>CM071616.1:21567803-24021803 GCA_036365135.1 Miichthys miiuy
TAGATAATTAAATTTGTTTCCAATAAAAATCAAATGTTATTTTGTTTAGTTATTATCTGATATAGAAATATGCTCCACCTTCATTCACTCACAAAGACCCATGAGTATGTGGATGGTTCACCTTGTGGATGAAGGTGAACCAAGATAATATACTGTAGGAGGGATGAAGGATGGAGGGGTAAAGGGATGAGGAGAAAAATCACGGTCGGAGATGGATGGAGGAGTTTAGAGATGGATCAGTGTTGGCTGGTGGCGGGAAGACGGGAGGGAACCAGGAGGGAGTCGAGACTCTTAAGTGGGGGAGCCGTCTCTTCTTTACATTATGGGATTATAGCCCCGGTGGCTGGTTATTTGAATGAAAGAGAGAATGGGAAAGGGATGTAAAAACTGAGTCAAGGAGGAAGTGAACAGATAAGGTGTGTTTAAATACTTCAGTTGCGGGAAGTGGATGAGTTCAAGGCGTGGTCTTTGTTTCCAAACCTAGTTATAAAACTCCATTTTGTAGAAGTCGATTTATCACGCCGCGACTGGCAGGAAAATAAGGAGCATATGTCTTGAGACTGGCATGGTAAGATTAATGCTTTTTGCAGTGTGGTGGTGTAAACTGGTGTTTTCATGCTAACAGACAACACATGGAAAATACCATGTGGTGAGCTCAGCCTCCACAGCACCAGTTATTTTTGTTATTTGGCAACACCGACCTCTTCAAAAGCAGCTTACACAACACAAATTGACTCGAGGTATGTGCTCATTTCTATTGTGCATGCACATGTGTGTGAGTGTGTGTGCACGCGAGTGTCATTATTGCCCGAGGAGCTGAAGTCTCAGCTCTCTGTGTAAAGAGGATGAGGTGTCCATAGCTGTCATTCAGGTTCGGGTAAAGGCATGCAGTTTGAGCCTGGAGCTCTCCGGCCTGTCCATCAGCATGCAGAGTTGGTCTCACCTGAACTCAGCAGACCTGTCAGAGCACCAGTACATCCTGAGCTCTGCTCTCCCACCAGAGACGAAAGGCCTCTTTGCTAATGGGCCCGGGGCAGCGGCTATCTGAAGTGAGTGACACCGACACACAACTGTGAACAGGACCGGTCCCGAGGGTACGGAGGGCACAGGAGGTTAATGGAAAAGAGGAACAGGAGAGGGGGTTCACCTGGATGGTGTTACCTTCAGCTGGGGGGGGGAGTTTTGAGCTCTTTTCTCAGCTAGACAGAGAAATTTGAGAGAAGGCTTTCTCCTCCTGTTAACATGCAGCGGTTATTGTATTCAAGAGCTCTGAGGCAAGTCAGAAAAAACGTATTAATTGGTTAACATATCCCTTACAGTGGTAGTTGGCATAATTACCCAGCACTGGTTAAGCATCGGAGCAGAGTTATTGGGGTCAGTCAGACTGGATCTACAGTGGGGCGGCAGCTTAATAAGGAGCCGGCGCTTAAAACAGCTCGCAGACTGTCTGTGCCCTGTTCTGTGTGTGGCTGCCCACCTTGTCTGAAACATGACCCCAGCACACACACACACACACACACACACACTGACATTGCTCCAGTCTTAACATGGTGTCAGTCTACCATTCAGCCAGTATGCGAGCTGTGAGGAATGAGGCCACAGGTGCTGTGTAAGACTTACGGCTTGAGCTCCGCTAACACATCAGACTTATACTTGCCACAAAGAGATTTGGGTCTAAACCGCAGAAGGAGTCAGCGTTGCTATTGCATAGGAGTCGGGTTTTCACCACTGAGGGTTTATCCCGAGCTGTAGCTGTGGCTGTCTGGAACCTGTTATTTACTCGGTCTGAGGTGTGGACGATTTTATAGGTTTATGGTCAGTGTCAATCAAATATTTCGACTGTTGAATTGGTGCCTCTCTAATTTCCTTTTACACAGTGGGAAGTTGAGTGCTTTATCAGCTGTTTTGGCCACTCACAGCTGCTACTATTTTGTCTCTTGCCCTCGTTGGTATCCCTCGGTACCTCCTCACTCTCTCTCTCTCTATCAGCAGTTTGGCAGCTGTTGTTGCCTTGTTGTCACTCCCACTGGCATCTTACAGGAGTTAGATGAGCCGAGAGGGATGAAGGGAAATGGAGGCAGAAGAAAGAGCCACCTGTGACTTCCTCCCTCTGGTCATGCATGGCAGGGAGGTTTAATCGTCTCCGCTATTGATTCCCAAAGCCAAATAATTGCAATGCGATGGTGTTCAGCGGCCTCTCTCCTGCTGGGACGAGAATAGAACGATGACCCGATGATGCGTCGACATCACCGCGCTTGTGTGTGTGTGTGTATGTGTGTCTCCATCTCGGGCTGTTTTTATAGGCCATGTCTCGGAGGAGGGCAGCTGTTGGGCGATGATTGGCACCCAGTCTCCTTCCCCCTCACTTCCTGTCAACGAACCAATAGCGCCGGCGACGAGTGACTGCCAATCCAATCAGGGTTTTAAGCCCAATTAAACAAGCATGCTGTCAACCCCACTTCATGTAAATGTCCTATCGGATCACAAATGGCCCTGCATTTTTAAGCACAACAGAAACTGCACAAACAGAGGGGAGGTGGGGGTGAAAATAGGTCTGTTATTTCATCGCCTCTTTCGGTCGTCAGGGGAGTGATCGAGCATACATGGCAACAAGATTTTTGGTGATATTTCCTCTTGTATCTCTGAAAAGGAGGCTGAACACCAATTGATTGCCTGACGCCACAGGAGGCTGTTCCACTCTTTCTGCTCTTGCATCAGCAAATCAATTAGGAACACACACACACACACACAACACACACCACGCCCCTCCTAGTCAAACGCGTGCTTGATTCAAACATACCTCAGCAAGTCAAGGTCAAAGATAGTGCTTGTTCATATGGTCTGTTTTCGTTTAAAGGAGTCTGTGTACAGTATGTGTAAGTCATTTGTGCCTCTGTGTGTGTGTGTCAGCCCTAGTTTTCGTATCCCATTAGTCCCAGTAATAAGGGTAGCATACAAGAACACAAACACAGACAAGCCAGGTCCTCTGTCATTTCAGCCGGAGCATGTCATTAAGTTGGCTGCTCCTGTAGTTACTGAAGGAAAGAAAAACTCCTCGCCCCGCGCTTGAGTGCTCTGCTGGATCTCTGCTTATTGCCATGTCACCAGCCACAGGAAAGTGTCTCTGGGTAAAAAAAATAACTGCATGTTTTTATTAATGCTGCAGCTTGGATCTTGTTTTTCAGGACAGAAGCAAGCACCTTCCTTTATTCTAACCATATGTGTTAGCTTATAATATGCACTGGTAATGTGCAAAAGATGATGTTCCAGTGCACTCCTGCCAGCCGGCCCGGTATTTGTAGCAGCGTGTAATTCTCCCCAGCTGCAGCTCGCACACTGTGCAGGTAGCGGAGAGATCTGCTGCAGCTGCGTTGACAAGCTATCAGCTCTCAGAGTAGCTGAAGGATTGAATAAAATAAAAAGGGGTTTAAGTCGGCATTAGGTCGAGCTTGATGGCAGCTTCTGGATTTAGCCGTTGAGTTTGACAGAAACAGGCGAGAGAGCGCTGCACGGGTATTTCCCAGGCTTCATGTGGCATTTATCATACAGCAAGCCAACGCACTAGTAATCCAACACCAGTGAAGTCTGTACGGAGGAGTTTTTTGCCGAGAATTAACGGTGATCAGAAATCTGAGGAATGCAGAAATGTGTGGGGCACTCCACGAAGGGGAATCCAGGAAGCAGAGATGTGATGTATGAGAATGTCTGAGTTAAGACGTATTGGTCGGCTCTGGTGTCCCACTCAAACCAAAGTTATGTGTCACACCCTACACAGGCAGTCGCATTAATCATTAAAGGAAACAAAGCTGCTGTTCCCACCAGTACAACATACCTGATTGAGAAAACAATAAAATGCGCTAGACAACATTAATTGTTTGGTGACGAATGAATGGAACATGACTCTTTTCCTCCACCCTTTATTGTTATGTGTTTGCATACCATGATCAGTCTGCAGTGAGATAATAAAATAATAAAAAAATATATCTAACATATTATCCCAACCTTTGTAGTCATGAATATTGATTTTCTCTCATTTTTATTTCATCTCAATATCAGAGCGAGGGAGGCAGAGGGAAGAGTAAATTACTCTGCTCCATATGGATACACAGCAGCCTTTTACGAGACCCAGCACTCCAGTAAACAGCATTAGATTTAGTGTTGTGTTAAATATAATACACAAGAGATGGTGCGAAACTCCAGGCTACGTTCTGCTAAACAAATACATGCTGCTAAGCCTTTGTAGACACAGTTCAGCAGCATTCAGACATACCATGCCAGTTTAACCTCTGAATTGGTACAATTGGACATTTGCTTTATTCTCAGTAACGTCAAGGTACACGACAGGTAATAAGTTTCCGTATTTAGTAATACCTCTTCCTTCCTGGTAACACTGAGAGTTCATTCACATGAAATTCATGGAGAGCGGCTTGGCATGTTTTTCCTGGAAGCTTCAGGTACGTTTCTGTGTTTACATAAATATATATATATATATACGTGATCAGTTTAAATCAGGACACCTGTAGCTTCTGTAGAGACTGCATGCTTTAATAATAACACAAAAAGTTTCTTTCCGTATCATGAAAGGGTCACGCTGTTAGGAGAAAAGCTAAAACACAAAATTGTTTTGCCGCAGATTAAGTGGGCGGCGTTGTCGAGGATGTGTCAGCCAGCAGCTCATGCCAAATTCACAGTAGTGGCAGTCCAACGTTGTGGTTTCATTCATTTGTTGTCTTTTAATCAGGTATCTAGAGCTACTTTTATGTAATAAACTATGTGGTAATACAACAGCGCAGTCGTTTGTAGTTTTCAAGCAGTAATTTGTGCAGTTGGCACTTTTGTTTGAAGTAATTGCCTACAAAAGTACTCACTTAATCTGTATGATACTACGGATAATATTAGCTTGAGAGATTAGCTTCTTGGATTGAGTTACAAAGCTGCTTTTACTGACTAAAGAGGCATTACTCATCCAGAGTTTACTCTTCATACAAACACCTCCAGTTGCGGCAAGCAGATAACCTTGTAATGATGAAAAGGGCACAAAGGTGGACGAGAGTCAACAGACACTGAAGAGGGAAATTGTATTTATGGAAGCGGCGTGTTTGCGATGCGATGAACGCTGACACCTCGACGCAAACTTTGTCCAGGTCAAAGTGGCACTTGGCGGTGCTGTAAATGGCACCGAATGACAACGCCTTGCCTGCAGACATGTACAGACCTGCAGATAGGATGTGCTTCTCCTGTTCCTCTAATTCTGTCTCTGGCAGCTGATGGATGTTTAAAATCCTCGAGCTGTTGTCCTTAGGTTAGACAGTCTGTCCTGACTGTCAGGTTTCACAGCTGCAAGGATGGGAAATACCCAAATCACAAACCCTGGGTGATAATTTATGCTTTTATTCTCAGTAACCTAAAGAGCCAAGTGTGTCCCTGACATAGTTTTTCCACCATTTTGCATCCTGCCACTGCGGCACAAAGTAGCTCTGTGTCACTTGATTTCTATATTGAATTAAAAAAAAGATTTTATTTTCATGCTGGCGCACGCTAATCTGCGGCAAATCATATTTACTTCAAAAGTCAGAGGTAGGAGCTTAAAGGGAGAAAGGGAGTGTACATCTGCAGGGGATTAAGGTGCCTTTCAGGATTTTCATTTCCACTTTTTCAATCTAAATCACTGTCAGTCACTGTCAGTGTCTCTTTTGTTTTAAAAAAAAAAGGGATCAAATGGGCTGCTGAGCATTAGGTATCCCGCAGCCGGATGCAGAGCCTTCACAGGTGCTCTCTTCATGGGAAACTAGTGTTTCATAGGGAAATGTATCTGCACAGCCTCCGTGAATATCAATCACATACACACACTCGACATACGTGTGTCTCTGCATCTCCTCCTGACGCTCTATTCACAGTGGCATTGAATCACAGGGGGGTGAGTCATCCCAGGAGGTTTTTGTTCTGTTGGCCAATCAAAGCCCGAGGCTGGATGTCCGGTGTTTTCTAGACTCCCACTGTGTGTGTGTGTGTGTGTGGCAGGAAAATAGTGTGTGTGTGTGTGTGTGCTCAATTGTATTCAGTTTTTAAGTGGAGTTACATTCATTGTCTTTACTTTCTATGTGCCCACCAAGCGGCAAGCTTTTAAGAGGCTACTCTGTTCCAAATTTATATTTATTTTATAACCCTACATCAGTATTAACTATGTAGTAAGTAGTATAATAGTCAAGAATTGCTCAGTTAAGTATCAGAAAGCAGAGGCTCTGGGTATTATACCATCATTGAGTGCGTCGTCTTGTAGCGTATCGAGGGCCTCATCCACTTTAGTAAGAGGTAACCATCGGACACATACAGCCCCATTCACCTGTGTCTTACATCACAGTGACAACACTGTAATGTTATCCTTAAACACCTGACTGCTGCGTCTGCTGTATACCTGTTATTGTGTCAGCCTTTAGACATCTTGTACAGCCATTGTCCTCTCATGGAATGCGATAATTGATGTAATTTGCACACTCAGAAACTGTGAGAAATATGAACAGCATCTCATTTGGTATTTGAAGAACATCAGAACCGGTTTGGCACTCCTACCCCGAAGCACACACAAGGCCGAAGTCAGGATCGATTGTCTTCTTTGTGGGAAATTTTAAAATGTATTCACCGGACTGGTGTTATCTATTCTGTTAGAAGTACAAGAGACTTTTGAGTTTTTCGCTTTAGGACTGGCTACAAAGAGAATGAAGTAGATAAGATAGAATAATGGTGAATTAATCCACTCTATAGAGGCTTTAAAACACAAAACCACGTCTGCTAGACCAGCATCAAAAGGATCCCTGCAGTCAGATGAGGCCACATTAATAAATGACCTTAATTGTTCAAACAACTGAATCATGTTACAGTGAATCATCTCCATATTCACTTTGCCCTGTGCATCTCTCTCATGAGTATACATAATAATCTAGTCACAAACGTCCTTGCCGTTAATTAATCGGGCCACTTGTTTTCTGAACTTATGCCGCCGGTGCGGAATTGACAATTACTCACAGCCCAAGAGGAGGGCGGTATGAGATAAACAATGGTTTTGATAGAAGAGGAGTCTGAGTTTGTGAAGCTAATTGCGGGAAATATGTCATAAGCCTAAAGATGAAGTCAGGATGTCAGGCAGCGTTGATACTGTAGGGCTTGTTGGTGTTTTCCAGTCTCGCTTGAGTCACTTCCTTCTAAAATAGATGTCTATGTAATGCCGTCATTGTCACTGATCGCTATCGTGATTATACAACAACTGGGAAAACTGTAATTATCATATTAAAAGCTTCAATCCTTCAGGATTATGTAAGACCTTATAAAAAAAAAAGAAAAAAAAAAGCTTTGTCGTATCCGCAACACTGAGAATCACAATCAGCTGATTTATTGTGTTCTGATCTCCTGATCTCGTCTAATCTGTCAAATGCAAAATCCTTGATGCAAACGGAGACGTTGACGCTCAACTGGAGCGCAATAGCAAAAAGCAGATGAAAATGTAGCGTTGGTCACTGTTTGAAAAAGTAGTCAAAGCTGACCATTGTTCTGTAAATGAGGTTATGAAAACCTTTCCTCCCCTTTTGGCCTGTAGTGTAAACATCCACAGACTGCGTCTGCTCCAGACATCATCTCATCACTGAGAGAGAGGGGGTTTCCTGCTGATTATTTGTTACACATGCACTTTATTTATGAGAGATTGGTGATTAGGCCGAGGCAGGCTTATCTCTGATGGCACTGTGAGTCACACAAACATGTGGACTCTTGGTGTTCCACCGCATAAACAACCGTATACACCCAGACAATGGTGGTCAGAGTTGGAATGTGACTTGTGAGGACAGACGACATTTTATACATGCTTCATATTCAGTCAAATCTTTCCATTCGCTCGACTGCTTGCCAACTTTCTATTCCAAATTAGACATACGCTCTGCAAATTGAGTTATGAATAATTAAGATTATCTATCAATTCTCAGCGCCTTCACTGAGAATTGAGAGGATTTGGGTGTGACCTGGCATCTGTGAAGACTTATTGTTAGTCACGGTTTGTTTGTTTTTCTACAATGTCTCGAAATAGACTGAACACATTTATTTTCTTGTCATTCTTGCTAATAAAGCCAAACATATCTTACACTAGGCCTTGCACTTGCCCATTATCCGGCGTGCACGGCATTCAGTAAAACACACAGCAACTTTTCATACTTTTAAATAAATCCCATAATTAAGTGAAGCGTAGCTTCATTGACACACCGCATCCATCAAAATTAGCAGCAGCACTCGGAGGAGGAAATCATCGTTTCCGAGCATGACAGATTTCTTTATTTGTAGGTCTGCGGCCTTCAACGAAGACTGACAGGAGAACAGTGGGATCGTTTGGTAGACGGTCTTTGTGGTGACAGAGTATTTCCTGGGAGCAGAGGAGTCTCCGTTAAGGTTACATGTCATATCAGTGTGCATCCGGTGTCACTGACAGCATGTGTTTGATATAAAGCAGATGATTCCTACTGTATGTCAACACTGGATTAATTACGTGATGAGTGACTTCTGTTGAGTACATAGAACCATATTATACAATAGTAGTCTTGTTAACATTCAGAACAAAGGCATATTGAAAATTCTCATGTATAACTCTGATTTATGTCAAAGACAACTAGACTTCAGGCAGCAGCTCTGTCGGTATCGAAAGTGCAAAAGTGCATAGAAAGAATTCAATAAGATAAAATGCATCCTGATTCTGTGGATGGGTGTACCTGTTTCTGCTTAAAATAAATAACCTGACAACATTCTTCAGTGCCTCTTGACAGCGAAAACAAAGCTAGACTGTTTGTAACTGGGATGGTAGTTCATCCTATTATTCCTCCACTTCAAAGCAGCATCTTGAGAAATTGTCTGACACTCACGCTCTGTTGGGTCGCTCAGTCGACATGAACGTTGGATCCAAACACCCTTTTAGCATCGTTCTCACTCGATTAAAACTAAAAATGATGTTATGGGCGTTCTGTAGCAATACATTTCTCCTTATCACAGTGTGTTTTTTTAGTGCTTATGCTAAAGCTAAACTCACACCAAACATGCAGGGTACAAACACAAGGCTACAACAAGGCTAGTTTCCTTGCAAAATCAGCGAGGTTAACACTAAATAAGTGCGAGAACACTGCTAAGAGGTGATAATGGGCCTTAAGAATATGGTGTAGCTCATCAACAAAAGTAATAAGACAATAACCCAGAGATCTGGTGATGTGTGGTGCTGCTAATGACTTTAAATAGGCCGGTTAATGATCAGGATGTATTTTTGACTTGCTGAGTAATGATCTTTGGGCCCCTGGCTTTTAAAACCCATGTGGAAGCAGCTGTTGGTGTGTGACTGCGGACCTCTCCCTCATCTTATCTCCAACATGCACCCTGCTCATTGCGTATGTGTGCGTAGTGTGTACGTGTGTCTGCACGTGTGTGCATGGTTTCTCTAGCGGTGCTGTGGCTGCAGGGTGAGTTGATAAAGCTCTTTAGAGGCCTGGATCTGCACAAAGCAGTCATCAGAGTCATTTAGCATTACACAATAGACCTGCAGCACTGCAAGCCACATAAATGCTCATGATGGAGGCTGCAGAAAGAGAGAGAAGGAGGGAAATGCAGGCAAAAGGAGGGGGAGACAGAAGAGGAGAGCAGTGAGAGTGAGAGGTGGAGAGGGAAAACATATGGGAGAGATGAGGTGGGAAGGACTCATTATCTGTAATGAGATCAAGTAATCCCAGCCTATGTGGAAAAAAACCCTCAAACTGTAACTGATTCATTCATTAATAATAATTCACATTAGATTTAAATTAGATTTCGGATTACATTTTAGTTTCTGAAATGGGATTCTTGTTCTCAAAATGATACAGTGTGGTGTCCATGTATAAAATATTAGTAAAAGAAAACAAAAATAAAGAGTAGCCAATGTTTTTGATAGTAATTTGAGATTAATTTAAGACATAATATTTTTTCTTAAACGAGTCTACCCGCTACAAACAATCTAACATCCAGTTGTTACTTGTGAAGTGCTAATTAAGTTTTGCCTCTGCAGTGGTGTAAAAACAAATGTTTATATGTCAGGACAGAAAATGTAGGAATCACCTGGACCGTGTTTGTACTATACTTTTACTTAAGCAATGTGATTATACAGTGCAGAATATCTTCTGTTTCCAGCTATTTGTTTTTAAGTATATGTTGCTGCTGCTTTTTGGAGTTTTTATTTTTATGTGGAATCCTTTAATATTTTATTTATTTATATATTTTCAAATGCAAGATAAAAAAGATAGCAAAACACTGCACACCAATATCAAAATAACTCCGCACATAAGAAAATAAAATAAAGAAGAAAACAAAAGAACATATGGGTAATTTTAGCACAGTGGTACAGCATTAATATTTCATTTCACTGCATTTCATTTAGTACATAGATGGACGATCAAATAAAACAAGCACTCATTGGTTATTGTTGAATACATACCTGCAACAACGTAATGTAACATGAGTACTTGTACCCTATTTTTACGTAACTCTTTCCCTAAAATAAGGTTACAAAAGGATTTCTTTTTTTCTGTTCATCACACATATCACATGTTCAAATCTATAGTTATGCTATAATCTGATTATTGTCCCTTATCCTGGTTGGCCTCAGCAGCTGTGGGACTGTGATGCCTGTATCTTATATAACACACCCCTCCTCTCCTCCCTTCTCTCTCATCTCCTCTCTTCTCCTCCCTTCCCTTTCTGTATGTTTATGCTGATGATGTGTCAAAACACTCCAGCCTGCCTCCCCATCTCCCTTCGCTGCTGTCAAGAGTAACATCTCTGCCCTTTCTCCTCCGCAAAGACACAAAACTCTTTTTGAAAAAGCATTAAAAATTCAGGTCTGTTTGGATTGCTCCTTCTCATAAATATTGACTAAAAAGCTCTGAGAGTGAGGGGCCTAGTTGTCCAGTCAGCATTGGGGCAATTAGAGGAACACATTTTAAGGCACTACTTTTACTGAGACATAGGTTTGGTTGTAAGAAAGATGGAGATAAAATGGAGGGATTATTTATGGTCACACAGCCACCATGGTCCTCTTCCTGGAAGAAAGTGCGAAAGCATCAGTGCTGGTGTGATGTGATATATTGCTATTAATCTACTTGCGCCTGGTCAGTTTAATACAGCGATACATAAAACCATGACACCACCTCCTCCACTGCCTTTTTGATTTGTTTGATCCAAACAAACTGACAACATCCCATCGCTTATCCTCTTTTCTCTCCCTCAATTTCTTTTAAAAACTACTGGATTTGGCAGCCTTCCATACTATAGCTTTCCCTACAGTCCTCCCTACTCTACACTACTTCTACAAATCCTTCTCCTTTCCCTTTACAAATTGAATCCTTTATAACCCATGTCACCTTTCTTCACAGTTCCCAGAACTGTATCATCTGTATTTAATATTCTTGCGCCATGTTTCTTGTAGTAAGTCTAGGCGAAGTATAATCGCATCCTAATTGGTTGGAGTTGAGAGGAGGTGTCCTCTGGCAGTCCTACACTGTGTCTCTGACTTACTGGTATCACTCTGTCGATCTGGACAGGTCTTGGCTTAATAAATGGACCTGAAAGGTGAAATTCTTGGCCCAGGCCGGTTGGATTTAGTGGATTTTTACAGCAAAGTGCAACATATGCAGAACCAAGACTGAAAAAGATATGTCCACCGCAGTAACAGTCATTTTCTGTCACTGTATCCAAAATAACATTTTCTCTTTTCTTTTTTTTCTCTCCGCAGTCTTCATCTGCAGCTTCATGGTGGCGGCTCCCATCTTTGGTTACCTGGGCGACCGCTTCAACAGAAAGGTCATCCTGAGCTGTGGCATTTTCTTCTGGTCCATTGTTACTCTGTCGAGCTCCTTCATCGGTAAAGAGGTACGACATCGTATACGCTCTGACGGGAGACTGTCGAACAAACGCAGCACAAGCGCTCCAGTGTTATTCCATTAGGCCGCCGCCCTCGTGATGCTGTCTACACAGACGAGATAATTATTCTGTTATGGTGTGGATATGCTTGATGTTAAGGCTAGTGAAATGAAATGATACGCTCGTTAAGTCAAAAACCCGCTTTGCCTTTGTAGACTTTCTTTATGTCTCCTCCTCCTTTCCTCTCTCCCTCCCTCTCCCTCGCTCTCTCTCTCTCTCACTGGCTGCCAGCCAATCAACTAATGAAGGCCCATGCCTCAGACTTGTCTCAATTACAAAGCTTTAGAAGATAAGATGTTGTTTCACTGCCCCTTGACAAGTGGATCTGGATTTGATATCTCCAGAAGCCCCTGTGTGCTGGGCGGTGCTGGGTGCATTCAGTAATAACATTATTCTTCGGGGTGATGATGGAGGTGGGGGAGGGGTATCCCGCTGAGAGTAGCCATCACATTACAGTAAAAGGATCCGGACGTGTACATGTGCATGTGCATCTCCCTGTGTATGCTTGTGGGGTTGTGTTGACTGTTATACAGTCTTGATGGGCAGCTGCAATAAAAATTTAACACACTGACAATCTGAAGTCGCTCCGCTGGCAGAGATCTATGGCATTAAAAGCTATGCAAGTTAAATTTATGCACCACGCAGCATGTCTGCAGAGCAGCGTCATGGAGCCCTGCAGTGTCATCTCTCCAGTGAGTAAGCCCGTTCACGGCCCAGAGCTGTGGAAGGGAATGATGGCTCAGAGATGTTGACGGTCTCAGGAGGGCGTCCTTTGACTTCGACCCCCTATAAACGCATCTGCTTGAAGACGAGGTTGCAGCCATTTGCCTGAGCACTAAATACAGTCACGCTGCTTATAGCTGAGCTGAAATTAAGGTCCTCTTCTCCTCTGACAAATGACTGCCGATGAGGAGATGAGGAGTGATCCACAGCAGCCGCAGTCCTTCACCCCAAACTTTAACTTCACCCTCAAGATGTTCCCGAGTGTGCCAATCAAAAGTGACAGGAGTAGGTGTCTCTTACGTAACAGCTCCACGGCGCTGTCGCCATGAGAGATGAAAGACATGACATGTAATGAAATGTTAATGACCACTTACAACTGAGTCCTACCATTACTCTTTTAAGACACTCTGGGGCATTTTGGAAAGATTTGCAGCCGATACAGAATGTAACAGACAAAAACATTTTCACGGCCATAAAAGTGAAATTGCACACTTTTTTTTCTGCATGACCACAACAGATTATCGTCATAAAATGATCACATGTCGGCCATTTGAAATTTGAAACACATTAGTGGCAGCCTATTTATAATGTCGTCCAATGGAAAGCATGACTCATTTGATTCAATTCCATCTCATGCATATGAAGAGGGTGAGACAAGGATAATGACCACTAACCTACTATTGTTCTAATAAAGCCTGGCTGCACGGATTGATGATCCTTTATTCTTTCTATGAAAATATAGCCTACATTTTTTGACGATCTGCAATCTGTAAGTTTTGAAATCATACTGTAGCTGTGCATGCATACAGGTACGTCTCTTAGTTAGTGTATGGCGTTCACAAGTTTGTTGTTCGTTCTCTTTTATCTCCTCATAGTCTTCAATCTGCTTTTATAATGTCTCTGCTTCTTAACTCAACATTTTTGTGGCACTTTTCTGGCATCGCTGCTGTTTGTTGTTGTCACTGCTACTAGCATTTCTGTTCCAAGTGGCGATGATAGTCTGGTGACCACACAAACAAAAAGAACTACCATCATGATCCCGCTAAACGTCGGGCCATTAAAAGAAAGAAAATGGCCTGACTCTAAATCATTTGAAATGATGTGACACACACACACACACACAGGGCAGTGTGTGCAGCAGTGAAAGCTCAGCTGTGATCAATCATGAAGCCGGCGGCCTCACAAAAGAAGAAAAAAAAGCAGAAAAAAAACACTCAACTGTAAACACATGAAGCTGAAAATAATACGGGCGAATACCACAGCAGAGACATTTTGTTTGCATGCATCCCTTAAGTGTCACCTTACAGTGAGGTGTGTGCGGCGTAGCCTTCAGAAGATGTTTGATGGCTGTGTGTATGACCTTATGACATGATGTCCCATCCACCAGCATGAAGCCTGGAGTGACAGCTGAGAGCTCAGGTCGGCGTAGGGATCACCTTCCACCGTCTTAGCTCTGAGTGTGCTACATTATGCACCTTCATCAATCTCTTTACCGCGGACAAACCCTACAGAGTGTGACCTTATCACACCACACTGTGACATTATTAGGATCCCCCAATGTGCATGCATATGTTTAAGGTGGAAAAAATATCCCACATAAGAAAAGCTAGCAAGGAATAAAACACTTTATCATCACCGTAAAACAATGTAGCTTCATTGCAGCATTAATAAGTTCTACATGCAGTTAATTTTACTCATGGGACTAACAGACGGTGCACGAATTAACGGCCAATATTTGCAGTTTTTGCGTCATTCCAGTGTGTGGGGGAACCAGATTTCTTTGCAGCTTCACAAGCAGCAGACACGGGAGTCCGTATCCAGCGAGTAGTAGTTGCCATGGAAACAGTTAACAATCCAGCTGCCTACACAGGTGCCCCCGCCAGCGTGCATGCTTTTATTCGAGCCCTTTTAAGTATTCATCTTATTTATTTATTAGTTTATGACATCCGATGGAAGATAATGGCTCAAGGTAATTTAATATAGCTAAGTGGGATGAAAATAACCTCCTCCAAAATCTCAGCGTTTGAACCAATGTGAGACGCAACAATATCATGGGACTGACCGTGTTGATTGAGGAGTGTCTACCTCTGATTATCTGGCAGATAGAAAACATGTGACTTTTCAACTTGTGTTAAGTGACACACTTGGTGGTGAATCAGTAGTGAATCAGTCAATCATTTATAGAGCTGATACTGACTCACGGCGATGAGGGTAGAGTTAGTTAGAGTGAAGAAAAAGACTTTTGAGCAAGAAAAATTGGGGTGTCATTAGGTTGACATTAGGTTGGAGCTTAATTACAAAACTCTTATGTCTTCTCTCTCTCTGTCTCTTTCTTTTTCTCTCTGCAGTACTATTGGCTGTTTGTGCTCTCCAGGGGACTGGTGGGTATCGGAGAGTCCAGCTACTCCTCCATCTCTCCCACCATCATCGGAGACCTGTTCACTAATAACAGCCGCACCATGATGCTCTCAGTCTTCTACCTGGCCATCCCCCTGGGAAGGTAAGAGTCAGACAGATGCTGTATCCTTAAAGCAGACAACAAGGTCTATTTTGGGAGATGTTCATGCGACTTTTATGATACTACAGCTTGGTGGTGATCCAAATCCAGCCGGCTTTTCAAATGTTAGATCCAAAGGTGCAAAGGAATCATGAGAATTAGCACGGATATTTGAAATTATCCTCACATAGGAGGAGAAGGTCAGGCCCGCTCCTATCTTTTCCTCAGAAGCAGCCACACAAAGAGCTCAGGCTCTCTCTGCAGAAAGAAAAGGAGAGCTGACAATTGGCTGCATGAAGCTTAAAGGAGGGTGGGAGGCTATTTGGAGATGTGGCGTGGGGTTGTGGGAGTAGGAGGTATTATTAAGCTCAAATCTCCAGCCTTTTCAGTTCATTCAATCAGAAAAAGGGCCACAGGGAGAAAACAAACAAAGCAAAGTAATAAAAGATGAACGTGCCGATGGATGCGGCACAGGAGCCACTTGAGGTTTGTTGTTATATACAGTGCACAGCATGTTCCTGAGCTGCCACATACTGAGCTGTTTTTGGCTTCTGCGTGCAGAATCACAGAGAAGGAAATACTAAGTAAACCTGAAGTGTGCTGCAGTCTCTTCAAAACTATGTTTAACGTATCACTTTAATTTGTTATTGGAGAGCAAACCACAGTGATGAATATAGGTTATATGACTCATTTAGTGTACCGATCATATGAGTTTTTAATGGCAGATTGGAGACAGTTGGACAAATGAGGAAAGGAAAAGACTAAACTGCCTTCTGAGTGGTTGTGACATGAGCTGCCAAAATGTTTGGGTCACAGTAAACTGCCCGGCAACACAGACAATAGGAGGTAAAAGAGTGGGCCTCAGTAAAGTGCAGTCAAACATCCTATACAGTCTCTCACTTGTTTGTCTTTACCGAGGTTGTTATGACCGTTTCAAGGAAATGACCTCAGGAATTAGCCCGGATTCACAGGAAATGGATTCCTCTGCTCTTCTCTTATTTTTCCTCCGTAATTTTTTTGAACTTGGCCCCCGCAGACAGGTCTTTATGCGACGCCGGCGTTTAATGTGAGCGTATCTTTCATGCTCAAGTTTTATTGTCGGTGTTGAACTTTCCAAACACTCTCTGGATGGACTCTGATAAGATTAGCTGTTAGTCACTCACTGGAAATATCATACTGTATGCTGTCTGAGCCTGTTTATACTGCAGTGTTATTTTTGGACAACTAATCATGGAAGCACAACTGTGGACTGTTTCCCCCTTTTGCTATGAGTATGAGTTTCTGTGTGTAAAACCAGTTGAACATGTTTTGGCCCTTTTGCTGCCAATGCTGATAAGAACCCACTGTACGAGTTACATTTGTATAATCTATTGATCCAATCTGCTATTATAAGAGAAAACTGAATCTGTTAACCGCAAGCTCTGCACAGGCAGACAAACCAGAAGGTCTGACTGACTCTTCCTGACTAATTCTAGTCGCTTGAACAGGAATATGCTGGAGCTGAATGACGAATTAAAGGGAAAGAACAACATAAAATGTCTAAATAAGGTATAGGGCCAAAAAGAACACCTTAAATCCTGCTTATAATTTGATTCCCCAGACCTCTGGATCTTTATTGATTCATCTGCTGTTTTCTTCATTAGCCGATTCGTCATTTGATCTATAAAACAGCAAAAATATGTGAAAGAATTAGGGTTTTTTTCCCCCCTAAAGCTCAATTTTTCAACATTGAATTGTGACCCTAACCCTAACAGTTCAAAATCCTAAAAATATGCTATCAGATAAGACCCAAAGATGTAGTAAATGTTCACATGAAGAAGTGGCAACCAGCAAAAGTTTGTCATGTTTGCTTAGAAAGTGACTCAGACCATTATTTGGTCATCAGACTATTTTATAACACCAATCAGTTTATGGACTTATCGTAATCAGGTCATGATGATCATTACCAGATATCAAAATGACCAATCAGCTCTGTATTTACCATTGCATTGTTGTTTTTTCAGTCCTCTGCTGGTCATGCCTTTACGGCCTGAATCCTGTTTTGCCCTTTAAATGCTGATGTTATCTAGCACCGGAGTGTTATCGCAGCAGAGAGGCCATTTTATCTGATCTGATCCGATCCAGCAACATTTTCCCCCCAAAGCATTTCATTGTTATTTTCCTTTATGACACAATGTGGTGAAGCCTTCAGCCAGACAAGCATGTTATTACTGAGCTCTGTTGGCTCATGGTTTGTAACTTTGCACCTGCATTTTGTGACTACACGCACAAATCAAACGTCCACAAATAGACCTGCTAGCCATGTTGCTACCAGTGCTTTGATCAGGTGCACTGTCACAGGCTCTCCATGTCAAGTACCCAAACACTCGACACAGCTTTAATCACACTACAAACAGCGCAGTGTGTAGTGAAGGAGGAGGCTTAGATAATGGAAATGACGGACTCTCTATAGCATGCTCGAGTAGTGGTGCAGACTCGGATAAATGTATATGACGTTTTCTGTTGCTAACGCATGGTCTTTCTCTCTGCAGTGGGTTGGGTTACATCCTGGGTTCCAGCGCCAAGGTGGCCGCAGGAGACTGGCACTGGGCACTAAGGGTAAGGGCACCATCATCGTCATTATCATCCTCAAACATGCACACAAAGGCAAACAATAAAAGCCCCTCCTGCAGGGCTTGGTGGGGAGGCCTGTCATGGATCTGGGGTCAACGGGGTCAGTGGCAGCAGAAGCACCGGGAGGACACACATGGCTGAACAGGCGGTCCGGGCTCTGACATTGTAGGGAAGTGACATAGCAGAGACTGCTTAAGGCTGGACATTTCTCACACACGTCCACATCAGTGGCAGCTCAGCCTCCAGCCTCCCACAGAACTATTTCTAAAAATGTTCTTTTAGCATTTAACATTTTCTACTATGTGTTAAAAAAGTGTGGTTCTGTTCTGACGGCTGCAGCAGTAAAAATGGATTTCTATTAAAGATCAAGATCAAGCTTTTCCTTTCTCGGTTGCTGTAAACACATTTATCTTTCATTACACTTTACCCACTGAGGTTGTCTGCAGTGAAGCAGGATCAGTGTCAGCCTTGGCGAAATTAGAAGGCGTCAGTGCTTCCTTAACCTCTGGGAGGTGTCTTTTTCAGTTCAGGAACTTAGCGAAACGTAGCGTAAGGTTTCATTGTTAGCTGCACACTTTGGGGAGAGGTTGCCGGAGTGGCATTTTGGTCCTGCACAGTCTGCAATACTAAATGCATGTTTCAGGCACTTTTATGGGTGCTGGCTGTGCTGTGCATCGAACAATGGAAAGCGCATGAAAGGGAAATGATGACGTCCGAGCCCCGATAAGAACGTGAAAGAAAAGAAAGGGAGGACACTAAGCTTCTTTGCAGGGGACAACAGGGTTTCAGTTGGACCTGGAACATATTTGTTACTACATACTGGCTCTTAAAATGCCCCAAAGGTGCTGCAAGAGCATTAAAATGGATCTCTTTTAATTAAAGCCTAATTCAAATTTATGTGTAGAAATTTGCTGAGATGTCCCACCTTCATAGGGTGTTGCTTCAAGAAATAAATCCTTACTGGACTGTTTTAGCAGTAGCACGCTTATTGTGTGCTTACAAGCAGACACAGGTGTTAAATCAGGAACATAAATCACTGTTGTCATAGCACTTTTTTTGTGGGACTCCACTGGGTGCTTGAGACAAAACATTTGGAAAGGCACAGCTCTATAAAGCATACCAGTAGCAATGGAGAGGACCAATGAAAGGTCTCCAACAGGACTCCTCAGGAATCGTTGACTTCAGGGTCAGCTTTTAAAATCCTGAAAACAAATTATGACCTGACGCCGCTCATGAGCTGACTGACATTTAAAAGGAAGACATTTAATGTTCCCTCAGCGTGTCACGGTTGAAGTGATTCCTGGACACGACAGCTCACCGGTTCTGAGGAAACAGGACGCCCACTTCTCCTTAAAAACAAAAACACAAAGAGCGGGGCAGTTTGTTCCACAGCAGGCACAATGGCATTCCAATAAAACAATCTCAAAGCCAATTAATCACCGGTGTGGCATGCAGAGGAAAACAAATACCAAGACATGAAACGGGTTCTGTGCAACCCCTGCGCTGCTTTGAGGAAAAAAACACTGCAGCGCTTCCGTTTGTTTTTGCCCGACGTGTTCCAGCTACCTTCCTTGTTTAGCAAAAAATGTGGAAGATAAGAAGGGACAGGGGGACGCAGAGGAAAATGAGGAGCAAGAGAGGGCAGTAGCTAATTTGTTTGATGGCCAACCGTCCATACAGGAAGTGTGTAATGGGCCCTGTGGGAGTCAAGGTCAAGGGTCATGATTCCTGGTGTCTTGTACAATAATTCTGAAGGGACCCGAATGGATAACTTAGGCTAATATTTATTCTCTTTGTGCGTCCTCCATTAAGCAGTGCTCGCTGAAAGCACATTATATGATTCTGATGGAGATGTGCACCCAATTAAGTTGCTCCACACAAGCAGAAGACGACCGAAGAGAGGACACAATATAGTAACAGATATTATCGGTGTTGGTGTAATCCACACACCCTTGAGACCGTAACCACTGTGCTGAGTTGCATTATTAGCCGCATTATGAGCCGCGGCAGACTCCCCGCAATGAAAAACTTGAGGACACACACACATATGCACACCTACACACACACACACACACGTGTTTCACAGTCGCACAGTACGAATGCATATAAATGAGCTATAAAATATAATATGATGAATTTCACCTGACAGATGAAATTGGTTTGGCTTTTGTGAGCAATTTGTATTACTCAAACAAATCCTCTCCCACACATCCCATCCTGCCTTTTGTCTTTGCACCCCCCCCCCATAGACACACATGCACAAACATGCTACCTCATAACCCATAAAAGATGATAGTGAACATAATAGCAGATGTGCACATATGAGGTTTTCACCTCGGTGCAGAGCTCACAAAGCAGCTCTCAAAGCCAAAAAGCCCTTTCCGAGTTTTGTAAGCTTATACACATAGGCAGAGACCACACAACCACCCAGGTACACATTAACACACACACACATACACACACAGTGCCAATAGAGTAAGCAGAGGGAATGCCTCTCAGCTCCAGAGGGCTTGTATAGGATGTCAGGCGTATCGGCAAACACGGCGGCAGCGCATTGTAAACACACTGTTCTTTGTCCTTCATCTCATGTCTGCCTTCCCACCAAACCACACCCTAAATATCGTGTCCATGTGAGAACACGGTCTCATAGGTCTTTCTTGTCCTCGTAGGTGTCCCCAGTTTTAGGGATCACCGCGGGGACCCTGATCCTGGTCTTTGTGCCTGAGCCAAAGAGAGGCAGCGCTGACCAGATGGGAGGACGCATCAAGACCCGCACGTCCTGGGTCTGCGACATGAAGGCGCTCGCCAAGAAGTAAGGCTTTCCATCAGCTTTCAAGCGTAGGCCCTAAAATCATCAGTTTTTCCCCAGCAGTTTAGCTTACACTTGGTGAATGCAACAAGCATTATATATCATATCTTTTTATAGTAGCCATTAGAGGCATGGAAATGTCAACACATGACACAGTGAGCCAGTATCATTCACTCACCACCACTCTGCAATCCTACCGAGCTGTGAAGGGAGCTTTGCATCCATGACACTGTAGCCCCCTTGTTATTATATAACCTGTGGGCTACCATTTCTTTAAAAAAATCTTATAAAATCTATACAGCTACCGTCATGTCGCCATGCAGGTTTATGGGAACTATTTAAAGTGAGTAATCAGAAATTCATCCCCCGCATCCTGTGTGACATTTAGCTGTACACAGTTTTCCACACATTCACCACCAATGGAAGCACGAAAGCGTTAAACGGTGTGTTATTTTTGGCTCCTGCATAAAACAATCCGTCAGTCGTACCTGCATAACATTTGAGTTTACTCACCGTTTAGCACCAGAGCTGCTTTAAATTCTCACCGTTGAAACATTCCTGTCGAACCACATAACTCCCTGTATTCTTTTATTACCTGTTTTATCTGTTTGCAGATGTGATCAGATAAGCGAGATGGAAAGTGGGATGTTTTAGGTTGCATGACAGATAACAGTATCTTCTTTATCTTGTTTTTTTTGTTTGTTTGTTTTTTTTTATACTTTTGTAAGCAAAGATTGATTGATTTGATTTTGTGTGTGTATATAGTCGGAGCTACGTGTTCTCCTCCCTGGCAACCGCGGCGGTGTCTTTTGCCACGGGTGCTTTTGGTATGTGGATTCCTGTGTACCTCGCCAGAGCCCAGGTGGTGCAGAAGACTGCAGAGACCTGTACAAAAGAGATCTGCAGTAGCACAGACAGGTGAGAAGATGACTAAACACAGAGGGCAGACTATGTTAGTCACCGGCATAATCTGAACCTTTGTAAAGAAGAAAGATGCTAGCCTCCTTTGTGTACAACATATAAAAAGCTGAATGCACTGGGTTTAGCTGCCATTATATCTTACAGCTCTGTTTATTTTGAAGGTATTTCAATGTTGCACCTTCTGTAATAACCCAGGCTGTTATCTAAATGTGCACACAATAGCTGAAGCTTTATCTTTATAGTTGCATGGACTCAAATATGTTTGATTTCCTCTCATGTCTAGCCTCATCTTCGGAGCGATCACCTGCGTGACCGGTCTGTTGGGCGTGGTCATCGGCGCGGCCACCACGCGCCTGTGCCGCCAGAAGACGGAGCGAGCCGACCCGCTCGTGTGCGCTGTCAGCATGCTGGGTTCGGCCATCTTCATCTGCCTCATCTTCGTGGTGGCCAAGAAGAGCATCGTAGGAGCTTATGTAAGAGTCATTTCCTGTAACTCTTTTGTATATATTGAGTCTGCAGCAGAGGAAGCTCAATCGAACAGCCGGAGATAGCTGTGATTAGGGCCATTTTTGCCTTCCTTTTTCCAAGAATCAACAGGTCCCCAGTGAAAGATGTCCCTCTGATAAAGAGAGAATTAGTTAATTACAGATTAGCCCTAGGCACTGAGAATTAAAAGAGAAAGTCTTGTACCCAATCTAACAATAGATAGATTAGTAAAAGCTCACTGGGTGGGGTTAATTTTTGCATCAGGAATAAAGCAGTAAGAGGACACCTTGCCTGATGCCAGTTCCATTCAAGCCCTGAGGCAGTGAGTGGGTGTTGCTCCTCATAATGAATAGCCCTAATTGCAGGTTAGATTGAACTGGCCTCAGGAGTTTATGCCTCATCTCATCTCATCTGGCCAAAAGTTAAAGTCTCAATCAAATGCGCATAGAACTGGTGTGTCTAATTGCCTTATAAAGCAGGAAAGGGTGCAACTTAACCAGTGCCCTGAAACAATGCACTCTAGGCTGTTGGACTCACCAAGCACACATTTCTCACTCTTATCAGAGACAAAGGAGTAGGAACTGACTCTCAACAAGTTGGGCGGTAGTAATGCTGGAAAGATGGAAAAGATGGAAAATATTTCCCAAGCATGCACGGGAAGATAACAAACAGGCTTCCGTATCCTAAATATGTAGCCTTGACTGACCTTGACATGTCTGGCCTCTGACTTTTTTTACAGTGTATGCAGGGTGTGTACTTTCAAGTAATTGAGCCACAAGACAGGACAATGACTTCTTTTGTAAAGCTGAGATAACACATCGTTTTAATCAAAAAATAATTAAAAGATTAATAATAACCTTATTCATTTAGTGCTCCGTATACCGTTCTCTTTCAACAGCTGCGAGTACTTCCTGAATGATGAATAATTACTCCTATAAGTGCTCATTTTGATTTAACGGATTAAAATTTATAAGTCCTTTAGGTCAGAGGCACATTTATCAGGTGTTTGACAGAGGCATGACTTAGCCAATTAGACCTGAGGTGCAGGAGTATCCATATTAATTACATGATTACAAATCTGTCTAACTCAATTTTAGATAAATGCTGTGTGACAGAACGGGCTTTTGACACCAGATTTCTATCTTTGTGCTGGTCACAAAGGGTAAATCTGCAGGTAGTTGATGCTCGCCGATGTTTTACCAAAGAAGGGGAGAACGTACAATTTTACTACTCGTTTAACCATTTCGACTTCAAACGTGGCTTCTCAGACTACTCTACTGTACGATATTAAATCATCGTACAGTACAGCCTCAGTTGTAAGTCATCAACTCAGGTTTCACGGCGAAGCGCTGACAGATGTGTCACATTATAAGGCGTGACGCGGCTGTAACGTGGTCAAGCGCTGCTCTGCCGAGGGCCGATTGACCCCTCGCAGCTGTTGTCTCGTCAACACACAGCTAATCTGAGCAAAGGCTCAGATTCTATCTTCCAAGAGGCAACATGTCGGTCACGGTGTCTGGTTCGCAGCTCTCAGAGCTGATTTGTCTACATCTCCGCTTGTCAGACCACTTCTGTAACTCTGTGCTGTATCGTAGGTCTGGCACACTGGCAAAGGGGTTATTCCCCAGCAGGAAACAGGAAACATCAACCAGCCATGTTAAACCGTGCCAGACGAAACCAGCCAATACAGATACACGAGATTCCACTACAAACAAATCCCTCTGGTTCTGTTCAGGAAAGTGGCCAAATAACAGCACCAGCTGCTACCAAGCCATGTACATACATTAGCCTGCATGCAGTTTTACTAAGCTGTATGTGAACTCCACTGTGTGATTTAAAGTTTACATTTTCTGTTCCACCCATTCAGAAGCAGAACATAAATTCAAATGTTGCAGCTGGGTCTAAATTTAGGAAGTGTTCAAATGTTTCCACATTGAATATGCAGCTTTGACAGGAATAAACAACCCTTATCATCTCGTGCTCGTGTTTTTCAGCTCGTAGGCTAAATTGTCGGCTCAATGGAACCAAAATGAAGGCCTTCACCTCCACGTATAATTGGGCCACAGCATAATAACATGTTTTAAACCGCAGCAACCAAAGCACTTTTATTCAGCAGTGGATTCCCACACACAGTAGAAATATCTGCATCCTCCTCTTTTGGCTTCGTGTCTGGTTAGCAGCCTTTTGTGCAGTGGAAATTGGCTGATCTTAATTAGCACCACGAAAAATGGGTAATTTTTCTTCTTCTTCTTTCTTTATTTAGGTTTGCATCTTTATAGGAGAGACGCTGCTTTTCCTGAACTGGGCCATAACAGCAGACATTTTAATGGTAAGTGCTGAGAGCCTATACTTATCTACTGGGTCACTAGAAATTCCTGCAACAAACTGTACCAAATAAAAGGCATCCAATTAGACACGGGCTTGAGTTTGAAACGTGTGAGTGGATTTTGTTGGCTACAGTTTGGGTGTGGCTGATACTTACTGTCTCCACCAACAATGATTCATATACCGAGAGCCCGTATTCCTTCTCTGTTTTGGTATCTAAAAGTGAAACGAGTGGACCAAATTAAATTAGACTTTCAGTAAGGTGGGTTAACCAACCAGCTCTTTAATTTATAATTAGGTTGGAGACTGTGGTGAGTATGTAGAGACAGCTACAGGCTATTACTGGAAATTTTACCATGACTGACAGGTATTCCTTGGGTGTTTTGACCCAATGAGGTGGACTCTGCCTGCATAATTGAAGACTGCAAGAGTTTTAACATGGATGAGTGAATCTTTCTACCTCTGTCTCTTCATTACCTTACACAATCTCATGCATCCTCCCCTTGTGTTTCTCTTTTCCTCTGTGCAGTTTGTCGTTATCCCAACGCGGAGAGCAACGGCGGTCGCCTTCCAGAGCTTCACCTCTCATCTTCTGGGTGATGCCGGAAGTCCGTACCTGATAGGCCTGGTAAGACTCTCCCAGAAGCAGTTATCTGTGGTGATCGGGTGTGAGGGGCATTTTATTCAAGGTATAACCCAGAGTGTAATTCCCAGGTGGAACTCAAAGCTTCAGTGTGTCTGTTAGCACCCTGTTCACACAAACAATGTATTCAGATACCCGTTCAGCTCTTGCTTTAACTGGGCCAGCGCAAAGTGAGTTACAAGAGGAGCTTTTAGCACATGTCTCAGGGGGGCAGCTGGTGAACAGAGTTGTGATTTCACCACTGCTCTTCAGCCTGTCACTGGCGTTTTCCAGTAAATCTCACGGTTCCCAGGAGGGTACCAGTTTTACTGTATTTGATTGGTCAGGAGATGACAGAGTGGTTCCTACTGGGATGCTAAGCTTCTCAAGGTCAAAGTCACCCCCCAGCACACACATGCACACACACACACACACACACACACACCTCCAAACCACAGGCGTACACCTCAGAGTGCATTCAATGAGGGAGTGCTGCCCGACATTCAATGGAGTGTGAAGCAAGAACAAATAGAGTATGAACATTTCTGAGGTTAAATAGTAACTCCATAGGTACACATACTTCCTGCATTATTTGAGCATACAGGAGGCAGTGAAAATTTTGCTCTTTTGCAGGGACAACATGCCA
Source organism: Miichthys miiuy (assembly GCA_036365135.1). Taxonomy (NCBI): domain Eukaryota; kingdom Metazoa; phylum Chordata; class Actinopteri; family Sciaenidae; genus Miichthys; species Miichthys miiuy. The sequence goes on from CM071616.1 coordinate 21,593,416, forward strand.
ATAAATATTCTGTAGTAACATCATCAAAATCTGCACATCATAACCTCACGTTTACATTTTTTTTCCAGTATTTACGATGTACTTTTGTTCTGAGAGAGAACAGGCCGCCTTGTTATCTGTTTACACTGCATTTCAGTGTCGTGCCTCTGGCTCTCAGCCTAGGCCACTTTAACAAAGGCAAATTGGTAGTCTTTGATTAGTGAATCAAACCGATCCTCAAGGTCCTCTGTCGGGGCCTGACAGGCTGGCAACAGATGCAGCTGTCTTTTGAGCCGCATTGAAAGTGTCTTCTTCCTTAAATGGAAATGTTAAACTCTTGTCAAAGCCGGATAAAAGAAGCAGTAAGTCGTCTCCAAGTACTGACAAGCTCTTCAAAAGACTTAACAAACGTGGCATTGAAAAAAATCGAAATTCTGGGAAACAGAATCCGGCTCAAAGGATTGCACTGTATTGTTTCTGAGGATCAAATAAAACCCAGTGTCATATTATATTATACAAACTTCCTATTGACACATTTAGAGATACTATACTTTGAACTACTGTGTGACTCTGAGTCTGGATCACTTTAATTCTACCAATGGAGATGCAACCAATCCTGGAAGGATTAGTCATAATTAATGGATTATTCGAACCAAAGAAAAGCAATTGACAGCAGTTTGGATAACAGATTAAGCATTTAAATTATTTATCAAACAAAAATGAGAGGCTGGTTCTAGCTTCTCAAAGGAGGATTGAGGATTTGCGGCCTCATAGAGCTGTTTTATGTCATTGTTAATTTAACATCTTTGCGTGTTGGTTGGACAAAACAAATAAAGCCAAACAAGTAAAGAGGTCACCTTGGCACTAGCAATTTGTGATCTGAAAATAATCAGTTCCACATTTTTAAATTCAACCATACAACATGATGTGTGGAAAATGGAGGCTAATACAAATGCTCTTTTAATATTCCAGCAAGCTTCACACACGTCAAAAATCATGCAGCCCACACGCTGCCAACCAGAGTTACCCAGACACAGCCCTGCAGTTAGTCACCCGGGTTTCTCCATATAGCCTCCGGGGTCACGACTCTCCTCTAAGTGACATACTGAATGTCCGGGGGATTTCTCACTCCTCCACAAAACCCCGGACCGACGAGGCCCGGAATGCTCCAAATGCGTCATCACTCACTGTCTCAGTTCCTGAGCCGAGGTTTAGCACACAAGTGCGATGGACTTGGTCGTGACGCACTCCGAGCGCGGGCAGATATACGCTTACCCATGCAGACTGGCACAAATCCTGTGAATGAGCAAAGTGGAGAATCTCATGAAAAACAGAGTGATGGTTTATTGCTAAGCAACCACAGGGGGAAAGTGAGCAAGCGTGTCAGGGATTTGCGACAAAAAAACAATGTGATCAACTCTACAAACCAATGTGCACCGTAGTTGCGTGCAGATATTGATGCCCAGATGCCAGACAGTTGCCACTTCCTGTTGTGTAAGAGTGCTTTAGTGCATCTAAAATTCTGAGATTGAGCCAAGATCCCCCTCCATCAGCACGTAGACAGAGCCACTTGTCACATTAGAATCCCCTGAGAAACACATAATGGACTGTACGAGTAGGACAGGCAGAGTGGGTGGCAAGGGAACACCAGGAAAAATCTCTCAGCAATCTCCCAGGAAATGCCTTCTAGCTCAATAATCAGACATGCAGGCAGTTCACTATGTATTTTTAGCCGAGCCGTAATGTGCAAGTTTTAGGCAGTTTACTGTACCTGACGAAATAGCTTTGCACCGACCACACACACAGCTGCTTGGACGTACACCAGATGTAGTCACGCACTTCTTTATTTTTCCTCACGATACACGCGTTTACTCTCTCCTCTCTCCTTGCAGATGTACATATGAACACAAAGTGTATGCACATGGTCATTCCCTCCAACATCCTCTTGTCAGCAGTTCTCCAGCTCTACCCAGAGAATCTCATTCTGCTGATGCTAACATATAATCGATGTGCTTCTGCCGCGGTGACCTATGGCCGCTCAGACTCTCACTCACACACGGGGGGAAGAAGCCCCCTCTTCTTCCCGCTGTGCATATATCCACACAATCTGCTAAAAGCTACCGCCGGCATCCTCCTCTCCATCATTATTGTCAGCGCAGTGATCTATGCGTGTTTGAGAGCTGCCTTATGAGTGACACTGGGAGGCAGAAATGGTCACTTCACACCCACTCTAGTCCAGCTGTTGTTTTCCTCAACCCCACGCACGACAGACTGAATGCCAGTGTTACTCAAGCCTTCGACGGCAATATGAGCTACTAGTTGTGAAATCCTGCCTCGCTTAAAACCAAAACAGAACGCCTTACATCATGCTGTGTGTCCGTTTTATCTGTTGCTATGATGAAACATGCAGAACCCATCCCGGTAAAGCGTCACGTAGTGATATTTTAAGAATGTTTGCTGTGTGATTAATTTAAATTCTTCTCTTTTGTCTTTGTCTGTGTGTGTGTGTGTGTGTATGTGTTGTGGTTTCCGTAATGCTGGGTGTGTGTGTGTGTTTGTCATTGTGTTTTTGTGCTGGTGCGTTTGGGTGCAGATCTCCGACGCCCTTCAGGAGAGCTACGCTACGTCAGCGCTCTGGCGGTTCCTGAGTCTGGGTTATGCCCTCATGCTCTGTCCCTTTATCATCGTCCTGGGGGGCATGTTTTTCCTGGCCACTGCGCTATTTTTCCTGGATGACAGGGAGAAAGCCGAAAAGCAGTAAGTGACTCACACTTTGTTTGAATAACTCATTTTTATTTCGTTTATTATTTAGTCATTTATTCTTTAAATATTTAATACTTGCTCAAGATGTCCTCCGCTGACTCCCAAAATCCAAACACACCACCTCAGTGCAAGAGGCTGAACAAGTGGCAACAACAGTGGTTTTCTTCTGAGTGCCATACAGACACAAAGGGGTTGGAGACTCTATGTGGACAGGGCTACACTCTTTGACGTGTGTCAGGGACAAGTTGCCCAGCGATGCCAACAATGGTGCCAAACCTGCAAGTCTCAAAAAGGCCCTCGAGCCAATAGAAAGTCCCAGTCAGCTAAAAGTGCTCCAGAGCTGACACAAGCTGTTCTAGCCATCAATTTGCTAAAGTGTGCTCGCTTAGACTTTTACCGGCTACCGCCCCTCTTTATTCACCCATTCATATTTTCCTCTTTCAAACACCAAAGACGCGAACCTAGAGGGCACGGTAGCTGGTCATGGCCTTAAAAGGCTAAAACAAACACATTCATCCTCTTTCAGATGGCGAGACGTGACTTCTTGTTTCTTTTGTACTATTTTTTCCAACTTTTTATCACATTGACTGACTCCCCTGGTGCCAGTGCTCTCAAAAATGACTTCCTTCCTGCTAAAGATGAGGGACATTTTTAGACAGGATGCCAGTCTGATGTCTGAAGTATGTCTGCAGTCGTCTTGTCTTCACCCTATGGAGTTGGTTCCTGATCTTTCCCACGCTGAAATCTCTCATAAAAAGAGAGAGGAGAGATTTTAGCACAACATAACCAGAATAAGCGTAGTTATAATCATATATACTTTAGATGACAACTTAAAATGTGCAAAAGAAATGTGGAAACTTCACATTTCGGTGGATTTATAATCCTGGTGCCAAACTCAGTCGTAAATACTTCCTCTGTGTAACGTTAATATACAATTTTGAAGGGGTCTTTGCAGAGGCACCACTAACCCGCTGCTGTGGCTTCCGCTGGGTATGATCCAGGAAAAAAAGGGAAGAAATGCAAAACAATGAGTACTAGAAAAGTCACACTCTTGCCGTCGTGCCAGGAATAGATACTAGTTTGTGGTCCACTTTGTGGTTGGAGCTATCTGCCCACATTGTTGCACATTGTGGACAGATGGCACATTTTCAGTCAAAGTATATCTAACCACAACCCTTTGACTTTCACAATACATGCTGTAGGGCAGAGCTAATAGAGCAACAGATGGAGTTTATAAAGTCTCAGACATGAAACAGAGACACTTTGGAGGCACTCGAGGGTTGTTCATGTACGTGCCTTACCACAAATATGTACTATTTTATACTACTACATTTCAAAGCTAATACAGCGTCTTAACTATTGTTTGCATTTTCTGATAAGTCGCCCTTTAAATTGTTTCAACGAGCCTCTTTGATAATCCTTGATAAATCACCTGTTAATTTGCGTTCTACATCACACACACAGCCGTAATCCACTAGTAAGAACACCTTCTGGGTTGCCAGGTTGTGAAAAATGCATTGAGTCTTTAATGAAGTCGAGTCATTAAGTCATTAATAAAGGCTCAAGAGTTTGTCGCTCTCCGAAGAGCAAACAAGTCAGCAGTTATAAATGTTAATAAGTCTTTAATACACTGATAAACATCAAGTCTGCGGTCACAAATGTTAATAATTATTATTATATTATTAGAACGTGATGCTAGCTTTTATCGTGAACACGTGAATCACGTGTACGACCTCTGAATATCTGATGTCAGGACTTTACACTTCATATGTATACATATATAGCATAACATACCTCACACACTATACTACAGGCCTCTGTTTGTACAGAACTTAAACATCACATCAGCTCTTATGTAACAAGCTGCAAACAAGCGCCTCAGGGATTGTGAAAGATGACAAAATCCACAACTTTGCACAGCTTGGATTGTTTCATGACTGTGATATTTATAGATTGCATTCACGCTATAAAACCCACGATTTATAAATTTCCCCTGACTTAACAGAGCGTTTTGCTGCTGTTGTGTTTCCTCCTTTGAGTGTGTCCTCAGATACACAGCGCTATTTATAAAAGGCGTGGAAGCGAACGAGTTACTCACTGGAGCGCGCCTTTCTATTTCCAGACTAAGAGTGCTTTATTATTTTGAGGTTCCTAGCTTTTTTTGGCTACAGGGTTGCAATTTATAGCTCAGGTTCAGTGCGTGCCCACCAACCCTCCCCAACACATAACCTCTCCAACCTCTCCACATTTACACTTAGCCATGTGTGAGACCAGAACTATCTCATCTGCCATGCCATTGCGCCTTGACCGTGCAGATTCAGTGTCGGGTCAAGGCAGGCTGAGCGCTGCAGCCTGGACGATCAGAGGAGCAGATAGTCATGACTGAAAGGTCTAGAAAGAGAAGAGAGACAAAAGAGAATAATAAATAATGAATGCAGTTTAAGAGTCTTTGTGCATCCTTAATTTCTAAATCTGTCCCTCTCTCCTCAGGATAAACCAGCTGACACGACCACCCTCCTCAGTCAAGGTATGACCAGGTAAATTGCCTTTTCTCCTAAAGATGTGTTTACACTTTAGTGCTTTTCCCATTAGCAGTTGTACAAGCAGTTTAATTGGTTGTTCACAAAGAAACGGTCTTGGATCATTAATATTTATAATGCTCTTTTTCTCATTACCTGGCAAGCAACACATAGAACACCTTTCATTAGGCACAGAGAACCGAAAACAAGGTTTTTCAAGGACTTAATAGACACTTTAGCCCGAGGATAGCCACAACTTTATGATTGTGTGAATGTTGGAGGTGTATTAATACATAAATGATTGATCTATGATCCCGGCCCATTGTACTCAGGGACTATCCAGGCATTCTTGGAGTGGTGGTTATTTTACTATCTGGCATCTTATCAAGACCTAAGCTGCCTTCCCTCCTTCCTGTCTTTATCAGACTCACACACATGGTGCAAAACCTCTGTAATTATTAACTGAGCAAAGTAAAGACACAATAATTGGTAGCATACCAGCCAACTCTGCAGTCGAGGACAATGGGGGGCTACTGTATTTGCCAGTAAAGAATAACATGATTAAACTCTGACTCACTGATTAGAAGGACAAGGAATCTGTTGTGACTTATTTGTAAAGGTTATCATGTTTAGCCATAAGGTCAAGGTTTTACCCCATCCTAATCATTTCTTTGTAACCATGGTTGAGTTTGTTTGTCCTCAAAACATTCGTCAACTGTATGAACATGAAGTGCAAAGGAAATAGGTCATGAATGTCGATACCGCTGGGTTTATTATCACCCCCTCCCAATAATGCTCTGCATGTGTCTTCAGTGTGGAAGGTAGAAGGTCAGAGAAAGAGTGATGACAAACAAATCAAATCCACTTCCGTTTTTGCGGTAGCCATGTGCGTCAACAAAGGGTTTGGACGATTAGTTTTGTCGTGATAATGTTGTGCCAGCTTGTGAAAACTCGTGGAAATCCTGGTGTGTAGGATTTCTTCTTACAGAGTCGTCAGAGTTCAGTTCAGGCAGCGGTGTGATCTCCCAGTTGCATCTCCCTGCAGTATTTGAAGGCAGCAGTCGATTAGGTGGAAAAACTGTATGAAGGTGTAAATTCCTGCAGGCAGAGGACAGGATGACGCTGTTAAATACAGCTCAAAAACACACTCACATATCGAGCCTTCATTTACATTTCTAGGTGCATTTTTACCTTCCAGACAGTCATTACTTTCCATCTATTTTTATGAGTCAGTTATGACCAACATTGTAAAAATGTCCCTCCTTTGTACATTCAAGAATGCTTTGATGTCTGACATTTATGCATCGGCTGATCGCTGTATTGTTTCATGATAGGGTATTGGGCATTGAAACGCAGTTGTAGCCCCACACCTATGCATCACTTTTTAGGGAAATAAATATAGAAATAAAACTACTGCTGTGAACTACTCTAGTCTGTAAGTCATAATTCAGAAAGCAGTTCATAATTCAGGAGATTTATTGATGGGGATTCTGTTTCAGGAGACAAACACGTGAAAGGGAGAAGGTGAAATTAGTTTCTTGTATTGTTATTAAAGGCCCAGTGTGTAGGACTTTGTGGCACCTAGCAGTTAAATTGCAGATTGCAACCAAATGAATACTCTCCCACGTCTCACCCTCTCCTTCCAAGCATGTAGGAAAAACTCTGGCTGCGAAATTCACATAAAAATCAAAAGTTCACATCTAGATCAGAGTTTGATTTGTCTGTTCTGGGCTACTTTAGAAAAATGGAAGTTTCCATTGCTGCTAATAGATACTCCTAAATCCTCCACACTGGACTTTTAAATAATACTGCAAGAAGCCAAATTTTAAAAATCTTCGTTGTCAGAAGTGTCCTTGAATGTTCCCACAAAGAGAGACACGGCGCATCATTATCACATAACCTAACCCAACTTTGGTAATATAGTATGATGGATCACCCATCACAAGGCGACTTCGAAAGCTCTGCAGCTTGATTTGCATTGTGCACTGATAAATGTGAGACGATGGCTGTTTTTGAAGGCAGGAAATCAATTTAAAAAATAAATATCAAGGATGTACAGTCTGTAGTTCAATGGGCTATAATGTGCAGAAATAGCAGAGTGGTATTTTACTCTAAGTACTGCAGTGTCATTACCACTGGCAGGGTGACATTAGCATGTACAGCTAATGACAGGTGACATGAAAGGCTCCCACATTGCTGCCACGCATATCATGTTTCAGTGGCAGTTTGTGCTCTCAGCCTGAGGGTTTCATCAGTTCTCTGTCACATGGCAGCTAAAGCATTTTCTCCCTGCTGTCAAAAGGGGCTAATTATAGAGAACGGTGATTACAGCTACATGAGGTCAGAGTTGAATGTGCCTGTGAACTGATCATTTCTACTCTAAAGCGAACCGCCGAGGCGCTCTGTGATTCCGTGATTGATTTTCAACATTTGTATCGAAAGGATAATCCAATCAGTGACAGGCTGTGCTTCCTCCCTTGGGTCTGAGTCACAGATCAATAAAGTTCACAGTTCAACGTCCCTTCACACTTCACACCCTGCCCACCGTTCCCAGAGGCCCAACATGCTGCACCCTAGGGAGGTTAAAGAAGATATATGGTGCCATTGTGAAGTGCTGTGGTTGATTAAGGGGAATATTCAGATGACAATAAAAGTGTTTGGCTCTGACAAGGCGTGGAAGTGTAGAAGAGGAAGGGAAGACACACGAGCACTGAATAAATGAGGATGAAGAGAAGCAGTAATCGGCTAAGCTGTTATACATCCCAAGCTATTAATCTCTGGTGATGCAATCCAAGACGGAGATCAGATACACTGAGATCCAATTAACTTCCTCTGTAGGAGGAATCAGCCTCTGCTGACCAGATTCACCCCACACCACATGGTAACTAGAGGACATCCCCAAGCTGGGGCCTGTCAAAAGATCAGCATGAGCTCTGACAGCAGAGCTTCACACTCATTTATTCTGTAACCACAATCCCAGAACTACTCGGGGAGGAAAAAATTCACATCACAAGGCAAAACTGATCCTAAACTGTTAAACGTGTTTATACAGCTGCAGGCGCATACTTTCCTTCTTCACACTCTTATCATTCAACAAAAGCTCTGAATGCTCCGTCAGCAGCGCTGAGTGGATTCATGGTGCTGAGAAGGGCAGTGACCACAGACCACACACACATGTACACACACGATATGACACAGGCTAGCTTAAAGTGCGTTCAGAAAGGCACTCAACTTTCAGATCCTCCACTTCCACAAAGGAGCAACCTCATCACAGTTATATATCTTGTGCACTGGGCCATTCGCTGCTTCTTCTTTCTGCTGTCCGTCAGTCAGATCTATAGCAACGTCAGCCCATCCGGGTTCAGTCATGATTTGCGTCCTCTCAGCCAAAAGCCACTACAAGTCGGTTTGATTAGAGTTTATTCGCTTGCCAGGCCAATCAGACCTCCCTTTGCTTGAGAAGCCAGCACAGTGATACTAAAGCTGCGAGGAGGCAGGCCAACCCTGCGCATATCAAAGCATTCACAACTCTAATTATCTCTATGTCAAGCTGGCATTTAAGCGTTTTAATTTCAAGTTTGGCTCATAAACAATTCACAGAGTTTACAGCAACAACTGAGACTAATAATTAAGGACGATGTTTTATCCCAAAGAGGATTGGGGCTGTAGTTAAAAGACCAAAACACATTGTTTTCTGTAATCCTCCTGTTTAGGCTAGTTTGTCTGCTCTGCAGTTGTTTTTCTTGAACACATCAGTGTGTCTGCATGTGTGTATACGGATCTACGCGAATATACGTCTACTGTGTGTATAGACGTGTCTATCGGTGTGTGTATGTGTGTTGGAACATCACCCTGCGCTAATCCTATTGTAGCAGCAATAGTAGCATGTGCACTGGAGCATCCAGGGGCACCGTAATGACAGACCACAACAAACAGCGGGATGGCACCGCATCCAATCTGAGAAGACTACAAGCGTAACACCGTGAACATTTGATGGTGCAAGCTCCAACCGAGTGTAGTTTTCTCTTCCGGTGCCACATTTTCCCGACATATGAGTTTTGTTTATGTGTATTTCAGCAGCTGGAAGCGATTTTAAAAAGAGTCTGAATAAATTGTCAAGAACAAACAATGATAAATTTATTATTTAGTTTCTACATTATAATTCAGTGGGAACATTTACATTCTCCATTCTTTATTGTGAAGATTAATATTTTACATCTAAAATTTAATCAAGAAAGTAGAGACCGTGGCTGTGTTTCTGTGGATTGGATTAAACACTGTTATATGTTGGTATGCAGTCAAATTTTTAGGTCACAGGCTGGTCGTGGTGTGCAGGCGTTATCAGGAAGGTCCTAACAGATGGCCCAGGAGCTTTCGACCTCAACATTAATTACATGAGAATGTCCTGTGGTGAGGCCAGACTCTAACTGCACTGCATTTCCTCCCCTCCCTCTCCCTCCCTATATCTCTTTCTTTCAGGTGACAACTACATGAGGAGCCGCATGCAGGAGCAACCAAACTCAACAAGGATGACGAGACGGAGATAATTTTTTTTTTTTTTTTTAAAGCGAGGGCAGCTGATCCACTTCTTTAAAACCACGCCCATGTTCTTCTTCACCATCATCACCCCTCTTCTTCTTCTTGGCTCCTGCTGCTCTTCCTTTTTACACGCGCTCTCGGAGGCCGCTCAGAACTGAAACGAGGGAGCGTCTTGCCCCTCTTAGAAAACGCCTCTAAATCACAGGCTGGTGCTAAGGTGCACGGTTGTGCGCCGAAGCCGGGCCGACGGACAGCTGGTGTCCTCCTCACCTCTGTCAGCGAGGATCCACTGAACCCTTCCAGGGAGGAGGTGGGGTGACAAACCACGCCCCCCCCCCTCGTGACCCCTCCAATTCCTGATGCCATACTACTGAATGCTGACCATGAACCTGCCCTGTCTGTCTGCCTGTCTGTCCAAGGGTCTGTCTCTTTTGTGTCTGTCTGTTACTTCGGCTGTCAATCTGCACCAAGTGCCATAGCGTCATTACATTCCTTCAGACTTTGCACTGACCACCATCAACCCTCACGACGTCATCACTGACTATCTTTACATGCACGCTATAATTCAGCTTTTGGCCATAATATTTATATAAAGTTTATATACGCCAGGCAATAGAAGCAGCATAATTTGTACACTGCAGCTCCATTGGTGTCTCTTTTCCAAAATCCATTCTGCCCTGGCTCTCAACACTTGGAGCCCGTAAACAGACAGAAGCTGCAAAATCCAAGTTACGTGGAGCGAATGATGCAACTCGCTAAAATGTGCTGCAGGAACATTAATTTCTCCAAGTGTTTATCAGTTTGCACAAGCCTCCAAACAACGTGACTAAAACCAGATTGCTCTGCACGTGTTAATCGCAGTATTAATGACATGAACGAACAAGGTGTTTACATGGACGGATGCAGTATTCTCGCAGTCGATCGAAATTTTGTTGTGCATGTAAACATAGTCGTCAATCAAGAGCCAAAAACGTGTTTCTATCTAAAGGTCAGTGAATCAGCCTTAAAAAAATTTGAGCTTTCAGCATCAACAGCTGTTTCGTTTTGACCACCCCCCACATGTTTTTTTGTTTTTAGCCTTTAGCACTTAAATCAGCGTAGACAGTGCCAGAGAACATGACAGAGGCAAGAGATTTCTGCACATTATTTTTCACAAGTTTTCTTGTGATTTATTTTCTTTACACTTTTTTTTTTTTTTTTTTTCTGTGATGTTGGATTTGAAACTGGAGGTTACTGCCTATGATTGTTTCAGACGTTTGATCAATCTGAGCAATCCGGGCAATTTAAAAAAAACGGACACTGGACTATATATTTTATAATTTATAATGTACAAGCTTTTTCCTAAGCGTAAATGAAACGCTACTCTTTTGACTTTTAAGGGGTAGCGCCTGTGTTTTTGTGTAAATGAGAAGCAATACGAACATTTTTTTGAGGAAACCGACCTTTTTATCCACACTGCCTTATCAGTGAGCCAGGTTTCTCTGTAAAAGGGGAAGCTCTCTGATGGTTGGTTTTGAATTTCTGGACACAACGCCCACACAGAGACGGAGTCACTTTTGATGATGGATTCCAGTCCATTCCACGCTGGTTTACAATAACAGGCATTGTGGAAAGAGACCTTTTCCCCCTCGCAATTGTAGATATCCCATTCCACGATTAGAAGAAAGGACCTTTGAGAGGAGCTGGAGTCACAGTCATCGGTTTATTACTGAGGGAAATCGAAATCCTTGACAGGAAGAGGAAATTCTTTGGCCCCAGGTTAGACTGATTGCGAGCTCTTATCGTTGGTAACGGATAAGCGAGGAATCCCCCTTTAAAACCAGACAAGCATGTCCTCAGATGTCACTGCAGGAGCTGATAAACAAAGTCCCCTTCTGTACCTGCACCAGAGAGCAACTTAGAGATTTACATAGGAAACATAAGTACACAATAGACAAAACCTGAGTTTGAATCACCACTCTATGCATTAATTCCAGTATCGTATTGTAATTATGCAAATATAATGCAAAATCCCATAAAGAAAAAAAAATCTGCTGTAGCTCATTGCTTGTATATACAAAGGTTTAGGCAAAAGCTTAATTAGAAGTTAACTTGAAGGATCATTTTTATATAAATATATATATATATATATATATATATATTATCTGGTGGATACAATTACTGAACCCTTGAAGACACTAATGGAGTCAAAGGTTTTAAAACTTGTGCATAAGGGGAATAAAAGCACTTTGCAGACCTCCAAGAAAACACAGAAGGAGGTGGAGGAGGAGGAGGAGGAGGAGGAGGATGGGGTGACCTTAGCGGAGGAATAAAGGGAGACGTTGAGGTGGTTCTTGTAGCATTGATGTGTGAGCATGACTCACTGGCTGTGTGCGGGGTGCTGTGTGGGCTGTGTCCTTGTTGCCAGATCATTAGCTTTAGCTTCTCTCCAACTGCGTGGAGCTCTCTGAATGTGATTCTGTCCAACCTGACGTGTTTACACACCTACATCTTCTTAATGAACTAAGCTTCTTACCTTCCTTTTATCAGTTTTTTTAAATGTTACCAAATGAGTTTTTTTTAACTACAATAGAGATATATATAGCTATATCACGCAGCGACTTTAATATATTGTAAATGATGGCTTGGATGCAACGTATTTATTTGTTTGTTACCATAATGAAGAATAATCTATAAAGGGAAGTTTAATGTTTGAGTATACTACACTTTGTTGTATGTCATTGGGTTTAGATATGCCTGTTTATCCATCCTTTTGTATCACAATGAAACAACACAATACCTTTTTACATCACTAAGATTCATCCTGTTTACTGTGATCATGAATTGGACATCTCACACACATATTACACACACGAAAGGGAACTGCAATGTGATCGTTTTTTTAGACAGCGTCTCATGTTTAGGGTGCAACACTTTTGCATTCATTCTTGTAGCTCTTGTTAATGTTTTTCTTCTTCTTTTTTTTTTTTTCCTGATCAAATCTTTTTTGCACACTTAATGTTCAGGGATTTATTTGAACCATAGGCCTAGCATCAACTTCACAGCCTCTGTCCCACAGAGGTCTGTCACTTCATGCTCACAGTAAGTGCTGACGTATTGTCATCATCAGAAGGGACGTCGTCTCTGGTCAGATGAGTCATGAATTGAGTCTCACTTTGCCAAATTTAGTTTATTTAGCACCAATCCTTTAGGAGTATAAGTCCGGTGTATCGAGTAATTCTGTGTTAATAATCACTGCAGTGATGTATTGAGAATGTGCTATTTCTTGTCATACAAGAATCATGTATAAAGAAACCTTTTTCTGATGTTGAGCAGAAAACAGAGGTTATTTTTATTTTTAGAGCAAGTCAATACAAGAGAGTTAGTGTCAAAGAAATCCGAGGATATTATTCTAGAACTGAACTGTGATGCTCCCTTGTTGGGGTTGATAGAAAAATGTACATGTCTGTAAATCAAATAAACTTATTTAATCACGTCATACAGCCGCGTTGTGTCTGTTTCTCTTCATTCTGTCTTTCATCACATCACATCAAGACATCCAGGAGACTTTCATAAAGAGGCCTCTGGTAAAACTGTCAGTTTTCTTACCAGAGATCCGCTAAGTAACTGAGATAAGCTACATGCGATCACGCATCACATATTTTACATGTCTGTACTATGTCCACACGTCCACACAATCATTCCTCTTACTAAGTTACCTGCTTGCTTGAAGTGTGAATATGAATGTATGCTTGGAATATGATGATTAAAGCCTTTTTTTTTTTGGAGATTCCTGCTATCTCTGGGTTGTTATTAAGGAACTAATTGTGAATTATCTGGTAAAAGTTAAGTATTAGTCTTGTGGGGGTCACAAAAAGGGAAGGTAATGGTAAGATCATCATGAAGTAATGGGATTACTTTACAGTCTGTGAAGCTTCTCAGTCATCCAGCTCATCTATCTTTGAGAAGGGTTCAATCTGGGGCAACTGGACTTGGTTGTAGATTAACCAAGCCTGGTCTTCTTGAAGATTACTTAATAACTTCTCAGTAGGATGCACCACTTTAAAGTATTTAAAGAAAAATCTTTACATTGGATGAACATTTGGACATAGTAGATTCTTGCAGCTTGTGGATTAATCATTCGCACCAACTGTCCAATTTGGCTGAAAACCACAAAAACACTGACTGTTGTAAGTTGTTCATTTGGATTGCAGTGAGTAAAACCATCTGCACTACAGCACCCTCCTAAGTGGTATTATCATTTCCAGAGGTAATGTTGCAATCGATGGCTGTGCTTCAGTTTGTGTTGTTCTCTCTGTGCTCTCACAGTTTCAGGGATCGGGATTGCAGAAGTTTAGACGTACTCAACAGTGATGGAAAACTCCGTGATTACTGGAGAAAGATGCTCAATTTTGTCTTGTCTGCTTGTAAAAATGTTAAGTATGTACTGTGTATATTACACGTAATTTAACAGGTATGTACCCATCATTATCTACTCAGAAAGAAACCACAGAGTAATTGTTTTTTTCCTTACTTGACTCTTAGTAACTGTAATCTATGGTTGTCAGAACTGAGTTTATACACGTTAAGCTCATATATACAAGCATGTGTCAGGTCAAAGGAATTACATTAATGCATAGACTTTTTTTTTTTTTTTTTAAATGTGCACTTCTAAGAACTGGATATCGTTTTCCTCCTCTCCTCGTCTTCGCAGAGGTTTCACAAAGACTTGATTTTTATCATAGTGAGAGAAGGCTGGAGTTAGTCCGTGAATGAACTACTGTATTGTTCAGGTGCAGTCAGGCAGGTCTCTGTGTGGCTCAGTTTGTAAAGTAATCTCGCAGTCCCCAGCGTGGTTTACAGACGCACTGACACATCACAGGCATGACATGGGGCTCTGCTCTGGATGAAAAAACAAAAACATAATGTTTACCTTCACAGGAAGTGAGGAAGTCCACGGCTGAAGGCCCTCTGTGTGCTGACGTTCATTAGAAAGGGCAGTTTTACCTCACACGGCAGCTAATAGCACTAATGGACATGTCTATGACAGGGCTGCACAAACACAAAGAGTAAGTATACATTGCATTTTTGACAAAAGAAGACTGGACATGTTGGTTGTGAAGCCTTTAATTATGGAGAGCTACATTTTAAGCAGATCCTTCTATCTGACATGCCCCCAGTTTGAAGTGGGGAAGATTATATAGTAGCCAGAGAGAGCTCAAAGTGGAGAATTAGTGTTTGGTCGTTGGATGACCCAAAGTAACCAACACCCTTTCCCACAGTCAGGCCAACACGAACCCCGAAGTCAGACGCTCCAATCTCAAAATCAACACACCTAGTCATGCAGCAGGCAGGAAACAGTGAGGCGTACACAGGAAAAGGAGAGCCATTCTATCGAGCACTGGAATTTCCATTTGCCACTTATACCCACAGAGGACAAACTCTGTACAACACGCAGGGTAAATTTAGTTTGAAAAATAGCCGCCGCTGGATGTGAAGCTTTAAAATGTCAGCTTGTCCAGGGCTTTAAAAAAGCAGCATTGTTTAGGCCATCCATTTTTTAAATGTTATCGTGACTGAGTCACAGTGACCTGTTGTTATGAAATTCACTCAGCTCTCTTCAAGAGAGTTCAAGAAAGTTCTTGGAGAAAGTAAAAATAATACACCAGATTTGTAATGCTTTCAGATCCAAAGCTACATTTAACATTAAATGGACATCTTAAATTTAAAATGATGAATAAAATATTATACTAAAGTTGACCATAACTGATCATGAAGAATGATGTTTTTGCATGTTTCAAGCCTGTAAGTATTTGTTATAGTAAAGTTTATAAACCACAACATTCAGTTAAAGTGCATTTTTGTTGGGTTTTTTTTACGTTTATTGGACGTTTGCTTTTGTACCTGGGGCGCACACTCAGGTGAGCTAACCGGCGCCTAAGCTAAAGTACATTTTGAAATGAAATAAAAGTATATTCATGTCACATTTGGTTCAAGAACCCAAAGCAGATCTGAAGGTATCTTTAATAACTTTGGGAAAAGTTAAATAAAAAATCCAAAGTCCAAAAATAAATCAGAAGTCCAACAGAACAGGTCATCAAAATAGGCGGGAAACACAAAGGGAGGGAGTAAAGTAACACGACATAAGGAGAGACAAGAATTATAATTTAAAAAAGCACCACATTTATATGAAGAAATCCTGCACTGAGAGCAATATAAGACTAATCTTTTACCTCCTACACTTCTGCCCACAGAAAGCTAACACTATGTACAACTTTCATGGGCTGTCATTACTATTAAAACCCACACGTGTAGGAACATGTATTATATGTATTGATAGATTAAACTGTCATGTTTTTGGAAAACATGACAGTTTCAGAAATAATCCAGAAGAAAAATTTCGAGCTTTAATGCACGGCTCTGAGTATAGAACTGAAACCTATCGTGTTTCCCACCCATATCTATACAATAATGTAATAAATCTTTGCAACCTTTATGTTCTGCTTCAAGTGATCAAAAATAGTCTCATGTAAAGGCAGACAGTCCCTCAAGGCGGCGATGGGAATAAACAAGTTAAAACATATATGGGCTGAAATTAAAGACCTAAAATGGTTTCTCTCATAAATCAAAACAGAAACTGGCTCATCTTGGCAGCATCTCATTATAACATTATAACACAATAGCTTTATGGTGCGGTGACAACCGCAAACATATCCAATTACATCGTGTCTTTAAAACAACGATCTGTCAAGAAACATGACTCACACCATTCTTGTGGTGTGAATTTGTAAATTCGACAAGAAGTAAATCTTCTTTATTTATACGATCCTTCGAAAAAATCTGCCAGCCTCCTGAGCTGAAACAATGGATTTCAGACAAAACGTAATGGCTGCCATGCTCTCTGCAGGAATGTCTGCATTTTCAGAGTACGTCACAAAAGGTTTGGCTGCGGGGCGGAGACGTGTTCATGTAATTAGACTGACCTGATGATTAATGCAGACTTACCAGCACAGCATAAATAGAGGTCAGGGTAAGAAAAGGCGACGTGGTGATTTGTCTCAAACAGACAAAAAGGCTTTCTGTAGATGGCACACATGAAAATCTGCAGTCTGCAGCATCACACCTCTACTGTGAATCTCTCACCTCTCTCTGTAGACACCCACCGACTTTTCCAACCTGCTGTAGAAACACAGTAACCTTCACGCAGAAGCAAGTGTGGTGGAAACATCATAGAAGTCTCCGACTGGCTCCTGGTGAGATTTGAAATGGTGTCATCTGTATGTGAATGTGAGATCTAGGATGTATTTTCCACTGGCTGATGTGTTCCAAAAGGCGTTTTAATGTCATTTTAGGGTGCTGCTATTTATGCAACGCAAAGAAATAAATACTGATGAAATGAGCAAAGACTTCAGTAAACACTGTACCGTGTGAAGACAAAGACGCAAAGTGACAAACTCCAGTCATTCAGGCGCGTGTAGCACATAATCCTTTCTACCAACAGAATTAAACATGAGGGATTAAAAGAAGGAACAGAGAAGAGAAAACAACAAATGACTCTAAAGGCTGTTAGTGTAATGGAGGGGAAAAGGTAAAAATAGATCTTTGCTTCATTAGCAGTTCACTTGAGGCGGGGACGTGCTCAAGTTTTCAACCACTGTCATTACAAGAAGACACAACGGAACAAACAACTCAGGGACTGTCACATCGCAGAGAGTGATGCCAATAAAATACCACCTCTGAAATGTAGGAAACCAGGAAAATGTAGCTGGCAGATGCAGAAACGCCAACATTTGTTTCATATTATACATATGTATTGTTCTCATTTATATAGAATTACATATGAAGAAAGGAGACAAAACTCAAACTGTTTGTGGATAGAATGATACGTGCCAAAAATGTGCTCGCTGCTCTGTAAACACATACAGTATTGAGGCCTATTGTTGTTGTAAACTTTTGACTCAAAGCTGTGGTTTTATTTTTTTCCATTTCTGTTGTGTCTTTTTCTTTTTATGAAACACTTTGCCTGACCAAATAACGTGCAACCTCTTCTTCCCTTGACTAGATAGATAAAGGGAGAGTTTCACATTGTTACATCACTGCTGTAGGCTACAGTCCTCCCATATAATAATAATAAGAATTTTTGTTTATTGTAATTTTAACTTTAATACAATTTGCTTTGCACAGGGAGGCAGTCACATATACTGACAAAAGATAGCCTTTTTTTGTAAGGTACCATAAAAACAACCATTTAACAGGAGCAGATCTTGACAGATAGGAAAGAAAACTATTATAGTTACATAAAAAAGAAGAAATGACTCAGAATAATGAATAAATAAAATATATTTGCAAGAAATACTAGTAAAATAAGATGCTTATCCAAACATATCTTATGTAAGACACAGTCAAAAGCAACATCTAACAAGACTGACCAGGGTTCAGCTCAGCTTCCCATGAATGAATGGCAAGTCATCTTGTCCAGTTATTTGAAAACATTCTCATTTATAGCTCAACAGAAACTTTGCTCCCCTCTTGTTGACTATCAATACATGATGTTATGTGTCACTTCATACAAGTCTGGGAACTCTAAATTGTCTCAATCCATTTAGTAGTTGGCAGGATAAGTGAGAAATTTGATCTAATGGTAGCGTAAGATGAAAAATCGGGGCATCGCCGAGTTTAGGGTTCATGAATATCTGTTTCAAATATCATGGAAATCCATCTAATAGTGGCTGAGATAATTCAGTGAGGACCAAAGTGCTAGACCAACCACTCGACCGACTCGCAGTGCCATCCGAGGCGTGCCAAAATAAAAATAACACCTTCTTCTTACAGATTCAGTGTTGGGGAAAACAGACCTAAGAATTGGCTGCGTCTGTGTTAAGTGGGAGACAATAATTAGGACTTCTATTTTATAAGTTTATCTGTAAATATTTTCATATTCCTTAAACAACTATGTAGTGTGGCCAATTTATATGATCACATAGAATTAGTATTCTGTCGAGTGAAAACAGAAGTGGTTCATGAGCTGATCCTTGAGGTACACCACATGTTATTTTTGTGGATGAGGAAGCAAAATACAAAAGATTTTATTGGCAGATCAAAAGGTATTACTAACACAGTGTACATAGTGTTCGTTATTTAATTTAGATATTTTAGACAGGAGACCAGAAAGCCACATAAAAACTGGTAAAAATAATAAGAAGGCAAATACGTCAGCAGCTGTTTTTGGAGGAAAATGGACAAAAATAATTGACATCAATTTATTGTACAGACGAGGTTGCTGGATTGAGTGTCATACAGCTGAGAGATTTTCCTTCTCTTCTTACTTCTCCGTTTTCGAGCATCTCTTCTTTAAGCATGACTTCTTTCATGTGTGAATGGACTGTCAGGCCCGAGGAGCCAACTAACCTTCAGCTGTCAGAGTCTGCATTAATGCATGGCTCTGCATGCGTTACTGTGTCATTAAAGAAGCTGACACATGTTCCAGAGGAAGCATGAGATGTCCTTCTCCTCCTCTTTACTGTCTGCCCATGTGGAATGAATAAGAGATGCGCTTCATGGTGGGCTGAGCAATGTCAATGAGGGAACCAACGCGAACGATTCAAGAAGACATGAATGGCAAGTAATGGTCAGGCCTGCTGTCATTTGAGTCGTGGCAGCAGAAGACGTCATTACCCTGCAGCCAGTTATAATGATCACTACTCGTCTCCCATCAGGCCTTGAAGCAGTTGCTTCATTTCAAACTGTGCCAGAGAGGTCCCCAATGCGATGAGGAATTAATTTGATTTGCATGCTTACTAACGAGGATGTAATGTAAATTGACAGTGGAATAGTGTTACCGCAACTGTGCTTGTTATGTGCCACAGTGGGTTCAGTGTCTTGGGTGCAGAAGTGTGAGTTATGAATACCAGAGTTTTCTGAATTAAACATGAGCTTATGCTTGACTTGGCAAAGAGTGAATGATGTTGGTTGGCTTTAGTTGCTGTTTTTAGCTCACATGGTTCCATTTTTAGACCTACTGTTACCACTGCAGCATAAACTGATTCAGAAAAACTACCAAAGGCTATTTATGCATGTGCCCATGTGCGCACAGCAGCATCTGCATTCATGTGTCCCACACGTGAAGCACAGGCAGGGAAGGATCTTTGTGAATGACTGAGGCAATGAATGGCAAACACCTCTGGGTGAATGGAAGCATGTTATACATACAGTTTGTACACACCCAACAAACGGCTGTCTCTTTTTAGGTTTTAGGTGTGTGCAGCCACAAATACACTAATGCACTCTAATGGATCAAACAAACCACACCAACGGGAACACACACAGAATTTTAGATGCACACAGGCAACCTCTCTTCTACAAGAGAACAAGATGTCAAGTGGGTTAATTTCAGCATTTCCCGTCATTAAATATGAAGAGATAAAAAAGCTAATTCAGGATATTCAGATATTTTTTTGCTGTGTAATTAAAAGTGCTTCAATCCAGGAATACATTACTCATCATTACAGCTAATATTGCACTTCCCTGGGTAACTAAGTGCTCTCCAACGGGGCTGAATTGGTTATGCTCTAATACTTGGCAGCTTATCAGTTTGAATACCAACGATGCACAAAGTCCCAGTCTCCAAACCAGCAAAACCTCTCTGTGCCTAACCAGACAAGTCGGACAAACATCAGACCCGCATGTCCAGATTCACCACCCTCAGTATTTCCATCAGTAATCCTATTTGACTTTTTTTTTTTTTTTAGCTAAACTAGCAGCACAGCTCTGGGAACATCGATGTCAGTTTGTCACTTTAGTCTAGACTGAAACATCTATTAGCATCCTGACAAGCTAAACTATGATGGTGAATGCGGTAAATGTTAAACCTGCTCAAAACAAAGAATGCAGAAAGAATGATAGCATTACATTGTACCCAAATACAGTCGCGTACAGCGTACGCCAGGCGAGGTACAGTTAGGCTTAAGTGTGGGAATCAGTCAATTCTATGGTTGAGACAGACAGCAAACTTTTAACAAGACCTCAATGTCTCACAACTGAGGACCTCTGCTGTTAACTAGTTAAGCATATTCAACTATCTTGTTCCTCTGTCATGACATGGATAAACACATACACTGTCTCTGTCTCTTAACCTTTATCTAAATCAGATATTATCCAGGCATCACACTTGTCAAACCCTTAATAGATGATTTGCGCCACTCAGTCTTCTTTTCACACTCTGCTCTCTTCTTTCTCTTTCCTCACCTCTTACACAACCAAAGAAAGAGAGAGATGAGAGCAGGGAGATGTTAACCACAAATGTCATTGAGGGAGTACTCTGAAATGAGAGGTAAAGGGGGGGGGGTTGATAGATTATTCATGATGGTATGTGATCTACCAGGCTCTGCATACTTTTAGACAAAGATGTTGGAACTGAATGCCTGTTGGCATTCGCCCTTCAGATCAATCCACCTAGAAAAGTTCATTTGTGCCGCAAAATGGTTTATAAAGTCTAAAAGAGTTGGACAAAGGAAGGTAAATTAAAATACAAAGAATGAGCCTATCACAAAGAAATCTACCAGAACTTTATATCAACTAAAACTTTTATTAATATGATGTTTTCAAATGATCCCTGAATTTACTAGACTACACAAACACCCTACAACGTGTCCTTGAACCTTGTTTTTCCAATATCAAAGAATGTACACATTCACTACCATATGTGAGAGAACAGTATGGTGCATTTCCATTGACCTCATTCTCTAATTTTACCACAGGAATCACACACTCAGCCTTTTCACATATGGCAGCAAGAAAAGGAGGATGAAGATTTATTTTTTCTTGGAAGCCTCAGGAAATGGACTCGAATTCTATCCGTTCACGAGCACCACATTCCAAATGATGCTTAAATCCTCAAATCCTATTTGAGGAACATGACATCAAAAAAGAAAATATGGCAAGAGACAAGCAATAATAAATATAGGATAGGACCGTAGAAAATATGCTAAAGATGTTGGTACCAGATGAAGATATACTGTTCTTATATAAAGTGTCCGTTATTGTGTTTCTCAGACTTTTAACTTGACATTCTGGTCCTGACCACCGCGCTTTGAGAAGTCAACACATGTGAGAGGCGCTTGAGTCGAGTGTAGAGTCAAGAGTCAAGTGTAAGTGTGCAGATAGATAAAGAAAACAGGGAAGGAAAGAAAAGTGTGAATCAGCACAAGTTCCCATGCTGAGTTGCCTTTCAGCAGGGAGCCAAAGTCATAATAAAGCACTTGAATGAGGCTTGTTTGTGACCACAGTTAACTTAAAAGTTAAACAAAGACAGATCTGGGTCTGTGTAATATGTTAAATATTAATTTAATCAGTCATTAGCCCCAAAATCACCACATAGAGTGCTTCTTTAAAGTTTGTTTTGCTTAAATGAACAAAAGTAACATCTCACTCACTGTGATCTAATCCAGGCTGACAGGTACGTATGCGTTAATCCTGCTGACGATATCTCAAGTCGATTAAATTGATCAAAAGTCAATACATTTTGTGAGCGATGGAATTGATTTTGAAACGGCTACATTAAACTAATGACATTCATACTTGAAAGCCTTAGACTATGAGAAAGCCCAAAGACCTCTGACACAGTCAATAGTGGAGTCTTGTCAGTGTGACCCAGGTGGAAATCATCAGTAATGAGTGGAGTAGTGTGTTTGAAAGCTCCTCCACTGATTTCTGTCTTTCCTGTAAAACTACACATAACGAATCTCTACATTAAGAGTTGGATGTCTGGAGAACACTTACAGAATGTTAGCAAGGCCTGCCCGAGGTGGAGAAAGGGCATCCAAATCTGTGCAGCAGGCAAAATGCCACAACATGTTAGCATGCTGTGCAGGCTTGTAGCCTGTGGACAGTGATGTGTAGACAAAGAATGGGAACCAATCCAAGAAAACCTGCTCGCACCCAGAGGGCCTGTGCTGAATGTGATCTGTAAACAATGATTTAGACCTACAGTGACGCCGAAGACGAACAAATGTCTTCGGGTCAAGTTCATTCAAAAGCAGTAATAAATCCATTGAGACTGGTGCAACTTTGCTCCGAGGTAGTGGGATTTAAATTTTAACACAACATCAAGTAAACAAAAGGATGAGAGTAAAAAAAAAAACAACTTGTTTGTCCTAAGAGGGAGGTAACACACACACACACACACACACACACACACACACACACCTGATTTACATACAAACAACTGAATCCTTGCGAAGTCTAGCCCAGCTTTAATTCAACCAGTAAATCCACGAGATGCAGTGGTAGCCAGCAGCCTCGTGGGACTGAGAGGGATTTATGGGATGTAGGCAGCAGGGTAAATCCACGCAGATCTCTCTCCCACCAGCACTAAACATTAAATATTCATTTCCAAGTAGGAGACAGTCTGTGCTGCACTTGTACTATACGCAGGTAGAACTGACGTATCTGCTCTAATTGGATGTGAAAGAAATGGTTAGAGGCCTGCAGGTAATATTCAAGACTGGGAGTCAGCTGTGGTTTTCATGTTTTAATAAAAGACCCTGCAATAAGTTTGATCGATTGAAAGTAAAAGTATTAAAATAGAGCACCTTTCATCATTTTATCCATATTGTATAATACATTGTGTACCGTATATATCATAACACTACAAACACGCTTGGGATGATGGGATTTGCAGCACGAAGCATCTGTTTATTTACATACATAACAATCTAGGTGTGAGGAAGTCTATTCCATAGTGTGTGTGTGTGTGTGTGTCAGATCAGGGTAGCACCTACAGTGTATCAGACATGGGTGTGAGATTGAGGTGTGGACTAGCTGCAGTCATTTACACCATGAGCTCACACCCATCATACAGTAAGGAGGATTTATAAACTAAATGATGCAGCTGGAAGATATTTTTAGGCCGTCAGCGATGCGGTTTGACTTGCTTATTGAAAAGCATAGATGGAGTTCACATTCATCTCAGCACAGTTTGCACGTTGCATTGTTTGGAGCAAAGACAGATCCTTGGGCGCCACCTTGTGGCAACAATTTCAGACTATTTCAGACTTCTGTCTCGAGCTCTTTTGTCATATACAGCATGACGGTGAGTCAGTTTTTCCATCAGGTCTAACTAACACTGAGGTTTGATATCAATAAGCACCTGAACTGTACGAGGTTGTTGGAACTGGTGTCAAATGATTCAAAATGAAACAAACTGGTGGTATGATGTGTAACAAGCAAGAAAATAAATCATCAGTGTGTTTAGAGAAATGCCTGTTTAATAATTTTCATAAAAATAAACCATGTAAAGATAAGTAACAACAACAAAAACAGAAAACACTAAAGGAATGGATATTCCTGCCGCAAGGCCTCGACGATGAACACGATTGTGGTAAATTCAGAATTAAGTCACATTTCAGGTCAATCAATGTAGAAATAAAAGATGAACAGAGAAGAAAAATTTAGGGATATTCAATGAATTTTATACATTTGACTTTTATCTTCAAAGTAACAGAATGCTGAAGTAAAATCCAGTTCTGAATCGACTCCAACGCTCCAGAGGACGATCGATGACATAAAAACTTCGGAGTAAGAAAACAGAGCAGTCGTTTTCATTATGAGGTGTCCATCTGAGCCGTTTCTGAAACATCAGAACAGATACGTTGTGCTTATTGATCATGCGCTTTTATAGTCCATGTGGAAAGTATATATCACATTTGGTTTGGCATTTATAAAGAAGGCCTTTTCTTCTGAACTTTATTTTTATTTCAAATGACACGATGATAAACTTCTTTCATTTTCATCTCTGTCGTTCCCTTTCTTCTCTGCTTTGCTGTGAAACCAGAGACCAATCGGCTCTATAGCGCTAGAGCGGTTTTAATATGTATATTAAATATTTAAGCATATCAAAACTAAAATCTTCTCTTTTTACTGCGGCAGATTTCAGAGCGTGTTTCGGCATTCTGATGTATTGTCTGACTTTGATTTAACTGGTGCTTACGTGAACTGCTGAGGAATTACTACAAAGACGGAGAAGACGAACAAGCAAACTCACGTGTTTCATTAAAGAGGAAGGAGTCCTGATACTCCTTCATGTACTGAGAGGATCTGGCCTCATCCAGGAACAGAGAGTAAACCCTTTTGATGTCCTCCACCTGAACTTCTGTCCCCTGAAGAAGACAAAACACAGATGACATCAACACCGAGGCAACAGGAACTCGTTTAACATGTGTTACAGCTCTAGCAGTGCAATCTCCAGTAATCTGAGCTTACCTTGCGTTTGCGACACACCAGCCCAGCAGTGCTGATCAGCTGGATGGCGTAGCGCAGCGACGTCTCCATGCCGATGCGAGTCAGGACGGTGTGAGCCTCTTCACTCAGCTCGACATCCTCCTCTTCACATCTGAAATAAAATGATGCAGGTTTACTTCCCTTTAACAATGCTGGGGAGACACAAAAACACAAATTACTGACAGACGTTGAACGTGGATTCTCACCTGATCTTGAGGATCTGCCTCGTCTCTTTTTCGGTATACGGGGAGGTAGCGATGATGAGCAGGCGATCCAGGAGGTCGATGGGGATGCCATGAGGACTCTGGTACTTTGTGCCGCGGATACTGGAAGGTTGGAGAGTGGAGACATCAATATTTTGACAGTAGCCTACCAAATAGCTACCTTATAAATATATAAAACTCCCCAAAAAAGGTATTGGACAAAAAGAAAAAAATAAGACCACTCCAATGATCAGATGGGAGAAAATGTAGACGTACCGAGTAATGCCTCTGTTTGTGGCCATAATGAGAACTGGGGACAAGTCACTCTCCAGAGCACGATTCAGGAAGGAAAAGCACTCCATGTCCAGCATATGGACCTCATCGATAAATAACACCTGGAACCAGAAACATATAATGAGTCGAGAACAATCGCAGACAAAGCAAATGTAAACACAAGCACATATAGTTGGACCTACCCCAGGAATGATCTCGGCCTTGCCCTCTTCTCTCCACTCACACACTTTGGCATTAATCTGCTCGCGGACTTCAGACTTGATCTCTCCGGTGTCTCCGGAGAAGAGAGCCAGGAAGCCTTGTGTGCGGCTGTTGATGACGTCAATCTCGTGTAGGGACACCGTGTGGACCACCTCCTTCCTCTTCTGCAGCTCTCCCTCCGGACACTGTACAAACTGTGTCTATAAGGAGAACACACATTGGAACAAAATTAATTTTAAAAAAATCTGTCCTATTAAATGAGTTACTATTCAACAAAAGTAAGAGACTTTTATGATGTAGCTGTTACAGGATACCTGAGCTCCCATGGCATCGTAGTCCCTGGCTCTGGTGAAGGAGCGGCCCAGCTTGCTGATCTTTCCAGTGGCTTTGTCAATCGTAATGACATCTCTGGGAGAAAACATAACATGAACGAGCCCGTTTAGATCACATGTGGCTGTTCGACAGGTGATCTTGATATCTAAAGATTAATGAAGAAGCAATTAACTCACCCTGCTTGAACCTTCTCTTTACTGAGACTGTCGATCATCTTGTTGCCTAAGTCATATACTGTCTCCATCTCAGTAGTCTTCAGAGTCAGCTTGCCCACCTTGGCACCCTGAGAGACAAAGTTAAATATGTATAAGTTTGTCTTTAGAGGAAGAAGAGTGTGTACTATTTTTCCTGTTATACCAGTCGTGACTGTGAAATATTTGCCAAAGCCAGCAGACAAACAGGCATCTTACCGTTCCAGTGGCTGGTCTATCGATCTGGATTTCAACCACCTCTCCTTCAATAATCTCTGTCTCTTCTCTGAAAAAGAAACCTGCTATGAATACCGATTCATTTCAAACAATTAAAATTATGAAAAACAATTATTGTGCTTGCTCACTCACTTGATCCTCACTCCGATGGCTTTCCTAAAAGCTTGGCTGAGTGCTTCGGTCTTGCTCATCTCCAGGGAGAAGATCTCACTACCGGCCAGCGCTGTGAAAGGTGTATCAGGGCCAAGAGACTGGGCGATGCCTGCATTAAAAAAAGACAAAATCTGAGCTGAACTTACACTCAGCTACAGCATCTGGGAGCAGGAACTCTTTAACAAAATGCATTAATAAAAATATAACTAATTAAATCAATGCAAGGCAACAATATGACTTCCAGGGGAGGATGATGAAATGATACTGTGTTCTGGAAAGCCTCCAGCGTGGCCCTTACCCATAGCGATGGCAGTCTTTCCTGTGCCAGGTTGGCCAGCGATCAGAACTGCTCTGCCAGCGATGTGGCCATCTTTGATCATCTCCAGAATGACTCCTGCAGCACGACGGGAGGCCAGCTGGCCAACCATCCCCTGAGACACCTGCAGGTGAATAGGAACATGTACCCTTGAAGCCAAATACGACACATATTGATGCACATCTGCACGTCGTTCTGGGCTGTAATCCAATATATCTGCTGAATTCACAACATTTCTGCTTATAATCCTACACTGTGTCCATCTAACTTGACATACACTGGAATTATACTGGTTATAGTATGTACTACTATCTATTTAGTCCGACAGCTACATACTCAAGAAGACTTAACGCTACCTGTCTTGGCTCCAAAGCATCATCCAAACCAAGGCCACGAATGTGAGAGTGTGCTCCTAAACACAAGGAGGAAATAAACATGTTAATATTAACCACGTTTGGAAGAGGAAGTAAAGACCAGGCATAACCTGCAACAACATACTGTGGATTAGGGCTGCACTATCAAAACGCAAACAGCCGAACAGTCAGGGTGTGAATGTTGATGCTTACCGATTCTCTCGATCCGTGTGATGTCACGAACCTCGGGAACCTTTGTAGTCGCCATCTGTGTTTAATTAAAAACAAACAGCAGGAATATCTTTAATATGAAATTATTGTAATATGTAATAACACTGTAACAAAGGAATAGGCAAACTATCAACTATCTCTCTGTGCAAACATGTTGTGAATTCAGCTCACAACACACAACAGAGGAAATATGGGCTGCCTTATTATATATTATATATATTGCAGATATTATAATTATAATTGTGACAGATATTATAAGTGTCCATATAATAAACTACTATATAACTATAGTAGTTTATTATATGGACACATTTCACCTTTATCAGCAAATGCAACATGCATATTGTACTTGGTCATATTAAAATGTTATATCAATATGATATGTTGTGTAACACAGATGCTAAATATTATCACAAAGATCAGAAATGCTAGCATATACAATAGCGTGGTGGCTTACACTATCTTAAAAAAAGGTGTCTAATACTAGTAGTCTTTGGGGTTCATGAGGGTCTCTTCTCCTTGTGCAATAGATGGCTGACTGCACCTGACATCAAGCCACGGCCAGGAGTGAACAAGGCTTTTAAACTGATGAAAGCAAGTTTGAGATTTTTAACTTTACAGCTGTATTTACAGTACGCTCAGTGTCTGAGATTTACAGTGTAAATGTAGGACGGTTATTTTCCAAGACTAAAAGAATAAAAGCTCAAGTTTCAGTGCTAATTTAAAGACATTTAACCAAGCCGGAGCTCGTGAATTTAACCTGTCTGTCTTTGGTCAGTTGGTTGTCATAGTGACAGTTGTAGCGCATGCCACAACACAAGTCTATTTGTTACCACGCTGTCGCTTTTAATTTGTCTCATTTGTCTTTTTTTAAAAACACAAAAACACTCACCACGGTTATCAGAAATATAACCACGAGTCCTGAGCCTCATATTTCACCTGCTATCTTCTTATCTGCGCTCGTACAGACGAAATACTGCGCTAACGGTAGCTAATGTTGTGTTAGCACACCAGCTAGCTCCATTCATTGCTTTTCTAGAAGCTGCTATTAGCACCACAGCTTGGACGCTAGCGCGACTAGCACAGAAGTAAGTATCATAAGTACATATGCTACAGTATCATAACGTTAAAGAGCAGTGTGTAAAGTATTTATTAAGGTAACCGTATGAAGTTTAAACTCACCTGTGCTGCCACACCGGACAAAATGTGACAATGCGGCGCTTCTTTCTGATGGTACGCCGGGTAATGGTGTCCGACGAGAAGCAAGCCTTTCGCTTTCTAGCCCAGCTTTGAGGTAGACTGCCCTCTATAGACAGGGAGGTATATGACAGCCTAATGGCGGGATAGACATATACGCTGTTTGTTAAATTATATGGGAGTTAGTGGTGGGAAGTTCGGTTCTTTTTAGGGAGTCAGATCATTTGACTCAGCTCACCAAGAAGAGCCGGCTCTTTCAGCTCCCAAACGGCTCTTCATTTTACCACTTATACCTTTAATAATTCAGGCAAATTTAGTGCTGATTTGACTTGTAATTTGTATTTGAACACATATCACTTGAATTTCAATAATTTGCTGTAGCCAATTGCGTTTACAGTTGTAAAATCCCCTGTAACTCCCTGAAACCACCCAATGAATGCACTAATTTGCTTGAAGAACCACTGTGCTACACAAAGCAGATAAAAACCTAAGCATAGAAATTAAAAAAAAAAAAAGACAGCTATTGACATTTTAATTTTTTTATTTAAACATACACACACCTAACAAAACAAGTAAAGTACTGCAAAAAAAGAGATAAATTAAATAACAGCACACAAGTAAATGTGCTTTGTTAATGACCACCAATGACATCTGGACGAATAAAACCAAAATGTTTTCGGTATAGAGTCAAAATAATAAATCTTTGCACCACACTCCTCTCTCTCCTTCAGCGCATCTCCCTCCTCTTGTCTCCTGTCACCGTCTCAGCGCTGCTACCCCCGCCCCTCCCTGCTTGGTGGTATGATCCTTGTCAATCCTCACATGATTGGTTGCACAACATGCACGTGACACCTGTAGCCAATGCCCGCAGCGCCCGCAGGTACTTTTCCTAAAGAGAAAAGTAAAA
The DNA here is from genome assembly GCA_036365135.1 of Miichthys miiuy. Taxonomy (NCBI): domain Eukaryota; kingdom Metazoa; phylum Chordata; class Actinopteri; family Sciaenidae; genus Miichthys; species Miichthys miiuy. The sequence goes on from CM071616.1 coordinate 21,623,087, forward strand.
TAATAATAATAATAATAATAATAATAATAATAATAATAATAATAATAAAAAGCTGGCTCTTTGAAATGTTTACTTTCACGTTTAGTGGTGCAGAATGACAGCTTTTCAATCACTTCACACAGTGTAGGATTTATAAAACAAACTTGTCCAAACTATGGAGACAGGTGGGGTGAATTTGTCCAGGGAGGTAGCTTGTAACATGTTTGTTGTAACCAATCCCATAATGTAAGCCTTTGTTTGCAGGGTCAAGACATAAGTAAGCTGGACTGCAGCAGTGCTGTCTAGCCAGTGTACATACTTCTCCGTGGAGAAAAAAGGCACTTCACATGTCCCTGGTAAGTACTCATTTCTCCACTAGAGGTAGCAAAGCTCACAGGTGATTTTTCAGGTCTCTGCAGAGCAGCTGCAGCAACCAACGTTACAGCAGATGAACACTGGTCATGACTGCTCGACAGATAACTTAGACAAACTATGAAAAGTTTGCATTTCTTCCTACAGTGAACTCTGACTTTTTATATGCAGCTTTGTGTAGAAATCAGACACACAATGACAAAATATTAGTCTTTGTTAATGCATATGTACCTGTATAGACAAGCAACTAAAAACACAAACCTTTCCACCTGATTTGAGGAGAATGAGTATGTCTCAGGTGCATGGAGGGCGAGATAAATTGATATTTCACAATTCCTTATCTTTGTAGTGCAAGTCTGGAGTCTGGCTCCAGTCTGGCTCAGTGTTCAGAGGAATTATGGAAAAATGTAATTCCATAAAACATATACGACTGAACGATGGCAAAGCTCACCCGCTGACTATAACCTGAAGGATTCTGGAGGAGTTTTTCATATCCTCCCGACTGTATCTTCAAAGACTTCCCCTTAAGCCACAATATAAACTCACTTCACTCCAGCACCGCAGGAGACGGATACTGAAAATTGCTGAGGATTACTTAGAACTGAAACAAATCCGTTTGTTTGTCAGTGTCATCGGCTGTGAGGTCTCCTGCTGTCTAAGCATTGGCTTGTGTTTTGTAAGCCAGTGAAAGCAAAATGACAACACAGTCCCATTATCCAGCTACTTTGACATCACAAGCCCTCAAAACTCTTCAGACTCAGACTGGAACCATACTTTAGTAAGTTCAGCATACCATAACATTTGAAACTGTTGCTAGATGAGACTCAACCATCTGTGAACTCAGGTGCCTCTCAGTCACACCTCACCTACTCCTGCACAATTCCTCTCAGACCTCCACAAAACTGCACCTGCTGTTCACTCACAAAGCATCATTCATAACACAAAGACATATTATTTCATGCTCATATTTTCTCACAGTAGATGCATTTTAATGTCAGGAATAATAGACGTAATCTGTGATTTTACTGACCAGGAAACTGTAACATAGAGATCTTAACTGAAAACCAGCCACGCCTAGTCGAGGATATCATCAAATCTGACTATATGAAGCTCAAATTAACAATTTTCTTACATCTCCAGCTTCATATGTACACGTAATCCAGCCTGTGGAGTGAAAGTTTGTGATAATAGAAGTATGAAATAAAAATGCAAGAATTACACCGGACTGTATCCGTGTTATAAAGTGTTTATTGATAAAAATAAGTGTATCATAATCTATATAAATGATCACATGGCATATATTATATTACGTACAACCTTCATTATTTCATTTGATCATTTAAAATACTTGTACCTGATCTCACATTTTACATGATTCGCACAATATTCACAGTCATCATTAACAGTTCCCCTGATACACATTCTGTATGTAATCTAAAAAATAGTATACAATCTTGTAAAAGAATCACATCATCAGAGAATAGTAGAAATTCGTGTTCTTTAAATTGGCGTCAAAACTGAAACACCGTTGTATAGTGATCATTGGACGTGTGTTATTTCATCACAGCTGGATGAGGTTTATGGCAGACTCATACCAAACCCAGAAGCCTGGATAGACAGGCTCACTAAAGGAGGCCTTGAAGCGGTGGATGAGAGACATGGTGTCTCCTACAGCGTAGAAAGAGAGGGTCCCCCCGCTGTGGTCTAGGAACACCCCAATACGTGATGAGTAGGGTGCGTTGACCTCTATCTGGTCTTTGCTGTGGCGGGCGGAGTAGCTGGAATCAGAGCAGAAGAGGCTCCAAGACTTGCGGTTGTAGCCGATGCGGCAGGTGTCTCCGTAGCCCACCCTCTTTATGCCTTTGTAGGTGACTCCGATGGCAGCTCCTCACCGCTCCAGTCAACCTCCCAGTAGTAAGCTCCTCCAGAGAGAGACTCCATACACAGGACCTGGGGCAGGGAGTCGAACCTGGCAGGGTGGTCACCATAGGACTGGGGGTCTCTCTTGAGGGCAGCTTTCCTGTTCCCTCGAGACAAGTAGAGCTGTCTGTAGGCTGTGTTCGGGTCCAGAGTGAGCTGGCAAGCATCTAGGAAGATAAATTAAACATTTAGCTCACATGAAGAAGAAACATTACATTTGAATTTGCTTGGGTTAAACGTAAAAGAGGAAACCCAAGATGGACAAAACCTCTGTTTAAGCAGCTTAAAGCACACCACACCATTGCACCACCCTTTAAAAACAAGCATAGCACGGGAGACCCTTTGACTGGACACAGAAATCAGAATATATCCCAGGGGTTAGATGTCACCTGCCTGCTGTGTGCCTCCACCTCTGCAGGTCACAGCTGGTGAGACACCCGGTGGCCTCGGCCAGATCTGCCCGGCCTATCATCTGGAATGCCAGAGGTATCAACACTGTTTGTTTCCATCTAACAAAGTGCAACTTCATTTTGTGTAGTGAAGTTCCAGATTTTTTTAGGTTCTAGTAAAAAAAACTGTTCCCTGACAATTTGCTTAAAACAGAACATTCTTATAATATTAGAATAAACATGTGTTTTCTTCCCCGGGAGTTTAAACAGAGAGGAAGTAAACTGAAATCAAAGCACATAAATAAATAAATAATAAACGTGCCAGCTATTATATTTGCAATTAGTCATCCCCAGTCTCTGTCAACACTATGGGACATACAGTAGTTACTACAATTAGATTTTGTGGCCAGCCACAGGGTCTGACAGAGAACTTCATCAGCATCTAATTTGCCTCATGCACTGAAATGAGCAGGGAGAGCGGGGGTCTGTGTCAGCACAGAAAACAAGAAAACATTATTAGAGCAGCTGAAACTCACATCTCATGAAGTCGTCTCGGTGCTGAGGTTCCTTGACTGGTACAGACTTGTACACGGCAGCTTCTTCACCTGTGAAAGTGAATACATGTATCATGTTAGAAAATGGTCATAATGGATTATAAGATTTTTTAATCGAAGGGTTTATTTCTTTCTATTGCATCATGCTGTTAATCACAAACTTATTTTTAAGCCTGCGGCTATCACAATATCTAGTAATCTGGTCATCATCAATGAAGCTGATTTCAGAGACTGTGCAGCTCAGCCTAATTCGACTTTAGAGGAGTGTGTTCAAGTCAACTCACTGGCAGCTTGACATCCTAACCAAAGTAAACATTTAACCGCTGGCAACGGAGTGACCTCCCGCTACCCTCTAATGAATGTCAATGCTCCAGCTATGACCAAACATCAAACAGAGTTGCACAAAGCCCCATTGAGAACAAGGGAAATTGTAAATCTAGCTAACTTTCCGTGTCTGCAAGTATGCTTGCAGTTTAGGTCCATATAAAGTCTAAACACCGAAGCTCTGCTGGCTTAATCATTGTCTAAAAGAATATGTATTAATGTTATTACTCACTTTTTACAGATCGTCTCTTTTTGGATTCATCCAGTTGGCAGAAGGTCATTTTGTTAACTGTAAAAAATTTTAAATTAATTAGTTAAACACAATACAATTCACATTTTCTCTACTATCTCACTATCAGCATTGAGTTGATGCCCTCTCCACACTCACCTGTCTTGGCTACCTTAACCAGTTCCTCATTGCTGAATTCATTCAGGTGCTGCTTCATCTCAGAGACGGCCTTATTCACTGGGCCAAAGCTGAAGTATGGGTTGACGCTCACTGTAGGCAGCTCCTCAGCCTCCGTCTGGGCTATCAGCATGTGGTAGGTCTAATACGGATACACCACAATGCAGGTATGATAAGTGTTAATCACTAAATGCATGTAGATGGTGGATTTGTGCCAGCATCGTGTTGTGAAAGTGGTCGTCACTTACCTGGATGAAGTGGATGTGGTCCTCGGTGCGGGACAGCTGGGTGATCTCGTTGTCCCTCCTCTTCAGATCAGCGATCTCGTGGGTCAGACGCTCCATGTGGCCCTCTGCGTTGTTGAGCGCTGCTCTCTTGTTGGAGGAGATCAGCTTGGCCATCTCTTGCTGCATCCTCTCAATGGAGCGCATCATGTCGGCAAACATCTTCTCGCATTCCTGCAGTGCTCTCTGGGCTGAGTTCTACACAAGCAACATGGGATGCATGCCATTAATTAACTGGGTGTTATACTGGTTTTACCAGAAGCTGTCTTCACTGCTACACAAAGGAATGTATGTATGTTTTGGTAGTTGAACAAGCCTTCCATTCAATCTGGAGTGGTTAGTCTGGTCTTATCTGGAAGATGGATGATGGTGACACAAACCTTGAGAGAGTCCACTGCTTGTTTTAGCTCCTCCATTTGCTTGAGTCTGTCATGAATCTTCTCCTGGATCTCAGCCTGGGTAGCACCCAGCCGTTGCTATGGGGGAAACAACAGACATTGTTGGTGGTGACAGATCAGATCTACAAATCAAGAACTCAAATTGACAAAATCATCTAATCCAGATGTTTTTCAAACTTAAACTTGAGACTGTAAAACAGTGCACAGCTCGAAGCTGATAGTGAAAGCTATACGTGCAGGTAGCAACATTTTTTTTCACTTGGGTGTGACTCGCTAAGTGCTCGAGGCTTTGTTTTATGGGTTTGTTTAAACTAATGTAATCTGCCACTGTAGCACTTGTGCAATGACCTATACATGTGTCACCTCTGATTCACAAATGACAAATGGACATTGAATAATACTTGGCTTGTTAAGCAAAGCACATTTTAAGCAGAAAAACCAGTGTTGTCACTTTTAAATAAGTTCTTAACCTACCTGCTCTTCCGCTCTTTCCTGCTCAGCAGACACCATATCGTGACCTTTGTGTTCTTTCACTGTACACAGCACACAGATACACATTTGGTCAGTGCGACAGAAAAGCTCCAGACCCTTCTGATGCTGGGGACAGATCTGTCTGTCCAGGTGGCCGATTTCATCCACCAGCTTGTGCCTCTTAAAAGTGGCAGACTCAAAGTGGGGCTTTAGATGCTTCTCACAGTAAGAAGCCAGGCACATCAGGCAGGTCTTGATGGCTTTGTGCTTCTTTCCAATGCAGATGTCGCAACCTACATCCTGGGGTCCAGCATAGTTGTAGTCAGGGGACGGAGGTGGAGGTGGAAAGGATTCGCTGTTGCGTTGGATGGTGGACTGCCGAGAGCCTCCAACGCGTCTCGGAGTGGGCCTCTTGTTGTAGCTGACCCTGCACTGTGGGCAAAGGTACGAGCCCGTGTAGTCAGCATGGTCCCAGTATGTCTTCAGGCAAATGGAGCAGAATATGTGGCCACATGGGATGGACACAGGATCCCTGAGATATTCCTTACAGAGGAAGCAGCTTTCCTGTTCGGACGCCATGGAGACAACTTAGAGCTGTTCCCTCTAATGCAGTGAAGACGTAGATACAGGCAGTAGGCAGTGACGACTTGTGTCAGCACAGTGGCAAAGTGATCCTGCAGGTACTACAGGAGCAAGTTATATAGAGTAAACAGAGAGGGAGGCTAAACTGGTTAAGCCGAAACCAGTCAAACAAGGGCGGGGCAAGAAAAGAACACAGTGAAGAAATAAAATGTGTGGTCATAAGGTTTGGCCTTTAGTGCTGATAGTAAAAGTCCATCCCCTTGATGTGCTGTAGTTTTTTATTATTTCACATAGACACCATGAAAACAAAAAGACAGTATACAGTAGGCCTTGAGGATTTCTTGAGCAGGGAAGGGGTGCAGAGCATGAAAAGTGCTGTGCAGGATAATATCAATAGTATTTGAATCCCGTAAATAACACTTACAATAATAAAAGCAAAAGTAAAAAAGTAACTAGGCATCAATAAAACGCATTGTAAAGAAAGCACAGGTGTGTCACACTCTATAGTTGAGTGTACTCTAATTGCTGAGTGTTAGAGATTGCCTGGAGACAGACTGTTCCCTTTGGGCATGTGATGATACCCTCTCAAGTCACAGTACAAACTGACCTCAAGATTATTTATTGCACTTATACTAATAATGATACAACTCATTTTCTGGAAATCAAACTGTAACATCACAGCAGCTCCTTTCATGGCCACTGGATAAGATGTAGCTTTCTCTTTCTAAATTCAGCTGTTGGGCCCTCTAGAGACAGCGAAATCTCTGACCTTCACCTCACCAGTAACAAGTTAATTATCAACTCCGTGTTACTGTGCTACAGTGATTTCTTCTGAGGTTTGACATGGCACCAATTTCTGTAAGTCAACACTGGAGTTGTATGTCTGTGGCATACACTAAGGTCAACTAGAATACCATCTGAAATAAGAAAATGTGCACCTTGAGACCAAAGCAATCGTAAGAATGTTTTCTGTTATGAGCTAAATACCTTCCTCTGTAGATTTCTTACAGCGAACACACCTCCCAGCCAAGATGGAGTTTCGGGGTTGTTGAAATGGAGATAGGAATGCAACTACACTTGATAGCCCAGATAACAGGAGGGCCGAGAAAGCCTGCTTAAAAGATTCCATTGTGTAAGAGCCAGCAGGGCCAGAGCTGACTGCCAGGCATTATAGGGTCTGTTGTCCGTCAACAACAGTAACTACGGCTGACATGCTAGACTAAATGTAGCATCTTATACGACCAAAAGTTCCACTGACAGGGGTCATACTCCTGAATTTAGGTGACACTGACACGTGAACTTGCTGTAGTATGTATAATAAGGTGGAAATCAGTGTTAACAAAAACATATTTAATTTTTCTTCAGTTTTAACTGAATTTATTTTCATAAAAAGATACAAAGAAATAATTAATAATTTTCATTTTGACCTTCAAAAGACCTTGAAGCACTCATCGAGGCGATATTACAAGATTTCTGCAAGAATTACTAAAATTATAATTTATATAATTACATTTTTATCTCGTGGATTAACAAAGATAATATTAAATATTCATTGCATATGGTTCATAAGCATGGTCCTATTTCTAATGACAGTGACAATTACAATTGTCTTGCTCATCTGATTGCAAACTAAACACATTTTCTCAATAATAACAGTAGCATTTAATCATTGTCTTGCAAAGCATTTTCCAATCTGTACTTTCTTGTTTTTTTTCACCAAAATCTCCTCCAAACACTTTCAGTAATAGTCCCCATCAGAGCGCCAATTCCCTCTGACCAATCAGCGGTCTGCAGTGTTTTAACTCCACCTTTTAGTATCGGCTCAGCTCGTTTGGAATCTCATCAGAGGGATGATGAAAGAAACATACAGAAAGGAGTGGTTCAATTGGTGCCATTCACAACATTCACAACTTTTGCCCATGGAAACTTGAAATAACTGTTGTAATATGTAACAAACTCAACTCAGCTGAACTTGACTGTTTGGTGGTAACACGCCTTAACTGGCCCCTTAATTATGGTTTTAAGAGACGGGGGAGGAGATGGACTTTGCTTCCATAAAGTGAAAATATAGACAATTTATGGGAAGAACTTGTTGTTCTACTATTACTACACCTAAACTTAATATCTAAGCTGCTGGACTCATAATGTTTCTCCTTGACTTCTTCCCCTGTTGAAAGTTTCTTTCACTTTAGAATCTGTTCCAGCACAAACAGGCTTGTGCGAGCAAATGTCATCAAATGAACATTTATCAAGTGTGCATTACCTTATGCGACCCACCCTCCAGTTATAAGTGTGTGTTACAAAACACAAACCTGCTTCCTCTGAACATCCTGTGAATTGTTGAAGGACAAGGGCTCAGGTTTGAGTTTGGCTGACTAACTTCATTCGCTTATCATGCTTATTGTGCAGGACTCAGTGCAGCTTTTAGGTAATTATTATTGTAGTTTCAATTTTTAACTATGCACACACACAAACTAACCATGCCAGTTTGTGTTTTATATCAATTCTGCTTTCCTATATTTTGGGATGAATCCAGTTTTTATTAGGACATACTCCCTTGAATGCAGCTCTGATCGACAGTGCACACGAGCTGGTTTTTGCTTTTTCTCTTGGCTGAGGTTGTCGTGGCAACAGCGATGCTTACTGGCGGTGTGCAACCCTTCCATTAACACTACACTCTGTACTCTTCACTTGGTCCTGTACGCTTTACTTTTGTGTATCTACCAAAATCAACAAATTTGTTCACCGTTTTCCCATAACATGTTTAAATATTGCGTTCATCCTGTTTTTATTCCTCACCACTGAGAAGTTGTTCCCTGCTTCCTTTGATCAAATAGCCATCTGTGCTCTCGTGCACTCGCCCTGCAGAAAAGCGTGTTCACCGCGCCTTAATGAAGGTTGACCTTTCTCCTTGAACTTGGGCTCAGCTATAGATGGCTGTGGAGTTTCAGTCTGCTTCATCAAAGAACGCTGAAACTAGTCTTGATTAGAGGCTCGTTATTGAATCTTATTAAAGTGTTTAATAAACATCATCATCATGCTTTATATTGACTTTCTTAAATAAATAGACATTTCTGGTGACAAGTGCAAAGTTTAATCACCACTATTGTCTATCTTGAGTTATTAACAGCAAAGCTTTATTCAAAGTTTTGTCCGTTGGCAGTCGGCACTAACAGGTTGTTAATCTGTAAGTACAGAGTGCTCCCTTTACACTGGACTCGAGGAAGGAAGGAAAAACTGGCTTATCAGCAACCCGGCCAAATATGGGGAGGTGAAACTACCAAGTGTATGAAGTAATGCAAGATATGAAGTGAAGGTGGAGCTAATATAATTTTTACAACCTGAAATTATCACCTTTTTTGCTAAATACACGTGAAACAGAAAATGCAAAATACAAAACTTTAAGTTCAAGCTGTTCTTTCACAGCAGGGGCTAATCTAATCTGGAACAAAAGACTCTGAAAAATACTGTGAACGATGCATTAGTATTGGTAGAAACCAGTAAACTACAGGCCTCATTGAAATGTAAATGAGAGGCGATGATGTCAGTAGTCTGGGTCATGGGGCTAAATTAGGTAACTATGAGAGGGGCATGTTTTTGGAATGAAAAACTGCAACATAACGTGTGATGAAGCAGGTACACAAATATGTAAAACATCCAGTGTAACAACACACCTGGGCCTGTCAGGAATGTTCTGCACGTGCACGCACACCCGTGCATGTGCGTTTCCGTTTGTTATCTCAACCAGGAATATTTTTCTTTCAGCTGCACAAACTACAGTTACAAACAGACTTGTAAAAGTGACACGACTGGTCTGACTGGACACAGTGTAAATACCTGAGCTCTGAGTTTTTACAGAGTTTTAGGTAATAAGAGGCAGCAAGTGGGGACTTTTGAAATTACTTTGAAACTCTGCCTGTGTTCACAGTGTCTGTTTGTTTATTGGGTGGTCCCGTAAATTCCTACAGTACCTTAAGGCTGCATTTGTGTTTGTCGGACTATAACCGGTTTAAGACAATGGCGATTCTGTCTGACAACAATAGGTGGAAATACAGCTGCCGAGAAGTGTGTGCGCAATACATCCACAGATGAGCCACAAGAGAAAATTGAGAATAAAGGAAGCACTGAGGAAAATTGAGGTTTTTTCTAGCACTCTTAGTTGTCACTACTTGTGCTTTTTACATTTCATTCATTCTCCTTCTTATACTCTGTTCTCTCTCTCACCTCCTGTCTGCCAACCCTCCCTCTCTCTCACACACACTCTCTTCCTCTCTCTCTCTCTCACACACACTCTCTCTCTCTCTCTTCTCTCTCTCTCTCTCCCTGCTCAACCTGTTTATCTGAACTGGGCAGGGCTCGATATACTCACAGCACAGGGGGAGGGCCTTGCCTGCTTTCAATCAATAACCTCTGGAATTCAGAAATACAAGTAGGTCCTGTCTCTGGCAGGCTGTACCACACTCTTGAGGGCGGGCTCCTAGGCACACTCGACGAAATCTCTATCTACTACTGGCATTCTCTGTCTGTTTCCGCAGGTCTGACTGTGTTTTTAGTCCATCACAATGGCTGATCACACTTCTCCAGATTACTTCAACTGCTCCCTGTGCCTGAACCTTCTGAGGGACCCTGTGGCTATCCCCTGTGGCCACAGTTTCTGCATGGACTGCATCAGTGGCTACTGGAATGAGGCTGACTACACAGGGATTTACATTTGTCCACAATGTAAGATCACGTTCACCCAAAGGCCTGTGCTGCGGCCCAATGCTACTCTGAGCATGGTGGCTGAGAAGATCAAAAAGAGCGGTCTCACTCTCAACCTCAACACATCCCAGGGAACGTCTACGCCGGACCAAGTGACGTCCCCTGTGACTTCTGCTCTGGGAAGAAATTAAAGGCTGTTAAGTCCTGTCTTAACTGTCTGGCGTCCTACTGCGAGAAGCACCTGAAGCCACATTATGAATCAGCCACCTTCAAAAGGCACAAGCTGGTGGATGAGCTGGGAAACCTGGACAGGAAGATCTGCCCACAGCACCAGAAATCCTTGGAGCTCTTCTGTCGAACAGACCAGATGTGTATCTGTGCAATCTGCACAGTCAGTGAACACAGAGGCCATGACATTGTCTCAGCTGAGGCAGAGAGGGGTGAGAAACAGGTAAGAAAATCTCCTGTCTCGGTTCATGGACCCTTTTAACAGACTAAATACTGGAGTAGTATTGTTCACCTGTTGGAAAAAACACGTTGCATCTGCTTGCCAAAGAATGAATGTATGATTTCATGTCAGAGAGCTAAGCTGTGTATTTAGTAACGTGAATGAAAACACAAGCTAAAACACACTAATATGTTTGTATGTATGTAAGATAGATAGACAAATGAATTCAACAGAGACACGCCCATAATACAGTGGAAATATATAGGAAGTCATTGAAGGATTCTGTGTGAAAGGAAACAGGGTGTTTTTCCCAACTCCAGCCCCTGCACTACGACTGGCGTAGTTGTACTTTGACCCATTTCAGGAACGCTATCAGCTAAACTGGCAGGCATTCACCGCCAAAACAAATCCAGCTCTCTGATTAGCTGTATGGAAGCGGGGTGGGAGTGTCTTACAGTTATCGCCTCTGAAAGTTGCTTTTCGGAGAATGTGGTTTTCCAGCTGTGGGATAGATACACAGAAACCATCGACTTCCTTTTGCTGTGTTGGTTCCCACCTGTGGGAGTGGGTCTGTAATAATACTGGAATGTCAGGGAGTCAAAGCCTTGAACGCCCCAATCACAACGTAACCATTGCAAAGCACATTCAAATCCCTCGCCAATCACAGTGCCAGTAAAACGATATAGAGTCGATAAGACTGTCAACAGATACTGTGAAATACATTTTCATTGTATGTAGCAAAAAATACCTTCTATGCATGACTAATTTATGACGTCCGGGAATATGGGGTAAATGATTTTTAGGGCATGATCAAGTAATAATTCATCCTGTTGTGTTCTTTACAACATGAGTCTGGTTTCTCTCATCTAAAGATTTACAACCTGAATCTCACACATCTCACCCCTGCTCTCTCACTCCTCCCCTCTCATGTTCACCCCCTCGATGTAGATTCCCCACATTCCTCAAGCTTATCTTGAAGAATGGGTTGGTGGGCTTGGGTAAAAGCTGAATTAGAAGCCCTCTATTCTGCATGTCACTGCTGTGTGCACCTTGAAACATCTCTTTAAAAGTCAGGCAGCGGTAGATTCGCATTCCTCACATGGCCAAAATTCCATTACAGATCCCCCCCTCCCCATCTCCCTCTGAGATAAAAGCGGCCGTATTAAGAAGACTCTTTTAATAGGGTGTATTAGACATGCCGAGGGGCCTCCCCAGATATTCCTTAATGAGAAAGAATGTTTTTTTACTGAACCAACAAATATGAGGCTTTATATCTCGGACAATAAAACAGCATGACATTGAACTACATACTTATGCATAGTTCTGCATAATAAATTGAAAGAGGTCAGTACAGCCAGTCAGCATGGGATTGCATGCTGAACAAAACGGTGAAATAAAAGGCTGTGTGATATGCTTTTAATCGGCAGAAACTCCTGGGAGTCTCTCAAGCTGAGATTAGACAAAAATGCCAAGAGAGGGTGAAGGAGCTGGAGGAGCTAAAGACTGCTGTGGATTCACTGAAGGTAAGGATTATATGTAAACTAACTCTCTCTTCTAACTATTCCATGCAAAAAAACAAAAATGTTGCTTGTGTGTCATCTGTATAATACTTACATCTTGCGTGTTGTGTCCAGAACTCGGCCCAGAGAGCCATGGTGGAGAGCCAGAAGATGTTTGAGGACATGATCCGCTCCATTGAGAGAATGAGGTCAGAGGTGAGCAAGTTGATTGGTATCAACGAGAAGGCTGCTTTCAGCCAAGCCGAGGCTTTGATCGAGCGACTGGAACAAGAGATTGACGAGCTGAAGAAAAAAGAGTCCGGTCTCAAGCAGCTGTACAGCACTGAGGACCACATCCACTTTTTGCAGGTAACATCTATAGAGCAACTATTATATAACTAAGGAAGAAGTACACCTGGAGTCACCTTTAATTGATATTATGTAATCCCGTGGTATCACCCAACATATAAGGGCAGGATACTGTGAAACTGTGTCATCGTGACTTAGTATTTTTATTCTTATTTAGGCCTAATACCAGTTAATATACAATGAGGGTGTGATTCTTGATCACAATGACACTATTAATCCCATGTTTTGTGTCAGCTGGGCATGAGAATTCCTAAACAAGCACCTGTGGAGGCGTTAATAAGCAGCAATTTGAGATATTACTCACACTATTGTGGATGTCCCAATCTTTAGATGCCCCTTTAATCTAACTCTAAAGTTTAAAATGCTTCAGAGCCAAATAAATAAATTAGATAGTTCATTCGTCCTCATCAAGACACTTTTCTTTTCCCATCAGAACTTCAACTACCTTTGCACCCCCACTGATGACGGCTTCATACCCAGAGTGACCGTGAACCCTGACTTCTCCTTCGGCGCCGTCAGGAAAGCTGTAGCTGAGATCAAGGAGCGCCTGGAGGAGTTTGGCAGAGAGGAGCTGCTTAAGATCTCCAAGTCAGGTCTGACCATGACAGCAGAAACACAATACTTCCACAGGATGGACAGAAATCCCCCAAAACCGAATTTACTAAAAAATAAATGTGTTCTGTCTTATAGTGAATGAGGTTCCGGTGTACACTACAGAAAGTCGAACATTGGACAGAAGGAGCAGAGGTGAGCACTGTCACGTCCTATAGCAAGGAAGGTTAATTATTATTTAGGTTGATAATGCAGTCGGCATGAGTGGTTGCAGGTAATTGCATCATAGGTTCTTCCTTTAAAAACACTTCAGAAACTCAACAAAGACAGAATGAATGGCATGTGTGTGGGCGTATGCGGTTCACGTTGACCTAACAGTGTTTCTTCATGTGCAGGAAAAGAAATGCAAGTGGACAACACTCCTCCTCCAGAGCCAAAGATCAGAGCAGATTTTGTGAAATGTAAGCATCTGGTGTATTTATCTGAAATAAGACTATTTAACTCTTCAGTTTCCAAATAAATACAATAAAATGTTTTTATTAATCTCCTCCAGACTTCTGCCAGCTGAAACTGGACCCTAACACAGCCTACAAGGAGCTGTACATCTCTGAAAACAGCAGAAAAGTCATCCGCACCAGGGACCTGCAGCCCTACGGAGAGAACTCGGAGAGGTTCGACAGCTTCGCCCAGGTGCTGTGCAGGGAGGCCCTGTCCGGAGGCCGCTTCTACTGGGAGATCGAGTGGAGCGGGGAGTTCTCCATCGGAGTGGCCTACAGGAGCATCAGCCGGAAGGGCAAAGGCTCGCTGTGTCTGCTGGGCTACAACGACAAATCCTGGAGCCTCCTCTGCTCCGACACAGGTTACTCTGCCTGGCACAACCGGGTGGACAAATCCATCAGCGCCCCCCACTCCCCCAGGATAGGCGTGTACCTGGACCACACTGCAGGTGTGCTGGCGTTTTATAGCATAGGCAGCAGCATGACCCTCCTGCACAGGTTTGAGACCACATTTGTTGAGCCCCTCTACCCAGGCTTTGGAGTAGGAACCTCAGTGAAGATCTGCAACATCAAGTGAACACCGATATTTGAGCTCTTGTTTGAAAATATTCTCCATATGTTTCTCATAATATACAGCAAAGCTTTTGGATATATATATATATATATATTTTTGCAACATTTTGAAACTGTACCAAACCACATTATTGAAGCTGTACTGCTTATTTTTGAAGACAAATGTGTATAAACTTTTTTTTAACTCTACACATCACATATTATATTTTGCATTACGCTGTCAAATCATATTTTCATGATAGTTTTTCTAAGACACTATTGAAATACTTTATTACTACATAATCCCACAAGTACAATATAAGTGTTATCCCTTTTAGCATCTGATAATAACTGCTGGATAATATTATAACATGTCAGTATGTCATAAATGTCAGTTTCACTATTACTCCATAAAGTATGTGACATATCTCAAGATAACCTGAGGTACATTTGCTTTATGATAGGTCATTACATTGTTGGACAAATGTATTGCACTCTTGTGATCGGTATGAAGAATACATTGACGTAAATGTTGGTGCATTAATACGTATTATTATTATCACATCCAGAAGAACATTTCATTGTCAGTTGTCATGTTTTGATATTATCTGATAGTTCTCATATCAGTTGCTGAAAGTCCGTACCGTTTTCTTTTTCACTTGAACTAACCTTTATTTAATATGATGTACGTATGTTTACCTACTATATAATGGACAACCAGAGAATAATTGATATCAAGAAAAGACTTGTTTTGTAATAAAATGATTCGATGGTTCTAAATAAAGAGCTAAATGAATGAAGTGATTTTGTGGTTTGAGATTATTTATCTGTTTTGGTATAAAAACCAAATGGTGTTATCATCAAATTAAATACGTTATTGGATTAGAAATATTTAAGTAAGAGAGAGAGCTTTGATTTATTTGATTGTTTTTGCTTTATGAATATTACAATGGTATCTGCATCAACAGAGAAATGAACATTTGCTTAATTGATCTCATAACTCCCTCTGTTGGCTGATCACAGGAACTGAGATGAAATAAAAAATATTATGACCACTGTTACTATGGCGATAATGTGAATTATTACATTTATAGTCAAGCTGCCAGAATAACAGGAACAGTGTTTCCATTCTGACTCAGTCTTCAAAAATGCATCATGTCAACAGGACAGCAATATACTGGATTACAAAACATACAATGAACAAACAGCAGCTTGTACACACCAGTTTATGTAAAATATAAACCAGCTCACTGTGTATATTTATCTTCATGTGTAAAAATCAATATTGCTTTTTACTGCACAAACATAGTCAAGACAGGTGCAAATTCAAATTAGTCATTATGGGAGACACTGTGTGTGCAACAGTCACATAGCAGAACAGTTTCTTCATTAATTTCCTGGTCTTTGTTAGAATGTTAATTTGAAAGACGTAGTAACTCATCAGGAGCACAGGTGTTACTTATACCAATAATAATGTCTCCATTGGCTGACAGTGAGCCAGCATGCACAATGCCAAACTCCAGAAACTGAAGTAGCTGAAAGGAATTCAGCTATTATGCTGATAAGGGTAGTATATAGTATATCATCCTGCATGCTTTCAGCCACCTTTCAAATCCTGTTCAGTGCAGGACATGTACGCTTGTATTCATTATATGATTTTTTTTCTAACTCATACTTTTTACATCAGTAAGCATTTTCCAACAAATTACGGTGTAAATAATGGGAGTGCACATGATCACAAGGTTTGCGGTTCAAATCCTGACTACAGCCATTAGAGGAACTATCAGTGTGCTCAGTGCAGCATTGCTACTAATAGTGGAGCAGTCCTATTTCAAATCCATAGGCCCCTATCTTTGATTACACCTGCAGTCGTTTCTAATGAGTGTGTCACGATTAAGATGTTTTCAACAGCAGCAATAATTTCAACCACGCTGTGCTGTTCAATGGCAGGGTAGTTTAAGCGTATGGTGCATTATGACATGTTCTTGAATTTAACTTCTCACCTCCCACAGACACCTAGTTGATTGGGTGTCTAATTTTTAGGATGTATTCAATTAAAATTATGACCTCTCTTCTGTTTTACTGATAATTAATTCTGCACATGTGGTTTGTAGTTGAGTGTGTAGAGTACAGGGTGCAATTTGACACACAGTTTCAAGCGCAGGGTCAGCTGTTTGAATCCTGAGGCTGGAAAGCTCTTCCTTAGGAAAACTGTCAAACTCTTTGATCCACTTTGACAAATACCTACAGGCCTTAGACATGTTGAGAGACTTCACAATTTACTCTCACGCAACCCTACGGCAACAACTATTGTGTTCGGTGGTGCAATAGTTACACAGCACGTCTGAAAACCTGTAAGAAGTTTTAGTCTATCAGTTACTTTAATAAATTTTCAAGCAGCAACACACAGAAGTGTCCTGGGTACCGTCTAGGTAGACGTTAATCATTCTTTCCCTGTGTGTTCACATTTGTCAAATACATGCACGTTATATAAAAAGCAGAGAGAGAGAGACAGAAAACAAGAACAATAGCCATCTGTTTATTGGTTCCCAGGATTTTTGCAGGAAGTTGAGCATACAACGCTCAAAAGAAAATAAAGCACGACAGTCCAAAATTCAGACATCATAGCCAACGACTCCTCCTTTGCCAATGCACTCTCCAATGTAGAACCACATCAGGACTTCAGTTGCCACCAGTCCGTTCCTAAGAGCATCCTGTGAGGAAACAAAAAATTGATTTTAGATATGTGAGAAGTCATTCAGCCACTGACAACAGTCTTCCTGTTATTGTTCATTTTGTGGATTGATTAAATTATGTTCTCATTTTGTACAGCATAGACGTCAACAAAGAAAACAGAATAATAGATTACTCCTAATCGTTTTCACAGCCTTTGCTAAGGTGCAATGATTCAATCATTTTTTTAATCGGAGCTTTAAAAACATTTCACAGTCTCTGATGTTTTGTCTCCTGGCTCCTAAGAACTTTAAGACATGTTTAACATTTTACAATTTGTCAACAGTGGTTTCTGTGTGCCGCTGTAGACACCTGCAAATGACAGAATACATTCTTCTTCCATTCACCATTCTGATTACATCCGATAACAATTGATAACATCCCCTCAAGTATTACTCTATAAAATCTTTAAACCTATTATGATACATTTTGAATACCCACTTGGTGGTTATAATTTGTTTAAATATGATTATTCAAAAGTCAAAAAGATTGAACGCTTTATGTCAAAATATTCTTTTGGGATCTTTTGGGAGTTGTCAATAAACCTCACCATGAACAGCTCATTAGAAAAAAATCACAAGTTTAAAAAATAAAATTGTCTTCTACAAAAGCAAAAATTGGATATAAAACTGGATATAACTTGTATGTTTTTTTGTCAAAACATTTCATATGAGAGACACTTACACTTACAACTGAAGAAAACTATTTTAGTTTAACTCACTGTGGGAGTGAAAGCTTCACAACAACACGGCCTTCTGTGCGTTACATTAACATTGGCACCTACGTTTACCTTTTGCACAAACATCTTTATATTGTTTATATTTATCAACACTTCCTTTTATTTGTACTTCATGTTTGTTATGCACCAATAAGACCAAGGCTGGTGTACTTACAAATAAACCTGTTTCTGATTTCAAAAAGTCTTATTTTGAATGAAACCTGTGCAGGTAACACAACCTACTGCTCTGTCAACTACTCTTGGAGACAAGTCTTGAGAACCAGATCTAAAATTAGCATGGGACATATACAAAAAGACCATTAGATGCTTGCACTGGGATTTCTAATGACATGGCATGTCACTGTGGTTTGTGATAACAAAGACTTCATATATTTTGATCCAATCATTTGATACATTGGTTATCTTAATATATGCATACATAAACAGAGAGAAAACAAGGTCTGTCTGACAATAACACACGCACCTTCACTGTGGTTTGACCGAGCCGTCCTGACTGGGCACCCTTGATCAGGTTTGTGGCAGCCTCGATGGCTTTGGGGATCTCGGCAGGAGAAGGGGGGACGAGTTCAACACGGGCATAGTGCCAGAAGGTCGCTAACCGAGGTTTGGAGTAGGTGACAGCGGCTAAAGAGAAAAAGAAATGTTATTATTATTATAATATAATGAGCCGGGTGCAGCTAACGTTAGCTTTAAGCTGCAGAACTGATCGGTAGCATTAGCCTAGCCACGTCCTATCAATGAAGATTATAATAAACTGCCTGCCTGTGACACAGTTAGCCATTATTGGACATATTTAACGATTAATAAGGCAAGAAATGAACTCACCGCCGACCAGTGTGGGTACTTTAGCGACCAGTTTTTGCACCGCCTGTGCCATGTTGACGCGTCTGTCGATGCTAACTGACTGAATGTCACCTCCAAGGACCAGGACCCGCGACCGCTGCAGCTGACCGCGCAAGTGCCTGAACAGAAACAGCTATTGGTCTAGCTCAGCAGTTATTGAGATATTTATAGTTTACATTATGTAATGTTTACATGGCGTATAATATTTGGACGTTTCCAGAGTTTTAATATCTATTAAATTCACCCTCCATGCAGTGTTAATCAGCCTGATCAGTTTAGTTACAGAGTTCGATAGCTAATAAAGCTGAATGCTAACACACAAGCTGTAGTTTTGCCACATGGCCTCTAGAGGGAGCAGTGACAAGGGTTTTGAACTGTCAAAGATAGATAGATAGATAGATAGATAGATAGATAGATAGATAGATAGATAGATAGATAGATAGATAGATAGATAGATAGATAGATAGATAGATGTCCGACTATTATATTTGTGTATAAACTTGGGTTGTGTCTTTCTTTTATTAAACACAACAAACGAAAGATTAGTTTTTTAATTGCTACACAAATTTGCCATCAGCTACATTCCCAATAAACATACATACATTTTATATGTAATGTTTTATACATCAATTTCATGTATACATAACACACTCCCACCCAAAACAATACAATTAACACTTTTTTAAAAATAATATTTAAGGATCATAACAGTGTTTTTCTTTTCATTTATCACCAGAACATTTTTATTTCTGCTGGTAGTTTCTGTTTTCACACAGTCACTTGGTTCCATTCATCACAGTACAATAAGAAATATAGCTTGTACAGATTATGGTCCATATGGAGCATTTAATTTATTCTGTATTTTAACTGATTGACATCATGTGTCAATTAAGAAGACTAAATCTTCTACAACTCTGTTTGTATAATACTGAACCAAAAATACATGTGTGGTTTGTGCAACTGACACAGTTGTTACGGTTTCATTTATTTTATTTTATCTGTTTTGACTTTCCTCGTTATATGCTGAGATTAGATTAAGGCAGTCTTAGCCAATATAATAATAATAATTTAGACGTGTGTTTCTTGTTCAGCTCAGTTTGGAGTCTCTCCAGTATGGACAGCATATGGTATCTTTGTCGCTCACAAAGCTGATATCTCATAATTGTCGTCTTCCTGCTGAGATGCAAACAAGAAAAGATGTTAAACATTGTGGTCACTGACAAATTGATAAATGTATACATAGATTAAGTAGTAGTCTTTTTACCTCAGTGTCAGTGATATCTCTGGTGGGTGTATCGCACTGCTTCGACTTGTAGCTGGTCATATCCATGACTGTTAAGGAAAGAAAATGTCCTCCTTCCTTTATTAGTATGATCACATCTTCCAGATAATTCTCCTCTACATTTTGTTCATTGACTTCCATTATCACATCACCCACAAGTAATCCAGCACTCTGCCCAGGGCCTCCAAAAGCCACCTACAGGGAGAATAAAAAAGGCTAAATACACCACCACGTTTTGGCAAACAAAATAAGAATATCCTGACCTGCTCTCTCTCTCTTCTTGTTATTTTCACCTCAGAAATATGAAATACAGTATTTCATTCCCCACCTGGCTGATAAAGGTTCCAGGACTCTTTGGGACGCAGCCCAGGTTAAAGCCAAATCCCAAAGGACCTTTTTGCAGAGAACAGTGTCTGGGTTTGCAGGAGCCATCAATTTCCTTTTGTGGTGACTGCTCAGCTACGGAGGCCGGTGTGCTGCTTTCTTTTTCTCTCTCATCAGCTTCATTCTCACAGAAGAGAAGAGGTGATAGACCCAACTGCAGAAATAAAATAAAGGAAAGAAGCAGATCAGTTGATGTTACAATTAGCATTTGATTATATATTTAAAAGTTATGTTCAAGAAAAAAACATGTTTCTGGTAAGTTATGCCCACCTTGGTGTAAAACTCCAGCCCCTGGGGAGTGATGGTGGTGAGGGAGACCTGAGGTCCACTCAGTCTCACTCTGTACACAATCTCTTCATGTTTCAGCGACTCCACGGATTCTCCATTGACCTCCAGCAGCAGCTCTCCATCCTTCATGCCTGCCTTTTCCGCTGGACTGCCACTGTCAATCTCACGTAGAACATGGTCTATTATTCAAAAATACAAAGATGTTTAAGACCCAAGTCTAAAATGTGTTTTTGTACCCTGCTTTTTTTTCTCTCACATGTGCGTCCCGATGGCGCCTTTTCCAGTCGAAGGAGGAGGCCGTAGCCCTCAGATCCACAGACCAGGTGGAGTTTTCTGGCTCTATAAGGCAGGTTAAGTGGAACAGCAATGGTGGGCAGGATGGGCATCCTCTCTCGCATGTAGATCTTCTCACTCTCGCTGTCGATCACTAGGACGGTGATGTGATCGCCACATTTTTTCATCTACAACAAAACATTATTTATCATAGCTTGACAAGGCTGGCCATAATAACTTTATTCTTCAAATGTTTTCAGTTATATTTGTCTCTATTATTAAGAAGTTTAATCACTGGTTTTGGAGTAAATGACTAGCTAAACAAAGTACAGCAAAAGAGTGACTGACAGGTTGAGTTTATACCATCCTGCTGAGTGCAGAGTGTGTGAGATCGGACACTGTTGCTCCATCCATCCACACCAGGCGATCTCCTTTACGCACCCCTGCCTTTTCAGCTGCACCTCCTGTAGCCAGGTTCACAGAGAAGCGACCTTTCTCTCCTACAGAGCAGAAACAGGAGGAGAAACTGAATAACACTGCACAGACTTTAACTTAATGTCTTTCTGATAGACATCTAATCTGGAACCTTGGAATTTGTGATTACCAGGAGTAGTGTTACCTTCCACAGGTGTGAAGTTGATGCCCAGACCTGAGACAGGATCCCTGGTTATGTGGCAGAGTCTGGGTGGTTTGCAGCCTTCGCCCTTTTGCACTTTGGCCAGACCTCGGAGGTCTTCACCTCGGGAAACAGCCTGCTCATACTCGTTCCCACCCAAGACCAATAAACATAACTGGTGTCCACTTAGCTTTATCTTCCTGGCAACCTGATTGATAAAAAGAAGGGTTAGAATCGCATCAGTCCATTGGAGATGCTTCTGTTAGTTTAATAATGTAGTGAGCTTATCTTACCTCAGGGTGAGGAATGTCATCAACATAGCAGTTGTTGACTTCCAGAAGCCTGTCTCCATCTTGAAGGCCACTGCGCCCTGCCACCCCTCCTGTCACTACATTTCTGATTATGTGACCCTGGCGCCCCCTCTCCACCCGTAGATTGAAGCCATAGGACTCCCCTTCCTCTCGTTTCAGAACACACAGACGCGGCCTGGGTGTTGACACAGAGTCTGAGAAAGATGAAACAGAAAAGTGCTGTCATACCTTCTCAGAGCAGAGTTTCCTTATGGTTAAATGCAAGAAGATAATTAAATATTTATATGCAAGATACCTGCATCATCTGTGATGACCATCACTGGGTTGTCTATTCCCTCTTTAGGATTAAATGTAAATTTCCTGCAAAAGGAGAAATGAGAGACACGTGACTATTGGCATTTGAAACTATTAAAAAAAAAGAAAATTTCCTTCTGTTTAATTGCACAAACAAACCTGTTATTATCAGCACGATACTAGGCTTTATCTGTGCACAGTAGGCCTTATCTTAAACGCCCAAAGTCCTAAAGTCAATGTGCCAAGTATCATAATTACATTTTTTTTTTAATTCAAGTCAAGCTGTATACTAAACGTTAACATGATATAGCTTTGGAACAGAAATGTCACTGGTCTATGTCATGTCTGATCACCTTAACATTTTTTTTTTATCATGATTATCATTATTATTACTTATTTTATGTTTGATTAGCAGTTAGTATAGTATTAGTACACGTTTGAACTGAAGTGAAATAATGAGACTATTTCAGAGATTATGAATATCAAATCAAATCAAATCAGATTTTATTTGTATAGCCCAAAGTCACAAAGTACAGTTGCTTGTCTCTCGGAGGGCTTTACAATCTGTACAGGGAGTGACACCCTCTGTCCTTAGACCCTTAGATTAGTGCAAATAATTAGAAGAGAACAGAAGACTTACTCTGTCAACCCTATGATTTCCACCAGACCTTGAAAAACAGAGATCACGGCAGAGTAAAACTGAAGTAGTGAAGTTCAATATTCACACATGTCCATACATATTTATCATATCAGCTAAAATATGTGATATAGTTACCATATTCATTTTCAGGCAGTATTTCTAACACAGTCAGACATGATCTTAAACCGTCAATCACGTTATAATATATTAATTTGAACTTACAGCTCTGTCAACGTCGCCGTCGTCCTGTCTACTAAACTGTCAAACACCAGCTCAACAGTAAGACTGGCGTTTGAGCTCTGGGTGGCTTTAACTATCAGCTGAGGCACCATAAAACAGGGTTTGACTTTAAGTGATTATCTTTAGTCTTTGTCCTCTCTATAAAGGGAGGGAATCAAAGAACATTAAAAACCTTAAAGTTGTAAATGTCTAGTGAATATGGGGCTGATTAAAAAAAAAAAAAGAAAACAGAACATGGCAAGATCTGACACTGAAACTGTCAGTCAAATGTCATATTTACATATTTTTTGCATATTTATATGCCTCAAGACAACTGAGATCGTGACATTTCATAATCCTTCAAATAAAAAATGTCTGGTACACATTGTACTTTCCCATGTGGCACAACTCAGCGATTATACACAGAGCAAGCTTCAAAAAAGGTCAAGTACAAAGTAATTCTTTGAGGAAAAACAGCTCATCGGTTTAAAAAAACATTCTTCTTACATACAAGGACATGAGTGAGTCATTCATGTAACAATTTATTTAATCATTTTCATTCATTCCTATCGAGCGTCCAAGTTGTCTGCCGCAGGGATCCATTTTGTGTCTTGTCCTATTCACCGTTTATGTAAGCGAGGCTGTCTCTTGTACTGCTGATTCTGTCCAATATACCATAGAGAAATTATATCATCCCTTTACAAGATACAAATATTAAGTAAATAAAAGCCTTGCTATTCTGCAGTAGTGAACATATACATTGTTCATATTTTCACTAGAACTGTTAAATATTGAGAGGGTCACAGAATACAGATATCTTAATGTGAAATTTACATTGAAATATCATGTAGAAAACCTCGAAAATAAACTATACCGAAGCTTGGTTTGTGGTGTAGAAACAAAAGCAGCGTCCAGCTGTAGAAAGAGGATGTTTGGTGAAGGAGATTATGCGGATGTCAACATCCGACTACATCCACTCTCATACGCAAGAAACCATTTGACCATATGATAAAGTTGGCTGGCCTTCTACTTGTCTGAGATAAAAATAATAACCACTGACACCTATTTATCTGCAAAGCTCATGATTTTAAATTGCTATAACTTATTCTTGCTGCTCTGGCCTTGAGCCATAAATTACCCAGCAAAAACCTGCCTTTGTTGTTAGCACAGCAGTTTCATGAAATAATTGTCTCTATGAAAACCTATCTCTGTACCTTATAATATTCATTGACTCCATCTGTCCAGTGCATGTATATGCTCAGACAACCTACCCCATATAAATAAAAGTTAAATAAACTAAATGTCACATTTACTCATGGTTACTCATCTCCCAGTAGTGCCTATCAGGGGGAATGAAGACAGCTTATACACGAAACCATCACTGTCCTTCACACTTCTTGTCTGTTTGGTTCATCATGTCAGTGACACAGCGTCCTTGCTTTTCTGATACTGCGTGAATTAAAAACAAACTATTGAGATAATGTAAGCACTTCTCTGCTCCCACATGAAATCTACCTCTCACGTCACCTCTACATTGCAAAGCAGCCCCTCTCCTGAATAGCTTATACCACAGGCACTTTGGTGCAGCTAATGGGTCACTGTTTGCTTTTCCCCATCATAAACCTTCTTTTTAATGTTCTAGGCCATAGTGATCCTCGATATACACACAAAGACAAGCTGCTGAAGCCAAACTGGGTCTGTTAAATAGTCACAATTGGCTTTCTCACTTTATAAAGAGGAGAACTTTGAGTTATGAATGATGATCGCAATTTTGAAAATATATTTTTTGTTATCTTAAAAGCACTATCCAGACCAAAGAAAAGAAATCAAGTTAAGCGTTCTATTTAAAACTTATATTTAGACTTATAGACAATGGTTGTTGTTGAATGCAGCTCAGGAGAACGCAAAGATGGCACAAGCATGAAAAATACACTGAAAAAATATATAGAAATTCATAGAAATATAGAAATACAACATGAATGAGGACAACATAAATGAGACAACCCATATAAGACAGCTGGAAAACAACGTTTAGGAGATAAAGTTTGAATAGATTACCTGTATTTGATCTCATGCTGTGTTTCTTTCCCATCAGGTCAGCAGTCAGCCACACAGACAGATGTAACAGTGGGAGTAATGTACATCCACACACTTATTCTGACCACAGAGAGACTCCTCCCTTTGAGGGACACCAGGCTTAATGTTTAATCTGTGTGTGAAGTTCTGAGCACATGTTCCTATATCTGCTTTGCATTTTATTGTGGACAGAAAGTACAGAACACAAGATCAGTCCCTACTGTTTTGTCCCACTGAATCATTTTTTATACTGTTACACTTATTTGTGCGTGTGTGCATACTATATCTGCGCCTGTTCCCATGAGAATAACATCTGAGACTACCCGTCAGTGCCAAGGCCAAAGCTCAGTGGCAAGTTACACAAACAGACCAACATTCCAATAAAAGCAACAGAGTAGTGATTTACAGTTCAGCTGGTGTTACAGCAGGAGAAGGAATGGTGCTGATGCACGGTGAGCGTGACTAAGAACTGATTGACTGGAAATGCAGAAAAAAGGAGGAGGATGAGAACTCAGACATGATTACCGGCCATATCTCTTTCACTTCTCAGTCCAGGAAGCCACACAACACTTATTATAACACAATATGAGATATTGGAGGTTATGAATTGGGTCCATGTTTTTGCCATTTCACTATATTTGTCCGGCATTTCTTTTAATTCTAATTAATTGTGATGCCTCTTTGTCAGCATTCAACAGTTAGCTCTCGTATTTCTCTAGATAAAATGGCAGCAGGAGATATAAAAGTTACATAAAGTGATGACTTCCTGCAGCTTAAATGTTCATGTGAGCTCCAGATATCTGAAATATGAAAGTGAGTCAAGACACCTAACTCCATTCTGCTTTTCCGTGCACTGAAACTTCAAAACATAGCATTCCTATTAGGTTATATTAGGTTATGTATTATACATCATAGTATTCCACCCAGTGCTGTTAGTTCAGGTTATGCGCGTGATAACCTTTATTTGGTGTCAAGGAAAGAGGTCTTTTTATTATTATAATTCAACTCACAAGTTATGTTGGATGATGTTTAAACATGCAGCTTTGATGAAAACATTTGGGTGTTGGATGATTAATAATAATGTGGTTCCTTTTTGAGATGAGAGCATGCTGCAATTCAGGATAAACTTGATATGCTTGTACAGAGTCAGACGATCATGGTCACCTCTGAGCTCACAGAAAATGAGATTACTCTATGCACTAATACTACTATGAAGTATGGACATTTATTGTTGTGGAGCTTTTTTGTTGCTCCAGAACAATTAAGTTTCAACTTTGACTTTTCCAAGACAAGTTTTCTATCTTTCAGGAATTAGACATGCAGTTTTGTTCAGAGATTATGTGATCATACTTACACATCTGTACAAATTAAATTGCACCAAAAGCATACAGATCATATGATAGTCTCTCTAATTTAAAATTGTGCCTATCAACCAATCAATAATGTCTAACTGAAGCCTCAGTCCACTAGATGGCAACAAAATCCAAATCATTTTTTTCTGCACTGAAAACAGTTTTAATATTTTTATTGAAATTTCACAGAATTTCAATTAAAACTCTGAACGAAATCTGTATTTGTTATTACTTCAACATATTCTGGTATTTGTAAAAAGCTTAGTCAGTCCCAGGCTCTGAGAGTAAAGTGTTTCTTTTTTGGGAAAACAGGTTTGACCTCCCCTCTGCAGGTTTTAAATCCTGTTTTTTTGTATAATGAGGGCAACTGACTCATACTCATGTTTAACCAAAGAGCAAAGACAATGACAGAGCAGCTGAGCAGTTTAGCATTCAGATCGTACATCAAATATTATTTGATTTTATCGGGTTTGGGTATAGGCTGTATAATTAATAGGCGTTAGGTGTATGTTTTTGTAACCGGTGACAACTACTCCTCCTCGTGCTTGCAAGGTGCAAAGGCCCACACACAGTCAATTAGTAACTTCACCTCCGCTGAGGTTCAAAGGTTAGGCTACAATATCATTTGTGGAAATGAAATGAAAATATGGTGAGTCAAATTGATTTGTGCAAGCGTGTGTGTCATAGTTGAACTTTGCAGATGGACACTCAATAAAAGAAGGAACTGAATGGACATGAATCTGCTAAATCACAGACAAAAAGTGAAGACAGTGAAATAACGGAAAGTGTATGAGTATACACCATGTTTGTGTGATGACATTTCCCTAACCTCTGCCTTCTTAAAGTGGAGCATGGAGAATGATAGAGAGAGCCGAGAGGGAAGGAAAAAGAAAGGGAGAAAGAGAGAGAGAGAGAACAGAAGAGCCAATCGGCCTTCTATGGGACTTTTCAGTCCTGGTTCTGGGTCCAAGTGTCAGTCCCGCTCAGTCATCCCTGATGGGATCCTCCCAGCCACAGGAAGACACAGAGCTCCCATCTGTGCCTAAATCCTTGCCAAAGCACAGGAGTGTACTAACGGTCAAAAATCTGTAAAGGAGACAGTTACCTTTTTGTAAGCACGAGCCCATTTGTGACACATATCACAAGTCCAAGCGTGGCAGCTGACCTCACTTGACTCCTCGTTGAGCTGCGAGAGACGAGATACATTAAATAGAGGTGGGGACATCTTGTCAGAGAGTCTATAAGGAAAGACGAGGACAAATGCTGCAGAGCCCGAGGCTGATTTCAGCCTCAGTGGGCCTGTGTGACATCCTCGCAGAGTCCAAAGGCCACTCTTTTATCGTGACACACATGGCTTCTCTGTTAGTGTATGTGTCCTGCATTTCCTCAGCCGGTGAATCCATGGCAACAGCCCTGAATGGTCCATTCAGGGCAGCCTCCACTACACCCTCTGCCTTTAAAACTACAGCTCAGCAAATTAGTTGGTTTAGTCCAGATTTATTAGACTTGGACCCAGGTGGGAAACAAGACTATTGCTCCATGCAATACTCTTTCTGCCATCTGTTATCAAAACAATTATTTTGTTATTGGAATTGTTTGCTATAGAGGATTTCATGCATTTGGTGCTACGAACTGAAATTTGTGTTACAGTAATGAAGCTTTTTAGTTGTAGCACCCTTTATTGTCATATGCATCAGACTAGGATTTGAGGTAAAACATTGGTCATAAATGTAATTTGTGAGTTTGAAGTGAAATATGCAACACTTTAGATTTCTTTAACATGAATATGATGATGCAGGTTTAAGATGCAGTCTTTTTTTCTCCCCAACACTTCCTCTTAAAGTTTGATTGTGAAATGTTGAGTCTGTGTGCGTGTGTGTGTCTCCGCGTGTGTGGTTCTTTTTGGCCAGAGGATCCTTCTGGATGGATGACAATCCAGATGTTGTCTGGAAACACAGATGCTCTTGGGACAATTCATTATTATGACACCATATAAAATAGAAAAAGTAATAACAAAAACATCATGGGGAATTTGAACATCATTTCTAGCCCAAAACATTTCATTCATATTTTTTTTTAAACTTACTTGATTTGCTGTCTGTTAATAAATCTGCAACACGTGTTTACACCTGAATTTATTTGTTCATATCATTTATCTTCAAAACCTGAATGAAATGTTTGCCAAGAGTATGTTTTTGGTACGGATCTGCTCCTTTCATTTGGCTAGCATCTCTATACCAATGTTTGTAACATAACTTACTCACTTATTAGACAAACAACGATAATCTTCTCAGATGACCAATGCTTGGACACAATGTTTATTAAATTGGGGTTTATTTTCTCTTTATTCTATCTCTATGAGAGATGTTCTTGCAGAGAATCTTCATTCAGCAGGCATCACGGTGTATGACAAATACTATGTGCTAATTTTCTTCAGAAGCCATAACTGCCGGTTCAGCAGTATGACAACTCGGCTAAAGGGTCAGCTCATTTTGGGGACCGGCTTCCCAGCATTCAGTTGTTCATTGAGCAACAAGGTAACATCCTCTGCCAAAAGAAATTGTGGATGTAAAAAAGGGAAACGATCACTTGGGTTCAGACTCCACCCAGCAGATATTACGTTATTCTGACCAAGACACACAGATTTTGCTTACAGACTTTGATGTAAATGTCACTAATTTATAGCCTGTAATTATCATTTTAAAGAAACTGTCTTGAGAGAATGACATGAGGAGACATTTCTTATACTTGACGTTATATTCTGATGCAAGAAGGAAAAGTTGCTTCTCAGAAAAGATAATTTGCTTTGCTTGCAAGATTTGACTATGGTGTAATAGTTGGGGTCAGTAAGAAGAAGCTGCTGTCTTGAACCGTTGTTCATGACAGCAGCTATAATATATAGTATATATAGACTACTGGACACATTTATATACATTTTAAAGGGTTGTCATTAATATTTTGACACTATGTAATGTATGATCAATGTATGTTTGCATGCTGCTACTGGATGCTTGAATTCTTGGATCAGTAAAGTATCTATCTATCTATCTATCTATCTATCTATCTATCTATCTATCTATCTATCTATCTATCTATCTATCTATCTATCTATCTAAGATAGATACATCTATCTATATATATATATATATATATATATATATATATATATATATATATATATATATATATATAAGGTAATTAATTAACTAGCGCGCTGACTGGGTGCATTAAACCTAATTTAAACACATTTAATGTCAAATAGATTTTTTTAGGACTCCAGGAAAAAGTTGAATTTCTGGCTTTTGAGTTTAGAGCGATCTGATTGGCTGCGAGGAACAAGTGTACAACACGTAGGTCTGACGTTAAATCACAAAGACGAATGATGTGGCAAAAATCAAAGGGCGAATAGAAAGAAGTAGTTCCAGTTTAACATTTGTTTTTTTTATGTATTGTTATATTGAAGTCCTGTGCAACTCTGTTTGGATTACAAAGAGGATATTAAACACTTAAAAGTACAGCTGAAATAGGGATTATAAACGCCTTAATGCACTTAAAAAAAAAAAAGTCTGACTGCGTATTCATCCGCCTTATTCAGTTGCACTTCCATTTCCGGGATGTTTTCTCTGCTGACCAGCCTCCACCGCCATTGCAGGTCCAGGGAGTCGATGTAGTGGCAGTCAGTCGTTAGCCAGGGGAAAGCCCGCAAGTAAACAGTTTAGGGACGAATTAAAAAAACCATCACACCGACAGTACGTTTTTATACAAGGCTTAGAGTTAATTCATTTGGACTTTTAGACTAGAGGCTCCCTGGCTGTCCGGCTAGGATCTGAGAGAAGAAGCCGTAGTTTGTTAGCATTAGAAGAAACCGGAGGAGAGTGAGAGAGAGAGAGACCAACCGCCATGGCTCAGATCCTGCCTATTCGCTTTCAGGAGCACCTGCAGGTATGTGGATGAATGGACGGTTAAATTGTTAAGCAAAGTTTGTCTTGTAGTGGTAATCGCTGCGATATTCACGGCGGCTCCGGTGACTAACAAGTTAACGGTTGCTAACGAGCTAAGTTAGCTTTCGCGAGCTATGCTAACTAGCTAGGCAGGGTGGATGACGTTTATCTTAGTTAGCATCTAGCCTCCGTGCTAACACTTTGATTAGCCACCCTTGTTCGTACATATAAACGACGACACACAAACCTAAGATATAAACACATCACCGTTAAGGCGCTGTGTGTGTTAACTTAACCTTTCTGAACACATTCTCAGATAAAGTATTCATTTTCTCGGAGTACTCGCTGCTGTGGTGCAGATGGTGTCTGTCAGTGCTGCGATAAGGATGATTGTTTAAACAGCGAAACATATTCATACTTCATTCATTACTTTATTTACCTGAACTGGCACGGTTGAGTTGCGTTATCTACATCCATTGCCATCACATTAGTAACGTGACAGCTCAGTGAGTGGCGGAAATATAACTCAGTTTTATAGTAAACTCGTGTGTGGCGTTGACATGTTATAAAATATGCATCGTCATATTACTTTTGAAAGTGATTATCCGACCTCAGGAGGAGATCACGTTGGCTGGTTGTAGAAGTGGTCATGTGGTGTGTTGGCTTGACTGATAACTGTCCTGCTCCCCACGTTGAATGCCAAATATGAGAATGACTTCTGTTTCTGTCAAGTTTTCAGTTGTCTGTGAGGTGAGCTGTCCTAGTTAATATGGCATTAACGAAGCTGTTATTACACTTTTTTTTTGATAATACTAGACAAACAGGTGTTTTCCTTGATTGCTCTGGACTGTGCTTGCTTCTTGTTTTAAAAGGCCACACCTTTACTATAACCCCAATAAAACTGCCAGCTTGTCAGGTTGAGGAAGTGGAAACATTCATGGCTCACCGAGAGCTTGTCGATTCAGTCCCGAGTGCTGACTTTCAAGGTGTAATGAATAAATGATAGCCGACTTTTGGTGTTTCAGTCAAGCTTCGGATGAGAAATGTGATCCGTCTACCTCTCTCCTGCAAGAAAATCATTTGTTTATTCAATCCTTTTTTATTTGTTTTCTGGCCCGGCCTGAACACAGAGCACTTTGGTCCTCACAGCCTTACGAGACTGTTGACTTTGGGGCTGAATGTAGACAATGAACTCGTGATCTAAGTTATTCTTGTTTGTCTTCATTTTTAAGTCTCTGCTCAACTCTGAGTGATGATAAGTGTTTTGACACTGATCCCCGATGAGAGGTCAGAGGTCAGGGTCACTACCACTGGAGTTGATAGTGACTTTCAGTTTCTTGTTTAGTTTAGCAGAGTGAATGTTTGAACCCAGACCTCCTGATCTTAGATCATCCAGCTACTACAAAACTTTTGCTAGAACAGTGAGGTTGAGTAGAGCACTGTTATTGTCCAAAGCAGGTGGATGCTGTCCACAGATTCATCATTTCTGTTCACTGTTGATGGTGTTAAAGGTCCAGTGTGTAAGATTTAGAGGGGCGTATTTGCAGAATATGCCAGGAATGGAATATAATTAGCATCATTATGTTTTCATTAGTGTATAATCGTGTGAAAATAAGAGTTATGTTATCTTAGTATGAGAGGAAGGAACAAACTAAACACTCTCTCTAGATAAGGCCTTTCATGTTTTTCAAGGTCACCGTAGTTTCACCTTCACTTTCGGTAGGAGAGAGTGAGGCAAGGGGTTGCAACCAGTAACTACACTGCTGGATGCCGCTAAATCCTCTACAGAAAAGCGCAGCACAGCACTGTGTTATTGCCATCTTACTTTATGTGATAGCAGTTGATGAGTTAATATGTAGCTCTATCACAAGAGCTTGTCTGGAGCCTGTGCTTCACAAAAAAAAAAAAAAAGCTATGCAAAGGTCTTTTGTTCATACAGTTACAATGAAATGATTATGGATGGATTTTTGACTCCTTTGTTAAGTCCTCTTGATTGCAGGAGTGGGTGGAAAAGAGAGAGCAATGCAGTGTGTTGAAGTGTTGAATTAATGTGGGTACTACTGTGCATTAATATTAAACTAATATTTTATCTTAAGCCAATGGGAAGGCTTGTGCAATCATGTCCTGACTCCACATATTTGCAGTGAAATTATACTGGTAGATCTTGAATTTAACTATTTCCCTCACGTTACTTCTTATCGTTCATACTTTTTGATACGCTTTGCTTTTATGTTCATCTTTTGCATAATGACAATAGCCATTTCTGTTTTATTAACTTAAGAGTGAAGTGTGCTTTCTCTGATTTATGTCATTGGCACATCACAAGGTCATTTCGTATGACTAATCCAACTCCCAAGGGATCTCCAGCACCTATCATTAATGCATGACCTGCATATGCTGTTTCATACATGTTTCACAGCATGTAGAATACCAGAGCCGTATGATATGACCTAAAATTTATAGCAGAATAAATTATCACAATTACCAAAGTAATTACAATTGTGTTTCCTTTTTTTCCCCCTATTGGTTAATCTCTGATTGCTTTGTCCTGATGAGTCCATCCATCAATCATGTTGGCTGTCAGTTTGTCAGGTACTATATAGATGATGGCATGGCTGCTCACAAGAGCACCCAGGAAGTTCTCCCAGCTTAGTGGTACAGTAGAGTCACACACAGGATCTTGGAGAGACCAAACATCTCAAATGGAATGAAAATGGACCTTTTCTATATGAGTTGGTACTGATATGAATATCGAAGGTACTCAGAAGAACATTGTCAGTCAATTTTAGTTGACTTTGCTGAGCGCTGCTTCTTCTCTCTTATTATATGCTGCTTGCTACAGTACTCTAAATCCCAGATCAGTCAGCTGGATAAATTTGGCAGTGATATTATAGTACCACAAGCAGCTCTTTCTGCATTATATACTTGGAGGGGGGGGGGTTATTATATATGTCCATCAAGATATGTCTGCTATAGGCCAGTATCTGCTGACTGAATCAGTCCAAACAACTCAACGAATCCTTATTTTGTATATAGATTAAGCATAAGTATAAAATTTGAGAAGTTTATGTTCAGTAGTATCACAGCAAATCTACCCTGAAGGTGTCAGTCTTTGCATGTGATTGTGGAGAACCACAGTATAGTATCTAGGGCAAATAGGGCGGTGTAGTCTTACCATTAAATTGAACTGTGGCGAAACTGTGGAAAACTCTCATATCAAGATATTGTACCTCTCAGTTGGCTTCGAGATAAACTTGATCTATGGTCGGAGATGTTGAAATGAAGGTGTACACTTCTGATTTTCACATAGTGTGATACATAAAAGTAAGCATTACCTTGGCCTCTCTGTCTCTTCCTCCACCCTCCCCCTCCAGCTTTGAAATTGTCTGTCTTCTGTCATCCGGTCGACTTGCATAGCTTGCATTTTTATATATCATCCATTCGTAGACTCCAGTTAAACAACTTTAATTGTGTATGTCAAGTAAAACACCTGTAACGTAGGGCCATCTTTTCTCACACACCTGTCATATGCACTCCACTTTGTACACTTAATCTAGCAAAGTGAAAATATGCAACATTGAGAATGAATGAATGAAGTTGAAATAGCAGCAGCCACTTTTCCAGGAGTGTTATGGTTCTGACCAATCAGCAACCCGTGTCAGTTTAAAACGGGTCCTTAGTACCAATCCTCACCTGGGAGTTGGCTGTGCATACTCATTAAAAATTGCTCTTGGATCTATCTAATGACAACATTTTGTGTTGACAAAAGCTTCCCTTTCAAATAATATTTTAGTCAGCGAGATTTGACAAGTCAGCCTTCCTTTCCGGTACCAAATGTGTTGATGATTTGTGCAGGGAAAAGCAAAAGCTTAAAGCTCACAAATACTGTGTTAAGTCCACACAATATTTCACATACAACTCCATAATGACATGTTCCTGTTAGTTTAAGTTTCGCCGCATATGTGGACATTTTGTATGCTAAGTATACACAGTAATCTATTATGTTTACAAAATATGTCATGTCATCGGTTAACTCTTCCAGAACACCTAGTAATAAAGGTACAATACAGACCTCACCCCTCAACTCAACCCTTTTCACATTCAACCCTTCAATACATCCATCCTATGTGCAGTATCCTCAACTCCCAACAGTGATTTTTGTGGGCAGCACCATTGTTTTATTATCTAAAGAAAGCCGTCATCGTGCTCAACAAATCTGCACAGAGTGCTGATATGAGGGACAGAAAAAGTAAGTGTAATTGGTAGTCATGCTCGTTCAGATAAATGTGTGTAGTTTTAAATTAGATGTCTGTGGTCTGAGAAAGTATTTAGCTCCCTGAATATTCTGAAAAGATGCAACTTGCAGTGCTGACACTACATGCATATAAGTCAGATTTATTTTCAGTGACTTGTTCGTAGTCCATACCTGTATCTACTGTTTGCATGGTAGGAAGGCAATGCCATGCTCTTTAAACATCACCGTACCTTACCAAGGTTTGCAAGTCGCACTTTGAACTGTGCTAGTAATTAACCAGCTGATATCTCGTGACAGGCTGTTGAGGATACAGATCTGCTGAACACTTCACATTCTGCAGCACTGTATAAATGTAAGATAAAGCATGCATTCGGGGGAGAAAGGAAACTGCAGTCCCAAAACCACCTCAGCAGAACTGGCCTGGAGCGGAGATGGATGGGGTCCAGAAACGCATGCATTCCTTCGACCCCCTCACCACCCCCACCCCCTTATCTAACAGTAAAGGCAGTCCTCTTGCTCCTCACCCCTGGGCTGGTCACATGTCCCCCACCAGTGTCACATGGTAGTGGAGGAGGCAGAACTGGGCAGGCCTGTTGTTTCAGTCCTGGTAGACAATGGATCCCTGGTTTCCTGTTGTGGAGCACTGCAATGAAGTGCTGCAAGCCTCAGCACATTACATAGCACATCCTTCCCTGCCTGCCTTGAACTTAACATGTGTTGGGACACACACACACACACACACAAGACTTTTTTTTTTCTGCTGAGCAAGATGCTGCTTTCCTTTGAAGGAAGAGCATACAGGTTAAATCAACAGATGGGACTCCCTTGGGTTCGTTGGGGACAGTTCAAATCTGCTTGCTGATTCCTTATCTCTGTGAGATTCAGTCGCAACCATCAGCTCGATTTTTGTGGCTCTCAATGGGAATTTGCTCAGTTTTGATGTGAGGAAGAGAGCACAGTGTCCTCTGAGCTGAATGAAAACATCCTCACTAGGGCTGCATGATGTATCTTATATTTGTATTGGACAAGAGGTGCATAAAAATAATGTTATTGATTTTGGGACGCGTATCAAATGTTTGTCTGATACATTGCACCAGTTGCAGTGAAGCTTTCAGGTGCTCACATGCTGAATGAAAAATACAAAGATGTTCCAAAACATTGTGCGTAGGATTCAGTGGCATCTTAGCAGTGTAGTTGCTGATTGCAAACACCTCGCCTTTACCCTCCCATTATAAGCGTGGATAAGAAACCACAATGCTACAATGGCCCTATCAAAAGCCAGTGTTTGGTTTGTATGTTCTGGGCTAATGTAGAAACATGGCAGTGCAACACGGCGGACAAACACAGTGCTACTCCATTGAAATCAAGATTATACAGTATAACCTAGTCCGGACCAAGATGATCCCTCACTTAGATGTGAGTGAACTTCATGTGGGTATGTTCATTGCCTTGTTTTCCCATGAGTTCTCATTCCCGTTGACAGGATGGGATTTGCTTCGACTTAAGCTGATGTGTTTTGGTTCTTCTCGACAGTGCACCTGCTCACGCTGCGAACGGAGCCGATAAAAGCAGAAGATCGTGCCCTGTGATTCGAGCTCATGCTGTGCAGTCAGAGTGCAGGATTATTACACTCTGTCAATCTATGACATAGAGCAGGGCTGTGAGTGTTTGCATGCTAGGCCACTGAGCTTTTTCTGGTGTTAAGGGTATTGTTTAGGGATGTTCATAACAACTCATTTTGCCACTAGACTAAAAGTAAGGAAACCCTCAGAAAACAGTCAACATTTAACTGCGCATACAGGTGGCTGCAAACATCCAACAGTTAACTGGCATTGTACTTTAATAAAATATTAATTAGTTTAACCAGCTAGTGTTTCTGGTGTCGACTAGTTAGGGTTGAAACGCACTTCACTAACCACACACATGGACTTCCTTACTTACTTCGTACAAAAGTGTGAGCCAGAGCGTTCTTTATCAGTAGTTGTGGCTGACTGTATGTCAGCTCATTCCTGCGAGAGGCAGTAGATCATCGTGTTAACTTGGTGTAACTGCAATCGCTCTTCAATAAAACGTCCAATGAGTTAGCAATAAATGACGTTCATTTCCTGAATTCCTGGGCACAGAGCACCGAGCTGGCTCTCTCCTTTGCTGGTTGATATTAACCTGGGAAGTTTCAGTGAGACTCACATTCTGTAATGACAATTTTGCGGTCTCTGGTGCAAAAGCATTGCCTTGCAGAGATACTAATTTGTGATATGCCCTACAGTGATGTCATATCACAGACGAGGGGTGGAGTTACTGGTTTCTCGTCAGGCTAATGATAGTAATGCATAGTGTAATGGTGAGTCACTATGCCTCTTGCTGGCATTTTGTTGATGCCATCACACTGACTAGATGGCATATATTAGCAACGTTAGCCTTCAGGTGTTCATATAAATTGATTATAATTCTTCCTGTCCATTATTTTTTCTCTCTTTTAACAATCTTTCAAATTATTAGACATTTCTTTGCCTTGTTTGTGTTATTAATAGCTTCTCTAATCACCAGATTAGTTTGTTGGTCATCATACTAGATGATACATAATACTGATCTCTTACCTTAGATTGGCATCCAGTGTCTCGTGTGCTGACCTTTCACCACCCCGCTGCTAATTAGCTGCTGATGGATTCAAATGTTTTTGGCTAGCATCTGCTCATCAAAGCCTGTTGCTAACAGCTAAACTAAAAGCGCCAGCATCAAGGCCAGGCGAGGCTAGATTAAATGACTAAATGATTTTCCACATTGGTTGTAACTCCACTGCTTTCTGCCCAAATTCCTGCTCATTGATGTCACAGCGGCCTTAGCCCACAGCAGTGTTTTACTATAAGGTTTCCAAAGCAAACCAGTCAGACAGACCAAACTGTGGTGTGCTTCATCTTCCAGCAGCGCAACATCTTGCCTGCTTGCTGTTCTTTATTCCGAGGGACAGAGGTACCATATTCAGGCCGCGCCACTCTTTCCTGTTTTACGAATGCTTTTCATTGTGAATGAAAGGGCTTCCTGCTGGTCCCAGAATAGATGACAGATGGTAGAGGGAGAGAGTTGGAGAGTGCACGTAAATCTGTCTAGAAAACTATTGTGTAATAGAGGATAACCCTCCTTTTCTGCTTAGTAAGTAGTCATACCTCAGTCAGTGGAGATTAGAGAGACAATTTAAAGAAAGTCATATGGTTAATTCACACAGTCTTGAGCCACTACACAGGATCTTCTGATATCGTTACAAAAGATGATGATGCTCTTGGTTTGAATCCATGTTTAGTAAGTCCATTTCAACAATTTATCGCTGAAAATAGATTTATTCAATGTCTAAAGCATGTTCTCTCTGCAGGATCGTTCCCTTTGTCTGGTGTTTGAATAAATATCGCCTCGGTAAACAAGGCTTCCCTACCGGACAATGGCAGCGATAAGAGGCATGGAAGCAGCAGTGACGTTACTGTATGATGTCACCCTGCATAGCAATAAAATACATGAAACACAGTGGTGAAAGCTTGTTGCAGACAAGTTTTCAGTTCTTTCCTCACAGCCGGTAGTAACACTTGTTCTGTAAGGTCATTTATCGCAATGTCATTGAGAGGGAACCAGGTTACACATGAGTGAAAGAATGTGGGTGGGGCAGGGCTCGGGGGGGTGGAGGGTGTGCCTGTCATTGATAAAAGGTGTTCCCATTTCGTTGAGCAATTCTTGGAACTGCGGTTTGTGTTTGCTGATTAGGACTCGGCTACAGCAAATTGTTGACAGTGGAGCTACATTATATTGTTAGCAAGCCTTGAAACGAACACTCATTGTGTCTGCCCTGTAGGCCCTTCTGCGGAGATCCAATTTGTGTTCACAAAACTGCTCTTGATATTTAAAAAAATTAAATTAGGGGGGCCACAAATTATGAGTCTGCTTCAAACTTCTGTGGCTGGGAAAGTAAAGCAGTCATTAATATTTGCCACGAGAAAGCAGAAAAACAGGTCGTTAGAATGTAAATTTAACATTTCCCTGTTCAAGTAATGCCATTAGCTAAATGGCCTTTATGTAATTTCATTATAGCTTTATCAGTTATTCATGGCCACAGGTAAACATCCAAACAGAGAGGTTTTGTCAGACTTCTGCCTTCGCAGCTGTACGCACAACTTAATGCTACAAGTTAATTATGTAACGTGTATTGATAATAACACTTTACTTAGGTTAAAATGGTTTTAACTTGAATTTCTTACTTGATAGGAAAAAAACATTTTATTGACAGCTAAATATCGTGAGGCATTTGTGACAAAGCAAAGTACGTGTACGTGATTAATTACATTTGTGTAGATTTATTTCTTAAAGTGTTAAATGTTTAAGCTATGATATCACGATGTGCAGAAACTGAATCTGGTGACAAATGGAGGTTATGTCACAACAACAACAAAGACAGTTGACCACGTAAAATATATTTATCTATCTACACAGCCCCTGTGTCTCAAGTTTCTTCAGATAGCTTCAGGCAATTGTATGACATTGTATTACTGAATTGTTGCGAAACAAGAGGAAGTTCCCTATATGAAGTGTTTTGGTAGTTTCATTTCCTCCAGGTTTACTTCACAACAGCGTTGCCATTTGCAATTTCTCAGCAGGAAGACACCGAAGTTCTGCAACGATTGCATTTGTCCTTTACTGTTGGAGAGTTTGTGCTTTTGTAGTACTTTCATTTTAGAATTGAAAATATGATATTTGGTTTGTTCTTCTACCAGAGTCTTGACACACCTGCCCAGAGCTGCTTTGGCTCTGCCCTCGGGTGGGTTGTGCTGTGTCAGGATTTGTGTGTGTGGCGGGCAGGATGCCCTGTTTCCAGCCTTGGCAGTCAGCTGGAGTTATGTGCTGCAAAACGTTTCACCTATAGCCTCAGACTTTTGTTTTTCTGCAGGTCAAACCTCTATATTTCCTGTATCACACGTCAGGGAAACCAAGGCAACGCTGCTGCACTGTGGCGTACTTTTGTTGGTTGTTTGCTCAAGCCTTAGGATGTGAATTCATTTTTCATGTGTTTTAACATCATAGATCCATAATTACAGGTGACTGTTAAGACAGGTGTCATGACAAAATTGTCTTCATGCAGCCATAGTGCTGCTTGTAGCCTTACCAGTCAACATCTTAACAGAATGCAGTAGATGCTAGGGCTGTAGCGATACACTAATCTCACGATACGATTCATGATATTCAGCCAACGATGCTCAGCCTTAGTAGATGCAAGAAGTCAGGCCTTGATTTTTTTTTTTTTTTTTTTGCTATTAGTCAGACTGCAGTGAGACGAAAGTGTTGTGTAATATGGTTGTAGTTTCCTCTTTGGCCCATGCTTTGGGAACTTGGCGTACGATTAGTCCTCCACCCAGCCCAGCTCTCTAACC
This sequence comes from Miichthys miiuy, assembly GCA_036365135.1. Lineage (NCBI taxonomy): Eukaryota > Metazoa > Chordata > Actinopteri > Sciaenidae > Miichthys > Miichthys miiuy. The sequence goes on from CM071616.1 coordinate 21,663,038, forward strand.
GTTGTGACCACTGCACAGTTCCATGTTCCCAAAGAGCCGCTGCTCAGTGTCAGGCATGGTGACCTCATAGGCTGGCTGCGGTAGTGCTCAGCAGCTGAGCAGAGAGCCTAAGCCTTCTTATTAGACACTGTTGTTGTTGTTTGTTTGGTCAGCAGCAGGCATTTTATCTGTTTTTATTCATTTTTTACTGTTAAATGTTAAAGTAATGGAGGCTTTCGAGCGCCATTACTCACTGCTGTCTAACAAGAACAGGAAATACCACATTAGTTTACAGTGAAATTAAAATAAACTAGTTACCTTTTCTCAAATGGCAGCCTGGAGATGGTGACAGGAAGGATGTGATGCTATTTTCTTTGCATATTGTATTTAAATGTAACCTTTTGCAGGCTATTTCTGTTCAACCTAACATCCCCCTCTCCACCTTTCCATTGTTTCCCTTTCTCCTAGCTCCAAAATTTAGGGATCAATCCGGCCAACATAGGCTTCAGCACCCTGACCATGGAGTCGGATAAGTTCATCTGTATCCGGGAGAAGGTGGGCGAGCAGACTCAGGTGGTGATCATTGACATGGCAGACCCCAATACACCTATCCGCAGGCCCATCTCAGCTGACAGCGCCATCATGAATCCAGCCAGCAAGGTCATTGCACTTAAAGGTAAGGCAGTTTCTTGGTATTGCAGAGGCCATATTTGTCTGAATCAGCGTAGGCATTACCAGAGAGAGAACTACATTATATTACTTCAGTGACATGTTTGTTTAATATAGCAACATTTTCCATTTAATAATTATTTAAATTATTTTCATCTATTTATGTCCATACACATCCAGCTACTTTAGTTTTTTCCACTATGAAGTAGTTTTTATTGGCCAACATGTATGTTTTTTCCAAACATTTGTCCTGTAAATATTCAAAATAGCATATTTTTAATTCTTTTTGTCCAGCATCCATGATTGCTTTGACTTTTTTGTTGTTTTTGTTTTTGTCTTTTCTATGTTCTTTTTTATTTTTCTTTACTGCTTTCTTATGTGTTTGCAGATGGTGAGTTGAAATTTAACTACTTCGTTGTGGAAGTAAAATCCTGTTTTCAAGACAGTATTAATGAAATTATCCCATTCACATTGCTCTCTTCAGTAAACAAATGAAGCATGTAGACTACATTGATTACAGCTGACATGACTTAATCCACCGCTGTGTACCATTGGGAGTGGCCTAGCTCAGTTAATGGCCTAGCTTTTAATATTTTTTCATATTTACTTACCCCCATTTCTGGATAATTCTTTGGACCTTCTTCCACATCTGGGCCACTGAAAATATTTCTTCGTAAACAGGATTTAGCTTTCACAGCCTTACAGCTTGCTGGCATATCATCATTTTTATTACATGTAAATGTGATTTAGAACCTTTTTTACATGTGGTAATACTATAGGTAAAAATGATTTCATTTTAATTCACATTTCTTCTCAATTTTCATTTGAAATCCATGTCTTCTTCCATCTGTGTGAAGTGGTAATTACCCAAACCTTTTGTTTCACTTGTTTTCCCAGTTGTGTTTAATAAATGTTCATAAGTTTAGCAACTTTTGACAAACAAAGACAGTGTAGACTTAATGCTCTGACTTGTAAACCTTTGTGGGAAGTCTAATGGCATCTGATAGCTGCATTGATTTGATTTCACATGTTCCCCAGACGAGGAGTGAGCTGAGACTTTGGGTTAAAACCTGTGAGGCTCGCTTGTCAGGGCGTGTAAAGTAAAGCTAAGGAGCACTTACTGTTCAGTGGATCCAAGAGCCCAACAGCCTTGTGTGTCCATCTGTCTGTGTTCAGCTCTTGGCCCTATCAAACTATTAGAATAACATTTTATGAGCCAAACAGCTTGTGTCTTAGAATTTATGGATAAACTACTAAGGGACCAAGACTGCCCTGGACTGCAGGTTTTCTTTTAAAAAGAATATATTTGATCACTAAAAAAAGATCCTTGGGGCATAATTGTGCAAACTACTAACCAGGCTTGAAGGTATTGATTTCGAATAAACATAGCAAAAGAGCATTGTCATTTTTGTTGGGATGTTTCTGGGGTGTTGATGGTAAAAGAGTTTTTCAGGTGTGACAGCTCACCTCTTTCTTTTTTTTATATATATATATGCATTTGTTAGAATTAGTTAAACAACCTGTTTCTGCTGACTGTCCGCTCTGCAGAGGACACGGTACAATGTGCAGTTTTAAATTGTATGCTGAACTTTTATAGAGTTGTAGCTCATTGCTGACAAACATGTGACACACTGACATGAGCAGGAGTGCTCATGATGCTGCCTTGGTTAAATTTTTACACAGCAAACACATAAAGATTCATTTAAAGCAACTTAAAAAATATATATTCAAATGTTATGGGCTTAATGCTGCAAAGAAGAACACACTGCAACCCAGAGTTTGTAGTAAATGGGGTCATCCTGTGATTAGGACAGCTCAGTAAATGTTTCCTGCAAAAAAACAAACAAAAAACAAACAAGAAAAATGCAGATGAGCATTATTTTTTTATTAAAACCTAACCTGCAGTAACATTTCAGAAATGCACACAAGTTGTGTGATGATGTATGACTATGTGGAAAGGAACATTACAGTAGCTCCACAGTGTATGGAGAAAGTTGTAGTACTTTCCTCACTAATTCTACAGTGTAGGTTTCAGCGTAGACCCTTCCTGTCTCTCTCTACACCCCCGCTGTCTTCCCTGCTCAGTCTACCATAGTGATCCTTCTTCGCCGACCTTGTCATGTGACACAGTACCGATCCGTAATCTTTTCATGTAACCATGTCTGAAGGATTGACGCAATGCGCACACACACCTCCAGCAGTTGATCATGATTCAATTAAAAATCCCTTTGCTTGCTCTTTGAAATTTGGCTGCTGCTGCAAGTGGTCCATTCACCACACTGCTTATTGTACTCTGATCCCATGGCGTAGTTATGGCAGAAATGATCTTGATAGTTGTGCTAACGCATTGGTCTTTGCTTTTTTTTCTCACTTTGTTGATAAGTACTGAATAATGAGCAAACAAGGAAGTCACACTGCTTCTTAATAAAAGCTCTAGCTCACTAAATTAACCCTAAACTAATGAACAAAATGCAGGTGAGTGACCCGTTTTTTTTTTTTTTTGAACGTTTAGTGTCTGATCCGTTATCAGGACATCACAAAACATTTAACTTCAATTGTAGACAATAAAACCATAATCATTGGACACCTTTCCTGCGACCCCCCCCACCCCTGTAATCGTGCCTCTACGTATCTGTTTAACTGTCGTATTCCACTGTTATTTAACTCCGATGCAGATGTGTTTGCCTTCTTTGTGAGTTGTTTGTTTCTTGCTTCCACCCTCTGTCTGCTTTGTTTCTCTCAATGAAGGCTGTTCATTTGATGGGGTGGGCCACGTAGTCGGACATAACATTACATATACTGAGTACATTTATGAAACATTGTTCCAGCGCTGTAGTCAGTGATCTTAAATACTGAGTTTAACGGTATATATTCTTAATTTATAGTGAGAACAAATAGGTATGAATGTATTCAGTCATTCACACTTACAGAGTATGAGGAGCGACCGTAATATATTGTCTCCGAGTTGTGCTCACTGGATTGTTTAAGTTAACTTTTCCCTTACTCTTATTTATTTACTTCTAAATCTACACTCCTCTGGCATTTGGCAACGAGTTCTTATTGACCTAATTCATAATAATTACTCTATAGAGTTTAGAATAGAAACTGTACTTACTTAAAGTGCACATAATTGACCTTGTGTAGCCTCTCAGGAGGCCAAAATTATATTATGGTTCCATATTTTTCTGCCAGTTGTCTCACTACACTTCAGTTATGATACAATTTCCGACTACAGCATGTATGGCATCCCCTTTCTATCAGTCATGGTGTCGTTGCTTGATGAACTCTGCGCCATGACTATCAATATTTCAAATTTTAATCTCCCTTTTCTATTGAAATTTAGTTTCTTTTCCTATGAATCTATATGTGGACAAACTCTTGTCAGACTCTATAACGTCCTTCCGGGGCCTGGATCCTGCCCCCTTTTCTCCACCCTCTAGCTGCCAAAACCCTTCAGATCTTCAACATTGAGATGAAGAGCAAGATGAAGGCGCACACCATGACAGACGATGTTACCTTCTGGAAATGGATCTCCCTGAACACAGTTGCACTCGTGACTGACAATGCCGTCTACCACTGGAGCATGGAGGGCGACTCACAGCCTGTGAAAGTCTTTGACCGCCATTCCAGCCTGGCAGGCTGCCAGATCATCAACTACCGCACCGACGCCAAGCAGAAATGGCTCCTGCTCATTGGCATCTCAGCCCAGGTAATTTTGCTTTTCACATCTTCTGAGTATAATACCAAGTATGTCAGAGAATATTCAGTTTGTTTTCTACATTTACATGTATTGTTTTGCTTTTTTTCCAGCAAAATCGGGTGGTGGGAGCCATGCAGCTCTACTCCGTTGACAGAAAGGTTTCTCAGCCTATTGAAGGCCATGCTGCCAGCTTCGCCCAGTTCAAGATGGAGGGGAATTCAGAGGAGTCAACTTTGTTCTGCTTTGCTGTCAGAGGCCAGGCCGGAGGAAAGGTGACTGATGCTGATAACATATTAGGGGAAGCAGACTTTAACGTAACTGGCATTCTCGCAGCAAAACCTCCCCGAGTCTGTTTCTTACTCGTGTCTTCTCTTTTTCGCCGCAGTTGCACATCATTGAAGTGGGAACCCCACCAACTGGCAACCAGCCATTTCCAAAGAAAGCAGTGGATGTGTTCTTCCCTCCAGAAGCCCAGAACGACTTCCCTGTGGCCATGCAGGTGTGGACTTGGCTCAGACTAAGCTGTCACTTTCTTAAAAAGTGAAGTTCTAAGAATTTAAACGAATGCTTAATTCATTTGAATTAATTAGGTCACAACCCGTATAATGTCATGTCACATCTACATGTGTAGAACCTAAAATACACAAAATAATAATTACATTTGTACAATTTATTTTTAATTCTTCTTTACTAGAATTAGATTTACAGACACAATATTGAATCTTTTTGTTCTAATCTCGTCGTTTTTCTGCAGATAAGCTCCAAGCAAGATGTGGTTTTCCTCATTACCAAATATGGCTACATTCACCTGTATGACTTGGAGACGGGCACCTGCATCTACATGAACCGCATCAGCGGAGAGACCATCTTTGTTACCGCTCCACACGAGGCCACCTCAGGCATCATCGGCGTCAACAGGAAGGGACAGGTAAGAATGTCAACCAGCGCACGAGGAAATTAAATGTAGCCTGTGTTTAGCTGCTCAGCTTCGGTCGTCTGGCGTAGAGTTTTGCTGGCGAAACCAAATATTCTTCCTAACCTCTTCCACACAGCCACAACATAACCACTTCTTTATTATTTACCCCTTCATGTCATCAGCAATTACATGTCCAGCAAATCTGACACAGGCCGGTGAATGTAAACAAGCACAACATCAGCATCGGTTGTTGTGTGGGGTAATAACAACAACTCCATGTTTGTATGTCGTCAATCAGGCAAGCTCAGACTTTGCTAGGAGGCATTATAAATAATCCAAGGTGTAGCGTTTCACACAGAGAGGGGGGGAGACGGTTGTGTCTTACTGCTTTTGTAAAGCTGAACCAGAGAAGAGAACTGGATCCAGCCAGCTGATGAATAATGTTCCAGCCAGGCCACACACCACATGAATAATTGAGTGAAGAGAGGAAAGCTGATCCGAGGCAGTGACGGATCTTGCCGTATGCCGGGGTAGTGAAGTGTGTGTGTGTGTGTGTGTGTGTCTGTGTACGACATCACATGCACACAAACACGTACACAGAGGCAGTGATCTGAGAGATAATAGGCCACTGTCTTGACCCCTCAGTGGCTCCAGTTGAATGGGTTGGTTATCAACAATATTGGGTAACCTGATACTAAGTAATAGATGATCACAATGCTTTTACCATCCATTTCCTTTTAAATCCCCTGCTGTCAACAAGCAACATGCTAACAAGATGATATGATGAATTCAGTCTCATATTTTTGTTCCTGCTTGTCTTCACAAGCAGTTTCCTCCACTCAGATTTGTAATAATCATTCAATCTGTGGAGTTGGTTATGCAAAAGCTACTGTGGTGGTGGTGAACGGTCACTAATCCTGCAGTTGATGGGGCACTGATACCACCCCAGAGGGTTAACCACAGAGGTGTGCTATCTTGTCAAAGTGGTGGGGAAACAAATCAGTACCACCTCAGCCCCACTCTAAGGTAAGATGACATGGATGGACATGAAAAAGCTTTTATTCAGTGAGTGTCTATTATCTAGTTGACTGTTTCTGCCTCATCAGTAGCATTATTGCTTCCTAAACCGGTGCCTTCTTATGAGGAGCTGCCTGTCTGTGAGTCTGAGCCGCAGCATCACATCTCTGATACCATGACTCATACCAGGAAGTGTGTATGTGACATGACAGGCAGTGATGTGAGCTGTAGCGCAGACCTCCTGCACACACACACACACATCAGGAGTGAGAGAAAGCAATAGAGCAAGAAGGGGGGGGCCTCAATCCCTTCAGCACATGATGTTGAAGTGGGAAGCACAGCCTGGTGCCCTCAATCCTCTTAGTGCCAGTCCTCTCATCCAATCACAACCTCCACCTTATCTTCCACGTCAGTAGCAAAGCAGAGACCTGCGATGTCTGCCCTGCAGTTTTACTATTCTGTGTGCGCGTCTGGGCCAGTGTTTCACTTGATACGACAGCTCATGTGTCATCTGACGCTTGGTGCTCTCTGGTTGTTCCGCCAGCTGTGTCTCTTTTTTCCATCAGGCTCTGGTCAATGTATTTGAAAGACATGTTTCAATCAACTGCTAAAGTATACTGAAGTATTGGCACACTTGTGCCGAGAATTTCTTTAATCTGCCATGTGCCTTTCACATGTTTCTGGCTGTAATTATTCCTGACTTTAATACTAGCCTCATCTCTTTCGGCTGCTGTTTCCTCCTCCCTGACTACACCTACATACTGAGTAGAGCACAGACTCTCCACTAAGGGACCTATTTTTACCCCTTCTTTTCTGTCCATTTCTTATTTCGACTACCTCCAATTAGTCCACCCAAGTATTAGTGAGTAAGTGACTCCGCTTTCGTGGCAGGAAGAATGAGGTCTAGTCACCCGTGTTAAAAGCTGGGGCACTGACCTGCTGGGCTTGTTTGTAGAGGGGCCAACACTGGCTGTCTTTCTCCTTCGCCCCCCTCCCCCTTCCTTCATTCTGCTCTTTTCATTCAACTCACTCCACTTTCTCTCTGTTGCCAGACTCCTCCACAAAAGCCATGCGTTACACTGACCCACTAATAATACATTTGCATTCAGCAGCCACAACCCAAGGCCAGACAGCATTTAATGGAGTTTAATGCTATTACCCACAGTTTTATTCAGCTGAGCTTGCACACTCTGCTAATTTCTGGCACAGGGCATAAATAAGGAATGTGTTGATTTATTCCAGTGTCATCTCGAACAATCTGAGATGAGTTAAAATTTAAAGAAGACCATCTATCCTATCCAGTTGAGATTGGCCTGGTCGATTTATCGCTCTCGCGTTAATTCACAGCCTTGCTAAACGTTCTGGGGGTGTGGGTTAGGGAGCAGTGTGTCTGGCTTAATTTGACTTGATGTGATAGAAGCACATAAAAGGAAATGTTCACAAAAAAGGAGGCTGGTATGGTGATAATAGAGTGAGCAGCCCTATGCCTTACTGTGTTAACCCTTTGTCCTATCTCTAGTGTACTTTACTGCAACGTTCTTTATTTTCCCCATAACACAGGTGCTGTCAGTCTGCGTGGAAGAGGAAAACATCATCCCCTACATCACTAACGTGCTCCAGAATCCAGATCTGGCTCTCCGCTTAGCTGTCCGCAACAACCTCGCCGGTGCTGAAGAGCTCTTTGCACGCAAGTTCAACAACCTGTTTGCTGCTGGCAACTACTCTGAGGCTGCCAAGGTCGCCGCCAATGCACCAAAGGTACTCATTCTGTTAGCACACAGTCATTTAACATCTCTGATATAGTCTGAACAAAAATGCGTTTATTGCAAGGATCTTCTCACCTTCAGTCAACCTTTCCTCTTTCAGGGTATCCTGCGAACCCCAGACACCATCCGTCGCTTTCAGAGTGTTCCCACTCAGCCAGGCCAGACCTCTCCCTTGTTGCAGTACTTTGGTATCCTGTTGGACCAGGGCCAGCTTAACAAGTTCGAGTCCCTGGAGCTCTGCAGGCCTGTCCTCCAGCAGGGACGAAAGCAGCTTCTGGAGAAGTGGCTGAAGGAAGACAAGGTATTGCAGATCTCCATCTCAGCCTCCACTCGCAGGAAGAGGCTCTTCCTGAGTGGCCTGTTTGTTTATGTCACTCGCTTATTATCTTGGAACATGTAAGAACATCTATTATATAAAGAATTTGAAGTATTCCCTTAGAAACTGTATTTACACATTACACTTGGTGGTTCTCAGCCACCTCACTGGTAAATAAGAGAACCTAGAAAGGACTTGCACTCATTTTGTATTCAGCATATATTAATGTATTTTGCAGTGTGTGGTCAGGTGATCCAAAAAAAAAAAAGGAAGCAGCATTTCACCTCCTCCCACACTCGATGTGATGATAGTGTTTAACAGTTATAGACACGTAATAAACACTGTAATGTCGTCAAGTGTATAGTTAACTTTACAAAGTCTTCAACAGGAAAAAAAATAAAATGGAAAAATCTAAAAAGATATCAAATAAAATGAAAGAAAGATGAAAGAAGAACCTTGTATGCTTGTCCTTGTTTTCAGTGCTGATGTTACTTGTCCTGTGTTTCAGTTGGAGTGTTCGGAGGAGCTGGGTGACCTGGTGAAGGCAGTGGATCCCACCTTGGCTCTCAGCGTCTACCTGAGGGCCAATGTTCCCAACAAAGTCATCCAGTGCTTTGCAGAGACTGGTCAGTTCCCCAAGATTGTCCTGTACGCCAAGAAGGTAAGTCTGTCTGACTGAGATTTGAGCTCTTGAAGATTTAATCATTCTCAAGTGATGAAACGCAGGATTTAGTTTCAATTAAGTGTATTGCAAACGAACGTCATGTTTCATGTTTAAATGTCTCCATGAAATTTAATCAGTGCATTTCTTTGTCACGATGGATCTAAATGGATCTAAAACATGATTGCAAAGTAGATTTTTTTTTTTTTTTAAATTTATTTATTTTTGTGTTGCTTCCAGGTGGGCTACACTCCAGACTGGATCTTTCTGCTCAGGAATGTGATGCGGATCAACCCAGAACAAGGTCTGCAGTTTGCTCAGATGCTGGTCCAGGATGAAGAGCCTCTGGCTGACATCACACAGGTCAGAGGAAGGAAGGAGGGATTTTTTTTTGTTATGCATCAGGAATAAATGGAGTTTAACTGTCTGCCGTTATATTAAAGAGTGGAATGGGTCTCTAAAAGAGAAAACTTACTCTGACTTCAGGTTTAGTAGGAGTTTAAGAAGCAACTGTTGCTGTGCAGCACAGGGTGGATTGGGATGTGCAGAGTCTTTGAGGTTAGGGTGAGACTTAACTATACTTTTCTAAATTGAGATAAACACTATGACCTTACATCCCAAGTCCTCAGTTAACGTGTCAACCCCAAACTTTCCTCGAAACTGGACAAAGCATTCGACTGAGTCACGCACATGGCAACATCTGTGAAGCTCAGCTATCCTGTAGTATAAAGGAAATGCACCTCTTCCTTCACTTCCTGACATTGCAGACATTCTGCACTGCAAATGTCAACTGCTGACACAGCTTTTTGTGTTGCCTAAAGTGCTGTATTGGCAGGGAACAAGAGTTTTAAGAATAAAACACTCTGCATCGGAGGATTTCTTCAATCTTTCGGAGGAGGAAATGCGTTGTATTCAGCCAGTGTTTAATTTGCATCACAAGTGGCCATTAGGCAACTTTAAATACATACTGTATGTGGTCTTCTTGCATCTCTCAAGTTTAATCCTGTCAGTGGAGTCTTATGTTTATGTTGGAGGGAGGCAGTGTGTACTTGCTCCAGTGTAGTAGAATATTCTTATCAGTTTTCTCAGCATACATAAGCATGATCTGTCTTCCTCTCCTGAGTTTAAATTCTCACCTGTTTGCCTCCTCCTTTACAGATCGTGGATGTATTCATGGAGTACAACCTGATCCAGCAGTGCACCTCATTCCTCCTGGACGCTCTGAAAAACAACAGACCCTCGGAAGGACCACTCCAGACTCGCCTGCTGGAGATGAACCTCATGCATGCTCCACAGGTGGACACATCTATGTGTATTTTACTAAAAGGAATCTAATGACTCGGCTGGGATGCATTTTTTTTTTCTAACCTTTTCTTTGCTTCTTGGTGCAGGTTGCCGATGCTATCCTGGGCAACCAGATGTTCACCAACTACGACCGCGCCCACATCGCCCAGCTGTGCGAGAAGGCCGGACTCCTGCAAAGAGCGCTTGAGCACTACACCGACTTGTATGACATCAAGCGTGCTGTGGTGCACACACACCTGCTCAACCCAGAGGTAGGCTCAGTTGCTTATTGTGGCATTTTCTACAAACTCCATGGTACATGTTGTATGACCTATGATGTTAACTCATTCTCTCCTCCATCTCCAGTGGCTGGTGAACTTCTTTGGCTCTCTGTCGGTGGAGGACTCTCTGGAGTGCCTCAGGGCCATGCTGTCTGCCAACATTCGCCAGAACCTGCAGATCTGTGTCCAGGTGGCTTCCAAGTACCACGAGCAGCTCACCACACAGGCTCTCACCGAGCTCTTTGAGTCCTTCAAGAGCTTTGAAGGTGAGATCCCAAACTTTATAAGGACATACTGCTGCATTTGAGATTTGAATTTTACAGTCCAGACCCAGTACAGTCAGAGACACAAAGTATTGAAGTAGCCAATAGGTTCCTTAAAAGTTTAGGATATACTTTTTGCATTGGGGCAGTTCACCTAATTATCCCTGTTACCAGGCTAGACATTAGAGTGGTATCTGACTTGACCTTCAGTTTAATTTATACAGCCATTCCCTGCCGCCCGTGTACTTAGATAGATGCCCCTAACTATCAATTAGACAAGTAGGCCAGAGCAGAGGCAGGACAATCAATAGATTGTGCAGTATGGCCTGGAGGTGAATTAGTTCAGCTCCTCTACTATTACTGGAATAATGGAGTATAAAGGTTAAGTAAGCTAATTGGAGAAGAGAGAAACCGCAGCCATGAAGCTAAATTTGAATGTCTGTTATATCTTTTCATGATGTATTACTGGACCCATAATGCTACCATTAGATCAGCGGAACTACAGAAGTGCACCTCTTTTCAAGCTTTAATATAAGTGACTCTCTTTCTTTTCTCTCAGGTCTGTTCTACTTCCTGGGCTCTATTGTGAACTTCAGTCAGGACCCTGAAGTTCACTTCAAATACATCCAGGCTGCCTGCAAGACGGGCCAGATCAAAGAGGTGGAGAGGATCTGCAGGGAGAGCAACTGCTACGACCCAGAGCGCGTCAAGAACTTCCTGAAGGTGAAGCCGCAGGGACAGCTGAAGTGATCAAACGCTGACATTTAACAGCTATTCTCTCCCTTTTACTCTTTCATTTCTGTCTCTCTCTATGCCTTATGTATTGCATCTTTTTGTTTCAGGTTACTCTGTTGCCTTTTTCAGTGTCATGTCTGAACAGTTTTTCAACATTTGTTTGTCTTGAATCCACATTTTTAGTATGTTTTTTTCATTCATATCACGTATTCCCTAAAATGCTATTAAAAGTAAAGCCTCCTTCCTATAGATTAGAAAATAATAACTATCAAAAGCAGATCCTGTTGGGGCATCAATAAAGAATTCACATTATCTTACTGGTTAAAATGTTCAACAATCCTGATGGCAGTCAATTATCTTTTCTGCTTTGCCTCTTTTGTCTTTGGGATGGCAGGACATGTATCAGGTAAATCTATCCTTCCCCACAGTACAGGACCTCTCCCCTCTTTTGCTTGTTTCCCTCTCCCCTTTTATTACCTTTTAGGCACAGGATTGAAACTGGGATTTGTATGGCTGTGTATATGCTGATATACCACAATCCATACACCCACTGGGTTGCAACCAGTCATGCGTAGTCACATATTAGGAGCCTCGAATCAGTGCAAAATGTTCTCGGATGATCTTGACAAAGGTGCACAATCCCAGTTTGTTAATCCTTTTTGAGTGTGGATGGCAGCAGTGTGTCAGCACACCAGTGCAGAGGACTCTAGTGGTGAGCGCTGTCTAGTGTTGATCTGACAACTCACAGCTCTCTGCCTTTTGAAATAAGAAAGCTACTTTAGAACAGCTGTGTTTCTAACACACTAATTCTTGCAATGTGACTTCCATTTGCTGTAGTGACAAACCTTTTTCCCTCCCCCCCATCACACTGTATTAAATGTGCAATTTATAAATCAAGAAGAGTTGCCCCTGGAGCTAGAAAATGATATCTTAAATTTCATTTTCAGTGACACAGTACACCAGTAAGTGCAGTGGTAAAAGATCAGCCCTGTTGCATCAGGGCAGGTTGATGGTTGTGTCTCATAGAGAGGTGTTTATTCACCGTGGCTTCTTTCCCTCCGCTATGTGTGACGAACAGGAAGCCAAACTCACCGACCAGCTGCCACTCATCATCGTCTGCGACCGCTTTGACTTTGTCCACGACCTGGTGCTCTACCTGTACCGCAACAACCTGCAGAAATACATCGAGATCTATGTGCAGAAGGTAAGGCTCAGTGTTCAAATGCACCTTGGTGATTGTACATCCGTGTAGTACAGATGTAAGCTAATCAGATGTGTTGTAAAACCTGTGTCTTAGGTGAATCCTAGCCGTCTGCCCGTTGTGGTCGGTGGCCTCTTAGACGTGGACTGCTCGGAGGACGTCATCAAGAGCCTGATCCTGGTTGTCAGGGGACAGTTCTCTACTGATGAACTGGTCGCTGAGGTTGAAAAGAGGAACAGGTGCTGCACCGTTCCACCTATATGTTTCTAGATATTAGAACTAAAAATGATTTTCTCCTCCCAAATAATGGTGATGTTTTGAGTACAATTAGAAAAAGTTCATTATGAGGAGAGAAAATGTTCCAGCCAGCAGCTTTATCTGGAACACCAGATGGTTGATATTTGCCTCCTTCATAAGAGTATCTGACATTTGAACGACTTTTCTATGACCGACAATATATGTCACCCATTTGACTTAGAAACACAGGGTTATTAATTATTTTACAATAAGAGTGTTGCTGCATTATTACTTTCTCTAATATTAATGCTTTTTTTTTACACTTTTAATGTGAACGTGTAAATATGTGGGTTAATTTGTTCTCTGCAGAAGTGGCCTGTCTAGTGTCTGTAATGTAGTTCAACTTTAAAAAGCAGTCAGGATTTCTATTATTCAGTGTATTTTCATTTCTTTATTACTTATAGAGAGTTGAGTTATACAAGTTTTTCAGTCAGAGTTCTGACATCGTTTTTCTGTGACAGACTGAAGCTGCTGCTGCCCTGGCTGGAGTCTCGCATCCACGAAGGCTGTGAGGAGCCCGCTACCCATAATGCTCTGGCCAAGATCTACATTGACAGCAACAACAACCCTGAACGCTTCCTGAGGGAAAACCCGTACTATGACAGCCGTGTGGTTGGAAAGTACTGCGAGAAGAGAGACCCCCACCTGGCCTGCGTGTCCTATGAGAGAGGACAGTGCGATCAGGAGCTGATCAATGTGAGGATGAATTTTTGTACTTGTCTGCCTCTCACCTGTGCACCCAAATGTCTGTTGCAGTTCACCTTCCTCTTTTGATGTAGTGCATTAAACTGCCTTGTCATTTTTGTTCTTTCATATCAGGTCTGCAATGAGAACTCCCTGTTCAAGAGCCTGTCCCGTTACCTGGTCCGCCGCAAAGACCCTGACCTGTGGGCCAGTGTGCTGCTGGAGAGCAACCCCTTCAGACGACCACTCATTGACCAGGTAAATTACACACAAGACAAGATTTATCTCATCTAATAAAACTGCCTGGTGCTTCTCTAAGCCTCTATTTCGTTGCCCTCAGGTGGTGCAGACCGCCCTGTCAGAAACCCAGGACCCAGAGGAGGTATCAGTCACTGTCAAAGCCTTCATGACTGCGGACTTGCCCAACGAGCTCATTGAGCTGCTAGAGAAGATTGTGTTGGACAACTCTGTCTTCAGTGAACACAGGTATTTAGCTGTGACATTTTAGATCGTTGGCTGTCAAAATCATATTTCAAGATTAAAGTTTGCTGAGGGTTCCGAATCTTTGCTTTCCCACAGAAATCTGCAGAACCTGCTGATCCTGACAGCGATCAAAGCAGACCGCACCCGTGTGATGGAGTACATCAGCAGGCTAGACAACTATGACGCTCCCGATATCGCTAACATTGCCATCAGCAACGAGCTCTTCGAGGAAGCCTTTGCCATCTTCAAGAAGTTTGACGTCAACACCTCTGCTGTGCAGGTCAGTCCTGGATCCCACAGGTCCTTGAAATCCTTTAAAGTTTGTGAACTTTAGGGGGAAAACAGTAATTAACCTTAATGTCTGTCCCAAACTATGCCGTGTAGGGTCCTTTATTTTTGGAAATTGGGCATGAAAAGTCCTTAAGAAGTCTTCGAATTCGATTTTTTTTGAAGCTGTGGGAACCCTGCCGTTAACAGCTAGATGAACACCTCAGTGACTGAAAGTGTTGATCGTCCAATGTTTTGATATTTTAACCTAGGTGCTGATCGAGCACATTGGCAACCTGGACCGGGCATATGAGTTTGCAGAACGCTGCAACGAGCCGGCTGTGTGGAGCCAGCTGGCCAAGGCTCAGCTACAGAAGGACTTGGTGAAAGAGGCCATCGACTCCTACATCAAAGCCGATGATCCCTCAGCGTACATGGAGGTGGTACAGGCTGCTGATAAGAGCGGTAAGGAGACGCGTTGAGCTCAAGTAAAAAGTCAAAAGATGGCGGAGAAGTATCTTGTTTCTACCAGTATGTCACAGCAGAGATATTACAAAAACTCTATGAAGTATAGAGGGAAATAATGCTAGCTGATTAATCACTATGAACAGATGCAGGGATTCAGAGAAAGCTGTTAGTTGTTTGCCAGTGCCAATTCGATTGAAAGCAATCAATACGGTGCACATCAGCTGTATTGTGGAGTTTGTTGTTGAATTTCCTCCAAGGGTATTTGCTGATAAAAGCAGCTAGTGCAGCAGTTCTTTATCGAAAGTGCACACTATCAGCATAAAATACAGTTGAAGCAGTGTTCCATTTCATCTAGAAATGGAAAAGAAATAATGTAGAAATGCTTCAATAGCTTAATATTACTGTCATTGTGTTTTTAGGTAACTGGGAGGACTTGGTCAAATTCCTTCAGATGGCTCGTAAGAAGGCCCGCGAGTCCTACGTGGAGACAGAGCTCATCTTTGCCTTGGCCAAAACCAATCGCCTGGCTGAGCTGGAAGAGTTCATCAACGGACCCAACAATGCTCACATCCAACAGGTAAGCCTCGCTCTCATTCTAATGTTGTCGAATAAGCTGTCAGGTCAGAAATGAAGCACTGTCTTTATCGTATCTGTTCTGTAGGTTGGTGACCGCTGCTACGATGAGAAAATGTACGATGCCGCGAAGCTGCTATACAACAACGTCTCCAACTTCGGTCGTCTGGCTTCAACTCTGGTGCACCTCGGGGAGTACCAGGCTGCTGTGGATGGCGCCCGTAAGGCCAACAGCACCCGCACCTGGAAAGAGGTGTGCTTCGCCTGCGTGGATGGAAAAGAGTTCAGACTGGCCCAGATGTGCGGCCTCCACATCGTGGTGCACGCCGATGAGCTGGAGGAGCTGATCAACTACTACCAGGTAAGATGGAAATAAAGGCATTTCATGTGTGTGTTTGTGCAGTGTTTGCATCGAGTTTACTTTAACATATCCTCTGTCCTCCTCCTCCTCTCAGGACCGCGGTTACTTTGAGGAGCTGATCACCATGCTGGAGGCTGCCCTGGGCCTGGAGCGTGCTCACATGGGAATGTTCACAGAGCTGGCCATCCTTTACTCCAAGTTCAAGCCCCAGAAGATGAGGGAGCATCTGGAGCTCTTCTGGTCCAGAGTTAACATCCCGAAGGTGCTGAGAGCAGCAGAGCAGGCTCACCTGTGGGCTGAGCTGGTCTTCCTGTATGACAAGTACGAGGAGTTCGACAACGCCATCATCACCATGATGAACCACCCGACAGATGCCTGGAAGGAAGGACAGTTCAAAGACATCATCACCAAGGTACAGTTTGATTTCCTGGCTAAACTAGGGTTGTTTTAAGTACCATTATATTATTTATTTATATTCTGTTGCACTATAAAATCATGATCCCTGTTGATGTTTCTTAAATACTTGTTCCTAAGACTGTCTTTCCCTCTGCACCTTGTTGTAGGTGGCCAACGTGGAGCTGTACTACAAAGCCACCCAGTTCTATCTGGAGTTCAAGCCCTTGTTACTGAATGATTTGCTCATAGTGCTTTCTCCAAGACTGGATCACTCCCGTGCTGTCAACTTCTTCAGCAAGGTAAATGTTAATGTCTCATCATGGTCGAGAAGGAGCGTGTTTCCTCATCAATCTCTGTAAAATTCTGGATAGAAACTGACTTAACATGTTTTCACAGGTGAAACAGCTGCCTCTGGTCAAACCCTACCTGCGATCAGTACAGAACCATAACAACAAATCAGTCAATGAAGCACTTAACAACCTCTTCATCACAGAGGAAGATTATCAGGTGAGAGTCGTGAGAGACAGAGCTGCTGCGTTTTCATTTAACAAATGTGATTATTCTGATTTAACATTTCTCCCCTTTTCAAATCACACTCATGTTTAGGCACTGAGGACATCAATAGACGCCTACGACAACTTTGACAACATCTCACTGGCCCAGCGCTTGGAGAAGCACGAGCTGATTGAGTTCAGGAGAATCGCTGCCTACCTCTTCAAGGGCAACAACCGCTGGAAACAGAGTGTGGAGCTCTGCAAGAAGGACAAGCTCTATAAGGTGCCTCTTCTCCTCCCAGACGTTGACCTTTTACTGTCTTTGTGAATGTTTCTGATGCACTGCCGAGTTTGGCTCGGACCATCCATTAACCTGTCCGTGCTGTGTCTCCCCTGCAGGACGCCATGCAGTATGCCTCAGAGTCCAAGGACACGGAGCTGGCAGAGGAGCTGCTGTCCTGGTTCCTACAGGAGGACAAGAAGGAGTGTTTCGCCGCCTGCCTGTTCACCTGCTACGACCTGCTGCGGCCTGACGTGGTGCTGGAGACCGCCTGGAGGCACAACATCATGGACTTTTCTATGCCATACTTCATTCAGGTCATGAGGGAGTACCTCAGCAAGGTGGGTCAACTCTTTTCAGGCTGGAGTTAAGTGAAGTGAGGAATAAATACATACGTTTTTAAATAAATGAAAGCCATATAGCTTATCATAGGGGATGACTACAAGGTCTACAACATCTAAACCAGGTCTTAACGGTGCAGTCAGGAATAAGGAGCTAATAAACCCCTCATTGTTTTATAGACAGAATGAGAATGTCATGGTGGCTGCAACATTTGGCATGTTGGCAATTTGGAATCCTTACAGTATTCACAATATAAAGATACCATTGTTTTTATTGAACTTGGTCAGTAGTCTATCAAATGAAAGACATACCCAGAATTCTTCCTGATGGTCGACTGTTTACCAGATTTCTTTACAGGGAAGTATTTGTAATGTTCTTCTATGCTGCGCCTTCTTCTCTTCCAGGTTGATGCAGTTAAGGAACAGGTGAAAGTTTAAATCCTCCGTTTTTGATCTCCAAGTATTTTAGCTCAGACGTCTGCGGCCTTGAGTGTGCATGGTTTTTGCTACACTCTCACTTCAACACAGTCACTGAAAGATCTTTCAAGCTGACATTATAGTTGTTGGGGAACTTTCTAGATTTTGTAGTCTCTAATAAAACTTTAAAGTTTGTGGAGATTTAAACTGTAGCCAAGAGCACAGGATTGAAGATTTTGTATTTGTCATGTTGACATTAGACGGATCTTGACTTTTAGATGCAGTTATCTAAAAAACAACCAAGTAAACCTCAGCCTGTTAGTCTATAGTCATAGTAAAGTCATAGTCAACAAGTCAGGGATAAGACTACAAGAGAAAATCACATGGAACAGCCTCTGAATGGGAAATGATTGTAACCCAGCTAACCCTATACATATTTATAGAAACACATCTCCTATCTCATGTTTAAAGAACTATGACCCAGCAGCAGGCTGCAACAGAGATTAAATTAGAAGTCCACAAAAGACTACCCAGGGGAGTTTGTGGAGAAATGCACTGTAGGCAGTAGCTTCAGTCAAATATCTGGTTTCTGAATACATGAAAATAATCATCATTTTGTTTGGCACTGCTCAAACAGTGGAGGAGCTTCAACAAGTATAATCAATTCTCCGCGACTTCCCTTAAAAGTGCATTTCCTCACAGATAATGACACTGCACAAAATGAAGCTGTTTGTGTGTTTTTTAAAGGGTTTTTTGTTTGTGTTAGCTGCTCAGTAGAATAAAGCATGTATGGAAATGTCTCTTGCTGATATTTAGCAGCAGGTTGTTGGTTGTCTGGCTTCCTTGAGAATCTTGAACTGTAGGCAGCACCTGGCCTGAGACTCCCTCCTTCCCCCTCCTTCTCCCACCAAACTGCATCACAGTGCTGCAGCCTGTTCTTCACAGCCAGCGGTGTAACATATAGCCTACGTTTAGACTACAAGCAGATTCAGATCTGTTTTTTTTTTTTTTTTCCATAACTGCACAAATGAAACCTTTTAACAATGCGACTTCATCTTGGAATTCATGCGACTTTTACATCACTCCCTCACCTGAACTCTGTGTCTTGCTGCGGGTCTTTTGGAGACAACAAACGTAGTTAAAAGTCATTCATGTCACGATCCCGCCACTCCTAGCTACAACTCCGCATCTTACACATGCGTTGTAAACGTTGGCCTCCATGTTTACTCCGTACAAGTGTGCTGCGTGACGTCGTATGACGTATTATTAATATTCTTTTGAGCATGTGGGTGCAACTGAAAAATAACATCAGCAGCAAACAGCAAAAAAAAAAAAAAATCAGATCTGAGCACTGAGGCTTGCAGTTTGAACGTAGCCACAGTGCATGAGGCTGTTTGTTTACATTGAAGCTTCAGCTCGTTGAAAATCTTTGCAGAGGTTTTAAATTACACAGCTTCTGTTTTTTTCTGAAGCGGCATGGAGAAACTGAATGATGAATGCATATATACACAAGATTTGGAAGTGCACTGCTGAGCAAGCCCGTACTTTTAACTATAGAAATAACCTGCATCCAGGTGCTGCTTCTTTTCCCCCGAGGACCTGATATGCTTATTGCTGCATCTGACTTGCTGCCTGAAGAAATTATTTTATTTATACGTATATTTATTTTTATTTTCTTCTGAAGAATTGGCTTAGTGTTTCTATAAAAAGCAAGGACAATACTGATGAATGCATTATGTTCTGTATAAACTGTAGAAATCTCGTACTGGATCAGTGACCTGAAACTGACTTCTGCTCCTGATAGTTGGGTTTTGCTGTCCCACATTAATTACTAAATGTGTAACTGTGTTTTTATTTCTAAACTTGTTTCGTATGTTTACTCATGAAGCTTTTTTTCTAAACGCTCTTTTTGTTTTTGCCTTGCAGGTAGATAAACTAGAAACCTCAGAGTCCCTAAGGAAAGAGGAGGAGCAGGCAACAGAGACACAACCCATCGTCTATGGTAACAGTCTTCTAATGACATCATTGTCCATTTCAGTGTGATCAGAAGCAAAGTCTTCCTTCCACATGTAGCACTGTGTAGTCCCTGCAGTCATTCATAGAGCTTTAAATATCAGAATTTATTAAAGGCCCTGGAAACTTCAAATAATAAACATGACATAACTGATTTTAACATCATAAACTTTTAAATTATTATGGCAGACGTGTTGGCAAACAGTTGCTTTGTTACACATCCAGCAGTTACATCATTGTTCATTTCCAATATCCAATCTCTTGTGAGGGAATTATCTGAATCTTTAGCTGTTAAATTCTCTGTGTTCACCAGCTAGTCACTATCCATGTCGGTCTACTCGAGCTTTTTCTCTTAAAACAGCCAAAAAGTTGCTATGAGAGAGAACCAACACTGAATTTGCAGCTCGACATCTAAACATTTGAGCTGTAACTCGCTATAAAGCTCCACGAAACTACGAGCCACTTCTTTAACATGTGGACATGCCATGATGCATTGTTACATAAAATATTTATTATTGCGGCTTTTAGGTTTAACATTACATAATCAGGTCCAAACAGCAACATTTTGAGTCATAATTCAACGCCGCTAAACTCTTTAGGGCCTTGTGTAGGCGTGGTTTGATCACATTTGATTGAGAGTGACCAAAACAACCCACCAGCTGTCAGCATATTCTGATTCAAATGTTCAATCCTGACTGCTCCAAACTTAAGGCAGATGAAATCAGTGAGTTCATGACGGATCCCGTCACAGAAAGAAGTGGATTAAGAAGACTAGTTTTCAGGGCCTTTTAAAAAATAATAAAAATCAGGCATGGAAAGTTTGACAAATGTAATAATTTTAGGGAGGTTAACTAATCGGAGTGTTCTATTCATCATTTCAATAGACGGTAACAGCTGCCTTTAGTCCCACAGCTGAAGCTTCATGGTTCACCACATTAAAAACAGAGGAAGCTCTGTGACCAAATCATTCAATTGTACATCAGAACTGTCTCTTATTAAATAAAACACACCACTTGCATGTTTTAAATGTTTCCTGTGTGTGTGTCTCTTTTGCAGGCACACCCCAGCTGATGCTGACAGCAGGCCCCAGCGTACCTGTGCCCCCTCAGCAAGCCTACGGCTACGGCTACCAGGCACCTGCAGGATACACTCAGCCAGCAGCTCAGCCAGGCTTTGGCTATGGCATGTAAAGACCCCCCCCACACCCTTGTCCTCCACATGCAGGCTGGAGCTACCATCCATCCATCTCCCACAGTCCTTCACCAGACCATTATTGTCTCTCTCTGCCCTCTACAGGGAGCAGCGGATAATACAGACAAACCCTTTCTTTTCTTTCTTTTTTTTTTTTTTACTTTCCCCCTTTTTAAACTGTCATGAAGGACTCAGTTTTATTTTTGTTGTCAAAGAAAAAGATTGCATCACAAAGATTAATTTTCTCACATTCCGTATTGACTAGATTAATTTTTCTTTTGTCTATTTTATTTGAACGGGAAATGGTTTATGTACAATGGGGGGTTTGTGGGAAGAGCTAGTCCTCTTCTCAGTTAAAAAAAAAAAAAAAAAGGTCTGTTGTGAAGCATCTGATTTGCACTCTGTAGTGAGAAGAATTAATGTAGAACCTTTTCCTTTTGATGTGTGTGAGCAGCTTCTTCTGTCCGACTGTAAAATGCATTTAATTATTGTATATTCAGACACAAAAAAAAATTGCTACTATGTTCTTCTATATTTGAACATGAGACCGCCGCTTCCATGACATCAATCCTGAAAACACTACGTCGTGTCCAGTCGTGTCCCCACACACACACACACACTCACACACACACACACACACACACACACACTCTTCAGGGCTGTTTCTTGAAGAAAACCCAAGAGAGTATTTTACATACGATTTAAAGGAAAGTTTTATTCTTTCCGGCAAAGCCTATGCAGGACTCTCCAGATAAATTTGCATTCAGATGATATTTCCATGTGCTTTAAATACTGCTCTTAACGTGGGACCATTCCACCTCAGGAGGGACTGCAGACCTGTTTGTGTTTGACTAACATGCCCCCCCCCTCTTTATTGCTGCAGTTTGTTTCTGCTGGATATTGTTTTAGGTCACTGTCATTGAGTGTGCAGGAGAGATCTTTTTCCCCAAACTGTTTTCTCCTCATGTCCTGTTGAGGGTTGCCTTTTAAACCTTTTTCAGTTGAGCCACTCATCCAATTCAGAAACAATATCACAGGACTCGTGGTAATTTGAAGTTTTTATCAAGGCTTGCGTGTATACAGGAAATCAATCATTAACTCCTTTGAACTTATATTCTTATCTAAATTACCTTAGATTTAAATTGTGCACTTAAGATACTTGATTGTGCATAATAAGGATCATAATGAATGAAACAGCGGTTTTGTTTTCCACTTAAAAAAAAAAGAATAAAGGCTTCTTGTTTGTCAAGAACGGTCTGATTGTGTCTTACATACGTGGTCAAGTGCGGGAGACGAACACAGTCGAGGTACGGGTCTGTCCTGTTGGTGCACATTTCAGAAAAAGAGGAAGTGATATCCTTTGGAAAAATAAAAGATAAACCTTGAGCAGAATGTAATGTGTGTGAAAGAGAGGCTGTAGATTGTAGTTCAGTGTAATGTGAGGGCGCTCCAAACACACTGTATCAGTGCTTCTGTTTGCTGACCTTGCAAACTTGCAGGGCAAAGGTGAAAATCTGCCAGAGCCAATGAGGGGATTACAGCGAAATGCAGTTTTGAATTCACACAAGCTTCAGCTGAAGTGAGTGCCGTTAGCACCAGTCTGACATAAAACCAACTTAACACAATCCAGTTCAGTGTGTCTGCAGTAAACCCCATTGTGAAGATTGTCATATGTGTCATAGAGTGCTCTGGATTCAGCTGGAGGCCCATATCTGATGCGACAACCTGGTGTTTGATTACGTTCTACTATAAAGTGTTCCTGTTGTTGTGTCTACCGTGTGTAATGTCTATTTGATATACTCAGATCAGTTCAACAGCAGCAGTCCATGACTTACCTAACAGATTAAAAAAAGTATGTAGTACTAGCACCCTCTGATGGTGCAAATCTGAGGGTGCCAGGAGTCAAAGCAGACTTGTAAAAAGAGTTCAGGGTCACAGGGGACTGGAGACGATTTCAGCTGACTTTGGGCGAGAGGTGGGCTACACCCTGGACGAGTCGCCAGTTCATCACAAGGCACATAGAGACAAACATCCATTCACACTCACATGTACAATTTAGAGTCACCAATTAACCTATTAAGTGCACATCTTTGGACTGTGGGAGGAAGCCAGAGTACCCGGAAAGAACATGCAAACTCCACACGGAAAGGCCGCAGCCGAGGTTTGAACGAGGAAGATACGACAATGTGGTTATGATAATGGTTTATGTTGAGGCATTCATTTCTACTTAGTGCAGCACTGAAGGCTACTGTAAAATACTGATATCACGTCCATATCACCAGCTCTACTGCTGCCCTCTGAAATCACGTCCATTACAGTGATCACGGTGGCATTCTAAAGTATTAAAAACTTTAAATATAAAGAATCATCAATGTTCAGACTTTATTTTGAGATCAGGGTTTGTCTTGATTGTGTTTTATTAAGCGATCATTTTGGGACCAGAGTGAGCATAGATCTTTTTCACAACAGTAAACGCACAGCTTAGAACTATAACATCGATAACGTCAGAAAGGCACTGCTATTCGGCATGCTGGCTCACTTGCACGCCTTAACTCAGACGCCGACTGGAGCTAAGCCATTGTTCATTTTTATTAGTAACGGGTGATTTTCCTGCTGTGAAAAGCTCTACTGTTATAACTTTCATCTGTTTCCTCTGAGCACCATCGCAAACTGTGTGTTAGTGTGGAGGACTAACATGAACAGTGTGTGGTGTTTTTGCCACTATCACAGTGAAGTAATACATCATATTCAAGAGTCAGCTAACGCCTAGTGTGATATGCATACATCCAAAAAGCTCCCAAAAGATTGCACAGAAATAATTTATGTAATTGTACATGTCACCGATAATCATTGTATAAAAATATAAACTCATGGTAGCCCAACTTAGTTTACATTGCAAACAGTTTTGACAATAAAGAAATTGTATGCAAGTCCTGCACGTGCAAGCTGGAAGTCTAATAAAGCTTCAAGTCTCCTGTGACTTTGTCGATCAGATCAGCCGGGCCTGGACCGATACCCAGCACGGTGCGTGATCCGGGTGCGATTTGTGTCCTTCCTGCATCCTGAATCAGGCTGACAGGAAGTCCCACTTCTTTGGCGTGACCCAGCAGATCAATCAGGGTGTCCTCATCGGGCGCCTTCACCACCACCTTGGGCTGGCCGCAGTACTCCCACTGTTTGAGAAGCTCTGGGTTCTTGCGCTGAACCTGTTTGTAAGCAGATACGGCGGCGTGGGAGCACTGGGCAGCGACTTTCCCTTTGCCCATCTTCAGGTCGTTTCGGACCACTAGTATCATCTTGAACTCGCCTCCTTCTCCCATCACACTTGCTTCACTGGCACCGTTCCCCATCGCAGCTGTCATCAGGGCTTTGGATGTTGGGCCGAGGCGAGAACGAAGGTGCCAACCTAGGAAGAGCCCACAGCCCAGTCCTGCTACTACACCCAAGCCCAGTGGACCACAGAGCAAATCCATAGTTAAACCTGCAACACAACAGAACAGGATAAATCTGTGAGCTTCAAAAGGAAGATAAAAAAAAAATCATGATTTTAAAACTGAAATCAAACATTCAGTTGACAAAACAAGGTCCAACATGGCTGGAGCTCTCTATGATGTATCTTAACCAGTTGTCATGGAGATGTAGACGTTCACATGTTCCTCCATGTTGGCTCAAAAGCTGTGTGTTTACCTAGTTCTCTTCTCCCCGCCATGAACGTTTAACGTTAGATAACGTTAAACAAACAGTATTTTGTTGTTTTTTTTGACGGTGTGGAGTGACTAAACACACCTGAAACACAGCTCCTGTGTGTCTGTGATGATCTCCTGCCGGCTAACTAACTTTATATGTGAAACTAGCCTAGCTTGGGTTAGCTTCCTGGCTCGAGGCAACACCTCTTACCCGCCAAAAAAAACGCATTTTTAACGCGACATACATCACTTTACAAACAAACAGACTCATCATACGTGTTCATACATGTTCATGCCCCTCCACAGTGTTAATAACGTGCAGCTGAATTGTTATAAAGCGGGTTAGTTTCATACCTGCCGGTTTGTTCAACGTGTTGACAGCTTGAATGAAGCCTCAGCTACTGCGCATGATGATTACGTCACCACGCAGCGACTATTCAGACAGTGGACTATACAACAGTAAACGTCACGACTCTGGCCTCTGATTGGCTGAACCTGATGGCACACCTGTGTCATAGTTACGTTAGTTTTAATTAGCATCTTGATTAGCCACACCTGTCAGTGCTCATTAACATTGATTTTTAACAAATTTGTGAACAAAATTTCAGACTAATAACCTCATATCTTATCTAATATATTAAATTTACTTCTCCAAGGTCTCCTGAAACTACTCAGGCAAGCCTCAAGTGTTGGTGAGTTTAGCTAAGGTAAGTCATCTTTCACTCAAGTCTCATTTATTTTCTGTCAAGTCTCGTAGAAACTAGCTGGTTAGCATGTTACCGTCAGTAGATATCTCTGCAACACAATATGCATCTTTAACATAAAATGAAAATTGTATTCTGTTGATAATTTCAGTTAATTTAATGTTTGTTTGTTTTTTAAACATATTGCACCTTTAATGATGGCTGTGTGGTTGACATGTGAATTAAAATAGTGGGACAAATGGGGGACCCTCCTTCCTTGGCTGACAGTTTTCATTGTGCACAGTCGTGGTTAACTTGACTGTTGGTTCTAGGTCTGGTCTGGCTAGGTGTTAGTAAACAGGAAGGAGTGTGTGATATTAGCTTGCTGTAAGGCTCCAGCAGGTCCAAAGGCTGCACACCACATAATGCAATAATTATTCAATAATTGCTTTTTATTTTATTGATCTTAGAATAAAAAAACAGGTTTTAAGTGTGTTTTTTTTAAGTGTGTGTGCTACTTCATCCTGGAAAAAACACAGAAGAAAGAGAGGACCTGCTCACAGATGGTAAACAATAGTAAGAAAATAATTGCTGATGGCAGCTACAGAATCTACTACTTATAACCATTAAATCACTGGAGAAAACAGTTTTCTTATACATGTGGTATTATTTAATGCCCTCTATTTTTATTTTGTTTTTTAGCTTTAGTACTTTCTGGTTCAGGAACACTGTGTTCAGGTCTGCACCTTGAAACCTGAGGCAGACAAGTACAACCACAACATGATCTATTTGGCCACCCCGTAGCTCCGCTGGTGCCAGTTGGCATGGGCACCTTTCCCTTGCCCAAAATCATCCTGCCAGTTCAACACCAACTTCTAGGCCAACACTGCCCTCTATTGAACAAAGGTGATGTGAATAAAACAAAATAGGCTGCACCTAAACACTACAGGCACCCGAAACCACATAGAAATGTAACATGATGCTGTTTTTTCACAAGTTTCTTTGAAAGGAGAAAAATGGATAATTGTGGCGTTTTCAGTCGATATCCTAAATAGATAGTATAGAGTGACACATGCTTATTAAAATGTGTGCTTCATTCAACAACATCTCCCATTAATCTTAGACCCACATTATAGCATCAAGCTCATCTACTCCATATCAGAGACTTCTGCAGCATACTTTAATGTGGCAAATGCCTTTTTTCTACATCACAAACAACAAACTGACCTTTCTTCACAAGACATACAAGACAGTATCAGTCATCACCTCTTTGCAAACAGCAGCAGAGACATCTGTCTACAAACACCTTCCTCTTATTTGTCATGCAGTTATAGGCTCTGTTTTGTTATTATATCGTTAAAGATGAGATGACACAGAGCAAATATTGAAAGCCAAGATCCAGCCGATAGTGTGCTGCATATGGGCTGAGATGTAAACTCTGCATAATGTCAGCTGGCTGAGAAGTGGATGAGTTTTTCTTGTCCTCATGCATGCGACCCTGGATTTAAGTTGAAACATAGAGGATGAATGTGTGAATATTTGCCTGTATTTTTAGAAAATCTTTTTAAAGGTTGCATCATTGAGATGAATTTATGGAACTTAGAGGTTATTTCCTCTGGAATGTATTTCTTTTAAAGGCACCATGAGCTGTGATTATAAAATCAGAAAGACATGGTCCACTTTTTTTTTTTTTTTAACAGTGGGATATTTATCTTTGGAAAGTATTGTTTAGCCTCTTTTCTGTCAGGAAAGTAGGCTATAATAACATGACTGTTACTAGGGCAAATCCAAGATGCCATTGTTCTAGTGACAAAAGGTAAAGCACTATCTGTTTCTCAGAGTACTGGCTGTTTTCAACAGGTAGTTCATCTTTTTATTTTGAAAAGACAATAATGAATTGCTTTACCTCTTCATTTGTAAACGTGTCACAATTCACTTCTGTGCTGTAGTTTTTGCCTTTTAAATTGCCTGAAGTATTTGTTTCTTTTCGTCTTCTTTGGTGCGTGTTACTGTGTCCTGCATCAGTCTGTAGTTTGACACACTTTCTTATCTCGTACATGAACTAAGTGACCTCTCAGTGATATTACAGGTCAAGACCTAATGGGATGTAACTGATCTGACTGAAGTGCTAAGACATCTGGGCCTCCTCCAAATGCTGTGCTTGACATAAAATATCATCCCTGCTCTGCACTTTAATATAAAGTATATACTCTATCATTGAAGTCTTATGCTGAATGTTATAAATGACGCAGAAGGCCTTGACCCTTTGAAACTTACTCCGACTGTATCTTCCTAATAAGTTCCCAAGAGGAAACTCACCGGAAAGAGTTTGAAATACTTTTCTCACTCTGATAAACAAGATGGCGCTGAAACTCAAACACAGCGATGGTCTTCTGTTTCTAGTTATGACCTGAAAAATATGATGTCCTGAGGTGTTTTTTTTTTTTTTCAATTTGGGAATTAACTGAGCTCTTTTTGCCCAGATGCCATTCATTCACTCTCTGTGTGAAACCTACTGAGGACTGAGAAGTGTTAGAAGTGCGCTCCAGGAAAGTGATCCACTTATTTATAGACCTTTTAATTAGACTGGCTCTCTGGAGGTTCAACCAAGCAAATGATGAAATCTCTCCCCCTTTCTGTCGTTCTGTGTCTCTCTTATGTCAGCCTTCTCTTCCCTCCCCCGGCAACTCTGTATCAGTACTCTATCCCTCACTGGCCCCCTCCATCACCACACCCTGCACTCAAGTTATGATGCAGTTCATGGGTAGCGTACTTTTGCCCTACATTGCCACTGGGGCTCCACGACAGGTTTTATTTGAGCTCAGAGTTTATTGTGGATTAATCATCAGCTGAACGGTGAGTTTACCCTCTCTGCATAATACATTGCTGAAACACACCAGGCTGTTCTATGGCAGACCTGCTTTGTTTTACACTTTGTGAAATGAATGTGTCTCCAGTGCACTGTGATTATCTCTGTTTGAAGTGTGAAAATTGATTGCAGCTTATCAAATTTTCTCATCCTGAAGTGCATGTGCTCTGTGTCCTCGTGAGCTTCTCATTGTCCGTCGCACAAGAGTTACTCAACAGGTCTGTGTTGTTTTGGTAGAGTGGAAGTGGGATTGCGCAATCAAGTGCTGGAGCGTGCAGCAGTAGTGCAGTTATGAAACTATTTACTAAGTATTGATTGAGAATAATGCATTGAAATGTAATTTCAAATCAAATGAACTGTCCTGTAGAATAAAGCACATACTTGTACACGTGTAGCCGAGGTGCATGATTCGTACAAACTGACCTGTTTGGCACCAATTTCTATAATTAGTGTTGCTAACAGGATATCACACAGTGACGCACTTTGTTGAGCCCTTTTGTTGGACAATACATTGTTCTCACTGCAAGTAGAGAAATGATAGGGTGTATTAAATACTGTTGTGCATGAAGCATTGGCACAGTACTACTTATGTGTGTGTGTGTGTGTGTGTTTGTGTTCAAGGTTTAATGTCTGTGATGAAAAGCTTTTGTTTGTGGTTCCCTGAGAAGGCCAAGAGTAGCTCTCCAAACGCCTCGCAGTCTAATCGTCTGAGAAGATTTTTATTTTCCCGTTACACTTGAGTTGCACAAATTAGACTGCACAGTACCCAAAACCTCACTGTTCAGTGCTCACAATGTGTGTGTGTGCTTGTCCTTCAAGATAACACTGGACAACTAAACTCTAAACCTCTGCAGGAATAATCAGAAGCTGAAAAAAAAAAAAATCAAAGCATTTCTCACAAACCGCTGAAAGAAGAGAATCAAAGCATTTCTCACAAACCTCAGAAAGTATCACTCAGATTCCTTCAGGTTCTACAGAGGCATCATGGTCTGCTGTAATATCAGGGCTGTGCAGTGTCTGTAGCCTGACAGCCCAGCCAGGATGAATGCATGGAAACAGGAGCCAGAGGCCCAGACCTAGGGCACAGGATAGAGGGATTAAGCTCTGAGTGTGTGTGTGTGTGTGTGTGTGTGTGTGTGTGTGTGTGTGTGTGTGTGTGTGTGTGTGTGTGTGTGTGTGTGTGTGTGTGTGTGTGTGTGTGTGTGTGTGTGTGTGTGAATGAGAGAGAGAGACTGACAATTCCACCAGATGGTAAACTGCATACCTCCATGTCAGAGTCCCCATCTCACTGCTCACTGACAGATTCCTGAGAGACCTGAGGCTCTGTAGTGGAACGCTCTACTCTCAGGCACGTTTATGAACGTGTGGATCTAAATGTGATGAAGAATACATATCACCAACGAACACCATTTGAACATCAGGGGAAGTGGACTTCTTGATTAAGCGTACACTCAGAAATATTAACAAGATTTGGCATGCTCCCCATTGATGCTAATTAAAGTACCAATCAGGTCAGGCACGGGCCTGATTGGGTTACAGTAATCTGCAGGATATAGGAGCACCGGCTCGTCAGCTGGTGAGTGAGTGTATACACACATGTTTGAGAGTAAAAGAGTGCTGTGCGTTGTTGCATGTGAATCTGTATTTGTTTTGTGGCGAGCGGCGTACAATATGGAGTGCGTGATGCTGTGCTAAAGGCCTGTCTCTTCTCTCAGCAGGACTCCCTCCTGGTGAATAAAATGGCAGAGTGTGGGGCTGAAGGTGAACTACCTCAGAGACGACTTGGTGTCAAGGATCAGCAAAATGGAGAGCTGACAGGTAAAAGCTAAAGACATCTAACATATAGCTGAGCAATATATCAGACATATGTACATTTAAAGATACTTTTATGAGTGCATCAAGGATACAAGAAAATATGTAAACATGTTTGTCTTGTATTGTTATTGTAAAATGTTATTAATGTGTGTACTTGCAAAACCCACACTGTGCACCTAGACTCAGATTTGTCCGTGGATGAGAGGAAACAGAGGGACATTGATGAGCGTGCAACTCTGGTGTTATGGAAGAAGCCTCTGCTGACAGTCCACTACTTCACCCTGGAGCTGCTCATCACCCTTAAAGAGTCGATATGCAGGTGAGACCAAAGGATGGGGTGCAGCCTGCAGCCCCCCCCCCAAAAAAAAGCCTTGCTTCTGCAGGATTGCTGTTTTCAATTTGGACTGCACATCATGAATGAGTGCATTTGTACAAGCTTACGTCTGAATTTAGAGAATCGAAACTATATTGATGTTCATATCAAAAACAATTTAGTGATATGATGTACAAGCTGTCTGGAGAAAGTCAATATACATTTAATGCATGAGTTCAAGCTGTAAAAAGCACATTAAAGGCAAAGATGAAACTTTAGGCATATTGTGCTGTGCATTTGATCACAGTTTGACAAAGAAAACTGCATTAAAATGATGATTTTTGTGTGTATTATTCATTATTTTGATGCCACTATAGTGCTGACAGGAGTTCACCAGTGTTTTCACAACGTTATTTATAAAGGTGCTAGTGCTGCGTGTCAGTCTCAGGCAAAAAGAGGATGTGATGATTGTGAAAAAACAGCTGTCATACACTCTCCCACACTGTTCCCCCTCCCAGGCACATACAACCAGACAGGAGGTGACCTTGATTGTCTCAGTACTATCAACCCAGAAGGCCTTCTCCCCCATAGTTTAGTCTTCAGTCAGAGGCCTAATGAAACCTATAATGCAACACAAAAGAGACATTACCGGATTTGCTTATCTTTCTTCCTCCTCATTAGTCCTCATCCTTACTGCTAATAGAGCTGACAAGGCCTTTCCACCTCGCTGACTGATTTTACCTCACCCACAAAGCAACAGCATCAGATCAGACGACATCAGAGTTTGCTTTGATGACAAATTCCCGCGTGCTGCACGACATTTCTTTTACACACTTCATAATCTTTGTTGACACCGAGGGCCCAAAAGAAGGTCAGAGTGTACGCACAGGGAGGCCTTTGCGGTTAAGTGTGTGAGGACAACGTGTTTATTTTCTAAACTACAAGAGGATGTGGTGAGCCGCAAGCACCACGAGCAGTGTTCTGACTGAACGAAGCTGCTGTTCACCATCACTCAAAACACATGGTGTTGTTACCGCTGCAGGGGCATAAATGTGAACACAATACGCTCAGAGGAGTTTCTCCTGAATCTTCATAAGGTGGTTTGTAATTCACAGCACCTGTACAGTCCTCGGGGTGACATACTGTTCAGTGTTGTGGTTCTGCACTTGTTTTGCTTAAGCTGTAAACAGGGACTATGGTGGTGAAATAGGGAGGACTGGGTTCGTGGTAGGTGTGTCAGAGACTCTGAAAGAAATCATCATGGTAAAATTACAGTACAAATAGTACAAATTCTGCATTTAAAAAGAAGAGAGACTCTCCTCCCAAATATCAACTAGCTAGCTATTATTGTAACTATATAATTCTATTAATAGTGATCTATCAATGTAGTAACTTTATCTCAGGATTAGGGTTAGTAGTAGTAAATACAATACATTGTTATCCGGCTAAAACAACGTATTGTATTTTCTGAGCTTATAGTTTTTCATTCAAAATATGGATTTGTAAAATAACTAGTAACAACAGCAGTCAAATATATATGTTAAAGTACAATATTTCTCTCTGAAATGTTGTGGAGTTGAAGTACAAAGTAGCCTAAATTTGAAACACGAGTATTTTACCTCAAAGTTGTACTTCAGCGTTAATGTATTGCTGCAGTACCTAACATGTACTCCACCACTGCTAGCAACAGTTCAATCATACTGAAATGAGTTCTGATTTGTTTCACAGCAGGTAGGTAGTTAACTCTTTCTTCATTATTAAAATAGGTCCAGTCCCTAATTAAAGTGTCTCGGGTGTTAATAATTAATTGATTCAAAGTCATAAATATTAATTCATTATCTTGATAAGCATACGTGACACAAACATTCAGCAGAAGCACAGAATCTGCACAAATGTTCATACCCCACGCTCAGCCATCAGGTGCCATTGTTCCAACAGTTTATTATTAACCTCAATAGTCTGTTCAACAGACAGTTTTCCTGAAAACAAACGGCCATTGTCAGAAAATACAACCTGGCATGACTAATGTATTTAGCTTGCATCAAATACGTAATGTAACTTGACAAAACTGACATAGTCGTTTTAACTCAAACCCTTTTCTTAAATCTAACCAAGTAGTTTTGTCGCCTAAATCTAAAATACTGCGTCTGTTTCTCAACATTAAAAATATGCAAATATTTAGGGCAAAAAACTCCAGGGGGAGAGTCTGTATTTTCAGAACAGCTGGCTTTTGTTTTGGGGATAACCGGCTCTCAGTTTAATGAGAAATTTTTCAGACTATTGGGGTTTGGGACATTTAGAACAATGGGCGGTTTCCATATGAAGTCACTACTGTGTTTTTTCTTTTCGCAATACTGTTAAAATCAGGTTAGCATGCTAAGCACTGCAAAGGGTTACATCGTGTATGACTATTGTCGCCCCCGTTGGTGAAGAATATATCTGCAGGGGCTTGAATAGTTTCCAGCAGATGTCCCTCTCCCCCAAAGTTGAAATGAAAATGACGCCCACTCTCCACCAAAGAAGTGCATCCTTTCCTTTCACTAATACTGCCTCACTCATGCTTCTAATGATTCCTAATCTTTTTTCATCTGCCCTTCTGCCCCTCCTTTACTCATTACCATGCCATTCATCTCTGCCCCCTTCACACTAACATTCATCATTTTCCACCTTCATCCTCTTCTTCTCCTTCACCCAGGCTCTGGCAGCAAAGACAGACTGTGTTTGGCCTGCTGATCCTGCTTATCCTCCTCTCCATTGCCTATTGTATTGAAGGAGCACACCAGAAGGTGACTGAACACTCTCAACATTTCCTAATAAAGTACATTACGATCATCCTTTAATGGAGGTTCAGCACCTGAAGTCCGTTCTTCCACCTGTGGTGGTTGTTCGTCTAAATCACAGAATGCAGGTAGCACATAATACTATACAATAAATGTGATACACTTATTCGGGGGCGACTGTGGTTCATGAAAGGGTTGGTGGTTTGCTGCTGCTGTCCACAGGTTGTGCAAACATTTGTTGCTTTGTCCTACTAAGGTTGAAAACCTGCTTTTTATTCAGGTCCCACATTGTGGCATGTGTGAATAAGTCTGATTATAGTGCAACTGTCCCACATAATTATTGACAGAGAGATTCCCACTGCAGGAACACAAGAGTGCCTATTAAATGATGCCTGCACAAACATCAACTTGAACAAGTGTGTGCTTGTGTGAGTGTGCTGGTTTAATTATTAACTTGCCACAAAGCTCAGTTTTACCTGCTAATCTCTTATGTCCACAGGGGAAACTACTGGAGCTGTGAAATTTAACCACAGCAGACTGTGCTATGGGTCTAACTAAAAACCCTTCCACTTTCTTTTTGTTCCCACTTTTTGTGGTTTTCCTGCCATAAGCTGTAGTATTTTAAAATCTGCTGCCATAAAACATTTTTTCAATGTTATTCAGAGTTGTGTAATCAGTTCTCAGTAACTACACATAACTATGAGTGCCCGTGACTAACACTCCACTTCCCAGCAGTCTGCCAGCAAAGAGAGAGACAGTGTGTGGTGTTTTTGTTTTGCTGGGTTTCCTGGGAAATGGAGTCTTACTCAGATCCCCCCCTCCTTTACCGGTCAGCCCCCCTCCCTTCTTCCCGTAATCTACACACTCCACGCTTCCTCCAAAGCGCAACCTGCCTTGGCTCCAGGGAGGAGGTGTGAACGCAGTGATAGATGGAGTGACAGTGGTGGATGAACAGGAGGAGGAAGAGGAACTCAGAGAGACAGAGACAGAGAGAGAGAGAGAGAGATATCTTGGCTTGACTTACTTTACTAGTTGTGTAAGAGCTGCCTGCCACAGAAAAAGAATAATGGTGCTGTTCTTCTGTCAGTGTGCTGAACACTCCTACCCTAGGGCTCTGTCCTCTAAACTCAACAACAGCCTCTGTCTGCAAAGGTCTCTCTTCCTTTTACTCTGTTTCTCTACAGCTCACTTGCCCTCTCCTACCCTTTTAAGTGCCCTCCTGTTTTGCACACTTTCACTCTCGTACCTTCTCTCTCTCAGTCTGTCTCTGTCCCTCCCCTCCTCTGTCTGTTCTCTCTCTCTCTCTCTCCCCCCCACAACCACCACCACCTCACCCCCTTCTTGTTTTTCCTCACACTCTGTGTGTGCATGTGTTTCTGCCATGTGGTTGACCGCCCCTCTCTCTGGCCTCCGCAGTATGTTCGCTACATGGAGAAGAAGACGCTGTGGTGCGCCTACTGGGTCGGCCTGGGCATCCTTTCATCGGTGGGTCTTGGCACTGGCCTGCACACCTTCCTCCTCTACCTGGTAAGAAAATGTGTTCCGTGACTTTTTCTACGACAAGTTGCATGCCACTTTTTCACACCGCAGTTATTCACTTGCCTGTGCATGTTTATGAGACTCTCTCTCACACACACACACACACACGGTGGATGATGATGGTGGTGCAGTGACGCAGGTCTTAAAAAGAGAGAGCTCTGTTGATGCCGTTGTTGGGTTGTTGCTAAGGCTTTAGTGAGAGCATTATTAGAAGCTTTTTGGAGGCTCCTTATGCATTTGCACATGCATACGTGAGGGTGCTAGTATGGGTCTGTGCGGAGCGGGGCGGAGATGAATAGGCGCTGTGGTAGCCGCACTGTTTTGACAGGCAATCCAGGAACAATCGCACTCACTGACCCCTCTGACTGAGTGCACATGAGGATAAAAACACTCCCTCCTCCTCTCGGAGTTCTTTCTCTTTCCTTTCACCCCACTCTCCTCGCCCCCCAACTGTGTCGCTCACTCTCACTTTCTCTTACTCTCCCTCCTCCTTACTCCTTCTCCCTTTTTTCTCTCCTCTGCGCACAGTCCCCCTCCTTTTTTTTTTTTTAACTCCCTCTTTACTCCTTGTGAGTGTTTTTTTGCTCTGTTTTTTGAGCGTGGGGAGGTGTTGGGTCTCTACTGCTGATCAGATCACGGTCCCAAAACATCTGCTTGTCTTCACTGCTCTGAGTCCATCTGTCATCAGGGGAGTCCACGGTGTGCCCTTGCCCAGTGGAGCTGAACTGGAAACTTTGAAGTGCGTGTCCTCCATTCTGATGTTTTTTAAAAGCCAAATTCTGCCGCTCCCAAATGTAATTTGAGAGTTTCTCTTTTTTCTATACTCTCTCTCTCTCTCTCTCCCCCTCAGTGGCTCAGCTCAGTTTTTCAGACTTGGGTTTTTTAAAGTAGGATGTCACCATCTAGTGAGTGTGGCTGCTACTGCAGGTTGTGGTGTCATTGGGTTCATGACAGAACTTGGTGCTCTTTGCTAGAGCTGCTGTCGTGCATTTTTTATAGAGCTTGACTGATATCTTTTTTTTTTTTTTTAAAGGCCGATACCAGAGCGGATATTTTTGGATTTAATCCACTAATGCATGATGTTTTATTGTGGATATTGAGATAAAATGTTTTTAAATTGTATGTTTTGTCTAAAAATAGCACTTTTAAAGCATTCAGTGTTTGCCATTTAAAAGACTTGTTGTAGGTTGGAAATGCCTCTGAAACCACATTCAGACCACGAG
The DNA here is from genome assembly GCA_036365135.1 of Miichthys miiuy. Lineage (NCBI taxonomy): Eukaryota > Metazoa > Chordata > Actinopteri > Sciaenidae > Miichthys > Miichthys miiuy. The sequence goes on from CM071616.1 coordinate 21,698,999, forward strand.
ACAGCGCTGTAGACGTTGAAACATTGCAGGCTTATACAGACTGACAGACATGAACCTGTTGAATGCAACTTGTCCACACCGGAGTTAATTCTCTGGTCAGACATCTAGATCGATTTTTGTTGTCACTAAGGATCATTTATTGCTTGCATTACATTTGTCTTTAATTGTCTGGTACTAAATTTTCCATAAGTGTAGCCTAATATTGGCCTGAGTTATTAGTCTAACTGTATTTGTTTATGTAAAGAACCCTGTCTGATCTAGTATCTGCTTTCTTTCTTCCTCACTGGGAGCCTTAACCACAAGTAAGAAGCACAAAACTGACCTCAGAATTATAATTATACAGCTTCTTTTCTGTAGAAGGGCTCTTTTTAAAGGAACCATTGAGATTCCTGGGTGATTTTGTAGATTTCTTGGTCCTGACAGATATTTCTGATTTTTGGCAGTAATAAAAAAAATAAAAAAATAAAAAGTTTAAGAACTGCTGTGGTAAGTGAACAGTGGAGAGTGCCAGCAGACATGCTGTCCTGTTTTGAGGAACTAGGACTGGGTCAGTGAAAATAACTGGGTCAAACCATTTCAGAGCGCTGGCTAAGATGTTGCTTCAAACTTACAAGTGTAACTCTCGCAGCTTGGACTTTTCTAGAAGTGTTTTCTTTCCTGTCTGTAAGAATTAATAATGTGCAGCATGTTTACCAGCTCTTGACCTTGATTTACACTCATGTCAACAGTTGGAAAGAACACCACCACAGTCACCCTGTAAGTGAAATACAAGTGCACCACTACAGATATACACCAGCTACAACTTAACTTTAATTATACCGCTTCTCATCCAGTCTACAGCTTGATGGAACATCTGAATGCATTTTCACTCGGCAGACTTCCTGATTGTGAGGCACTGTGTAAACCAGAAGCTCAATCAGTCAGTCGATCCATCATTTCCTTGACCAGCAGGAAAAAACTGTTTTTATCATTGTTTTAAGCCAAAATTATACTTCTTCTATTCCATGATAATAAACAGACTTTCTTTCGAGTCTGGACTGTTGCTCGGACAAAACAAGACATCTAAAGACGTCACCCTCGGCTCTGAGAACATGTGAAGGACGTTTTTTTTTCAACATTTTCTGACATTTTATCGACTAAAACAACAAATCTAGAAAATTCAGTAGATGAACAGTTGATGAAAATCATTGTTACTTGCAGCCCTACCTGATTAATTGTGATAACATAATAATCGATAGTTGCACTTGCACCCCTAGATTACATTCTGCTAAATATCTTACATTAGAATCTAATCTGACATGAAATAAATAAAAATAAATATATATATGTAATAAATATGGTGTATACAAATTAGGTATATTAATCACATTGTAGTTTAATAAATTCATTGATTAACAGAAAATAATAAGCCATTGTATTTGTGAATAATTAACTGACTGAGGTCATTGTTGTTAACAGTCAGTAGATGGTGCTAGTGATCTTAAGATGGTGATGAACCAGAAAAGTCAGTACTGATCAATACACTGTTGTATCATTATGATATCAAGTATCAGTTTTTTTTATTGACATGCAGGCTACAGCTGGTGATTTATGTTTTGTGTCCCGGGTTAAATGATCTGCAAAACAGAAGTGAGTTTGAAAGCTTTTTTTTTGGACTTTTGGCAGCTAAATAACCAAAAAAGAAATGATATATATATATATATATATTATAATATTGTAGAGCGGTGTGAATACATGTCATTGCACTCTAGTAACATCACATCAGCAGCTCTTTGGTTATTCCCACTTCTTTGTAAGATGTGGAAAGCCGTGAACGTTAGCAGGTCTAATAACCAATAAGATCCCGTCGTGCCATTTTCACATGACATAACATGTGACTCATCATGTGACTTCCTCTCCATTCCCACCTGTCATCATGTGTCTGTTCCTTTTCTGACTTCCTTAAAAGAGTTAACTCCTTGATTGGAGGTAATTCTTTAATTTCCTTTGGTTACAGAGAATGTGTGGTCACATTTTTCTCTGCAGACATAGCGCTGACATCATTGAACCGGGCACTGCTAGGAGGTTTCTGCTTAACCTCTGTGTAATTGCTATGGTTATTGTTTACTGCTAATAGGTGTTTTGCAGAATGACCATACATCACGTATTAACAGCACACATCCTCAGTGGTCAGCAGTAAACATTTATGAGAGTACTGTGAAGCCACCAGCAGAGGGGGCTGCAAAGCCAGTAATGCAAAGCAAACATATCGGTCAAACCTTCCCAGTCAATGAAACCAGAGCACAAGTGGCAGCTCTCCTGTTCCCTGACATGGGCAATTGCTGCACAGGGCAGCAATTGCTCCTCTCTGTGTTTGTATCCCGCTGAGACTGCGGGAGATCATTGTACATGGACAGGACTGGTTAAAGGAGAAAGACAAAACCTTGCAACTCAAGCGTAGTGAGGGGGGAAAAAAAGCACACTTTTTGGCACTCCATCAAGTGTATTTCATCCAGCTGCTCTGAGGGAGGAGGTAGTGGGTGGGTACTTATAATACAGACCATGAAAAAAATAAAATCACGCAGGAACACTGGAAAGATCCCATTTTGGCAGGGGCTGCAGAGGCGAGGATCATTGCACATGTACGCAAACTGAAAGTCCTGCACCTGCACATGTATCCGCCATAATAACTGTGTAGATCACAATTATGAGTGGGACCGGCTTTCATCCCCACTTAGGTTTTGAAGTATTTGTTTTCTAGTGACAACTAGTGTCACTGCCCTCCATAAATCCTCTTTTAACTGAGAAGGGGTTAGCGATGAATGTGACTCTTGAAAGGTTGGGAATGCTGTAAATATTTTAGAAGAGAGCTCATCCACCATTAAATTACTTTCAGTAATGGCTGTTGCCATTAAGTCATTATGGGCAGCATGAAAATTGTTGTGCTCAACGTTAAATCAACAGCAACAAAGAATTAAAGTCATTATAATTGAAGCCGCGCACGTTGCTGTTTACATAATAGCAACTAGGGTAGTCTTTTTTTTTTTTTTTTTTTCTCCTCTTGGCTTTGAGTTGTTTTATGAGTGAGAGGTGTACATGTTGTGTCTTTCTGGGAGCATGAATGTCAGCAGCCACTTGAGGAAAAAAACAACACCAATCCTATGGGATAACAAAAAAATCTAACCATGTTTGTAGCGTGTTTATGACTCATGATTTACAGTCCCTTGTCTTTCAAAAAATAAACCAGCGGCTCAACTAAATAAAGGAACATTGTGTAGTTTTCTATATTCAGTTTTTTTAGGATTGCTAAATTATAGGTTGCTGAGGAGGCTTGTGTAGAATATACAGATTTTCCCCAGCAAACCCCCTAAAATTAAGTTTTGGCTGTTGGCAATTACCAGAAGCACAGCTTTAATTAGCGCCAACTATCGCTGTGAGTGCCTAGCAGGTCTGAGAGTGTGGCTTCCACACACTGTCCCTGCATTATTGTTACTATCACACTCAAACACACACACACACACTGCTGCTCAGGTTCTTAAACTTTTCCTGCTCATATGCCGTTACACAGTTAAGTACAGTCCGCCCACACATTCACAGTCTGACAAGAATATGTGGGTGAGGGAAACTCGGTCACAGCATGGCAGGCTATCAGACAAAGGGCTGGTATGTGTGTGTGTGTGTGTGTGTGTGTGTGTGTGTTGTACTACCCCACACTCACCTGACCATTGTCTGGCTTTTTTTTGGTGACGAACCTTGCTACAATACCATGAGCAAACAATAGAGCACCTTCATGTTCACATGAACAGAAACCTGGTTGCTTTGTTTGATTTGTGACTCACACACTACTGCTGGTCTGTATGACCTGGACTAAATTTTCCACCACTCACAAGTGTTTGTTTTGTTATGGTTTTTTTGGCATCTCGTGATAAGTGTTTATGAGAGAGTTGTATCTGAACTCAGAGCTGATAAGACAAAATTCAAAAAGTGAATTTACTCCAATAGGTGTGGACTTACTATATAAACATTGCCAAGATATTGATTCAGAATTTTTCTTGACTTTGCAGCTCTCTGTGTCAAACATGACTCGACATAGCATAATGCCTCCTCTGTTCGCCAAGGTGAGAATTGATACCTTGCATGCATGTTACCCGGAACATGAGTGACACATCAGGATCAAGTTCAGTGGTTCTTTGAAAAGCTGTAAAGCTACTCTTGACTCACCACTGGCTTGCAGTAACGGATCTCTCACTTTAACTTCAGTACCTCTTAAATTCAATTTGAAGCCATTAATTTTTAAGTACATCTAGATAGTGTGTCAGAACTTTATCGTTTTGGATTTGATCCTCTCACTACTGAAGAGGCAGTATTACTTACATACCATAAAGATATGTTGGTTGGGAATTTTACACTGGTAAGTTATGCATCTGCAGCTGCTCGTGAGGGGAATTATCCAACTTTAGGTTGAAATATAAAAATACCACAAAAGGGCTTTTACTTCCTTCCACAAAAAAAAAAAAAAAAAAATGACGGCAAGACCAAAGAGCAGAATTGCTTTCATCAGTGAATTTTAAGTAATTTATTCTCCTCATGAGGTTGGAGACATAGGTCTGCCCGAGTGTCATGACTTACTCATGCTCATCACCAAACCCCTTCAAAGATGAATACCAGAGAGATGTGTAAATGCGTGTGTGTGTTTTTCTAATGGCTTCTCAATCTTAACTGTCACACTCCAGCCATCCAAGGCATGCGTCAGTCTGTCTGTGTCTTGGAGGCCCCAGGAGTCCTGTTAATACCAAGTACAATAACCATTGAAAAGACACACACTTTCTCACACACACACACAGCCCACAGGAAGCCAGACCCGGGCCAAAGTGGGCTTAGTGTGTGTAGCCGGTCTGGAATGGCCCCAACAAGCTAAACCTGACCGGACCAGACCAGAGTGCTGCTGGCAGACTTCAGGTGTTTAAGTTAATTTTTAAAGCAAATATTTGTTACGAATTTCATCAGAAGGATCACTGGCGCTTTTCAGTTACCCGTCACAACCTCACACACCCTCCACACCACCCTTCTTTTTGTTCTGATGGGCTTTCTGTGGACTTTCTCTATGGGAACATTTTGTTTCCTTGCGGTGGTTTTAACTGTAAAAATGAAACCCGCTCAAAGAAGGAATGTACACCCAGTGTCCTTTGAAGGGATTCATCCAAAGCACTGTCACACTTAAAAAAGAATGTACAATAAGATACCTCAGTGTTTGTAATTGATATTAAAAATCTTAGCTTATATTAAGTTTTGTATTTTATGATTAGAGCTGCAGCTAACAATTATTTCTCTTTCTGATTTTTCTGCTGATGTCTAAAATGTCAGAAAGCCTGAGGTGATGTCTTCAAACTGATCCATCCGAGATATTCAGTTATAAGTCAAAGAAAAACAGACTCACAACTAAGAAACTATATTTTTACTAAGATTCATTATTAAATTAAATTATTGATTTTCATTTAATTGATCAAATTACTTCAGCTCTGATTTTGATGATACAAAACAAAATTGAAAGTAAATTTAAGTAAATAAAGACAAAGGTTTCCCATTATAATCTGTTCAGTTAATAATTTTGTATAATTTAAATACATTTTCTTACATATTCTATACATTTATATATTGTGCACATTTTATTATTACACACGTAATTATGTAACTGTAGATGAAGCACAGAGCAGGTTTATTTCTGCATGTTCTTGTTTTTTTTTTTAGACAGAGAGTACTTTGTAAAATAATTTTTGGTTCATTCAGATTTTTATTTATTTGCCACATGGGAGCTGATAATTTTTGCTGGTCAGATGAAGTCAGCAGAATAACAGATTAACTTTTACTTAAACATCTTTTATCAGCAAATAAAACAATCAGAAATTATAATTTGTTATTGCAAATAAAGTCATTGCAGATGAACACAACATGTTCACACGTTACATTTGACTTTCATGTGCGATGTGTACAGTATGAGCTCATTATAAGTCCTGAATTTCTATAATAAATATAAAGTCCCTTTCAGATACTTTGGATTGGAATGAAAGTGATGTCTTTGTTTGGTGTATAATCCATCACTCAGTGGGGGGTGAGTGTGTCTGTCTGCTAGTCAGGGAGAGGTTTCTAAACATGAAGTCATATGGTGAGACCACATGGATAAATCATTTGGATCAGCCCCTCAAACCTCCAGCATCTCCCTGTGTGTGTGTATGTGTGTGCTTACCACCCACTTCTAAACACCCCCTACCCCTCCTCTCTGTTTCTGCTCCATCACTGGCCTCAGTCCAGCGTTCTGTTACCTCCCTCAGAGATCCTGACCAGGGCTTCTTCATAACGAACTAACCTCTAATGTTTGTCCTGCTTGGCCTCCAGCAGTCTCCCACTGTAAGAAGCGGTTAACAGGTTATGCTAGCCGGACCGTGTCTAATGTGCTTAAATGGCCCTTGACAACCACAGCGACCTGTTAATGACTGGACTGTCCTGTGGTCGTGGTCACTGAGAACTGGTCAGTTTATGGTCACCCATTAATGTCTGGTTTGGGGCTTCGGAAGCAACTACATTTGCCACCATAAACTAACATGAGTCCACGCCATGACTGGTGGCTGGGACGATTATGAGCTCCATCTGGTAGGGTCTCATAATTAAAAACAATACATTAGGGATCATATAATTTCTTATATCCCTTTACAATTTGTATCTGTTTGATCTTTGGTAATTCGGAGTGGAGCCTAGTACAGAACATTAAAATTGGTAACGCATGTCGAGACACATTTCAGTGGTTTTCAAAATGCATTTCTAACCTACAGACAGCTGACACTTTGCATCTGACTGTTGCGCTACTGCTTCCTATTGGGAATGTACTGGTTGTTGAAATTTCATCATGAGTGTATTCAGCTGCTAGCATGTGTTTGTACGCTCAGAGTGAAACAGTAATTTTAATTTAAAGTGTAAAAGCCCCTTCTTGCACAAGCTTCGTTACAATTCAAGTCATCACGCCTACACTGGTACATTAAGCCATGAGTGTGTGTGTGTGTGTGTGTGTGTGTGTGCGCAAATAATGCAAATAACTGTCACTGTGACGCACAACATCACACAAAGACAAGTATCGTTTTATATATCAACTGTTTAATTCAGGACTGTTCTAACAATGGTTCTTGATCCTGTGAACCAGAGAAGGTGGTCGATACTCTGTGTCAGTAACTCATCTCAACACCAGCTATTGGCCAACCAGCTTTCACATCCTCCTTGAGTAGGCACACTGACGCACACTTTGTTCTTGCTGTGGCACTGAGAGGAAGCTCCTTTCCGTTCATGTGCTTTGGCAACTGCCGTGCTCATTGCAAATATCTGTCAGGGGAGGAGGAGTAGTAGCGGGAACAAGTTAAACTACACATCGAAATAATTTGTTATCCGTTCAACCTCACCATGACAAACTTCTTAGAAATCTAGTGGCCATCTTTTTAGAAAATGTGATGTGCTAATATTTTGTCTTTGCTGCTTCAGATTACTCTTCTAAAAAATTCAGTATTACTCACTGGAATGCAAATGTCTTTCCTTCCTCGTAAAACATTTTCAAATATTTATTCTAAGTATTGTTTACATGCATGTTAGCTAGCTTACAGTCTTCTTTCCTGCATGTGTTGATTCTTTGCGTCACCGTAACAACTGTACAACTTTAACTAATAATGAAACCAGCAGCAGGAATATATATCACATGTTTCATGTGCTCCCACCTATGTATGTGCATCCTCATGCACAATACTGACAAAATGGATACACACTCATCCAAAACAAATTGCTCCAAGTGGTCAAACACTCTACAGGGTACCTTTTTAACGTAAGTCTAATTTAGAAGTCATTAGCACTACAGAGGGAGGTGGGAAATAAAGTATTCACTGTCCTCCTCAGTAATTTAACTCATCATGCCGGACAGCGTTTTAACCATCGGGAAATTAAAGGACGTAATGGACACGGACTTTCTGCAGGATTAGCCAAAAGAGAATAGCAGTACCTGAAGGTGCCATTACACCTATGCCTATTTGATGCCTATATACTGGTGGTGATATGTTTCTGTCTCAGGAATAAGATTCAAATTTCACTGAACTGATTAAAAGAAAAAAAAAAAAAAAAGTAGAAGGACAAGCAACTCCTCCCATGGAAGAAAACTGAGATTAACTTTAAGGACGTCACTCCAGACGGGATTTAATTTAGAGGATAAGCAGCAAGTTTGCAGAGAAACAGAAGGTAATTGCAGCTGTAATTATTACGAGAGTTGGAGTGAAATATTACCCACATATGCTCTCTGGACAGGGTTAAAATCATTTACCAATGCAGGTTTTAAAATCACGCGGCATCCCCTAAAGAGATAAATCTAGTTCTGTGTGTGCCTCTGCGAGAAAATTTGATTTAATTTTAGGAACTTTTCCTTTAAATATCTCACACTGATATCATACTTTGGTTGTTTGACAGTACTTCTCTGTTTTGACCGTGTGCTCTCTCCAAACTGCACTCCAAACTGAGTCTCCTCAGAGTCTGTCTGGATGCACTCATACCCAGAAGTGGGGATCCCACTCGTTTTGGAGTCCAGGCATTGGTTTCTGCAGGTCGCCACAGGAATGCCAGCAATGTTGTCTCCATTGTGGATCCCATCGGGTCAGAGAGAGGAACTTTGTGCCTCTGTCAGTACTGATGTGTATTTTAGTGGCTGCAAACATCATCAGCATTAGGCAAATCTCAAAGTAGACATAGTTTGGAGGTGGGATAGCAAACACATGTAAACTCTCACCACTGCTTTGTTTAGAGTAAACCGTGTATAGGGCGGAACAATAGTTTCTCTCAGAGAGAAAAAATTGTGTATTTTCTACTCTTCTCCTGATACTGATCATCAACGATGCCTTCCTTGGAAATGAAATATGTGTTTGTGTGCCTGTGTGTCATCATGTCAGAAATGAAATGAGACAGACGGCAGCTACCTGAATGTTGCGGGGCTGGGCTGCAGATTAACAGTGAGTCACCTGGACAACATGAGATGACTAGGCTTTTGTGTAAGGTGAGAAGCAGTGACACAGCATTAGACACAGAGCAAGAGCGAGAGAGAGCAGGTACTCCGAGTCACGCAACACTCTCTGTTGGCAGGCTCTCTGTGTGTGTTTGGTAAACACACATTACCTGAGATAGAGTTGGAAGGGGTGAGCAAGAGGAGGAATATAGTCTTTCTTGGCCACACAAACATTCTCCTTGAGAAGTGTGTGTGTGTGTGTGTGTGTGTGTGTGTGTGTGATGTAAGGGCAGCGTGATCCCACTGGAGAGTCAGTGGGGAGGACATGCGGCTGGGCAGTATCCAGTCTGACTGGGTCAGTGCTGGGAGTTTCTTGGCTTCTCCCTCTGGGTCACTTAAAATATTCCCATTTTTCTTATGCTTTTACAAGAAAACAAGCACGCAAAATCCTGGGAGTGTTTTTTTTTTTTTAGATTATTAATGTATATGTGCCTATTTCCTAATACCGTGTGTATAGAAACTAATCTGTGTCATCTAAAGGGAGTGGACTGTTCCTAGAGGAGGCAGTGCTGTTTCCTGTTGCCTCACACGCCACTGTCCTGCCCTCCCACGTCCCGTCCTGTCCTGCCTTGTCCCATGCAGCTCCGGAAGTTCCAGCCCCACCCCAGGTTTTGCCAGATTTTGCCGCTACATTGCGTAATGCCAAACTGCCCCTGTGCGTCACTGGGAGCACCCTTCCTACACACACACACACGCAAGACTGTAAACACATGGAATAGACAAGAGTACACAGGGCCAGCTTACATCGGCCCACTCTGTGGACCTGCCTTTATTTGCAGGGATCACACTTTGTGTTACTGACTTGTTTGATCATCTGTGCCATTTCAGATCCATCTACAGCAATTGTTCAGCGCGTTACGTGTGTTCTTACAGAGGAAATGCAAAGTTACACGACCTTTTCTTCCTGACTGGATCCTGTTCAGTATAAAACTTAATCAAACATTGTGCTCTCAGATGATGTTATCAACTTTATTGTCATAATGAGTTAGTGTAGAATGACCAACGGCCGTTTATACAAATGGTTTCCTTGTTCCTCTCAGACAACAGACGTAGATAACAGATTTTATGCTGCAGGAGTAGACTCGTTTTTACAGGAATTTTTGGTTTTTGTACTCCGTTCTGATGAGCGAGTCAGCGCTCACATTCTGACCTTTGCTTAGGCCTAAAGAGGAAATTAAATAACTTCTGAAAACAGGTGTGCTGCATGAAATTACCCTTAAAAATAGGTGTGTTAAATGAAAATTTAATGATGAATTATTTAAATCTTTTTGGGTTTTTTTGTGTGGATGCAGTGGAACGTTAAATTGCTCATGTTTAACATAATATAGGTGCAATTAGAGAAAAGAGACTTCAAGTGACCAATGTTGGTCTCAAAAGTGTGTTGAAATAGAGATTTCCTGATATGTTCATTTGGGTATTTCTGTGTAATTGAATGTAATTGTGATAGTGTGTGTGTGTGGCCTTGTGGATATTGGGATTGTTTTTAGGGTTTTTTGTCGAGTCAAGAACACAAAAGCCGGCAGCTCAATAAACTTTCACCACGCACCAGAAATCCAACCTGCAGTCCTCTTCCTTCCTTTGATTCGTCTCTTTTCTCACTGGAAGCCTAATTGAAACGAGTAAATAAACAAGAGCCAGAAATGTAAACCAGACCAGGCCCTATCAAAGACAGCGGCTCCTTTAAGTATGCTAATGTCTCTTTCTTACAAGAAGAACAGTCAAACATGAATAAATTCTGCCTGAAGAGAGTCTGAAGAGGTTTTTTTTTTTTTTTCTCGTTCTGCTGCTGCTCTTAATTATTATAGCTTTCATGTGGGCGCACATATACCCTCTTGTATGTGTGTGTGCATGTCACCTGGGAAAGGTGACTAGGGAAATGGTTTCTATACCCCAGCTTTGGTTTCCACCTTTGATTGTTTCCACCTGGGGCCCTCCACTCTTTATCCGTTGACACTTTGATTCTCTTTTGAAACAGCTTGAAGCGTCCTTTTGCATAACGCTCCAGATAAATCATAGTTATGTGTTTTTTTTTCTCCATTTACTAATGGCCTATTTAACTCATGGAGAAAGGAAAGAAGCCACCTTCACTTTTATTGCTAATAGTGAAAAGCAGAAGTTTCCTGTACTGTACAGTAGAGACAGCCTACATACTGGCCCACATATAACTGTTTTTATGATATCAATCAATATTTGAGTCACCTCTGTCCCTTTTCTCCCTTTCTATGCTAATAACAAAGGGGTCTCCCCCTGACTCAAAACTACTTCCAACAGGTGCACTCACTCATCTCCCTTTTTCTCTTCATCTTCCTTTATCTCTGCTCCTCTTGTCTTTCTCGCTTTATTTCTCAGGGACCACACATAGCATCAGTGACCTTGGCGGCCTATGAATGTGGCTCAGTGGATTTCCCTGAGCCGCCCTATCCAGACCAAATAGTTTGTCCCCACCACGAAGCACCAGCACCTGGCTCTGATGCTGAGCGGGTGGGCGTGGAGGCCGCGGGGGCTGAAGGGTTGGTGGGATCAGCAGCCGTCCAGGGAAGCATCACTCTCTGGACGATTATCTCCAAAGTCCGCCTGGAAGCTTGTATGTGGGTGAGTGCCTGTTAAACACTGGCTGTGCATACAGTAGAGCAGAACAGCTGAAGAGCATGCGGTTTGCAGGATCTACACAGTTAGTTAAGCTTTTATATTCATTTCTCATGGCTCAGTTTTGGCCACAGTTTGAAGTGACCTTGCACATTTACCACAGTTTTGAGTGTGTGCTTTGAAATATTGTTTCTGTCAGGTGAAAACTTCATATCCTCCAAATGAGTCTCTCGTTTTCACAATGACCAGAAGGCATTTTTAATTTTATCTAATGTTTTTTAAAAGGAATTATTAGGCAGGGTCGAGCTGTACACGCCAAGGACTAGAGAAAAATGACATCCAATTCATACTGTAACTCTAAAAAGAGTGAATTCCTTCCTGTGTATTAATGTGTTAATACAACGAATCATCTTTCAGCTCTGCCCACGCACCGTATGAAAGACTCTGTGGCGCCTCCAATCTAATTAAAGAATCACTGTGGCCATTTTCTACACTGTAGCTCCACCAGTAAAGCTACATATGATACAAATTTGCATTCATACTGCGTGCAAATGTGTTCATTGATAACTAATTTGCCTGGAAAACCCCTAACTGTGTATTTCCCCCATTCAGATGTTGGCGGTTTCACACCTCTAACCAGCCTTGTGGCTGCCGAGAAAGATGAAATATTTTCAGTTTACTATCTTTTTTATTTCAGAGACAGCAGAAATGTTTTTACTGCTTTACAGTAGAAATATATCAAAATGACACCAAATTTAAATTATAACAGAGTTTCCTTTTGAAACTTGGACTTATGACAAAAAACAACCGTCTACCTGGGTTTTTGGTTACACTTAGACCGAGGCTCTGGTGGTATATCAATGACTTACACGTCTCAGAGTTACCATGAAACCACTGACAATAACTTTTGCTATGCATGCACGTACTGGACAGATAACAACAAGAACAGATATGTGTGACAGTTATCAAGAAGTCACACTCCTTTATAGACTTCTTTGTACAGCAGTATCTTTTTATGTCCTCTGTTATCAGCAGTTTCCGTTTTTGTTTTTTTTCCCCTTTGAGAAAGGCAGAACTGCTGAACACTTAGAAAAGAGAACTTGGTCACGAACACGAGACATCATCGCTCATCGTTCTTTGTTATCTGTTTCCCGTTCTACATAACATGGACGAGGCTGAGGTGACAGTGAGAGGGAACTTCTTCACTACCGGGTGCTTTACAGGAATCAGGCGACGTTTCCACAACCTGCTCACTATAGTAATTGGCTTTCTAGCTTCCTTATTATTTGTAACACATTAACTATGCGCACGTAGAAATACAAAACCGGAAACATGCACACACACACAGACATGTAATAAAACTTTATTGGGTAATCATACCCTTACACACACAGACATTTGTACTACAATGCAATACAAAGTTCCTTTTATTAACGATATTAATCCCCTTTCCTCTAACCCTAACATGACCCGCTATATTTACATGCTAATGCTGAGCTAATAAATAAAAATGATACTGTGATCCTCACCTTTTACCCCTTATAATAGCTTCATGCCGTTATACGAGACACATAATATATCTACACCTCGTTCAGTGTGTGTGTGTGTGTCTGTGCCGACACACTGATCCTGCACGCAACAAAAGTCTGTATGTTTGATTTATTGGTGCAGTGTGCTAATTTTTCTGGTTTCAAACTGGAGTCAAATTTTCTCTGCACCCAGCAGCGAAACCGTGCTCTGAGGTGTGATATGGGGGTGTGTGTGTGTGTGTATGTGTGTGTGTGTGTGTGCCACATAAATCCCCTTGGATTCACCACCACACCCCTGTAACCCCAGCCTGGCATAGCGTCGGCTCTACAGTTGGAGACACCTGTTGTGCCCACGGTTTCAAACACCCACACCAGCATTCCCCCTCCTCCTCCTGCCAGCCTCCCATCTTCTCGATACGCTGGTGATGAGACATGAGACATTCCCCTCCCCTCCGCCTCTCCTCCTCCTCCTCTCTCCTTTCGCTTTCCTCCTTTCTCTTTGTCTTTTTTTTTTTTTTTGCTCCTCTTGAAGCCTCTCTGTCCACTCCTGCAGCTCCCTTAAGTGCTCCACTTCAAACACCACCACTGTGCAGGTGGACGTATTTCACTGCCCCCTAACACAAACACACACATACAGGCGCATGCACGCTCACAAACAGAGGCACGGCCATTGAATGGAGCAGCTGCCAGGGAGATTAGGGCACGTCTCCATTATGAGAGAAAACTGGCAGATTTCATCAAAGACTGCAGTGTTAACAAGAGAACAGGGTGTCCAGATTAAAGATGCAGTCTGCCAGGTTTTGGGATAGCACCGCCTCCTGAGAATGATTGTTTGGGCTTGTTGTCGCTGCCATGGTTGCTAACAACTCACTAATCATCTTCTGGCTCAGCCATTCAGCTACATACAAGTAATGTGGCTGTGATTAGTTTGTTATGTTCTTCTGGGAGAGAGATTGAAGCTGCGATTTTCTGTGTTTCACCTAAAGAACTCAATTTCAGTTTCATGTTTTTCATTGCTGTGGTTCGCAGGATGTCCGGGATGTGTTTGGGCTTGAAATCATCCATATGCCATCTGTAATTGTAACTTACACTAACTGTATCCTTAGCATCTTCTCTCATCCACCCCCCCCCTCGCACCCCTACTCTCCCCCTGTGCCTGGAAACATTAAAGTAATGAGCTGTGAGCAACTCCAAAAGCACTGCATTTCTTGGCAGCTGTTTTCATTGTGTTAATTAAGTCTGTAGTCCTCACCCCCCTCACCCCTCTCTCCCCCCGTCCTCATGTTTTGGCGGTATGAACTTGGTGAACCGACCAAGTGCTGAGGATTTATTTCTCTCAAATCACTTCCGCTTTCTTCCTGTTAAGCCCCCCCTCAATCACACAGGTTTCACCTCTTTATAGCTACAAGCTCCTTTTGGCTGTGAGATATCGATATCTTGGTTCCTTTAGACCCCCCTGAGCTTGTTAGCACTTCTTAAATTTTCCAGAAACGCTGCATTCCACATGTCCAAAGTAGATTGCAACAGAGTTAGTTAGCTGCGCGGTGTGTTGATATGCTGTTTAGAGGTGGCATCTGGTTTTTCACCTTCCCTGGGCCTGTGTTTTATGTATCCATGATCGTTTAATAATCTGTGGGATTTTCGTTCTCGTAAATCCTTTCCGTTTTATTCCCTTTAAGCGCTCTGATCGCACAATCCCAGACGTCAAGCGGTGCAAGCTCCTTATGGATAGTAGATATTGATATTTTTGCTTCATAAACCCCCCTCCCCAGAAACCATGGCAACATGCTTGTTATAATTAGCATTATTTCAAGACCAATATTGCATTTTTACAACCAAACTACTGAATGAATAATAAAAAAATATGATTTAATAAACTGTACATAACAAATAAGTTCTCCCACTGTCTTTAAAGCTACATTGACTTCAGATTTATTGGCATGACGGGACTATAGTGCGATACAAATGCTATAAACACGAGCAGCTGAGCAGCACTAATTAACACATCTCCGTATGTGTCTGTGTGTTTCGTTTTGTGAGCAGGGTGCAGGTACAGCGATAGGAGAGCTTCCTCCCTACTTCATGGCCCGAGCGGCGCGGCTGTCCGGTGCCGACCCCGACGACGAGGACTACCAGAAGTTTGAGGAAATGCTGGACCAGACCGAGTCTGCTCAGGTGACGCACTGCCCCCTGCATCATCTTCAACCCCTTCATCACCCTCTGTTATGTAACCCCTCTCTCATTTCCTCCTCCTCCTCCTCCTCCTCCTCCTCCTCCACCTCCTCCCTCTAACCCCCCACAGTGCTCATCTTGTTAAACTGTAACTGTTACTTCTACCTGCTTCACTTCATTCTCACCTCCCTGCTCTTTAGCACTTGCATGCTTGTTCTTTAACACTCTGTTGCACTCGTACCGTTTCATTTCTAATCGCGCTGCTTTTGCCGTCGATTTTATTTTTGCAGTTCAGGTACTTTTCTATATCAGTTATAGCAATCTGCCTGAAGTGAAATCTGGTGTGCCGGATTTACCACATTGTGTGTGTGTGTGTGTGTGTGTAGGCGTGTGTGTTGACCACTTACCAAGCCCCACCTCATTGTCTCAACGGTACAGTGGGAATTGAGTGCTTTCACAACGTTATGACTAAGAGAACAGCAATGATGCACTCGAGTAAAATGTTCCCGCCATTTCCGGCCCTTCATTTTGAAAGTCCCTGTAAAAAATGTTCTCCTATCAAACATCCCTGAAAATGTTTCAACAATGCCTAACAACTCACTATAAATATTTATTTTTCCACCCTCTTGTGATTATGAATGGAGGAGGAGGAATGAGGGGAAACATGCATGTGGTTTTGTAAAGGCTTTTCATTAGACCTGTCTGTCCTGACACAGTCTTCATCCTCAGGAATGTTCTTCTCTGTCCAACAGCTCGGGTCAAACAGTCAGACAGGTCAAGTGCAGTGAAACAACTGCATCCATAAATGGTTTTGAACTTTACAACAGACTCACTTACTCTTGTATTTGCAAATAAACTGTAGCAGACTGTTAACAAATGAAATCCTGTTATTTTAATGATAATAACCCAGATATGAGGGGATTCCTCGGTCATTCAAAGGAATATTTATTTATGTTTACAGATGGTGTTTTACTTTTCAGAATGCTGAAGTTTTGATATGAATTGTTTAGTATTGGCATGCTGTCTGTGATAATGCAGTTATTCCTAAAGAAAAAATATATATGAAATTATATATTAGGCTATGTTTGTGTATTAGAGATGAAAAACAAAGGGAAAAGTCATGTATACTGATTTACAACGTAAGGATTTCTTATTTTCCTAGGTGTATTTTTCCACTGTCTGTCTTCATATGTCAAAAATGTCATTTAAGAATTCTTTTTATATTTATTTTAATACAATATTCAATACAATATTGTTGTTTTTTTAAGCAAATGTACACAGTTCAAAACTGGACCTCCGTTTGTATATCGATAGTGGAGTAAAGGGTGCAGTACTTTAATGTTTAATCCAATTTTTGATCATAGATTTTAGGTGTAACCTAGCCTAGTTTTACAGTGAAAGTCAGATCACTTTAATCATGTTCTTTCAATCATTACGTTTCGTCTCAACATCCTGTTTCCTTAAAAAAAAACCCCACATCAAACGCTGAAAAATATGATAAGAAAATACCGATTACGATATCTACACATTTGCTCCAGTGTTGTTTTAACCGTTACATTTGTTATCTTGAAATCATCACTCTCTTCTCTCCCACATCAACCTGTAAACCTGAACTAATGGACAAAATCTTAAAAGAACATATCATCAGCATTAATTTCAAGTCCTTACTACACAACTTTCTTTGGTCAGAACATTGAACCATCTTGCATTTGTGACCACAGCTCAATTACAGACAGCAATGCAAGCATTTTGCCATTGACTCGGCCACATTCATACAAAACTGTCAATTCCCCTTAGCAGTAGCAATCAGCGTTCTACTGTCATAAACATATTAAGTTGTCTCTGCCTATCCTGTATCTCATAAAGGTGAACCTGGTGGCAGAAACAGCATGTTAAGCATCCCTTAATAAGATTTTGTTCTGAAGTATACAAAATGATCTAAAAAAATATATATATTTCAAAATAAAAGCATGCACTAGAAGTCCCTAGACTTCTCATAAATAGGATACGTGCCGTATGTGCGTGTTTTGAGCGTTGTTATTCTAAAGAGGAATCGTGCACTTTTCAATTATAAACATGGTTTAACTGATTCCCACAAAATAAAGTGATGTGACCCCTTGAGACACTAAAACTGAAAACAAGGAAGATGCAAAAAATGTGCAGAGAAGAATCTTTCCCGCTTGATAACAAGCGGCGGCGGTGCAGCACCTGCTGTAAGGTCCACTATTACTAATGGACAGCTGGGTAGGTTGACACCAATAGCAGCCGTGACGTTCAGACCACATGTGCACGAGTGGAGCTCTGACATCACTTACTGATAAAGTGGCGCTTCCCACTGAAACTGTGAGAAAAGAGCAGAGGTAGAGGGAGACAGATAGGCTGCGTGGCGAAGAGGAGATTTTGTGATCATCTCGGCATTGAGGACCTCCTGCGTGCCTTTTCCCAAACAAACTAACAGTGTGACGCAGGAGGAGCATCGTCTGTTTGTCTCGCATCCGTACGAGGGCAGATTAGAAGTGACGCTGCGTGCTGCTGTCTGAGTACCAAGCCGTAGTCTCTCTCTCTCTTTCTCTCTCTGACATTGTTTCTTTTTCTGTCTTTCTCCTCGTATGCTCTTATTCTTTCTCACGCACTCTTTGTTTCCCACTGTGCATTGCTCTCGCTCTCGCTCTCTCTCTCTCTCTCTCTCTCTCTCTCTCTCCCTCTGATATCTGGCAGCTGTGTGTATGTATGTAATGTGTGCTCATGTGATTGGACAGCATCTGGAGGCAGGTTGCTAGCACCAGCGAGGACCTGCCACATACGGAAACATTTTTTCTCTCGCCAGGGCTTTTACCGTTACTCTGGATGTTCTCAGGGTTCCCTCTTTCGCTCAAGGAGATCCCGCAACACCTCTCTGATTTTCCACCTTTTACCACCTTTTTTAAGGTGGACAACGGAGGCGTTAATCTGCTGTGGATTTGTGATTGAAAGCTTGACAATCAATAGTAGTAGGCCAAAGTGGGGACTCCACTGGGATTGGATTGGAGAAACTTTGGTATCGTTGGATCATTGTTGTATTAGACAGGAAGTGATTAACTTTTGTCCTCAAGGATGTGAGACCCCTTCAACCCCACCCCCCCCCCTTCCCACACACACACACACATGCTCAGACACACTCCCACACACACTCTCTCCACCCTGTGGCAGCAGAGCTGGATTAAGATGCTGACTTCGTCCCCTTCGCTCTAGTCACAGAGGTTCGTAGGTGCCAGCAGTTTGACTTAAACTCAGTGGTATTTCTCCCAGCCTGCACGTGCCAACTTCCTGCCACAAGTGCACGTGATGCACAGCAGCACAGCACTCTGGGTTTTTTTTTTTTTTTCATTCATTCAACAGAGCTATTCAAGAATAATGAAGTCATGCCTTTTCTAACGGCTCCAGACGCTGATGTCATGAACATCAGCTTTTTTCCCCCTCTTAAATCTTTTAGCTCAGTACGAGAGCGCTCGTGTGCTGGGGAGGAATCCTCAGTATCGACACGGACCGTCTCAGAGGATCCTGCATGGATCGAGTCCATGATTGCTTGTAACTTGATAATGAAGTTATTTCCTGGCTTGTGTTTTTTTTTTTTTTTCATCCGGCACGGAAGGGGTTAACAGGCTGTGAATTCTTGATTGCCAACTCCCAGGATCGTATCTCCTGTAACTCAAATCAGGGCCATCTGCGCTGGGCGTATGCCTGCCTTCCCCCCTGGCCTACTGCACTCAAAGGCTCTCTGTGCTGTGGTTTGCCCGGCCCTGTCACGTGACTTCTCTGAAAGTGCCCCCTCCCTCCTCCTCCCTCTTTATTTCCAGTAAACTGTTTGAAAGGAGGGGGGTGAGTCAGAGTAAAACCAGCTTCCCTTTAACCACAGCTTGTTAAAGAATTTGTCAACGTGGACTCAGGGGTGCATTTTTTGTGTGTGTGTATGTGTGTGTGAGAGAGAGAGTGAGCGAGTGTGTGTCCAGCTAGATTTGAATTTTTTTTTTTTTTCTTGAAAGGGGATTCTAGCTTCTATTGCGTCAAGAGTCCTTAATCACTCCACTTCCTGTGCCAGAGAGAGCAGGCGCGGGCTTGTCAGGAGTTAATGAGATGAACTTTAGCCGTCATCGTGTCGGGGGGCTCGCGACCGCTCCGGAGATGTGTGTCTTCTGTGTGAAAGACTTTCATTGAGAAAAAAAAAGGAAACACAGAGAGAGAGGGAGAGAAAAAAATGTGCGTGGGTGTTGACTTGTGTATAGGCTATGCATAGATTTTTCCTTGTCTGACACTTTAATTTTCCACATGGAGCAGAGTGCCCTGTCGCTGCCTGCTTTTTGTCTATGTTTGAACTCTGTACCCCATCAGCACCACCAAAGACTACTGAAAACAAAGTGTTTGCTTTGCCAACTTTGTCACAATTAAAAGCCCACTTTTTGTGTGAGAGAACCCTCTGAGTAACTTTTCAGCAGATCCAAAATAAACAGATGTATTACAGGGGCATTACAGACAAAGGAAAAAAAAAACTGCCCCCGTCATAGTTATTTCAAAAACCTGACACTTGAAACAGATCCTGTTTACGTTTAAAGTATATCAGTATATGAAGGTGAAGAACCGTCATTCTGTGAAGGCTTTGGGTTGCTGTATCAGGTTCAAAACTGTCTTCTCGCTGGTTTTTCCCTGTGGATTTTTCTAATAACTGTCATCACCTGGCATCTGTAACCACAGACATTCAAACTATTATATTAAACCTAGAGCTCACTCGGCTTTGTCCTCAGAAATTTTAATACAGGAAATGCTTCTCTGCTTGTAGACCGAGTCTTTTTTTTTTTTTTTGGCCAATTAATCAATTAATCCATTAATGCCAATCCTGTGACAAACACACTGCTGTTTATTATTTATTACATTATTTAATCTGCAGTATATTTACCGTGATTAACTCAAAACAGACCCGGTAGCTTTTCTCATGTTGGTAATGATGCACGTTTTATTTCCAAGTCTCTAAATTTTCCACAAAGTTAAATATTTCTCACACACCAAAGTGACTTGTGTTCACGAAACACATGGCAGGAACATGCTGTAAAGAGTAAGAGACAGCAACAGTAAAAATGTGGTTTCTGAGGAGCACTTATGATCTTCTTATTCAAATGAGGAATTGGGCGGGTGTGGGGGTGGGGGATTCAAACCTATAAACAACAGATCAAATGCAGTATTGTTCCTGCAGACGTCGGCTCCATGTGGGGTGATTGTGCAGACTGCTGAGTAAAGCATCTGTGCCGAGCTGCCAAACCTGGAACCGAAACCTCCATGGTTTTAATGATGTTGCACCCTTGACAAGATCTTACCAAATGTAATTGCTGCTAAGCCCAGCCCTGCAGGCCGGCGGTGACTGGGGTGGAGGAGGAGGAGGAGGAGGAGGAGGAGGAGGAGGAGGAGGAGGAGGAGGAGGGGGACCTTGGCAAGCTGCCTGGCAAAGATGGTGATTTTCCATAAGCCGCCAACAACAGAGTCTGGATGTCTGAACCCCAGCCATCCAAGATAGACGCTCCCCGGGTCTAGAAATGCAGAACAGAGAGAGAGTCCAAGTATATAGTTCAACTATAGTAAATCACAGCGTCACAATGTCACACACACACACACACACCCTTTTCTACACCCTCCCCTCATCTCCTCGGGGACCCTTTGTTCACACTGCGGTGATATTTTCACGCTCGCCCTCACTCCATGAGCCAAAAGCTAAACTACGGCACCTAATGTAAACAATGCAATGTGTCATGATGTCAGAAAATGAATGGGATTCACAGGCCCGTCTCCATGGCGATGATTGGTTCTGCAGAGTTCTGACTGCGCTGCAACACCGGCAGTTGTCAGGTGTCCCCGGGCCAGACACAGTCCTCAGCGGTTCAGCTGTAAACCAACCATACACATTCCTTCCCTCTCTGTCTCCCACCAGCTGAGCAACACACACACACACACACACACACACCAAACTCACACACTCCCACGCATACATGCACGCTCACGCACACGTATGCTCACACTGGGACAGGCTAGAATTAAAACTGCAGGATAGTCCAAAGAGAAACCTTTATGATTGGACATCAGTGGAGGCAGAAATTCAAATCGTGAACCAATCAGATTCTGTGTCCCTTCGCTCCCCCCATCAAAACCTTATTAGGCGACCTCCCATGTCTCTCAAATTTCCTGTCCGCTTGGTTGCACCCTGTAAAGAATGTCATCAGCACTATACTGGTTTTGTTGACCATATTAGGTATGATCAAGTATTGCCAGCCCCCCTCCTGCACCTCATTTTTTTTTTAATTAATGTGTTTTGGAGATGGAGGCCTTACTTTTTAGAAGAAAACAATTTTTTTCCTGTGTGTTCATATGAAACATTCAATTCATCTTTTGTTCCTCTGTCAGTCGATTTGACATTGTTTTAAGTGATAAAAATCAGTTTTCAGTGGGGGGAAAAAAGTCTGCTTCATATACAGAAAGCATTCACGAAGGCATATTCAGACTTAAAATAACTCAACACAGACCACTAATCGCAAACTATGTGAGGATTTCATTCAAAAATGCATGTGATGCATTTTTGGAAACAATTTTCTGCATGAAAAAAAACGTCAGGAAATATTATGAAAACATAAATCACTCGGTTCAGGAAAAATAAATTTGTCTGAGTGTTCTGAAAGTGAATGTTTGCTGCAAGACATAATTATATGTTCATATCAGCAGTCAGTGTGAGAGAGTGTGTATTTTCTTTTAATGGAGGTTTAGAACAAAAGCCATATTCATATACTTTTTATTATAAACTGCATTTGCAGTTATTCAGTCAGTGTTGTGAGTTTTTTACATGAATGTAAAATGAGTTTGAAGTTTAAAAAAAAGGGGTGAAAAGGATTCTCTTGGTACAAAACATCAACAAAATTTCATATTGCCATTGCAAACTATAATATACAGATTTGTTACAGTAGAAGGCACAGATTTAAAGTGTTAAAAGTTATTATTTTTGAGCATAATGGATCAAAATATTATTAAATATTCATTTAGATGTCAAAGAGACAGTGGTTAACTACAAAGAGTTAATGCTGCATCCAAAATAACACGATTATAATTACTTTAATATGTGGAGAACTTCACAGTGCTTAAAAAGAGGCAGTATTGTTACATTAATTATATGAACTTTGCAAAGAAACAATAATTTTTTATTGTTTTTCATCATAAAAGTGCAACAACTTCATGATAATTTAAATGTAGAAATCATTAAAAAGGAGAATTCATCAAAGAGTGACAGACATTACGAAGTGTACGGCTATAAAAAATACAACAATCAGATTATTAATATTTTAAGGCCTGCAAAATAAAAATTCATGCATCAAATATTTCAGAATTTCAGTGTCCTTATAGTTGTTTTTGTTGTCATAAAGTTTTGATTTCTACCTCAGAATCAAACAATTTCTGTGCATAAATAATAACAATAATAACAACAATGCCTATAGTATGGTATTAAAGTAATCATTTTATAAATTACCTAGATAATGACTGTGTTATCCAAAAAAAATATAAAAGGTCCTGGATCAGGGGCTTCCTTTGCATTCCTACTGTGTTCCCAGAAGTAGTTTAGGTAAAATCCAAACAGATTAAAGCTCCTCTTCCCAGAAAAGGTATATTGAGGAAAAATCTGTGTCACTGCTGTGAAAAGAGGCTTTTGTGGAGCTGTCAGGAGGGATAGAGCAAGGGCAGCTTAAAAAGTAAGAATTTGTGAGTCACTGCAATGGCCAAAGTCTGTTGTCTTGTTCTCACATTCCCAGTGACAATGGAATTAATATCTGGAACTGGAGGTAAGATACAGACAAGCTAAAACCAGTTTATCTTTCTGCCACAATCAGGGAACATGTTTAGAGACTAGCCTTGTAATTATTTTAAATATGTTGCAGGTGAATCAGTGCTTTTCAACTGTGAACTTGAAGATAGTTGTGTTGGCAGGAGAGTCAGGAATTTAATGTAGGGCTTGACTTTAGTGTAACATTTATTACAACATTTAAATTCCCTCTAAAAAGTTATTTATTATTAGATGAGTTCATTTTTTTTTTGTTTGTTTTTGTAATAAATATGCACAAGCAGGCAGCTTTTCCCCTTCATGAGTTCCTCATCACTTACACTTTTCACATTAACTTTGGTAATTGTGGATAAATTAGAATTAAAATTATGTCAGTGCAAGTAATGAAAAAAAAATACATGCTAATATATTAAGTTTTAACGATTTTTATCATTTAAAATGAAGCTCCTAAACTTCAGAGGGTTTAGAAACAAGTTCACAAAGATTCAGTGAGTGAAAATCACTCTGATGCAAAGTCCTTTAAAATAAATATATTTTTAAGTTCTTAACAGTTTGCACTGCTGTACATCTAATTTTAGAGGATCTAATTATTTGGTTTGTCAGTTGTTTTCTCGCTTAATAATCATTTAAAACTTTTTATTTAGGGAACATTTACAGGAGGTAGAAAATGCTCCTGGTTCAGCTGCTGCTGCTTTGCATTTATTTAAAATCAAGCAGAGATTGTAAAAACTGGGTTTTCCCTCATTTTTCGTTTCATTTGGACCCCAGTGTGTTTTTAGATATAAAATTAAAAGGTTTAATGACAGTAATTTGTAAATAATATGAAACTTTGTCATTCGGAGATGATGTGGGAAATCCCAAAAGCAGATCTTTGATGATAAGATGTTATCGCAAATTAGGATAGCATCTTAAATTATTCATTTGTTTCAATCTCATATTTGAATGGGTTTCAAAGCAGTCATTAAAAGTCACTGCAAAAACAACATCGCAGCTGGCTACACACATTTATTTCACACCCGTTTGTGATATTCCTCTTCCACATACACAAGAAAAATTAGAAAAACAAAAAGACAAAAAAAACATCTTTGCTCTAATTTGCCCCTAATTGATTTGAATTTAAAAAAATATGAATAATCTGAAATTTATCTGAAATTATTGTGATAATTTATCATGTGAAATATGAATCTAAATCATTAATATTCATTTTAAACAGCCTGAATCTGTCAGACATAATGTAGCTTTTCCTAATACAGTATGGTGTGTATCTGATAGAAAACTCTGCAGTAATTATGAGAATAAATTCATATTTTTTTTTAGCAATTTGCTGTTTAGTAAAAATCTGTGAAGCAAGTCTGAGGTGTCTTCTGTGAACAAATCATTGTCTACATTGTGTATATCTGTCTATACATGTACAGTTTACATACTTACAGTGTGTGATCAGTATTTGATGAACATCAGGAAGTCTGTGGTTAAACTTTAATCACACATTTTTCTCGCTTCTGGTGTTTTTTTTTAGGATTTTGCCACCCGAGCCAAAGTAGCAGTGCAGAAACTCATCCACAGGGTTGGATTCCTGGGGATTTTAGCCTGTGCCTCTGTAAGTTAAATCACACAAAACATTTCTTTTAATTAAAATATGCATCACCCCCACAAAAGGGTGAGTTTAAATCATTTTGTCATGTTCTCGGTGATGCTTTATTGACATGTAGGCATCAAAAGAAATGGCAGTTCTGAATTGTTCAGCATGTGAAGAAAAAGTAAATATTCTGAAATGTATGTTTGATAAGTATCAGATATTCTCCTGGCACTATCAGTGACCTTGTATAGGCGTATCTGTTGATGTACATTTGCAGAATAAATACTGGTGGATTTCCACATTGTGCTATATTGTTTCATGTCTTCCTCTATATGATTTGTTTTGTATTTCTTGAGGTAAATTTAGATAATATCAAGTCTAATCATCTCTTTTGTTTCTCCCCCAGATTCCAAACCCCTTGTTTGACCTGGCAGGAATAACTTGTGGACATTTTTTGGTTCCCTTCTGGACTTTTTTTGGTGCAACACTCATCGGAAAAGCAGTCATCAAAATGCACATTCAGGTGAGCTGCTGCGGTTCATTAATATACAGGATATGGATGTAAATAATGCCAGAGCTGATATGTTGTTTATACAGAAAAGTGCTCAGGAAAATGCAGTTGAGACTTGCCTTACCATACAGGTATAGCTCACTCTTACAGCAGTGGATATGTAGTATGTATCTATGTTATCTTTTCTATTACATACTGCAGAGAAGAAACAAAACTATATATATATATATGTGTGTGTATATTTGTGTCAAAGTTTTAGATTTGCATCTTTAATACTGTTCAGAGTGTGAGTGAGTAAAAAAAAAAATGAATCACACTCACAGCATCTCTGTACTGTACTCAGCTGGTAGTAAGGAGGCCATTTTGTGCAGCCAAAGTAGGGGGAGTCAACCATTTTGTGATCGCAGCTGCAGCACCCCCAGTGCATTGTAGACTGGTCAGACTGCAGCAGATCGAGAACTTATAGGAAAATTAAACATACATCCAAACCCTCGAAGAAAAACATGCCGTGAGGAGATTTGGCATCACAAATGTTTCTTCTAATCCTGGAAAATCCTCAATTTGCGTTGAGGATTTCCAGATATTTGCAGTATGTTTGTGATTACCACCAGGGGCTCGACTTTCTGTTTTCTAAGAAAACGCTGGAATTTGCTCATTGTGACACAGAGACGAAGGGTAGCAAAGCATTTTTTTTCTTTTCACTCCACTTCATTCCTTATCATACGCAGAAAGTATTGTCCTGCACCAAACTGAGAAAAAGGTGGGAGGTTGAACCTAGTGAGTGCGAGCTAAAGCAGATAAACATTGTCTGTGGGAGGTGATGGAGAGAGAGGGAGAGTTTGGGGGAAGTGGAAAGGAAGGGGGGAGTGAGTTACATGCATGGTAGGCACAGTCACACACCATACCAGATTACACCCAGGGGTCCCAGGGGCCTCCGCTGACAGAGGTGTGTCCGTCCCCAGTCTCAAAGAAAAGAAAGACTTCACCTGGTTCTGTCAGGAGGCCCCAATCACTCCCGTAGCTGCTCGTTTTGATTTTTCTCAAGCCCAGGTTTTGCTTTGAATGCAAATGAATCAGTAGTTTCTGCAGAAAACAAGAAGTATTAGAAGAAAGCACACTGGAGAGCAGGTGACGTTCTCCCTCATGGGCCAAGAGGGAACAAAAGGGGATTTTGAGGCTTGTGGTGTGTGGGTGTGTGTATATGTGTGTGCTTCAAAGCGTGTTTTTGATCTGGGTTTGTACCTGTGCTTCAGGTGTGTTCTCAGCAGCAGTCTCCAAGGAGAGGCGTTTTTTTTTTTTTTTAATACAGTACTGCTTCTGCCTTTTATGCTCAGTAAGCCTTACGTCTGAATGTCCACTGTTGAATGGTTTATGCCTTTTGTGATGCAGCAGGTCACTTGAGAATGAGGGCTGATGTCATGGAAACACACGTCAGGCCCTTGAGATAGGTGATTTTTTTTTTTTTTTTTTTTTGCTGAGGACAGAAGAGTTGTGAGGTGTGGCAGAGGATTGTGGATTTTCATTTATAAAAAAGTGAAATGAAAAGGTTGTTATTGTTCCACCCTTTGACATTTAATCTCGTGCATCGAGTTGCAAAAACACGACATCTAAAGCAGGACACTCTCACTTCCACATTACTGTCAATTCCCTCAGATCACCTCATGGTTCTTGATAACGAATGTTCCTTTTGTACTGAGAACTGACTGGTGCACTGCTTCCTCCTTGTTATTGTGTGTGTGTCTGTCTGTGTGAGACAAAATTGTTATGACTGGGATGTACGTGGCTCTTATCAGCGTTCTCTGAAATGAGCCAGTCAAGACCATGTCATCGTGAGTTTCCGAGCAGACACATTTAAGGGATCTTAGTCAGCTTTCCTGTGTCGGCCATCTTGCTGCCCCTTCCTGTTTCCTTCTTGTGGGATGGCAGATCAGTCGTCAGTGTCTGTTAAGAAGATGTGGGTGCACAAAATCCCCATTCAAGTGCATTACTCCAAAACTCCGAACTGAAGTTGTGTTTACAAAGTTGCCGTGAGAGGATTTACTTACTGTGACATCTCGTGTTTATTTTCCGTGAGGCTCAGAAATAGTACAACAGCAAATGTCAAGTTTTTTTTTTATTGTGGCAGATGTCAATTATAAGTTTGTTTGTTTTTTCAAGATTTTTTGGGGGGTCTTTTTGAGCTTTATTTGACAGAGACAGCTTGAAGAGTGACAGGAATGTGGAGAGAGAGAGATGGGGAATGACATGCGGGAAAGGTCGGATTTGAACCCTGGGCTGCCGTGGCAAGGACTGAGCCTTCGTACATGGGGCGGCTTCTCTACCAACCGAGCTAAACAACACCCCAGTCAATTATAAGTTTTGTTATTTGTGTGGCATTGCCAACATTTTGACATTTCCACTCTCTTGTTCATCTGTCTTCTGTCTAACCTTCAATGAAGTCCAGAGGCTTAATACCCACACAAATCTAAAGACAACCGAATAATACTACGTGTTTGGACTTGGTGACATGTTACATAACACAACAATGTAACTGAGCACCAATAAAAGAGCTGTCACGTTTAATTAAAATCATTGAGGCATCCTGATGCCAAGATATCTTCAGTGTAACTGTGTAAAAGTGACGTTCTGAGTATTATTTCTCTTCACTTATAGTGTCATTTATCTATCTTACTCTGCGTGTTTCCTGTAGTTTTAGATTTATTCACACTTTTGTTGTTTTTAAATTGATTTGCAAATTATTGGTGGTCCTCGTTGCACTGTTGCTAGGTCAGTTTGCAGCAGGATTGGTGCAGATCTGCACGTCAGAAGGTAGTGTTTCATTTTATTTGATCAGTAACCTGTTGCAGAAGCATCCTTCAAAATATTCTGCTCATCACGAGGCTGATTATACATAAAATTATTAACAACATGAGAGGTTTGACCACTGTGTTAGATAAGAAATATTTAGACACTTGCACATTACACTAAATATTCTAATTGAAGCTGCTCATTTATATAGAGTGAAATATTTAAATCCAAGATGACATTTTTATGGCTCTGTCATTATATAAAATGGAAAATTCTAGATGTCTCGTGTATCATACACTTTTCCCTGTAATTCAGCAGTATATATTTAGTATCTTTGGAAAACTTGGGATCTGGACGAGAATTTAAAATAAGGTCCTGCGGGTTTGAACAATCCTTTTCAGCACAACATGAGTTTGTAATGAAGGACCCGCCAGAAACTCTGTTGGGTTAAGCCTTTCTAATGTCATGTTGAAGGCAACCTAGAGGTTACTGGATCAAACCACATTTTTAGTGGTCAGAACACATGTTTGTTTATGAGAATACAGCAACCTACAACAACTCAGAGGGCAAGCAAATGACCTTGAAAAATCTGGTCAATTATTGGGTGCATGTTCCTGCACCCCTGCAGGAGGACACGGGACTGATAGGAGCAAAGAATAGCTGCCAGTCATCTGCCTGTCCATTCTGGCCCAGTGACTAAGCAGGAATCAGAGCGGACTGGAGTCAGCCTCCATACCCCACTCTGAAGCAATGACACATCTCCTTTGATTCCTATACTCATCTATCCGTCCATTCTTTACACACAAACACACACACTTCTTATGACAGTCATTGTGATATGCTGACCTAGTGTACTGTGTTGGTCATGTGTCATAGAGCCCGGGCTTTTTATTTCTTACCCTCCATGACAAAAGCAGCTTTTAGATCAAACCGCCTTAGTGGTACAAGGCATGAGCCTGGTCATAATGGGTAGGGTGAGTGTGTGTGTGTGTGTGTGTGTGTGTGTGTGTGAGGGGGAGTTAAGGAATTACTGATCAAACTGTGATGCACATACTGCCCTGTTCTGAACCCCAGCAGTGACCTCATGGTTCAGTTACTGACTCGCTCTTTCTGTGTGTTTCTTCTTTGTCATACAGAAACTGTTTGTGATCATCACCTTCAGCAGGCACATAGTGGAGCAGATGGTCTCTCTCATCGGGTGAGTAACCCTCAACGGGCGTACGAGCGTGTGAGCTTGTGTGCGTGCGTTTGCTCACCAAAAGTACCATGTGGGATGTGCAGCTATGGCACATGAAAGGGTTAATGCAGAACTTGACGGTTGAGGGACCTTTTGGGTCGTCATGTGGCATTCAGGTAATTTATGTCCCTTTGTGTGGATTCTGCCTGTTCCTCTTTGTGACTATGAAGAAGGTCACGCAGAGTCAGAGGTGGCTTTGAATTAAACATGGCGCTTTTGGAGGATGACTTGCTTTTGTCCCACTTGAGGTACTTTGCACGGACCTTATTTAAAAACAGAGGTTTTGTCACATTTTGTTCCCCTTTTGGCTCCTCTCTCTCTGCTGTAATAGTCTTCATAATGATTAATGGCCTGGATTTTTCCACTGGATGACTGTGGGCATGAACATGTTCTGCCCTGCTTCACAGGACGGGATGAACTCTTGTCTATCATAAAAACCTCCTTTCTGCTTTATCTCTCATGATGCACTGTTGTTGGTTGGTTGGTTGTTACCTACCTGATCTCATAGGGAGCTCTAGCCAAAAGAGAGGGCCGCTTCTCCATGTCTAAAGATTGATCAACATGATTCAACCTCCCGTCTTTTAGATAGAAAAAAGACCTCTCAGGTAGGACGTGCTAATGTGTGTATTGGTCTGGGAAATCTTGGGAAGAAAAAGTTGCGTTTGAGTGTCCGGTGAAAGTGAGTTCATGAAGGAAATTTAGCTGTGTCAGTATTTTTGTATGCCCAGCTGGAAACAGCGTGATGTTGATTATACCAACACCATTAAGTTATTTTGTAGGATTAAAAGATGAAGCCATCACACACAGACTGGTTTTGAAGATGTAAAAACCTTTTAATAAAAATGCAAAACAAAAGGTCAAAATCACACCTACACACACACACACACACACACACCTCTTTGAATCTTTAAAATATGGGCTAAATGTAAGTAAGTTCAAAGAGCCTCTGTGCTGGGTGTGGGTGCTGATGGGTGCCATGATGGGTGTCCTTGTAGAGATGCCAGAGGCTGCAGCTGGAAACTGCCCTCAACACACCTGCTGGTGGGAGTGCCGTTTGTTACACACAGACACACGTACACAGTCATATGCTCATGCACCCTTGGTCTGTCTCACACACACACACACACACACACACTTGCTGAAATCAGGCGATGAGATTGCATCAGCTCTCTTCCTTGCCATGTTGTCTTCTTGCGCATTTGCTTTTCTAAAATGAATTCTGGAAGACTTCGGTCAGCGGCGGCTCCTGAACACGTTGCTGTTGCTCTTTACTCTGCGTCTGTGTTTTTTTTTTTTACGTAGACGACACTTGAATCTTGTGTTAGTGCCACAACATAAAATATGTTGCAGTTTTAGGTGCGATGGATGAAACTTAGATATCACAAGCTTTACAAGAAATGTTTAAGTTTTTAGAAAGTCTGTATATTTATGTGTGTGTGTGTGTGTGTGTGTGTGTGTGTGTGTGTGTGTGTGTGTGTGTGTGTGTGTGTGTGTGTGTGTGTGTGTGTGTGTGTTGGGCTGTAAAAGACTTTTCCACTCAGTCAGTCACTGTTCATTGAGCTGCAGACTCAGAGCGACAGATCATTGGTTATCGACAGGTTTCACTTTGACTCGAGGCCCGCTTCTTCTCTAAAGGAAGTTTCCCTCTTGTCAACTGTCAGCTTCCTTCCTCACTGAGGCCCTTCCACCTTCACCTCTTACTCTCTGTGCTGCTCTCACTCTCACTCACACGTAACCTTATGAATGAGCGACAGCCTTTCAGTTTGAACCATTTAGGCACCATCAGACCACAGTGTTAGTGTTAACTACGCAGGTGCTTGAAAATAAATTTACACCTTTACGCTCGTTTAAACGTTGGCGCCTGGAGTCCCCACCCCCACATGAACAGTTACATATGCATGCGCACATGCATACTTTCTGTGACACACACACACACACACACACACACAGATGCAAATCAAACTCAAACATTTGTCCTCTGTGTGCCTTTTTTTTAAAGTTAGTTATACTAAACCTCCACGTGTTGTTTGTTTTCTTTCTCAGCCACGGGACTTTTCCAAAATTTTCAGTGAAACATTTAAAGCCTGAACTTCGTCAGATTTGCAGTGTGAACTGATTTTTATGATTTTTAATTGAATTTTTCAATTGTGTGGAAACTATTTCCCACAAAATGCTTACTTTTCGGTGTTGCATGAACAGATGAAACAAAAAATAAGGATTCAGAGGCTCCCCTTTCAAAAAGCGTTTAATGATTACTTTTGAAAATTCTCACACAGATG
Organism: Miichthys miiuy; assembly: GCA_036365135.1. NCBI lineage: Eukaryota > Metazoa > Chordata > Actinopteri > Sciaenidae > Miichthys > Miichthys miiuy. The sequence goes on from CM071616.1 coordinate 21,730,577, forward strand.
AAAAATTTGTTGTGTGGTCTGATTGAGTTTTATAACATTTGAGGAATTTTCAATTAACCCATGTGAAATATTGTAAGCGTGTGGAGCATTTGTTATCTTTTTCAGCTGTTTTTGTTCATAGAATAAAATTCACTTTGAACTAAATACTTTTGCTGGGCGATTAAATAAAGACACAAATTGTGTGTTTATTTTGGATTTTTAATATTTAGGCTCAGTTTGTTTTTGTTTGCCCAGCTCTGGATTCAGCCTCTGTAAACTGAGGGAATAGTATTTGTCTTTGTGGGTGACTAAAGTGACCGTTGGACTTTGGCCATGGTGAATTCATTCCCGCATGACATAATACAATACTACACAATTAATTTCCTGCCCTTTGCTTGTCAGGTGAGCTAGTTAGCACACACATACACACACACACACACACACACACACACACACACACACTCATTCAGAGGACACTAATGTCAGTGGCTGTAACCTCTCAGAGTGTAATACCTCACAGAACATGATTTCCAAAGACTTTAAAATTTCAAATTATCTGAAAATTACTGAAAATTTACAACCATTTTTTCATTATTTGATGAATCTATTTATTATTTATTTTATTTAAGTTGATAATTAATTAATTAAAATAATTTATTAACTGCCGATAAAACACACAATAACATATTTCATTATGAGTCTATCACAACGTCTTGTTTGTTCAAAATGTGAGACTTGTTTCACCCGGTGAATCCCCTAAATTATTTGTTGTAGTGTGACCTTTTAATTTTTGAAAGAGCTTTTTTCAATAGTAGTAAAAACACATACTTTCGTGATAAGAAGATGAGTACAGAAATTGTGTGTGTGTCTGTGTCTGTGTGTCTGTGTGTGAACATAAGTGACAAATGAAAATTTCCATTACTACAGATTGCAAGTATTGCATATTTGAGCAGCACTTCATAACTTAGATGTGATGTGATGATGATTTCAGAGACTGAAACTCTGCTGTGTGGTTGTCAACAAATAAACTCTGCTGTACAGTACATCAGTGCAGTTTGATTAACATGTATTAAGTTAATATTCCTGTAATCATGACCGAGCATATTGGGAGCTTATTCACCCAACAGGGAGTGTCCACAAATTCTTTTAAAGTTTCAATAAGAAAATATTGTGTGTTGCAACACTTATGCCACATTATGTGTTACTCAATTCACATTTAGGAGTGATCTTATTTCCAAATATGGATATTTCTAAAAGTTGTCACTCATTCATCAGCAGTTTTAATCAGGAAAGTAGTTTTTCTATGAATGACAAATGGAAAACAGTGTGTTAGTCTCACAAGCGAGGTTTGGATCTGAGGCTTAAACGTCATGAAGCTTTTAAAACTGTCAGCAGCCATTTTCATCGCCTCTGTTAACAAAATTCCTGAGGTTTTGTTGTTTTTTTTTACTCGCTGGAAATTAAATGTAGAGAATATGCAAAGGACTTTTTTTTTTTTAGAAGAAGAAGAAGCTGAACATAAGTGACTTAAAATTTCCATTATACATTTATGACTGTCTGATGTTCCTCCTGAGAGCTGGACCAAAAAAAAAAAAAAAAAAAGGTTTGGTGGAAAAATAAGTTCTGTCCTTTGACAGTTGTTCAATCAAGTGAAGTGTTCTTCCTTTTTTCAACTGTTTTTCCAATCACTGTCTGTTTGGGACAAAAAAATGTGTGTCAGACATTTAAAACCTGATGTATTACTGCTTCATGTGTATTGTGAAAACAGATTCTTATATCTCCGGCAGATGGGTTTCACTCTTGTTTTCCTGCCATACAAACTATTTAAGGTTAAATCTATAACCATCTGTCAGCCTTAGTAGGATAATAATAAAGATAATTTTGCTTTGAAGTGCCAGTAAGTCACAATAAACCTTCCTCAGAAGGCTTTTGGGCTGATAACAGGAACTGATAACCAGGTCAGATGGAGCTGTTTGTCTGATCAGACTTGTTAGGTTTCTTATGTCCTGTGACTAATGTACAGATGTCTCCTCTTCAAGACCAGCCGTGTGTGTGTACAGTCATTGTTTAAGTTACAAAATTCTGCAAACTCACACTGAGTGGGGCTTTGATCAAGATCTGAAGCACATCACGATGCTTCATGCTGTTATTTACTTAAAAGTGTTTTGCAGTCTTTCACCTCTAGTCATAAAGACCCCTGCACAGGATACACATCCAACAAGTCATGAGAGTTTTGTAGATTTTATTTAAATACATGAATAAATAAATATCAGACCTTAAACATTTTTTTTTTAAATGTATGTATTTTATTTTGTAATTACATTATATCACCTAAATTTCACCCCTAAAAATGTTCTTGAATCTTGAAGACTTATCCCACAACCCTTGAATTTCCTTGAATTTAATGTGCAGTTCAAGTCAATAACCCCAGAAGGACTTCAAGACAGTGAACAAGCCCCTACTGCTGTGCTCCATATAACTTCAGGGCAACAGATTCATCTTTTCAGTGCCCAATCCTCCCTATCCTCCTTTCTCTTATCTCAGCTGGGGCTTTGTCAGCCAGTGAGGTGGAGATATACAGCAGGAAAAGCTCAAAATCACCCATTGTATGCAGTAATGGAAAAGGGAGCTTTCCTGTCCTTGACATGCTGTCTAGGTCTGCAGTCTCCTCGTTTGATCTGTTGTGAGTCGCCAACTTCGATCCATGTCGCTTTTTCAGAAGCCACATGTGATGATATATACGAACAAGAAAAAAAATAGAAGTCTTCCTTAATTTTGTGAACAGCTGTAGTGATGAGGCCTGTTGGGCTGCTTTTGTGTTGAAGTGCTGGTGATTCACCGTCTACAGGAGTCCAGTGTGTTTACACCTTGTCGGTGGTGACTGTGGTAGGACTGGGTTTAGTTTCTGTAGAGGTCTGGGAAGGGCCAAAGTGTGAGGAAGGTTACGGTGCTGGTTATGTTTGTGAGAATGTGGAAAAGACAGAAAGTGAGAAGAGAGAAACTGTGACAAAAAGAGAGACACCATTACAGTTTCATCTGATCATATCTCAACTTCTGGCTTTTTGCACCAGTACTTTAAAAGACTGTTCTCAGTAATCCATCATCTTGATTGAGTTAGCCACTCTCCGTGTATTGTATTGAGCCAGGCAAATCCTTCAGACTCATGTGTCAAGGGAGGGACCAGGCTCTCAGGGAGAAAGCCATTGAGGTGCAGAGAGGAAGAGTCATGATCTGAAAAGGTTTTTACAGTAGAGACTGGTGTGCCCGGTCCACAGGGGGAACCCTGCGCGTCTCCATGAGAATGCATGCATTTCCATGTGAGTCCATCTCTAAGGTGGGAGTACATTACCAGCACAATGGGCCTGCAGATGGCTGTTCCTGCCACACAAGTCTGTCGGCATTAGGAGATCACAGCAGGCGGGCGGCCCTGCTCAGAGGGAGGCTGGGGGAGAGTCACAGGTCAGAGCAGGGCAGTCGGGGGTTGTATGAACTGCTCACCGGATCATACTGGAACTTTCCAGATCACAATCAACATTTTCATTCCATTATAATGAGAGTAAAGATACATGCCAGTTAATTGTCACGTTATACCTTAAGTAGGTATCCTTAGGTTGCTATTGGAGTGAGCATAAATCAGTTAACACAGCTGAATTACTTCTCAGACTTTCAGCTTACTTCCTGCACTGACATTGTTTGATCTGGTCTCTTTCTGTACTTTGATTCTGTGTGTGTAAGGGAATTTTCTACCCACTTATTTTTTATGAATTAGCTTCAAATAAACTTATGAACTGACTGTGGATTTTGTCCTCTATCACCTACTTACTGGAGGGAAGATTGCAGCAAATAAAACCTGTTTTAATGTTCCTTTTGGCTCCTGATTATTGTTTTATGACAGACTTGGAAAAAACAAACTGTGGACCGATCCTTCAGTGTAATCCATTTTCTTCTTATGTTCCTATTTCCTACTAGTCTGGAGGTCAACCCACAATCTTCTGGACGTGAACTGTGAAGCAACTCGAGAAAAGTTGGGTGATGCTGGGGAAGTGAAATTGCTGAATTGAACCATGCAAATCAAACTATTCTGGGTTTTCACAGTAGTGCAGTTATCTGGGTTCTTGTAAAAGTAGTGAAGTTATAGGAGAAATGTCTGTTACTGCTTGTTTCCACAGAATTTCACCCATCTTGCACACTCCCCCTAACTCATATAGAAACTAGGTTTGTGTGGTTTCATACTGAATGTTGAGTTGTCTGAAGGCAGCTGTAGCGTGCGCTTGTATGATTTGACAAGCAGGGAGGGATTTTTTTTTTATGTTCTCCATTTCACCACAGAGGTCCGTGTGAAGCTGATGCACCAATTTGGGGCAAAGAAACTCCTCGATCAATCAATATCTTTTTGTGTAATGAATATACAGCACTGCAGTCTGTGCTAAATCGTATTAGCTGAAGTTTCTCTTCTTTAACCATTTACGTCTCTGTCACATTCCTATAAATAGCCTTCTTTGAGCCACATGAGCAAAGCCTTCCCGTTAACCCAATCTGCAAGAAGGGAGTATTTTTCGATCCTGTTAGTCACCGGGTGCTCTGGTCACCTGAGAAGCGCCCTGACAAAGATGGCATTGATCAGTCCTTCCACGACCTGCCCTGCTCTCCTCCAACCATCAGATGCCTCACTTAGGATGACGGGATCAGAGGCAAACAGGGCAAGACAGTGTGAGCGGGGAGTGGGATGGAGTGGCAGGCCGCGGCCGACTGTCTTTTTATACAACGTCGTTAAGTTTAATGCGAGGCCCGGCGGGGCGTCCATTTTCTCATCTCCCCCACTTCCATTCTGATTACCTTGGCCCACGAGCTCTGACAGAAATACAGAGGCAGTAACAGAGGTTTGACTCTGAGCCAAAAGGTCTTACCACAGCCATTTAGAATAATATTCAATCGCTCAAGAAGACTTATTGTTCATATCATGTACTGTAGGCCTATTTCTGCGGTTAATAGCACACTGAGGGACTCAGAAGGGTACGCAACGATCTGAATGTCATTGTAGCTTGATGAGTAAGTGTGTGTGTGTGTGTGTGTGTGAGAGAGAGAGAGAGAGAGAGAGGGAGAAAGACACAAAGAGAGGGAGAGGTCAGATGTGTGTTCCAGGTCTGGTGTCATATCATGTGCCTCTCAAGCATAGTGTGTGTCCCAGGACTTGCTGCTTTATTCATCTCTGATTCATTTGTTTTGGTCCCCGGTCTCACACTCTGTGCCACACTACACATGCTGCTCGCTCATCGCATCATTCCTACACATGCTCAGTTCAAGGCTCTAAAAATTACTAATCTGTTTATTCATCATGATGGCAACAGGCTTGTGTGTTCTTTTAGGAAACAGTACACCTTTGATTCATTTTTAGAGCAACTCATTTATCAGGGGAACACAACGTGACCTCGAGCTCTTAATCAGCATCATCCACTGAAGTGTATTGTTTTGTAAATCCCGTGGACATCGTAATGCGTGCTGTAATTTCGCCAGTTCTCATGAGTATGTGTCTCTTGTGTCTGTGATCTGCCAGAGGAGTCATCCCAGACAGACCCTGACTCAGAGGCCAGGCGGGCAGCCATCCGAACCCCTCTTCCGTCCACACCCTGCCTCTGCCACGCCTCCGTCAAAACAGGCACATTGTCCTCCATCGGCTCAATTCACAAAAAATACCAAGTTAGACAGGGAGAGAGCGAGGTAGGAAGGAGTGTTGTTTGCAATCATCCTTCCTGTAAATATGCCCGGTATTGTCCAGTTGTGAATAATCCGTGAGAACCAGGGCAAACATAAATCTTAATTATGAGGAGGCGGTGTTTTATTCGTTTTATCCCAGACACATAAATCATTTGCTAATTATTTTGATTTAGTTGAACCTCAAAGATTCACCACTCTGAACATAATTTAGTACTTTGAAATTCTTAGGATTAGACTTCTATGGCAGCGTAAATCAAATTCATACAATAAAACTGCTGAACTAAATAATGTCTGATTTTTTTTTTTTTGTTTTTCACCTTTCCTCAGTGATGTTCCAGTACATGAAGATACTGTATATACTACTACTAGATACTGTAGCAAACATTTCTGTCACACAGACATCAGGAACTTTCACTTGTCTTCAGTCAGTGACACTTAACCACAACCTCTGCAGCCTGTAAACTTAAATGCAAGGCTATATGTACAAAAGAAAGTAAATCAAATAACTATACCCACTTTCACTATTTTATGCATCTGTCATATTTAAACGTTGCTGCACAAAACAGTTTTAATTGACCTCGCAGCTTGTCTTTATGTTTTATGCCTATAGAGTAGAACATGTTTTTATGAACCTAAAAAGATATAGAGCATGTTGTGGCTTTTGACAGGTACGTAGTAACCTATGTGGTTGTCTGAGTGTATATGAACCACACCAGCTCCATACAGTCCCACGGTGTACTGTACAAAAGTCCCACACATACACTTTTGTGCTCACTGGCTAACCTGCTGTGTTGGATTAGTGACATACATCGCGTTTATGGGACAGTCGAGCTTCAAACGGTCTCAAGTTCTCATTTATTCCACGTGCCATTAATTTTCCACCCCGTGACCTCGTTTCTTTGGTGTGTTTCTGCCCTTCACATTTATTTAACATGTCGTAATGTGTTCATTTAACCCCTCTTTTTTGGGTTTTCTGACTTGCTTGCAAAGTTTCCCATTTGGGACTAATAAAGTGTACATTTAAGTACAAATACAGTAGGTGGGGTTATCACCGGGTCATTAGGTGTTCATTTAAAAAAAAAATAGAGGGGGCGAGACGTTGTCCCATAGGGAACAATGTCACCATACATCCCAAACAGCGGCCATTTCTCCAAGCATGACATCACGGGATGGATGGAGACACTCTGAGTAAGCAGCGATGCCCTAAACATCTTCTTCTGTTCCTCCACCACCACCTCCTCTATTTCCAGCTGGCCTGACGCTGCTGCTCTGCAAGTAGAAGTATGACTTATCTGGATATGTCTCCAGTCACATCTGACTCATTGAACAACCCTTTCTCACCATTGGAAGGGTACAGGCCTGGTTATCCAGTGACCCAGCAACCCCACACACACCTCCACACCCAGACCGAGAGGGTCTGTGTGGGCATGCCGACCTGAAACCTGGGGGGTCATAGGGGTTGGAAGGCTGTTTTATGTGGCTGTCTGGGAAGTGAGAGGAATAATAGACTGCTATAATTGGTGCCCCCTGATTTCCTGGCAGCACTGCCGGCTCCCGAGAGGGTAGCATGTGTCCGAGCTTGTGTATATGTGTGTGTGTGTATGTGTGCTGGCTGACACATGGATGGCTGTGGAGCAGGGATGTGATAAACACACTGGGCAGGGGGATCTCCGTCCAGGAGTGGGCTCCATGCTTTAGTGGTGAAGTCATTGGGAAAAAGCCCGGTTAAACTGGAGGAGGAACAGACACACACACGCACACACACACACACACACACAGATATTACCTTACAACATTTGCACGTGAATCCAAATTTTCCTTACAATAAAGTGAAACACACATCTCTTGTCATGATTACATTATTTCATTATTTTGACACTTAATAAAATCCAATTAGAGCAGTAATAATTCACCAAGCCCTGAGCTGATAAAAAGAAATGAGTCAAATTGTCAGTGCTTTGCACAGAGATGGCGTAGAGGTCCAAGTTTCAGTACCTCAGGTCAGAACACCGCCTAACCACAGTATGCACGTGCGTCTTGTGGTGTCGGTGCTGTTATGTTAGGTGTGAACTGTGGCCCTGTGGAGCATTGGGTAACACTAGCGATTGCCTAAGCCAGTTGTTGTGATGGTGTTGTAACCAGTTGGACCTGGCTAGGGTTTGGCTGTCATGTGAGCCCTTGTTCTCTATCATTCCCCTGCCTGGAACGTCAGGGCACGTGCGTGCATGTGTGTGTGCGTGTCTGAACTTTTGGGATTTCATTAACATAAAGAACAAGAAAATGCGTGTGTGTGTGTGTGTGGAGTGCCATTGGAGGTGGCAGCCTTCAGAAGGGGCAGACGGGTCAAAGGTTGCCACTGACTCATGGCCTGAGGAATTTAGTTTTCACCAAACGAACACAGGACGCCTAAACGCGCTCCACACTCTGTGAACAGCAGCAGGAAATGATAGTTCATTAAAAAATGAGAGGCTGAGATGGCGTTCACAAATTAACCCTTCACAGCAATAATCAGACTGCAGGAAGCGGAGGAATGTGGGTTTTCCTCCATTTCTTGCCCAGTTTTTCAAAAGCTTATCTTACCCTCGTGTCTTTACTGATTATTGATCAAGTAAGCTTCTTTTCTTGGTGTGTTTGGTTGGTTTACAGGCAGGCAGGGTGTGGTTTCTGACACCGCTTGGTGCTGTTTTATTGCAGGTGAAAGTTATATGATAACAGGAGTGGAGGCTGGAATAGCCTTGAGCACAAAAATTTACTTTTTTTATCCCTCACAAGACCGAATATGTAGCTTTTGACACCTAATTATAATTTTTTATAAATTTTGAGCAGAGAATGCTGATTTGTATCTATAACCTGCATCCCAAAAGATACAAAAAAAAAAAGCATGTGCTAGCTTTTCTTTGTAAGAAAAACTAAGCAAAAGTAGACGACTGTTCTTAAGAAACGTCTGTTGCAGGAAGTGTATAGATTTCCTTGTATATTTCACTGGCAATATTTTTTTTCCCTATTCTCTTCGTCTGGATTCTTTAGCAGACGGAGGTGATGAGTCCTTCTGTGTTGAGGAGGAAGGGGAGCTGTAGAGGTCACAGATCACACCACATGTCAGCGTCTTCATTTTGAATTATTTTGTCTTTGTTACTTTAAATTATTTTAATTTTGTACAAAGAAATTAAATATTTATACTTCATTTACTGTGTGTGTGTGTGTGTGTGTGTGTGTGTGTGTGTGTGTGTGTGTGTGTGTGTGATAGATAACAGTTCTCCTCACAAACACAGAATAAGCTGGTCAAAATTGTGCCTCCTCGGTTTGATGGGCTACTCTAAAATTGACTTTGATAGTAAAGTCCACCAACAGGCAGCCTTGTTGAATTTCACTAAACACACGGATATAAGTTGTCAAACAGTTTGTGGTTCATATGTTTATGTGGCACAGTCGTACTGTATGACCACTCAGAATAATTTGGAAAAATTAGGGGGGAAAAGTGGTGTACGTTTTGGTGGCACTGTGGAACAGTGGCGGTGCTGTGGTTTCTCCTGTGTCTCTGGACGAGAGCTGCTGGTGTCCAGAAATACTGATCAAACTGTGTTGGGTCACTTTGAATTTATTGTTGAATGGAGTGGTAATCCCCTTCTCAAAACACAGTAATTTTGCACACTTGAATGACACAGACTTGAACAAAAGCAGCATGCATAGCGGTTAATGTCACTTTTCTGTTTGTCTGTTTGACTTGAACTCATCACGTATCCGAACAGTTTCATACCTGCGTCAACCAAAAACTTAACTCAGCTGCTGAGCTGCACTTCACACCTGACACACAACACATTTTTAACATGTTGATTTCTTTAAATATCTTTGCTACAGCTTTGCTTTTTAATTATATAAATATATATATAGTTCCTTATATCTGATAAATTCATAAATACGTGTGTCCTTGTTGCAGCTAATAAATCTTAGAGATTTATTTTTAACATTTAATAATATTTCATTATTTTTTCTTTGTTCTTAAGTTATTGATTTACTGACTAAATGAAAATGACTTGATGGAGCTACGATCTTTTGCTCTTCCATATCTATAAACCTACATGTTACCTATTTGATGTTGATTAAGAAACAAATTATCACACACACACTGCACAATATTTAATGAATATGTGCAGGTATGTAAAATACACCCAGAGTGTTGATAATAAGCCACATATATTTGCTGGGAATGATTTTTACAACCCAGGCAAGTGAAGCATCTTATGCTTTTTTTTTTTTTGCACAACCTCTGGAAGTAATTCAATCAATTGGAAAACAACAGTTATAAAGTTTGATAGGATCCACACATGCAGGCTTTTGTGGCTCTAAAACCACCTAGATTTTAACTTTACTTTTTCCTTATTGATATTATTATCCTTTTTTAACAACCCCATATTCTTTCTCTTTGGAAGAACAAAGCGAGAAGAGTCACATTTTATAGATCTGTTTGGATTAAGTGTCTTTTTATACTTCACAATAAATTTGTTGGACCCATTTATATTTTTGGATGCTGACCTATAAAAAGAGTACTCTTTGTGTGAAATGCATAGGAGAATTGCTTATTTGAAATAATATACAGCATTAATTTGTGTGAAAATCCATAGTCAGTTTCTGTCCTTTACTACTACATTAAATGAGAAAAACTGTTGGAAGACCAAAACTATAAATTGAATGTAGTTTTAGGCACATTTATGCTTATGTTTCAGCTCATTAAATAACATTATAGATGTGGATCTATTAGCTTTATTTTAATCACGAGTGAAGCATTGTATACATTTAATAAATTAATAGAACTAACATGCATGCTCTTCTACAGGACTTCATTAGTATTTTTAAAGCAAATTATGCTTGCCATAAATTGAGGTATGATCCATGTTTGTTAGAAGTGAGCCTTTATAGTTAATACAGAAATTTGGCAAGAGCTTTCAGAGTGTAAAAATCCGATGTTATGCTATTTAAAAAGTGCTGTAAATAGTTTTGTTCAAACTGATTTATTTCCTTGTTTGTCAAGGCCACAGTGTCTCAGAGCCTAACTGAGGAAAAAACATACAAGTGAGGACTTTTCTGTTACTCTGACTTAAAGCACAGGATTGTAACAAACCAGTTGTTAAAGTTTGTTCAGTAGCTGCTGTGTAAATAGTACAGGCTTAATGTTTGCCAAATTACATCTTATGGCTGTTATAAATTTCAGCTTCTAGTTTTTCTCTGCCTCGCCTCGTCTCAATTTAGAAAGAACTATAAATATACCATTTTAAATTTCAAAACTTTTACTGAACATTAAAGTCAGCAGCAGTTACAGTACTGCACCACATGAAACTTTACATCTATTTAATGCATGCACAAGGTTCACAAATGTCTCATTTAATTCTAGTGAACAGGAAGTTCGTTTTTTTTATCTCAGATTAAGAGAGATAATCTTCTGAACTCCTCTCACAGAAACACACAAAGATGTTCAGCACAGGTACTCACGGATATACTATGAACAAACTTACAGCAGAAAATCTTAAATCCAGCAATTTGACAACCCCTGCTGCAAAAAGTGAAAATATAGTCCCAAGAAGCATAAAATCATCAGATTTTTTAATGGAAAGACCAAGAGACAGTCCTGACTCTGAGGCATTAAAAACGTGTTTTAGACTGCTAGCTTTGAGCTTCTTTGTTGGTGGATTTGCCCAGGCTCATGACTCAGTATTGCTCATCGTGTAGGAGATGATTCGCCCGCCATTTCTGAAAACTGTTTCTCTCGCTCTTTGTTCTTGCTTGTTTACCCCTATCTGCTGAACTCGTGTTTTTCTCCTGTGTTTTCTAACTCTTCCTTGTGCAAAGTCATGTTCAGGATCCAGGATGTATATTTTTAAAATAAGTTTGCTAAGTTTCTGTGTGTTAGTAGATGTCAGGAATTTGTGAAGTGGGGGGATGGGAATAGGAGAGGCTTTGTTTCCCTCCAAAAAAATCCTAGCTTGATTTTTGATACCGTGTGTCCTAACCATTTTCTATTGTGTAATTTAAAGCGTGATCCATCTGTTAGACTTCCTGTCTGCTTTATGCCCATTCACATGTAGGATATCCATTACCTGGTATAAAGTTAATCATTACTAAAAGGCTTCCTTGTTGTAAACTCAATCATTTAACACAACCTGTTTTTTTTTCTCACCATAACATAGGTGTGTGTGTACGTGTATGTGTGTGTGTGTGTGTGTGTGGAGGTGGGGAGGAACGGAAATGACTTGCCTCCTTCAGAGAAAGTTATCAGCTATAAACTCAACCGTATGTGACATTACTGCCCACGCAAACCTGCCCTGAAATCTTTGATGTGTCTCTGAGCTTTGAGCTCTGATAATGCCTCCCCAACGTGAACAAAAGACGTACAAGCAGAACAGAAATATTTTGAAACAATAGCTCAGGGGATGTAATCGAGTGTGTATAGCCACAAAAGAAAATAAGTGAAGGTCTTTGTATGTATTTAAGTACATACAAAGTATGTATTTGTTTAGTGATTAATCACTAACTCTGGCCTAGGGATGGGCCACTGATTCGCTATTCTAGGGCATTCTCTGCAGTCTCTCGCGTCTTTTTTTTTTTTTTTTTGTGTGTGTGTGTGTGTGTGTGTGGGGGGTGGTGGTGGTGGGGGGGTAGTAGTATGCTTGTAGTTGGTGACTAAATCTTGTAAAAGGGTTTCCTAATATGGGCCGTCTTACAGAAGCACCCTCCCTCTGTGGGCCATCCCCCCACAGATCTCGACCAGTGATGAGACAGCTCGGGTACGACTCACTTCCTCATTAATTGGCTGAAACCAGTTCTTACAGGAACCGCCAGTGATAAATGTGAGAGTTCTGAGAAGTCATTCATTTCTCCTCGCTGCAGCGGCAGAGGAGGCACTGCAGGGGAGTTGAACGAGTTCACCGATGTGTGTGTGTGAGTGTGAGAGCGAGAGCGCGAGGGAGAGAGGGAGAGGAAGCCGAGTATGTGTGTGTGTGTGTGTGAGAGAGAGGGAGAGGAGAGGAAAGCAGAGCGGGAGAATGTGGGTGACTACTGCTGCCGCGGCTGCTGTATGAGGACCGGCCAACTTTATTTCTATCTCTTTTTATTATTTTATTTATTTTTTTTTTAAGAAGCTCTATTTTCTCTAGCCGTGGTACAGTCTGTACTTTTTTTTTTTTTTGTTCTGTGTGTGTGTGTGTGTGTTTATGTGTGTTTGTGGGGATGAGCAGTGAAGGGATTGCACTCGTTGATCTCTCCATCTTTCTCTCTCTTCTCGGAGAGAGGAAGCAGGGGAGACCGACACTGTACAGGACATAGGACAGCATGCCTCCCTTTGTTGCTGCCCTTGGGCTGGTGAGTAACAATGATGTGACGTGATTTGTACCCCCTCCTCCTCCTCCTCCTCCCTCCTCTCTCTCTCTCTCTCCTCCTCTCCCTCTCTTTCTCTCTTCTTCCTTCCCTCCCTCTTTCCCTCCTTTTCCTCTCCCCCCACCACCTCTCTCTCTCTCTGTTGGTTGAGGCAGAGCTGTTCCACTGCTGGGTGCGGCACTGCAGAAGCCCTTCAGGGAGTACTTGGAGGCCCAGAAGGCCAAGCTGCACCATCATGCTGGAGAGGGGATCCCAACTGTAAGTACAGGGGCCTCAGCCCCCACAGCTCACAGCCTCTATTCATTCACGTGTGCGCGCCAAGAAAAGAATGCGGCCCCCTTACTTTTGCCTCTTTCACTCCTTCCTTCTCCCTCCACTTTTTTTGTGTGTGTGTGTGTGTGTCCCTTTCTTCTCTTTTATCTAAGCCTTCCTTTATATCTCTGACCCATTTTCCTCTCATGAACACAACTCGTTCCCTTTTACCTGTGCCATTTGCTTCCAATTAAAATTTGTAATCAGTCCTCACAATATGATTTTTTTTTTTTTTTTTTTTTAATAAAAAAACCTAATTTCATGTTTAGAATAGAAATGTTGATGTTGTATATTTTACTATAACCTGTAGTGATACAGTAGATTACAGAGGCTTGTTTAGGGCCAGAATGACAGAGTAGGTTAGCGCTGCACTGGGCGGGCTGGAGGGGAGGGAGGAGGAAAGAGGGGAGGAGGAGGAGGAGGAGGAGGAGGTGGTGGAGGAGGTGGAGGAGGAGGAGAGGGGCCAGTGTGGGGTCTGGCTCCACTCGCTGTATTGAACTGTACTACTGTAGCGCGGGGCGTGCTGACTCATGCTCCATCTTACCAATTGGGAGTGTGTGTGTGAGTGTGGTCACTCCCCTATGTGTCACACACACACTTGCACTCGGTGCCCTGCCTGAACCCAGCACTGACTGTAGACCGGGGCGGGGGCCTCCACCCCCCTCCGCCAGTGACAATCCATCAAAACCCCCCTGTCTAGAACAAAAAGAGCCAGTTGTAGCTGTAGCCTATTTCTCTTTCAAAGCGTTTTCCCCTCCTCTCTATTTCTCACTCCCTCTTTCTCTCTCTCTTGCTCTAAGTGATTCATTGAAAACGATTTTTCTTTTTTTATGCGCTTACTAGGAAGGAGAAGAAAAAAAAGGATAGGCTGAGTTGCACAAGGACAGATTAAGGCATTTCTAGAACAATGTTCCTTTTTTCTTGTAACTTGAGCCTCCTGCAGTTACAGGAGAGAAGCGAGGCAATTTAACTTGGTGGAGGCAGGCTGCAGGCTGGGGTCAGTGGGGGCGTTAGGAGGGAGGACGGTGGGGGCTGCCGCGTGTTTTATTACCCCTGATCTCTATCTGTCCTGCACATGGAGCTGGATCCCCACCTAGCCTACAGCATCAGGAGCAGAGGGGAGAGCAGGGTGTGGGGTGAAGGGAAGGTGGGAGGCGGTGAGGGTGGGGGTGGCCCTCAGCTTACTGACCGAGCTCCTCTCCTCTCCTCTCCCCTCTCTCTCTCTGCTCTCTGTGGTTCCTGGCAGGAGGAGAGCTGGCTGTCGTGGCTCTTTGAGAAGGTTGTGGTCATCATGGTATGCTTCTTTGTCTGCTCCATTGTCAACTCCATGGCCCAGAGCTACGCCAAGCGCAAGCAGCAGGAGAAGTACTCGGAGGGCAAGACGGAGTGAAGGCCAGCTAGCGATCACGGCGAGCCGTCAACTTCCAAAAGCTCCCCACCGCTCCTTTCCTCATTTCTGCTCTCCCTCCTGGCTGATGCCCCACCATTATCTGAAGCAAAATATCAGCCTCCATCTGGTTTCTCTCTTCTTGTAGCAACATATTTATGTTGAACTTGGACTTCCATTTACTTGCTTTTGAAGGCTTTTGCATTTGGTAGTGATTTCTGCAATTGTTCTCTGTAAGGTAGGTGCTCGTTGGGGGTGCGTGTGAGTAAGCTGTTGCATGGTTAAGTGTCCGTGTTGGTGCTTTTAGCGATTCCTGAGCACGTGAGAAGAAGCTGCTGGCAATAATTCTCCTCAGTGAGGCCTTAAGCTGCACTGTTTGTTCCTCTAGGAGAACCTTAAATAAGCTAGGATTATTACTTTTGATTTTTGCGCTGCGTGATCTGTAAAACCAGCCCAAAGTAACATGTTCAGTAACCTATTTATTTATCTCTATTTGTTGGGTTATTAATAAGACATTCTGTATTTATCACTGTATTGTACTGTAGAGTTGTTGTCCAGCGTTGGCTGTGGTTAGATAAGACATGTAAATGGTTTGTACATAATTGTTTCCACTTCAGAGCCATTTCATTTCTACATATTGTAGAAGTCAGTCGTAGTCGAGATGTTAATGAATGTTTCATGCTGTTCATAGTGCTTTAGATGACCACTTCTTTTGTGTGTGCAGTACAGCTCATCTTGGGTACTTTTTTTTTGGATGAGAAATGATAAACCGGCCATGAATCACCCTGCTGGTCCCTTTGTCTGCCCTTATTGTTCTGCTTCCAGGAAGAGAGCACATGAGTCAGCCCGGGGCTACTTTACCAGATGCAGCCATATATTGAATCAGATCTACGGCTGTGCCTCGGTGCGAGACAGAGATAGTAGGTTGTGTTTGCGTGGCTGCCACATTTGTTGCTCTCCCTTTTTATCTTTTATGGATTAAAGCAGATTGCGCTCCACTAATAGACTAGGAGTGTGCCTGGAAGTCTTAGTATAGCAGATAGTGTCTGTTCCCTTTAAGTTAGAGACAGTCTGTGTCATGGTAAGTGTTTTTCTTTGTCTTCACTTGTCCACGGAGCTTTTTTTTCCCCCCCCCATCCCTTTTTTACCCCAGATGAGGACAGCAAGCTCATGTTTGACATTACATGAGCAGCTCCTTTCGTATGATCAGTGTTCATCTTTTTGGCTTTCTTTGGATAACGTCAGCCGGCTCTCCATATATATGCTGCTGCTTCTTCTTCTTTCTTTTTTTTTTTAATTGCCAGTGAAATGTGCTATTTTCTCCTCCTCTCTCTCTCTCTCTCTCTCTCTCTCTCTCTCTCTCTCTCTGTACCGCTGCTGTGCTACGCTGGACTGAGCACAGTGGGCGCTAGAGCAGGCACAAGCAGGAGGGAGTGAGAGAGAGAGAGGGAGAGAGAGAGAGAGAGAGAGAGAAAAAAAACCCTCAAGCGCACAGTGAAAAGCGTCTGTGCCGTTACCTCAGCTGAACCTCCGAATGAACTCGTTGCACTGCCCCAGTCACGGAGCCAGGAGACGAATCACTCGAGTAGATTCAAAACAGAGGGGTACTGTTGAGCGGGCTGAACCCTGCGCTCTGCACCAGCTCTAGTCAGAACATTCACATCTCCTCTTTTCTCCTGTCATGGTAAGTCGGATTAGGATTTTATTTTTTTAATTTTTTTTTCCTCCTTTTTTTTTTTTTTTTCTTTCATTGTTGTCGTGTCTGTACATGCGTACGTCTCAGGCATGTCCGTCACTCTCTCGGCCTGTCAGATAGCTTATCAGACTGGTGTTGGCTGTTAAGATTGCAAGGCGACAACAGTCTGTAGGCTGTCTGACATTTCGGGCTCTTTCATCTGACCAGCATCCTGTTTTGTCCTCCTTTCTGTTATTGTCATTGTCTCCAGTTAGCATCAGTTCCCATTTAGAGGTGTGTGCTGCGATGTCACTTCTCTTTATCCCAACCGCTTGTGAAACGTCAGAGACATGGGTCTATTGTTTATTTCCTCCATGCTGACGTCTCTGAGGGTTTTTATGTGGTTTTATGTGGGGGAACTGTGTTTTCGCATGTTTGCAAATGCAGATGTAGTGATCTCAGTAGTATACTTCTGTACGTGTATTTGCGTGTGTGTGTGTGTGTGAGTTGGCTCTGTCCTCTTGAATTTCCAGAGAATCCAGACAGTACACACCTTATTGCAACACATCACATTGTGACACTCAGTCCTAGGTATGGTACACACAGTGCTCACCAGGCTCTCCCCTTCCCTTTTACACTTCCCTCTTCTCTTTTACTCAGTACTTTCTTCTGTTGCTCAATACGCACTTTTTTTTTTTTTTTTTTTTGTAGCAGGCTGCATTTTATTGGAACAACTCTCTTGAGGGGGTGTTTTTCTAAGAGCCACAAATTGGTAATTATACAAAGCTGAAAATCATTGCTTGACCAGTGGATACTTTTGCCGCAAAGCCTCAGTTTTATTTTAGATTCTTCTTTTTTTTTTTTTTTTCTAGAACAGAGAAAAAGGGGGTAAAACTTTTTCCTGGTCATAAAAGCAAAATCATTGGATAACACTGGAATGGCTCGCTGGCTTACAGAGTGTTTTTCTTGGCAGTTTCAGGATGTCCTGTTCCATAAGGGAGCCCCCTTTTGGCATGCCTGTCTGAATGTGTGTGTGCATGTTTGTCTAGAAATTCTGTTTATATTTCGATGTGTAAGTGCCTGTATTTCTTGTCTAATAGATGTTACTGTTACCTGGGTTATTTTAAATGTGTATGCACTGTTTTTTTCCCCATCTGCTTTCAATATAAATAAAGTCTGTTGAAAAAGACGATTGGTGTTCTTGTTCATTTTGTGATAAGTCTTGACCACACTAGGCCGGTGTTGACCCTCAGGCCTCCAAAGAATCTCGCATGTCAGCCGAGAAAGAGGGACAAGGAGGATACTGAGTCCATCACAACTCCGATTTCCCCGTCTAATGTTTCACATCCAAACGCTTATCACATTACTGATTTGCTCTCTCCACACTGACATCATCTCCATTTCAGATTCCAAGTTAAGCCTTTGCTATGAGTTATGAATTATGGCTACACTAACACTCCTGTCGCTGTGTTTAAATTCAGCACTCTTACCATAAAATAGAGTATGTGCTTTTATTCTGAAATACGAATAACGTGAAGCATCATTTGATGAAGTGTTTTCTTGTGAAATTTGAAAAAAAAAAAGCTTAATATACAAAAAGTTAGCTGTGACCTACATTTAGGTAACTTGCTATAAAATGAACAGTAGCATAATTTAGGCAAAAATCCATGTGTCATACATCATACGCTGTATACGGTTGTTATATTGATTTTCTGATGACATGGTTCAGGTGTTTTCGTTCTCAGATCAGTTTTCTGTGGTTATGAAGTGAAAAAAAAGCAAACAGGAACGCGATGTTGGCGGGTGCGAACACCTTGTGATCTTGTGTCCTGAGGTCTGATGTGTGGCCTGTTCTGAGAGACCCCTGTTGAGAAAAGTCCTGTTCCCAGAGCAGCCACACCCTGAGCACCATGAAGATGACTATTTCCACCCACCTCACCCCACCCCACCCTACCCCGGGGCTCCGGCTGAAAACCCAACATGCAAATCCTGCCTGTCCAAACAGGCTGGGGGACTGACATTCAAATAATGACACTGCTTTTGTCCTTCCTGTCTTTCTCTCTCTGATCTCTCCATATGCTGTGCATATACTACAGTTGAGTCTGGTTTAATTTCTGGCACAGTGACCCTCCCATCCCCATCACCCCCCACACACACCACTACCACCACCACCGCCGCCACCTCCCTCACTGTCTCTCACTCTCCAGTTTTTTTCCCCTCCCTGTCAGCAGGCAAACCACCGAGGGATGCTGAAATATCACTGACTTCATCCACCACCCACCTACCCACAAGCCCACTCTGCATTTGGTTATCCACTTAGTTCCTTTCACACTCTGTCTCATTAAATTATGCTGACCATGTGGATTTTTTTCATTCCCCCCTCCCCCCCTTTTTTTTTTTAAAATTCAAAATCACATTAAGGTCCTTTTGTTTTCGTAAAAAGCAGTCAGGAGGTCACGTCGGACCACAGTGGAGTGAGCAGGCAGACCGAACGGTACAGAGAACGATGCTTACCAAAGGAAAATTACAATTTATGGGTATGTCACCCAGGATTACCCACTGTTTTATTTGCAGAACACACCATTTTTAGAACGAGAGAAGATACAGTATCATACTATGTGGTGTCAGACTGGTGTAATCTTAACTGTAGTTTGATTTTTAGGAGTTAAAACAGTGTGTCATAGTTCAATAATAAAATACTGAGCACTGAAGTTTGGATGTAGGCTGCCCTCTGAAAAAAAACATTTATATTTTATGTGTTGAAAAAACAGACCCCACCTCACCTCCACTGAGAAATATGTCTTGCACCTTGTTACATCATTTAGATGTTTCAGCATCACCGTGCAGAATCATGTCTGTTCGGACTGTTTTCACATTCATCTGCTGAAGGGAGGGAGGGAGTGAGTGAGTTTCTTTGTGCTCACCTCAAGTCCGAGTTTAAAACAACATGTACGTATGAGTAGGATTATTGTGACATCACTGGTTTGGAAACCTGAAACCTCTGGTGCGTGTTCGGACGTCTCAGTGAAGTAAGAGAGACATCGTGTGCGTAGTAGTTAAACTTTTGAAACGGCAAATTAACTGATTCTGGGTTTGTCAGTGACGCAGAGGGAGTGGGCGTAAATTAGAAGGACTTTTAAATTGTTGATTTGGTGGAAATATATCACATATCTGTCCCAAAGTATTACGCAGAATTATAGTTGTATTTTACATTTCTTAAAACATATCTAGAGGGGGTCAGCTAACATAATAAATCATTAGAATTCCCATTTGTTGGTAGCTTTTCATTTGGCAAATAAAAGTCCTGAAAGGCAAAAAAAAGCAAAACTGATTCTCTTTCTGTTCTTTTAAAACTACTAAATAATAATTTCGATAATAATAATAACAGTGAAAATGCTAAGAAGAATCTAAAAGTACAAAAGTGAATAAAACAGTGAAACAACGAGGAACATACAAACCAAAACAAAAAAACAACACAAAACATAGTTATAAATGTCGGAACACATTACATGTAAAGTGTAACTTTTGTGAGCTTTATGTGTGTGGATGTCTCTTTCCTCCGTCATACACACATGCTTATACATGCGCGCACACACACACACACACACACACACACACACACACATAAATGTGGTTACTGCAAAGCCCCAGCTCCAAAAGCCTTTGTTTCCTTTATTGTGGTTTTGGCATGCCAAGATCAAACAAGCTTATCAGTGGCTTCAGATTCTTCTTAATTCAGTCCATCTGAGAGGAGATATCATTGGTCTCGTTTGTATTATATCACTAGGTCGATTCAGAAAGATTGAGTGTCTGACTTATCAACAGGCACTTGGCTGGCCTCTTTTGTTGTGTGATTTACAATTATTTAAATAATATCATCATCTATCTAATTATATACTGTTTTCCAGAATGAATTTGACACAACAAAACACATCTCCCAGTGCTGTGTTCAATTAAATTATGTGTGGGTATTTTAACAGTGCATAGTTAGGCAGGAGCATCTGCTGTTCCTGCCCACACAGTGCCAGCATGGCAGACAGCCTAATGGCCGATGCCAGGTGGCAATGCGAGGGCACCGTGACGAAACACACACATCCGTACTTTAGCTCTTCAGCCTGCCTTTTTCTCAAGGAGTTAACACTCCTGAGCCAAGTCAGGTTGCGTATTTGTTATTGTACTTTCAAATTTCTACAACATAAATCAAGCACCGGTGTCCAAAACAAATCACAATTTGGTCTGACGCTACGTTCGCAAGTGGGCTGTGTGACTTCTTTCATGGGTCGAACACAGAAAATGTTTTTTTTTTTTTCTTCTTTGTGTAACTACGTGTCATAACAAGACAGAGAGGAGTCTTAGACCTGCATAATGGCCCGTCATGCTTCTTCATTTCCCCTACCTTTTATGTACCAGGAGTTTTGCCAAAGAAACTGCGTCATTCAGGTGTGTCATAAATACACAGGGGACGTGACTGCTGCAGTAAAACTACAAAATACAATTTAGCAGCAGCATACCTGAGAGTAGAATAAGTGTAAGAGTGTTGAAATGTACATAATACCCCAAGACACACACACAAAGTTTAAGAAACAACTCACACACATTGACGGTATGGACTCTCCTCCGCAGCACATTTTATCCTCAGGCACTGAGTGCAGTTTAAGCACAGCTTTACATGTCAATGCAGGTTTCTGTGTCATGACATGATGCCATCTCAGAAATATTACAGAGGAATGCCTCATACTGCCTTCCAAGCATGCCAATGCTGGGAATGTGTGGTCTGCCCTTTCCATTGTCGATGCAAATTAGGCAACACTCGCATGAACCGGAAAAACTGCCAGCAGATGCATATTTGGACAAAGTTTGAAGTTATGTAGGTGCGCTGAAACAAACAAAAAAACAGATTTATTGAAGGGCGGGGAAGTGAACTGTGGCCATAATTGTTTTGTAACTTTCCAGCTTCACTTAAATGGCATCCTGCCTGTGGGGGAAGTCAGGGGATTATCGCCCGAGTTAGTAGGATTCTTCCTCTTTGGATCATGGACATCTTCACCTAAAAAAAAACACGAGTGCCAGTCTCATGGAGGCACTAGAGGAAAAGTCAAAGAGTTGCAGAGTCAGTAGGATTCCTGTCCCCGGCAACATGAATTTTTGTGCAAAATTTCAGGCCGCCAGCGTGGCTAATAAAATCAAGATTAAAATTTACACCAGAAATCAAAATCGCAAGGGTGGTATCGAACTAAAAAACATTTTGTCATTTAAATTCAAAATGGTTTATCAACTCGACTATGATCACTGATATCTCATCTTTTGTGGGTTTGTTATGTATATTTTCATATCAAATATAATATATCTGAGTTTGATGAGAAGATTAATACCACTGTCATGTTTGTAGGCTAATTACGGTGCTAGACTCAGCTAGAATATTAGTTTAGCTTAGCATAAAGACAAGAAGCACTGAAAGAGCTAGTTTATAGGCTCTGTCCAACGTTCAAAAATATATCTTTAAACGCCTCTGAAGCTCACTAACACCTCATGTTGTTTATTTAATCTGGTAATAAACAGAAAGGTAAAAACTAATTGTGGTATTTCTTGGCACCCAGCCAGTTTTATGTAAGCTAACCTGAGGCCAGGGATTTCTGTGGCAATAAAAGCTGAGGTGTTGGTCTGCTCACTCCTAATGAATTTAAATGATAGCAGAAATACAGAATGAAAAAAAACGCTGACAAAGAAACTGTATCTGATGTGGAAACGTGACATAAGATCAGTATCGGTGCCGATATCGGGCTTAAATCTGTCAGAACCGACAAAAAATGAACTTCTTTTTAGAGTTTCTCTGATGTTCAACAAAATACGGACAGAAAGCTATCATATGCACCCCTGTATACTCCGTGTCTATATACCGACATCAAAAACATGTGACATTACCATTACAAACTTAAGCTCTCAGCTTTTATGGCATTGCAATCAGAGCTAATTTTAGCCTTGTCCACATACTCTGCATGAGGCCTGTTTACCACATGCAGTGTGGTTGTATGCAGCGTGCCCATCAACGTGCTGCAAACAACCACAAAGAGCAAACAAAACCAGACACATCCATGCCAGACTACACAACAAACACACTGTGCTCCCAGCTCATCTGGACTAGCCTTTCTGCAGTGATATTCCACCAAAGTACTTTTACTGCTTTAACAACCTACACCTGAAAAAAAAAAAAATGCTTTTACATGTCATCTTTCATTTCTATCAATGGTAGAGCAGCATCTATGATAATCATCACGTCTATCATTTAGCTCTACATCCTTCGCAGTACCAAAAAGTGGAACTTCTTTCAGAGGACACTCTGCAGACAGGACGGTGTCTGTATTAGTCCCACCACACTCTAACAGGATTTTCTCTTAGAGTGTGGAAGTCCTCAATTATCAAGGTACATCAGTGCTTGGCTTTATTTCCTAATCCACTCAGCATCTTGAGGGAAATTAAATTTCTTGAGGGAAATTCAACATTTGCATCCTTACCTCTCTTGTATATTCCTCCAAACTCTCAGTGAAAATGGAATCCGATTTCTGCCAGAGGAAGAAAATCGAAGAGACGTTAGTCAGCGATAAAAATAGATACACACTTCAAACGTCGAAATGACTTCTCGTGAGTGTTTGTATTTTTAATCTTCTTGTGACATCACTGCTAAGGAAGTGAGTGTTATTGTTTTGGCTGTTGTTTTGCTTTCATTTCTTCGTTCTGCCAGAAATGGACTTCCATAGTAAGAGACATTTATCAATATTTAAGCTGGACATCATCTTTAAAAAAAAACGACTTTCACTACTTAATTCTGGATTTTAGATCAAAACAGATACATTCACTTCCAGTGTATTCACCTCCGACTCTGAGCACCGTCTTCACGAGGCATTTTGTTTGTTGGTTTAAACATTTCAAACACAGTTTATCCTTTAATTGTTCTGACACATATCTAAGCCAAAATCCAGCACAGCTGACCTGATGTATATGTTATGGCTGACCCTGTTAGGCTAGTGTCCCTCTGCATAACATAAACATAATATGCAGGGGTTACAGGGATTACTTTACCAGATGCTTAAATATCTGGCTTTCAGGACTCTGTGGCCCACACTCTCTTTTGGAAAACAAACTCCCTCACCTCCCCGAGTGTGCTACAGTAAATTCTGCTGTCACCTTTTTCACTGGATGTTGCTGTTGGATATCGGCTGTGATCAGATATCTTAATCGTCTATTGTGAAAATTTGTGTCAATTATAGGTTGCTGGACAGTTAAAGGAGAACGCCTGCCATTTTTAACAATTTAGTAGTATTTATGGGGCAATTGAGCATCATAAAGGTAGATATGGTACTGTGTTCTCAAGTTCTTGGTATTTATTGTCCACATAAAAAACATTCAGACTATGATAGAACACTCCACAAGTCTTTGTCCTGCAGTAAACACCAGGCGTATGCATTCAAGGAAAAAAAAAAAAAATCAGATCAAGATGCTGACGGCTTTCACCCTCCGTTTTAAATTAATGACCTTCCATACGGACAAAGTCGAAACATGAGAGCACAACGCAGTCGGTTGATATGCAAAGTGATTTTGAGTGAACACAATACCGACCTCAAGTCATCACACAGTCCCACAACAGAGCTCTGCGACTTTCTAACAGTGTCTAGTCTGTTCTTTTGTAAACATAAACAAAGCTAAACAAAACAGAGAACACACACAGAAAACATATTTTGTTACCCCGTGCAGCTGGATTTGATCACCGAGCAATCAAAGTAAAACAAACTATCAGACAGGGGGAATAGAGGCAGCGCTCAAAGTAACGCTGGCCTGCAGGGGGCCCTTCCTGAGCCTACTGAGAGAGAGATTACAGGCACCCTCCCCACACCCCCACAATAAAAGAGGCTGTGGTAAAGATTGACCTTTTAGCTCCTAAACTGAGGGACTCATCTGTAATCACTGTCACTTTTACTTAAATACGGTGGAGATCAAATATGGTTTGACTCTTTCAAAGACCCCCTCTCTCTCTCTTTTAGGAAAAAATGGCATCAATACTTATGTGGCGTTGCAGCTGGGGAGCCCTGCTGACTGCTCTCGCATCAGCTGTTCTGAAGGAAAACAGCGGGAAGGGATTGCTGAAGATTACATTTACTTAATACGCACATCCAACAGGCTTTCCTGTTTACCCCATTACCATTATGAGTAATCATGACATACCCTTGGATTCTGAAAATAACCACCGTTTGCTGGTCTAAACAGGAGAACTGTTTCTCCCATATCATTGTAAAAACTTGTTTCATGACGTTGTTGTGCTGTCACAGCAAGTCATCTGCTCTTATCTGACCTTATGTGTCCGATCTGTACTGATTTAACCCCTCCACTCCAAAGTGATGTGCAGTATGTGCAGAGTCACTACATGGTTACTTTCACATTCATCTGCTGAAGGAAGAGGAGGAGGAGGAGGAGGAGGAGGAAGAGGGCAGGGTGTCTCTCTGCTTGCCTTAAGTTTAACATGTGGATGAAGGACCAGGAATTTGTGACATCAGTAGTTTGGAAGCCAAATGTGGTCCAATACGCAACTTACACAAGTGTGATGTGGAAACACTGAGAATGGTAGGAGGCATCTCTTTTGTTCAGCAGTTAAACGTTCAGAGGAGCAGATTTGCTTTCAACTCGTTAATTAAACTTTTTTTGTAGAAAAACCTCATCAGCCATGAATTTTTATTCAAAGTGGAGTATTTTTATGTCTTAAAACATGTCTGGAGGTGATCTTAGAAAATATTTTTAATAGAAAAAGCCATCGAAATGTTACTGATAGGCATAAATATAGTTGGGATTCCGGTAAAATGCACAGATAGCATTTCAAAATGGAACTGAATTTCCAAAGTGCCTCTGAAATTATGGCAATTCTAATAATTTCAACTCATTAAAAATATTTGAAATGTATCTGAATGTCTATGGATCACATTTAGAAGATCACAAAATATGAAAAGCTGAGAAAAATCCAAGGTATTAACCTCTTTACATGTATTACTGAAATTAGATTTCTGAAATAATGAACGTCTTATTTCTAACTGTTAATACCTCTTTCCAATGTGACCTTCCTTTTTTCTGTCCTAAACTAGCTACAAAGAATATCACATTCATGTTTGTATTTGAACATCTCTGAAAGCTGAAAACATGATCCAACCTGTTCTCAGACCTTTTTGCTGTCTTGTAAAATGCGGTTTCAGATTTCTACAAAAGGAGCTCGATAAGGGAGAATGAAACACAACAAGATCTCAGTCACTTTCCCTCCACATATACCACAAACAACATCACTAGCAAGTGTGGAGGACTTACAAGAAAAAAAAAAAAACAGTGTCGCAACTCTGTCAGATTAGTTGCATCGTCCAGCGTCAGGCACCTCTGCTGCCTCTGTGTGAGGTAAAACACCTCAGGAGTACCTTAACAAGGACATGCACATCACTCATCGTGCTCACACTACTCTCTAATATGGTAGTTTTATTACATTTGTATACAGTGTTGCTGCATTTTTTGTCTTTTATAATTACTGCCACTGACTGAAGCACAAATCGACATCTAGATGAAGTTTTAAACCACCTGAGGAAGAAACACACCTCGACTTTCTAGACTAAAATGCATAAAAATTTAATTATATATTGGCATTTCATCAGGATCTCGAATTAAACTAAAGTGCTTCAATAAAGTGCAACTATACAGGCAGATATTAGGATGAATGAAAAACAGCTTTCATACCTGTAAAAGGGATTACCTTTTCCTTGCTGCCACCTACTGGAGAGAAAGGAAGTTGTAGACAGACCCTTCAGTGAATTACAGGGATATATAATCTGATTATGACTGGGTGGAACCCACTACAGCCAGAGACTTAACCTCTTATACTGTATAGCCTCAAAAAGGTCTATTTCAGGGCAAACATTTTGATTTGTTGCAGTAGGAAAAGCGCAGGTGTTACAGGTTACACAGTTAGGTGCTTTTCCTACTGTGAAATAAGTGACATAAACCTGTCGTGCATCCTCTTAGAAGCTGTTAGTCCAGCGTTTTATATCAATTCAGAAACCTCAGTTTCAAGCAAAGTGACCAAATATTTAGTATCTTGCTGAGTCTACATTAATAAATCTCATTTCAACAAACAAACAACATAATTACAATACTTTGCAGCTGTTCCGGCTCTGGACGTCAGTGATCACAGCTCAGTAATCTGTGTCAGAAGTACTAAGAAACAAGCAGGATGTCCTCAACCTGGAAATGGAAAACATCCTCAGTGTATTTCTGTGTCAAACACTTAATAATCAGATGTGTATCTGTTTTTATTTATAAGAAAGTGTTAACCACAGCTGATAATTATAACACCAGATAACAGTTTAGGTCTTCAGCTTCTCCTCCTACCCACACCCGCACATTTCAGTCTTAATAAATTTAAGGCCTAACGATCATTTTCATCGTCATTTAATCTGACTGTAATTTTCTCAATTACTTTTTGGTCTCTGTAAAATGCCAGAAAAGAGTAATGCATATTGAAATAGCGTTTTTTTAAATATGATTAACAGTCTAAAACCAAAATGTTTTCAGTTTACTATCATATTATACAAAGAAAAGCAACAAATTCTCTTATTTGAGGAGATGAAACTTGGTAATGTGAAAAAGACTCAAAACATTAACTGACAATCAAAATAACTTTACTTTCAATTGACTAATCAATCTAAAAAAAAAAAAAAGTAAATCTCCATTGTGTAATTGTATAATTATTGTGTAATTGTATAATTTTGGTTGCGATCTTAACCAGAGTGCAAAATTACCTTTTTTCCCAGGGTGTTTAAATTTTACCAACCACTCAATAGGTTACTATTCTGACTGGTTTTATCAGCGTTTGTCTGGTGGGTAGTGCTAATTTTGTGCCCTGGTCTTAACTAATCTAACACTTTTAACCACCTCCTACAGGAAAGCAATAAAGAAATATACAAACTTCTTAAATACGACTATATTTACTGTATTTACAAACATTATGAATGAAAGGAAACTGACATTTTTATGCTCTTGGAGCAAGGATGAAGATGTCAAACTTCTCTTATAGAAAATGTCCCAAAAAACTAAAAGTACTACATTAGACACCAACCTCATAACCACAAATAATCCTATTTAAGGATTCAGATTATGTCTTGGCAGAGTATGAATATGACATTAATGTGGCTGAAGCAAATGAGACCTCTGAGTAAGGAGGAGGCATACTTACCTTTAGACATTCTCACATCATGCTGTGTCTGAATTAAATAATTAGGGCATTAAATGATTCCTCAGAAACCACTGGAGCCATTTCTAACCTCTTGGTTCGGGGATGTTGCCACAAACCACCACCAGCTTTAAATGACATGAAGCTCCTCTGGAGGTGAAACAAACATCATGTTGTCCCACAAAGGGAGTTATTTTTAGCACATCATCACATGTAAATCATTTTAATATCCTGCTATTATTGTAAGTCGTCACTTTTTTTTTTTTTTTTTTACTGAATTATTTGTATACAGCCAACCTGAGCAGCAGAGTATTACCGGTGCCTGACACTAGAGGCTAGAGTCTGTTCCCTTGTGTTGTTTTGGTTAGCTGGATGTTAGCCCATGCTTTCTGCTGTAGCCGGTTGTAACGGTGATGGCTCTCCCATAAAGCGGGGGGGAGCGGGGCTGTGTTTTTCTGACTTAAGACGCCGAGTGAAGTGCCGTGGCCATGGCTGGTGTTTTCGACATCGATTTAGATCAACCAGATGAGAATGTCTCTGATGACGAACTTGAGGATGGGGTGAGTTTACGTTAACACTGGGGTTAGCCTGTTAGCTTAGCCACTTTAGCAGTTTCGAGGCCTTGCGTCAGTCGATTTGGAGGGGGGGGGTCTATTATCGGACATGTCCTCGTCCGCCCCTTTCCCGCGAAATTAGATAGTATCCCCCCCCACACACAGTCATTACATGTTATTTAAATAAATCCCCATCACATCTTCTTCATTAAAAAATTAAGTTTTCCGAGTGCAGTTTTGAGTTTTTATCACCGACACCGGTGACAAGCAACATCCGCACGCAGCATCAAAAGTGTTTGGCGCCGGACAGGTTGGTTAAAATTGAATCTGCCAAGCGCTCCAAACATTGTGTGAACATACAAGTAAACGCCACAAAACGTCACCCGTGTCAACAAATAGGTGCTGGGGAAAAAACGCCGGGAAACAACCGAAGTCAAACAGAAACAGAAAATAACTCCAGCGGCCGTAACGTAAGCTATGTCCGACAATGGAGCTATATTTAAGCCGGTCTCGCGCTCCTCTGCATCGGTATACGTCCGTTATTACCGTGTAACCAGTCACACAAACGCCACATATATCGGTTAGACAGCCACTTTGACGACGTTAATAAGTGTAATAATTAATTAACTCGCAGTTAAACTCAGCAACAACAACAACTGGCTGAAATGCTACCAATGCTAGCGCTACTGTAGCTAACTGTACAGCACTAGCCTGCCTAGCTTTCCCACCACTCACCTGACATGAAGTTAGTTGTTAGCGGGATGTATCACACACTACTTTGCTCATTATAAACCAAGCTACAAGCTACAAATGTGAGTTTATTTGAACGATAAAGTGTCCATTCAACTATGTTGGTGATTAGTTAGTTAGCTAGCCGTAACGTTTACCTGTTAACTAACCTTAAGCTATGATGTTTTGCTGCTGGAGTAAACCCATTATTATAAATAAGCTCCTGTAGGCTCATCATGATGCTCTGACTCGTTGTTTTTCAGGGCCAGCTCAGTGAATACATGGACCAATGCAGTGGCTTTGAATTGTGAGTATACTGCAAGCAGAACTGTAATACACAGGGTCCCAAGAGGGGCAACACAGTCATGTGCTTTTATTTTGATGACTGGAAGTCATCACTAAGGGTTGTAGCCTTCCTGGTACTGTTTTTTTAAATCATCTAGCTACAGTAAGCACTAACCAAACATAAGCCAGTTTAACAATACTGCCAGTCCATAAGCAAATAAGGATGAGTGACATCTAAAGCTAACCATAAGGTGTGGTGGATCGTCACAACGTCACTGGAAACATCTGGATTTTTCTCACCTTATTTCTCATTAGCCATATGTATCCATTAACAATGTATATCATGTTGAATAGGGTCACTGCACTAATGTGGATATATTTAGCAACGCACACCCATCTCTCTTAGTCAACTGTTTATTCCCAACAGCAGAACTGTTGTACCACCATCACATCCTCAGTTGGACCATTATCTCTGTCTATGTTTAGGCCTAAATGTCATAACTGTTATTGATAATGCTGCTGCCTTGCTGTCTTGGAAATTGTTTAACACATTGTTAAGTGAAAGTTTTTGAATGTGATTTTTTTTCTTTTTTAATTTCTTTTCTTTATTTTTGTTTTGTTTTGCCAGTAACATGGATGACTGTGAGAAGTTTGAAATTTCAGAGAACAGCGTGAACAAGGGAACAGAGCAGATCAGGCCTGAATGCTTTGAGCTGCTGAAAGTTTTGGGAAAAGGTGGCTATGGAAAGGTGAGATACTCTTGCATGAAAATCCATCCATCCATTATCTGTAACCGCCGATCCCAGGTGACTTAGGGCCTGAGGCAGGTTACACCCAGAGGCAGTTCATCCTGGACGAGTCGCAAACAACCATCACAGGGCACATAGAGACAAATGCATGTCTTTGGACTGAGAACCCATGCAGACACGGGGAGAGCATGCAAACTCCACACAGAAAGGTGGCGAGGTTCGAACCTTCTCGCTGTGAGGCGACAGTGCTGACCGCTGCACGACCTCTTACATGAAAATGTGAATATAAAATCAAGTCCTTCACCACCCTTAACACTAAACTTCTATTTCTCTCTGTAACATGTAACCCAAAATTTGGATTGCGAGGGCTGTATTCTGTATGCAGGTTAGAAATTTAACAGCTAAAAGCTGTGCGGAGGTGTATAGTTTGGTGTAATTCTCAGTGTGCACTTTATGTGATCCTTTCACATGTGATTTGGTATCAATTAAAAATTATTAGACTCCAGGCCGTGGAAATGTAATAAAACAATTGTTTTTTCAATGTGTGGGAAATACCACTTTGGCTCAGGACCTGCCATCACATTTTCATTATGTGGGAGAGGAAATTGCAATTGTTTTGAACCACCAAATAATGGGTGGGGACTTTTTTTAACAAGCATTTGGAAATCTAAGCATTTTTTGGTTAGGCTTTTTCAATCCCCAGAGGTCAATTCCAATGTTTTTGGCTGTAGGAAGGTGAGAAAAAATGTAACCAAACCTTTTGAATGTAAGAACAGCTGTCCCAGAAACATCTCCGCCTTTACCCACATCACCATAACACAAAACTCCTGCAGCCCCCTGTGTATAATTGTAAAGCCTTTGAGATTAGGAAATCTGTCCTGTTTTTATGGTTTTATTTTGGTGTTGACATTGTGTCATTTTGGTATTACCATCCCATAGAGAGCTGGAAAGTTTCTGACGTTCGTTTTTCTAATCCCAACAAAAAAAGTGCACATCAGAGTTATTTTGGAAACACTTTTCACAAAGCAAGCGGATGCATGACTTATTCTTTCTTGAAGTGGTTTTATGTATGATGACTAAGAAGTAATTTACTTCATCTTGGGAATTTCTCAGTGTTGCAAAGTAATTCCATTTTTTGAAACACTGTCATTTGTTTTGATATTCTTGTGTAGTTAAAGGATATATTTTGGCCGAGTCCCTTGGCCTTAAAACTCAGAGAAAGTCTTTCAAGAATTGTGCGGGCAGACAGATAGTTAAAATACAGTCCCTGGTTGCAGTTTAGAAAAAGAAAATAAATAAAGAAGAATAACAAGACAGTGACCTTTTGTTAATTCATTGTCTAGTTGAATAAATACACATCATGCACAATAGCAGCGTCTGAACTTTGCACATTGCCGATTTTGTTTGTCGTAAATCTTTTCTCTGAATGTCCCCGGCATGACAAAGTGCAATTTTTCAAACTCTAGTTGAGACAAAGAAGAAAATATCTGCAAAAGAAATGTCATGTTAGGTTATCTGCAGGTTTTTTTTTTTCTCGCTTGCGGTCGTAATGTTTTTTTTTTAAAAGATGTTTTTGTGTCCCGTGGAAGGCTGCCAGGAGAAGTGAGACACCCATAAACTGAAAGTGAGATTTCTGCAACGGTGGAGTGTGCACGCAGTGTGCAGGCTGAGCTAGCTACAGTAGCATTAATATGAGCTCTGCGTCTTTATAAGCAAATTTGTAAAAGAACTTTGGTTAATTGGTTAATCCATCCATCCATTTTCACCCAGTCATTTATTGTTGAAGGAATTATTGTTATAAACTGCTTGGAAACACTGAAGAAATGTGATATGATATGACTCTACGCCCTGTTGTCACATACTTTTACGGGTATTGAATTGCATTCTGTGGTACTAAAAAAAAGTCTTAAAAGTATTAAATGTATTTTGTTGAATGCTTCGGAAACCCTGCTTAAATCTCTATGGATTTTTCCTCATACAGGTGTTTCAAGTTCGGAAGGTATCGGGTGCCACCTCTGGGAAGATATTTGCTATGAAAGTTCTGAAGAAGGTGAGTTTTAATATTATTCAGAGCTGTCAGATTGATATGGAGCGTAACATTTTGTCCTTTTTGATTATGCATTTGAAGGTGAGCCGAACATCCCCATGGTGTACATACAGTATGTTGTGTAAGAGGAATGGCATCTGTGTGATCTAATCCATACATAAGCAAACAAAAGTAACCTACATCTACAGGGAATTAGCACCTTAAATACTCAGCTGACTCCCAAGCCCAGTGCAGCTTAACTGTGTATAGTGTTTCACATATACTGAATGTCGCTGTGTGCCTTTTCTGGTGACATACTGGTGGATTTAGCTATGAAGCCAGAAGGGCAGACCACCCAAACTAATGGCACCGAGCTTTTTCCCATGAAACCTCAGATCTGCTGCTTCTGTTCAGCTTGGCCTCCTCTCTGCAGCTGAGACGGAGCTGGTGCCTGACTTTTCCTGAAAAGCCAGCTCATATTCCCAGAAGCTTGAGGTTTTGGTTAATGACTGTGTTTATTGGCTTAATGAGAATTTACTGTAGCTACCATCCTGGCGTCCTGATTCGTGCTCCGCCTCTGCAGCTGATGTTTGACACCGGCTAATGGGTTTAAAGTCACTCCCTGAATAGTTTCACACCCTGACTCCCTGTGTTTTTTCTGTCTCCTGCCAGGCCATGATTGTGCGTAATGCGAAGGACACGGCGCACACCAAAGCCGAGAGGAACATTCTGGAGGAGGTGAAGCACCCTTTCATTGTGGACCTCATCTATGCCTTCCAGACAGGCGGAAAGTTGTACCTTATCCTGGAGTATCTGAGCGGTAAGCATAGTGATGCCCAGTCAAACATTTAGCACAAACCAAAGGAAGCAGGAAATTAGGGGGCGTTTTTCTTTAAATAAAGTGAAAATTTGGGTCTTTATTTCCACTGTGAATACATTTAACTGATACATTTTGCATGTGGTGACTGCAGGTGGGGAGCTGTTTATGCAACTGGAAAGAGAGGGCATCTTCATGGAAGACACAGCATGGTGAGTTAGTTTGTATGTCACAGGTAAAGCCTCAAAACATCTGGCCAGGGATAACGTTAGCCTTTAGCTTTCCTCTGACTAATCTACAGAGTTTCTGGTGATCAGTGGAAATTTGGGGGCATTTAAGAGTTTCTGGAAACTATTCTGTTTCAGGATGTTATGCTTAAACACGTCAAACCTAAATTTCATTGAATCTTTTCATTCCCGTTTCCACTCGCACTTCCTATGTTTGTATACATGTTTTAAAGGCCACCCCCAGTATTTACAATATTAAACCATTTCCAAATGGTAGCACTATGGGCATCTTAACAAACACCCGGTGCTGCAAGTTGTCGCTAAGAGGTGGGGAATGCCAGATGATGTCTGAACGTCAGAGTGATCACTTGTCCCTGGCAGAATAATGTTAGCAATTAAACAAATGGTTCTAAAGAGACAGACAGCAGCTGTTTAGATTCTGACAGCAGATATAAATGTAGCCTTCATTTGCCAAACACATCAGGACACATATATTCAGTCTCTCAGAGGTTATTTTAATTCAGAAGCATTCAGTTTTGTAAAAGCAGGCGGGTATGTGACGCTGTTTCTGAGGCAGCCTGAGGGTCACTTGGAACGGAGACGAACACTCGCAGTACCTGCTGCTCTGTTTTATAAACACAAGCCTGTAGATGAAACTGGTGATTACACGAAGCCAAGCCGCTGAACAAATAAGGGTGGGTAAAATTCCTAGAATAACCTAAATGTCATTGAGGACACTTTTAACTGCAGATCACTGAAGAGCAGTGAGGTGTGTCGAACATGTTGCTGGTACATTTCTAAATGTACAAAAGTGATTGACGGTTCGATGAAAGTGTTACTAAATATGCGTCCGACATCTTCCTTGACAGTTTCTACCTGGCTGAGATCTCGATGGCGCTGGGCCACCTGCACCAGAAAGGCATCATCTACAGAGACCTGAAGCCCGAGAACATCATGCTCAACAACAACGGTACACACGCCTGAAGTGTCTCTCACAAAACGCAAATTAGAAAAACTTGCATCTAGATCTATGTGAAGTCTTGAATTTGGCATTATGGCCATCGCCATCTTGTTTTTTGTTTTTGTTTTTTTTGGAGCCAAAAGTGACCATATGCGGACAAGAATGTAGAGCTGGTGGGTAATGTACTGCGAGTTGGGATGCGTTTGGTTTTGGCAGGGTAGTGGCGGCTCACTTTACTCTAAATGAGACCATAATTTATAAAACGAACGTCATGCTGTATGGAAGAAGTCTAGAAGGTGGTGATTGATAGAAACTTTTGAGGAAACTGTTAACTGAGATCATAAATCAGGAGAGAAGTTGGGTCGTTTTCTCATAAGGCTCAGTAGAATCAGAGACTGATACTGTCAACGATCCTTGTCCTTTCCGCACATGACCTTTCTCTGTGTAATCTGTAATCCATTGTTTTTAGGAATGTAGTTTTTCACGTTGTTGCTTTGCTCTGTTTCCTTCTAGGGCATGTGAAGCTGACAGACTTTGGTCTATGCAAAGAGTCCATCCATGACGGAACGGTCACCCACACCTTCTGTGGCACTATTGAATACATGTATGTCGCTCAATCATTGTACAGAGATGATTTCAGATTTTTAACATCTGAACATTCGGTGACATTTCCTACTTCTTAGACAGTTCAGTGTATCATCTTCCCGTCATTCCCTTCTCCTTCTTCAGGGCTCCAGAGATCCTAATGAGGAGCGGACATAACCGGGCAGTGGACTGGTGGAGTTTGGGAGCTCTCATGTATGACATGCTGACGGGAGCAGTAAGTTCACAGTCGATCCAATGGCAGCATTCATGTAGCAATCATTTGCTGCTGTTGCTAACTATTGTCTCTGCCCTGCTACTTTTTAATAGCCTCCATTCACTGGTGAAAACCGAAAGAAGACAATTGACAAAATCCTGAAATGTAAACTCAGCCTTCCACCTTACCTCACACAAGAAGCCAGGGACCTCCTAAAAAAGGTGAGCTGTCTTCTGCCTTGGCTGTGTTGTCTCTGCTCAAATATTTGGAGTGCCAGAAACAATAATGAACATAATTAATCTCCAAATTTTGTCTTTCAGCTGCTGAAACGAAATGCCTCATTGCGACTCGGGGCTGGACCAGGAGATGCTGCTGAGGTCCAGGTAAATATACGTGCTGAAAGTACAGTCACAAATGTATACATGCAGTGTGTTGACTTAGGACTTAGTAGAATAAATAGCCAGTAGTCATGAAGTATAAAAACCTTGCTGCTGTCATCGTATTTTCAAGAGCCACGCATTTTTCCGGCATATAAATTGGGATGACCTCCTCGCTCGCAAAGTAGAGCCTCCGTTTAAACCTTTCCTGGTGAGTTCACTTTTTTTTTATTTGTGTATTTATTTTACACTCCAGTGTCCTCTGTGTCTCGTCCTTGCAAGATGACTACCTGACCTGGTTCTTTTTGCAGCAATCAGCTGATGACGTCAGCCAGTTTGACTCCAAGTTCACCAGCCAGACTCCAGTGGACAGCCCAGACGACTCCACTCTCAGCGAAAGTGCCAATCAAGTCTTCCTGGTGGGTAACTAGCGCCGTACCTCCCAGCAGGCAGTGGATTTTGGTGCTTTTCTGTCTCCGTTTGTGTTGTACACAGTTTCTGGAATTTAACAAGTTATGTAAGGAAGAATAATCCATGATAAAACATGCAAAAATAACACATGACACAAAGCAAATAATAGATAATTTAGCTTGGAATGTGGCCATTTACTGAAGATTGAATTCTTGTTTTGGACTCTAAATGTAACCTCACAACAGTAGCAAGCAGGAGAGGCCACTGACTAGTAACACCTGGGAGAGTAATCTCTACATAAAGTAGGAAAGATATCCTGGAGCCAATCAGAGTCAAGTAATTACTTTTAATATGGCGAATAATTCAGTACTTCCATTAAGACAAAACATCATTTTAATACTGAAATAAGCTTCTAGTGAAGCATAGACACATCATGTAAACAAACATACAAACAGACCAGCTCTGGACATAATGTTTTTTATTTCCTTTTGAACAAATAGGTCTTACGAGAATCGGTTAATGCGTCCCATCTGGTTTAGTCTTGTTGGTTTTCCTGGAAGCTTCGCTCACTGTTCCACCACATTGCATGATATGGTTTACTCAGCTTTTCATTGCTCATCATCAGCTGTGGGTTGTTTTTGGAAAGATGGTCTTTGAAGAGGTGGACTCAGATCTCTTTCTCTCTCTCTCTCTCTCTCTCTCCCTTGCTCTGTCTTTTTTTTCTTCTTCTTCGTCTTTTTGTCCCCCTAACCCTCCCCCAGGGTTTCACATATGTAGCCCCATCTGTGCTTGAAAACGTCAAAGAGAAGTTCTCTTTCGAGCCAAAGGTCCGCCCTCCGCGGAAGTTCCCAGGAAGCCCAAGAACACCTGTGAGGTAACGGCAAGTTGTTTTTGTCTCTAGTTCCAGTGCCGTTGGTCACTTACAGATTTTCCTCACAGCAAGCATTTCCCACATCGATTACTCATCTGCTGACCTCGTAATTGTAGCTGGCTTGACCTGAATAGTCATCATTAGACGGGTAAACACAAGTTCCTTTCCAGTGGCACAGCAGGGACCCTTTGAGGGCTCAAAAATAATCCTTCATGATGGGTTAGATAGATGCGAGTTGAACTTTATTCAGAGGAATTTAAGACAAAATTAAAACACTTGTTTGTCAGGAAGATATGTGCTATTTGAAGAGTAATGTTGAAATCATTCCTCCAACACCTCCATATTGTTTCACATGATTATCCCTGTGACCTCTAAGAGCTGCTGCATCAGTTGCTCAGAGGAATAATCTTCCCACACCTCCCTCCTCCACAGTCCAGTGAAGTTTGTAGGAGGGGACTGCTGGCCCCGAGGACCCACGCTGACCGGCTGCCCATCCCTGTTGACCCCCGGCGGCTCTGCGGAGCAACCGATGGAGGTGTCGACAGCGGAGCAAATGGACACGAGCAGCAGCAGCAACTCTGAGGTTTCTGCGCCGCTTCCCATCAGGCACCCTTCAGGCATCAACGTAGGGCCCTACAAAAAGCAGGCCTACCCCATGAACTCCAAGCGGCCTGAACATCTACGAATGAACTTATGATGCTCGGCTCGCCCTACGAACATTAGGACTCTTCTAATTCCTCCTCCTCCTCTTCCCTTTTATTGTTTTCTTTCCAAGAGACTTGTAGATTTTTTTTTTTTTTTTAAATTGACTGACACTGTCAATGCTGATCACCAGCTCTTCCAGCAGCGCCTTCCCTTCTCTTAGCCTCCCACTTCCTCCTGACTTAGCCTGGCCTCCTCAGCCTGATGCAGCAATTTAAATACAGTTAGATGTGTGGTCAGTCGGAGGAGTGATTGAGAGAGGTGCTCTTCAATGAAAGTTGACTTCCTTGTTGGCGGGGTGATGCCAGCTGTTGAGTGGGCTGAGGTGGTTTCGGTGTACTCAACTGGCATTATCATAAGATTTACTGGTGCTCTTTTATCCTGTTTTATTTATAAGTCTGGACAATGTTACTTTTAGTGTTTACGGCTAGTTGCCTCCATCGTGGTGGGAGAATTCGGCTGCAAGGGTTGGTTATTTCTTCCTCCGGGCTTTTCTTTTGATTTAACGACCATCTTGTGATGTGTGAAGAACATGCAGGTTACACTGTCAGTAGGTAGGTTAAGAGTTCCACAGTGAACACAGTATTCCTTTTTTTTTTATGTTATGTTAGGGAAAACAATCACATTGCCTTTGTCACTGGAGCGAGCGGTCAGGGAGGTAGGCGGAGCGCGGCTTACGGAAAAGCAGCTATAAAAAGACAGAAGTGAAATCTCAGCTGAAAGCATCACTTCCACCAAAATCAATACCAAAATGCTGGCGCTGCTTTACGTGTCCTGGGATGCTTTCTGTAGGAGGTCTGTCCAGAAGCACTGTTCAGTTTCTTTGTGTTGAATGTAAACTCTAAATGCCTTTTTTTTTGTGCCACTTCAGTCTCCTGTGCTTAGCTCTAACAACCCCATGCGGCATTACTTTTTACTCATCCATTCACGCAGCCCCATTTCCATTATCGTGGTTGAGACCAACCAACAAACGTTGACCGAACATGCTCACCCAAATTGATGTATCTTATCTGCTTGGGTGGGGGCTTTGCGTATGCTTTTTGAGTGGACCATTTACTAACTTCTGTCTGAGCTGAGATGAGATGTATGATCTGTTTGTGTGATGTGACGCTGCTATATGAGCCTCTGGAGTCAAGCCATTCAAACTACTCACCCTAAAACTGACAATGCTAATTGAAAATTGAGTTTGCTCAAGTCTGAATGGCTCCCTGATGTTTTCTCGTTATCCAAATGCTTAGTGCTTAATGAACTGACCAAAAGTACTGTTTCAATGAACCAAATGCTTTTCGCTGGTAAACGAACAAACCCTGGACAATGACCATAGAAGTGTGTCGCCGTTTGTTTGTTTTTTTGTAAAACTACGTGGTTCAAAGGTCAAACACGTCATATTTGTTCATACTGACTTCGTTTCTCACGTTGGAGCTCGCAGAGCCATTTTAATGTGTTAAATGCGTACCTGTAAGTTACTTTGAGAATGTTTAACTTAGATGAAGATGGAGTTTAATATATGGATCAGTGCCGAGCTTCTTTGACCATTCTGATACAATTGTGTTTAAGACCAGTCACTCCGCTTTTTACTTCACTTTATTTGTTGATATTTATTTTTAAGTGCCATTGTGTTTCCACTGCATTGTTCACACTATGCAAACTATGTATTTATTATGTAGTATTATTAAGATGAGGCAGCAGAATGTGTGATAATTTCATTTGGGATTCTTGTCAGAGACTTATTTTGTCTTAACAATAATAATAATAATGAGCATGTACAGTATGATTTTTATCTCCACAGATCATGTCTTACAGCAACCTCAGATGCAGCTTTGTTTTTGATTCCAAAATCGAGGACGGTGACCTAACCTTACAGTATTTGTGTGGCATAGAAATATTCAGAAAACATTTTGATATCTTAAGACTTTCCTTGGTGAAAACTTGAACTTCAGTTTGTCTTTTTGCAGTGCTTGAAAAGAAACTCGTGCAAAAACTAATGGGAATGGCATAAATTGTGCCTTTGCTGACAGAGTACATTGTAAATGCGTGTAGGGAAGGTTGGGAATGATTCATAAGGTTTCACTTCCTGTTAAATCTCTCAAGGATGTCCATTTATTTGCTTTACCACTTCATCTTGATGTGATCTGAGCGGGATTATTTCTTGACTGTTAACGTCTAAGAGGGGTTCTGACATTTGAAATGATAAATTTAGCTTCTTCCACACTAAGATGTTTTGAAAACAACCATCTTAAAATCGAGCTTACTTCAGGTGTGTAACACCGTCTTTGGGTAGAAGGGGTGTTTAAGTCACTGATGGGCATTGAATAACATTATTTCTGTTGTTTCGTCACCGCGATCTGCCCCTTCACATGGGGAATGTTAATATGTATCATGTACATAATGAAGTCAAAATAAAAAAATAAAAAAAAGATGGATCTTGTTTCTGGGCAATAGATGGTATAAAGCAGTGTGGCAAATATTAATTTTAACTTTTTAGTTGGGTTATCTTTTGTCACATTTTAGGGACTCGTTTCACCGCTACATTATAGTAACATATCGATCTAAGACAGTTAATTTAAAGCAAAGTGTGATTCTCATTTTGCTACATAAAACAAGTCAGAAACATTAAATTGTAGATCTTTATTCAGATCGGATCTGGATCTTAAATGGATAAAAACAACACAGTGAAATGATTTTCGTACATAATAAAATAGATGTTTCTCCCAGTCTTTGGTTTTTTACAAAAAAACGAGGTTATGTCACCTCTATAGAAAAATAATTTATGTGTAAATCAATCTCAGAAGCTCAGTTGTGGAAAAAAAAACAGTCACCAAAAGCTGAAAGCAAAAGGCTGTTCGTCCGTCACACGACCTGATTCTTTCTAGCCCGCCGTGTCCCGTCTTCAGTGCCTGGATGCAGGCTGGCAGAGATCTGGTCGTTACTGTGCACTGGGCTTCCTAAAAAGCCTTTACAGTATGCTAGTTGTCAGTCCTCCAATCTCACATTTATTTCAGCCCATTCGAGCTCAAACATGCATCTAAAGCAGAATTCAGCAAGCACCCCTGAGCAGAGGTATTAATCTCCTCACCTCTACACGTGTATTGTTACAAATCAGAAATGTCACCTCCACGCATTAAGAAACACTGGATAAGAAAGGGTTCATGTGCTGCATGTTTGGTCAGACGTATAATGATAGAGGGAATATCTGTTTAAAATACTTCTTTTTTTTTTTTTACATATCTCTGATGTTCCCATATTTACAAGTAGAAGAAACATTGGAAGTAGACCAATTGGCTGCCCCGTGAGGAGAGTTAATATTAAGATTAAAAGGTGAATAAAAGCAACACAACACAAGAGGGAAACAACTTAAAAGAGAAAAATCAAAAAACACTTTTGGGGGCGTGAAAATAATCAACTTTCGGTTTGTGAGAGTCAGAAGGTAAATAACCCAAAAACATGGGGGGGAAAAAAAATTCACATAAATACAAGATAATACCAATGTCCCACACCCAAAAGCTCCCCCCACCTGTGCCTTCTTAATCAATAAATCTGCAGGTGTGGAGATGTGGCTCCATCCCTCCATTTGTAGACCTTCTCTGTGATCACGGTGCGGCAGAGAGGGCAGCTCTTCTCCCGGTTAAACCACAGCGCGATGCATTCATCACAGAATATGTGCTGCGCGGCAGAAAAACAACAGCATGTCATGGCCTGCGCTTATAATAAACGACTGCCCATAACCCATCCAGGAATACATCAGATAAGATGAATGTCATTTAGATTGATGTTTCTAATTTTCAGAATATTTAAGATTTCCTCTCAAGTAAAATGTAAATATAAATGAACATCACGTTCTGATCAAAAGCACAAGATTTCCTGAAGTGCTTCAACCTGTAACAACCTTTGATAAGATAATTGAAGAGGAGGGATGTGAGTGACAGATCAGGATCTTAATCTGCTCATCCATGACACTAATTGCTCACTCAACTTAAAGACTTAAAAAGTACTACAAACTACAAGTGCAACGCAACCTTCCCATTGAAATGACAAACCCTGCAGTGCACACTTGTGTTGTTTTACCTGACAGAGTAGAGCCCGAGGCTCCCTGTACTCTCCCTGACAGATGGGGCAGACATCTCCAGCCTCACTGCACTGACTCCTAGTGGCTGCTGAACCTGTATGCTGAGAAAAAAACAAGCATAACGCTTTAACACAGCTGGTTACTTATTATGAATATTCACTATTTAACAAAGAAGTCGTTTGGCACTAACCTCGCCCTTCAGAAATATCCTCACAGTTTTCAGAAAAGATGTCCACTGTCCGTACAATCCTAAAAGCTGAAAGAGAGAGAACAAATAAGTCATAAGAAAACATTTTCTTTCAACATTAATGCAACGAAGATCTGTTGCTGGTTAGTTTAACTGATCACACCTTCAGTATGAGGTAGAGCAAAGCCAGCAGGACCCCCAGCGTAAGTCCAGGGGTGCCGTCAGACTCCTGGTAGGTGACCAGGTAGCGGAACCACAGTGAAACAGGAGCCATGGCCTGGTGGACCTGACCCAGCTCCTCAGTCAGCATCAGCCACCGTCCCTGGAGACATAAACACACAATGAGAACTACTGAACCGGCACTGCCGAGACGTAGCAGAGAGTTAGTTTATTTTATTTTAGTTTATTCCAGCACTCTCACCTGGGTTCTATAAGTCACCAGTGAAGATGGCAGCAGCAGAAAAAGGCACTTAATCCCCATATAGAGGAACTTTATAATGAAGTTGGTGATGCCGACAGCCCATAGAACCTCCCAGACACCCAGCGGCTCAATGGTTGGGCTGAGGAAGATGAGGCTGGAAGAAGGTTTACATTCAGATTAAACGGTGCATTCATCTTGGACAATATATGCTGGTCAATGTAGCATAATATAGATTTCACTTTGCTGTTTGTGCCAGTAAAGGGTGTGTTTTGATGTTTAAGTCATGAGTTCTGCTGGATGATAGAGCTGTAATCAAGTCACCCAGAGCACAGAGATATCATCACAGTGTATTCATGTTGCTTACTCACTCTACAGAATAACAGGTCATTGCTAACAGGACGTAGCTGCACAGTCTTGTTTTTTGTAATGCGTTCACTCTTACCAATAGTAAAGTGTCTCAGTGAGAAAGGTGTAGTAAAGCAGGAGGGTGGAAGCTATCAGGAACAGTAGCAGCCATACACACTGCAGCCTCGAGTGACGATCCTGAGGACGCGCACAGGCAAACACATGGTTTAGGACTCTAACCAGCAGTTAAATGTATAAAGAGTCAACGTGTGTGTTTTATGTTCTTGACCTACCTGAAGAAAGACTTGAGTTTGAATGCTTTTATTCACATATAGAAAAGTCGTGAAGAGGCCGACGCCAACTGCTAGACCTGAGAAGGAAGACAGAGAGTGTGATGAGTCGTCTTCTGTTTGCGCTTGCAGTAATACTGTTGGCTTAGCTCTTACTCACCAAGAGCATGTTGGATGACCAGTTTAGCACACAGTATGATGAGGAAAGGGAGGCTCTTTTGGAGCCAGCGGAAGAGACAGCGCAGCTCAGACAGGGAAGTGCTGGGTTCTCCAGAGTCCAGATCAGAGTCAGGCGGGTCGAGCTCGGGCTCCGAGTTGGAGTGGTGCTGCGCCCGGGTGTGTCCGTGTGACTGAGAATGAGAGTGGCTGTGGGAGTTGATTCTGCACCTCCTGGATGAGGCGCCTCCGCTAGAATCCCCACCTCCGCTGGTCATAGGTACCCGCACCTCATTGTTCTCAGGGTTGGCAGCAGCATCACCAGGCACTGGCGTCCTGGTGAGAAGCTCTGGTTGCAGACTTAGGGATAAACCATTTCCTGCATGAGCGCCCCGCTCACTTGAATTAGGCTGCATTACAGTAGAAGACTCCCTCTGTTTCAGTGCTCTTCTGGAATCACACCTTTGACAGAAAAGACAATTTTTATAGCCTCAGTCCAGCATAAGTCCAGTGCTGGTTTTAACAGACGACAACACATCACTTCTCTTCGCTGACTTCCTGTTTGTTTTAGAACTGATTTTATTGATCACCTTAAAAGCACGCCTGGTTACGGAGCAGTGACACAGCTTTGGTCCTCAGGTGGATCTCCTCTGGCTGTTTCAAATAATAAATAAATTAAATACATATTGTATGGGTTAGATGTAGATGTTTGAGGGTGTTTTCTACTCATTTTTTATTATGTTGTATTACTTGATTGTTGTCTTATTTATTTCTTTTATTATTTCGTGTATTATTTATTTTAATTTCTTCTT
The DNA here is from genome assembly GCA_036365135.1 of Miichthys miiuy. Taxonomy (NCBI): domain Eukaryota; kingdom Metazoa; phylum Chordata; class Actinopteri; family Sciaenidae; genus Miichthys; species Miichthys miiuy. Next base: position 21,774,049 of record CM071616.1, read on the forward strand.
TGTATTGTCTCTTGTTATTGTCTATTTTAATTATATATATAAATCTTATCTTTAGCTCTGCTTTGTTTGGTTCTCTGTTGCTATTTCCGCCCGAGTAACCTGTTTGTGCTGTTGCTTTGTAAACTCTGTTTTTTAAAAAGGTAAATGTGATAATTATTATTATTATTATTGAATGTATCTTTAAACTGAAGTCTCCCGGAACAATGCCATCATTTGATGGCGTGATCTTGTGGTCGTTTTTGATAAACACGACTGTGACGGCTGCATTTTGTGCTGCAGTTCCTACGAAATAACAGACAAAGATATTAGATTATTTTAAGTTTTGTTTGCTAACTTACAGATAGATAGATCTACACTGAAGAACATATGGTTCTACCTCTAAAAACACACATATGAAAACATACATATGGACTCTTGTCCAGTAACTCCAACGTCAGCTGATAAACGTTAGCTAGCTGAACTATACGTCGTGTACATCGTCATTTTCGGTCATTACACCTTAAAGAAGTGACTGTACAGGTAACAAGAAGCCCACAAACTGTGCTGCCGTTAGCATTAGCAGCTAACAGCTGTTTTCTATCAGGGCCAGACGAGCACAGCGGAGGCTCACCTGTCATTCTGCACCCGGAGTTTCATGGTAAGCTCCTGGTCCCCATCTAATACAATGTCCAAGACGGCCAGACGAAAACAAAAGCCAAAAGTAAAAAGCTAAATAAAAAAAACAAAAGTAAAAGCCTCTAATGTTTCAGGCTAAGCCATAAGCTGCTCCTTCACACATCTTCACGCTGTTTACGACAGCAGGCGTCGCAAACTTCTTCTGTTGCAGTTTTACGGCGTGTCCCATGTAAAATGTTGCAATGCCGCCACCTAGTGGAATGAGTTATTATTATTATTATTATTATTATTATTATTATTATTATTATTATTATTATTATTATTATTATTATTATTATTATTATTATTATTGGTAGTAGTAGTAGTAGTAGTACATTCCAATAATGCATTATAATAAAGCAACCAAATCACAGCTTTGGCTGATATTCACTCTCATGTGATATTGCCTAATTATTATCAGCAGCAGTAGTAGTAGCAGTAGTATTAATAGTCACTTAGCTCCTTGGCAGGTCCACCACTCAGTTATTTAAAAAAAAAAAAAATCATAACATACTTTTGCTGTTGTTGCAGTGCAGACCAGTTTTATTCTCACACTTTCTTCCCCTGTCTCTTTAATGATATTGAAAAATCCCCTCTCTACATGCATCACCATCTTTATTCTCCCTTCTTTTCCTTTCACTTTTATTATTACACAGGTAATCGCTACTGCAGTGGACAGTGAGTTACCGTGTGTGATCATTCAGCTGAATACTGATGCGAGTCATGTTACAGTTGACCTCTACAAATGGCTTCACCTCTCCTGTTAGGCTGGGATGTTGAGTGAGTAGCAAGTCTGTCACAGGATGGCATCATCTCTGAGGTGAGAAGACACTGAATTCCTACAACTCCCAGGGTTGTTGCTCTCTGTAACATTGGCAGCCTGTCATTCATCATCTACTGGTTGTCTTTATGGTTGTTTCTCTTGCATGCATCTGTGCTAGGATCTGAGAACTCCAGGGGTCTGTTTGCTGACTTATATGAACAGACTATTCTGTTAAAATCAGCATTAGTTGGCAGCCAACTGTAGAAAGCTCACTTGTTTACCTGAGTTCCAAGTAAGGTTTGCATCATGGCCTTGTTAAAAGGTGACCAAGGTATTCAGATCATGTTGTGTCCTGTTAGTAACTGGTACAGCCATATTGGTAATTAAATCCCCTAGACCTAAAACTAACCATTTTTTACCAGCACTTTCGGGAAGACTTGAATTTTTCCTCTGTAATTATCAGTAAGTACAGTACTGTGCACTCTAATCAGAATAAGTGAAAACACGTGTGTGAATGCACGGCACCTTTGAAAAAAAAAAAAAATCACAGCAACGTGTCTTTCCAGAATCAGTGTCACTTTGGATAACAGGCCTTTTTTCACGGAAGACACGTTGCCGTGTCGCAGCAGGAAAAGCGCAGGTGTAAATAATTAAATGCACGACGGCTGAATTCCATTTAGATTCTTCAGCTCCGGGGTCTTGGTGTTGCACATACTTTCACACTGTCATGGCTTAATGAGATATTCAAATGGAAATATTATTAACACCTGAGCTTGTCCCACTGTGACAAGTTAAAAATATCTGCTGTGACTGACCTATATCACCACTGATACCTCTATTGTCTTAGAGTTAGAGTAGTGCAGTTATTATCCAACATCGGCCTTTTTATAGTGAACAGACTAATCTTTATTTGTAAAATTAGTGGAGTGCCCCTTTAATTGCTTTGGAATAAGACTAGGCAATGTCATGTGGGTGTAATATTGTGGCGTACACATACTTTTGGCTCTGAATTTTGCATGGAAGACATTTATAGTACACATTTTGCAGTATAATAATATTTATTATGCATACATTTGGTTAAGGCTAATATGTATGAGCCGTATTTCCACTGCATTCTCCCTGAATTGTTTAAATAAAGTCTAAGTTTGTTTGATGAGTTGGTCTGATCGCATTAGCAAGATGAACTGGACTTGGAGGAATATGAAGTGATGAGGCGATATGATTCTCTTCCTGCAGTCAGGCAGAGCGAGCCAACAAACTTACACTATGAACATGTTGTTAGTCTTCCTCTATTGCCTGGTGCTTCTGGGCCCCCGGCCAGCCATCTGTTTTTTCATCCAACAGCCGTGCCTGTCTGCCTGCCTGCTCGTGTTCACCTGCAGCTGATATGATCTCCCACAGTTTAATAAATTGGAAGAATCAAAGCAGGAGGAGGAAAGGAAACTGCTATTGAACTCCCTATAATCTCAGACTTGACAGACTGTGTGCGGTGAATTATACTGTGCACTTACAGCCCCTCCAGTCCATCCAGTGGGATTTAACTTCAAGTAACAAAGGCACCTTTAAAAGCTGTGGAGTGTCAAAACAAGACTTTATAATGTCATCTAGTCGAATTAGTTATATACTCATTATCACTGTTACAGGTCTGAACCTGAGTACTCTGAAGTGCTATGATGTGTTCACAAAGCTTTTCTACTAACCTTTAATGAAGCAGCTGTCTCAGTTTGGCAGTGACAGACAAAGTACTCAAATATTAGTTATAGAACCAATACCATAATGTAAAAATACCTGAGTAAAAGTACATTATTAGTACATTGGTGCCAGTATTATTAGTAAAGTTTACCTGATTAAATTACCTTAGATTATGAAAAAGGGGGAAAAAAAGATAAAACAAAGTTCTGCTACATAGATTTGTGTTGATTTTTAGAACTTTTCTTTCTTTTCTCTGTTTTTTTCTTGAATTATTAATTTTACCTTTTTGGGTCGTGAGCAATAGTAAGATTAAAAAGCATGGTAACCACTGCACCGATGCATTAAAATCTTAATTTAAATAATGGCAGTCAGATAAATAGTGGAATAAAAAGGATAACAATAATTCCCTCTGAAGTGTAGTGGAGTAGAGGTACAAAGTAACGTCACATGGACGGTTTTGAGGTACTGTGATTGGTGCAATATACTGCAGACAAACCTCATCCATCGCCTTAGTGGTTATTAGATTCCACACATTTGTAATATCAGTGTCATTTTATACCAGCTGAGCTTGTAAATAACACTTGGGAGTTCAGCCACAGTGGCTGACTTTTTTTTAAACCAATGCAATCTGAATGCATCCAAGAAATTTCATCTCAACTCGTCTTGCAATACCAACAAAGAAACATCACCAAGTCTTCCCTTTTAAAACCTGAAAATGAAATACTTCAGATAAAAGCATCACCTGTAAATCATACAATATGACCACAATTTATTTTTACAGAAAGGTATCCGAGCCTCTTTTGAAGATTTTTTAACTGTCATCCTCCTTGTACCTGTTTCTGTTAGAGCTTTTATTTTCTCTAATGTCTGCCTTGGTAATGCCCACACACTGTATGAGCATGAAGTCTGCCACAGTGGTGAAAGGAGGTTGATGTACTACGGCTGGGAGAGCTGTTCCCCAGCCCTATCCCGCGCCCTGTAATTGTGTTATTGCACTATAGAATTGTCAGAGGAGTTGTACTGCCCCAGTCAAGACATCGGAGCCAAGTCTGTGGAGGGAGGTTAACTTGACATATAAATTGCTATCTGCCAAGATGAATGGAGCTCGCCAGAGAGCAGATGAGGAGAGCGGTGACCTGACATTGCTTCTGACAGACTCCGTATATCCGCCGTCATCTTTCTGCCTTCTCTTCTCTGTACACGGTGCCAGCTGCTGCTTCCTCTGATGTCTTACTGGAGCTGCCAAAGATTGAATGGTAGCGCTCTCCTGTCTCGTATACATGCATATGTGTGTGCCCGGGCAGACACATCAGAGTGATTCGCTGTTTTCAGCTGTTCACTCGGCTTACAATTTGGGACATTTATGATATTAAATAACAATTCAGAAGCTGAGTGCATGTTGAATTGCTTTTTGCAGTAATTTCCACAACAGCAAAGAGATTTATAAAGTATCTCAAGGCGATAATACTGCACACCTGTTGATGTTATCTATTATGTCACAAGATTTCTAATAACACAAGCAAGTTTAGTTATTGCACTGGGTTTATGGCTGCAGCTTGTGGAATACCTGTTGCGTTTATGCATCAATGATTCAGTAATATGTCGACAGCCTTAGACAGATGAAGGATTTGATGACTCACTGTATCCTGTTTGTGAATTACGCTGCAGTTTGTGCAAACATACCGTTTCATGCCATCCGGTAGGATTGTGTTTGTGGTATTTCAGAGATCAGGGGGAGGAGGAGGAGGAGGATTGGCTGGTCTTTTAGAGCACATTCATAGCAGCTGGAGATCCTCCAGTTTGCTGAGTCAGAGTCCATAGAGAGATTTTGGTTATTACTGCCTGGAACTGCCAGAATAGCTCGTAATTACCTGACATGAAAACATCTTAAATGATAAACAGGTGCAAAGCTGTAATATATCTGAAACTCTATTGATTTGATATGACACATTTGACGACAACAGATGGTCCACACATGCTATGGCATGATCTATCCACACACATTTTGGCTTGTAAAGAGACGCACATCCCTCCTCCACAGGATTGTCCACGATATGTCAATGGGGAATAATTCCTGTGCCGACGATGAATGTGGGAGGCACAATTCTCTCCTCTGCAGCCTTGATTTATGTTTGTGTGTCCCCAGTGGAGTCTGCAGTCTGTCTGGTGTTGTGTGTGTGTGTGTGTGTGTGCGCTGTGTCCTGGTCTAGAAACCAAATGTGTCACGCCAGTGTTGGGTAGATTTTCTTAAGCAATAGAATTTGTAACCTTTTATTAGTCTCTGAGACAAATTGTGGATGTAATGCTACTAGGTAGTATTTTCTGTTTGGATGCAGTGAAGCTGTAGTAATCTCAGGCCTGCCACTGTGCCATTTTGATATGCAGCATGCATAATAGTTTACCAACCTTTAAGGCAAACATAAATCTTTAGGACGGCAATTCTTTAGAATCGATCTAGAGTTATGAAACAGGGACAAAATGTTCTTTTGATTGACTTCTGCACATCTGGATCATACTGAGTATTTTCACAAACGTATACACATGAAATGAAAAGGCTGCATTACCATAAATCAGCCGGTGGGGGTGAGATTGTTATTTCATTTATTATTGTTGACTCATTTCCAATGCAAATAAACACGTTTCATCAAATTCCATCTTTAATTCAGGACGGCAATCCTTATTCTGTCTTGACAGTGAAAAATCAAGATACCAGAGAAGCCAGACTGTAAACAGGTGGAATTATTTCATCTTTTATCGGTGTTTTTTCTTTTAATCCCTTAAGTTTCTTGACTATCATCCTGTCATTTTGTTGTTTCCCACCATTTGTTTTGTGGTGGCACTAAAAGAAATAAGATTAGAGAAGCTAAAAGAATGAATCCAATCACGGTGTCTATCTTAAAACAAAACTAACACGCCCATATTAAACGTGTTGTTCCACGTACACTGTTTCCTGGCTGAAGCGCGGCAGATGGAAGATAGTAACACAAAGCGGGAGCTTGCTACTAAATAGAGCGTAACTTTGGTGGATATCCACTTCATTTGTCCGCTTAAGCCTGATATTAGCTTCAGTTGAGCCTTGACTATATTTCTACACACTGTGGATTCTGCTGACCATTACTTGACCTCTATTTGACAGAGTGAATTACAGCAAACAAACAAAAAAACTCATGCATGTGAGTATTAAAGGCAAACTAGAAATAATGTGAACCTGTCCTTTAACTTTCTGCACATTTCAACCCATTTAAAACAGACATTTATGTGGAAACAATATTTTGCCTTCCTGTATAACCCATAACTAAGTAATAAAGAGCAGGATTGCATGCTGATTTTACAGTAAAATTCACTCTGTTAAGATGACCCCAGACTTACAGTTGTACGTATTCAGCACTGTCTAGTAGACCGACAATATTACTCACATAAAGGGATTTTTTATAGCTTTCCATACAGACATAAAGGCCAGCGTCACTGTGTGCAGTGGCATCAAATATTACCTCAGGCCTTTCACTTATAATGTATGCATCATAAAGACTGAGCTGCCGAGCATCAAAGACACTGAAGGACAGATTTCCAGTTCCTTGTTGGTCACTCTTTTCCTTAATATCCAGCAGGTGGTGCTGTATGATAAGTCATGAAAGGAAGCTTACACCGGGCACAGATGAATTATTCCTTCAGTGGCACACAGTAATACTACACAGCTTCTCCTGCTACGAGATGATGAGTGTAAATCATTAATATATTTTTAAAACTGCAAATTTATACTCAACAATAGCCAGACTCATTTAGGCCCACGCGGTGATGTATTGTACACGTGGGATGCAAACGCAGGTGTTTCTGCTTATAATTGGCTGTCCTTAATAAGCCATCACAAATCATTTTAATTTACTGGTTTACTGAACAAATGAAGTGCCTAAATCCATGCAAGCTTCAGATAGATGTGAAGAGCAGATGAATGTGGCGCTGGGCTCTTTTGCAAATCCTCAGAGCACACCGGAGGCCACCAAGGTGAAAAGGACCTTTCCCTCTGTGACCTCTGTGTGCCACTGCTTATTCAGAACATGACCTACCTCCTCCTGTCCTCCTCCTCCTCCTCTTTCCCCTCTTTCTCTTCAGGTCTCGTAGCCGCTCACACCAGTCTGTTACAATGCCACCTGCACAGTTGTCGTCCTATTCCCTTTCATCTTAATAGATGGGCTTCTCCCCAGCCACCATAGGAAAAAAAAAACACGGCCTTATCGGCCACGACGCGGTCCTCTCAATTGTCAATCTGATTGATGTGTGCAGCCTGGATCCAGGCCACTGCATTAGTTGTGGAGGCACCTAGCCACTCACCATGGATACACATCGCTGCTCACATCTCGTCGCTGTTGTGGTCTAATTGTTTTGTTATTGTGGCTCAGACCGGGTATAACACGGTGTCCATTTAAATGTTCGCATAACACCGGTCAGTTTAATGTTCATGAACTGGGACATTTGTTCAATGTCATCATGACCAGTGACACAGTGGAGCATTCACTGACAAACAAATCAGCTTAACTTCGTGGAAGACAGTTCAACCTTTAGTATGCATGATAAAGAGTAGCTAAAATTGATTGTTTGTTCTATATAGGCTGATTGTGACGATGTCAAATTGGAGTGAAGTGTTTTACCAACCTTTTAACTGAATCCCAGCTTCCTTAACAACCACCTATGGCTATCCCAGTTGAGCTGTGTGAAGAAGGCGTCAGAATGAACTCAAACACAGGTTAAAAAGCTGTTGCGGTCCTTTAAGAGGCACCATGATGTTTTGTATTGATGGCATGTAATATCTCAGCAGAGGTCCTCCTCCTCCACCGCTCTCTCCTCCACTCTTCCTAGCTGGAGGCCAAAAGCCTGGGCCGTCATGCCAGTCCTAATAAATCCTCAGCTGAGAGTGGCGGCGGCAGCAGCAGGCCTGCATTCTTCAGGAGCCAGCACTTCCACTAATCTGCCCCGGAGATGGAGCAACAGTTGGCCTGGCTGCTGGGGAAAGGGAGAAGAGAGGAGAGGAGAGAGGAGGAAAGGGGGGGAGCGCTCTCTGGTGACAGGAGCATGATGTGTTTGTAAAAACACTGGGAATGTTGGAATTGGATACGCTCACACTCTCGCTCTCCCTTAAGCGGGTTTGCGTAGAGATGCAGAAGCTGATTTTGGCAGATGTGTTCATTTTCTCCACCGTCTTGTGCTTAAACACAGATACAAACAGAAAACATTACCCTTACCTGCCACACTTGGTTTTTTTCCATGATGTTCGACACTTTGATCCACTCTGTGTGTTTGTGTGTGTGTGTGTGTTTTGTGTTGGAGAAAGCAAAAGCAAGAAAAGGAGAGGAAGAAACTCAGAGAGGCACTGGACTAGGAAATGCCTTGCAGATGTGTGCAGCAATGTAGCCACTTGTGTCAGCCAAGAGATTTTTGTTGGTGCAGAGAAGAGACATAACTCCATGTTGTAAACGTACAACATGGAAAACTGAAGTGCATCCTATTAGCTGACTGAAGGTGATTAACAGACCCATTGTGTGACAAACCCTGGTCAATATGCATGTTCTTGTTTAGTTATAGCTGACACAGCCTGTGCGGTCTTCATAGAGATCAGGACCCCATGAATGAATTCCTCTCTGCTGGTCTCTAGTTTCAATTGATTGCTTTAATTTGGCCTATAATGAGTAGGATGCCTCCTGCCTGCAATTAGTGCATGTGTATATGTGTGTGCGTGCGAGTGTGTATATTTGTGGGCTGTGTTTAATTACTGCAGTGGATGGATGCTGTGTGGCCCAGCAGGAGCCTGCAGGAATGGGAGGATCCAAGACTGTGCTTGGCATCCACTGACACCTCTACCCACAGTGTGTCAGGGCCAGGGCTTAATACTTTCCTGTCTAAGGGAAGCAGCCAGATTCTTTTTTACCTTAATACCACGAATCCCAGTTTTTGACCTTGTGAACTGAGCTCTAATAAAACCGGTGTGTGAAGTTTGTTAGAGTAAATCAGGACAAGGTATTTGTGAGTAGAAAATCCACATAACCTCACCTCTCTGATTCAAGCAGTTTGGCCTCAGTAGCTGAAGATCTGGAAGATGTCTGTCAAGATAAAGACGAACGGGAGGATGTGGACTGAAAAGTAGGAGGCATGTCCTGCTGGTTAAGCCATGAACCGTACAACTACAATGTCATGGATTCAAATCCACTACAGAGGCAGCGGGGGAACATGTTTAATTATGTTCACTGTACTTAAGCACATTTACTTGGGTATTCCCATTTCTGCATCATTATTTTTCAGATAAAGATTTGACATTGAACAACATATTATAAACTTATAAAATTCAATCCATCGTTACATATTAAACCAGTAGATTACAAACCTTTTTGGGCCTGTAACTCCTTGCAAAGTGTTGATTCTTGCCTATTGTCACATGCCAGATGTGTAGGAGTTACTAGCAGTTAGCTTCTTTACAATATTTAGCAAAAAAAAAAAGCAAATATTTGAAATGAATCCAAACAATGAACACACATCTGTGCAGCAGAACTTTAGTTTTTTCTTCTTTCTTACCTCATGAATCATCTCATGACTCTGCAGATTTATCTTGTGAGACTTTAGAGGGTAACCAATCCCCCCAGCTTGGGAACCACTGGACTAAACTACCTAATTACATGTAAAGTAATTAAAACTGGCTCCACCTCGACCAGAACCACAACAGCAGAATACTGATTATGCATTGATGCATCAGTATTAACGATCTTAATGTAATTGATTCACAGGGGCCATTTTTCTGCAGGATGACGAGGGTTACTTTGATAGTTTACATTTACCGGAAAATACTAGTTGTATTTTTACACTGTGGCATTTGTCTGCCTCTTTCTCTCCCCTACGACAAAACAAATGAAAAACTGGTCACGATCTTTGCAAAAGAAAAGTGAACGTGTCAGAAAATATTTGCTCTACAGGTTATATGCTGAAAATCTCTGTTAAAGTATATTACAGCAGTTTTATCCACACATTATTGTGTACAAACGCTTACATAAAAGTGCTGTATCTGTTATTGTGATTGCTTTATGTACTGTGCTCATTTGACAAAGCAGGAGGGAATTTATAGACGACAACAGTTACATGGTTGTGAAACCTGCATAGAGACATCCAGATGGTAAGCTACCAAAGGAGCTCATGTCCTCAGCATAATGAAAACAAAATTCACCCTGAGACACCCTCCCTCTGTCTCTCATTTGTCTTTCTATTGCTCTGTTTTTTTGTTTAATAAAATCATGCTTGCTCATCAGCAGAGGAGGCCGGGCGTCTCCTCTTTCTGGGCGAGCAGCAGCAGCAGCAGCAGCAGCAGCTCCCTTGGGGGCACGGTGGTGGTGGTGGGCTTGGTTCGGTGTGTGCTGCCGCTGTCGGTCTGTAGTGAATGCAAATGAGGCTCCGCTCCCTTCTGATATACTCTCTGTATATAACCAGCCACTAACTCTATCTCCTACTATCACGCTCTCTCCCCTCACTGTCTCTCGTCCCATCTATCTCAAGGTCCTGAGGGTACACACACATCCTCCACCTTTGTTTAAATCATGATAACAAGGTGCACTTAGCACTCAGCTGTCACACACACTCACAGCCGCCAAAATGGTGGCTTTATTACACTATAGGCATGCAGATTACTTGTGAGAGATACCAGATTGTGATCATGCGGATCATGAATGGTTTTTTGACACAATGCCTGACAAGTTTTGCAGGCTCATCAACAAAACAGGCCTCCCAATACATAACAACTGATTGAGAAGTATACTTCCAACGCATCCTTGTTTTCTTAATTGAACCCCAGACAACATGGCACATGGCCACAGGTTCTATTTCATCAGGTTCCTGGACTGAAACGTCCACTTAAGATAGTGAGAATGGGACTGTTACCTCACAATGACCCTCGAGTCCTTGATTGGATTTGAATGCTCGTATTAGCTGAAATCAAGTAGACCTCTCAACCATGAATAGCCCATCTTAGTATGTGGAAAATGTATTAAACTTTGGTTGATTGTTTATGCCTCATTAATAAACGATTGTGATTATTTGTTCACGAATCTCCAGTAGGCCTAACCTCCACCTCAACTTAATTATCTTCCAACCGTTTCATGCTAATTCCAGGTGTAAAGCAGGCTTCCTAACGATGTTGTGCGTTTGATTGCTCTGACGCTTCTCCACTTGTAGGATGAATACCATTTGTTTTTCTCAGTCATTAAGCGGATAATCTTATGCTGATTGCCATAAGCTAATTACAATAGCCACTGCTGGAGTTTTCTGTGTAATGCAGAATAAAACAGCCGTACAGGTAGAGCTGAGGAGGTTTTATCAGAGCGGCCCCGCTGCTCCGCTATCCACGTTCTCGTTATAATCCTCATAAATATGACTTATTGTTTCCAGAAGCAAAAGGAAACCATATAGATTTTTTTTTATTCACTGCTGCTCACGAGCTCTGCAGACTTGATTGACCTTGCATCCTGATGTATTTTTCTAAGCTGATCCTACAGGAGACCTTCATTCTGAGATAAATTACAAGAAGAATCATACAACAAGAGTATTATCAACTATTTATGGCCCGTACAGATTGTGTAATATAACAAGACACAAGGAAAGCATATTGCAGATTAAAAAAAACTTGTTTTTTTTCCACCCAACTGCTGTTTATTGAAAGCATACATTACAGGCTTTTGTGGCTGTTTATGTGTTACACTGAAGTAAAATAGACAGAAAGAAAATGTTGAATTTTAAATATCCTCTTTCTGCATCACTCTAAAGGTTTGCAGACTTTTGATGTGGAAAACCGTGTGATTTAAGCCCGTTCGTCTGAGGAAAAAAGATCCTTTATGCTTCATAAGAAGTTGAGTCAGCTCTAAAATATGATCCCGTCCTTGTGCAGAGTATGTTCCTTCACACCGTTCTCGCAGGCTGGCAAAATGATAGTATTAGGAGTGACCTCTAGCCATACCAGCAGCTGCTCCTCGAGGAACATCGCCACCGCAAATGAAACGGAGGGGGAGAATAAAAAGAGGGAGATTATGCAGCGACGGGCAGCCTTTTTGCATTCAACCCAGTCGAGTTGTAAAGTCAGTGATAAGAGAACTCAAATGACCAGTGAGCGGTATCGAATGTCACGCGCATACAGCTTTATTAAAAGTTCTGAATTTGTGAAGAAAGATGTGACCTTGGTTGATTTTAATAGATGCTCATCTTAAGATGAATGAAATCTGCTCAGCTTTGTGTGTTGCTGTGAATTGAATTATGATTTGGTAAGGTTTTCGGAGGAATGAAGTGCTATAGATACACGTGGAAACAGTCAAATACCAAACGCACATTCACTCGGCTTTATACGGTATGTCTCGCGTCATACGGTATCATCCTGTTTGGACACACACTTACTGAATCTCATCTTTTTTCAATGTGTGAAAACACTCAGCTGTCAGCATCTGTTTCCTGCAGTCCTCTTTGAGTGTCTGTGGTTATTTCAGGACATCCACTGGCAGCCGTTCATCTTTGGAGAAATCATACTGTACCCACTAAAGACATTTCTAACATTTCTCAGTGTCCCTTTCTTTTTTTTTTTACACAGTGTGCCATCCATTTATCCCCGTGCTTGAATTCCACTGTGTCTAAACCACGTTTTTACTCATAATTGTTGTTTTTGGCCTTAGCCTCAGCTGTGGTGGTAGATATCTGAGAGATAACAGCACATTTTATTTCTCCTCCTCTGTCCTCAGGGACAAACACAGACTGATGCTCCTGGCCCTGGAAAACACTGGCTAGCAGGATGGATAAACATTCCTGTTAGTGCAGCTTACGTCTGTAACAGATAAGGACTACTTAGTGTATTTATACTGTAAGATGAATCACGCTAACTAGAATGGATTTGGAATGCATCCCAGTAATTGAACCATGAGGATAACGCTTCTGTGCAGGTTAACTGGTTGTGTAAAGGAATGCAGCGCAGTGCTGCACTGCCGTATAAATAGTCAGAGGTTGTGTGTGTTTGCAAATGAGCCCACACAGCAGAAATTGAGCGAATTAGCTGTGTACTTCTGTGCACCTGTGTGTGTGTGTGTGTGTATGTGTCTGTGTGATTGACTTCTCTTGCCCGGCTGTGTTTGTATAGGCTGAATGTTGTTGCCTCTGAGACCTGGCCCTTCCAGAGCCTCCAGCTGTGGGCTTTAACCCAAGCCGCTGTGGGTTGTATGACCCACCACATCAAACACACACACACACACATATATGCATCTATAAAAAAAACACATCTTAAGCACTAATTTATGCAATCACTAGTCTCAATTTACATACATTACCATAGATCATACATGTTGAGGCTGCTTGCAAGGTCACTCCTGAAAGGTTCCTTCCTATTTAAATAGGAGGATAACATGTATGAAGGCTGCAACAGTAAATCCTTGATTTATATCAGGAGCTAGTGCATGGGATTTCAGACACTCTGTAGCGTAATGTGTTGCTGTCCGTGCCCGTTTCCTGCTACCTGCTCTAACCGCTCAAGTAGACATGAAATGCATAGACCTCATTACCACAAAATTGCGGGGTGCACCAGTGAGGATGTCTCTCTTAGCATAAGAGCCCTTAATGCTAAACAATGGGCCCTGTGTTTCCCTTGTGGAGGTATGTAATGGCATGTGAGCTGGCGAAAAGGGGAGTGGGCTGGAGCCAGCAATGTCTCCCTGATTCCCCTTTTCCTATCCCTGCCTCCCTTCCTCTCAGCTGGTTAATATGCATTTCATTAGGCCGCCTGCTGTTGGGGAACCGCGCTTTGGCTCGCCTCTTCCACTCGCAGCGTGACTCCCTCCAGGATCGGTCATAATGATTCTCCAAGATGGCAGCAGGTCCAAGCCCACTTTCCACTTTGCATCCAGCCACAGAGAAAGCTGCGGATAATACACCTCTCCTCACTCCCCCTGTCTCTAACTGAGATGGATGCAGATGAGCTTTTCTATACCTCTCATTGGGTGTGTGTGTGTGTGTGCATGAGTGTGTGTGCGTAGGAGGCGGTGTGCCTTAAGCAAGAAATGGATTGGTCTGTGTCTTTAGACTGGTCCCGGTGAGGCAGGCGGAGAGTATAATCTGATTTAAAGCATGTCAAGGATTGTGAATAATTTCCTCATTACCCCCACCCCTCCCGTCATTTTCAGGGCATATTTAATTTAACAAGAAGAAGGAGAGGGCTTGTGTGTGTGGGTATATGTGTGTGTATTTGTGCATGTCATGTCTTTGTGTGTATGTCACGTCTATGCTGAAGACTGTCTCCTATCTTCCCGCTCGAGGAGGAAAGAATTACTCCTTGCATACTCTCCCTCCGTCTCTCACTTTGCCTCTCTCTCTCTCTCTCTCTCCGACCCCCTGAGAGCTACAGCTGTCACAGTGTCACTTTTCCCATCCATAATTGAGGAGTGCGCACTGCACAAAGCCCATGAAACCATGTCAACCACTTCCAGTTGCTCCTGTTAAATAATCAGGCAGAACCAACAGTGCCGGGGGGGGATCTGCCTGTGCAGCTGCCTGTATCGCTGGCTTGTGCAATCAGTCCTCAACTTGCCCCTTCTTCTATCCCCCAACCCACCAATTCAAACACACACACACACACACACACACACACACTCCACTGGCCTAGTTGTCCAGTCAAAGTTGGGTCACAGTGGAGTCATGATGGAGCTGAACACCAGCTTTGGTTCTCAGGTAACAGGAGTGGAAGTGGCCTGTAGAGTCATCAGTAGTAGGCTGTAGTTAAGCACAGTGGTACTAAATGTTAACATCAGCATGCAAACCTATGGAGATTTGATGTGTACTGTCTTAGTTTAGTAACATTTGCTCATTAGCACTAACGACAAAGGACTGCGGTGTCGAATTTGGTCATAAACCAAAGTACTGGATTAACGGATACTTTGTACTGATGCTGCCACATGAAACTCTAGAAAACATGAACGTCTATACAAAATATCATAAAAATCCATACTTGTACAGACGTGTCACTCTGAACCAAACATGAATGTCACAATATTTGATGTCAAATTGAAGTATTTCTCTGAAAAATGAGAACTTTGACTTCCTGGCGGCTCTCGCAGAAAAAGTCTTCTAGGGGGCCTTGAATGTCTGTAGCTAATTTCCTGGCAAGCCATTCAACAGATGTCGATTTCACTCTGAACCACAAACTACAACCTTGTGGTGGCATTAAAGGGAAAAGTAAACATAGTAGCCTTCATGCTCTGGTGACTCTGAAAGCCTGTACAAAATTTCATCATCTAATAATTATTTAGCGGTGGACTGACCGACTGACAGAAAGACATTGCCATCTCTGGAGTCACGAAGCCGGCAGGGATAAATATAAGCAAGGGATTGCAAACTGTGCACAATGTCAAACGTCTTCACTGGTGCTGCACTAACAGACGAGTCCAAATGGGATTAAGTTGCTTTTTGCTTCAGACACTGCTTTCTGCAGAGGCGTTTGTCATTTTTCAAATGTAGTCTGTGATAATTAGATCACTATTAGCTCTCTGATTAGTGAGCCGCACGGAATAAGGAGGTGTTTTTCTCTTTTTTCACCTCATCTCTGCGGCTCTCTCTGCTCCCATTTCCGTCACGCCCACCCACCCCCCTTATCTTTTGACCCCTCCTCTCTTTCTCTCTCCTGATGGCAGGTTCTCGCTGGCATCTCGCAGTGTCAGGAATCAAAGCAGGCGGAAAGCTCCCAGGAAGGCATACGGCGTGCTGTGTAACAGGCGCTGAGCTCCCACCCTCGTCCCACCCCACCCCACCCCTTCTTGGGTCTCTGTATAATTAAGCATCACCACCTTCGCCGTGGAACTGCAGTGACTCACGCCGTTGGCAGACACAGCATTTATTAGAATAACGCTACCTATCCTGATGATTGTTAGACGCACACTTCACTCTGACGGCGAGGACGGTTATTGGAGTGCATGTGAAGATGGGAGGGAGGAGGGAGGGAAAAAGAAAAAGCTGGTTAAGATGCAAACCTTCAACCACTTCAAAACTACAGAGCACAGCTTACATTTAGAAAATAAGCGGCTGCCAACATCAGAATTGAAATGATACACTAGCCTACGTACAAAAATTGTCATATGAGTGTGTGTCTGCACCGTGTGATCAAAAGAGCTGTCTGGAAATGTACACCCTCTACAGAAAGGTAGAGTATAGTGAAGCTTAGTAATGAAAGATCTGTAATTACTGTGTAGTGAACAGTAATGGTAACCTCCCACTCTACAGGCTTTTGACAGCCATACGGCTCTCTCTGGGGAGCATTTCTTTATATAACACTGCTCTCTTGTCCAAGTCCTATAGGAGCTAAAATACACTATGTAGTTAAAATTAGCTCCACACTGACAAAAAAAAAAAAAACAACAGTTATTTTATACTTACACGTTGTTGAATACACTGACATACCTGCGATACATAGGGCCATTTTTCTGCATTATATAATGTTACTTTTGACAGTTTAACAACCTTTTTGCTGATAATACTTGGATAATTTGACCACTACTTGTCCATACGTACACTGAAAGTGGTCGCTGTAATTGCCCCTCATGTCTATGCCGCTTGTGAGCATAAATTCCACAGTCTTCATGAAAAAATGCATCATAATACGAAGCTAATATCATGCTTCAACAGTTAATTTAGCACAACATTTCCCCTGTTTCTGCTTCCATGGACTGTGTTTTCTTGCAGAGCTGCAGAGGAGAAACAGTAACTAAACTAAAAAGACCTTCGGAAGATGCCCACTTGATTTGAGTAACTGTGATTACTGAAGCGTCGTATTAGCTTCGGATGAACTTCAAAGTTCACTTTTGCACAGAACACTGGCTATCGATTTTGTCCTCCATCTCTTACATTGGAATAGCATCAGTTTATGGCCGGTATAGAGAGTAGGAATGATCACAGCAACCATTAACTGTTTCAAAGTACACATGAGCATGTAAGTGTCGTTTTAAAGCAGGCTCGATGGATTATGGGGTGGAAGATGCCTTTATTAAAGGGCTAGTTCGGGTATTTTGAAGTGGGATTGTTTGAGGCGCATAGTGAGTGTATTACCTAGTGGTCAGCGCAGACCCAGTTTGGAAAGCAGAGCTAAGCACTGGCTTTTTTTTTTTTTTTATGTGGCTAAAATATGTTGTTTTTTTGCTGACCCTGTCCACAGCAGTGAATGTGGCATGTGACTCAGCTTTTATTAGTAGGGCGTATTCTTGAAGAGAACCTGATTATTCACTTTTTCCAGCTGGTCCTCAGAATCAAGCCAGACCCAGAGGCTGCTGCTGCTCTCCAGTGACCCAGAGAAATCTCTGTGATCTTTCATATCACTTTAATAACTTCACATTTTTTGTATCTGATAAGGTGCGACTGTTAGTGTGCAATGAATTCCTCTATGATCTACTCCTGCATGTATGTGCCTCTCTGCCAAGCTGCTCCTTTTGTTGTTATTTGCATTGACACATGCACGGACTGGAAAAGGTCAATGGCTCCTCCCATGGATGGAAATAAGAGAACCTCTGGATCATGACATCTGCATATCTATGAGCCAGAGAGAGTGGTTGTGACTCGCCTCCGTGGATTTATTGACTAGCATATGAGTCTAAATGGGGAGTCATAATTGTGTGGAGACGAAGGAATCCAAGCAGGCTATATTATGTTAATGTGGCGTCTGCGTGAAGAGAAGAAAGGACTGTGGAGTAGTATTTGTGTTTTCCTGCCACTCAGAGAGTCTGCATCTCATGAAGGCAGCCAGCTTCAAGGTTTCTGCTCTGTGTGTACTAACCAGAGCTATTCATAGCTTTGATTGCCCCTGAGCAGAGCTTTGTCTGTGTAAGTGACTTACCAAAATGTGCAAGCTGCAATGTCTGAGGAATGACTGTATGTTTGTGTTTGAACTCTGTGTTTAAATCATTCATTTTTAGTTTTCTTTTTAGGAATTTGGAGTGATATTCATTCAACTCTGCAAGAGAGACTGTTTGTGGAGTGAATCTGTAGACAGCGGGGAGCAGCCAGCACCTCTCAGTCAGCCTCTGACTTGTGTGTGCTATCCTAACTTTCCCACGCAGACTTTTTTGGGGATTTTTGTTCGGACAGCTTCAAGCCTGCCAATCCTCATTACTGGCTGACATGGTGTGAATTGATTAGAAAGATTTTTGTTTTTTTTTCTGAGAGTGAAAGAGCTGACTCGCCCTGAACTAACTTCACAGTATACAGTCTATGTCTGCTCATGTTGATGTGTGACCTGTGAGTGTACAGTAACTGGACAAAATATTATAGACCTGCATAAAGGAGCAAACCTTTGTACATGTAGAGGATCAGGAGTGACGTGGAAGCGTTTACATTACAGCTTTAACCTTGGCAGGGCTTCATAAGTGCATTCATTCCTCGGTGTGGAGATAATGGGTGTTATGCAGAAAATACCGCAGTAAAACAACAGCAATGATCCATCAGAGATCTATTTGAGGTGGAGGATCATCAAAAACTTAATGAAGAAGTTGATTTAATTGTGAAACAATTATTGGAACACGGACAAACTCGCGTACAGTATGTCTTTGTTTGAGTCAATTACCATGTTTACCCTTTATTGTTTTAGGGAATTATGATATGAATGGTGCTCTCGATCTCCCATCTTTCCCAATTATCCACTCAGGACACACCTGGATGGCTGCATAAAAAGTTCAGGTTCAGGTTTTGTCCTTTTAAGACCTATAACGTATTGTTGAGTGCATCCCAAGATTTCCCCACTGAGCACATCACCGTCTTTTCTGACTTTTTGTGCACCCAGTTATTTCGTCCACGCGTTGTCAAGAAGATGGATAAAATATAACAACATCCTGTTTAGGTGACCCCTCCCTCTGTAGATGTTCATTACATATTGCCTGTTGTGTAAAAAACAAACAAACGTGCAGCTCCCATTGTTAAAACGTGGCCTTCAGTCTCATAAAAGTGAAATTAATTTAAAATTTCTGAAGTTTTCCCCTGACAGTGCCTTTTTTTTTTTTTATAAATGTGCTTATACACAGGTGTGTAATCCACCTTTCCTGTGAGGACTTGGTGTAGCCTGGCCTGCTCAGTAAAGGGCAGATTGGGTTTAAATAAATGGCTTATTGTGCTATTAAGGGAAACAAATTGCGTGGCATGACACATTCTGCTCGGAAGACAAATATATGCACGGTGCACAAACAAATATTCTCCCTTCGTGGTTACAAGGGAAGCCTCTACACACAGCCAAGCACTAGGCAAGCTACTTCTGTGTACCGTGTGTGGGATTAGATTAGTGACACGGTGGTGGATGGAGGGGCGGCTGCTAAGCTCATATGCGAGTGTTACGTAGAGGTCAAGCTGTATATCATGAGGAGTACTGCAGGGGCCTTGCACAACAAGATGATAATCTGACGCCAGTGTTTATTCAGACCAAGGGGATAATATCTGAATATCACATAACAATGTTCAGCGCGTTCTCTCTACAGCTTACTTTCTCGTCTCCTCTTCATGAATTGCCCTCGGGTTAACATTTCTCATCATAACAAGGCAGTTTAAGGGAATTATTTTGCCCCACACAGGGATGCTTTCTTGCTGTGATGTGTGTCAGGACGGTTTTTAATGACTTCCTTGTGTTTTCAGTGGCCCACCAGTCAGTGTGTCCTTGACTCTGTCAGCTGCTTAGCTGCCGGGATAACATAAGGAGCACGTCTACAGTCCTCCGTGTGTGTGTGTGTGTGTGTGATGTGTTGTGCAAGTGAGCGAGAAATCTATATGGAGTGTATATGCATGCGTAATACACACGTTTGTCTCTTTAAATGTCTTGTGTTCCTTTGTCTGTGCTGTGTGTGCAGACAGTGCAGCAACCCCGTCCTCCACTACAGCACAGGCCCAGGCTCCCACTCTTCAGACATCTTGTGCGTCTCTGGTGAGTAATCAGGTAATTGATCATAGAGACAGGTAATTATTCCTGTGCCAAGCTCACTGGCAAATGAAAAGTCCGGCAAAAAGAATCCGTCTCATCCAACACAGCCTGGAGTAAGAGGACAAGGGAAGAGTAAAAATGGGACTCTGGGAGGATAGATGGCCAAACGAAAAGCCCTTAAATCACAAGCGAGGGCTTTTTATCCCATTTTGTCTTGGAGTATTAGCAAGGTGTGTGTTCCAGATGTTCATAACCACAGCTTGAATGAACAGGGAGATTAAAGGGGTGGATTCTGAGGGATTTCTGTTCAGTAACTTAAAAACACACTTCTCTTCCCTCGGTCACACTCTGGAAGTTTGAACAGAGGTTTGAGGTTGCGACGGCAGCGATCCAGTGATTAAAACATTTCAGTGGTCGTGTAGTATGTTTTTCGTTGGGGCCTGCACTCTGTGGGTTGTAAAAAGGTGAGCTACTGTCGCCGTGACAAAGTGCTTACAGGCAGAATTTTGCCTCCCCCTGCCTGCATCTGTGATCTAGATTGCTTGCTTCATTGGTGTCATTTAGGTTTGTTCTGGAGCAGTGAGTAAACCAATCTTCTTACATACACCCCTGTCTGCAGTTTGCCTTGATTTATGAACAGGGAATAACCCAGTCGAACTTGAGGCTCATTTGTCACCTGTCATTAAGATGTACTGGTAAGGTGTTTTCCTGTTACAAATAGCCCCCCTCAGCCCCGTCAGTAGTGCTGCTGTTGCTGTTGCTGCTGCTGCTGCTGCTGCTTCTGGGGCTGTATTGTGGAGAGCAGTGAAGGAAGAAGAAAAGAAGAAAGGAGCCTTGCTGCCTCTCCAGATGTGTGCAGCTCACACAGAAGGGAACGGTATTACGTGTTGTCCAGTTTGTCCGCCGTAATCGCATTGCCATCTACACCAGAAGATCTCGTTCCCCTCACGGCGATCACTCATTGTCATTTTTCATCTTTGCAAGTGAGTGTGCAGTGCCTTTTCTCCCCCCCCCTCACCCCGTCCTCACGCACACCCCTCCACCACATACAGAAGTGGTTGCGCTCTTGTGGGTTGAAACTCCCACTGGAGACAGACACTTATTTGGCTCCAGGATAAAGCTAGATGTGTGCTGAATTGAAATGCTAAGTCTAGCATGAAACTCCAGGGCCATAGGAGACTAATCAGTTGGTGAAAGACAAATAAATAAATAAATAAAGGCATGGTGCAAATCTAATTTAGCCTGGATGTATGCTCCTGCATTTTCTGAGACTGACTGCTGCTAAAGCCTTTAGTTGTAAAACACAAGCAAGTGCATGATTTTTTTTTCTGCCTTTGTTTCAGTGGAAGGTGATGGACGGATGGAGAGAGGGAGGGATAGAAAGGGACATTAACCCTAAAGAGGTGAAAGAGATGAGAGACGAGGGGTGAGTCTGGCTGAATGTGTGAGGTTGGAAGAAGAAGCACAGATTTTCAGATTTGTCATTAAATATGTATTGCTCTCAGCAGAAATCCCTTTAAACACACTCCCTGAACTGACATTCAGTTGGTATCCTCCAAGCTGTATAGGGGGGAGACGGGTGGGAAGTGAGACACACAAAGGATAGAGACACAGAGAAAGAGAGAGAGAGAGAGAGAGAGAGGAGAGTATGTTTGACAGGAATAAGAAACAAAGGCAGGAGAGGCTGTCTGAGCCGACAAACCAGTTAAATTAGCTTTAATCAAACAAGTGTTAAATATTCAGAGTGTAAACAATGACACGGAACATGAAATATGAATGGGAGCATTGTTAACTAAATACAACTTCAGATCTTCCCGATTGTTCTTTCCAGTAAAAGCAAAAATGAAGCTACTGTTTCACGAGTGAAATAACTGGAGCATGTGTGACAGCTAAGATTACACATAACGACGCCGCTAACACTCTTTAATACCTGAGTCTTATTATAGCATTCGGAATTGAACTTGTAGGCTTTAACAGTCTATTTCCAGGGAGACTCTCATTTACCTGTTCCTTCGCAGGGGCACAGAGGTGCTATGATGAGTTGTAACAGAGGCCTTTCTAAGGGCGCAGCTTTAAAGACATACAGATGCGTTTGTTCTAACCAATACAGGATCTAACAGTTTACAGATTTGAGTGTTAATCCCCCAGAGTCAAACTATTTGGGCTTCCTTCCGTATTCATCATTTTGCATCAATATTCAACAATCATGCACAGAGAGAGATGCGTCGTAGAAAATTAATTTCTCCACCAGCAGGCGCCTCAGTAGCCCAGAAGGCAGAAAAACTACAAGTCGTGTTGCCTTTTAAGTAACAAGCACAACTCTGTGTTCTTTTTCTTGAACTGGAAAACCTTGTTTCTCATTTTTGGAATTATACTGTTCTCTCCACCTACATGTAAAACAACAGCTGAAGGCGACGGGGTGAAGTCCAGTCTTTGGTAGATGGTAAAATGTAGAAAATGTCTGACAAAGGCTGGAGGGAACTGGATTCAATCAATCAAACAAGACAAGGAATAAATCCAGCTTTCGTTTGCAGCCATGCTAACAGCTTCGTGACACTGTACTGCTGCTGCCAATGTCAGCATGCAAACAAGATGATAATAGCAATGTTAACATGCTGACGTTTAGCAGTTCATCATGTTCCCTATCATACTTTAGCATGTTTGCATGCTGACGTTTGATAATCAGCACTAAACACACAGTGGAGCTAAGGCTAAAAGTATCTCAACTAAAACTATATTGCATTGTTTTGTCTGCTACAGGATACATATCTGTTTTGCAAACCGTGTCCTCTGTTCTCTTTCCAAAAACAATTCTGCAACCAAAAGGGGGAAATCTATATTTAATATCTTTTGGTTTTGTGTTGATGGTTTTGATGCTGCCCCCTAATTTTGCATTAATTAATCTGGCACAAATAATCTGATATGCATCTACATAGATGGAGACCTTATTCAAATCATGCATAAAGGTCTGCTACGCAAAACAAACAATAACCCATATTAGCTTTCTCCATCTTATCTAACTTGAACACATGCCTTGTCCTGCACCTTACCTTCTTGAACGACCAGCAAATGTTCAGGGACAAGAGCACTGTTGATATCAGTTAGGCTAGATAGATAATTAGCTGCTCAGCTGCAGCACAGTACATGTCATCATCAACTATCTGCAACACTTCACTTTGGTCCAGTTAGTTCCTGGTGTGTTCCTTACTTTTCGATACAACACACTGTCTGCCCACGGCATGTAGGCTGCAGCACAAGTTTGTTTACTTTGTCTCTTATCTCTTATGGAGCCTTCACACCGCCGCTCACTACTGCAGAACTCACTACCTCCAGTCAGTTCAGTGAGGGGAAGGCAGTGGCATGGCGGGGAGTTTGTAACCACCTGGTGGCAGCAATCACTTTTGAAAAATGTTTTAGGGGAACGCTCGTTCAGGTAGGCGTTCCTCAGGGCGGGTGCTACACTATGGTGTGAAATGGCTTGAAGGTCTGATACCAGCAATCTGTCAATCAAAGAAAGCAGATAGGGACACGCCCCTCCAGCTAGCTGAGATGAAAATGAGCATCTGAGATATTTTTCCAAAGATCGCTTCCTGCCTTTTAAAGCAACATTATGTAGATATTGGTATTTCTGCAACTGAGTGCTCCCAGTCTGACAGTGTAATACCACTGTTGTACAGTACATAGGCAGTTGTACACATTACTTATGATCAAAAACTAGCGAGCCAAACATCAGGCAAGGCAGCTAGCTAATATTACTTACTTGTCCAACAGCAAGAAGCCCAGCTTGGCGTCTGTTTTTCCGCCTGGGGACTATGAATGTTTGCACAAAATTTTATGGAGACATGACTGACATTGTCATTCCATTGCAACAGTCACAGTTTTTATAAACATACCCACGGCAGCTCTTAAATCATCTGATTGTGTACTGTATTTGCAAACTGGCAAAGTGTCAAAAGAACTAGGGTAGGTGAACACACACATAGACACACCTTGAAAAGAGCCCGAGGAATCATACCCATCATTCTAATCAAGCGTCAAAGATATGAAGTGTGTCAGTGCCTGTTGCTTAAGGCTAAAGCTACCATGAAGATCTATGTGTAATGGGTGGAAGTTCATATTAGAGGTAGATTAACCTGTCTTCAGTAATAACAGGTATCAGTCTTAAACTGTTATTAAGTACTACCTGCATTCAAATATGTGTGCCAAATGTGTTGCTGTATTCTAGGTAACTTCTGAAAAGATGTTGACTACCGGTGTTGAAAATTATTGCAAGGTGCAAGGAAATAAAGGATTTAGTTGGAGTTAGTAAGTATCATGTATTGAATTGTTAGTCCATTTACATTGAATTGCATGGCTTGTTATCATAATTTAGAACAAGCCTTTTGGAGTTCATTTACTTCCGAGTGTTAGTTTCTGCTCAGACATACGATAACACGAGCGCTGACTGATTAACTTTGGTCTAAGATCCCTCCAAAAGGTATGTTTGTTTACAGTAATTACGCTGGGATACATTTTATTCCTGCAGTGTGTGTGTTGATTTGAGTGCAGCCTGACTCACTAAAAGTAATTGCATCCAAGATTGTCAAAAAATGTCCACTTGTCCTAAAAAAAGCTTCACAGAACTCTAAGAACATTTCCCTTAAATTATTTAGTACTCATTCTGCTCCTCGGAGGCTTCTTTATCTGTTTCTATAGGGAAGCAGAATCTACATTCTCCTGACAGTATAAACCAATATTTAAAATACACAGCCACACGCACAGATTTAATATCCCTGCAGAGAGCTAAGTGTTGCATATTATCCGTTAGAAAACAGATATCTTCACCAAAATAGCTACAAACTTCATGATTACAGATGACTGGATGTGTAATTTAAACAACGCAAAGTTTTTTTGGTGACACTTTTTTTTATGAATACTCGTCAAAAGAGACGTTACAAGACCGGTGAAGAGTTTTAAAATTCTGTGTTTCCGTTCTGTGAGGGGTTAATCATGAGCTCAAGCACAGCAAGACTTCTTAGCTGGAGCTCACCCTGATGAACGCAGGTAGTGGGAGTCCAGTTTGCATAGCTCCCTGCTGTGACTGATGGTTAGAGAAACAGCTAAATTGCATTCACAGGCTCAGTGGGAACTGCTTTCTTCCTCCCTGTTGTTCTAATCCCACAAGGTCTGCAGTTAAACCCCAACTGTTTAATTAAATGGTGACTAAAATCGCTATTTTTGTTGCTTTCATCCAATCCTCACAAAATGTGGTATTATACTGCCCCCCCCGTTCATTTTGATATGGCTGAATTCTTGTAGGCGTGGCCTAGTTCACACATCTGCTGTCATAACTTGTCTACATGTCGTGCAGCTACAGCCACATTTGGATCACAGATGCAGACTGTGTCTCAGGAGTGATCCTGACAAAATTTATGATACTTCACCTAAAGGTGGCGCTACATCGGCATGCTAAATTCAAATGCCCCGATGTTCACAGTCAGTGTGTTACTGTCAGCATAATTTTCTGTCTCTGTGCCTATGTTGTTGCAGACTACACGTTTCTAAACTCTTTGAAATACTTAAGCATTAAACTTTTTTGTTTTGATTACGTTAGTTCTGATCACAACTGATAACAACTCTATAGTCTTTAACACCTGCAAAGAAATGTGATTTTCTTTGCGCATTTTATTTAATCATAATGGCTTCATTCTGTTTACTTTGCATTAAATCTTATTTGAACTTTGAGTTTCTCCTACTGCTCATTAAAACACATTTCAACAAGGTGACACAGTTGACCTCTTCTGTGCCCGTGTAAAAAAGTCTGCTGAGGAATATTTTAAATGAAAGAGACGTGCACAAACATGCATACACTTTTATTTATTTTTTTTTATTAAGAAACCGTTTTTTTAAATGATATCTAAATAAAAGTACAATTTTTTTGCATTGCACCTGCATTGTACGAGGTGAGGCGAGGTCTTGTGATGTTGTTGTTAGTCGGGGTTAAAAGTTTACGGAGTGACAGTGAAGTCGACAAACTCCCACCTCCACTGAGGCCAACTCTGACTCATCAAGTCACACACAGCCGTGAATCATAGAGAAACGGCCAGAGAGAGTTCTGTGTGCACTGTATATGTGTGTGTGTGTCCCTGTGTGTGGGCAGCGAGTGGAGGTGCCAGGAGTACAATAAAAGGTTTTAATATGTCCTCAAAACCACATCAACACAGAGCCTCTGTGGTTGATACTAGCAGGCAGATGTTTATCTCTAATCAATATAAACACAATGAGATTACAACAAACTCTTATCATCTGTCATCTATTACAGCCCAGCTCCAGTAAATATACTGTTGTTGTCTGCACTACCTGTTGTGTGTGTGTGTGTGTGTGTAAATCCTGCAGCAGTCATCTGACTGAGCAGCTTTGAGTTTCCGTGGCAGTGGTCCAGTCAAAGCTGTGGTGGTGATGATGATGAAGCGAACTCAGCTGACTGTGCCCTTCCCAAGCTTTGTAAGTGGTATCATGAAAGCACTCAAACATGTAAGGGCATATCTGATTTGCAAACCAAATTCTCTCAGCCAAAAACGGTCTCTTTCAGTTGTTCACAAGCGGAGTATATTAAAGAAGCATTTGACAGTAAATTATACCAGCTTTTTTTTTTTTTTTTTTTACAGCTGCCACAAGCTGCAGATAAACTGACAGGATGATAAGTTAAACATTTGTCATCCGATCTGCAGCCGTGAGATCGCGGTGACTGAAGCTTTTTTTTAAAAGAGAATATTGCGGCTGTAAGCATGTTGTCATTTACGCGTGCGCTTTTTGTAGATACGTTCACGTGATTAAGGCTGACAATTCGTAAACATGCATTCTTTAAATTAACTGAAACATATTAGTCTTGTGTCTCTGCATGTATGTGTGTCACTTGGAGTGGCCTCCAATTCCCTCACACTTACCTGATCACCTTCACCACAGTGCATAACCCCGGTTCAACCTTCCAGACTTGTCAGACTGTTCAGTGTCCCAACACTATGGCAAAGTCTTGTGCTCTTTGTGTCTTCTCCAGTTCTTGTGATTTTCGCTGACTCCATTCTCTCTGTGCCTCAGGATCCCCTGCCTGCCACTCACCTGCCACGTCCAGCCCTTCTTCGTTATCGCTCCCTGTCTCTGGAAACCAGCCACCACTAGCCCTGCACTGTTTGGATCTCCTCACCTCCTCACGCCCACCTTCTCCTGCTCTATTTACCCCTCCGGGTTTGTTTAAAAAAACCTTTTTTTGGACTCTCCTCAGTCTTTTGGTTGTTATTAAAAAGAAAAAAACTGAAGTATAACAGAGACATATTCAGATCAACTTTAAATTTACAGTAGCTCAGGTGCTTCCCATTTCTCTTGATCATCTTTGAGATGCTGTTTAACACCTGTCTATATAAAGTCTCTCAACTGCATATCAGAGCAAAAAAAAACGAGCCATAAGGTTGAAGGAACTGCCTGCAGAGCTCAGAGACAGGATTGTGTTGAGTCACAGATCAGAGTGGATTCTTTGCTGCAGTGAAGGTTCCCAATAGCGCAGTATCCTCTATAATTCTTAAATAGAAGAAGTTTGGAAAAACCAGGATTCTTCCTAGAGTTGGCCGCCTGACTGGGGCATTTGAGGGGGAAGGGCCTTGGTAAGAGAGGTGTCCAAGAACCTGATGGTCACTCTGGCTGTGCTCCATAGATTCTGTGTAGAGATGAGCGAAACTCCCAGAAGGACAACCATCACTGCAAGACACACCAATCTGGGCTTGGCAGAGGGTCCAGACAAAAGCATCTCCTCAGTGAAAGATGCACGAAAGACTGTTTAGGCTGTCCAAAAACAAAAGAGCATCTAAAGTCTGATAAAACCTGAGTGAACTTAATTCTAAGCATCATGTCTGAAAGAAACCAAGCATTGCTCATGACCTGCACTATACCATACCGATGGTGAACCATGGTGGTGGCAGCATCTTTCTGTTGGTGTGTCAAGACAACGCAGGACAACATAGCGACAGTTCTGTGATTGTTCTTGAGTGGTCCAGCTAGCACCTGGACTTGAACCCAATTGAACATGTTCAGCGGTCCCCATTCAACCTGACAGAGGGTCTGGAGAGGAGAAAGAAATCCCCAAATTAAGGTGTGCAAAGCTTGTCGCGTTATACCCCAGTGCTCTCGAGTTTACACTGCCAAAGGTGCTTTAAAATAAAGTCTTACATCAATGTTTTTTTAAATTTGCAAACACTGATAAAACCCTGTTTTCTCTTTGTCATTATGGGCTATGGAGCGTAGATTGATGAGGGAAAATTGAATTCAAGCAACATAACAAAATACAAAAAAGTGAAATGTTCTCAATACTTTCTGAATGCTCTGTACATCCGAGCTGAGACTCCGAGCTTATATCTACTAAATCCCATTCTGTGCAGGAAATAGTGCAAGCTGATCACACACATTACAATATGCCAACCGTATTGCCCCTCAGAACAAGACACTCTACACAGTAAATGTAAGACACAGATGCAGACATGCATAATGCATGAGTGTTGAGCAAGTGTTCACATTGCGATACGAGTATGCGATGTTGAGAGTATTTATGGCATATTGCACCATGAATAATGACTCCAAATACACATATGTACGCACACTCGCACACACAAGCACATATTTGCATGTACACTGGTGCACACATGCCTGCAGACACACACACACACACACACTGAACAATCTCGTCTCTGCTGGCAGTGCAGACGGATGTCTTCTTGGCTGCACAGAACCTGTATCAAAGTACCTGCTTGGCTTGCACCGAGCAAGTAATGACATGTACACAGTATTATTGCACGCATTAATAGAAATGTACACTACAGTCCTCACCAGACTGTCAGTTCTATTCAGTGTTAATAATGAGAAATCATTACTATGCTGCTCTTTACATCCAGAACAGATTTAGTGTACTGCGTCTATTGATCACTGAGCAGAGGAGGATACTGTATCTGTCTGTTGGGAAGAGACTGTTTACTGAGGCCTTGGATGCTGCAGCTGGTAAACTTATTGACCAGTAACAAGTATGTTCAAATAAACCTTGCTCATGAATATTGACCGACGTCCCATAAAATATTGACGAGTGTGCTGTGCTGGATCCTTGGTTGTGTGTTTTTGCTTATTTCCCTGCGGATGCATGGTTGGATGTAAATCTGGAAATTATTCTTTTTAAAATAAAATGTATTTACATAAACGTTACAGTCTGCTGTAAATCGTCTAAAAGATGTCTTTACCTTAATGAAAATATTAAAAAAACATGTTATCTATCATTTAATGGCTCAGTGGTTTGTGTTTATTCAAAATGTAATCTCATTTACAGACCTAATGAATCCTGAAGTATCCCCCAAATTTCATTCATGCAGGATAAGTTACTACCACAAATATAATTTTAATTAAAGTTATTATGCGTCTGATCACTAAAACTGAATAAAAGATCCAGTGTGCAAGATTTAGGAGGCTCTATTTATCACCTGAAAATAAGAATT
Source organism: Miichthys miiuy (assembly GCA_036365135.1). Classification (NCBI taxonomy): domain Eukaryota; kingdom Metazoa; phylum Chordata; class Actinopteri; family Sciaenidae; genus Miichthys; species Miichthys miiuy. The sequence continues at coordinate 21,803,600 of CM071616.1, forward strand.
GTTATGTTTTGTACCTTAGAATGAGTCTTTCATCTCCACGGACACTGTGGGTCCTCTTTCATGGAGTCCGCCATGTTGAACCGCCATGTTTCAGTAGCCCAGGACAAATAAACTAAACACTGGCTCTAGATAGGGCCTCTAGCGTGTTTTGCCACCACCATATTTTCTCCTTGAGGCTAGGAAAGAGAGGGTGAAACGAGGGGGTTGCAAATTGCAACTACATCTCTAGAGATAGTGAATGAGAAAGATAAGCTAACATAACATAAGATAAGATAACATAAGATAAGATTCCACTTCCCATCTTTCTTCTATAGCGTTTAGAGGGCAGTCCAGGACAGAGCTGGCCTTATTGACCAGTCTGTTCCTGTCTCTCTCCGTGCTTCCCCCTCCTCAGCAGGTGACTGCATAGAATATTGAGGATGGTACCACAGTGTCATAGTAAATTTTTAAGACAGTGTTGCACACTCCAAACTGAAACTACAAGTTATTTTAGTTTGCTTTCAGACACTTGCAATGCAAACTTAATGATATTATGAATATGAATTAATTTGATTTTGTTTGCAGGCTTTATGTGTATGTGAGCACAAGTTTAATCAGACACATATTATGACTTTGAATTATTTATTAAACAAGGAATAATAAACTCTGCATCAGCCTCTAAATGCATGAAATATATTGATTGGATTTGACCCCACTTGTTTCACAACCTGCTCGTAAGTTGACTTGACTTGGGGCATCACGCTGGAGACACTCAGACTTCGACATTTATGAGCTGGAAATTGAATTGAGACTTAGACCTCACGAGTTAAGTGACTCAAACGAGGGTCGTTGTGTCTCACATCTGTTGTTTGTTTGAAATAGTGCTTGGCGATATCCATCAATCACAGCGCTGCTTTAATTTGCACAATTCTGCAAGTGTTGCATTTTTTACGGCATGATCAACTAATGTAATGAGCTCAACGCAGGAAGCTAAGGGGGCGAGGTTGGAAGCGGGTGGGGGCGCGGGGGTGTGGGTGTGCTGTGTTGGCTGCGGTTGCCGATTGGTGAAATCCCATCATGATGACTGGAGGCCCACTGGGTGGTAAACGGGCCACTATTAATCAGCTGCGGAGGAACGGAGAACACATGGGCTCCGGAGCCTGCTCCATCCCACACACAGCCTCCAATTAAACAATTAGGGGCCGATGCTGCTCTAATTTGAAACATGGCTGGTCCTGCTGCACAAGGGCCTCCATTACATCAGCAGGCCCTCAGCCACCCTACTCAATGCCACTCAGCATGCCCTTGAGTTGAACTCTAACGTCCCCATTGCTCTCTGTCTCGCTTCCCCATCCTGCTCCTTCTCTTCTCTCTCTCTCTCTCTCGCTCTCTTTCTGTCTGCTTGTCTCGCTCCCTCTGCTTCTGTTTCTGATCTAATTGCAGCAGTCCATATGGATGGTGGGAAAACTGCAGTGTCTGCAAACCTGGATGTATTTCCTGTGGCTGCTGTGTCCTTTACTATGGCACAAACTGCCATAATCTAAGAGTACGGATTGCCTGCAGTGTCTCATTGTGCATGACGCTGGGTTTACAAAATAGAAAATGTCGTGACAAATATTCATGCCTGTTCCGGTGAAATAACTCCACACAGGAGCGGACATTGTAAACCTGAAAAATTACACCACCCTAAATGCTGCTCCCTTGGATGTGGCCCGTCCCTCAGTGTCACAAGTGAAGAAAATGACAAAGCACCATGTCACAGAGGAATGCCGGGCATGTTGTGGCCAGTCACCCAGGTCAGCCTCCCGACAGCGGGCCAGTTTTATGGTTTTGCTGACTGCTGCTTTTGATGGTGTAATTGTGACAATGATCTCATTCTCTCCCTCCTCTCTGCCTGTTCTCAAGGAGCTCTGTGCTCAGCCTTCTTCCCAGCGACTGACAGTCAGGAGGGAGAGGTGGGTGGGGTGCACATTTCATTAGCTTTCAATTCATATTGAATTTATTAATCCCATGCTGCTTCTGCAGAGTGGAAGGCTGCTTAAGAAGGGGGAAAATATCTTCGATATAGACACCTTTTCCTCCATCTGCTTGCAATGTGTGTGCAAAAGTGTATGAAAGAGAGGAGGAGGAGGGAGGGGAGGTAGTGGAGGGGTTGAGGTGGGGAGTGGAGGGTAAGGAACCAAGAAGGCAGGAAGGGAGAGGGAGCATAACAACGACAGCCTAACAACAAGGGCTTGTGAAAAGACTGCAGCAGGAAAAAGTGTGTCAGATCATTTACCAGCGGGGATGCACGACTTCGTCTTTTTAAAGGCAGAAGCCCTGCAGAAAGGCTCTTGTCTAGTCAGCACTGCAACAAAGGCACAGCTATGGCTTTATTTGTGCGCCTGGAATGTTCCTGCGTGCACAGGGGCAGCACCCGAACAACTAACCCTCAGCTTCATCAAGGGAGGGAACATGGCGCTAACCTCAGTCAGACCTCACCCCAGATAGAGAAGCAAAGCATTGTTGCAACAACTGAGCTGACAAGCACTTCACACTATTTAACTAGAGAAGTGACTCAACAAAGAGCAGCTCTCTGCCTAACTGCCTCTGAATAACACTGTTTGACGTCGTTCTGAAGAGACTCGTGTTGTAGCAAACTGGTCCTGTTACAAAGAAGGTTGTAGAGTTGGATTTGAGCATGTGTCAGCTGACAAAGCACTGAATCCATTCATCCATAACTTTCGGAGACATTTGTTTGCATGGAAACCACCATTATGTTTTCATGTTATAATGCTATGTTGACCTGCAAAACTACCAGGACTCTAGGCTTTTTTTAGTTAGAGCACTTGGTGGTTCGCAGTCTGCTTTGCTTGACCCCTCACTCAGCGTGCTTCTACACACTTTAGCCACGGCTGCTCAGATGGAGGCTGAGGGCACGGAGCCAGCCTCTTTGCATCCTCAGCACTCTGCAGCCCTCTCAGGCTAATGACGACGGGACTGCTCTCACTTTGTTATATGAAGAACTCTCAATTTGGCATCGCTGCGCTTGTGTCCGTACGTGGAAAGGGGCCACGAGCTTCCCATTCAAGTTTAGGAGTTGTTTTACAATGACAGCAGAATGGGGTGTAATAATGAAACATATTAGACAGCATTTTCTGTCTATTAAAAACCTGTTTTTTTTTCTCACTCCACAAATTCAGAACCTGCTGATTTGGCGCATGCACAACACCTTAAGACTTTTCGGCACACCTAGCACTTGCCTATCAGTCAACCCTCCCCTGCAACATACTTGATCTGACAAAGATCAGACCATCCCAGCAACACCTGCTGGACCTGTTGGTCCGCAGCTCACACCATCAGCCATCAATGACAGATATTCCATTTCATTCATTAAATTATAATCAGGTCTCTCGACAGGATTTCCTACTTCAAAGCCATTCGGGAGCGCTTCCTATGCATATTTAAAAAGCAAAAATAGTAACTGTGTTTATGGTGAACATACTGTACATAGCACAATGCAATGCCAAAAGACAATGTAGCAATAACGACACAGACAATTTCAGATATATCGCCTATTTCTGGTGACGGGAAACTTGCTCACTAACATTTAAAGAATATAATTTTAAACATGTCTGAACTCAAGCCAAACAAAAGCCAGTTAAACGCTGTGCCTGATGTTCTCTGTTTCTTTCAGTTCAAGTTTTATTTTCATCGCCTGGCTTACAAGCCAACTGCATCATTATGTTTTATGTTGCAGTACAAGTTAGATTTACTCTGCTCTACTTTCCAAGACACGACTTCATCGGCAGACTCTCAGACTGATATGCCTTTATTTACATTTACATGTTTCCTGCTTCCTCTGAAAGTGTATTTCTTAGTTCAGTATTTCACAGAAAAAAAGCTGACCATTAAATGTATGTATTTATTTTATTTTTTTATTGTTGATTGCAAGGGCTGATTACCATCTGGAGAATATGAACTGAATACCCTAAGTACTTAAATCTCATGCGCTTTTATTTTTCAGATCAGCCTCTTTGCTCTTAAAACATTATATTATTGTAATTCAAGCACAACCTTCGGCTCTCAAGATGTTTTTATTCCACATTTTAATAACTTTGCAGTCAGGGCCAAGTGCCATTATGAGAGTAAATGAATGGAGTAAGTGCTTGTTCTCATTATTTTCAAAAGCTCTCCTCAGTCCGTCTTTCAGACTAGGTTTGTGGGTGCTTGAGGGGTAAAAGGTCAATAGGCAATGTGTGTATATGTGTTTGTATGTGTGTGTGTGTGGTAGAGAGAGAGGAAAGCAAAGAGCACATATCTGTGTGTGCTTTAACTTGGGGGCTGGGAGGAGGGCTACTTTATTTGAACATGGCACGCTTGTTGACCCTCTTCATAACTATTCCTCCTCTGCAGAGGCCAACAATGGGATATTACCACTTGGCCTCTGTAAACACAAGTCACGCTGTTGAACTGTGAACCTCGGAGTTGTGCTCTTAACTGCTGGATGCCTCAGCTGTGTCTCCCGTTGAAGGGAAAAACCTTTCCTGTCCGCATGGTCAATTTTATTGATTTACAGAAAGCTTTTCAGATAGGTCACGTGATTCTTGTGATCTTTCAGTGGCAGTGTTGTTTGTCCTGTCTCTTGCCCTGTGTCTAAGGTCATAGGATATACACAGCTAGGCTGAAGCCTCACATTTCTCTATACTGTATACTCACCTTGAGTGTTTCACGCTCTACCATTTGAGCATGTTAAATGAATACCGAGTCTAATTTTCCACGCGTTAATGTTTTTCTCTTATCTGACCACCGGCGCTCATTAAATTCAGCCTGTGTTCTCTTTCTGGTAAAATCTCAGATTTATTATTCACTTTTTCATGCAGGATTTAGTCACACAACAGTGAGACAGAGCCCTCTGGTAAATGCTCCTATAGCAGAATGGCAGGGACCACAGAGCATGTCAAATCAAATGTCAAAAGAGCAGTTGGCCAACTCCAAACTATCTTACACTTTCATTTCCCCAATATTGTCGAGTGTTGCTGGGATAGAATATATATGACAGAATGTCTCTGCAGGACTTCGATAAGAGGGAGCTTGAGATAAGTGAGAGAAAACCATCAGCAGATATGATAGCAATCTGTTATTCACATTAGTTACTCTGTTATGGCAACTGTGCTCATCGGCTGCACTATTAGATGTTTTTTTTTGTCTGTTAAACAATCTTATACAGATGGTATCAGGCCACAATTGTTTTTTCGTATCAAGGAGAGCGATGATAAAGCGTGGGAAGCACTGAATGTGAGATTATCATTTATTCCTATGGGGAGATTTAAGGTTGAGAAAGCTGCTCAATCCTTTGGGATCAGATGAAAGACACAGAGCTAATGTCGCAGGGCCTCGGAGACCACACAAAACAAGCACAAAACTCTTGTTGTACATTGGAATTAATGGGTTTAAAGTGATTGCATAATTAACATATCAATACCGGATCATATCATTTAGATCTTGAATATTTCCTGTGTTTTTCTCTTCTGTGAGGGACAGACCCTTCTTTGGTTTGGCAGCAGTGTTATAAAAGGAAACATGAGGATGTTGGCAATATAAGAAGAAATAGCTGAAGAGAAGAGAGAGTCCAAATTGTTTTCATCTGCAAGTCATACCGATGTAAGATCCTCCTCCAGTAAATACCTAACAAACTAATCACATGTTGCTGTTTGGTATAGTGTTATCACCACACCTTCATGACTCCATCAGGACCTGCTGTCATCACAACCTTCAAGGCCAGCTCTCAGTTTCTGTACTGTCAACGTCTTATGATTTTATAATTCTGGGCACAAAATCTGTCACAGATTACTATATATTTACAAAAACCACAAGGTAGCAGCGACTTAATGAGTTACAAGAATTTGTAACGCTGGTATTACATGGCAAAAGCAGCGGCATTACTAGAAGAAACTATCTTAAAAGGGTTACACTTTTAGGCAGAGTAATTTTTCATTCATGAATCACAGGATAGCAGAGCGTGGGCAGGCTGGCCAACCAGTTTCCATTCATTTCTAAAAAAGAAACAACCATGACAAAGGACAGCATACACTGAATTATAATTAGGAGGTGTTGCACAATGATGGGACTCTTATTAATATTCCATAAACCTACAATGCTCAGACTTGGAAATAAGGGAAGTAATATTCTGGCTGGGAGTGTGCCTTGGGGGAAAAAGGGAAGGAAAGTTCTCTTGGCTGAATTTGGTTAAAAAAATCCTCGGTTGCCTGAAGAATTGATTGTACAAAACAGAATATTTTTCATACCTCCTCTAAAAACATATAAATAAACCAAAGGGACATCGTGATGTAAGAATTTGTAAAGCTATTTTGCATGACAGTGGCTGACAAAGTTGCATCACAATATTGTAAGTACAGTATATTTCATAACAAGCTTTTATACACAGTATGAGGGTTTGATTCATTGTTTATATGATCTATAAATGTCAGCTCCAGTAGCTCTGACTGTAACAATTATTTGCATGCACAGCTTACAGAGGGGAAACTCTGATACCCGGCTGTGACGCAAATTCAACAGGGCACAGAGGATCTCTTAAAATCACACCAGTGCAGACTACAGTACATGCACGCTAAAAGAACAGGAAAAACATGTTTGGTTTGGTTTATTTCTCTTAACAATTTGCAGCTGTAATTGAAGCTCTTTTGGTTTTGGCACAACACCAACTTGGATGCTGGTTGAATGAGGAGGATCAGAAGCGTAGCCCTTAGTCGTTTTCTCAGTTTTGCAATATTTTGGAAAAATGATATATATAACTGAACTCATTCCAGAGGAAAGACTCACAGAGTTTAATGATATATGAGTTGTCTGAGATTGAGTAAGAAATGATTTAGAAGAGAATGCTGGCTGCAGCCAAAAACCTCCAACACAAACAAATGTAGATAATATCCTGAAGACAACCATGTGTCCTGCTAAAGTGTCCTTGAGCAACATGTTGGTCGTATGTTTGCAGCTCCAAGGTGATGTCAAACAGGGTCACTGAAGAAAAACTGCATGAAACTGTTAAAGCTTAGCTGACGAATACATGAATGTATTGGTTTTATTTATTCTCATAAACAATCTGTCAATAAAGAGGGGATAATGCTGTCTCGAAAAGTAAAAATAATGTGTCAGAGTCGGTAAAAGTTGTTTGTTTAGTCAAAAATAATACAGGTTTAGATTTAGTGATATTAAACTTTTACCTCTTATAGAATATGTTGAGACATTTAATGTTTCTCTTTGACTTTCTGTTTGTATAGTTCAGCTTGCTCTGTTGTTTTATGTACCTTTTACTGTAGTGTACGAGGTGTCAGCACACCGCCACATCCTTTTCTGTAAATACATTTTATTTATTTATCTCTTGAAGTGTTCCCAGCGTGTCCTCTTGATGCAATTGCTTTTTAAATCACCTCCAGTAATATGCATTTTTGTTTTAATCCTGCAGTTCTGCACTTGGTGTTCAAATTTCTGCAAGACACGCTGTGTAAAAACGAGGTCAAACGTGTGCATTTGATCGAAATGAAACACAAAACAAAGAGCGCATCAGTGCATCTCGGCTGCAACATTTTCCAACTGCAAGTGCAACATCACATGCGCTAGGTGGTGCACTGAGTAAGTGAGCAAGTTTATAGGGTTTGATTATTGGTAACAAAATCTGTTGCTCAGTAGCGCCACTTGCGCTGGCCTAGCGGCAGTACCTATCAGTCTTGTGTTATTACAGCCCTCATGACCACGACAGTGTCAAGTTAGACATAGTGAAGCACGACACGGCGTGTTGGGACTTTCAAAATAAAAGAAAAACGCAAATGAACATTGATTACATATTACATAGACATACATTGAACATACATTAGAATTAACCTATAACACAGTATTCATATGTTAAAATTAACCTGAGATAGATCTACATTTAAATATTTAACATTTGCAGCCAAATCAAACATTTGCATAGGATTTAAATATGTACAGAGGAATTAAACACTTGCTTAGAAGATAAATATATAACTGTGTTAAGAAGTTCACCCGTGCCAAACATCTATACTATAAACTATATAAAAAGCAGAAAGTGACTGTAGAAATAATAAAAAATGTTATATAAAAAATAGAAAACTATATTAAAAACATAAAGAAAGAACTACAAACATGGTGACACAAACTACCAAAAGAAAAATCAGATATATCATTGAGTATTTGAATATAAATAAGAAAATGAGGTTTTCTTAATGTTTTGTTCGTAGCTTTACTCGTGATATTTAAATAATTAAAACATGCTGCTTTTATTTTGCCGGACGTGTTGCCTACCTTGTGCCGTGTGTCTGTGTGTGCTTGACGAAGCTTTGACCACGAACGAGCCAATAGGCTGTGGAAGGCAGAGTTGTCCCTGTGGCCGCCATTAAAGAAAGGAATCCATGAATTCAAATGGAAACCAACAGGAACCGAGGCTGAAAAAAAATGATCGAAATAATCGTTGAAATATAGGGCCGATGGCAGATTTCGAGAGGTTTTTACGGGATGTATTTCGTTTTTAGGCTAATTTTTGCAATGGAGGAGTAAAGACAGGACGGTTTTATTTTTTTTTTAAAGCAGAGACCGTTTTTAGGGCTTAAGGGGGAGGGGGAGAGTTGCTTCTTTTGCTCTCCTTTTCTTTTTTTTTTGTTTTATGAACATTTTCCGCTCCCTTTTTTAAAAATTTGTGTGCTTTTTTTTTTTTTTTGGGAGATGTCTACATAAAGACACAACACAGTCTCTTTTTATCCGCTTTTTCTTTCTTTCTTTTTTTTTTTTTTTTTTTTTTTTTATAAATATAGCTAGAGAGAGAGAGAGAGGAGAGAGAGGAGAGGAGGAAACTGCAATCGGAAAGGTTGTTGAATTAACTATCCTCCAAGCCAAATGTTAGAAAAAATATTTCTCGTTTGAATAAAGCCTGCAACATTTTTTTTTTTTTTTTTTTTTCTAGAAGCACACAAATTGCTGTTCTTTTATTTTCCCGGGAAGTGAAATGATGGAGAGTTGGATCTCGCAGTGAAGAAGAAGGATGAGTTCTTGTTATGTACCAAACGGGGCCAGCTTGGAGGATTGCCATTCCAATCTATTCTGTCTGGTAAGAGATTTAAAACTAAAGGAAAGCAGCCATTTTTAACTAGCTGAACAGGGGCTAAGCTAACGTTAGCCACACAGGCATCAGTTGATAGGAGCTTAGCTAAGGCTTACGGCCCTGTCGAGCTGACATCATTTCAGGACAACAAGGTACCCTACTTCGCTTATGTTAACGTATTCCCTTTTGTTTTAACACCTTGCCACTTAGTTACAACCCCCTCTCTGTTTATAAGCAGCTTTTTCGGCGACGTTTACGTTATTTTCCATTCTCAAACCAAACAGTCAAGGTTAACGCCGCTCGCTGCTTGTTTTTAAAGCTTCATTTTACTACATTTCTCTGAGCAACATATCGCCCTGTTAGCACGGAAAATAACTGCCAAAAAAAAAAAAAAAAAGAGAGAGTTTTTAAGTTGTTGTTGTTGTAGCACTTTCTCCCTTTCGCCTCAACACCTTGTTTATTATTAACTTCCTATCTCGCTCTCGTTGCATTTCCACTATGTTTTTATCAAGTGGTTTGAAACACTTCATGCACTTCACAGTTTGTTCGGTTCAGTCAGTGAGACTACTAAAAAAAAAAAAAGTGCTTTTGCTGTGAAATAGTATATATTTTTTGTATATTTATATATAAAACACTGACAACTCCTGGAGGGACGAATGTCAATGCCCAACTTGCACAGCTTGTCGATAAAAAGCACGCCCCTTATTATGCTTTGCTTACAAAGCTCTTTTCCCTGCAACTGCAACAAGCATGTAACAGTATTATTCGTGCTAACAGTGTTTGTTTGCAAGTGTTAATTATTTATGTATTATGTCATTATCTTGTTTGTCACTGGCTTAATCTCCTTGGACTTCATTTTCTAGTATTCACACCAACTAGGGCACAGGCCCCAGGCTGATTATATAATCTCTGGCATACATTCATGGACATTACAAACAATCTAGGTAGCTGCATATCTAAACTACACTATGAACTTCCTACTACTATGAATTAGGATGAAGCGTTATGACGTGTTCCCCCCTCCTCCTCCTCCTCCTGTTTGTGTGTCTCTGAATATCTTTTTCATCATATCGTGTTGTCAGTTGTGGCCAGGTGACATTACCCTCTAATCGTTTGTGGTTGTGAGATCCTACACACACTCTTGAGTTCACAGGCATTCTTTTAAATCCCTCAGTGAGATAAATAGTGCAGTGAACCTCGGGAGTTCAGCGCATGTAAAGGTGTTGCTTGAGTGTACAGTTCCTCCTCTGGCTGGATAATCAACAACATGGTCTGGATGTGTTTGTTGTTGCAGTTAATTGTCTTGTCAGCAGGCTTAACTACATTTCCACTCCAGGTTAGCCGGCGAGTGTAAATGCAACCTGCACGAGCTGCCTCCACAGCTGCAAGTTGTCGACGCTACAATGTAACTTTTAAGGAAAAGACATTAAAGGACACAGGACCGCTTTTGTGGTGCAGCGGATGTTGCACGCACTCATGCAAAATGTTAAAAGTTAAATGAGGAGCGAGAGGGAGCAGAAAGACGTCAATAGTAATGATGACATAGAATGTACTGTAATAACAATATAGTGAAATACTACACTGCTTTTACCACAAATTGACACAGCTTCAAAGCTGTCCACCCCCTAAAGGTAACATTTCATTGCAGAAAATCCCCACTCTCTCAATACTACTTAGTTGGGTCGATTGTGTGTGCTGAACTCGTAATTACAATGTTTACGACAGCACTTGAAGGCAGCGTCGGCTACAGTGGACAGGCGAGGTAGAGGCTGGTAGTTGTGCTGCTGCTGTGCCTGTCTGGCTGACATTTTCCTGCACACTGAGACTAAGCATAACACCACTGCTGTTATGACTCACTCACTGAACAGACTCCACTTTGTGGTTTTATGGTGAAAGAATGCGAACACATTGTGGTGCTTTTTCTCCCCCCCCCCTTCGTTTTTCACTGGATAGTTTTCTGTGGAGTATGATACTACTTGTTGCATACTTTTTATGTGTTCTTTTGAAAGGGGGGTTATTGGATTTTTAACTTGGGAGTGTAAATTCAGTTTGTGTTCCTGTACTGTGCATCTTTTGTAGATGTCTTCTCACAAAATTTGTAGCTGGAGCTGCCGTGCATTTCGGCATCGGAGTAAGTTCTAACATTTTAAAAAAAGCACTCTTCTCTTTGGTGCTAGCATCCAATGTAGCACACAAGAGCTGTGTTTCCAGTAGCTCAAATGAAACTGAAATTGCGCTTTTCTCTCCCAAAAAAATGCAAACGCACACTTGTTAGTTTCGTGTCTGCTCCATGACGGGGGTTAACTGAGAGGTGACAGAAAGGGAAACAGAACAGGAAAAGAGACATGGTAGAAGAGGGTCATCTGCAACATGATTTGAGCAGCTTCACCTGTTGCTTGTCTCATATCTTGAAAGGCAGGAAGGCAGCTGTTTGAACACAGTGTTCCCTACTGAGACCCAGAACCCTAAGTGGCCAGAGGGAAGGTGAGCAGCTGGCAGAATCAAGGGTCGTAACCCCCCCCCTCAAGTACGCGTCACCTCAGGAAAACTTCCTGGCCATATCCAGTGTGGCTTTGGTCTTAGATTCCCCCTCCTAATGCAGTGGTGTGATTTTTGGCTTTGGCGTATGAAAGATAAAACTCATGACCCACAAGCAGTTGCTCACATACCTGAACATTTATAAAGACACAGGCAGGGGGGAAAAAGCTTGCAGACTGATAGCATTAAGTGTTCGAGGCACACTTGTGTGGACAGCCTGGAAAGCATGGACGTTGGGAGGAAACGCACAAGATATCTTTGGCACCGTCTGTTTATGCACACAGGCTGCCACTAATTTATTTTGAAAGGACAGACAGAACAACTGCAGCAGGCACATTTATCCTTGATAGAGCAGTCTGCCTCTTGGATATTGTTGATGAGGAGCGCAGTACTGACGTGTCTGGTCTTTGACAGAGGGGCAATTCAGTTCTGCCTCTTCAAGCTCAGGAATATGTAAGGACAGAGGTTAATCATTTGTCTCTTGTCCACAGTTTAGTTTAATACACAAACACTTTTGTGCAAAATCTGACTCTCAACACTCCTGACAGTCAGAACAGAGGTACACACTACAAGTAATGTGACTTAATGTCTCTACACTGTAGCTTGCTTTTTATGACTTTTTAATGCTATTGACAATGCAATTTTAATGCCGGTTTAATTCCAAAATAATACAGCCTACAGTTAATCTGTGCGACTATACAGATGGCTTGTTTAAGAAGTAGACCTCTGTAATTATATTTAAAGGTCATGCAGCATTCAGCCAGACATTAATGAATGTAGTTTTTTTTTTTTTTTATTGGGATGAAGTTGTACAAGATGCTGCTGTGTCCAAAGATAAACTTTTTAGTGTTTCAACAGGGACATTTTGTTTTATCCTATTGTTTGTAGAATCATAGATTACATAAACAAATTTCTACTCTCATCATTAGTTACATCCACTATGAATCAGCAGTGTAAATAGTTATTTCCTGTGTAAACAAAACAGAATCAGCTTGAAGTTTTGTGGGAAGAGACATGTTTCATTCTCCCAAATATTCTCCGCAGGTTTAAAATAAACTCATTCAGCTCTAGAGCTGCTACAAAACACTCTCTCCTGCCTTTCTCAAACGTTTTAGCCGGTGTAACTTTAACAGAAACTCTGTTAGGGTTCAGTTTAAGACGTGTGAAGGCTCAGATTAAAACTTGTTGGCCTCGTGCTCTCTATTGTCCAAGAGTGCTCTGGATGTCGGCGAACACTTGTCAGCTCCACACACCGCAGCTGGTCAACATCACGTATCGCATAAATTGTCATTGCACTGCAACAAATGTTTGCAGCGCCATCTTTTCTCCGGTGAAATCAAACTACTGTACTCGGCAATCGCCAAGTATTGATCCAGTGGAGTGTTTTACAGCTGGTAGTTATTGACACTAGAGGCAATTAGTGTTTTTTTGTTTTTGTTTTGTTTTTTTAAACACTGAATAGATTTCATATTATTATTATTTCAGATTAGCATCTGTTGACGTGAACACAGAAGCCTGTTAAGAAAATAATATCTTTTGAAGTGTTGTGTTGTGCGTCTGTAGAGTTATGATTATAATGAAGTGGCTGTGACAGTTCTAGTGTATAACACTCTTAGTTATTAAAGAAGATTCATTAATTACTGACTAATACTTACTAATTGCATGTTGACAGCAACACATAGTGTTTGGTTACCGCTATATTTGCTGCCGTGAAAGTTTTTTGTGCCGTATATTCTTAAGGGAAAGATTCATAATGTATTCAATTGCCTGGTTGGCAGAGAAACTGCAGCATAGACGCAAACATCCTAAAAGTGACAGAAACAGTCGCAAAAAAGGTGATGAATAGGACTGTAATGTAAGATGAAGAGTCTAGCCTTCTGCTCTTGTAGGCTGCTGTATTTCATTCACACATTAACAGCGCAGCAGCAGCAGCAGCAGCAGCGGCGGCAGCAGCATTAATCAGTATTTTGGCTGTGACTGCTACTATAGCAGCTAAATCTCAGTCGGTCGGTTCAAGTTGCCCTGTGTGTGCAGTTGTACTACGGTAACTGTAGTTAATAACAAGACGCATGTCAGTGTTTTCTCTCCGTGTGCTGTTATAAAAGTCGCCTGATCCCAGGCTGAACGTTGATTAAACCGTCTCATAACCACACGTGTGTGTGTGTAGGTATGACTGTGTTGCTTTTATCGGAATATCAGCTGCAGTATTCACCAATTAAACACATGTTGGTGCGCCGGTTAACTCAGTAGGTGGAGCGTGCACCCCCACGTACAGGCTCAGCGGCCCAGGGTTCGAATCCGACCTGTGGCCATTTGCTGCATGTCATCCCCCACACTCTCTCTCTCTCTCCCAACCTTCTGTCACTCATCAGCAGCTACGGTACAATAAAAGTTCAAATAAACACGTGTTTGTCAGCTTAGAAAGTCGGTCACCAGCAAATATTACTTCATTATTTGTTACTTTTTAAATAACATACGGCTAATTGATTTAATAATAGCTTATTTTCATTTGATCAACTAATCAATGAATGGTCGAATTGTTTCATAACAGACTGTAAATGCTCATTTGCTGTGCTGAAGGTTGCACCATATTCTTGTAAATGTAACGTTTACGCAGATGAACATAGGGTAGGAAATGTTTAGATTGAGAGGCCCTCTGTGATGCAAATATAAGACAACGCACTCTATATCGACATTAACAAAATGTTAATGTTGTAACTGTATCCACTTTTGTATTGTATCTGTATTAGATCTGGCCTGTAAGAGCAATCGTAATGTACATCTCCTTTTGTATTAAGTGCTTGTCGGTGTCTCATAAGGCCTGAGAGCTACATTTTAAAACATAAGAGATGTTTCAGACACAGGAAGAACATATCGATAGTATCAGGAACAAAAAAAAAAATTCAAATGATTGTAACTAATATAGATGAAATGATTTCAAGCATGAGTAAGTGAGGAGAAAAGGCAAGAGTTTCTGAAACGCCTATTTGAATAAGACTTGTGTCAGTTAGCTTGATGCCTGACTGTCTGTGAGCAGCACATAATCACATCTAAAAGTGTGAAACCAATCTCCACGAGGAGGAGTGGCCCATAATAAAATCTTATGAACAAAACCTTTTATGTGATGAAACACACCAATACCGTTGGGGACCGGCCATGGTCAGCGAAGACGACGTGGCTGTTCGCTTGCTAATTGCCTAAACTGTGCTGCTTATGGTCTGGTTTCACAGTTAACTGTTGTCCCCACCCTCTCTTTGCATTGTGTGCACAGATGTTTCCTAGCGAGCTGCAGGTGTAACGTAGTGCTTCTCACACTCCAGCAGGAAGGAGCAGCCTTCAAACTGCTGCAGCTCTGTTGTAAACGCACAGACCGAGCTCTCGCTGTCTGCACCTCGGAGCTTGTCCTCGGCATGTGTAGCAGCTTTTTGAAATCCTCAGGAGCCAGATTGTTCATCAGCGATCATGATGTTTAGATCATACGTCCCGACAACTGCTGTGTTAAGTTGTGACACAAGCATGCAACATTAGGTTTTTTTTTTTTTTTTGTATGCTTGGCAGATGCTTTTCCCCTTTTAGTTAGCGGTGGAGAACAAATTAAACACATGCTTTCCCTTTATTGATATTTCACAGTTTATACTTCATCATTTTTGAGCAATATGCCGTGGTTCTTAGGTCTATTAATGGTTTGTCCACCTGTGTGTGTGTGTGTGTGTGTGTGTGTGCTCACTACGTCTTACAGCTTACCAACTTGTTGTGATCCCGCTCTGCTCAAGCTGACACCACACAATGCTCTGTTTTGACAGTCCCCAACCAACCCCCACCAACACCATCACAACTAACACCACAAATCTCCCAGCTTATCCCTAGCCGGGCAAAAGACCACTGCTTCGACCACAACCGCGGGTAATCACTTGTTCAGGCTCAGCGCCTCTGCACTTGAGTTAAGATATCCCCTGAATTGTAATGGATTAATTGGTTGAATATACAGAGGGACAGCTTGCCAACTCAGCCTGAACGGAATAGGACTAAACGGCATGAAAATGAACAGTCCGTGTTCGCACAGATTACTTGGAAACGTCTACAGGGATAGATAGAGGACCGAGATTGCCAGCAGAAATGAGGATGTCAGCCTAAGGCATCTTGTGTGTTTTGCGGTAGTTAGTGTGCGTATGCGTGTGTTTAGGTAGACACGGGTTGTCTGTCGGCGCTTGGGTGATAAGCAGCAGGGCTAGCTAGCAGTGGAGCGTAATGTTCCTGCTTTAACACTTAATAACCCCGCCAGTGATTTACTGCCTATGAGGCTTTTTCCTGTGTGTTTTGTTCTCTCTATAAAAGCCAGACAGCGTTTATAGAAAGGCAAATCACCCCCCCCCCCAGCACTCACCAGTAATGAGGATTAAGGTGGTGAGACCACATTTACCAGCATTAGTTTTTTTTTTTTCCTATTTGTGTTTCGAACATGTTGTTCGTGGTGATATTGAAAGCACCTGAAGCACAAGTACATAGTTTGTTGCAGAAACAAACAAATGTCCCAATTTTGGGGAAATTTCTCTTTTGAATCAACGCTCTATGGTGCTCCATTTTCTTGTCATCTAATGTGGATCTCTCTATCTTTCAATCTCCCTCCCCCCGTCTCTCTGTTTTTTGTTCTTTTTATTTCAGTTTTGACAACCTGGTTGTCAGAAGTAGTTGGGAGGGGGGGGGTGAACTGCCCCATAAAAGAGGATTAATACCTACTCTTTACACTCTGCTCAGCACGTTTACTCCAAGGTGCTGAGTGGATCCTGAAGCAGCGACTCTGCACACTAACAATTTCCTTTTTCTCTCCCTCTCTCCCTTCCTCCTCTTGTCTTACAGGCTGACTTGACAGGGATCAAATGGAAGAGGTTTGTGTGGCAGGGTCCCACCTCTGCTCCCATCCTCTTCCCGGTGACAGAAGAGGACCCCATCCTATGCAGCTTCAGCCGCTGCCTGAAGGCGGACGTGCTTAGTGTATGGCGGCGCAGCCAGCGGCAGGGCCGGAGGGAGCTTTGGCTCTTCTGGTGGGGGGACGACCCCAACTTTGCAGATCTCATCCACCACGAGCTTGCAGGTGGGGCCTCCTTGGCATGTCATTTGGAAAACATTATGTATATTTTATTAAGCCGTGCAGGTATGTCTTTATGATGCTTCCTCACCACATGGAGGTCACGGGGCAAGGTCGCCTACTGAACAACACCCGGAGTGCTTGTCTCGATTCACTGATTGAGTTCAACAGAACTGGGAGAGTGCTGACATAGTCTGACATCGAGGTGTTTTATTATAGTTGGAGAGCAGTTAATTTACGCCGCTGCTGCATGATAGTTAGGCAGATAGTCAGCCAAGTTAGCCTTCTTAGTTCTTTTGGCAAATTAGATGATTAAAGACGGACAGGGGACTGCTATTCAATTCTCTGAGTCACTGCTCTGGTAAGAAAAATAATCTATGAATATGAAATTCATCTCCCCTACCAATGCACCTTTTGTTGGACTCATTCAAGGTTATATAGCTAAAAGAGTGATGGCTGTAAAAGATAGCTGGAAGTGTAGAGGGCTCGCAGCTTTTGTAAAAGAAGCACTTGAACATCGATCACCCTGTCAAGATACGTTATTGGTTGTACAATGAAAAATGATACAGATTTCACTGCTTGATTGTCAGGTAGGCACAGGGGAGATACCCTGTAAGTGAGAGCCTCAGGGAAGTGTTAAAATCTGTGTGATCTGATGCCTCCCTAATGCCCCTTTTTTACCCTTCTCTGACTGATAAGCTAGTCAGCCAGGCTGGTAGTGCCAGCACCTGCGGGGCAACTCCCTTTCTCCGGAGACACTGGGCATCATGCTGTCTCATTATTGCATGTGTGTTTCAAAGAGGGGCATCATATTTAAGCGATTGCTCCCCTACAGGAGATGAAGCAGCACCTCGCATGTCGCCATTCCACAGAGGATGAAGGTATAGGAAACTGAGCTCAGTCCGATTATAACTTCTGAGAGATGCGCTGCGTGCAGGAGCAGTCATGCGGAAACGAGGCAAATGCATCCACGCCCACCTCTCCTCTTTTTCCCTCTTCAGTAATAGTAACATCGAGGTGGAAGATAGAAAAAAAGGCCATCTTTATTCATGTTCTCTGCCATGCAGATTGAACTTTGGAGTCCTGAGCCAAGCACAGCCTGTCTGTGACCCTTCTTCATTACGGGACATTGTGCCTGAAGTGGACTCAAAATGGGAGCCGAAGGCTACGATGGGCAGCTCATTTAGGCCTAACGGGTCCTGGTAATTACCTGAAGCGTCTGGCTCAGGCCCTCTAATGGAGTGTGCTACATTTCAAGTAGGAAGGGATGGTATGGAGAATCTATATTTGGAAATTGTTCGGAGGCAGTGCTGTATTCTTACGCCGGTTTTGGGGAGATTAAAACTGATATTTTTTTGTGTTTCAGGAGATAGAAATTAGCTAACTGAATATTGACGAGAAAAACAACTTCCTTCCAGGTATTTCGAAACAAAATGATGAATCGTGTTTTGGCGGGACTCTTGGCAAAGTTTGCTTCAGATATGTTCCTTGAATTTTTAGTCAAACACCACATGTACAGGCCATCTATTCCTCTTGAGGACGATCTTGACGTCGACAGTCACAGAAACGTGCATCCCGTGTACTCGATGAGATATTTTACATTCCTCACTCCCTGTGTTCCTCAAGTGTTGCACCCTGACTCAACTGCGTCTCGGTGTGAATGGTTCCCAGATGGGCGGTGTAATCCGTGTTTCCTGTTTTGGAAGCTGCCTGTTCCTTTCTCTCTAGTGGAAGATGTCTTCCTCCTCCTCCTCCTCCTCCTCCTTCTTGAGCCCTTTCCCCTCCTGTAGCTGCTATGGGGCTCTGCCAGTGAAATGAAGCAGAGCAGCCCCTCTAGATGGATCTAAAGTCAGCCAGAGGGCTTCTTTCACTCGTCCTCCTTCCCCCATCCTCCGATCTGCAGCTGCTGATCAGTGTGTTCAGGACAGTGTCCTGAGACGTGTTAACACAGCTCAGACGGGGATGGAAGAATGTCGGGCCCTATGTGGCTACATGGCTTTACCGTCCTCTCTTAAAGACCCTTTAAGGTAGAGCTGCTCCAAGAACAACTTGTGCCGGACAACACATTGTATGAACCGTTTCTTTTTGAGCATAATTCATCACTTAGTGCGGTGGCTTCGTCAGTCCTTCTCCTAAGGTCTCACATTCTTGCTGATTGTCGCTCTGACTATCTAATTGGGAATGAGGGGATGTCGCGTGAATACTGATAGATTAAAAAAAAACAAAAAACGAAGGTTGTCTTGGTCCCGAGCATCAAGATTGAAGATCACTGTTTGCGTGTGTGGATGATGATTGACAGTCTGCTGTGTTTGTGGACTCTCCTGGGTGCTCTGCCTGTGGAGGCGCCAATCGACAAATATCAGCTAGCATCGGCAGGGCAGGATCGAGCCATACCCGTGCACTCAACTGGAATGTCACAACTGTTGTCGCCTTTTTTTTTTGTCCCCACACTTCTGTTTGTTTGTTTTTTTTGCCTTTGGTCCTAGTCTGTCTTGGGAATTTTAAAAAGCTTTATTTCCTTTTTGTGTTTTCAGCCTCCCTTCTTTTTTAGTCTTTGGTGCAATGTTGGCGGTAAACATGAAAATCCGCTCTTTTCCTTTTTATATTTCAGCAAGCTGAAATGGCACTTGCTCATTCTCCCTGCACACCCCCTCCACCCTCCCCTCCACCCTCATTAGATTAGCGGCCTGTGAAAGTCTTTTAATTTTGAGCAAGTGCCATTTCTGTATACCAGCGTGCCAGTAATCCCTTCTCTCCAGGGAGATGAGGGGAGAAGGAGTGAGCTGGAGAGATGAGAGAGTAGTGAAGGGCGGAAAACTTGAGGGATCTTTTAACGTCTGACACTTAATCGCCATTGAAGGAATGTAAGGGGTAACCACCGAGCCCCTTCTCCACACTGTTGGACAAACCCGCCTTGCGCTGCTAACACAACGAGAAAACCAATTCTAATTTTCCCCTGGCCATGCACAGAAATTATTCCAAACAATGAATGCCATTGCTGAATTAAACACCCTCCTCCCCTCCCAGCGGTTGAGTATAGGCATGTATTCTTATGCAAATGCATTGCTCTCTTCATCGTCCTCTCCACTCAAAAGCTGGGGGAATCTCCTGACCAGGAGCATGCAAAGAGAAAGATAAATGGCTGCCTTTTCCTCCCTTCGAAGATCCACTGATCTTTTTTTTTTTTTGTGCATAGAAATTAGGAGTGGATGTCGGTCTGTAAGAGTAATTGCTCTGTGGTACATTTCTCCTAAGTTCTTACCAGCCTGTCCCAGTCCCTTTTCCCTCCCTTCATAGTGTACTTCCTCTGTACAACAAAATCCCACTGGGACTTCCACTGCTGGCAGTCTGGCACCACGTTTCCCTCTTGGGTCTTTCCTCGTTCACTGTTCCCTCAGCTGCGTGCGGCTCGGAGAGCGGTGGGCTTCACATTGCAGTCATTCTTCACCTTTCTGATTTTAAGTTGGAAAAAACTTCAAACAAACAAGCGTTTTGATTTGACATTTAATTTTTTGAAGTATCTGGAACATCTATCCGTGCACGTGCCGCTTTTTGGATGATTAATTCTTGAGGGGAAGGTTAAAAAGGAGAGACTGTCATCTGCCGTCCAGAGCAGGTTATCAGCGATCCATCTCCGTCGTAGTCCCCAGAGCTCACACGTCTATTCATTACTGGGTGTCGGGTCAGAGAGCAAGAGAGAGAGAACTGGTGGGGGAGGGAAGAAGAAGAAGAAGAGGACTGCATGTAAAATGTCTCTCCTCCACCAGTTGATGATGAACACATTGTTTGGAATCTATCCAGCGACCGAAGAAGCAGACCTCATTTTAGCAGCACCTGTGAACTCGTGAGAGTGTTGATCTTCTGACGGTTGTTTTGGTTTCCGCTGGTATGCAGTAATTCTTGGAATTTCTCTAGCTTTACCAAGTTCATAGGATTTTATTTTTTTTTGCTGTTCTGGTTTGACCACTCTCCTGTGTGTCTGTTCGAGTCATGGGTGAAATAAAAACAACCCTGCTTTGCACCTCAGGGCAGAATACTCAGTTCCGAAGGGCATATTTCATTAGTCTGTGAGGCCCGTGTTGACTGAAAGTTTCACTATTTTACAGGTCAGACTATGTATTTTGTTCCTGTCTTTAGTGAAGATCTCACAACTTCCAAATTATTGAACCGCCCTTATCTGTGAGAGATGCTCTGTTTGAAGCACTGCCTGCAGAATACAGATGTTTGTTGACAGCAAATATCCACCGCACTCGAGTACCAGAAACATCTGTTGAAATGATGTCTCATACAGTGACTGTATGATGAGCCAATGGTGGGCTGATTCATACCAAATCAGCTGCTACGGCGAACATGCGGTTTTATTTGAATGGGGGTAATGCCAAAGGGTATACCGGGGAAAAAATGCAGCAACTTGCGGTGGAGAAGGAATAACCAGAATCAATTTTTTAAGGAACCCAACATCACGCTGTGGTGGCCGATCTGACAATCAGACGAGGCAAGCTGCTCCACAGTCATATCACGAAAACCAGGTCCTATCTAGGTGCAGTTTGTGGACTAAACTATGATGCTCTCCTAACTTCTACTTCTGTGTGTGGCTTGCAATTTAGGCTGCAAATATCCTGTCAATCCTTTGGTCCATGTGCGTTTTTGTTTTGAGCGTGAGACAGCTGTGGTTGAGTGACGTAGACAGTGATTAAGAGGAGGGAGTTGCTTATGGTCACTTCTTTTTACAGATGAATAAAAACAGCATGTACATAAACGTATTTGCATGTTGGTTAGGGTCGGGTTATTTTTGGAAAGAACAGTTTCGTATGATGTATTGTCTGACCATATGTACGGCTTTTCCGAATGCCCACGCTTGAAGGCGGAGCGAAAAGTCAGTAGGAGTATCGTAATTGACTACAGATGTGTGTCCTGCTCATCATAAGAGTATCCCAGCCCTCTTATATTTAATGCAGGAAACAGTTTCTGTATCTAAATTAAAGTCTTTCAGGTGAAACTGCTGCCGAGTGTGTGCGTGACACCAAACCTCAAAACGCAATTTAGAAAAGCAAACAGATTTACCCGACATGCGATCTGTTGAAGGTACTGTGCAGTCGACAAGTGCCCTCAGCACTGTTGATTTATTGCTGAATGCGTCGCACATGGTAGACTCCAAATTCTTTTTCTTTGACTTAGACAGCTGTTTTAAACCACAGATTGTATTAAATGTAATAAATCATGTTTACTTGATGAGTGCTGCCGCCATCGGTACCACTATCTGCTTTCCTCCACTTGTCTGCATGGAGAAACTCGCCTGTGGATTTTAAGCGTTTTTAATCTTTACGACTTGACAAATTTTGACAATATGAAAACGTAGGATCACATTTGTCTATTACAGAGCCACATTCTTACAGCGAAATGTCAAGCCATCACTTATATGGTTGTCTGACTCTGCACTTGCAATCCTATTTTAAAGATTGTTATGGCATATTTGCTGTCTCGGATAGTGACAGAAGCGGTGACACACAAAAATGAATGTGATACTGATTCAGTACCCACAATGATGTAAGACCCATTGTATGCACTGCAGCCCAGTGGATGCCCCAGGCAAGGATTCAGAAAGGAGAAATGCCACTCACTCTTTAGAATTTCCAAATGTTATTGACTTGGACAGCCTGTGAAAGTCAAACTGAATTTTTTGAAATCTCCACACTTCAGCTGTAAACACGGACAAAGGGTGTCCAAAAGCTTTAAAGTGGACAGTGAAGAGTATCGGCCAGGAAGTCCTGGCTGTGGCTAAAACTAATTAAGAAACGGACTCAGAATACATAATTGGGACGGGAAACATTGCATTCTGCAATAACATATAAACACCCCTGCTGTTTTCTCATAACTTTGTCTCAGCAAATGCCACATTTTTTATTTTTTCCCCCTATTTGATTGCTACCAAACAACTCTGGAAATAATCTTAAACTAAGATTTGCTTGGACTGCACACTAGTTTGGCATGGTGGTGATTAGAGAGGCTGCAGATGTGTATCAAAGATAATTGGTCAGTGATACACGTGATTAACCTTGGCTTAGGATTTCTTTTTTTCCCCCCTCCTTCAACACAGAGAATGATGAATAGATAAACCCAGACCAGCTCTTAGGAGGGAAAAAGTAGAGGCCGATGGCTTTTGTGCTTGGGGATCAATTTTCCAGGGCTAATCTCCTGCCTGTGAACCACCCTCCGCTTTCCTCTCTTCCTCCTGCTCCATCTCCCCTGTCCCGCTCTCTCTCTGATGGATCTCCATTGACTGGCACAGCGCTGGGACTCGACCATGCATGCAGCTGTGGCCCATGGGTGCAGTCTCCCTCTCTAGCTCTCTTTCTCCCTCTCTCCGCTCAAGAAATATTCATTAATTAGTAATGGAGACTTTACAGAGCACCATTGGTTCTCTCTCTTTCCTTGCAGATAAGGGAGGAAGAGGAGGAGGTAGAGGAGGAAGTGTAGGAAGGAGAAAACCTTCTGGCCAGGCTTGGTAGAATCCCCCTGAGCACAGTCGATCACAAGGCATTAATCTTGCTGTTTAATGACCGACTGCTGCTCTAATTGCTTATACACAGGCGAGCAACTGGGTGGGTGGAAAGAGAGGGGCTCAAAAATATTTCCTCAGCTTTACTTACTTTTTTTTCAACTTTAACACTCGTGCCATTTTGTGATATGTTTTGGAGGTGAGCAGAGAACTGCTGCTGCATTGTATCTCGACGTTATCGTCGCTTGTTGTGCGCTCTTGTTTCAAAAGGTGTTTTTACTTGTTAGAAGTAGATGTGAGCATTCTTAATAGAGCTGCTGTGCACCCACTTAAGAGCTCTTATAAAGGTCAGCTCATCTGGGCCTGCTACACAGGAGGCAGAGACATGAAAGTGTCCCGGCCATCAGCTGAGCTCATAAATCTTTGTTTAAATGAGGCCACTCATCTTTCGCCCCGTGCGCTGACCACCGCGCACCATTCCCCACCCTCCCATCACATGTGCACTCATGAATCTGTCACCAAGCTGGAATTTTGGGTCACAGATGTAAGAGGAAAATTCACGCCGACCACGGGCGCGCGTAGTGTCTATTATAATCATCTACTTCACTTTTAAAGGTCCGGTGTGGAAGATTTAGGGCCTTTATATACAGAATCTGGCAGAAATTGAATATAATACGCATCACTGTGTTTTCATTAGTGCATAATCGCCTGAAAATAAGAATCGTTATGCATGTATTACCTTCGATGAGGCCTGTACGATTGTTCTGTCTTGTTTGAATAGTTTTATGCCACATTTTGCTATTTTGCAGTTTGCAGTCTCTCAGCACGAATCAAGTGTCACCCAGCGCTCTTACATTACAAATTATGACCCACTCCTTATCACATGACTATTTCTGCTGATTATCTTTTATCTTTCTGGAGCGTAAATTGTTTTTTCATCCAGTGGAACGTCACTGTTGTTTTGGATGTTGTTATTTATGTGGTGTAACGTCGAGCGCTGAAGCTTCTGTTCTTGCTTTTGTCCCAAAGAAGCCAGACGGGGGTTCACTCAGGGACCTGGGAAAACAAGTGCAACAAGGAAACCAAACATGTTCAGCATGTTTTCAAGTGTTTCTTGAAATTATTATTTATTTTTTTCCACACCGAAACCTATTCTGGAATTATTACCCTGTCATTGCTGCAGGTCAAGTCCCGAGACATCTGTCATGGGGCTTCCTCTATTTAAAAATGGCAAAGCAAAGTCCTGCTTGTCCCAGAGCAGAGAGAGTCACCCCTGTCCTAGATGTTGGCTTATGTTGCATTTCCAGTTCTAGTGAGTGAGTGTCACTTTGTTTACATCAGGACGAACGCTAGCTTTTGACTGCATGGCTGTCTCAAGCGGGGAGTGTTGCAGCAGGGATTGCATGATGAACATGAGGTCGTTAGGAACACTTGATGTAAACCAGACGCCTGTTTTTAGAGCTGCTCGGCGCTCGAGGGAGAGACCGTGGAGGAACAGGCGACAGAGGAGGAGGAGGAGGAGGTACGGGGCAGATGTGGTCTTGGCAAAGTGAAGCAGATGGGTTGACGTGAAAGTAGGTGTTGGGAGGTTTTCTGCCAGTTTCACAGAAGAGCCTTCATCCACGGAGGACTCGAGTAGGACTACAGGTTGAGCTGCAAATTGCAAGTTGGGTTGATGAGTCTCCTCTGCTGCTCTCCTCATTTCCCCGTGTCTTTCAGAGTGTCATCACTCACACTGATCTGTCTCTTCAGTATTAGAGTTTGGCCTAAATCCTATTTTGTTTCCTTTTGTCCCCTTTCCTTTCTCCTAAACTGCTGTCAGTGCCTCAGTGGGCCAGCTTGACTTTTTGCCCTTTTACCTACCTCCATGTTTCTCAGGATGTCCAGAGCAGCTGCTAAATCAGTCAAAGCAGACAACATCCACATTTTCTAGAAAGTTGAATGGCTTCACACTGTTGTTGGATGTTTTTTTTTTTTTTATTCTGCAGTTGCTGTTAAATTTTAATAGGAAATTGCTGTTTTCCTGCCTTTGCCCTGTTTTTCTGTGTTCCCGATCTTATCCCTCAAGTTGTGTGCGCACCTGATGAATTAGTTTGTTGCTCTCAAAATCATCAAGCACGTAGCCACCTTTACTTGGCAGCTGTCCTGAGATTGTTTTTCCTTTTTGGATGGGTGCAATGTTTTAAGGCTAGCTGAATGTTCTGTGCCGATTAGAGCCTTGGCATTTGAGAGTGGATTTCATGGGGTTGGGATACTTATGAAATACCTCTTTCCTTTCAAAATTAAAACTGACACTTATTCTTGTACATTTGGCCTGCTGATGCTTCTAATTGTATTCATGCAACATAGCTGGCTGTAAGCTCTCCTCGTCTCTTTAAACCAGTTTTTCAAACCTGCCAGGCTGGCACAGGACCCAGGGTGTCTCTCCTATTTACAGAAAGAAATTTCCTGTTTTAATACCTTTCGATTTAATAAATATCTTAATAAGAAAATATCTTAACCCACCCTTTCCATTAGCAAGCCAAAGGTGCACTTAATAATTCAATACATTTTGATTTACTTGCTTTTTTCGCCTGGCTTGTGCCTCCCCGATGCACCCCAAACTGACACGAAGGCTGGGTCACAGCCGTTATTTATTTCGCCTGTGCTCAGTCGGAGACGGCACACTTGGGGAGATGTTTGCTGGAGACTTGACTGAAAGAAGCTTAAGTGCTGTAAGATGTGAGCAGCGACTGTTAATGAGATTAGACCAGCATTCAGGCCAGCGCAGAATGTGATTCAGAAAGCAACTGTGATATGGGTACACTTTGAACAGCTTGGTACAGGGCAGTCTCGTTTTGGTTCTGTTAGCCATATGAAACCAAAAAAAAAATCAGAGGCCTGTTACAGCCTAATCACAGTCTAACTCTTTGCAGGTGTTGAACAGAAACTCAGAAGTGCAAATTCTACCCGAAAGTGTTGCTAGTGTGTCAGCTGCGTTTTGTTACTAACTAAACCATACTGATTTGTTTATCCCAGCATGTATAACGACACAAAGGAGCTACATCAAACATGTCATCTCATTTGCGACAGCGTCGCCCGAGTGTATGCATTTACCGGGAAGGAGGCTGAAACAGTCTGAGGGTACTAAGTCCTTTTCCCCCCGTCGTGTTCAAGCAGCGACTCGCTAAAACGGCAACAATGACAGTGGGAGAGACGTTACTCATAGTGTTTATCACAGCAGATATGTTGCCGTAATCATTTTTGCAGAAGACATTTATGCATGTGCTTATGCGTCGTCTGATCAAAGTGTGCGGGCCACAGTTTAATGTTCCAAGATTTGCACATAGCTAATGCCTGTTGTTCAATTCCACACGACTCGTTATGTTTTGCTGTAAGACACATTCACAAATGAAGAGAAATAAAATCTTGGTTTTTCCCGCTGTACCGAAAACAAAACCACTACTATTGAACTGTGACCTTGTCTACCGTTACAAACCTAAACCTCACTGTGTGTGTGTGTGTGTGTGTGTGTGGAGGAGCAGAAAGCACCTGAAACCTTCACAGGATAAAAGCAGGTTTCTACTTAACCTCCCTCTGTCTCAGTTAGCATTGCCATCGCTCTGCAGAATGATTTCAGATATGACCGACTGTTTTGCATCGCAGGAAATGTGCAATTTCTGCATCAAGGTGTCCAGCTTGAACTGGCACGTCCGTCACACTTATCAGAGTAACCGCTTCTCCCTCAGCGAGTATTCTTACAACGTCTCGGTTTCCTGTGTGTTTGATTAGAAGTACAATTGCTCACAGCTACATCCACGTTCCTGCGAGTTTGTCAGACTGGAATTGCAAGGTGTTTCATAATGTGATCCATAGGACTGAATTCATTGTGTGTGTTTAGTCAATGTGAAACTGTTCAGAAGTGACACCTGCGACAGCGTATACAAATTAATGGTGAAACATCAGTTCCTTTTGACCTGCTCATGACATTCTGTTGATGAGTCACGTTGTAATTTAAACGAGGTAAAACTGGATGATTCGAATATTTTTGACTTAAAAGCTTGATATTCGCGATACACGGGACTGTGACAACATGTTTTCTATGACAGTTGGCGCTCCCATACTTAACCTTGTAAACACTGATGCATATGCCTGAGTGACTGTGCCATCTGAAGTGTAAGGTGGCTTTATGCCATGCTTTTTTTTCTACCAACTACAGCAGTGACATGCACCGTTCTCACTGCAGTTGTAAATAGAGATTTTGTGCTGGAGATTGGCATTGTTTACCCTGGATAGTTTCTTGCAAGTTTCCACTCTTCTCACTTTTTTTGTCTCCTCTTTTTTTTTTTTTCCCCTTTTCCTCAGCCGAGGATGACGGGCTCTGGGAGAACGGCCTTTCCTACGAATGTCGCACGCTGCTGTTCAAAGCCATCCACAACTTGCTGGAGCGCTGCCTCATGAATCGCAGCTTCGTTCGCATCGGCAAGTGGTTTGTCAAGCCCTACGAGAAGGATGAGAAGCCCATCAACAAGAGGTACGTCTGCACCACTCGTTCTGCTGAGTTCTTATCCACGCCGTGTCTGGTTTATGGCACGGCTCAGCGCAATGCACCTGCAACCTGGAAATGGAATTTTCTTGCCCTTTCTAGACATGTTATGTCTCTTGTTGTTAGGCTGCGATATGGTCTGGTGCAGATCAGGCTGAGCTCTGCTCCGGCAGACACAGGGTTAGGGGTTCTGTTCCCACTGGGCAGCACTTGATGCTTGGACAGAGGCAGATTTTAAATAGCATATATATAGTACCAGGGATTTCCTGCTCCATATTTTATTTGGCACTGGTCTCGATTAAATTATCTTATGATACTCAGTCCAATACAATATTTATTTTAACAGATTTTCTTTATGATTCATGGACGGTGCACGCTCAGCTTAGAGTGAGGATGTATAAAAATTTGTAAAACAAAATAGTGAGCATGTTTTTTAAACTGCTGGTTCATTTAACATGCTGCTTTAGAATCAGCAAAATATTGAAGTTAAGCCCGAGTATAGATGCGTAGCTAAATTATATGCAAAGTGACGACTTGTTTATGAACCCTGAGCTGCTCAGCTTGCTTGCACATCACCATATTATTAGCTGGGTTGAAACTGCTGGCTTCTGTTTATTTATTTTGTGCGCCCCACGGTTGACGTGCGGGTCGCTTGCTCGCAGGTTGCGTTGCCGTTAGTTCTCTTTTTTTAATGGAGAGCAATTGGGCACTTTTGACAGCTGCTGTACCCAAGGCAAACAAACAAACAAAAACAAAAGGACTGTAAATGGATCAGGCTTCATTTAACATTATTGATGCATGAACAATCTCGCTCTGGATATCACCGCGTTGTACACTACATTACAATTGTGATACGAGACTTTTAAAAAAGACTGAAAGAGGTGCTGTTATGCCAGTGCCAGCACTCTCTGTCTCCTATCTCTCTCTCTCTTTCTCCTTCTCCTTCTCCTCTCGCCGCTCTGAGTGTATTTGTGTACAACTGAGACATGCTCCATCTCCTCTTTGCTATCTGCTGAGCTGGATTTCTTGCTCTTGGTGTCTGGGTTTATTGATAAGAGATGGAGACGCGGGTAGTGAGGAGAAAATGACCACGACAGTTTTTGCACCCTGCACCTCACCTACTCCCTGACTCTTGCTGCCTCGTGCAGCTGTTGCTTGACAGCTCAAATGCAGGTTTTTCCATCTTAATTTTAGTTTTTGAAATCATAATTGTGTTGAGGTGTGACAGATGTTACGATTGCACGTGCAATAACTGCAGGGCAGCATATCTAAATTTCCAAAAGAGCTCACTAATCAGAGGAAGCAAAAAGAGGCCAGCAAACTCCCAGCTGTATATTGCGTGTGTCAGTGTGTTATTGTTTCTGGAGTTGTTTTGGTGTTGATGCCAGATTTCCCAGTCAGGTGACCACAGGGGCCACGCAGTGATATAATCTTGTGCGACCACAGACACGTGTGTGTGTGTGTGCGTTTTGTATTTGCTTTCAGGCCAGTCGCTCTGTCCTGGATAGAAATGGCCAGAACTGTGCTACCTGCTGTTAGCTTGTCTTTATTATCACCACGATGTGTGCTGTCAGATCAGAGGTGCCAGGATCTTTCAGGGGCCGTGCATCTGTAGACAATAACTCTTATCTCTCAGGACAAGTATGATAGATTTTCACTTAACCGGGAGAATAATAGACAAAATATTACAGAAGAACAAGCCGCTTCTCTTTTAAGCTATATTCATGGCTTGTTTTTAGCTCCATTGCCTCATTACCCAGTACACTGATCACAGAGGGCCCCAGTCAAGGGAGGGAAAAAAACAAAACAATGGTCTTTTCCTCCGCTCTGGAATTCACAGGCCACCCTCTGTCTGTGTGTCTGGTTCTCTCTCTTTCTCTCTCTCTCTGTACTCCCTCTCCCCTTCCCTCCATCCCCCTCTGCTGTCACGGCGCAGACTGGGCAGGTTATAAATAGTGGTGCAACCACCCTGAATCTTAGTTGTCGTCAAGGATGTTTGTCCTCTCCCTTTGGTGTGTTCCGCTGTGCTACAGCCACGCTGGGATTTCGACAAACAAAGCACCACAGAACTGTGACGGAAATTTACTAGACCCCCCTTTTGTGTGTTTTTTTTTTTTTTTTTTTTTGATGTTGCTACTGCGCCCAGACCAGCTGGTCTGACAGTGAAACATTTCCCGAGCTGTTATTGATGCAGGGCTGTCGTGTTTGTTATTAAATGGCCCAAGTAATGTTGGTTTTCATCTCGTGCTCTTATGCTTGCATTTTATCCAGAGCTCTTCTACCTTCGATGTGTCTCGTCACCATGGAGATGCCTAAGTTTGCTCCACCAGTACTGCCATAGAGAACTTCGTGTACATCCCTAGGGAGCCTTTGTCCTCATGGGTGGTCACGACGGTACCTTTTATGTCAGCGCTCGGATATTACATGATTCTCAGTGACCCGCTGGTTCTGTGGGAGATGTGATTGAAAAGTTCCGGGGAATTCCCGCGCTTATTGTTCTATGAAATGTGTACTCAGCTGTACATTGTTTCACACCTGTCATTCTTGGATACCTTTTCCTTCCTTCCTTCCTTCCTTCCTTCCTTCCTTCCTTCCTAAACAGAAATGCTAAATTGATAATGTGTTTGCTAACACCTCTGCTCATCTGTCTCCTCTAAGCATCTTGTTCACCTTTCATCGACACGCACGAGTTAGTATCGCCTCTTATTCCAAATCTCAATTGGATTTGCAGCAAAGAAAGTCAATTTGTGTAATGAAATTGTTTTCTTCAGAGCATAATCTGTAGGGTCATAGTCAAACAAACACAACACACTTTACTTATCAACAGGATTTCCATCATTATATCTCTGATAATCAAAAATGTTGAAGCTCCCAAAGTTCAGTTTAGGCCCGAGTGGTTGTTTTGATGCCGTCATCAGACGTTTGTTTAAGAGTCGGCTGCAACATAGCATTGGACACACAAACTCATATCCATCTTTTACTGTGCTGTTAGACATGGCTGTAAAGCTGCAACTGATGATCATTTTCTTGATCAGTTGTTTTGTGTCAGAAAGTAGTGAAAAATATCTTCAAATTTCCCACAGCTCAAGGTCAATATTTTTATATTTTGATGAGCTTGTTTTATTCACCAAAGTGTCAAAAATCATGTTCAGTTTGCTGTTATGCACGATTTAAATACGAGAAACAACATCTGAGAAGCTGGAACCAGCAAATTTTTGGCAATTTTGCTTAAAACGGTTAATGTATTGATTCATCGATTAGTCAGTTGATCTTAATAAAATCATCTGTGGCTATTTTGATGGTTGATCACAAAACTCCAAAACATTTTCTTGTTAAAGCTTCTCGAATGTGAAAGTTTGCTGCTCTTCCTTATCTTAAAATTATAGTTTATTTAATAATTTTGCAGTTTGGATACATTTCATTACTTTCAATTTATTGAAAAAGCAGATTAAGCAATTCCAAAAATAATAGTTAGCTGCAGCTGTAATCGATTATCAGAATAGTTGCTGATTAATTTTCTGTCAGCTAATTTATTAATCTGTGCGTGAACGCACAGTTGAGGCGTGTCATTATCAGTCATCGGTTATTTGACTTTTAGCAATAATAAATACTAAAAAGATCTTGACTGCAGTCAAAACTGCTTATGGGAATCACTGGCTGATCATCAGAAAGCCCCCCTGCAGCATCCAAAGTCTCCAGTTGGTGGAGGCTGCGGCCAGCTGACAGTGTTCATAACCTCAACCCCAGACCTCAGCCTGTGTTGAAATGCTTACATCATCTCTCCTCTCCTCCCTCTCTCTCTCGCTCTCTCCCCTCTTCTCTCCCCCCTCCTCCTCCTTTTGTATTTTAGCCTGATGTGTGTGTATGTGTGTGTGTGTGGAAAGCAGCAAACTGAATTTTCAGAATTTTTGACAATGATTACGTCTATTAGTGCCTCCAGTTCCTCCTACTGCCCTCATATTAAGACATCAAGGAATTAGTCATGTGTTTTTTTGGCATTTTATGAGCATGCAAGAAAAAGAAATGTCAAGATAAATGCTAAAAGAAAGATTATTGAACTGTTTTTTTCATATTTTTTTCTTCAATAAATCAGTGCTCATTGATTGGTTGGAGCCTTTTGTCTTTCCGTGAACTGCGAATGCAGCAGTACGTGTTGATACAGCTGACAGTAATTCCCTTTGTCTGGAGTGCATGCGGCTCCAAGTTGTGCAGCCTGGTTGTTTCTGTGAATCTTATGCTGCTAGGTAGACTGGCTTCAGGAAACAGAGAGAGTGAGAGCGGGAGAGAACACAAGGGAGGGAGGAAGGGAGGGAGTGGAGGGAACGAGCAAGGGAGAGCTCCTCTTGGTTGTCATGGCAGCAGGGAAATGCACCATGGGATCGTGTGTTTCCAAGGTGAAGCGGGATGCTCGTGCTCTATTGGTCAGCTTAAGGCAGACTAACTCGTTGACTTGCTCCTAATTGGCTGCATTACTGAAATTCAGAGCAACATTAAATCCAGCCTGCTTTGATGATTCAATTTGATCAGGACAAAAGGGATGCCGTTCCTTTTCACCTGCTTGATATGCACTGTGTGATAAAAGCAACATTTCTAAGATCTACAGCGTTCTCCAACTGTGCTGCAATCAGGAGAGTGTTGGATTACTACTCCGCTGTGTTTTAAATGTGTGGTCTGTGTGTTGTGCATTTAGTAGTTGTTGTCTGACTAAAAGCATCATTAACAAATCAAGCTGTTATGAAATGAGGCCAGTGTGCATCAGCTTATATTACAAGAGCGGTCGCAAAGCACAGTCAGACAATAACACACATGCCTGCATTAACGCATGCGACTGCCCGCACTCATGTTATGCAGCCGAGCACATTCTTCCCTCTGTTGTTTCGGCCCGTTTGTTGGGAGGTGAACGTGTGAGTCCTGGTGCGCTGTGGCAGGCGGAAGCAGAGAGCAGCACTCTGTTAAGTAGGACAGTGCAGGATAAAGGGCCACTGCCTCCAGTCTGGGGCTAAAGCGCTAAATTTATCCCCTCCCTGCTCCCAGCACAACACAAACACACAGGGAGACGGGCACACAAACATGCTCGTCAACAATTGGCATGCGAGCCAGTCCGCACCGGCGGCAGTGGAGGAGCTGGCACACACACACAGACACACACACAGACACACACACACAAGCTCTTCATGAGACTCGAGAAATGCAGCCAGACAAAACTGCACGTATCGCATGTACGCCACATATGCAATAACGCTGCTGATGTAGACGTGCAGGACAACTCAGCAGCTCTTCTAAGTACCCCCACCCCCAACGCTCGACCCTCTACCCCCTGGGCTTCCCTATACTTCATCGGTCTCTCTAGCAACAGGAACTCCAGGGAGACTGGGCTGTGGGACCATGTGACCCGGCGCTCTGGATATATCATGTTGCTGGAGAGATCCTGTCCAGAAGATAAATATGGCTCTTAAAGGAAAATACCAGTGTTTTTCATTGGTATGGGCCATTTCCTTAATTGCTGCACAATTATACATTATTAATAGTCCATTTCCCATTGCTTTACTTTAGTGTTACAATTTAAAGCAAAGTCTTTCGCCTCACTGACCTTACAAAGACCCCACAATTTGCAGCAACCTGTTAATATATCCATTTTAACCATACACCCTCGATTTGAGCTGCGCGTCAGCCTCAAGGCAAACCGTATTATTTATGCAGACTGCACTGGTTAAAACAATATTTATCCATGAAGTTATCGCCCGATGGAAATGAAGTAAAGCTTTGTCTCCTTTTTTAAAAAATCCCTCATGTGGATGGATTATGGCTTCTTATTGTGGTGAACAAGTTTTAGCACTTCCAAGTGAGTCAGAGCGCTGATATACAGAAGCCAGTATGACTTTGATTAACACATTTCGTGACTCTGTGTGCACAGTGAATAAAATGCTCACGTTTCAATTAGTATGAAGTAACAAGAGACCCATCAGTAAACTCATAGCACCTTATTTTAAGATTTACTAGCAATTTCCGCTCCTGAATGCCTTCCTCATTGCTTCTAATGCCAGCTAGAGGCCCTGAAAGAGAGAATTTATCTCTCATTATTAAAGTTAACCGGCGTCATTGTCTTTTTTTTTTTTTTTTTTTATGTGTTGTGGCGCTGAGGAAACCCATATTTGTGTCAGCTGTGGATTTCAAGGATAGCGGCGGGGACGAGCCCTCACTTTTCACGGGAGGGAATCCTGTGTCCTTACATTTCCTCTGCTCCCTCTCTCAGCTCCCCTGTTCTTCACACCCTCGTGCCTCCTCGGGCTGCTGTACCTCGCATTCCTCCCATTCCTCCCACTTTCCCATGTGACCAGAGGCTGTGGCAGAGTACGGGGCCAAGCAAAGGTCTAAAGTAGTCGTCATAGTTAATCCGTCAGGCGTCACTCCCTCCCTGTCTCCCCCTCCTTTTCCCTCTATGTCCTTTTCCAAGTAACTCTGATTCCTGTGGTTCTGTCTTTAATCCAGAGGTTCAGACAGATGGCAACATTTAAAGCTAATCCCTTATACGGTGTTCGGCCTTTCACCTCATTTGTGTACACGATAAGGTGTCTGCATTGTAGACTGAAATGTCAAAAGATTTACAGGAATCTCACCACGGGGCACGGCACACTCCAGAGACACCTTGAAATTAAGTTACTCCAAACACAGTCACAGCCAAATGTAGGTTTTAAATTCATTGGGCTAACTTAAAGATCCTTAAGTGACACTTGAGGGTTGCAGAATACGTAATCCTTACATGGAGCCCAGGATCTGTGTCTTTTGTTTCTACTCGGCGAACACTGTGCAGCTAAAACAGCTAAAACAGCTCCTAGTTCATCCTCTTTTGTTAAAGCTCAGCTGGTTTAACATGTGCTTCATTTTCAGCGTTTGTAAGTCGTATCTGAGACGGAAAATTTCACGCAGTTTAAGCCGAGAGAGGCAAAAATGCTTTTAAACGTTGCCGGTTGGAATACAACTTTGTAGTTCCCAACTGCTCAGCTGAGTTGAGGTCTGTAATCTATTACACGTATCCGGTTTCGTTAATCGAACCGGACAGCTCAATACAAAAATACTGCTAGTGGTTGTTCTGATGTGCTGCTGACTGTGCACTTTTTCTTTTGAATCTGTTACCTCTCTGCCACACACTTGTTTCAACGCTCTTTATGCAAAGCATTATTTGATTATTGTTGCATGTTTTTTTCCAAGCTTCAACATGCAAGCTTGCACTATCCTGGCATGCTCAGACCATAAAGAACCGCTTGTTCCTGCACAGAGAAAGTTGACCCTTGGATTTCATTAAAAACATCTCTTTCTGATTAGTCAGTGCCAGCTGATTTATTTGGAAAAACCTCACATAGTGTTCTCCGCAGGAACTAATGTTGCAAGATATCACCGTCTTATTTTCCCGTAATTTGACAAACTCGGGGGGAAATGAGTGTTCTTTAAATGTAGAAAATAAACCACATCTATTTTTTTTAGATGTTTTATCAGTTCAGTGAAGGTGTACATGCGTCATGGGCTGCTAACCTGATACTTTAGTCTAATTTCACTACACAGTCATCAAACCCACAACCTTTGCTACAGTGTTTAGTTACATTTCCATATGAATGTGTCACAGCTGAAACTTAAACCACAGTAACTACAGTGTAACACGATTTTCACTAAAGCGGTTCAGCTCATTTAAAAGGCAAGGCCCTGCCTTTTGTGGGTTAACTGCAGAAGCCCGGCTTTAATCCAGGATGAGGCTGACTAATTGGCCATGGCTCTGGGTGATGAACCTTTATTATTACAACTGCACAACTCATATTACCAACAGCATGATGACCTAATGACTTAATGTGAGCGTGGCTTAAAACAGGCTTAAGTTTCCACCCTTTCTACGCACTACCATGACTGTACTTTCTCAATTATAGGATGCCGCATGCTGCACAGTTACAGAACAAGAGTGTGCAAGTATATGTTCTTTGTGAGGAGTGCATGGTTTGACAATTAAATGCATATCACACTGCAGTGATAAACGAAGTGTCTCTTTCACAAGAAGGAACAGATGTCGCACCGAGATGCAGTTGCAAAGTGATTATGTGAACATGGTAATGAGCATAATTGCTGAAATATTTCTCTCTTTTTTTTTTTCTCTCTCTTCTTCACAAGAGCAAAGTTATCTGGCTCAGATTGAGACAGTTTGCTTTTTAGCTGACAGCAGGTGTATTAGAGGAACCCTGGGGTGTGCGTGCATGCGTCTGTGTGTGTGTGTATTGGAGTGTGATATAGCCTGAACAGGGAGGGAGCCTGACTGGTGCCTGACTTGTTGTCAGGGTTATGTCACCATTATCTTTAGTCGGCTCCTGCCGTATCTGCATGTGCGGCCGTGATAGACTTGAAGAAGATCGGATTTCTCCTTTTTTTTTTTTTTTGTGGACTTGTCGCTCTCTCTTTTTCCTTTCTCGCTCCCTTCCAGGTTTAATCTGACATATATAAAGAGGCTCACCCCCCCCTCTCAATTTGTGGCAGAGGGAAACCAGTTCAAAGTAATAGAGCTCTGAGTGTGTGTAAGTGAATGCGCCGGCCTTAAGAGTTTCACTTTAGTGTTTTCTCTAGCACCTATTCTCCCCTGTGAACTGTGTGCTAAAGCTGGCGTCGGTGCTTCTCTCAGGGCTCTTGTGTGTTTGTGTGCTTATGTTACTTTGGCAGCAGACAGTGCTGTTGTTTCCCAGTGGTCAGGTGGCTAGACAGTAGGGAGGATTATATCAGCCTGGAAATGTGTCCTCTGATTCAGTGCTGTTTACCACCTTCATTCTTTTTATCGTGCCTTTATTTTTTTAGCTTTTACCGTTGAACAAAATGCCATCTTGTTATTTCATCTATGGAAATATGTACCATCCATAAAGATCGGCATGTTTCTTGTACCTTGGAATATTCTGCTGATGGGGAAATTATGTAAACAACCATCATGTAAACAATGTTTGCAAAAATAAATGACGTCCTATCTCTTTGGAAGAAAAGGCTTTAATAACCAACCACGGTTTCTTGGCAAGCCTCGTGTCACCGTCCATAGTCAAAACAGTTCACCCTTGTTCACGAGGTGGCTGATTTGTTATTGTGAGCTTTAATCCCACAAACATTGTTTAATAATGTTGTGCCAGAAACTGTCCCCATGCCAGAACGCCGTGTCACCGCAGCAGCTCACGACCAGTAAAAACATGTTTACATGCCCCCCGGATCATAACAACAAGCTGCTAGAAATGGCAGATATCCACGTACGAGACAAAGCAGAGGTGACTGCTGTATCCATTAATGCAAAATGACCAGAGATGGGAGGATGACTCTTCCTAGCAGTAGGGACACTTGCTGCTGCTGCTGCTGTTGTTGTGCTGAGGAAGTGTACATCAGCTAAACGGAAGCTCGGTTCTTAGAGCATGGCCAGCCAAGCCCAACAAACATCTGTGGAATGTCACAGCTCTGCAGCCTCCTTCCCTTTTTTTTTCCCCCCCCCTCTCTCTATCTTCATATTTTTCCTTCGAACTGTCCTTTTTAAACTTCAGGCTCTGCGGCTTCCATTTGACTTCTTGATTCATCTTAAATCAAGCTTCAGATTGCCTTTCTAAGTGTGTGTGTGTGTGTGTGTGTGTGTGTGTGTGTGTGCGTGTGGGCATTCATCTGATGCCTGAAAAGAAAAGCATGCCACTCTTCAGCAGGAATGTGCTCAGTAATGAATGGTCAATGACAAACTTTCTGTCATCCTTTCTGCTTAATGCTGATTAGCTAAAGCTTCCCAAATGATTTGCAGATTTGTGGCACGCTCGTGTTGGCTAACATTATCTAAAGAAGAGGGCCGACATGTTTTAGCATAGTGCAACAACACTGACAGGAGCGGGGAAATAAACCTCAATGTAAATGCCACTAATGCATGACAGTTTGGCAGGAACATCATAATCCTGTGATACAAAAATTATAGTGCACATTAATTCATCGCAGCTCAGACAGTAAATGAATAAAGTGGGATGCTCTGTCCCTGTAGGTTTACATGGGCAACTGCTTTTGCTGCCATTCGCTGCAAAAACAAGCCACAAATTAATCTGCTGGCAAGCCTCGGCACAGATAACTCGCAGAAGATAATGAGATGGTGTTGCTCGCAGAGTCATTGTTTTATTCAGAAAGAACAATTTGCTTTCTTTCCATCATCGCAGTTGCCCACCAGTTGTCAGATAGTAAAAAAAAAAACAAAAACAACGATAAACAAAGGTTTTCAGCAGATGAGACATAATTCTTCCAAGAAGGAAAGTTTGAATCAACAGAACTTAATTGTTTGAAGCCGGATCAGAAATTTAAATTAGATTATTTGAGTTAATTGATTGATTAGTTTAACTACAGTAATAATCAGCAACTGTTTTGATAATTGATAACTCGTTTCAGTAATGTTTCAAACTATATTATATTTATATAATATTCTTGCTGCTTTTCTCTGTTTGCCGCTGCCGTCTGAGCTAATCGTGGTCATTCTGCTCAATCTTTGAAACCCTACCGGTCTTTGACGGACGCTGCGAGCTGCCTGCATCGATCTGCACAGAGCCGCTCGAGCTGCCCCGGAACTCAGACACAGAAACGGCACAGAGAGAGAGAATCCGGTTGAATTTTCAAAATAAAACACCGGGCGCTAAAATGTGACACAGACATGCTCAGTGGAGTTTTGGCGCAAGTTGTCTCCGAGAAATCATTCAAGTTTTTGTGAAAATAATTGAATCACTAGAAAGTATGAGGAGCAGACAGTGGAAACGGTGCAGAATATAGCATCCATTACAAGAGTGAGAAATGTTTGAGTAAACTAAAGAGCAGTTTCGTTCTTGTCGTCGTGCTTCTGTGTGTTACTTGGTGCAGGTACAGCGAATAAGCTCTCGCATAAAATGTGATGGTGAAATGGCCAATCTTGTTTGTGCCCTACTCAGCAGACTATCGGCGTGACACTGATGGAGGCTGTCAGCCCCACTCAGCTTTCCTCCCTGCCGCCGCACAGGTCGCCGCTGGCCTTCGGCACCTCATTTCCATTGCGTGCCAGCTGAAGGCAAATGTGCCCACCTGCCCTCCTTTGTCTACGGCCCCCGCTTCAAATCCTCACCAGACTACCTTATTGTCTCCCTACCGAGCCAAAGGCCAGCGGTCATTTGCATCTGAGAGGTGAAGCAGGGAGTGCCTCGGCGGACAATCACAGTGTGGCGTGTGAGGGAGTGTGCGCTGTGTGTGGCGGCGGCGGTGAGGAGAGCATATCAGAGAACAGCCCAGTCTATTTGCTAGTTAATAGATGAAGAGCAAAGGAGAGGAGAGTGGGAGGAAAGGTGTAGACAGAGGGAGAAAAGATGATTAAAAGATCTCGTGGCTTTTTGTCAGGCTACGACGGCACACCCTCCCTCTGCCTACTTCACATTCTATCTCGACACGACTGAGAGAGAGATGGAGATAAAAATCAAATCCCACACATTCAGCTAATAAACATGCTATTCTGACAAGTAGCCAGGCCGTTAAACTCAGCATTTTGGGTACGCTGCAGCCAGCTGCGTCTCATATATTTTCTCTCCATTGTTAAAATGATGCATTTAATTCCTCTAATGAACGAGCAAACAAGTGAGATGAAAAATATTTATTCGTTTAAAGAGGGATTTCTGTGTCCATTAGCTCATGCACGGAGTGCTGCTTGACAGGTGGTGTTTTAATCACACTGCACAGTTTTGTTTTTTTGTTTTTTTTTCTGTGGCACTCAACACTGGCCTTGGGTTTTGGCCTTATTATTATTATTATTATTATTATTATTATTATTATTATTATTATTATTATTATTATTATTTTTATTTTTTTACAAGTGCAAGCAGCAGTATCTCACTAAAGGGGAGATGACATTCTAAAATCCCAGAGAACCCGAGTCTTGAGGCAGGTTCGACAAACTTTAACAGACAGTCATGGAGTGAGGGCCCCCGAGGGGTCCCTCAGGGGCTTCCTGGAGACCCTTAGGCAAAGTAAGAAATGTTTTTTAAATGAAGTCATAATTTCATTATGGTTTTTTTAATTTGCAGTGGAGACACTTCTGTCCTTGTTCATTTAAAAGAACAGCTCAGGAATTCGCCGGCGAGACACAGACCACCCGGTAGAAGCGCAGTTGTTCCTACACTTGAACACGTTAAGCAAACGAGATATAATGTGTTAAGCAGAGAGTTTTAGAGGTGCTGCCTGGTGGATTTTGTTACCTGTAGACTGAGCCAGACAAGCTGTATCCCCCCCCGTTTTCAGTTTTTATGCCAAGCTAAGCCAACTGGCTGCTCGCTGTAGCTTCATGTTTACTGTACAGACACGAGGGTGGTATCCATCTTCTCATCTACCTCTCAGCGAGGAGGCGAACAAGCATATTTTTCCAAAGTGTTATCTATCCTTATCGACATAACAAGAAATTTACTTCAAAATGATAACCGTAATCAAAAGTGTACCTTTTTTAATACTCTGTTAATCAAAACCTGCCTACGATGATAGAAAAATGGTTGTTAAATAAGAGTTTTGGCGTCTCCATGCCTACTTTTGGACCTGCTCACCTAATCTCAGCTACCACATACACACTTTCCCAGCATGCTTACCAGCTGTTGTTTGCCGGTGTATGTGTGGCCCACATGCTGAGGTGTGTTTGTGTGTGTGTGTGTTGTGGTTGCCTCACCAGCAGGCCGTGGATGTTTGCAGAAGTATCGAATCTGACACGACGCTGCGTGTGTGTGTGTGTGTGTGTGTGTGTGTGTGTGTGTGTGTGTGTGTGTGTGTGTGTGTGTGTGTGTGTGTGTGTGTGTGTGTGTGTGTGTGTGTCACGTGCCTGCGTGTGGACAGGACAGCAGACACTCTCTGTGCTGTTGTTGTTTTTGTTGATGTTTTGCTGTTTACTAACCAAGCACCTATCGATATTTGAGTCACCCCCTCTGCCACGTAGTCTTCTAAGCCTTCAGTCGGGTCAATAGTGTATAAAAATAACTTTTAATGAGGCTGACGTACAGGTTTATTTCCAGATTTCATGTGATCTGAGGAAAGCAAAAATGCCTCAACTGCAAATTTGTTGTTTTATATAAGCGGACGAACTTTGACACACGTAAAGTGATATTTTCACATATAACAAGTCGTCCTCTGATCACTATCGGATGGTAATGTGATCAGTTGGCATGTGACAGTTTTAATGCCAACAGCTGGCATGTCAGATAATCTTCTTAACCTATCAGCTGACACCGGCAGAGCAATCTGCACAATCACATTTGTAAAGAATTGATTTGAATCTGGTATGATGCTGCGCGCGTGTGTGTGCGTGCAAGCGAGCGAGCGTCGGGTTGTACTTCTTTGTGTTGAGCCACAGATGGCAGCCCTCTACCTCAAGCTTACAAGTGCCCTGCAAAAAAAAAAACACAGTGTGTGTGTGTGTGTGTGTGAATGTGTAGTGTCAGGTTTTCTTTGCGCGTGAGAGGAGAACGGTACACTGCAGTCCCGTCTGACGTTTGCAGAATACAACAACACATTTCGTCTCTGTTCCTTCGTTGTGCATCAATACACAGTATTAGCAGAATGGCTTGTTGGTCAGCTCCTACATTCTTGTAATGACAGCACAGATAACAATATTCTCATTGCTTGACAGGCTAACTAACAAATCCATCTCCAAAAACACCCCTTGCTACGCTTTCTCAGTCCAAGTTTGCCTCTGCTTCTAGTATTCGGCTCCATGCTGTGCTAATGAGTAGGACTCATGCCTGGCTACCATCCTAACCCTCCCACCTTTTTATTTTTCTACTCGCCCATTTCTCACACACCCTCCAGGTGGTTTGATGACATGCCATGGCCCCGGGCTGGAGGGTGTTTTACACAACACACTCGCAGACATGTACCGCAGTCAAAGGAGCCTAGTGTAATTTACTACTTCAGCACCGGAGCAGTCGTGCCACACTTTGGAAACAAAGGCACCTTTTGCTTTCAGAGTTTAAGTTAGTTTGTATGTACAACAGAAAACACACTAAAAACATACATGCATGGCCTAATTTCATATTTGTCTAGAGTGACTTTCCTTCCGCGTATAAACTGAAATAAATATTTGTTTGAACAGGAAACTTGAGCAAATATTGTTCAGTCTTTGTGCTGTATCGTGTATTTGTCATATGCAGATACTGTTTTAACTTTCTTGATATAATCATTGTCTACAAATACAACTTGTTTGGATGGAATAGCCTGTAAATTAGCTTGTAATTTTACACTGCTCCGCAGACTGTGTGATTTATGACTTTTTTTTTTTTTTTTTGGATAAGTTAAACTTTTATTCAGGCTTATTTTCAGAGTTTTTGGCTACATTTATTCCCACTGTCCATATTGGCTGTGAAGTGATCCTTCGCTTAATTCAAATGTTGAGTTTGGAGGATGGAGGACAAAATCCACAGTTCCTGTCCTGTGAAAAAATATATTCAAAAGTTTATCTTAGGCTAAAATGAACTTTAGTCTGAGTTAGTGGGTGTTCAGAGCGCAGTGTGTGTTGAAGCTGAAAAAATGTTGAAGCTGAAAAAACTTTGCGGTGCACCAGTTAGCTCACCTGGTAGAGTGTGCACCCCACGTACAAAGGCTGCAGCTGCCCAGGGCTCGAATCCGACCTGTGGCCCCCTGCTGCGTCTCTCTCTCTCCACACCTCTTCCTGTCACTTTCCAGGTGCTACTATCCAATAAAGGTTCAAAGACCACTTAACTTTGGAAGACACCCCCTTGATTTGTCAGCCTCGTATCGGCGTTTGCCAACCTACAGCGTGCATGGCCGTTTCCTGTCTGAATGTCCAGCAGCTTCAGTTTGCTGAAGCCTTATACCAGCCTTAGATAAACTTAAGAATTAATTATTTTACGGGGCAAGGATGTGGGTTTTGTCCATCATGACTTACACTGTGGTCGCGTCGGGAAGAGATTGCTCCATGCTCACCGTAAATTGGAGGAATGATTACATCCACCTCTGACTCTGAACCCATCCTTAAATTTCATGGCAGTAGCAGTCTAATACTTGAACATGTGCATGTTTTGGCAGTTCTGCCAAGAATATCCAAGTCTCTCTCTCTCGCTCATTACCTTACCTGCTTCCAGCTGCAGAATATGAATATTATACATATTATATATACATATCCATTCACTAACTAGCACCACCTCATTTTTACAGAAAAAGGTGTAAGATGAATGTCAAGCTCTTGGGGGGCTTAGGGCATGTCGTCACTACGTAGGTGGTATTATGTTCTTGAAGTTCTCTCTCTCTCTCTGCTCCTTCTCTTTAATCCTCTGCAGAGTAGGTGTGCCAGAGAGAGACAGGGAGAGAAGACTGATATTTGCTTAACCAAATCCTCGGAGGAGGCAACCCTCTTTGATCCACTTCCAAATTCACAGCGTCCTCTTTCATTTGGTCATCCGTCACTTGCGCTGCCTCTTCTCGCGCTCTCTACGTTTGTGCGTGTTTGTAGTTTAGACGACAGCAGGCCGAGAAAGAGGGAGAAGGAGAGAGAGAGAGAGGAAAGCCCGCAGACAATGGTCTGCATTTTTGCTCTGCCCTCTCTCCCCTTCCGTCTGCCTCATCCTTGCTTTCCGTTTCTTCTTCAACTTGTCACTTTTGTTGTGTGCTGTTGAGGTCAGACTGGCAGAGGCAGGCGTTGTTGTAAGCTGAAGCGCTGTTGTGAGTGTGTGTGTGTGTGTGAGAGAGAGGGAGAGTGGGAGAGAGAGAAGGTACTGTTGGAGCTGAGCGTATTGGCTGGAAAAGCCAGGGTTAGTCAGGGCTTGCCCCTTTGTTTTACACACAGTGCTATCCACACTAAACGGATAGAAACACACACACTCGCACACACTTGCACACATGCCACCTGTGAGCGCCGCTGTGTTCACTTACTTGCAGTCTCTAAACTCAAATTCCCCACCCATATGTGCCATTCATTTAAAGGGCTTACTATTAAACATGACGCTGGGAGGATGCATTGCAGATGCTTCATTATTGTCTGTAGCAATATCAGGATATAGCCATCAGAAAAATTTGATACAGGCTTATAAGGCATCTTTGTATCACCAGAGGGGCGCACAGATTAGTAGCTTCTTCTTTTACTTCCTTTGTATATATCTCTGGCTTCATCTTTCCTATCAAAAGTCTCTGTCATGTTGAAGCAGAATATGAGTGAGAGGAGAGACAAAAAAAAAAAAAAAGACAGGCTTTTATAATCATATTTTCTGTCTACTTTTTCACTCCTTGCCAACTCTTCTTTTTCTTTCTGTGTGAAAAGAAAAGGAACATGAACTAGACTATCTGATCTGCTCCCCACAGCAGTCACTTCTCCACCTTACACTCTATTGGAGTTATTCATCGAAAGCAGCACTTCTTTTTCAAAGGTGCATATTAAAGTAGCGAGATCCCAAACGACTCATCTCTCTCTCTTTCTCTTTCTTTCTCTCTCACAGCGAGCACCTATCCTGCGCCTTCACTTTCTTCTTGCATGGTGAGAGCAACGTATGCACCAGTGTGGAGATCAACCAGCACCAGCCTGTCTACCATCTGACGGAGGAACACCTCACTCTTGCTCAGCAGGCGTCCAGCCCCTTCCAAGGTGGGTCTCCAGTCCAAAAAGTTCAAAAGGCGCAGTTTGAGCTGAAACAGTTAAAGCAAACATGACAGCAGCGAACACTGCATCCACCGTGAATTATGCATCCCCCTTTGAGCCGGTTAGAAATAAACAGCGAGTGTAATGTTGTCTTGATATGTAATTATGTGGTGAGTTTGCCTTGGGACATTATCAAATGTG
Source organism: Miichthys miiuy (assembly GCA_036365135.1). Taxonomy (NCBI): domain Eukaryota; kingdom Metazoa; phylum Chordata; class Actinopteri; family Sciaenidae; genus Miichthys; species Miichthys miiuy. Next base: position 21,848,146 of record CM071616.1, read on the forward strand.
CTGGTACACATCATACCCACACGTCAACTAAAAAACTCTGATAAACAAATGAGCAGCGCTTGCTATAATGTGTCTTTGATCCTCAAGCCTCACAGTTACGACGAGACACATCGGGTTTTATCAAACTCGTGTCAGCGTCGTCTGAAATATTGCGTGTGACAGATGAACAAACAGACAGTATACTGCTGCTGCTACTACGTCTCGCTTTTTCTTTTTCTTTAACCCTTTGCTCCGAGACTGAACGGGATTCCTCGTTCCAAAACAAAAGGCTGAAATCAGCTGACAGAATCCAGCAGAAGCCCTGTGACATTTGCATGTTTGTACACACACGCCTGTGCACTGAAGCAGCCAGGCCAGAAGGACCGGTAGCGTTATTGTTTTTACTGGGCTTGGCAACTTTATTCAAAATGTTTGGTCAGCTGAAGAGAAACATTCATACGCAGCAACCTCAAATGTGATAAATCACCAAAAGATTTATTTATTCTGACAACATTTAGCCACCTAATCATCGAAAATGTACCAAGCTGTGCACAGTCTGACGCGAAATCTGTGTGAATTGGGAACAAATTTCTTTTTGGCACTATATATAACATCTGTCTGAGGTTTAAAACAGGAAAAAACCAGCGGCACATTCTTTGACTTTGCCAAGCTAAATTTCTGAAATAAGAATAATGATGTATTGTTGGCTGAGAGAGGAGAAGTTGTTGTTTTTTTTTAAACACTCAAAAGTTGCTAAACTTGTAAAAGTTTGCCTCTGATAGGTTGAAATGCATCATCGAATCATAACACCACGTATCACGCATCCGACTGATGAAACAAAAGCCAATGACATGACATGCCCAATACTAATCAGATCTGGCGTACGTGCTGCAGCTACTTTCACTTTCAGGAAGCCAATTTAACCGCAAAGAAAATAAAAAAAAAAAAAACATTTGCACACATTACCGCCTGTGATTCTAAGAAATAGCATCTATTAAAACATGTTAATCTCTGGGATTCAAGGACTCAAAAGAAGTGTTGAGCAAAGCACCCAGCCTGTTGCCCTAAGGAGATAAGGTGGATTATATGAAAGTAAATAAGGAGGGAAAAATATTTTGCTCAGTATAAGTGTAGGAGTGTCATTTAAAAAAAAAAAAAAAAAAAAAAAAATATATATATATATATATATATATATATATATATATATATATATATATATATATATATATATATATATATATATATATATATATATATATATATATTAGTGCTGTGTGTGTGTGCTGTTGCCAAAATAATGCATATACAATCTTCTGTCAGGCTGTCTTTCATTACAGATTGGCTTGTGGCCAGTTAAAAAAGAAAAGCCTCTGTAGTCACTTTGAATTATAGTGTAGCGTAGTTATAGAAATGTGTGGCTCTAATGATATTCCATCATAGGCTCTAAATTCATTACCCCACCCTAAGCCAGACACTATGTAATCCCCAAATCATTGTTTGCTTGCAATTCCGCTCGCACATAGAAATGGTAATGTAATGACCACGATATATATTTTGACATATTTTGTGGAGAGGAAATAGTCGGCTTTCCAAACAACACTATTAGAAATAAAATGATTTGTATCAGGCGCCTTCCTGTCCGTATTTGTATCAAAAAAAAGTGAAGGAATATCTGTATTCAGCTGTATCCTTCCCCTCCCAAGCAGCTGTCACATAAATGGACCCTGTCATTGACTTAACAGCAACAAGCCACCTGAACCAGACTGGATAATGCGCACCATTTTAAACCCATGTGTTTCCGAATAGACACCGAGTGCTTGCCAGAAAATTTTAGCTTGACTGGAGTCCAGCACTGACTATCGAACTTTTCCTTTCTGCTCCTTACTCTTTTTCACAACAAAAATTACGTTGAGCGACACACGAGCCCAGAAGTTTTTCCTCCTTTTACCTTATCTATAGTTAGATAGAAGTGATTCAGTACTCCCCTCTCCATACACCCCCTCCAGTGTAATAACAGTGATCACTCCCTCCATTCACCACAGTAATTCCCATATAGCTAGCCCCTTTACTGCCTCTAGAGCTCTCCTGAAGGGAGGCGATAATGTCACGTCTAGTTAAAGACTAGTGCTTTGGATAAAAATAAAATGATTATTGGAGTTCGGTGTGCGTAGTCCTATAGGGATGTCGATTAGGTTTGGAAGTCATTTAGGATGATCACACTGCTCCCAAGCCACCAACTAGTAGATAGTTACTTATGACTCATTTTATTGGTCAATGAACGACTGCTTTCGCCCAATTATCATTCTTTCTCCGCTCCCAGTCATGTAGTTCAGGACTACTTGAGATTGGCAGCAGGCGCACGCCTCCCCTTTTGTGTATTGCGAGATAACATTGCTTCCAAATGAAGCAGACACGTGTCTCCATAGTGTGTGCGTGTATTTTACAACCGGGACAAGGCGGTGTGTTTTAGTCTTTGAGTACGCTGTGTGTCTTATACGCAGGTGTGTGTTTTCACCGCCGCAGTGCATCTCCTCCTGGCTAACCAAGCATAGCGTCGAGGAAAGGGCTGACTTCCATCCCCTTCATCCATCCATCTCCTCCCCTCTCCTCTCTCTCCCCCTCACCTCTGCCAAGCTTGGTTTACTGTGCGACAGAGCGCTCCGGCGGGCAGACCTCTCCAGGATGTGACCTCATAAAAGGGCGCAGAGTGAATGTAATGAACTCTCAGCCCATTACACTGATCTGAGCACATTTGACATGTCTTCAGGGAGCCAGAGATAGACTCACAGTCAGAGGGGATGGAGAGGGAGAAAGAGGCAAAAGAGATGGAGGGCAGAGTGTGGTGTGGTGTGGTGATATGGGGACGGTAAACCATTTCCATAATTGTGCTGAATTTGATCTCTCTTCCACAACTGCCCTCAGGTCTTAAGAGTGTGTGCGCGCAGCAAGAAATGCAGAAATGAACGGGAAAAGGAGCGGGGTGGAATTTAATTAAGGTTGATATGATCGACCATAGCTGGATGTTGTTGTGTACTGCAACATAAATAACCTTTTTTGTTCTACCCTCTGTGGGGGTCGTTTTTTGCTGAGGTGGTATGTTCTTTAGGCTGAGGTGAACGATGTTCTGAGGGGCATCCAGGATACATTGTGTCTGGACAACATGTTTCACACTTTCGGCTTTGAAAAATGTTTCAGCATTTAAATGTTCTGAATGCCACCTGGGTTCATATGACAGGGTGAAGAATATTATCTTTCTAAGTACCGAGCTTTGCCTGGTGTAATGCTCAACACAGCCCTTGCTCCACCACCTTGTTACTTATCTTTCGCCACCACCTGCCAGTCGCCACCTTTTCAAAATATCCAGAAATGTTGGATCTGTACAGTATATTAGGATTTTTTTTCTTCTATCAAACCAATAATTTCCAAACCTTCCCCGTTAAAAGTTGGAATACTTGAGATTTCAGTCCTGGTTGATTGGGTGACCCGAGCAGCTACTTTCTTTCAGGAACACACCAGAAGAGCAGTACCTGTTCGCATCAACCAAACAAACTCGCCTTGTTCTAATAAAGAAGTCAGTCAATAATAATTGCGACTGCGATATGATTTCCCCGCTGCACATGCTGTGACGGTTTTTCACACAACAGCAGGACACAGGGAAAGTTGGTTACCTCGCAGAGGAGTTGGAGGTGTGCAGCTCTTCATCTCAACGGCTACGTCTTGTTCCATTACTCCCTTGCAGAAATTAAAACTGTTATCAATGAGATAAGATCGTGCTGGATTGTTCTCCTGTGAATCCCTCATGTGTGGGAAGGCGATGTGAATCATGCGTAGGAATGATGGACTCTACAACGAGAACTACTATATAGAGCGATAATCGCTAAACGACTGACTATTGCAGATAAAATGCCGACCATAAACGGTATCAAAAATGGGCTTTGATTTAATAACTGTCTTTTTTTAACTTGACTAGATTTTTAACTTGAAGTGTTACAAGATTTGCAAGATTTAGGAGGTGCATCTCATCTCGCTTCTCCCACTCTCCTCTCTTTACGTTGTCTCCCGCCATTCTCCCGTCCTGGAAGCTAATAATCAATACCTGCAGGGACAGAGGTCATCCAGTCTTGTAATGGCACCCTAGAAAAGCAGTGCAGGGAGGGACATTAACTAATCCTCACTCTCACACCCACCCAGCCAGTCTGTTCGTGGAACCATTTATACCCACTCTCCACATTCAAATGTGGTGCACGCAGAGAAGGGGAATGGATGCATAACAATCTTGACAGGTTGTGTGCGTGCGTGCATGTATGTATGTATGTATGTATATATATATATATATATATATATATATATATATATATATATATATATATATATATATATATATATATATATATATATATATATATACATGCGCATGCATGTCAAGTTGATATGCATAGGGTTTCTGTGCTCATATGTATGCATTATGCATGTTAGTTTATAGTACAATCTCCATTCTCTGATGGATGTAGGTCTGTTCTATAAGCAGACTGATGGGCTCTCTGTTTGACTCCCATATGTCTGTGCAGTCAAGTGTGTTTGCCGAGGAGTGGCCCTTTTTTTTTATAAGCCTCTGTTTATGGGCTCTGAGAGGCCACCGCTTGCCAATAACTGGCGTCTGGATTGCTCTGTAAGTATTTGGCGAGTCAGCCGGGACTGGCTGGGTCCAGCAGTGCTCTGGAAAGGTCAGAGCACTGCTGATTTGGCCGGAGATGGCAGAATGACAGGGAACGGAAAGCATGTGGGAGAAGACAGACCGGAAAGATGATGAAGATGAGAAGAATTATATTGTTGCAAGAATAAAAATATGAAGAGAATTTATATATTTTTTTAAAAAGAAGCAGTGAGGGAAGGAATGAATTGAAGATGAGAACCGAGGAAAAGGGCATTCGGAAAAACTGATATTTACGAGAAATACTGTAAGGATTGGAAGAGGCAAAGAAGAGGAGAAAGGATGTGGAAAGGTTCAAAAAGTGAACAGAAAATGTGGAGTCAGTGTTTAAGGATTTAAAAATAAAAAGGAAAAAGGGAGTGCAGATAGTAAAGGATATAGGTAAAGGAAAGAAGATGGAGGGAGGATTTGTGTTATGAGAATGATGTAGCGTTAAGATCCTTAAGCTCACCAACATTGTCTTGTCTTTCTCTCCTCTCTCCTCCTCCCCGTCCTTTTTCCTTCTGCCTAGTGATCCTGAGTCCTTTCGGCCTCAACGGGACACTCACTGGCCAGTCGTTCAAGATGTCAGACCCACCCACCCAGAAGCTGATCGAGGAGTGGAACCAGTTCTATCCCATCAGCCCCAGCGCCAAGGAGGGTGTGTCGGAGGACAAGGTGGAGGACATGGACTGGGAGGATGACTCTCTGGCCTCTGTGGAGGTCCTCGTAGGTCAGTGTACATCATTAATCTTTGTGAGAGTCCCTCTTTCAAATGTAGAGTGCTTCGGTTCCTGAGCATCCTCCTCCTGTGTGTGTATAGGTGGTGTGCGGATGGTGTACCCAGCCTGCCTCGTGCTGGTACCTCAGTCAGACATCCCTGTTGTGGCCCCTGTGGGGTCCTCCCACTGCACTGCCGTCTACTCGGGTGGCCACCAAGTGCCTGCTTCCCAGCGAGAGCCCGCCATGTCTTTGGTGACCCTCACCCCTCCCACATCGCCTGAGGAGGCACAGACAGGTAGTGGTATAAACACAGATTACATTTATAAGACAGGCAGTAAAAAGTAGAGTTAAGTTTTAAGGCTGAAGCGTGCTTTTGAATTGCTCTGTATCGTTAAATTCATCATTTTTCAACCATTTTACGGCATATGCCTGTTAACCGTGCTCTTTCTCTCTCCAGTGGACTCTCACTCGGCCCAGAAGTGGGTTAAGATGCCTTCATCCTCCGATGCGTTCAGCGTGGACAGAACAAGTCACCATGGAGGCAAGATTCCACGCCGGCTTGCCAGTCAGGTGGTGGAGCGTGTCTGGCAAGAGTGCAATATCAACCGAGCCCAGAACAAGTGAGCATACCGCTTTCTCTGACGCTGTTGGTTTTTGGTGGCATTTTCACTCAGACATACGCTGCACTGGTGTCAAACAATTTTTATTATGCCTATATAGACCTGAAAAAAATACCAGGAAACCTGAGATGGAAATAATGATCTCTAGTAATTAAAGGAAACAGGTTTTGCAGTTTTGTCCCATGGTCTTTTGTGTTATTCATCATCAGCCAATCTGACACATTGGGAGCAACCCGGGGATCTGTTGCCCCTTGACCAAGCACAGAATGTCGGCTGGAGTTAGCTGTTGGCTTGTCAACCAAAATATTAGCGCTCCAAGCGAGGCGATGAAATCAGCCTGAGCACAAAGCTTTTACGATTCGCCACTGTACACCAAAGGAGAAAAGGCTGGAAAGAATTTGTGTAATAATTTTAGGATTTGTGATTTTATATATATAAATATAAATAAATAAATAAATAAATGAGGATATGTCTCATCACATGAAAAACAGCAGAGGAAGTGACTAATTCACAGTCACAATTTGTCCTGAGTAGAATTTTGTCTGAATTTTATATTTTCTCCCCGTCCACTCCCCAGGCGGAAGTTCTCAGCTGCAACCAACGGTACCTGTGATGAGGAGCTGAGTGAGAAAGTGGGAGCCTGGGATTTTGTGGAGCATTCACAGAGGTCATACTGCAGTTGTTCCAGGTCAGTCGCTTCCCATGTGTACCCATGTACAGTACGTGCAGGTATTAGTCATACGTGCGCTCAAAGACTTTTCAAAGAGGTTACACAGAGTCTGCTGAGCTTTGAACACGAGCACAGAGCCACACAGTCAGCAAAATATCCGCACGTCTAGACTTTGACAAGCATATTATTCTTCATATTTTTCAATTTATCACTATTTTGTCTAAATGACAGCCGTGCTGGGACTGAAACCTCTGCTGGGTTGTTTGATTCTGTAAGTCAGACATTTTTTATTCCCACACTGATGGGAATAATTTGTGGGAGAAAGAATAGTTCGACCTCCGATGGGGCATTTAAGGGATACCGCGGTAATAAAAGGAGCATGTGCGTGTTGCGTCCTCCTGATGTTGACAAATGAGCTTGAAAGATGTCAAATGAGTTCATATTTTTCTGTTTAATGTCACTGTTGTTTGTTATGTACGAGGACAGATGGGCAAAGTTACAGCTGATGCACATTGTCAGGACGTAGGCGGGGAAAGGCTACAGTGAGCCCCCTGTATCTGAATTGCAAGCACCCGCAAGAATATCCTAACACACTCATTACATGTTCGTGATATTTTCTGTTTGCTGTGCATGTTTATATCAGCACAGCTGTATTATTTCATGTGTGTGACTATTTTCTAAATTCTGCCTCACAAACAGCTAGCTGTGCTATGTTTATTTTCTTGTTCATCACATTAAAATTTAATTACGGTCTTTGGAGCCTCATTCTTGAATTAAACAGAAAATCAGCTGTCCCCTTACATCCTTCAGTCTTTAGCTTATCATCTGTCCTGGCCAACCGCAGTTGCAACCAGCTGCTTTGCTCGTAAGGGGTACATGTAAACACAAGCAGCTATCCACTGCAGACTGCATGTCCTGTCAGGAAGCTGGATACTTGACTGGCCTCCACATGGCGCGTCTGAGCCAATCTGATTGATCGAAAGAAAATTCTTAATCATGTTTAATGAGGAAGTACTGCTTAAACATAATTTTGATTGGCGGGTACCTTGCAAGTTTGGGCATCCTTCCATCGGGGAATCCTTTTGCACTAGGGGATTTTTTTTTTTCCCCACCTAGGGAGAGAGGGAGAGCCTGCTTGGACCGCAGACGGGAGCAGAGTGGATTGGGCCAGTCAGCTTGAGCATGTTAATTTGTTGGAAGCCACCCAACACTTTGGCGACACAGAAATGGGCAGCTCTGTGCATTGCCAGTTTTAATGGCCATTAGCTCTGTTTTGTAGATGGGAGCCTTCCGTGTGCCTGATTATCTTGACATCGGATTGTCAGGACACGCAAGTACCATGGCCATTAAAGAGACACAGTATCCTCATCAACAACTTAATGTAAAGTGGTGGGCCAGACAGAGGAGAAGCTAAAAAATAAAATAAGTGACGCTAAAGAGACAGGAGGAGGTGAGAGAAGTGGAGCGGTTGGCTGTGGGCAGGTCAGGCGATCTCAGAGCAGGGCAACCAACAGAACCTTGTTATGGTGTTATTCCAGTGTAATGCATCATCTGATCAGGCCGTAGAGCTAAGAGCGAGGTATTGTTTCAGCATTTGCTTTATTGTTTTTTGGATATTGTGGAAGAATGTAATATTTTTGCTTTTAGAAGATGAGCGTGAGTTTAAATGTGAATGCTATTAAGTGTGAAAATTAGAAACGTGCAACAACATTTGTGGACTATGTCTTGCAGTCTTACACTCATGCAACTTAATTGTTGTCTGTCTGCTAATTGGTTTGAGATTAATTAGTGAGGCTGCCATATTGCAGGTGAGAGTAATTGAGATAATTGATGTTTTCTACAAGAAGCAGATGTGAGAGTTTACAGAGATTTTTTTATATATATATTTTTTTTATATACACGAGCTGCACAGGATCTCCGTGCGTCATGACAATGAAAAACTCTCACTGCGCATCTTCATGGTTTGATAGATCGTCTTTGTCTCCGCTGCCGCCTTACTGAGTGTCACCAGTGCCTAATAGTCTCAACATATTTCCTTGTTTGTCTTCTCCCCTGCAGATATAAGTCGGTGAAGCAGCGAACAGGCAGCACCCCAGGCCAAGCTCAGTCAGCAGGACAGCCCTCCCAGCCTCCTACCAAGCACAAAGCCGGGGGAGAGAAGCCAGAGAAAGGTGACAAGCAGCAGAAAAGACCCCAGACGCCCTTCCATCATCGCAGTCTGACCAGCGACGATGCTTCAATAGAGACAGAGACAACAGCTGGCCAAAGGTTGTCCATGAGGGGTCAGGATGGAGGAAGATTCACTAGTATACGCTCTGCAGACGTGTCTGCCATCCAAAAAGCCCCCCAGCTTCACAGCGGGGTGGTAAGCGCTGGGCCATCGGAACAAGCCAACTCCCCCCAACCTCCACCACTTAGCCCCCACCCCTGCGAGCGAAGCGAAGAGTCAGGGGAGGGCATGAAGAACCCTTCAACCCCAAACAGCCAACACTTTTACCAGCCACCCCCAGAGCCCTGCCTGGTCGGGGTGAAGGGTGGCGGCGAGGAGCCAGAGGCTCTTAATCAGCACTTCCACTCCCATCACCCCCACTCCCACCCTGGAGGTTCGACATACTCCGAGCCTCCTGAGCCCACCGTGTACGTGGGCGCAGCGGTCAACTTGGAGGAGGACAGCTCCCACGCGCCATGGAGGTTATTCAACCTACCCCGAAGGAAAGAAGCCGAGCTGCCCACGCCACTGCTGCCGGGGGACAAGCTGAGGGACGAGGCCTCGGCGTCACAGGACAACCTGGTGTCGGTCACAGAGTGAGTGACACCTGCCATTTAACAATCACTATTCGATGCCCCCTCTTCTCTCTCTCACACACACACACACACACGGGGAAATAAAGGGTTTTAGCCATTTGCGGACTGACTAAGCAGTTAGGCATCCAAGCCCTCCCACCTCTTCCCCTGTTACAGAGTGGCCCCGGGCCGCTTTGGAGCACTTTCAGTAGTCCAGAAAAAATTGTTTTGAAAGAGTAATGATGCAAATCCCACCTTCTCCCCCTTTTTTTCGTCTCTCTCAGATCCCTCCCCTACCTCACTCCTCCCTTCCTCATCCCTCAGTTTCAGAATGTTGGGTATAGCGCTTAGCTGCACGCAGCATGTTAATCTCTTGCTATGTGCCCTTTTGACATCATACATCACAAATGTGCAGGGCCAGCACTACTCATCGATCCCTACACGCCAAACACACACGCACACAGATGCACTCACACACACTGGAGCCAGGAGAACAGAAGAGTAATGGCAGGGTTAGATTAAGATAAAAACCTCTGCTATTGTAATACAGTTGGAGCTGAAAGAAATACTGTCTGCTGGCTATCAGTTTGGCAGGCAGTGAAGAGAGACCTGCACCAAGAAAAAGCTGCTAGCATGGAAGAGGATTGCAGATGGACAGAGCGAGGGGCCTTGCACAGGGTGCAGGCAGTCAGTCAGAGAGTGACCAGCAGGCCATTGGGTGGCCGTAGTAGGAATTATCAGCAGGGTTTTGCAATCCCAAGGGGCCAGCCTCTCGGATGGGCTATTCTAGTGAGCCGTAATCCTCCCAGCCACAGCTCTGAATGGCAGCTAATCTCTGGCCCAGGCCACTGCACACCATCACCTCACATCAGAGCTGGACAGGCATGACGAGAGGACAGAAGTACAGAGAAATATAGGAGGCAGTGAATGGGAGGGATAACACATAAGTTGGGTCAGTCCCTCCTCTCCTGCCGAGCCAGCCAGTAGCTTTCTTCTTTTCCCTCCCTCCGTCTTGTGTTACGTATAAGGAACAAGTAGGCCACAGTCATAGCCACATAAGAGATTTTGATGAGCCGTGTCACAGTAACAAGGGATAAATGTGTCTGTAAGTGTGTGTGAGCAGTCAGCGCGGCGGTCGTCGCGTTTTCTGTAAATCCGCTAGAAATGCAATTGTCTGACAACAAACATGATGCATCCAGTTCGGCTGCATGACAGCTGTCAGAACTGTTTGCAATTGCTGCCATTTCTGTTTCTGCAGATAAACATGGTAGCATCTGTGACATATATCAGGAGGCATCAGGCCGAAACACAGCTGTCGGGTGCCAAAATTTAAAACAGAGGGTCATCTCATGTAGCTAGTTTTGCTGTTATTTGTTAGCTCATCAGACTGCGTTTTAAAATGAGTCAGTAATTAAAATATAGCTTTTGGAATTATTAGATATCTGTTGCACCTGATGGTCGTCTAACACCGCTTTTCCATCTTCCCAGGGTGATGTCTACGTCTAAATGGCCGCTGAAGGTGTCTGAAGAACGCGTTCAGATGTATCGAGCCAGGAGGAACCAGTACCTATCTGCTGCCATAACGGACGGCGATCACGAGCCGGAGGTGGACCCCTACGCCTTTGAGGAAGGGGATGTCAAATTCACATTCTCCAACAAGAAGGATAAGGCAGGCGGGGAGCGTGAGCCAGGCAAGAAACATAAGGTAAGGCAAGCCAAGTTGAAGAGTGAGGAATGTGTCTGAACTGGAGTACAACCCGTCTAAACCTTGAAGTGTTTAATGGATGTATTGTAGCTTCCCATTTGCTCATAGTTACTCTGGACAAGAGATAGCAGATAGAATCCAGGTTAACTGTGACGCTATGGTGCAACTATTATATTTCATCCTACACGTGCATTATCATCAAAAAGGTGTACTGATAACTTGGAAACAGGTTTTGCGACTTCTTTCCATGACAACAAACTGCAGTATCTTTCTGTATTTGAACTCTCAAACCTCTCCCACAACATTTGCTCCACCTTTCTCTGCTATATGCGTTTTATTTGACCGTATTTAGAGCTGGTATTGCACAGATTAATCACCTAGGAGAGAGTAGCACTATGGAGGGATATTCATGCCGCTCAGCCACTTGTAATGCTGGTGGTTCTCATCATAAACCTCAGCTTGACAGCCTGCCATTTCTTTATTGTGACTAGTTGACCTGAAAAACAATTCACTTTTAACTCCACTCTGCCTCGAAATGAGCCACACATGGTGTCTTTTTTTTTTCCAAGTTGGCTGCTTTCATTCCAGTGTGTGGCCACACCCCATTGGATTTAATGCAAAAAGCAACGAAAGGCAGTGACAGTTTGAAAAATGTTTAGCGGCGTGAAGCCCACCTAAAAGGCAGCAATGGAGGCTCACCACGCCTCCCCTTACTAGTTGCCCGAGGTAAAAAGGGGGACGAGAGGGCTGACTTTAAGATCAGGGAGCAGGCGAGGTAGAAAATAGGCCATCAGCATCCTCAGCAATACTGCACTAAAAATAACAGTTCGACCGCTTTCCACATACATCCGCTTTTGCTGCCCAAGTCGAACTGAACAGTAAGCTATTCCTGAAGCCCCATTGTTAGTCGAGCCCGGCGGAACACCAAATAGTTAGCCTGTCTAATTTCCTTTAAGTTGTTATGTTTTTCCTGTTTGATCTGCCCTTTCCCTCCTTTCCCTTCCCACTGTAGTCCTCTGCCTCTGGGGTTGTTGGCTCTGGCTTCAGACAAGAGCCACCTGTTAGCCATAGATCGCCCCCAGCATTGAAAGGGAGAGTGTGTGTGTGTGTGTGTTCCTTGGCTGCATGTTTGCATCAGGCTTCGCTGAGCCTGGAGTCTGACCACGGCAACAAACCTGGCTCACTGAACCATTAAGCTTAAAAAGCGCACTCAAATATTTCGTTTCTCTTCTGTCCCCTTTCCTCGGTCTGTGCTGGAATGTAAGAGTGTGGGCAACTCTCAGTGGAGCGAAGAGTCCCCAAAAAAATCAGCCTGTGCAATGGAGCCCTTCCACTGTGTGCTTGATGTGGTGGGTGTGTATTTACACCACATGCGTGTGGAAGTTCTTCCACAGTGCCACAGTGTTTTGGCCTTTTTTCCCTGAGCACCTTTTTAATTCTTAGTGGCTACAGGATACTTGACCTCCCACCTGGCTGTTGAGGTATATAAACATGGAGCACCAGGAGAATTTCTTCTTGAATAGATTAATTTATTATATTAACATAAAAGTTTCACATTCTTGTAATTATTCCTGACAATTTTACTCATTTTCTGTGAGTGCGACATCTTCTTTATTCATTGTTCAGACCTTTAAACCACTTTAATAGCGGCTATAGAGTTACTGACCTCACAGCAGGAAAGGATCATCTTCTGTTATACCATTGCAAAGAAGCTGTATGCCTGTATCAGAGGGTCTCCAATGAACTGAGATGATGGAAAAGGAGATGGGATGCATTCATGCAGGAAACCTTGGAGCCAAACAATCTTTTGCAATATGTAAAGACTCAACCCGTTAACACTCTCCCACCCAAGGCCCGCTTATTGATAAGGGTTCAAGGCATCATTAGTACCTATAGATTGTGGCCTTGGTGTGGATGTTGTGCACTGCTGTGGATTGGTCCTTTAAGGGAGACAGATTAAAGCCTGCGTTACTCAGAGAAAAGCCCTGGAGCGTAATGAAATCAATGGCCAGGACATAACATTCCTGTTCCCCAGCTAGAACTGCTCAGCACACAGTGTACACACAACTCGTCATAAGAGTGTACACACACACACACACACAGAAGGCCAGCCCTCCCACATATTGATGTCTGGGTGGGAGCCTAAAAGGCCATTCCTTGGATCATGATTTCACTCTGATCCACACTGGAAATCTCATTTGCCACAGCAAAGGCAAGCATTGCCTTTTCTCTGTCCTTCTGTTTCTGTCCAATTTTCTCCTTTATTATTACTATTATGGTTGATATTTATTATTATTATTATTATTATTGTTGTTGCCTTGATTGGGGGAAAAAAAGAAGCCCTCCCTCCAATCTGGCTGCTTGATAAAACATGTTATTTTGTGTGTATTTCCATATTCTGCTTCATGATGTATCCCAGCTCTGATCCAGTCAAATTTATTTGTATCGTTCTGCATCACATTTATGGACTCAAAGGATTTCAAACACATGTTAACACAGTAATGAACCCTCAGCTCAGCCACAAGCCCTCATTAAGTCAGAGAAAAGGCTTTGACATGTGATCAGTCATGATATTATAAACAATTTATCTGCCTGGACTGTACGTTCTGAACTTTGTTTAATCAAATTTTCACTGTCTGGTTGTAATATGTGTGGATCTTTTGCCGCTCCTCCTAACCTTCCCGTCTTCCTTTTTCCTCACAGGGTGAAGATGGAGGAGCAGGCCCATCAGATGGTAAGGAGCCTCTTTATTTCCTTAGCTTTTTCTTTGACTTTGTCACACAAACACATACAGTCACCCTCAAAAGACCTAAGCTGCGAGGCCAGAGCATGTTTTTTTATATCTTGGTGTTTATTCAGATCTGCGTAGCCGGCCGTATAAATCTTATGTTACATCTTCAATTCAGCCTTCCTAACATATTAATAGAAACTACACTCATTCATGAAATAAAGAACATTTTTTTCTCAGTAATTTCTTATTTAAATCTCATGTAACAGATTAGTCATGCCACAAGCATTTCAATAATTTAATCCATTAGAAAATCTCACTCCTGAATTGACTGAACGCAGAGTAAATTGAAACCAATCTGGATAGACAGTTAGCATAAACAATCAGAGCTTGAATCAAGCCATACCCCTTCACTCAGTTCTCAAGCACTTCAAAATCTACTTGTGGGTATTTTGGCATTAACAGCAACTATGTTTGTGCAGATGCTCAGCGGGCAGCTGCACACAACCGCATGGCCTCCACGAGCCTGATCCATGAGACCGACCTGGTGGTGTCCATCAACGACCTGGACAACCTCTTCAACTCGGACGAGGATGATCTGGCGGTTAGTAGAGACCTTGGCTCACACTGTAATGAATATCTCATTACACACAGCCTGATCTGGCACTGTGTGTGTGTGTGTGTGTTGGCATTCTCGTGCCAGAGCAGTGTCTTCTCCCTGCCTATCATCAGCTGACAGCTCTCAGGACACACACTGCAGTCACTCTAAGATGTCATGATACTTTAGACTTGCAGGCCCTTTGACACTTTGAGCTACCAACACGATCAGGTGGTAAAATATTTTTTTTTGTTGTTTGTCCACAGCCTGGTTCCAGGCGACCTGTGAATGGAACTGATGAGAAATTCGGCGGCAAGGAACCAAAGCCATCCACTTTGGACCCTGTATCCTGCATTAGTATGTATCTCTGTATCTGTCTCTACTGATGTCTCTCTCTATCTTCTCCCGAACACTGATGCGTCGTGTCGCCTTAAACTACAAGGATGGATTTACCTCAAGTGTTGATCTAGAATCAGATTTGTCATCCCTGCGAGCTCCTTGAAAATTAAGAACGATACACTGAGATTTCTCCACAAGTCACTTCAGTTTTAAGCGTAGTATTCCCCCTGCTTGCTATTTCTTCTAAGTGAAATGGCAGCATATCCTTTAAGTCCACTAATTAAAATTAAAGCTTTTACTACTCAAGCATCATTGATGCTCACCCTTGGCTCGGCCACCTAGTGGTGAAGAATATAAATGTAATTAACTTCACGGTGCATCAGTGTTCAGGTTGCAGCTCACTCCTTTGTTACTTTACTACCAACATCAGAGACCCGATTTGTTGACTTGAACCAGACTGAATTTTCTGTGATTGTTTATTCTTAGATTTGAGCTCAGGGACACTAAAGAGAATTTAAGGATACTCAATATTTTACTGTGAAGCAAATTGGTCTCAGTTCATTAATTTTGCTTTAGTTTTGTGAACGGATACTTTACAGTCCTAAAACTGTGCCTATTTACCATGAGTTGTGTTTGTTAGGCCGCCACCCGGAAGCATCTTGCAATTACAAAAAGGTTTTGAAGCCCACTTAGTCTCTGGTTAATCTTCGCTAGAGATACACAAACCTTTACCAGGAAACCTGTCGTTCTAGAGTGTAATTATCTGTCAAGAAAGGCACAAAAATCCTCGTTAATATATCAAGAAAAAAATGCAAACAAAACATGCCAAGGTGACAAACTATGTAAACATTTCATCAGCCGTGGACGAGGTGCCTCTTGGACTTAAAGCATATCTAATGAGTATTCATCTGTTATTTATTTACATGATAGCTGCTTATAAAGGCAGCTGCTTGTCATATTTGGTTTGCAGAACAAGAAAACATACATCAGCAAGCTATCAGCTTGACAGAAGCCTGATCAGCTTAAAATTAGACATCTAACTGCATCAAAGTGCTGTGTACAGGGAGATTAAACTATTATAAACAAAATATAATTAAGTTTGTCATTGTCAACACGTTGAGCAGTGTAAACTGTATCATAATGGCAATAGATTGTTGTAATAATACACTTTTGACACCCCCTCTGCACGTGTTCCTCTTCAAACACATTATAATAAAGTCTGTCATATTCTGATCGCCGCTTGTCTCTCTCTCCCGCCAGGTTCAGCAGACCTGCACCAGATGTTTCCCACGCCTCCCTCCCTAGAGCAGCACATCATGGGCTACTCACCCATGAACATGTGCAGCAAGGACTACGGCAGCATGGAGGCCAACCCAGGCATGACCACGCTGGACGGCACCTCATCTCTGGGAGGCCATTTCAAGATTGAGGTGGAGGAGAGCTTCTGCAGCCCCAAGCCTTCTGAGATCAAGGTGTGAGGTCTAGGCTCAGTAAATCTGTCGGGTATTACTGCAGCGTCAATTACAACTGACTGAACCATCAGGTTGAATTTACCGGCGGAACCAGTAAATGTCATAAGTCAAAGTGAATGATCGCTGCTGGATATATGTTCATGCCCAGACGGTCAGAGACTGCCCTTCAGATTAGGAATACAGGGGTTGAATCCCCGTGTCAACAAGCATCTGCTCAGCTGAAGAGCCCATGAGCAAACGCTCTGAATCCCTCTACAGTCCTGCAACAATAGTCCTGAGGATAATATGAGGTCCCGGGAGTTTTCACCTCTTAGATTTTCATCTATGATACATATTTCTTGAATCAGTGTGACTATTATCTTAAATGTCAATCTTGAATAAATGTCCATAAATCCAGAAGAGATCCTAGACAAAAGATGCTACTTACAGCTCCACAGTTTGCCCGAGAATCGTCGTGTCTTCTTCAGTATCAAAGTGATCCGGCAATAGTTGTGTGTAAACTAGTAGCTAATTCAGCAACTATAAATGATTTGTGCTTTGAAATATCCTAATGAGGAGATGATGTCGCTGTATGCATCATATTTCAGCCTGTTTTAACTCCAAAAATAAACTGAAATGTTTAGTTTACACTCTGTGGCAGGTCTAAGTAATACATTTGGAGTTACTGAGATGAAGCTGCCACAGATGTTGTTTATGGGAATATGAGGCAGCAAAGTCTCAGCCCTGATGTATGTTTTGTTTGTTCATTCTGTTTTCAACGTGGTATTCACATTTCTGATGTTGCTGTTCGGCATCTTTCGCCTGTGCCCTGACCATTTTTCCTCCCTTATTTTCTGTCTTGTAGGACTATTCATTTGTGTACAAGCCAGAGCTGTGCCAGGCGTTCGTAGGCTGCTCCATGTTCGCTCCTCTGAAGACGTTGCCCAGCCAGTGTCTCCCGCCTATTAAAATACCAGAGGACTGCATCTACAGACCAAGCTGGACCATGGGCAGAGAGATGCTCAACCCCGTGCCTGTCATGACCTTCCTCAACAAAGACAGGTATGCCGCTGTGGTGATTCTCACTGAGGTGTTTGTCATTGTCAGAGAAGTCCCTATCACACAGCTGAGATCTTTGGGTAGGCAGTACCATTCAACTAGTCAAACTATCCACTGAAATATCAGCTTAACAGAAGCACATCGAGTGATTCCAGTTGTGTCAATGAGAGGCCTTGCTGACACTCTTCTACAAGCCTCATTTCTCTACAGTTCCTCTCTATCTCATGTGAAAGATTCCCTATAATTTATCATGAGGATCTAGGCAAAAGGTTACTGAGTGATTTTTAATCTTAACTTGCTGAAAAAATGCCAAGGCAGTGCCGCTTGGTTTGAGTTTTGTCTGCAAGGAAGCCTGTACTCATACTCATGCTCCATTTTCGTCCACACACATTCTCTCTGGTCTCTCCCCGGACACCCCCATCGCAGGCTGCTCAATTTCCTATGCATGGCTGCCTCAGGCGGAGTAGGGAAATGAGTGTAAAATGCCTTCTTGGTTGAAGATGAGGATTATCACTGGAGTGGTGAGATGGGGGCCCCCACAGCGGCTCCATGCCACCTCACTGCTCATAGCAGCTTGGAGTCTGTAGTATATCTGTCACTGTTCCTCTTAACTACACACAGTTACACCTCTGGTACTTTTCCACACGCGCGCACGTTGGGATATCTTATTCGAAAACTCCCCAAAACAAACCTTGTTTTGTTGTATTGATTTTGTGCTTTTGTGTAATCAAGCCAGTCAACCTTTATTACATTTGTATGGGCTTAAATTTATTACACCCTAGTGTTGCATTGACCCAGGAACATGAAATCTGAGAGGTTCACCCGACTTGAGGGCTCACTGATGCACTTCTTATTTCAGCTTTTAACAATGTCAACCTTACTTAGTGTGTTTGGCTGAAGTTTATTGCATAAAATGCACCACAAACCAATTCTAAACAATGAACAACAAACCATGTAAACTAATAAACTGACCTGGAGTAACTGCCAAAGCATTTCCTCAGGTATTTGATTGGTTTTGGGCTTATAGGGAAGGAGACGTACGTTGCTTAGAACTGTAAAGCGAACTGTCAGCATCCACTTTATCCAGCAGGTTCAGGCTGAGCTGGAAATGTTGACTTTTACACAAGAAGAAATTGTTTCTGCAGCAGAACTCATTGCAACTGTAGGGCTATACTTATGCGTAATGATTAGGATTTGTTATTTATAGAGTACGCCGGAGCGTGACAGGAAATGTAGAGCAGAAAAAGAATCCGAGGTGGTCACATTTTAAATACTTTTAATATGAGTGGGGCTCATTATTTTCTTTTTATTATCAAGTGTGTAATTGGAGTGCTAAGCCTAGTTTAAGGTGGGCCGTGCAGGGATGAAGTGGTGTCTGCACTCGACTAAGCTTTGGCTAGACTCATGGGTAAAGATCTTTATAATGTTTGTGCTGCCTTCGCGTCTGCATCCCATCTTGAACGTGCCCTGGCTGCAGGAGAGAGAGAGAGGGGGAGATGTGCTGGGACTTCCTTCTAATGGGCCTGTGCCAGGAGTTGTTCCCCACATACAGCTCGGGACATGATGTGCTCACCCTCCCTCCGTCTCTCTCTCTCTCTCTCCTCTCTCTCTCCCTCCCCGTGCTTTCCTCACTGTTGCTTGCCAGCTCAAAATAAACCTTACCTCAGAGGGACACTCATTGAAATGTTTATTGAATGTCTTTCTCTCTCCCGCTGCTTCTTTTTCGCTACCAGTTCCACGTTCTCGTTCCCTCTCTCCCGCATTCTTGTCCTCTCATGTGTAAACATGTGTGCAGTTTAAACCCACTCTGCATTCCTTTTATTGTGAATGTGGTCGTGCCCTCCTGCCTGATTACTCAAACTATCTTCACAAATGCAGCGAGACAGTAACAGTACATTGTTATTTGAAGCAATGTAGCGTGCGTTGCCGCTTTGGGTTTTTTAAAAAAGACCTCGGGAAAACAAGTATGTTCTCCGGACGAGTGCAGGCTGGCTTCCTTATTTTCATGCCTCAATTAGATGTACAGTAAATCAGGACTGCAGTTGAGATTTCTGAGCTGTGATTAGAATAGTTATTCATTATCTATTCAGGATTGTTTCTATTTGTCCGCATGGTCTTGTTGGTTTCCACTGTCAGATTGCAGTGTCTTTTTTTAGGTGTAGCACATTTCTAATTCTTCCTGTTGTTTTTCTGCCCCCAGTAACATCCCCAGTGTGGGCAGCACCATGGACCAGGACTACAGCCAGACCTACACCCCTCAGACCCACACGCCCTTCATGTCAAACAGCGCTCCACCAAGTAACGGTGGCGCTGGCATCCTACCTTCACCCGCCACCCCGCGTTTCTCTGCACCCACCCCACGTACGCCACGCACACCGCGCACACCTCGAGGCCCCTCCAGCGTCCAGGGCTCGCTCAAGTACGAGAATTCGGACCTGTACTCGCCAGCGTCCACTCCCTCCACCTGCCGACCGCTCAACTCAGTAGAGCCGGCTACCGTACCCTCCATCCCCGAGGCCCACAGCCTCTACGTCACCCTCATCCTCTCCGAGTCGGTTATGAACCTCTTCAAGGACTGCAACTTTGACAGCTGCTGTATCTGCGTATGTAACATGAATATAAAAGGAGCTGATGTGGGCGTGTACCTTAGCGACCCCGTCAGCGAGGCCCAGGAACCCTGCAGCTGCGGCTTCAGCGCCGTGGTCAACCGACGTTACGGCAACGGCTCGGGTCTCTTCCTGGAGGATGAGTTGGATATCATCGGCCGTGGCTCGGATGTTAGCAGAGAGGCAGAAAAGCGATTTGAGGAGCTGCGGCTTTCCTCCCTGGAGAGGACTGGGGTTGGGAGGGGCGACCGAGTTCCAGATGAGCTTATTCTCCTCTTGCAGGACCAGTGTACCAACCCTTTTTCTCCCATTTCAACCCTGGAGCATGACATCGTGACACGGGGACCAAGCGGGGCTCCTGTACCGCCCTGTGTGAGGGTGGAGGAGAGGGACTACCACAGCGACTGCTACATGGCCCTGGAGCACGGCAGGCAGTTCATGGACAACATGTCGGGTGGCAAGGTGGACGAGGCACTTGTTAAGAGCACCTGCCTGCACCACTGGTCCAAACAAAACGGTGAGATTCTAGATATTCATGAGCATCAACACGAGCGAATAAAAAGCACAAATTATAGAGTTTCTGGTGTTGTGATTAATCTTGAGCTTCCCTCCTTTTACTTATCTATTCTACAGCAGTGGACGTGAGTGCGCTGTGCTCTCAGGACGTGCTGCGGGTGCTGATGTCCCTCCAGCCTGTACTCCAGGACGCAATCCAAAAGAAGAGGACAGTAAGGTCGTGGGGCGTTCAGGGTCCCCTCACCTGGCAGCAGTTCCACAAGATGGCTGGACGGGGCTCTTATGGTAAAGCTGGGGAAAGTTTATTCACTTGATATATAGTTCTGACTGACGCTTTGCTGCCCTCCAGTTAAGTTGTATTAAAATCAGATGTCAGTGAGTCAGTGTCTTCCACCACATATACGATGGAGGTTTCGACTATTCTGCCAAGAATGAGATTCTTGGAAGAAATCCCTGCAAGTAAAGACTTTCAAAATGATTACTGATGAAGTCCATGGCTGTGGGGTGATAACAACATTTGGTGTTGGTGTGCGTGACATTTGGGATGTGTGTGTCTCGGGTAGAAAAACTCTGGCTGTTGTCAGATCAATAAGCAGTGTGGTCCCTCTGCTGTGGTCCAGATGTCAGCTCTGTTGGGAGGAGCTGTCAGATTGTTTGGTGACCTCACATTTTGATGCACAGTGGAGGGCAGAAGGCGGAGGGAGGGTAGCAGACACCTTACCTGTTAACAACACCCACTCATTGTTCTTTCTGTCCGTGTGTTTCTCTCTTTCTGTCACCTTCCACACTTCCCTTCTCTCTCCTCCACCTTCCACTTCACTCCGACAGGCACAGACGAGTCCCCAGAGCCCCTGCCCATTCCCACCTTCCTGGTGGGTTATGAGTACGACTTTGTGGTGCTGTCTCCGTTCGGTCTGCCGTACTGGGAGAAACTCTTGCTGGATCCCTTCGGCTCCCAGCGGGACATCGGGTACCTGGTGGTTTGTCCTGACAACGAAGCCCTGCTCAGCGGTGCCAAGAGCTTCTTCCGAGACCTCACCGCTGTCTACGAGGTAGAGATTCTGAAGAAACAGTTCAGTGTTAGCACTATCCAAATGTAACACTGCTTTACTTCTCTACACCTCAGGTTTGGCCGTAGAATAATTATCTAAGACTAATTCCTGATGTAAAAATCTATTGGAAACATGTAAAAATATTTTGTTGCTGACCCAATCAATAAAAAAAAAAAAAAACACTTCAGCCACACTTAATTACCAACTGTCACATGAAATTACATTTACATACTAGTTCACACACTCATTGTTTCTGCTACTTTGCATGCATCTGTGTTTTTCTACAGTCATGTCGACTTGGCCAGCACCGGCCCATTTCCAAAGGCTACCCCGATGGCATAGTACTCGTTGGCGGCAGTGGAGCCAAGAACCTCATGGATCAGCCAGTCAGCGACTGGTTCCTCAAGGCTGCCAGCGGCAACAGCGATGCCTTCACTAAGCTCAAACTCTATGCACAAGTGTGCCGCCACAACCTCGGTATGTGTCTTTTTTACAGCCTGCCAGGTAACTGCTGCATATTTTCTAATCTTCTCGTCCCCGGGCTTTTGTGTTGCTCAGTGTTCAGCTCAGTCAGTTTCTTTGTTGCTGAGTTTCCACCTTCGACACCACTTGGTTTAGTTTATGAAAAAAAAAAAAAAAGGCTAACCTTGACTGCTTGAAAGAGAGCTTGAAATCAGGTGCAGGAGCAGGTGAAGCTGAAATGGAATAAATGGAGTTTCTTATTTTATTTTCTCAGTGTTTGATGTTATTAATAAAAGTCCATGCTTTCCACCTTTAGCTCCATACCTCGCATCACAGCCATTGGACAGTTCCCTCCTCACACAACCCAGTCCCCCGCCTTCGTCCAGCCAGTCATCATCCACACAACTGCCTAACTCCACCTCCAGCTCAGTCAGCCAGCAGGGATCAGTGAACGCTGCGGGCTCCTCCATCCCCAACAACAACAGCAGCAGCAGCAGCAACAGTGGGTCTGCAAATGGCTCTGCGTCATCCAACAGCCTGGTGACATCCTCAGGCCAGCCTGGCAGCGGGATGCCGCCTGCCAAGCCAAACTCTTTTCCCCCCTTTGGGAACATGGGGAGCCAGGGCCAGGGAGGGCCCCAGAGTGGACAGCTGGGACAGCAGGCTGGTACCCAGAATACTGGCACCTCAGGGGACAACTCCAGCAGCCAGGCCCAGGGGCCCACAGAGCCTCCTGAAAGGTATTTTAGGACACACAATCCTGCACACCATCAACTCAGCATAAGTGTATGTATATAAGTAATAGTAAGTCGTCAGTGTATTTTAGGGATTTAAAGTTGTGAAATCACTCTTAGGAACTTAACTAAATAGGTCATTCCTTCTACGAAAGACTTTTTATCTTCTGCAAAGCAGAATCTGTATCCCAGTGCTTTTTTAGTGTAGTTTTCAGTGTAGAGATAAATGTAGTCTGATATTTTACAGTTGTCTTGAATGTGACTCAGCCATTTAGAAGCTTAAGACAAAAACCAAGAACCGAGCCAAGGACAAGATCTGGTTTGATAACACTGTGTGTGCGTGTGTGTGTGTAATCTTCTTGTGTTTCCTCCAGCACTTTGGAACGAGAGAAGGTAGGCGTGCCCACGGACGGGGAGTCCCACGCCATCACGTACCCGCCTGCCATCGTTGTTTACATCGTGGACCCCTTTAGCTACAAAGAGGCCGACAGTGGCCCGGGGCCAGTGCCTGCCCACTCCAGTGTGTGGACGCTGGGTTTGCTACGCTGCTATCTTGAGATGCTTCAGTTCCTGCCCCCACACATCCGCAATTCTATATCTGTACAGGTAAGTTAAGTTCCCAGGAGAGTCGCATTTTTTATTGCTCACCGTATTGTATTTAATTATAAAGAGGATAACCTGAAGGTGCATTGTTTATTCGATGTCGGTGAGTCAGTTACTCCTTAATGGTTGACAGATTATACTCATGGCATCATTGCTGACATATCCATCATCATCATCATCATCAGAAGCAGTAAATTGTTTTTGATTACTAACTGAGTCACCAGAAAAATAGACTAGTTGTTACTCCTGTATTACACATTTGTACAAGCGTCCAATGCTTCATGCTGTGTTTGTAGTATATCTAAAGGTGTTCCTCATATTTCGTCTACCTTCTTATATATAGAGGTACATGAACATGACAAAATAATTCAATCCAGCACTACTGCACCAGCTTTAAAAAATACTATAAAGGGAATCAACAC
Organism: Miichthys miiuy; assembly: GCA_036365135.1. NCBI lineage: Eukaryota > Metazoa > Chordata > Actinopteri > Sciaenidae > Miichthys > Miichthys miiuy. The sequence goes on from CM071616.1 coordinate 21,871,887, forward strand.
CTCTCTTGTCAGCAACAAATTTAAAAAATTCACAGTGGGAGTATTTATACAACGCCTGTCCCCAATTCTTTTGACATGACTTGGTTTGTAAAGGTTCACAGCCTGTCGTGCTGTTATTCTGCGTTACGCTGTGTACTATCAGGCAGCTAAATAAAGTACAGTGATTTGACTAATTTATACAGCGCTGGATTGGACCTGACAGCAATGCAGTGTACAGAACTTTTTATATATTAGTCACTTAGTGTATGTTAATGCAAATTCTTAGTTGCACAGCCAAATATGAACCACAAAGTTTGAAGTTTGTGCTCATTCGCCACTTTTCTTTAAGTACTAGATGTTGTAGGAGTGTGTTACACTTAAGTTGCCTATGTCTAACATCTTCTGTCTTTGCTGTCTTGTCCTCAGATCGTCCCCTGCCAGTACCTGCTTCAGCCAGTACGAGGAGAAGACCGTCACATCTACGCCCAGCACCTCAAGTCTCTAGCCTTCTCCGTCTTTGCTCAGTGCAGACGGCCACTGCCCACCTCCACCAACGTCAAGTCGCTGACAGGCTTCGCCCGGCTTGGCCATTGACACCGCACTGAAGAGTCCAGAGGTAAATGCAACATGTTGTCACAGTTGCGTTCTAGTTTGACATAATCCATCTGAGAAAGGTGTTGCTGGAAGTGTGTGGAGTTGCAGTTCAGCTCTTTGGCTGATCAGTGATCAGTGTGTTGGCATCAACATGCTAGTGTTGTCTTCTGATCGATAGGCGAGCAGAGAGAGGCTGACATCGTGGCCCCAGCAGCAGCATTTCAGTTACTTTCAGCTCTCCCGCCAGACATGAACCTGACCTAATATGACCCAGCCTTTTGCCCCGGCTGTGTTCGGGCTGCCACTGAAAAGAAAGAAGGCAATGAGATATAGAGTTCTTAGTGCTAACCATCTTTGTAGTTTTTTTCTGCTGGAACAGGACCAAGGGAACTTGTAACCCTCTGCTACTCCAGAGTTTTCTTTCCATTATCTGCTTGGCTAGCTCCCTGAGACCTCCATAATGGGATCTTGACTCCAGGTTTAAACAAAGGGGTGCTTTAGATCAGGACCTAATTCAGTTGACTTCCTTGCAGCTAGTGCTACCTTTTCCCTTTAACACACTGGCAAACCCTGAGCTGCCTTGCTGGAATAACTCTGATATAGACAGGACAATGTGAGACACACAAAGAACGGTTTTGCTTGTAAAGATACCGAGAACGTGAACTCTAATCTCCACAAATCTGGACCACGTGTAATTTTTATCCATTTTGTGTCGAAGATCTGAACATTTCCTAAATCCTTTATCCTCACATCTTTACCTCCCAATCTGCAGAGGCCGGAGTGTCTACGTCTGTATACACCTCCGTTCATCCTAGCACCGGTGAAGGACAAGCAGACGGAGCTCGGGGAGACGTTCGGGGAGGCATCGCAGAAATACAACGTGCTGTTTGTCGGATACTGTCTGTCCCACGACCAACGCTGGCTCCTGGCTACGTGCACTGACCTGTATGGGGAACTCCTGGAGACCTGCATCATCAACATAGATGTACCCAACAGGTAGGACTACCGCTGGACCCCCACACTAAAAGTACAGAGTCAAAAACAGAGTCTGGCCTTGATAGGCGCAAACAAAATTAATAGCTGCCTCACAATGTTTTGTTTATAGAAAGTAATTTTAACAAGCTGGTCTGTTGCATTTGTCTGGACACCGAGCCGCGACTTGCTATCATTTGATTGGTTCCTATTTTTCTTTGTGAATGTGGATGTTCGCTTTACCTAAATTACCTTACAAAAGGTGCACGAAGGTAGCCAGCATTACTTAAAATGTCTCCGCTTGATATCAAAACATTTTTTTTTGGCACCAATTATGTCATTCTAGCTGTCAAACAACACTTTTCACTGAAGTATAAATTAGACTTGAGTGGGAAGGCACACAGCTGTCAGTCAGGCATGATTTGCACAGGCCCACACATTCCTGAGAAGAGATTCACTTTTACCTGCTTTAAACCAGCTCTATTGTCTAACACCTCCCGTAAGCGCGCTATATGTGCGGTACACCTCTTTTAATGTTCTGAGTGCTTTGAAAAGTGGTGTTGACGTGCCTGTCACTGCACGTTCCGCAGGGCACGGAGGAAAAAGGGCTCTGTTCGGCGGCTCGGCCTGCAGAAGCTGTGGGATTGGTGCTTGGGACTGGTGCAGATGACATCAGTCCCCTGGAGGGTGGTGATTGGCAGACTGGGAAGGATAGGACACGGAGAGTTAAAAGGTAAAAAAAAAAAGAGAGAATTCAAACCGTTCAAATGTTTTTCACACCAGCGTGTCACTTGTTCATTCATCCCCGTTGCTCTGCTCTCTTGATGTTCCAGACTGGAGTATTCTGCTGAGCAGGAGAAACCTCCAGTCACTGAGTCGTCGTCTTAAGGAAATGTGTCGAATGTGTGGCATCTCCGCCTCAGATACTCCCAGCATCCTCAGCGTGTGCTTGGTTGCCATGGAGCCCCAGGGATCCTTTATCATCATGCCAGGTGCGGTATTATAAATACACTTACTATCTGTTTTAATGTACACTTCTCGTCCGAGTCGCACCAAGAAAGGCGGTGCCGAGGTTTGTTCATGTCTGTTAACGTGTGTGTGTGTGTATGTGTGTGAGGGCGTGATGGATGGTGGCAGCATATCACAATGCGTGTCCCCTCCTTGTCCAGATCAGATTGATGGCAGGGTAGATCATGTACCTTTCGCTCATAAAGCACTACCTCTCAGATGCCCATTGATCTCAAAGCGGCGTGATGGAGAGCCAGATCAATGAGTTTATTTTGGGAAACGAGTGGGGGATTGTCAGTGCATCATACCAGGATTGTGTTGAGCGATGCTCGGCTGAGGACATCTCCTTCCTAAAAAGCTGAAAGAGATTAGCAAGGCTGTGGTAGCCCTAGATAACTATGACAGCGGGGGCGGGTTACATCACTGTAACGTGGCATTTAAACTTGAAGCTGTTGTGACATTTTAAATCTATTTTCTTTCATGACTATAAAGTCCTAATTGTAAAATTAAGACTTAATATTTGAACACTAATTCCAGTTTGAGATTTGATACTTGGCGTTACTGTTAATTTTCTCATTTGTATGTTGCAGTGAAATTAAATCAACTCAAATGAGTGTAAGGACTTTATCCTTGTGGACAGCAGTCCTCGTGATATCACTAGTTGTTTAGGCGGAAACTGAACAAATCACAAAGGCTGTAGAACTGGTTGCTATTAGTCGATTCTGTATAAAGTGATGGGTTACATTTCAGTCATTTGTTTGGCAGTATTCATCAGTTTCTGTTTCCTGTTTGATGCTTGACTGCTCCTGCAGTTCGAGTGTATTATATTCCTTTGTGAGTTACATGATGTCCTTGGCTCAGACGTGCAGAGATCAGTGACAAGATCATGCACATACTAGATGAAAGGCAGTGTCTCTTTTGGAATGGCTTGCCGTACGGGCAAAGTTCAAGCAGGGGGTGGGTAACATACTTAGTTATTACTTACTTAGCTTGATAGTGGGGCTGCCAAGCGTCCTAAAGCCAAGTATATTGTAAAAACCATCAATTAGTTTAAAAAAAGGTCCATTATTGGATTCCTGATGATGCTGACTCTGTCGCACACAAAAACACTGAGGTGTTTTCAACGAAGTTTTTCAAGTAACCGAGTTCACCAGACAAGAGTTCATAAGGTAATTCATATAACTGCCGGTGTACAGTGACACGGGAACACTCCTGATTCTAAAATAGATCTGACATCTCGAGCTGTTTGGCAGAGTATTAATTTAATCATGTTTATACGTACTGTAGACCAGCGTCGTGCAAGTTCACACTTCATAAGAGCGAGCTCATGGTTCAGTTCACACAGAGGTTACAGTCCCAAAAAATGAACTAATTGGCCCTCATTTCCTCCGTTTTTTTAAATGAGCTGTTTTGCAAAATGCAGTGTTTGACTTGAGATGAACTGTGTGTGCTAGAAAATGTTCTGCCTGGCAACAACAACCACGTCTGTATTTAGGGAGGGGATCAGGGAATGTTTTGGGTTTTTTTTTGCTGTGGCGGCACTGAAAAGACATTTTTGTTTCATTGCTCTTCGTAACACTACTTACGGACCCTGTCGCTCTCTCCTCCCTCTGTGCATCCCATCAGACTCCGTGTCAACTGGCTCAGTGTTTGGCCGCAGCACCACCTTGAACATGCAGACGTCCCAGCTGAGCACACCACAGGACACCTCCTGCACCCACATCCTGGTCTTCCCCACCTCCGCCTTCGTCCAGGTGGCCAGCTCCAATTACACCAACATCGACCCCAACATCGACATTCTCAACGCCACCACTGGTCAGTAGTTCTCCTTCATCTGTCTTGCAGTCACTTCCTGCGCCTCGCTTAGGTTTTTTTTTTTAAATTCACTGTGGCTCATCCCGTTTGCTGGACCTGAAAGGGAAATGCAGCAATTACTTTGTTTTCCTCTTAAATCTGTAGTTTGTTTCCAAATCCTTCCTGTTTACTTTTCCAGGCTATTAAGACTCTGTTCTGTTGTAGTGTGCGCTTACATACTTAGTCCGTCTACAGCACTCTCAACCATCCTCTGCTTATTTCCTTTGTGCAAATATATTTCTTGCCAGGAAAATGAAGCATGAATGAAGCTGCTTACATCCGATACAGTAATTGGCAAAATAATCCACATAATGACATAAAGCAAACTGCACATTACATATTTTTGGCTCATATCATACTGATCAGAAGGAGGAGGAGCTAATCAGTTCAAACAAATCATAACATGACTTCTGCAGTCCTGTTGAATTATCCTCCTGCTCTCCTCAGATGGGTCTGACGCTATCGGGATCTTTGACCTGCTGGACCAGGAGAACGAGTTGGTGGACCCAGACATCATCAACATCTCGCCCACCACGTCACCAGTACACTCCCCTGGCTCTCATTACCACCATGGAGGTGATGGCAGTAAGGTGAGACAACATGCACATGCACACGGGTCATGGAATGATGTAACACATGGAAACAAAGCTAACCTCGAGCTTCTACGCCGTTGCAGGGACAGAGTACGGACCGCATGGAGTCTCATGAAGAGGTTCCTAACCTCCTGCAGCAGCCCTTGGCCCTCGGCTACTTTGTCTCAACGGCTAAAGCTGGTCCACTACCCGACTGGTTCTGGTCGGCCTGTCCTCAGGCTCAGAACCAGTGTCCACTCTTCCTCAAGGTACCAGGCTCTGACCATCTCGCATGTTTATTTAACAGGCTGCTTTTTAATGCTACCTTTTTTTTTACACAAGTGCACAGTGAAAAATAAATGTTCTGTTCATGGTTGAATAAGACAGCTCAGTAGAACAATTAAGGTGAGTCATGGGGCATTAGGGGTACAACAAAAACAAACTAGTGATATTAATTACTTCTCCTTAAAGGAGTAGTTAGGCCTTTTGGGAAATAATGCTTTCTTGCTGAGAGATGAATGAGAATTTATGTACCATGTGTCTTTCCACTGAATGTGAAGCTACAGCCAGCATTTTATTAGCTTAGCTTAGCATAAAAGTATCCAGGTATCTGTCTGGTAACGAAATCTGCCCAAGCTCACGAATTAGGAAGTTATATCTTGTTTGCTTCATTTGTTTAAAAACAGAACTTTAAAAATGACACCCGTGGTTTCGTGAGAGGTTAAAATGCTGGAGCATTTCTTGGCTGGGCTCAGTAACGTCCTAGAGTTTCTGCTGATTGCCTGGGAACTTGCTCACCACTGCTCCTGTCCAAGAAATAGTCCAGCCCCACCACTCTCCACACAACCACAACTGTCCTTCTCAAAAAAGCGGTTAACACGTAAGCCATTAATGAACTCCAAATCAACCTCAGCTACCTCGGTATGTTCTGATTAACACGGATGTCCCTTGCTTCTGGAATCGGCTGCTGTCGCTGCTCCGTGGAAAAGAGCTATCATTATTTAGATGAGATGTAATAAAAGGTTAATAACTTAATTTTAATGTCCTTTCCCTGTGCCCCCCTCCTCCTCTCTCAGGCCTCTTTGCACCTCCATGTGTCTTCAGTGCAATCAGATGAACTACTGCACAGCAAACACTCCCACCCCCTAGACTCCAATCAGACCTCAGATGTACTCAGGTAAATAACACAAAGTGCACAAAATACTCACAACTGATGATTTTCAGGGGAATTTGCAGACTTTATTTGAATTTTAATACGCAAATACAAGAGCTAAATGTATATTTTAAATATTTTTAAGCTTAAATGTGTTTTATTTTTCCCCCAACCAAGTGTGTAAACCCATAAATAAGTCTGTTTCTTTTCTACCCTTGAACAGATTTGTGCTGGAGCAGTACAACGCCCTCTCCTGGCTGACGTGTGATCCGGCTACACAGGACAGACGATCATGTCTACCCATTCATTTTGTGGTGCTCAACCAGATGTACAACTTCATCATGAACATGTTGTAACCAAGATTTACAGGGAGGGGTGTGTACGGGAGGGGAGGCATCTTAGAGAAGAGGAAAAGTTGAACCCCCCCCCACCCCTCCTCCCAAAAAAAAGGGTGTTTCATCAAGACTGAAGAAAACTGCAAGAACCACACCAGACTACGGAGCTGGATCCTGCACCGCGATGGGATTTTAGACGGCTGTTCTAAGCTGAGATGGGTCCTGTCCACCGTGGCTGTTACTGTTTGAGACAGTCCTGTCCCTGTGATTCAGAGACATACACATAGAGACAAGGGAATAAAGACGAGGGGGAAACCAGAAGTTGAATTGCAATTTAATGAACGTGATAGAATGACAGATTGGTTGTCATGGTATGTAGCATGGCAGCGCAGTCACTGGCCAGTCTGTATTGGAGAGACAACTCTATCTGCAAAGTTATTGGAAGAAAAGGGACATATTTGATCAAGGAAAAAACTCAAGAATGGATCTTTGGTTTTAAGACCTGAAATTCCTTTTTATTCCTTTGGATGAAATAGTATCCAAATGAAATGCCTGCATCTATCTTATTTATTGTAAGTTTTTAAATGTATAATTTGTCTTATTTCTTAACCTCTTTTATATATAAAAAATGGAGAAGGTTTATATCACCTTCCTGCTTTAAAGCAATTGGTCTAAGATATATGTAATCGTCTTAATTAAAAAAACAACCAGGAAAAAAAATCCCATAAAAATTAAATAAAAGTCCCAGTAGGTTGCTTTTAGAGTATTATTTTTTGTAATGGAGACAGAATATTTGTATTGTCACAATGTACAGAAGAATTAGAGTGGAGAATTATGTTCCATGCCTTTGAGCATGAAGGACTTACAGCAAAGCTGTAGCTACAGAGGACTTGTACAGCAATGAACTTCACTGTGTTCAAATAAAGAGGTACATTGTTGTATATAGTATTTTATACCACACATTTAGACACAAAAACCAAACGGCAATATATATAAATAATTATATATGAATGCCATGCCAGCAGTTGGTGGTGTGGCTTCTGTTTTAGGAATAAAGTGCGTCAACTTATTTCCCTGTGCTTGTGTTTATTGCTTTTTTGGGGAGGGGGACTGTGATGTGCAATTGAACAAGGACACCAATAGTGGAGAGGAAGGAGAGAGAGAGAACTATTGGAGGTAGCTGACCTCAGGTTTGACATTTTTATATGGGAAGAAATAAAACGAGCTATAATATGAGAGTAGTCGACTGAACGGCAGACATGCAGTGTCCTTTTCAGCACATCCCTTTACTATACCTCTCCTTTACTCTGATTGGCTGAGGTTTTGGCGCCACTTCTAATTGGTTACGGATACATTTAGACCAATCCCATTTTACTTCAGTGTGAAAGTAAATGTGTGGTGTAAATGAACTTTAACCAGCTACGGATGGCGGCCCACTGGATATGCAGCATCTGTGCACAAAGGAAGATCTACTGTCTGGATTTCTCCTGTTTAGAGGGAAACTGTACTTTGACTATTGAAAATCCATTGGTATTGCTCTTTGCCTTGCATATTTGCCAATTATTTGTTGGCTTGGAAAGATTTGACCAGAAAAAAAAATGTATTTGGTCTTTTGAGTGTAGATAAATACATTCAATATTTAATAAAACCCTAAAAATTAATTTTCAGTCCAGTGCCATGTTTTCTTTTTGGGGAATCATGGTTGTTTGCAGTAACACAGTACGTCTGCAAGCTTGTTACCACACTCTATTCACTCAAGTGAAAAAGGCATCTGAATAGCCCTGCATAATAATTTGAGTCGGATATCTTACTTGTAAATTACTGAATTGCCTCGGGGTCGTGTGGTAGCAGCTGGCAATTCTTTCTTTTGAGAATTTCTTTCTGTATTTTTCATTGCTGTCAGCAGCCTTTGAATACACAGAGGTCCTGCTCTGTTTAGCCTTCATCCCTCAGCAACTGCTGTCACTTTGCCCTTGAAAATGTAGTGGAATTCACACTGACAGCATGTCAGTGACTGGGTAGGTAAAGGAATACAGCATTTTAAAGGAGAAATCTATATAGTTACAAACGGACAGACACTTTGGATGTTTGGTTATGGCCTGTAAAACCAAGTATGCCATGCCACGTTAAATCTTAATGTGGTTTAATTTAGATATTCTGAAGCACATTTATGACTTCTATCATGTTATCCAGATATATTAATTGATAGATAAATAAATTAATATATTCAGAAAAAAATACATTAGCCTGTTACACGTTTAGAAAGAAAATGCTAATATACACACATGCAAGAAGTAAATAGACACCTTCATTCAAATTCAAATTAAAGGTGTCTATTTACTTCTTCGTGTATAGCTACAGACAGACAGACAGATAGATAGATATATAGATAGATACTTTACTGATCCCAAGGGAAATCCAGTAGCAGCATGAGACACAGTAAATATACATTAAAAATACATTAAAGTTGACCTGTGACACAGTAAACATGCATTAAAATTAACCTACAAGATAAATAAATCTGCATTTAAATTAAACCTGTGGTAGGAAATTGAATATGTGCAGCAAAGGCTGAACCTGTGCTAAGAAGCTACACATTTGCAAAGAAATTAAACATTTGCAGAGAAATTAACCATGCAAAGAAGTTAAACGTGTGCTAAGATCTTTTCAAATATAATTAATATAACTAATATAATTAATTAGCCTGCTTGCAACCGGAGCTTGGATAAAATATTATAAACTAGTGGGTATCTGCATTTTTTTAAATTTTCCATTCATTATTAATAATGCACAAATACCAGGTGGTCTGTTTTAAAGGTGCAAACCTGCTCGTTTTCACCTATTTCCCTCGATTTTATAGTGTTATTATTGTTTTTTTGCCCTTTTCCAACAAGCCTAACAACTTTAGAAAAAATATGCCAACGTCACTGGCTTCTTATGCAAATAAAATAAGACGTGCATCGTACTCATAAAGTGTCATTATCTAACCCAGCCCATGTTATCGCATCCCCGCCAGCAGTCAGGGCAGGACTGCCTCCAGTCACTGTCAGTGCTTCAGTCAGTCAGTCAGTCAGCGCTGCTCACGCTGCTGACCGCACCACCACTTCCTCACTGTCACACTGACATAGTAATAACTGCAGATAAAGGTGAGACTCAAGTGGATATGCGGAAACCATAACAGACAGACAGGGCCGTTAATAAATACAAAGACATTTTACATACAAAGCTACCGGCAGCAGCTAGGACCAGCTTCTTTCTCTGTCACTGGCTTTAGGAGACTCCCCTATAACGTTAGAGGCTGACGGTACACAACCGAGTCCGAGGTCCGAGGGCCTCCATGGTGAAATATCTTTCTTTTAAAAAAAGACTATCATCCTAATAAGTGAGGTAAGATGATCCTTCGTGAATTATTATTTTTGTATTAAATGTTTACAACCAGACAAAACACGCGAGTATTGTCTGACAAGTTAGCTTAGCCTAGCTGGCTAGTAGCATGCTAACTGCTAACAGTCGCTCGAAAAGCAATGGGGAGAGTGAATGAGTGCTAGCCGCTGCTAGTTAGCCGGTGTTCACAAGACGCCGTTAGCGTCAGTTAGCTGTGTTTTATAATATTTATTGTGCTTTAAAAGACAAATATTGAATATGTAGGAGTGCTACTCGTTAACAGAGCTGATGTTTTGACTCGGGGTGAGCTAATTTCAATGTCAGTTAAAGTTAACGATGTGTAATCCCAGCATTAGCTGGCATTAGCATCACAAACATTAGCGCTACAGCCTTGTTTTGTTAGCAGCGTTATAAGAAAGACTTTAATATTAATGTGTAGCAGCTAACCAAGTCTCCAGACAAATTAACAAACACATTATTAATAAGGGTAATATTTACTAACATTAACTTCAGTGAAATGAACGTATTGCTACTTATTGTTAGCTGAACTCTACTTGGCTTTGTATAGTTTTATGGAGTTTCTGCACAGTTTGCTAAGCCTTTATGAGTGCATAAGCTCATGCCCCATAAGATGCACAGACGAGAAGACTTTATTTGCTTCATGTTGTATCAGTTTATGCCCTTTTTAAATGGTCTGCTTTGCTTGATCCCTCAAGGTTTAGTTGCAGAGAGAGAGAGATGGCAGACAGTGCAGGGCTGCAGTTTGTCAGCCCCTATGCTTTTGAAGCCATGCAGAAGGTGGATGTGGTACGCCTGGCTGCCCTAAGTGACCCAGAGCTCAGGCTGCTGCTGCCCTGCCTGGTGAGGATGGCTCTATGTGCCCCGGCTGATCAGAGCCAGTCCTGGGCGCAGGACAAGAAGCTGATCCTCCGCCTGCTTTCCGGTGTGGAAGCTGTCAACTCCATTGTAGCGCTTTTGTCCGTGGACTTCCACGCCTTGGAGCAGGATGCACGAAAGGAGCAGCAGCTTAGGTATAGATGACTTACACGTGGTAATGTGATCATTGCTACAGTCTGGTTATAGATGCATTGCTTTTCCAGAGTCCCACAGGGAGTTCATTTTATCAGTATACACAATGTGCTGTCTCTTCTGCCAGGCACAAGGCAGGTGGCTCTAACGGAGAAAGCATCCTGGTGTCACAGCTTCAGCACGGCCTCACCCTGGAGTTTGAACACAGTGATCCCCTCAGGAGACTCCGTCTCACCCTCAGCGAACTGTTGGCCATCATGAATAAGGTAACGTCAGAGTAAATCAAAGGACATTGACAACGTGAATCAATTTAGCTTAAATGGTACTTTTCATATGACGCGAATAAGACCAACAAGATGACAAGGAAAGACAACGAGGATATGTGCTAAGTGGTGTTGAATTAAATTTGAGGTTGTTAACAATTGATTTTAAAGATCATACTTATCGTGCCACCCTAAACTACCCAGATAAATGATAGGTTGTCAAGACACTGCAGACATGGGGGTGATTTTAGCACTCCAAGTCTGAGCTGTCGACTTTTGTATAATATAGAGATGTCAGAGAGACATCTTTCATGCTCCAACATAGGGAGACAGAGTTCTCTAAATATAAAGAAATTAAAGTATGAATAATTTAGTGCAAATGTCTGAATGATTAAAAATATCTTACTTGTGGAAATTGGTGTCGGGTGTAAGAAACAAGATTGATAACACGGCTTCCTTTACTTGTTCATCTTGTTTAGCTTAAGTTGGCATCAGAAATTTCCCCAGATTTCTTGTAGCTGCTCTCAGATAGACTGAAGAATGATTTATTCCGTTGTCCTTGAATACTTCCATCTTCACTGAATATGATGATTGATCCACACAGCCGGTTTTTCCTTGTTGTTTCTCAGGTGGTAGACTCAAATGGAGAGTTTTTCTTGAAGTCCTCTGAGCTCTTCGAAAGCCCCGTTTACTTGGAAGAGGTCGCTGATGTCCTGTGCATTTTACAAGCAGGTACCCGACTCCTTTCATCTTCGTGATAGCTTTACTCAGAGGAGGTCTGGGAGTGGGATGGTGTTAAATATGATGGCTTTTGTACACAAGTGGGGCCATTGCAAGAATGAGAATTGTAGTGTATCATGGAGAAATCTGGATAATATAATATGTATAATAAATCACAGCTAAATTGACAGCTTAATGATAAATAGGAGAAAATATGTACAAGCACACATTGGCTGTAGATTAGGAAAACGTACTTCCAAAGTACCTCAAAGTGTTCCACCTCAGTGCCTCCGACCAGTTGTTGACTTGGATGCGTGTTTATTTTTTCCTCTTGTAGAGCTCCCTTCCTTGCTGCCCATCGTAGACGTGGCAGAGGCTTTGCTTCACGTCCGTAACGGAGACTGGTTTTTGTGTCTGCTGGTTGCCAATGTCCCTGACAGCTTCAATGAAGGTAATTTATCTGTCTCATAACACTGCACATGCTGCCAGCTGATAATGTGAGATAGAGAGGCTGGTTAATTGCCAGTACCAGCTTCATATGGTTAATGAGCATACCTGCTGTGGCAGAAATACTTACTTTACATTACGATAGAGGCGTTCTGTGATAGCTTCATTATAATTATAGGCAGTTGCCCTCACGTGTTTTCTTTTGAGTCTAGACGTCTCCCCTCTAATTCTAGCCATGCCGCATGTATTTGTGTTTGATTGATGAAGAGCATTATTGTCTCGCTCTGTGCTTTTTGAGATGCATTATAAGAAAATGCCCGCTGTCTCCACTGCCTCCTTATCACACCGAGGGTCACGGTTAAGTCAGTCAACTTTTGTCTGTTACAGTCAACATCAAGGAGTCTTTTTGGCTTTGTTACAGGAAAAGACCTTGTTCTGTTGAATTGAAAGTGAAATGAATTGATCTAAGGGTGAAGTGTGGGAAATGGTTCTGTCTACAAGCATCAAGGTCTGTCGGTTCGAGCACGAGCTGGTAACCAGACCTAACTCCGCTGGCTCTTTTATGGCATATGAAATAATCCAGAAGTGGCAGAGATGGAAACGAATATCATCTCGGTGAATGTCATAATCTCAGCCGACCATAAACAGTGTGCCTTTTAAACTGTCAGCTGTGGAAAAGAACAAGGAAAATGAGATAACGCTGTGGAAATGCTGTCTTCTGATGGCTGTTAAATCTTATTTACAGGCAAATAAATGAGTCATGATTCTATAGTTTATGGAGGAACATGACTTGGCCACGACATTAGAGAAATGATAATGTTGTCTGTCAGTGATGTACAGAAAAACAGGAGACCTTTAGGCAAGGATTACACGATTAAACAAACACGACATACAGCATTAAAATGTATTGATTGTGTAGCATGTTTACTTCATTTTTTTATGTCTGTCTCTGCAGTTTGTCGAGGTTTGATCAAGAATGGAGAGCGTCAGGATGAGGAGAGTGTGGGTGGGAGACGCAGGACTGAAGCCCTCAGGCAGCTGTGTCAGATGAACCCCTCGCAGGCCCTCAACATCAGAGCTATGGTGGTCAGTACTGTTGGAGTCCATACTAATATCAGAATCACACTTAATCCATAAACCTCCCAAAGTTTGTCTGTTTCAAATGAGACACTCCATTACAGCGGCTGTAGATCTAACTGTGCTGTATTTACTCTGCTGTCCTGACATTAATTATGGATGCGTGAACTCATTTTAATACTTGTTTATCTTCTCAGTTTGTGTGATGTGCTCTCATGATAAAATGATGTGTGTTATAGGATTGCTTGCCAATAATTTGCAGAAACATGCCAACATACTGGCTTTAAAGCAGCTATAACCAATAATTATATATTAATGATGTATCAAATGACAATGTGAAAAACAGCATGAAAGTGTAAAAGAGGCCTCTCCAAGTGAGGAACCTACAGAGAAATATCTCCTGAATCCGGTGCTTAAAAGTTAACGATATGTCATTGTTTTTGCTCACCAAGTGGCCAAAAAAAAAATGCAGATTTAATATAAGCTGCGTCATAAACACGATCTTCTTAATGCTAGAATCAGAACATATTTTGTTAATTAAGAAGAACTCAAATGTTTAGATGATTAATCGATTAGTCAATCGACAATGCCGATAAAATGTTGCATTTTCTCTAGTTGTGCTATTTTTCTCTGACCATAGTTTGATATTTGTGATACTAAACTGAAAATATTTGGGTTTTGAATTATTAGTGGGATAATTTAAGACTTCCCTTTGGACATTTTTACAAAGTTTTATAGACTAAGCAACTATCGGATTAACCAAGAAATACAAAAATATAATCTTTAGATTATTTGATAATGATTAATTGATAATATAATCATTACCAAACATCATCCATTTTGTTACTCTCTTTTGCCAGGAACAATTTATTCTCTCATAAAGGTTACAAACGCAGAAGATCTTTGTCTTTACTGATTTATGTTGTGATACAGTTTGTGATACTATCCCTGAAGGGAGAAATTTGTCTTCTCGCTTCCCCTCCTCCTCTCAAGAAGGTTACAGCACAAGGTCAGTTATCGAACGAGGCCCCGGGAGGTAGTAGAAATTCATAGCCTTGCTGAAGGATGCGTCAGTAGGACTCAGACTCGTACCAGAAATGTCCTGTGATCAGTCAGAAGAACAGAGAAAATGCAGGGACAAGTGACAAAGTATGCCAGAGAATGATGTACGGTAGAGCTGACGGTTAATCAGCAGCTACTTTGATAAACAATTAGTCATTTGAGTCAGTTTTTAAGCAAAAATGTGATTTACATCTAGGCTTGGTTGGTCAGACAAAATGTGATTTACATCACCGTAGGCTGACATTATTCAAAAACTTGTTTTCGTATATTTAACAGTTAAAATAAGAGTGGGTTGTAAAACAAAACAGACACCACCGATTTTCAGTTTTTCAGCGAAAAAGAATTTACTCATATAATTTACTCTCTTTCTTTCTTTATTTTAATTTCTGTGTAGGTGGAGGAGTGTCACCTGCCTGGTCTGGGTGTAGCTCTGACTCTGGACTATAAACCCGACACAGCAGATGAGGCAGTCAGTCCCCTAGTCTCTTATGTCAGCGGTCTACTACTGGGTACCAACAGCAAAGTCCGTACCTGGTTCAGCATGTTCATTCGCAACGGACAACAGGTGAGGGGCCAGAGTTTATTCTGTATTTCATTTAATGTTGTACACACACGTAGACACTTGGTAGTAGAAGATTGTAATGCAGCAAAATGCATTTTGTCTCATCATGTTGAGCAGAGGACATGGAGGCAAAAGTGGTGTGTGTGTGTGTGTGAGGTGACAAGACAAGATTACAAGAGTCCCACCACGTTAAAGGGAACACTGTATTTGAGCCTACTAGACGAATAGGGGTTAAGTTAAACAAGGTCATGCTTACATGAAGTATGATTTACCTTTAATAAGCTCTTCAACATAAGGTGTTAACACTTTCTGGGTCTGTAGTACAAGGAGCCTAAACAGCCCATTGAAGTAGGGACGACGCCAAAATGTCTTCCCTTTCTGCACTGTCGACATCTTTGTTAAGTAATTGGCTATTGTTTGTCATTTATCATTCAAAAACGCCGAAACGTTCGCTGGTCGGATTCCTAATGTAAGCACTTGGACGGAAGTGCATCAGTTGACGTTATGTCTTTCCCCTCGCTCTCTCTTTGTACTGCCAGCGAAAGAGAGAAAGCAGCTCGGTGCTTTGGCAAATGCGCAGACAGCTGCTGCTGGAGCTGGTCGCCATCCTGCCGCGCTCACGCAGCACCCACGTGCCCAATGACGGTGACATGGAAGAGGGGGGAGGTTCAGGGTACTCCGGCCTCAGAGAGGAGCATGTGGTGAAGGCCAGCGCTCTGCTCCGGCTGTACTGTGCCCTCATGGGCATCGCAGGCCTCAGGTAGGTCAAAGAGGATGCAGTAGCCCTACGAATATTTGATACTCGTGTATTTGCTTGATTTTTGGAGTTTGATTTATAGATTTAAAAGTGTTTTTCCTGTTCTCTTTAACTCAGATTGTCTAATTTAGCCCAGTTAGTGAATTTAATTTAGAAAAGTTAATGTATTAATAATATATCCATTGTAATCCATCTACAGACCTACAGATGAAGAGGCAGAGCAGCTCCTGCAGCTGATGACCAGCCGGCCTCCGGCCACTCCTGCTGGCGTTCGCTTTGTCTCTCTGTCCTTCTGCAAGCTGCTGGCTTTCCCTACTCTGGTCAGGTACATAAAGCGAGTCTCGTTCATTTTTTTACAGTTTTGATGTTTTTTTGAGTTTTGATTTCCACGTGTGCCAGAAGTCCTGTCTGCACCTTTTGGCATTTTTATACTGTTCATTGTTGTATGAAGTGTGGGCTTTATCTTCTGTGTGTGTTTGTTTGTCCAGCACTCCAGAGCAAGAACAGCTGATGGTCATGTGGCTCAGCTGGATGATCAAAGAGGAGGAATACTTTGAGAGGTAAGGATAATCTCTATAGCTCTAATCTCTCTCTATATTTATGATATAGGGCATGAGAGATGGGGGATTACTGTATGGACAAACTGTCTTAGTTTGCACGTCTAAGTAACTAGCGAGTTAAAGTTAACTCTTTATGAACACTGTATGTAGAACAGTTTCTTTGAAATGATGCAAACTTAACCTTTTACATTGTGACTTATTAGTCATATTGTGAAATATGAATATTTAAATAATACTGTGATAATTGTCTCAGTTTAAATTTTGTACGTATCCCTCAGATTCTTTTCACAAAAACAGTAACTGTTTTAAATTACTGGAAGTCGAGTCTGGAAGTGTTTGTACTGGTCTTAGTTACATTGTCAGTCTAAATTTGACTTGTTTTTTAGAATCATAAAACGCTGCTGATTAATGCTCCAAACCTCTAAAAAAAAAAAGAGGAATGTAAAACATGGTTTTATAATGCAGCGTTATGAGAAAGCAATAACATAACAACGAGGGCATAATGTGTAATTCTTACAGCCATGCTTATTTTAACAAAGCACCTTACTGTATCATATTTCATTATTTGTTTAAGTACACTATCCTCTCGATTGTTGCACTTCTCATACTGCACTGGTTACTGGTCTTCTCCTCCAGTAGGGCATGTTATTTAGAGAATGTATTGAAACTTTATAACAAATGGAGGAAACGGGCAGAAACAATAATTCTCACAAAATAAACAAGGTGCAGGGGAAGTTTAATGACGTTAAATTTAAAGCTGAGTTAAATTTGATAAATCCGCGTCTAAATTCACACTTGAATGTTTGTTTGCTTCTTTTATATCCACTCTTTTGGAAGCGTTTGATGTTCCCTCTGTAATTATTTGTTCTTTGTCAGAATAGTTGGTGATAAGCCCAGCAAAGGCTTTTGTTTGTTTTCATGCTTAAATTAAGTAAATATTGCCCGATTTTAACAGGAAATGATGACTGCAGCAGTACAAATGAATGTGTGTGTGTGTGTGTTTGTGACTGTAGTCCATAAAGCATAGATCATCATAGAGTATTAGGTGACAAGAGAGACATAGGCTATAGATGTGGGTGGCTGGATTGATGCAACTATCCTGATCAGTTTATTACATTTCTGTCCTGTAAGATGCTGGATTAACGACGACGAAGTCCAAGTGTCTCTCCTCACTTCCCTCTCATGCATATGTGTGTCCTCCTTCTTACAGTGCTGCAGGCGTATCTGCTTCTTTTGGAGAGATGCTATTACTGGTTGCCATGTATTTCCATAGCAACCAGCTCAGCTCCATTATTGAGTTGGTGTGCTCTACTTTGGGGATGAAGGTAAGGTGGTAGGTGGGAGGAGGAGACAGTGATCAATACATCAGTCTGGCTGACCAGCTACTGGTCCCACTCTCCCACTGCAGCAGTGGCGCATATAAAGACTATATCACTGATGAAACACTTGCAGCATACACATATCTACTAAGACACTCTATACCCTGTGGCCAATTTACTGTTTTATTTCTTATTAAGTGCACTATTGTTTCCTGCCTGTGTGCTAAGTAGTTTTCCTGTCTCGGTGTATTTTCCACTGAGATGTGTAATGTAATTGGATTTAAAGCCTGTTTGTTTCCACCCGTAGGGCAATCCTCTCAATTCAATGTTGTGCCTGCCATGTAGAATGCTACTTATGAAATATGAAAGGAGGGAATTACAAAATACCAGCACTGTTGCCTGCAGGTTGTTTTCACTCACAGTAAACCTTCCATTGTTGATATTCTTTATCTTTTTTATTTTTTTGTTTTCCAATATTCAACTTTCTACAGATTGCCATCAAGCCCAGCTCCCTAAGCAAGATGAAGACGATCTTCACACAGGAGATCTTCACAGAGCAGGTACGTACAGCACACTTTCTACCTGCAAACTCCCAGGGTTCAATGATTTATTTGTATATTTGTGTAGGCTTTAATTCTCATCGGCTGTTGTTTATTTTTCCCCATTGAGAGCTGCTGTAAATTCAGAAATGTAGAAGCTTTTAATTTAACAACTTGTCAAAATGATAAAAGATTCCCTGTAAAAGTCTTCAGTTGGCCATAAATAACTTTGTTGTACAATATTTAAAACTCTTGAGAATATTCGAGTAGTGTTGTGTATAGTAAACATTATTATATCACCTATGATTATGACCATCAAACAAACATGTCTAACACGCTTCATAAATGAACAGTGTTAAATGTTTTTTCATGGTTCACAGGATTGTTTTCTTAACATACTGTTACTGAGTCGCACCAGCATGTATACACTATTAGTACTGTGCAGCACATATAGTTAGTGCTTATCATGGTATAAGTATGCAATCTTTTACCTATATGTTGTAATATGGGAATTCAGTTTTTTAAACTGTTCACGGTGAAATAAAACATGACGGGGATGTCGAATAATATCAAAAGAAATCATGAAGACAACATTTCATAAAGCGGTTGTTCTGGCTCCTAATGACAAAGTTGTGTACATTCGTACTATACAGCGTATGTCGGCCTGTTTTTCTATTTTCCGGTGGTGCTGTTGAGATAACTTGGTCATTATTTCTGGTGTGTAGGTGGTAACAGCCCATGCTGTGAGGGTTGCAGTGACCAACAACCTAAGTGCCAACATCACAGGATTCCTCCCCATTCACTGTATCTACCAGCTGCTTCGGAGCCGAGCGTTCACCAAGCACAAAGTGTCCATCAAGGTAGGTGATGCCATGTTTGGATGGCTCATAATGATAACTAGCTGCTGAGTGGTTTAAAAAATAAATGATAATAATAATCATTTTGCCCTCTTGTGCTATCCTTGTGTGCATCTTCCAGGATTGGATCTATCGCCAGCTCTGTGAAACAACAACCCCCATTCACACCCAACTGATTCCCTTAATCGACGCCTACATCAACTCCATCCTCACTCCGGCATCCAAGGCTAACCCAGAGGCCACCAACCAGCCCATCACTGAGCAAGAGATCCTCAATGTCTTCCAGTGCTCTGCTGGGGTGAGTCAGCCCCAGGGCCTCACGTAAAACAGTATCATGAACAGCTAATGGTATTTTGTTGTGTGTTCTTCATTTAAAATATCCTATTATGATTATATCTGATGATATGTGTGAGTATTTGAGGACAACAATTTTTTTAAAGTTGACAGAATTAATGGTTTGTTTCCTCTCTTTAATGACACTTTACAGAATGTGACCTTTCAGTATCACAAGTTTTCTTTTGGTCTCTCTCTCTCCAACCTGTAATTTACTTTTCTAATTACTGTTGAAATTCAGTAACACTCCAACCATATCAGTCTAATTGTTTGTGATCTTTAGATGAAATAATAATGCCTTTTTTGCTATCATCTCTCAGGAATTATGATTTTTTTTTTATTATTACAAAAAGACATTATGAGTAACAAGTTGCGTCCTCATTAACATGAAAATCTAATTATATAAATTTGTCTGTAAACCCTTATGTATTGTGTATTTATCTGCTGCTGCAAACACAAATTCTATGACATTTAACAATGGTTGAAGTTATTTTTAGGTTTGAGTCCGTGTAAATTGGGTTGTTGAAGCAATTAATTCTCATTATCTTTATTCTTTGTCCATCTACACATTCACTGATGATGTCGTGGCCTATTTTTTTTTTTTTTTTTGACCTGTTGCTGTTGTTTTGCCTCTCTCTTTTGTTAATGGTTAGCAAGGGGAGAGCAGTCGAGGAGGACGACAGCGCTACTCCATCACCACCCAACTCCTTATCCTCTACTACATCCTGTCTTATGAGGAGAACCTGTTGGCGAGCACCAAACAACTGGGTATGTACAAGACAATATCTCTGTCCCATATAACACTGCCCACCGCCTGGCTTCCCACTGTGCTGTTGGCTCACTTCCTTTTTCATTTCTTATTTTCTCTTCCTCTGCCTGTCTAAAGTGCATCTATTGTCATCTCCTCCACTGAAGGAGGCATTGTATTTGAGATGGAGGGAATTTGTCAGGCAGTGAGAAGAGAAAGGCGGCTTTTGTCCTCTGCGAAGTTGTTGGAGATGCTCTCACTCTGGATGTGCAGTCATTCATCCTTTTCTCTCTCGGCACTGAATGTTGGCCGCTTCATAGAGAATAAATGGAGGGCTGACAAAGAGCCAAGCACAATGGCTGCGGGAGCTGAGCTAACTAGGACAGCTGTAGGTTAGATTGAGCATTAGCAGTTAGCCTAGTCAGTGTTTATTCTCTCCCATGACGAGCTCTGCTCTTGCCCTTCATTAGGCCAGATTTATGTGAGAGTTTATGCCCATCTCTTTAATTGCTGTGTTTACCCAAGTGCTCCCGCAGCCTTCAAGGAAGGAGTAATGAAGCCCATCAGCAGTGGTAATGAACCCACGTCAATGAAAAATCACCTCCGCTCCTCTAACGCATCGGCACAGCGGCTCTGGTGTCCTTACACTGCCAAATAAAACACTTATGCTCTGTCTTGTCTTTTTTTTTTGCTTTATGTTTTCACACTCTCTATTTCCCGTCTTATAGTTTCTTTGTTTCACTCATCCTTCTTCTCTCTTTTTCTTTTTTTTTTTTTACAAGCCCTGATGCAAAGGAAACCAAAGTCCTACTCAGCAGCCTTGATGGACCAGATTCCCATTAAGTACTTGGTTACTCAGGCTCAGGGACTGCAGCAGGAGCTAGGGGGTGAGACATGCATTTAAATGTACAAGAATGTTGTTGTAACCCTGCATTACATACCACCTTTTTCTGTGGAAATTAAGAAAACTTTTATGATTGGAATAATACAAATAATCAGAAAAACACACAAATTCTTGGGGGTAATAACCTTTCTTTCTCTTTCCCTGTACCCAGGTCTGCACTCTGCCTTGCTGAGGCTGCTGGCCACAAACTACCCCCATCTATGTCTAGTGGAGGACTGGGTGTGCGAGGAAGAGGTGACTGGTACTCTACCCCTGCTGAGGAGGATGATGCTCCCCAGCAACACCTGCAGATACACTCAGAGCCAGCTCCACCAAGGTGAGGAGGGTGGGAATAAGGAATGAGAGAGACAGGGCTGGGGCAGATGGCTGGTAGTCGTGAATGTCGTAGCTTCTTTTTTAGAAATAATAATGATAAGGTAACTGTAAACAAAATGAGATTAGGATTAAAGGCTAATCTGACATTGTTGCATCAAACCAGCATCAGTGATAGTGTTTTAGGAACCAGGGTGGTGTTACCAGTCTTGAGTGGAACAGGGGAGAGCCTCTAATATTGTATAATACATTTACAGGTGAAAACTGTTATCCAATGCAATCTTACATCAATAGTTAATCCTCCAGGGTTTAGAGGATTATGCCGTAATGGGCTTTTCTTCGATAGAGACAAAATGTGTAACAGATAATCAGTTTCACACACCATTATGTGAGTTAATGTACACTATATAAGCCTTTTACAAATTGATATTTTATGTGTCTATGCAACTGTATTTTTACAAGACATCCAGGCTTCGTCTGCACTGAAACCTCCTTCAGGACGACCATGACAAGAAATACGAAGAAATGAATAATTCTCTACTGAGTGGACGACATACTCAGTATTTTTTTTTATTCTGTAGTTTTGACACACATTAGCTTTTGATTTACACTTTTTGCAGATTTCTTTTCTTCTCACCACCATTAAGTCTAAACAGATGTGCCAGATGTTGCTACTGTCTTACACTAGATTTATCTAACGCTCCAGAAGATTTTGGTTTCTATTAATTTTTAGTGTGTACATTTGGTTCAAATCAGTTAAAGGAACACAACAAGGCTCCACGGCTCTAGACTTTGAAGATTAATTCAACTGTTTGCCCCCAGCCTTCCAGAAATTACCATCCAGCAGTCCCAGGCTGATGCGGATCCTGGAGCATTTAACGCTGCTTTCGCCCGGAGACCTGATCCCTTATGCGGAGGCCCTTACAGCCAGCATGGCTCTGCTGCTGGAGCCCGCTGTGCCTCGCCGAATACTGCAGACCCTCAACAAGCTCTGGATGGGCCTCAACACTGTGATGCCCCGCAGGTATGAGCTCTACACACGAGTTAGATGTTAGGGACGAAGAATAGAAAATGCTCCTGTGGCAGCCTCAAGTGTGATTACTAATGCATGTCACATGGGAATGATACATTGTAGTAATGGGAATATTCACTTTGTTTACATTGAGTTTAAATTTCATACAAGAACCCAATAACTAATAAGCTTAGTGGATATGGTGTATTTTCTGCATTAGTTATTAGTATGCGTTGAATTAATGGCATCCCTTGGGTAATTGGGCTCAAAACTAGTGAGTCCAAAACAGCATCTTGTCTTACTAATTAGAATTTGGCATTTTTGCTCAACTTAATAAGTTAAAAGTAAATAAAAAAACAAACAAATTCAAGGCCAACGAAGACACAGATGAAGTGTTATTCCCTTTTTGTCTGCTGGTTACATTAATAATTATATGTCTTTTCACTAAAAGGTTAACAGTAGCACTTGACTTGTGTTGCCTCTTGCAAGCCTGCGTAAAGCTGCTGTGAGACTCAGTAAATGGATTAAAGGAAGACCTGTGGAGCAAGAGTTGTTGCCCTTAACCCCGGACTGCTTGCTCAGTGATTATTGTGAGAATAGATCAGAGGTATTGAGCCAGGAAACTGTTGTCAGCCTGCGTGGACTCTCTGGACAGAAGAGGGTGACCCTCAGTCCACCCCGGGGCATACAGGAGCACAGTTACCAAAGCTCTGAGCTGACATTGTATTGATCCAAAAGGGGGTCTGTAACAAGAAGGGTTCAGGGCAGGAAAACTGAGGGGAACTCCTTGAGGGAGATATAACGCTCTTCCTCACTCACTTTCATAGTATTAAATGTTGCAGAGGGCTAAGATGAGAGACTCCGGTGAATCTAGGAGGACAGCAGTGCCAAATTTCACACAGATCCACTGATTGATGCTGGTGCGCAAACTGCAGGAAGGCTTGGAGCTCCAAAAACACCCTGCTGTTTATAGTTTAGCATTGGTCTGATAAGAGAGATTGAGGGTGAAATGTTGCCACGGGCCAATATGTGAGTAATTGAATTATCAACCCCTACTGAAGCGGATCTCATATCATCTTTTAGTAACATTTTTCTTCCAAAATATAATAAATCCATTTAGGAAAAAAAAAAAAAAAAGGTGGACAGCTCATGATTAGTTCTTTGTTGGTAGTTTATCTGAACAAAGTGCTGTGTCTGTGTTGCAGGCTGTGGGTGATGACAGTAAACGCCCTCCAACCTTCTGCTAAGCTGCTGAGGCAGCAGAGGTACACTCAGAACGACCTGATGGTGGACCCTCTCATTGTGCTGCGCTGTGACCAAAGGGTGTACAGGTAACTACAGAGCATATTCTGTATATTCCAGATGACCCCAGAGCAGGTTTCCAGAGCATCGGTTTACCTTCTTGTTTGTTTTTGCCAGGTGTCCTCCTCTGATGGACATCGTGCTTCACATGCTCAACGGCTACCTGCTGGCCTCAAAAGCCTACCTGCACTGCCACCTGAAGGAGACGGCTGACTTTGATCGGCAGAGCCAGACAGTCTCAAACCTGGGCGTGCCCGGACAGCCAGATACACCCGAGGTCACCAGGGAGGAGCTGAAGAACGCCCTTCTATCGGCACAGGTAATTTAAACATGTTCACATTCACACACACTTTGTCTCTTTTTATATAGTATCTCCTCCCTTTTTTTACAGACCTATTTTAATGTTCATGTCATTTAATTTCATTGTCGTGGGCGATTTGCTGAAGCATGAATAATGCAGACATGATATGCTATGAAATTACACAATTAAAATATGTATGAGATGACCTTTCACACCCAACCACGGTAACCACCGTGTTTCTGTTTAACCCCAGGACAGCGCAGCGGTGCAGATTCTCCTGGAGGTGTGTCTGCCCACATCCGAAGAGCAGCAGCTGGGGGCCAACACGGAGAGCCTACTGAAGAGCATTAGGGGCCCCGTGCCAGGGAAATCAAAACAGGGAAGCCTGGGGCCGAGAGCCAGGGGGAACGTGGAGGACGGCGAGCCAGAGGGAGGCCTGCTCAGCGATTTGAGGGAGGTGCAATGTCTCATCTGCTGTCTGCTGCATCAGATGTTCATCGCCGACCCCAACATTGCCAAGTTGGTCCACTTTCAGGTAACAAATGAAGCAGGACGTACACTTTACACATATCTGTTGTTTTTATTGCTATAAAACAGTCCGAGACACAAAGGAGAATGTGTCATAACAGAGCTGTGTCCAAGACAAAGACAGGATGGTTGCTTCTTAATGACATTCCTGCGTGACTAGACTTTCCAGTTTCCTTCCAAATTGCGTCATTAGAAAGAAATATCATCTTTGTTTAAACAGTTGAGTGGACAGTGAGTGCCGTGTTCCTGAAAATATCTTCTAGTCAGTTTTTCAAGTATAGCCAAGTCAGGTTGACCCCATTACTCATCACATTCTGCCACGGCTATAGTGGTAAGTGACTGCAGCACTCCCCGAAGCAGCAGACGGCCATATGGTAGACTTCATCAAACCAATCCTTCCTCTGTTACGCTAATCCTCCCTTGTCCACACTGCCAAGCAAAAGGCTGCTGTGCGCATTCACGTCTACACACACACACACACACACACGTAATTGTGTGCTTAAATGACAACTTGATTGAATTGACTACGTATTCCTTGTTCATCCCTTATCATCCTCTGTTTTTATCATAAGATTTATGTTTCCTCTTCTCTCCCACTTTCTCTGTCAGGGTTACCCTCAAGCTCTGCTGCCTCTCACTGTGGCAGGCATCCCCTCCATCCATATCTGTCTGGACTTCATCCCAGAGCTGCTGGCCCAGCCCCAGCTGGAAAAGCAGGTGAGGCCTCTCCCAACCCTCCCTCCCTTCCCTCCTCTCCTCTCTTCTCTTTTTCCTGGCTCTAAATCGTAGACTGACCCTGGGCACGTGCCAGAGCCTCTCTTACACTGTCATGTTTTTTTTTTAAAGCAGTCGTGAATGTGTGTCCCCACAGATCTTTGCAATCCAGTTGCTGTCGTACTTGTGTACCCAGTACGCTCTACCCAAGTCCCTCAGTGTGGCCAGGCTGGCCATCAGTGTCATGGGCACCCTCCTCACAGGTCAGTGATCTGTCTTTACATCTCATACATGTATGTAGCTTCTTTTACTCGCCCTACTTTTGTGCCGCCATCATTAAATTTGCTCCCCGCAGACTCACTGTATACTGTTCATCACAATGCAGCCTGTAAATGCAGCTATTGTCAGACAGTGTGATATTTTTATCGCTGTATTTGGCTGCCACCATCTGGCCTCTGGCTGTTAGTGCAGCATTCTCTTTCCATTACATAAGTGCACAGTGTGCAAGCAAGCCAATTAGTCACTGTATTTATTGTTTACGTATCTCTTGTGTGTTCTATAAATGTGTGTGTGTGTGTGTCCTGGTATTTTAGTGCTGACTCGTGCCAAGCGTTTCTCCTTCTTCATGCCCATCCTGCCGTGCCTGGTGGCCTTCTGCCAAGCCTTCCCTCCACTCTATGATGATGTGGCAGCCCTCCTCGTACAAGTGGGCCAAGTGTGTGCCTCCGATGTTGCCACCAAAGCCAGAGACATTGACCCTCTCATTGCCCGTAAGTTAGTCACTTGGGTGGCATTACAACAGTTTGTTTTTTTTACCCACTGGCTTACACTTACAGGTACTTTTCATTGCTTGTATGTAGTATATATCATTGAGATTATCAAGTAGGAACCTGCTCTTCCAAAAATATTAACAGAAACTCTGACGTCCCAGAACTACCTGATGTCAGCGCTGATCGGGAACCACTCGCTCTTATAACGGCGGTCTTGATGGCGTTCATAGACATAAATAGGTCAACATGAAGTGCTCAAATGTCTCAGAGAGAAATGTTGGCACTTTTTTTTTGGTATCAGATTAAAGGCTCTCATTACGTAATGTTGTTGACTCTTTCTGATATTAGATGGATCATATGGAGTTAGGCTGGATTCACATTAAACAGATGTCTGCACACAGGAATGATTGATTTAAAAGAGTCTTGATTCATTTTACTACAAAATGTAGCGTTCTTTTAAACATTTCCTTTCATGGTGAAGAAACAGGACAAAGTATTTTAAGAGGTTTCTTGTCTACCAACACTGTCAGTAGTTTTCCACCTGTCTGGAAGCGCCACAGGCAACGATTGAACCCGTGCCCCTGCAATGTTGGACGCTTTGTATTTTTTGGCCTGCTTCATCCAGGTGCTCTGATTAATATCATCTGGCTACCCATCCTGAGTCTGTCAGATCTCATCCAGCTTTTTATAGCGTCTAGATTATGTCTATTTATTCGCCTAGCTGGAAAGATCCATCATTTCTTTTAAGCAATAAAATGAATCAGAAGTTTTGTTGTTTTTCTGCCTCAGGTCTGCAGTATCTGAAGGAGAAGCCTCAGGCGGTGGTGGCTCCAGGAGGAGGTTCCTCCAAGCTGACTTTACCCCAGAGGACAGCAGAGGAACTGGGTGGAACTGACCCCGATGTCCAGCTCTGCTACTGTGTAGAGGCCACCTTCATGGACATCATCAGCTCCACTCTTCATGGACTATAGACCGCACACACATTATTCAGGAAGAGGAGGAGGAGGAACTGAACTTAAACCAACAACTGTAAACACTGCCTCTGAAAGACATTCACACTCCTGAGAAGGGCTACTGACAACACACATCCATTCATCTTAAACAAGTGGACTCAGACTCATGTCACCTTCTTCAAGGGCTTTCAGGGTTGCAGGTTACACTCATTCTGCGCACACGATGGGACGTGTACTGTGTTTTCATTCGAGTCTGTTTAGTCAGCACTACAGTGAAGTACAGACAAATCGACCATCAGACTCTTTTTTTTTTTTCTTCCACGCCTGATGTTTTGTGTGCTCTGTCAGTTTGTAGAAAGTAAAATACTGAAAAATGCTAAATGGGTCCATTTTCTTGACCTCTGTGGGCATATTTTTCTAAGCTGAAAAAAAGGAAAATGTTGCCTTGAAATAATATGTAGAGCTTTTGTACTGTATTTGTTTGTAATAAAACAAAGAAACCCTTTCACATTGACAAGTTGTATTTGGGATAAATATTTATCTTTTTGTTACCTTAGAGTGAGCTTTTTATATCTACCAATGGTGAACTGGTATGTTTCTACAGTAGCCTAGAACAGACAAACTAAACACTGGCTCTAGGCTGGCCATTTCATGTTTTGCACACTACTCCTTTAAGGTTAATTTAATTATAAAGACGCAGTGCTTACTTCAGGCACTCGTGTTATTTGACTACACATGCATCAACCCCGAGGAAGAGAAGAGCAGGTGTAGCTTAAGCTCTAGAGTTAAGCTGTAGACATAAATGAAAGGCACACCTTCTGAAGGCTAACGTAGCTTTTCACAAAGATGTACGTACAAGGAGGAGGAACAGAGGGAAGGTGAGAGGACCACGTGGCCTGTAACGTTAATGTGATTTATCAAACTCCTGAAAAGCTCAACTGTCAGGGACATATTTTTGACTAATGTTAACCACAACATATCTCTGCTTTTGATAAAGAAAATGTATTTTTAAGTAGCTGAACACTAGAAGCAGTGACGTCCAAACGCAGTAGTCCTGTTAATTGTGCAAGTCAGCTCGCTTTCACCATCATGGCTCGCTCAGCTGAAGCGTCATTAATGTTAATTAGTAACACCTGTTCTTTTCCTATTATGTCACGTCAACATGTCTGCTGGGAAAAAGGCCTGTTGTGCTATTAAATCCCCCATATTATGTTCTCTATACCAGTAACTTCATTCATATTTTTTAATTTCATGAGCAGAGTAAAGATTTCAGCACCTGTGCTTTTGCAGAATGGGTGAAAGGGTTAATACATTCCCGCTCTGAGATTACAACAGTTTGGATTATTCATGTTGTCCAATTATATTTTCTAAAAAAAAAATATTTCTCAACATGAAGTTCTACATGCTGTTTCAAATACTCTCCCTCCTCACACAGGAATAAAAAGCCGGTGGAGAGATATTGCATAATTTATTTGTTGTGTTGAAGTAGTCAAATGTAAGTATATTGAGTCAAAAACTACTAGAATGATCCAGTTAAACTCCTCCAGGGTTGCAAAAACTCCCAAATTCCCAGAAAAAATAAAGAATACATGACCTCCGTGTCCTCAATGATAGCTGTCTCCCTGACTGAGACTGAAGTGTGTGTGTGTGTGTGTGTGAGAGAGAGAGAAGAAAAAAGGGAAGGATGTGTTATGATGAGTCTTTGGAGATTGTCTTAATATTCTGTAGCGTGCCTGCAATGTTATTTTGTAGTTCTATGTCCTTGAGCAGATACTCTCTGAAGTTTTGGCTAAGATGTGTGGTCTGCTTTTTTTTATTTTTTTTTTTTTTAGCTCATTTGAGCCATGTGGTGTAAGGGAAACACGGGGCGAAACAGGTGTTCCGGTCTATGAAAGGTGACATAAAATGCAACCAATTAGGCTAATTGAAGTTAGTCATTTACGGCTTTCTGTGGCGATTTCTGTCTGCAGATGGCAGCCCCTGCTGTATGCTCACTTGAATTTGGACGATGAGTCGAATACATTTGGAAGCAGAGCTACAGTAACAAATATCATTTCACAGTCTGCTCTTTATCTTGGAGTAAACTTCTCCACTGGGGATTTAAACGCAGCGGATTGTCCTGTCTTTAAGTTGTATCACACTTAACTCTTAAGTGACATTGTTGAATGGATGCAGTTTAAATCCTCGTCCAGGATTGGTCTTGAGGGAGAACTCGGTCTTGGCTCGACTGTGTTAATCTTGGACTTAGACTGCTATTGCTTACAGCTCTGCTACACATTCACTGGTTTGGCTCATGGTCATATTCCAGATAGATAGATGGACAGAACAGTACATGTTCCACATAAAAACATACAGAACAGACTGTGTTGTTGCAGCAGAACATGCACTGAGATGAACATCTTGAAATGCAAACCTTATGTTGGTCTTATCTTTGTGCTTTACATGTTTAAAAGCATCCACATGAGTCCGTTCCATCACCCCTGACTATACCTCATGAATCTACACTACTGCAGCTCTGCCATCATATCCTAATAGACATATCTTGGTAATTCACCAGAGGGCAGTCTTGCTACACTAAAAACAACAGATCCATCCCGTCAGACTAAACCCATTAATGAAATAAATAAACCTTCTCGAGCAGCAGTGAAGAACCTGAGAATAGTTTGCAGACATTATACTGAAATATACTATAACTATCACTGTTATAAGAGTTACAGTGTAAATTGCTGATGATTTACAGTGTTTATGAACAATAAAATGTTTAGAGTGAAAATGATTTTTATTCTATACACACTAAGTCACTACTATATGAGAAACCAGAAGAAAGAATCACAGGGAATTAAATAAATAATGACGGTAGAAGATGTACATCATATCAAAATTCTAAAATGGTCGTATTTTATAAAATATAAATTGGTAGTGTCTTGCATCTACAAAGTGACATTTCTCATCTCTCTCTGTGTGTGTGTGTGTGTGTGTGTGTGTGTGTGTGTGTGTGTGAAGGAATTTATGAAGCACTCTGCAGCAGTTTATTGTGCTGCTGCAGTTTCCCAATGCTGTGAGAGATGCCTGGAGCAAGTGAGGGTGAAATCACAGAGCAGTTTTGTTTTCACTGGCATTGCCACTGCGCTTCTAACATCTTGCACCCAGAATACTAGAAAACTGAAAATACTTCCAAACTGCAGAAAAAAGGTGATGCAGAGGAAGCAGAGAGATGAATTTAGAACTTACTGTCCTCTCACTATTACGACAGGACAAGGGAAATCTCTACAGCTGTTGCATAATGGCTGCATCAGTTGGCTGCAACTTCATTAGACGCATGATCTCGTGTTGCAAATTCCATTAACGAGTTGATGGTATTCCGGTGTATCAAACAGACTGAGCTGGTGAAGTTGTGAACATGAGACAGATCAATAATTGATCCATTCTATACATTCAAACAAGCAGCTCCATCCTCAGATATTTCATGACTACGTTGATCTGCTGCAATTTTTTCACGCAAAAGTGCAAGCTCAAGCTCATGGCGCCCTAATCAGGTAATAGCTGTGAGGCCATGTTGATAAAATACTTGGCTGTTTTCTTTTAAACAAGAGGTTAAGAGGATCACTGCTTATGAGGAGGCTTTTCAGCTCCCGACTGTCTTATTAAAATAAGTCATCATGTCAGCACACTGGCAACAGCCCTTTTGTAGCTGTTTACACCGTCGCTGTGTGGTTAGAGTCAGAGATTTATCTCTTAGGAGGACGTGTAAGTGTACGAGTATATGTCTAAAGGTGACTTATTATTTATTTAAAATTCAGTTGGTGTATAGAAGACAGAATCAGACCTTCCTGAGCTGACTCTCTTATTTGCAGTCTAGTCTCTTTCTTTCTCAGGCCTTGCACGTTAGCCAATGATGTGTAAACACCAACCTTATTGAAAACAGTTCCACAACAATGCCTCTACCTCTTAAGAAATCTCTCCAAGAACGCCAGAGGGAAACACTTAAATGGTGTACTTAATGCACTTAGCTAGGTATACACTACCTCCAGCTTTTTCAATTCACATCACAGGTCTATTTGCTTCTGTTTACTTGCTAGTAATAAAAGACGAGCTCTTAAGAGGCGGTAGAAAATCCCACTTCAGCTTGTTACAAGAGTCATTGAGGTTAGCAGAGCATTCTGTCCCTGTTGGCCTCAGCGCTCTTTGAGAGAAAGGCACTTCAGGTATAATGCAGTAAAACACCCACATACTGCTGTGACTACTGCTAAGCCATCCACAAGGACAATGTTTGTCTCTGTAGTGCTCTTCGGGTATTTGACTTTTCAAATCTGCTGTTTGAATTTGGAAGGGAGGTCTCTCATACAGTACAGTATTTTTTTATAATCCTGAGACAAAAGCACCAGATGTCTCATCTGTGACTTTTACAGACTTGGATTCTGAATAATTCTTGAACATTTTCATAAAGTTTTAATTACACATAAATGCCTTTTTGTTGGTTTTCTGCTTCACCTTTAGCCATGCAGTTATCGAGGCTCTGTGGATGGCAACAACGGCTACTCTGGTCTAGACGGAAATGTCTCAACAACTGTTGGATGAATTGCCATGAATTTTGGTACAAACATTCATGATCCCCAGAGGATGAACGCTATTGACTTCGGTGATCCTGGTGACCCAGGTATATAGCCATGGTGGGATTGTAACCAGGCCATTGCTTCTACTTGGTTTGTTAGCGCTCCTCGTTGTTGTGGAAAAGTGACTGTTGGGTAGATGAATAGCGTGTCTGCATGAACTTGTATCCTCATTATGTATCAGTGCTTCAGGGCACACGTGGTAGTTGATTTGGTTCTCAGACTTCACTGATCACAGACTGGAGGTCAGTGATTTCCGACCTATTAATTATGAACTACATAACTAAGTGAATGAACATTTGTCCTGCGCAGATCCGATGCTTTTCTCTTTATCTACACTTTGTTGACGTGAAAAGAAGCTTGTTTTTTGCCTGATCAAAGAACAACGAGAGACTAGCGAGATGGGGGTTTCTTTCAGATCTTTCCTCCACCCCGTCTTCTTCAGCTGGTTGAAGCTGAGGAATTGATTACATGGAGCAGGAGCACTTTGTCAGGCCTGAATGCATTTTTCACAATGTGTTGCTAGGAACAAAGGGACACTGTTAAAGCTTTCGCAAAAGCCTCTAAAACTTTTGATTTCCCCCTCGGTTGAGCGGAAAGTGACAGGAAGACGGCAATTTAAAATTAATTGGCAACGTGTCAGTGGCGTATTTACATTTTGTTCTTTTAAAGATACAATTAATTACAAGAGATGAAGAAATCTGCAGAGAGATGAGATGCGATGCATTGGTTGCCCTCCTCCCTGCAGACTGTCGTTTGCTCTGAGGGAGTGTAGGCAGGCTTGCCAATTAACCACAGACTAAAAAAGACCCAAAGCACCCATGTTTCAGCAGGTAAAAAAGACTCACATTTAAAGTGCCTGGCAAGAGATGTAACAGACAGACAGTGGCATGTGGTTTGCATACTCTTGTGCTTCAAGCTATGCTTCGAAGATGTAACAGAAATGTTCTCTTTCAAGAGTTTTGTAACTCCAGGAAACTGTTGCAAATTAGGTGCAGGGAAGGCATAAAAACTGTAAGTGCTGTGTGCAATGAGTTTAAGGGCCCCTGTTGCCTTTTGCGTTTATCGCCAAATGAGCTTTTCTTCATTGTATAACTAACAAGACTGAACCAGAGCAAGGTGTCTGTAGTCACCCTCACATAAAGTCTGTCTGGCATTCATCATCATCATCATCAAGGGAGCAGTTTCATCGACATCCCGCAGTCTTCTCTAGTCTAGACTCTTGGACTATTATATCACTGGAATTAATAAAACACACATTTGGTAAATGCATAAGTCTTTGTTATGCTGATTTCTTTGAAAGCATGTTTTTTTTTTTATACTTTGATTAACCTTTTGGAGTCCTACATTTCAATTGCAAATGCATTTTTTTTTTTTTCCTCCAGCATCTGTACTTTTGAAGCCTTTGGACAAATGTAGCTCCAGTTTTGTCTTCCCCCTTTGGGATGCCCCTTAATAACCCATATGCCCATTCCTCCAGCCGCTGGCCTCCCCAGACTTTCACAGAGAGACCCATGTCACAACAAAGCGAGGGTTAGTCTGTCTCATTCCTTTAATTCTAAAACACAAAGTGAAGCTGCCAGAAACACCCTAAGGTGAAATAAGAAGTAGTTTTGTTCATGTCCCCTCTTCCCCCCTCCGCCCCCCAGCGACCACAAACAAGGCACCAGGGCTTCTCAAAAAAGCAACATATGCTTTTGTACTGGAAATACATTAGTCATCCGGGGAAGGAAAGGGAGGGCAATTGAAGTTTGGCAATAACATCTCAAATGCCCCACATTTCCACTTTAGCAGTAAGTACGGAAAAAGTTTGAGAAGAAAGAGAAAGTTTGATGTAAAAACATAAAAAGGAATAATGCTAGGTACCTCGGGAGCTTGCTTGCTTCGCGCATTCCTGTGAAGACCAAAGAGGGCCTTTTAAAAAAGCTTGTATAATTGATTTCACCCAGAGGGAACCCAAGGCAATCACCTACCTCACCAAAAGCGAACACTAAAGCCCTGTGTAAAGACAGCCTGTTTTTTTTTGTGTGTGTGTGTGCCGTGCTATTGCTCTGCAGTCCTTGCCATCTTTTTTATTAGAGCTTTCATCTGTGAGTGTGAATAACTGCGAAGTGAGGCAAAGCTGAATAAACACTGTCTGAATAGGTGATTGATGGATCAGTTTGGGTCCCTCGTTTCCTAGCGCTGGTGGTGGCATTCACATTGATTATGTTGCCTGTGGTTGCTGGCCAAAATACAGTCCTTGAAATGAGTATGTCTGTTGGAAAACGGCCAGCGCTGCCTCAGCCAAACAGATGGCTCCCAGTGCTGCAGTCATATCCATATTAATGGCATGATTACAATGCATTACAATAGAGAGATCTTGTCATTAACGTTGTGATTTAAAAAGCAATTATGGGTTTTGATTATCCTCCGACGCAGCTATAAGGTGTGTGTGTGTGTGTGTGTGTGTGTGATTTGCCGGTGGGCCCGTAGAGATGGCTGATTGATTTCTCAGCTGCGGACTGTGTTTAGTGTCCTGACTGACTGACGGCTAATGAGCTGAAATGGCTTCTGCATAACGATGGAAGGGAGCAGGGTCAAAGGGTGAGAGGGTCCATAAAATGTATTATTGTTGGTGAGAATGGATGTTCAGGTATGTGTGTTTCTGCTTGTGTGCGTGTGTGTGTGTGTCAGTTTAGCAGGTTGTGTTTAGTCCTTTTCTTTTAATCAGGTCATCGTGATACACGCAAATAAAATTAGAAACATCGGAAAGGAAAGTTGACATAGAAGAATTTTAATTCTGTCACAGCTTACTTAGCATTGGCGGATGGATTGTGTTTTTTTTTCATAGAGATAAGTCAAAGATCTCATCTGGTTTAGATCTCTTAAGATCAAATGGCAAAGGTGTCCTACTATGGCGTGGTACTAGAGATTAGAATAGCTCAATAACTGAGACAACATAGTTTAGCATAGAAATGGCAACATCAGTCGGTCCAAAACTTTGGTCCACTCTAAAATTTCTCAAGAAATATTACATCGTAAAAGTTTGTACAGACGTCCTGACGTTATGATGAAATTAAATGAAACTTATGAAATGCATCAACACATGAGACGGATTAGAGCAGATATTCATGGTCGCCAGACGGTGAATCCTAATGACTTTGGTGATTGACTTGAGGTTTGTGGTTTTTTGGATGGATTGCCATGAATTTTGGTTCAGACGTTAATGCTCTGCATTGTAATACTTCAGTCATCCCTTAATTTTTCATTCAGAGCAATCATCAAGTCAAATTTTTTATTTGTCCAATACTTGGACCAATATTTGCAAAACTAATGACTTTTCCATGATCAGCAGCAGCTGTACTTGAATAAATGTTGAGCATGTGAATGCACTAAAGTAAGATGGTTAACGCGGTAAACATCATACCTGGCTGTAGACTCCGGTTCTCTGACATACAACAATGAAACCCATTGTGGTAGAGGCAGACATACGAGTCTCTCAACTCACAATAGCCCCAGTAGACCATGCAATGCAGCCACTGATGTGTGTTAAGTACCCACTTTGTTCTTGACTAAAAAACTAATTTGGTGGTCATTTTGAGAACAATATCACCACTGATCATCATGTAACAAAGAGCGAATGAAGCCGACAGGGTCAGGCTGGTTCACTGGTTGTTATAGGTTCTGGAAAATGCAGTAATACAGACTGAGTGAAGTCAAGGTAGACGAGGCAGGTTGAAGGAAGGTAAAATTGAAAAAATAAAGTTTGTAGAAGAATGTCTGCGACTACAAAAAGCCCTGAAATCCAAACACAATTAGAGAGCAGCACAGAAACACTTAGTACAAACACTAAATCACCTTGAACCACGTAATGTCACCAGGTGAAAAAGGGCTAAAGGGAGAAAAATGAGCACAAGTGGAGTTAAGTGAATGTAAGACTGTTTCTTTTTTAAAGTATGTGCTAGTTTAAGACCTTGTAAAGGGCAACACCATCTTCCCTGATGAAGAGAAACAGACGGATAGCGGTGTAAAAAATTTGATCCCATCTTCTACCTCCGCTCTGTTATTACCTCAGGTGTGAAATCCTTCCCTGGTCACACTGGAGAACCAAGCGGGCGTGCTCAGCTGTGAAATTGTATCTTTTCTGCTCCCTCTGCCCCCTCCCACCACCAGCTCCTCTTCCCTGTCCTCCGACAGAACGGCAAAATGCTTTTTTTTCCCGTGGCTTAAAAAAAACACTTCCTGTTGTGAGGTGAAGCCGTTCTGCTCCACAGCTGAATAATCAGGTGCCTTCTTCTGCGTGGCTCGCTCGCAGCTAATAATGAAAGGATCGGAAAGCCCGGAAACACCTTGACACGGCAGCACTACAGCGGCTGTACGCTGCTGTCACGACTCGAGACGGCTGACTTCTCACATTACCGGGGTGACTGTGCTAATGTCGTCTTGTAAGAGCACTCAGAGGAAATGAATTGCACACAGAGCTGAAAAGCTCCATCTGGGGACATCTGAATTGAGATGTAATGAAAGCATGGCAAAAAGGTGCCATCTGTTAACATTACAAGGTAGTTTGAACACATTTTTAAGTGCACTCTGCAATGTTGAGCTGGTGCAGCCAGGCGGCCTGGGGCCTGCTTGCCTAATCCCATGCAGGTCCTCTGTGGCTTCTTCCATGTCTTGACAGCGATGCCCTATTTTCTCTGTGGCTTCCCCTGTGAGAACAGATTGCTCTTCCACACCTCTCAACACTGCCAGGGGGGCAAGAGAGCAGCAGTTTGCCTGGAGCTTTATGGCTCATACAGTGCTGGCCTGAACGATGACATCTCACAGTGCTGGAATACAAAACCCAGAGGGCTTCTCCTCACACGCCAGGGACTTGATTTGCTTTTACTCATTGAGACAACAATAGCATCAAATCACAACTGAGCTAATTGCATCAAGGATTATAGGAGAATTTTCTCAGAGGGTCAGTTTAAAATGAGTATCCTTAAGATTTCAATCCTGGTTGATGGTGGGACCCAGAATATTTGGGTCTCATTTTAGCTAGACCTGCCCTACATGGAAAGCGTCCTGAGCAGCGTCAAGCAACAGTTGCTCTTCTGCTGTATGTTTTTAGTGCAACAAAAACGTTATTTTAATAAAGAAGTCAATAATTTGCCGTTTCCATCATGCCATGAACAACCACAACCTAATCCCGTGCTGCACACGGTGTGTCTGCATTCGTATCTGTTCAACCAACTAAATTATATGGTTGCGTAGTCGGAATGGACCGGTCTTAAACAGGATGTGGGCTGCACTCAGAAGGTATTTATTCAAGCCTGAAATTGATATGGGTTGATAAGAAGTTGTTTTATTTATTAGAAAACTATTTACAGAACAACTTCAGACCTGAGCTTCAGAGGAATGTTTTTGATCACAAGAGTCCTGTAACTAGTTTGTGAATAAATTTGAGATATATTTGAGTCTTAGAATAGAGTTTAAGATCAAGTTTTTAATAAGCTTGAATGTATAAACTTCAGCGAATCA
This sequence comes from Miichthys miiuy, assembly GCA_036365135.1. NCBI lineage: Eukaryota > Metazoa > Chordata > Actinopteri > Sciaenidae > Miichthys > Miichthys miiuy. Next base: position 21,908,922 of record CM071616.1, read on the forward strand.
GTGAACACAACACATGCGCTGGTAGTAGACTAGCCAATGAGGATTTTGTGAGGACACACTTTACGCCGATGATACTTTACTACTTGTGAAAGTACATTATCCATTGACTGTTTCAGCCAAGTACTTGCTGTACTCCTGCTGAGAGAAGGCCAGCCATAAATAGTATGAAATGTTTTATAAAGGAAAGATATAAATATATAGAAGACACCAGAGGTCAACTAAAACACAAAGATTGAACAGACACAGCTGTGAAGTCATCTTTTCCTGCGGCGATGGTTCACCAGCACTAAAATTGAGGCTGAACCTCAAGCTTGGATCATTATTATTGCTTGTCTGATTTACTACCTGGAATGATTTTCAAAGTGAGAGCTTATCCCTCTGGTGTGTCTTTCTCTATGTGTTGATTTACTTCCTCTGCAGCACAAAATGTTGGTGAGACATACTGCTCGCAATAAATCCCTTCACCGTGAAAATGTTTCTGAGAATCTGTCCTGCAAGTGAAACGTAATATTCCAGCTTTTAAGAAATATGGTAATAACACCAGCAGGGGCATTTTTATTGGATTATAGGAGTGATATTAAAACATTATGTACAGGCTGAGTGCTACAGGCTGCACCAAAATGCCCATAATTTCAGTAAAAAGAAGAGGTTTACATCAATTAATGATGATAGAAAGATAAATGTGGCAGATTATTACTTAACTGGCGCATTTGGAATGCATGCTTTTCGTGGTATAAATGTCTTGATGTTCTAGCGCATCCTTGCCAATAAATATATCTCTGGAAGCCTTTCAGCAGAAGACATGATCTCCAAACTCTCTATAACAGAATAGAGTTTCCCCTCCTGCAGCCCTCGGTGGAGGGAGGCTGACAGTGGGAACGCCTGCAGAATAATTTAACAGGACTGTGGGGAGAGACAGAGAAAAGACAAAGCCCTCCAATATGATCTTTGAGGACCCAGCAGCAATCCACTGTTCTCCTCCCGCCATCGCCATTACTGACACTATTGATTATGGCCCTGGGAGTGATGATAGCATTCGGCTCTCCCCCTGCAGCGGAAGCCACAATCATACCGCCATGTTTCCCAAATGATAGGCTGTCTTGGAAATGAAAGAGGAGGTTAGGGCTGGAGAGAAAGAGAGATAAGGGTGATTGAGAGAGATAGGAGAGGCAGTGTGAATGGAGGCTGGTGAAGGGGGGGGGGGATTAATATGGCTCGGTTAGTTTTTCATAGCAGCTGAGGAATGTAATGTTCCTGTCGGCCGTATTAAAACACGGGGGCACGGTGTCAGAGTTGTGTCGGAGGCAGCAGGGCCTCGGTGGAAACATGAAAATGGCATAATTGCCTCTTTGCCTGTTTGAATTGCTAACAAGGGAGCCTGACATTTTCAAATGGTCCTGATTGCTGAGAGCTCAGGACACCCAGGCAGCCGAGGCTCTTATGTTATCGGTTGCTTTTAAATGAGACTAGGGACGGCCTGCCTTTTGCATATGGAGGAAAATCAACTGGAATATCATCTGGAATATCTACATAAACATGAATGGGAAGTTTTCATCTCTGTCAGGACACACACACACACCGCACGTGACACGCCAGGTGGCTTCTTGATTTAATTAGCACAGCGGAGCTCCAATTAAGCTGCAGTAGTAAATCAGATAGTGCTTTTCATCATGGCACCGAGCTGATAGGCCCAGTAGGACTGTATTCTCAGTCTCCTCCAGGGAAGACGGCGGATCACAGTCGGCCGTGAGTGGAGGATTATGGAGGGATTATATGTAGACTTCACTGCTTCAAACCACTTCTCTATCTGAGTCTCTGTCTTTGACCTGCAGCGGAGAGAGAACGGGACTGTTAAACTAAATCACCTTTGGTTGGTCGCTCTAAATTATAGGTTTGCAGCTGTGACCTGGTTGCTGCTGTATATTCTCTGCCCGGATTGTCGAGACAACAGAAATAAAGTACAAAGGATTTTTGAGCACGCTCTTATTCAGCTGCTACCCTGTTTCATATTCACAAAGTATTATATTCACACTTTGGAGTACTACCACTGCTTAACCTTTACCTGTAATATTATACCTGTTTCTTACCTGTAATCTCACCTGACATTCTCCAAAGAATTATATAAGAAATGCTAAAATAAATCTTATTGTTTTAAGATATCTCCACTTGTTTGGAAGTCCCGTGTCATTAATTTAATGAAATAAAGTTCCTGTGACACCCAAGTTTCATAACATAATGGTTGCTAACATCAAAAGTCATAATTGTTTCATGTAAAGTGGACCGCTAGACATTTTTCTGTGACACTGTTTGAACCATCCTGTCGCATGACTGCAGACACCACACCGTTTCCCCCCCACCCTGCTGAGTGTCATTCCCTCAGACTTCAAGGTGCTGACCCTCATCACAACCACTTACCACTCAGCTGCAAACTTCCCCAGCGTGCGCTGGAGGTCACTGCCCGACGAAGCCAGCAGGAGTACTTCATCAGCAGAGATAAGAGACGTAATCCTGCGTCCACCAAACTGGACTCTCTTCATTCTAAGATTCTGCTGCTGAAAAAATCACTAGCAGACATTGCAAGGCCTCCCATATCATTCCCATTTTTTAATATTACTGTATCATCGATGGGTTATTCCCTCAAGCGAAGTCTGCGGGATTATGGAAAGCATTCATAACAGGCTCATGAATGTCTGCAGGAGAGCCCTCATGCACATTGCTAAGCTCTTGTGGACTTACAGGAAACACACTTGAATTGGGTTTGTCTAAGAAGACTCTGGGATTACACCTAAGTGCCTTGCTCAAGAGCACTTTGCAGATGTTTGCTGCTGTTTCTCCCTGTCGGCCCGGATTTCAACCCACATCCTGAAAAGACAGGATAGTCTGAGACAGATCTGAGACCGCTGTCTCCGCTGCATGAGACTTTACTGTCAGTCCAGATGAGCTTTGAGTGACAGCTCAGTGTGTTGTTGAGTAGCTTTGGAGACATTCTGACAGTGTGACGCACAGACACACACACACACACACACACACACACACACACACAGGGTAACTGGGTCTTCCAGTTAAATCAGTGATAGCAAGGTTTCCACACCTGATTGAGCTGCCAGCATCCAGAGAGAGAGAGACAGAGAAAGAAAGAGAGGGAGAGAGTGTGTGAGTGTAATTGAATTCAGGGACCTAGGCGCAATGAGACAGCGTTCACGGTCTCCATAACCCTGCTCTGCGTTTATCGTTATGAATCAGGCCAGCGTGTAATTGCTATTTTGACACAGATGTCGTTGTTCTGATTTCCTTCATCCGCACTCATTTTGTTCACATTTTCATACCTCGGGGCTTGTAGTTCTGATGAGGAATAACAATATGGGTGGGGGAACACACTGTAACATGACAAATGTGACCTTAGCAAACATCTATTTGCATACTTGTCCCCCTTTTAAAATGCTGTGACAGCAGAGCTGGGAACAGATTATATTATTACAGAGCTGTGTAGCAGCGACGTGTTTAGTCAGGCTGTGACATGTAAATGTCCTTGTGGAACTTGTGCTTGAGAGGCATTGTGTGTTCATGTATATACTGCATGAATACACACACGGGTTTACTAAAATCAATAAAATGCACCCTCTGGAGACTTCATATATCCACAGTGAATTACATAGAAATCAGGCCATTAGTTTTGAAGATGGCAAGATCAAAGTGTTGGTAGTAGAGACATTTTGAACTGAAATGAATCACTGAAAGGTCACCAGAATAATTTGGCAACATCTTTTGGTTCCAATTTGGCAATATGGCCTTAAGTCACTGCATGTGGCTTCAATACATTATTTGTCTTGTTTTCAATGCGAATCAACTATTCCCAAGAATATTCTGCCGTGTAATGAACAACACTAGTGGGATGAACTGAATTACTTTTTTTCCCCCCTGCATTTAAAGTGCATGCATGAAGTGTGTGTGTGTGTGTGTGTGTGTGTGTGTGTGTGCTGTCCACCTTCTCATCCACAGCTGCATGAGCCAGTAAGGCCCATCAAAGGACCAGATGAAAGGCTGAGCCAGAGAGCTCAGCTCAGCTCTCCAATCCAAACACTGACATATGCTGCTGCGGTGAAGGCCAAGCAGATGGATGACGGTGTTTGTGTGTGTGTGTGTGTGAGAGAGAGATGGTGTGTGGGAGGCACATTCAGGACTTGATCCTAAGGACTTTAGTGTGACTTACATCTCTCTGTGCATTTTATATGTGCATTTTCATACACACCTGCCACGCTGAGCCGACTGAGCTGCGAGTGTCCAGATGTTCTGCTTTGCATGTGTGCTGCGCTCTAATGAGGACTGCTACTGCTCCTCTACATGTCAGCGACAGAGTGAAGATATGAAGCGGTTGTTAATTTCCCACTGACAGTCACAAATAAATAAAAAATCGAATCAAAACGACAACGTATAAAAATAAAGGAACATTTTTCGAGAAGGGTCCTGCTATGACCCTCAAAGCATGCCACCTACAAACTACACCTCCCCAGAAATGTAACTACACGTTGTGGTGACCCAGCAACAACTGTGATTGGTGATGATGAGTTAATAATGTTGTATATATTTTATAATGTGAATTATTGAATAACTTCATACTGTATGCCACCCAAGCCTAATCAATCAGCCAATCAGAGGAGGATCAGGCTGGGTCCATTGAAGGTTACCTTAGGCAACTGGAGTTTCTCCGTTTCATCGTCATCCAAGAGGCTTCTTCAGTTCTCTAATTGGCTGAACTTGTTTGTAGCTGGCTGTTGTTAACTAGTGTGTAGTTAACTGATGATCTAAACTGGCGGTGTCATTGACAGAAGTGTGTATATAGCCAGCTTAGAAGTTCTGATTGTGTAGGTGCAGGAAAAGTGGCTCCATTGAACCATTTTCTCTGTTTTGTAATGGAAAGGTTTCTGGGGGCAATTTGTAAGACTGGTTGGACTAGATAAACATGGATGGTGGCTGGACTGAGTGGACCATGGACCATTCAGGAAAAACTGCTTAGCAAGTCAGTCAGGCTGGTTTCAAATCATCAAGCTCTTTGCTTGGGTGAGGGTGGGATTAAACGGCAGCTTAAAGGTACATTAGGTCAGGGTTAGAGAATGGTGTCGCCTGTCAGCAGATTTATGATAATGACTGCGGCTGGTGCAGGGCCTAATGATAGGTCAAACATGATAGGTTAACATTAATGTTTGGCTTCCATGCTTACCCAACCTTTTGGTACATTTCACCACGTGTATTGATAACCTCCTCTGTGGTTGGCTTTGGTTACATTAAGGCGACTGAAGCTACTTGGTTGAGGTTGTGGTTGTAGTCATGTCGAAAACAAACCATCATTGATTGTTGGTAGAAGGCAATGCAAACCACAGTCTCCGGTTCTGTGGCGGAAATTCAAATTTCAAGTCTCTGCAACCAACACAATTCACACAGTCACAAGAAATCACTAGTCAAAACATACGGTTGGCCAGTTGACAGTCTATTGTGCTTCCTGCCTAGTTCTCATGGTATTATAAGTTTGAAGAAGTCAAACTTTTTATGTAACATGTCCAAAAATCTGCATGAATCTAAAATTTTAATGACCAAATGAGAGTCAGGTTGTAAAAAGTGATGTGATTTCTCGGATAATGCGCATTAATATGAGTAATGGTTGGTCAGTGCCATTAAACGTCCATCTGACAGGAGAGGGTGGGAGGAAATGGAAGATGTGAGGAGATTAGATGGAGTGAAAAATGGGCCGTTATAAGCAATACTGTTACCATGTAAAGTAGGAGATTGACAAAGATGGATCTCTCTTTGTTCCCCGCTGTCCAATATATCACCGGGGGCTGGCTTTGTCCTTCACTGTAAACCCTGATAAGTACAGTCTGCTTCAAAGAGCTGATAGAAAACAGTTTAGGAATGTCACTCGACTCACATTGAAGGCAATGAAAAAAAATCAGTCAGTTCAAACAGTTGAACTTTATTTATTTATGTATAGCAAGACCTGGTTCTGATTTTACGAAAGCTGTGTTCCTTGATTTCCCCATTTCAGCTGAATCTTACGTAAGATCTGTTTTTCATTTGCTTCCTAAAAGCCATATTTAGATATTTGTTCCCCTAAAAGCTATTTTTCTTTGAACAAATTATATTTTCATTAGACGCTGTTTTCTTCTTTGCAGGCTGAAGTGGGCTGGCACAGGCATTGCATTTCTGTGGCGTCTGACTTTTTCTTGGTGTGGGAACCACAGTGTGCTTTTGTTCTGTTTATTACCAACCTGTTGGCTTTTTTAAAAACTTCTTCAAATCCACTTTTGCAAGGTTAAACATCATTTCCTGCGTTTAACTTTCTTCTGTTTGATTCTGTGGTTTTGTTGCAAGGTGTTATACTTTCAGGGATGTGTTTTTTTTCCCTCCTAAAATTCCATTTTTTTTTTAATCAAAAAGGCATTCAAGGTCATTCTTACCGATGTATCTTGATTAAAACTCGAAGAGTGGCAGCCACCCTGTGAGTTTTCCTGGTATCTTAACAGTAACATCTTAACTAATGTAATCTCATTAAAACCAGACACGGTGGCTGCCGACTTCCAAACAGCTCAGTCTGACTGTGCTGCAGGCGTACAAAGATGAAGGATGGTAGATTACAACAGTTGAACACACTGAGGCAAAAAAAAAAAAACAACTTTCAGACGAACAGACAAGGCCGGGATAATCACATCTGTGGCTATTTGTATTTACATAGCTATCCATCTTTGATAGCAGAACCACAGCTTTGTTTTGACCAGAAGGAGTGGAAAAGCTTCTCTATCAAACACAACAGTTGCTCTCTAAACACAACCAATTAGGATGACGGATGACTTGCGCCTCGGCAAGCATCCCACGAGAGACACGAACATACAACTCAAATAACAACACAAACAAAGAAAAACAAAGAACGACATCAGAGAGCAAAGTGGAATATTTTTCATCCTGGGAATTTTGGTGCTTTGATTCCCTCCCCTTGCTCGATTGTTCTTTATCATACCTGACACTCTGTTCTATTTGAGGAGATTTGTAGCACGGGTTTTGATGCATAATGGATGACGGCTGACTCGGAGCAGTGCCTTGTGGGAAGATGGAGGAGAGCTGGAGAGGGTGTGCCGCTGTTGCTGATTGCTTCTTATTGAGCCCAGGCACCCTTGGGATCGTCGTTATGAAGCGCTCAGCATGCAGAAGCACTGTACTGTGTCATGCTTCATGCTATGACCTACATGAGTTACGTGCAGTATATCAACACTTACTGTGTCCACAAAAGATCTCCCTTTTTTACAGCCTCGTAATGCACCGTTAATGCCTTTAACTTCAACATCATCCCGGGGCATTGAGAGTCTCCTTGAAGAAATAAACACAGGTGTAAACAATGTCGAGATGAGCTCCAGGAAACCAAGCCTGGTTCATCTAAAAGCGTTTTGTAAATCTGTTAAGAAAACTCATTACTGAGAACTACTTAGAATTACTGGTGTGAAATCTGTTTAATGAGCACTCTGTACCCCGAGGACAGAGTAGCAGAGCGAAGGAGTAATCCTTAACGTTTTACTGATTCTATATTTATAGATTCATGTTTCAGGGGTCAAATGTTGCAAAGAGATTGTTCAGGATGTATGAGCGCAAAGGCATTGCAATTCATCATCATCATCATCATCATCATCATTCATCATAACGTGCGATGTGTCAAGTTTTAACATGCATCCTGGGTGAATGTACACAAGAATTTGGTTTAAACTACCCGAGCTGCTTTGCTAACCCTCCAGCTGTTTCCTTTCTCATTTCTTTATCTTGCTCCTGTCCGCTTCCATTTTCCAACACCGCGGTGTCTTTGTCGGAGCTGTCGGAGCCAACACAAATACGTTTGAGCCCTTGCTCTGCTAAAAAAAGGGAGTTATGTTCAGTGATGGCAAGAATTGATTTCCAATTTCCTCCACAATGACTGTATCATTTCCAGCGACTCAGGCAATTTGGCCCACATTACTGAGGCTGCCGGGGGCTGTAGATCAGGGTGACAGCTGTCTTCACCTGAGGCCCCGCTCACTGAGATCAGAAAGAGAGTGAAAGAGAAATGTACTCTCAGTCTTTTCACTGATGCTGTCTCCGTCATAAATTGGTCATGTCCTTGGAGAATTCGAGATGTGAACCCCTTTTTGTGGAGTAGAAACAACAAGCGCTTTTGTGTTAGAGTACGCTATGTGTACACTAAATGTGTCTGTTTGTGTCTGGATGATGATGATGTTTTGTTCCGGCATTCATATGATGTTTTTATTTGGCCTCCTTAAATACATTTCTTGCTTTGATTCTGATGGTTTAATTTTACATTTGACATTTATTATCTGACAACGGCTGCCAGCGGTAGTCACTTAAAGCGCTTACTGAGAGGAAAGGAGCTGGAAAACTACCCTGCCAGCTTCTACTGATGGAATAAACATACCTAGACAAGTAAAAGTATTCAGAGGAACACAGCTGTAAACATTGTTTGGGGACACCTTAATGGGAAAAATTACCCAGGACTGAATCATTTACAACTGGCTTCATTCTCCCTTCCAGAGAAGCGGATTTGTCATTTTATGGACCGTACAAACTAAATGCATGAAAGCATATACTGTGTAAAGACTTGGACCATCTTGTCAGTATCCTGCAGAATTTTTTCCAGAAAAACAGCATTGCATGCCAAAAAAGTTTATCAGTATGCCTTACAAACTGTATACATGAGGTTAAAAGTTGTTTTTTGGAACTTCCACTCCACCTGTACTCACTGCAGTAAGCTTATTTCTAAAGCTTAGCTCACTCACCTCTGCTCCACTGGACCCCCGTATTTTTGATAAAAGTTTTAACGCGGAGGTTCTTATGCTGTATCGACTTGCTTTCTTTTTCAAAGCTCCCCCAGCACCCACTGGCAGGAATTGCTTCAGTCAAATCTGAAGTCAACAACACCTCCTCACGACTTTACAGAATTAGATCAACTAAAGCCCAGGCAGGGTTTTAAGCGCATTGATCCCAGATTGGCAAATGATTTGCTGTTGTCGTGTTGCAGAGCCGAACGCGTTGTATCAGCAATGTTTTTCACTAATGTGACTGCACCACCACTGTTTGCTATACAGAACCATATGGGAAGTCATCATTGGAAACAAAACATATAGCCTGTTTATCACTCTATCGTGGACAAACTTGATATTGATACTAGCAGCATCTATGCTAAAAATTTTCGAGCATCACTTCATACCTGGTGTTAAACCACTCCCATAGCTCATTCCATAGCTGCCAGTAGTTCTTCATAGGACGTTCATTGGTCCGTAACCACTGTGGTTCGGACACAAACGCATAACTTGATGCCTGGAAAGATGAATTCTTACGTGATCTCACAAATCCAGCTGGCTTGCAACATTAGCTTTCACTGCTCTCCTCCTTGGTCCAGTTGAAATACAAAAAGGTTGAAATACTGAGCCAGGTTGTTGTGTTTGTTAGTCGTGTGTGTGTGTGTGTGTGTGAGTGCGTTTTGGGTCCTTCAAGAGCATGTGGAGGGTTTGTTTTTAGAGGTTGTGATTGGTAACGCGTTGATTCAGTGTGTTTCTGAGAGTGCTTCACGGGGAGCAGTGATGGGCAAGGTATGTGTGTGTTTGTGTTGTAGCGATCAACCTCTCGTCAACAATCAGCCTCCAGCTGTCTGCGCTCCACCAGCCTCCTCCACTTTTGCTGGCAAATCTGCAAATGTCAAACTGTTAGGACAAGATTGTCGGTCAATACGCAATAAACAGAAAAAACGTCCGCCGCATGGTTTTTCTTTTTGTAACAGTGACACTTGGGAAAAAAATCCATCTTTGTCTACAGCTGCCCAAAGGTGAGAGTTTAACGTACCAAACCACTTCTTAAGAGCAACAAAACTGCAAACAGACGACAGATCATGTCATAGCGAGTGTCACAGAGGCCAGGGTGACTGTCCGCCCATTAGAAAGTCAACATCATTCAATTTACACCACATGTTGCGTGTTAAATTGGGTCTCTATAAGGTGACAGTGGCTTCTATTAGGCTCCGTGGTGTGAGGATGGAGCTTTACCACAGTGCTGGTGCAGAGGGATAAGTGGGAGGCCATTTGTCAACTGTAATGCATTGCTCACAGCAATTTTAATCAAAGAGCACTTTGTCCTTTTGACGAATGGTCCGGTGGAAGGGTGTTCAGCACTAAAACGCTTTGTGGCCGTGTTAGATTGAATTAGGCTTCAGTTACAGTATTATGCCTGTACGGGGTTTTGTTTTTTATTATTCTTAATTTAATGAGGACATGAGGAAGTGCTCCAGTATATCAGATGACCGTGCGTTGTGTAAAAGTTCAGAGAACATTTTGAAGAAGTTTTTAAAGGCCTACAGGCATGAAACATGCACACGCATTTCAGTCTTAATTTCACCACTGCGTTGCGCAATCTATATGCTCTTTACAGTATTCAGAGCATCGCAGCTAAATTTCTCTTCATGTCTCCTCAGATCTGTTGTACTCCTCAAGGAACCATTGCAGATCAGAGCTTTTAGTTTTGGGACATTTAAAGGCTTCACAATGAATTATAATGAGATGAGAAAAGGGTTGTGATCCCCCCCGATGGACCACAAAGAGAATGTGATATAATTAAACTAAATCCCAAGATGGCTGTAGCTGTTTATAGGAACATTCATTACCTCTTATTCAACTGGCAATGGGTTTATACAAGTCATTTCAGTAATACTTTAGCTCCGATAGCATTGTACACATAGGCCCAAATACACAGGTCAAAGGTCAGAACCTCAGTTAGATTGCTAAGGCATGAAATTAGAGTGCTTAGAAAGGAAACGTAGTATGATCTAGCACTAGCTTATCAAACCATTTCTTTTAATCTTCCATGTAATATTCCAAATAGCTCAAAAAAAATCTCAATACTGTTGACTAATGAGTTGGCTAATCCAAAGCATGCGGTGAATCAATGTAGAAACCAGTGTCTGGACGAACGAGAAGCGCTGCTCAAAGTGCCTGGGTGCTTTTCTGGTGGCCCAGCCTGTGATTAAACTGAGGGAGGCGATTGAGGGGGAAAAAAATCAATAGTTGAATTCATCTCCGAGATCACAGGAATGTATTAGCGTTGTTAAACACATTCCACTTAAGGCAGCAGATGAGTGCTTTTCAGACACATAAAATGAGTCATCGTTTAAACCATCTTTTAGTAGTGTGTCTCCACTAGCCATTAAACGCTGCCAGACCGTCATTAAGCCACGTCTCATTTCTTGTCAAATGGTCGTGTCCATGGCACTGATTCATTGCTGCAGACGTCTCAAAGGCTCTCAGCTGATGGGAAAGCACCAAAGGGTCTCATCAATTTTAAGTTAGGCCTGCACTGACCTTAACTTCCTATGCCCTAGTCACACACACACACACACACAGAGGACTGTCCACATACACTGGAGCACATTATAATAAGCATTAGAAGTCCTGCAACATGATTTAGGGAATGGTCTCATATTCTACTTGATGTGATGTCAAACACAAACATTGTTGCACACTGTGAATACAGGACACAATGCAATGGAGCCGGTCTTTGGAGGATCATTTACCTGCTCTCTCTTGCTGAGTGAAAGTTGTCCTTGGCCACAGGGTGGTGATGTTTGCCTATGAATAATCTCTGTGATTACACATGATCATAGTTTGCTCAGGTGTATCATAATAGAGCAGAGAGAACTGAACTGAGGTTGTATTTTGAGTGCAACATAAAGTCAGATAACCTTCTCTACAAGACAAGGCCTCGAGATTAAAAATGCAAGACTCGCCTTTTTAATCTTGGTACTTTAGTGGTGCATATTCTTCAACAAATTTGAAATTAATACATTTTTTAAAACCGACTGAAACACAGTGAACTGCTGCGATCATGGGCCTTTGGGCAAGTAACTAGTTGGTAGTCCAACAATGACTTACATGAGTTGTCAGCATGACTCACAGTTGATTTTCAGCTTTGTTTCTGATTGTCGTACCCTAAACAGCACTTCTTCTATCTATACTGGACGGTAGCCAGCGTCTAAGTACTCTTCATTTCCCTCCTGTCTCTCCACTCAGTCGGTCTCCCACTACACGTGCCAAACCTCGCTCTAAAAGCCTCAGCCGAGCATGACAGCCCTGCGCCCTGCAGTTTCCAGCCCCACCACTCTCGGGGATTTGCCTTAATTGGCTCTTTTCTTGTGTGGCGACAGGTCCCCCCTCTGCTCATAAGTCTTAAGTACAGTGAAGCATTAGCATTTGTTCATGCAAAGAGGGTTTTTCTAAAGCTTTCTCCCAAAAAGTGTCACTGATCTTTCCCAGGGTTCAGTTCAAAGGGAATGTCAATGCCGGCCAGATGGGTGCAAGAGAAGATCGGGCCTGCCAAAAAGAGTTCTCTCTCCGTCTCTCAACCATCTGCACACGGACACACATGCAAAGAAGAAAGAAAGGAATGACCGTCTGCAAGCTTGTTGAAATCAGAGCAGGAGGGGCCTTAAATCAAACTGACTTAATTTCAAGGGAGATAAGATGGATGGATCTGTCTGCCAGATCATGTCTTTGCACACTGTGCTATGAAGTACCTTTGCGCCCAGACAGATCGATGCACACAATGCTACCGGGCTTTTGGCACTCGTCACAAATTTAACGAAACACAATATCCTGTTACCCACTACTAAACTGGATCAATATCCCCTGTTCTTTTCTTTCAGCTAAATGTGTTTCGATATAGTTCTTTTTCTCAAAATCTTACAATCTATAAAGACAACTTACTGGAACATAAGTAGAGATTTAGTATAGCACAGACTTGGGAACACGTGTTTCATTATTGCTGTGGCAGTTGGAGTCTATGGTGTTTAGAAACAACACATGCTTAGTTAGCAAAGATGTCAGATTGACTGCATTTGTATCATCTATCAGATGGAGTAGGACAAATCTCCTTACATGGGCCTCCTTATTCTCCTACATGAATCTCCTACACACACACATACGCGGTGCAGCATTTAGAGTATCCACCTGGTCACCGTCTCTGTAATTATCTCAGAAAAAGTCAAATGAGTCTAATTGTTTCAAGGTGCTGCAGTGAGCAGTTTTTGTTTTACCAGATTATCTCCATATTTTCTGCTGTTTTCTGCTGCAAAGAAGTCAGTGTAAGATGTCTAACTTCCCCGCCTTGGCATTTATCTTTATGTTTTGAATTGCAAGAAGGATGGGAGTCGATAGAAGCCCTTCAGCTACATATAAATGATCATTTTGATTCAGTCTGTTTTAAATGCTGTCAGTATTTTTTACCAATGGGTCAAATGACTGAATAAAAGGAATCACGTTTAGTAACAAAGTCGTGGTTCACTGCTCTCATTATTGTTTCCAGATGCAGTAAGCAACTGTTCTCAGTGAACAAGCTCCAAAAGAGCCAGTTCATTACCTGCCAAACACCGAACAGAAGACAGACAAAGTTAGTGATTAGCCGGTGAACATAGTGGAAAGGAACAGTTTGTTCTCAGAATCTGGACATATTAATCTTGGAGGCTTTTCTTTGCTATGTAAAACGTCTACTTTACACTTTGGTTAGATGACTACTGGATTTAAAATAAAACAACTGCATCAGGGTTATATTAAGTTAGTTAGGTGAATGTGTACTTCATCCCTCCTTCCTTAAATTTTATGTTTTTACTCTGCTCCTTCTGTACTACCATATTTTGTTCTGTGTTTCCTGTTTTATTTTGTAGTTCTCCCCAGTCTGTGTCTTTTATTTCCACTTCCTGCCTTTGTTTCCCCTCCATTTCTTGACTATGTTCCTCCCTGATTTGTTTCACCTGTGTAGAGTTAACCTGCCTGGTTATTTAGTTCCTGTGTTTCCTTTTGGTGTCTTTTGCCCGTGTTACTCATGTTCCAGCTTTCTTTCTTAGTTCTGGATTTTGTTTATTGGATTCTCTTTTGTATTTTTGCCTGCAATGCCAGCTGATTTTGCACAAAGATGTTTTGTGTTTCATCCCTACCTGGTAAGCAATTCAAGTTACTTTTTCGTGTACTACCTCTGTGTCTGCATTTGGGCCCACTCCTGATACTGCTTGATCTATGCCAAAGACAACTTTCTGACAAAATGTGAGTCTGAAATCAATCATTTAAGCACAAAGGTGATAGACTATGATCCATATTGTTCAAAATGGAGGATGTGTAATCTGTGGAGAATTTTGTGTTCAGTCTATTGTAAGTCTGTGTTGCTACAGTCAACAGTTTTTTTTTCCACCCCCCAGTTATCAATGTATCCATTGTCAAATTCCCTCTCCCATTTATCTTGGATTTGTACAAGCTGTACTGAGTTCTCCTGATCCAGCAAAGATTATCTGACACTGACAAAGTGCTCTTTAGGTAAATCAAATTGTTGCTGAAGTTGCAGAAAAGACACGTACGAGTATACCTTCCTAAAATAGATCTCCAATAACCTTAATGCCCCTAGATTTCTACATGATAAAGACAGACTTGCTACTTCTGGGGATGAAGTTCCAGTTCCCACAGAGGGGCGTCAGCATAGAGCCCAGATCCTTTCTTCCAACATCCCTCCAAACCTTAACAGAATTGTAAATTATGGGGTTGGCTTTAAATTCTTTAGTGATGTTTTTCAAGCAGGCCCCATAGAGAGGTGAGCAAGTCCAAAAAATCTGTACAGAAAGCTGAGTCAAGATATGAATGTAGCCAAAACCAAATTAAAAGAGAATGGCAAGCCCACTTACAAAAAACTACATTTGGCAGGCTACCACCCAAGACAACTGGCATTTACTGAATCTTAAAGGGATAGTTCAGGTATTTTGAAGTGGGGTTGTCTATTTGAATCATGAAGCTGCTACACAGGCCATGGCAGCTGTGCATTTCTTTGTCTGTGTTAGGGCTAGTCTATTTTGTTAACAGATTGTTAATGAGATCTGTTTAAAATTGATTGAAATCAATGCCTCAATGTACAATAGGTCATGGGCAACCCTGCAGGTGTTTTTACACCTTTTAAAATAAATCAATGTCAATCAATACATGAACCTAAAGAGATCCAGTTAATTAATTCAGTATCAGTTAATGCGGCCTTTCAAACGCAGCATAACCAACTGCATTCTGCATTGTCACTTACCAAAAGGTTAAAAGAAATCAGTTTTGCCTCACTTATGTGATGCCTCGTGCCGGTATCTCATGCATTTCAGCAGATACTCTGACAATGAAGTCGTCATATGACCCCAGGCTGTCAGTCTTATGAGCAATCCTTTTGTTTATTTCCATGAACTCCCTAAAAATCATTAGCTAATGACTTATTGATGTTCTAAAATGTTACACACCATGTGGCAACCTGATAGGCAGCAGGGCAAAGGAGAAGCAAGGCAGGAATGCGGTGCTTTACAAGCTACAGAGGTTTCAACATCGCCTAATTAGAATCAACTGTCTCGCTGCTCATTAACGCAGATTTTCTACCTTTGAGGGAAAACACTGCTTCCTCCTTCTCCTACCCTCTTTAATCTCGTCCTCTCTGTCTCTGCTGTGCTGCATCGGGAAGGTGTTGCGTAGGAAGATGTAGCAGCCGAGCGAGACATATATTGAAGGGCAAGGATGTTGACACAGCCAGCTATCAAAGGAAAGGCATGTTAATTAGGCAGGAAACATGCATGCGTTTGTACATCTGAAGCGGCTTTCTCTCAGGGTAAGCAGCACAACAGTGTCACTTCAGCTTGTGTCTTACCTGATACCTGAAGAGTCAATAAGGAGCGTGGAAGCGAGTTGATAAGCAGGTTGCTGTGAGAAGCTCCATATTCCTGATGAATGGAGAGGATCAAAGCATACGTCAAGAAGTATAGATACTGTGTTGACAGTGGAGGTGAAGTTTTGGACAGATTTGACAGAGAAGATAAGCCAGAAAAAATATGAATGGGAATTGCTAATGTGGAGGAAATCCAGTGAGAGATGAACAAATAAAGTTACTATATATTGTCTATATTATTGCCTATGTTGTCTTTATCGTTGAATGAAATTAGGTAGACATCATGAGCATACATGAGCATGCAACTATAAGAATACCACTAAGAATATCACACAAAGAATATGTCAAAGAGAATACCAAGATATAAATATTTCAGCTGAAAGGTCAGAGATCCTCGCACACACAAAGCGGTTCAGAGTCTGACAAAGAATAAAAAACAGTAACACACATTTATGCAGCTCCTGCCCTGCACCTGACATGGCCTTCAACTCGATCAAAAGAAACTATAGTTGTTTCTCAGCCATGACAAGTGAGTTTTCCCATAATGGAGACTCCGACTCGTACCTTAGCCTTGAAGGTTATCAAAAAGAACTCCTCGTACATGGTTTGCTACTCAACTCTCGGCAGGAACTTGTAGCAAGTCACAGCTGCGAGGTAAAAACAAGTTGCAAACTGTACTCGCGTGTCTCAAAGGGAAACACACAGAGAGCATAGAAAAATACAAAAAAACAATACAGTTAAAGGTTAAAAGTGTAACAGATAAATCTGATGAAGATGACTTACCGCCACTTTTTATATGTCAAAGGCGATGGTTAAGTATCGGATGTGATCGTAACATTATACATAATTCATTCTGGCCTCACAGTATATTAAATTATACAGTCCAATACTGTGCCAAGAATTATTTTGTCACTAATTAACTTTGATGGCATTCTCTCTCAATGTCACTCATAAATTACGCAGCCGTGGTGGTGGATGACTACAGTTGTTAATTGCCTTCTTTGATACTTCACTTTTCAGTGCTGGGCAGTTATGCATTATGTTAATGTGATTTCTCTTTCAGTAATGAGTAGAGTAAAGGACTACGATTTTACTCTAGCTGCACAAAGTGAAATATAGTTTGTGTGTGTGTGTTGATGTGTGTACAAGCTACAGAGTGTCAAACAAGCAAACGGACGAGACCAATGGGCAGATAAATGAACTGGCAGACTGGCAGGCGGTGCTCACATTCTCGCCTTTTCAGATTTCAGAGCGGTGATTTGTGGAGACGTGAAGGAGACACGGGCTGATGTGTTCAGATATCGTGATCGTGTTCCGCTGATTGATGAGGACTCAAACCAGCGAGCTCTTCCTGACGGACTGTTTCCTGTTCAGGTCAGTACCTGACAGCAGACAGAGGTGATGGATGTCCGGCTTCCGACTGACTAACTGAAGCCAGACAGACTTCACCGGGTTTCCTAAAAGCAACCCGGCAGTACAGATGCATATATTTGTCCCACTTTACATGTTCCGACGGTGGATGAAGTTACAGGATAATGTGTCCTATTAGCTTTTTAATGGATTGTTCTACACATTAAATGAAACTTGATTCTGTGGCGTGTTTCTAACATGTAAAACCTCACCAAAATTCACCTCTAATGCCAAAAAAAATGTAAATGGGACAGACAGCTTTTAGACTTTCGGTTCGGTAATTCAATGCAGTTGCAATTTCTTAATGCTTTTATAATATTACATGACAACATTAGCATTTAGCTCAAAGTACACGGGTATTTCTGTCAGCTATATTATGAATCCGGTTTTCTAAAAGCATAATTCACGTGACTCAAGGTCTAATGTAATTTCTGACTTTGTTCTGTAACCTTCTAACATCACACATTAGATATTTTTGCCTTTCTACATGAGGACAGCAGTGCGTGTGATAGGGCTGTGTGCGAGACAGGATGAAGGGAGAGTGGTTGGGAGCTGCCGATCTGTCGACTGTCATTCACTGTTCAGCTCAGTGCCTGTCATCATCTTCAGCCTAATCATTTTCCCCTGGCAGCTGATTGCTTTTTATTACACCACACTAATAATCCAGGAGAAAGCCTCCACACACACTCACATACTCACGCACTCACACACACTGCATATCAAAGAAAGATGTCTGTTGACGTCTGACAGCTGTGTTCGACTCAGGATCACTCCACCATGTTGAGTTTCTGCCAGAGGAAACGGAGAGAAGGCGTTTGATTTCTCATGCAGCGTGGGGAGGAAGGGAGGGTGGAGAGAGGGACAGCAGCGAAATTCAATAATTCCAGCGATTTGCCAGTCAAAGCTTCAGTTTTTTTTTTTTTTTTTCTCCAACCAGACCGAACATAAACAAACACAATCATGTGCAAATGAGTCCAAATGAGATGTGACAGTTCTATTGGGCTTAATTTATTAGCAGTGATTATGCAGGCCCGCTTTCCAGTGGCAGCCAGCAGAGACGACCGAGCGTAAATAAAAGAAATCATCAGCTTTATGAAAAGTGGATATTATTAATAGTGATGGCTAAAGCTGCTGGCATGATGAGATTCATTTAAGCACTGATACGCTGAGCCGTTATGAAAGGAATTGTATGTTTTCAGTTCTTGCGCTCTCGATCCAAACTAGAAATAAGCTTTTCATGCGGGCGCCATTGTCACAGCAGGGGTTAAACGGACCCTATGAATTTTTAATGCAATATTTTGGGTTTCTACGCCTGATGGCAAGTTGGCGAAAAGATTGTGACGTAAAGATTGTCTGTGCCTGACAAGAAAGAACTAAAGCTGATTTTATGTGAAAACTTTCCAACTCTGCTCTCTGTTTGCTTTTCCTAAAGTAAGCTCTTGTACTGTAATTTTCACAAAACTGAAGTGGTGTTCAAGTCATAATCCGGTTAAACTGAACCACAGCATTTGTAAGGGAGACTAAAGAAGCTATAGCTATATTAAAAACTGCTGAACAGCATATATTGTTTGTAGTCATACAGTGAAGAAACACACATGGGTTTGTCCCCATCATATAACACAAGATGCTTACTTGTAATACAGATTATTACGCTGTAGATTCAGCTTTCTCTCACTGTGGACTGCTGTTGGGAAGAATCATGAGTTTCCAGCAGTGCACTCTTGAATAGTTTATATTCATCTGACTAAATATCAGGGGACTAGCCTAACATCTATGTTATATAAAGCTCTTTAATCTATGTCACGCTCATGCAGACAGTTCTTCATGGTTCTACACATCCGTCCTGATCTTTGTCTCCCGGCTAAAAACGCCTCTCCCTATAATCTAATGTTATGCACTTTGGTTTACTGTAAGAGGCAGACATGCAAAGAGAAAGGAGGGCGAAGTGCGAGGCATTGATTTCACACTGTGATTACACTGCGCTGACAGCCTGCCGTTAATCATCCCGGGTGGTGTGGAGGAGCTGATATCATACAGAATTATCATGGAGGGCTTTCACCTGTCACCCAGAAAACCAGATTCACCGACGTCCTCCTGATCGATAATCAGGGCGGCTGTGACAGCCGCTAAGCCACTGGGGAAGCGTTTAATCAACCCGTTTGGTTGGAAGCTGTCCGGACTGCTCTGCGGGGAATCCGGTTGATTTCTTGATTTCTCTTCAGGAGCAGAGGTCAAAGGTTACAATGCATGTGGGGATCTGCAGTGTAAATTGGACACACAGAAATGGTGACTTATTCCGAGAAATGTGAATAATGCTTCCCTCTTGGAGAGCATTTTATCTGCAGCGCTGTGCTTAGATCAATATTGCGTTTGATCAGCACATTACAGTTGGCTAATGGATGGTAATAAAGCACAAAACCATGAACCAGAGATATAAAAAAAAAAGAGTCTTAATATCATCATTCCACAGTCATATAGTCATCTAAAATAATTGTCTTATCGGTGCAGGTTTGTTTGACAAGGTGTTTAATTTGTAAGATTAGCGTAATTTGCGTGTTAGAGATGAAAACAAAAACAACAGACAGAACAACAGTTGAAGAGCCTTAATTAGGCGTGTGAAGATGCTCAGTAATTGCTGTAGCTTTTTGGTGTTAGCGTAAACAGAGTGCGTTTTGTGCTCGTGTGTGTGTGTCGTGTGTACACATCTGTTCCGACCGCACACACTCAGCAGATTTTGGGATAATTGCAGAGGTTTAACTGTCTTTGGATTCGGAGCAAATCCGATCACGTTAGTTAACTATCATTAGCCAAAAACCCAAACCTTAATGTGCATATAATTCAATGAGGAAGTCAAATTATGAACATGAAGTCCGTTTGACCTTGACATGAGTCTTCATGACCAACCAACCAGCTCATGGTGCTTCTTCCTATATAGACTGAGACCAAAGGAATATTCCTCTTGTAGTTGGCTAATGATGACATTTTTTGGAGTCGTTGAGTGATGTGCCTGTAGCCAAGGCCTTAAAACCCATTACATGTTCTGATTGTGTCAATCTAATGCGCTAATTGAATGCTATCCCTCAGCCACTTTTCATCAGTGAAGAGCCCATGCTGGTGAACTGATTTGGATATAATTTGCACAGCGAGAGCTTCAATCGCAAGAGACAAACATTTTCCCTCTCATTAAAGAGCACATTAAATATTATCTTCTCTAGTTGCCACAGTGACTCTATCTAATATGATTTGCTGGAAGTGTGCAGAGAACAATTTCCCTGTGTGATCCAGCGAGACTTGTATTTTCTCTCCTCTCTCTTCTGCAGTAAGTGAGTCTAAAGAGACCTCTTTGATCTTGTCTCATTGCTCTCAATACTCCAGACTGAATTTAAATCACAAGGCAGACTATTTTAAGAACAAAGCTGCCGTCGTGCTGAACAAGGGGAAAAAGAGGAGCTTACTTTTACCCCCATCCTGTCAGAATGAAATTTGCTAGACAGTAGAGGAAGCTGTGCTTATTAGCGTGTGTCATTCGAATCCATCACATGACATTATGAAAAATGAGCCTCGATCTGACGATGATAGTTAAATGCAGTGGAATAAGCTGTTGCAAAAATGTAGCTTGTAGCGCTTTGACTTTCAAAAAGTGTATAATTTCTGACTGACCCTTGACAAGATGATTCATTTTTTAAAAGTTATTCTCTTGTTATAGTCACACACATACATTTTTGTTGAGGTTATTTTAATGTTGTTTGCCAGTTAAAAGCTGAAGTCTCCATTCTGGGTTTTTTTTTTTCCTGCTGTTACTAACCTGTGTAAAGTCACATGGTTGATTTATTAATTGTGATTTTCATGACACAATTTTCAAGCTGAGTTTATTGGTTTTCTCTATAACTTTTGTATATCAAAAATATATGAGAATGGATGTTTGTTCTTGATATAGACATCTATATTTGTTGCATTCCTTCATACTGAAATATTGAGTCACTTTGTGATTTTTTTGCCTCTGTACCGACACCCCTACATGTTGTATCACTGAGCAGTCAGTATCTGTGTTGTACTCAGCTCTACACGCGTTACAAACTGTCAGCATTTCAAAGCCTTTCCCCGACTTTGCTTTCTGCCCGTATGGAAAGGCTTGCTCCTATTTCTCATGGTTGCCCTTTTTAAAAGATTCAGCAAACATGCTACGAGAAAGGTCAGCGGGATCTGAATAACATTAAGGATCTTCGAAGTCTCTTTCCCGCTCGTCGCTACCATCCAAATAAGACATCCATCTACTCTCTCCTCCACAGGTAAATCTTCCAGTAGAAAAATTGCAGACCAGTTCCACAGTAACCTGGGATGGTTTGTCTGTTCCCCCTGACTACCGGCCTGACAGACTCTTGGCACCTCTATTGCTTTTATTTTGCTGACTGACATGAAAATTTACTGGCAGAGGGTTGCTGACCGTAAACAAGGATGGAATGTGTCAAAGGTTGGAGCGATGGGGTTTTAAGCCTGACAAGGGATCCAGGCTGAAAGCCACATAAAGCCTCACTCATAAAAGGGCACGGCTCCCCGTAGCAGGTGTCGAACAAGGAAGATGCATGTAATGGCTCTTTGCTGATGGACAAACACAGGGCTGCCAGGAAAAGAGTAAGAGAGGCAGAGCTACGCTATCCACTCTGACAGTCTAGATCTTCTCACATGGGGGCAGTGTTGCACCACCTGTCACACTTCCTTCCTCCATTACCATCATGTCCACCCTCCTCTTCCTTCTCCTCTTGGTGATGTGTTCTTCATCTACCTTTTTACTGCAGAGGCATAGAGCAGGCATCCTCCACTCTGTCTCACCATTTCCTCCTCTCATGTTGCCTCTGATAAAACACAACCCACAAAAGAGGCAACCAAAACCCACAGCCATCAATACTTTGTGCATCAACAGGAAAGTGGTACTAGGCCCCGTTCTTTGTATGTGGATGACTGAGTCAGCTTAGGCGTGAGATTTGATCAAAACCCAAATAGGAACTACCTTCCACATACAAATACCTTGCTTTCTTAATGAAAACATGATGGATTCATCTAGATTACATGACGGTTATTGAGAAATATCAGAATCCAGTTTTCATACTGAAGAGTTACCTCTATTATACATGACAAAATATACAATGACCTGAAAGTTTGAACAGATACAGATAAAGATACTGTGAGCACAAGACATAAAACTATGGCTTTTAACTTGACATTAAAATTTAGTAAATAAAACTTACTAAATGATTAACTGCAGAAATCAATTTCTGAAAACTATTTAAGCAAGGAAAATTGCTTTTTGAGACATTTTTCATAAGATTTATATTTCACGGCTCATGATTATTTATGAAAAGTCTGATGCAAACCCATTGGGGAGAACAAATCATGCACCGAACATTATTTGTAGTCTGGCCACACTGACTAGTACTGTCTAGTTGTTTAACAGCGATGAAGCGTGTAAGTATTTTGATGCGCAATGTAGAACATTAGATGTAGAACAACACTAGTAACAATGCATAATTAACACATACTCAAGTGATACTTCATTAAAATTTTGGTCCATGAATATGTTGCCCCAGTGCATGCTGGAAAGGTTCCTAACACACCTATACCCCATGCAGTCAAGTGATTAGCACCCAGCCAGTCGTATGAATGCTAATCACGGTTTCAGCTCTACTCTACTTGTCTTTAATCTAAAATAAAAGTTATTTAAGAAGATAATCAATCCTCAAACTGTGTTCACTGAACTACTCAGGCTAAAATAACAGGCTTGAACACATTAGCCTGATATTTAAGCCACTTTTGAGGAACGGGGCTCTGGTGTCAAAAGCATCCATTGATGCTAAAGATGGTTTATTGAGTAAAGCAGCTGATATATCTTATATGTTGCCATCATATCTTTAATTCCTAAAGAAGCATCCGAGAATTTACAATATTCTATGTTACCCCTTGAGTTTTTGACAATACAGTATCCAGGACACAGTTCTGAAGATAATAAGATGTCCTCCTGTTGACAAACAATGCAGTATTGATTTCTTCTGTGGTATATTCAAGCTAAGTGTATCATAAATACATTGTAAATGCGGAAAGCACTGACTAGCCAATATTTACTTGTTATAAAAAGCCAATGTTGGGCAGACGCTTCAACAAACAAACAGCAAACAGTGGGAGAACTGAAATTTTCTGCACTTCCTTTGACCTGTCTTTTCTTACCATCTTCTGCCATCTTTCCTCCCCTTCATACTTCATTGTGAGGTGAGTTATTACTATGATCGAGGCCAGGTTGTCTGAAATCTCCCCATCTAAAGCAGAAACACCCCATGAAGCCTCCTCTTACACAAGTCTGTTCCACAGGTGGGAGAAAGCAAGTGCAGTTTGGTTCAGCGTATCACAGCGGGCTACTTTTCTCCCCTGGTTCACAATACGCATTGATTTGTGAGCTGATGCTGCGCTGTTCCCTAGGCAGTCTGAGGCATCTCTCCTCTCTTTCGTCCTCCCTGCTTAGTCACGCCCAGCCTGGCAGAAGTCATCCGAGGACAACCGCAGCGCGAGAAGATGGCAACACATCGCTGGTGGGCGTGGTGCTGTTTGTTTCATTAAACATGACCCCACTGCACTATGGAAGAGATGTTTTATACCGACAGCACGTACATTTATTTTGCCGGCGCTGGAGGGAAAGAGACACAAACAAATTGATTTTGAAAAAGCTTTAACAGCTGTCATCCAGATCCTAATGAGAAATGTTTGATTTAGCAAATGGATGTTTGCTAAATCAGCTCAGCAGGAAATATTTCTTACTAAATATCTCTTGGAAGTCCGATGTAACCTGTGATGAATTTCAGCTATATCGCATGGTCATAATTTACATTTAACTCAAGGAGTCCTAGCTCTTCTCTTTGGATTTATGATCCCAGCATGGGGTTGTTGTACATAAACTCAGGCTGTGCCAAGCACTGCAGTTAACTTATATTTGTATTGAACTGGAGTGCAATGTGACCTTTAAACCCTCAGACATTCCTAAGGAAGAAAAGAATCATTACCGAGCAGGGATATTGGAAGGCTACACTACTACTACTTCCAGTAGGCTCAGATGAAACTGATTACACCTAAACCACAGCCATATATATTCTCATTTGGTGAGCTGAGCTTTTTTTTTTTTTTTCCACCTGCTGATCGAAAGAGTCCTCGCCTCCTTTTGTTCATTCTTCCCCCGGTTCCCCCCCCCAATCCCTCCATCTGTAATAGCCTGGCCCGAGCCTGCTGGATCTCCAGGATGGATGGAGGGATTTAAAGATAGACCGACTCAAGGAAAGCCAAGATCAGGGAACCGGGGCCAAAATGAGGGCTTGGTTTAAAGGCCGTATATCCCCGTTGACAGAAAAGAAGTGAGAAACGGATAACTGTAGCCTCTTGCTCTCTCTCTCTCCCCCCTTTTCTCTCATCTCTGTCTTCCTGCCACCAGTTCTTAATTCTTCTCTTCAGGAACCCCAGCATTCCTGTGGTGGAAAGTCACTGCTGGATCCTATTTCCTACCAGTCTCTGCTGAGAGCACATAGAGACACATGGAGATTGTTACTTATTCAAAAGGCCGTGTAATCCAACCAGTTTTCTTCAGGACTCGACTTTTTTTTTCCTCCTGACCATAAAACACAGTTTTATTTCAATCCAGGTTCATTCTAACTGCTGCAGTGATCTCTGTAAACTAGAAGTGGCTTATGTGTATTTAGATTCGGATAAATCATCACAACCTTTGCTATTCTGACAACCCGATGACAGTATGGGTTCAGTGCTCGGAAAGGAAGCCTAGGAGGTCTTACATATTAGATGATGATAATGCATAGCTCTATTTCCACTATCTTTAAAATACAGTTAATTCTACTGGTGACCAAAATGGATTAGACTTTTATAATAAACTATTTAAAGTGACAGAAATAGTTGTGTAAAAAATTCAAAAGAGAACCGGAGAGAAGCTCAAACCCTCCGCACGCTGGCCAGTTGCTGCATGAAGAGCGTTTGTAAAGGTCCAGAAATTTTTGGACACCGGCCAATTCTTCTCGTGTGAAAATTGAGTCTTGTACAGGAATTTATTTTAGTTTATATCTGCTGATATGCATATAAATGTGACTTCACAGTATTATCTGAAACCACAGTGGAAAAACCTGCATATTTAGCGCCTCCGTCTGATGTGTGTGTGTGTGCGACTATTATTACCCTGTTCAGTGTTTGATCACCTGCTCGGGTCACTTAGTGCCCACTTAATCCTCTCTAATTAAAGTATTAGAGGGTGGAATGAAAACTAACAGACCTCTCACTCCTTCAGTACAAGAGAAGTCCATCTGTTCCATAAAACTCACCCCATATAACACAAAGTCCTTATCGCCTCTGCAGCGCCGCAACTCAAAGCCCATTATTATCCTTCCCCTCTCCCCTGTAATATAAAACAGCTGTTGTACAGAAATCTCATATTTGGTGTGGGATTCTGTAATTAGACAAATAGCATTGTCACATTACACTCAGTTGTGCTTTGACCCGCGCAATCAGCTGGCTGTTCATGTTCGGTGAAATGCTGACTGTAAGGGTGTCGGCATGTGAGGATTGGCTGATGTGATGTAGCTAGAGGTTTTGGAGAAGAGTGGGGGACTACTTAAAGCAACATTATGTAATTTTTCCAACATAGAATAACAGATTTTAAATCATTTTGCTACACTGACATGTAATCAGGTGGATGATGTCTCTGTCTTCCCTCCTACGCACACGAAATACGCAACACGTAACAAGCCACTGAGTCACACACCACCAACTATTTCACTTATTTTAGTGAAGCTGTATCTTATTTTATGGAGAAAACACTTTCTGGATATTCCTCTGATGTCCTCTGGCTCTGTGATTTACAGTGCTTCCCAATGGACAGTGAAGTATCTTGCTGCGGACTGTAGGTGTTGTTAGCTAATGTTGGTTCAGTTTGTTGCCGGAAGAGCTCAGAGCACCGGGGGAGTGTGAGTGTTTACACTGGTACCACAGGCATTTTGGACCTCTAGGAAGAGGAGGTTTTTTATTTTTTTTTATTTTGTATTTATTTATTTATTTTTACATGGTCTGGCACACAGGGGGATGCTGACAGGGGGAATGAGGCACCAGAACCCAGAGCATGGCAGAGGCGAGGAGACAGAAGAGGATGATGGAGGAAACTAATAAGGGGGAAAAAGAGAGTGACTGTACAAGAAGCCGCCGGACAAGAGTAAATCTGGGACTGACTTTTAGTCGTTGGCAAGAGCTTCATGAAATAACAGGCGGAAAGACAGACGCCGAGCTGGGCTTTTTGCTGTTGGACTAGTCAGTAATATTAGCTGGCTGCTATGTCTTGCTGTTGCACTTGCTTGATGTTTGACTAGTTTTTGATCATAATAATAAAGACACACGTACAGCTGCCCATATTTACGACGAGTGGTGTTACACTATGAAGATAAATTGCAAAAATACCAATTTCTCTATAATGTTGCTTTTAAAGGCAGCTGATTGCACTGGATATTTCTCCAATGTCATCATACATAACACTCCTCTCCTTTTCTGTAGCACAACATCTCAAGGAGGGCATCATAAGCTGTTTACAGTGCTTAAAATATTCATCTTAACTAGTCTCATAGTCTTAGTCTCATATTGGCTCTTCTAAATGCTTTCTTCTTTTAATGAGTGAACCGATGGCGTGTGATAACTGCACATATTTTCACTGTAGTTTAAGTTGCTCCGCAGATTTTGAAGATCTTGAATTAAGGCTGTTTTCAGATTAATATCACTCAAGAACACTCTTGAAATGAAGTGATTTGCTTTGAAATAAAGTGGAGTTATCTCGCCCTGCTGTAACTGTCCTACTTGTTTCATGAAAAACAAGATCTTAATATCCAACACAGATACGTTATTAAGATTTCTGCAGTGCAAACATACAGAAGTGTCTCCGTTTCTCTGCCTTCTTCTCAGGATATTTCCCTTGCGCCTAATGCTTCCTATCTCTCTCTGCAGTGTTTTGTCCAGAAAGCCAATTTTCTCCAAAGAAAGCTTTTCCCAAACCTAATATCTCATACCTCCAGGTACCCAGAGTTTACATGTTGAAGCACCTAAGTCTGACAAAATCTCTGCAGGCTCTTGTTGGGTCTTGCTCTAAGCCAGCACAACACTCATGGACCCACACATCCTCACCTGCAAGCCACACTCTGTGCATTTCAATGGAGTGAGCGATAGTAACTTGCCCGGTGATGTGAGGAGAGGAGATAGAGATGTTTCCCAGCAAAACAAATGAGTTGTTTGTAATTGAACCATTATATCACTTGTTCTGTGCATGGATGATACATGAGATAATAACAGACTCGGGTCCAGTGTTTGTGAGGAGTTCATCTGTGTTTAGTCTTTGCCTCCTCTGTCAGTGAACTACACCCTCATGAATAAACTCTTGTAAATCTTGTCGGAGATACTAATCAGCCGCTCAAAGCACACTTTGTCCTTTCTAACTCTTCCCATGCCCCATGGTTCTTTGACTGCAGGTTACTGATGCCTCATTGCCTCAGTGTACCTAAAGGACACAAAATCCCAAGACACCATCTGAGTTTTAGGATCGCTGTAGAAACTCTTTACACTCTGTCAGGATAATTCCCACAGCACCACTAAAACGGCTGTTTTTATTACTGGGAATCTACAGCACGTTTTGTCAAATGGTCCCATGTGAGAAGATTAAAAATGTAAGTAAGACTCTGTTGTGTTGATACACTGAAACCTGCAGATTCAAGGCTTTTTTTTTTTGTCAAAGTAAATAAAAGGCTTGAAAGCACAAATTGATTGTTTTTATTTAACGTCTTCTCGTTTTCACTGTCAAATCACCACTTTACACAAATTTAGTGCTGCAAGTTACTTAGCAAACTCAATCTGGCAGCACTTCACTTATAGATTTAGAGCTGGCAGGAGTTCAACTTTTCCATTCTAACGTCTTTGAGGAATAGCTCACCTCCTTTTTAGAACGACTCTGAACATCAAGGTGCGCCAAGACTAGTAAATATTTATTATAGCCATTTGCAGCATTGACTCTCATGGCTGATATTTTACTATTAACAATTTGAGAATCTGCAGCGTGTGCTAGTACAACCCACAGCTATGTGTGTATACATATGTATGTATATGCATGTCTGGATTTAATATAGTCATCAGCAAGTATCTACAATGTATAATGCCTTTTAATTGCACAGCAGCAGAAGAAAACAGACACATTTCAGCTCTAGGCTTTTCTCAGTGTTACTGAGACATTTGTGGGTGTGACCCTATTAAACAGAGTGATTATGTGATGATGCCAGTGATTAACAACCAGCTGAGACTGATCATCGAAAACAAATACCAGTGAGATAAATAGTAGTAGGAAATTATAAGTAATAAATAAAAATATATCATGTTCCATTCTTGCAAGCATCAAACTGATAAGTGGGCTATTAGTTTACATTCTGATAATAAAAAATGTACACCCTCCTCATTAGCATGACCGTCATAGATAATACAAATACATACACATCAATCAAATACAAATATATAAGCATAGACAAATGGCAAGAAAAATAGTAGGCTAGTAAGCACATTAAGCAAATTATTGCAACAGCTGCATGCATGCACATATGCAACTCATAATTCATAGGGCCCCCATAGAAAATATTAATACCTAAGCATTAACTATCTGTATTCATAAAAAAAACAGGATGGCAGTAATTCCTCCTTTAAGATCCTAGAAGGCTCAGTCTGTAAGTGTATCCATCCTTTCTTTGGAGAAGTCTCTTCTCCCCATCTACTCCCCTCAACAGGTCTAACAGCCTCAGTACCGTAGACTCCATGGCCAACAGAATGAAAATGTCTGGCTACTGGAGACTTCTCATCCTCATTTCTGATGCTACTGTTATGCTCAGAAATCCTAATTCTCAATTCTCTTTCTCATTTCAAGAAGTTGACAATATGTGCAGCCCTACATGGGATTTTACCCCTGACATATAATCCAAGAGGAGAAATGTAAAGGCCAAACGTAGAAATCATCTCTTCATGAGTGTTGCTCAAATTACTCGATCGCTTAGTAGTGAATCTGGGAGGGTTAACAAACTCTCTAGACAGAATATGCCAGTGTTTTCTACCAATACTTTTAAACTGACTGAGAAATAGGTGAAAAGGTAGTGGTTAAGACGACAGAGAGTTGTTAAGGAGACGGAGGGTTAGGTGCTGTGATAGTCTTTAAAACCCTCTAATTCCTTCAATGTATCTAAAACAACTCTTCACAAGAGAAAAAAGACTTTTTTTGGGCTGAAAAGGACTGCCCATTGAAACCCCATTCATCAGTCACTCTGTAGATGAGACATAGTTTTCCCTTTTTTAAAGGTTGGTAAAGTAAAGACTCCAACATCTCCTTATGAAATACATTAGCATATAAGCTTTTAGCATCAGTCATACACAAATATTAATCATTAATCCTACAAGCAGACTTCACTTTTCTCAAAAGGTTAGATGGGTCCAATGATTAGTTTTAATTAGTTTCACATAAATTAGAGTCAATGTGATAATCACTGATTTTGGACATGGCCTCAGTCGCCTATCCCAAACACAATGGAATGTTTTTATGATCTTGTAAAAGAACAAGATCATTACAGGATCTTTATTTGTTTCGTCTCACTGCAACAACATTTGCTCTGTCTATGAAATAAACTTGCGGCGTGAACAATCGACTTTACCTTAAACCCCCTTCAGTCTGCGAGCGCAGAAGCTGAACAGTTTTAAGACAGATTTGTGTTTAAGCCTTGAGCTATGGATAAAAGATGTTGCACTGCACAAAAGTGGTCTTAATGCAGCAATCCTCTAGACACAACATGCATTTTCTTGACAAATATAGTAGGCAGCCAGTGTAACACAATTGCCCTTCCATTTGAACGCTGGGTAGTAAATCATCAGGAGAATTTTCCATGGCAACCATGCTGGTTAATGGTTGTGTTTCAGCTTAATGATATGCCTGGTGAGAGAGAGGGAGAGAGAGATGATAATAGGAGAGTCTTATGAATAATCATTAGATTAATGTCATCCACATCAGCTGCATGTCAATAAGTGTGAAATTAAACTTGACGTTTCTTTTAGCAGCCATTAACAGTCGATCCAATTAGCCAATTGGACAGGGAAATGTCTCATTCTTTAATTTGTTCGATTCCGAATCAATCTAATTATGAAACAGAGGATGAAAAATGCGTGCATCAGGCAATACCTCCTGTTGTGTCATGGCCACAGCAGTGTTAATGTGTTATTAGTGTCGCTGTGGCCTGAAATATATGAGCGTGTGTGTGTGTGTGTGTGCGCAGTGGACTATTTCTGTGTGTGCTGTGTATACAGACAGCGCCTCCACGTGTAGACTGCAGAATTATCAGCAGGCTCTGTATTCTGATGCAGAGCTCACCTCCATGTCACAAACCTGTTGCTGTCAAAGTAATGATCACCCACTCTTCATCACTGCCTCCAGTCTGACGAGCGTCTTCTCTAATTAGTCCGTCTCTTCAAATAAATGTCATAATTTAAACCTCAGTGCCTGAATACACAGTGATTTGTAGATTTGATGTTTCAACATTTATGGAGTTATTTACTGTCAGTATTTTGTACATGGCGAGCAAACATTTTTTTAAGGACAGACGATTAATATTTTCACACTGAAGTGACGAACACGCTTTAAGATGTGTTAGACTGTTGTCATAATCCGCAGGCCATGCTTACACTGATGCAATTAACAGCACAAATGGACACTGCAGCTGAGTGTGCACTGTTCTCCACGATGTGGCGAACAAGTGGATTACAAACTAGAGCTGAAACAATTTACTTGATTAGCCGATCGATAGAAACAGCACGTCCTCTGTATTTGTTTTGTAGTGATGGTCCATCGCTGCAAGAGATGAATAAGAGATGCAGAAAAGTTACAGCGCAGCACTGTAGAAATCTGCAAAAAAAAAAAATGCTAATCATTTCAGTCAAGCATATCTTTTGATTTTGGACTATTGATTGTCAAACATGGGACAAAAATGTGAAGTTTGATTTTGCTGAGGACATTCCATGCCACTCTTTCACTCCCTTTGTTACCGGTCAGCCTCAATATTATCAAATGTATAATAAATTTAAAAAAACAGAGACCAAACAATCTATCAATGGGGAAATTGATTATGAATATAACAGAAGTGGCTTCTCTTTTCTGTTTTGTTCATGCTCCTCTTCCTCACCACCCTTTGTTTGGTTACTAGTGATATGCTCTCCACAGGGTAGCAAATTAAAACACAATGATTATTTTAAATATGTCCATGGGCATTCCTCCATGATTTATGTACATGCACACTTTCAAGAAGCAGAATATGTTGTGTACGTATTGAGTTTATCGGAACAATGTCACTCTTTCCATAAAGTCACTTCCATTCACTCACTTGTAAGTGTTTTTCGAGGAGAGGACTCCGCTGGGAGTCAGTGCCCTTCATTTGCACTCCCTCTCTCACTCGCTGAACGGGGTCGAAGGTCAAACAACTTATATGCTAAGTCAAGTGCTGCCACCTGCCTGTTCATTAGTTCTGACCTTTCACTAGTTAAGTGGGGTCACCGAGGAGCTGAATAAGAGCAGTGTCCGTTCACAGTATATAGCCTGGCTGTGTGGGCTGGATAAGATTTTAACAAAGAACAAATATTTCAGCACGAAGTTACAGTTTTGAGTTCAGTCATAACCTTTATGTAAAAATGTGTGTGCAAAAATATTACATCCTAAACTCATCCAGAGATAATTTTTGTAGTCAATGTGAATATTTAAAAAAGATAATGATTTGCTGATGTTGTTGACAATGCATGTCTTCATCTGCTGTAAGACCTGTCATTCTAGTACCTGTTGTTCCTGTTATGTTAGTTCTAGACACAACACAATCTAATTATGTTTGAGAGCTTGCATGCAGTGTGTTATGCACTTGCATTACCTCTTGTGAGGACCATGTAACAAGACTAAGGGCTGCTTGAGTACAGTTTCTGTGCTTAATGAGTGTGTGGGAGGTCCGTTTGCACATCACAGGCCACTAACAACACATGGGCAGTCCTGCATATCACCAATATACACTTAGAGAAACCAGACCTCTCTTGCAATGAGAGCACATGTACATTGTAGTATCAACCTTGCATCAGCCCTCAAACATCCACATACACACACGCGCTAACAGCAGCAACACACAGGATAGCTGGGGAGAGATGTGGATTTGTCTGACAACAATTTACTGCTGATACAGAGGAGGGAGGGAGGGAAGGGCAGTTTGAGGAGTTGGCCCAGCGTAATGGCCTTCACCCGACCACCTGGACGGATTTTACAGAGTCATGCAGAGGTGAGAGAGAGAGAAAGACAGGTAGGGAGAGAAAGTGATATTGCCTAGCCTGGCCAGACATGAGTGATAGGAGATGAAGATAGCGCTGATGGAGGGTAATGATTGCGATCTCTCTTTTTCTCTGTCTCACTGAGCCTGTGTCTGGGTTAATGGGAGTCAGGTCAGGGGGGGTCCGAGGCCTCAGTGTGATGGTCATCTGGTTATCTGGGCTGACTCATTGTGGAATGAATGGATTCTGATAGTGTGGTGGTCACCTACATCACTCAGGTGCAGGTGGCTGGCTAGGTGGATGGTGGCTATGCAGCAAAAACACAGCACAGGGATAAGGGGAGTGGAGGTGCTGCAGTTGCATTAAAATCTGTACAACTCATAGCCGGCGTTGAGGTCTAGTGGATCATTAGCTGTGCACTAATGATGTATCTCACAGGAACAGAGATACCTAAAGTCTGCAGCCATGCTAGCAGCTCTGTGAGGCTGTACCATGGCCCAATGGTGCTTGGAGCCTTGCTTGCAAAGAAATGCACATGACGTTAATGTTAGCAGGTAATGTCACCTTAGCATGCTGACATTTTCTAATTAGCATTAAACGCAAAGAGAATTTAAAAAAACAGTAAGTAAAAATGAAAGTACATATATAACATAATAAGGTATCTTTAATTTTGGGTTAGGAAACAGTATCCAAAGTGTCCAGCTATCCTGTCAAATAACCACAGCTTAGAGTGATCTGTTCACCGTGAGACTTCTAGGTAGATATCATTGAGATTTTCGTCATGTGCTTGAGACATATGAAGTCTGACTTTCACCCTGTAAAGGAATTTATGAGCTGCAGGTAAAGAATGAAGGATGATGGCCATGTGGGAAATGACTTGTTGAGCAGTGAGACCATATAACCATTGTGCTCTATAGGGAGCATAGATTGAAGGAATATGGTAAGGAGAATGAATTAACTTACCTTCATTCACTATATCTGGAGATTCAGTTAGAGAGCCTGTAATGCAATATTATATAAAAGAAGTTACACAACCACTGCGGTGAATTCATATATATTTCTCTGTAATAGTATTGTCAGGAAATAAAATGTCTTCATAGGTTGAGGAAGCACAGGTGTAAATGCAGTTAGCTCCTGGTTACACTGGTACCCAACCAGAAAATCAGCCCTCATTCACACTGTATGACACCTAAGCTCAGAAGCTGCAGTACTTCTACATTTGTTCCATGCCAGCATGTTGAGCATTCCTCTCCTGTCTTATGTCATTAAGAAAACAATTACTCCGCTCCCCGTACCTCATCTGGGCCCACCAGCAGCAGCCACAGCCGCCATATGGCGTCAGTGGATACTGCATATTGCCAACGCGTTGATGTTAGTCTGCAGGCATGTTATTGTCCACATTCTTCGATTCATGTACTCTCATCTTAGAACAAGGCTCTCGACTCTTTGTGTATTACAGCTGGCTGCCGAGGCAGTGATTTGGAAGTTTCTTGCTCTATGTTAAAGGCATTGCCATGCTGTGTGGCCTGTTGCCTGCTGAGGAGAAAACATCTAATCAAGTATAGAAAACTGTCCTCGGTGGTCTGCGGAAGCCTTTTCCACTCACACAGTGTTCCAGCTACTCAATTTCCTTCATTTTAAACCACCAAGACCACAGACAGCGTACGAGCGCTATGAGCACTCTAGTGTTGTCAAAGCACAAAATGTCATTCTAATACCATAACCTAAAATGGCCCTTTAATGTGTTTACATTATTTGATGTTTCTGAGCCTGCCAAGAGGTGCTCTCTTGTAAATATTTATCTTCTGCTCAGTGATTTTAGTACATGATGATATTATTATAAATTAAAAATGACACAGCACCAAGTATTTGATTCGTGTTGTGGTGCCATTCTCATGCTGAAAAACTGAACTGGATCTCATCCATCAGTTCATTGTGTGTCCTGTCATGGTAGGAGTTCCCAAATGACACAAAGCTAAAAACACATGATTGACGGTGCTTTTTATCAAGAGAATTCATGAGATCATTTGCCAATAATAATGCATTTAGTCTGAAGAGAATCAACACACTGCTGTTGTAGCAGATTAGGGAAGAACAAGGGGTGTGCCTTTTACAGTTCAGTCTGATTTTCAGGCCATGTGTAACATTTAGGTGTCGCCACATCAGCACTTCTCCTTCAGGTATGCCAGAATCTGACTCAAAAGGTGTGTAATGCCAAAATAAATCAGTCAACTCTAGCCCTACTGCCAGCGTGATCCCCAGAACTGTGTGAGTGTGCAGGTGTCAAAAAGCATCTTGCTCACATCACTAGCGTGAAGTGTCGCTAAAAGTCTTCATCTGAGGCAGAGTGAGCCCCGAATCAGCGCATAGCAAAACTCTGAATGCAAACCATCGAAATTTACTCTCTCATGATCAGGAAAGCTCTTGCAGAGCTGCCATGTGTTAAACATTGGCTTTCCTCCATTCCTCATGTGGGAAAGTTCATTTGGTATGCCAGTACCCCTGTTTCTGCACTATGTAACTTTGTGCTCCGGGTACAATCTCCTGTGAGAAGTATATAACACTAAAATGAGATTTTCAGGCCTGGGGCATGGAGGAATGCTGGCAGGGAGCTGAGCTGGTGTCATGCCAGAACCGGAGCTGGGCAAGTGTGCAATGTAATCAGCCTCAGCAGCCTCTATGGCAGAGACTAAGAAACCCAATAGGACATTGACAGACGAAGCTAAGAAGAGGAAAGGAGAGAATGACTGAGGCCACCGGACTGGCTTTTAGTCATTGTCGAGAACCTATGAAATAAAAGGCTGAAAGACCGACGCTGAGCTGGGCTTGCTGTTGAACTAGTAAGTAATATTAGCTGGCTGCTATGTCTTGTGTTGTTGCACTTGCTTGATGTTTGGCTGTTAGTAAAGTTGTCCAATTGCTAGTTTTGATCATAGGTAATGTAATCATAGCACGTGTAGGCACTCCCTAAATGGCAAAACTACTGATATCTGTGGGATGTTTCTTTAAGGCCCGCTTTCTGCCCTGTCATGCTTATTATACGAGCTAGTACATAAAAACCCTCGGGACTTTTTGACAACAGTGTCATTTGAAAGAAGAACTGCATCTATTTTGTTTGGCGACTCTTTGCCAAGCCTCTTTGAGTCTCGATCAATGAAGTGAGGTGTCTTTGCCCTGGCAATGCTGCTGGCTTACTCAATAGAATGCCTTCAGGCAGCTCTAATACCCGTCGAACACAAGGGGAGTAGGACAAATACAGTTTCAGCACAGTTGAGTCCAGAGACAATCGGATTCACTGTGGTTTTTCACAAAATGTACAATGTGCGTGGCTCACAGTTCATTTTTATTTTAGTAACATTCAGCGTTCAACAATCCCTAGTGAATCAAAGCCAGATTCAGATGCACCCCTTACTGCTTCACTGATGCATCAGCTGAGCTTTCATACTGATCTGTTTATCAGAAACTCAAATCAATTTCATTGGCTACAGCTATTTCTGAGAAAAAAGGCTTGTCTTGGCGGTGTTTGCTGACCACATCGAGCTTGCTAATGATCTAAAATGGACTGGTTTCACAGCAGACATTTTGACTCGTCACAGCAGGAAAAAACACAGGTGGATTTAATAATAGTGACAGCATCTCAGTTCAATTAAGTGTCCCAGTAACAGTGACAGTAAACCAGCACACACAATGGCAGAACCTGCCCTAAGTGGAATGTAGCTGTAGAGTTTCCAGCAATGATATGTCAAAATGTCTGCTGTGCAACCGGTCCATCAGTCAGTTTATGTGAGGTTTACAGCGTTAATGAAATTGTTATTAGCAGAATGTTGTTTAGTGAGAAATTAACATGCCTACACATTCAAAGTACACCCACACAGGTGTTTTCACTTATTTGGTTGATCCTGATTAGACTCAGGAATGTACAGGACTCTTTCACAAAGTAGGAAAAGGTGTGACAGGTGTAACTAATCAAGCTAACAGTACTGTAGCTCTGTTCAAGTGTCTCGGTAACTAATAGTCACAGTGTTGACAGTGAATCACTCAAAATGTCTCCTGTAAAGGGGCACGTAGGCCGTGCTTGATTTTGTCTCTTGGTTTTAACTATTCTGTGAGTATAAAAACTTTAATGACCTCCAGAGATCCCAGCATACCCCTGCCCAACCTGAGCAGAAGTCTAATCACCCAGAAGTGGAAACACCTGTGTGATTAGCAGCAGCAGCAGCAGCAGCAGCGTTGAATGCACTGCCACACTCACACAACATACTCCTCTCGCGGCAGCTCATATCCATCACAGAGTTTGTAATTGGGTGGTTTATTTTTCAGTGCCCAGCTGGAATTGAGCGTGGACATTGCAGTAAGTGTTTTCTCTGTGAGAGTGTAAGCTGCTACATCTACTGCTCGTTTAGCATTTCAGAAGCAAACTCACTTCCGAACAGTGCATTCATGGTGACTGTGTTTGCATGGCAGCCTGCAGGGCACTGCTGCTAGCTGTGGACCACAGACCCCTCTTCAACCCAGAAGCTGTTGTTTTCCTGTCTACACTTTTGGTGACATTGGGCCTGCAGCCTTTGCTCTTGCCGAGATGCCAGAAAAATACTGTTTCACTTCAGGTAGGATTACTGTTTGCGCCTTGGGCTAAGATGCATGTACACATGTGCGTGTCTTGGTTCTGTTCAGGTGTGATGGTGCGCTTGTTGATATCAGCTATATGTCTGCTGGCTGTTTGATGTCCTGCATATCTGCTTGCAGGTGATGTTTTGCAACTGCTGGCTGCTGGTTAATTTCTGCTCTATGCTGCTGCTATCAACCCATATGTTGTATTTGTATTCATATTAATTGTAAATGATGCTTTCATGTTGTGCAGTACACTGGTAACACTATTTGTTTCATGCAGGTGTGTGTGCAACTAGTCGACATACCTTAAATGTTGCACCCTCGCTAGTTGACACCAAAAGTTGCACTAATTATATTTTGGTCTTTATGCAGCCACTTGCCACTTAGCGGGCTGTAGCCACCTCTCCCCGCATTAATGCCTGTGCTGGTTTTTACAAGATGTTTGTCGCACTTTAGAAGTGAAGTTATAGTCATAACTTTTCATTACTGCAGTCTGCTTTGGGATTCCACCAGTCTATTTCACTCCCTACCATCTATCCTTACACAACAAATCAGTCTGAGATGGCAATATCCAGGGGAAAGAGGAGAGTGGAACTGCCGTTGAAAAGAAAATACCCGGAGTATGGTGAGCTACAATGTCATTAAACAGTGAAAAACTGTCAATCACAGTATAGAATACCTGTCAGCCTCGCTTTATGTGCTGACTGACAGGCTGAAAGCTGTAATGTTATCTTCTGTAATTTTACATCATCACAGATGTCGTGTCATCTACATTTTGTTGTTCACATCACAAAGTTAATCCAGCCAAAAATATATGGAAAGGTATCAAATGAATCAATCAAGCAGGCACTAAAGCAACGGGTGTTAGAGGTTGCTACACTATTGTTGTTATCATAATTACACCTTAACTTGTTCTATCTGTTAAATCATTTGATCAGCGTTAAATAATATAACTAGTGAGTGTCTCTCAAGACATTATCATTCTGTCTATCATGCTTAAGTTGATGATTATCTGGTGCATGTTTTACTTGTCGTAGCCTGCTGCCGCGTATCAATAGGTTGCTGGGTTTAGATCGGTCAGGCGTGGAGTGTGCTTATGTGGGATGACGTGGTCAGACACCAAATATCAACTTTGTTCATACTCTGTGTTCGCATAGAAAATCTGTTCCAGATTGTTGGCTGACTGAAATAAGGCTTCTCAGATCACAGCAGGAAAAGTTATTTAGGTCACTGGGATCTTCCACCCGCTGCTTTTTCACGAAGAGGGACTATATAGGCTGTTGAATGACCTCCATGTCCTTGAGATTGTACCAGAGAGAAATTAAAGATAAAAGATCAAGATTTTAACTATGAAATGGGAAGATGTTTTCACCAGGTCAAGGACAATGGATATCATGTTTGTCTGTAAATCAGCTTGACCTCATTCATATTATTTGTCCTAATATGATAGTATAGTTTGTGACTGAAGTAAAAGAGAGAAATGTTGGTTTAGAATGAGAATACAAGCAGTGTACACTAAAAATGGACTGCAAACCTGCTTTGAGATCATTTGACCTTAAATCATTACATTGTTCAGAGCCGTTTTTATTGTGGCAATCACAACAAATTTTTTTTATTGAATCTTTAAATACCATTTTAAAAACTCACAGGAGTGCATTAATCCTTTCTTGCATAATTGAGGCTGATTGAGGAAAATATGAATCCATAATAATGTAGACTTAGCATGAAGAGGAAATAAATTAATCACTGAATTTAGAGCGATTTTAATTAATGCACTGTTCTGTTTGTTAGCTCAAATATTCAGGGTTTCCACAAACCTTGAAATGGATTTAAGTGTGGAATAAAAAATAATTTTGACCTTTTGAAATTCTTAAGAAACCTTGAAAATCATGATCATGATCTCGTTTTTTAATTGAAATTCCACTTCAAAAGTCATCATGCTTCAGATTTGTACGGGATGTAGATCTCTCTGCCTGAGGATCAGAAGTTCCTACCTTTAGAAAACTCAAGGATAAACATTTTTAAATGAATTATTTTTTTTTTTTTTTTTTTGACGTGGTCCTGATTAACCATCCATGCCATGCTGATGCTTCATTTTGACTAATCATATCTTTACTCTGATTCTGTGTCCAGCAAACAAAATATTCTTGGAATAGCCCGCAGCTTGACCGATAACCTCAACAAGCTACATGTTACTAGAAATGTTTCTGTAAACTGACTGTGAGTAGGTGAATTTATTATATATCACATGATGCTGACCACTTTCCACCATCGGCACTGTGAAAATAGTGGCTGAGGAAGCTGCTGGAGCTGAAGCAGTTGTGGTGAATACTATATAATATACAAATCTAAGTTGAAGATATGTTTTATATTTATATTTTGGTAGTCAAGTGTTGGCTCCCAAAATGCTGCAATCGTCATTTCCAGTAAGTGCACAACGGCCGTGCTCGAATTGAGAACACTACCCTGCCAATATTGTGGCAGTACACCAGGAAGTACACATTGCACACAGTGTATAAGTGTACTAATGGAAGTATCAGAATTGAGACACAGATCAGGTGTGTTCAGAGTCTCCTGCACGCTAGCAGCTTGGCTCCATGGGTGCCAAGACTGAAAAATATCAGCAACTACTGGATGAATTTCCAGGAAACTGTGTACAAACATTCATGGTCCCCAGAGGAGGAAATTTAATTCCTTCAGTGTTAACTTTTCATCTAGCAACATCATCAGGTCAACATTTCAATGTGTCCAATACCTAGTGAGCATCACTGAGTAAATACCACCTTGTAGTACTGATCCTCTTTTTATTAGTGGCACAATAAAGCTTTACCTACAACAACATGCAACATTGTAAGAATGGGAGACGTCACCATTTGGTTTTTCCTCTTTGACAAGAACCCCCAGGGACAATTGGTAGGGATCCATCCATTGTGAGCCAAGGGATCAGAGAGCTCCAGCTGGGCTAAGTAGCCCACCAGCTCCCCTGTGACAGGCGGTGTATTAGCGAAGCCAGTTAGCTCCCTTTCCTGGCTGTATCCTCTGGTCCCACTGGGTTTGTTCCAATGGGTGAGGATAGAAGGGGAGCGTGTGTTTGAGCAAGGGAATGAAGAATAGGGAGCAGAGTTTTCAGAGTGGCTGTAGACCAGACCTCTTCTCATCTTGGGGTCTGGAGAAATGTTTCTGATTAGCAGGGAATAGAGCTTACTCTCTCTGGGTCACAGTATGCACTCGGTATGCAAGGGAGACTGTCGCCCCATTGAACTCGAGCTTACAGATGGCTGGCCCTGAGCTCACCGCTGGGTCCTGGAACTCCCTTTAACTGTTGTAGTTAATGAGCGGTCCTGTTGCCTCTGGTAATGCTCTGACCCAAGAACAAAGTTGATGGTAATTGGCTGACTCAAAATAGATTTGATTCATAAATTGGCCTTTAGAAATTGACTAAAGTTAAGTTTGTTTACAGAATTGCACAAATTAAGCCTAATGAATGTTTTCTTGGTTTTGAAACTAACTATGTTTGCAAAATAGGTCCAGATGAGGGGTGGGAATTATGCAAGTATCATTAGCTGTAATAAAAATACCCCATTCCCACTTAGCTTTTGCTGAGCTCTCAAAAATCCAATTCCCACAGCACAAATTAAATATTCAGTAATGCTTTCAACTCAATTATGGCCAGTGTGCAACTGTATCCCACAAGGTTTTAGTAGTGTGATTCCGTGCAGACTTCCTGCCACCATCCTGCCATCAGCTCCAAGCCATCCCACCATGTTCTCGCCTCTTTTTGACAGCAATGCCTGCCAGCGCCAGTGTCTACCTGTCTGTCATACAGGGTCGACTCTGACCACAGAGCTGAGAGGATCTCTCTCTCTCTGCCAGGCATCGTAGAGAGAGAGAGAGAGACTCTTATCCTCCAAAGGCTCATCAGATAAGAAGCGGGTAAAGACACCAGAGAGTCTCTCCCCAGAGGGAAGGGATTTCAGTTTCTTTGTGTACTTTCTCCTCTGCTGTCTCTTTCCCTTTCTCATTTTTGCTCTCTTTTTCCTTTTTGTCTCACTCTCCAGCTGGCGGAGGGAGAATCCTATCCTCCCAGGGGCCTATGATGGAAGGAAATCTCAGTAGTTCAGAGTATAAACAGTCACTGTTAACATTTGAGACTGTGGGGGTTTGGAGCGTCACTGAGTTCATTGTGTACTCTGTATGTAAAGGAAATAGTTCTTAGCTAAACTGATCAGGGTTCAGTGATGTTACCATGATCAAAAATAGTTAATAGGAGTAGGTCATGTGTGCACTGTACTGGTGCGGTGAAGGGCATTCCAACTGTGAGCTAGTTTTTAGCAGCACTGAATGCCTGGGGCATTTGAACATATGTTGGAGTGTCTGTTGATGTGTTTTACAGCAGAAATGACAGAATTACACCGATACATCCAATGCAGACTTTTCCAAATAACGCAGCAACACCATGTCAGAATACGATGTTCCATATTTTCATTGATTTAGTTTCTCTACCTTATGCAGTAGCTTGAGAGTTACATCAGATTTCATAGCTACTGGTACATGTATCATCTAAATTTGTCTGATTTTTGTTTTATTTTTTGTAAAATGGTAGTTGACAACTACAGAGAGAGCATCTGACAGTGTGGAGAAACAGCAAACAAGCTGAAATTAACCCCATTGGGACATCACAGAGAGAGAGAAGAGTCTGCAACAGCAGTGGTGTAAGATAAGATGACTCACAGTGAGAACATGTTGAATCACACTACAACGTGGTCATGATTACAAATGGGTTGAGCAGTGTCCAAGAAAGTAGCAGATACATTCTAAAAACAGTACACTAACAGTATCATCGTTATAATAGGATAAGTAAGAAAATGGCTGAGAGTAAGATGTAGTCAATGTTGAAGAAGTTGGCTTTGAGTCTGGATGCTGATACTGTGACAGGGAGTCCAATTCAAGACTTGTGTTGAGGCTGAAACCATAATTATACAAATTAAATTGGGAATTCAAATTGATCAAATGATCAGCATGTATCAACTGAGGTAAATTTAATATGATGTACTCTAGATATATAGAAATATGCAGGACAAATGGCATATGACCCCAAAGAACCCAAAGAAAGTAGGCAAGCAAAGCTATAAGGTCAAGTGCAGGAGGAGAGGGAGCACAGAGAGGAGTGAAGTTTTCACACAGCAACAAAGAGCAGGAAGGATTTAGATTGTGTCTCTTTATAAGTTAGAAGAAAAGATTTTGCTCAGTACTGAAGCAGACAGGACAACAAACAAGTCAAAGGAAGAGGATACTGTAGCTGTCATGTCTTTGTTGAAGGCAGGTATACTGGATTTCAGCAGCTGCTTGGAATACAAACCAAATCCACACACGTCAGGAAAGA
This sequence comes from Miichthys miiuy, assembly GCA_036365135.1. Taxonomy (NCBI): domain Eukaryota; kingdom Metazoa; phylum Chordata; class Actinopteri; family Sciaenidae; genus Miichthys; species Miichthys miiuy. Next base: position 21,951,454 of record CM071616.1, read on the forward strand.
CATTTTTATTTTTGGACCACTGAAGTGTGTTTTTGCCATTGTAAATTGTCAGAAACTTGTCCTTCCATGAAAACCAGCAACTATTTGAAACACCAGTTCACACCAAGGTTGGCAAGGGGCAAAGTCTCTCTTTTAAGAAGCCTTGCTTTCACCGTGGTAAGAGATTATAAATTAGAGTTAAAGAGTGGCCGCCTTCGGTTGGGTTAGGTTGTACATGGATGAAACAAGTACAGACTGACACTCAAAAGTGAAATGATACTTATCAATAATACACTAAGTTCTATGTACTGAAATGGGAGGTCTCTTTTATTTTTCAGGTCATGAAAATCTTGACAGCAAACAAGTCACAAGTCCACACAGACACAACACACAAAGTTTAATTTTGTAGGTCTGAGCAGCCGAGAGTCTAAATAGATGAGTGGCCAACTAAAGCAGGCTGGGAGACTTGGTGTCAGAGCAACCTGGGAGTCTCTCCTCCATCTGTTCAGATCAGTCTCATTAAGTCAAACAAGTGGCCCACTGCTCCACCACTCCTCCGCTCTCTCTATCTCTCATAGCCTACTGCTATCCTGGGGCAATGATTACATGAAGCCTAACCTTGTAGAAAATGACATTAGAGAATGCAAAACTATGGTAATGGCTCGGCCGCACGGTCCACTGGCTGTCAGTTAACCCTGGCCCTTATGAAAGCAAATCCTAACATGTGCATTTAATGGCAGTGACTCAGTGGTTTTCACAGCTTTTACTTCTTCATTGGTTGATTACGTAATGAATCAGACTTTATGCATGTGTATCGTTGCCTGTTCAAGTAAATAGACAAACATATGACTCTTTTCTTTGTGTTTTTATGAAAACATAGTTATTGCTGGCTGGATTATGTTCAGTGGCAGTGAAAGTGTTACGTTCTTGTACCACACAGAAGTTGCACAGAAGTAGTGCCAGAGCATTGGACCTTTACACTGGAGTCTCCGGTTTGTACTCTAATTGCAGCCTTGGGTTGGGTTTAGACGGTAACACCACTAGTTAAAACACTTTTGAATTGACCTGTATTGTCAAGAACACCACGCTTCCCAAATCTTAAAGTGCTGAGTGCCTAAATATAATAAAATGTTATGCCTTTGTTACTGCAAGCAGATATTTTATTATAAGAGCTGATATTGTCAGAAAAACGCATTATGGTGTTAGTGACCATTTTTCAGTTGCATTGTGTATGCACATTTTTGGACAGCTTCATTATGTTTATTAAAAAAAAAACAAATCAGGTGCCCTATTTGCTGTTGCAAATCAGTCGTCTATAAATATAGTTTCTAGCAGACAAGGTTGGATGTAGAGCAAAAACAAGTTGCATGAAGGATGGAGCTCTTCACAGAACATGATGACTGGACAACTGAGCGTAGGAACAGATGTTTGATGAAAGACAGGTCAGGCATCGGATCAGGCTGTCTGTGTATGATGAAGAGAGTGTTTGAAGAGGTCAGCTGCTGGCACTGACGTGGATGACGTAACTCCTCCGGGAATCCTTAGTGAACTTTAGTAACAGCAGAGGAGATGTGGAGGAGAGTGAACGACACCACAAGTTTGGTTTTTACATTATGATTTTTGTAACGCTTCCACCTTTTAAGGACAGGGTGGATGTTTCAGAGGTCGCAAAGGAGGGAACCGTACCGCTCAACATGTCTCTACCCTGCTGCACTTTTTTGGAGAGCTGGGTGCTTGGATAGGATTGAAACTGAATGCAGTATGTTGCAGGAATGGCAATGAGGAAAGCTGCCTTTCTTCACAGCAGAGGAAAAAGTCAGAGGAACTATTCTGAGCTCAGGTGTTTTCTATATCCTACATCTCAGCTGGGGGTGGAAGTGAAGGGTAGACTGCTTCAGAATACTCAAACAAAGAATAATCAAAGGTTGGCCACTCAAACATCAGAGTAAAAAAAACTGCAATAATTCAGCACTTTTTTTTCAGTCTGTTAATATAAAACTGGAAGGACAATTTATTGGTTTAATAGACATAGTGCAGAGCTGAATCATTTTTTCCACGCCACGCTTAAAGGGATAGTTTGGCTTTATTGTGGGGTTGTATGAGGTACTTTATGAGGTATGACGGTGGTCAGCATGGCCCCTATTTGGAGGAGTAACAACAAAATGCATAAAAAAGGCTCATTAATGTCTACACTTCATTAACAAAAAACTTAATTTTACCATAATTACTGCATTTATATGTGATATCTAGCAGTATACTTGTGAATTACAACCCCTCGTTTCACCCTCTTTCCTAGGAGAACGTGTGAAAAATTCTTACGCTCAGGTGATTACACTAATGAAGCTATGTTATATTTCTGACATTCTTTAAATAGAGCCCCCTAAATCTTACACACTGGAGTGAATGCTACCTGTTTTTACCTTATCAAGGGAATACTTTGCTTAATAAGTGAAACATTACTTCCAGTTTTTAGTGAGCGTACAAGTGCATGTAGTGGGGCATGTTGGAAGCTCTTCATCCCCCTGTCTTCTCCCTTGAAACACCACTAGCAAGGCTCTTGGAGACTTCACACAAGGAGGCTTTTACACACAAAAGGCTTTTACTGCACAAAATGTAGTCCGAACCTTCACAGCTCTTAAAAGTGAGCACTCGTCCAGATGTGCATCATGCCTGAAGGAAAGTATACGTGCAAAAGTCCATTAAGCGTCCAGATGTCTATGTCCCCAAAGTGTAAATTTTATAGCCGTACTGCTCAAAAGTTTTATTTTGTGGAGCTTTTACTCCAGATTACGTATCGTTTAAATCAATTTGTATGGTCGCAAGTGAGAATGTGACTCTGAAACCTTCGAGTCAGCTGCTAAACAGCATTGCAATCATGTATTTCCTCAGAATCTATACATTTCTTTTGAACTCCAAGTGCCTCTTCTTTACTGTCAGTGTGGATGAGCCACTATTGATTGATTTATTAATTACATTAATTTAGAAGAAATGGCACCTTTTCCCCTAAATGAGCAGGCTGACAGGAGAGTAGGAGAGTAGGTGTTGCTGTGTTTTTATGGCCAATGCGTATTATTGAACACCACCTGCACACTTTAGGGCAACTGCAGCCACCCTTCTGTCCCCTGCTTCACACTTCCTTCTCTGTCGTGTCTGCGGTAGAGCAATTTTCTAATCAAGGTTTAATTAGAGAGGGGAAGCTCAGCATCTCCCCTCTTAATGATCAACAAAGCAGCTAAATTGTCAAGCCTGTGGAGTCTCTAATGGGAAAAGTTCAGGGGCCCTGGGTGGCAATGCAGCCAATGAACCAACAGCATTGAACAGAGAATCATGAATCTTCACTCTGAAGCAATTACAAAAGCTGCCGAAGGACATTCTATAGCCATTTGTTACTTCATTTGACTTTGTGGTACACAGTTTTCATCGGCACCCATCAACCTCCTTGAAATGAGAAGTGGAAAATTCACAAAAAGATGGGTTATAGAAAGAAGAGGACTCAACGATCATTTACTTTTTGCTCGAGGAGCCGCATGAAACAATGTGACAGATGTGGCTGGAGTGGGGCTAATATCTGCTGAATGCCATTGCACTTTGGGTAATGCAAAGTAGTTTGACATTTAAGGAGCAGAGGCTGCGTGTAATTGGAGCTGTGGCCTTTCGGTGGCTACTCTCCTCCCACTCTGTCAGGACAAAGCCAACAGGGCACCTCTCTGTGAAAATTACTGAGCCCACTAAATGAACAACCGAGAGCCACGTCGGGGCAAATTGATCACATTCACTACCTGTTTTTTTAGTTTTTTTTTAGGTAGAACCAGCAGACTCTGCTGCTCAACAGTGGAGAACAATTTACATTGACAGTTCTATTTTAAGTAAGCTACACGATTTAAACATCTCCTTTATGGTGAAAGAGAATCTGTAAAGTTCATGGAGATTGCCACGGGGCAACAACTCATTCATGATGGTTAACCCTGCTGAAGACCTCTGTCCTCTGTCCCTGCTAAAGACTTGACTTAGTCTGTCCTTTTTTTTATAATTGGTCACTCCAAAAAGTCAGAAAAAATTTAATTCCAATGGCATCATAAAAGGGCAATAAAGTGTCATTAAACGCCATATTCTTATGTGATCCTGCTCGTAAAATGATGTAGATTAATTACCCCTCTCTCTGAAATGAAAGGGCAAAGGGAAAGTGAGGATTTACTGCCTTAATGACCAAAACGACATAATGCTGACTGTCTACAGGCTACTAATGCCCATGTGTCATCTCTGAGAAGATGTAACACAGTGAGCAAATCAAGTACAAGGACTTCGATGATAGCTAAAGTAATAATTTGACATTCCAAGCTTTACTTATCTTTGACCTCCGGTAAAATTACCTTACTCTCGTAGATGTTGTAATTAGAACAGATGCAGAGTCAAACATTTTTAAAGCCATGTTTTCAGTGTCAGCATAAGCCTTTTTTTTTATTTTTAATCTTTGGGTTTGAAGATGAAACACCATCATTGTGTAGCTACCTTTCACCCCAATTCATACGGTCACTCAGAAGAAGAGCCAGATGATGCATTTATGTTTTCTGCAGAATTTGTTTTCATAGCTCAACATCGACAGAGAAAATGATGGAGACCTTGTACCATATAAATAATTTAAAGTGTAAAATCTATTGCCTGCCTCTTCATCAGGAGGCTTCAGTTCGCGTGAATGCACAGGAGCAGCTCTGCTCACTGATGCTGTATGAAAACGCTATGTAAAATACAAAGTCAGTTCCTCCGGCTGTCTGGGTTTAGGGTTGTTCGAGTCCACGACCCTGTAATTCCCCCTCTCGCTCTTGGAACAGCCCACCCAATTACACTTTTACAGACTGCTGCAGACTCCTGTTGCTTGGCTCAATTCTTCTCAATTTCCCCTGTCTGTCAATATGAATTGAGATCTTGTGCAGATGGCCCCATTGTGGCAGTCAAAATGATATATTATATTCAACGAGTGTCATATCAAATTACCTGCATGGAAACAGCTCATATAGCGTGCCAGTGAAACACTGACTGTGCCCAATGGCTGTCACTGAAAGGACTCCAAAGGGAAGCTGGTAGGAGGACAGAAGTAGTTTGTTTGTATAGACTGTAGTGATCACTGTGTTGTGTCGCACTGCTACTACACCTCACTATCAAATCAAAGTGCTACAGGCTAATAAATTAAAACAACAGGGGGTGTAGCCCCCCCACCACCCATGACCAAATCAATAGTGTCCCCTCTTGGCTGACAGCTTAATCGCCTGTACTGCCTGACCCAACAAAATAAAAGCCCATTGTGCTGGCCCAGCACTTTTTCCTCCCCTCTCTCCCACTCTGACCTTGCTAAAGCCAATAAACTCCACTCCTCCTCCCCATCCTCCTCCTCACTCTCCCCCAGTGGTGTCTGATTCAGAGGATGGAGACCAGATAACACATGTAATAAGTGCGTCCATCCTCTCTATCGATAGGAGTGCCGATCCAAAGTAGGTATTAATAAAGAATGGGTGCTTGACTGAGGGAGGGCAATGATTTTGGTTGATACAGATATCGATAAGAAATTCAATAGAGGCTTTTGTCGGTAAGAATCAGGCCCGGTATTGGTCCATTGTCTGTCTAAGATCCTCTGGCATGCTTTGGCTGATAGCAAGATAGAAGTGACCCCCGCGCAAAATCGATGCAAGTGCTGCATTCTGAGAGCAAAGCTGTTTTTTCACTTGACTGCCTTTTTGGAAAACACAATCCAATCTGGCTTTATTGGTTTCACGGTAAGTGTTAAGGTGATTGCTGTTGATCTGCTTTGTCGGTTAATGGAGCACAAAACTTAGTTAAGGCTTAAATCTATAACTTTCTCCATGCTCAGCCTACACTAAAGATGACATACAGCACACATACACTACACATACAGCCTGAGGTTGCGATCCCTTGGGAATTGTCAGTTACTGCAGGGGAACTGTCAAATGATTGTACTCCAACTGTCAGCCACGAGGTCCTTTAGCTGAAAAAAAGACCACTGACATACAGTTCATGAACATACGAGCATGTTGCATTTTGTTGTTTCTCCTCCTTGTTTTGTTGTTGTTCGTGCCATGAATTGGAATTGACTGATCAGGAAACATAAACTTGTCTGCAATCTGCACCTTTTAAGCACCAACCAGCTAATATTTGCATAAGGTTAGTGGATGGAAATGCACATTAATTTGCATTTTCTTTTGCCCATTTCATGGAAATTTATTTACCTTGTGGATGTTGTTTCCGAGATCCCATTGTTCCTTTAATAGTTTTACACAATAAAAGCTTCTTTTGTATTGCACAGTATTGTACTGTAGCCCTTGAAGCAGTCAGGTTTGCGTTGTCAGTGCAGTTGAATGCACTTATCATAATTATTAAGTTAAAGCTAAATAAATGTATCGAACATGTCATTTTCAGTTAGAAGCCTTCTCCTGCTTTAGCCATGATAGTTCTAGATTACTGTACATTAGAGCTACAACAAATGTTTAACAAACATTTTAACACGTTAAAATTTAATTAACATGATTTTTTCAAAGTCATTGAATTATCATAAATAATTGGTCGCTGCAGATGGCTGCCCATCATGAGTCAGGCTCTGCTCAAGGTTTCTGAATCTTAAAGGAAGTTTTTCCTTGCCACTGTTAAGTGCTTGCTCATGGTGGGAATTGTTGATTTGGCGCTATATAAATAAAATTGAATTGATCTCACTATTGACCAAAATAATCATGATTATATAAGTTATAGTTCAGCAACAACTGTCATTGCGAGTTCCCTTCTGTGGCAAACTGGGCAGTGAGGACTGGACTGCGGTAGAATAAAGATGACAATGGATACACCTGTCGTTCCAGTTTGGGTAAGAATAGGCTGCATCATTTTGGACACATTTGTAAGAGCTCTTAGTTTAAGCCACTTTTTCTACCCATTGTGATGTATTCAATATTGAAATGCACACAGAAGAAGCCGTCCAAGACATACTGCTAGTAGTTCCCATTCTGCTATTTGTTGTATCCCATGAGGGACATTGAAGTGCGACGGATCAGCGTATGAATGCAGTTAGCCCCTTCCGAGTCTACAGATAAAAGTGGAGTCTGATAAAAGATGTTTACTCTCCCACGTCTGTCTGCCTGCCTCACATTCTTTCGGCTTGTTCTGCTCCAATTAATACCCCACTAATTCTATAAATATAACAACAGCTTTAATTAGGCCTGCCTGTAATCTCAGCACTGTGAAACAGATTGCCACAGGTAAAGAAACACTCCATAGAAATGACACTACATCCTGCTGCGGAGGGGGAGGGGGGGTTGAAGGTAGGAAATGAAATGGAGCGATAAAATTGAAATGTGATCCCAGCGGAAATTAGCATGCTAAAATGGGCCTGAAAATATTTATGATCCCATCACAGCTGTTTGTTTGTTTGTTTGTTCATCTTTTTTAGTTTTTTAATTACTGCTACTGCCTACAATACCTCATTCAGAAGTGGATCACACACTTACTCAAATTAGCAAATACACAGCAAGATGCATAATATCTTATTAGCAGAGCAATGACCAGAGATATATTGGGGAAAATCTTTGTATATGCAGTCGTAAAATGCTTGTTGCCAATGCTTTCGCCTAGACTTAATAAATCTTTGTGAGCCTTGTTTATATTGTAGTGCATATTGATTTGAATAGCTTATAGTTTTCCACAGTAATTCCACATTATATATTATAGATTTAATAGTGCTCATTTTTAGTATACTGACCTCAAGCTTTGGCTCTAATTCGGTGCTGAAAGGTAAAGCAATTTTTCACATAATGAAAAAGCCCAGGTGTTACTAAAGCAAAACTGGAGCAGCTCAATGAAATTCACCCATCATTAATTTAACCATTTACACCTGCGCCTTTCCTACGGTTATATGTCAGAAGGTCTTTTGTGAAAAAGACCTATTCACATATTTATATTACGCGTTCAAAATCAGGGCTCAAATATTAACTGCATGGAAAGACATACAAGCCAGCTAATATTACTTACTGCTCAAACGGCAAGCAGCCCAGCACGGCGTCTGTCTTTCAGCTTTTTATTTGACGAAGCTCTCGCCAGCGACTAAAAGTCAGTCCCAGATTTACACTTGTCTCTGGCTTTTTGCTCATTGAATTAACAGCTATAGTTCGCAGAAGTCTCCTGTCAATCAAGAAACTCTGTAAATCACAGAAAGTTGACGTGAGGCTGAGCCAGTTTCACCAAAATAAGTGAAATAGTTGGTGGTGCAGTGATCCTATCCAGGTACAAAGTTACATAGTATAACACATAGCACACAGTGGGAATGGCAGCGGAAAGGCCATTCAATTAAAAGTCAACGTAGCACAAACAGGATATAAAATCTGTTATTTAATGATAGAAACGTTACATTTATGTTTTAATTGCTGAGATCTGATGGTGCGGTTAGCAGTCAGATGATCATAAAGGTTTTAAACAAACCTAGGGGTTTGGGAGAACACTGAACAGTAAATTGTCCTTTGCAAACATCTGTCACAGTTACAGACCGACCGTCTGTTTACGACCTTTCTGTCTGTCAGACTGCTCTCTTAGTTTGTTGCCATGTTCCCAGATCAGAGAGAGAGTATTTGGTGAGCAAGTATTCTCAGGTCTGGAAGAAACTGGCAGAAAGGGTTTTGTTTTGAATTATTTTGAATAAATAATTAAGTTAACTATTATTAACTAACTATACTTGGCCCCACTTTAATTACCTCCAATATTAAATTGCAGTGAAAGAGTTCATACTGCATAATGACTTATTTTAGTGTTGATACTTGTGCAGTTTGCTGCCTGTACTTTCAAATGTTGAATATTAATGGACTATTTTTATACTATGATGTTGGTATTGATACTTCTTATTTCCCCCTAGATTAAAGGTCCATTTATGGATTTTAAGGATTGATGGAGCTCTATTTACACAATCTGGCACAAATGGAATATGATCTGCATAATAATGTTTGCATTAGTGTATAATCACCTTTTTGAATGAGCCTTTTATATCCATGGAGTCTGCCATGGTGCACTGCCATGTTTCTACAGTAGTGGTTGAGTAGCAGTAGCTCATGGTCTATTGGGGTAAGTTCAACTAAATTGGCAAATCTTACTCTTTCTGCTTTCCTTTTGAAAATATTTGTCCATCTACAGGGAACTTGTAATATTTTGCAAAACTAGCTATTGGTAATTTATCTCAGACACAAGTCAGAACTCTTCTTATTCTTCTCTTGTGCCCGACATTCGACTACCTTCACCTTGTTTTGCTGTCTAACTAGAATCAAAGTGAGGAGGCTGTGAACTTACCTAACAGACGTTCATCTTGAACAGTTTCAGAATGAGCACTTGAACACAGCATGGACCTCTAAGGTCTTGGCTGTGTATGTCTACGCTCTGATAATTTGGTCTGTTTTTTAAAAAGTTTGAGAACAGAATGTTATGACAGTTGTCTTGTCAGTCTCTTAACCATGCATATTCATAGAGGTATGTGTGTTTTTTAAGCAAACTAATTAGAGAGTTTGGTTTTGAGCTTCGGAACAGTTGCAAATTCGGCAAGCTCTGATAAAAAGACATATAAGGTGGGTGCCGAGACTGTTAAAATTGTCATCCCTCAAATTAACTGTAGTTATTCCACATGGTCCCAGCAGATGGCTTTTTAATGAACTGTAGCGAAGCATAACTTCACAAAGCATTGCTCATCAGTGTGTTGTTCTAGCAATAAAGTCTACTGTATAGAATACTTTACTTTTTTATATTTAAAAGATCCAATCTAGAGTCATTTAGAATAGCAAAGCATTAGAATTCTCAAACAATTAAACATATGTGTTATGTTTGTAGATGCACTTCGAACCATTATTCACAGTGCAGTAAATGTGGTCAATGATATGGAACATGCTGGATGATGTAAACAAAGTGAGCGCTTAGTCCAGGAACAACAGAGGGTGAAGAACTTTCTACCATTTATATTACATTGCAAGACATAAAACTCCCCCGTGACTGGCTTCTTGCCTTTCAGAGTCAACTTAATTGACTCCTGTTTCATAACAATTCCTCTGTCAGACATACAGAATGCATGACTTGTAGTCCCTCTCAGATTCTCCCATGTGTTGCTGCCCAAAGATTTACCATAAACTGCACATTGCATATTCATCAGTTAGAATTTGCCTTCATCTCTCAGGAATATCTTCTGAATAAAATGCACTCTCTCCTTTCAGCCGGCATGCTCAGTCTTGCGTTGGCTGAAAACACAGGGAAGATTTTCATTTTCATAACACAGTGCCCCTTGCTCTCTGCATGTTAATTCGCCAAGGTCACAGAAAGTCTGTAGCATGTGCTATTTTGATCCCATAGTCTTCCAATAGGAATGGCCATCCTCATTAGGGAAAGCACAGCTCTGGTGATCATGCGGTGATTAATATTCATAAGCAGGGAGGCAAGGTAGAGCCTGTGACTGCCCACCAGCTATTTTACCTGATCCTACACGGGTTTTATGTAAATGCTTCTGCAGCTCTGTATACATTATTGAGATCAACTGGGAAAGTTGGAGGACATATGCTCAGCCACAGATGTTGTTAAGTCTTAATGGGGATGGTGCTTAAGGTCTTTGCCGTCACATTAGTTATGCTTGCATGTAACAAGCTCCTCATATCCTTTAGTGCCCAACTCAATAATGTTTAAGTGATATTTCACTTAAGGAGAAAATGTTTATGCAACGTGGGCTGCTATCCCCGACAACCCTTTTGGTTTCACCGCCTCCCTTTTTGGAGCGTGTACTGAATGAACAGCAGTGATGCCAAAATAGTCTTTTGGCATCACTGCTGTGCAACTCATTCCAAAATAGTTTCAGTTATCAAATATTGTAAAAAAAAAAAAAAAAGCCTGAATATTATTGGTGACCACTCATTTGCCAGGGGGTGCTGCTGTCAGAGGTGATTGCGTGTGACAACATTAAAAAGAATGTACATCATTTCAAGGTTATTGGAGGCTCACGGTGCACTGCAAATCATTAGGAGAGTGTGTATGGGCACAGGTCTATTCAAATATTAACACACCATCTCAATAGCTATCTTAATTGCATGAAATGTCTCACGCTGCCTCTTAATAAGACATTCATATCTGAAATGGATGTTAATGGCCTCAGGGCGTGGTGCAAAGAACCTGAACCTGTCGGCTCTTCATCTTTACCGCACGGCTGCGTTCTCCTCCAAGATTCATAACCTTTCTAATATCTCTAGCTTTGTACAACGATACCATGGTGCGGAATACATTTATTGCGTTTAAGTTTAGATGTATTTAAGGTGTACATCCATTTAAATGTTAACCATATTACCAGCATACTAAACTCTGAAATCATCCACTCTCTGTGTCATATCTTGTCTGTAAACATTCCCCAGATGGCAGAGTGGGCAATGATATGATCAGAGCCTGAAGCACCAGTGCTGTATTTCCTGCCTCTCTCTCTACACACTGACAAGAAGCTCATTAAGATAAGTATTGGTGTCCTGGCAGCTCAACATCCCTGGTTCAAATTTAGCGTGGAATATTTGTTGCATCCCCCTCTACACCCAAATTTTGTGTCACTGTCAATGGGCAAAAGGATTTAGGTACTGAACAGTCATATTGTGTTTTCCTTATTTACTAAAGGAACACAGAGATTTTGCACCAGTCAATCTCAGAACCCATCGGCTATCATATGACAGCGATTTAACCTCTGGGGGCAACAGCCACTGTTTCTGGGCTTCCGGCGCAGCCAGCGGATCTGAAAAACAGATAACGTAGATCTGAGCCAAGACTTCCTCTGCAGTCCAATTAGCAACTTGATATGCAAGAATGACAGGAAAGACACATTTCTACTAATCTCTGTAAACAGATATCTGATTTTTAAATGCAGATAAACTTTCACAAAGCTAATAAAAAGCTAAATATCTGATGGCTTGCATTTCGGCTGTTGCAGCTCAACTGCAGCTCCTGCTCAAACGTAACGTGGTCAATATGACTCGGACTGCTAACGGAAACTAGCTGTTGCCAAAATCCTGCACGTTGTCTACAGATTCTGCATTAATACAGATATCTGTTCATAGAAATCAATAAAATGGAAGAAGAAAACTTTCTGGTCTCATGCAATATGCATTTTAAGGCGTTCCTGTTGAGAACTACATATGGGACGATGGAAAGGAAATTCATACCAATCAGTTCTTGGAAAAGCAGGTGTAACGTCTGAGGCACTGATTTATCCGATACACCTGGAGGGTGAGAAACTAGCCAAGTCAAAAATGTGAATTATAAGACATTACAAAATTACTTCACAGGACCACTACATGAGACATTGCTTTCCACAACAATGCAACAAGCTGTTACTTTTTCGTGACATAGCTTTACTTTGCTGTTTACTGTAGTTGCCCCCTCATCTTTCTGACTTGTAATGGCTTATAGCAGCAGTGCGATGTTAGTGAAGGAGCGAGAAAAGTGTATTAAGTTGGTTGTTCTATCATTTTTATGTATTTGCAGTAAGCAATCTAGTCAAAGGGGTTGTACCAGAAGTCTCCGACAGTGACATAACCTTCGTCTCCTCAACCAGCATTCCAAGTTCAGCAGCAGAAAACATTTCCCGTTGCATTCCATTATTTTTCCAGACGTGCAAGACGAGCTGTCAAAATCGTCTGGAGTCAGATCTTTATCTGCAACACACATGAATCAGATGAAATGCGTCTAAACTAATATATACACCTGTAGTCATAGTAAATACCCTGCAAAACTTTGAGTAAATATCTTCAGATGTATCATGCCGCAGAGGGAAATAGTTCTGTCTTTCTTTGTCAGCTGCACTCATTTAACTCATCCTGTTTCCTGTCTGCACTCAATACTTCAGCAATGTTAGTCAGTGAACTCCCATTTATACTCAGAGATCCATTTTCCAGCTGTGACTTAGTCAGTTTTCATTTACATTTTCTCAACCCTATAATACTTACACGTATACCACATTATAGTCCAGTTTCTGTTTCATTTCAGCCTTGAAGCAAGTTTGTAATTATTCTGTTTGTCTAGTTTATGCTGTCATTCACTTTAGCTGAAAGATACAGTCACATCTTCGGTGTATCGTGATCAGTCAGGATGCACCGAAGATATTCCCAGCCGTAAAGGGGGTCACAGACATGCAGCCTTGCTATCTGAAGAAGTTTAAAGGTTTGATCAAGCACTCCATACAGTGCACATTTATACATCTCTATTTAGATAAGAGTCACCCATGGCCCTTCCACCACCTCACCTCCTCTCATTCCCATCTACATGTCCCTCTGAGTCTACTTATTAAAATGCTGAAAGGGCCACAGGAACATGCCTCGGCTCAGAATATGCACTCTGCGAGAAGCAGGCTTTGGATTTTATATGCACCAGTGGGTCATCTCTTTTGTCGCATTCCTTTGGGTAATAAGAAATAAAATACAAAGAGATAGCATTTGGCCTTCCTTCTTTGTAACAACCTTTTGCTTTTCATGGCAGCGCCTTTTATTTTCTCAGGGGTTTTGATCCATTGTTAGTACGTTGTTGTCTGCTGCACACTGGGGGATGCCTTTATACTTATTTGCAATTGCATAGTCATTTTCATGCTGGATTCTGTTTGCATGAGTGTTGATGCTCTGGGCAAGAGCTGATTGGTTTTTGAGTTTCTACCAAAATCTCTTGTAAGGCTTTATTCTGTTTACATCATCTATGTTTTACAGTACACAAAGATGTTTTAACAGTATATGGAAACTATAAGGTAGATCCTTTTTAGAATCCAGTTAATTTAATTATACAGTATTTCCCCTTCTCACTGTATTTATCTCATTATATTTCATGCAGTTTTATTAGCTTGTATAATGTTGTACAATGACACGGACTATTTGCAATGTGTTTCATTTTAGAATCTGTTTCTGCTTGTGTGTTTTTATAAAATGAAAGTATTTCTGTCTTTGACTTTAATGACTGTTTCTCTGACATTATGTTTTTATTCAGTGGACCTCCCTGGCTTAAAAAGAAATCCTATGAGCTACAGAGAAATCCATATTGACTGGATTTATCTGTCTCTCTCCTTTTTTCTCTCCAGCCTTCCATCTTAACAACTCTCCTCAACTGTAATAAGAAATCTTTAAAGTCAAATGGGCCGGTGACTCTCAGATCCAGTGGCAGCAGTCAGAGGCAGCCACAGATGAGCAGTCAGGCTGACATGTTGGTTCCATATCAGGACTCCTCTAGCAAAGGCCCTTTCACTGTGCTTCAATGGTGCCAAAGTCATAGCTCATTAGTTTGGATTATGGAGCTCTGCCTGGGAACAAGTCCCTTTCCCTGATGTTTTATGACAGCAAATACAATACTGAGAGCAATGCCAAGGCTTATTATGGAGACTCCCCAGTCAAGATGTCTTTTTCATCGTGAAATAATATGAAACACATTCACAAATTCATGCTATGGATATCCATATCATGAATTTGTGAACGTGTTTATCCAAGGAGAAATCCTCGAGTGAATTATGGCGTTTAAAGCTTAAACATGATTATTAACACATGTTTACTGACTAAAATGTAAGCAGATGTAAAACAGAGCAAAGTTTAAAAAAAAAAAAAAAAAAAGTAAACTGGTCACTAATGTTAGCAATGCAATTTGTGAAGTGCTCTGAGTTTTATAAGCAGGATTAGCCAGAACAGATGGCTTGTGCAAAAACTATCTGTGGTATAATTTAGGTTTTTAATTTCAAAGTTGAGTGAACAGTTGTAGAACACAAAGTAAATCCATATGGCAAGAAAATCACCCCGTGTCCTGATAGCTAAGAGTCTTCGTTGTGTAAGTTCGATCTTTTAGAAAAACAGTGCAGTGATAGGGTAAGCATACTGCGGGGCTTTTGGGCTGAGTTTTTTAATATTGTGGTTAGACATTACATTTGTTTGAGGGTCTTTTTTTATATGCTGGAGGTACACACAGAGGTAAAGAAGTAAATTGGAAAACAAGCTGCACAGAATTTCTTCAACATGTTTGTTATGTTTATGAGGAATAACAAAGCATGTTAGATAAGAATTGTACAACATGCTTCTTTCATTTGTGGTTTTTGTGGTGATAACATTCGGGAACAATCATATCAGACGTTACAAGCAGCCGTAGACTCCTTGTAATCTCTGACAAAAGCGATGTTTTGTTGGCTCTTTAATTTTCCACTGTACCTCTACACCCCAAGTCTCATGAAAGTGCTCTCATTTCTGGCTGAGCTGTTACCAAAAACATTTTTTGTGCTTTCTTTTAATACCGAGCCCTGGGTTAAAAATAATAATCAGTCGAGTCTCAGTGCTCTCTTTATTTTCTAACAAAGAATTTCACACAGCCCTCTAGGAAGTACAGTGCATCGCTTCATTAAACCTTTGAATATTATGCTCTTTAAAGTGTTCTAATGTGGCTCGCTCCTATAGGGCATGCTTTTTTACAATAACCGAACACGCAGTAAAAACAGCACAAGAACTCTCACAAACAGTAATGATGACAGCTATTGTGATGGAAGAGCATTCAGCCAACCTTGATGCGTTTTTATGACCCAACCCCTGACATCCAGCGTGTCAGCAGGCGATGGGTAGAGGCACACCACTGTAAGATGCAGATCGGTGCGGCAGATGGCGAGGCCCCTTGGGTGCTGCAGCTCCACCTGGAATCTCTTTGGGGCTTCACCTGCTGTTCCCGCGGACAAAACGGAGCGTTTCCACATATCGACTCTCAGTCAGCTTAGTGCAAAAGACCAAATCGCAGCTACAGTCTCACAGGGGCCGCTAATCAGGTTCTTTAGTTGTGAGACACCTGAGACCGACTGACATGGGAGGTTTGTATTTTTCAGGTTACTGTTTGGAATGGAGGAAAAACTAACGCGAGTGAGAAATGAAAAAGGTGGTAATGGTTTTTTAACGGGCAGTCTTTTACTTCACACACTGCATTGACCCTAACCAAGTGATGCTTCTGACAGATGGTGCAACACTGAATCACTTAAACTGTGCTGCACAATACCGAGGAGCAGTTGTAGTGATTTCAAAGGGGCAAGTTTATTATTAATGTGATGTATTAGAAAGGTGCTATACGTTATAGACCTACTCTTGGGCAATTTGTTTTGTGCTGGCGCTCTGAGAATGGGCTTCAGAGATGCTTTAGCCAGTTTGCTCATGTTCATTTATTGCCTAAACAGCCGTGGCAGTGAATTTCAATATTGATACCAAGTGGTTCATTCCCTTGCTTGTGCAGGCTCCATGCACAAGATACCTGTAGACAGACACAGCAGAACCCTAGACGGAGCAACAAAATTGGTCCAATTCAGATTTTATAGAGCAGCTTTTGTTTTGTATTGTATTCCATTATCAGGGGGGGCTTGCTTTAGTGGCTCAGTGACCACTGATTTTCTGCCAGAGCCCATCACATTCAATAGGCCCTGGCTACCCCCTCCTCCCAGATAACGCCAGAAAGCATTTCTCAGGTCTTTTAAACACTTCTTGGAGACTTATCTATAGCCCTGATGGCCTGTCCACACGAATCCATTTCAGCTCTGCACCTCCCTTATACCTCCTTATTGATAAAGTGGCACGATTTTATTAGACTTGAAGCTGGCAGAACAGCCCTTAGGGGAAATATCTTGTTTTTTTATTTGAAATGGTTTTAGAGGGTACAAAAAGACCATTTGAATTATATGAGCTTTTATTTCATAAACTCAACATCCTCCTCGAGTTTCCAAATACCAGTCATGGCATATAGCATTTTAATAGACCCTAATAAAATTCTTGTTTAAGTTAATGTATCATTAAATTGAAATAGAATGGTTTATACAGTGTCATTTTCTCTGTTGTGCTGAAGAAGCCTGAACTGCTATCAGACCCAGTGTGTGTGTGTTGGGTGGGTTTATTGACACTTAGCCAGAGAAGAGTAATTGGAGCTCTGAAGAAATGAGAGAGAGGGAGACAGAGAGATAGAGGGTGAGGGCAGGAAAGAGAGATGAGATAGAGGGTCTAATCTATGGGGTGTCAGCCCAATGCCAGATGAAATCCACCACTCCTTTGATGAGGAAAGGCCTTGAGGTGCAGACTTAATAGGAGGGATTGGGAGAGGGATGGCTCCAATCTACAGGTCAATCCTGTTCAGGGTTCCCCACCACCGAAAGGACAGAAGGATTATTAGAGCTGGGGGCTCAGGAGAACCTGCTCGGCTAAATTTGAGCTATCATGAGCACTGCTAGCCAGGGGAAAAAGTTATTCACACATTCTTTGCCTAAGTGGCTATGGAGATGATTTTGGAAAATTCAGGCCACATGTCATTAAAAACTTGCCGTTTTTTTTGGTCACCTGAGTGAGGTCATGGCAAGGGGAGAGATAAATGATGGATGAGGATGGTGAGCATGTCCAGGGCCAGCAGTTGGCTATGTCTTTAAGGAGCTAATGCTGTTATCTCGGAGAGTGTACCTGTCACTAATCTGATTGTGGTCCTTTCATTCGCCCCATGGCAGATTGATGTTGAATAATCAAAGGTGGTGGTGCCCAGACAAAGCACAAGGCCACAGGGATTAGTTCCCGTCTAGAAGACATTGATTTGGTTTTAATGCCCACAAATATTGATGGACTGCAGAGTGCAAGGGCCCAAATACAAGACTGGGTTTCTCTCCGAGCCAAGGCTCTCTCTATTTCCCCCTCTGGAGTCGTCTGGCATCGTGCAAACACCAAAAGGAGGAGGGGGGGAAAAATCACTGGAGCTGTGAATCAAAAGAGTGTGTTATTACAGTTCCACTCAGATATACATCTACTGTGTATCTTGCTTTTTTCTAATGCCTGCCGATTGTGGGTGGCCCTGCCTGGCTCCAGAGGAGTTGGTGTGCTGCCATGTTTGCACACTAACTGGCAGCAGAGTAGGCTCAGAGGGGCCAAAGATCTTTGATCAGTAGAGCAAAAAAAGAGAGAAAGTCCTCTGGGGGAACGGCTTTCATCCTTCCTCTCTTTATCTTTCTATCTCTATCAATCTCTCTCATTATGATGATGCGTAGCAACCAGCAACACAGAATACACTGAATCATAGAGGAGAGCTCTGAACTCAATTGCATGCCACACAAAAGAGGTTTTGTATTTATTGAGTATAAGCAACATCAAAAGTACTCATTCAGATCATTCATTCGTGCAATCTACCCGCATGTCATGCCTCGTTGTGCTTGTTTATGCAGTACCTGTGAGCGAGTGTGTGTGAGTATTTGTGTGAGAGGATTGTATCTCAGCTCTTGTGTAGGAAAAACTGTCAGTCTGCCCAGGGAAACTGGTGAGACATCAAATATGGGAGCAATGCAGGTCACTCCCTGGTAAAAATCTGAGGCTTCATGGAGCTAGGCTGCCGTGTCCTTGAATCTCAGCATTCCCCTCTCGTCCTCCCGCTCTTCCCCAGAGTCAGTTCAACCCAGTTATCACACAATACATCCGGGTAAAGCCTGCGAATGGCATGCCATGGAGCAAAGGCCTGCGAAACCTGCGAGGAAATTGTTCATTACCATGAACTTCCCTTCCTTTATCTTCATGCAGTTGTAATGTTATTACACTGCAAGCCCTGAGCCTCACTGTCTGCCCTGTTCTGTGAACTGCCAGTCTATCTACCATGGCGTCACTGCTTGGCTCCAATGATGAGCTGATTGAGTTGCAGCTGTAATGGCAGATGCCTGTCAGTCTCACTGAGTCTGACAGATGGGGATCAGGTCCTCAGTCGACATGTGAGGAATTATACGAGTCTCTGATTTTATCCTCCCACTACAAGAAAGAGGTCAGAATAACTGAAAATGACTGCTAAGAACTGTCACTAACTTGTACACAAGATGGACACTCAGTGTAACAGGGAAAAGATTCATTCAACTATAATTTTATATCTTCCAGCAGCTGACACAAAGTGTTTTCCGTTTCATAAACTATAGATTAGCATGCCTGTTTCTCAGGCTCCCTCAGTTGTATATTTGGGGTTGATGAGATGATGTGCACCAATATATTACCTTGACTTAGTTATCTGTGATTTTATAGAATCTAAACTCTTGCTAAATTGCCTGGTGAGTGATATGACAGACTCCTCAAATGATGAGTATAACACCTGAGCTAAACACATCGACATGCTTATATTCTTACAAAGCTAATGCTAGCATGTTGCCATTTACTAGATATGTTTACCATGTTCACCACATTGTTATAGTGTGTTATCATGCTAACAATTGCTGATTAGCACAGTATAAATTAGGCTGATGGGAATGTAATTACCATTTGGTCATTAAGTACTGAACAAACCTGATGATGACAAACCACGGGAGTTCAGGAGATAATATATTTGTGAACCAAATTTGACTAAAATGGTCTCACATTAGCACTAGAGGAAAAGTCAACAATCCATGCACCTTAGACCAAAATAAATGGATGCATCACAACTCAACTTTTTTCTGTTTGATTCTCAACAATCATCTTCTATGCAGTTGTTCACAGTACTTTGGTCATATGCCTAAAGGCGAGTTCATAATTTCCACACTCGCCCGCCTGCGAAGGTTGACTTTGGTCAACGGATAAGACCGATCCTTTAAAACTGCCTGTACACGTCCCACAGGTGTCCCATAGAAAAATTAGGTTGTGTTGGGTGTGGAGTGCAAGTGTAGCATGAATGGAACCAAGTCTGCGTGACAAGCACAAGTCCACAGCTGTCCATGCAATGTGGAAAGTATGTCTAAGCCTTGTCCAAGATATAAAGGTGCAGTATTCATTTTGAGTGCTGAATTTATAAAAGTATTCTTTGTTATGGAGCACGCTGACTCATTCAGCAACACTGTTACCAAAGCCTCCAGTGGGACCTTGTAGTTCACGTGACAGTAAACTTTGACTCAACCGGTGGGTCTCTTGTCATCTCTCTGCTGAGGATGCTCTGAGATAATGAAGGCTTTATCTACCATCAGTAGAAAAAGCTCTGCCAGTTCTGATACCAAATTTGTCTGAAGATAAGGTTTCCCTGCGGACCTCCGAACTGTAGGAACAGAAAGATCCTTTCATTCTGGTTCAAAATGTTTTATGTCTTCTCCCTCATCTTTGGCAGACTTGTTCATTTTGTTCCTAACAGATAAGAGGGCATTCATCTTTTGTCTTTGTAGAGTAATAAAATGATTAAGTCAATTAAATGCCAGCCAACTTTCTTCGCGTGGCAAAGCTTCTATGGCATTGAATTATCAAGCTGTGGTGCTCTCGCTTTCTTTCTGCACACAAGCACACACTTTGTTCATTCAGTGTATTCATTTATCAAGGTACAAGAGGACACCTCGTCTTACACTGACAGATAAAGTGATTATACATGGGAACTGTTTTTCATCAGCGGTCTATTGCAAGCTTTAAAGGCAGAATGAGTAGGATGTAAGCACAATTTTCACATTCGCCCCCTTCTTCCCAGCTCAGTGACAACCACAGTTCCTCTTGGGTGCATGTTTATAACCTGGCACCTGGTTCCTATCTTTTTATAGAGTCTATAGGTGCTATGTTGTTGGCTGGGTGCTACGCTGCCAAAGGATGACCCCTAGAAACGCCCGGAACACAACAAATTAAGAGAATACAGGCAGAGGGCATGCTGTGGATGAGTAAGAGAGCTTATTTTTGTAGGAGTCTATGCATTTTTTGATGCCTTTTTTTAAATGTAGCATAAGCTAAAATAGGTTTATGTTATTGATGGAGTTATGATCGCTATCAAACCGCAGAAAGCGCCACGGCTACTTCATTGCTACATACTAAAAAAGTGTCATTTTGCAAAAGGTCAACGTCAGCGGGCGACTATGTAAAGGTCTGCCATCCTGTTTGTGTGTCTGTCTGTCAGCCTTGGTTCAATGACAGAGACAAGGCTGGGAGCCATCACTCCAGATGACAACAAAAACCATCTGTCCCCCTGCTCATCATTAACCCTGCTGGCTACGTCCCGGCCGCTGTGCTGACATAGATAGAGGAGAGATATGGATGAAGCTCCCTGCTGAAATAACTGGCAAAAACCTGACATATCCCGGCACAGACGGATGATTGCGTCACAGCCTGGCACATTTTGTTGTAAGCAGCAACAGAATGATTCTTGACATTTGTTTTTTTTTTTTTGGTTTTGTTTTTTCAAAGCGGTTCAATGTGACTGTCTGTAGAGGATATCTTCATGCTGGAGCTGATATGGATATTTCTGTCAGCGAGGATGAGGATTTCTCTCTCTAGCATGTGCTGTGATGCCAGCTGTACACAGTGAAGTCATTCTAATAGGTTTTAGTACCCATATGCTGTGATTACACGTTTGCACAATTGCACATTGCACAGCTATGCAGCTATTATCTTTCATTATCCATAATCTACTGTAAATCTAAATCCTGATGGAATTTCTGTACGTACAAATTAATCTAGCAGCTAAACATGTTGCATCAAAATATGAGTCCTACAGCGTTAAGCTGTCATGTCAGCTCAAAAGTCAAACTGCAAATTGAACCAAATAAATACGCTTAAAAGAGGAAAACAAGTAGGAGGGGAACAAGGCACAGCCCTTGTCATATGATGCCAGGATTTAAATGACTGATGTCTCCTCATTTAAGTCTTCCTTTCATGTCGTTCCTGTATTATCAAACCGTTCCCAATAAAGGAAAAAAACATTACAAAACCCAGATTCAAACATCAAAAAATACATCTAGATCACACCTGTCTTACATGAATGCTTTATTTCCGGTATCTTTGAGGTTATGATGACTAAGGTACACCGACCATGTTTACTTTGTTTCTTAATGAAACAAATGGATCTGATGCCTGACGTAAGTACGTCATGAGATGTGATGCAAATATGAATTATTTAGGTGTGTATTGGTATTTACTCAGCCGTCACAGCAGGACACACTGGGCAGTTTAGAGATGCAGCTACACCTCTTTTATCTGGCTGGGAAATGCTGATGCATAAATATTTATGACTTTTTCTTTTATCTGCGGCAGTAATGTGATATTGATGATGATGATGAAAATGTTTCCACAGAAATATGCCTTCATCCATCATCAGAGGATATGGTGCATGAGACGAGTAAAAAGCTTTTAATTGACCATTTCAACTCTCTAAATCTACACACTGATTGTTCCTATTATGAATACAACATTTAAAAACTTTTTTATTTAGTGCTCGGTGCTTTTTATAGGTGGTGTGTCCATGAAGCTAACTGATTTACACTTACAGTTTAATATGAACATGTATCAATGCAACAAACAATGCTCAAGGCTAGTTCTATTATAGCTTAAGCTGTGCACTGCAAGGAAATGTACAACCCACTGATACTTCAGAGGTTTTAAGTTTCAATAGGTTGCAAATGGGAAGCATACAACTGCCACTGTGGTTTGTATCATAAGATTCAAAGACAGTTTTTCTTTTATTCATTTAAAAAGAGCACAATGTTTTTGAGTCCAGGTTGGCACTTCATCAGGTACAGAGGCATCTTGTAAAACAGATGGTATCTATTTTCGGACTCAGCACCTGGACAGAAAAGGTGTGCATGTGTTTTACACAATGATTGCCAACAATGGTCACCAATGGTGCAGTAAATCATAGAAAGACATGCACAACTACGTCCCTAATACTACAGAGGACACTACAAAGGATCACTAAAAGAAACCACCAATATAAACTAAAATAAAAGCATCTGTTCTGAGCGGTCTATCTAATCAACTATGTGTCTACTGGATACTATAACAAAGGCAATGGCGATGCTAAAATCCTTGTTTTTAGTAGGTACTATTCACCATGTTCACATTTAGCAGGTTAGTGCAGCTGAGGCTGAGATAATGTTACCAGTTTTGCAGGTATTTGATCTAACCCTAACCCTACTGACCTGATGAAGGCGTTCGGTGAAAGGTTATAACAGTTTAACAGTCTATCAAACAGGTGTTAAGAGGTTTAACTCAAAACCACAAATGTCAACCTCAAAGTCACGGGGTCATTAGGGTTCGACCTCAAGGGAACATAGATGACTGTACGGATTTTTATGGCAACACATCCCGTGGTCCCAACAGGCTAACATTACCATCCCTAGATTCACTCTAGGAGCATTGCTAATAACTGTAACCAACAAGAGAATTACAATCTTTAGAGTTTTACAGTTGAATACCCAAATCGAGAAAGAAAATTACCAAAGCAAGTAAAAGACAGAGAAAGGATTAGTTCTAGTACCAAAGAAAAAGATACTGTTTGCTGTGAGGACACACAATGAGAGGTAATTTACAATCATTCATTATCAGATGAAAATGCCAATGTCTTTTTCTACTTTGTTTGTTTGTCTGGTTTTGACTATAAAAAAATGAGGAGTGCATGGCCAGTTTAGTCAAATGTAAGAGAAATGCCCTTGAAAAGAACAACACATCTTACATGTGAGAGAGTGCTTTCAAACAAATGGTGAAATTGCTCGACAAGAGATTACAATCCTCCATTGAGAACATATTTCTCTCAGAGAGGCTCGGCTGAAGAAATACAATAAATGTCATGACAGCATAGCAGCTGTGATTTAATGTCCAACATGTTGCGCAGATATATGTCCAGGCTGTGCCACAGAGCCACATAGGAACTGACCCTGCTCCTCACAATTTAGAAAAAACCTTGGCCAATGTCTTGCAGGTTGTAAGTGTCAACTGGATGAATAGGTCATGATGGATATTGTCGGGATTTTAAATCTCTCTGTAGCGAGTGAGAAATGGGTCCTGATGTTTCAGTACAAGGAAATACTGCATGTAGTGACCTACTGATACAGTTTAGCACTACATTCATGGAGGTTTTTCATGCTTTTTGCCTTGAGCCTCTCTTGATGCCTTTTTGTTCTATGTCTCACCTACACACAGATTTTTAAGTAAGAACTTTCCCTTGAATGATGAGTTATTGATGTAGCATGCCGAATCTGATTTTTTTGTTTGAGCTGTGAAAGGATCAACCAGCAGCGCCTGTCATCAGAAGTGCCCTTGATTGGCCATCAGTGCAGTGAACAACCAGTGAAGCATTCTTATCATGCTTGCCTCTCGAACATATTGGCAGTACTTGGCAGAAGGGCATGAGAAATTGACTTGGCAGTCAGCGGGGTGAGGTGAAGTGTGTTTCTGTGTGAGGAAAAAGAGACAGCATCATGGACTTGTGCGTAAATTATACTAAATTGTGAGAGGCAGAAGAGGTTGAAGGATTTGTTACTGTAATAAACATAAAAGCATTTTTATTTTTTTTTTTCCAAATGAAAGCCAGCATCTGATGTTTCTGTTTAGAAAACACATTCCTCAGAGAATGGAGCAACACACTCTAATTGGCTCAATATAAATAGGAAAATGTCAGTTTTAATTAATGCATTGATAATTACCACTCACTCAGAAAGAGGTGTCCGGGCTTTAGCAGTATAGCAACAAACAAAGTGTGCAAGTGTATAATTCCACGCATCTGTTTATCATATTTAAACAATTGTCTTTAATTAGATGTTATTTAATGCCTCTGCTACAACAATGTGACATTGAAAATAGTAAAAGGAAAATAGGCAAAAATTCAGCCTGCTCATTTTTTTTGTGTGCTCACAACATGTGCAGATTTAATAACACCCACAGCATTTATGTAGCTTATTATATGAACAGAATACAGTGTATTTTACTTTACTTGTATTTTATTATTTTCTATTTGGAAGATTGCAGATTAGATCTCTGTGTTTTTTTGCTCACTTTTAAAGGTCTGGTGTGTAACATTTAAGGGGGTCCTCTTCCACGGAGTCCGCCATGTTTGAACCACTATGTTTCTACAGCACCCCATGAGGGACAAACCAAACACTGGCTCTGCATAGGACCTTTTGCGTTGTTTCACAAGTTTCACGGCCACTGTAGTTTTTCTTTTGTGTTTGAAATGAGAGTGTGGAGTGAGGCGTATTCGATCAGTTTTAATATGCAACTTCGCCACTAAATTCTCCACACTGGACCTTTTAAAGCTATACGCAAATTATTTACCCTCACACTTCCATCATGCTGGCAGATTTCCAAAAATGGTCAAAACTGATGCAGCAGAGGATGAAATATGACTTGTAGTTCTGTGTTCACCTGGCCATTTTGTCTTCACTTCCTTTATTCAGACCATTATTTTACTGTAACCATCATTTGTGACTGACATACAGTACCCGCTCTGCTGATGCAGCGCTGCAATAGTGGTTGATAGTGGTAGATGGTTGTTGCCTGAAGTATGAAACTTCATGCATGACCTTGGATACACTATTTTGAATTAACTAGTCTCAATTAAATGCGGTTTTAAGTTGAACAAACCCGAGAAAAGCTAGTACTTGAGTCAATATATCTGTTAATATTTCTGTGTCTTTGCAGAAGCTTTCCTGAGTTTTGAATATAACCCTGATGACTTTGTACTTGGCATATCCAGACTGATTTTTAGAAAGTCTGGATGAGAAAATGAAACACATAAAATGGGATTTTTGCAAATCAGATCAAAGCCACTTTTGGAAGTGGTTTGAAATGTGATTCCAGACGCATTTCTACAGATGTGTCCAGATGCTCTGGCTGCTTAGATTCAATTTTTAAAGTCAGGATATCTCGGCCAATGCTTTGCAGTCTTTAGCATTATGAGCCAGCCAACGTATTGGACGCACAATATTAAATTACTGTAATTTACCTTTTAATGTTATCTGCTGATCTAAGAGTTATTTCTGTAAGTGGACTTACGACTACCTTTTCTTGCAGTTTTTCTTTTTCTGGCTCTGGCAAACAGGCAAAGCTCTGATTGGCTCTGTAGGTTCCCCTCTCTGGCAAACAGCTGTCAGTGAATACAACAGCAGACTTATTTGAATTGCTAAAAAAAACCCCCATCTGAGACGTGGACAGTGGTTCAGAGGTCTAGCACCAATGTAATGAGTCAACAGTGAATCTTAACTAACCTAACAAGGTTATTAGACCTTTTCTTCCTGATAAAAGTCTTTAAACTCCTTCCCCCCCAAATATGTTACAGATGGTTTTGTTGTTAAAAGCTTGAAGTCTGAAGCACATGCCAATATAACCCTGATGACACAATCTGGGCTATTTTCTTTAGACTTTCGAAAGCCTCTTCCAGAGCCAGAGATAGCATTAAACAAGTGTTTTTACAGGTTGAGGAGTACCCATTGTGATGTCTGAGTGGTTCCCCTTTTAAAATAAGCCATAAAAGTAGACTTTTATTCAAAGGAAACATTGTTTGACCTCCATATAGACGAGCAGTCAAATTAATGTCATGAGTAAGATCAAAAAATTAACCTCAGTGCACTCTTTGTCACTGCTAGCAGGCTGTAGCGGATGTCAGAGCCACTGAGGTAACACCTTTCACCTTTCCAAGTTTTGCTGCCCAGTCTCCAGCCCTGAGCTGATCGGTGTAATGACCTCGGTGAGAAAGTGGAAGCAGAAATCAATATGACAGGCCCAGGTGTTTATCATGCGTGGATGCACTCTGGCCTCTGATTTAGGAAGGCAGCTACAAAATCAAATAACTTGTTCATTTTTACGATTTCATTTTGAAGACTTGAATCTTCATGCACAACTTTAATATTATTGTCATATACTATACTGACAGAGTTGTAGAGGCGCCACAACTCCGCTGACTGTTCTTCACAAATACAGTGTGAAGGGGTCAGCAGACTGTGGGTGGATGCACACTGAAAATACATTACCATATGTTACCATATAAGTCGTTGTATAGTTAAAAATTGTGAATTTGAACCGGTTTCAGCTTAAATGAGGCAGACCGTAGTGATGTCATCAACAGACAAACCCTGCAGCTGCTCCATAGACAGTAAATAATGAAAGTCTCCCAAGTCAATTTGACAGCACTGTGAATATTTTACTGGAATACGGCCACATCTTTTAATTCACAGCTGTACGCCTTGAACTAAAGTAAAACTCATTTGGATGCAACAGAAACTCCCACAGAGCCCTCGGTGTTACTAATTTATGTCAAATGGACCAACTCCATGAAGCGTCATCGGATGGCATTATTCATTTTAAGTTCAAACTTAGAGAGACAGTTGTTGATGTTTGTGGATATTGATGTTGTTGTCCAAAATCATAGAAGTAGACCAATATTCATTTAATTTTATGGTGAATGTTCCCTTTAAACTGCACTGCATGGCAGCTACCAGGAGGGAAGAGTGATTAATGGAAGCAAGAGCTGGAACAGCACCATATTACATCCTGGACTGCTAGGGGAATGTGGAGACTGTGTGTATAGGTGTGAGTGTGTTATATTGGGTGATGGGGCTGGCAGAGATTTCATTCTCCATCAGCCCCATCTCAAAGTTCATGTCTACCTTGGTTGGTTCTGTGATCACTCAAGTAGAAATAAAAGTGCGGTAAATTCAGTGCAGGGGTTTCAGTGTGGTGCCACATGCATACGGTGTGTGGGAATGCACTAAAGTTGTAATTAAAGGGTTTATTCTGTCATATCTACTTGGTGTAGAGGTGAACATTTATTGCAAATAAACTCTTCCCTTGGAACTAGGACTTGGCAGTAATCTGTATTACAGACTTTCATTTCCTTTACATAATTTTATCCAGATTTCAGATAAATAAGCAAATTGTAATTAAACTGAAATGAGTTGATTTATACATGGGAAGAGTTTTGATGTAATTCATAACAGTGGAACACACTTATAGGACTTTTTTAAAAATAAATATACTTGCCCCATTTTGATATAAATATTAGGAAAAATATTATTTGTAATTCAAATAATTAATTTCAACCATTTCACCCAGGCCAGCTGGAACACTGCACATCTGTGCACCAGAGGAGTTTTCCGGTTTTCTAAATATCTACCAGACAGCAGATGGTTCAAAGAGCATATGTAAAGCAGAACAAAACAATTTCAGTAATATTCTAAATTTTTTTGTTTAATTAGATGATGTACTTTAAATTGAAGGAGTAGCCATTTATCCTTTTTATGCTCATTCACTTGTTTAGTTTTCTTTGTATAGCTATTTATTTTCATTTTTCAGATAGTGTATCATTATTGCTGCAGAGACAAACTCCGCTCCGCCACTCGCTCCCCATGGTATTGTAATGATTGATGCAAATAATGCCTGTCCTCTGTCTGAACTTTCCCATGTGCACACCGGGAGGATGTCAATCATTCACGGAGTCTACAAAATATGAAATGCTGCAAGTGAGACATATATAAACACAGTCATTTCCCTCAGCAAGAAAATCTTATACTGAGCCAGAGTTGCATAATAAGGCAAACAGACTGCAGGCTACATATTTACACAAACAGGGGTCATAAAACCAGCCCTCCTGAGTCATTTGTGCTCAGGGCGAAGTGCTCTCAAGGAAAGAGATTTATTTGGCTTCATTATGTTTGCATGGAGAGGCAGGTGCAGTCATCATTTCTATTAGACACTTTTCTGCCCCATTAAACCTCATTACATATTGATCCTGTTCCTCAGGATGATAATGTACCATTTATTTCCATCGGTTCCACTTCTACCTCTTTGTACTTTCATTGTTCATAAAGTGTCATTGTGTGCCAGAGATGCACACTTCACTTTGTGCTCAGATTACATGGCATGTGTAGTTCTTGCCCTGCACCGCACAACAAACACATTTTGGATCGTTTTTGTTTACGACCGGTGTCAATGTGCGCTTTGTTGACTTTAACTTATCCGGCAGTCATCTCCAAACAGACTATAAAATTGAGCTAATGCCTTCACAATGCTTATGCTCATAAAAACAGGAATAGTAACGCACGCAGCTGTGTTAATCTTCATTGAATTAAACAAAGAACAGAGAGGGCTTATTTTCTATCGTTTCACAAGATCTATACTTTTTATGTTTTCTGGGAAGGTTATGTCTAAGTGTCACTTGTGTTGGAGTAGTTTATATTGCAATATGCTCAGTCCTTGTGTATTTACTTAGATCTTTGACCATATGCTATACCGGAATACACCTCTGTTTATTTCAGTCCATATTTTGCATTATGGACATTTGGTGCACAGTTGCAGTTGTCCGACCTGCACAATCTAATGTCAGTGTAAACACCTGACCTGTTCATACAGTGATGTTGCAACAGCTGTGGATGAGGTTGCTTAACATAATGTCACATCCTGCTCATATGCGCTCCCATCTGTAAGCTGGAAATGTAGTTCTCAACACACATTTGCATATTTACATTTGCACACCCTGCAGAGCGTACATTAAACATCCTTCCACCTGTAAAATTCTCGGTACAGACGTAAATGGTTTTTATTTATTGAAAGAACTTTATTTAGCGTTTTGCTATCTGCACCCCGCTGCTTCTTGCAATCACTATATCGCAGTCTTTGATTTATTTGATTTGATTTTTTTTCTGCACTTCTGCTGCTGCAACCATGCAATTTCCCCTGCGGGGTTCATTAAAGTATCATCTGATCTCTTCTTACATAAACCTGTTTTACTCCCTCTACCCTTTTTAAATCGTCCACTGGTTGTCCCTTACAAAGCACTGCATCATCAACATCCTATAGAAACCTTTAGGGGAAAAAGAACACCAGTTGACAGCCATTTTTCATCTGTAGAGCCTCTGGACTGTTTTAATATTACAAAATAACATGGAAACTCCATGTGAAAAAGGCAGCTGACCATCACATTCAATATAATACTAAATTGTGCGTATAACAGTATGATTTACAATAAAAATGCCATATTCAGTCATCTATATCTGGATAGTTTCATTATCACAGATCATCTGGAGAGCCCTCTGGTTTGCTAAAATAAAGTTTTACAGCTCTGAGTTTTGACAGTAAGAAAGACTGCGACCATTTTAAGGTTTCTGTCACCTGTGCACTGCCCCAGTTCTACCAGCTGAGTGGTTTCTTCTAGGCTGTCAACTCACTTTACCCTCAGCCTTTGTTGTTCGTCCTCTGCATGATCAGCTGCCTACAAAACGGTATGCAATGATTTTTGTGTGCTGCACGGCGGGGACATGAACACAGTGACAACCCCTCAGTGGTCGTTCCTGCTGTCATGAGGGTGAGGTCTCTGTCTGAGGCCACCTGGCTTCCCTCGGGGGATATAATTTATGATGCTAATGAAATGTGAGCATGCATAGGCCATCTGAAAGTAAGTGATGAATCTCCTGCACGGAGCTCGTCATCCATCACTGAGGTCCCCCCCGCCTGTAGAAGCCTACAGGAAACCAGAGCCTGTTCTTCTCTGATTAATGTTTAGACTGATGTATCTCCAAGATTATCTCTTTTGATCGTGTCATCTCTTTGTTATTACTGCTGCAGGCTTACGCCGATTAGATCATGGAGTCATGGCTCTATTTTAATACAAAGTCATTGTGAGAAATGTTTGACTTTGCCTAAAGAGGAATTAAATTATCAAGCGGAATAAAACATCTACTGCCGTTCTGAAAGAACGTTCAGTGAACCAGATTTTTCTGCTGTTATTCCCTCATTTAACCTTGCTTATTTTCCATTAGAGAAAAGTTTAGTTACATGCTAGTCATGCCAGCTAAGTTCTATTGTTTAAATGTAGATTGGATCCATTTATTTTCACTCAGACAGGGCATTTGAACAGACGGTGGGGATTTTTGCAATTACATTTATCTGAGAATGTCTGTTGCTTTGTACACTGAAAAGTAATTTTGGTCAGCAGAGATTTGCAACCACTGCTACAGCTGCTGAATTTAAACAGTCTTTTTGTTTATTAAAGCCCAGCAGTGTTTATCTGTGTGAAAGAAGTTTTTTACTCTCCAGAATGGCAGTCTTAATAAAGGTACTTCAGATATATGCAAATATATACCCCTCCCTCTCTTTGTCCTTGTCGATCTGTCTTTGGACAAATTTTATTTTTCATGCAAGAACAGATACAAGTAGACATATCCAGGTTCCAGATCACCCAGAGGTAGTTTCTTTGCATTACAACCATGTATCATTTTACCAAGGTTGCAACTGAATATTATTTACATACATTTTTAATCAGATTATTTTCTGATTAAAGTATCTTTTAGTTTCCCAAAGCCTAAAATTACATCTTCAAACTGCATGGTTTTAGAGGCATGACTCTGGGGATAGCAAGTCAGTCTGTCAGACTATAAAGTCCACCACTTTGATTACTTTGCCATTATCAACAAAAGTCAAGTAAAAATACCTTCAAAAGTAGATAAAGAAGAAGATATACTTTTATTAATCCCTCGAGACATTAGCATTTTTCTCTTATCTCAGAGGCTATTACAATTTACAACCATGTAAAACAGACTAAAGTAGCAAGTGCTCACATTTGAGAAACTGGAGCCAGCAAATGTTTGGCTTTTTTAATTGATAAATTGCTTAATGCACCTGAAAAGCTGGTTTAAAATCTCAAGTATTTTACTATATTAGTTTATATTCATGAATAAATAAGAGAAAGAAAAGTTGCACTGGAAGAGTATCTGAGGCTAACAGCCAAACAACTTGTTTACTCCATCAGGACTGTGTGGGTGGGGTGTGATTTGTCTGACAGTGGCCTGGCAACAAAAATCCACAACTGTCCAAAACAAACCAAAACAAACAGGGGAAAAAAATGTTTTATTCTCATTTCTGATGGGTGCAATCACCTTTTCGCAATAAAGCCAATTTTAACAGTGACAAATGCACAAATACAGACATACTATACACATATCTCATGTGAAATGGCCAGAAACGAAAATGTTGTATAACACTTACCCTGAGTAAAAAGCTGATAAAGAAAACAGGTATTTAGCGCCTTTTTAAACAATTACACAATTATTGAAATGTTGTAGTTAATTAACTAAATGACTGTTTCAGCTCTTTTTTTTTACAAAAAGCTAGTATAATTATGTTTACTCAAATTATAGTCATGTTAGATTGCTTTAACAACCTTTAATAGAGACAATGTTTTGCTTTGGTTTTCTATTTGCTTTAACAGATAATTTGTGGTTAAGTAACTGAAAATGAAACACAGAAAGCTAATAGCTCTGTTACCCACTGAGCCAACAACATGACTCCTTTTTAACTCTGTCAACCTTTGCACATGTGTCTGCATGTAAGCTGTATTAGGATCACTGTTTGAATAATTGGATAGGAGTGGTGAACTGGTTAGACTAGTGTTGGAACATCCCTCTCACCACATCAGTGGTTACGGTTATCTGAGAAGCTCTGTTCCAGTTCCCTCAACACACAGTGGTCTCTGTAGTGAGTCTGCATGAAACAACCCTGCCAAGATGCCCCCCCACCCCCACCCGCCGCTGTCATCTCCAATAGCTTTCCACCTTGCCATGATAAAGTGTCGGGCTCTGGCCCCGTTGCCCTCCCCTCATGCATGCAGACTGGTGAGCCAGCAGAGTAGAGAAAACAGGCACAGCTGGTGTGAGACATGAGGCAACACTTTCTGCACCCACTATAGATGATGGGCTACTGGGCTGCACAGCACAAAAAATAAACCACTTCTAAATTAATTAGTTGCAGTCAGAATGGTAATTAGTTTGAAAGTGCCAGGGATTTACTTTGTGTGAGATAAACGAGGAAACGGGAGCAGGGGGGAAATTAAAATCATTGAAGGAACAGAAATTGTTAAAAGAAGAGGTGGAGTAGTTTACAAGTACCTCTGCTAATTCCTAACTTCTCTCTTAGACATTGCTATACATGGTTGTCTTTTAAAGTCTGCCATTTTTTAAAAATTCTGTCCTCCTCGAAGTCTTGCTGCAATGCTGGCCCACTTACAATTTCGCAGTTTTCTTTCACAAACCCTTGAATTCTTTGTACTTGCTTATCTATGCTAATATTGTTTCTGAAGATATAACAACCTTGAGGCTGACGCTAATTAAAGAGAGCAAGAAGAAAATAAAACACCCTTTCCCTTGTAAACAAATTTTAATGAATTCGTGCAGAAATGAGACGTGAAGGGGATAAATCTCTCATCATTAAGCGCTCTAGGTTTCCTTGTTCTTTGAGTATCTTGCTTGTCGATAACATGAGCATATGTAGTGTAAATGAGCACCCCTGATGCAGAGAGAAAAAATAATTGAACATGAGGTAAACTTATGATGCTGTAGTCGGAATCCACCTGAAGGAATCAGCTACATCTCTTTTCTCCAGTGTATTCAACCTTCGACCTGGATGCGTACAACTAAACATTGGTTATTTGGACTGTGCTTGACATTATACTGCATTGTGTGAAGAGTTTTTAGATGTTACTTTACCTCTTTTGTACCAGCCTTCCGCTTGTCTTTTTTTTCTCCCAGCTGTAGGGGCTAATGCTGTCTGTCAGGCAGCCTGGTATTCACAAATGTACATTTCTGCTGTGTGGGTGCTTACATAGAGATTTTACTCACAATGACTGGTGGCGTAACTCCATTTTAAGGCCGTCATCCCCAGTCTGTCACCTTGTACAGAAGGAAATTGTAAATGTGAAAAGTACGCTCCTTGCTGACACATTCATAACTGCTCTAGATTTGAATAGCGGTTGCAAAACACACAATTTAACAGTTACTATGCGGCCTACAAAACCAGTTTTGTTCTTACTCCCACCATCCCCCATGCCTGTAATTCTTGCAGCAAAGCCGTATAGTAAGCATTGTAGTGATTTCAAATATATGCATCTGTAAGGATTTCTTATGAAAAGAGAAGTGCTTGCCAAAAGCTTTTTACCAATGCCAGTTTAGAAATCACATGAAAAGGCTTCAACTTTAGATCTTGGCATGTAACCATTGTATTCAGACATTTCCTTCTGTATTAAAGTGAACAGCGTTAACTAGTCGACAAAGCAACAGCAAACACGGAGGTGTAGATCACTTAATTATTCAGACATACAGCAAAATTCTTCTTTAATAACCTTTTACCAGTTTTCACCAAGTTAAATTTCTTTTTCTTTTCTCACAGGTGTAACGAAGATGTTCTTATATTTTGTTTTAGTGGGAGAGATTTCATTTAAAAAGTCCCCTTTTTGTATGGGCCAACTCCATCCAGTCAATCCACCATCCTCATTAAATAATAACTGAAGTTGTGCTGCTCTGCGGTGAGCTAACCTCATTTGACTCGGCTGCTGTTGGCCAATCAGGGTTCAGTATTCTGATTATTACACTTGTCAAGACTTCATCTAAACTAAAGAGCCGTCCAAACCAAGAAGGATAACTATAACAATAACATTCTGTAAACAATTTGAATCAATTTTATTTATATAGCTCCAAATCATAACAGTAGTTATCTCAGAACACTTTCCATATGGCGCAGGTCTAAACCTCACTCTTTATAGTATTATTTATGGAGACACAACAATTAAACAGTGGTTGCATGCACATGCTGTGTGTTCCAGCTGTGCCGGCTGTCAAGGAAACTAGATATTGGTGTATGTTGTACAGAGAAACAAAATGAAGTATAACATCTAAGTGTTTCTTAAATTCCATCAGTTAGCTCACAAGGTGGCCCTTTGTCTCCGAACCTGTTCATGATATTCATCAGCTTGAGATGGACAGGCAGATTGGTGTAGCATCAACAGTGATGTGGACGTTGTACCAGACCACTGTGGTAAAGGGAGTGCTAAACTGGAAGGCAAAGCTCTTGATTTTCCATTCAATCTACCTTTGATCCTATGGCCATGACCTTAGGGTGAGGCGAGGAGCTCAGAGTAGATCCTTCTGGTCGAAAGGAGCCAGCTGAGGTGGTCCAGGCATCTGATAATGGGCGGTAATTGGAGATTTTTGGGACTCTGGGACAGCCTTGCTGTAGGGAATGGCTTGGGATCCCCCATAAGAGCTGGAATTTTGTTGGGGAGAGGAACATCTGGAACACCTTCTTCACCTGCTGCCACCTTGACCTGGCTCCAGATAAGTGTAGGAAAATGGATGAATAGGATATATAAAAGGGATTTTGATTGGCTGATCCCAATGATATTGTTCTCCACTGTCCTTGTTGTTATAGATGTGGTATGGATGGTAAAATTATGTATTTATTGTTATAGTTATTGCTCTTGTTAGTAGGAAACCAGCCAGAACACAGCTGCTATTTGACAGAGGGCCAACACGGACCAAACAGTGGAAATCCATCACCACAATTAATATCATTACCACAGCGGACAACTAAGATTCAGCATGTCAAAATATTATTCTTCACAGCTCATTTGCACTAACTGTTTGTCGTCACGCTCTGCGTCGTGTGGCACAAAGATATGAAGGGTCACGGGGTCAAGGCAGTTGCGTAATGGAAACAGATCTTTGTTGAGGCTCACCCTACAAGGCTTAGAGGCTGTAATGCCACATTGTAGAGCACCTGTGTTCAGAAATCCACTCAAAGCTGGTCCTCATGTGGTCAGCGTGATCGCACTAATACGATTAGCCCTTGCTTTTCTATCCTATCTGGATTAGAATATTGGATGGCTGAGTAAAGAGAAACATATTTCAGCCCTTAGTGATTTAAGAGATTACCAGCTGCAGTCTGCATGATTGCTGATGGATGACAGGATAGGTCATATCTCTTAGTTTAGTTCAGTACTGTTTTACAGCAATAAAGACACCCTGTTTTTCAGTTATAGTCCATAGGATGCAACACATAGGTGTTTAATTATTTACCATATCTATTAATATACAGATTATTTTCTATTAATAGTCAGAAAGTGCTGACTACTTGTTGTGTCCAGCCAACAGTTCAAAACTCAAACCCAGTTGTTTGGAAGTGTTGTGTACTCCCTTCTCATCCCTGCTGCTTCAAACCAGTGGAGTACAAACCAGCTGATTATTGACTTGGGTTGTGGTTAAGAGGAAGTGACAGTGTGATGAGTTCTAGACAACACGCAGCATTCTGGGGTAATGCCTATATTTGTAGCCCAGCGGGCCGAGCCATAACACTTACCATTTAATAAGCAACAGCCTGCAGGGAGCTCTGGGCTTATTCATCCTCCAGTAGCTTCCTGCTGAACATATAGCACTCTGCTGGGAGCAGGAGCAGACCAGTCAGCTGTGAGCCTCCCATGGCCAAGGACACAATAGCACTGGACCGGCCTGTCTGGGTCTTCATCGCTGTGGCTTATAGTGCATCTGCGTGTTCAGTCATGTGTGCCACAGTGACACCTGAGACTGACTCATGTTTACTTTAGTCATAAATGCATCAGCGGTTACATTTACATGTGCTGACCTGTCTGTTTGCCGGACTGAAGTTAAGGTTACATACAATAGGTTAAGATGTTTACATGGATGCCTGACCTCTGATTCCCTGGTTTGCATGAGTAAAACCAACAGAGTGTGATATGTTGTCTACTTGTGTATGCTGCCCAAGGGCAGAACAGTCCATTAGAAGTAAAAGTTTGAAACGGGTGAAGTGGCTGCTAAATGTATTTTTTTGTGTGGGAGGTTATTTATAAAGAGCCTATATAACATATTTTACCAACAAGATTTGTACTCTGGCTTGAACTCTCCAGAACATTAGTTAGCATTGTTGTTTTTCAGCCACTCCTGTACAACTTTAGCTTTAGGCTTTATTCTTGTGAGCGGTAGGTTTCTTGCAGGCTGCATCAGGTTTCCATCAGAATTTCACTGTGTACCCTCAAAACCCTTTACTGCTGCAGTGTAACACAGTGTCTAGTCTGATAGTCAGAAAGCTCAGTTGGTCTCATCTGACCCTAGAACCTTCTATCGATAGACTTCTGGCAAATTATAGCCCAGATGTCATGTCAGTTTTTTTTTTTTTAAGAGTGACTCCTTGCCACTCCCCCGTAAAGCACTGATGAAACCCTTTGGCAAGAGTTGCTGTATGAACAGTTTCTCCATTCTCAGCCTGTGAAACTTGGAACTCCCTCAGAGTTGTCACGGGTCTCTTTCACTGGTCTTGCACGCTCACTCAGTTTTTGTTGATGAATCTGCTTAAGGCAGACTTACAGCTGCACCATATTCTTTCCGTTTCTCAGCGGTTGATCCAACTGTACTCCAATGACTTCTCCAGTGACTTCTGTTGTTGTATCAATCTCCTGACCTGTGCTTTTCAGTCAACTTTTGGAGTAGCTTGCACGCCTCCTTTTGTCATCATGCTGCAACTAGCTTCCAGATAGAGGTGTTCTTTGATACACAGCCAATCTCTATTAAACTAATTGCTGTGTGTGACTTCTAAAACAACTAAGAGGCATTTTGGCCCCATTGATACTTGCCATTTCTTGTAACATGACACTTTCATTTACACTTAACCACATATTCGCCTCTGGAGTTGCTTTGGGCAATAATTTTTCAATCCATCTTGAATGTTTCTTGGCTCAGATCTATCTGATTCACCCAAGACCCTGCCCATGACTTACAAAAGCAGGAAAAGTGCAGGTTTAAACAATTTCAACAATTTCATAAAGGAAAGGTAAAATGTTGTCTTTGTTTCTTTGGAACCTATATCGGCTTTCCTCATTCAGAACACCTTTCCTTGGTTAAGCTGCCAGATGATGCTCAGTTTTTGCCAATCAGTATTCGTAGTAGAGAGTCACCCTGGGATTCTCTTCTAGTCAACACCCATTTTTCCTGCATTGATGTCTCATCGCTCCTGCTGTCGTCGCTTGATGCCCCCTGTCTCTTTTCCTTCTATGCACTGTTCTTTTGCCCCAGGCAACACCTCTCTCCTAAGACAGAGATGTGATGGGTTGCACTTGTGCAGAGAAGAGTGATGGAGCTTTTGCAACACAGCAGATGTAGAGTAAAAGCAGCTTGTCACACCAGGTACTTTTCCCCTCACTAACAGATGGCAGATTTGCTATCACACGCCTTTGTCTTCATATCTGAAGGAGAGATGGCTCTTGTCAAACACCCTGGAAAAGGTGACAGCATGCTATTGTCTCTTTCCTCATCTGTGATATGACAAGAAATCAAATTTCACGGCATAATTGTAATTATCTGCTACAGAAGTACATGTATTGTAGAGCAAGCTGACAGAGCAGAGTTTGTCATCCCTCTATCCTGTCATTTATCCCCCACCCGATTTTCTTTATTAAACTACACGGGTGGATAAATGCTTTCCACTTCCATCTAGGCTAAAAGTTATTCTATAAAAGCTGTTCTTTTGCACTCTCCCTGAGGCCCATTTCCTCTTCTTTTCTGAGGCTACTAGCAAGGATAAAGCACTACTAGGAAAAATCCTGCACCACCATGACTTATGGGCCATAATCCTTCATTTATACATTGACAAGGCATCCCAAATACACAAAGCGCGTATCCCCCTCTCTCTCCACACACTAAATCTAAAAGGATGAAGAAAATGGGACTGAATTTCCTAATGCCTTTTATCCTCGGTTCTCTATCAAGTTCTCTTTTCCTCGACAGACTCTGACATGCCATTCTGTTACGTTTGTTGCTAGAATTAGATTAGCTTCTTATCAGATGAAGTTCCACCGAGTTTCAACCTTGCACGTAGGTGATGTCAGGGTTGAGGCAGCAAATCCTGCAGCTGCTAAAACATGCCAGACGGAGGTATTGGTGTAGTCAGGGGAACGTTAACTATAGGCTTTCACTGACTTTCACCTTTAAGCCTGGTATTACTTTAATAAGTATGGCTGAGCTCAACCTCAAATGAAACAATGTCATATCAACGCTTCACTCAGGTTAGAGTAACTGAGGTCGACATTTCATTTTGATGTGTCGTTACTCCAGAGGATCAGCGAAGACTCTTGGTTCTTAAAGGTCTCGCTCTAGTCTTTTCTCATGTGCCCATGGATCGCTGCCAAAATCTGCCCGAGCTGAGAGAGAATGGAGCTGAAAAGAGGTATTGTCTGGGCAGACCCTTGATAGAGAGATGCAGTAGTTGTCTGACACCGTGAAAGAGGTGAAATACGCGGCTCTGATTATTCTGTATAGCCCCATTTTGACTTTGATAGATGAATTCTTTTGCAATGACACTTTCCACTTCACAGTACTATCCTCCTGACGCTAGTTACTGCTACTGTCACTGCACTTCACCAAAGGTCTGCGCTGCTGTGCAACAGGGTGAAATCCTATCAGAGCGAGCCTGGCTGACTTACATAGGAGGCTCTGCTTGGATTAAACGACCACAGAGCGTCTCAGCCTCGGTGACGTCACTGGGTTTGTTTACACCAACATAGTTTACTATAAATCTATTGGCTTAAAGATCCTAATACAGTTATTAGCATCCAAGATAAGAGCTAAGATAATTAAATATGTGCATTTATTCAGCAATCAATTCAATGTATTTACACAGAGAGGAGGTAGAGGCCAAGATAACATGACTTCATTGCCAAAGTAAGGGTCAAACTACCAAAACACTGGCTGCATTTCCCACAATCCACCTCAATAATGTCTTTCATTGGGCCCTCACTACCACATTGTAAATGCCCATTTCCTTCAACTCCACCTCGGCTGTGTAACACTGGGCCTCCACTGTTCTCTAGCCCAAGCCAAGATAACCCCAATGACATCATTTATCAGGGTGATTTATTCAAATGTTCCCTCCAGAGCCAGAGAACACATCATACTGTATCATACTCCTTTTAAAACGTTGAAGTGGCCATTTAAAATGTAAGAGAACTGTTTTAATATATTCAGCACATCTTATCTAAAGCAAATACATTCCAGGAAAACTTTTTGCAACTGTTAAATAGATACAATCAACAAATTACTGTTATTACCATTGCTATTGAATGAGGCTTTCATTTCCACATTTCAGGTGTCTTCAGTACCCGTTCAGCACGGCATCTCTACATCTCCACACAAACACCTTTTTTTGGTGATGGGAACCTATTTATGTGGAAGATAAAAGCCAGCACCTGCCATGCTCCCGTCTGAATTGGCTTCTATTTAACTCAGACCCTTTTTTTTTCTTGCTCAAAATCTACAGAGCATGCAGAAGTAGCTAACTTTTAGCAGCTCATCTGCATTCATTGCTGGATTATGGAGCTGTGCAGTTTATTTACAACCCTGATCCCCCTCAAAATTGGGATCCTGTGTGAAATGTAAATTTGGCCAACAGGACATGACGCCCATGATTTAAAAAAAACACTTTGAA
This sequence comes from Miichthys miiuy, assembly GCA_036365135.1. Taxonomy (NCBI): domain Eukaryota; kingdom Metazoa; phylum Chordata; class Actinopteri; family Sciaenidae; genus Miichthys; species Miichthys miiuy. The sequence goes on from CM071616.1 coordinate 21,991,428, forward strand.
ATCTGGACTCGTCAGACCACAGCACACTTTTCCACTTTCAGTCCATCACAGATGAGGCCCAGAGAAGCCGGCAGCATTTCTGGATGTAGTTAATATATGGCTTTTGTATTTTGCATTACGGACTCTTAACTTGCATTTTCAGATGCAGCGATTAACTGTGTTTACCGCCAGTGATTTTCCAAAGTGATCCAGAGTCTGTGTACTAATTACCTTAATACAATCATGGATCACTGGCATTCAGTATTGGCTTTCGGCCTTGCCCTTTACATGCAAATATCTCAGGCTTTTAACGATATTGTGGATTGTAGATTGTAGGTGAAATCCCAATTTGCAAATAATTTGCAACCATTGCATTCTGCCTTTATTTACTTTGACAAAATGTCCCAGCTTTTTTGGAATCAGGGCTGTTAGAGATATCGTTCTCTCATTGGACTATTTAACACTAGAGTGACTGTTTGAGTAATATTTACATAATAGATTGTGTTCTTTTGAAACAGGGTTTTGATTATAAATATTGCCCATTGCGATGACATGAATAACACTGCACAAAGCCTAGCTCATGGCTAGGAAAAAAGGGAAAGGGGCTTTGAAGAACAAAGCACACTCGCTTCACTAAGCTACTCTCTGACCCAATTAGTCGAGTAAAATCAATTTTCTGTCGTTTTTGTTCTCCTCAATCTGATGCCTCGAAATGACTTGAAACAGTAATAAGAAAACAATCCTAGAAGCTTAGGATACGTTGTTCTGAGGTGAAATTGGATGGTTTTAGAGGTTTAAAGACCAACTAATGGTACTCACTCCAAGGTTATGAACGGCTGGCTCACAAACTATTTAGCAGCAGTGGGTTTACTCCACCTCTGATCAGGTCAGGAAGCAATGGAAAGCTGGGCAAGTCAGGGGAAAGTGAGAGGAGGTGAAGCAGACAAATGTTAGTTCTAGAGGTACATGTAATGCCTAAGATGAAGATTGAGGAGAAATGGATAAATTCTGTGGCAGAATTGTGGAAAATGTCACCCACATTCCTGATGCACAGAAATAAATCCAATATTTGGTAAGTAATCCAATTTTCATGGTCCTTTGGCAACAAGCAAACATGAATCCTAATCAATCTGTTAAACGATTCCCTTTTTGCAGCATGTCGAGGCATCAACTACGCACCCCAAAACTGTGTCTGAATCTGCAGATGGTGGGAACCAAACGTCAAAGGCCTCAGACGAGTGGGTCACAGTCTGAGTCTAACTGTGTTGCTGTGTCCAAGTTATGACATTACTGTTTCAACCCAAAATCAGGTCCCTTGAGAACTCTTTCTGCATATAAAATGAACTCTGTCACTAAAGGAATGTGTTTCTCAGCACTTCGTCCAGTCTTTACTGAGGTTGAGCCCAAGTTGAATTCTTCTTGAAGGATTAATAGCACCCAAAGCAAACCAAGAGAACATCTATCAAATAACTATCTTCTAAAAACTAATTCCTGTAATACAGTTAAAATAAGAAAATGTATTGCTTCACTGGACAAATGCCTGTGAGACAACGAGCAATACACTAAAATTTAAAGCATAGTTTTGGCTTTGCTCTATAAATGAAATATGGAGCCAGTTCCTTTTTTTAACCCATGCTTAGATGCTCTAGGGATATCAGTGTCTGTCAGTCCACCTCTTTGGTCCATACTGGAATAACTAAAAAAAAAAACTGGACAGATTAAGAGAAAATCTTGGCACTGACATTCATGCTCCCTAGAGCACAGATTTTTCCTCTAGCACCACAAGCAGGCTGACATTTTAGGTTTGGAATTTACATGTTTTGGGAACTATTGAATGAATCGCTATGGCTTTTGGTACACACATCAGACTTTGGTGATCCCCTGACCTTTCCAGTAGTGTCCCCCAGCAGGTCAGAGTTTATACTTATCCTCTGAAATATCTCAACATCGACAAGATGGATTGACACAAAAGCGTATGATAACTTTCCACGTAGTCCACGTACACATTTATAAAATGTGTTCAAAAGCTCTTGACAATGTCGGAGTGCATTTGTAACTTTGGACTGAGACTCAAAGCCATATTTCTCTGTATGAATACTTTTTTAATTATCAATCAGTACTTCAATCAGTCAGCAAAATACCATCAGGCATCATTGTACTACACCCATTCACTGTACATTTCTTAAAGACTCTGCAGGCAGAGCTACATACATGGGAGTGTGGACACACACAAACACACACATACGTGCCCTCGGTAGCTGATTAATAAGAGCACAGCCAGAGGCATTTACCACCACTCCATTATTCAGTTTGATTATCTGGAGGAAATGATAGAGTATTAGAGCTTTTAATGACTTTGGCATCCCCTCGTGAATTACTTGCTGATGAGGACGGTTTTAATCATTGTGCTGCGCTAACTTGGACCAGAATCACAGCAGCATATTAATGCAATGTGTTGCAAACTGTACACAAACACAGGTTAACGGCCCCCATAAGCAGAAAAAGAGCAACATGGGGATGCCAGCAAATTAAAATACATGATTAATACGTCGATACTTCGGAGGAGCTGGGAATTTGTTCTATTGGACCTCTGGCACTGTCGGCTGGGAAAAACATCATGCCTGCAAAGGTAAATAAGATAACAAATGCTGACAGTGGATGCACACATCTTTTCAATTCCCAAGGTCTCACAGTTTATATTATACACACGAGAGTAAAAACCAACACGAGTCACCAGAACAAGCTGAAACTGTGCTTTCTCTGCATGGGATAGAGTAGGAAAAGGTTGTTTTTCCCTGTGTGTGTACTATACAATATTTTTAAGCTCTAACAGTGGTGAAAGGAAGAAGTAGTGAGCGAGAGAGACTACCGAAGTTCAGTACTCTCTGTGTTAATGCACCCTTGTGGCCCTGACTCACACGACGGGACTGGGAGAAGGTTATCGTGGATGTGAATATGTTTTTATATCCTGAGCTAAAAAAAAAAACTGTCTGAAACAACAGTAAGCCCTTTGCTATTTCCTGTCAATATTCAGCAGTCTATCCAAATAAAGACCTAAAAGATAGATGTAGTATTGTCTAATGTGATACTGTTGTGGTACATTAATGTGCTATTTTAAATGCTGAACCATCTGAATACACTGAACATTGGAGTAAAATTTGCCATTTTACAGGAGTTGGACAATCAAGTGTAATTTTACTTATATTGGTGTTATAAAAGCTCTTCTTTTTTGCAGGATGTATTAAAAAAAAAAAGAGTTTCTTGCAGTAAAAATTCTGGTCAGAGGCCAAATCTGTAGAAAAGAGACTTGTCGCCAGAAGAATTACCGCTAATGGGTGCAGGGTTACGAGGCCTGGTGTAAAATGAGTTGGAAGAGACGTATGCAAACTTAATCTCCATTTTGCTTCATTACATCCAAAATGTTTCACTCCATCAGCTCCATCTGGCCTCTGTGCGAATCAACCGCTGTGCTGCACACATCACACGAGTCTGTAAAAGTTACATTACTGTATGTGTAGTTTTACAAAACCACTGACGTGTTCAGTACACTTAGTTGAAAAGGTGTGTCCACTGATTTGCCTATACATGCAAATAGACAAAACACACACGGACCCATCTTGGGCAGTTCAACAACAAACACGCAGCATATTGCAAAAAAAGCTGCAAAGAAACACAAATTCTGGAACAGATTCACCAATTGCACAACAAATATGTAGCATAACTGAGAATAGAAACACACTGAAGTTGACTGTTGTCATGGTGTGAAGTTTATTTCAGGTTTAGCATGTTTGAGATGTTATTGCAGATATTTGTTATACACCTAGTGTATGGCAAATATCCGTAGTGTAGATTATAGATATGTCGTGTGCAGGCTAACATGGTCTGTATTATGTTAAGTCATAGCACTAACCTGAGCTACAAGCCATGGCAACAACTTGTGTATATTGATCATCTGTTACTGTCACCTAACAACTGTGTAGTTGTACTTTACGCCACCTTTCTTGGTTGTGTATTTCATATTTGCAGCGTGTTTTTGTTACTTTGTCTATTAACATGTTCTGCAGTGGCAGTGTATTAAACTTTCAGGGCCACTGCACAAATTGGCTACAGTTACACTTGTTTCCTGTCACTGCTCATGTCTCTGGAATCCCCACTTGGCCTGCAACTGCTCAGAAATGATACAAGCACTCGCTGGGATACAACTCATGGCAAATGTTTAATGTTATGTTTTATATTTCACATTTCATAAGTGCGATCAAACCCTGACAGTCTGAGTTTTTACGCACTTGAACTTGAGCTGCTCACTAGAATATGACTCGAGCTCTCTTTTCAGGCTGCAGCACATAAAACACACTCTCCACTGAGGGTGGCGTCACCTCGGGCATGTCGGCCATCATCATAAACATATCTGAGCAGTAGCAGAATGATAATGAAGCCTTGTACAGTAACGACATATTGCGTACCTGAGTGTGATCTCTGACTATAACGGTGATGGAAACCTGATATAATTGACTGAAGGATCATTTGATTGCCTGAATGTGACATTCATTTACACAGCTAAAGTGATATAGAAGGTCATTTTCACAGTTCAATTGGGCAGATGTCTTAGTGCGCTGATGACAGGACCACGAGAGGTTAATCCCAGTGTCGCTCACTGGCACAGCGGGGCAGGAATTAATGTGACACGTGAATGACAGTAGTTTCCCAAAAAAAAAAAAAGGAGGTGAGATTCAATTTTCAATATGCATCAGCCTGGTCTGACCCACGCTGGCAGACAACAACATCCGCCCCCCTTCCCTCCGACCCCCTCAATGCTCCCAGCAGAGTTGTGTTTAAATCCAGTCCAAGCACGGGGCTTGAATAAATCTGCATTCAATTAACGGATTAGCCACTGTTTAAACATGGCTTCCTCTCTTTGCCACTAATCCGCCAAGTGGGTGTCTGTGAATGACACAACACAGCATTTCAATAAGTTTGTATTTGAAATGGTTAGAAGATGATTTGAGAGAAGCGTCGTGTGTGTGTGTGTGTGTGTGTGTGTGTGTGTGTGTGTGTGTGTGTGTGTGTGTGTGTGTGTGTGAGAGAGAGGCGGGGATGAAGATCTTCGCCGGTAATACAGTGAGGGGAAAAAAACAGGTGTAATGTTTTAGATATTCCGACACGGAAGGAATGAAACCCAAATGTGTTGAATTTGCAGGGTAATAAATCATTTTAGACAGCTTGGATGTCGTAACGTGAAAGAGCTGACTGAGACGCAGTGGCAATTAGTATGAATGTCAGAATACATACTGGTTATAAATAAGGATGTCAGAGTCATTTTGGATTGTTCTATAGCTGTTCCCTCATTATTTCTTCACACTGACACATTCTCTCCACGTCTCTCAGTACTTCCAGTCCCTCGCATACACGGGAACAATATTGGCCTGCGCATACACTGCTCCTATTTTAACCTCCCTGGTGTGATGACATTTCCCGCAGGACATTAGTTGACTATCATTAATACCAGTTCAGGGCTGATCTTTTCCATCTTTTTCATCTTCCCATCCTTACCTCTGACCTCGTCCTTGCTGATGAGGGCTATGGCTGCATCAACTCAAGCCTTTCTTCTGTTCCGCATTCATCCATCAGCCATGATTTCCTCCTGCTTCCTATTGATTTGATATTACAGTGAGCCATGACTTCATCGATCCCCTTCTTCAAGGGAAATATTGTAAAAGATATTAAGAAATAACTCATTTTTTCATGCTAAGTAAATGAAAATAACGGGTTAGCTTTTTACTTTTGATCTATCGCGCAAATCAGATTGTGATGAAGAGAACAAAAAGCAGCATTTATTTTTATGCAAATGTGATGATTTTTATTGCACAGACAAAACAACTGTAAGAGTGTAATGGACGAGGTTGGAATCCTTTAATCACCATGCCAATATTAATGGAGCCCGCTGCTTTAGCCCCAGCTACAACAGCACTTCAGCTTTCCAATAACAGCTAATTAATAGAGCCCCTATCTGCATCCCAGGATGGAGTTAAGTGTGTCACACTTAATTTATTTCTTCAATACGACACCCTATAGTGTGAGGGATGGGGCTCGACGCACACACACACACATCCACATGGGCAGACATATAAACATGTATCCACACATCTCAAAATAGCCCACACGCTTGCACAGTGTGTCGCACCTATTGTCAAATTTTCATGAGCGCCGTTTGACAGGCCTCATCTTCAAAAAAAACAAAACAAAAAAAACAACAACATGAAACATACAGTCCACACACACACACACACACACACACACACACAGACTCGGCCTGTCCTCATTGAAAAGACAGATCTCTTGAGCTGTAGCTGACATCATGTACTTAGCGTGTCATACAGATGTCACAGCGATGCTGCTCAGACTGCCAGAGTGCGCAGTCAAGTATGAATGGCAGAGCCTGCAATGAATTCCTCCGTCTGCCACAGTCAGTGGACCGTCTCACGCCCCCACAACCCCCCCCCTTATGAATTACTGAGATAAGTGCCTTCACAGGCCTTGTACACTACTTTGTGTGTGTGCGCGTGTGGAGCTTCTCAGCTGGTAAGAGGCTATATCACATGCCTGGTGATAAAAGATGTTACATCATTGGTTTCATACAAGCATGAAAAACCAGAGGAATCTCACATTATGACATGTCTGAAAACCTGTGAGCAAAATTTGTTAAGCTGTGTGAGACGGAATAACAGGAGAGAGGTGAAAAATATTTCTTGGCTTTATTAATTTCCTGTCTCTGTCTCTCTCTCTAAGTGGCCTGAAGATCTCTTGAGCACTTCACTTCAACTCTGAAATTCATCTGTATTCCGAGGAACTTCTTCAACCTGTTAACTTATTCATGCTGTAGAGTTGCCATGAGGCTCTCTCTCTCTCTCTCTCTGGCATTTGCAGGGCTTCCTTTGTTAAGAGCGAGTTTTCAGATTCTGATAAATGATTGCCTTAACAGTGCCAGACAAATGACTCTCAGGCCACTCTGCAAAAACAAAGTAATAACGCAAATAATGCTGGAAGTCATTGATGGAGTAAAAAAAAAAAAAAAGATTCTTGATGTAAGTGGTAGGCTGAAGGCAGGAAAAACACCTCCTTCCCTGCCATAGTTCTTGGCATGCAGACAAGTGCAGTGCAATGACACTGTAATAGGAGCTAATGAACCATCATCAAGGGAGATGATGTGCTGCCTAGATGCGGTGGTAATATTGATGACAGAGGCGAAGGTAGCCACAACAACGCATCACACCACCCATCACATCCGGCTGCCCCCAGAGGGAGGAAGAGAGCAATTAATTACTGACTGTTAGTTCAATGGCAATTAGACCGCTTGTAAGCTGGTATCCACTCCACTCCACGTCATTAGTTTCTACCTCTCAGTGCCTCAATCCAAACCTGCTACGAGGAAAATGATCCAAGCTGGACTTGAATGAACCCTCTTTTGGAAAAATAATGTAAGCATGAGCTGAAATTCAAGAACAGAAAGGCAGGAGAGAGACAGAAAGTATGAGAGACATATACAGTCCCAAAGGAAATGAGACTCGATCTGTATTAAGGTGGAGAGAAAAAGCAAAAAAAAAGCTGTTTAGTCATTCCTTGGCAGAGCGACAGTGCAAATTGTGCTGTGGAAGTTTGCTGTTACATCTAGATGCATCACAGAAATGTCTGTGGCATAACATAATTAAATCCTACTGTTGTTGTCTTTTTGTTTTGGGTTATAAAACCCATCCTCTGTTTATGTGAGAGATTATGGACGAGTACAGTAAAGGCTTCCAAACGCAGAAACAAAGAAGCAACTCAAGCAAATGGTGTGTTTTTTTTTTTTTCGGAACTCAGACTTGTTCTACCTCAACCCCAACTAGATTTGTGATAATGAGACGCAGCAAGCATTAAAAATGTCATGGAGCAGTTTTTGCACGTTCAGTGAGTTTACTATCGAATATATGATTTATTGCAGGGCACCCAAATCTGCTGCTAAAGTCCCTACTGTGTATCACATTAGATTCAATTAGTGCAAATAACAGGAAGGAGAGGTATTTCAGCAATAATGTGCAGTAGACTGTAGGTTGGCGTTGGACTCAATGGCACAAGCTCAAGGGTAAACACGTTGTCAGCTACAAACAAGCACCCTTAAGTTAGAAATTCTTTCTACCATCCATCCAATTTTCATTGAAAATTTACCAAAAATTATAAAGACTATTACACCATTAGTCTCAAAGTGTCGCCTCTAAGATTAGAAACAGACCAACAAGCCAAACAGTGCAACTCTAATAGATAAATATAGTGTTCCTATTAGTGTGATCTACACCAGAGATAAGTGTGAAAATACAAAACTACCCTGTTTCAATGAAATCACTGCAAAACCTGTAATGAATGAATGCACGGATATAGGTCTATATCAAGACTACCTTAAAGCACAAGACAAGTCCAAGTGTGCAAGTACCGTTGAGTTGGAATCAATTCATGGGTCCTATAAAACTCAGAAACTCACTGTTCAGAAATACTCGTTATTTTCATCAGTTTTAAAAAGCGGTGCGTGCTCCTGGTTCTGTTCTATAATTCTCATTCATTGTAGAACTGATCACAGATGCATAAACCTGATATCCCCCTTAGCTTTCCACCACGTTGTATGCAGAAGTGCCCTAAATCATGTGTTTGCATAGCAATACTGCTCGTAGAACGGTAAAGAAGTGCAATTTAACAGACTGTGCATCTGCAAGGTTCTCCTGAAGCGCCAGAACATCTGTCATTACGCACGGATGTGGCTATTTCTGTGTGCTGTACCACTAATTCATCACATGTAGCCGACTACCTGTAAAACCATTATCAGCATCGTAATTACTAAATATCAGAAAGATGATTAATGATGCATTATATAGAGCTCACATTGAAAAGCACTTCACAGGAGGCTTCACAATTCAGGATAAAACATGTATTCATATCATAAATTCAAAAATGAAGTTGATGAATGCACCTTTGATTGAAGTTTTACTGCTGGGTAAAGGGCAAAACACAAGCAGTGAACTTGGCGAAACAATGTTTCACTTTAAGGTTACATCTCTCACCTTTTTATATTTCATGACCACCTTTTTATACAACACATAGCTATCTTTAGAAAACGGCGTACACCTGGTCTGAAGTATGCATGAGGTGCACACATTCTCACCGCGCTGCACTAATGCAAATAAATATTGCACAGCAGTTGGGAGGAAATGAACAGATGACTGTAATAGAATTTGCATGTTTACAAATCTTATGACACATTCACCACTGAGTAGGTACAACATTGTATGCAATATTGGCTCTCACCTCCAGCTTGTTAATATAAATCGCATCTTTGTGTCTGTGTCTGCACCAGTAGCTAGCGAGTGCTGCAGATGCGCTGTAATCTGTGGCCGTCCTGTCTGTGATGACTGAGTCACAGACCTGTTTGATCCTTCCTTCCTGTGGACGCAGGGTTTCTCTTTGAGGCTCCATCAGCCCGACCTCTTATCATCTGGTTGAGTCAGAGCATGAAGGACTTCATTAATCCTCCAGAGAGCTCCCAGGTGTTGGTTTCAACAGGAGGAGGTGAAACACAGGCTGTTCCTGGCACAGAGGGGAAATCTGTGTCTCACAGGTGTCCAGAGAGCAAAGTGATGAAAATGTAGAGTAATGATTCCAGAAGTCACCTCAAAGTGAAATAATATACTTGTGATTTATTTTTTTTGTCAAATCCCCTGCTGTACAACGGTGCAGTATATTAGTGAGAAAGGTTTTAAATGGGCTCATTCTAAAATGAGCGGCTGTTGAGGTAGAGCGGGTTGTCCACTGATCAGAAGATCGGCGGTTCGATCTCCTCCAGTCTGCATGTCGAAGTGTCCTTGGGCAAGATACTGAACCCCAAATTGCTCCCGAAGGCTGCGCCATCGGTGTGTGAATGTGTATGAATGGTTAGCTCCTCAAACTGATGAGCAGTTGGCACCTTGCATGGCAGCCAATGCCATCAGTGTATGAATGGGTGAATGAGATATGTCCTGTAGAGCGCTTTGAGTGGTCGGAAGACTAGAAAGGCGCTATATAAGTACGGTCCATTTACCATTTACAGTCAATATGTTCTTTTACAGCTAGTCCTCTAAGTCTGGAGACTGGCAATCTTGAGTGTGGGTCATAGATAAATACAGTATGTGTCAGTTATACTTGTCTAAAAATGCTGGTTTGAAGAAAAATTACTTTTGGAGTGAGAATAAGAGCTCTAAAAATAAGAAACGGCTCCAATGTTTTTCTATGTGGAATTGCTCTTATGTGTTTAACGGTTTCTAAATAAAAATCGATAGAAAAGAGAGATTCCGGCAGGTTGATAACACAGTGTCTCCCTGACAGAGACAACAGAGGAGTTTCTGAAATCAGTTAATACATTTTAATCCTCTTGGAGACTGATTGATGAGCGTGTGACTCAGAGGACTCTTCAGAGATAAAGTCAAAGATTCGCCTCTGTTTTCTTTTCAGTTTTAATTCATAACAGGGCAATGAATGGAGGTTATTGTCTGAATGGAAATTCAGCAAGTATTGATAGTGAAAATGAGGAGGAAAGGCTGGGAGAGAATTGAAGAAAAAACATATTGATTCCTTGTATATTTATCCAGCTTCAGTTCTGCAATTTCAAACAGAATGCGTGTCGCAAAGAGGAAAAAAACCTAGCAAAAGAGAAACCATTCTGTATTGATCTAATCTTGCTACCACATGTGCAGTTGGTTTGTTTGATCCGTAATAATCTGCTGTTATATTAAAAGCAGCTGAGTGTATTCACTGTAACGATGACCACATGAATGCATAAACGTGTTCATGTTTAGTGTGTGTGTGCTGAGTGTACATGTGGTCAGGATGTATGTAATGACAAGATGCTCTTTATCTTTGCAGCCCCATTTGGCGGCTTCCCTTGTTATGAAGGCACTTTCGTATGTCTGTGTGTGTGTGTGTGTGCCATTGTGATGTATCTGGGCCGACCACCTGTCTGAGCGGCTGACAGGGGCGTTTTCTAATCTGACAGGTAATCTGCCCAGCAGACACATTGACAAACGACTCACAGGGACACCCCTCCCTCCGACACCGCCACCCCCCACTCCACCACTCTGCTCTCAAGCCAAGACTGAATCAGTCACACGGCCAAATCTGCCATCAGGTACGCAAAAACGAATGGACACTTGATGGTGTAACTAGGAAGCATGTGTACACTGCGAAGCCTCTGAAGGCCTATTTACTGTGTAGATAAACACCCCTCCTGATAATAGTCTTATTAATGGAAGCAGGTAGATACAATATGATTATGTACAGTATGTTTGATTTATATTGCTTAGGTCTTTAAGAGAGAAGCAGAGTAGGAAGAAAAGAAAATATTCTCTAGGGGCATTTGATCTAATCTCTAATTGGATATTTACAGGAGTGTATATAAAAATGAACAGCCCAACAAGAGCCCGTTTCACTTGGGAGTTTATTCCAGCGTTCTCTTTCAATCCATCTTAATGAGGTCACTTCAGCTAGCTATACAAGCTTTACTTTTGCCTTCCATAGTTTATTGCAAAGCAATGATCTGCCCTATCTGTGTAACTGATGACCAAGACCTTAAGACAACAAACAGCATATCCTTGCAGCACATGACTGAGTGCTTGTAACCAGCCTTGGTAGGACTCCTTAGGGAGAAGGGAAGCTATCTCATGTAAAGCAAATTGAACAAGGGAGCTAACATTTCTAAATTTACTCTGCAAAGGTAAATTGCCCAAGGGGCAAGCGCCATCACAAGTTCATTCTCCCAATTATAAAGTGGCTTGCCAACAAAAGGCTTCTGTAATTCTTAGTTAGAAATTGCTTGAGGTAGCATTGGAGTATTTAAAAAAAAAACTGCTAAATACTGTGGTTTTCCTGCAACACCTGAGGGTTAAGCCAAGATTTTGATTAATGACTAAAATGTAGGTTGAGTATTCTATAATGTGGACCACTACAATCCTATAATGAACAAGATGTGAAGGATATGCAATTGGACTCTGGAGAACTGGTGCAGTTTTCTAATCTAACAACAGCTGTGAACAGCTAGAAAGCCATATTGTCTCTAAAATTGTCTGTGGTCGGATATTACGAAACAACTCCCCTTCTCAATGTATTAAATTCAATACCATGAATACATCTGAAAACACAATAAGCATGAGAGGCAAACAGTGTGCTTCTGAATTGGGTAGTGAAGTGTGTGATTGCTTCAATGCAGAGCAAAATGTCTCACGAAATGCTGTGAAATGGGCATGAACTTGAAGCACAGATTACGTGTTGTGGACATGATTAATACTGTGAATGTTACATTCGTCCTCCACGAAAGTATAAATAACCATGGACACACCATTTCCATGGTTCATACACACACCATTTTAAACGGCCAAGTAACCTTTTCACATTTATCGCATGCCTTATCATTTCAAACAGCTAACACATGGTAACTAAGGTAACTGCATTAGGATCACCTATACATTTGTCAGACCATCTGGTACCATCAGGTACCATGTGAGGTGGCAACGATAGTCTGATGTCGTTGTTATTTAAATTTGTCAAAAGGGAATATGAATGTATTTTATAAACTGTAATCGTTAAGCTCATTTACGGACAACACTGGCAGTAACGTGGATGAAAGGTGCCTCAACAATGCACCAAGTCACAAACTCTGAGTTTTACCAAGGACAACATGTCTGTCATGTTGCATACAATGGCAAATGTTAATTTTTATTAATTATTTCCATGTTCTCTTATTGGTCAATATTACATTTGGGGAAGTGACACTGATCCTAGATCAGCAATTAAATCTTTCACATTGAATTGTCTGTATTCCAGTGAGAGATAAATAAACAGGTTGTTATATTGTCTTTGTTGTCCTTTTTTTTTTTTTCTTAATGAGTGAGAATAAAATGAGGTTAAGAAGACACAATATGAGCATACAGATATAAGAACACTGCTACAAGAACATCACACAGAGAATATCACACAGTGAATACAAAGTTAAGTATTTCAGCTGAAAGGTCAGAGGGTCCACACACACACACACACACACACACACACACACACACACACAGAGAGTGGTTCAGAGTCTGACAAAGCATGAAAGAAAGTAACACATTTGTGCCCCGCTCCTGGTGCAGCCAGGGAGCTTCCTACTTTGATTATGAGTTCAGCTGAAGTTCCATTGTTTCTCATCCTGACGAGGGAGTCTTCCCATAATGAAGAACCGGACCTTTATCTTTATTTATAATTATCACAAAGAATTCCCCATTGAAATATCTCATTATAAATCTTAGAGAAACCTTGAAAAGAAACTCATATCAATACGTTTTTATACTAGACATAATTTTCTACCCAACCTTTGGCAGGCACTTATAATGACACACAGCTGCAAGATAAAAACAATGTGTCATATTTCTCAAAGGAAAACATACATTACAGTATAGCAGAATACTAAATACAGTTAAAATATTGACTTGTGTATTGGATAAATAGTCCCAATCAGGTCTGAAAATACCAGGGTGGTATAACTTATGTAACGTATTTAACTTGCATACACATATTTAATGTAAATTAACATATCTAATGTTCTTATTTAAACCCAAACCGTGATCTTTTTGTAAACCCAACCAAACTGTGACGTTTCAGTGTTAACCATGTATTTATTAATGTTACTATGATGGCAAAGGTCAGCAGACTAAGGCGACACTGGTCACCTGGCTATTGTTACAATGACAATGAATCTCACCTGACAAAGGTCACCAGACGATGCTTCTTTTATAATGGTATGTTGTGACACGTTTTACATTGATTAAAAACTATGGCCGCATTACAATTTAGTTAATATTTTGATTAATTATTCAGCCCTAGTATCTATGTATGTACACTAAGTATGTAAAGTACATAAATTTACAGTAAGACGTCATTGCGATGGGACTAAGCTGAGTTGTCCAAGTCCAGAAAACAGCAGCAATGTACTGATAACATAATGTCACTGCAGTTGGTAAGAAAACATCGTACAAGCAGGAACAGCAAAGAGAAGTGTACCTTGAAAAAAAACAATTTCTATTCTTTAGAATATATTAGACTTGAACATTCAACAGAGCTATTGTGCAGCAGGCAGTCAACTGCCTCTATTGTCATGCTGCTTCTTTCTCCTATTGCTGTTATGTGTGTTTTATTGTAAAGCAGCTACCCAGGCAGACAGGTTTAATCCATGGGCTCATTTATGAAGAAGCCATTACCAAATGTGGGCCTGCTGCAGCAGCTTGCCCTCTCTTCCCGCAATCTCTTCAGCTTTGCTCTGCAAATGCTTCCCGTTTCAGAGTGCATTGCTCTGTCGTTCTCTCAATAAACTCAGATATGGCATAAGCAACTGGTGATCTGATCTAAGCAGCCGCTATTATAACAAAGAGCTTTTCCCAGTGTTAGAAGTGTTGTGGCAGGATCAGCCCCATCTTCTGAATAAGAAGCCTTAAATATTCTTTCCACCTCTATTGGCTTTGTAAGATTGGTTATTTTCATTTACATATATGGCAAGAATATGCAAGCAAATGAGGCAGGGAAATTAGAAGAGAGGGAAGCCAAAGTGGTTCCAGGTGGTACACTGTGATTTTAACAGGGGTGGAATAATTGGATGTATTATGAAATCATAAAAGATTCATTATAGCCACTATGGAGGAAATGGGATCAGAGCGGAGCTGTTTGTTCTGTGTGGTGTGGATGTGCAAATCAGGTAGCACAGACAGGAGGATGTGTAACTCAAAAGGAAGAGCGCTAAGTGGTTGTGTGACAGTTTATTCTGAAGGGAGCTGGTAAATAAAGGTTTCATCTGACTTCATCATACCTCTTTCATTGCCATTATTGTTTTTTGCTATTTATTATGTTTATTTAAAGGTTAAGTGAAAAGAACCGACTGTATCTTATTTTGAAAAGACACATTTAGACAAAATCAAACCTACCTATATTTTTTCTTTAACTGCTACACTTTTTTTTTTTGTGTGTGTGTGAAAACCAAACAGTCAACATGAGCAGAACTCTGCTAGCAGTTATTCAAGAGCTTCAGGGAGTGAGCATGCAAGGTCTTTTTTTTTTTTTTCTCAGGATGAAAATCTGCCCTTGTCAGAACTGTGCAAGTCTGCAGTACTTGTCCGGGTCTGGAGAGGTTTGGGGGTCATCTGTATTGGGTATCTGCCTGATTTCACTTGTCAAAATCACTTAGATAGATAAACATTAGATGCCAGGTTTCTGTCGTCTTTGAAATATCTTGAAAGAAGGAGGAGTAAGAAATGAGGAAAACAGGTGTTCCACATCATCACAGGCAAGAAAAAAAAAACATAACCCCACTTCTATGTCCAGCATATGTTAAAGCGCTCCTGTGCTCTGCTTTGCCTCATTATGATTGGATAGATTCACCACAACTTCCTGATATAGTTGTGATAATTACCAGTTGTTGAACACACACACTGAACAAGATTAGGCTAATATATGAATATCTAGCATCTGTGGATTGTGAAGAATTTATGAAACCTAATTAAGTCTTGTCGGTTTAATAGGCATGGGGTATGTTCATCATTAGGAGACTCATCACATATTAATTATCGACCTAATTGTGTGTCTTCCTTCCAGCTTTGGTCCAAAAAAAGCTTCTGTATAAGAAAATGACTGCACTGCTTTCATCCGTACTGCATCTCATGAAGTGTCTTGCATATTCTTTCCTGGCATCAGACACAAACAGGAAATGAACGGAAGCGTTTAGTTACACGATATCAAACTCAGCGTCTGCAGCTTTTTAATAAAGCATGCTACATGTACAGTACTGTATGCATCAGATATAACTGTGAATGTCTGTGAAGCTTTCTGTTAAATATTATTTTGCTCCCCCGTCCTCATTTAATTTCTGCTCCTTCTGTACAGACACAATGCAACACTCATCACTGTTATGTTCGCGGCATTAAAATTGACAACAGTCCAATAGCTGTGCTCACACTGTGAGCTGATACAAACAAATGGTTATGAATAAAACTGCTGATCCCTGAAGAGATGTGGGGGGGTTGATGTGGGATATTGTTCATGTGGAACAACCTTTAAATCTTGCCTCTAAGGCCAGTTAAATCTGTATTCATACAGGGCCCCACACTCCCCTGTGGCTCATTGATTTCCCAAGTTCCCTTGAGCTAGGCTACTTTCAAAGAACCTCTTGAATATGTTGCTGAATTACACAACAAGAAGTATGCAGTGACTGTACCTCAAAACTGTTTTGTAATCCTCATTGCAAGTCAAAATAGTGTTTTTTAAATCTTTATTTTTTTATAACCTTTTCTCCAGTGCTGTTCAAGTAGAATGTTGATTCACCCCAAACAACCAGTGCACGAAATGTACAGATGTTAAGCTGTAAGCTGGCTAGAAATGGACATTTCTTCATCTTTGGAAATCACATAATATCAGACAAATACTGAAAGCAACACTCAGAGCAATGTCGCTCAAAGATCTGTAATCACCGTCTGAAGTTTCCCAAGACCTGATTGGATTGCCACCACTATCGTCCTGCACGATTGTGTCCATCAGACTTGAGCACCAGGAATGAAGCATGTGGAGATGGCTTCATATTCATGACACCTTTTTAGTATTTCCAGATTGCTTACACAAACACAGACAAACATTTAACACATGAAAGAAACAGCTGGTGTGTTATACACACACAGACGTGTATAAATCTCATTCATTTAGTGCATGTTGATGTTGTCATGCTGCTATGTATCAAAGCGAGAGGTTGAATCCCTCCAGCACTGGGACCGCGTAGATGAACAGTTGTTGTATCTGAGTGATATTCACACAACATTTGTTTTCTTCCCCTTCCATATGCTATTATTTCATGAGTTGTAGGACAACACATGAACCTTTAGCTCCAGCTCGATGGCACGCTGCATGATTTTACAGCCAAATGTAAACAATAACTTTGATGTGGCGCTGGTAGTATAAATAATGCATTTCATGAATGAATGCGCAGGGGATTGCGAAAGGTCACGGAGAGTTTACACAGCAATATGTGGCAGATGGAGGGCAAAAAGCAAGAGTGAATAATTTAGAAAGGGAACTGACAGTGTAGTGACAGAAGGACAATTCAGAATTAATCTAGTTTACCAACCTCGGCTGTCAGCGTATCCCACACGTCTTCAAGGACCCATGAGTAAAACTTGATTTGATTTCACCTTCTGTCACCTTTGTTAAATTCAATATAACTCCATACATATCAGAAACACAGCTGACAATGTGTTGAACGGTTAGCATAATAGCTGCTTAGCAAGCCACAGAGCGATGAAAGCTAATGCGACATCAGTAGCAGAGGATGTAATAATTGAACCAACCCGCCATTGAGCTGGCAAACCGTTATCAGACAAGCACAATCACCACTTGATAGCGGGATTGTGACACCGAATTCCCCCATTGATTTCCACTGACATACCATACATAGTGTAGCACTGAGAAGAAACAAAGACGTCTGTCATGCAATTAAATCTATAGCATCTCATCGATTCGTCTTGCCGCCAGTGAGGCTGCACAAGAATAACTGATTGTCCTTTCACATAACAAAACCACACAAATACATTCAATATGCCAATCTCCTAATGTGAGCTCCCTCCTGGTGTTCACTTTCTGGAGGCATGTGCCTTGTAACCTGAAGGGAAGGCCTGTTCGTATATGTTGTGCGTCTACGCAAGGTTGTACCTGCATGTGTCCTTGTCTGCTTAAGGCTGCAACAGCGCGCCTGTGACTCTGTTGAAGAATTCTGGACACATGTCAAGTCCTTTCATGTTTTATGAGGGTGCCGGCCAAGGGCTTGTTCACAGTGTGAGCTAAAGGCACAACAAGGGCACCTGTCACTTGATAGCACACCTATTGTGCTTTCCTTTCTGCCAGCCATGTTTCAAAGAGAAGCCCTTAAGAGATAGAGGGGGGTGGGGGAGGGAGGAGGCAAGAGGATGGGGCGAGGGAAGAAAAGATGAACAGCCTTTCATCTCTTACCTCTGTTACTTCTATAATGGCCAGAGCTAATAAGTGCAGTAAAAGCTCAACAAAGCAAGTGGCGGTATAATTCAGATTCAGTGTCTCAGGTGGCTGGGAGGGGTTTTAATGCTAAATGTTCCCGTCCCCTGATAAATATCCCCTGGTTTATCATTTTTAAAGTGGATAAAGACATTCATGCTTCAACCGCTCCGTTTTTGACAGTAGGCTATGATTTTAAAGTTTCAATAATTCATTAGCACTTTAATGAAACATTGATTGGAATATGTTTTGGTGTGTGCTCAGGGCCGAAAACAAAAGACAAACGAAATAAATACAATACAAATACACATCAACATAGATATATCAAGATATCAAAAACACTCTCGCAAGGTAAATAAAACATCAGCATAGACAAAGTGAATAAAACAAAAGTGTCTGGTGCATTAGGAAACCCACTAGGGGACTCAGTTTATTTCAGTTCATAAAGTTAACTAGTGATGTGGATTTAAGGACCCTCGCTTCTTCGAGATGTGCGCTGTTGCACAGTAAACTGTCTTTGCTCATCTTAATACAAAGTGAGCAAAAGGTGCTTTGGCTGTGTGAGAAGAGTCTCTAGGTTTTTTTTCAGACCCATCATAAACATGCAAGGTTTAATAAATCAATATCACTGATGTGTGATGATTTTTGATGCTGCTTTCATTACCTTATTGCGCTCCTTCCTATCGCCGTCTGAGTGGCTTCCATATCACACTGTGATAGAGAATGTGAGAACACTCTACCGCAGCTCTGTAACATTCACACATCCCTGCCTACAATGAATACAAGAGAACTCAACCCTGGGGAGCACCTATGCTAATGGAAATTGACTTAGAGAACTTGTTGTTGACTTGAAATCATGAAATGCAAAATGTTCTTTCAGAGCCACATCCTCTAGGCCCCCGAGAAAGAGGTACGATGTTTACCATGTTGAACATTTCAATTTATCTGTTTAGCATGCTAATATTTCCTAATTAGTATTCAACTAAAGTATCCAACAGCTGAGGCTGTGAATGTCTTTAGTTTTGTATTTGATCATAAAGTATTGGAAAAATTGAAATTTTAAGCAGACAATGACAATAGATGAAAATATACATACATTGGTTGTTATAACCAAACTACAAATGTGAGCCATGGTGGTAATCAGAGGATCACCAGAGTGAGTATGATACATCCTCTGGGGACCATGAATGTCTGCTCACAGTTGCATGGTAATCCATGCACAGAGCCATGTTAGCTACCATGGTTAGCACCCTCTTTGCATGGTTCCCACGTGTCCTCAAATCCTTGAAAGTTGGTGAATTTGAGGCAGCAAAGATTTAAGAATCGATGTGTTTGCACATTCAAGCCTCTCTGCCTGTGTCCTTGAATTTAAGGGAATTGAGCCAAGATAGTCTGTAAACTCCTTGAATTTGATGTTTAAAATGGTGTGGGAATCATGTCTGTGATCATACCCCCAAAAATCAAACACATCAGTCACCTGTCTGGCATCATCCTAGACCTAGACAGACTCCAGATTGGCCAGGCATGTGAACACATCCACACATGTATGATCATATGAATGATACTGTCAAAACTGACATTTCATTCACTTACTGACAGTGCCTAAAGACCTGGCACAGACACAGCTTAGATAGACCATTAAAAAAATAACACCCACCCCAAAAACTCTGAGGCTGACCTGAGGCCAGAGAAACAAAACAAACTGTACTCTGTACATCTTCCAGGACATGCTCGCGCTGTCTGAGCAAATGCACTGATCAACTCTTATCCTCCACTTTCCGAAGGAGAGTGAAAGCTCCTTAGGCAAAAACGAAACATTTATTAGGAAAAGAAGTAGATGACATTGATAAGACTTTTTTAAGAAGCACTCCGGGGGAATTTTAAAATCCCTTGACATGTGTTCTTGTTAGTGCATTCAACACTAACAGCTCTGTTATCTGGTAGCCAGAGAGAAACTGTGATGGGGAAGCTCATTTGCCCGCTTTTCCAACTTAACAGTACATTACAGCCTCTGAAATATAATATGCAAGCGATGCAGCAGGCTCTTGTTTCTGCTATGAATGCAGCTCCCTCCCAATTGTAATTTAATCCAGAGTGCTTTAAAGACTTTATTGCAAATCATCTGCTTAGCTATTAGGCTGGGTTGTAACTGTGGCATTTATGGTTCATAAACAGTGTTTTGCTTTCATACACTAATGATCATTATATACACTGTTACCAAGTATCAGAGCCTGTTTTGGCTTTGCATAACTGCAACAATAGATGGTATTTCAGGCTGGTTAGTGTAGAAGTTGAATGGTTGCTTTTAAGATAAATCAATCAAGATGATGAAAACACTGCTTCATACTTTGTCTCTACATGATTACTGTATGTAATTGTTCAAAGGCTTTATATATAGCCTTCATATCAGTGGGTACACAATGCTAACATCAGCAGCTCAGTATCCACAGTTGTTCTGATCTGTTTTGACGTGTGGTTCAGATTGAAGTGAGAGCGAGCGGTGACAAGGTGTCATCATGTACGGTTAAAGAAATCTGTTAAACACATTTCCCCTTTATAATAAATAGTGGTTGACTATAAGTTCGCTCACTCGAATCTGTACTTTTAAATTATTCTTAACCCAGCTGTCTATCAGCCGGACAGGCAGAGTCTATAGTTCTCACTGAAATGCGTGACAAGTTTGCAAAAGCAAACCGAGATCTCGGCACAGAAGCTATGCACTGCTGCGGACAGAGTCAGCAAAAAAACAATGCATTGTGGCCACACAAAAGATCGACCATCCAAAAATCAATATCAGTTTAAATGTAGTCCATATTAGGAATATTTTCAGTCCTTTACGTTGCAGTCAGACAGCCTTTCTTTGGCACTAACATTAGAATTTCTGTACAATGCATAAGCCTAGTGTGTTGCACTTTGTATTATGCTGCAGATCAGCTGTTTGGAGTTTCAGAAGCACAGCCAAGACACAAGCATGCACCATCTTTGAAATCTTTGGAAATGTGAAGTTTGATTTCATTCTGATCTTGCAACTGTTTGACCCAGTTTGATCTGCAGTGTAATACAGTCCACAGGACATTTAGAAGTTCTGCAGTCCGTGCCAAAGAAAAAGGCTGTCTGACGACAAAGTAAAGCAGAGAAAATATTCTTATAGTGTGCCACTTCATAGCTCAGCTGGGATCTCTGTCTGCTGCTCCAAACTGGGAGTATGCTGACCTCTGAATCTGACCTATGCATAAGTCCCTCATACAACCCCACTTCAAAATCTCCCAAACTATCCCTTTAACATCCAACGCAATTTGTCAAATAATGTATATTGGAGTGTTAACGTTATCGCTCTGCATGTCAACAACACACAAGCACATGACTTCCAACTTTATTATGTAAGTTAGTGGAGGCTAATGGCTCTTTGCGTCCTCTTTCGAGCATTTATTTACAGTGACAGCAGCATGTTTACCTTTCTCTCCGTCTCTCCTTTCCTCTCAGCTGTTCGTCCAGCTTGGTGCACCGTCAGCTCGCTGCAGTATTGTGGGGGAAAGCCTAGCGGCACCGGGATCTGTGTGAAGCTTCACAGGTGTCGACAGGGAGCTTTGAGTGATCTCCTGGAAGAAGATTTAAACTCTGAGCTTTTTAATGTGTTTCTGGGGAGGCAGGCATCTCCCCCAAGAGATGATGTCGATGGTGCCTGAAATGTGAATAAATTAGGAGTGAGGCGCTGTGTTGATGCTCCAGGAGATAACCTGGGAAAGTGGTGAGAGATTCTTCTGCAAATAGTTCCCTAAGGTGGGAGCCAGGTGAGCAAAAGCAAACTATTCATCTTTGCACGTTTAAGCAAGGCATGGTTGTGATCCCAGCCTAGGGCGGTGCGGTGGTGATTTATTTTCATCCCTCTTCGCTCTGGGTTATTTCTGCCTTGCCTTTTCGCTCTTTCTCTTCAGGTAAATTGCAGCTCTGTAATGCAGACCCCAAATGCCCCGTGTCAATACAGGCGCTATGAAGTTAATAAAATTAAAGAAAACTGCACAGATGCTGAAAGGAAAGATTGACATATCATCCATCTACCAGAATAAAAGCCCAAATGTCTCATTAAACGACAACCAAAATGCAAATAACCACAAGGCAGGAGACCTCATCAATAATTCATGAATTGTTCCCATAAGCAACAACGAATCAATAAAATCCCCTATCCCCATCCCGATCTCAGGGAGCTGTGTGTTTTCACAGCACGGTTAAACAACAAACAGAACTTAATATGGCAGTTAGAACAAGTGGAGGAACATGAATAAAACACAAAATCCTCTTTTTTTTTAATGTGACCTGAAGGTCTTCTAAACAAAGTCCAGAATATCTTACACGGGCTTTTAGTGAGGAGGAGGTTTACACTGAATCCCGCTCATGCTGGACATCCTGGTAGATTGATCTGATCTGCGCTGTCACTGCACTGTCCTTTTCAGTGCCATCATTACTGCCATCATCACTGCCAGAATCGTCTCCTCAAAGTCAGAAGCATTTTTGATGAAGATCGGCTCGCCCCGGCAGTAATACAGCAGCTTAATATTAACAGGGTGATGCTGTCAAAGCCATATGCTTCAGATACCTCACCTAGAGCCGTGCAGATGTTTAGTATGCATGAGCTCGCGATGGAAGACTGATAGCCGTCTGCCTCGGGCCTTTTAGCTTTTACAGCCTCCTCCTCCTCTGTGTGTCCCTATCATCCCTAATGATTCACTCAGGACCTGATCTGAAAATCAAATCCCAATGCAAGGTTTGGAATATGCCATTAAACAAGCAACAACACATTATGCCCAGGGTCAGTCAAAGCCATTAGCGGAATTGGATCAGTTTTTAGGTTCATTACCTCTGTGTGAATTGGATGGCCTCATTGGAACATTTCACTCTCCAGACTGGTCCTGTTTAGGCCAGCCAGCACAGGTGCTTTGCCCTATTAAATACACGCTACACTACACAAATAATTTACTCAAAGCGTAATAATTATTGTGATAGTGGTCCTTACTTCGCCTTAGAAGGAGAAGCCTCAGAGGACTTTTTCAGCTGCTGCACATGACTGCATGGCAATAAAAATAGACTAATTATGTGGTATCATTACAAAAGTTTAAAAAGCCTTGAAAGCTTGAAAAGTTATTTTCTTTCCAGCTGAGATTTCTCTCTCCTCACAATAAATGAAATCCACCAACTCGAAATAAAAAGACGTTTAACAGCTTTTCGGACACACTGTATGACAAACAGATGATGTATTTCTCCACCAATTTAATGTTCCACTCCAATAACAGTGTCAGACTCACAGAGGAGATCAAAATCAATGCAGTAAATTTAATGTGAAACGACGACGTGAGTTAATACAGAAGCATTATCAGTAAAAGACCTTTTGTTATCTGAAGCAAGAAAGCACGCGGAAAATCCAGCGGTAGTTATTGACTGCTGTTTAATGGAAGTCAATGTGGCTGCATAATGTACCTGTTTTTGTTTTACAGGGGCCTATGCAGCCACACATTTCTTGGTCGAGTGCAGGAACTTTCCGGAGTTACAAACTGTCATTTCTGCACTTTAAGTTTTTTTGAGAGTTCACCAAACAAGATATACTGTGTTAATTATGGAGCTTTAAAGGTCTTGGTGTGTGAATCTTGTTACCTCTGGACAGAGTCAGAACAGCTGTTACTGTGTTTGCATCCTGAACTGAGCTAACCGACTTCTAGCTTCATATTTAACGCACAGTCTTGAGAGTAGTCATTTCTCATCAAAGTCTTGACAAGAAAATTATTTTACCCACTGTTACCTGAGTAATTGCAGTACCTTCTGTGAATCTCGGCAACAAAGCTGCGACATCAGTGATTTGAAGCTTTTTAGTCTATAAAGTGAAAAACACATTCTTGACCCTGGTTCATAAAGCAGCAGTCAAGAATGTGACTCACTCAGTCGAGAGCTGAAAATACTGTTGCTCGCAAAGTAGTTCTAAGTGCAGGGGTCTTGAGTATTTCATCTATATACAGTTCAAGTATAGACAGGAGATGTAGTTGTTCTTCTCTGTACTTAATGTTACAGCTCAAAACTAAACATGCTGAAGCTTCTATGCTGCTCAAATGTGCCAGAAGAACTAGGACTCGAAACTTTTAAATCAAGTTAAAAAATCTGTACGTTTCTATTTTAGTTTTTCTTTTAAATCAGATTAATGTGATAGTTTGTTTACTGTTTCATTCTGTGTGCTCTTCTTCTATGTGCTTTTGCTTTTTTTTGTAGTTAGTTTTTGTCCTTGTGCTTTTGCTTGTGGACCCTGTGAAGAAGGCTTTGGGCATGAAATGTCCTGTATAAAATTTTTTGCCTTGCCTAACCATTATGGCGGCGCTTGCATGACTGTGTTCTGGGTTACAGTTCATTTCTCAGGCACTTCTTCATTGTGCAGGTACTAAAATCTCTCTATCCCATCTAAAATGAAATTTACACAGACCCATAAACAAAATGCATCACGCTGAGACTCCCTACTTAAGTCAGCGTCTTAGGTATTCTACTCAAATGTCTGGTACAGTGCTCTGGAAAATTCATTTAATGACAAAGGAATGTAATACTTATATGCACCAAGAAAGTTATATCCTAAAGAACAACCATGTAACTGCAAAAAAAAAATATTAAAAAAACACTGACACTGCAAATGTTATGGAGCTATATTCACACACACTATTGCACCGTTAGGTTGCTACTCCTGCTTGTTTCAGGCATATTGCATCATATGTGCTATATAGCAGACGACGCAGATAGTGTTGCTACCTTTTTATATGCTCTTCTGTGCTGTAAGTCTGTGCACACTTCTGCTGGGAGAGGCAACTGTGTGAGAGAGTTGTACAGACAGCCAAGAGCAAAACGCTACAACGCTGGGAAAGAGCGATTGGTTCCCAACTCGAAAACAAGATTAAGATGTTACTCTGCAGCATTTTGCTCTCAACAGAAACCTCTGATATGATTCAGTTAGATTGTATCTTGATGCAGGTTCTATTGTATTTTAGAAATCATCCCAAAGGACTTTCCTTTTTTTGGAATACTGAAGTTGTTGTTTTTTTTCCTTTTGACAAGTGGAGGCAAAGACCTAGAGGAGAAAAAGAGCGAGATATGTGGATATGTGCGGGCCCAGCTACACAGGGCTAGTAGCTCGTCCTAGTAAATGTATGCAAAGCTATTCATGCGCTGCAGCTCCACTGATCCACACAGATGTACAGGCACTTACAGACGCATCAGTCTGGAAATACCAGATCGACATGCTTACATGAGATGTGTATTGATTGCACTCGAGGGTAGGATGATTACTTGCCCAAGTGTTAATTCTGTCTGACACACCATCGAGGGGATACCAAAGCATTCTGGGTTTATTTGACGCTCTGAGGTTGCCCTGGGATTTTTTTCCTGCACTCAAGCAGAAAGAATTATAGTTTAGATGTGTGAAAAATGACATAAAAGAATGTCTGCAGGATTGAAATCACAGCGGGAGACTTTTACTGACAAATTAGTGTATACTTTTAGGGTTTAGCTCAACATGCATAACAATTGACTCTGAGGCAACATAATGAGAGTTCTATTGTCATTCTACATTGTAAAAATATATTTCTGTTGTGTAAATTTGCAGTAAAGAGCTGGAGGGTATGAATTATAATGCATCAAAATGCTTAGCAGTGGGTTTTATATATACCTAGCAATGTGGCTCCCGGGATGTATGTTGGCTGGTCAGTCCAGCACTTTGTATTGGATGGATTGCCATGAAATGATTTTGACATTCACGTTGCCCAGAGCATGAATCCTAATGGCTTTGGTGATCCCCTGACTTTTCCTCTAGTGCCATCATTGGTACATTGCCATTTTTGGTTTTGAGCAAAAAGACTCCACTATTTCCACCATTTGATGGAACGTGATATTTGGTCCAAGTGTTCATGCCCCCACAGGACAAATTTTTTTTAGGTGAACCTCTGACTTCTCATCTTGCACCATTATCAGGTTTAAGTTTCGATTCAAAAGCGTTGCCAGCACGGCTGTTAGTTCGTCGTCTTGATATCATTGAAAAGACCTCAAGATGTTTGTATGAGGGGACACACAAACAAGAAGCGACTGAGGATCTTTGTTGTCCTATGGGAATAAATTACAATTAAATACTAATTAATACATAATTAATTGTGATTGATATATCTTACGTTTCCCTTTAATAACACTCTCTGCACAGTTTTGCTGTTGCTCCGTCTTGTCTGTCAATGTCCTCTTTTCAAACTGCAAACTTATCAGTCATAAATTTGTCTTACTGCGTGAGACATTGGACATGAGGCGTGAGAGTGTACGAAAGGTTGGCAGCTCTGCAAACGCAATGCAGTGCATGCTGGTAAATGTGCTAGTCAATGAGACCAAAACAAAACATGATGCCAACACCACATTTTCTGTCCACTTCATTAACCCGGTAATTACCTGAAATTGCGTAATCTGGAGAAATTGCAGTTCATGCGAATTGAATAGTTGTAGAATATAGATAAAAGAAATAAAAGTAAAAAGATATTTTGCATTAAATCTCCCCTGATAATGCTTTTTTTTTTTAAACTGCACTTCTCCCATCTTCTGTAAGTGTCGAGTGCCGTTACAGACTGACATTTTCCTGTGGTTTGCTACTCTGCAGGAAGCGAGATAGAGTGCCTCGAGATAAAACAATGTAATCAGTTATTATTGGTGTGTGTGTGTGTGTGTGTTCTGCTCAGCTGTATGCTAATCTCATCTTTTATCTATCTTACATTTTCTTTGATGGCTGACATTTATCTCCGGTTTATCTTTCATTCTCGCAGCACTCGCGGTGTCCAGGGTCAAAGCTGTCTTCCTTTATTTCCTCGATGACGAGCAAAAAAGGGTTGTCAGCTTCACCCTATCAAAGCAGAGGTCACTACGCCGAATAGACAAGGGCATCAGACACCTTTTCATTCAGCTCCCAGCTGGTTGTTGACATGAATCAGAGCATGAGCTCAGCAAAAAAAAAAAAAAAAAAAGGACAGGCACAACTTGACACATGGTTAGCTTGGCAGGGATGTACACAGTGGTGGTCCTTTTTCTATTACTGCTCAGAAGTGTAGTCGGAGGTGTTTATGAAACTTACGACATCAGTCTGACTGCCAAAATGACTTGCTATGCAACACAGTTTGTCAAATAAATAGCTCCCTGTGAAGTGTGTTAACGTGATGTTAAAAGAATCTGTTTCTACTTGTGTGTTGTTTTGAAATTCCCTATAGTGCTCTGCAGAATATATTTTTTATAAGCCTTAAATTCCCAAACAAAGCTTTGGCTTTGACAGCTCTAAAGATTACTCTTCTGTTCCAAAGTGATGCAACATCTACCAACAGTATGCATGATCTTCGTAGTGCGGGGAAACCTGGCCTCCTCCCTTGCTGCTTTGTTTCCTCCTCTCTCAGTCTCTATTGCTATCTCTCTCTGACATAGCTCATTACATTAGCGGTGCTGCGTAGTTAGCGCGCACGCGCATACAGTATGCACGCGCACACACACCTGGCTCACTGGACTATAGCTGTAATGCTGTCACGCAGCGGGGGGGGTGGGCAAAGGTTTGACAGGAGAGACAGCGGGCTGTTGCTTAACAGACAAGCGGTGAAATGCATGGCAGTGTAATTGCAATGAAGGGATAATTTGACAGCCGCTTGGTTATGATAGCTTGCAATTGTCTCATTCTCGCTGAATCCTTACACCGACACATATGCACACATACACTGCACAGAAGCCTAACCCTTAACAGTATTAGTCATGTTCTTACACACTTAGTTGAGGTGAATGCCTGTTATTTTCTTCATGTCTGTCCCCACATTCCTCTTCCTGTGCCTCTTCTGAGGAATATAATCGGCATCAAGACATTTCAGCGCAGGGCGACTTAATGCTTTTATGCCATAGTTGTAGATATTGTTTTTCAGAGAAAGGTTTCAATTCTCATTTCATCGAGACTGACAGCGCAATTCATCACTCGCAGGTCTATGCGCATGCCTTATTTAAACAATGCCAGTGCATCATTGCTCAAGGACTAAAAGAATGAGCACTGCATACCAGCCAACTACCTACATTTCATCTTGTCCTTTTTTTCCTCTGTCTTTCTTGAGCAAAATGAAGCTGTCTCGCCTGTGTTTCCGTCTGCACAGGCTCCTGCTCTGTGCTCCCGCTCCGCTCAAGGACGTGGATGAAACTGAATAAAACATGACTGACATCTTGTCATCTGAGAGAGGATGGGGCTGAGAATGGGAAAGGAAATAGAAAATCTCACCTCTGCCTATTTGTCAGTATGGACATAAAGAGGGGGGGGGGGAAATGTATACGCGCAAATCGAGGAAACCTGAAACCTATATTTCAGGCTGTGCCAATGTCTTGTGTGAAATGATTTCAGGCTACAATAAGCACTCGATGTGATGGAGAGTGAAAAGAGTTCATTACACTTGTCTACCAGCTGCCACCCTTCTTTTATCTCTCTCATCAGTGGTTTCTTAAGCTTATACATTAAAACTGTAGATCCTCTGATTACTCAGGCAATTGCCCTGCCTTGTCAGGGCTCTGTTAATAGTAATGCTTGTTGTCTCTGTAATCGTGCTATAATCTTCTTCTGATCTTAATCCTACACTGATCTTTTCCCTTGATAATCATTCTTTTCCTTCCATCTCCAACCCTTCTATTGCTAATTTCCTCACTCTCTCTGCTCTTATTCTTCACTCGTTGGTTCACTTATTTATTTATTTTTTTTCTTCCAGATACATCAGACAGAAAAGCTTTCACATAGTCCATCCCGACAACCCCCCCCATCTCAGCTGAAGTGGCATGATGAATGGCTTTACACTGGGCCATGTGGCCCCATCGCTGCTGCTGCAATCACATGGAGCTAAAGTCATGACCTGAGGCGAAGAAATATGCTGCCAACATGATGCCTGCACATGTGCTGGGGTAAGCGGATATGTACGTACAGGTGGATGCATTGTTCAGACTAGACAAAAAGGTTTGCTTTGAGTAGTGAAGTCCTGTATCAAAAGATGTTTCAAAAGCTTTTTACAGTACAGTGAGACATTTTATACCTGTCCTCATTTCCTGAAACTATTATGACCATGATCAATCAATCAAGACAACTGCAGCAACGTGTAGGACCAAATCATCTGGAGTGAAGAAAACAAACAGATTTTGAATGTTACTAGTGATTTGGTTCAATTTTGGCTTTGGTTTAGTTATAGATCTGTGCTATACAGTAGATATTTTGATTAATGATGACAACCCTGTACTGCTGGCTCAAAATGCAACAGAAAATCATCAATTCAATATTTGAAATGTGCTAAATTTGAGTAGTTGGGCTGATTTTTGCTTGAATTTGAAAGCATTCAGATCAATTCTGCAGCTTTTTTTTTTTCCACACAAAGCCTCCAAATGATATGATTGCTAAATTGTCCATCAAACATAGAGCCGAACATGCCAAATCTCCTCAAAACTAAAAGTCAACACTTTAACCTCAAAGTCATTGTTTCAATCAAAACCCATTGTGCTGGACGTGAGCACTTACCGCAGCAGCCCAGTGCTGTTGTGCCTGAACCAAAATCTTCCTCAATTATAGTGATGTATCATAAAACAGATTAATTTCTCAACAGCGATGACAAAGTACATACCACATTACTTTAATGAGGGGATCATGAAGTAAGGTAGCTTCTCAGCAAACCCCCACCCTTGTCGGTATCAGTTAGCTTCACATCAGGATTCAGCGGCTGGATGCTCAGTGGAGCCATGGAGCCAAAAGCTTTGTTTAGAATTTGTTGCCCATATTTTTGTAACACTTAACACATTGTTGAAATGATAAACATCTTGGCATGAATGTTAAAATCGTGCACTCCTCTGTCTGTTTAGCTCTGAAATGAGATTTACTCAAATCACTTAAACTCTTTGCAACAGCTGTGCTGCTGACCTTACAAGTGAGTTGGAGGAACCTCTTCGACTCGAGCAATTAAAAGAACAGCAGGATATAGATTTCCGTTGGCTCCGATAAATGTGGTTGGGAGAATTATAATGTGTGTGACTAATGGTATGCTCACAGTATTTAAACGCGGTTCTCATTAATATGCTAAGCAACTGGCGCTAGCTTTGTCTTCAGCACTCCTCCTGAGATCCATTGTTCAATGCTGAGCTCAAATGATTCACCCTCCCTATTGTACAAATGGGTGGACATACCCACTGAGATTTCACACAGTTCAAATGACTTTTACATGGTGGCACCAGATATCAAATGGATACAGAACAGGCTCTCAGGCTGCAGGGTATTATGCAGTTTCCCTAGATGATATTCAGTCCAGTCACAAAGGTAAGAGAGTTGGATTTGGAGCTGTAGGCAAGAGATTTGATGGACTCTAATAATCCTCAACATCATTCCTCTAAAAGTATGAAATAGCTATAGTTAATGATGGATGGCTTAGCGATAATGTCACTCAGGGATCTGCACGGCTTAAGACCTGAACTGCACCTCCAGTCTGGCAGGAAAAAGACAACCTGCAGCATTTCTACTCTATTTGCCAGATTGGACCACTTCACTATCCATCTGTCACAAGCAGTCTATCAATTTGTTTTGTAGCCTGCCATTCAGGGCATGGTGCTGTTTCCACCACTCTTGCCGAACAGTGTTTTAATGTGTAAGTGTCAAGACATAGTAGGCTAACAATCAATGCTCTCGCCCTCCTCCATGTATTCATTGCCACACAGGCCCATCAAAGCCTTTACAAGTATTCCATTCTCCTTTCCTCTGGGGCCTGTGAGAGGCCTGCATATGATTACAAGCTGTGTGTGATCACATCCTGCAAGCTGTGAGATAAAGAGCAAAAAAGACATGCATGGTATACTTTACATAAGATCTGAGGCGGATCGCCATGGCAACCCTCAGCATGTTTGTAAGGAGTTAAAACTACTTGATAGATCTTAATTTGCCTTGTAACGTCGTTTAATATTAAAAGAATTCATTAGAATCACTGTCACAGATCAGATTTCCACGTGAAAACGCTGACGCATGGAGTAATAACTATTTCTTAGAAAGACGATTCACAAACACGCTCTGTATTCAAGGCACTGAAGCATCTGAATAAGTTAACTGTCAAACACTTCAAGCACAAGTATTTAATTAATCATCTCAAGGTTTCATTATTTTGAATACATCATTCATCACATTATGTGATAAAGAAATTGTTCCCTTAAAATTACAACTTAAGGTGAAATAGATAACAGTGTCTTGGAGCACAGCTCTCCTTAGCCGAGTTTATTGAGTGGTGGCAGACGGTGTCAGACAGAGAGAACAAGGATCAATAATCAAGGTCTATCACAAACAGAAGCCTCACTGTGTCTTTCTATCATATACTGGAAGCGACGGCTTCCATATATATTTTGACTAAATAAGTGAACGGTTGCGAATACGCCACTCTTATGAGACGAGTTGAAAGGTTTCTTCGTCTGATTGAAGTTAAGGAGGGATTCACCTTAAGGTAGACGCTAAATAATTCATTTCATGTATCACATGAATTTGATCTTTTGCCAGCGGCAGCTGGTATGTAAGCAGATGCTGTCAGATAAGCATTCGTGCCCTTGAGATGTTGTGTTGTGTTAATAATGTATTATCAAAACTGATGGTATTTTTTGTTTTGCTTGAGTGGGTGTCACTGCCCTGTGCATGGTTTTCTAAGACTGAGGCCATTATGATAAGTGCATCACTTACTGTAAAAAAAAAAATGTTAAGACCTTTTCCCAGGAGACTGCAGCTGCATCGTCAGCCATCTTGCCTAGCATGGTGCATCGGAGCAGATGACGCCACAGTTATGAGAGTAATTTTTCATTTGATTTGAGAATTCCACACTTGGTTCGGTGCAGAGAGGCTTTTGAAGCGTTGCAATGTTCACCTAGCCTGCAGAAACAAAACCTGTGAACCGTGTACCAGTTCACTCACACAGACAACAAGGTCAAAGAAACTTGACTCCCTTACAGCGTAACTCTAAGGTGCCTCACCTTCCGAATAAACAACTCCTTTCTGCTTTGATGGATGAAAACAGGTGTTTCCTTGCCCGGCTTTGTCATCTGTCCACATGAGTCGATTTGATTGATTTGAGGTGAACATTACGAGTGAAGTTATAGCTCTTTTGACTCCATTAATATGTTTAAAAAGTCGAGCTAACAAACCATCAGGTTGAAATCCGTCTGATTATTAAGACTGACTTCATTAATCAATGTGTATTTGTTAAAACTTGAGCTTGAGACTATTTATGGATACTTTTTGATTCTCCCACACAGCATGCTTTGGACGCTTTTACTCTACAACTGCGCTTCCACTCTCATGAAGGCTTTAACAGTATTTATGTTTCATGATGTCTTTTGCAATTTCTGCACTAATTCCGTGCCAATGCATCCGTCTTGAACAGTTTGAGCAAATGTTGGGGGAGAGAGTGGATCTGTTTGCGCGTATGTTCAAGTTTTTATAAATATCCTCAGCTATGCACAGTCATGCAGTCAACTCGTTGTTTTGTCTGCCTCTGTTTCCAATTTGCTTTGTCAGGTGATGATTAATAATTCTTTATCTTAATAAAATATTCAGCCTTCACAGTGTGTCTGGAAAATGACAGCTCCCAATCAAACCTTACTCAAACTGTTGGCTTAAACCATTTAGCCTCATCTGACCTCCATCCCACACAATCCAAATGTAATTTGTGTTGAATAGAGGTCAGTCGCTTCGTATTAGCCAAACGACATTTTAAAATTTAGATTCAAATTAATTTGTTCTGCAGACAACCACAAATTCCACTGTCTCCCTCCGGCTGACAGCCATTGGCATCCTGCAGCATCAGGAAGGCTGCTGAGGTTGTAAATACATCATAGAGTTGTCATTTATCTCAATAAAAAAAAGAAAGTGTGCCTTGAGAGTTGCTCATCTAAACTGCAGCACGCAGCAAACCAGCTCTGTCGAGACAGGGATATTCTCAGCAGCTGGCATATGGAGGAGATCGAGACTGAGACAGGCTGAGCCAGTACAGATGGAGCTCCTCGTTGTTCATCAACAGCACACATTCTGCGCGGTCTCATGGGAAGCGGAGTGGAGAAGAAAAAGGCTTGCCGTGTAATAAAAGTTTTGCTGGAACCAAACAAGTACCACCCTCGATAATCCACTTTTAATTGCAGAGGTTTTAGTTACAGTGCGTGACAGTGATTGCGAGGATGAATTAATTACTGTTATTTTATTCATTTTGATGACCCCAAACTGACAATAAGTCTTCAAAACTAGAAAATACTTTGGTATTATTTGATCTTTTGAGATATAGGTGTTGTTTGTTTGGATTGGAAAATCATTTTGCGCGTAACGTCAGACTGTCACTGAGAATAGAACTGTGTTTAACCGTTTATCTTAAGTTTCAGCTCTGCTAAGTTCAGCTTCTGCAACAACCTGGTTTGTTTTCAATGTAGACAATTAACTTCATCACAGATTACTCCATATTTTCTCAATTTTTCATAAAGAGTAGAGGAAGTTTATTCAGTAAATGTGTCCAGGAAACTTAAATGGTGTCGTTTTGAGCTATCATTAGCTTCTCTAGTATGAAAGATGTATAAGAACCTGGCAATTAACAAAACTGGTCCGATTTATGTTTCTATTTAGATTGTTTCGATTTTTGACATTTGATGTCTTTTGACGGCACACTGTACCATTGTGACGGCAAATACAATCCTCAGAAGTAGAATATACTGCAAAGAGATCATCCTTCTGATCCTCATAATCTGTCCAAATCCTTGGTAACAATGCTTCTCCATTATGGAAGTAGAAAACATGAGCATTACAAGTTTTTATCCCAGAGGTCTCTCTGCTACTCTGCAACATTCACGGGACTGCACAGTTGTTGCATAGGCCATTGTTTTTTTATCACCACTAACAGTTTCCATATTTATATTACATTGTGTGTTTATAGGCACCTAATGAAACGCATGTTGTAAAAGAACAGTCACCCCTGAGGTTCCAATCTGATGACGCTGGCTGCTTCCGTAATGGACTGCTCCAGTAGGTGGGCCAGTAAATTAATGACTGTAAAACGACTCATCTCCAATAATGCAAGCCGGCAACTCGTTGCAGTAGGAGAGAAATGAGAATCAAATGGAGTCGTAGTGTATTCACCTCCCTCCTACTCTCTCCTTTTCCAGTCACTTTACCACCCCCGCTCATCTATTGGTCCCCACAGGAACACCCCCTCAAAAGGAAAAAAAAAAAAACATTTCTCATGTCATTTTGTCTTTTACAATCCACTTCATTTGGAGGCTTACAAATTCTATTAGGGTGATCTTGTGTGCATTGCACGGTTGCTGCAGGGGAGAGAGTAGAGGGAGGGCTGTCTGTGAGGAAGGGGGGGGCAAGCCCTTAATACTAATAAACGAGCCCGGCTTTCCCTCCCTTGTCCTGTGAGATGGGAGGGAGAAGGGGCAGAGTAATTGGAAAATATCCCTGCCTCCCATTCCAGAAAACCCCCCATCCCTACACACACACACACACACACACACACAACACCATCCCCTCTCCACGGCTTAACCAACCACTCTCTGCCGCACAATGAAATCCACAGTCCTCCGTTTTCATTTTAAAGTTTAAAAAAGAGCAAACAATTAGTCTGATTTCAGGAGTCTCCGTATGTAGGAGGACGGGGAGGGGACAACCAAGGTTAACAAAAGGACACAAGATATTATATGAGGCTTTCTGTGACATGCAATCTCTAAAGTGGGATTGAGGAAGAGCATGGAAACACTCAGCGGACGTTGGATTCAGTCTGAAACTCTATGCCCAGGAGTGATGGAGGTAACGTTAACGACAATCCAAGAGACAAGTGAATTCTTGCTTTGCTTTCCGTTGACGATGTTAATGGAAACAATGAGCGTGTTACTCATATTTACAGTGCAAACTTGAGAAATATGAACACAAGGCAGAACAAGTGATCCATGTCCAAGAATAATTTACACAGCAGGCTGTCCAAGAGTGTGACTCTTACTTTAATTTGAAGCCTTCATTATTCATGACTTTGACGTAGTAATAGCAGAAATCCTGCAACACATGCCCCCCCGACCTCACAGTCCCTGCATGACCGCATTATGTTAGAATTGAAACCACATGCTTCTATTCAGGACTCGGTTGTACTTAACACGAGTAAAGCATGCTGAAATCATTCTTTCATCTCAAGTGGCTGAACTTGATGTTGAACGCGTCGTCTCATGAATTAGTTAGAGCTGAATGTTTCTGTAATTGAGCTGTAGATGTGCCGTCCAAATGATGAGAATATTGTGTACTTTGTTTGCAGCGTATTCCTATCTGACAACATCATTAGTTTAAGATATGTTGTTTTAGTAGGTCAGCCATCATTTTCAATATTCCTGCTTGTCATTCCAGGAACATATCAGCAGCGTTTTATTTTGGTTCCACATTTCTACAGTATAGGTAAACATAGTGGCATGTCGGCTTTGAGTTATTTTCTGTTCCCATCTCCTTTTCATGTCTTTCCTGTGAGATTATATTTGGAAGCGATTTTTGATTTATTTGCTCAGATGACAGATAGGGAAAATTACAGTATTTCTCTGAGCCGCGAGGGGAAAAAAAGAATAACAGCTTAAGTGCATCAACTCATCTACTGAAATAAAGAATACACAGGTAAATGATCTCCTCTTAGAGCTGAAACATGCAGCGAAAGGTCATCCTTTGCATTTCAAATGAGGGGGAGTTCATAAAGAGACCTTCAGAACAACTGACATCAAACCCGGGCATATATTTAAAACTGAACAATTCAGCTGTTGAACAGAAGCCAGTCAATACTCCTGTGCTACAGTTCAGATAGGAAAGACGCTGTGAGGGCCATCTAGATATTTGTTTGTTCACTTATTCAATAGGCCCTTTTTCACCACAAACACTTGTCATGTTGTTATTAATAACATTATTAATGGCTCAGTTCTGGTCAAGTGTCCCAATAAGTCATGACAGTGAGCCAGCAGCACCAGGACCCTGAAACTGAAGCAGCTAAATAGATCTTAGCCATAATTTTTACTTTATTATTGTGCCTTTCCCAGTTGTAGTATTCATGACAATGTAAAAATACTTTGTTAGAAGTGAAAATTCTTCATGCAGCCTACTATCAAACATACTGGTTATGCAGAAAATAACCCTGTGTCAGATATATTATTAAATATGACACTATTAGACGTTAATGCTGAGGCACCAGTGTGTTAATAGCATTTTAGTGTTGCAGCAGGTCAAAGTGAAGCTAGTCTATATATGTATATACAGGGGGGTCAGGCTCCAGTGCATGACAAGATAAATCTGGGTGGTTGTTTTTCTTCTTTCCTACCTCATTAATCATCCCACAAAATTCTGTTTAATGAATAAATTACATTTATTTTTCAGGGACTTTGCTGTAATCTTGGCTTCTTTATTTGAAATATTGAATAATTTTACCTCTTTAGGACTTATGAAGTTATTTAAACAAAACCACTGGAGAGGGGAAATGTGGTGGGACTGCTAACAAGTCATCTTAACCTATCAGACATGCAGACAGAAGTTCCTGCTATAGTAGCCAATGTCAGTGTGTGAATGTTTGGGTGAATGAGACATGTGGCGTAAAAGTGCCTTGAGTGGTCAGAAGTCTAGAAAGGCTCTATTTAAGTACAGTCCGTTTACCATTTAAGCATATAATATGCTTTTTTAATGTTAGATCTTAATGTGAGTGGCTGCAAGAACTGTCAAATAAATATAGTGTATTAAAATCAAATATTTCCCCCTGAAAAGTCATGAAGTAGTAGTAGTAAAATGGAAATACCCAAGTACAAATGCCTCAAAGTAATGAAGTACAGTACATGAGTAGCTTGTGAAAATAGCATATAAGGTATATATGTATATGTTTCCTTATATATGAAAACAGTATTATGTAACATCCCATCAAACATTGCCTTTTTTTAGCTCTTCGTACTGCCAGTATACTTAGGTCAACTTGATTTAGATTATATTGGCATTCCCATAGCAACTGGTGTGTAATTACATTGCAATCAAACCTGATTTAAATGATTTGAATCATCATACATGAACAGCACGTTGCTTGAAATCAAAGTCCGTTCCTCTGATGGTAAATGTGAGTCTTATCCAATGCTCAAATAGCCAACAGTGACTGATGGAGTGAGGCAGTTGAAGAACCATGAGCTAAGAAGATTTTGACAGGCCCCATATATTAAAACCAGAGAGGCTTTTCAATCCATGCTGTAATTATTAGAGGTACAGGCTTCAATCATATTGATCATTTATAATCAATCAATCCAATTCTTGCTTTGAAGACAGATTCCTCTTCAGTGAAGTGCATCACATTATTCTGTGGTACTGTAAATGCTGCTTCTTTCTTTAATCTGACAGTGGGGACGCGTTGACACTTAATAATTTAGGTCAGCTCTTGAACGGGGGGGGGGTCATGTGCCACAACTTAGCAGTGAATACGCCGTTCGCTTATCATGTATTAACATGCACTTTGAGGCCATTTGATGAATATTAAGGCTCCCCACACTGAAGCCACTGAAGTCCCCTACGTTACCTTAAGATGAATAGCATAAACAAATCATATTTGCCAAAAGAATATAAAAAGAAAGAACAAAGTGAGGAGAATAGATAGTGCTCTATCTAACTCTGCAGAGCTGCAGAGGGGAATATCTAAGTGAGGTCTATTGTTCTTCACTCACAGTGCAAGTAATAAGGGCTATTATAGGGCTTGTAGGCAGACCTGTAGGGGGAGGAAAATGAGCTCATTCTTGTATTGAGAATCTCTTTGTAGCTATAAGTACCCAGCAATTCAACTTGCATTACGCAAGTGTCATTACATCCCACTCGAGTCTCCCTCCTGACAAGCAGAGATAGTAATGATAAAGATGAACACAAATAAGATAAAGGTGGAAGATAGTAACTGGCAGGTGTGAGATAATATGGGGATGTGTATGTTTCTATTTTGCAAATCTGATTCTCTAATTACCACCATCTGCTGTTTGAGTAAAACGCTGAAAAGGAAAAGAGGGAGCGAAGCGTTGCGTTCTGACTTGGCAATTAAAGATAAGTAAGTACGCTAACAGGAGACATGCATTTTGTTTATTTCCAAGGTAACGCACGGTTACAGCATGGTTGGCCTGTGATTGAGTCCTCCCAGGGGCTTCATCCTGAAATACCTGCACGTAAACCTGCTTATCTGAACCTTTTGGTTCAGTGTGTTTTCTACTGCACTTCAGCAAATATGCTTCCTTGTTCTACAGTTCCTTTTTCTTCTAGTTTTTGTTTTTCGTTGTTGAAAATCACAGATAGGGGGTCAGGGGATGATTATTATAGCTGGTCGGAAAAGCTACATTTGGAAAGGACTAGCTTTGACCCTTTTATTGTGTTGAGAATTGTTGAGTCAGGTTGTCAGGGCCACTGTTATTGACCTCACGGTCATCGTTATCATTATTCAGTTCATCTAATACCGGTGTTGCCAAAAATGTGTTAGAAATCATATATTCCTCTTGTTGCCAAAATACAGGTCCTATTTTCAGTTTATCAAATCCCCAGACCCACAGTCTTGTGTGACAGTGAATGGAGCTGTGGAGGCAGAGAAAGTTTGGGCAAAGGTGTAATTAAAGCTGATTATGGTGAGGCAAAGGGGAGGGGAGGGCAGCACATTTGTCTTCCCTACCTAATGAGTGGAGGCCAGCAGAGCTGAATTAGCTGCCTCGCTGTCGTCTCCCGTGCAATGCCACTTTGTCACAAGGACGCTCCTCCTAGAAGATGAGATGGGGTCAAGTGCATGTGTATCCCCTGGCATTATTCTTACAGGCTGGTGGGGTCCCTGTTCCACAGGGCACTGGGAATTGAGGCACTTTAGCAAGCTCTGAGCCACACCACTCAGCCTCTGCATCATTAAACCAGGCTAAAAATACACAGCCCAACCGTGGTCCCCGGTTCGCAGAGGACCAGTTCATTGCCACGCTGAAACAATCGCTGACTCCTGTTCATGAGAGGTGTGACACCATCATTTTTCACTCCCTCTTTAAATCTGATCAGTGTTATGAGGCCATGGCAATACAGTAACACTATGCTCAACAAGCTGTTATTAAGTGCCCTTCTCTTTCGCCCACTAATTCATTTGATCATTATTGATACCACTACTACCATAAAAATCCCTACCATTGTGCTCACACTGTTATTAATGCTCATCCCATGGGCATTAAGGGACTTACAAATCAATATGTGTAGGTGTAAAGCTGGAGTGACATGTGCTTACACGGCTACACTCAGTAATGATGACAAAGCCCAAAGTGTGAAACTACATATTTACAGCTACAACTGATTATTCTTAGAATTAAATTTATTCTCATTTTTGACACGTAAAATACGAGAAAATAGTGAAAAATGCTCAAGGTGACATCTTCAAATAGTCCAAAGTCTGTTAAATCAGTTGAATGAATGTTCTTTTTTTCAACAGCTCCCAGTTAAGAGTACCTTATTTGTTACTCTACAGTAACAAACTGAACAACTTGCGTTAAAGTGACCTCCTTAAAGCGGGCTTAACAGCTCCGCGGCCGAGCTGCGAGCGCGTTCATTGCCTCAAATTCATGCATGCACTGTATGGATTTTGAGGAACTGCACTCTTACATAATCATGTTTTTTTCTGTGAAAGGCAACACAAATCAATACAATAAACCCTCTTACTGCATGGTTACTTGTTGGCTCAAACGTGAAATGTTTAAAATAACTGTATGTACAGCAAGACGGACATTTAAGCTACGTCTTCATACATTCATATTCTGGTGCAATGCAATGGGCACTGCAACATCATGGTCCACAGGTGCAAGTAATTACAGTCTAATTAGATAGTCTGATTGAGAGGGCTGGATGACTGAAAACCAAATGCAGAGAATCGGCTTTTGCAAGGTAAATCTTTTCTTGTATATGTTTATTTATCGTTTCATTATTCATAGCCGCAGCACTCTAAGGTCACATTCTCTGTTAGTGTTTGTTAAATGTGGAGGGGGGGACAAAGGGGTACGATGAGTTAGGTGGCCCCCGGGTGTCCCTGAGGCAAAAGCTTATAGTCCTTTCATGAGCCAAACGATAATCTGACACCTGAGCTGGCTGCATATATCTACAGAGGGAGAGACGTTCAGTTCAGTCCAACACGTTGAACTGAAACAGTGAACGCATGTAAATGAACGGCGTGTTTCATACTCACTTGTTGCCTTCTTCCAACACAAATAATGACTCACCAGTTTATTGCAGTATCAGCATTTGTAGGTGTCACTGCCATACTTTTTCAATTTCCTGTTTTGTTTCAGTCATTATGCAAACAAACGCATATTTTGACAGCTTTTCTGCCACAGCAGAGATTCATTAAGTAATAAGCAACCGTTACAGCAAACCTTTTTTGTCAACAGCTATGATTACATACACACATTTGTCACTTCATACTTGTATTCACACATTTTTTTGCCATAAAATGTTCGGCAAACAACAACAACAACAAAAAAAAAAAAGGCGTTTGAAATGATTCTCGATGTGTAAACCGGCTTCGTCTGGCTCACATTCCGCTGCGTTCCTGCTCACGCCGTCTCTTTATTGGAAGTCGGAGCCTTA
Organism: Miichthys miiuy; assembly: GCA_036365135.1. NCBI lineage: Eukaryota > Metazoa > Chordata > Actinopteri > Sciaenidae > Miichthys > Miichthys miiuy. Next base: position 22,032,163 of record CM071616.1, read on the forward strand.
CCAAATGTCCAGAGACAGCACTATTTGCGCCGAGGAGGAAGCGTGCAGCCTGTAAAGCGGCACTGCGGCATCGCCGTATCACTGCGCCCCGGTCCCCCTTCTCCGGGATCCTGAAGCTCGGATCTGGGGAGAGCAGGAGGAGATACCCTATGGTTTTTTTTTCCCCCTCCTTTGCGGGATTTATTTTGTCAGCTCCAAACCTTCTTATGCTTTATCTTTTTACATTGACCGAAGGCCTGCAACTTGTCCGGACGGTCCCTCCCCACTCGCAAGGGTTTGCATTTCTTCGTTTTGCATGACGTGTCTTGGAGCAAAAAAAAAAAAAAAAAAAAAGAAAAAGAGAGTGAGAGAGAGGCTTGCTTTTGTTGTGTGTGTGTGTGTGTGTGTATCTTACAGTGGAAAATGAAGCTTGGAGAGCCGGAGCAGGAGGCAGTGCCAGTCCGCTGCTGCTGTTGTGGGCTGGACTGGATTACAGAGCCTGAGATCTCTACTGACAGCACAGGCAGACAAAAAGGGACTGTGAGCGAAGACAAGGGAAAGAGTCTTTTACTGAGCTAGAAAAGCCAGGGCGAGTGCTAGAATACAGTTTTTCCTCCAATAAGCGATATTTTGGGAGCTATTTGTGCAGTGCGCGCGCGTGTCATTAGATAAGTGCTGGCACGGGGCATCAGGTTAAATGCATAGGTACAGAGGGAGGTAAAAAAAAAACAAAAAAGATTTAGCACCGTTATTATAGTAAAGGTGGATTTACCCTTTTTGGATTAGAAGGCAGAACATCTGCATGGAAGGAATATTTCTGAAAGGTTGCAGCATAGTTAAATGTTGGCATGCTGGCTTGTTGGATGTGCCTTTGTTATGTATTCATTTGATTATAAGCCTCTTTTTTTTTTCTTTCTTTCTTTCTTTGCAAATGGCTTTAATATTTAAAACATTTGTGACTTTGCAGGGTGTAGCAGGGCATTGGGGACTTCATGTATGCTGCAGAATCCAGATGAGCCCACAATACATGACAACCTGTGTCCAAGGAGACAATGTAAAGTTGAAGATGGTGGTTGACTGTGACAGATTGGTTTTTTGGTTTGTGTGGTGATGCAGAAAAAGGTGTGATTCCTCTGTGTTTGGAATATTCACCAGCGTTTGAAGGCTTGATTATTCAGGGGGAAGCTTTATATATGCCTGCAGTTTGTTGATCCAGTCTTCTTTCCACATAGAATACCATTTCTATGATGTAATGGGTGAGAATTGATATTCTGGACACATAGAGAAGCCATATGTGTGTTAGACTACATTGCCAGAGTGACTTTAGTGGCTTTAGGCCTAGACTGTAGGCTATGCCTTGAGAATGATCCAGAATAAGGCTGCAAGCTGTTGAATGTTGCATCGTAATATCATAAAGCAGCCAGATGCCTACAGTGTCAGACAGTGAAGGTATGCCCTGCTAAGCTCTATAGTTAAGTGCAGACTGGGATTTCAAAGGGTCTCGACATTTGTCATGATTTCTAAACGCTGTGTGTAAAACCTCAAGGACATCTCCCCTGTTCAGTTAGACCTGCTTTCATTCATGATAGAGAGAAATATTACTGTTTTTGATGTGTGGAATATTCATTCAATATTTGAACGAGCTGTTATGTCCAAGGTGGTATTTTGAAAGAACTGAATGGTGAATTGAAGTTGTCATGATGAATGTGTTAATTAAGACAAATTTTTGATGAATTGCTACCAGACGGCCAGAATGGTTTTATTCAAGAAGAGCTTTCACGTTACTGCTATTTCCTTTCAGTGCATAGTAGATCTGTTATACAGTTTGTAGGTAGCTCAGAAGCCTTGAAGGTGTTACACTATGCATAATTAAAAATACTTAATTTTCTAAGTACTTAATTGTGGAATACAGATTTTCTCTTTGCGTTAACAAAAGTTTGTCATATAAATGAATGCAATTAGCAAAAAAAGAAGCGGAAGGATAGATTGTACTGACCGTTAATTGTTCTAAATTCAACGTTTTGACGCTCATGCTTAAGAGCAGTGAGTTTAACCGACGTAGTGTACACAATCTATGCATGTTACTCGAAATTAGCAGGTACTATGCCAAAAACGACAAGTTCCTGTCGAGAGGCTTAAGACACCAAGTAGTCAAAGTAAAAATTCTGGTCCATAATTAAAGAAATTGAATCATTAAAAAGACAGTTTAGCTTACAAGCTTGGCAAAAGCTTCAGAGACACCAGTAAAAGAGCGTTTACAACACAATCATCTCATCTCAGGGCTTAATGACCTGGCAGCGATGAAAACACAGTAAGCTTAGCAGATGAGACTGTAGCCACCCTAATAAAACATTCATCTTGCATTATGTGGAATGGCAGTAACCTTCTGTAGAGTATACAGCACCTTTTTGGAAAATGGCTCATTGACTAAATGCACAGTTGAACTTGCTGAGTGAACATGTTGCAAATGCGCGCTCTCTCTCTCTCTCCCCCCCTCTCTCTGTCTTTATCTTGCAGGAAGGAGAGTTTGCTGACCTTGGGTAAGAGGAGCAGGTTCCTGAAGAAGAAAGATGTGGCGTCACCTGCTCAACTCACCATGGCGGGACATGTTCACTGAGCAGATATTTGCTTTAACTTGAAAAGCTCTTCCTCTGGCGGAATTGACAGCTCGGTGATAACGTGTTTAATAGATCATTTTACACCTCTGTCGTAGGATTTGATGGACTGCCTTTGGGGATCTTTGCTCGGAACCTAGCTTGGTTCAGTGACTCAGTGTGATTTTGAGTTCTTCTAAAAGGCTTCATCTGTTGGATATTACATGTTTACCTTGGATCTAATACATTGAAAACATTCGCTTGGATACTGTGAAGATTCTCTTCGGGGGTGGTTTTCACACAAGAGGAGGTCAAGCAGTGCCAGTGTTTGGCCCTTGAAGAGTTTGATTCTCTATAAGAGGAGGGTTTACCTGGTTTCCTATGAAGGACATGGATGGCCCTCGATCTAGCGGCATCCGCAAGAAGAGGAAGTCAAGGTCAGTGAGGGATCGAGAGAGGAGATCAAATGGGATAAGGAACAACCATGTTAAGGGCTCCGTCTTTCGCTTCTCCTCTGACTCGGAACGGGAGGGCGGCAGGGAGCCCACCTCATCCCGCCCTCGACCTCCACGAAGAAAGCGAAAGGAGTCTACTTCTGCTGAAGAGGACATCATCGATGGCTTCTCCATCACGGGGTTCGTGACCCTGGAGGCTCTGGAGGTGAGTGCTGAACCAAAACCGCTTTCGAACCTTGTGTATGTGTATAAGTTGCGTGAAAATCTTTAAACACTGTGTCAAGAAAAAAAAAGTTTATTATTGTGTGCCTTGCTGACTGGGTCGGTCCAGCGTTTTGGCTGGTGTGTATGCTGGAGTTGAACAGATGTATCTTTAAATGTAGTGCTGCAGCCAGAGATTACTATCTGTGTCACAGAGAGGCTGCTGTTGTTGTGTGTACTGCTCTGGATTTGTTTTCACAAGAGTTTTCCAGCAAAGCCTTAACACCAGATGAGGGATGTTCATCTATGGGTGTAGTGGCTGTCGTGCCTTTGTACACTTTGGAGTGAAAAAGCAATTTGATCCATGTTACAGCAGTTTATTCAGAGTGGGAGTAATTTATTATGCACTGGCTATCCATTTTCCTTGGAATGCGAACTGGGCACAGGCTGCCTTCCAACAATATAGTTCTGAATTATGACTTACACAAGCAAGCATTTTATACACACAGCGCAACGGCTACATTTTTCTATAATGCTAACTTACAGATGGGTGACAAATAAGTAGGTGTTGGCCTGCAGAACAGCTTCACTGCCCCTTGGCATAGACCTGCCAAGTTTTTGGAGCCATTCTTCCCTCATTTGGTGTTTTTCGATGATGGTGGTGGAGAGTGCTGTCTAACACATCGGTCCAGGGTGCTCATTTGGTGTGATTCACATCGTTTTCCTTCTCTTTCCAGACTCTTTCAATGTCATCAAACCATTCAGAGCCTGCTCTTTGGCTTCTATGGAAGCTGCACCCTTGTGTTTGTTCATGTCTCTGCTCGTTTATTGAGGTGTTTGTTGATCGTGTATGTCATTTTTAGGTGGTGTTAATTTCACAGGAATCATTGCCTGTCTACAAGTGTTAATTTATAGATATTTTCAGCATACATTTTAGAGCTTTTAAGGAGTTTGTTTTTTTACTGATCTTGTTTCAGCGGGATGTGAAAGTAGTTTGTATCTTTACAAGGTCAGATTCTTGAGGGTGGGGAGGGGGGTGTCCTGAGATAACACAGCCTGACTCACACTTTCTAATATATGCGGTGTGATACCAATCTCTTGTTCACTGGTGTGACCCATCTCAAGGATAAGAACAGTAACACTTGTCGTCACTGTATCCCTTTGTTCAAAACTCAAGAGTATCTCACTGTCACATTTTTTATCATTTTTTATTCAGAATGATTCTTTTTCAAAAGTCATCGCCTTGTTTTGTTTGACCTTCTTTCTGTTGTCCTTTCCATTGACGTTTTTTTTTTTTTTTGTCAGGCTGCTGAAGGGCAGCTATTCACAGTTTGAATGTCGAGTTAGACGACAAGTTAGAAATCAATGTGGGAAAGTTTAAAGTGAGTAGCTCTCGGGTTTGCAAGGTCACTGTACGTAAAATGAATAAGCTAAAAAGAGTTTTGTTTTCATTGTTCAGCTCCGTTGTTTGCCTTTCCATTAACTTTTGACCATTTTAGTTTGTTAATCATAATCACCACAGTTTAAATCCAATTGACCGTTAAAATGAAATATAAACTCGTTTACATTTTAATCAAAACATCCACAATATGATGTTTTATTTCTAGTCTAGTGGAAATGACTCTATTCCCTTAGAAAGCCTGACTGTAAAAGATTTACAGTGTTATGTACATTAGTTGATATTATTGCTACAACATTGTTTCAGCCTTTTACTGCAGTCAAGTGAGCAAAAAAACGGACTAATAAATCAAAATATACTGCAGTATCAAACTGCATTAAAATCAAATCTCAGTGATTTAAGAAGGTGCTTTTTTTTTTACCAAACAATCTTGTGACAAACCGGGTAACAAAACTGCACAGAGCTCAAGTGAGAGCTAGAGAAAAACAAATGATACTTGTGCTCGTGTGCGAGTGCAAATGTGTAGAGCCAGGAGTGTTTTTGTGAGGATGTGACAGAACTCATTAATGCAGTATCATCTCACAGGAAAGTGAAGGGAGATGACAATATTGTATTGCATTACTTCTTACAGTTATGGGTCCCAAATGTAATGACAGCCTTAATAACTGAAGCTGTGTGTGGTGATTCATATTTATGTACAATCACTCAAAGTAGGATCTGGGCTATCACCAACTCCATTATGTTGAAGATGATAATAAAGATGTAGTGAGGTACCCCTCATGCTGCCTTGAGCTTGCCCACTTTTTGTCCAGATTCATGTGGTCCAAACTGTGCTTTATGCTTATTATAATGATAATCTGCGGACGATATCCTCGATTAAATGATTGTTTGGTCCATAACATGCCAGGAAATGGTGGAAAAAATGCCCATCACAAGTCCCCAAGTGCAAGGTAGTGTCTTTAAGTGTCTTGTTTCTGTCCAAAGATGTTTAGTTTACAATTATATTAAACAGAGAAAAGCTGAAGTTTCCTGCATTGGAGAGGCTGTCGATTGATTTACTGACCAGTAGTTTCAACTCTAAAGAGAGCAGAATGGATTTACTGTTTATGAAGCTTTAAAACCGGCTAATAATAAATATGATATCAAACAGAGCTGTGAGACGCTAAAGTCAAGCTTGTGATTGAAAGTTCAGTGGGTCAAATGTCTGGATCAGCCTTGGAGATGTAGGAATGAGATCCCCTGAGCGAGCCACTTGACCCCCCACTTACTTTCATTATAGCTATTCAGAGGCCAGCGATAAAAGATCTGTTTTAGTTGGCAGCTCTCTGATGCGACCGTGTTTAAAAAAAATTAGGACTGGGGGTGAATCAGGACGTTACAGCTAAAAATGAGAACACTTTGCCCGGTTAAATAAAGGTCAGATGTTAAATGCCCCCCTGAAATGCCTTGGAGATGATTACTGAAGAGCTTTTTAAACTGATTGCATCAGAAAGACTTCTCAAAGTGACACCCCTCCTGCTGAATCTTTCAGGATAGTTTTTCTCTTTGAACTTCAATTATGGTTCAGACTTATCAGGGCTTTTCTTGCATCTCACTGCCGCCATAGTTTAATAACCTGATTTTTATTTATGGAATACTTTTCAGCGTCATTTCCACAACAAATCATACTCGTCTCCCCCCACTCGTATGTGATATCTTAGACTTTTTCTCTGCTGCACTGCTTCACAAACCTCTCTGTCCGTTTGTCTGTCTGTGTTCCACAATGTTAAAAGTTTCTATATGGTGTGTATATATGGAACTACGCACAAGCATATCACAGCAGGAGCGGCTCTTTTTCTGTCTGGGTAAAGTTAAATTCTGATGAGGTCAGACCCCTGGAGGTATATGCTAGTGCTCTCCATCTGTCACCACAGTGTTGGAGCAACACTGCTCCCAGGCCTGCTTTTCATGTGCATGCTGATATCTTAGCTTTGCATTTCTCTTTCGCAGTCTCTGGGCTGAAGCGTCCATGATGAGGCTCTTGAGATACTCAAATAGTTTTTGGTAGATGTTCCACAGCATATTGTTGTCTTGATTACTGTGCTGTTTGTTGGTGATACAGCTTCCAGTGGACCTGCCCGTGTTGGATGTCGGATAGGAAGTTTCTGTTGGAATGAAACTTGATCATCAGCTGGAAGCAAGCTGAGGAAGCAAGTTAGAAATCATAATGCTGCTCGTTGGCGTTCCTAATTTGCTCTCCCTCTGATCAGCATCAGTCAGTCTTCACCTACAGCCAAATCTTAATGTGAAATGGTGATTATCTTTCCACTTATGCAGGATACAGGATGTGCTTCTAAAATACACACTGTGCAAGTTAATGATTGTGTAGCTGCAAAAAGCCTTCAGTAAAATCTACCATTATGGTAGTTTCCATGATCATGGCTGAGAAAAGCTTTCTGTCTATATATTACTTGAACTGTTCAGGTTTAAACAGAATAACTCTGTCATAAATAAGACTATTCATACATGGATGGTATTGAATTGAAAATGTGAGCACAAAGCAAGGCTACATAATAAAATAAATAGATTGTGTTCTTTATGAGCATATGGTTGGTATTTTCTTCTTGTCAGACATAGTACAAGAAGTCAAGGTATAGCTCTGAGGCATTTCCATATTCTTTTATTGAGCAGAGAAAACTCTATGTTTCCTCTGGGTGCATTCGTTGATAGCAGATTTAATGTATTGATGCAAAGCAGATATTTATTTATTACGAGCTTATTAGTGTAGTCATTTCTACAATACCTAACGGACCACTGAACATTTGCCCACACGTTTTTCCATGTGTCAGAATTCGAGCACAGTGTGCTCATTTTCCCAAATCAAATGCTTTCACTTTAAATTGAGCAAGAAATTACAAAAGACGTATTGAGGTTTGTTCATTCTTTGCGCTGAGACCAGAGTACACAGCAGCGGCGGCGGCAGTCCTTTTTTGAAGGAGTTGGTTTGGAGACAGATTTTTATTGAGAGAGGGCCAAGCAGCAACCTATTACACCACTTGAAGAAATTGCTAAATTATTGAGTGCCTTCTCCTCTAAAACCTCTGCTGTGTTTCACCCGTTTCACTTGAAAGGTGTCCGTAACCTCAGTGTGCCCCAGCTGACCAGACTTGATTTAAAAATGTTACCTTTGTTAATCTCTCTGCTCCGTTATTTCCTAATACGTAACAGTCTCTGATGTCTAATATCTTTCTACCATGCACACACGCATAGCGAAATTCTCCTTAACCTCTGCATCTAATCCAGGCTTGATCAGGCTCCTGTCCAATCGCAGGCTTCCTTTCACTGCTGTTCAATATTGCGCCTAAAGGCTGGACTGACTCAGTGTTTTTTAACTCGCATAACAACACCTCATCTTCTTGCTCAGCAGGTTAACAGCAGTCTATTACATGATTGACTGCCTGTGATAATACGATGAACAGCACAAAAGCAGCACTCTGTAAATTAGTACATTTGCAGTGTCTGTTCTCCTCTGATCTTGCATTTAAAGGTCTGGAAAGACTTCTTAATTCACAATGCCCCCACAGAACTCCTGCAGGTTTTGTTGTTCCTCTAAATAATTTTCCTCATTAACTTAATTAGTTACACACCATAAAAACAGAAGAGAATAGATTCACCTAATGCACAGGCGGTGTACAGAATGGCACCGGGCACATCACTGCATAACACCACATATGGGCGAGACTGGGAGAGCAGCCTAGTATTGGGATAGACGTGCAGAGCTGACACAAGCAGTTTGGGGCCCGCAGTGTAGAAGGGTTCTTTCATTACTTAATATAATAATAAAGAAAATTAATAAACAGCAAAAATGTATATAGGGCGTTTGAATCACTCAGCTACAGGAGATGAGGGAATAGATCAATGATGTTTGACATTTTGAGATCAGTTTCATTAATTGTAATTATGTAAGTGGCTTCTGTTCAGTTAGTGGGGCAACTGAAGGATAGTGTTTTAGTTGGTAACTTAGATAATCAGCTAGTTGTTTAGTTGGTTGATCTGTCTGTTTCTCTGTATGTATACAACAGATCGGCAGATTATATTGGGTATGGTTCCCCAGAGGATGTTTCCTAATGATTTTGGTTGCCCCGTTTTGCCAAAGTACGGCTAAAAGGCCACCGTGACAGCAGCTGTGTAGCTATATTCTGAAAAAAGAGAGAGATACACAATTATTAATTACTTGAGTGTCATTTTCCCTGAAAATTTCCCTTTTTCTGCAGCCTAGCTAAGAGGAAAAAAAAAGACCGAATATATGTGCTCTTGTAATGCATATTGCATCAGGTTGCACACTAGCACTGGATTTGACATGTCATGCCTAACTGCACCAAACAGCAGACTGCTAGCTGCTGACCACCTGAGAGCACGGAGATAGTCAATGGATTACAAAGAGCATTAATGCCTTTCACTGCAGGGTTTACACCACACTGACAAAAAGTCCATAAGAGGGATATGTATAAACCGTGTGTCTGCTGGAGGAGAAATGTTTTATAAGAGCTGTGGAAATCCTCTGCCTGTGCGATTCCTGCAGTTTACATTTCATTTCAGTGCCACTGATGCACCGCCAGGACCTTGTTGGGTCCAATTAAGTTACTATTTCTATTTATGATTTCTGCTGCGCCCAACGGTTATTTAATTTTAGGCACCAGCTTCACACCCATCTGTCAAACCCACACTGGCCTTGGAGATGTGACACATTCAAGTCGGAGCACGGTGGAGCATCATAGCTCATAGATTTAAGTTGAGTCATCAGTGCGTGTGGGTGGAGGGTGGAGGTGCTATGGAGTAAGGAGTTCAACAAAATGATAATGGGTTCATTGATAAGTTGTCAGACCTTCAAATAACAAATAATGGCGAGCTAATTAACGTCTGTTGACATTCAAAGTGGTGCAGGAGTTAAAGGACAGGTCTCCGGCCTTAGCTGAGAGGATCAACTGTGGTAATTATGTCAACAAAGGCTATTCCTCTCATAAGGCCAAATGAAGATGATGAATTGCAGTTTAACAGTCTGGCATTTTTCTCGTGTGCTGTCCGTGGGATGATGCTGTTGGCTTGCCAGCATTTCAAAAACAATTGATTTTCTTTGGCACAGCCCTCAGAAGTCTGCCTGGAGGAGGACTTGTAAGTGCAGGCAGAGAAGAACACATTGATTGGTACTTCATTGTAAGAAAGAGGCTAATGTGAAATCAAATGTATTGACAGCTTGTTTCAAAAAGATCAGAAAAAAAAAGACATTTCAAACAATTAAGACATAAATATCAAGCTGGGTTTTCTTAAAGCTTTGTTCTTGAGAGAATGCAGGTTGATGAACAAAGACACCTTCGGAGAGAGCTTTTTTTTTCTTCATGACGGCTCCCCTTATGCCAGGCTGCCATGACAGATATTTCTGTCTAGTGAATAATACCACTTTTCCAGCCTTTTAATTAATTTTCCACCTTCCACATGTATTTATTCCAGTCTCTTGGCGGTAATGGCAGATATTCATTTAGCTGCATTTTGGAGGTGTCAGAGAGTGATGTATGGCATGCATTAATATGCTCTGACAGCCGGGTGACTGACATATTAATGAAATAAGCTGTCATCTTTGGATGCTAAAGAAACCTCCAGATTAGATTATCTGTTATTTTGGATTCTCACACGTGTGCAGTAACATTTAGATACTCGTCAACTTCGGTAATTATTATTCTTGCCAGCGTGCAGTTATTTTAGAACATGGAGTCTTTCATTGGGACATGAACTGAGTCAGGGCCCTGTTTAAAGCCTCATTGATCTCATACCAGTGTACATTCAGTATATTGGCTGTCTAATCGACCACTCAAGCAGCTAGTCTATTGTGGTTCGCCTCGGCCGCTCGCTGCTGATGGCGGATATTTTTTGCCACAGATGCAGATTCATTTGTATATTTGTCTGCATTGCGGGTGCAAGTTACACGTCTTACAACAGAGCTATAATCTTTCTCAGCAGATATGTCATTTTGCTGCCCGAGTTGGCACTTTGACTGCCTTTCATCTGTCACCAACATGTGTCCAGGGTGATTGGACTGTAACTGCACAGAGCAACAGGCCATAAAATCCAGGTGTAAATTCACCCATTTGAGATCTGATCACCCAAAGAAGGAGGCATTTACACACATTTAGGCACATATAGCGACAGGGAAAACAGAAATAAATATAATATTAAAATATAAAAATATAATATAAAAAAGTGCACAGGCTTTGATTGATGTCCCGGTGCGCCGTACAGCTCATAAGCACTTGAGTCACGTGCACCCAACACTGACACCCTCATCTCACTTGTTGAGGGACAAACTGACACCGGTGCATTCATATGAACTCAGGCAAAGCAAATGGCTCGGCAGCGGGGGAAATGTGCAACAAGCAGCAACCGGTGTACACGTACACACAAAAGGAATGGGACTGTGAGATGTGGGAGCAATGTGGAGGAATGATCAGTCTTAGCACACTCCTCCAAACTGTATAAACACGTTTTACAATGATATTCTTAGTTATTTTTGCCACACACACTGTAGCCACAGTGAACTGCATTGACTTCTCAGCTGTGGGATGTGTTGAGAATCTGTGTGTTTTTACAATGCTGTATTTAAAACGTGCTTGAATCTCAGAGGCCGTTCATCTCCGAGAAGGATGCTATTTTTGTGTTGAATTATTAAAATTTCAAGTATGTGCAAGAATGCTGCATGGAAATATGTTTTCTGAGTTTTTGTAGTGCCTAAAGGTTGTTTTTACTGCATGGACAGCTGGAGTAAACAATTGAAATGTGTGTTTTGCTGTACAATAGAGAATTTCTCTGAGGTCAGAAAGGAGCAATATATTTGTTTATGAGGGAGTGTTTGTAAAGACTGAATGCTATTGTCGCAGAGATTTATGAATGGCAACCAATACCAAAGAACGCCCAAGTCTTCCATCAGCTTATGTCTACATTAACGGCTAATCTTTCGCTAATGGCACACCCGGAGTGGCTGAAGAACATTGGATTAATGTTTCCACCTCTTTAAGACCTAAGTCTCCCTGACACTTGTTAATGTAGCACACAGCTCTGAAATGACATCGTTGTGTATCCTTATCCAAGTATTAGCACAGAGGCAAATCTCATCCGCATCCTAATATAATTGACTTCCACCATTAAGAAAAACACATTTCCCTGGTCTGCGTGCCTCCAACTCGCTGAGCCCAGGCCATTTTCTTTTCTATTTCATCTTTATTTTTATTCTGTCAGGTTCCAGTGACAGATGTGTGTGTGTGTGCGTGTGTGTGTGGGGTGGGATAAATGTTTGCAAAGGCTGATTGTAAAATGCCATCTCTGAAGTAGAGCCGTGGCCGGAGTCACACTCTCTTTTGTGTGTAATGGCCCCCGTGATGATGCATTTGGACAGATTTATTTTTTTTCTACTTGAGAAGAGACCCTTTTCATGCTTAACTGCACAGTGAATACTAATGGCGATGGTGCAGTTAGGAATGTGTTGGTATGCGCGTGTGTCTTTGCACCACACGGCCTGTGGACTTTAGGACGCAGCCCTGTTGAGATCTCTACCTGCAGCTTTGAACCTTTGATCCCCCCTCTCGTCTCTGATCCTTCTTTCAAATCGAGCCAACCTACCACTGTTTCCATTTCCATCTGCCTCCATTCCTGCACTCTCAGATAAGCTTTGCTTAATAACTGCACTGCTTCAGTTTTTTTAAACAATTATTTACACAAGACTGAATGCCAAACTATAATCCACATTCACACGCTTTTTGCAATATTTAGAGAATTGGCACATATTATAGCAGCTAATACCAAATTTGCTTTGCTCACAGCACCTTGGTTTGGCTTGGCTATGTAGCTCAGGATGTAGTTACATCGTTTCCAGGTCAAATGATATTGAAACACTAATTAAAGGCTCCATGGCTGTGTCTCAGCATGATGTCATCCCCCAGCCTTCGCCCGTGGAACCGACTGCTCTAGATGCTCAGTAGGAGGGTTTATGTGGACTGCAGCCGCTTTTGATGGGAGTCACTCAGGTCCTTTAGATGTAGTTTTTCAGTTAGCCATGTTATGTTCTCATTCAGCATCCACTGTGAAAATGGTTTTGAGCCATCCACTTGATCACTTTTGAAGCAGGTTGAAACATTTGGCTTTTGGAGGTGGCATTTGATGTTTTACCCAATGGGAGTCTACACATATATTCCAACTAGAACCTGTTTAATACAACCTTTTAGTTTAGCTTTACCCCCACAGTCCTGTCACATAAAGTACCGCTAATGTGAGTTATTTTAAACTGGATGCTATTTAGCACTATTTATACAAAGCAGCACTGAAGTACTTCCACTTTTTATCACATTTTATTCATTTATCTGATACATTAAGCGTTTTTACCATTTATCTGTTTACTTTTAATGAACTATTTTAGGTATTTTTCCATCACATTTGCCTAACCGTGTAAACCTTTCTGCTCATTCTCTAACTCATTTTCACTCTCTCTCACACTCTCTCACAGCACAGCACGTAGTGTTCAGGTGTCACAGGTGACTGAATATGTGGATATTATTTTTCTGATAAAAATATAATGTTCTATCTTTTCAAAGTAATTTAGTTGCTTTACAATACAATCTTTCCACGACTGAAGTACCCTGTGGGGTGCAAGTACAAGAATATCTGTTGTACAATAATTGAAATGTGTTTAAGTTTGTATGGTCCTAATGAGTTTAATATAAATATGTACATGGCAAGTCGTCTAAAGATTTATAGAGCCATATAAACATGAATATGTAGTTGATTTTATCTACAGTGATATTCAATGCACTGATCTAGATATGCATGTAAACGCCCTACAACAGCTTCAGTTGCTACCTGTAAAATGCATTTGCTATGATAGAGCATGAAGGTACAGGCTTTACCTAGTTTTAACGTTTACATGGATGGAATATTAAGCATGAAAGTCTGTGGCTTAGGAGGAAGAAGCGAGGATGACAGTAATACTGCATTTGAAAGGCATGAATCCTTTGACAAATGCTCTTCCTGGGAATTCCTGACAAGGTTTTGGTGAGTAGCGAAGGGGGAGCTGCAAGTGCATGTCTGCCTCGAGCTGTGTGCTGCTGTGTGTTTATGTTGAGCATGTGTGAGTGTGAAAATGCTTGTAGCTAATGGGTTAGGCCTGTCATTCACCACCTTGTTATTCTGCATATGGGATAGTTACTATTTATGTCATCAATAAGGACGATCCCTAAATGCTGTATGCTCGCTGCCAGGGTGAATAATACATCAACATTTTTATGTTCTGGCCCTGGCTATTGGTTTAATTGATGCATGGAGCAGAAGCAAAGTGTGTGTGTGTATTTTTTATATGTTTGAGGATGATTTAGATCAACCTCTAAAAGCAAAAGCAAAGCATTTTTTTACATTGCCAAACATACTTCTCAGTCTCACATAAAGCTGTAAGTCTTTAGATAACAAAGTGTGCAGATTCTCCTTATGATTAGCACGTAAAGGACAGACTTTTTCCAAAGATCTTTGATCCATCCACCTGTGATTATGTACACATTTCACCTCTGTGGAGGTTAAGCACTTAAGCACAGGAGCTGATGTTTACCTATTAACGCTCTAGCCCACGGTGTGTTACCAACAATGTCACTCAATGTACCACTGCACCAGTTGACAGCACTGTCATCAAAATGATGTAAAAAAAAAAACAGGAGTTGACAGGTTTGACTAAGTAATGTCAACGGTGATGAATCATTTGTTGGTTTCTGTTCAAAGCAAATGATTTCAAACTTCTTTGTGCTGGTAAGTGAAATGACACTATTAATGCCCTGAGATGTTTTCACTAACTGGACTATGGTTAGTTAGCGTGCAGAAACAACGCTCATACCAATCATGTAGTATGTGTGCTTATCTAAAATACAACTAAAATACCAATCAATATCACTTAATTAAATTAAATGGCCTCATTCTGTTAAAATGTCAATGTTTATTTAATTTTTTAATCAAAAACTAATTTAGTGGATGGGCTGATTGACCACACCATAAAAATGCTTATTGTGGAACGAATGATCCCACTTTTGATTATTAAGTAATCGCTCGGTGAGGTTAACATACTGAGCTCTATTGGGGAGTTTGGTTTGCTGTGATACGATCACTGTGTAACGTGTGAGTGAGTCTGTTCATGCCTATGTACACAAATGTGTGTTACTGTATGTGCGTGTGAGAAAATATGAGAAAGAAAGACGGTGTTAGAAAGATGGAAAACATACATCATGGTGTGTGAAAGAAAAATCTGACAATTGTGTGTATGTGTGTGTGTAAGTGTGTGCAGCGGGGACGGCTACGCTCCAGAAAGCCAGATGGATCCAGAGCTGTCTACCCCAAATGAATACATCGGCTTGTATTGTTTTCAGTAAGTGCTATTCGGCTCATGTGCCTTCTGCTGTAGGGAAAAAAAGAAAAGAGAGCCAGATCCCACAACATCACATCCACAAACCACACATCTTAAGAAAAAAGCCACCATGGAAGTGTTTGCCTAACGAGGACTTTGCTTATGATTTCATTACAAGAACGCCGACTTGTTTGCTGGTGTAATCTCCCACGAAAGACATGAGCAGATTTGCATTCTGTACATTAGTTATCATCTGACAGCTGTTCTTAATAGACGCACCTGCTCTCTGTGTTGTTTGTAGTGTGCGGCGTAGTTGATGTTCTCACTTTATTGACAATATTTTTTTGACATCTTTTCGCTCCCTTAGCTGCAGCTCGATATTTAATATGTATCACATTCCGTGTTTTCCAGTGATCACAAAACCATTGCAACAACTCAGAACAACATTTTGACAGTTGTTTTCTTAAGATCAGAGAATGATTGTTTTGTACTTTGTATTTTGTAGAAAATGACAGCTCGTAAAATTGATATCATTAAATAATGTTGAGATTGTAATGACAAAGAAAACCTATCCAGCTTTTCATGAGAGAGAAGCAAAATCAACATTTAGTTATGTTTAAAAAAACATTGTTTTATTTCTCAAGACTGAAAATTGATACAAGCATGGCTTTGGAATTAGCATGATTGTTATGAGCAGCAGTGTGCTCCTGGCAAAAATGGAAATGTTTATGCGCAACTAGATAAGCTTGGGCTAATTAGTAAACATGAAAAAGCAGCCAGCCAATTCAATAATATTTCCCAGACTGTGAGAACATTTGATGAAAGCATAATATTGTAGGTGAAACTTAGTGCGTTTAGCAGGGTCTTCCCCCAGTCTGTCCTCTGCTGCGCTGCTTTGTAGCATCCTGACACTTGTCATTACAGCGGAGGCAGGTCAGAGTGGCAGGGCTATCGATGGACTGCCTCTATGACCCCTCAGGGCTCAAGTGTATCACTCACCTGAACGCATGTGCGTTCATCTATATGGCTTCAGTCCCGTGGTGTGTGTGTGTGTTTTTTTTTTTTTTTTTTTCATTTAACGTGTGCTGCAGTTTTGTAAATGGGAGGTTTACACTGAGACAAAAGGTGCTCTTATGTAAATGCCAGCATGGTCTTTGTTGATTTAGCACATCCCAGGGTGTGCATGAAGCATTTACACATGCACACACACACACACACACACACATGCTGGCACCCATTAGCAAACACAGACACACACACACACACTCTCAAGCAAGGCAGGGTTTTAGGATGGATTTAGTTTTGCCAGCTAATAGCAGGGTATCAGTTGTACTGTACAAGCAGTGAGTGGAAGCAGCCCGTAGGCTATCCACACAGGCCTTATCGCTCAGCAAGCAGACCCCATGATAAGGTATTATGTTTTTCACAATAGTCTGCTGTGTTTTCTCCTGTTTGTGCAGTTTCCCCATAGTGCATGCTGTAATAACCCAAGGCTGCCAATTACACAGGCTGAGTGTGTTCGCGGTGCAGGAGCCTCTTTCGTCATATCCATCGGATTTGAAATGCTGGTGGTGATTCAGTAGTTCAGAATGACAGTGAGTGATTTCCACAAGCCTGGGCGTCTAGGCCGACACTGGTTTCATTTACAAGATTTCCACCCTGTGTGAATTTAAGGGCAAACTTATCCTGCACCCTCTTCATTTATCTGCTCTGCAGGATCATTCCTGCTTGAACTATCTGATCCTCTCCGTATATATCAGAAGGCAGTTGTCTCCTCTGCCATATCCATCTCTGTCATTCAGATGCATGAGGAGGACTTTGACAGCTTCGTGAAGAATCTGATGACGAGAAAAAAAAAAACTGAATATTGCAATTCTTTTCATAGTGGATTGTTAGAAGGATAATTAGATGTTTTCCACTCTATTATAAGTTATAAGACACAAGTCAAAAGACTGCAGACTGAGCTCCTGACGGTTTTTATCCAAACTATATGCAAATGAGTCATTATAGCCGCAGCTAACAATTCTTTCATATCGATTAAACTGCAGATTACTTTCTTGATTAGTCGTTTTCTCTAGCCAGTGTCAGAAAGTGAAAAATGGCTACCTCATTTTTCTAAACCCAGGGTGCTATTTTCAGATGCTGCAGATCCAACAGTCCAAATCGTCTGCAGAAATTAATTTCCAACGACAAAAAAACAGCAAAAAAACAGGAAATCCTCACGATGGAGAAGCTGGAACCAGAGAATAAATATCAGTTTTGCCTGAAAGGTGATTTATCGAGTATCAGAATAACAATCTACAATTCATACTCTCCAGTCACACTGTGTGCAGTGTGTTTTTCGTTTTGTCTGCTGTTCTTTTTTTTTTTTTGTCTGTTTCACTTTCGAGGTGCATAATGTTGCCCTGGCTTCCATTTCAGCTCTGAGCTGAAACAATCAGCTCTCTGTATGGCAGGCTACCGCCGCTGAAGATTGGCTTACAGAAATATGTTGTCACTGTTGTTGTTATGTGAGGCAGCAAAACAATCTGCACTGCAGAGACTCACAGATCCGTCTGTCAGTGGTGTCCTTTACATACCGAAGCTCATCGTCTGCTCGGATGATGAAGTTATTCACATGACATTTCACAACTTGCAGCACTCCTGGCTTCTCCCTTGATTAGCCAGCGTGGATTATTGAGACAGAAAAACGTCAACACAATATTAATAAGGGTAATTTAATACAGCTGAGAAAATGTTACGATGATAGGAGCTGGCACTTGATTGTAAGTGATGTTACATATTAAAATAACGGATACTTATCAACTGCAGTCCCAGAGAGCTGTGATCATATTTAAATATGTGATAGTTTAATTGCTGATTTCATAATAGATATGTTTTTCAGTGGAAAGAGTTTTTCAGGCACTGTCGTGAACAGACACGCTTGTGATTTGTTGGCTGTCGTTCTTTCACCACTGTCAACATGCGACAAAACATCAGTTAAATGGATCAGTCCGTTCCCGCTCCTGTGTCGTTTTAAGCTATTAATCCAAGCCTGTCTTTATGCTTGAGCCTTACTTGATTTATCAGTTAGGCAGAGCTGCCTGCAGCCCCAAGTAGAACATTATTTTTTGTTCTTGTGTGCACATCTTCACAATCTCTGGTCAAGTGGAAACTAGAAATGTCTGGTTTGCTGCCACTTCCAAACTTTGACTCAAGTCTGTCCATAACTCAGTATGTCAGAACTATTTCTGAATATTTTCCACTCGAGGTTTCCTGCAAGCGTCATATTTATGGCCGACATGCTTAATGTTAAATATTTGACATCTTTAAAAAAAACATATGCTTAATCTGTGTCCTTGTAACCTCATGTTCGTTACCGAGTGGAAAGTGTTTGGTTCCGTGCCCTCGAGGCACTTGACATTAGATAAGGCAGCTGGCACAGCTCCATATGCAGTGAAAGTGATTTACTGCTGGGTCTGCAGCCTGTAAAAGATTCACAGTAGAGCACATATAGAGCACAGTGTCGGCATAAATGCACCGCCGCTCATAGCGTCTCCTGCGGTCTGTACATTAGAATACAGTGTCACAGCGGAGTGCCTTTCTCTGTGGTGGCCCTGTTCTCAGTGCTGCACAAATGGCCTTGTAACTGCAGCACTGGGAACAAGAGGATTTGGGTGGAGGTTTGTGGTGGTGGTGGTGGTGTTGTGGTGGGGTTCCTGCTTGTCAACAGCTCCTCAGTGTCTGCGGGGTCGTCGTCATCCAGACTCTCCCACAGGGCTCAGGCTTCAGCTCGGCACTGGAGACCCGTGCTGTCTATCTTCGCGGCTGTCTGTCTCGCTGCACCTCTGAGCTGCCTCCTCCCCCAAGAGGTACTCCTGTGAAATGAAGCATTGATTGCCCCTGTGCAGACGGAGCATAATACATAATGATATTGCTGTGCAGCCCCCTCCCCACCTCACTCTTTCAAAGGTTAGACAAACTAATAAAGGCTATTTGGCCAATATTAGGTCTTTTAGATTACTTTTGAAAACAACATTTGGATTCCTTGATTATATACAATCTTCAGTCTATCCTCAAAACTTTTTCCCAGATGGCCACCAGACACACTTATGAGCAAATCAATGCAAAACAATGGCTTTGCACCAGGAATGCCTGTGATTGGCTGGCAGCAACTGCAGTGCACCCTTTCCCGTGGCCCCAGTAAACTATAGCGTGCTTTAGCTACGCTGTGATGTGCCAGACCGTGGTTATATGCATTTGCATGGCAAGGGCTAACTTTACTGACCAAGAATATTATATGTGGTGAACCTTGCGGTAGTGTACTTGTTCTCAGCAGATTGACCAAAATGGGGGAAGGAAAGAACTGGAGGAAAGAAGGAAACTAGAGGCCCCCACATCCAGCCTCCTGCTTGGCTGTCTCCATACAGCTCTGCTCTATTAGTTCCATTACTGATTAGAAAACTGCTGCTGCTGCTGCTAATAAATTATTGAACATCTCTGTTTCCTGGTGTAGTTTTGACCTCAGGCAAGCACTAATAGATATTCAACCTGATGGAGGTTTGTGAAATGTGAGTCCTTGTTGTTTCTGCACAGAACTGCTAACTCACCATTACTATTGGAAATCAGACTTGATTTGGCGACTTTCATAAATTTTTTATTTCTTCTTTTGTGACAAATCTTTTGTGACCTGAGTGACCTGTTTTATGCTTAGATTTCATTTAATAAAAAAAAAGGGGTTGCTCGGTTTACAAGGGGAGGAAATGATGAATTGTGCTTTTAATTTAAAAGAACTCTGTAGCACCATTAGCCATTATCAGGATTAATTGGCCGTTTCTGTTTTTATAAGAGTTGCAATTTTTTTTAGCATGTAATGAACTGTGAACAGTTGTCATTTGTGTTGTGTGTGTGGATAGTACCATCCAACAAGATAATGATCTTAATCATTGTATTTGAATCAAATTGTTCGTACAGTTCCATTTGCTATTCTGTTCATTAGAAGAGATTAACAGTTTGCTGTGGCATGCCGCTGAACGCCAGCCAACAATTTGGTTAAACAGCTCTCTTCAGAGCGGTCCAGTGAGAGGGAATATAGCTCCCCAGAACTTGTCTCGAAATTTGTTAATGATATGCACTGTGGAAAGAAACACACATACACCTCCACAGACTGCTAATACTCGCATGGAGTTTATTGCATGCCAAGTAAACAGTTAGATATGAAAGTTTAATTATAACAGTACAAATGTGCTTCACTTTAAGCTCGTTCTTATTAACCACAGCAAAGCAAGATGTAGAAACTGTTTTGACATTAACTCGCGTCTTTTATGCCTGCACAGACTGTACTGGAGATTTCTTTTCTCCACCCGTCTTTGTTTAGTAATTTGGCGCTTCGGTTTAGTTGTTTTACACTCTGTAGGACAAAGTGAAGTCACAGGCTCTCAGTAATTAAAGCCTATAGTGCTAATTCTATTGAAGCTACTGATTGACTCATGTTTGAACGCCGGCAGAGGCCGAAAGACAAAGAGTCTTATTTTGGGGAAAGACAAAACGACTGTAGATACAGGCTGGGATCAAAACCTGCCTGTTCAGCAAACACAGACAGTGTCAAGGGACATGGTGTAAAAATGAAGCGCACCCCGGGCTTTGCGAAGGACCGTCCAAAGGTGACAGAACAGATATGCACAGTATGAGGATTTTAGTGGAAGCAGTGTAAATTTGGCCTTTTTATATAATTTTTCCTGCGTTGATTAGAAACTTCCAAAACTAAAATTCAGTGTCTGTTCCTCTCCGTCATCCAAAACCGGCGCGCAACATGGCTAAAGGCAACAATCAGAGGAAGTGGCAGGTTAGGCAGGCGACTTCTCTTCTGCCTAATTGTAAATCCGACATTTAATTCATTCCACTTCACAGCCACGATGCAGGTGTGCTGCTGTCGCACTTGTCCTTCTGCTAATGAAAATGAATCAAAACATGTTTTGGCCAGCAGATGCACTTGTGCTGTGATTCATGAAAAACAGAGCTCAATAAAGCAACATATCATTTGGAACAGTTTGAGTTTTCCACACCACACAGCTCCACAGAGGTAGGTGGCCGATGATTAATTGTTCCCACAGAAAGCAAAAAAATGGGCTAAAATTGTCTATTGTCTGTCATCAGATTTAATATGATACATGTCATGTCAGCTAACGCTGAGACAGTATCAACGTCATCACTGGATAAAGTAAACAAAAGGCTTTGCCAGTGTGCAAATTATCCTCAAGTCACCGCTCTGCAGCCTCACTGTTGTGAGAAGTTCAGGTTCAGAGCTGTGGCTACAGCAGCGGGGTGACTACAGCAATGAAAGTCAGCCATGCTTATCCAGAGGCTGTGTAGCAGGAGCGTGATGATTTGAAGCATTATATTGAAGTTTTATAACTCTGACCCACAGAAGTCAGGACTTGAGTGAAGTAGTTGTTGAGCAAGGTTTTCTTTTCCTGCCGAGCATTTTGCTGCGACCACATCATACTTCTGGTTTTTGAGTGCATGAAAGGGCCGTGGAATGGTTGGGAGAAGTGCTAAGAAAACAATCTGGTAAAGCCTTAAATGAGTATAGCCATCATTACTGTGTCATTATTCTCTTCTCCTGTCATCTCTAAGCCAAAGCCAGTGATATGTTATGATCTTTTTGGAGCTGTTGTTAGGTCTGGAACCAAGCAGGGAAAACACTTAGCAGGGTTAGTTTTATTACAGGGGAAAGCAAGTCTAGAAAAGTGTGAAGAGGTGCAAACGTGTTCACCACTAAAAGACTTCGAATTTTCAAATTTGATGAAGAGAGCTGGTTTCAAACCAGTGTTGTTTTTGGGGCATCCCAGTGGCTTGGCAGGATAAGGTGCGCGCTCAGCAGCCTTAATATTGTGGGTTCGAATCTGGCTGTCGGTGCGTATGGTGAGTTATCTGCTCTGTCGTCTTTACTCTCTCCACCGCGTTGTGTCTGGCCAATTAAAAATGCATTTAAAACACAATTTAACGGAATAGCTTTTGACACCGACTGTCCTCTCTAAGTTTATCTCAGACAAACATACCTCTCGAGCGAAAAGGGCAGACTTGGTTTCAAACTGAAGCCCCTTTGTCTGCTTGGCAAGCTCGATAACTATCACACTACATGAACTAGCAAGCATTGAGTCACCCTCACCCTCCTCTTTGTCTGAAACTTAAGCCTCTTGTCCCGCTGTCAACTGAGACTAAGGTTTGTACATTTGCATGCTGATTAGGACTGGGAGTGACTGAGACTGAAGGTGGTGCGTGAGTGTATGTGTGTGTGTGTGCGTATTTGTGTATAGAGGGGGATTGTAATTGGGTGTGAGTGTTGGCCAGATTTAAAGCCCCACTGAGCAATTAGTTCAACACTGAGTGGTACTGTTAGACAATTTTCATTAGCTGTCAAGGAATTCAGCGAGCAAGTAAGATCAGAAAACTTGTTTTTATATAAAGCGACAGTTAATTATGAATAAAAGAACACAGAGTTGATGCAAACCTGGAAACACTTTGCCACGTTACTGTTGGAAATGTACAAAACAGGAAATGTTAGTGCAGATCTGATGACTGTGATCTGATACAAGAGCATATTAAAGGAAATGTCAAGGCTCGATGAGTGTAGCTACAAAGGGCTACGACCTCACTCGCACTCGACTTTTACATTTACACTTTACTGCGTGTGTGTGTCTTTGTTAGCGTGATCTGAGACGGTCGGATATGTTGAATTAGCTGGAGCTGCTTTTTCAAGTGGCTTTTATGAGACAGGCTGAGGCTGATTTGAGTCCATCTCTGGATGTGATTATAACAGTGGATGGACCTTGTAGAGGAGAGCTTACTGATGTAGTCACACTTGGGAGAAGTAAAGCTTACATATGTGTCTTGGAGAGACCGATGCATTCGCACCTTTTTAAAAATCTGGCTAGAATGCATTTCAAACGGCCTCCAGGGTGGTTTGAAAAATTAGATTTCAGTCTTCAGAGTTCTTCTTGGATGCATTTACACTCATCTTTTAGGAGATTTGATAGCTATCCGATCTTCCCAAGATACATGAAGTAAGTAATTTTTAATGGGATATATTTTAAACAAGTGACAAAGTAATGCAATCAACCATAAAGTATATTTGATCCAGACACTCTAATACAGCCACGTCACAGGCTTAACCCACCACCAGTATCCATAACTAGTGTTTATTTTTGGAAGTCACTACAGCATCTACCATTGTTCTTATTAAAAACTAACACCAGATTTGACCCAGTATTTGTAATCTTTCATCATGTATTTTCTGTTCTTTTCAATATCTACAGTACACTTGATATTCTTCCTCCACCCTCAGCTCCAGACGCATACCTGATTTTGTCTTCACCAGCAATTTTCAAGCAATACCGAGTTCACTGGGGAGAAGGCCGGTAGAACATTATGTAATTCTTAGAGTTACGGAGAGTTCCCAGCTACGCAAATGAGTATAGAATGAAGGTTATGTTGTCTTTTAAGTTTCTTATCTGTTGCTGACTGATAAAAGCATGAATTGCAAGATACGAAGAAAATCAATACGACCACAAAAACGCTGCAAAACAAGGACCTAAACTCTGGGAATGCTTTATAGATCTGTCTGCTGCTTACAGCTCAACAGAACCTCGAATCACTTTAGAATGGTTTGATTGTTGTGTTCACCTCAAAACTCTCTACCTTACCAAACATGATTTGGTCTTTCACTTGTCTGAAATGTGATTTTTAAGACTTTGTCCTTCTTTCAAATAGACAGAGAGATGACATTGATGAGCTCACAATATTTTGAAGGCTTCTTGGACCATAATTTCTGTAGTATATATATATTTACACCAATATTAAGATAATGTGTCGCAGTTAAAAGACAAAAATTACCAGCGAGAATTAAGTCCAAAATGATCCATGTACTTCTGTGCTTCTCCATCTCAGTTCGTACTGAAATCCACAACAGTTTGCTCCTGTATTCAGCTCTCACTATAGCATTAAGTACAGAGAGCAAAGTGGTGGTGAGTGACATGAGAAGTGTATTTCATATTTGAAGAGTCTTATTGAAAGAGAACTCCTGAATGATTATGCTTAGCAGAGCTTTGCGTGAGAGGCTGCGCTGTACAGACTTGTCACTCCGCAGGCAAGCTGAGAGGATCAATTCTTTGCAGAGATTTTGAAACGGATCAAACAAACTCCCTTTTTCCAAACCATACATTCGTTTACAGGACACGTCGCGAGCCATCGCCAGGCACTGACATCGACTAAAAAAGCCTTTTCTTTTTGCAGGTTGTTTATGTCTATCTGTCTCTCTCTGGTTGCCTGCAAATATGCCTGGATATTGTACAGCTCTATATGTATGTACGCACTTTTGTTGATGCTGTGTGAATGTCAAATCCAGCAAAGCTGCAGCCTGAAAGCCGGAGTTGTTGAATGTGCTTCTTGTCATTGCCTGGTCTTTCATCTCTTGGTGTCAAGAAAGAGCTGCTTTGCAAGGGAAATTGGGTTTTGGCAGACAGATCTGTAAAATATAATCAGATCAGAGATGCCAGAGTTGGAACTAGTTAGTTTGCCTACAGTCTGCCAGCCCACATTCTGTATGCTGTCACCGTCATAAATATTTTGTACGCCTCTCACAATATTGAAGAAAGCAGAAGAAATACAGCACTACTGCCTATTGTCGTTTGGAGTGGTGAGTGCATTAAAGCACAAATTACTACATGCTGCAACGTCATTATGTTATACTGAATTAGCTTTAAAGGAGAATGTGCAGAGGTTCGTGGAGGTGCTAGTTTGACAAGTGTAATGGTTTTAGATGTAATTGAATCAGTATAAAGCAGTAAGCAGTGAACTGAAATACTCCAAAATTGATTTCAAGGTTATTACATCTGTTGGAAACACAGTTTTAAAGAGGCTCAGATCTAGTTTCCTGGACTTGCTATATCTTTAAACAATCTGCTGCAGAGAGCCTGGATCATGATTCAGCCTCTATTGCTGCTTCTTAGGAAGGCTAATGCTAGTTCATACGGGTTAATGCCTTCATACACCAAACCTCTTGAGACTCTACCGGTGTAATGATGTAGCCTACTAGAGGACTGTGCAGCCTCTGTATTAAATTAGCTCAATGGTCTCTGGGAAAGTGAAAAATTCTGCCTTGTCTGCCTCAGATTAGTGTGTTAGAGTTCACGTGTGTAGTCCTGCCGTAGTTTTCATGTTAGAATCTCAGTGTTAATGTTTTAATATTTTCTATTATGTTAGCTGTTTATAAATATTAAGCTACCCATCGTTCAAAGTGAGAAATGTTTGGACTTCATCCCTGATCTGAGGTTTGGAGTCTAACCACAAAGTGGATGGTCCAATCACTGTTGTGGTGGCTCATCAAATGAGGCGGTGTAAGAGAGACGCCCAACAGATGGAGTGTGACAGCAGTGCGGACAAAGATATTTCCGAATCTGAGGCGACAAATGCATTTAAAGAAGAGCCAATAACAACACGAAGGCCTAACCTTTTTATCAGACGAGATTCTCTGCCATACAGTATTCAGACAGCTCTGTTGTGGTGAATGTCTCTGTTTGCATGCAGAGGTCTATTTTAAAGGCACTGCTCAGAATCCTTTCACTGGATAGCTTCCTTCACAGTTTCTAAAAGGATGATTTAACAATACACACACACACACACACACACACACACACACACACACACATATGTATATATATATGTATATATATAAATATATATATATAAATATATATATAAATATATATAAATATATATATATATACATGTATATATATATATATGTCTATGTCTTCCTCCACATTATTGTCAGAATGATTGCACTGCATGATAAGTGGGCGATGGAATTTCTATTTACATAATTGCAATACTGTGAAGAGGTGAGCCTAATGGCAAAGACTCACATAATGCTACATGAGTGGAGAACATTTGCCAAACACTTTGTAACACTGCTTTAGCTGATCATAGCATAACAGATTAAAGCCGGTAATCCATTATAGTTTTATGTCACACATCTTTATGTGTTCATCTGTATTGTGTCATAAAAATAATATGGATTGGTTTATTGCGAACCGCAAGGCTGCACCTGGTGTGATTGAGAATGCCGATAAACTTTGGTCTGCTGCAACTAATGATCATTTTCATAATCAATCAATCTGAATATTATGTCTGTTAATTAAAATTAAGAACCCAAAGATTCAGTTTACAATGATATAACACCTGAGTGATACTGTAGCTGGGCTCAGTCTATTTATCGTTAATAATGCTCTTAATAACTATGTTTTGTTAAAAAGAAAGGAATGAAATGGCAGTTTTGTCCATTTAGTCCAATTTCTTCATTGCTAATAACCATGGCAAGCTTTTCTTCATATGACCTCTATCATCGCCTTAGTTTGTTTTTATTTAGTTCTGACATTTTCTTAAAAGCTGCTTGGACTCAAAAGCAGATGAGTAATCCTGCTGTATCCAAGTTGTCACATTGGTTTTAAGTGTTTTTTTTTTTTTTGTGGAACATTGATATAAAATTTTTTTATAAAAAAAGAAAGTTATTGTCTGCTTTAGGTGTCTGTAACCTTGTTATTGTATTTCTTACGCATTTAAAAAATAGTCAGATTCTCCCTGATAATATCATTTTCCTACCAGAGGTTTGGGAATTCCCAAAAAGTAATTTCACTCTGAACATATTTGCAATTATTGATCATGAGATCTGAATAAAAGCCTAAACTCTGCGTGATTAAATTCCCAAATCAGCTGATGGTGAAGAGATTCGCAGATCTGAAAAATATTCAGCTACGTTAAACGTTGACAGACGAGTTTGTTTATATTCAAATCACATCCAGACAAGTTAGACTAAGTTTTTTCAACTGTCACTTCCCGCTTCTAATTCTCCTTTTGTTTCATTTCTATTCATTCATCAATCATTCGAGGCCGGACAGCATGTCGTCACCTGCCAGACTCACATTTTGACCGAAGGCAGCCATTCACGACTCTCAGTGTAATTAGATTGCTCAGAGACCAATGTTGTAAACTAAATGAATGTCTGGCAGATTTTTTTCCTCCCTTCCCTAAATACATCTTTTAGCAACAGTAATTGATATTGATGCCTGCTGGAGGAAGTGCTCCTAAATCACAGCCAGACTTAGGGGACGGCTGAGGGTTTAGCAGTTCCAAATAGTGTGAGTTATGTGTGAATAAGTACTCGCCGTCTTTAATGATGTGTTGTTGCCTCGTGCTCCTGCTGAGCAGCTCTGACAGGTCTGATGGATGAAGTGGTCTTGATGTGCCCTCTTGCAATCACCTATGTGTGGTTTCAATCAATAGTTCATTAGAAATTCGGATCACTCCCAGCAGTGGAGGAATTTCATTTTATTTGTTCGAGTTTGTTTATTATGACTTGCTGCACGTGTTTGTTTAATAGCGAATACATTATCAGTCAGGCACAAAAATGTGTGCTTAATTTCATTTCTTTTAAATTGGCTCAGTTGCAGGTTCCCTTTTGTTGTTTTTTTTTTTTGTGTGTGTGTTTGTCCACTGAAGTTATCGTGTTATAAATCTCCTCTGTCTCCGTGAGCAGTCGGCGTATGTTGCATTCACTCCAATCCGACGCTTAGGTTGAGGGGGTGCTCTATATTACTCAGTGTGAAGCGTGCTCGTATTGTTGAGCTGTTTTTCACACACAGGTTGCAAGTATGTGTTAATCAGTCTGCTCAGAGCCTGTGTTAAACAACCCCCCCCCCCACCCTCCTGATTTGTCCTCCAAATGAATGGAAAGGCAAATTAATTTGTGCGCTCCGTTGCCTACGGTATCGACTTGTTTTCCAGTTTGGCTTCGTCATTAGCGGCTGATAATTTGAGCACGGGAGGGACCGGGGACTCAGACGAATCCAACAGATCCATCTCATCCTGCATCAGCTTGGAGGATGACTGAGGGCTGTTGACTGTTGCAGAGGGTTACACTGAGGTGCTGAGGGTGCACTGGGGTCCATGCAAGATGGTGCTGACTGAAGCCAGTCAATGCTGTATAGTTGCCTCATATGTTTGTGGTTCAGAAAAGGTTTATTTGGGTCATGACATAAAGGTGATGCACAGTGTATGTCAGTATGGCTATAGATGACTCCCCAGTCCTGTCTTGTGTGATTGGTTATGTGGTGTCTTTTATAGTCTTCTCTGTGTCCTTACCAGTCTTTACTTCTGCATGCTTCTAAAATAAAAACAAGCTTTGTTACTACCACTATTAATTAGCATTTTCTTTTCTTTTTGGTCAGACAGTTCAAGACCATTTTAGTGTCATGTTTTTTATATTAGTAGTTCACTGGAGTATCAGTTAGAAACCTAGTGAACTGGAGTACGAGCCTGATAATGGTAACAGCATTGAATAAAAACTTGAGTTTGAGCTGAATTATGACACCAAGAATCAGACGCAAATTGTGAAATTCCCTAAAACTTCCACCCCGGTTTTTAATCAGCTTTAACCACAGATCTTATCCATTTAAACATAATCTAGCAAATATTCATGGCATGCTCCTTGGCTGCAACCACCATTACTTTCATCATCAATAATCTGTCATTGACTGGTCCATAAATCTCAGAAAATGGTAAAAATGTAGGTTACATTGATTTCCTCAACTCAAAAGATACTCAGTTTTCTGCAACAGAAAACTAAAGAAACCAGAAAATATTCACATTTGAGGAGCTAATTAATAGCTGACAGGTAATGAACTAACTGGATAAATGATAGCTGCTCTAGTACTTACAGTGTTTTGCACCTCTGTTCAGTTGTAGGTGGGTTTGGAGATGATCAGCACCGGGATTTGAATCTGTATCACTTTATTCCGATATTGATATGATCATTACTGTTTACTGTGTGTTAAACTCAGGTGTCAAGATGTAATGTCCGTCAGATTAGACCTCATAGACTAAATAAGAGTAGAACAGTAGAATTTTACGTTTGTACATCATAATAAAAGAAATCCTATCAGATGTCACCACACTCAATGAGAATAAACCTAAACTGGAGTGTTTGTTTCAGTCCCAGTCATCTGTACTTACAGTAACTGCTCCATCAATCATGTGAAACACTTAAGATGTAAATTTATTGTGGCTTGTTGAGTTACTCTGAAACAAAAGCAATGTTCTCACACTAATAGGCTGAGGTTAATTAAATCACCTCTTTGTCAGCCCTCAGGTGCTAATCTGCTCTTAATTGAACGGATTGTGGTAAATCAGGGGAAACATGCCCCTTGAGCTCTGAATTACACAATGCTTCCTAATTGTGATTGGATTTAGCAAAGTAATTTAACTCTCTTTTTTTCCTGGTAGGTATCAATGTATGGAGAGGAAAAGAGCTCAAAGAGCGAGACACAGAGGTGAAACACATACGTGTATGTTTGTGTGAAAGCAGCATTTTTCATGCTGTTGTTGTAAATGACTCTGTCCAGGCTTGTGTGATTCCTGATTACACGAGTTGTCGTGTCTGTTTGAATGCGCTGTGGTGAGAGGAGATTGCAGTGGGCTGTTTGGCAGGATACAGAAGGGAGGAGAGGAAGGTAGGAATGAAGAGGAGGAGGAGGAGGAGGAAGCGGGGAGTTTGCTGTGGTAGCACATGACATTATTTGCTTTGTGGAAGGAGGCTCCCAGGGACACTCCAAGCGGAGAGGAGGAAAGGACTGATGGTTGTTTTCCTAAGAGGCTCTGCTCCGTGTGTGGCAGAGAAGGCCCAGTCAGCAGAGAGGAGGAGACGGCTGGCTGGCAGACAGACACACAGACAGAGAGGCAGGTGAAAGGATGAGAGGAAATAGGAAGGAAGGAGGGCAGAGGCTGACTGACAAGCAAACATACAGAGAGAGAAAAGCAGACAAACTAACTGACACTCGTGACAATGAGCCGAGCTGTGGGCTCATCTCAGCACGCTCAGGCACAGTTGGTGAAAATGGACAGCTCATTCCCAGTGCTATCCACACTGTGACGAACCACAAAAATAGCAGTGTAGAGAGAAATGTGTTAGGTGCTTTCTCATCTTATCTGCAGACAAATCAAAGACGAATGTCAGCTCACAATAAAACAATCTTCTATACCCCAGCACAGTTCAACTATACCAGCTATTGATGCAGACGAATATCCACAGTGTAAGTACTTGAACCCTGTCAAGCCCTTAAACCTCGCCGACCCTGCTCCGCTGTGAGCCTAGCGAGCTGCGATCGCCATGAAAACCAGCCAGAGACGAGCTCAATCCTTTGAACCATTTTTACATTCAAGTAGCGCTTCCGCTAGCAGCATAATTTCCAGCATTTTTTTGGTACATTTGTTCAGCTGAGAACCACTTGAGCTAACTTTAACCAAACTCCTGCTCCTTTCTTGAAGAACATGCCATCAGCTTTGATACTCACACGCGCTTTATCTCCTACAGTAACGTTACAAAGGTTTGATTGAAGTTACTTTTGTCTTAATGATTCCTGTAACTGAGCATACAGTACCTTGCTAGCTTTATAAGGAAATTATGATTAATTACAATGAGTCAGTAATGTTAAAATCAGCTATTGTGGCTCTATGTTGAAGAAATGTAACTATGACAACAGTGTAAAAGTGAAACTACTGGCTACTTAGCAGCTCCTTTTCTGTTTTGATTGTGTGTATTGTGTAAAAAAAAAAAAAAAGCGTATCAACCTGCCTGAACTCTTAATAGCTTAAACTGCTTGCACTTGCAGAGTTGTGCTGCCTTATTGCATTTTATGGCCTAAATCATGAAGTGGAAGCGCAGCCCCATCCCCAACTGTGGAGGCATGCATGCACGACTGCACACACACACACACACACACAGCACATGCATTGCTTTTAAAGGGAGTCAGGCAAGCACTCTCTGCAGTGAAGTCTTCCGAGCCTTCCAGGTAATTGCACTATCTGTTTCAACTGAGGAGTAATGATTTCTGAGAGGTGTGAACTGTATGTGTGTGTGTGCGCACTAGTGTAGTTTTCTAAGGTTGACGGCAACACAAGCAGCACGGCGAGTGTTACTGCCTCTGCCCTGCCGAGCGTTCTGATTAGAATTTCAGATGTGTGATTCGTTGCTTTCATCACCCAGTGTCCCAGCATCCATCAGAGCGGGGTCCCTCCTCTCCCACCTCCTGCCCACATGAGACAATTCCCGTCATATGGCTTCTGTCAACACTGGGAGGGGAGCGACATCAGAGGGAAAACACTGGCCTGCAAGTTGTTGGTGATAAACATGTATTATAGGCTGCACATTTTGTTGTGATTACACAGGAATGAGGCCACATATGGTTTGATGTAATGATGTCTCGTGCACTAACAGATGGGTTATGACATGCTTAATGCCAGCATATGTGTGTAGTCTGTTTAGACCCTCCCATTTTAACTGGACAGCTTTTTCTTTTTTTTTACCTAGACCTCCATAGGGAATACGAAAGAATTAGCCCAACATATTTCCCTGTTTAATTCCTTTTATGAAAAATGGGTCAGAGAAATGTAGAGAGATTTCTTGTTCTGGTGTGTGCTATGAGGAGAGAGTCCTCTGAGAGATAATTCATATAATGATCATATATGAGCTCTAATTTGCTGTATGGACTTTTTTCACCCATTTAAAAGAGTGAACTAGACTATATATCTATATATCAACAGCAACATGTAGTGTTTTCTCAAGGTCCCACAGTGGACGCTCATGGCGCTGGAACAGTCATCCATGATCTTATTTGTTTCTCTTGCTGCTGTTTTCACTAAATTTTCATTCATTTTTTTAGATGATAAATGATGGCCTGACAAAACTAATAAGTCACCCATTTTAGTAGGAGTTGGCAGCCATGGCTTTACTGTACATGATTAGCATAATCTGGGGTTTTGCTAAGAAAAAAAGATACTGTGCAGCACACAAAACTGCACTGTCAGTGGAGCATGACCACAAGTGGCTGGAAATGAGGCAGCCTAACTGCTCTCCATTGGCGTGTTCTACCTTTCTCATGAGTAACGGAATAAAACAAAAATGAAATGCTTTTGTAGTGGTGTCAGTGTGCAGCTGCTTTGTTTTTTTGTTTTTTTGTGGAGGTTCCATAGGGTCCAGTTATTCCTGGGGCAGTCATCTTTTTACTTTTTATGTTCTAAGATCAAAAGAGATCAACATAATATTCTCTATGTTTCTTTTTGAGACTTTTGTGTTGTCTTTACCTCGTGGAACAATGGGGGAAGAAGGTGCAATACGACAAAAAACAAGCCCCATCTAATGTCTCACCATGAGAGTTGATCTGTTCCAGAACTTCATACGAATATTTTGCTCAATTATCAAATGTACCTCGTTGCATCCCAGTCTAGTTCCCTCTCTAGTGAAGTCTATTTTTCTCATGCTTACACTGTTGGGGCTATTTTCTGAAAGGAATTTGACCATGAATTTTTCCTTTTAGATCTGACCCCCGTGGAACCTGCTCTGCTTTATACGCTTTACTTCGGTCTAACATAAAAGAGGCTTGCCTTTCAGTATTGTACAGTACTCTGACATGTCTTCGCTTTCCCATATTTTACTAATAAAATTCTTCCCTTGTCAAATATTTATTATTATTTGGCTCTTGTGTCTGTAAGTACAAAAAAGTTCCATCATCTGTAATTCATAAGGGTTAAACCAGTGGTTCAGGTGCCAAAATGAGGACAAGCACAGCCTCCAGCTGATTCAGAGTAGATACTCCTAGAGCATATTTAACTGTGGAGCTCAGACCAGAGGAACTAGAGGTAGCATTGAGTTCATAAAGTTTATGGGGGGTGGGATCTTCATTTTTATGACTGATAATGTGGACTGGGACCATTTCTGTTAAGGACCTTGGCTGTTTAATAGTTTACTCTGTGACTGAAGTCTCTTCTCTGTGTTGTGGTCTTTATAGATCTCTGCCTATCTGGTGATGAATGAAAATGTTTCTTTAACCCAAACCTTTTACTCTTTCATTATATCTCATTAGTATTATTATGCCTTTGGCACCATCTCCTGAAGCTTTAACAGCAATTTAGCATGATTAGAATAACTTATCTGTGGTGAATGCCCTGTAATAATATTTCTCCATGAAGAGATCTCTAGATTTCTAGATATTCGTCACATTTCAGCCATTTAATCAGAGTCAGAGAAATTGGAGACAGATTGCGCTGACTGCGTAGCTAACAGCAACACGAAGCTTTACATCTCTTTGGAAGTGAGACCTTGCTTGCAGCACTCTGCTGTTGAAATGTGGACTCTTGCCCTCCAGGGGGACACATGCCATCTCACTTGTGGTGTGAATTACACAGTCGGAGACGGAGCAGTTCCCATATGGACTGTGATTTCCATCCCATAAACTAGAGAAATGCAGCCCAGTTGCCATCACAATAAGTTCACCTACAGGTTAAACACCAGTATGCACAGGGTGCTCTACTTGTATGTAGGTTAACTGATGAAATGGGATTGATGTTATGTTGCTACAAAGTGTTGCTGTAGTCGTAGAATACAGATTCACTCATACAGCATGCCCACTGGCTCCCCACTTAAGACCATGATTAATGACTTTAGTGTAGTGGAAACAAATACAGAGGAAAAAATGCAAACATTTGTTTTTGATTCACATTATTTCCAACCATCTGTAGTTTTTTTGTCATAATGAATTTAAATTTACGCTTTGTGGGTTTATTTAAGTACATTTTTGAAACCTTCATTCAACAAAAGCCACCGACCACAAGTGGTAATTACTGGGTAGGGATTGGAACAGTTTAAGGCTACTGGCATTGTATTTTTGTTAGAGTAATACGAATAGTACACCAATAGAGTACTCATTCCGAACCCTGGTGCTGAAGAAGCCATTGGCCTTGTGAAAACAGTGCAGCTGTCCACTCCGAAGTTTTCTCCATCCTTGATGAGGGGCTTCATTGTGAGATTCATGTTCACACATTTTATGCATTTCCAAGCGTGGAGGGTAGTGATACTTTTGAATGTTTTGGTTACGTATTGGCACTGCTAGCTACCTTTAAAACCAAGAATGCTTGAGGTGATTGGCTGGAAGCAAATTTTACTTTTAGAGCTTGATATGAAAATGATCAAATGTAGGTACTGGTACTACTTGGTATGAGTTATTTCTATACCTTAAAGACATCGAGTACCAATATTGAGTAACCTGTTAAAATGTTGCCATCCTTGAGAGAGTGAAGCAAGAAAGCAGGGAACTGGAAATATGTCTTCTAGTGAGATTCAGTCTATTTACTCTTTTGATAAAATTATTAAAATGTTCATCTTTGACAAGCTAACTTTTACTGCAACAGTATTGCAAGAAGAGGACACTTGTATTAGCATATTGATTCAGTAGCATCATATACAGAACAACAGCTAACTTTAGCTTGTTGTACTGAATCAAGTAAGACTGTAGCAGCGAAACCAATGTGCTTTATTTTTTATTTTTGTCATTTCTTTACTCCCTTACGCTTCGTATAAAGCAGAAAGGGTAGATTTCCCAAACTTATTGCCTAATTGTTATATTGGCACAATGCTGAGGCTCATGATGCTTTCCAGGGACAAAAACCTCCAGTTTATCACACAAATGGCTGTTATTACTATTGTCGAGTATTGATTTAGAGTACTTATGACCCAGAGGATAAACTAATGGTCTGTGATTCTATTAATGATTTTGACTCATTAATAGGCTCCTATTAGTGGGTACAAATGCCTCTTTTTATATCACATGCATTGGTATTTTACCCTCCTATCTACATTGCTGCATTTATGTTGGCTGGAGATGAGTGAGTTCACTGTTGATGTCTAGCAGCATTGGCAAGTCTAACGTTACACTGCTTCTCAACACTAATTATCTCTTGCTTCTTCAAGCGGTTTTCCTAAAAAAACAAAAACAAAAAAACTTGTACACAGAGAATCGAGTCAGTGTTGCAGACATGAAACTGTCTTGTATAATCACGGCGACCTGGAGCGTCAAAACATCTTTAATTGCAGTGTGACTGTAAATGATTTATGGTTGGATTAACATGTCATTTCCTTTATTATGACACTGGTAATTGCATATGTGATGTTTATGCATTTATCTAAGCAACATGCTTGAAACCTCTCATCGCTGTGTAGACAGGAGTTTTAAATTAGAATATTTAGGTCAGAATAAACGGGTTTTGTTTTAGTAGGGAAATTTGCTCTCTAAATGTAATTCAATTGTAATGGCTTTGAGTTCTCCTCTGTTTGTGGCTGGTGTGCTTAGCCAGAGGGGCAGTGTTAGTGCCAGCCAGCCAGCCAGCCAGCCAGCCAGCAAACACACTGTCCTTCCTCGGCATTCAGTTCATATGTTCTCAAGGACAGTGCTGCCTTGCCACCAGTATTAAACTGTCTTTTTCTACTTTTCTCTCTCCCTCTCTGTCTCATCATTTCCCTCTCTTGCTGCTCCGGCTAACGTTATATTGCATTAATTGGCGTCACTGTGATCATTAAGAGCTCATAATCCCTCAGTAACTATTGCTTTTTATGATAAGCATTTGGTTCGCCTCGTTACATTGCCGCTGTGTTCTCTCGGCATACTGCACAGATATGAAGATGTGCTCGTGTGTCTCTGTGCGGCCGCCCGCTGGTGATTCTTAGTAGCTGGTTTAATTATGCCTGCAAGGAGCGGAGTACTTCATGATGCTATCCTCACTCTAAAAGCGTCGCTCATTTTAGCCTCTAAGGTTACAGAGATGACTGCAGTCACACTGTGGCTGCGTATATTTGTTCGTGTTCACGGCCATTGTTTTTAGAGGGAGAACTAAAGCACTGTAAGTATCTCAAGTTCAAGGCCAAAGTATTATAACCACACATGGAAGCTGATGACAGAACATATCTTTGTCCATTGGCTCAATCTCCAATACAGATAAGTGGATAAAAAACACTTTCATGTGCTGTCTGTCGTCTTGGATTGGAAGAGAAAGACAGAACTTTGTTTTATCTTCCTTTCTTCCCATTAATTATCACACGTATCAGATTTGTAGATTACATAGATATATAGATGTATTCTTGATGAGTTTTTAGCAACTTAAGGTTTTGGTTTATGAAAAACAAGGAAAACGCGACAGCATCGGCTCCGATCACTGTGAACGTTACTCATATTAGCTGAATGCTGTTAGTAACAGCTGTATCTGTACACAACACCTGTAATCCTACAGCATAAACTGTGGGTTACATGTGATGTTGTGCCTGAGCTCAGGTTATATATGCTAGGATATGCTCGAAATTGAATTTAGTTTGATCCATTATGGCGTAATCTCATAAACTGTTCAGAGCAAAAAAAAGAATGATGGTGCATGAATTTGTCTGAATTTATTTAAAAAGTGTGACACTTAAGGCTCATATTCATAAGAGGAGGCAGTGTTATATAGATTTTCAGTGTGTTGCAAAGAGATATTTTTTTTAAATTAAATGAATTAAAGTCAAATTTCATTTCTCCCATTTCCCAATTTAAACAGACTATGAGAGCCATTGTGACAAATGTTTGCAACAGTATTCAATAAAGCCTTGTTCTTGTAGTTCATGCAAAGTTTCTGAAAGCCAAATTCCCTTTCCAGGCTGACTCAGCCCGTGTGCTCTGTTTTAATGGCTGTTTTTTTGGATGAGGGCCTGCCAGTTGAAGTTGCCATCAAGCCGCCGTACCTTTCCTTTTCCTCCATGCACTGAATGTATTTCATACGGCAGCTGTGTTCCCTCTCAGCGGTGACAAAGGGTCGTCCTGTTATGATGAAAACAGCTCAGCGGCGTGAGTCTCCTGTTTCAGTCTCACCCTGGGCTCTGTAACTCTTCTAAAGACACAAACAGCTCTTTCGCCTCATGGGGACATTTTAATGGCTGCAAACCACACATCCATCTCCTCCTACATGTCACCTTCAAATAGGCTAGGAGATGGCAAGGGATGGGGGGGTGGTTGGGGGGAGGTTGGGTGTGTGTTTCTGTGCGTGTGTGTGTTTTCACGTGTGAGGTAAAACACGGCCAGCCCGGCTAGATTCTTCATTCCTGAGCCCTTCACCCCTGGCAGTCACAACAGAGCGTTTCATCTTCCTCTTCATTCATCCTGGATACATACAGCCACAAAGAGCAGGAAAGCATAAATAATGCACTTTATACCGCTGGCCCCTAGACGCTTTAACAATGCACATAGGATATACAATACTTGCAGTTCATGATGCATTGGTGCAGTTTATGCCGACCAGTATACATTGCTGTATCATGTAAGGATACTACAGACAACAACGATAGCTGTGGTTTAGAGGTGTCCTGCTGTGTAAAAGCAGTAATGCAATGTAATGGTGCACGGCGGTGCTTTTATAAGCAAAGCAAAGAGCTCTTTATCTTAACATGGGGCTGTACTGACTGACCTGAGATCAAATTTCATCACATCATTTAAGCTCATTTAAGCTAATGTGCCCCCATTTGTATCTTTAAATGGCACTCACAGTCCATATGCCGTGCGTTACCGTCTAATAAAAGCTCTCTGCTTCATATATGAAATTTTGGGGTGTAAGCGGCACTGGAATGAATTCAACGATGTGGGAGGCATCGCCAGCTGACTAGTTTTGCAGAGTGAGAATCAATCAAGCTGCCAGTTGCTCAGCTGACAGCTTTATTGTGGGGAGAGAAGAGTATTTGAGATCTGCTCAGATAACAATGATAGAGACACACAGACAAGTCATAGAAAATATGGACTGATAATAATAGTGGGCGAGGAGGTGCAAGAGGCAAAGGTGCTATATTTTTCTTCACTCGTATTGTTTGCTGTTTTTTTTGCCGTGTTCTTGTGCTGTTTCTGGTCTGATGCTTGAATGGATGTATTGTGTTGTGCTGTAATACTGCATCATTTTGACTAAGTCTGCATATAGTTGATAAATAACTTCATCCAATTCAAGCTGGTTTATCACAAACAGACAGTATGCGTGATTCAGCCGCTTACATTTTAGAGCTAACTGGCCTTAGTTGACCAATATTCAGAGGTAATTTGAATATTTATATGAATAAATATGATTTATTTAAGTTCTCACCAAATATTTTGACATTGAAGAATAATTCTGTTTTGATATTTCAGCCTTCACCGGTGTTAAAGAACTGTAAGCTCCAAACTATAAGCTGCCATGACAGCTGCAGTGCTCCATCACTACTCGCTGCTTTATTTCGTCTAACTGGGAGCCAGATCTGTCTCAGATTAGATGAAAACTGTTAACCGAGCAAGTTCATTTTTAAGGTTTTTATTGTTTTGTGAGGAGCCTTAACATATATCTGTCATGTAAACCTGAGCATGTGACCTGTGATTAACTTGTAAGCAGGAATCTGTTTCCTGTCAAAGTTCCCCACAGTTCACATTTTGCTGCTGAGCGAGAAATGGCCTTTGATGAATATTACCTCCTCCTATTGTTCAAACCTACATCCGTACTCATGCTTTGTGGCTGTTTTCTTGTGTTTGTGTGTTTTGTCAAATGTAGCGAGCTAGCACAGCCCCACCGGCTGGCAGACATTGTTCTGTGATGGCGAGTGTTCGTGTTTACCTTGGCAGACAGCTCTCCGCTGCAGGCTGATGGGACATGACTGTCTGGATTTGCAGGAGGGCCTTCCATTTGTCTTCATCAGG
Organism: Miichthys miiuy; assembly: GCA_036365135.1. Taxonomy (NCBI): domain Eukaryota; kingdom Metazoa; phylum Chordata; class Actinopteri; family Sciaenidae; genus Miichthys; species Miichthys miiuy. The sequence goes on from CM071616.1 coordinate 22,070,790, forward strand.
GCCTGAGCCCAGATAATGAGGAGGGATTGCTGCAATAGTGATTACTTGAATTAAAAGGGCAATATCGCTTAATTAGAGAAATCACATCTGGTAATCTTATAGCCTGGGGCAGTCCAATATCTATTTGTAGAAACAACAAGCTACACATGCCCAATCCAAACAAGATGCAGTTTAAAAGATTGACACTGACAGTGATGAACCACACCCACTGAGGCAAAGACAGTTATTTGCACAGCTACAAGTGATGTAATGTGATGATAGTTGATGCTTACTGTCCTATTTTAATCAAATCATCGTTAGATCCTTCAAGTCAGGCTGGTAGTTTGTCCACTTAAACATGAGACTGGTATTGTGGGATTATCTTAAAATGAAATGACTGTATTAGAACAGCACCTTGATTTGCAAACTAGGAGACGTCTTCGTATGTCTCTCATGTGTGGGAGTTGTAACTGTTTCTGTCTATTCCAACCAAATCTCTGTGGAGTGGTTCATTAGCGTGGCTTCACAGATTAGAGATCCTCTTCTCATTACCGCTCAACAAAGCGGTGGTAAACAGTGACGCAGGCGTCCAAAAGTCCAAGGGAACAGGATGAGCGTGCTTCAAAGATGGTTTACTTTAAGAGGAAAAAGCTCACTTTCGTTTATGTGGGAAAACACAGCAAATGACGAGAAGCATGTTGATGCTGTTAATGATTAGAATCCAATCTGAAGACATAAGTGGGCCGAGCTGAAACCACAGAGCAGCTGCGATTTAATGGAATAAAACTGATGGGTTGTAGTAATTTTAAAACTGACAACCAAACGGAGTGACTTCAAGCTGTGTGATTGTGATTTCTTAGATTTCCTACTTCTAGATTCAAGTTAGTTGGTTGTGTCAAACAGAGTTGATGGTGAAGTCTTAGTCTTTCTTACCTTTAACGGACTATTAGACATGAAAGGAGTTTCAAACAATAAAAAGTGAGTTATTGTCTCTGTCCCCTAAAAGCAAGCGAACTTCCTATTATTTCACTGAAACACCAGGAGTACAAGAACACCAAGGCTGCAACTAGAAATTATTTTCATGACTGATTAATCTGTTTGCTTTATTTATTATTTGTAAATTAACTTATTAACTAATGTAGATTATGCAGTCACTTTATTTAGGGAAAATGATAAAAGATCTTTTGCTGTGATTGTTCTTCCTAAATCAACTTGACCTAAAGTTTAGCTGCTTGTGAGTTTATATAGCATTTCCTTTATCCTTATGGCTGTGTTCGTTTGCGCAGGAGTGTGTGATTTTCTTCTATTGGGTGTGTGTGTTCGCACACATGCTTGCGAGCCCATCAGCATACCAAGTATCATCATCGCTCCACTCAGGTCATGACCCGCAGACTGCACGGAGACTAAAAAGAAATACCGGGCCGCTGTAAGTGTGGGTTTGCACTGCTACTCTATCCCTCTGAGAGCTGCCGCCGATGTGAATCCCTCCCATTAAAATGTCCTCTTTTGTGTTTGCGTCTGTCGGCTCTTACGGGTGAACCCTCCACTGTTCAGGTTCAAGTGATTTTACAGGCCTGGCTGGATGTAAATTGCACTCCACTCCAAGATAAACACAGGTAATGAGCTAGATCCAGCAGAAAGCAGAGACATGGTCTGTGTCGCCATTCCCACCCACTCCCCTTGGCTGCCATAGTGTTTGAATAGGTTCTGGTGACGGGGGATTCTCCAGTTAATCCACCCTTGAGACATCGATCAGTCCATCACAGGGCAGAGGGGAAATTATTACAGATGGGAATGGCTGCTAGCTACATCTCTTCCCCTCTTTCTCTTTGGTTAATTTTTTGTTCTTGTCCGCCCTTAGTAAAATCAGTGAATTGTTGAGCCTGCACATTCACTGATTGATTTCTCCCTCTGTTTTCAATCTGTCTGTCAGCCAAGCTTAGCGTTCCTGCTCCCCGATCTATATACTTGTTAAATTCTCACTCTCTGCCAGTTAATACGGCCATTTTCTCTGTGTGCAGGCAACACACTTTTGGCAATGGAGCATTATTCAAATGTATCGATACGTTATATCAACATTAGCTATTCAAAACAACACGAGCCTTTGAAAGACTGAACAGTTTTCAGTTTCCGGTAACTGACTTGTTGTCTTACTGAATAACTTCAGCTTTTTTAGGTAAAAGAACATTTAGAGCAGAAACAAAAATCAATCATGCAAAAAGGGGTGAAATCAGAAAATAAAAGTACCACTTGCAGCACAAACCTTTTGTTGTTTCAGTCTTGATTGTTGTTTTTTTCTGATCTGCAACATAATCAGCAGCTCTTTGAGAAGTTTATTCTGAGCTCACAACAGCTGTGAACAGTATCCTCTTGCCTCATAGGTTAGATGTTGTCATAGGTCTAGATGTCTGTATTTTTTTTTTTTTTTTTACTTTATTGCTGCTTTATTACTGGAGAAGCCTGTGCTGCAGTGAAAGAAATATTGCAGGATTGAATCAAAAGACACTCTTGTCTCCTGCAGAGCTCTCAGACTAATAGACAGGTCTGGCTCTTGAGGCAGAACTGTTGAAATGGTAATGACCCTGCAGGAAGCTCGTCTTTGACCAGAGGGACCTTTCACAGGAGACAAGAGGGCACGCCTGTACATGAATGCAGTAACGAATACCTGATAATGTGAGCTCTGTTTGGACCCAGTCGCTTGTATCCAAAAGTATCCGGTAAAATACATTTTCATAACTGATCGGTAAACGCTCAGCTTTGGGAACATATGAGGCATTCATTGCAGTGAGTACTGTGGGATGAATCAGTGCATCACACATAGATTTTCATGAAGTCAGACCACATTTTGACAATATTTATGCTTATAATCTTTTCATCTACAGTCATTCAACATGTTTGCGCTCAGTAATTACCTTTATAGCACGTTCTTGTTTATTATTCACTCTCCTACAGCTGTATCAGAGCCGTATTAAATTACTTCTAATCCAAACCGAGCACTTTCACTGCCAGTGTTATTCATTAAAAAAAGTTCAATTAGAGAAACACGGGGTAGCTTTTATTGTGAAGCAGCCACAGGAAACATCACTCCAATCCAACTGCAATCGTTCATCAAAAATGCATTTACAAAAGAAGACTACGCTTATTTTCAGCGTTTTAAATTTTCCGTGAGGTGGTAATGGAACAGTCGGGAGGCAGCCGCAGCGAGCTGTTAGACGACGAGCTGCAGGCGACGGGCTGCACACCTCCAACAAAGTAACTATCTTCATTGTCTCCTGCTGTTGTGTGGAAAACGACTCACACCCCGTGCACCATAAAGTCAGATCATCTGCTGTTATTATTGACTGGCTTCTTTATTAGAACAACATGAGTTGTTTGGTGTTTGTTTGGTTGTGCTTTGAACAGAGATACCACCCGCTCTTCTATTCTGTTTCTAACACAAAAAAAAAGCTGCTCTGTAGTAGGTTACCACGGTAACTCCAGGTGCCACTAAATCAACCATGATTAAAAAATTTTGAATTTCAACTTTCAAGGTTCTATAATAACTTCTTTAGGAGGCACCGCTGTCCTTAGAGAGGCTGGAAAGTACAAAAACTGTGATAACATATATGATATGAATGATATATGAATAACTGTGGAAGATGAGTTCATTTTGCCAGTGAATGTGCCGGTAGATGAAAGACTGATACAAGAACACACCCTTACTTTAATATTGTTCGTGCACTTTATTGATCGTTAAAAAAAAAAAATCAATAAAGAAAGTGGATGTAAATATTACATCTACAGATAGTAGCAGTGCACCTCGGATATCTATATTGGGTTATTTGGGGTGAACAAGGGTCTGCACTCAAAGTCAGGACCGCCATGTTGTTCATGTGTGGCACCAGGCAAACAACTTGCGACTTGCGGCTTCCTCCTGTGTTGTGGCCACTGCCATAAAGTCAAATATTTTGTATTATTTAAGTCCGAAATTGAGAGTGAGTCATTGCTGGAGTCTCGGCTGACAGAAAATACATCCACTTGCTGAGACACAGCGGACTCGGCAGTTCCTCAGAGCAGTGAAGGACACATTTGTGCTCAGACTCTGCCGCAGTACAACTGGTCATGTGTCCTTGAACCACCTCTGAATGTGATTCGAACAGTTGGATTGGACATTTTCTCTCTGTCTGACTGACTTGCCTCTGTATCCTTGGACTGCTCCCAGGCCTCTGTGGCGCTTTGGAGGAATTCACATAGATCTGTTTTTGTGTGTGTGTGTGTGTGTGTGTGTGTGTGTGTGTGGGCAGACTTTTTTTTTTTTTTGTCAGACCCATTGTTCCACTCACCCTTACTGTGCAGTACAGCTCTGTGCACTTAAACAGACACACACACGGGGGGTTGGGGGGACTGAATGTGCCAGGCACTGCTGTAGTACAGAGCTCAGCCTGGGACAGACACGACAGGGAATGTATGTGCATGTGTGAGTCTACAGTACGTGTGTGTGTGTGTGTGTCCACCTACCAGTGTGCATCCTGTTATGTCTGACATGCAGGGACAATCTTTCGTCTTCCTTTTTCCTCGATGAAACACTTTGAGCGACTTGGCTTTCAAGTGTTTTGTGTTCCATGAACCTCCTACATCACACTTGTCTCCTTCCCAGTGTTCTCTGCCTTCATAGTCCTTTCACTCCCTTTGATCTTCACACGACAGACTAGTACTGTTTGCGTGTGCGCTGCTTGAAAGGCTGCATCATTCATCTGTCTACAATACCGTGGCAGCAAACGTCTCACAGCATACAAAACAGTTATTGGATATTGCAAATTCTCTGCGCTTCGTTACAAATGAATTTTGTGTTCTGTCACTGAAGTGATGGTGTTGATAAATGCTCTGTGTCTCTCTGTGTTTTTGTTTGAATCGTTTGAATGCTCAGTAATGTGTCCTTACCTTAGTTAGAGATGTCTGGAGATGAAGAGTCTGCAGTCACTCTTGCACTTTGGTGAGGCTGAACTAAAGCACACCGGTGCTTTGAGCTAAATGTTAACATCTGCAACATGCTCACAAGGACAGCGTGACATGCTGATGGTTTAGGAGGTGTGGTGGTTACCATGGCGACCATCTTAGTTTAGCTTGTTAGGACGCTGACATTTGTTAGCACTAAACACACAGGTACAGCTGACGGTGATGGGATGTCATAAGTTTTGCATAAACCAAAGTTTTGACCCGATGCGATGCCAGAAAAGTCAGAGGATCAGTAAAGTTGTTGTAGTTCATCCTGTGGGGAATATATGTAGGAGAACAGGTAGATAGATGGAGGTAGATGAGGATTGATCGTCCAGGCATAATGGATATTTGTACCAAATGTCATAGCAATTCATCTAAAGGTTGTTGAGACATTTCAAGAAAAACTAAAAATGTGAATCTGTTGGTGGCACTAGAGAAAAGGTCATCCTCTGAGGACCATGAATGTTTGTACAGAGCTTCACAGAAACCTTTCCAATAGTTCCAAACATCCAACATTCAAATGTTGTTGACCTCCAAACTGATTAAAACTGACTGAACTGGTGACGCCCTTACAGCTCTATGATCTATTATTTATCTTGATAGTAAGGCTTGATTCAGTTTATGATTTTATGCGTCATTGTTGCAACTAAATAAACAAATAGTTTCGAATCTTACAGTTGTAATTGACTGGAAGCCATGTTGGAGAAAGCGGACTGAGCTGCTGCTGAGTTTTATGTAAGCGGTGTAGCCTTAATTACAATGCATCAGTCCGATTTTATTTCTAAGATATGGGTGCTTTAACTTAGAGAGCTTGTGTCGGTCTGTATTGTTACATACCAGAGTGTCAGGTGCATCCTGTTTTTATCTGTGCTAAACCAGATGTGTATTGTATTATATTTTTCTCCCCCTGAATCCATACTCTACTCCGCCAGTGCCGTAAGCGAAGTGAGGACCTGTGTCATGTTTCTCACTGACATTTACTCAAAGAAAACCTTTTCCCTCAACCTTTCCTGCTCCCCTGACCATTGTTTTTTTTTCTGACAGTGTTGACTGACTGACATAAAATATGACATGACAAACTAAATCACCAGCATAGTTTAAAAAAAAAAAAAAAAGGCACTTGTCTGGCAGTTGTGGCGACCCGGGGACGCCGTGCACTTTTATATATCTGGTCTTTATCTATCTGATCTCATTAGTGTCTTTGTCCATGAAATGTCAAATGTCTGTCGGAGCACTGGACGCTTTTCAGATGTATTGCCGGTCCATCTCTGGCCGTCTTTGTCTCTTCGCACAACTCTATTTTTCTTACATAAATGCTCTTACTCGTCGTGTTTCTTAAGTCTTTTTCTTTCTGGAGACCTCGTTCACCGTCTTTCTAAAGCTGTGAACTTGGCAGTGCAAAACACTCTAACAGCGTTTGGCATACAGCGCTTTCCACTTATCATCTTCACTCCAAGATTTTCTCACTCTTATCTAAAAGTTTAAATGCTGCTTTCTGAAGCAAAAAAGAGAGCTGCCCTTGCTTGGTTCCACACTGAGGACCTTTTGTGTAATTACGTTGCAGTAGATAATCATTTCTTTCTGCTGTTTCTCTTCTCCATCTATTAGTCACACAGCCTCGTCTTAGCTGCCACTTACTTCTCTTTTCTACTTTCTCCTGTTTCCTTCTTTTACTCTATCTTTCCTCTCGGCTTTGGCAACTGTAGTTTGGCTCATTTGGTCCAACACAAGGGATAAAATAATACATTATTGCTTATTAGTTTGGGTCCTGAAGTAAGTGTGATGTTATACAGACTGACAGGTAACTCTTTGATTGGATAGTCTTGAGCGTTTGTTGTCCTGTATCATCAGTACCCACGTGGGGAAATCAAAGTTAGGTGACAGAAATTTATGCAGCGCCGCTTCTGATGTGTATATTTATGTTCTTTGGTGTTAAAAAAAAAAAAAAAAGATTATTAGCATTATAAGTATTATTAGACTGCAAATCAACCGCATGTTATGAATAATGACTAACAGGTAGAGACAGGATGAAAAGAGGCAGCTTGTGCTGTAATGATTCAGGGCTTATTGCTGTGGGATGCACTTAATGAACTGACAAAGTACAAAAACAGCAGTTTTATCAACTTTTGACCTATTAATTAGCGAAAATACCTATGCTGACGTGAATACGTTACCATGGTTACCAAATGATTTCCACAAATATATGCAACCCCAACTCTAAAATAGTTGGAGCGCTGTGGAAAAACATAAATGAAAGTGCAAAGACAAGATAATTAATGCTCAAACTGATAAACGTTACGTTTTCTCAATCTGAATTTGCTGGATTCAAACTTACCCAAGCTAATGTGCTAACCGGGCGAATGGACCCGAGTTCCTTTTAACTGAACCGAACAGGTTCTTACTCAGCACACATAATCTGTGACTTCTCTGTGCAATGGGTGTCTGACAGGTGACAGGTGGCACAGATTTCACCAAGACAGGGTGTCTCGGCTGCAAAGCGCTGTCTCTCCTGGCTGATGTATGGAGGAAATCACTTCCTCGACAAGCCATTAGTTATGCTCAGACATAAAGCACTGACATCATCAGCTGCATGCTGTTGCTTTGATAATTTGATAACCCCCTAACCGTAGTGGAGGCAAGTTTATCCCAGGTTGACACATCGTAGCTCGCTGGTGGTGAAAGCTGTCATTTCTGTTTAGCTGTGACCTGAGATAAGCTTGACAGACAGGTGGAAGGGGCAGAATGGACTGTCATCAGGGTCACAGAGCCCTGGTGTACTTTGGGTCCACAGCCTGCACTCCCAGGAGACATCCCTGCCACAGAGAGAGAGCAGTGCTGCAGGGCAACCTCTGATGTGCAAACGCAAGAGAGTGACAGCTCCTTAAAACGTCTCTGATTCCACTTCCCCGCAGATGCAGAGGCATAACCCATAGGATACTGGTCATAAAAAGCTGCAAAACCTATATTCACTGCCAGTGTATTATATGTCAGGCTTGTGGTGCATTTTCCAGCAGTTTCTCGCGAGCTGTAAAAGCTGTCATTTCCTTGGCGCTGCTCAGCTTGCTTTATCCTACGAGTGCACTCCCATGAACATTAGTGCTTTGAGCTAAATCAAGCAGCCAGGCGTGCATGGTAGAGCCAGAGGGAGGGCTATGGCTAGTGCGCACAGCACTTTGAGTGGTTACTGAATAGTGGTCTCTCTCCAACCCCTCCTCACACTAATGTGGTCTACTCGAGATAAAGATCAAACCAATATGAGGCCCGCTGAAGATAAAAGAGATTGTGCTGCATTTTTCTTTTATTTCTGCTGTTTGTTGCAGCCATTTAGTAAGTGGATGTTTTATGTTTCGTGCTGTACGAGAAGAAATGCGATTTCCTCACCAGTTACCAACAACCTCCATCACTTTGTCTGTCTGAAACTGGTGTTTTATCCAGCAGAGATCCATGCAATCATTTGTCAGAATGAAGCTGAAGACAGTCGTTTTTATAGCGGTGATACTGCTATATTAAGCTTTGCTGTACATGAAATAGCCTTGAGAGAAAAAAGGGATAGCATTCTTATGAGGCCAGCAGGAACTAGGCCTTCTCTGTCTTTGTTCTTTTCTTTGTCTTTTCATCTTTTCTCACACACTTTGTCTCTCTCATTGTATTTCTGGATTTTCTCCCAGACTGTGTCTGCACTCTGTGTAGATATAAATATAATACACATTCCTGAGTCTGCAAAACCTGTCAAAGTAATTGATTTGGCTGATTAATGGAAGGGAGAGCGGGGAAAGTGTGCCGTGTAATAAAGAGACAGGGCAGCAGGAGAAAGATATTTTCCTCATCTGTAGTATTTCATTAGCCAGGTTAATTAAAAAGTAACTTTTTTTTGTACCTGTTGTCTGGGAATATTTAATTCCCAGGTTTAAGACAGATGCCTCACTCTGGCGAGATTTTTCAGCTGTTGCTCAGCCTCTCGCTCTTTATTGAAGCAGCACAGAGTGTTTTGATTTTGATTTTAATGAATGCTAAGCTGTGTGGAATGGATTGAGTTCTTAATTGTGGCGTGTATTTCTATTCTGATAAAAGACATATGACACATCCATCTATTTGTCAATATTACAGGCTACATCTTGTGCTCTGGTAATTGCGTTCTGTTGGACTGTGATGATGAAGGAAAAAAGGCTGAGCCTGAACACAGTCCCCGGGGAATGGAACACAATGGCTGGCTGAGATAACATAATTATACAGACTGTTAACTGATGTTCACATCTGCTAACCTTAGTTGTGCTTCAGTGATTTATTTCTGTTGACATACCTTCTGTTGTTCAGTGAGAGAGGCTGACAGGCCAGCCTTCATGTGAGCTTTAACGCCACAACATGCTTTTAACTTTACTTAAAGGTGGTTATTTCGGCTTCACCCCGTGCTGTGCAAAGTCCTGTTATATTGAATTTAACATGGCAACAGATTTGGGGATGTCTAGCCACAGCTATAATATGACCAGCAGGATTCTTGTGCATTTGACTAAATCCACATGCATTTTGGTTGGCCCGTGGACCTTAAACCACTTTTAATAACAAAAGCCTTCACAATTTCCATCATGCTTGTATTAGGTATCATTTGGAGGATAAGCTTCTTATGCTGCTTTTTAGGCGGCCTAGGTTATTTTCACATGTGAGCCAGAAAGAGGAAAATGAGCAAACAGTCTTAGTCTTAAAAGAACTCCATGTCCTACCCATTCTCACGTCTTTCCAGGGTTACACTTCATGGCTATAAAAAAGGCCAGTATTGGCAGAAGGCTCAAACAAATTGGTTATTGAATGTGAATAGGCTTCTGATGAGCTGCCTTTTTTTAAAATAATGAATGCAGATGCTAGTTTGACAGCAATCCCTCGGGTCACCTCCGACAAAGATAAGGAAATTTCAAGGTGTTCTCCTTAACTTGAAATTATTTTGTATGTGCCCCTGTCATCTAGTTAGTAGTTTGGAATCTTTAAATAGGCAGTGGAGCAAGAACATCGCTCTTCCGACTCTAATGAGGCAGACGAATTGCCTGTAAAATCCCTCAACATATCAAACAAAATACATAAGTGATCAGCTGAGGAAATATGGTTATTAAAGAATCCCATTACATGACAAGAGAGTTCAAAGACAAAACCAGGAAGGTGAGTAATATGTTTGAGCGGAGATAGATTGGAGGCAGAACACCTCTGGTTGCATCTTTTGTCAGATGCGCACCAAGGTCAGGACATGCTGGAGCGACCTTCCTTTAATAACTTATTTTCACCTACTCACTTTGACATGATCTCAGAACTCTCTCAGAGAAATAAATCAGGAAGTTGGACACTTATGTTCTTAGCTCTAATCCTATCTCAAAATGACAGCAAGAGGAATCGAGAGCGGATTTTTAAATTTTACAAAATAATTTATTGTGGTTCAGTGATGAAAATCTCCAGTGATGTAACCTTACATGGACGACCTCAAATTGCTTCCAGTGTCCTCTGTCTAATCTTTTCTGCCACCTCGAGAAGTAACATTTATCAGGATTAATTTGGAGGGAGTAGGAAGAGTGGACTGAACAGTGTGGGTGGTGAATACCAATTACTTAGGGTTGATCGTCATTGTAACTTGCAGAAAATGGTGTGAATGAGTTGCATATTCATATAATCGCTCTTGCAAGCGTGATGTAGTAAACAGCTGCTGTGCAGAGTGATTCTGTTGAACTATTTTAAAACACCTGATGGTAGTCAATTAGACTTTAATTAAACAATACAATTCTGGTAATTGTGTGATTAAATGTTCTGGGCCAGTGTTTTTTTTCCTACATTCCTCTGATAGACTGACTCAGATGCTTCTTATATATCTCTGATTTCCACTCTTATCCACCATAAATCACTAACAATGTTTAAACAACAGACAGATTGTGAGACAGTGGGCCCCAGGACACAGATAATCATTTTCTAATTTGTATTTACTGGAAACTAAACTTGCACTATTCCGTTGTATTATGAGGGGAAAATCCAGATATTTGATATCAAAGGATCTGGAGAAAATTAGTTCAGGACAGCATTTCTTTTGACTGACTCCCAATGAGGAATGATCATTTCAGAGATGCTGGTTTTGGATCCCCCTTGACCCGTTGGGATCCTGGGTCCATGCCCAGTAGGCTCATGCAGAGATTCATCCATGGTAATGTGGTTTACTCCAATTTTTGCATACTGTTTTGTTCTTTTTGAGTTCAGTTTTTATCCCCCTGTGATGGATAACTGGCCAAATGTAGATGGTGTGACATCACATTCACATATTTCCAGCCACATTTATTTTAACAGGAGAAAAGTAGTGCAGTGGTAAACAGTTTGCCAAGGCAAGAGCTTCTTAAAGTAGTCCTCTTATAGTGACGCTCAGCAGTGATATAGAGAAAAATCCATTGATGTAGAAGATATGTGCTTCTGTCATAACTTTCTCCACCTACAGCTAAAATGCATGTCCATCTCTAAGACACTCCTCCACTGGTTTGCAGAAAGCCATTGTGGGAAGTTAAATTACACCATTTTCATCTTCTGTCGTGTTTTTCTTTGATGGCAGAGGCCAGCTAAAGTACACACAAAATACCTAACATGCGCCGTCTGCCTTTTATAGTCGCTTTGATTTTACTGAGAAATTCTGACAGTCGCTGGAACAGCCTTCATCCAAGGTGACTGATGACTTCAGCTATTCATTTCTTTTGCTGTAACAGAGTGAAATGAAGTAGAGAAAAGGTTCAGCTATGCCAGGCTACAATCTAGTTTTCCTCTGTACAATGAATTGTCTACTCCTTTAGGTTTGAATTGCAGACCAACAATATCAGTCGTAATCATTTCTCTTCCCCCTCAAGGACATTCTTGACAACTGTGAAGCATGGTTTGTTTTGTCAGGTTCCAGGCTTGTAGTTCACAGCACACTGAGGGCAGAAGCAAATTTAGTTACTGAGCTAATCCAGATCCAGATTTTAGCACATAAAATAGACAGAATTTCTCAACATTCAATAAAGGATTTATATAATTTCTATTTCATTTCTGTCTCTTATATGGAAATGCAATCATAATCTCATTTAAATCCCGTAAATGTAGTCTGTATGGATTCTTTCATTTCTCATGCAAATTACAATCTGATTACAGTTCCCTTGTTCAATCTATATTTAGTAAAGACCATACATGCCTCTGTAAAATACTGCCCTATAAAACGTCTTTTTGTTCTGATTATAGCTGATTATAACTGTCTATAGATGTTACATTCTTACTGTCACTTTTGCTGCGAATCTCAGAAAAATAAATCCAATTAGGCCATTTAACTTTTTTATTTGAAGTTTTGTCTCTGTTTTTGTGGCAAGCAGTTAATATTTCTGAGCTGCACTTAACTTGATCCCTTGTCAAAGTGTTCTTTGTACTGCTACATCTTTTGTTGACGCTGTTTGAATTTGAATTCTCTTTTATATTATTTTGCTACTCTAGGTTTATATCTGCTTTCCTGTGAGGATTTGTCTGAGAAAAGATGTTAAAGGCACCCTGTAGTGATTTTGACCACTAGTAGCATTTTTATGAGTGTATAAACATGCGGATGGCGTGGTAGATACTCCTACCAATGGTTTCGTGCCATCTTTAAAAGAGTACTTCACTGATTTAGCATTCCACTTTGGCTGCCATGATGGATAGTTTAAAACAAACTGCTGCAGGACCAGAGATATCGTCTTTTTTATTCCACCTGTTCTTCTCCCTCTTACAAACCATCTACATTACCCCGAATGCAACTAGACAACCAACAACAGAGATTCAGGTGTGTTGTGTTAGGAGCGTCTAATGTAGCCTCAAGCTGATAGCACCGAGCAGAGATGGGGAGCGCGCTCCAGAGGTCTGGTAAGCACACTTCTTTCTAACGCCCAGATTTTGTAGTCGACGCTGAGTCGAGTGACATCGCTTGAGGACATTTGTCAGATTTCACGCAGCTTCTTCTGGAGCCACAAAAGGCTTCATTCAACTTTCTTCACATATGCAATAATTCTCCCCAACACATGGAGACAGAGTTTGATTGTAAAATCAATTCCCATTTAAGAAATGGAATGCCAAAACAGATACCAATATACAGTTTATATATATATATATATGAAAGATATTGGTGATTATTACTTCAAGAGCCAGTCATTGTCTTAATATAACTTGATTCCCACGCTGAACTGAGGTGTTTGTTGGCTTAAGAAGAAGCAGGGCTTGATGCAGCTCAGAGCGTCACTGTTAATGAGAGGAGATCGATAAGGTCAGTCCGATGGTCGGCGATGCATTCGAATGTGAATAAAAAGCTTGCAATCCTCTTTCCAGTTGAAATGTTCCTTTTTAAAAAAAGCCGCTCAGTTAAAGTGAAGCACAACGGCGCTTTCGCATTGAGCATGTCGTCGTATTGTAACTCTCAGCTTGGAGCTGTCAGGCTGTAATGATCACTTGCGTGAGTATTTCTCTGCTGGATTTCACTCCTCAGATGCCCGTGTTGCGTGTAGAAAATACCATAAGTGGCCATTAAACTCTGCTTTATCTGTTGCACTGTTGGACAAACACTTGTCTGCGCTGTGGAATGATGTGGAAATGAAGGCACTTCAGTTGAGCTGTGTACAAACTGACTCGTGCACGCACCTAATGACTCTGGCCCGCTCTCAACACAAAAGCTGAGGCATATTATTATCAGTCTTGGATCACCAGATGCTTGCAATAAATGTTTTAATTGCCTGTTTGTGTATCCCTCAGTACCTTCACAGCCTCAGCTGCTCCTGTTACATCTGGCTCACAGTCAGACAGGTGCTTTTTTTTTTTATTCAGGAGCATCCCACTCTGTTATAAAATAAATTTCATTACAAGACACCTATCAGCAACAACTTCAGTGTATTATATTTTCACAGTTTAATTGATACTAAGTAGGTTTTTGATGTCTTATTTTCAGATTTATGCAGGTAGTTCCGTGAGGGTTTCTCATGTAGTGTTATATAGTGATTTGTTGCAGGATTATATTTAATCAAGCTGATAAAATAAAGATGAAGTGTAGCATAATGACTGCAGCAGGATGGAAATTTAAAAACCTGAACACAGCCAGTCCAGAATAGAATTTAATTAAAGTAACTGTGTAAGGTTAATTGAGGGAATCAATTAAAAAAAAAAAAAAACTTCTCTGTATGCGTGTGTTCATGTAACTTAGGTCAGACATGCAAGTCACGTACAGTCAGGATGAAACCAACAGCCTTCACTAGTAGTGGTGACAGGTATGTGCTGGTCAAGTGGTACTTGAAAATGAAAATATGTGTGTGTGTGTGCTGTATCCTCACACGTGGAGGATGAAGGCTTTAAGACAAATTGACTCAAACATGATCAAATTTGTTCCTAAGCTTCAAATCAGCCCTCTAATGTACTTTTGGCTGGAGAGGTCTGTGTAATCAACTGACCTCCTGCTCGAAACACACACTCTAATGTGTCACCACGGAGCCAGCACCATGCCTCCTATCCCATTCACCCAGCCAAGACAGACGCAGTCCTTTTCCCATTTCTCATTTTTCTACATTATCCTCATGTAATATAGAAACCGTATAATCCTATAAACCAGTCTTCGCCTTCATTCAGCCTATCTCATGCACCCCCACCCCCCAAAAAAACGAGGTTTGAAGGTAGACACAATCTCTGAAATCATGCACTCACACAGTCGTAACACACAGCCACGGTAAAAGTAAAGCTCTTTCCCCCTGACATTCCCCTTTATTTTTTCCACATCCAAAGCTTAAAGGATTTTGTCCCCCATCTTTTACATTAGGAAGGAATCTTTTAATGGCCTGTATAAACAGAAGGAAATATGTGTCCATATGGGCACCTGAGTATTGACAGCTGTACTCAACAGTGAACTACATAGTCTTGATTTGTTTCTCCCCTTACTGCATAGCAAGCTGGAGCAAAGAGTAGAGCTCATTGTTCAAAATGCCTCGGCAAGTATTCTTCACACATGGCTTACAGTGAGTGCAACAATGGGCTGCATTAGACAGCTGAGAACTTAAATGAATTGTTGCGTGGAAACCGTAATCGTTACACAAGCTTAGCTACAGCGTAGCAACAGCTCTAAATCCAAAAAAGTGCCTGGATTTCACTTCATTAATCCTGGAACGAGTGTATGAGAGATCTGCAATGTGAAACTAGCTGAGGAGGTCTGGAAGTGTATTCTGGCACATTCCCGCTGTCTTTGCTGGCAGTGTCTTTCTCCTCCATTGTGGAAATGGTGAGCTTTCACTGGGTTTCTAATTACCAGTGGAGGGGCATGTCTGCGGTCTCTTGTTACACTGTTAGCTTTAATGTCCGTGGGCTATAAATAGTGCAGGTGTAGGCTCTCTGGTGAGCAGCAGCCTCTGCTCGCAGTCTTTATAGAGGGAGGAAATAGAGCTCCGCATGCACAAACAGTGTGCTTCATTGATTTAACTTAATGTTAACCGAGATGAGGTAAGCTGTGTTTATGCACTGCAGTTTTCTTATGGAAAGGACTGTATGGCTCCATTTCATTTTCAACCTGGGAGGGAAATGAGACACAGCATGAAGATATGAAATATTCACCTCAAATAACCCCAAAACAGTAAATATGGTGTACTGCGTACAGCACAGTATCTGCATTTCTGATACCGATTGAAGGTATCGCTGAAGGTCCCCCGTTTCTCAGTTATCATATTTATTTTTTTGAATATTAACATGAGGTGCTTGGTTGGTTGATAAATAATGTTCCTGCTCTGCATGTAAAATTTGTATTTCACATGCACTCCATCAAAAACTACAGTAAGCAAGTGAAAATATCTGAATCGCTGTGATATTAAGATTCAACCTTTCAGTTTTGAATCATGACAAATATGAAAAATGTAACCCTTTTAGGATTTATTTGGCCTGGACATGAGTTTGCAAATGGGATTTCGCAGCCCCCGCTGCCTCAGTCAGTCAGTTTTATTGATATTTTCACTTATTATTGTAGCTGCATGATTATTTCTTTGGATGACCTGAGGGTACCGTCTTGATGCTGAACTGCACTTTTGAGGTAAGATTCTCATTCACTGCGGTCTGGAGCAACAAGTTCTAAGATACATAACGAAGGACTGAGTGAGCATCAGTGCAATTTAATGATCTTCTTTCTGTACCCAGTTGCTAAGCAACCTGCACCATTCTGTCTGAAGCCACGGCGTCCCGAACGAAACATCACGTCATTGGTCTGAGGAGTGGAGGAATGATAGCAGCAAATGCAAAAGCTACAGTCGTCATTTCGCTTTCTGCAGGTTGACTCAGTGCGCTCACTGGCTACATTTCCAATAGTATGTCTGTATGCATTAGGGCAAATGCATCATTGTAACCAAAGGTGTGATAATATGAAGAGATTTAATTGCCTCCTCCCGGTGGTCTAAGCATGAAGACGTGACTGTTACAGTAGTCAAGGACTACTGTAACAGTCACATGCTGGAGCCCACTGGAGCCCATTGTGCAAGCCTGCTGGGTTAATCTAACAACCATTCCTTGTCTGGAGAGCCCACTGCGGGGCCTCTTTTGTTCAAATGCCATTTACTGAACACCGGTGTAGTATGGGGAGAGAAAAAAAAGAGTGAATTAAACCAACTGCTTCTGTTCTGTTTCTTCCTCTGAAAAACAGTGCTTCAGGGCCTGACAGCAGTCTAGTTATGGCAGCAAGCGGGAGAGAAGCACATTCAGGACAGGAAGACTTCAGCATCACCCACTATTCACTCCCTCCCTTAGTCAATTTTCAGCTGTGAATCATAGAGGTGGAGGGGAAAAGAGAGAAACAAGAGGGAGTTAGAGCTGTTGCTACAAAGCCACAGCTTGAGCGAAATCAAGCATTTGTTGTTTCCCTTCTTCCCAAATCCCGGGAGAGGGCTGCTTCTCCTTCTGCGGTTGTTGATCTGGCTCCACTGCTCACAGAAATAACAGAAAACAAAGCTTTTCTTAAGACAACACTGGACAACAAATGGGCTTGGTAAACTTGTGAGAAAACAGGCAGCAGAATGCACTTGGTGCCCACTGAGGCAAATTATGTTTCTTTGCATGATTATAGGAACTCCATATCATTCATGAAGCATCTCTGCAGGATTAAAGGTGTCATATCTTTGTGTTTATGTTCTGCATTCATTATAGTTTTACTTTGTTTTAATGACAGCTTCGGCGCATGCACTGCGCTACATCTTTCAATTAAACAAGCAGTATAATTGAACTGCTTACTCATTCTTTAAGTGCTGCAGTCAGCCTTCGTGCCGCATCTTTTTCCTACATTACAGTAATTCTCCTGAACAGATGTGGTGAGCAGTCTACTGCTTGTGCTCATTTCTCATGCTCAGATGTTTTCCTTTGAGCCAGTCAACAATATCTGGAGACACTAATGATTACCTCAAGTCTCATTAATAAAAGTAAACTAATAAAAACATTGCTTCAGTGTTTATTCTTTCGTGATTATTCTCATGACAATGGAAGTATACAAATGCAAATAGAAATGCTGTGCATAACCCTACTTAATGCATGTTTAGTTTCCTTGATATTTTACACATACATAATGTATGATACATAATTAGATTTTTACTACAAAGAGCACTGCGCCTCACTGATTTTATTGATTATCAATTTTCTTTACGCCACAATAATGCAGACATGGTGGAGGTGCCTATTTCAGCCCTGAGTGGCTGGCTGCAAAAAAAAAAAAAAAAGCTCCAGCAAGAAGATAAGGTAGACTGCGTTTACCTTGAGAGGCAAAAACCCAGGGCAAAAAAAAAAAGCACTCACCGCTGCTTGTTTATTCCTGTGAGCACACGGTCGTAATTGAAGGCAACCGAGATGAGTGCATTAACATTTTTATCATCTCCTCTTTGGCCTCTTTGGACAGCAAGATGACAATGTTTAGAACAATTTTAGGAGGAAAATCAAATAAAAAAAAAATGTTTTTTTGAAAAGTGGGAGTGATGTGTGCCCTCCATCCTGCTGGAAATGATGCTGTTGTCTTGTTATAAAGTATTTTTAGAGCGCTAACATTTTTTAAAGCACAACTCATAATGTAAATTACATATTTACTGGCAAGCTTGACGACTATTACTACTGCTCTTAGCATAGCGCTGCCAAGCCTTCATTGAATTTCCTTCCGGATAAATAAAGTATCTATCTATCTATCTATTATTTGCTGCCCTTCAATAGAAATTCCACTGTTCTTGCACTTCATCAGCGTCCTTCCAGTACCGGCGTACCGGTGATCATTTCAAAAGCCTTTTTTTTTTTTTTTTTACTGAAGTTTTCAAGTGAATCAGTCTCCAAGGCTTCACTTCTTCCAAGCTCAGTTTTTTTTTTGCACTGAGCAAATTTTCTGTCACCATGTGGCGAGCTTGTCAGTTTGTAGTTAGTTGAAAACAAGCGGCAGTACGAGCACTATTTGTGTGTGTTTGGCACGCATGTGAGTTTGCCAGCGATGCTGGCTGCTTCCTAAATCTGGTTGCAAAGCTTGGCACAATATGCTCGTCGCTTGTACATGTTTGACTGAA
Source organism: Miichthys miiuy (assembly GCA_036365135.1). Classification (NCBI taxonomy): domain Eukaryota; kingdom Metazoa; phylum Chordata; class Actinopteri; family Sciaenidae; genus Miichthys; species Miichthys miiuy. The sequence goes on from CM071616.1 coordinate 22,089,293, forward strand.
GTTGGATGCAGCACTTTGTAGGAAGAAAATGTGTCATGTGGGACTCATGATACTCTTACATATGTTTTTGTTGGTGATGCATCAGACGCGGTACTTGTTGCCCAGAGACTTCTTTCATAATGTTGGCAGGTGCTTGAGTACATTAGTGGGAAATGTAGGTGGCTGGCAGAGCTTTGTTTTCATTTGAAGTTATTTCAGTTAAATAGGTATGTCCTGTATCGTCCCGGTTGTTAAGTTAGGCACATTTAATAATGTTTCTCTTGTATCAAGATACTCAAAAAGTATTGGCTGCAACTTTCCCCATTTTCAGCGTCCATGCACAATTACTTTTATTACAGGCGAGGAGAGCTATTTAGAGGTACATGACTAAACGTATTTGCTCCAAAATGCTGAATCAAGGTTACTGTCTATACCAACTGTTAATGATGTATATCAGAAATAGTCTAGTAACTTACAGTAGATGGAGCCGTAATGGGACATTTCTGGCAGCTAATTTGGCTAAACTGAGGGGAAATTTGAAGGGTCGGGGCACGCAGGAAGAGCCGCGTGGCAAAGATAGCCTGTAATGCGAAATGGATAGGTGCATGTCGGTGTGCTGAAAATAATGAGTAGGTCGTTATTGTAGTTTGGCCCGCTGAATTTTACTTTTACCAACACGGTCGGCAGTTGGAGCTGCAACAGAGGCTGTGACACACGGTTCATGGAGGCAATTAAGGTACTTAAAGCAGCTATAATCCATTTTTTTTTATAATGCATCAAATGACAATGTGAAAATGTGAAAGCTGTCACTGGTAGTGATGATTCTGCAGAGAATAATCACCTGAATGTGCAGCTCTGACCCACAACTTTACAGTTCTCGGTTGCAGCAGGCAGATATTGAAAACCCCTGACCTAGAGCACAATGGGTTACAATAGATAAAGGAATATCAATGGATTAAGCTTCACATAGCCAATACCGATCAGTTAAAAAAGCAATTAGTTTGGCTCATCCTTTGTACACATAATAGCCAATCGTTTGTTATATTGATCTGCATACATTACATCACATTTTTCAGGTTATAAGTGTCCAATTTTAAAAGTGTAACTTTCAGTTAAATATGTTCCTTGTAGGAATATAGTGTCTCTGGCAGATTATAAATAACTCTCATTATACCAAGCCAAGAGCTGATTTTTTTTTTTTTTTTTTAACGATGACTGAGTTGTCAGTCGTAGACAGCTAAACAAATTGGCCCGTTCCACAGAAAGTGAATTTTCTTTGGTAATAGTGAATGGCAGAATCCAATAAAAGCTCTGCCCCGGTGCAGTCACCGTAAGCAATCCGTGTGCCTGTTTAAGCAAATGGTTCATTTGCCTTTACATCTGTCAGCAATTAGGTGTAATTATTTAAGCCAACAAGGGCAGCTTCAAAGGGTGAAATCCATCCCACAATGCCGCTCGGCCTGGGATTGTTTTCAGCACAACATTGTTTTCCTCCTTGTTGTTTGCTCTCATTTGATCAGGACAGTCTGCACTTCATCTTGTTTCGCGGTATGCTTTGCTTATTCAGGTTGTCACCACATGGCTAGCGTGAGTGCTATCTTGCTTTTGTTTGCTTTTTTTACGCCGAAATCCTTTTATTCAGATTCTTCCGCACACAACAGACGACCTGTCAGTTGATGTCTATGTCTGAAATAGTCTAATGTAGGCTTTGCACAAACACACACGACAAAAAAAAAATCAGTGCTGTGATTCAGAAACACAGCAACACAAACACTTTTGGTTCACGTCTTTCTGCGCCTGTTAAAGGGCCACTCTGCCTGCTCTGCTTACTCGGTGATTAACATGAAAAAAGCCAGGCTATATCTGCTCCTCATGTTTATTTAATCAGGGTAAATGTTGTGGGTTCTTGTGGCTCATGCTGAATATGTTTGTTTTTCATTAAGTCCTGTGCTCTGCTGTCGTCTCTGCAGAAAGCCTAATTTCCCCCCTGTTAGGATGCACGCTGGTAGCGCATGCATGCACACAAACACAGGCACATATGCAACGTTGCAAATACAGAACTGTTGACATTATGAGTAATGAGTGAGATGTCTTGTTGCAAATCTGGACAATGTTCTAAGTTCCTTTTAGCAACAGTATTTTTAGGAATAAATCCAGCCTCCCACCCACTACGCCTGGTGGTAAATTGTCACTCTGGGCACGTCTCGCTTTCCAAGCATGATTATTGTGGCCTCAATGCAGCCATTTGATTGCTGTCTTTGATACGATATGTGTGGCCCGCGCCGCTTTGTTTTATTTGGGGCGGGAAAATCAGTTGTTGTGTTTCTCTCAGGACGCCTGATAAGACGGAATGACACAAATGGAACCTGGTTTGCAGAGATCTCCCATTACCCGAGCTGCCCTCGATCCGGTCTGCTCTCCCAGAAAGAAAAAGAATCCCTATTTGTTGAACAGCCAGGCGCAACCAGGAAATCAGATCGTCATACACAGGATATCCCCTTGTCTTTTTCCACGTACCCTTCTGACTCAAATGGAGAAAAAAAAAAAAAATCTCTTGTATGATGAGATTAGTGCCAGGAAATTGCCTAGGTCTGCGTGGATGGGAGTTTTAGTGTGTGTGTGTGTACACTATTTTGTCAGACCTCGCTGTTGTTGTGAGAGTGCTATCATGAGAAACAAAAAAACCTAAAGCAGGTGAACAAACATCTTGTAGATAGTTATGTCTGTCAGGGGAATAATTTACTAGCTACCTGAAAAGCCCCTCTAGCCTCAGACTCGCCCCTCCCTACAATTGCTTCTGTGTATAATGCAGACATTGGCTGATCTGCACCTGAACACTCTCAGCAGCTGTGTATGTGTGTGTGTGTGTGTGTGTGTATTTTTGTGTGCACACCTGCATCTATTCTGAGACACTCCAGAAGGTAGACAGACTTTCAGATCATGCTTTTAGGAGGGAAGAATGGAGCTAGGAGGACTTCCAGTGTTGACGTTTTGCTTTGCCCCACACTTCTTCAATCTGTCTCCTACTGTACGGCACAGTATATGCTGTAAACTTGAATCTGCCTTCTCGGAATAATGCTGCGGTGCTCTCAGTTTCTCACCCTCCGTTAATGTAATGGTTTTATTGTTGAGGTGATTGAGGGAGGTCTCTGTAGCCAATTCTCATCAGCAAAAAAAGTAAGGCAGTATCACCCTTGATTTAAATTGCATAAATGTTCATTATAATCCTCATTAGTGACTTATTTACTAAATTAGATAATTACTATTGATGCACTTTTTGCTGACTGTATTTACCAAATCCAGGAATACACCTCCACATCACAGATTTTTGTGTGAACCTGTCTCATTAATAGTTAATGGTAACCGGTGTGGGGTGTGGTTTACATTGGCCTGCATTCACTGATCCATCACCGCTAGTGCTAATTAGCACTAAACACAAAGTGCAGCCGAGGCTGATGGAAAAGTCATTAGTTTTTATTTGGTCATAAACCAAAGTATACAGCAAATAAAAATGTGGACCCCGATGAGTGATCACAATCTGTCCCGAGGGGAACAAGAAAGTCTGAACCAAGTTCGACGACAATCCATCTGATGGTTTTCAGGTCACTTTCTTAAAAAACATAAAATATCAACCTCATGGTGATGACAGAGGGAAAGTCATTAGGATTCATTATCCGTAAATCCATCCAACTGATGTTGAAATATTTCACCGGATAAGTGACAACATGCAAAGTGAGAGGATCACCAAGGTCAGTAGGATTTGTCATCTTGGCACCACGGGTATCTCTGCCAAATTTCTTGGCAATCCATCAAACAGCTTTTCAAGACATTTCATTCTTGGCCAAAGTAGCGGCAATCCAACAGCCTGACATTGTCGTGCTACGCCGCTAGTGTGGCTAATAAAACCTGAATACACATTACGCTTTAGTGTTCCCTGAGACAGGGTCACACTCTAGTCAAAGCAGTTGTTTTCGGGTTGATGTACTTTTATTACAGTAAGTATAACTGTATGGAAAAATAATAGATAAAACAGTGTTCAGTGTGTGAACTACAACTGTCGTGAGGTGTTTGAACTGCAGAAGGACTCTGGAAAAGTGATGATGGTTTCATGTCCTCACTTCAGGGTCGTCACAGGTGAAATATAACACTATTATGTGTGGAGAGCTTGAATTATGTCCTGTTCGCGCAGCACAGCTGGAGAAGCTTTAGATCTCAAAATAAGAATTATGCCAAGTTGAACTGAAGCCTTGTGTTTAGCAGCTAGCTTTGATGGCACATACCATCGAATAAATACAGTTAAACCTCCCCAAACTCGCACTTTAACTTTTCCAAATATATGGCTGCAATCAGTCTGGAATTTATTAATTTGAATTTATAGGCAATGACATTTCCTGTCTTCTTTCTCCAGGATTTTCTCAAAGGCTGCTCGCTCATCTGCTAACAAAATGTGGCTGTAAATGCAACTGGAGTGATTTGTTAGTCCTCTGCAGACGTAGAATAGTTTTTTCACCTTTAATTCTTCATGTGCTGGACTGTTTTTAATCCAACACCGTTAAATCAGCCGAATGTGGTCAAGTCAACAATGACGCTTAGTTCTATGAAACTAAAATTCACAATATAAAATAGTTCTTTGCTTTCTTTTACCCTTTAACTTTCCATTCCTTTGTCTGTATTCAGGAGCTGCTGTCCTCAAGCAAAGAAGAGAAAAAGCTGCAGGTCAACTCGCTGGGTGGACTGTTGAATGATTTCTTTTTACAGGACCTTGCTCTTTCCCTGCAACTCTTTTCTCTCACTACTCGTCTCATTCTTGCAGGAAAAAAAAAAACTCTACTTGAGCTGCTCGGTGCGTGGCAATTATTCAAGATGCAGAAACTGAAGCCTCAGTGGAAGCACTAGTGCTGAATTGTACATGGATATCCATACGGTGGTCTGCCGGGTTGAATTCACATGTTCTGTAGTGTTTTCAGCAGTACGCGGCTCTGTGGACAGATGTGGGCTCTCTGGTCACTCTAGTTTTTGTCTTTAATTCAAAAGGACATGTGTTTTTTAGAGGTTTGCTGTTTTGGCGCAAAGGATTAGATTCAGTATTATTAAAGTATTCAGTATTGTTAAATTCCCACAAATGAGAATTACGGGTGTTTTTGGAGACATTATGACTTTGCTACAGGAGGTTGATTTGTGCTTTTGTAGCCATGATTTCCGGGGTTTTAGAACACAAGATTAAAAATACCAAAGAGGAATCTGATAAACATTAAAGTGGTTTTGCCAGTTAAATGGTACATTTCTATGTCTGACCTTAGAGCCAGCTGTCTTTAATCTTAAAAGAATATTTAGCAGAGAGCCATCTGGAACATAAAGCCGATAGTGATGCTGTAATTTGTTCCACCAGAACACAAGAATTGGATTAATCCTTTTAAAACAAGCTTAATTTCCATGCATTACTGGGTCATCACGGTGAAACTGTTTTTAATATCTCCCTGCTGTGCCAAAAACAGTATTATCAAAAGGAAGGAACAGAAAGCCAAACTTGAATATATTCATGTAACGACGACAACCTAAGGTTTGCAGAAGTTGCTGGACCAGTGGCGACCATATTTACGTATCGCTCTCACCTGGGTGTGATCCATTAAATTCCATACGAAGTAGTTCAGCCGCTCTAATCACACCTGTAATTGGTTACATCAGCACAAACAGCAGCAGTGAATTACGCAGCAATTTGTTACACTCAACACTGAGAGCTCGCTTAATGCTATTTCACACCTACTGAAAAAGTGATAATCAGGTCAACGACTCCCTAAAGAATGAGAGACAATTCACCACTCAACTTAACTAGATAGCTGAAGTTAATATGGGCTGTTGTCCTGGAGTACCCCACAAGGAGAGATTGTACTTATCAGTCTTTATTAGTATTCATTACATCTCCAATTATTGTTTACTTTGTCTGTTGTTGTTGATTTGAGACGTGTGTGCCGCTTTTGTGTGTGCGCGCAGATTTACTTGGCGCTCAGTGCTGAATGCAGCAGTATCGTGGGAAGCCAGATTCATTAAGCCTCTGGTGCGTTCGAGTGCTCTCCCTGCCTCTCAGTCTCTCTCCATCTCTTGTCTGTTCCTGTTTTCTGCCACCATCCATCCCTCTCCCTTTTCCCTCTCCGCTGGGAGCCCAGTTTGTAATTAAATAGTCTCAGTAAGACGAGTTGATCAGACTCTTTGATCGCCTTTCACTGGCTTGTCTGTCTGGTGGCTCAAATGCCAGCGGGCTGTGAGAGACCAGAGGAGGTCCAACTTGGTTAATATACTGCGGCAGTCATTGAGTTCAGAGGAGGGACGGTAAAGGTTCTTCATGGTGATGTTCAATCAGAAGACAAAGGAGATTGATGAGAGAGAGGTGGAAAAACTGAGCCAAGCAGGATACGAACGTATGAGATGAAATGAAAACTCCTAAAATGGCTGTTGTCTAAAGTACTAAATTAATCCAAGAAGACATGTGAAGTTCTCCGATATTGAAGGTTAACAGTTGTTTCTATTATTTGGTGAACAGGAATACCGTACATGACGTCTTAAAAGTTAAAAGCAAGCACACAAATTAAAGTTTTTGATTGGTTTAGACATATCCCATGCTGCAATGATTATCGAACCCCAGTCCTGGAATAATCTGTTGACCACACTCTGTCCCTTCAATTCATCATCTTTATGTACCGATTTAATTCAGTTTATTATTTTAAACTCTATTTATTCCTTTTGGCAAGCAGAGCTTTCCATTGTTTCATTCAACCTCTCCCTGACTGTGAAGGCAGCATCATAGGCTTACTGTTCCACATTTATTTCACACGGAGGGAGACTCGTCACAATTCCACCGTATATGAGTTGTTAATGAGTGACGGAAATTTGCACACACTGCACAATATTAATCGACTGCAGGTACTTCTGGCAGTAGATCTAGATCCACTTTGCAAACACATCTTATCTCTACTGTAATGACACATTAACTGTGAAAATTATCCAGTAGATATCCTGCAGACATATTTTAAGACATATGAAGCTAATCTTCTTTGAATAACGATTTTTAATGAGATAATATTTCATTATTCATCTTAAAATTACATCTACTCCCTCTCTCTCTCTCGATGTCTAAAAATATGCAAGTAAATAAATTTAATCTTAAAATGTCAGAAGTTTTTATGTCACATTAAGATATGAAATATTGCACCATCCTTGTATAAATCTAAAATTTGCAAAAAGATTTAAAATAAAGTTGATTATAATAGCTGCCTCTCAGATTGTAACCTGTTGTAAGAATACCTGCAGACATGCATTACCGCTAAATGCCACAGTGTAATTACTTTGTACACTGCCAGACAATCACAGTAATGAAAGCTAGCAGAGAGTGAGGCATATTGAGCAATTACTTTTTTTTTCAGTGTCATCATAAGACGCTGAAATAAGGAATTTGTCCTGCTATTGTTCTGAGAGCAGGCAAAACATAATGTGCTTCATTTATTCCGAGCAATCAGTTGGTTTGGAGGCTTAGAAGCATGCAGAAAACTGGCACAATGGAACCTCTCTCAGCCTCATCATAACTTTGTCACATATTCTGTGCACTGACAATGCACGTCATGTTGCATTATTTGCCTTGGATGAGTGTGGGCGGAAAAGGCAAACAAGATTAGTTGGTGCATACACTTGTTTTTCTACGAGTGAATTGAGGCCTTTAGAAATGGTTTAGTGAGTCAGTGCCAGTAGCACACCCATCAAACTCATCTGTCTGACAGCAGTGCATATCTGTAACACTGCTGGAATAATTCTCCACAGGCGTGCTAAGGTTGCTTCGAGGTGGTCCTTCAACTCGTAACTGCTGCTGCTTGAGATGTGGTGGATGTTTTTTTTCTCACCAGTATTTTGTGGAAAATCTGCCTTGATGTCATTCCTCGTGTGTACTGTGATATAAATATGAGGCACACTGCGGTTTCTGTGGGCTGTGGGATAAATCCTGGACTGAGGCAGGGTTTTGTGGGGTCCAGCGCGAGTGATGTTATATAAACCACCCTGAAGAATGTTACTGGACTGAGACAGGTTTTTTTTTTCCTTCACAATAAAGTAAAAGTAGAGAAAGATGTCCCAGTATGCATGAGCCAAATTTGGGAGGGTCACTGGTGGAAGAAATATCCAGGTCTTTCATGTAGGTAGTTCAAACTTAAAGCAATATCATCAGGGATTCAGTGGGCTGTGCTGGTTCAGGCATGTTGTCTAAGGTACCATTGAGATCTATGAAATACAATCCAAGCAGTCCAGTTGGAGTAACAGATGAATGTGTTTAAAGGCCAATCAAACATGGAAATCCTGCAGAACAGTTTATAATACTCACAGGCCACTATTTTATCCGAATGACAGTGAGGTAAACTAGAAGTACATGGTTCATGTTACAAAGTAAACTACCAGGAATGTGCGCTTGCATGCGTTTGATTTGAAGTTGCTGCCTTGCCAGATGATGTCACGTTGCATTGCATCAAAAGTTGAGCCATGTTCAAATTTTTATGACTGACTACTGCGCAGACGGACTGGCCCCATTTGAATGAATAAGAGGGCTGAAGGCAGCCGTACTCCCAAATTTGACTTCAGTAAAAGTATCAAAAATACTCAGTTGGCAGCAGAAGAACCCCTTTCAGCATGATTGGCTTAAAAATAATGTTGGGTTAGGGTTATGTTGGGTTGTTGCAGTACTATGAAGGCAGCTCTTTGTCATAGATAGATTAAGTAAAGCTAATTTTACCACATTGGAGTCTTTTAACATATAACAAGTGTCATATTTCACAATTGATCATATATTTAGATATAAAACATTTATTTTCAAAGTAACCAGGAAGTAAATAAAGTGGAATTGAGTATAAAGCAACATAAAAAATGGAAAGTACAAGTTCTTAGTTGCTTTCCACCAGTGGAAAATGTCTGTTCATAATCTATCTGAACCCTAATTAAGCCTAATATTGTGATAGCACAGTAATGAGGAAAATAATCCTTGTCATTACAACTACTGTTCATGTAGCACAGGTATGGAGGATTTAGAAAGCAAAAGATGGCGAGAATATTGGAAAATATTGGAACGGCAAAGAGGAGTGTTATCTTTGCTGGAGTAATGATCCTCATACCTCCATCATCATGGTTAAACAAACCAACAAACTCCCCCTTCAGCTAACACTCCATGTATATATCACATTTCATGGCCTCAAAAGCGTTCATGTATGCAGACATCAGTGGTGCGAATGCCACTAGATACTCGCAACCTCTCCAGCCTTCTTGTTAAAATGTTGCAGGGTATTGACACATCATTAGTGTGTCTGTGCCAGCTTTGCACCTTCCCCTTCAACAGTCAGCCTCCACTCAGATGGCTGCCTCACCAGCTTAAATGTGTCCCTGGGGGTATTAACATCAACGGCTCTTTGGTCTACAATGGAGCAAAACAGGTCACCTCTTCAAATAACAAAGTTGATTTGTTCCATAAGTTTTGCTGTGGGCAGCTGTGATACATTACACAGTCTCTCAGCAGCAGATGAGTGGTTCTATTGATCAGCCCTGTCAAACTGTATAACCCCATGTGTGCGCCCTGCAATATTGGAGTTGGAGCTTATCGGTTTTTCAGAATCCAGTTTTCTTCATGAAAAGAAACGTCTTCTGGTGTAGTTTTTATCCGTCAGACAACCGGAATGTTTTGGCATTTCTTGCAGTGGCCAGCTCAGAAATGTGCCTTACAGGTAAACAGCAGCTCAATCAATGTTGCTACTCATCTTTATCTCGGCCTCTTTCACTTCATGTCAAGTTTGAATGTTGTTGAGAGTCTTTAGAGTTCAAACGTAAGTCACTTCAATTCATCCTGTAAAGGCCGTGACTGTCTTTACCAAATGTCATGACGGTCCTTCCAGTAGTTGCTGAGACATTTGACTCAAAGCCATAAATAGCAACATGGTGACAACATAAAGGGAAACATCATATGGGAACCATGAACATCCATATAAAATCATGCCCAATTTCATCTCTGGATTTTGGGATATTTCACTCAATAAATGCGAACTACTGGGTGGCACCAGATGAAAATTCAGAGGATGACTCTAAGTACTAAATAGTATGGCAATCCATCCATTTCAGTCTGGATCAAAATGGTGGTCCAATGTGACAAAAGAAAAAAAATCCAAAAGGAAGTTGTAATAAAACACAATTCCCATTGGTTTTTGTTTTTGCACTGTGTTGGCTGCCAAAAATGCGTACCTATCTGCAACGTTGCTGGTTTAAATCTCGCTGCGGTCCCATTTTGCTCTCTCTGTCCTCATTATTCCTTTTTCAATTTTGTACTTTCAAATAAAATCAAACTGCAGAAAAACCCCAAATCTAACAAAGAACCGTTTTTCTGCTGTTCTTTGTTGAAGATAATTTTGTGGATACTACACTGTATCTAAAGCCTTTCTGCACGATTGCCCCTCAATTTGGAGCAAATTCACTGCACTGCTTACTGTAGAGTGGAGATTTGCTATCTGTCAAAACAGGCTCTTATGAGTGGATATTCAGCTCTCTTTTTTTTTCTTTAAGCTCTTGAGTGTGCTAATGAGCCTGTTTTCTTAGGTATAGAAATTTAATGAAACACTGATTTGACTGTTGATGGACCGTATGATTGCAGAGTCCTCAAAGGCCAGCTGCAGAGCTCATACATGCTGTAAAACACATTACCAGCACTGGTGATAAAATGTTTATTTTGGCGCTAATTTAAGCTTTCTTATGTGCTGTTTTCTGTCTAGAAGAACATGACACTGAACCCCCAGGAGTGCAGAGAAAACCAGGCAGGGCCCCTGCACAAGAAAAAGCCTGCCAGGGTCCCCAACGGCCTGAGCCTGGAGCCCTGCAAGAACAATCACCACCACCAACAGCCTTCAGACCAGGAGAACAACCCCCGGCTGGCACACACACAAGGCAAGAGGAAGAAGAAACACCAGAACAAGAAACACACAATGGTGAGTTTAAGATATTTTATCTTATCTTTATCCATATTTTTTCTCTTTGTATTGCATTGTATCAATACAGTACACATACATGTACTATATTATATACAGCAAATGTTGTTAAGTACTACATTTCCATTAGCCTCTTTGACATCTTGTCATTTCAATGTGCTGATGCTGAGAAAGAGAGAAAATCAGAAGCTAATGCCATGGCTGTAGTCAGTGAAATATATGAAAGATATATGGGTAGTATGTGCTCTATAATTTTGAAATAAGTTGTCGACACAGTGAGTTCAAGTATTTTTAAAATAATACTGCAGTTATTTTGTTTTTTTTTACCGCTTGGCTCAGAGTTTGCTTTTGTCAGTGCACCAAGTGTGTATGTTGTTATATCAAATCAGCAGTTAGGGCAAAATGTAAAACAACTATATTCTTTAACGCGAGCGTCTGCAGGGGCGTTTGTGCGGCTCATTGTTTGGCACACACTGGCGCTGGAGGTGGAGAAAAGATGTAGCAGCTAGGTTTTTAGTTTCTCGGGGAAATGCGCATCTAAAAATGTGAAGGCTTGGAGGATTTTCATTGGCCATATGCTGTTGTGTTGGTTACAGTTTCTCCGAGCCTGGCCTTGATGATCTTAAAACCGAAGTAACACTTCATCTGAGGTCATTTTACTGGAAAAAAGAACTCTGCTCAGTTGTAGATTTGTATTACAGTGGGCTATGTCATGCAGGCTAAGCAGTTCAATATGTATACTGCATAATATATGATTACGTTGTGTCTCTGTTAAGACATTGGCAATGAGTACCGCCGAGGCCAAAGATCTGTGTAGAGCGTGTCAATTAAACCATGACAAGGGAACAATGTCACTGCAGAAATCTACTGCAGCACCAAATAAACACCTTATCTGTGTTTACAGCTCTGGTGTTGGTTTAATGACAGGCACAGGCTTTGTTTTTGTCATATGGGAGTGAGTCAGTCGACTGTATTTTCACACAGGTTGGTACATAGTCACACTCCACGTAGAGGCTGTTGTTTTTGTTACAATTCACTCACTTGTGAAAAAGAACAAAAAGGAAAGCAGAACACAGAGACTGAGAGAAATCTGGATCACATTTGTGCATTTTTAGGTATATGATTAGGTATAATGTTGATGAATGAAGTCAAAAATTCTCCACCGATGTGAAATATTGCTTCTAGCGTATGTGAGCGTATATCAGTGTACTGTATATCTGAACATATTTTTGTGTGTAGCAAGGTGACAAGGTCACAAATGAATATTTATGCTACACTGATGCAGTGGTGTATCTCCACCAGCAAGGACTATCTGTTACAGCGTTACTCTACCTACTGTTTATACACACACACACACACACACAAGCTGAGGCTCTGTGGCTATTCTCTGCCATTTCTCTGGGAGAGGGTCAGTCTTCTTGAGCTGCATATTCAAGGGCATGTTTGCGTGTGTCGCTGCAGGACAAGCAGCCATGAGGGAAAACAAAGACACGGCTCCCCAGACACACCGTTTACTTAAACATGGTTTTGTAGCAGCAGCAGCAGCAGCAGTTTGGTGGAATTTCTCGATTTTGGTTCCAGCTTTGTGCTGTTAGGATGTGACAGATGTTTGGGTTCGTACTGTGGCGGTCCACAAAAACATTTTCACCTGAGAGACCTTTACTATTTACAGTATTCTTAGGCAATCTCATACCCATAATATCATTGTATACATAGGCTGTTTCCAAAGCAATGGTGATGTCCTCAAATGTCGTGTGACATTTTACTATGACTGAGGATTAAAGAATCCAGAAAACATTCATTATATTTCATTATATTTATATATTCATTATTTGAGAAGCTATAATCAGAGACCTTGGACACAAAAATGTGTCAAAACAATAAATCAGTTTTAAAAATAGTTGCCAGTTAATTTAATAGTTGCAAACTAATCAATTCATCTCTACTGAATATCTACTGTATATCGTTAGACGTTTTGTCCTCCACTGCTGAGTAGACGATCCCCTCAGCCTGTAGTCATTAGTAATGTGGGTTTGGTGTCCCAACTGTTTTGAAAGGGTCCTATTTTTAACAAGTCACATGACAGAGAAAGTACAGTAGTGGTGCGAGTGCAGAATACAGTGGCTGTATCCTGTAGGCTGTGTGGCAGACCTTTTGATATGAGGGTCACCACCGCTGCGTGCGTGTCATGTATGTCTCTGTACTGGCTAATGGACAGATGGTGCTACCTGCCAGTTTCAAGGTTGTCTTGCACTGCTGTGATGGCTGTACATACAGTACAGAAATGACTGTGCGGAGGCATGTCTATGCGATGCTGTGCATTAATAAATAGTTCATCAGCTCCTTGATTTCAAATGCGTATCGCGACCGTGCGTTAGGACTGCACAGTTAATCCAATATTAAGCGTGATCACGATTTCGGTTCCCTCCACAAATAAATGGACATGATTATGTTTAAAATGCATGCTCTGTTTGTACAAAACTCTGCTGCATGTCAAATCAAGTGCTTCCTAAACAAACAGCCAGCCATTTGGCTTCACTTCTGGGGAGATGTCATGCCGCTGCGAGTGCACCCTGCAGCAAGAGCCTATGCAAACATTTACTGTATGTTGCGGCTGCGGTCATAAGTACAAGAGTATTAAACAACAGAGGGCAGACGAGGGAAAAACAAAAATTAAAATGCCTTGAGGGGAAAGTGAAGAGCTAGCCCCTTGAAACAGATCATCATCCGTTGTTAATATTTGGGATTTATGGCAAGTGATGTTAAGCAAGAACAAATCTCATGCAAAGAGCGCTTGAGACCGTCTGCGCCACAAAGCAACACAACTAACGTGTTTAATCACCTGAAAAAATACTGCAGTGTGATGACGGCCAAGAAAAATAACCTTGCTAACGTTAACTCATCTAATCCCCATGTCTTAACTCAGAGCAGTGCCCTGTTTATTTTGAGTAATAAGTTATGGTGCGGTGTATGGTACGGTGATTTTGTTTCGATTTTGCCTCTCCTCAGTCGACTCGTTTTGGCCCTAACTGTGCAGCCCTACTGTGTGTGTGTGTGTGTGTGTGTTGAATACTTTGGCAGGTGGCTGTGGTCGCATGTTTCGGTCAAGAGTGGTGTTTAGGCTGCTGGCACAGGGGAAGCCAAACCCAGATCTCCCGAGTGCACACACACACACACAAATGCTAGCAGACACGTTCACGCACATGCAAGCTCACACACGTCACCCACCGCATTCTCACCCACTGTCTTTCTCACCTCCCTTCCCCGTCCACCCACATATGTGTTCACACACAAACAAACATGAACCCGGTGCGCATTACCGTAACCCTCCACACACATCACAGGTGGCTGTGACATGATAGCAGCAACACCGATGGGTTTAAACGTAAGCCATATTGGCTTAGTCACCAGTGAGAGCTCTCTGAATTACAATGTGTTCTTTTAATCTTGGCAATTATCAGAAATTGATTTTTAATGATTATGTTACTGATGATTATGATAATCTAATGTGAGGCCCGGACATCGTCACCGTTTTCAGTGATTTAAAAAAAAGAGTTTTCTGTTTCCTGCAAGATGCTGATAGACCTGTCAACCTTGGTGCTTATTAACAGCCTGATCTGTGATGCTTTATGACATATGCATAATTGAAAAGATCCTCATCTGTGCTGTATGGCACGTTTTGTCCTCTGTGAAGCCGCGGACTTCCTCTTTTCTTTGGCTTCACTGTAAATAAACATCGAAGCATTGTCCTCCCGCAAGGTTACATTTTAAATGTCAGAGGTCCGTCTCAAGGTTTAATTCTCCATTTAGAAATGCTCCAGCCTGGTTTGCGAGAGCACCTGTTATCAGCACTTTCTGTTAGCTCTGACTCTTAGCAGAATGAGGGATGAAGAGAGAAAGAGAGGGAATTTGGTCTTGAATAAAGCGGGATGTGTTTTTCTTCTTTTTTTTTTTTTGTGTTCCTCTTCCAGGCGAGCTCGCAGATTGCAGCAAATGTTTTCGATCTCTGGCACTGACCCAATGTACTGAACTATGAGATATTTATAAGCGCCTCTGACATATTGCCTCACAGAGAAAAAGAGCCCAGCAGATAGAGAAAGCTTCAGCGAAGATGGATGGGAGTACAGTAGCAAGCCGCAAATTATGACTCTCTAACTCTTCTCGTCTTTTATCATATTGGAGGAAGCATATTTTTTCCAATGGTATGTTTTTGTTTGATTGTCAGATTTTGAGAATTTGATTTAAGGCTACATTTACCATATTTTAGCTGCAAAATAAGTGGATCCTTGACCTTCAAGGGCACAAAGTATTGAACTAACCGTTGCTTTTTGTGGTCAGTCAGCTCAAGGCAGTTTGTCTGTGTGTGTGTGTGTGAGAGAGGCAGAAGTCATATAGACAAACATACTCATTGATATAAACACAGGAAGAGAGATTTGATTCTCCCTCTGGCAGACTTGCATGTCTGGGCAGCCTTTCCCTTAATTAAACAAGTTTACAGTCTCTTCTCATGGATTTCTTCAGTTAAGAAAAGTGTATCGCAAACAAAAACAGGAAATGTTACGATTCAGTCACATGCAGGATTATAGCAGAGTGTATTAGAAGCTGTTTTACACATTCGTTGCGTCAGACTCTGGTTTTAAGCTGTTTTCAGGAGCTCAGCTGGAATCTAGAGACTTATACTCGCTCCACGAGTTAAGAAAACATTGAAAACCCCAGAAGGTAAAACATTTTACGTCGGTTTTCTTGTTTGTTTATTCGTGCGCCCCAAGTGACATCTCAGAACAGATTTTGACAGAATTTGAGGAAATGTTACTTCGCACCAATTAAATATTACACTGGTGGTGGAAACTACAGGTCATATCCTTGTATCTGCCTGAACGGATTTAGACTTGCAGGTACATGTTTCTGGCACTGGTGTGTGTGTGTGTGTGCGTGTGTGTGTGTGTGGTGGGTGTTTTTCTGTTCTGGTAAGGCTCTGTTCATCTCACTGATGTTGGATTGGTGGCCTGTGGTGTGTGCTGCTTTGTACAGTAGCTCTGGTGAACAGAGGGACGTGCTGTGAGGCCCATCTGCTCTCTGGCACTGGGGGAGTGGGGAGATGAGGAGTGGGGAGGGGGGCGAGACGAGTAAGGAGGGCTCAGGTTGGACCCCCCTCTCTCTGATCCCCCACATTTCAGTCCAACCACCTGCCCGTCTGTCTGCTGGTCCGTCTGTCTGACTGTCATTTCTTCATCTGTTTTCCAGACATTTGGGTGCAATGATTTATACTGGATGGGAGTCTCTCTGCAAGGAATAGTAGGTTTCCTGTATATGAAGTTTTCCAGTTCACTATTTACTACAACTACTTTCGCTACCACCACCACTATTTCCATGACTACTATAACTCCTAATCTTTATTCAGGCTTCTGTGCAATCTTATTTTTATGTGACAACGATTGCACCATGTTTACATTAGCAGGGAGATCCTTTACATCAAATCAAACGCTCCCGGTTTCCTCCTAAGCTGTGTCAACAAATGACAAGTGTGTGTTATTCCACCTGACAAGCTGTGCACACATCCAAAATATGTCAGGATCATGGAAACTACGGTGAGAAAGATCAAATAAGTGCATCCATCACATTCTGACAAAACTACTACTGTGTACTGTAGAAACGTGATGCACCCAGTCTGCTGTGTGAAACCAGATTTACAGCGATGACAATCAAAAGCTGCTGTTACTTGGCAAACAAATGTAATGTAAAAAAACAACAACAACAACAACAAAAATAAAATGAAATAAAACTAAGTCCAAGTCACATGCATGGCTGATGTGCTCCTCCTTAAAAAAAGGAAGGCCATTGGCTGCGTCCCAAATCACTCAGTGCCAATTCAGTGTTTTGTTTAGCATCCACACCAGTATGCAATTCAGCACAAAACTATATCTTCTTCTGTAAACCCACAAGGATCAAATCAATACTGCAAAACTCTTCCACCAAATCGCTTCGAGGTAACGAGTGTTTCATGTGAAAGACTTTAGGGGTAAATGAGATTTGGACGGTGCAAATGTTTGGTGTCAGATGACTCGATTTAGTCGGCTAACGATGATTTTTCTCTGTGTAATTTAACATGTGTTTTTATATGGCCTCATAAATGTGCAAATAAGTTTAATCTTAGTTTAAGTACTTTGCACCACGATATCCTTGGGTAAACCTCTCCAGCACATGAAATGAACCATGGATTAAGTGTGATCTTGGCATCAGGCACTGTCAGCTGGTTGTGGTGTTCTGTTGGCTCATTATAAGTCAGTGTAGTGTAAGTGGGATAACAGGCGGCGTCACCGGGCAGACCACCCTGGCATTACTATTAGTGGGTCTTGGAACTGAGAGTGTCTTTTTATGAGCCTTTTCTTTACTGAGTAATAAAGAGGTATTACCTTTTTCCACATGTACACTAGGGCCACCAAGTCCACCACGTGTGTTGTTTTCTAGTTTAAACAGTCTTGCATTAAAAAGACACAAAGTGCATGGTGGAGATCGCTCTGAATATCCGCTGCATACGACAATATTATATTTACAGGTCGTCCATCTGAGTTCTTTTATCAAAAGTAAAATAAAAGGCAGCACTTCAGAGTTGTCACCATTTGTCAATCACATCTAAAACGTGTAAAAAGAGCTGTGGTCTTTGGTCCTTGTCCCAGCGGTGAGGAGTAATTGCTGTGGAGACTGCTGAGCGGTGTCTAGCCCGGGGGTTTGAAGGCTGTTCCTTGAGAGGCTCTAACCAGGTCAGCCAGTCAACCGGAGGGCTCTGGTGTCTGGCCTCTGGCTCCCCGAATCATCTCACCGGGTAGATTCTCACTCCACCTGCCCTGATGGAAAAGCCCTGCCTTCGGCCTGCCACAGGCTGTATTATCATTCAGCATCAGTCTCTTACCTGGACCGGACTCTTATTTCAACCTGCTGATGGCCAAATATGTAATGAGATCAAGCTAAAAGCACTAATGGCAAATCTCCCGGGTTGGTTATGTTGCGTGTGTGTGTGTGTGCAAATATTTGGACTGAAGCCCTGATTTTGTCAGGACGGGGGCAGGCTTACATGCTTTTCAATCTGCAGTGAAAATGTAATATAATGTTCAGCTCTTTCAGCTTCGCGGGTCACCCTTAATAAGCTTATCCGCTAAGCCAATAAGAGATTCGAAGAAAAGCAATGTCCTGATTGTCAGATAAGATGCTAAATCCATTCTGTTGGGGGCCTCGGTTGTGGGGAAGATAATTGTTGCTGTCACAGCGGCGGTTTATAGCACTGGATCAAATCAAATCCAATCATGACGGCTTGTTTTGTTGTCTTTGTGTCTTTGAGACACACATGACAACAATCGGTAAACATTTTAATGCATCTGGAGGCTCGACAGGGCTGCGTGTAATTAGCGCGTAGACATGTTTTACAGCGCTATATGTTAAACGCAGTAAAAGTGTGTGGAATATAGTAGTGCTCGACTAGAAACATGCACGTGTCAGCTTCACTGCAGACCATTACATCTTTGCACAGGCTCACCATGCACTTTGTACTTTGATACCATGTGTGTGTGATATAAGTGGAGCAAGAAATCCAGGACCCTCTGACCATGACCACCATGTGAAGCTCTAACTTACTTTAACACGACTTTAGGCCAGGCCGTGGAGTCGGTGCTATGAACGCCAAAGCCTGTGACTTTGAGTGAGCGAATGAGTGACAGATTGATGAAGTTACACCATTAGTCGTTCAAGTGTTGTAATTTCTCCATTGGCCGTTGCTCTTTCAGAATGAGTAGCTGCCAACTTTAGTTAAGTACTGTAGCTACACAGTAGTGTTAGCCCTCTAAGGCTTTTCCTGGGGACCCGCAGCTTAGAGCACTGTGCCTACACTCATAGAATCATAGCTAACGTCTTGTTTCGTGTAGGCTTCGCCCTCTAAGGTGATCGCTAGTGTGATGAGGGCGAAGCAGGATGTGGTCCATGCTCCATCGAACACACACACAACATACACCCACTTCAAGAGAAATCAATAACCAGTCTATCCGCATCGCAGTACATCATATGTATACAGATGGCACAGAGACACAGTACCTGATACTCGACATGAGGGAATGAAACAGGATGTGAGAATCGGAGATGATGGTTACACACGGTAACATACCAGCAGAGACTCAAACATAGCTTAACCATATCAAGTGATATGTTACTTCAATAGACCTTAAGAATAAATATTACTGAATATAAATTTTAATATCCAGGAATTTACATTATAGACGCTACCACCATGTAACAATTTGGCCACAGTATAAGCACATTGACTATACACAGTCCAGCCACATACCAGGTTACGACCTAGTCTTGTTTTTCTGTACCAGCGGCCCCCCTCCCGTTTGAGGCCCTGTGACAGCACATTCACACCCCCACAGCTCTAACTACATGCATCCACCCGCCTTGTCTGCATCTCCTAATGACGTCTTGTGTGTTTACCATGTCCCCTCCGCCAACCGCCTGTCTTTAGCGCGAGCTCCTGATGCTGTTTGACAAGTCTAGGCCAACATGTCTTTGAAAACGGTTTAATGTTTTTTTTTCCCCCCCCTCTCTCCCTGCTCGCCGTGCGTTCAGAAACCTTTTCTTTTGAAGTGTCACTTTTCTCTAAGGGAGGACGGGCAGGAGGAGGGTGGAGGGGGTTGGACTACCCGCTTGCATGACTGTTAAACAGAATCATTTGCACTCGCGCAATGAAGACTCAGTAGCTGCTGCAGTGAGGCAGAGCAATGAAATGAAAGACAGACAGCATCTGCTGTCACTAGTCACTGTCCAACCTGACGCTGGCTCTCACTCTTGACAACCCTCACAGTCAATTTGTGAAAAATTAAGTGGCTGCACTTTAAACCAAAGTGTCCCTCCACTTAAAGCCAAGGCCCGTCTCAGCTGTCAGTCAGAGCTGGGCAGTGGGCCGGAGGTGTTTGAAGATACTTTTATCATAGCTGTCCAGCCCCTGTCACAGACAGACCACTCCAGCGCGGCACTCAGACTTATGTCTAATCCAATCTGCTACCGTTTACAACACACAGACCCGCAGATGAACGCTCAAGATAGTTGAAGTCCATCTGGATTTGGAATTTTTCTCTCTCCCTCTCACCAAAAAAGTAACAACACTGTGTGGCTGTGTAACTTACAGAATGTCATCTCCTCGTACTCCCACTCACACTCTGCCTATTTTTATTTTAGTTTCCACTGGATGAATGAAGACAGGTTTTCCTCTGTGTGTGTGTGTGTGTGTGTGTGTGTGTGTGTGTGTGTGTGTGTGTGTGTGTGTGTGTGTGTGTGTGTGTGTGTGTGTGTGTGTGTGTGTGCGCGTGTCTCAAAGACACAAACACAAACATACTTTTGACAGATTAGCGGCAGGGCTCAAGGGATAAGAGCGTTGGCAGGCCAGTCTGAAATTTCCAGTTATACATCAAAGTCTGAAACGTGGATTAGCGTGATATTTTCTGAATGCAGTCATGCTTTATAAAAGGTGGAATAACATTTGAGCAGATTCATGCTTCCCACAGGAATAGCACCAGTTTTGGTGACCCTGAGCTGGACACCATGCTTAGGATATCTTTACATATCAAGTTGCTACACAAATGTACACATTGGTCACCTAGTTCCTACTTTTCAAATAATCAATGATTGTGATCATGATGACTTAGCTGTGCTGCAGCCCACTGATATTCCACATCCTTATTAGTGGCTTAACTTGGCCTTTAACCTTAGTGCCTAATAAAAGACTTCTATGGACTTTCCATGTGGATTTTAATTTATAGAACCACATGACCTTTCCTCTGACACCGCCCTTAGGTCGTACACTACTTAGCTGGTCCCACTTTCGCTAAGGAATTGCAAACTTAGCTCTTGATTTCTCATCCATTCAGTTTGCATTGACAGTTGCATCCTTGAGTTGTCGCTTGGTAACTCTTAATGTGACCAATTCAGCCATGTTTAAATTAACAACATAATGGACCACATGGGCTGTAGACACACAAAATATTCATACACACGCTAACTCGTTCACACATGCACACATACTGTGCCCTCCTCTATTTTGCAGTGCACTAATAGGCTTTAATATGGTGTATAATTGCCTGAACCTGCTTCTCCTGCTGCTCTTTGATGCAGCCGGCACACTGCAGAGGCAATTGCTCTGTAAATATCAATTAGGCACATCCTGGATTCTAGCTAAGCCTAGATACATAGAAATGTCTATATATGTACTTAATCATGCATGTATGTATGCGGATGAAGGGTACCTAGAAAGAGCTCAGCAGACATGTTTTCTCCTCCCCGTCTTTCTTTTGTTACACTGTTGCTCCCCGTAAAAGAGGAGGTCAGGGAGAAGGTGCTGGCTGGGAAAGTGGAGTATTTATGGGAGCACCAAAGGCTCATGGAGTGAAATATTCCCATGTGGGGGCAACCCTGACTGTTAAAGTATCTCCACTTTAAGTAAAGGACATAGTAGGGGGCTCTGTATTTACCCAGCGTGCGCCCCACACAACCACTTTGTTCCAGTCTTGCTTCATCTATGACCGCCTGCCAACCTTCTCCCACACTAACTACGCCTGAGTGGTGACTGAGATGTGACTCAGCTTAACACACCTAGTTTTTTTTTTTTAGCTTTTTTTGAGTGTTGAAATAAATCCGGAATGAGTTCCGTGAGCTGACCTCCTTTCTCAATGTCATTCTGTCTCATAAATGTTCTCTCTGGGGGGATTTTGTCTAGCTTGGGTAAGACTTTGTTGAGAGGGACGGCTTCCGCTCGCAGCCTGGCCAAGCAGGCGTCTCAATCCAGCGAGCATGTGTTTTTTGTTCTACCGTTTTTGCAAAGTTTACTCAGTTATGTTTTCTTGACTTCTGACAAGCACAGGTGTCGAGTAAAATAAACAGTAGATGTGAAAGTAAACTCCTGTTCACGCTGCTGCACACAACACCGACTCCCACTCATTCAACACCGAGTCTCTGTGAAATGTGAGAGAGCTACTACAAGCAGTTTAATCATCCTAAAATAGTAAATGTTAGGAGTGATTAAAGCCAGCAGAGGGTTAAAAAATAGCATTATCCTGCTTGGATCATATCCAGATACTATGAGTGGAAATTTAATGAGGACTTTTTGGGTAAGATACAGTATAAAGCAAACATAAAAGCAATTTAGTGAGCTATTATTTTCCCTGCCTTTTACTGGAACCTTTTTAAAATTCAGTGTACAGTATTCTGCCCCAGTTTTGCACACCGCTCCTGCTTGTGTCTCTACAGCTAATTTTCCTATCCACCTGCATTAGATTATAATGGGTTTTTGATGCACTGTGTTTTACATCTACCATTATTACTTACATGAAAATGACCTGGATTTTTATGTGGAAAGTCTTTTAAACAGGGCGGTGTCATTGTTTTTTTCTTGCACCGCCTTGTGATTTGTGGTGGTGATTCATCCTTAGATTGGGCTGGAAAAGAGTTGTTGGAAGCTCTCATGATATTAGAGATGGTTGATATCTGATTTTTTTTTAAAAACAAACAAAAAAAACATTATCTTCTTGATTCTCAGCAAAGGGATCAAACAGTCTCATCTCCGCATCAGCATTACTTGTATTCTTCAAGGCAAGGAGGACAGTTGTTTGGCTGTTTGGATGGAAAGATAATCAATATTAAAGCTGCCTGATTTTTATTTTTTGTCCTTGCATTGAATCACATCAACCTGTGTACTTTAAACTCAAGGCCCTAAAGACGGCACACCTATCAGTCCAAATAATAGTTTGTATTTCTAGTTTGTATTTTAGCATTTGATCAGATACTGATGCCAGAGGCCAGGAAATGCACCATACTGAAGTGAGCTTATGGCATTTAGTGCTAAAAATGTTCTGTAATCTCCACATTGTTGAGACATAACTTCAGGGAAAAGACAGCATTAAAGCTGTGCGAGCAACTACGATTAAACGTAATTAAGTAATCAGCAATAAACTTTGTTTAACCTTTCCATTTTTGTTCAAGTAGTTATTCATTTTTATTTTCAGTAGAATAATCATAACATCTTTTATCTGACGCACATGTTCCCCACTCCATCCTCCCGCTGCTCTACAGATTCACAAAAAAAACACATTTTGTCATTTATTTTCAATTAATTCCGACCAAAACCACTTAAATGTGAGACAAGTCCTATTTATGACTCCCAAACTTGGAAGTAGGAGCTGATGATGAGCACTTGAAGTCAGCATAAGTAGTCCTTCATCATGCCGGAAATGAGTGGAAAGGCTTTAATGACTATGGCTGGAAATGGCTGCAGGGGGGAGGAAGAATATCTGAAAGCTCATATTTGCATGTGTTGAGTCATTGCTGGAAAGTTCTTATCTCTATTCGCTTTTCATCAGATCCACATTCCCTGACGGGGAAAAAAGAAAATCAATTTCCCTGTATTTCCTTCCGCCTCATTTCCCTGCTTTTGATAACATAGTAGACCATATCCTCTCAGTAATTTGTCCGTATAGGAGTTTCGTTATTCCCATTGAATTGTCTCTGATTTTTGATTACCCTCAGTTCACTGGTGATGTAACTTAACGTAGCACCATGAAATTGAGTGTAATAATAGAGGATAATGTTCACAGGATGTCTGCTGTGCTGTTTCTGATAAGAGCACTCTCATGACTATTGTATAATTACTACATGCCATCTCCCAGCTAATTGTCTGTAATGTCATCCTTAGTTACCCTATCATCTGACAACAGAGCATGTAATAATGCAAAAGCATAAGGCAGAGAATATACAGAACTACACTGAGATATGTAGTGAAAGCTTGCACTTTCCATCTCATCTTACTTTGTTGGTTTTTAATCAACAAAATCTGTATGTCCTTTGGGCTCCTTTGACACCAGTACCAGTATTTATCACCAGCACATTGTGTCCAAATTGGGGTTAAAGCCGGGTCAGAGTTTCAGTCAAGATTTGCTCAGAGTTTTCATATTTCAAGCGCTTTTCCATCGTGTAGTTAACTCCCTCTCTTAGACACACACACACACACACACACACACACACACACTTTACAAAAGAGTAAATAGAGGTGAAGAGAAAGCAAACATCTGTGGAGCTGCCTCCACTTTAAATTGAGCTATCAACTCCAGAGCAATCGCTGGGAATAGCAAACAGGGAGGGGACTGCTTTGCATAAAGTTTGCATGGGAAAACAGAGAGCTTGTGTGTGATGTGCATGTTGTACTTAGTATTGGTCCAATTCTAGCCAAAACACTAGACTGAGCATCGAGATAAATAAAATTTACTGTCCAGTGTTAACTGTTGACAAGCTATTGGCCCTAAAACACCTTGTAGATACATGTATACACATATACGCATGTGATTACACACAAAGAATCAACATCAAGTTTTAATTCCACAAACACTTACATAACCATCATGCACACATGTACAAGCCAAACAGAAAAATATGCCGGAGAAACAAACATTGTTGGAGGCATCAAAGAAGTGTAATTTCCTCCAGACAGCAACAAAGTCAGGCTGATAATGAAGAACATTATGGCAGCGCTGCAGAGTCTACTTCTCGAGCCTTTCTCTACGCTGCCAAACCAACATTTTATGTCCAACAGTTGGTCAACATCTGTCCAGCCAAAAAAAAAAAAAAAGTGAACTGTTGTCATTTGGAAACACTGCAGTGGGGAGTTTCACAGCTGACACACAGCAGTGCTGCAAAACCGAGGCAGTGAATGTAGTGGAGTACGTATCAGTTCATCCATGGGCTTTTAGAAATTGACTATTAATGCATTATATATGCATATGTAACTGAATAGACAGCTGTGAACATTAAAGATAAGTGAATTTTAATAACATAGCGTTGGTATTGGCAACAGAAAAGAAAATATGCTATTGAACCATCTTTAGTTTAGTTTATTGGATTTAATTTAATTGAATTGTACTTAAAATAACGATAGTAATAATTATAATAATAACAATCATAATCAGAATAAAAGCACAGTTTAATCAGAGATTTGGTGCACATGGTGCATTTGAGAAAAATCTCTTCTGTCTCAATGGACTTGCAAAGTAAATTAGTAAGTAAATTAGTTAATAACTTAAACAGCTTTTTATGAATCTGTGAAGAGGATTGCTGATGAGTGATACATCGCAGCTAAGATATTAAATGTAAGTCTGACTCAGTAGAGCGCTAAAATAAACATTTAGTTTGAGAATTGATGTTCACATTTCAACAAAGGAATCTAGTCTGGTCCTGACATATTGACGGACTGCCCTGCACTTCCCTCTTGAGTGATGACCATGGAACCATGGCAACAGCAGCATGGTAAAAAGAGAAGATGGACAAAAGGACCAGCCCCGTTGTTTTCTCTGTCTACTGTTGCGATTTCATGCTGTGGCTGAACAAGCTGTTAGGTTGCAGAGAGTTAAGCCGGATCTGACACATCTGTCCGATAACATCAGAACGTATTCCTTCCATTTCATAGCATTACATGCACTCGAAATGCAAACACCCCACAGCAACTTACGGTTATTCTGTTTTTTCACAGCTCATCACACGTTCACTGCTGTCTGCGGACTCAGCAGCGCACCTCTACTTGAATTCAGACAGATCTCAAGTGGGAAGGGGATAACAGTTATTGTCCCTTGACCTTGAGTTCAGCCTCCGGTGCCTCTACTGCTCTTTCCTTAGACGAAGCCTCCATCTTAACCAGATCTGTTTGGAAACTCCTTTTAACCTGATGCACACACACAGGGATTCAGGGCAAGAAAGCGGTATTGATCCTCTAACCTTACAGGCCACTCGATAGGATGGAGTAGAGCTACAGATGAAAGTTACAATGTACTGTCAGAAAAATTGGATGCACTTCAGAAGGAAAAAAAACACTCTTCTGGGTCTCGCCCTGCCAAACACAACCAATTTGTGATAGTTCAGTGCATGAGTGAATGAGGTACTGGTAAAGTGTTGTACACACTAAACGTGGAGATATTCTGTATTCTGGAAAAAAAAAACACAGGCTGTGTCCCTGGTGCATACTCACATCCACATACAGTGAAATATAAAAGTGAAATCTGTTTACCATCAGATTTGGCCCAGATGAGCAGATGGAGACGGTTTCTCTGAGGAACCCGCAGGGAAGGCCAGACTCTATCCTCCTCTTTTCTCTCCCTGTCCTCTTGACAGTGCCAGCTCTTTGCCACCGCGGGCTGAGGAGGTGACAGTCTCAGCCTGGTTTTCCTGTCACCCCGGGGCAGAGGGAGAGAAAAATAGCCATCTGTGATTTACCCAGACTGTGGCCATCGTCTTCCATGGGCAAGGGAGGGGGGCGTTCTTCCTGAAAACATCTTTGCACCTTAGTGCACTCCAAATCACCTCAACAAAGGCCTCTATTTACCTTTTGTATGTACTTCCTTTCAATCCTTCAAGAATTGAAAGAATACTCTTTCAAGAATCGTGCCACATGCAAACATCAGCTGATAGTTTGTAGATTTCAAGCTCAGACAAACCATTTTAACGTTTTTCTTACGTAGCAGCCACCTCATTTACCCTCGCGTTAAGTTTTAACTTAACTAGAATGCCTTGTCATTGAGCTTGGAGTTCATGATATTAAGTCGTGAACCACCATTAAATGGTTTCCAGGAATACACACAGCATGTCGAGACCGGACATAAACCTCGCCCTCAGTGGGAGCCAGAAAAGACGGAATAATTGAATCCTGAGCGGAGAAGAAACAGCACGGAGACGTTACACTGACAATGGGCCCAATCTCTGTGTCTCTCTCTCTCTTTGTCTGGTATTTTTAGATGAGTAAACTGGACTGGAGTTGTGTTGAATATGTGGCATGCTCTGGTATTTTTGTGATGTGCTGGCACCCTCTGCTGCTAGTTAAGCAGAATGCTTTACAGCCCTTCTATGGTGGAATCTCATTTGAGATGTGCTAGTTTTACCACTAGAGCTCTCCTTTTACCATCTTCTGCTCAGACCAGTATTTTCCAATCTTAACTCCGATCCATTATTTCTTATTAATTGGCTACAATGTAGCTTAGCAGGGTTGATCTTTTTCTAGTTCCACAGGGCAAAGGCGGTGTGACTCATTCATTGGTGTGTAGCTGTGATGTAGAAAGGGGCAACTGTTTTGAAAAATGCACCAATATTAGTCACAAAGTAGAATTTCACATCATTAAAGTACGCACCACTGGGTTGTACCCCGCAAGCCAATATGATTTCTTTGTGCTTTGTTTAATGTAGGCACACACATGCTGATCGACACTCACACACACACACACGCACACGCACACTCACACACCCTGTCTCTCTCACTCTCTTATTACTGTCTATCTCAGAGCCAATTTGCTGTAATGTTCTGTGATGCAGGGGAACTGGTTGGCGATAATGAAGCTAAAATAAGTAGAGCTTATTATACAGTGGCACATTGAAACTATGCAGGGCTCTCTCCATACAACCGCATGCACAACAGTCATTTCTCCAGAAAAAATATGCCACTCTGCAGGGATCAACTTGCAGGGGCACAAGCTTGTTAGTGTAGAAGGCTGAAGCGCCATGTGTACTATATGTGTGTGTAGCCGAGGTTGTCTCTTCTGTGTAAAGCAGAGATCCCATGTGTCTGAATGTCACACTTCAGAGCTAACTGGGTATAATGAGCAAAAAATGTCGCAGCAGAAAACTAAATTCTTTTGATTGTCGTCAGTTACCGAAATCTTCTTGTTGACACACAGTGTGGCATCAACAGGTATCCGCGGGGTCTGAACAGATGCTTTACATCTTCGAAGAAATGGTTAGTGATCTAAATAGCATAGTGTTTAATGTTAGCAAATGACGTGACTGTTGAATTATGTGCTTGAAAGGACTGTATGTGCACAGTTTGTAAGTGATGTATGCAAGCGCTTCAGTGCTCGCTGGGCTCAGCACCTTTCACTTCGTTGCACCTTATATTTTGTGTGTTTTCAGCACCTTTGCAGAAAAATTACCCAGCAGAAGTTATTGACAAGATATTATAAGAGAACTCCACAACTGATGGTATCGTTTCTGGTTGGTTGCTGGATGACGTGGCTGAATTTAATATTGCTATATTAATCATTCAATGAATCAATCACTTTAATTGTCCACAAAGGGTAATTGTTTGCACAGCAGTAAAACACAAAACAAAAGATACACAACACAAAGTCAAATTTGTGTTGTCGTTAATTAATTATGGGTCAATTATATATAAAAATATTTATATGGGTAAAAAATATGTATTATCGTGCATATATATGTATTTATATAATGACTTGAAAAATCAAGATATGCATTATACACCACCCTCGCATTTTGAAGGATTAAGACCAACCGTCATCATTATGGAAAAACAGATTTGCCTTTGCACAAAAGGTGACGTTCACACAGATCAATATGGCACTTCTAATAGGGTCTGCCTTTATTCCTTTTAACTGTGCTTTAGATCACTTTGATAGCCCCCCACTCCCCGTCCAGCCCCCGAGCTGCTGTTAACCTTGATTCAAGTGTCTTTGGCTCGCTGCTATCTCTTTGAGTTGACCCGCTAAGAGCCGGAGTGGAGATGGCTGCTTTGATGCTTTTACGCTGCATCTTCTGCTTCTCTGACTCGCCTCCAGCTATACAATACACTTACACACAAGACTGTCAGAAGAAATGGTGGAGAGAAACAATCCAAGCAGCGGGGAGGGTGTGATACGTGTCAGGGATCATGCGGAGAGTACACATGTATGTGTTTGTGTGTGTGCGCGTGTTGGGATGTTTTGTTGTTTTCTGGAAGTGAGTGATGTATGAACGATGAGAGTCAGAGGCCACGTACAACACATCGCTCTTCTCCTCTTTCCTTTACGCCCCACCCCTTCCTACCCTGATGCATTGCCCCTGTCAATGCTACACATGTAGTTCACAGGTTACGATCAATAATTCGTACTCTCCAACCCTCTCAAAGAGACGTGGCCCAACCTCCACCAATCCACAGTAATGGCTGTTGCTAAGGAGTGTGGGTAATGGGATGCAGTCTATTTTTCAGGCATGTTTCAAAGTTTTTAATGGCACCGCTCCCACATAAGAGCGCCTGTGTGGATTGCGGTAATGGGCAGGCGTCCTCTCTATACTCTGGAATCATGAGTGTTATATCTCAGAGGTCATTATCTTCTGTCCCATGCTGACTTATATCTGACTGCCATGGCAGAAAAAGACAGACGGAGGTCGACAGAATGTATTTTGTTGCCTATAACTACAAGCAAGTATGCCAAAATTGGTGAAGAATAACATGCACTGGTATTTATTTGTGTTGCATTGACCTGTCTGAGTCGTTGTTCCCACAACTAGATAGGACATCTCGTTGTGACCTTTAAAGGTTATGCATGTACGCATTACATCATTGTCAGATTTGGTTTATATGTTGTAATTACTACAAATAAGAGACAGGGTCACACGGGTTATAGATAATTGGGAGGATTTATCTCACCTACTGTAATGTTAATTATTATGTCACAAAGGCAAAGTTTCCACCTCTCCCCTGGGGTCACTCTGCATGCATGAAGTGAAGTGAAGCCAAGTGCCTTAAACCTGCATTGTTTCTAATGGCCAGAAGGGGGCCGCTACACTGGCTGCAACAATAAGGTCTGATTGTATGGAGTCTTATGAGGAAATTACCTTACTTGCCCCATTGTTTTATGACCTCAGTAAACAGTTTCTTCATGTTTTTTTGTCTTAGTTGCTAGTTTCAAGTCTTTTTCCATACAACAAGATGTTTATTTTGTGAAGCATAATAGAGTAAAACGGACAATAAAGCAGGGCATGCTATAGGGCGTGGCTACCTTGTGATTAACATTGAGCAACAGCACCGGGCTCACAAAACTGAGATAAAACTGTAAAACTAGACAGTGCTGATCAAATATGAATCAAGATTGTGTTACTGCATTGCGTATTTCTCATAAGAAATGTTTTCAGAAACA
The DNA here is from genome assembly GCA_036365135.1 of Miichthys miiuy. Taxonomy (NCBI): domain Eukaryota; kingdom Metazoa; phylum Chordata; class Actinopteri; family Sciaenidae; genus Miichthys; species Miichthys miiuy. The sequence continues at coordinate 22,119,246 of CM071616.1, forward strand.
TATTTGTCTGTACTGTTTAGCTTTTTGTGGTCAGGCAAGCCACCGTTTTTTTTTTTCCCCTGCTTGAAAGTCAAAACCAGCTCAGCCCAACTTGCAATACGCCACCCACCAGCTCCATGCTCTCATCCAAATTTGGTCATTTCTAGCTCCAAAAACCCAAGATGGCAACATCCTTAATTCCAAACTCGAGGGTTCAAGCAGGTTGTCCACAAACCAACGAGTAGATATGTTTAGCTCTTGTCAGTACACCACCTGGACCTAACAGAAATATCACAACAAGTGTTGGATGAATTACCACAAAATGTGGAATACATTCGCGACCCACGGAAGATTAAGCCTACTAACACTGATGATCTCCTTAATAATTATAATAGTGCCTTGCACGGCTGCTACAGTGGCTGTACATTGTTTTCTTGTACTTTGTGTCTTGGCTTGTATTCTTTTTATTGCATGTACCAGTATAAAAATCTGGAATTCTTATATAATATAATAATTGTCCACGAGTTCCACTATTGCAAAAACATGAAGTAAAAGATATTTGCAGAAGATCATTTATTCAACAGGGCTCGCTAAATGTTAATTAAGAAGGTCTGGTTGTAGTAACAGCGTGTGAATAGAAATCTACGGTCAGTGAACCCAGTTTATTATTATCATTATCAGCAAATTAAGTAATTGCAAGATAAAAGATCCTCACGCTGGAGATATCTTAACCATGATGAAGTCAAAAGCCCAGTTGCCGTGTGTACAGTGCAGTAGGTCACATGGAGTACAGAGAAATCTCTCTCTCTGGGATTGTTTGCGTGTTCATTACTTATCCCACTCCCTCAAGCTTCTAATTATGATATTGCATTTTTATTTTCTGTTCTTTGCTCCACTAGATTTGTGCAGCAGCTTGTGCTTGATCCCCACGATATTTCTTGCACATGACAGACACTCTTACAAACACACACAGGATTTACAGAGGTGGGTCATTTTGTTATGTTGTAGAGTGACTGAAGATCAGCGTGATATAAACTGTTCAGATACTGTTTATCACATACAGCACTGAAGTTTCAAACAGTCCTTTTGTGCATTTTAAATGGATCATTTGGCCGATACAAAATACTTTGTTAGTGATCTGAAAAGAGCACATTGTTTTGTTTTTTCCCCCCTCGGTCGGTGATGTTAATGAATATAACATGTGGACATATCTAGTGGTTGAGCTGTAGCTGACCCGAGTCCACTCTCTCCATGTCCTTGTCACAGCTGGCTAAATACAACAGAGCGTAGCACACATGTGGCTTAGCTTACAGTCTTCTTACCAGAGATTGTTGTAGACGAATTAAACTGGGGAAAAAAAGTATGTGTCCGTGTGTGTACGCAGGCGCCCATATGTGTGTGCTCTGGGATGCACATTGCCAAAGGAATACCTCATAGGCATTTGCGCCAGTAGCGTTAACCGCTATAAACCGCATGGCTACAGCTGCGTATTTCACTCCCCCACTGAAAGACACACCTGAGAGCCTCTCATAGGAGAGACGCTGGCTGATCTAAAACACAGATACCCACACAGTGACTGTCAAAGCTCCGCCAGACTCCCTGTCTTATGTATGTTTAATGTTAGAAAAGATATGCACTAATGTTTTAGCCTGAAAATAAATGTAAGCACAGAGCCCTGCATATGCCTCTTTCATCATGTCAAATATAGGCATTCAATATATAACAAAACCAAACCAACCACAAAAAAATCTGCTCAGAAATGTGACGAGGACTCTGATGTTGAAAGAGGTTGTTTTCTCCCACCAACTGTTTCATTGTCTTTGTAATAGCATTCACTACTCTTTTAACAGTCCCGGGTAGAGCTATTTTCTTATCTTGTGTGGGTTTTTAAGTGAACACTGGAAGGATGCTATTTACATGAAATCCATGTTGTGATTAAACTCCTCTCCGCGCTCTTTCTCTGGCTGCCAGCAGGTCCCTTTACTTATTTTCTCATGACTCACTCTGTGATTTTCATCTCTGTTCTTCCTCCTTTCAAACTCCTCCCTCCCCTTAATCATTCGGAAGTGTTGTCGTCCAGGGTGCACATGTAAAGGAGGCCCTGGCTAGCATCAGTCCGGCTCTTACCCCACTTCCAGCCATCCTGTTTCTGAACCTTTGCCTTACAACTCCTGACCCACCCCTCCTCGTTCGCTCTGTCCCAAGTCTCTGCTGTCTGTGAGCAATTAATCTGTGTTTATCTCCGTTTCCTGCGTTCATCTGATCTGTCCACCGACAGACGCCGGGACAGCTGGGTCTGTGGGCTGCTTCCCTCATAGAAGAGAGGAGAGGGTGAATGCGTGCGAAGGTGTTTAGGCAGGGAGGAGGTGAACTGAAACATCATGGAGCTGGCATTGGCTCATGCATCTGTAAGTCATTGGAACATGGAATCATTTCCCCTCCTTTTTCTCTTGCGTATTTCTCTCTGGAGCCTATCTGTTCCCCTCCTCAACCAGACCCCTGTCCAAATCGCCTGCTGACTTGTATTTGGAAATGAGTTCCAAATGAAGCTCTGGCGCGGGACTCGGACAGACAGTATGTTTGTGTGTGTGTGTGTGTGTGTGTGTGAGAGAGATTTATTTATGTGTGATGGTGTGTGTGAATCTGTACTTACAGTTTGTTTGATTTGCTGGCATCTATCATTTGCAAGGTCATGGTTGCATGTAAACACACAACATTGTGGCACCTATGTCTTATTTAGTTTGTACAGAATAGCTCCTTACGATGCTACAGATGGGGAAAAAAAGGCCTACACAGGTTTGCAAATGCTCCAAGAACTGTTTAATTTAGAGCTGTTAAGCTCGAGAGCTAGCTGAAGTTACAGTTTTGTCTGTCATCATCTAAAATGAATGAAATGAGATAACATTTGTAAAGCATTTGTTTTCATTTACCCAATGAAAAAAATCTAAGCTAAGCCTACCTGCAGGGCGTTAATGTGACATAATGTAACGTTACTGATACTGATCCTCAGTAACGGATATGCTGCACAGTTGGGAAGCAGTGGTACTCGTGTACAGAGTCAACCCTCATTTGAAATGATCATTACAACTAGCACTGTTGTCATCCTTCTTCCTAAGAGAAATGAGGCCACGCTTTGGACCGTTTCTTCCTCTCTGCCATGCCCTCTTCTTCTTCCAAGTCTCCAGCAGCATGAACACGAGTCTGACATCATTGTTTTGCAATGTGCTACCATCAGATTAACTTGTCAGCATCAATAAAAGGAATCGATAAACTCCGATGCATGTGATTCCAACGAATCAGACAATTCGGAACCTGTCCCGAACTGGAACCGGTTCTTGATTGTCATCCTTACCCTTCAGGTGAGGGTGCTTTTAACACTTCCATTCAGTCACATGCAAGTGTTCCCAAATGCCCGCTTACATAAACTAAAAAACATTCTGCTGCTGTACTGATTGGATTACATTTAGTTAATGTAATTAGTCGATGTCCTTATTTCCTCTAAATCTACATCACATCATCATGACCAACAAACGTGGTCTGTTCCATTTTAAGTCTGTTGCTGTCTCCGCTTATAACAATGCCAGAAATACACCAGTCAGCGATGACGTCAGCAGCGTGCTTATTGGCTTACAGTATGACAGTGCATCGGCATAGTCCTTCTATAACCTTGATGATTCTTTGGTTGGCTGTAGAGAGCTTTTAATGAGCAATTGGAAAGCAATTTACTTCTGGGATTTCTCTGCAAGGTTTCCTTCATCCACTCTGAAATCTCTGTCCACATGTCTCCTTTGTGCGAGGATGTCGCCTTTGTTGCAGAATAGCAGGCATGCTAGTAGCATGGCTGTACAGATGGCAATGTCGGTCTATTGGATGGACTACCATTTGAACAGACATTAATGGTCCCACTGACTTTGGTGATCCTCAAAGTTCCTTTGAATGCCACAGACTGGGAAGATTATATATGTGAACAAATACGCTTTGTCGCTTTTGCTTGAAATGTCGTTTATTAGGTGATGCCAGTATGTTAATGATAATCATTAAAGTCATGTGAATGGTCATTCAAAGGGGAACTATAATCATGAAAACTACATGACTTAATTACCTCAACAAAACTGCTATACAAAAACTGTATTAAATGCAACCACTGGTAGCAAAACAAGGATGTAACAGCCTTTCTTTCCCTCTCTTTTTTTACCTTTTTACCTTTCTTTCTCATATTTCTTCTCGCTGACATTGTTGGATGGTGCTTAACGGGTTGCTTAGTTGGTATTTATGAGGCATCAAACACTAGTATGCACAGCTAATCAATTATTCCCTTTGCTAAACCATGAAAAAAGATTATTTCATCTAAATTCTTATTAAATTACACTGCACACGTTTTTTTTAAAATAATAAACTAAGCACTGACTGTGCAGTCAGTGCACAGCCCTCCCAAAAGAGGAAATTCAGGTTATTACTGCACCTCATGGACTTTAATACATGTTTCCTCACTGCGTTACAGCAAAAGTCATTTGTGCCAAGGCAGCCTTGTGCCATAATCCCCAGTATTAGCAGGAGGAGGGGGGGCGGGCTAACGCGATTTCCTGGCTGTGGCCTAGATGGGACTCGGGCCTGTATTATCTGGCCATCAGAAAGAGTCAGCTTCAACTCTAATATCAGTGTGTGTGTGTGGAGAGCAGGAAATGGCCTTTTGTGTTGCTGGCCAATACAGCCCGCGGAGAGGAAGAGAGGAAACATGCACTGTGTCGTGCCATGTCGGGCCACTGCCTCTCGGTGCGTGCAGCAGTATTACAGAGAGAGGAGCAAGTCTAAGACTATCAGACAAAATCAGCTCTTGTGACTCTTTCACTCCATCGCTAACCATTCTGAATCCAGGTAGAGGATAATTGGGGAGGGACCAACTAAGAAATATTGCTCTCCCTTCTCTCCCCTAGCCTTTTGTTTTGTCTTTCCTCTTACCTTTCATTTGAGTTTGTAAGATGCCCATTTTCCTATTAACAGTAGAACGTTGCGTTAGCCCCGAGAGCCTGAAGATTAAAGCAACCTATAAGAGCATTTAAGGAAGTGGAGGGAGTTTTGGGGAGGGAGGGAGGCTCTGTGTTTTCTCCTTCGTACTAGCTCTTTTTTCATGCCGGCAGGTTTAATGGAAAATTGGAGCAGGGCTGAGACGTCATAGCTCTGGGTGGTGGGATTGAACATCTGGGCTAATGTAGCTGGAATAGAGAGTGATGAGTCCGCCGGTTGCAAGAACCCAGGCAAACAAACAAATTGATTTTGTTTCACATGCCTACGTGTGTCATGTACAAGGACACATTCGGATGAGCGTTTGCAGCCACCAATGTCAAGTACGCACATACAGGCATGTCCGTACAAAACACACAGACACAGTCTGTCTTAACCCCCAGGAGAAGCAATGCCTCCAGCGGGAAGGCGCCTGTGCAGGCAGGCAGCTCCAGGGCCTCTGTAGGCTTCTTAAGCTGCTTCTTTGTGCGGTCCTGTGGGAAGGAAGGATTCAACAAGGTAGAAACAAGAGGAACATATCATCAAATCACACGCACCTTTGAGACATATCGCTGTATTAGATAGCTGTCCAAAAACTGGAGCATGAAAACCAATTTCTTCCTCCTTGGCCCCTCCCTGCCTGCAGATAAAGCCATGCGGAAACAATGCCCCCTAACCTTGTGTTATTCCACTCTGCTGCCCTGAAGTTAATTGTCCTGATATGATCTCTTTGCACGCTATGTTTAATTGTTTAACTAGAGATCCAAAAGGATCACAAGATAACCTTATAATCTCCAGCAAGTGTGCCTTATAGTCGCTCACACATTATCACCAAAGGAATGACTTCATCTTTTCAGCCATGTTCAAGTCTCTGTGTTGTGTCTAAATACACACCAGGTGGTGGAATCATACCCTGAGCTTTTTTCAGTTTTTTTTGGATTTCGGCCCTCGGAGCTCTTGCAACTCTGTTATCCGGGCACAGCTATGGCCATGGGGGACATGGCCAAGCGTAGGCATGTGTGTGGGAAGTGAGCAGGCAGGCAGGCTGTCACTTACCATTACAGCACTACAGACTCCCCGTGGGTGACATGAGGAGAGTGGAAAGTGAGAAGACGAGAGAGAGAGAGAAAGAAAGAGTAAGAAGGAGAAAACAGGAGTAGAGAAACGATGTACAGCAGCCCACACACCAAAACACAAAAAACGGCCTCTAGCAACCCCAAGTCTAGGAAACCTGCTGTTTGTTTTTCTTTTGATTAGACCAACTGCTAAAGATAAGCTCACCTGACAAGACTTCACTTCAGTGAAAGGATGTGGAGAGGGAAGGGTTAAAGACTCCTGGGTAGAAGACAAAAATAGTCGGTACATAATGTTCATCTGGTGGGCTGCAGATCAGTAAATAAGGATATTATCTGTTTTTCTTTACTTTGTAATAGTCTCTGTGTCCAGAAAATCTGTGAGTACTTTGCTGAAACAGAAATTCACATTCTATTCCAGTAGTCCAAGTATATTGTCAGGATAACAGCTTCACTGCACCTGCAGATATGTACCTTTTGAGATTATAACCCCTTTGTCAGATACGACACAAACAATCTGACACCACTCATTCATTCATACGAATGATTTCAGTTCAACAATCTGAGTGAAAATTGCATCTTTAAAAAACGTACATGAGAATATCCTTGTGTTTTTATATGTCAAGTTGAGCTGGCCTCCACAAGTTTGAGTAAAACCTGATGATCCGTGTTATCCCAGCGTGATTTGACAACGTTCCAAAGAGCGTCTTGTGATGTCACAGAACGCTCAGTTTTCGGGTCATTGTCCTGCCGCAGTATGAATCCTCTACACAAAGATGCAAACCAGAGGAAGAATGGAGTGCTACTTCCCCTTGTCCTTGTTCAGGTTTCACAGTGGGTTTGATGCACTAATTATGTCCAGGTTTAGGTGAAAATATTAGAGATTTTCAATGTGGTCTCAGACTTTTGTACTTAGCCTTACCTTAGGGCTTCCTCTTTTTAGTAGCTTATTACTTTTTAATGGTCTCCTTGTCCAGAATATGTTAAGGGATCAGTCAGTGCAAGGATATAATACCAGAAAAATAGTACTTTGATTTTATACATTTATCTGTTAAACAGACCAACCAATTAAGAATCTGGCAGGGATTTCTCCATGTCACCTGTCCCTACATCCAAACTGTATGCTTTTACCACCCAGGTTGGTACATTAGCAGATTACCTTTCATTCTGTACAGGTACCATTCAATCCCTTGCTTAAGCCCCACTTTTATAAGCCAAACTTGTGTAAGAGATGCAGTCAGTCAAACTGAAATGTAAGTTTTTCCTGTTGTATCACAATGATAATGGGCTCAGCCAGACTTTTTTCCTTCGCTGGCACAAAGCTTTGGGCAAAGGTCTGGCCAAGGGGGGACCATGTTTCCATGGAAGCTCACACAGCTACTGGCACTGCTGAGTCTGATTGTCTTTGTTTATAACCCACTGCTGTCCTGTGATAGAGGGGTTGCCTTAGTTTAACTCAGGAGCTGCCAAATTTGGCAAAATCCTGTGGGATACAGGAGCCTATTCTAGCTGGCAGACGTCTCAAGCCATAGTCAAAGGTGACATGATTATATACACAGCAGTGTTGTGTGTATGGGATCTGGGCCCTGTGCGCCGAGGGGAGTAGCAGAATGTAAACATTGGCTGGGTGGCCCAGTCTCTGCTCTGGCTGTGGCCTTTTTAGTCCTTAAGCATCCACAGTAGGCTACTGGCTTTTTGGAAGTCCAATTCACAACATCGGTGTGCTGCCCCCTGCTGAAGCATACCTCCCGACTGCTGTATTTGTTCACATATTTATTTAATGATCATATTTTTTGTCAAACAAGCCCCACATTTGTGTCAGACTGCAGCAGCAGACTCTGGGAAACACACCATAAAATCCAACTGAGTTCACAATGTAATATGTAAAAAAAAAACTGAACTATAAAAATTGAATATGCTGCTTCCAAAATGCTGCTACGGATACCTTTTTATGCTGTCTGTGGTACATCTAGTGCTTTTCTGTCTTCAGTAAATTCTCACTTTTATTCTACCATATTTGTAGGTTTGCTGTCATTTCTAGTTGCTGGGCCAAGAATCTTAATTTGATGACAGGATAACATCAACTGCATGAATTGTCGGCAGGAAGCTTATGTGAAGCGTCACTAGATGTTGGCCTGCAAATGTACTGTTTTGGTTGTTGCCTTCAGTGACAAACCTCTTATAAAAACCGCTGTTCACTAGAACCAAACTGCCCAGAATCAAATGACAGACACAATTAGCGACTAGCTGGTGAAGCTAATGGAGCGTTTAGCAGCTAAAGAGGCAGATACTTTTGTGAAGCGTTGGTGGAGGCCTAACCAGAGCTAAAAGAAAGTGAATGTTCATATTGTGATGTGTAAGCAACTGCTATTATGTTCTCAGTAACTTTATATGGTGATAATATGAACAAGTTTATAGCTTGTTGCACTTCCCAAATTGTCAAAATATAAATGAATAGAGCTTTAAGTCATGCTTTAGGAAAAATGTACCGTATAAACGTAGAAATGGAAATTGTTGTTTATTGGGAATTGGGACCCACATTTATAAATATTTAATATTTAGAATGAGTTATGATCTTATAAAGAAAAATTTCTGGCAGGCTATCCAGTTGTTGGCATTTTATGAAATAAGCATACCAGCAGAGTAACAATAGCCCTTTTTGTAATACTTGTAAATATTTGAAGCTATCATGCAGAGTTGAGCTGTATCCAATCTGATCTCGACATAACTGCATTTGACAGAGTATTTTCGAGGCACATTTGTTCAGCCGTCAGAGTTTATTTGGCTCGTGGGAATGCTGTGCCTTCGGGGTCAGACCAACATCAGGGGCTGCTGTCTGTAGAAATAATAAAGCAGACAGTGTTACTTTACAGAGGGCAGGGAAACGCAAGATTGAAATAGATACAGAAGGGGGTTAAATGAGGTCAGACTGAAAGAGCTTAACGGTGCATAAAAGAAAGCAATGGGAAGCACTGGGGGGAGACATTGAGTGGGCAAAGGGCTAGAAAAAGGGAACATTTAAAAAAGGAGCGAGAAAGGGAGCATGTAGGATAGATAGGACAGTTAGAAGAAGGAGGGAGGGAGAGGTCATTGAAGGAGGCTGGTGCTTCAGTCTTTAGAGTTTGCCCACTCAGAAGGGAAACATTCTCTTCTGCTGGCATCTGCCACCACTCGCTGAACACAGCTGAAGCCCATCTGAGGAGCTCTTCTGTCAGCCTTCCAAGCCCACCGCACCACACACACACACACTGCACCACACACACACACACACACACCGCACACCACACTACACCACAAAGACGAGGGAGTGAAAGAAACGGTAGCAGGCTTAGAGGCTTGATGTCAGAGCGAGAAAGAACAAGCACAAAGACCAGCAGGATAAAGTAGCAGAAACATTTTAGTGTCACCGCACTGCACCTTCAGCGTCTTTGGAGGAGACTTAGACTTTGCCTCGGCACACTGAATCAGTCAGGAACAGAGGACAGAAGGATGATCAAGTCCAGTTGGTTTTATGTAAAGTTCAAGTACAACGAGAAGGTAAGTCCATATGTTGATTTTATTTTATTTTTCTCTCCCTGCCTTATTCCTTTCCTCAGTGTCCTTGCAAATATCTAAACATATGATATTAATTGACCATGAAAATGTTGAATTATAGCAGCTGTGCATGGTTACTCTTTCCAAACACTCTTTATCTTCTCTCAGTGACTGTTTTAAATTCATAGTGGGTCCGTAGGCCTGTTGTAAAAAGTATTTAATTGAGAGGCAGACTGATGCACTGAGAAAAGGCTGTTTAGTGCCATTTGTTTTATAGTAGTGTGTGCTGTGCTTGCCTAAAGGAGAACATAAGTAAATTCTTGCTTATTATGACAGTGAGAATACATCCTTGCAAATGTAGTTTGAGCAATTAAGCTGCACAACACTTATACATTTTTTTTTTTAATAGATGTGCTGAAGTTTGCATTCAGTACCCGAGCTGCTAAAGTGTAAATGAGATTCTGTAGCCTCAAGAACATCCCAGATGTTGTTTTCTTACAAATAAATATGACTTACCCTACCTGTAGCATGCATAATTCAAAAGGCCTGATGCATACAGAACAAAACAACAAAAAGCCTTCTTTCTAAATGCCCAGTGGATGTTATGTTATTAGATTCTAAAGTGCTAAACTTAAAGTCAGCATATGTAGTGTGAAAAATAAAGGACGATGCATGAACATTTGATCATTTCCTGTAAGTTGTAGTAGTTTGTAGAGAACACCTGATATAGAAACTTTGATGTCTGATGAGGTCTTATCCGGTGATAAGGTGCAGTTATAAAGTTTTAATGCGGTTAGTGATGTCATCATTTAGACATTAGATCCCAGAGCTCTTGTAATGCGATTGAATCTGATAGTCCTCCGTGTTACTCATCTGTACGTGGATGGTGTTACACTGTGAAAGCAAAGCTTTGGGCCAGGAACTAGCACTTTCCCCAAATGTTTGTAGCTGTGCTAATGAAAATGTCGGGTGTTACAATTACCCTCAGTCAGTTAACCATTCATTTAACCAGCGAGGCAGTCAATCAGCGAGACGACAGCCACAAGCAAACATCTAGTCAGTCAGCTGTACGGCCGCTAAGCCAGACTCCCGGTCATGACACCTCTCACGGTTTTGGTGGTGGCCTCTTACACTGATCAAGTTCTCCACTTAGCATCAGGTGTCTGCCCTGTATGATCAATAAAGCTATCTCATTACATAAAACGCAGCTCAGTTCACTGTGGTTTACGCCTAACTTTCCTTTAACAGTTTAGTCGACGCTATAAAAATATGAAACCGCAGAGTACATGTGTTGCACTGCCTTTGCCATAATCAGGCTTATTATCATGGATAAGTGAGAGCGTGCCAAGTGGCCTCATGGGAGCATCTGTTGGTGCCTGAGGTGCTCTGTTTCCATCTGGTCTGCCATTTTGTACTTGAGCAGTCTTAAGGTGGAGAAGTGAGAAGATGGCCGCTCTTTTGATCTTTTAGAACCGAGTCCATTTTAACGACTCCACTTTACAGCCTGTCAAATAATAAATCACCTCCGTGTGCTCCGAAGAGCCAAAGTTATAACTATGGACACAAATATTCTGAATATTAAGACACATTTGCCCTTAAAAATGCGCAGAAGTGTGGAAAAAGGGCCCAGAATCAACCTTTTCTCTCTAGGATCTATTTCTGTTTTTCTACAAGACCAAGATGTAACCAAGTTACATTATTGGAGATAACTGAAACCATCACTGCTGTGGTTAGCAGAGGAACCTGCCAAAAAAATGAAAGCTGTCAGATCAAAAAAATGTTTCTGTAAACCTCGGCAAAGATAAACAGTACAGACGAGTTGAAGCAACCTTGACAACAGCACGGATGTTCGCTGGCAGTGTCTAGTGTAAAAATGGAAGGAGGAGTTCAGTACCATGTTCCTCTCCCTTCCACTGACTGCTCATCCCATTACATTTGGTCAAAGTTAAGTGAGAACATTTCCACTTCACATTTGATTTAAAAAGTAGGACGATAAGGGAGGGAATGGGAATGGAAATGGAGGCGAGAAGAGAGTGCTGGTTGATTTTTATTTCAGTGATCTTGGTAAGTAAAGGAGCGGAAAAATAAAGATTTAACGGTCAAGCTGATTTGTTACAAGCCTTGTTGAATCAGACATTTCTGTAATTTGCAGCCCTCTGATCGATTGCAGAAGCTTCAGACAGTATTTTTTACTACAAAATGAGCTGGTGCAGTATGTCTGGCTACAATGATCCTCGCTCCTAGGTGGCCCGGCTTGCCTATTACTTTTCTGTTTTCCTCCGTGTTCGTGTTCCCAGTAAAAAAATAAAGTATACACAAGAACAGGATGTGTGTGTCAGTGCTTATGGGGGTCTGGGGCAAAAGCTGAGTGTACGTCGGAGGAGAAGAAGGGCATATGCAGCCGTCGGCTTTTCCTGCTCCCAGCTGTCTCGCCTCAGGAGCAGCCAGCCTCCGTGTGATTACGTGTGAGTGACAGGCACGCTTTCAGCAGCATGCGAATAGGAAGTGACCTTAAACAAGTGCTGCCATTTTTGACTGAGTGCCTGTCGTTCCTCCCCTCTCTGTCGCTCTCTGAAGAGAAAGGGTGAGAAGGGCACGGAGCTTGGTGGCTTCTGGGTCAAGCACCCAGGGTCATCCAAGTCTGGGGAAAGGGTAATTGCTACCCCTGTGTGTGGGCTCATGTCCTGAAGAGAGAGAGGGTATGAGACAGAGGGAGGGAGGATGGAGGTGGGTTATATTCCTCCGAGTGGAAAGAACACAACACTGAAGTCCTGCTCTGTGTGTCTGCTCACAGCTCTTTGTCCGCTAAGCCAGTGCCAAGACCCCCCACTGGGCCAACTCTGGGGCTGTAGACCCACAGAGGGTGTAGAGCAACCTGACTCACACTGGACTAATTCAATTTAACACACACTGAGTGCCCTGTGATTGGTGTGTTAACTCTGGCCTCTCCCATGGCCAGATGGCTGTTCCTGGAGAGATACATTTACCTTTTAGGGCATTTGACTGATGCCATTATGAGTGTACAGTGAGGAAAAATCAATCCAAAGATGAAGAAAAATAAGTAATAATCCTTTCACAAATGGAATATTTGGGTTTTATGTTGTTTTATTGTATACTATAAGTTATGAGTACTTCTCCATGATGATTTATCACAAAGGGAGGTGAAAGAATTACCTGATTCCTTCACTGCAGTACCTGTGCAACAGTGTAAAAACTCATATAATACAAGTAATGCCATTATTCAAAATGCCACTCAAGTCAAAGTACAGACATATTCAGCAAACAGTACTTACACTATTAAAAGCACTCTATCAATAAAATGGCGACTGTGACAGTTCATTAATACTGATGAAATCTTTAAACATTAGTATTTTACTGTTGTAGCTCCTCAAGGTGGAGTTCAGTCCAGTGGTTCCCAAACTAAGGGTTAGGCTCCTCCAGTGGGTCACCAAGGAAATCTGGGTCATGAAATGGTTCTGCTATGAAACTTTGTAATTGTTTCTTTTTTGCGACTTTTCTATAATCGTTGCCACTTTTTGGGAATTATTGGAAAACCTTGCTGGGCCTCAAACAGTTTCAAACAGGAGTTTAGCAGAGGACTTATTCTTTGGTGGAACTGCTGACACCTTCATAGACTCCTGAAACCCGATAAGGGGCCCACACTAGTCTCACTCACTGCTGGTAGTTTAACCTTTAGCAATTTTTTTCACAACCTACAAATTATATACATAGCACCAAACTGTTTTCCTAATTATGCGGTGGAGACAGATGTGTAATAGCTGGCTGGATTATGTTCAGAGGCACTTTTTTTTTTCTTGAGTGAACGAAGCGCTAAATTCATGTACCACACCAAAGTCGCTGGAAGGTTATTGCGGTGATTGTATTGCAAGATCAGATACTTACATACACTTCAACATTTTACTGATATATTCAGTATCATCAAGACTTGCTGATTAGCTGTATTTACGATTATTTTATTTTGTATTTATTATTGTATAACCTTAATTTCTACGACACAGATGTTTTCTTTTCATGTAAAATCTGAACGAGTAAAAAGTAGAATATTTCCCTGAAATGTAGCAAGGTTGAAGTAGAAAGTATCAGAATATGGGAATACTCAAGTAGAAGTACCTCAAAATGATTACAGTACTTAATTAAAGTACTACTTTCCACCATAAATCACTAACAGGTGCTTACAAGTAAGCCGTTTAGCCAAATCCCATGAGAATCTAACACATACAAAGCTTGAGTATGCATCATTTTCTTCGTCGCTGAGCTTACATTTGGCAGTGGGTTTCTGTGGCTCACTTGTTTGTTTATTGTCTTGAGTATGTGTGCAGTATATTGATGCTTTTCAAGCTTTTCATGGTGTAGATATTCAGTATATTGATGTGTCTAGCAGATTCTTGGGGGTTTATACATACAGTAAACCGCACACAGCACAATATTTATCTCCGCGCTGTGTTTATTTTGGATCAAATTTCGTCATTCAGACATGCAACAAAATGACACACTCAAGGCTCCTGTTATTACATCCAAACCTTCAAACAAATTGTGGCTTTCTTAACATTGGTGAATTCGTTTGCCTACCGGCTAGCTTAGTTACAGCATGCCTCTGTTTCTCTGTGACTCTCTATACTGCTAAACCACAGCTGGTGGTTTTGCCTACTTTGTCATGGTTACAGTTTTTTAACGTCAGTACGAATAAACAACCAAAGAATTTATTATTCATTAAATTTACATGCTGACACAACATTAAGCATTTTCATAAGATTGTAATTAATTGTAGTAGCTGCGTTTTATATACTTGTCATATGATAATTTATCTACATTTATTTACAACTGGCTAAATCACAGATCCCAGCTGTGACACTGCTGAAGCACATTTGTCCAAACCATGCTGTGTAAGATGTGGCCCTTCTCTCCATGTTCCCACATAGAGAGAAGGGCTGTCGATTGTAAATTGACTGTATTTACTGAGCCTGTGTACCAGGCTTGGTTTGTTGAATAGTAGGGGGTGACTATAATGACTATAATGACTGTGAAAACCAGAGAGTGGAGTGTGGGTTATCATTAAGGGAGGCTTATTTCAGTCTCTGATGATGCTACAGTATGTTATATGAAAGACACATGGTGTGGAAACCTCTCTTGGGTGGTATCGCCTATTTCAAACATAAGCCCAGGGAGAAGGCTGAAACCAACGCTATACATTCCTGCGAACCGTTCTGCTCAGGAAAATTCTTGAAGAATATAAACGTCCATTAGACGTCTACTGGGAGAATGTTGTCAGCTGGTGTGCTTATAGGTTTGTAGCCTGCGTCTTTTTATGTTTGTTGCCTCAGAAGATTCCTCTGGTGTAACCAATCCCAATGGAAAAAGCAGATTTCTCTTCGACAAATAATGAAAGAGTTGCTCTGCATGAAAGTTTTATCCCTCTGCCCATCCATCCACGCTCGGAGGACTTTAATGAGAGTTTATTGGAGCCGTTTTAGCCAAGCCAGTTTAATTTATTTATGCTTACAAGCTTCAGCAGTAAGAAGCTTACGGAACTGTTGACCCCGGCAATGCTTGTCGCAAAGCGGGCCTGTCATTTTTTTTTTTCTCCCCAGGAAGGCTAGCGTACTTTACAGACACATTGAAATTCTAGGAGAGCACTCCACAGCTTGCCGAAGGGATTACTGGTAAATCCCTGCAAACTCCAGATGTTTTCCCAGGCAGCACGCAGCGAGGAAACATCGCCCATCCCCTGTAAACATCTGTCAGACAAAAGCCTCCGCCACAGAGGAGACAACAGAAGCTTAGAGGGAGTAAAGTAGCTCGACTAGTCAGATTTTCACTCTGCTAGATCTGTTTGTTCATGGAGAGCTAAATGGTTTTGCGGGGCGTCTTGTGTGTCTGCTTATGCTAAGCGGACAAGTGTACAGTATAACTGAAATATTTGGTTTTTAAATAGATGAGGAAGCTGTCATCTTATAACCCAAGGATCTCTAAAGAGCTTAACTTGGTGGACCGCCAAGAGACACCTCCTCGGACTGTGTTTTTTAAATTACCTTTCTTTAGTTTTTTTAATGTGCAACGTCATTAAAGGCCACATTTAAACTGGTGACATGTGACAGATGATCGGCTCTGCTTCATCTTTCACTCACTGTCCGGAAGGCAGAACCATGACAGTGAGTCCTGAAGCCACAGGAGCAGTTTGCCTTTTTCTGTGTGTGTGTGTGTGTGTGTGTGTGATGTAAGTGGCAGTTGCTGCTGGGTTCAGGCCCCAGGCAGGATCTCATATCCCCCTGCCATGTTTGTGTTAATTTGCTGGATGTAAACACAGTGAGTGGGCTGTAACAAGGCAGTGCCTGCCTCTGTGTGTCTGGTCTCGAACCTCCTCAGTGGAAGACAGAATGGAGAGAGAGAGGGAGCGGCTGACCGGTGTCTGGATCACTGAACAATTGCAGGCCAGAGAGAGAGAGAGAGAGAGAGAGTGGGAGAGAGAGCAAGCCCTCAGTGTAGCCACTAGGGACAGGCCTGACAGATGGATGGAGCGAATGACTGGATGCCTAGCCAACTGGAAAGACAACTTTCACCCACACAGGCTGTATGTTTTTGCCTGTCGCCTTTTATCTCCATCCAATACACAACCTAAAGCAAAGAAAACATATATATGTACAGAATACTGTAGGTTGTGCAGACCTAATTTCCATTCAGGCATCATGGTAAAAATTGCTTTAATTGCCTGTTAAAGCTAATGTTTGATTCATTTAGCCTTTTGTGGGTGAGCTGGGGATGCACTCTACTGTGTGTTATTTTCTTTTGTTCTTATATTTATGGTATTTATTTTATGAATGCTGAAAGAAACTGTATAAAGCACAGCTCCGAAGCAAGTTCCCGGACTGTTGTGCTGGTCCCAAACCTCCCAGAATTGTTGGCTCACGTCCTCATCATCGGGGTTTGAAATCTTTGCCCTAACACATGAACCTCATTACGTGTCATTGTTCGCACAATTATTCTGTTGTTTATCTCATCGTTTGTCCAGGGGCGCAACACCTTGGCGAGAACGCAAAAGGGGGGTTAGCCGACAGTGTTACAGTTAGTGGTTCTGAATGACAAATACAGCAACTTTAAAACTCTTTATCGCCAGGATAGCACTGGCAGTTCAATGTATTTCAACACTGTCTCGCTCTATATAAGCGTTTTATTTGTAGCAGGTGGAGTCTCCGTTTCCAGCACGCAATTCAATTTGCATAGCCTGTATTATTAGAAAGCTACCACTGTGTTACCACATGTTACCGCAGTTGTCTGCAAATAAACCAGGACTAAAGGACAATAACTTTGAAGGAATAGTTTCCATCCTCAATCTTCTTTTTCTATTTGGCATGTTATGAGGGGTTTATGTGCAGGAAGTAGTTCAGCACATACACCACACCGCATACAATAGCAAAACATTGAATTCTATATGTTAAACAAATGAGAATACAGTGTAATGTGTTGCTAACCTGCTTTTTGTACAGATCTGAGAGTTGTCCTGATCTTATGTTACCGCAAGTGAATAAATAGCTTATCTTCCATTCAGATTTCTCAAATCATATTCTTGGGCTTGCAGCGTAGTACGTATGTATATTTGGTTATGCATGACTTGAAAAAATAGCAGAGATGTGCCCACACTCATGGATCTGAGTAAAGGTGTGTGTAGAGAGCTGCACTGTGAATGTGTGCCTCATTTTCTCCTCAAAGGAGTCCTCCCAGAGCTCATTAGCCCCAGTTAAATTCCCACTGGAATGCCGGGTCCTGCCTGCCGTCTGCTGCCCGCTCCTGAGCAGCTCTGGTTTCAGCCTGCTGGATGACTGGGCACGGGGATGGTTCCCATAGTTGAGCTGCCTGAGCTGCATGGGCAGACCCTGGTACCCCGGCTCAAAGAGCTCTCTGTTGTCCCGTGCGCACGCTCTCATGCAGCGTAGGGTCGCTTCACACAGACTCACACACATAAAGAGGCAGCCTGGCAATGTGAGCTATGGGAATGTCAGATTTATGGAAGGATGGATCACATGCTCGCAGACTGCTGGAAAGCAAAGCCCAACAATTGCTTTTTGTCTGAATGTAAACTTGTGTAACTGTCTGGCAATACCAGTCTATGCTGTCGTGGTCCAAAGAAACAATCCTATGCTTTTTTCAGCAGCCTCCCTCTCAGTGAGGCCTGGCTTAAAATCTGTCTAACTTGGCCAGCTCTGCGGAACAGATCTACATACACACACTCACACAAACGTGGACCTGCTCCCACATTCAAATGCATAATGTCTAGATCATTATTTTCCGTCAGTACATCAGGGAAAAGTCTGTTTATTATACACCGTTGTGTTCTGCAAAAGGCCAACAGTTTCTCAGTGTGACCAACTAGCTTTCTCTGCATCAGCAAAATCTCCTGTAGTCCATACCCCAAGTTGGCTTTTTCCACGAAAAGTTTTTACCCAGTGAGGAGGAGGGGGGAGTATGAGTGAGAGTGGGCCAGAGGAGAGTGCATATCAAAGAGAAGCAAGCCATCTGTCAGCACAGGCAGCAAACAGCTGGTGGAGGAGATGCAAGATGTCTGAACAAAGACTGACAAGATGGAAGATGACAGGAAACAGATTTCCCTCCTTTTTACCCCTCCTGCAAGAGAAGAGGTTGACCATCAGAGTTCTGTGATGTCTCGCAGTCTCCAGATGCTGGCTCTCCTCTCGTCCTCACTCACTTCTCTTCTCTTCTCTTCTCTTCTCTTCTCTTCTCTTCTCTTCTCTTCTCTTCTCTTCTCTTCTCTTCTCTTCTCTTCTCTTCTCTTCTCTTCTCCCAGCAGAGTGATGATGGTTTGTCACTTTACTGTTGGACTTTCTTTCTCGACGACTCGTTGCCGGAGAGATTCTTCAGTCTGCTCCCTCGCCACTTAATTTGTTCATTTGCATTTCTGTTGCGCTCTCCGCGAGAACAGAGAATTTCTCATCCCTCACATGTAGGCACACACACAGAGTTGAACTATTTCTACTGGAATTATCATGTAATAATTAATGCATGGTATGCTTTAATTATACTAATTATGATAGCATTTACTCAGTGTAGAATTTTTTTTTTTTTTTTGAAAAAATAGGATTTTTATGCTACCTAAATATTACATTCAGTGAATTATTCAGCTTTAGTAATTGACCTGCTGCAGCTTAAGTAGATACACATCTCTCCGCTCATTTGCTCAGATAAATGAAGCGGCGTGAGCCGTGTTAAGTAAATTTTTAGGGAATGAGCACGGGGCCTTGTGTTAATTAGTGTTGCAGCCTAAGCCTCGTTACATCAGGTCTTCTTCCCTCTCTCTCTCTACTTAGCGCAGTCTATTCCCCTTTGTGCCTTTTTTCCCCCCGCACCGTTAATTTGAACAGAAAATGCAGTCTATTGCTAAATAGGGCAGTGGCACACACTAGCCACAATCATTAAGCCCATTTTCTGCCGGCTTAGAGCTGTTAAAATGACTGTAACGAACAGAACGCGAGAGTCTACTCTCTCTATCCACAGTGTAATGTGTGATGTGTGACATTGGCCAGTGTATTACTGTAATGGCCCTAATTGTCTAATCACTCTAATATGTGGCTGCTGCTCTTGGACATGACAAGGGCAAAGTGAGCTAATAAACAGTGATTACTGTCACTTGAAATCAGCACATAGAAGAGGTGGGGGGACGTTAGCTGCGGGGGGATGTTATTTTTATTTTTTTTCCCTCCTCTCGCCTGTTTTGTGCTTGACAGACAGGAGAAGCATGGTGGCGGTGAAAGGTCAGACTGTGGTGAGCACACAAGTGACGGAATGACAGAGAGAGAGTTAGAAAAGACAGAGTGGAGGAGAAAGAGCTGTCATCTCCAGATCTTGTCCCTTCGGTCACTTCGATTGACAAGCTGTCAGCCTGGCCGACTCATACTCGGTGGAACAAAGAATAGACAAGGCAAAGCTTTCACTTTCCCCAACCATCTGCCTCTCTGCCTCTTTCTGCTTTTCTTCAGTTTACTCAGTTACAATCGAATTTGAAACGTAAGCAGAGGCTGTTGAAAATGACGTTACACTTAATACAAATGCCACTACTGTGTACCCACTGCAACTTGAGGCACATTCGTCCATGCCATGAGGGTGGAGTCACAGTGAAGGAGATGAAGTGAGACCAAAGACATCAAAGTTGTGGCTGTTTTCACCAACATAACGGCCAGTTTGACCTCTTTGATTCAACATTTCCATCATCCTCCCGCCATGTTTAAAGAACAGTCCCTTGAATATGTATTTTATAGCTCATGATTTCAAGCCAGACATGTGATAGATGCAGAGTTGCTCGTCCCGCAAGAGCATGCGCCCCATGCGCTAAGGCTGATTCCCGATTCCTTTTGCTTCGACTGTTGCTGTCCAAAATAAAGACATAGCCTGAAGAAAAACATCTAAAAGTTGCTGCTTTCTCTTCATGCTGAACTTGATTCCCTTCACTGCTTTCCTTTCCTGATACACCTGAAATATGCCGAGAACAGGTGCAGACCTGCTGCCATTGTTCTCTAATGAGTCTGTGCATGTAGCCTTGATAAATCAGCCCCTTAAATGTGATTACTGCTTCTCCCCAATATGGTGCACAACAGTTGGTACTTAACATTGTTATCTGTGGTTAAATTTACGTGGACAGAAAACCGCAGTTACCACTTTGCTGTAATGTTTACGGGGCACTGTCAAAGCTCCACAGTGTGGAATAGACAATATTCTTGATCTCGATCCCTGGTGCATTCAGGGCGCTGACTCATGACGGTGGATATCTTTCCAATTTGCTTGGAATTTGTTCATCTTGGTGTCACAAGTGGTCCGTCTACCCAAGATGGATTAAACAGAACATTCACCGCAATCACACGTAACCTAAGACATTGCAAAGTTGTAAATACACTGAAGTTTTTGTTTTAGTTTCTTATGTACCATATTGCATGTGGGAAGACACCCGTTTCCAATTTTTCTTTCTAGTGTACTATCCGCCTTACAATCTTCCTTTCTTTTAACCAGGACTGAGGCAGAACTGAGCCAGCAACACACACTAAAAAGTCTCTATTTGCACTGCTTGTGCCTTGTGAGATGAATGTGTTTGTGCCTGCGTGTTTGGAGTTGATGTTTTATGCACCGTCTCCAGGCTAAGAAGCCCTCATTTCACAGCTCCCCAGAGACCAGTTAACCCCTCATTTCCTCCCCAGAGCATCCAATAAGGACCACAGCAGTTGTGTGTGTGAATCCTCGCCGTATCTTCTGTGGAGCAGACTTTTCTCTACAGTAGTCGGGCACTCTGATAGCCGCCATTCATTATTCAGCTCTACTCCAGCTGCATCACACCCCAAGCAGCACAGAAATAAAACAAGGTTAAGAACTGGCATGAAATGTGTCTCGGTGGATCAAGTGGTGGGGGAGGGTGGGTGGAGGTTCAGGAGACGGGGGAGGTATGGTCCTTTATCTGCGCGCCATCTTTTATTAATTGCCCTGGTGCTTAGACTGCGAGTTTCTCCGTGATCATTAATGC
The DNA here is from genome assembly GCA_036365135.1 of Miichthys miiuy. Lineage (NCBI taxonomy): Eukaryota > Metazoa > Chordata > Actinopteri > Sciaenidae > Miichthys > Miichthys miiuy. Next base: position 22,140,369 of record CM071616.1, read on the forward strand.
ATGTGCGGAATAACGTATTTACATGTTCTTCATGTATTATGCATGGGCAGGGAGGAGGCTACAGTGTTGTGGAGGACCCTCTGCCCACAGGTCCTGTGTTTTTTTGTGTGTGTGTGTGTGTGCCCGTCTGTGCATATGTCTGTGTGTGAGCTGATTTGCATTCAGCCACGCTGTGAAATCCACTCGCTACCAGGTCCCTCTGTTGCTACAGGAAAGCGATGGAGCATCGGACAACAAACAGCTTTCCCTGCGCTTTCACGCAGCCCGCTGAGGGTTTTGACTGTCTGACAGAGGCTGACAGGTATCAGTGTCACCGAGAAGCCGTAACCAGATATGTTAGCCCGAAAGGAGGATGGGTTGTAAGTGCAGTGAAACATTTAGTTTCTCGCCCGTGATACAGTCACATGAGCTCTGCAGTTCCGATCTGCTTTCATTCCTGTGAAGAGTCACTGTAAAGTCACTGTAGAGTCCTTGTATGCAGAAATTAAAACGGCTGAATTACAGTGTTAGGATGTGGAAACAGTCAATCCCTTCTGTCTGTCTTGTTTAAAACACAACTGTTGTTTTGTTCTCTTGCCAGCATGGGTGCTGATTGATCAAGTCAAAGCACAGCTCCCTGTTGGCCTATTTGCATCCATGACTAACTGATCAGTGACTCACTCACACGGCAGTTTTTGTATTTCCACAAACTGCAGGTCATGAAGTCAGCTCTCTGCCCTCTTATTTATTTTGTTTATGTATTTCCTCGTTCCTCCACTCCTGCCTCTATTATCATAAGTCCAAACTCAGCAGATAGCCCTGATATTGATCACCGGCTGGCCCCGGCTGTTCTCGTTGAACTTGAGCTTCCTCCTCATTTTTTTTCTGCTGATCACCGCGTGTTGTAATTTGCGCGTTGTAATTGTATCAGATAAGTGCCGGTGCGGTCGGTCATTGTACTGCCCACACTGCCTTGCGTCCGAACATGGATAATTAGAATTGATTTAGTAACAATTTAATTAATCACTCTGTTAAATCTCTGGTACTTAACTTCGGACTCATACCGTGAGATTTCCGTGCGCACAAGTTTGTGTGCGGAGGAGTGTGTGTATGTCCCCAGGGTTGTTAGAAAAAGAAACGATTTACAGAAATGAGCAAAGCTGCATAAAACAAAGCATTGAACTCATTCTTATCACACCGGGCTTGAAATATAGTTAAAACAACTCAACCCAATCAATAAAACATCAGTAATAAACAATATGATTATCATTTCTGCCTCATAATTGTATGATTTCTCGATGCTTTGTGATTTCCAAATGTTCTAGAAATAAGTGAATTTAAATGTGTTTTCCAGGACGAGATGATCGTCCTGTTGTTGCATCCTGTATGTACTTTGGCTATCAAGACACAGTTAGTTTGACCTTTCTTTGCCACCAGTGTTGGCAGTACAGGAGTTCAAACTTCCACTTTAATGAAGTCTCCTGACACACGGTGCACACTTAAAATGTAAATAAAACATCATGTATTTGTGCATGTGCAAGTTGCTGCAGTTGTTCCTGTTTTGTGCATTGTGATTGTGCCGCTCAGGCGTGTTTACTGCAGGGGGAAGCGCCGACAAGGAGAGGACCGCCACTGTTGTTGTTGTTCTCTTCAGGTTTATTCATCCTGAAGAGCGTTAGAGTGTGTTGTTGTGTGTCTGCGTCTCTTTGCCTCCTTCGCAGCGTTAGAGAAAACAAAGGCTCCCTCGCTCTTGCAGGCCCTGATTGCAGTCATTAGGATGCACAGGCGCTCCCGGTGTGACGGGGCCTCTCCTCAAGAGGATTCAGCTCGCAAAGCGCCGCCGCTCGCCTGTTTTTAATAACAATCATCTAAAATCGCTGCAATTAGCCTGCAGCTACAAGGAGATGGAGAGCAGAAAGATGTGGAGAGGGAGGAGGGAGGGAGGAAGGGCTACAAGCTCAGATTCAGTGAACCTTTCGAATGTCAGCTCCTCTTTCACATGGAAAATTCAAGAGGGCCTTTGTGTTCATCAATTATTAGCCTTGAAAGTTAAAAAGATCCATTGTGTATTTTTAATCAGAGTTATATGGGGAATCTTTGAACTGATTCCCAGTCCTGCCCGGGCTACAAGCAGAGGTAGCCTCTTCCACCCCACACATCCCCTGCAACCACTCCCCCTCAGCTCTCTGTATGCAGCTCAATACTGTGTTATTCCTGCTAAGTCAAGGCAAGCTATTCGCTGGCAGAAACCGGCGCAGCAGTGCGCAACCACAGAGTCTGCTGGTACAGTATAAACAAAGTCTGTTTTAAGAAGAGAGGCTGAGCGAGCGCTGACGCCCCTCAGAAAATGTAGGTGTCGTCTTCAGGAAAGTACAGTAGCAGGCAAGAAAACAGAAAGAGTGAGCGCTTCTGGGATCATTAGATATTATATGTACTGAGCTGAACTGAATGTTTTTTTTCTCTGGTCTACAAACAGGATGTGGGGCATTTAACATTTAATTTGGAGTGTGTGCGCTCTGTGATGTCCTTGATGCACTGTGCCTTTGCCAGAAGCTAAACTGGCTGCGCCATGTGGCAGAGGTTAATTTACTTTATCAGCCAAAGTCAGCTCAAGTCAGATTTTACTTTGAACTAGATGGAATCCATCTTACAAAGTAATTAAGTATTTTTTCTTAATTCCTTTTCCTTTAAAGATTTATTTATTTATTTTTTAAGTCTGCGGACGGGTTGAGAAAATTCTGTCCTTTCAAGTGCAGATACATTTTTTTTCATACATTTATCTCAGCACTTATAGAGTGATATTCTGCCATTTATCAAGATAAAAAGCTTCTTTCCTTGACACAATCGTTCACTGACTCAGTCTGAATGAACGGCATTGCACTTCTATAACATTGTAGGGCTTGCAATGGGCAATTCCAATGAAAGCATAAAGTCATTGTAGCAGAAACAGATCTAATCTCTTTTATGCCATGCCTTATTCTTCAATGCACCTACATTACCCACGATGTAACTCAGCTCAATTAACTCTGGTAGGCTCAAGTCCACACCCCCAGATTCCTCGTTTTCCAATTTTGCAGTCTTCAACCTCAACCGAAGTTGACTCAAGTGACATCACTTGAGGGATCTTAGCAGGCTTCACACAGCTCTGTCTGGCGACATATAAAAGGTTTCATACAGTTTCACATATGCAGGAGTACTCCCAAACACCCAGTGGTGTAGTGGAGGGTATAGCAGGTATACAGAGTATACCGACTTATTTTTCAGTCTGCATTGGGTATACCCACTTCTAAATTCCCTCTGAGGTCCGTCATTCAGTAGTGTTCTGTGAGCTGATTTTTTCCTAGGATGGCGAAAGCATGACATAGTTGTCAAATTGTTATGAGACAATGGAATAAGGAATACTTAAAGTGCATAATTATGTAGTTGTCTCACCCGTCTGTGGGTCTTTTATTTATTGCAAAATCTGCACCTCATAATGATCCTTACTCCCTGAGGTCAAGCAGCCGAAGTCAATTACCGATGTGCAAATACTGCTGGCCCATTTTTGGGTGAGCTAATTATGCAAGCGTAGTCTTACATGTCACTGTTTATCCTTTGCTGGACCAGCCACAAAAAATTGAAGAGTATACCCACTTCTGCACCACTGCCATCACCTGGGCGCACACTTTGATGTGTAAAATTGGTGGAGTTCCCCTTAAACAAGTAGTATTTCTTAATTTTAGTCTTAAGTTAGTTTTTAAGCCAATTTGAAATATTTATCTTGACACTTTTCTTTACAGTTCCTGTAATATTCTGAACCTCTTTCTCTTTGAAACGTCATGCGATGAAATCACATGTGGTGCTGTCCCGCATCTTTGGCTCCGTTATTCACTCACTGGGTCTGAATCCGAGTTTTAGTAACGGACACAGTATGAATCTCTCTTGGTTTTGGGAGATTTGGGTTTATAAATCGGTTGCTTTTAAAGAAACTCACTATTAAAACACATACAGCATAATCCGTAGGCTGTGTGAGCTGAGCTAAATGTTGTCATGGACACCGCCCCTCCTCCTACAAGCAAGGTTAAACTTGCAAACAAGAAGAGGCGGAGCAGTAAAATCAAAGTGTTCCTGAACGGGAGAAAGGGCAGCCAAAAGAGAGGATAATGATGTTTGTTTCAAGTATTTTCTCTTTAGTTTGATGCCCTCTTGATCGAATGTTGTTGGGCAGAGAAAGGGGTGTGTGAAATGTTGAAGGTGTTGAAAGTTATATAATTGCTTTGCTTTTAAAGCAACATTCTCTCATCCCAGACTATACACAGTACACTTTTTATCTAATACTTTTACTGGGTGTTGTTTTCCAGTCATCTCTGCCGTCCTCCACCATCCTCTTCTCTTCCTTATGTCTTGTCATGTAGCACCACCCACAGGTCATCGGGAGGGTGACAGGCTGGTGTGCTGCAGCTCTCCGTCAGGAAAGAAAGACACGAGGGTCTGACTGAAGCGGCAGCAGTAGTAGCTGTAGTCTCAGCTGAGAATCACCTCTGAAAGCTCCGAATAAAGCAGAAAAATTCTCAGTCACGAACTGAAAAGGAAGTGCCCGCATCATTGTTCCTTCTTGTGGGACGGGGAAAGAAAGTGCAGCGTACACAAGAGAACCCAGCGCTCTCACATAGATTCAGTCTTTGTTCAGGCTGTGCTGAATTATTTACCCGTGTGTTTAAAAGATGCTCAGGGGAATTTCGACATTAGCTCTTTGGAGCCTGCACTCAAGTCTTTCTGGCCTTCAAAAGCTTGGAGTCCTTTCATGAAGTGTAGTGTATACAGACAATTGTAAATGAAGAGTTATCAGGAAGAAAAAAAAAAATAAAAGTTTTGAAAGTGTGCTTTAAAATGCAGCGGATGCTTGTTTTAGCCTTGTTCTTTGGCTCACATTGTGCTCTCCTGTGAGACTGCAGGCAAGTAAAAGCGTTTCTCACCCAAACCCCCGTCGCTTCCTGTTACTTTTAAGATTGTACCCAGCTTTGCATGTTTTCTCTGCTTCGCTTCACGTCTTTGTCTTTTGGACTGAAAATAAGCCTTGTATAGTTCTCATTTGCATTCACTGAGCTCCTCCATAATTTATAATACAAGTACCTTTACAGTATTTGAAACTGTGATGCTTCCTGGGAGTGTTTTCACTTTACTGTGCAGCTGCTGTTTGTAGACACAAGCTAAGACAGTGATTTTGTTAACTCAATTGACTCTGTTAAAATTGTAAGTTTCTCACTAAGAGCTGTTTTGGGGATGAGACACCTGTATAAAGCCAGGAATCATTTATTATGATACAATACGTCACAGCCTTGACTTGAGTTTTATGCAACGCTCAGCAGAAAGGAGATCACCACCGTGACAGTGTGAGGGAACTCACTGATTCCCGGAGGTTTCTCAACATTTTGTGAGTCTTGGTTGTTTGTTTTCCTCGACGCGTGATAGAAGCTTATCTGAGAGAACGCGGATTAGACAGGTCGGCCTACAGTAAAGCGGGTTAAGGTCACAGGTCAGCTTGAAAAACATTAGTTGACCCCCAACTAAATTCCACACTCTTATCAGTAAAACACCGAACACACCTCTAACCAAACAGCAGGTAAATTTGCTCTGAAGTCATGCTTAATCTTATCAGCAGACATGATGGACAAGGTCTTGTGATGCAGGTTATCCCCCTTTTTTTTTATTGCTCATTAGCCACAATTATGTGAGAGCTGCCTCTTTGGCCTGTTTTTTTTTTTTTTTTTTTTTGGCACGATAATTGATTGTGGCTGAGGAATATGTGTGCTGCAGCCAACACCAGCAAATCTGCACTGATGAGTCTATGATCCATGGCTCTTAAGTTGTTTATGCAGTGCTCATGCCATCCACGGCCTATGTAGTTCAAAGCCATTTGACACAAAAGCTGTCACAGTGGAAAGCCGCAGATATACAAAGTATAACTCCCACACTACTTTCGTCAGTATTTCTTTGATCAGTGGATCCTTGCGCTTCGCTTGCGCTTATATAAAGTCTTCATCTCATACTGGCCTATTTGAAATGATTACACCAGTTTTGTTCCAGAAATGCCTCAAATTTTAAGTGATAAACCTCAGTCTGAGAACCCAATTTTCCCCAGCAAACTCAGAAAGCCACAGGCACACTTCCACTCCTGCAGAGCCCGCCTTTTAAATTGTCTTTTATTCATTTTTTTTTTTGTGTGTGCTTTTCACTAAAATTGCCACACTGAGGCTAACAGAAATAATTTTCAGTCTTTCCTCGGGAGCTATACTTTCAATTTTTTTTTTTTTGACGCCACGCAACCAGGGGTGAGCACAAAAGGGAGACAAACGGCTCAGTATCAGCCGTGATTTCCTGAATAGCCCAGTGGGAGTGCGGGAAGTCGGGGTGCATGCAGCAGATCGGCGTTGGCCTGAAACAGCAGCCATGCTGTGAGGGAGATGGCTTTCCTCTGCGACAGTCCGACTGTGAGCCACGGGTCTGCAAATGAAACAGAGGGAGGAGGGATGCAGCCTTTACAGATTCAAGGCCCCTTTTTTTTTTTTGCCGTACTGGGCATGTCTGCTGCTGTGGCGAGGTGGAGAGGGGGGAGCAGAAATGGATAAACAGACAAAAAGCTGCAGATAATTCTGTTGAAAATACAGTGGCGCTATTTCCTGCTGTTTGTGAATTCATCAGGCTCCACGCTGTGCCACTAGTGATTTCTAAATATATGCAGCTCATCTGATGTAGATGTATAAACTCTGTGTAGGGTTATGGATGGCTGTGCAGACAGATTGTTTGCTCTGGGTTTTCTATGGTCCTGGTGGGTGGGATCTGCCAGCATCATGTTACATTGTTTTCCACATGAGCTTTATTGAGTTCCCAATTACAATGCTGGTCATCTTGTCTTGGGCTCACCACTGCTGCAGAATTGACCTTGCATTTTTGCAAGGGAGTGCTGTTGTGTTTTCAGGCCAGCAGGCCTATTAGGCAGGCAGACAGTGAGGCAGACTGACTCCTTCTCTCAGGCCCTGCTCCTGCAAGACCCTGCTTAACAGGCATCAGGCTTACACACTTAATACTTGGGAGGGGAGAGCGGGCTTAGCTCTTAGCTCTCATCGCAGCTGACATTGTATCAGGCAGCCAGACAAGGCCGGACTGCTGCAGCCTTATTAGCCCTGTCTGGATTGCCTTTTCCTCAGTCTGACACTAATGTTCACTGAGAAAGGTTACTTTGGAATTTAATGGAATGGGTAGAAATGAGCTGCACGCCGTACATGGACAGCCCTCTCCTGCTGGTGTTTTCCCAGAGCACGCGTGGGCTGTCTGAACAACAGAGGAAGGGGCACAGAGGAGGCACTTGCAGTAGGTGGAGCTCTTGTGTTGGATTTTGATGTTGGAGCTTGACTCACCTGCTCGTGAAGGACACGACAGCTGCGTGCGTATGTGCCTTGCGTGTGTGTGCGCGCACACATCCTTTTCAGATGGAATTTATGCAAAATGCAAAGAGCGCATACAACAAGAGATTTACATGCGCTCTGCATACACACACCTACACACACGCCCAGTCATATGAACACAAAGAACACATTTTCAATGTAGAGCTAATTGACAGCTCTTGATGGGTGGTACAACGCTGCCAACTGTTCATGTTTACATTAGACCTTATTAGAAATTGTAATGGGACTCTTATGTTTCCGGCTGGTAATAGTTTGTGTATGTGTGTATACATCAGCATCCACGAGCTTTATTTACTGCCTGCAACCACACACACTACCTTTCTCTCACCGCTCCCTGACACCTCCGTGCACTGAAACAAACGTAAACGTCTCCCCCACAATTCCTCAATGCTCTGCCTGTTTACCCTCCCTCTCCTCCTCCCCTCCTCTCTCTCTCTCTCTCTCTCTCCCTCTTCCCTTTGCGCCATCTCCTCCCCGCAATCTACCGCAGGCCCTCCATCTCTCCGGCCTGTCAGCGTGCTTTTTCATTTGGCTTGTTGCTACAGGGGGCTCGACGCTGGCAGATTACAACTCGGCAGCCAGTCATTTTCGATTTATCAGAGCCCCCTCCCTCTGTGCTCACCCCCCACCCTCCACCCCTCAGCCGGCCACACTCACTACCCTCGCCAACATCAATCCAGACACATAGCAATTGCTCATCACCCCACCACCCAGCGCACCTCCACCCTCTCCTGTTCCCTCCCACCCATATCTTCCTCTTTCGATCAGCGTGGAAAATTTAGCTCGCAAGCCCCGGAACAAAAAAAAAAAAAAAAAAAGAAGAAGAAATATTGTGGCAGTGGAAGCATTCAAGTTAGAGAGGCAGCTCGTGCTGTATTATTACTTAGGCCTCTGTCACTGGTGATGACCCGGGAGAGTGGAGAATATCGATCGCGTGTCACTCAAGGCATTCAGCAGATTGCATTGACAAAGCTTGTCGGGGCCTTTAATAGCAAGGTTAGCAGCCTTGGCTGGGACCCAGGAGAAAACTCTAACTGTGCCCTATTTCATGGTGGCTTTTAACCATTCCCTGGGTCCAGAGAGTGGATTGATAACGGTAAGGAAGTAATTTTACTCTCATAATTGCCTTCCTGTGGTTGACATTTGCGGCCCTCCGTGCCTGTAAAAGTGCCTTTCCAAGAACACGAGAAAGAGAGCCAGCATTGTCTGGCTTCTTTTGTGACAGAAAATAGCTTCACATGAACAAAGATGTGGTACACTTAACAAAACACGGTTGAGGGGAGAGAGGTGGGGGGGGCGAAGAAAAAGGGAAGAAAAAAAAAAATCAAAAGAGGTGTACAAGTGTGATTTATGAGTTGAAGGAAGTCCATTACTCGCTAGAGGAAGCCCAGACCAAAACACAAACAGAGTAAGGGCATGGCTTGCAAAGAGGTCATGGAGTAATTCTTTTGCCCTGCCAAGATCGCTGATAGCTGCTGAAAACACTACTTGTCAAAGGAGGAAAAAACTGACAAGATTTTGATCTCACTGTAATTCTGAACATAAATAAGAGCACTAAACCACCTAAATAGTCTCTCTTTAAGCCGAGTGATGTGGAACTAGGCTGAAATGTAACAGGTCCCCTGTGTGTTGTAATATGCCTTACACACATGTGGGGAAGCTATTTCTACAAGCAGCATGTAGTCATTGCTGGATGCTGTCAGGTCTTGCGTGGCAGGTAGCTATTCTCAGTGCTGCTGTGTAGGCCTAAATCATAATGCTGAAACACATTTGACTTCTTTTTATTTCCACAATAAAGCTGTGACATTGGATAAAGAAATCACTGTTTATTTTCCATGGGTGGAGTCATGACAAGTTTAGAGAAAGTACGATGACAACGTTCCATCTTGTGTAAAACCATCTTTCATTGAACTGCTACAAGTACCGTGCCCTAGTTACTACTGCTGCTGTACAAAGGCTTTTCAAGTAAGAACTACTTTCCAGAGTTGTTCCAACTTTTTTTAAGTGGTGTTGCTGAAATAGTTTTCAGCTGCAAATGTAGATGTACATAATGTTCTTGACAATTTTTCATGCCTAGAATGTGTATTTTCTCATGCAGTCGCTTCTGTTTTTAAGTATTCAAGCTCCATGCAACCATTTCACATCACGGTGGATCGTGGTTGATGGTTGGTGAAATTCTCCACCACTACCACCAGCACCAGTGACCCTTTAGTAGTAAAGTGAGTGTTCATGGCAGTACTGTGCAATAATGACTGTGCGTTAAAGTAGAAAGGAAGATCAAACAACAGTGCAGGCAGTGTGGTTGCACTGGGGCTTGTGGGCTACGGGGGGCGTTGAGAAAGCCATCTCTGTCATGGTTTTCATTTCTTTTGGTAAAATACTATTTTCCAAAAGCATATGCTAAAACTAGGGTTAGGGTTAGGGTCCGGTGGGCCCATTGTAACTACCCGTCAAACAACATGCCTTGAATTTGGCAGCGTTTTGTTTAAAACATTTTTACCAATATAAATAGCATAAACCACTTTGTCTGTTTTACTTTTTAAGGCAAGTAATATCTACAGTTTAATTTGAACACAGAATTATATGTGCTGGCTTAAAATCTCATTTATAAATACTGTTTATAATTCTTGCAATTGGGCTACATGACCAGGAAAACAGAGAAAAGGGGGCTGTGGTATTTCTTTTTGCTCAAAATGCAGAAAACCTACAACAACCAGAAAGAACTGGGTCAAACCGTACCACCAAACACCGGCTGGAGTGAGACGTACCATGAGATCGGTGGTGCTTGGTTTAGGCATTTTCAAGCAGGAAGAAAAATGGTGACCCGGTCACAAACCCTCTTATATTACAGCTAAACAGCACACTGAAATAATATGTTTCTGAAAGTGTTTGAGGCTCGAAATTATAATGTAACAGAATCCTGATTCATATTTAATGAGCACCGCCTAGTTTGATGGTTTGATCTCACTTTCGTGAGCCGATGTTACACCAGATTTCATGACCCATCGGGTTCTGTGACCTGCCTTGATATTCTTACCTTAACTCACCAAATGTGTTGCATCACTGCCCCTCTCTCGATTCAACTGGTGTGCCAGTAAAAATTCAGAAGTACAACGTCTAGTTTGGAACAACAGTTCTAGAGCTGGCAAAAGTGAAACATGTCATCCTGCAGACTGCCGCAGCAAATGAGCTGACTTTTAATCACCAAAGGTTCTCTTTAGCAAAACAGGTGTGTCAAAAACACTAATACAGGAATATTAAATGTATCCATGTATTAAACTATATTGTATATTGTATGTATCTGTATATTATCCTTTGAAAAAAGTGGCTACACTTTACAACTTCTCTTATCTCGCAGCTGTGACCCGCTACAAGGGTCAGCCATAAATAACCGTTATTTTAATGAGTTTCTTCATAAGGTTTCTCTGTCTTTATAATGAGAAGTTTTTTGTTGATAACCTTGGCTAAGATAAGGGTCCTCAATATGGGAGGACTTCGGACAGATAACCGAACTTCCCTCTGGTCACGCCAGGTGCATGGCATGATCTGTATTAATGTATGTTACATTTCTTTCGCTCTTTGTCCGACTCTGAAACACTTTGAGCGTGCGAAGGTCCTCTGACCTTGCAGCTATAAAATGGAATCTGAAATTCAGAGAATATCGAATGATACAGAATAAGACAACAAGCAGTTGTTTTCACGTGTTTTTCAGAGAACACTCAGTCTTTCGCAGATGTGTTTGGTCTTTTCACATGTGCTCAACTCATAATTACAATATTTCCAACAGCACGTGTAGGCAACAAGCACTGCAACAATTCAGAGATGTGAGATCACCAGCCCATTATGGACACATTCCAGCTCCATCTTTATGACCAGTTAGATGATAGGGAGTCAGGTACACCATCAATGTGGTTCCACTGTAATGGTAATGGACAATATTCTGCCATCATCATCATCAAAAAAGTACAGTGTGTTGTTGCATTACATGCAAGTTATTTCCTGTCTCTGAAGTCCTGATTATTTCAATTTCAATCATGTTGTTTGGCTGTATTTCTGTTGCCCTTGGCTTTTTTGCTGTCTCCCATTACCAGCCTGTTAAGGCAGCCAGAGCAGATGTTTTCTAACATACTCCTCACGAAGCAGGCAAACTCAGGCTGCTATTAATACTGTGGGAGCGTAGCACTGTCTTGTTTTATGACTTGATAACGACAGATGTGAATTTCGGGAAGGTGACTAAATGAGGACGTTTACAGCGGGGATTAGTGATAACAGTGTTGGCCTCAGGCAGACACCTTGGGGCAGCCAAATAGGAAATGTATATCCTGCCATCAGATTTTACAGCCCTCTCTAATCCCCCGGAATAGCAGTGTAGATGGAGCCAAATGCAGGCAAGGTGAGACGCTATCATTCTTATTGGTTTACACCGGCACGCAAGCCACAGCATGGTGCCTGTTCACTTAATGGCAATATCCACCCGCTGACCGACCTATGACCCCATGACCTTAACTGGGTTATTAGATACTGTAATTGGACGAGAAATCACTGCAGATATGCAAGCAGTTGAGCTTGTAGTCATGAGCAATGCTATTCACTGGTAACGTAATTAACATAAGTGAAATGAAAAGACGATTTTAGCTTATATAACCTTTTAAATGTTAATTTGCAGTACACAGTTAGCATTAGTGACTTATTTGCTAATTGGCACTAATGTGTGTGAAATTCAACCACAGTCATGGGTGTTCCAAAGTGGATGTAAGTCAATGAATTACATGTTTATTAAGTGGGCTTCAGTGGAATGTCTTTTAATTAATCTCAGTTATCTTATATGTTTCCTAGCTTTATTTACTGCACTACCTTCCAGCTAGTAGTTCTTCCATGCCTCAGGGTTTTGGCATGATGACAGAGTTTTGACCTATTTAGGTTGTCTCTTAAATAGTCACAGCAGGGCTTCAGTGTTCGACCATTTTACAAACGTTTGTATCTTCTTCCTCCTCCTGAAAGGCTTCTGTTTTTTTTTCTTTGCAGCCACAACGTGTGTCACGGCGAGCGCTCTGCTGCTATTCCTGTAACATAAAAAAAAAAAAAAAAGCAGTCTTTCCCTAAACTAGAAGCGTTTGTCTATCATATTACCACCGCACATGAGCCGCACACAAGGCTTGACCCAGTGTTAAGTGTCTGCGCTAAATTTCATTGCCTCCATCTACTGGAAGGCCTGCCAATATACTGGCAGTGAATTCCTGGAGGAAAATAAATGGCAATAAAAGAGAGAAATGATAGCCCCTGCAAGCCGATAGGAGAGGTCTTTTTCTCTGCTGTCTTTTTTCCATACCGCTCTTTATTGAGGCTGCCCAGCTCGGGGAGCTGTGATTTGGCACACTGGCTGTGGCTTTAGTTGGATGGGTCCCTGAAAGCCAGTATTGAAGTAACGACTCAGTAGCACAGATTGAAGAGCTGGGGAATCGTGTAATTAATTGCATGCAGATTTCTTTGATGGCTAGTTATGTGGTGATCAGCGTTCAGCCGGGCAGCTAGAAGGGTCTTCTTGACACCCCCCACCCACCCTCTGCAGGGTCCCAATGCAGTCTGGGAAGGAATCTAGTAACTGTGTAGTGCTGGTCTGCTTTCTGTCTGCTGTACTTGGGGAATGTAAGGGCTCATGGAATTGGAGGTGCGTAAAGTGGGCAGGAAGGTTATTTTACTGCCACGCTGGGCTACTATAACAAGATGTTCAGATATGATCTGAGAGACTAGAGGTCTCCCGCTGCTCTTATATTATCTCCCACCCCACCACACACTTTTCCTCCACCTGCTCAGTTCATTATTAAATCTGGGAATTGTCCCCATAACTCAATCCACCAGACTACAGCATTATATGACCATTTGGTGAGAAGAGAGAAGGGTGATTGCGACGCAGGGCAGAGGATGGATGTTAAAAGCATATTGATTTGTCTGTAATGTCGTCATAGATCAGAGATTTATGGCAATATATAAATGCAGCCACAAGCTCTAGTAGCCTCCAGCCTGCGGTGGAGGAAATGGAGTCCTTAGGATGACTGATGAGATCAAGACAGTGCTCTCAACCACGCTCACCCCCACTCGAGCCTCCATTTCCCCCTCCTCCTCCTCCTCCTCTCAGGATGCTCTCACCCTGCGGCTGCTGTGACTAGTCCTTAGTGGCTCCATATCTTTGCTTTGGCTTCACATTCCAGCACAGAGGCTAGAAAAGCCTCCTCTGTGGCCTGAGATTGGTCAGAGTGGGTGCATTCGGCCTCACTGATCTCTCCCCCGCTAGAAAAATGATGCCTGACAAGGTCGCCAAAGATCACTGCCGCTCAATGATGCTAGAGGATTGAAAGGAAATGGAGCTTCTCCATGGTTACATACCCAGGTGCTAATAAAAACTGCTGCACTGCCTGACTGTGAGTGACATCCTAACCAGAGGCAAACACTAGGCTGTAGGATAAACATAGCAAGTATTTTTAATAAGTCATTTAGTCACAGTGATGAAAGAACACATGACATCCATGCTCCATCTACGGAGCTAAAACGAGGCAATAAGGGTTATTTTCACACTCCATGTCTCTGACTTCCTTGCCACACACAGAGTTAACCATAAACAAATCTGGGGCAATGGAAGCCAAGCACTGATGCTCAGTGACAAGCTGTGAGCGAGGGTAGCAGAGGGGGCTGTGGGTGACGAGAGGACCAGGCGGGGCTCCTGTCTGTGGAAGTTAAAGCAGCTGGGCCTCAGAGCCGAGCACAGGGTCAGAGCCAGGCCACACTGGTGGGCTCGCCCACACAGCCACTGTCAGAGAGATGACGTAGGGCCCCGTTGTCGCCCCCTCACGGGCCTCGACAAACCTCTTTTTACATAACAGCCTCGTCAGATGTAGCCGGCTGTGAGTTAAACAGGCACAGCAGTTTCCAAATGCTGCCGTCGACCAGCCCAAGGTGCTTTTACTAGATGGTCTCACTGTGAGACTGATGTGATGTAGAGGCTGGTAGGGACATAATTAGTGATGCTTAATGTGGTCTAATGTTTGGCAATGGCATCTCCTAAGGCTATACGAGAGCGCCTGTATAAAGTCGACAGAAATTCTTCAAGTTGTTCATTTTAACTGCTGAGTCGTGAAGCTCCCCAGCACTTTAATAGCCCTGGTATATAGACCTGTGAAGATAGCATAAAGCAGATATTCAAAGTGTAGTGAGTGGAAACCAAGGGGATTTGACAGTGCCGCAGGAAGTAGACAATTTATTATCAGCAACACAGCCTAGGTAGTGGATTATCTATAAAACTTTCATGGTCCTCCCTCAGTGGCAAGCAGCCATAAAACTTCCCAAATGAGGGACTTGTTAATTTACTTGTTAAAGCAAATTAAAAATTTATAAGCGCTTTTAGGTAAATGAGATCCTCTTTCATTGCTGCCCTAGTGGGATTCTCTCTGCCAGATCCTGAGAGGACAGGTTAGCTGTTCTGAAAGCCGCAGAAGAACAATAAAAGCCGTTAAATTGTTCCAGGTTTTATTACCGCCGAGCTCCGCAGCTGCTGTTGTGCGTAACTAAGGGAAACCAGGAGCTGATGGCTATTCCACTGAGGCCAGTACAGAAAACTGAGCCCAGTTCTCTCGATGTCTTTTTTTTTCTCTCTCTCCTTCTTTCTGTGGGATGAGGGATGGGGGTGGGGGGATTGTGTATGGCTCTGTTTTAAAAAGGCCTTTGTGGTTAGAAATGTTAGCAGGCCTACTTTTGTGCTTGATTGCATTGAGTCTGTAGTGCAGCCCTTGAGAATAGGTCAGTGCACTTGTAAAATTCCACTATGGCAACGGTGAGCACTTTTCTGTAAGTGAGAAAATAATTGACTCCACATGTTCAAGACACTGTTGTAATAGCTGTTTTAGTGTACTTTTGAAGGGAACAGTGTTAAATGAGATGTTTCTTAACTCTTCTGCACTTTAATCTGGGGATGTACTGTATGCTGTGAATCATGTCTGAGTACCGAACACAATATTACCCCCTCTGGTGCCACTAGCGACAGTATTAAAATGAAAACATTCAATATTGATTTTGTCCTTGTAATGACATTTTTTGCATTGTAAGGACAGGCATCTTGTGCTTCCTTAGACACGTCGAGATAAGAATTTGTTTGGCATACGTGACGTTGAGCAGCACCTTTGGTATTTCATGTGGCGGCTCCAATAATGTTGCTGTATTTTTCCGCATAAAGACACTTGTTTATTTCAGTCTGACCTTCGCCATGTTAAAAAGCAAAGTCCTTCAGCTTTTCCCCTGTACGTTAAGACTAATTGAAATTTAACAACACTGAAGAGTGTACGAGTGAATATACCGTCAGTTCTTTGAGAAAAACCTACCTTTGGTCAAGGCCAGTCTGCTAACACACTTCTTATTTGACCAAGCATATTTCTGTAATGCAAAATATACAGGACTGACCTATGGCAGAAAAAAATAAATATATATATATATGCTTTAAAATTTGCTCATGCAGCCTTGATGAATATATTTATTGTTCAGACTAATGTGCTGTGCAAACAACAGTCTCAGACTAATTACATTTTAACAGTATATTAGAAACAGAGGTGAAATGTGCACAGCAGGTGGAGATCTTGTTGAGAGGGAATCCAATTGCTAGTGCAGGGCTGGTGGTGGCGTGGCAAGGTCCAAAATTGAAACAAAGATGAGACAGGACTGAGCGTGGCAGGTGGATAACAGGAGGATATCCTGGAGCACAGAGAGATGAGATGCTAGCAGTTGTTATTGAAATGGAGACTGAACGATTTGGCAGAGTCTCGGAGGAAGAGCCGGGTCTTTTGTAATGCAGTGGTTGATTATATGATGATGAACAGGTGGTGAGGTGATCAGGCAGGTGAGAGGGAAAGTGGAGGCCACGCCCAGCGATACACACACATACGCACACACACACATAGGAGCGATGACAGGCAGAAACAAAATGGAAGGGAGAACACTGGGAACTAGGAGGCAGGCAGCGTCATCATAACAGATGCCTGCAAGATGGTCCAAAAAAAAAAGTTGGGACAGGAGCAACAAAAGACTGTGAAAGTCATGGAGTGTTCACACAGGTAAGCAGGTTAATTGGTAACAGGTGATAGAATCATGAATGGGTATAAAGGGGGCATCCTTGAACAGCTCAGTCGTTCACAAGCAAGAGTGGGACAAGGTAGGACACACAGTTGCAAACAATTTGAAGATTTCATCACCTGCAATCCTCAATGTCATTAAAATATCCAAAGAAAGTAAGGGGCACGGCAGAAAACTAACACTGCTTGCCCATGACCTTCGATCTGCATTAAAAACCAACATTATTGTATAAAAGATATTACTATATGGGGTCGGGAACACTTCGGTAAACACAGTTCTGCATCACTGCATCTACCAATGCAAGTCAGGACCATGCAAAGCAAAAGACATCGATCAACAACATCCAAAAACCCCGCCAACTTCTCTGAACTAGAGCTCATGGGATGAGATGAACTGTGAAAAGTGGAAAAGTGTGCTGTGGTCTGACAAGTCCACATATAAATTTAGTTTTTGGAAATCATAGACTGGGCTAAATTTATGTTTTACGAAGTGTCCTAATTTTTGGGGTGGAATCAGGGTTTTGCATGATTGCACTGAGGAATTGTTCCCTTTTATTGAGTGCGTAGCTGTTATGTTTTAAATACTGATGAGTAACAGCGGTAACACTGCAGCTTTCGAGTGAGAAGTAGATGTGCTTGAAGTGTTAGCTGTGTCTCTGCAGATAATATAACACTATTAAAGTATTTTTCACTCACCAGATATGAGCATCACTTCAAAGTAATTACATTACATCAGACATTTCTAGCACATTATAATCGTTTGAGGGTATGTTCAGTTGTCACCACTGGACTATTTAAATAAAGTGTGGCTCTAACAGTTTGAATAGTTGCTAGTAACTTAAGTACAAGTGTTTGTTTTTTTAAAGAATGATTTATAAGAAATGTTAAATGATTTCTCATACTTGCGGGCTGATCTGTTTCATGCTGAGGTTTGGGCTGCTCTTTTCCAAAGCATCACGCTGACTGCTGATTGAAAACAGTTGTTGATTCTCTACTTCAGTAAATTCAGACTGGTAAGAGAGATGAGGAAAAAAAAAAAAAAAAACTTTATCCCCTAACACAGAACAGATTGCAGGAAAACAAGACCTCACTGTGCGGAAATTAATGGCAGATGCACTTACTAGTAGTTTAAATGTTTCATTAGATGCTAATGTCTCGCTGTGTCTTTAATTGTTGTGAAATTAGCCTCTGGAATATTAAAACCATCTGTTTGTTATCTTCCTACAGGGCCAGTTCTTACCCAGGCTGCGCAGATTCAGTAAGGTCATTAAATAAATGCATCTGTATGCCTCAACCTGCGTCTTAATTAATGTCTTTATGCTATTGCATCAGTACAGCGCACCAGTCTGAGGCATCTGCGCACACGTCTCTTCTGTGCACTCTAGATCTCTGCCGAATGCTGCGAAGAACGCTGGCGTTCATTACGAGAGGTTTAAAACTAAAGCTAAGTTTAAAAGGCTATAAAAATATAGAGAATGACTCGCACGCTGTAATAACTGGGAGTGATCAGATCAGCGTTGTTATAGCAGAGGTCACAGAGACTGCCCCTCGCACCCACACACATGGGCTTCTCATTTAGATTTATCATCGCCCAGCAGGTCATTAAAATTCAACTTCACTTTTTGATGGCACTGACCACCAGCATTCCCTCCATTTGCCAAAGACATCCATTAATCACGCCGTAAAAAGAAATGAATCCATCATCTGAACCTCAGAAAGGGGAGAGCGGATGAAAAAAAAAACCAACACAATTCTCTGAAGTAATTTAAGGGAGCTCAGGGGGAAATTAAAGGGAACAAGCTGAGGGATACGTTTTCAAATAGCTGTGTAATCAGGTCCCAAGCTATGTAATAGCCCTGAAAGATGAGCCGCTCTTTATTGGAATGTCTTTATTAGACATGTTCTTCAGACATTACACACAGTTAAATTTGTGCAAGATTTCTGATTTCATGGAGTACTTTCCCCACTGATAAGCCAGGATACAGACAGTGTGATTATGTGGTTTCACTACTCCAGAATCAGTTTGATACCACGTTGATTAATAAAATACAAATCTCTATATCTCTTCCACACTTGCCTGATTACATTCTTTATAAGCTTACTGTATATGAATTTGGTTTTGGGCTGGAAATATGTGGCGCCGGAGTCAGCAGCAGCTCTCAGTATGGTCTGGGTACTTTCTTTTGTCTGTGTGCACATTCATAAATGCATGAGTATGCTGGCATGAGCTGCCCGGTGTTGTCAGCAGGGACACGGGCTGGTTAATAAATATTATAGGTCAACATGTTTTGATGAAGGAGTCCGCAGACTGGGGCGTAAACAGTGTCCCTCGCCCTTTCTTCAAGGATCAGTTCACGGACCATGGTGGATGAGATATTATTCCCCCTTTCTCTCTAAAAATATGTAAAGTCCCCTCAGACAAACTGGCATTTACAAGAAAAAAGAGAGAAAATGTGCCCTGGTTTTTGTGGGAATAAAATGCGTTGGAGGTAATTAGTGCTATCACAGTGCAGGGCATTGGCGTGCACGCGTCCGTACACGTGCCACACGCCTGTGCTCTCCCCCAGACTTGTCTCAGCACTGTCAAACCACATAGACACCCAGTACATGCATGTATGTGCACACCACATATTCAGACACGTGCACACACAGAGTCAAACAGGCCCATCAGGCATTCCCAGTGCTCAAACTCTCTTATCACATTCGGCACTCTGGCAAATCCACCCGCCTTCCACCCATCATGCAATTCTCCCAAGGAATAGGATTCCTTTCACACCGCTAATGGCTACAGAAAAGGGAACATTTTCATTTTAATTATCCGCTCAACTCAAGGGTTCATTTGGTATTCCCCCACCTTGTGCCCTTTCATCGCACTAAATGATGGCAGATACCTGAAAAGAGAATACTGAAGCAGGGGTAAAATAACACACAACATATACTGTAGTTCTGTTCAATCCCTCCAGAGCAGGAAAAGGGAGGAGAAAGGAGAAGGCCATCATCTTCTAGTCCAAGTCCTTTGTGTGTGCAGCGCCATGCTCTGCTTTTCCTATTAGGTGGCAGAGCAGCCGCTTACTACACTGTCCCATAAAGCCATCGTTTTATGTGCTTTGAAATGAAACCTGCAGCGTTTGTCTGGTCTGGAAGGAGCAGCATGGGAGCTCCAGAGGACATCAATCGCAGACTTGGACGGGAAGTACAGACCCCACCTCCTTCCACTTCACTCCACACTCCCAAGAGTCTTTTATTGTTCTCCAGATTTTGAAGGGCCTCAGATGCTCACGGATTGGCACGTCCTCCTCTTTATTCTTGTCATTTTGCTGCATCTCGAACAGAGTGTCTAGAGGATGACACTTGCTGAGCTCCTGCTGCCTCGGCATGTGGTGTCTGCTTGGAATGGATAGTGGCTCCATTTGAAGGTTCTGGAAGGGTCTTTGTCCCTGTTCTCTATTCCGTGGGCTGAGAGGAGTCTCATACTGCGAGATCAGATGGTGTCTATCATTGGCAAGCGGAGTGATGGCTGCTGAATAGGCTCAGAAACATGACAGATTTACAGAGACAGCGCCGCAGCTCCTGCCAGTTCTCACATATTCATGAACCGATTTCTGTGGGACGCGTTCCCCAGCCAGCGTTATCCATGTAAAGCTCTAAACTGCACTGTTAACAGTTTTTCTTCATGCTGTTAACCCTTGCTCTCCTTGTGTGTTGTGTTTGGCAGCTGAAGCCGGGGCAGAACAACTGTAAGGACAGCGACAGCGAGAGTGTGAGCGGAGAGTCCAAACCTTCCATCAGGAGCAGCTCCAGAGACAGACTGACAGATGTGAGTAAAATCTGACTTCAGTGATAGTTTGAGGTTTTGTTAGAGCTTATTTCGACACTTAACAAAATAATTTTGGTTCATATTTTTGTAATGAAATGTACTTAGAGCTTAAATTGAGACAAAAAGTCTGAGGAAATATATTAAAACATATTACAAACTAACTTCTCCACAGATGATTTCCTATTTACGTGCATTGCTTAAAGTCACAGTTGTTTGGCAAACTGTATATGATCAGTACTTAAAGGTTCCCTGTGGAGTTTTCTTGTAGACAAACAAAAGTTATATTTACATTAAATGTTAATGCAAAATGTACTGAATGCATTTCCTTCCTCAGAACATATTTGTTATTTTTTTCTTTACATTGTTTACATGCATGCAGTATTCTTCTTTCCTACCTTTGCTGGCATATTATGATCAGTGGAATAGTGTGACAGCAGTAGAAATGCTAATGTGCATCCTTGTACGTGCAAACAAAACTCCACAGGTTACCTTTAATAACCATTATCGAACAATGTGAGCACTGACCAGTTTAAAAAATGGACTCATTATAGTAATTTAGTGATATATAATGGTTAGAGAGCAAGAATGAGTAATGGTAAGTTCTACAGTGGGCACAAATATGACATATTTTATTGATTTGAGGATGATTACCAAGTTTACATTCATCATTCCTAAAATCAAGATATATTTTACAGAGGTTCACTAATTTGTAAGCAATTTAATTTAATAATTATTCATTTGACTCGAGAGTTAGGTCAGTGTTATAAGTCAGTGAACATTCTTTCAGCACAAATATTATAAATTCTTTTCCATTTTCATAATTCAAGAGTCATTATGTGTGTGGCCTCGAACTTATGGTATGCCACACAGACAAAAGGTAAGTTATTAATGTTATATTGTCCATTTTGTCAGGATTTCTTTTGGTGTTGAAACAATAAAATTCTGCTTCTGCGGAGCACTTTGTGGTTAATCTTAAATTATCCTAAGTGTGCTCTTGAAGTTCTTCAGGTGGAGAGCACTATTTATGTCTTCTGCACACACACACACACACACACACACACACACACACACACACAGACGTAGACAGACTCACTCTCCCAGAGGTTCTTTATGACTGATACAAAAAAAGACACTACTTACCCAGGTCCTCGTTCTTGTGGAGGAGCTGAAGGCAAGCATTAACTGACAGAAGAAAGAGCGACTGTGTCCCTGCGCCCTGTGACATATTCCACAGATGTAAAGCGAGCAGGCTCGAGGGACCTTGCTGCCAGACACCAACCCCTGCTCTTTGATTTGTGTGGAGAATCTACAGCGAAACGATCAGATATCCAGCCATAATTAAAGCTGTCAGATGGGAGGCGAGCTAGTCTTTGAGAAAGACATGGCCGAACAACTGAAGCAAAACTGATTCTGCGTGTAGCTTTACGATGCTTGACTGGGCATGAAATGAAATAAGTAATTTGATGTTGACAACAGAAATTGAAATGATACTTGCTGATTTCTGTCAGACTTCACTGTGGTGACTGTGCCGTACTATACCAAAGCAAATCTGGCTTAAACAATGGAGGTCTGAAAACACTTAACCTATGGATTATTAATATACTTTAAAATGGTTCATGCTTAATGTATGAGGTTTTGGTTCTAAATCTGAATTTGATTCCCATGGTCACATTAAGCGGAAGGCCTTTGTTATTCTGCTGGGTTTTCACATGCATTGTAAAATAATGCATATTATAACTTCATATTAAATTATATTGATTTCCCTAACGAGGTTGGCACAACTATCTTTGATGCCGCTTGCCTCTAGATAAAAGGCTTTCTACATCAAGCTTGATCTAAGTTGTTATCCTAAAGGAAGACCAAGAATCCATTAAAATAGTACATGAACCACTTCCCTCCATTCACATTACATTTCTTTGATGATTTGCACTTTGACTCATTACACACCAATGAAACAGTTGCATCATATTCTGGTTTGTCCTTATTACTCAGTCACTTCAATGTGCACACAGAGACTGTCACTGTTGCTTCACATCCAGCTTGTTCGGTTTGAATATCAGGTACGAAATCAGCCCCCTGAAATGAATATAGTTCACAGCAACAGCCAATGTGTTTAGTTTGAGCAATTGTGTTGGAACGGTGTCTTAAATCCCAAATTATATCCATAATTCATTTTCCGAGTATCTCAAGCAGAAACGTCCTGCTTTCCAGGCGCGCCTGTAGCTCACCTGGTCCCCACTCTCTCGCCCCAGTTTCCTGTCTATCTTCAGCTGTCACTCTCCAAATCAAGACATAAAAGCCCCAAGAAAATTATTTAGAAAAACATGCTACTTTCCCCCACTCCAGACTTGTTCTCAGGAAGCATCTATCGCCCTCTCTGTAATCACTTCCACCTGAGCTGGCATTTCAGCCACTCAGTACACTCAGGAGGATAGAAGGAACGTCAGCCCCCGGTTCCCCCCGCTTTGTCTGGTCAAGACACCCCACAGGAGACTGAGCACGTCTTCAGAAGAGCTGCTGAAAGCTGGGCAGCATGAAGACAGACTTTTAGACCCCCATGTCACTTTAGATGGTCACACCGTGTGAGGCTTCATCTCCGGTCCCCACAGGTTTCTGAACAAGTCCCCTCCAGCCATGCTGTAAAAACCCACTTCACACATCGCAAAAGGGGCAAGTCGTAGCTTTTGTAGCAGAGCTCTGTTCCCCAGGCTGAAAGAAGGAGGTGAATACAAAAAAGCTGTTTCACT
Source organism: Miichthys miiuy (assembly GCA_036365135.1). Lineage (NCBI taxonomy): Eukaryota > Metazoa > Chordata > Actinopteri > Sciaenidae > Miichthys > Miichthys miiuy. Next base: position 22,163,470 of record CM071616.1, read on the forward strand.
GGGCACTGATTTTGAGTTTTGTTTATTTTTCGGATTATAGAATGCAGTTAAATATTGTAAAATATTATTGTTACGCAAGAAGCTGGATGTATTTCCAGGTGATTTATGAAAGCCTGCAGCATTTTCTCTGCTATGGCAGTCCGTGTGCTTGCTCTACTGAAATGTTAAAACTATTTTGGTTTTAACACTGCACAGCGCAACTGGACTGCTCATGTGGTTCAGCTGCAAAGAGACGCTCCCTCACAGCGCGAAAACAAAGAGAAACCATCTAAGTCACTCGTTAGTATCAGGGAGCAGTGTGAGACAGGAGCCAGCTTTGACCCAAACTGTTCATTAGACCAACAGTTCGCTAATGGTATTTGCTGTAGCACTCCCTTCCCCTCCACGGAGCGACTACGCTCCGATGAAGCAGATGAACTGAGTTTGCCGACCTGGCACTGGCTGGCAGGGAGATAGAGGCCAGAGGAGGTCAGGCCTGGCAGCCTCCTTTCTCCCGCTCGCCTTCCCTCCTCACTCCATCCTGCCAGCTCATTAAGGCCTACAAATGGCACATCAGCTCGGCTGTGTTTGCCTCAACCCCAAACCCCAGCTAAATTGGCAGGCTTAGCCGCATTTGCTCTGAAGCGCCGGGCTCCCTTTTGGGTTCGTTTGAAGCCGACATGGCAGCCACCCCCCGCGTCCCCCACCACACCACACCCCTTCAGTCTGGGTGGCAGGCATTCAGGCAGGCAGCAGTCCTGAGCAGAGGGAGTCTGCTGGATCAGGGAGGGCAGGGAGCTTGGGATGAATCACTCCCGTTTAGTCTCTGCGGCAAGGGGTGAAATGCCATCATTACCCGGCTGCCTATCAAATAAATTGGCAATTACGGGCCTGGGATTGCGAGTAAACAGCATGTTACTCCTTTTTTTCCACCCAAGGCTCTTGATGAGAGGCGGGTGCAATAGAGAGAAGCTCCGGAGTACTGGGTCAGAGCCCGTCAGTCAGTGTTAGCCAGCCTGATGAGAGGCACAAGAGGCAGACTATAATGAATGCACCGCCATATTTCAGTGGCGATTTTTTAGCTTCCTGTTGAACCCTGTTCTACTGAGTGAATTCTGCCTGTCAAATCGAAACAGATGCAGTGCTATCTAATGCTTTGGACAACACCTTTTATATAGTCTATGGTGTGGAATATCCTGCTGTAACACAGGGTAATGATGTGTGTGTTGGCTTGGTTGCACGGGTTGTAACCATATCATTAATTCTAGCACTCTATTGGTGTTACTCCAGACAGTTTTGCATGCTGTTTTTCCAACTGAAATGAAAATGTGAAAATTGTGGGTTCCTGAAATCCATACTCTTGTGTCCTGGCTCCTCTCACACGAGAAGGTTTTCTTGCGGTGAGGTCTTTGAAAGTTGTTTTGTAATGAAACATCTGGAAGTGATATTGTTAAAAGTCAAGCACATCGTCTTCCCGTGCTTTTGAAGCGGTTTCAGCCCAAACACAGCTCGAGTCTCTCTTATGGCTAGTAAAACTGAACTCAGTTATTACTGGCTTTCCGATGAAAACATGACAGCCTATTCAGAATCCTGTGTGCATGTGGTGAAACCATTTCAAATCCTCAAATTACAGCTTTTGGAAGCGGATTAATGTCACAAAGTATATTTGTTGTAGTAAAAATCACTATTATGATTAAATTTGCTGGAGCATGCCAAGACTGCACATAATGTTTTGTCCTTGACCTCCTGAGTACAGTCTTTTCCGTAAGCATCTTGTCTGAACTGAATCCCGCTGTCCAAGTGAACTGCTTATGTAATGTGACCAGAGCTGGTCTGCATTACGCTATGCCCATCCCACCTCCTCAGTACATTCTCCAATTATTTCCTGACACTCTAATGTAAATGAGGTCGCAGTCCCCCTACATGTCCAGATATGCTGGCCAATTTGCTCCAACACAGAACTTGTAATTGCTTGCATCAATTATCCGTCTCTTTCTCTCTCTGCCTCTCAATAATTTGAAATGTTTCCTATTAGAGACAAGCATTTAGATATGGAAGTAGGAATGTTGTACCTATAATTAGCTCATTATCATGGGATCGTACTCTTTGCCGAGGCGACAGTGTGAAATGAGCAGCAGATGCAGTGCAGGGAATTTTCTTTGTGACTGTTTAGTGGCTTTTCAGCAGCGATGTAAACAAGTCAGGGCAGATTGAAAGACTTAAGATGATAGAAACACAGACGCGTCGTGTTTTGCATCATATCCTGTTGTTTAGATATAAATAACGGGGACAGAATAATACCTGAAAATCAGCTAGTTACCCCTACAACAATAGAAACGCTCTGCAAAGATGATTTTATACACACGCATGCACAACCACACATTCACCCCATATACAGATTAAAAACTAATCTAAGCTTTGGGGGGGAAAGAAAAGGTATAAGCTGTATTTTAAAAGAAGTTAGTGATGGGAATGTAACCGCTCAAAGCACTTTCACCGGCTTTTGATTTAATAAGAGCTTGAAAAGTCACGAGAGATCAAATCGACTGATATCTAGTCAGAGAAGTTAAACGGAGTGTGTTTTAGGACTAAAATCTCAACATCGTCTGCTCCTGTGATCAAATATGAAATCTTTTAAAGGCCGTGGTTTTGACGGGATGACTCACCCTTTGATTCGTGCCATCTGGGGTTCCTATTAATTCATTCATCCAGGAACACCTGGAACAGATTCCAGAAGATTTTTTTTTTTTGTATCTCTTAAGTCCTTGCGTGTTAGTGAATAGATCGAGACCACACTAACAGCTTTCCACCTTATTTTTCTCATACATTATGCCAGGTTCCGTAGTTGACCGCAGAGCTGACTCTGCCAGAGAACCCAGATACAAGATCACTTGAATTGGCTACACCTTTGACTCTAAATCAACCTGATGAATAGGCTGTCTCCTAGGAAGTGGCCAGACATGCTTATTACCACCTCTGGCACTCCAAATCAAGTCCTCTTTTCTCTCGTCTCTCTCTCTCTTTTATGTCTCTTTCCCATTTTCTCTCTAATCGCCTGCAGTCGTGTTGTCAGGGACAGATTTTGACACTTTGTGACATGGCAGTCGGGCAAAATTATGCTGCGCCTCCATCGTCCTGCCAGTACCCCAACAGCCAAATGTCCATCAGGGGCCTGTGAGAGGTCCCATTGGATGGCTTGTCTCTACAAGTGCTTGGGGCACGTCTGTCTCCCTGCCTCCGTTCACAAGTGTTTAACTCAGACTCGGCTGCATCCACTCTCCAGAAATATAATTAGAATGAGAGAAGCACAGTGTGATTGTGTGCAGTGACCTCTGAGCAGCCCTCGGGTTGAGAATGCACGGCACTAGTTTATCTCTGCTAATTATTTACCACACCTAGAGGCCTTGAACACAAAATAAAATCTGTGGAATCAGAGGAACATTGTGACCTTTACTGTGGTTATGTTACTGTATACCCAGCAAAATAAGGCTCTTTAATTGTTGAAATTGATACAGAGCGAGGTTGGTGTGGTAAATACTATTCAGGCTGATGCTGACTGAATGCAGTCCCTCAGTGCTGTGGATGATAAATCTATTCTCATGGAAGATTAATGGACTGGAGAAGTGGTGTTGAATGTCATTGTTGAAGGTTGAAAGTATTGAGCGCCTGAATCCTATCCATATGTTTTCAGGAATGACATAAATAGGCTCAGCCGGAATCCATTTTGACTTATCAAGCTTAAACCAGTGCCAGAGCCACGCGATACTTGCCAAGTATTCAGGCTCTCAGGCTTCCAATAACAAATCCTATTCCACATAATTTCCACTGAAATTGGCCATGGCCATGCGCTGCCACCCTGTTTTTGCTTTTGCCGTGCGTCTTGCAGCTCTTGGCTACGTATTACTTCCGCATTCCCTGTAACCCGACCCCGTAGCCCCAATTTTTGATGTCATACCATGCTCTGGCGAGGGAGTCTCTCCTCTCTTTGTTCCAGCCTTTTCAGCACGGAGGCTGTTCCGGTGGGGTAAGTTGAATAAGTGGAGCCCGGAGGAATCTCTACAAAGGTCTCACTCTGATTGGATGCATGCAGAGCCCAAGGAGAGAGCGCTGGTTGCCATAGCAATGAGAGCAATGTGGGAACTGGCTGCATGAAGGAGAAAGGGGAAGTGGTGCTTTCTTTTGTGATGGGAGGTCTTCATCGACTGACATTCCTCTTTGTGAATACACACAGGCCAACACGCACATAAACACAAATACGCAAAAGCACACAAATGATATTGCATACACCTTTTACCCCCCAAAGTGAAGCCGAGCTAGAGTGCATACTTCAATCACAATGGCCTGGTAGGGGTGTACTCGGGCCCAAGCTGGGAGCCAAAGAAAACACAATCAGACACGCCGGGAGTCCAGAACCATCTCCTCCTCATAAACATGATTACTGGCCATTTACTGGTACATATCGCTTACCTCTCCTGAGCCAACAAATCATCCTTACCCTCATCACAGCCACTATAAACAAAGAAATGATGGAATTATCTCTGTCTATGTTTCTTGTTTTTGTTGGTTGCATCTCTGTCTGACTTGGAGCAGATTTTCTAATTATTGAACCCATAATATTCAGACCACATGACAATCCAAGTGGTGATGCAAACCCCTCAGAGGACCATATGTTTGTGCTCATGTGTGTGTTTAATATATGTGAATCCCTGGTGTGTGTATGTTTGTACCAAGGAAGTTTAGCTGCGGGGTATAGAAGCTGTGTGGGAGGGTTGAGTTGTGTGTGTGTGTGTGTGTGTGTGTTGTGTCAAGTCTTGTTGAGTTTGTTTGAAGGGCACTGGGGGCTGAGAATGCTGTATGGGAATTACACAGGAAGGCGTGATGGTTCATGAACCCAGTCCAATCTGTCATGTCTACAGGCCAAACAGAGCATTTTCTTCTCTTTGTCATCATTGTGAATGTGCAGCCTATTATTGCGTTTCCAGTTTGAATATTCTTTAACATACATTATGACCATTTGACAGCACCTTTACATGAATACAGACAATACTGCATTCTAGTATCTGTACCTTTCTGTGTATACAGTTGAAGTTGCATTTGAACTTCAGCAAAACTGACATTACTGAGGCATCTGTCAGAAGGGACGATACAAGCCATGTACAAGAAATCTAGAAATGCAACACTTCTTGTTTATGATCTTCAGCTCTTGGCAACAATGTCACAAACATGTATATTCAGTTATTTATTACTTCATGAAGGTAGACTTCATGGCAGAGTTGTTGTATTGACCTGTAGCCTCTGAGTGTAAGTTGCAGAATAAAAGCATCTGAGCTTCAAAGTGCAGCCAAACACCAGACTAAATACTATTGTGAGGTCAAAGCAAACTGTTTTCTTAAAACAATCATTAAATTCCGCATCATCTGCTTGGTAAACCATGGCTGCCCCAGCGCTAGATTCAACCCATTCTGGATTTCAGTGGTTTTCTGTATAAGAATACTGTCAAATGATGCCAAAGTTAATTTCATAGCATCCATTATGTTCACCCCAGCTTGTATTATTATTCAAAAATTTGCATGCTTCAAATCTAAAATCACTGCTTTCACTTTGGCGTTGTGCTTTGTGCACGTTGAAATATGAGGCACAAGAGAAAAATACTGTGAACATGATGATAAGCACGGAAAAAGTGAATTGCGTTACACAGACAATAGCGGAGTGAGTGATGCCACATTCACAATCTGAGAACATTTTGCTAATATGTTTTGCATGTGCTTTGAATTGAACCCATGTTTTTTTTTTTTCTTTCTTTTTGACAGACTATACTTTACAACAGTGTGCATCAGCGGCGTTCTTTTTCCCTTGTGCTGGAGAAGGGCATGTTCTGTCTTATTCAAGACCTGAGCGTCTGACAGGATTACTGTGAGGCATTGGATGTCACATCACTTCTATTTCAGAAGCCTGTGCAATTTCCCTTAAACCACAAGGCAACAGCACCAACAACAAATAAATAAATAGATACTGTAGATAGATGGACAGACAGACACACAGATACACCAAGAAAGACAGAGAGATGGTGCCCCTGGAATTACAGTTGCAGAAGATTATTCCAGAGACATTATTTCCCTCAAGTCGTGGGCTTAAGTCAAATTTGGAAGAGAAATGAAATTGCCAGCAGTGAAAAACCAGACTAGGTAGGAGTTCATGAGTAGAGAAATAACATTTTCATTTGTTTCTGCCCCAGTGGGAGACGAGCAGCCTTTCAGCAAATAGAGACAGCTATGAGAAATGATTTTTTTGGTCGGCGGGATATTGTTTTAACGTGCACTTATCCATCTGCAATCTATATGTCAGGCCCCAGGAATCCACAGGATGGCCATTCTACTGTTGTCTTTATGACACACAACTGTTGGCCTCATCTCGCCTCCAATTGTCTCCGTTAGTGCCCCATTTCCACCGGAGATTCAGTCTTATATGTAGTCTTTTTTAAAACTCCTTTTGTTAAGAGCAACCAGCTGATGCTACAGTACTCTTTGGAATCCAGGATTTTTTATATTGAGCTTCACTGTGAATTGAAATGAAAAATGAAATCCTGGCTTCTGAGTTTGTCATCTCCCCAGCACAACCTGGAGACTGTGACTAGAGGAGCACCGTATAGTATTGTTATTTTTTTTTTCCCATTGCAATGATAATGAATCAAGTACGGTGCATTTTAGCAGAGATTGGCATGGTATCAGTTTTAGTAGGTTCATTTTTTTGTCGGCACTGTTCCATTGTGTTTCTCTTTGTGTCTTGTGTTTCGGAGCCTGGTTTGCCTGAGGTGTCACAATCCACTATTTCTTTGTTTGTAGTCTCAAGTTTTTCTTAAAGTGTCACATGCATTGTATAGCTTGTCTTTATCATATATCATTTGATATCTTTATGCCTTTCACATTAAAGGGTATTGTTCTTTTGTGTATTTCCAACAGTGTGCATGTTCTCGGACAAATGGTCATGCTGTATCATCTTGGTTGAGTGTAATCTGGTTTCAAAAAAGATATTCAGGGAATTATTAGGGGATTATTTCCACTCCTATAAACTGCTTCTGTTGATTCCTGTGAGATATCTGATCAATGAATGCGGCTCTGTATACTTTGGCTCTCTATTGAAGTTATTTATATGGCGTATTACAATTCATGATTAATCTACAGCAGCAAAGCTTTGATCCGGAGCCGTCAGCAGTGATGTACTCCCAGGTGATTACGTCTACTTCCTGTCATCCGCTATCAGCCAACACATAAAGCACTTGTCACATGGCCTATTCTGATTATGGTTGATATTGACACTGGAATTGAATAAATGTACGCAATAAGAAGATTAGTGTTTCCCAAGAGGCGTGCGTCCCCTTGCTGCATTCATTCTTCACGAGACGCGCTGAGCCCTTTTGAGAGACTCGTTTCATTCAGGCAAATCCCATCTCTGACTACATAATGTGTAAATAGAAAAAAAGCGATGAAGATTAATCTGGTGGCCATCTTAAATGGAACAGCAGTGGTCTCACAGTGAAACAGGGGTGAAATTGCACTTGGCTTTTTTTTTTTCCCTAGAAAAATGTTCTGCATAATCACAGATTCGCTCCACTTTGCATTATATATGCATATCAGTCGACCCCGCCATGACATATTGCAGATCCGTGCCCTCAAGAGCAAGATTTCTGTTGTAATAAAGTGACATGCTACAGATTTTGTCTCCATCCTCTCTTCCGTCTCAGCCGTACTCACTCCCCTTATTACAAGAAAATTGGCAAAATCATTTCCAAGTCAGGAGACGTGGCCCTTTTTTGTAATATTTATGTCGTAAGTATGAGAAAGCTCATAATGCGGGAAAAAAAGGTTAATTAATAATATCCTGTTTTGTGTATTGAGTGTATGTTATATTAATTAGCATTAATGCTTTTTCCAGTCAGCTCTGCAGAAACCTACAGCTGTGTGTGGAACAATGTGTTTGCATGTTTTTTTTGTGCGTGTACACATCCCCCTCTGTCTTCATAAACACACTTTTATATATGACAGTATAGGTGGTTGTCATGGACAGGTGTAAAATCTGTGGTAAACTAATTAGACCGTTGGCTTTGACCTGTTTAAAGGGAGTCACATCAGCTATGTTTGGGTAGCAGCGAGAGGTCAGAGGTGCAGCACAGGGCCACATAGTACAGGGGATTGGATGGGATTAACCTTGGCCTGCCCCTTTGGCCCCGGCCCAGGCGGCCCAGGAAGAGTGGAATTAGCCAAGCCAGGCAGGGCCATCTGATTCCAAGCCCTCATCCAATTACTGCCTTATCTCCTGGCCAAATGAGATCAATGCATGGAGGGCAGGGAGACCTGGCAGGCTGGTGAAGGTGCGATAATCAGCAGTAGGGAGCACGGCACTTAACTCCCCTGTGTCCCTGAAAGAGCCAGAGCATGTGTTAGGAGCACCACTCACTGCCATTAGCTCTCAGTGCCTGCTGGAGCCTGACCTGCACTTTGCATGAGGACAACCTGGTGTAGTGCATTTAGGCATCTTAGCTTTTTGTGCTCAAGTGCTGCACTTAGGAAGATGAATAATGTGCATAATTACAGTTTTACCTCTTATCCTTGGTGAATCTACCCAGCAGACTACACTGGTTAAGTTGTAGAGATGGGGGAAAAAATGGCATAATTGCTTTTTATATGTATTGCATATGAAAGGCACTTTTAAGCATTTTACACTTGAGAACAACCCCGCACAGCTAATATAGTCCACTGTTAATTCTCTTGTCAATTAGGGGGGAAAACAAATGTTTGACGTTTGGAGGTGTAATTATGAAAATAATTAACCTCTGTGTGCCATAAAAGCAGACAATTTCGCTCTCTACATCTTGAAATGGAGGCACATTTGGCTGAATGAGATTCCAGTGTTAAAAGGAGGACCTCCGATAATGGAATATTTTTACTTCATGTAAGGTTATGTTTTATCCTTCATGTTCCATCATTGAATAGCTCTTTCCTGTTGATAATAAATGTTATAAAATACTGAAGACTTTGAATAGTTTCTACACTTCAAACTTTCAAGAAATTATTATATAACTGTAAAATTCTTTTATACTAATAACTAACTAAATATATGACCATTAACCAAAACTTTAAAGAAAGAAGCAGTTATACCGGGGAGAGTGAATTGATTTTAAAATGTGTCATTGAATTGGAAGTTTTGAGAGAAAATGTCTCTGCTGGCTGCGCCTTTATATGAAATAAAGCTCTTCATATTTATTCCTGATACTTCTGCCCTGCCAGTGATTGTATTGCACCACTGGTGTGTCCCTCAGCCATCTGGAGGACCGTTCTGTGCCCACAATACGGCCGGAGAGGGACCCATTCTGGTGAATTTATGTTCGGCTATTTCTTCTCATGCTTGTGTTCTGGGCACCGGTATCCATTGGAGAGCAATGGGTAGCCCTGAAAGAGTGTCTGTCCTCAGCTGTGGCCCTGCGATTGTACATCCACTACTACCCCACAGTCCTCCTCCTCCCACCTGTCCCTGGCTGCTCCTCCTCTCCCCAGCCCAGTTAGATTAAAGTCCTCTTAAATTCACCACAGCAGGCCGGCCGCACAGGGAGAGCTGGCATCACAGGGGCCCTTTGACAATCAGCACCCGGCTAGAAAGCACTAATGAGCACTGGGAGGGGAGGAGAGGGCGTTGGCGGATTGCACACAGACAGCAGCAGTGGGTAGCATTGGAGGGGGGTTGTTAAGAAGGGAGGCAGTGGGCTGGCATGTTGCAGGACTGGGTCCGGCGCAGCACTGACTAGATTCCAGGGGGCAGAGCTGCAGTCAGTTTGGGAAAATATCACAGCCCATTAGTTAGGAGCAATGAAATGAAGTCAACTTCTGGGACTCCATTAGGCACGCTGCGCTTAGGCAGACAGCGTCCCTTGGTGTGATGTTGCTATTCTGGAAGGATTGAGCACAGAGATATAATTGGACTGGGGAAATCAAGCAAGTTTCAGTGGTCCTGGTGGGGCTCTCAGACTGAAAATGAGAACACAGGCCTTTGTATTTTCTCTCCCTCTCCCTGTTAGCTTTACAGCTTTTTGAAAAACAGGAGTGAAAAGGCAGCCAGTATGCTTGGGTTTTTCTTTTCATTTTTATTTCTCCTCTCTCTCTTCCTGTCCTCTATTCTGTAGTTCTGTCTCTCTGTCTGCACCCCCCCCCTCCTTCTGTTTTTCTTATTGGATTTTACCATCTGCTTTAAATTCATTTTTTTTTTCATTTGTGGCTCCAGCTCTGGCTAACCCTAAGCTAAACAATATGCATTTATTCATCCGTGCCTTTCTCTAAGCATTGATGAGACTGAGGATTGTGCTTGATAATAAACATGGCTTAGTCTAACACAGGCTGCTTGCTAAGCCTCGCAAGGCTGTTTACTGCAGATCAGTGCCAGCTAACTCCATTAGTTTGGAATATACAACTACATCCATGAAAGCAACGCCAAAGTATAGTTGCCTATAACATATTTTTCCCTCCTCTTCCTCTGAAATGCCCTTTTTCCAACAGTGATGTCTGGATAGCTAGCTGACATTTTGGTTCCTTATAGGCATAACTCAGATGTAGATAGAGCGGACAGGCCTCAGTGCTTCAGGTAATTGATGTGCAGTTTTTAGCACCATCATGGGACGTCTCCATCCCTCCAATTTCTAGCGGGCATGCCTCACTTGCTTTGCCCAAAACGCTTGATATACTCTGTCCTAAATAAAGGACATTTTGCCAATTCTCCAAGTTAATATACTTCCCAGTAGCAGTCCATCATGTTCTTCTCATGCCTTCAGTTTAGTGGCTGGTGAGTAATTGGATTGGAGTCTCTGATGGTGTGTTGCTGGTGTCTTCATCGCTGCTTCATGAAGCACATGTTCATGTACTATTTATGCAGTGAGTGAGTAACATGTTCGCCAATGTATTATTGCTGCGAGGGTAAAGAAATCTGCTGTTACATAAATATAGAATGTCACTGTTAAGTAAGCCATTTATCAGGTACCATAGCTTTTTCAGGGGATTGGTAAGAGATCAATTGGGATCTGTCCATTTAGTCTAATTGGTTTTATGAGGGATTGATTAGTGTGGTAAGATTATAAGGTCAGAAGGGGATAGAGAGGAGACAAACAGACATCTCAGTCTAAATGCTTGTGTTTTTCTGCTTAATAGTTTGATTAGATAACATTCTAAAAGCACTGAGAAGACGATACATGCTAATACATGAGTCACTAAGATACTGCTCGACAAAAAGAGTGCACTGCATCTCTCTCGCTCTGGCTCTTTGTCCTTTCTATTCGTAGAATTATATGCCCATGGCAGGAGAGTGTTGACATTTGTGCACCTCTTGGGAACACATCACCATGAATGTTATCAGCACCTTAAAGACAGCCCTCAGCCTCCCTGCATCCCTGGCAGGCGCTCTCAGCCCCTGCCTCAAAGGGCACACCCCACCTCAACCTTCCACCCCTGACCTGTCTGCCAGCCCGAAGAAAGAGCCCCTGACAGCTCCTTTGATGGTGGGAAGAGGTGGGGGGGGGTGGCTTGTAAAGAATAGGTGAAATGGAGGGTAAAAGGGGGGCCAGCCATTTGAAATGTCTGCACTGAGATCTAATCAGGTTGCAGTGGCTGTGCCCCTTCTTAAAGTAGCACCACGACATTACAGCTAGCAGCCTCTCTCGGGTCCGGGCCTCACAGGGCGTCTCATGTCAGCTCCCCCTCCCCCCCTGAGTAACCCTCTGGAACACATCATCCACCTCAGTCCCAGCTCTGGATTTATTCCCCCCCTAAAGCCGCCTTGACAGGTTTGTTATCTGTTCACCCGGTCGGCGAGCCCTGGAGAGTCGCAGCACTGGCAGTTAGGAAGGGGAATGCTACAGGAGAAGCAGGGCAAGTAAATGTCAAGTGAACCGCCAAGGATGGATATTATAGCTTCTGGGGACCACAGACAGAGGGAGAGAGAGGGAGGGTGGGAGAGAGAGAGGGAAGAGATGGTCTGTCTTTTCTGTCTGTTTTACAGCCCACCGCTCAAGATGGCAGTCTTTACTGAATTCTCTCCTATCGATTTCCGGACTAGACTCTTCATTTATGTGCACATTACAATTATGTAACTTCCAAAAAGCACTGTTACGCACTGTCTGCAGATAAGCTGGTAAAAAGTAATGATTATCACAGAAAATCTTAAACAGCAGAGGGATGTTGAATCTTAGAAAAAAAAGATTTGTCATAATCTGAACTCTTGGCTGCATATAGATTTATGGTTGTTTATAGGTAGCTAAATAATATGATTTCAGTTTTGTTGTTTAACTTCTGCATTTTTGCAGACTGACTACCTTTTGGGATGCAGCTTACTTGTTAATGCGATACCAGTCTGAGTTTATACCTGGTATGGCTGTTATTGTAACAAAGCACCAAACCTAAAATATGGATGTTTTATTTTTTCTTCATTGGTATCTAATTTAATTTGGAGTCCGCGAGCAAGTGTGTGCACCACATGTGAGCTTTCCTACTTGGGTCTCAACATTAAATATACAGTATGAATTTTTAATATAAAACATACCTTTAGCAGTAAGACTGTATGCATAAACATTAATACAAGAAGAGATGATGTTACACTGAGAGGGTTTTCATATGTTATTATTAAAACAGAAAATACTGTTTATATGACTCACATCCCCTTCACATACCCAAACTTCATTTCATAATAAAAAACAGAACTCTAACGTGGATCTTCTGTAAAATAGTTTCACATAGCGCCAAACTACATTTATAATCGGTTTAACTCCAACCATCTGATGCGCAGACAGCAGACTTATTTCATGAGCTTGGAATCATAAGGTTCTGTGTGGGAGTAGTGCAGCTCTCAGATACTAACCATCAAAGATTTGATATATCAACTGTGAAACTGTCATGTATTTTCTATATTTCTTACCCCCCAAAATAACACAACTCCAAGCCTAAAGTAACATTCAAGGGTTCATATGAGGAAAAGTTTAATAAAAAAGAAGTCAGATGGATCCTTACAGTTCTGATCTCGCAACTTACCAGCATTCGCTCAGGGTTTATTACATCCAGATTTTCTGCATTTGGTTTGGATTTTTGTCTAGGTTCAGGACATGTGAGTGAAATTGTCATGCTATTGTTGTGTTTATAAGGGAATTTAAGAATTTCTTTTTCATATTTTTAATTACAGAATCTCAGTGGGTGGTTTTCTGCCTCGCAGTAGATTTGTATGCGACACTGAATATCTGGATTTTTACATACAGTCATATAGTACGTCTTTATTTCCTCTGGTCCAGTTTGTGCTACTTACACCTAACCCCTAACTTCAGCCTTCCCTTCCAAGTGTGTAGTAGAAACTACAGGGGCCACGAACTTGAACAAAAATGCGAAAGGCCCTGGGCTCTCTGGGCTACTGTAGAAACATGGCGGACTTTGTGCAATAGGACCTGCTACCTCTGTATAGGGCTCACTCTAAGGTAACATCAATTCTCTTATGTCGCATTTCTGCCAGTAGATGCTCTAAACACTGAACCTTTAAATCTTGAATGACCTCTATTAAAAATGATACATTTTAATGACAATAATGTGTAAGTGGACGCAGTACCTCTGACTGCTTCATCTCCAGACGGGACAAATCGAAATAGTTTGTACTCCTGTATAAATATACAAGAGTATAATTGCTGAAATTACAATGTTATGTCGCATCAATCTTTTTTCCCCCTGTTCCATTATCTAGCATATCATTATAGTGCCTATTCCTCTTTTTTTATATTCCCCGTTTGTCCACCACATCCATCATCTTCGAGTGCGCACACTAGTTTATCCGTAATCCAGCACTTTGCTGTAATTTTATTCCTCCCTAATGCTGTGCCATTTAGTGCGTTTAAGTGAATATTGCAATTCAGTGAAGTTTTCAAATATTGCCGTCTTCACGGCACTCACAGCTGTGTTATTAAACCTGTCTGCCTCATTCCCTCACATCCTCAGTTTGACCACGTAATCTTGTAGAGAGGAATCCTCAGTTGTATTTTGGGAATTAGTTTTGCGTGCAACAGGGAGTGAATTTTTTCTTCTTGATTAACTGACTTGCTAATAAGGCTTGTCACAACAGTTTTCACCCTCTGGACCTCCAGCAGTATCTATTCTGGTATCCTGGTGTCAGATCACCTGAGCTGATTTAAAGCCTGATCCTTGTATACTTGTATGTTTGTAATAAGTTTGTTTACTTTAACATATTTCCTTTCGCCTGTTAGCCCTCTGATCCTCCTCCCATGCTCACAGAGGAGAATGGGATCTAAATTGTGCGATAATTTTTCTGACCTTAATTGCATGGCTCCAGTGAAAGCTTTGCTGCTCTCTCCAATCCTTTTAGAACTACTTAAACGTTCCGCTTGGGTGTGGATTAGTGGATAATGGGCCCAGCAGCAGGCCAGGTACAAGCTATTGAAGTGTTCCTGAGATAGCCCTGGCGGGCCCTAGGGGTAGAGGGGAGTGTTCATTGTTGGTGTGACAGTTTGGCTGAGTGGATTACATGCAGTTTAGGGGACTGTATTCGATTGGGTCTCTGCCCAATTATCCTTTTGGATTGGATTGCAAGTGAGTAACCTCCTATCCCAATTTCCAGTGCACCAGGTGAAGCCTATAGGATCCGGCTGCGAGGCGTTCCCAGAAACCATTAAGCCACTGAGCCCAAAGATAAAGTAGTCATGTTCACAGCATGATGTGATAGCAGAAATTCTACTACTTTTCCTTGTTGCCACTATACTACCTCTCCCGACTACAAACAGCATAGATTAATTTACCATGAAACTACTTTTCCTATCCATCAGTATATTCTATATTTCTTTCATAGCATGCCTCGGCTGCCATATCTCAACAGGACATCACATCCGAAGACCTACTCAGACTGCATACCATGTTTAATTGTTTAAAGGGAAACTCCACCAATTTCACACACCAAAATTAGATTACTGGTCATGCTAGTGGAATGTCTTCTTAAGTCTGTGGAAAAAACCCCAAATGATGGCATCTTGGTAATTTTGTTAAGGGCTTGAAACTTCGGTTTCTAATAGAAAGGCTGTGTTACAAACTGTGGATGTGGAGTTTACCAGACATGGAGGGTCTGCCACATCGCAGTTATCGTAATTATGAATTTTCCAACTTGTAAATAGCGTTCACGTCAACTTCTAAGACGTAATTACATCTGTGCAACTCAGATTTTTCTGAAAGCTCCTATACTCACTAAAACGGAAGTGACTGAAAGCAAAACAATGCCTCACATCTGACCGTCGTTCAGTGTAATTAAATCCAGATCTCTCGGATTGTGTTTTTATTGTCGATGCACATTATTTTGCACAGTATATTTTCCCGTAATTTACAAACATCTGGCAATTGTTCCCATTTTGACCATCCATCCCACATGACGTAAACGTGGCTTTTTGGAAAGACTCAAATTGCATTATAGGAATTGAAGGTTCCAGTGTTATTGGAGCTCAACCCATACTAAGGACAAAACATATTCCCCAACTTTATGAAAGTACAAGACTGGAGTGGTGCTAGCTAGTTACCAGTATAGATTAGGTGATGTTGGTGTTAAGAGCAAGACATAGTACATTTTCCTGCCTATGTGTTTCTTCAAAACATTCGAAATGTGTTGATGCATTCACTTCTGTAATAAAACCTTCTGTCCTCTGCTGCCAGTTTCTTTGCCTTCCACTTTTAGCATCATAAAGTTAGAAAGACATTATCCAAATGTAATTCAGTCCCTTTCTCCTCAGCGTCCCTGTTTGTGTAACATTACGAGGAGTCCATTCAGTTGTCATGCATCAGAAAAGAGGTACACACCCTCCCCCCTCTCCAGAAATCTCTGCTTAGATGATGGAAGTCTTATTTTTTCACAATCAAATCATGAGTTATACAGTAATTCGAGCCACCCCATGTATCGCCGCTGTGGTGTGTGACTGCATTAAATAATATTTGCCAGCCATTCATTATGAGATGGAAAATTCAGTCTTGCCAATCCTCCTTTTGCTTCAGAGGCTCACAGGGACTCGCTCTTCAGCGCTCCTCTCTCTGGATTTGGTCTGAAATCTGTGAAATAGTTTCTTGACATTGCTGAGTCAAAAAAAAAAAAAGAGGTTATATGAGAGATATGATTTGATAAAGGGGTCCTTGAATACCATTTTATACTTGGTCATCAAATCTCTCTTTGCCTTGAATGAATAATGAAAGGTTTCAGTTTACCTGAATTTTCACCCTTTTGCCCCGGTCAAAATCGTCTTTGTGGATTGAGTAGATGCTTTATATGCAGTGTTACTACGGTTATATTCATTTTCATAACAGATCCTTTAAACAGCAAAGTAAAAGTGTCCAAGTTAGCCCCAGCTGACATTGATTTTCATATGGGGAGCTGTCAGAGCCTGCCGTCGCATTTTTCCCTTTTTTTTTTTTTACTTTTTTTGCTGGAGACTTCCAACTGGATAACAATGAGTCCCCTGGCTGTGCTCATCTGATTCCATCAGGAAGAGGAGAAAAGCACCACAGCGCCTTGGGAATTTTGTGCCTGAAAATGGTAATTTGCCAGCTCGAGCAAATCCTTGGAGAGCAGGGAAGATGAAGAGTAGACAGATTTCACTTGCTTTATTTATTAAATTTGATAACCGGTACAGGCCTCCAGAGAGGCAAAAACATTCTGCCGCGTATCATTTGGAAGGAAGTGGAGAATATGGTGGAGATCCGTCAAAGACAGCCTCCCAATCATTCAGTCAGTCTGATGTTAGGCATCCCTCGGTCCACAACCTGCTTCATTTTCTGCGATGCTGCTTTCATACCTCTCAGACTGAAAACACTTTATTTAAAGGCTTAACATTTGGCTCCCTGATATACTTTGCAGTATTTTTTTTCAGTCCCTAGCCTGTAAATAGCTCAAAAGCCAAAGCTATCCAGTTCAAGCAGATTTGTTTTTCCAAGTGGTTGAAATATGTAGAAGCGAGTCAATAAGTCGAATTGATTTGTATAGACCAAAAGCATCTTTCCCATACTTGATGTCCATGAGGGACAGTACATGACTACTGAGCCTCCCCTGGGATGGTCTTATGGTAAAGAGGAAGTAAGCTAATTGATTAGCTGACAGGCGATGTTTGGTGTCAGGCAAGCAAAGAGGCTACCTCAAGTCTCCACTCCCCCAGGCCATTATTTAATACAACTGTGTTGTTCTCAGTTTCCTCCCTTTGTCCAGGAAAAGCTCCCTGCCCTCTCAGTCCTCAGAGGGCTCCTCAGTGACACTTCACACAACTCAAAAAGGAGGGGGAAGAGAGAAACATAGCCACAAAGCCATACTTGAGAGGTATCACTTTGCAATCTGCCCGTCTCCCAGCTCTGGCGTCTCATTTGTTCTGTGTGCTGATGTGCATCAGGGCTTCGGGGCAAGGTGATAGTCTCCAGGGACAAGTTGCAAAGGAAAGTTACCTGAGGAGATAAGATGGTAAAGGGAGAAGGGGGGGAATCCTTTTTCTGCGCTGTGGAGCTTTGTGTTTCTGCAAAAAAACAGTACCAGCAGTTTAGCAGTACCCCTGCGGAAACTTGACTGCAAAGCCAGAGGTCCTTCAATGGGTTGTCTTTGAATGGCTGGGGTCTTTTGAATGTGCTCCGTTTGAATAAGAGGTCTTTGACGAGTGAGGGCTTTGTGATTCTCCTGTGCACCTCTGCTGTTATCAGCACGGCTGACTTAATGTGCTGGAGGAATAACAGCCCCCATCGCTGGTAGTGTCTGATGGTAGCGATGTTTATGGAAGGAAACCCTTCATGTCTGAAATGCTTGTTAGGTAGCGTTGCACCTAGGAAACTTGTAGTTTCCCAGTCATAAAAAGAGAGGATTACCTATTAAATATGAAAAATTAAAATCTCTCACAAAAGTATGACTTTAACAGCGGTGGCACTGTTGTGACAAAAACATTTTATGGTGATTGTGTGTGTACTGTACAAACATAAAAGACACAAAATGTCAGCAGAGTAAGTGATTGACAAACCACACCTACAGGCATTTGTAATATTTAATCCTTCCTGCTGAATTCCTGAGCCTCTTAATTCTCCAAAATATAGAGGCTCATATAGTTTTTGTAATTAACAAATCACAATTTAATCCGCAGTGCATGACAATTCAATTTGTTGATTGGCCCTCCTCCGCCCTCCTCTCTTCAACTATTTAGGAGCGAAAAGGAAAGAAAAATAATCTTGTTGAATGTATTAATTCAACATGATGAATCCTGTATTCAAGTCAGTGGAGTGAATAATTAAAATTAGCTGATAAAACTTTCAGCAGAATTACTTTGCCGAAATTGCTGAACAGATGTGTCATTTTAATGAAAATCCACAGCCAAGCTCCTTTCCCCTTCCCCTCTGTCGGATAAAAATATTATTCCCACGGCACATTCTTAATTTGGTGGTAAATACACTCGCAGCCATCTCCGGAAGGGGGGGTGGGAGCGGGTGGAGAGAGAGGAAGAGCAACTTGTCACACTTAGTAACTTGATTTCTCCCCCTGCATGCAGTAACAGCTATCTACAGTAATTCACAGCACTCCATTGTTGCAGCAAGTCCCAAGGAGGACTTATTAAAATGCAATAATCTCCCTATTTAAACAGAAACAATAACCATTAGAATTCCCGCAGATCTAAAACAGAGCGTAAGCCCCCATCTGCTGTGAATGATTAGAGTCTTGACGAGGGAATTTAATTTGCAACATTCAAAGATGGGAATCTGAGCAGATCTCTCCTCCGAGGCTCTCACCCTCATACTCATTTGCCTCTCGCTTTATTTGTCTTTTTAATTATTTATTTAGCTGCCACTAACATTGCTCTAGAGAGGGGCGATTGGATACATTCAGGCAAGACAACAACATACTTTACAGAGCTGCAGCCCTTTGTAAAGCCCCCATTCAATGATTTAATATAATATGCTCTGCATTGACACACTAATCTAAACATATGACACAGTGCATACGGGAGACAGGAAAAACTCATTGAGATGTACAGCAAAGTGCATTATCAACAGGATACCCAATCTGTCAGGCATTTAACTGTTATCTTAGCTAGCTAGCTAGCTAGCCACAAATTCACATTTTTCCAATTGTTTGCCTCAACCCTGCTCAAAAGCAAGATATCCTGACAAATCGGCGGTACGCAGGGTGTAATTAACACTGCAGACTCATTACTTTGATATGCTAACATGGCGATTTTTTTTAGCAGGTAGTATTCGCCATCTCACTTAAGCTTAATAGCTTGCATTTGCTAACTAGCACTAAGCACAAAGTGTAACTGGGGCTGATTGGAATGTCGTTAATTCTGCAGGCATTTGGTCATACACTAAAGTATTGGACAGATTGAAATGTTAACCTGATGATGGGAGGCATTTGAAAAAAATAGGGCATCACCAAGGTGTTAGAATTCATCCTCTGGGGACCATGCATGTCTGTACAACTGGTGATTTATCCAATACTTACACCAACTGACAAGAGTTTGAAGAAGCAACATAAGCTTTACCATGCCACTGAAAAACACAAGCCTGAATGCAAATCTGTATAATCTGACCATCTGCATATTATTTAAGTAAAACTGAAAATAACACAGTAACTGCAGAAACTTTAGGTAGAACAAAGATGAAGAGCCACTAATGCGCAGTTGTCTGGAGAACTGGAGAAATATATGTTTCACCTCTCGACATGTTTCAATAAGACGATTGTGTCTGAGCCTCCAAAAGGACAGCAGTCACCTCTCTTTCAAGTAAATGTAGGTTGTTTGAAGCTGTTCGGAAGCAACCGTTAATTATTATCAGGCTCATATTCAACTCATAATGATCATTCTTCTACTGAATGTTGTGCAGAGTAAAACCACAGGTGAAGTACAGGTACCACTAGTTTTGAAGGCCTGTTCCACGGCTTGTCTCCAACCACACCTTAATGATAATGGATCACTTCTCCTTTTTGTAAAGCTGTACAGTAAGTCCACATATTTCTCTATAATCAGCACTTGTGCAGCATCTCTGAGCACCCAATTTGATTGTGTTACTTCGAAAGCCAGCTCTCACATCTTGATGATTCTTGCACAGGTGCAGAGCTTACTGGAGGTATCGTTCTCCACCACTCAATTTTGGATGGCGATAGCATCAATCCATTGAGGCGCAGTGGTTCTTCATCATTTCAAATGACTGCCAAAAAGGAGACCTGCACCCTCCATACAGCACCTCAGCAAGCTAAAACGTAGCAGGTGCAATGCTAAATATATATTAAAAGTGCCTTACTCTGCAAGTTGCTGTATTCCCGTGGGCTCGTCGCGCTACTGATCTCTCTGCCTGGTATCATCCATTTCTGGTTGCGAGTGTTCCGAGCGAATCCTAATTCCTGTCTCTGGTTAGCAGTGCGCCCCAGAGACTTCTGATAATGAGCTCGGAGGTTAAAAAAGTGGAGTGCCAGTCCCAGAAGGTGTTGTTGAGTTATGGATGGAGGGGAAAGATCCATGGAGTCTCCAGAGACCCAGTTAGGGCCAAACCTTTGGCGGAAGGCATATTATTCCCCAATTTGAAAGGAAAGCTGTGCCATTTTGAATTGTAGCTAATTGGCACTCAATGGAGGAAGACTTCAGAGGGGGGCCATTTTTTACATTAGTCCCAGCAAAAAGGTCCTTTAATGTGCTATAAGCACTATAGCATTCAAAAACTTAATGAATAGATGTCCTTGACTTGGTTTATATTGTCATAGCTCATTAATATAGAAATCTACATATATGGGTTATTGATGATATTAAAAGGTGCTGACCAAAAGGTTAAATCCTAATGATTTATAATAATCCCACCTACAGTCTATTTAAAGCAGTGTACAGTGTTAAATCTTTTTCAGATATATTTAACTAGGTGCCCTTTTAATGCATGGGATGAAATGTACAGCATGGGAATATTACACTCAACCGCTACAAGCTTTATCTAATCAATATGAAACAAGGCTCTTCCCTCCCACTAACCTACTCTGTTCACTTGGGGGTGCAGACAGTTAAGTGTAATTTTAGTGTGTTTATCTTATACCGCTTTACGTTGTGTGTGTCACCACCAGCCCAGGGACTACAGATGGGAGTGAGCATGTAGCTCTGTCTGGTTCAATACACTGCACACCATATTGTCTTTGTCAATTTAAAAAAATAATTACTGCATCAGCTTCAAACTTTATATATCATTGATCCAGTAAGTTAAAACTACTATGATGTCAAAGGGTGAGTTTAAATTCAATGAATCTATCGTGAATAGATGAATATTCTGTCTATCAGTGCAGACTACAGGGCATGGTGATCAATTATTTCTCTTTTTGAAGAAAACTGTGCACTTGTCTGGTATAGGAATAAAAATTCTGTTAAATTAAAGGGTTAGTTTGATTAAATAAGCAGAATTTAATGGCAAATCAGATATATTGAAAATGTGTTAAATATATGTGTAATGATGGCATAAATAGCACCCTAACATCATGTTAATTTGTTTACCAATTTACCGTAGTTGGGCTGCAGATGGTGATTTGATTTGGCAGAGCCGATGTACTTTGTCAACATTAGTTTTCCCCCTGCATGTTGGTCTGTGGCTTGACATAGTAGTAAATCCACTGTATCACAGTCAGATACACGCACACATACATACTTAATAGGGAACACTGGGTGGAACACTGCAAACCACACGTGTTGTTCAGCAGAGAATATCACATACAGTAACTCTGTGCGATGGCTGCGGATGTTCAACAGTGTCAAGGTTAAAGCTGCAATTCCGTATAGACAGTGTGCGTCAGCCAAGTAATGTGGTAAAAGACTATGAGTTGATATTTTATTTTTATAGGTTTTGCTGGAATAAGATAACTTAAAGGATCAGATTGCAGATTGCAACCCCCTCCGCTCACCCTCCTATTTCAAGTGTAAGTGGAAAACAGTGGTGGCTGCAAAACTTTCTGCCATATCATGTAAAACAGCTACCTAAATGTACACACTGGACATTTCAAGCTACGTATTAAGCATTAAACTTAAATACAACAAATATATTCGGTTGGTATCTTCTGTACTTTGTACTATGTACATTGAATACACATTAGCCTATTACTAAGCTTAGGTCAGCTAGATGAGCTCTTTAGATTTGTACCATTAAATATGATGCAGGTTTATAGCATTAGCTACCTATGGATGATTACTTAAAAGCTAAATGTTTTAGATTTGGATGTGTTCCTTTGCTCTGTTCCATCTTTCAGACTGCTGTCCATGTGAATTTTTGAGAAATTGCGGTTACCTAAATATCACACGGATTCCTTTGATGAATAATTCTCCTTGAATACCATCGTCTCCTTTAATGTTGCCTTTTCGTATTCTACTCATCCTTTCCCTTTCAAGATGAGCAAGAACAACAGCCCCCAAATCAAATGGTTACCTTAATGGATAAATTGACTGACTGCAGCTAGTGTACCTCGACGTTTTACTCCACAGCTACAAAACAGTTCACTTTATTGACTCACCTCAGTTTTTTTTGTGTGTGTGTGTGTGTGGTTAATTGATAAAGGAAGAAAATTGGAAGTGCTTTCTGTTAAGGTAATGTAGTGAAGCCCCATGGTGGCTCTGCCTAATGAGGCTAATTATCCATTGTGGATGTCCAATCCAGACAGGCCTTTCTTTTGATTGCTTTGATTAATTACAACACACCGAGTGCTGCTCTTACAGCATGTTAGAATGGCAGGAAATGAAAAGCACTGCAGCTTACTGGTGAAGTGGCAAAGGACTTGCAGTCTGGAGAATACTGAAGGACTGCAGCAGGATCCTCTACATCAGCTGTTTGGCTTCAGGTAAAGTACCATTTAGTAGGGCTTTAGTTAACAAATTAAGCCCTTATCGAAACCTCGTTATTTGCTATTTCTCTACGGAGATGTTGTTTGCCTGACAAATATGTGAATTTACATATGGCTGGATAAAAAAAAAATGGCACACCTTCCTTATAGCAGACAAATAATTTTGCTAGTGCATTTGGAAATATTTCCACATAATATTCAGGCAGTAGCGATTGTGTCTTGATGAGTTACGGTGCACGGTAAGATGAGGCGTGTCTTGGCGTTTCCTTCTGGTTTAAGGTTTTTTTTCCACATCACCAAGAAGGTAGTGTCGAAGCCTGTGTCATTAACTTTGCTGGTGTTAGTACAGGCTCTCATCACTTCCTTGGCTGAGCCCAGCAGCATGTAGCGCATTACAACTGGCACATCACTCCCAGCTGCATAAATCTCTGCTTTGTTACACTCCCATACCCCAACTTGGAGAGCTGTGAGTAATGTGATTGTTATAGTACCTGGCCACCTTTCTGATTTTTAGGAAATCTATTTTGAGCTCCCCAGGCTAGCGTTTAGCAGAACACTTTAATATGATTGGTTAGGATGTTTTTCTGTGTGCCATGTGGTATACTACACCTCGTTTTATTGTTGTAATGTATACATTTCACTATGTGATGATGTATATTTATGGCTATATTGTAAATGTGTGAAGGCTAACTCACCACTGTGAGCGGTAGGGATAGAAATGACAGACATGCCACATATTCCCTATGTATACAGCTAGTTGAATGGTATTACAGTGACTCATGCATGCATTTAACATCAATGTAGCAGAAAGTACCGGAAAATCTGTCAAGATTTATGCTCTTAAGGAATAGTCTGTCTCCACAGCCATTTGGCTCCAGCACAGTGTGGAAAATTGTAATGAAGAGAGGCAAGTGAGGAGGGAAAAAAAATTCTTGACCTGAATTTTGTTGGTTTGGTGACAATGAGAAAGATAAGTGGTTGTGACAGTTGTGAATGATGTTCTGCCACGGGCCTGTGAGCTGTGCTGTGGCTAAATTGACACCGTTGTCAAACACACTTTTCACGATGCCCAAACCTCCCGTGAACCATCTAATGCTGCAAATGGGAACCCTAATTCTTCATTAACTCGGAGGAAAAGGGAGATTTGGTCATGTAATTTTCTCCTCACTGGCTGTTTTAAAGATTCCAATAACCAAGCATTTACAGTTGACTGAGCAAGAATTGCTCCCCCACCCTCCACCCTCTCATCCGTCCTCTACCCCGGCTTCGTCTCCACTTTTTACAACATGGATACGCTGGCTGTGAAACCTAGTGATGCTTATAGCCAGACTTATTGCCATGGTTATCTTTAATGACTTTGAAATGTATTGGCCTCATTAATAAGCGGTGAGGTTATCAATTCCTCTAATTAGCCTGCATGCTCCCCGAAGAAATTTCACATTAAAGAGCCAAAAGATGAGTCTGAGGGAAGGGATGCTCGCTGGCAAGAGGTGGGGATGGGGGCGGTTACGGGTGGTGGAGGTGGCGGCGTTTGGAGAAAAAAAAATCAAAGTCTTGCCCCGTCTGGGAGCATTAGCATTAAATCATTGTACCCCCACCAGCTCCCATTCTAATACAACACCCCAACCCTCCTCACCACCGCCGCACCTTCTTCGTCTCCCCTTGAAAGTGACTGTTTCACTTACATATTATAGCTATCAGCGGATGTGTGTGTGTGCAGGGGTGGGGGTAATCACAGCCGGGCAGGGCTGGGTGGCGGTAATGGGACATGAGCACTGCTGAGGTGTGTAATACGATCAGGAGTTACTGTCACAGAGCACTGATGTGCATATCTCAGGCTGACATGTTGAGGCCGCAGCGAGGCCATTTGGGTAAGCTTTATGTGGCGTTCCAGGGGATCTTCAGTCAGCTGCCAGTAAAGAATATTGGCCTTTTAGATGAAATGGATGCCTGCCTTCTGTCTTTGTCACTTTTCTGAGTCTGTGTGCTTGGCAGCTCTAAAGCAGTCATATGTACAGCATATATGCATGGATTAGATTGACAGAGCCTGTTATTTATGTAGGAAAGAGTACAAAACAAAGGATACCGTGCCACTAGTTAGCGTTTTAAAGTGAATAGAATTGTCCTTTCATATGTTCTTAATTATCTATATAAATACGTACAATTAGTCATTTTTTCCACACTCAGTGGTTTCACTAAACAGTAGCCGTTCCATATTTTTTCCATTACTAGTACATCCATCCAGCAATGACCTATTATCTACGTCTAAATGTACGAAAAGGCACGATGGCAGAATTCCACGTTCTGGTGTAGCAGAGAAAAATAAAGCTTAATAACATATTTAAAAATAACCGTGCAGCAATTCTTGGAAAATGTTAACATTTTCATTCTGACCTACTGCATATAATGTATTTGTGCATGGGCATCTGCAATGCGTGCGTGTTATTGGACTTGTCTGTCACTGTCCATACACACATGTGAAGATAGAGATTAGCTATAAATGGCTCTGATTTATTTGTGCCGCAGCAGCCAGACCGAGCCTCCTGCAAATTTATAGCCAAACGTCACTTTTACATGATGGGTTTGTAACAAATATCTGCTGCATATTGTTAAATTAATCTTCCATTTAAAATTAATGGAGTTAGACTCCCCAGGTTCAATGTAATTTGGTGTTCACGGGCAGCAAGTAACGCAGTGTGAATACAGAATGAGTTGAGGCCAAACGGCCTAATCTTCCATCACCTTGAACCTGAGAGGAGAGGACGCCTCATCCAGCAGTGGCTAATGAGATTGTGCTCACCTCCCAGGAGAAAGAGAGACAGGGAGGGAGGAAGGGTTCGGTGGGAGGGAGGGAGAGCGAGTTAGAAAGATGGAGGAAAAGAGGATGTATGTGTTGAAGCGTGCTACGACAGGAAAAGGTGAACAGGATATGAGGTGAGAGAATGATGGCTGAAGTGCTGGAAGATGGACATATATAGACGGTTGGCAGATGTATAGAGCACATCCCTGATAGCTCGTGGTTTTCCACCATACCTCACCACTTGTCTTTTTTTTCCCCAACTCTATGTCGTGCTGCAGGACGTGGCTGATGTATGTATGAGAGAGCCGGGGCATGTTGAGATGAAATGAATTCCATATCATTATTTCACAATCCTCACCCAGCCATGACAAAGACAAAGGACATATTTCACTGTTAAGGATGCACCACTCAGCAGGAGCGTCTGTCTCTCCATAATTCATAAAATGAGAAAAGGTTCCCCTGTGCAAGCCAGGCCATATTATTGTCAAAGAAACCACAGGGAATAGCTCTCTGCTACCACAAACAGTGTTCTCTACATGTGCTGTTACATATATATACATACACATGGCTGCTGTTACGTATAGGTTCCTGTTACAGTGGGATCGGGCAGCTCATGTCTGCACTAGTGATGTTTAAGCAAATCTGCATTTGCTGACGAATTTTATCCTGCAGTATAAAAATCAGAATCATGTGCACACACAGTTGACGCCCTCTAATTCCTATTTCTGCTTTGGATACTGTTGGATACACTTTTATTGACTGTCTCTGCAATGCATTGCCCTCCAGCAGACGGTGGCAGTGGTGTAAGCCAACCCTGGACTGAGCTCTGCCAGCATTTAGGGCTCATATCGTTGGTTTTGGACAGGGATGTAGCTATCCTGGCCAACTGGTTGGATTAGCAGTTCTGTCCTGTACAGCGCAGCGCTCCATCCCAAAATTGCCCCACAATAAACATCACAACATTCATAACACAGATGTCAGTTCCATCTGCAATGCATAGGTAGAGAGTGAAATCCTTTTTCTGGGTACTGTATGAATTTGGAATACTGGTGCAGTCGGCGTATAGATCAAACACAGTCAGATTAGGAGGATCTGTGATGTCGAAGCCAGACGTCTGAATTTGATAGTTTTCTGCAGGTTTATGCATTATAAAATTAATATAAATAATATTTGTATTTGAAGCATAAGCAATCAGCAACTAATAAGTAAGATCTGTTCATGTGTTTATGTTTAATTTGTGTGTTTGTGTGTAATTTTTGTGTTAACTCTGGACTGGACTTGTTCCATAATCAAACCATCACTCTGTCACAGAGAAGTTTGATGCCAATAATTCCCTGGCATACATTTCTAGACCATCCTATCCACTGGTGTAATGTGACTATAAGCAGAAATAAGTGAGCAGTGAGGCTCCTTATTTCAAGCGTATAGGAGAAAAATGTGACAAATCATGTGGGACATCTTCACCTATAGATAAACAGCTTAAAGACAGAAGCCGTGTTGAATTGTTAGAGGAATGCAGAAGTCCTTATCTGGAACCTGGTGTTTGGTTTGTTCCATCTGCTTCCTCTGAAAACACAAAAACACAATGATTCTTATTTTTAAGTGATAAAAGAAAAAAAAAATACTTCTGAACATTCTAATCTAGTCTCATCTCCCCATTTCCATTATGTCAATTTTATATATAATTTGTATATTTCAAAAAATTTGAAACCATATAATGAGAGAAACCAATCAGCATCAGTGTATTTTCATGCATTTGTTTGTATTATCCAGAAGCTTCCATACATTGATAGGCATGAGATACTGTAAATTTAATAATTAGTTCTGGCCCGATGCCCGTGCTGTTTTTAATCACTTGGCTAACGACACACTAATAATATTATTAATCTCTGCTCAGTTCTACATGCCTTCCTCCACTCATCGTTAATACATTTTCATGAGTACATTGATTAACTCTTTCTCTTCATCACCTGCTCATTTCATCACACCCTCAGCACTTTGTCCTTTCACTCCGTTTGCTTGTTTCTAATTTCTTTTGGCTCGTACGTAGTAATTTACACACCTACACACTCATTTGTTTGTCCATTCATTCACTGATTCAATTGATCCATTCCATTGATCGTGTGCTCTCATTCTCCTCATGCCCACGTACAATCAATGTACCCGGTGTTTGCTAGTGTTGATTAGAAGCTAAGCAGCATGTTAAAGGTCTAAAGAAGACTTGCTTTGCTTTTTTCCCTACAAAATTCCTGACACTTTCCGGTCTTGCTCTGTCATGTAAGGTTACACAGTCCTTTTTAATGTCACAGCAGCTACTGAAACCCAAGATGGCCGCCACAGTGTGCCATCTCTCTGTAATGTGTAACAATGATCTTCCCTGCCTCTGTGCAGCCACTTGGCTCGGGTTCATACCTGTCCTATTTGAGCGATGGAGTGCCTCACTGTCTCTCTCCTCGGGGGTTTACATGTCGATGGCTCAGGCACCCAGCATTTAGCTAGCAAGGATTGATCAGGAAATAAGTTGCTGTCGACCAGCTTTAAAAAAGATTAAAGATTTTGCTCTTGTCAGTAAAAATGGACCTGCACGCTCCACTCTGATAATCACAGCCTCTCCGCCTGCTTTCGCTCTTTCTCCTTGGGCCAAAATGTATTGAGTGGGCTGTGGGGTTATAAAGTTCCAGCTGGCAACATTTGTTTAATTACTTAAATCCATTTGATCAAAGCTTTTGAAGCAATAATGTCAGTGCTTTCAAGGCCCTAACATGGCGATAAATGGATTAATTCAGCTGGACTCATGCACAGAAACCATTCCCCTTTACAGGGTCAAATGGGGGTCGGTAACAAGTGAGCTCAATGCGGGGGTGTTGTATTGAATTTATGAGTAAACATGCTTTGTGAACATAGACTGTGGAACAGTCCCAGGCATTAAGAGGGAATAGAAACCTTGAGGTTGTTCAGGTTGCGATGGGGTCAACACTGAGAATGGAGATAAGTAGCATTTACCTAAAAGCTTTTAAACCATATCCTGCCACCCCTCATAGCCAATGACAGATCAGGGAGACAAACATCATCAGGAAACTGCAGAGTGGTGCAAGTAGTAGTCTCTCTCAGGAAACAAAGGCTCCACTCCATGTCAGACAAACTCCATTAGATTGTGAGTGAGAAAATGTACCATTTAGATACTTAGCATAGCAAATTATGGAGAATGACAACTATATTTCTCTTTTAAACTGTTCATGTCTGCATACATGAGTGTGATACTGGTGGTGGTGGTGGTGGTTGGGATGTGCATATGAATATGTGGGACAACAGAAAGCAGGTGGAAGGTAGCAGGGCCCGGCTTTGTGCTTCAGGGCCACAGAGACAACTATGATGTTCTTCAAAGTGGGAAGTTCTTGAAAGCTGCCACGAATACTCTTGGGTAGTTGTGTCATGGGTAGCATCTAAAACCAGGCTATACTTCCCATCTCTTCATCAAAGTTGTGCTGGAAACATGTGAAAGAAAGATGATAAGTCACTATAGCAAGAAATATAACTACTGCGCTTGTCCTATGTCCATTCAAGACAAAGACATGTGCCTTTTAAGTCACTTCTAGAGTTGGGATTCAGAGGTTGTGATGAAGGTTTTCAGGATGTGACCACGTAATCCAGAAACTTTCCCACCTCTACCTCACAAAACTGTCTACATTGTACCACTTTGCAGTAAAACCTTTTCAGTGCCATTGTATTTATTTGAAGAGTAAAATTTTATTGCAAAGCATCATGAAGCAGCTGTAAACACAGCCTGACAATAAACATAAACAATAGTACGGGGGGGATGGCAGTGTAGCATATGAGTATGAATTTTCAGCTGTTTTTCTAGTGACAGATGTTTGCCATAACTTTTACAGATGAAAACATCTGACTTGATGGGAAAAGAAAATAAAGTTATGATATATATTTATTTTTAACAACAACTATCTGGTCGCCATCAAGTCACCCAACAACCGCTTACAGCCATTCAGTAGATAGGTGAGACTGGGTGACCCACATCTTGCTCCTGTGTTACAATGTACAGTATAGTAGGTGCACATGTACAACGTAGTACTGCTGTTTTATGACATTTCTAAATGCCTGAATTGTTCGGCTCCATACAGCCACTGGCTTATGATTCTGCAACTTGCACAATTTGTGCTGTAAGGACATATTCATTGAGTTTTGCATTCACATTATTTTCAATCTGTATGTGGGAGTTAGATCAAAAACAGCGATCCAGAAAGTCCAGCTAGATAAATAGATTCATGAGTTTGAAGGCTTATCAGGCACCAAAACTCTCTGTAGACATTCATAATACCATGATGACAGATTTTACATCTTTGGAAAGTTATCAAAGTAGCAGTCAATTCATTTTTCATGGTAATCGTAAGGGTAACAGTGTAAATACAGTAATCCGCCAGGAATGCAAGCTTGCATGTAGGCCTATTTGATTGGCCAATGCAGCGCCTTGCCAGATGATGTCACATTGCAGTCCAGCAAGTTAAGCAAAGTTCAACTGTTAGTAGTTGAGTAGCCCCATGCAAATGAAGCAGGGGGTAGACATGGCCTGAATTCCTCAATCTAACACGTGTTGTGTTTTAGTATAAAAACGTCCTCTTGGATGAAATATGTTATATTTGTGTATAGTTTGGCAGTAGTTGGTGTTTCTTGTTTGACTGCAAAGCTTTGAAATTTGAGCATGTCGGGTTTTCCCTTGAATCACATTTTGAAGTGCATTTGAAATATTCAAAGACGGCCTTCAAGTTCAAGCTCAAAGGCATTAACTAGTTTACAGAAGCTTAGTTCACAGAGCACCCTGGATTCCATATAAAGTCAGTTATTGTTTTCAAATTTCTCATGAATGCTGTAGACAGAGAAGAGGGCCGTGTATTTTGGTTTCTTGCTGGAGGCTCTTACAGGTTAAAAGCCAAACAAACATCACTTTTCATCAACTCTTAAGATGATTTTACAAACCTTTCTATTGATGTGATCAGACTCAAACCGTTTTTAATCCATAAGCCTTCAACTTATCTCTTTCACCTCTTTTTTTTTTTACCTTTGTCTTTCTCTGTTTCACATCTCTGCAGCCCTAGGCTCTACCCAAGGCTATTTCCAAATGGCATGTGAGCAGCACATACCCTGATTCAAGACTAAAACATTAGCAGTACTGACAATCTTTTGTTTTTGTCTTGCATTGAGTACAATCTTGTAGAGGTTGAACAAAATGTACATTTTTTGCGTTCTACTGTTTTCTGAATTGCTTACAGATTATATGTATGTGATAATATTCCAGTCTAATTAATCCTGTAGAGATTAATAATGGGAGTGTGATGTTTACAAAGGAAATGTTTTTAATGCAGCAATGCAATAACAGACATAATAACACTTAATGTTATTAGAGACACTTTACTAGATCTGGCTCTAATAAAAATGTTGTTTACTGCTCAATTAACTCAATAGGAATATGTACTCATTAAATGATATTTCACTCACAAGCTATGTCACCGCCAACAGAAACAGCAGCATGTGTGTTATTCAAAGGATAAAGTTGTCAGCTTCTCAATATCCTCCATGGAAATAGATCTCCACTGAAATGTCCGCCTAGTGCTCATGGGGACAGATGAATAATTGTATCATCTTGCCGAGTGAACATAGGATAGCCTCATCTCCTATCAAATTTTACCTCATTCATATTTCCCATTTACTTACTTCATCTCTTTTTTTTTTTTTTTCTCCAAGCCTCACAACTTCTGATTTAATGACCTGCTTAATGATCAGCTCTTGGGGGAGTTTCCAAAGACTAAGTGCAGATTCACATTTTAAAATGCAGGCTTAGCAGTGGCAATCTCTGCTGCCAAGAATGGATTTTCCCTGGTGCCCTGATGGTGAAGTAGTTAAGCTTCTCGTTGCAAGCCATCCAAGTCTTTATGCTCTGCTCTGTATTTCTCTCTCTCATTCTGTCTTTCACTGTGTACTAAAAATGCCAAGATAGGAATCACCGCTTTTTGTCCTGTCCTGTCATAGATTAAGTCCTGACTGTTCTAATTAACTTAACTCGCATTTTTCCTTTTAGTATCGGAGAAGACTTAAACTTCTGTCGATCATACAAATACATACTATTGAATGGTTTAATAAGGCAAAAGACAGGGAAGTTCCTGGAGAAGTGTTGAGAAAATAGAAATGAGCAGGGTCTTGAACACATGCTGTATGTAAACTCCCCATAGAGGAACCGGGTATTGCATTGCATAGTGTGAAGAAATTCTCCTCAGCTTACACTGGGATCAAAAGGAACAGGAGGAAAAGGCCTTGAAACATTTATGAGTTGTGACGGATCTGACCTGGGGGAAAACATCCTTGATCTGATTGTAGAACTTGGAGTGGATCTGCTGGGTCCCAAGATGCTTGGAAAGGCTACAATTAGACTGGGAGTCTCAGTGGTTTTCTTAATTTATACCCCTTGCTGCTGACGCATACTCCTGTCCAGTGGAAAATACTGCAGCCTCCCCCAGTGAATAGCTTGCGGGTGACAAATAGCTCCTGCTTTACACTCCATTTGGTCCGAGGCAGCTCACACCCTCCTCCCTGTCTTCCCCACTTCCTCCTCCAGCCTCCGTCATACTCTGCCCCTCCTGTTTCCTCTCCAGGCGCTGACCTTTCAGATGATGCCTTTCCCGGCCTCCCTGGCCAGTAGCTCCCGTGGGAGCTATAATGGACTCAGTGTTAATTGCCTGTTGAAGGACAGAGGCAGTTCTGCACAGCCTGATTGCAGACTCCCTCGAGAGTACAGCTGTCTGTTTGTGTGATTGTTGCTCTAATGCAGCACGGCTGGAAAATTCACCCAGCATGTTTCTACACATTTGTAGGCAGACACAGTGCACATCACGCACTCAGATTAATTGGGATTTTAATATGTACAAATTTCTTGTTACTGAAGACTGAACTTCCTTGAGGTTTTTTGTCTGTGGAGAGAGACATCAAAGCAGTCTGCTGGTGTTTGTCACACAAATTTGCGATGTCTCCCCACAAGAACTTTTTCCATTTCCGTACATTTGAGTGGATATTCAGACGCTTATTTCTGCTTCATTCTTTTGCTCGTACTTGCCCCCCGCAAAGTGACACTGGACGTGGTTCACATCAACTTGGCCTCCCCTTGTGGCCTGCATGTCAGCCTAATTCATAGCCACAGAAAGGAGCCAGAGAGGAGAGATTTATCACCCACTCCCTGGATTATTTTTTTTTTTATCTTTTATTCAAGGGAATTGAGCTGGATGTAAGGTTAACTCCTTCAGCCCTCTGATTCTTGAGGGTCACTGAATAATTCTTGTCTACTGTGCTGCCTTTTCCATGGATACAGCCCCTTGTGTACTGCAGCCCTCACACATAGTTGAAAGGATAAAAATCTTTGATAGTGAAATGAGTAGAAGCTGAACTACTACAGCAGACCAGTGAAGAAACATTGCTATCATTGTCTATTTATTAGCATACCTGTACAGAGCCTCAATATGCTGCTTGACCTTTGACTTGACTTGACTTTAGGTGTCCTGTCAGCCTGCAGAAGGGGTATGCAGTTCTAGAGATTAGCTTCTAAGAAAATGTCAGGAGGAATGACCAGATGAAAACTCACCCCCACACCTAAAGAACAGCCTCTGTGTGCTTGGCCCATGGCTGGACCTTGATCTCCGTGGTTTGAAGTTGAAAGTAGGTCCCACAGTCCTGATGGCCAGAGAGTGATTCCTGCTAGATAAGGACCCCCCCCTTTCATCCCCTGTTCATCTCTGAGCTGTGCTGTCACGGTGAGGGTGATTCGCATGAACAGGCTGCCTCCTGGGCAGACCGGGCCAAGAGACGGCCATGCTGGGGATTTGTTTTGACATGCTGCCGAATTCCTGCTAGCCATCAATGTGGAATTTCTCAAGAATTCTGAGAACTGAATATTGACCATGACAGCCGTAAATGTTTTGCCACGGACATGAAACAAATGATGGTGTATGCTTTGGCTTTGACACACTATCTATACTGAATTTTTGACGAACATCCTGTTATCAGAACTGGGGGAGCCGATGTTTTTATTTCTGCGTCAAGCCAAATATTTGGCCTATCTCACAGGGGATTAGAAGACACCTCTTTATATCAAACAATAAAAATAGTATAGGATATGTTCTGGCAACACATATTCATTTATCAAATGAATTATGCACTGAATAGCAGAAGGAAAAAAGTTAAATCTACGTGAATGCGGGGGGATTTTTTCCTCATTTTCCAGGCTTTTTCCGAGTAGCTTGTGTTTATTTCTCTCAATTTGCCATACATTTCTCTCTTCACTAATTCTGTAGTTCCAGCTTGTTTCCTTCCATGCAGTTTTCATTGTGTCGTCCACCCACCGTCATAATTTTCAATATGTGTATCTTTTCTGGGTAGAGCATCTGTAAGTGCCTAAAAGCAAGCTCGAGTCAACTGGAGATGCTTAATGTTTTCAAAATCCGTTTTGGTTAAGTGGACATGATAAATCATTTCCATTACGCACATGACTAATTTTTTTTAATTTAGCCGGGGATTCAATTAGCTGGTGTCTGATGGGAGGACTGGGGGAGGAAGAAAGGTCCACCATGCTACATACAGCAGCATAATCACATTAAAAAGCCATGAAGGGGCCCTTGTTAGGACCAAGAAATCACCTTGAGTTAGGAAAAGAATAATTTGAGACATCAGAGACCACATGGGTAAACTTTAAGTCGGCTTTGACTTCAAGCTTAACGGCTCGTAATATTTTATTGTGGTTAAATTATCTTCAGTTAAGCCATGGACGTGTAGAATATATTCTATTGTGATTTGCCAGTGGGTGTGGCATATTTTCAATAAACTGCACAGCTATGATGCAGCAGTCTCATCATTGTTCTGCGTTAACACTCATAGCTGGAGGCGTACTCCTTTCAGCTGCTGCTGATAACACCTCCTCCTACGTAATCTAACATTTATTTTTATGTTGATAACACAACGTTTACATTGAAAACACATTAACCCAATACACTTGGTTCCCATAACCTTTGCAGTTATACCAGTTATAACATAATACATACATAACTGCTATGATAAACGACACCGACTTCGGCATGTCTTTCTGTCTGGTCTCAGAAGTATGAACCAAATGAGAACAACGAACAGTTTGCGTCACACTTCATTGTTGCTCACTCAAAGCTGTGCCATTCAGTGCAAACACAATAGCGGTATCTTCTGTCAGACCAAAGTAGCAATTACATTTTTCATATTTTTATTTTTACATTTTTATTTTATTGGATTGGATCTACCACCCACGTAATCAAAGTAATTTTAGTATCTGTCGTTATCGAAGCAGAAGCTTGACCTCATGGGTAAGTTGGTGGTCATATCCCCTTGCTGTAGTGCAACGTAAGGTCAAGATCTGCTTATGTAAACAAACACATAAAACCAGTTTTGCTTTCAAACACAGCTAGTGATGGTAAAAAGATATAATGATGATATTCTGGGGTATTTTTCCCTCTATTTGTTCTTGCTTTGTAGTGACACATACGAGCTCTTGCTAGGCCTGAAATGCCAGCAGAGCTGCTCCCTATGTTAAGTAGAGTGGTTAAGAAACAGCTTCAGAACATGGAGGAATGTAAACTTGCATCTTTATTTATCTCAAAGTAAGGAGCTGCAACATTTACAGAGAAGTATAGCATTTTTTTGCTGCTGTTGTCATTTTGCTGTTCATGCAGTATGTTCTTGCACTGGACCTTTAATTGTGTAGATGCTGTATGCTATATTAAATGTATTATTCACTTGATGTTTTTTTAATACTCTATATACTCCCACTCTATACATGCATTCATGTCACACTCACAATCCCTCATCCTTTGTGTGGGGTGACTACCCAGGAATCAACATTGTGGTGGTCGCGAAAGGCAGATTTGAAAAGGAAAATTTGATTTGTTCTCCAGTGACTGAATGCTTTGGGCTCTCACATTTCTTTCCCTCCCGCTCACAAGGCAAATTGCTGTAACGGTTGTCGATCAGGAGAAAGCGGAACAGAGGTTGGGAAGGATGACGGGTTTTTGTCTTCAATCAGCATTACCACGCCTGTTTAGTTTTTTGTTAAAGCAATGGAATCCATCAGCAGCCTCTCATAAGGACTGTAAGAAAGCTAATAGCAGGTGGCGGTAGATGTGAAATCGTTCTTTGGACAGGGCAGCCACTGGCAGGATAATGCAGCCATTCAGGCTCTCTCTAGCAGGGGCCCCCTTTGTGCCCAGAGCTGACATGCTACTTCACTGGGGCTCCTGAAAGGGTCCATTTTGTTCAATTTGTCTAAAAGCCACTGACTTATGTGACAATTTAAAGACTTTGGATGTTAAAGTTTCTTTAACCCACCGACTACTGAAAGGCTTTTTTGTCCTGCCCTGTGATCTGTCTGTCATTCTCACATGATCATATGAAAAAGAGGAGAGTTGAAAGCTGCAAAGACGGCACCCTGGCGAGAGTTCCTCACAGGTGTCCAGGACTCTCTGGAGAGGCTCAGATAACTCTAACTCATTGGAAAGCGCGCAAACTAGTGGAGGTTGGATTGGGTTCACAGTTAGTGCCACATGAGCTATGCATTATTCAGCAGCACTGACCAACTAGACTGACTCTACAAGCGGGCCAAATGTGACTCTTAGGGCGCGTCTCCACTGGGCACGACCACGTCACGCTTGGACTGTGTCGCAGCCACCGGAGCTGATTGCAGCCATTCTAGACAATGCTTGTGGCCGCAGTGTGTTTCATAAGTGTGGCAGAAGCGGTTCTCCGCTCCGCTCCAATAAAAATATAGTCTATTTTTTGATGCAATCGAGCCGGCTACCACATCTGGTCAGTTTTCAAAATAAAAAACCCTTTGCGGGCTCCTGATTGTAAAAGCAAAACAAACAAAAAAAAACCATTTAGCTACATAGCATATCCATGGTCGAAGCAAAAAATCAAGGAAAAATGACCAAACAAAAACAAATAAAGTCAACAAAATTGGGAGACCAAAATTTTGATGGAACAAAACCGCAGTGCAGAAGCAAAGTCATAGAGCCGCGACTGGTGGAATCACGACGTTAGCTTCGCTGGAGTTTTTGATCCTTGACAAAGCTTACACGTGTCACAGAGCCTTAAATTGCATACATGTACTCTGAGATAAGATTTTACCATGCAAGATAATCACATTGTGACTTGAAGATCATAATTCAAATGCACTTTAATTAGAGTCATTCAAACACAACGCCTTTACAGCCTCAGAATATAGTTTAACATCACATTTAGGTCTCACATAGCCAAACTTATTACAAACATAAACAATCATGAAAGCTTTATTCATTGCAAAGTGATAAACATAAACAGCGCAGTAATGGTCCCACAAGTGACATCATGCTATAATGTCACTTGTGGGACATTCTCCTCCCTCCTTCGCCATATTCAACAACAATGAAACAGTCAATAACAGTTATTGAGGAGGGTCCCTGTGCATTCAAGCATCTTGACGTGGATACGGTGACCTCACACACATGAAATGTAGACCATCTCCACAGAGCCTTGTCTCTCTCTCTCTGGCTTTTGATTAATTATTACTGGCTAACCATAGAACTGTCCCTGATGCACATGCAGAACAAGAGCCGCACAATGGAGGTGCAGTGAACTGTTGAAAGCTATTATGTCTTGGAAATGAAATGAACACAGAGTCAAGGTAAGGTAGTATACCGTGAAACAATGAAGGGGTTCACGGCCCAGCATTCAGGGGAGATTTTTATGGAGGGCTTAAAATGACCAAATAAAAACAAATCAAACAAAGAAAGTGAAATACAATAAACATAATTTTTGAGTTTTTCATGTTGCCTTAAACACCAACCAACACAGAAAACAAAGAGCTGGCGTATTGCATCTCTGTGTTGTCTAGCAGAGGGTAACATAAACCTACCAATACAAAGCACAGTCACCAGTTTTCATGGAAATAGGAATGCATTGCCATGCATGATCAACTGTCCTATCACAGCTTGGATAACAGGACTATGATAGGAGCATGTCATCGCTGACGCAAGCTAACAGCACCCACGATACTCTTTCAGATTAAACTGAAATTCATGCCAAGAAGCTCATTCCAAGTGTCTGCACAGCTTCCTGCAGCACAGTCCATCTTTTTAAACTGCAGACAGACAACTGCTAATGTAACTAAATCCATGTGCAGTCAATAGTAGTGTTTCTCCAGGTGTCTGCCATGGCTGCCATCAGCTCCGCCCAGGGTTCCACCTCCAAGCTGTGAGTGATTGTTTGTCATTTTGGCATCGATGATGTGTCTCCATCTCAAAAAAGAAGGCGCTCCCTTGCACTTACTCATGAAACTGCTTTGGATTTAATATTGACAGGTTTAAGCTGCTACCTTCAGGAACACCCCACAAAACTAAATAACTTAACATGTGCTTTTTTAATTATGATGCAGTAAATGTAGAATCTTAAAAAAAAAGGTAATGCATGTAATGGAAACTAAAAAGAGTCTCAGAACAATATAAAAAAAATTGACTGAAGAGGCATCTTACCAGGTAGCAGTTTTTATGGTCGAGCTCAGTGGGTATGCGCTCTGAATGCATGCCGCATATTTCCAACTGTCACTGGTTTGATTCCACCTGGCGACCTTTGCTGCATGCCGTACCCCTACCTGTTTCCTGTCTGCCTCTTCACCTGTCACTATCAAATAAAGGCAAAAATGCTCCCCAAAAGATCTTAAGGAAAAAGAAAAGAGACTCAACAATTCGAACTTAGCCCACCTTCTATGGTACCAAAATAACCAGGGCCGATATGCTACTCTTTTCCAATCATGCCTCCAGCATACTACAGCT
Source organism: Miichthys miiuy (assembly GCA_036365135.1). Taxonomy (NCBI): domain Eukaryota; kingdom Metazoa; phylum Chordata; class Actinopteri; family Sciaenidae; genus Miichthys; species Miichthys miiuy. Next base: position 22,202,005 of record CM071616.1, read on the forward strand.
TTTTGACACATCCTTGTGTGCATACTTTTGAGGACACTGTGTTACCCACGCGTGTCTTAATGTATGCGTTTAAATGTTAAGTTGGCTCTGAAAGGGTTAACTGGCAGAGACAGCCTTTGCTTGCTCTCTGTATGTCGCGATTCATCTCCAAGGCTGAATATTTCATGTGGTAATTAAAATTTGTAGGTCATGTCTCCTATGACACCTATTTCTATTGATATAGGGAGAAAGCAGTGGTGCCTCTCTTTAATGCGCCTCCTTCACCCATCTGAGATTTAAAGGATGAAGGGTGACATTTTCCCCCATTTTGTAAATTAATGCAATTGATCTGCCTAACAAGAACAAAGTTAGGTTTCCAAATGCTGCATGATAAAAAGATTAAGCCTTTAAATGGCTTTCCAAAGGCAATCTTTATTGCAAGCATTAAAGTAAGGGCATTGAACTTTCAATTAGAATTTCTAATAGGCTATTGACTGGAATGTATTAAATGTTGCTACACAGCTATATAGATCCTGAGAGGGGATTTTTCTCGATCCAGGGTACATGACCCCGAAATCCCTCTGAGTGAGATGCACAAACATTCACCACAGTCACCTGATGTGTGTGCTGATTGAGTTGAGCATGTGTTTTCTCTCTAGAAGTTCACATGGTTCTTATTGTAATTGCCCGATGTGAAGGTGTTTACTTTAAACGGCATTACGTTGGCCCACCTTTTGTAATCTATGGTAATTTCAGGAAAGCCTTTTGAGCCTCGTATCCTTTTATTTGTGGTCAGGATTTTTTTTTTTTTTCAACTCCATGTCAGCTTAGTTCATTCTTTTTCTTGGCTAAGCTTTGATGTTGCTCCAAGACCTTTTGTTAGTCTTAATTTCCGAGGTTCTTCGTATGAACGCACACGAGCTGTTTCAAATTTTCTGTGATTGATCTCAGGGTCTAAATCCAATTTAATTGCCTTTAATGCTGTATTAACTGTTGTCAAAATATTTTTACTTGTCATCCTAATTCAGCTTGCTACTCCCAAAACAGCGTGGTCAAGGAACATTACATCTGTTTTTCATTGTCTCTCCATCCAGCTCTTCTATGCCTCTCACTTTTTCCATCTCCCAGCCATAATTTCCTCTGTCTTTGTTATTCCCAGCCTCTCTTTCTTTCTGTTACGCACACATTGTAGCTGCAGGTGATTATAAGCTTTGAGAAAGCTGCATCAGGATACAATTTGTCAGGGCCTAACAGCCCATTCTGTTCTGAGGGGGTTAACATTCTGTTTGTGTTACAGTGCATTCAAACTCTAATTAAAACAACATTACATTCCCCATCTGCCAATCTCCCATAATCTTCTTTAATTGCTGTAATTAAACTATATTTACATGTGCAAAATACTTGTAATTTAGCAAATTGCACTCTACACTCTGCACATTTAATCAGTGGCGCTGCAGTGGAATGGAGTGATTTCAGTGTTTTGATTTCAGCGGTGGGCTGGTTCTGACGGGGTAAGTGGACCTCTGCCTGAGGTCTCGCAGAGGTTAGGAAAACAAGCCATCAGAGAAGTATTGTCATTGGGCTCTGATTGCAGCTCGTGTGGCTAATTATAAGCCTGAGCTCCACTGTGAAGCCAGGCAGAGCTTAGGTACGCGTGTGTTTGTGCGAGTCTGTATGTACAGTATGCACGTTCAAATAAGCGTCTGTGGCCCAGTGCACTGCTTTCGAAACTCACTGCTGCTTGCCTCATGATTGACATCGAGCATCGCCTTTCATTTATTTGAAATGCAAAGTGAATTTGCTGAGGTGTATTTGCCACCCAAACAGAGAGAACTGAGATGAGGCGGTAAATACCTGGGAATTAAACCTGCAGCTGGCTAAGCAACTGCTGCTGTAATGAATACGTGAAGTACTGGCTCTGGCTGAAGAGGAACAGCTTGCTTGCTTTCAGATTAATGGTATTAGATAGGGATTAATCTAGAAGAGGGAATTTGTCAAGCTGTAGCTTTATATTAGCATTGTTAATAAGCTAGCTTTATAACATCCCACATGATGCCACCATATTTCAAAGACTTTCTTGTGGTTTATTCAGTCATTACCGCTAAACGCTGAGGCCACAAGCTGTCACTTGGACAAGCTGATGTACGTCCTCAGTGTTTGTGGTTGGTCCTACAGTAAGTACAATCATTAGAAAATTCTCAGTTAGGGTTCACAGCCTTGTCAGTCAGGTCAGTGTGGCAGTAGTTTCTGGAAGGGGTCCCTGGCTTTCTGTCTTGACTGTGGCTGAGCAGCTAGGCATTAGCCATGTCCTCTTGGCCTAATTACATCCCTGTGTGCCTGGAGGAGAACAGCACCAATCAAGCCAGATGGAACCAGATGTAACAGCTCAGCAGTTTAAAGTCAGGGGTCCTGCCCTGGACGACCTCCCCCTGCCACCTTCAGGCATTGTCAGGTGGAGGCAGGTGGAGACAGACCTGGCAGCCACCGAGGTAATTGGCGTGCTTTTTGCAAGAGTTTCCCCGTCCTGCTTCAGCTGCTTATTAACTTCATGCTAGCAGTATGCACATCATTAGGACATACTGCAGAGGAAAGTGGAAGAACTGAGGGGATATTTTGTAGAAGGGAATTATCTGTACCCAAACACAGTGCTTAGATTCAATACTCTCTTGATTTCAATGAAAACTCTTCTCTGGGTAGTCGTCGTAATAGACATTTCCGCTGCGCTTCTGAGGTTTTAATTGCTCATCCCATTACTGCTAGTTTGTGACTGACACACAGATGATGGTTTCATCTGCTTGGTTTGAATATAAAAGGCATCTGTGGCTCACTGAGTTAGAGAAGATGTTTTAAAGGAGAGTAGAAGTAGCCGGCGGGTAGTGCAGTGCAAATGATGTTATAAGATGGACACAGCCCCAAATCCTCATTAGCTGACACGTAGTTCCTCTTAATTAGTTTCCATTCACTGTAATTAGCATGGATGAGGCTAATCATCTGATGTGAAAGCAATCTAATGCTTGGGATACAGCGTCCTTGGCCTCACTTTCATGTCAGGTTCACAGACGGGTTTTTTTTTTTTTTCTTCAGGTACTGTTCCTGTTATAAAAGCTTTTTTTTTTTTGAATGAAAGGAAACATTTGTCAGCTTTTATTTTTTTAAAGGTGATTTTGTCTCTAACAATGCAGTACTGTGTATTTAGCTACAAGTACACATTACACTGAAGGTCCACTCTGTTAGTTTTATCAGGATCTCTTGGCAGAAATGGAATATAGTATTCATAACTATGTTTTTATTAGTGTATAATTGACTTTTCATTACCTTAAAGGTTCAGTGTGTAAGATTTGCCATTTCTCCATGGAGTCCGCCATGTTGAACCTCCATTTTGGCCTAGAACAGACAAACCAAACCCTGATCTAGACGTGGCCCTTTGCTTTCAGTGTGAATTTGGCAGCCAGAGTTTTCCTTTCATGCTTGAAAGCAGAGGGTGAGACGTGCGAGAGTATTCATTTGGTTGCAATCTGCAACTTCACCGCTAGGTGTCACTAAATTCTACACACTGGACCTTTAAAATGAGAATCAAGGCTGCTATGTTTCTACTTAAACCAGAAGATAATGGCTTTAGACATGTTCTTTGTGTTTTATGTGCCAGTGTAGATTCTCCTATATGTTTAGAAGTGCAGGTGGGTGAGGTGAGGGGTATTCAGGTGATTGCAATCTGCAACTTCGGCGCTAGATGCCACTAAATCCTACAAACTGGACCTTTAAAAGGTGGTTAAAGCAAGAGGCAGTCCAAAAAAGGAGGAAAATAATAAAAAAGACAACCATTAATTCACCTTCAAAATAAAGTGTATCTTTGTAACAGGGTTTGAATGAATGTCAATCTAGTGTTGACAGAGCTCATATTTTTGGCTTTGACAGTTTCAAGGCCTTACATGAATGAGGGAAGAAAAAGTGGATATTGTGTTGACAGCACCGTGATGTTTGAGGCTGTTGTCCCAGATCACAACAAATGTGTGTTGTGTAACACAATGCAGCAGGACCACAAGTAGAACAAAAGCAAGTGATTGAGGATTGCATTGTTGGAAGCACCTTCCGAAGCAGAATGATTGATACTCTCTCTGCCTTTCGGGCCCTTGAGAGAGATATTCCTCCCACTTATGTTGCGTCTGCTGCCAATCATCCTGTGTGTTGCAGTGGTTAGCAAGCTCTTGGCTCCTCCATTTTAACTCGACGTGTCTTTGTTTTAGTACATGTGACTTTCTTATTTATACAAACTCTTAGACAACAAAATCCTGGATCATACAGTTGATGCCTAACTGTTATACAGGGTGGGGTTACACAGGATATGAGTTTTTTATTTGATTTTCTGCCTTGCGGATTTTAGTCTTCTGCTGTGTCTTTATTGATACCAAATCCCTCAAGTGATCTCCTCAGATCTTAAATGTGTATCCACTCACCACAAAATATCCTTGCACCTAATCTTTTGGCCGCAGACTAAAGGATGTGAGTGCTGGCCAATCCAGGATAGTAAAGTCTGATTTTCCCTGAGTACCAAGGGCACATTCTCCCTCGCTCGGCCCCTCTGAGCTGGAGTTTCTACCCTGATCAAAAGCAGAACTCTGTTCATCTCCTCCCCTTGTTCTTATTATGACAGTGATTATTTAAGACTGAGAAGATCTGGATGGACCCACAGTAAATTAGATGTGTATAGACCAAACAGTATCATATTTCTGGCATTTAAACATCTTTCTGTCATTCTCTCATTTCTCTGTCTCTTATTATTTCTTTCCTAATATGCTTTTGCTTTCCCGCAGGCTGGGTCTTTTTTGTGAAATAGAGTGTTTGGCATGAACTTTTGCCATATGCCTGTAGATTTGCCAAAAAATATTCAGAGCAGCTCTTTTCTTGCGCCAAGTATTTGGCCATCTGCTTAAGTCTTTAACCAGCAGCATCCAGGGACTTCATCAAGCTTGAACTGTGAAGTCAAATGGTTTTCTTCAGCTCCCAAATGAAGCTAGGAACTGCTGTGCAGATTTACTGCACTGGCAATTCCAAGCAATCACACATATATTTTATTATGCAGTACATAGTCGCATTTATGGGATTTGCACTTAATGACAGCCAGGTTTTCCCAGAGCTGTTTTTATGTGGTTAAAATTGCATTATAGTTAAATTAGACAAAGCAGTCTCTTTTGAATCCTTCTAAATCACTTTCAGAAATAACATTTAGCAGACAGGAAATCTATTTGTGTTAGTTTGATGGTAAGTGTTAAGTATCTGCAAATGAGGGTGCAGACAAATAGCTGAAACAGCTGCATTATTCATTTCCCAGAGATGTCTTTACTAGCTCTGAGTCTACCTCTTGAGTGTATACGGGCCACACTGCCACTTGCAGACTGAGGACTTTAAAGCAGGAAGAGTGTGCCGCTCGTCAAACTGGCAGAGTAGAGGAGATAGCTTTTCTATGGGGGTGGGGTTCATTATGCAGCGCACAGGACACCATTATTAGCCCCATTACACACACTGACAGCCGCACATTCATTCTCCTATACCTGCTTTTTAAAGCCACCCATAAATAATGAGGGCCGCAGTTAGCCGCGTTTTGGAGGAAGGGAAAAAGGTCATTATAGACCAAGCCTCCATTTGTCAAAATTATTTCATAATCTCAGGTCACAAGGAGGGTTTTTGCTTCAGTTAATTGTAGATCGGACCACTGAACATAAATTTCCATTAGCAATCAATTTGTTACTCTGCAGATTCTGACCCTATCTGGTGTTTGTTGTGAGCATCAATGACAGATGTAGACGAGTAGAGACGCATTGCAATACTGACAGCTGCAGGAAATCTTTAAAAAAAAAAAGTGACATGCTAAAATAATAAAAGAAAATGATGTCATTAGGTTATTAAATCCTGTTAACAATTGTGCATTTTATAACTTGCTGTAATTATATAGAATATTCCATATAGATTTTTTAAATTGATGGTCTTCAGATCGGAGCTAACGCGGTGTGGATTTGCCGTCACTCCATTGTGATGTAGAGGTCACAATGCCATCCTGGTTAAATGTGCTCTGACTGGTAATCGTTGGTGCTGTGCAGTATAATTACCCCAGCTTTTATCAGAATGACCTCTGACAAACTTCCCTGGTGGAAGGAGACACCTGAGAGCTTCCACACTTCCTATCTGCCCTTGTTTTATCGAAAAGGCCCCGCCTGAATGGATAATAGAGCCCCTGTTCTCCCAACAGACGGATAATGGAGGGTGGAGTGGTCCTCTTTGGCAGACTACTGCCTCTTCCCTGCACTAGAGAAACCAATACCAGCCCTATCGGCTGATATATGACACTAATACACAGGCTGACTGGGGCCCTAAACAGAAAAGAGGGATTGTTCCAACTTTCGACTGGCTGTAGGATCTATGACTCACAGGTACCGCACTGTCTGGCCCTTGAGACCGCTCTAATTGCTTTACATCTGTACAAAGGTTTCTTGTAATCGGGCCTTCTGCCTCCATTTGTCTTCCTTTCAGTCTCCTAGTGAAGGCCTTAATTGGTCTTAGTGGGGCTTTTTTTTCCAGTTAGCTCCCGGGCCTGAGCTAGTAGAAGACTTTACCTCGGGGGGCAGTGGGGTTTGCTGGCTGCTAGTGGTTGGGGAGGTTGCAGAAGAGAGGAAGTCAATACTTCTTTTACCTTTAACACTTTAATTAATGCTCTCCTGACAAGCAGTTTTTTCCCCGTTGCTTCACATGGGGAGGGGTTGAGCTCCTGGGATCCACACAAGAATCAAGACTTGTACAGCTTTGTGAGAAAACCTCCCATGCAGTCTCCGGTGGCCAATCGACATTTACTGAGAATCCACTTCTTCTTTTTTTTTTTTTTTTCTTGTTGATTGTTAGTGCACATTTTTCTGCCTGTGTCTCTGTGACTGAGAGCTCATCTACTTTCTGTGTGTCTGTGTTTTGCCTGAAAGTCTCTCTAGACGCTGGCAGGCACATTTCGAACCAGCAAAGTTTGTAGCTGCAAGTACTGGTGTTGTAAAATAATTTATTTTCCAAATATTACTTTGAGCTTTTGTACTGAGCTTTGGATTGCATTAGCACAAACGTGTTATGAGTTAGCATTTTCCGGGCTGTCATCAGTTTATAATGCAAATTCATCATTTGTATGTTTACTGACACATAAGTTGATGAGCGTGTGTATTTGAATTAGGGCCGTGGTTTGAGATGACCTGTTAAGGAATGGAATTTTTTTTGGCTTGTTTGTTTTCTCCCTCTGTGGCAAGCAGGGCCAATTTTTTTTTATATATTTTTAAAGCATCTTTGTCCAGGCTGTTTTTGATTTTTTTTTTTCTCCTTTATTTATTCTTCTTTTCTTTTGTCATAGACATGCAAAAAAATACAAAAATGAATCAGAATTAGTTTAAAGCATGCCATAATGATTTAAGGCTGGCAGGAATGCCATTCGATGCTTACTATACGGTGCTTACAGTTCAAAGTCTCGCCTTACTCTGGATGTGAGTGAATTATCGGAGTGCATACTGAATGTATTTAGGGGAAGTCTGTTAGTCATCAAGCTCCACCCGTCTGTATTTGCTTTCATTAAACTACTGTTTACTTGTAGTAAAGTGCTGCTGTAAGCCGAGGCAGATTCCCAGAGTGTAATGTGACCCACCTCACTTTATCGGACTAGACCCTGTTCACACTTGTCTTTGCTCAGAGATAACATCTTAAGTACACGGCTCCACAAACCACAATTCACATCTTTAATTTAAGATAACATGACATGTTCCTGGCTTTGTACCTGCATTCTATACCTCAAGTTTATATGCAGTAATTCCTCTAAGATATCTCATTTCCTGAATATATATGTTACATAAACATACCTAATTTGTTAACATTAACATTTTTTAAAATATATTTTGTCACTGTAATTGGAAACTCCTATATTATCTTCCAAAACAACATTTTTTAGCTGAATCATAGCTGATGTATCTGTTTTTTTTTCCTCCTACATGTTAGTGACTAAAGGACAGAACAAGCTCATGTCAGAAGTGTGGAGCAGGACTGTGTTGTGAGCTCTCCTCTGCTAGGTTCTGCTCTGCTATGCTCCCTGCATTTCCTGCTGACTGACTGATATGGAGCTCTGCTGCCAGGGCTTAAATAGCAGCTGTAAGCGTCCAGCTGCTCCCTGCCACGCTCCACTTCTCCCCAGATGGCTCTGAGACGTTCCAGCAGCCCTCCGGAGGAGCGCTCATGAGGAAAGTGTTATGGAGTGGCTCTCTGAAACACCAGGGAGCATCCCTCACCGCACCACAGCCACCCTCCTCCTTCTTCACCAACCCCCAGGCCGAACGCCCAAATCAGGGGAGGGCTGCTTGTGCAGCCTCGTTTGCCAACTCAACAACGGGAGGCAGCACAGATGGTGGTGTCCGCGGCGTAGGCCAGCATGCAGCGCGGCCTGGGGGGGGTCCTGGAGAGAGCACATGCCATGCCTGGCCTGGGATGCCACTGATATCCCCCAGGAGGAGCTCTCAGTGGCCCTCAGCAGATGACCAGCAGAAGTCTGGCAAGCTCTGCTCAGCTCAGAGATGGTGTGGTGAAATGTTTTTCTTTACCCACATGGGCATCTTTGATAAGTGGGTTGTTTCAGAGCACTGCCAACCCAAGAGAGAATGTGTTGGGTGAAAACGAGCGCATTCAAAGTCATTGTAATTTTCCTTGAACACTCAGTGTTAATATATTATGCCAGCTGTAGTGCTCCAGGGCAGCAGTCTCTTACCTTGGCTGTGTATTAAAGTGATGAATGGTCCATCAACTTCACACCACTGAAGCGAACCGCAGGGTTCACTTCAACCATGACATTGCCCACAGAGATAATATCATGTTTAACATATCCTGCACTCGCACTGCTCTGAAAATATACTTTGTTTAAATCTACCCTAAAGAGACTTTGACCACGAGAGTCGCTGTTGAGCTTTAATTTAATGAACACAAGCTTGCCATTCCAAAAATAGTCAAAATTTTTCCAACTAAAAAGTAGCAGTGGAGCAGTAACATGGATCTTATATTCCTAGGTATGTTTTCATTAGTGTTTAATTACCGGGAAAACAATCACTGAGTTCTTATTACCTTAAAATGATTTACATCTACAGGGAGAGCGGGTCCTCTCTCAACGGATCCGCCATGTTCAACCACCATGTTTCTTTAGTGGCCCAGAATGCATTAACAAAACACTATTTCTAGATAGGACCTGCATTTTTTTGTTTCCTGGCCACCTACACGCTTGGAAGAGGATATTCAGTTGGTTGCAACCTGACAAGTACGTGCCACTAAATCCTACACAGTGGACCTTTTAATTCCCAGCAGAAATGCCTCCTACTTGCTTGTAATGCAGCAGGCTTGGGATAACTGAGATCTATGGTTAAAAAAAAGAGTTTACAGCCATTATAAGGGATCTCTGTATTGCTGCTACTTTTGTCACCAGAAGAACTTTGACCACATGTGTGAGTCACCCACCTCTCTCTCTCTGAACCCTGCTCTTCTCTTTTCCTACCTTGTTTATCCCCTCTTTACTATCCTTTTGCACCCTGTGGCCGGAGAGAAGGGGCGTTTGCTTCAGGGATGGATGGACTGCTATTGCTCCCAGTGGGGTGGTGGTGGTGGTGGTGGGGTAGCGGGGTCCTTGCTCTGCTGACCTCACTGTTATCCTTGTCGTGACAGGAAGCATACATCATAGTGGGGCCTCTAATGCGAAACACATTCCGCCACAACTTGATCAAAGCCAGGCTGCCTGGACAACAAAGTGCCCTGTAATGCCATATTTTGACCATATAATTGGAGAGTAATTACGGCTGACAAAACACTCCAGTGATTTCTCTCCTTCCCTCTCTATCCCTCTCTCCCTCTCCTTCCCTGTGTCTCTGGGCTTCTAAGAAAGCCCAGAGAGAGGTTGTCATAAACTATGTGGGATATTGTGTGCTGAGTTGGCTTGAAAGCTCTTGAGTGGAGCCGAGGGTAGGTCAGTTTTTATTGGAGCACGATCGCTTATTCAGAGACACTATAACAACACACAAGGGTAGCAGTAACCAGTGGCCTAGAAAAACACCGGTGCCCCACATGACGGCTGACCCTTACTCACTGACAAGACACCAGTCCCAAAAAAGCAATGTGCTCTAAGTCCTCCAACGATTTTTTAGATAGATTGAGTGTACGGCGGTTAGCAGTACGGAGGTCTCCTTTTGTTAAGCTCCACCACGCCCTAACCAGTAATTCACTAAGCATAGATGTTTGAGGAGCTGGCCCTGAAATCTCAGCTGCAGGACCAAGTTTTTAAAAAGATGGGAACCTTGGAAAAGAACACTGTGAAGTCAGATATTTTTTTTGCGAGTATTGGCAGGGCAGTAGACAAGTTAGAAATCATTTCCACTAAAGAATAGAAGAACCTTTAACAAAGTCAAAGATGTGAATTTGATGCAGATGTTGGCATTTTGTTGTGTTCACATTGCACTGGTTGTCCCAGGATGCCAGGCAAACATTTTTTATCCATGGGTAGTCTTTCATACTGAAGTGCACCCCCCTGCTGGGGCCAGTCAATAAGAGCACAGAGCCTTGGGGCCTGGGCTCTGTGGTATTCTGCAGTACGAGAAATCAAACAGAAAACACATGAAACGCTGCAAAACATTACAGTTTGACAAAACTCTGGGAACTCTGTAAAGGGGCGAAGCTCCAGAATCAAAGTTCCACATCACCACTCACAGTTTGAGCTAATGTTTGCATACTGCTAATGGTTTCAAGGAGCAAAACAAGCCATCACAAGTTTAAAAACCCTCAACGCTACACTCCTTCTATTGCACACATCTTTGGCCAACTTTGGATGTCCAACAGCAATCCTTCAACACGAGTGTAGCCATAATTCTGTCATCCTGTGATAATTTGGTACGATCCAGACTGTTGACAGGGTGTTCACTACTGAAAAGTGACAGACGAAACCTGGAATTGTTGTTAAAAAATAGAACTGAGGACTGGAAAACATCAACAAGACACTTTTAAGTAGATTTGTAAATTTTGTAGTTTTTCTCAACAAAAGTTGTCACATGTGGGACGTGTTCTGAGCTGGGTGGCCTACCAATCTTAGTCCCCTCGTCTCTGGCTTCGATCCACACCTGTATCTCTGTCAGGAGATCGGATCAAACTTTGAGACACAGGAAGGGGGCTGGACTAGTTTAAACCGCGACTGTACTGCTGTTATTGTGGGAGGTGGTGGATGTCAGATGTCTGGTCTGTGGCTTTCAGCCTGCTATCGTGCTCCACCACTTAGCATGCTAATTAATCCCAACCAAAGGGCTGCGTCAGTCACCCCACGCTCCACCAGGGACGCTCCCACTGGGCTCATCCTGCTTTAATTGAGCACGTTTTTCAGATGCCCGCTGTCCCTGGGATTACATTAGATCCCTCTAATTCACCCAGCCTGCCACCGGCGTGGGCAAAGTGAACGAAGAAGAGGGAGGGGAGCGAGATGAGACATAGAGCTGGGAAATGTATAAATAAACCAAATAAACAAACAAAAAAAAAATCCAGACTGAGTGTTTATTAACACCCCTGGGATGAAAAAGGAGGTGAGTGCAGGAAATCATTAGCGCAGGAGAGTCAAACTAGGCTCGTTTGATCTCGCTGATGGAGGAGCGAATGTAATTTAGCGCGCTGTGAGTAATTTGTTTTAGCAGTTAGCATGGGTTCCTTTTAATTTCATTTTGCCTGGCATCAGTCTTTCAAATTAAATATTTTTATTTTGTACAAAGCGGATCTTTGTGAGCCACGAGGCTCAAAGACCAGCCCTCAACAACAACTAATGTTTATTCATCTTCGCTTGTTTGCATGTGCGGTAGACAGAATCTTGACAGGAGTGTGCAGTGTCGGCTTTTATTTGACTACTTTCTGTATAATGAGGCAACTCAGATGTACACCGCGACAGCTAGCAAATCATAGCAGGAGAATAACAAAGTGTTTTTGTCACTGCGGCTCTAATTATTTGGAAGACGGTGCTGAAGCGGCTGCATCTGTTTTGGTGTCTCACCTTATGTCCTCATTCCACTGGAAGTTGTTGACTGTGCAATCTGTTTATGAAATCAAGACACCATTTTCAGACGCAGGTAACTAATCCGTTCCCAACTAATAACATCAAGTATTCGCTAAGAATATAATATGTAAACTAAATAACCCGTCAGAGTACATTTTATCAACAACTTAAAGCTGACTGTACCTGTCACGTATTAGCTCACATGATTGATTTGCAGATATAAGTTTCATGTTTAATTCAGCAAGAAGCACCGAGGGAGCATCTGTGGGACGTGGCGTAGTGTAAGAGCAAAAGTGGGAAGTTTATCTCTGTCTGTCAAAGTGTCACTTTATTGCTGCTCCCACCCACGACACAGAGGAGGCCTTTCCCTCTGCACCGGGGCCAGCTAGTCTTAGCTCGGATGACTGGGGAAGAGAGAGAGGTGTCTTATCAGCAGCAGGAGATGCCTGGGACATTGTCGCTCCGAAGCACCTTATCAGACCTGTGTTCACACCGTGTGGAGCCTGCACCTGCTCTTGCTGGCAGCAGAGACGTGAGCCCTCCTCTGGTAACAGAAAAGAAGCAGAGGCACGAGCGGGGTCGCCCGTTTTGACAATGAGCTCGGAAACATGCAGCCATTGGCAGCCATTTTGGATACATGGGAAGCGTTTACTCAGACTTCTGGCACCCTGATATAATATGCAGAGTTAAATACCTTTCATTTTGAGGACGTATCAGGAGCAGCTCATGGAAAATCCCTTCAAATCGTAGTCTGCCGTGTAGCACGTTTAGTATTTATTGGAAAATAACAGAATTCCTGTCTGAGTGAAACCACTATCCTCAGGTATGTCTTGTACAAGATTTCAAACTTTTCCAAAGCAGAGCACTCCTAGCTGCCATTACAGACTGATAAACAACATGTGCTCTAATGTGAGGGAACTCTGTGTATCTCAGCTGTGTCCCTGGCAGAGCCTGCAGGGGTTGTTAGCATTGACAGCGCCGGTCTTTATGCATGAGACTTCCAGGCAGATTGTTGGCAGAGTTAGGCAGTTTCTCTCAGACGGGCGTCAGCTGGCTGCAAGCCTCTCAGCCTTCTCCTCCTCCTCCTCCTCCTCCTCCTCCTCCTCCTACCTTGCTCTCCTTCCCCATCATGGCAGACCCAGAGAAAGAGCTTTATGGAGCCCTATGATGATACGTGGCGAATGTGCAGCACTGGGGTGATTGTTAACGGCGGCAGCTGCGCAGATAGCCTGGATGATGGAAAATCAGTGGGACCTCATTTTGGTTTGCCAGTATGAATATTAATGGCTCGTTTCCAGGCCATGGCTAATGATGAGGAAAATTCCCTAATAAAAACTTGATGTGATGGGCAACGACCCGCGGGGTCACTGGAGACAGTCAAAGTTAATAGTGTGCCATCAGGTGTGAGGAGTTAAGTGATTAGAGGCACAGAACCTAATCCTGATGTTTTTCTCCCCCCTCAGCTCTGAGTCAGTGTGGAGGGAGGGAGGAGGAGGAGGGCTGGATGTGGGAGGTGAGGGGAGCAGATGAGGTTTATATCTCATGACAACAGTGGGTTGCAGCCCATTGTTAAGCACACATCCATGCAAATGTAAGCCATGAATGTTACAAATGGCACTAGAGGTGGCAGATAGAGATTATTTTCCATATAATTTCTCCTTTGTGAGTAACATTATCACATTTCACAAGGGATTATTTATTGCTTTGTTGTTGTCGTTTGATACAATACGGTATAAAACGTGATTTCAGTATAAATGCAATGTTTTTCTGATTTCTTACATGGGAATATAAACTCGATTTTTTTTTTTTTTTTTTTTTAAACACCCTTTCAATGAACAACAGAAGACAATCTTTTCTAAAGTTACAGTCGAAATAATGAAGAAGCATTCAGTGCCAGCTTGTGGTAAAGTTTTCAACAGTTTAGTTGATACCAAAAAGTATTGAGGCCCAGTACCAAACTTCCTAGAGGTGAAAACATGCCTGTTCCCATCCATCTAGTCAACAGCACAAAACTTCCCCCACTTGCCCACTTCCTCTTGTTTAGAAATCCAATTGTATCGCAATTTGTCCATACAGGAAATTCTGGAAGAACATTCCACAAATAGCCCTAAATTGATTGTTTATGTGTGTGTTAGGATGCCAAATGGCATCAGTGTTAATGTCTAGCATGTGGGGATTCTTAAAATATACACACTAAATGGACTCATCACTCAGGGGAGTCACCATAACGGCACACACATTACAATTTGATGTATGTAATTATCTCAAAATCCTTCTATTAATCTTTGATTAATCGAGCATCTGCTTTGTGTCTCAGCCCCCACGTAGGCTTCTAGAGTACAGAGTACAGAGTTAGGGTGAGGCAAGGTGTGTGTTTGTGGGTGTGTATGCGCCCACACTGCAGCTGTGTCTTCTGTTCAATTCTATCAGATAATCAGTAAATGCTTCCCACCCCCAGGCATCTGTAGCTGGGAGAAAAACATTGAGATCTAGAAGGAGAGATACTAAACGTGGTGTTTGTGTAACAAATGGATTTTTAAGAAAGCAAAGTGCTACACCTTCCCTTCTACCCTGGTCCTTGTCAGGTGTGTGCGTGTGTGTGTGTGTGTGTATCGGGTGGGTGGATGGAACTGATCAACAGGGAGGTTTACCCTGCGGCAACATCTGTTTCTGCCAAGCATCACTTCAGCAGTATGCTGCCACATCTCTGGTTGAATGTCCCGTCATGTCTTCAGTTAAATGTCCCACCTTCCTCCACACTCAGACAAAAAAGTAGCATTACATACATACTCATATGCCTTCTGAACATACTGTATCTTTCCATCCCAGGCGTCCATAAACGTGCATGTGCATCTTCATTTCAGACAGTGCTCCTTGTCACTTCTCTGCTCACATCTCAACTTGCAGACATTGCAGATCCAACTTTTATAATGTAAATCATTAGAGATGTATCAATATGGAATTATTAATAGAAGTCAGGTTTGGAAAATTCTCTCAAATATTCTGTTAGTAAGTTTGGACACAGTCCAGTGAAGTAAAATATAAAGAGAATGTACTCCAGAGTTTTGAAACCAGAGGTCACAGACTATAAAGTTCTTATTATTTTATGGAAGGCTTAATTTTTCTCCTCCATCATCCTTCCTTTAGCTTCACTGTCCCACTGACTGGAATCCAGAGTTTGCGGTCAAATTGAATATCTTCTGGATAAAGTTTACATTTGAAGGGAAATTGCATTCAGATGTTGGCCCGCTGCACTTGGCCAGCGCTGCACATGTGGATCAGACCTGGCTATATTAGTCCAGACAGAAGTCTGGTCCTCCCCTGATGAAACATTCTTGGCTGCTGAAAGAGGCTTTTGCCTTATGTGACTATATAGACTGTCTCTAACACTCAAGCTGTGCTGTTTTCTTTTCCTTGCGATTTTTTTGAGGTCTTCTCTTTCCTGCTATACTTTTATATGACAGTTCGACATCAAGCAGATGCTGTGGAAATTATATATTCCATGTCATCGCCACAGAACCATGCTTATTTTAATGATCTGTCCCAGTCAGGCATGTCATGTTAAATTTCCTTCCACTCGCTGAACTTTAAGGTGTGTTTACTAAACTGTCTTCTGTGGATACCTTTTCATGAAATGTGTGACTGCCAGGCTTCTTTCTAATGTAAAGTAATCCCAGAGTTTCTTTGAGGTTCGGTCCAGTGTGAAGTCACTTGAACACAGAGTACATTTGGGTGTGTGTTTGGCACTATTTTTTAAGGTTCATCACGAGTGTGAATCAGTCTCTTGTGTAGCAGTGTCTATGGAAAAGTAACTTTTAAACAGACGGTCTATCCATGGCAGATCATCATTAATAACATCAGTCACCGCAGGTGACGGAGCTGCATGAAGCCGGCGTTCGAGCACAGCGGATGTGCTGGTACAGTTCACCGAACTGGACCACATCTGTATCTCCAGTCAGCACAATGTTACAACCTTACTAATGTTGCCAACCTTAAAATTATTTCCACTCTTCTACATTTCATGTAGCCAAGTCAGTTTCCTTTTTTAATTTCTGTGCTATAAGAAACTAATTTGTGAGCGTATTGTGACAGGGCCTGCTGCTCTAGCTTTGTATGCCAGAGCAGGTGCTGTGTAGCAAACCCTGAGCTCATCAGTCTCCTCCTGCCCGGCTCTATTTGTTGTTCCTCAATTCACAGTGGCGGGACTGGCAGACTGTGTAATGTGTGGGTGAGAAAGAGAGAGGGATACAGGAGGTGTGAGTGGGGGATTTGAGAATAGGCATGGCACAGATCCCCATTTCACCATTCTGGTCTTCCTCTATTCCCCATGAATAATGTGGCACAGCCCCTACCCAGCGGTAGGCCAGGCATGCCGCCATATCAAGCTGTGGTGGAGAGCGAGGCGTCCAGCTTGGCGAGTCTGGGCTGAGGCACATTCTAGCCCCACAACCCTCCCCACCCCCTCTGCATATCCCCAACCTGCAGAGAGGAGCAGTGGGCTCCAAGATGGCAATCAAGGCTTGATTTGCCAACACATTTCCAATGATTAAAATGTAATTAGCACAAGCGAGCACCTCCTCCCCAGCTAATTTCCACGCACGCTGTGACAGGCAGGCGGTCGGCGGCACCCAGGCCCCAGCAGCAGATGGAGGAGGATGCAGTGGAAGGGGAGAAAACCATTTTGCCATGTGACTGTTTGCATCAGAAAACCATCAGGACACGCAGCTATATCAGGCAGGATCTGTTAGGAGGAGGGAATGAGGAGCCCTTGACGATAGCACATCAAATTGGCACTGTCAGAGCTGACCCTGGCAATGGCAGCCATCCTTCATGCTGTCTTTCCAGCTCCCAGGCATGCAGGCTGGTTGGCTTCTTCCCTCGGCTTTAACCCCTTCAGCCATCCTGCAGGACAACCTGGCTCAGGCTGATAAACAGACAGCATCCTCTGTGCAACGGGGTGCTTTAATGAAGCCCATATCAACCATAATTAATTCTAAGGTCGTGGATAGCAACCAGCATAACCTGAGGCTAATGTCACTCATGGAAGCGACAGCACATCCATCACAGGTGCAGACTTAAGAAGATGCCATTTAAGAAGATATTAGAATAGAGACAACTTGGTGGATCGGTAATCATAATAAGCCTGTTAAACACATTCGTTTGCCTTTAGAAATATCGTTTACGCATGTCATTTTTTTCTTGATTGGCTTAACATCTGTTAGTATTTGTGGACCAGTGGATTTCCAGAAGGTTATGTTGGAAAAAGGGAACATGGCATACTTTCTTTGCACGGATTCCTTGTGTGATGTGGTTACCTCTTTAGTACAGACATTTTTCTGCGGGTAGCTCTGGCAGAAGGCTTTGCTGCTACGGACGATAGCATAGCTGCAGCATTTAGCATTCAGCCCATGGCTCCTTATGTTCCTCTTGTATTGGGCCTGTATTACTCTCAGCTGGAGAGGATTTAGGACAAGAATAATTTACTCCTTATTTCAGACCAATATAAACAAAAGGCTCGATGTTTGGACAGAGCGTAGGGAAATTTGTAAGAGCACTCAGCCAAAAGAGAGGCCCGGGTGAGAGCAGAGGGGCAATCAGAAGTGCTCCGGATACAGGCCAACATCAACAGCTCTTAGAGCTGAAGCTAATGTTTGACATTCCTGTGTTACTTAAACTTAACACTGGGGTCTAGCTGTACAGTATAATGCTGGTCCTGTATAAATAGCAGTGGGCTTGGTAGAGTATCACTTTTCTTTGTCAGCCCCCTCCCAGGGCTAATGGTTTCCTTATTGTACGTGTCTGTTGCTCTAAATAAGACCCATTTCCTACCTCAGCCTGTCAAAGAGCTAGCTCCACTGATCTCAATAGCACCATTGTTGTTGTGTGTGTGTTTTTTTTTTCTTTCCTCTGTATAATATATTCATTCTAGTCGGTGATTTTAAACCCCTGACATATGTCTTTTCATTAGACACGGCCTCCCAGGATTGGTGGTAAGTGTTTTTGACATTACAGTTAACCATAGCTTTGCAGATTTATTCACACTCACCCGTCAGTAGCAATAACTGAATTTTTGAGCTCATGCTTACCTCCTAAAACAATACCATACCTCAGTTATTAAGGATGAGGTCTACCAATCATTTATGACGTTTCCAACTACCAAGTGCAAAGCCGAGACTTTCTAGCTTTCCGTCTCTGTTTCTAATGTAAGAGTCAGTAAGTGGAAATACACGGAGTGAAAATAATTCCACATATGCGGGGATTCGTCTTCTCCGCCTCAGGTTGCTTTATGCATGAGGCAACGCATTAGTTCACTATGATCACTTATCAGTGAGTGACAGCTCTGACTTGTTTGTATGCCTGAGATGTGTTTTTTTTTTTTTTAGAGATATTATTATGTGTTACTTTTTGCTGTGTACTTGAGCAGCTAGTTTTGAGGCAGCTTTGGCGTCTGCACTGTAAGGACGATCAAATTGTCTGCCCTTACCTGTCAGGCCTGATCTCAGGATTTTTTACTTTGCTCATTATAAAGGTATTTCCATTTTATTAAGTCTTCCTTTTTTTTTTTTTCCACCCTTTGTCGCTCTGGGAAATTTGCATACCTCTATTCCAAGAGGAAAAAAAAAATAATGACAGCAATTTCTTTTCTTTTCTCTCCCCCACTAGCCGTGTGAGTGCTTCGTTTAGTGGCACCTGCGAAAGCGACAGGCGCAGGGATGAGAAGTGAAAGAGAGCAGTTGATTAAATCATCATCAAGTCGCAGCACAGAAAGTCAATTCTGCTTGCCGTCTACAATGATATCCTTTTATCTTAAAGTAATGAGCTATGGCACTTTTGCATCGGGTAATACGATGAGTTCCATTAGCATGTTCCATTTGCTTCACAAGCAAGGGCAAGTCATTCCAGCCGGCTTCTATCTTGGCAATCAAAGCAATTGGCTGCACAGCCAGGGAACGGGGGGGGGAGGAGGGAGAGCAAAAAAAAAAAAATGGGACATGAGAAAGAAAGGCTAGTAGTGTTTTTCTATGGATCACAACACAGTGGAAAAACTAAAATGATGTCCATTATTTGAT
Source organism: Miichthys miiuy (assembly GCA_036365135.1). NCBI lineage: Eukaryota > Metazoa > Chordata > Actinopteri > Sciaenidae > Miichthys > Miichthys miiuy. The sequence continues at coordinate 22,221,124 of CM071616.1, forward strand.
CCCCTTGCATGCCTCTGTTCCCGGGTGTGTAGTGTGCACAGGCAGAGAAGCAGCTAATGAGTGTTTGCTCGCATTACTGTTGTCACATTCTGAGAGGCCTGAAAACACGGAAGCAGTTGAGATGGCTAATACTGGTCATCAGATCTTGTCGGCTGCTGCTGCTGCTGCTGCTGCATTAGTCAGTTGTGTGTGGGAGGCTGCAAGAGAGAGCGATACATGGCCGACACGCCTATTTATTCAAAAGCTAGAATAGATGTGCAAAAAATGCGCACAGTTTGCACCTTTTTGTATTACACAGACGTTCACGTGTAATCAGAATCTACACTCGTCTTGCATTACCCTTATTTATTCTTCCAGGCAGTCTATGGGGCTGCTGGCTCTCTGCACACTGTATTAAAACGGGGGGTGGAATGTTGTGGGTGGTTGGAGAAAGAGAGTGAGAGAGAAATGGAGAGCAGGGAAACGTCTGAGGAGTGTTTGCCCAGTGCGTTTATTGCCTCTGCATAATTTATGCTGCTGGAGCTGACCATCATGGCAGTGTGCCGCGGGCGGCCCCTGGGGCCGTGTGGGACAGGCCTGTAAATTGGATGCTATGCTCCTGCTGAGCTCGCAAGGCCCCTTTTTACCGTCCAGCCTCAGAAACAGAGCAGCTACGAGCCCAGCCAGCTACCTTTGAGCTCTGCAGGGCCCCAGATCAGCAAAAAACAAGAGATGGAAGCAGAAAAAAAGGGGGAGAGGAAGAAAAAACGGCAGGGCTTTCTGTCGCTCACTCCCTGGGCTGTCAATCATTTCACCCCCTTCCTTCACTCCCTCCATACTTTAATCGACACCCACCAACCCCTCCCCGCTTACACACACACTCACTGTGCCAACCCCTGCCTATATTCCCCCCCAGTGCCTTCTTCATTACCGACTCCAGTGCTTCTCTGCACCTCAGCCATATGCACAACGTTGAGGGCCGCCAGTCACCCAGCATCACACTAATTAGTTGATAAAGAATTAAGTGGACCTTGAAATTGAAATTGGAAAGAAAAAATGAAATCTAACCACTTTTTCCTCCCTCCATTACAAAGTTCCCTTCCTCTTCTTGTCATTTCTCCTTCCCAGCCTCAAGCAGGAACGCACATCATGGAATTATAATTCTAGTGGCGTTTAGTGTTTTGAGATTCCGGCTCCGTCTGAATTTCACATAGGTTTCAATGTTAACAAGGGCTCATGAGAAATTTGCTTTGTTTCACATTCCAGTGCTTGTGTCAGCTAATGAAGTGATCTGATGATATTCAAGCGCTGAATATGAGTATATGATAAGTTTGTCATTAGGTAGCTTATAGGATATGCCATTTGCAAAGGTAAATTAGATTATGGCACTCGCAGGTACTGAAATTGAATACAATCCAAGCAGTTATAAAACAAGGATGAAGACATATTATTCCACGTTTTCAGCTCTGCTTTTTTTCTTTTTTCTTTGCAGTGTGACACAGAGAGTGACCAGGATGACAAGGTAAGCCTGCCATTCACTGTGATTTTCCACATACTACTAAAAGTGCTCGGATCATTTCTGGGCGTCCTTTATGGCGTTTTAATAAGATTCAAATATTAGACTTTCTTAAAGGCTGAGAATTTAATGTAATTAGAATTAAACAACCTGTTAATAACTATGAGAAAGCCTTAATTAGCTGCACATTAATTATAAATGACTTAATGATGTGCAAAATCTAAATCGAACTGTTCTGGGTTTTTAGGATTTAGATTACTTTAAAATGAGACCGCTGTGACAGCCAGGGTTGAGAGTGCAAGATTTCTTTTGCTTAAAGCCTTGCACTGACTGGCATATCCACAGTATGACGTGCAGGTGTCTGTATATACCTCATGCAATATCTAACTGTCACCATACCCGTTCCTATTTATGTGTCTACATATATATTTGCCCTTTTTGAGAGCTACTCTTTTGCTAATTAAAAGTAACACACATACATCGAATTAAGTATTCATTGCTTATTTCCGCTCCTATAATCTCAATCAACACCTCCGAGTGTCAAGATGTTGAGATGGTGTAATCCTGTATTTAATAAGAGGTTAACGCTTTCATTTTTTTGTTTGTTTCAACCTTTCAGGGAAACACATTCGATCACCAAACAAGTGTCAAATTAGTTTTGTAAGGCTATCCAAGGTTTGGCCTGATGGTGGCGATATGGAAAAGATCATGGAAACATGAAATTCAAGAGGTTTCTTGTAGTCTGGCGTACAATCTGCACAGGAAATGTGTCTGCATGAGTAATGGTCCAGGAAAGACAGGACAGTCCACTGATTTGAAAGTTGAAAGTTTGCGCTGATGGTGGCGCTTGAGGGGAAGGTTATGATGTCAACCTAGATTGCTAGTTCTTGTCATCTTGAGACTGTAAAAACAGAGATTTCACACATTCAGAAAAAGAGTATCAGAGACACAAAATGACACACAGACGGAGAGTTAAAGAGTATAAGAGTGTACGCGTGCAAATACTAGAAATCGTTACAAGAGGATTAACAAGGTTAACAAGATAAAGACAGCTGGCAAACATGTTAAAACATTACATGTACATGCAAATACAGATGGTGGTTACGAGATGTCGCATGCGCCGTCATTTACCAGCTATTTAATATTAGCAATTAATGTTAATATTTGAATTTCTCAAACTACATAGTAATGGATATTGATAAAATATGTGTATGAAGCATCATGGTATACGATATTGATTGATGGTCTTATAAGTACGGTTGTGTTTTTTAATAATGGTTGCCACAGTTCTCAAAGAAAAGCTTAGAAATCACAACATCCAAGTGTTTGCAAGAATCTACGTGTTTGTTTGTAGCCTCAGTGCTGCTCCACTTGTAATATTACAGGTATTCACAGTTTGAGCCGAGCGCACCTCAAAGATTCTAAGAGCAGCCATGTTATCCGACGGCATCTAACTAGAGATCTAGATCCACTCTAATGATTTAGTAATACCATTTGCTTGTGGTGTTTAGACTGTGCAGCAAATTGAGTCATTACTCAGTGTTGTCGATTTAAATTGCTCCTGTCTCTGTGGCAATTCCTTTTTGTTTCAGGAAGAGAGAGCGAGCATGGTAAGCTGTAATCCCCCCAGTGACTGTATTAATTCACCCTGGCTCACGTTACGCTCCTGATGAACAGCGCCAACTACACCTTCCTGTCATTGATTAATTGTGTGTTAAAGTAACAGAGGAGTGAATTAGTAAATAGCGGACCCCTATGACAGGGAGTTGACTCATGTGTTCTTCCTCAATGCGAGGGAGTAATTGGAGCTCCCACTCAACACTTTTACCCCCTCCTCAGTCCACATCACCTATACTACTATCTGCTCCTGCCAGGCGCCGGGCGTACTACGCCCACTGCCACTGTTGTCATTTGCATTCTGTGGGTAACGCAGTCTACTTTACAACACCGCGGCAGAGAAGGACGCGGGAGAGCAGAGTCGTTTTAATGGGTCAAATGTATTCAGATGAGGACAAACGTGGCTTATTTAGTTTCCCTTCAAAAGCAGGAAATGGAAAAAGTGTTCCCAGGAGAAATCATGTTCTGCCTGGTGTAGAAGGCCTCTGCCGTGTCGGCGGGAGCTGCCAGACTCTGATAAGAGACAGCTATTCGCATCTCAGAGTTATGTGTGCGCGCAATCTGGCTCGTGTGTTTGTGTGTGTGTGTGTGTGTGTATCTGCATGTGTTGGAAACTGTCAGAGCATTTGCTCATTATAAAGTGACCTGTAGGATGGGCCTTCTCCAACATGACATGTTAATGGCATAGTGGGAGACAGGTAGGAGGCAGGCTCGCTGCAGTCACTCGTCACACAACACTGGTGTTATTAGCTCTATATGTGTTATCATTAGCTTCTCTGCTAAGGTCCCCATTACCACCTTTCTGCCTCTCTCTCTCTCTCTTCCTGCCAGTATCAAGAAGTCAAGTGAGAGCTCAATAAGAAAGTACAGGTTAATACTTTTGCTTTACAGGTCTCAAACATTTCTTTTTTTTAAATGTGACAGAAATACTTCTGCATGTAGGCTCAGAATTTGATAATTAATATTGTCGATTATGCACATCTCCACGCAAAAACCCGCTGAAGTAAGTCTTTTGTGCCTCACTATTTACAGCTCATTTTCACTCATATTATGTTGCAAGTGTAAAATGGGATGATGGGCCGCCTTTTCATCCTATACTGCTCGGTGGGTTTCATGTGGTCTCTAAATTGGCAGTGGAATGCGAGCAAAAAAACGCACGCTGAGGGGCCAGAAACCTCCGCTCAAAGCTTTTGCTGGTGGGGATGTCCGCGTTTGTCTGCCGCTTTCATGTGGCTTGGCACGTATTCCACTCCTAAAACACAGTCAGTCAGCAAATGTGCTCTTGCACTCCTCCCCCAGTCCTCACTCGACCCTTTTTGGTGGATCTAGGCAGGATCAGGTGGTCATTTTTATTGGGGCGAGGCAGCACTGGCCTGTTCATTTGGAGCAGCTTGTTCCCAGTTACGATTCTCCGCTTTACTGGCAGGAAAGCATGCTGAAAAAGAGCTCCATAGCCTTAGGTGTCTTCCATGTGCATCCGCCAAAGCACCAATAACAATGCTTGTTTCATGGTGTAGTTAACACCAACAGGTTTTCCGCCATCTGAGACCTTTTAGGGGTTATGAAACATCCCCCTTAGCCTCAACATGTGTGTATACCAAAGCTCTGGAAAAAGCAACACGCGTATATCAAAATACTTTTATTACGGATGTAAATGCACACTCTCTCTTTAATTTTATATAAAAAAAATCCACTGAAACATCCACTCAACATAATCTTTTTTGATTAGACCCTAACAGCGGCAAATTTCTCCACCTTGTCTTAGCGGTCTTTGTAATATTGTGCTCAGGCACTCAGTCTGTCTGGACTTCCTTATGCTTAAGTGATTTTTGCTAGTAAGTGGCACCTTAAAACTGCCAGTCAAACATTTTTAGTATGAATATCCGCCAGTGCTCAAGTGCTCTTTGCAGCTTAACTGTTCATCAGTCGAGTTACTTAGGCCTTTTGTGAAGACAATGACTCCACACATGACTTTATCACTCTCTAGATTTTTTATTTCTCTTTCCCTTGTCTCTAGGCTTTTTTTAATTTTATATAGAGGCCACACCTTTCCTAAGTGTTATTTACTCTCTCTATCAGCAGCCACAAGCTGTAAATGCCATTTTGAAAATGCTTTGCGTCTTATTAATGGCCATGCAACAGAGTGCTGTAATTTGCTGTGCTTTGCTCTTATTGGAGGCGAGGGATCTAAGTGGGTGCTTTAGAGCAGCCGAGAGAACCTGTTTGTCCTTGACATAAAATAAAGATCTGAACTGGTAATATATTTGCTGTTTCTCTTCCTTTATTGTTTTGCTGTGTTTGCCCTCAGGCAATTACAGCAGAAGAGTCGAGTTTCTCAATCACTCGGCAGCACTGTACATAAAACCATTTTATATCCTCCCCCTACCCCCTCCAAACCCCCCCCTCTTTCCACCGCAGTGGGAAGGATGAGTAATAAAAAGGAGAGAGCAACTTGTCAGCGTTAAAAGATTATGTGTTTTGCCCCCTCCAAAGGAAGAGAGTAGTGTTTACAGGCTTGAGTGGGTGCTCGCTAGGCCGAGGCTGAGGCTGATTGCACTAGAGTACCCTGTCAGCCAGTGATTTGTCATGTACTTTATCATCCTTGTCACTCTGCAGAGCGTTGTCATAGGTAACGTTCCCGCCTGCACCCTCCCCCCTCTGTGCTTTGTACCCAGTCAGTGTAGGAAATTTGTATTTACTTTGGGGGAGTGTAATTTGTTCCTCATGGATAATATGACCCTTAGCGGAGCCGGATCACGGGTTAGTTGAAGTGATATTTTCCGGTAATGGTAGTCGTACATCATGGCTGTCAGGCCGGGTTAGGAGGCGAGCACATTACAGCTCCATTTTAGCACTGCAGGCATCTGGGATTATTTTCCATAACCAAGTATGACATGACCGCTCTGCGGAGTGCATTAAATTTTTACTAGCTTTTTTCCCTCCCCCGGCAACTTCTGTGGCTTTTCCCCCGGTCTGGGTCTCAAGGCTGCCACAGTGATGGATACCCCCAGAGTCCCAGTAGCCCTGGCCAAGGTTAGCGGGTGTCACAGACCTACACCGCTCCCCTCCATCCAATAACCGGCAAATCCCTGCTCCCTCTGAGGCGCGTGCACACAGGCCCACGGCTCACCACCGCAGCCAACCCCGAGCCTTCACTCGCCTGCACACACACAGATACAAAGAAAAGGAACAAGCACGGTCCCTTTTTGGATGTCATTTAATAATTGTCCCGTCATGCACTTTTTAACAAAGAAGTAGAGACAAACAGATAGATAGATGGACATTTGGACACAAAACCGTCCCACCTTCACTTCCTTGGATAGTGATCGTCTTTGCACATGGCAGTACTCGTGACGGCAAACAGCGTGGCGCTCCAGAGCTGTTGATTGCTTTCCTTTTCTTTTCTATTCTTCCCTACTCTTCCTCTTTTCTCCCCCATTTCGATTCCTCTCTCCTTGGCAGCAAGGTCAGCAGTGTAAATGCCACCTCTTGCCATTGACAAATGGTTGCCCCCCTGTCTGATAATCAGTAGGGTCTCAGAGGTGGACGAGCAGGCGGAGCTCATTAGGGCGCCACAGATGAGAAATTAATGTGGAGATTCCAGGCCTGGCAGAGAGTCACGCTGATGGGCCCTGGGTGGGGAGGAGGAGGAGGGGCAGGGAGGGGTGTGGACAGGGGAGGGGAGGGTGGATGGATGGACCCTGTCTGATGGATGACCAGGTCAGCAGGCAGCAACACTCCTAGACAGTCCCACACATACACAAACGTACACACACACCCACCCGGCTGTCCTCCCCCTGTAACCTCCCCTTCTCCTTCCCCTCTCCCAACCTCCCTTGTAATGCAGCTCATCCCGCCCTTCCACCCAGCAATACAGTAATGACACTGCAGGGTGTAAAGCCACAGGAGGGTCAGAGGGATGACATTTAACCCCGACTGATACACTGGTAATTGAATGGAAGAGGCCTAATTGACACAAATTTCCACATCCCCCCTTTTTCCTCTGAAATGAGATGGTGACACAAGGTGAAAGTGTCAGTCTGTCAATGTGCTTCACAGGTTATTTATATTGCCTGCCAACAGATTGCATCTTGTTTTTTTTTCTAAATTCACACTTGTAACTGAGAACGTGCCCTTGCATGTTATACTGCGGACGTGATTTGTGTTTAGACTTCTCGGGCTCATTTTGACGTATTTAGATGAAATCCGCTGACCTTCCTTACCTGTTTCGTTGAATATAACACCATCTGAATAAAGTTTGACGAATCTTAAAGCACAAAAGCCACCAGCTAGTGTTACATCAGAGAAAGACTTGAGGAGCTGTGGTGAGAGTCTGCTGAGAGTCAGCAGGCTGGCTTGCCTCTGGGGCTTTGACCCTCCTCCATGCTCCTCTACATTTACTGTGACCCATTTACAGTAGCTAGCTCCAGAGCTTGCACCCCCCGCCCCTCTTCATTGTCCTAGCAGGTAAATCCTCATTCTGTCAAAGCACATCTCCACTTGTTAACACTCACAGCCTCAGACGTGGACAATAACCAACATGTCATTATGTTGCATTTGCACCATCGGTTGTCCATTCAAGCGTTTATAGTTTACAGCATTTAAAATGAAGGAAAGGCCCTTCCATGTCAGTATTCATAAACCTGGACACTAAAGATTATGAATGACCAGAGAGAGAGAGAGCCGTCTGACAAAATGATCGCATACATGCAAATGATGAAATTAAGAGTTGAGGATTGTCATGGATGATAATGATTTTTTTAATTCTAGTTATACGGTTTCCATGGAGCTCTAAACTCACTATTTGCATAACTGTTTACGACTGGCAATCAGTCTGCAGGGTTAAAGTGTGATAAGGCGTCAACGGTTTGAAAAGGCGTCCTGCTTCCTCCGTATTTATCAGACGTGACTGAGTTTATATGAGGCCTTTCCCACGCACTTCATAATTGTGTAAACTCTAACTCTGGTATGAATCTGTTAAATATTTGTTTAATGGTCTAAAGAAGCCAAGTTATTAAATTCATAGTTGAAGTATTTGGACCATGATGATTACATTGACAGCCATACTGTGATAATTTTTTTGTAAAGTAGCAGACGGCTTTATTCAAAAGCATGTGGAATGCAATTTAAAACTTTTTTTTTTTTTTTTTTGCATCCATCAAAGGCATTGCTTTTGCTTTTTAAAATACCTCCTGATGCTTTCTGATTGCTTCCTGTGTGGCAGTGTTTGTGTTGAAACACAGGATTGTAGAAGGTTTGACTCTTACCTTGAGACGCGATATTATACAAACCCTAATGTGTTACACTTGCCTCTAGAGTGCTCAACCTCACCATTCATTTATGGCCAACAATAAAAGGTAATAACGCACACGTTTGAATAGGACAAGGTTGCCAAGTCCTTGAAATTGAATGGAGAGAAAAAAGAAACAGTCGCAGCAGTGAATCATGTTTCAAAGGCAATGATTCAATTCCCAGAGCAAGCTGAGAACACAGGGAATGGAAAATAATTCAATCAGCAACAAAAACCATAAATATGCTGTTTGACTGAGATGTTCACTCCTGTGGAAAGAAAAAGCCATTTCCATCTTTCCTGACCTGGAAAAGAAAAATGTCTCAGGCAAATTGTGTGCATATATCAAAGACTTTATGAGATCGGGCACATACAGAGAGGCTTTGGAGTGAAAACAAAATCACTGTTAAATAAAACGTTATGTCCAGTATGTAAGTATGTATATGTATATATATATATATATATATATATATATATATAAAGCACATATTGTGCATACATGATGTAACAGTCTTCTTGCAGCAAGACTCGTATGTTACACTGTAGAACCGATTGAACTATTTTCAGAGCCATCTGTTAAGCACTTCATTACCTCTACCCATATATCTAATATATCACTAATGTTGTTTTAGCAGCACTGCTAAAATTGGCTTAAGTGCTAAGCCAAAAATAACACTCATCCTGCCAAACATGTTCATCCAAAACTAGATTACATCAATTTTTTATACCACTGACCTGCGCAATAATGAACTTACTCCATATGGTGTCATTTGTCAGGTGCAATGACAGAAACAAAACAGAGGGCTGCTGGGTAGCTGTGGCGTACTGTGTATGTAGAACCTTCTGGGTCATGTTAGGCCGGTGGATTTGTGGCCGATCAAGAGTGAGCAGCACCCCGACTCCCCGGGTGTCTGTCCTCATCTCTATTTATGAGGCAGTGTTGCCAGTTACCGGTCTTTAATAATGCATCGAGTAAGACCTTGGGTTCAAACCAGTGTCTCTAGAAACAGGCCGCTTATGAAAAAAAAAATTGGTTGTTGTTATGCAGAAAACCCTTCTCAGCGCCCCTCTCTTTTCTCTCACACGCTCTCTCTTCATCCCTCACTGTCTCTCTTTCTGCCCTCTCTCCCTGCTGAGAGTGAGTTCTCCAACAAGCCAAGGTTAAACTTCCTTGCTGCGCTCGGCGGATGTCAGTCAAGGCCCGGCTCACCTGCACATAAGCCCCCCCAGCAACTGGGCCAGTGACTCTCACACAAACCCTCTGCCCCCTCATTGCCCTTTTGTCAAGCCAATGATTTCTGCAGGCAACTTGCTTCGGAATTGACTGGCTCCTGGCTCTCTGTCTTTCCACTCTCCACAGCAGCCTCAGCTCACCCACAGAAAATGGCTTTATCCCTGCAGCCAAGGCAAGATTTCTCTATCTGCCATTAGTCAGATGGCAAAAGCAAACCGAGTGCATTCAACACAAAAACTTAATTATACCAAATTATCTGGGCTGCAGACTGTAATGCAGTCTGATATTATGCACACAAACAGGTTCTCACATTCTCGCATTTTTGTTTGATTTGATATCTGAGCTTCACTGGGTTCCTGTATCTCTTGCTTCCTGAGTCAGTAATCAGTCAGTAATAGTTGTTACATTTAGTTGTGAAGGAGGCATTTATATTATACCGTAGGTGCAACAACAATGGCTAGTTGAGTGCGTCTGGTAAATCGTCTCTTGGACTGGCTAGAAGAGTAAGTCTTTATTTGGATAGTCCGTGTACAGAGTTTATAGAGTTTTTGTGACATTTATCTATAGACTACACCCTAACCAAGCTGATTTTTATGCCTTAACCTAACCAAACCTTCTGTAATATCGGAACATGGTTGTTGAATCTCAACTAATAAGCTGTTGTAACATTAGATACTCAATAAATAAATAATCTGTAGGTAACTTTCCAAATAAAGAATAGTCTATAATCACTGAATTATATGTATTTTGGGTAGCAGTATTTGTAGTCGTTGACAAAGATAGATTGTTATACACCACAGAAATGTATTGGATAAGTCTCACAAGCAAATAACTGCTGTAGAGGACCATATCCCTAATCTCCTGCTGTGTAAGCAGCGGAGGCAGTGAGTCACGACAGAAGAGGATCCTAAATGAGGGAAATAGAGAACAGGCTTGTCAGAATGACAACGCTGTCCCAGCATGCATGGCGGCAGCCACAAACAATCCTAATGACATCAGGGGCTCTGAGGAGGGGCTGTACGCTGTTGACTCCTGGGTTCAGGCCGGCTCCCCACCCCACCCTCCCACGTCCTTCCCTTGCAACCACCACACTACTTGTTAGAGGCAGTGTAATTAGGTGGCTGAGCTTGTCGCAAGTAGCCCAGGTCACAGAGGCATGTCCAACCCTTGTCCTGATTGCTCCTTGGGGAATTATTGACAAAACACAAGGAGCATTGCATGTTGGGCTCTAATTATGTGTACAAGACATACCCAGCCCCGGGGAAATTAAATGAAATTCCCCAGCTTGATGGGTCCTCCACACTCATGGGATCCATTCTGTTTCTTATTAAGCTCAGCCATTGTCTGCCTTTATGAGGCTGCTGTGTCGAGCAAGGCACCAGCTAAATGCTTCTGAGTGTCTCTCTTCTCACAGTGGCAATACATCAATGGCTCATGGTGGAAAATTGCCTGTCGATTGTGATCTACACTAAACAGAGTGTAAGCAATAAAGCAGCAAACGTTTTTAACTAATGCTCACTAATATTGTAAATATAGGGTGTGAAATAAAACACCTGCATGCTGTTTCAATGTGTAATCAGTTTCTTGTCAGTGCAGCTTGCTCTGGACACATCCAAAACACCTCTGCTCTAATTCCCTTGGCCCAGATACCGGACAGGAATTGATAGTCTCCTGCTTGTGCAAATGAAGTGATAAGGGGTCTCACCCAGATTACACAAGGCCTAAGTGGCGCTGAGAAAGCTTATGGAGATGAATGAATTCATGAGGCTGCCTGACAGATTCTTAAGAAGCAATGTAATAAGGGATAAATCAAACAGCTACCATTTTGCCTCTGAATGATTTCAAATTAAAGCAGAGGGAGATGGCAGACCTCCCGGGAGCGAGTGAACTTAAGTATAGAACTGTGGCTGAACCTTATGTATATTTCTCTATCATTTGAACATCCTAATGGTTAATGTAAAAAGAGGCTGCACAAGCAGTAAATACTCTATTCCTTTTGATTCGGCACAGTGGGATGCTAGCTGTCTTTGAATTGCCAGACTGTGGGGGCAGGCTCAGTCCTAGAGGTCTGCCCACGGATCATTCTTACCACCATTAATAATTGAGCATGTTATGTTGTAAGATGGTGGATCATCCTGGACGATTTTGGAGCGATCTATTAACTCTAGTTGTTATGGCTGTAGCTCTGCTTGGTTCTTATGTAGTAATTATTGAGTCAGTGTGTAAGTACTAGGATTGGACCATCACGGCTGTCAAAGATTCATCAGTGGATGCCTCATGTAATAGATGTCAATACCCACCAGCCACACGAGCTCACACATTTTGGTTCTGTCGCAATATTTAGTGTTTTACAGCTCTTTTTGTCATTCAGCCCAATGGTAACCCACTACCAAACAAGACACCTGAAAGATATTGCAAACACTATTTAGCAAGTTTAGCAAGTTTAGCAAGAAGATTAATCCTGTTAAATTGGAAAGAAGCAAATAGAAATACACTGATTATTATATAACTGATACTGTGTACTGAAAACAAATAAACTGGTTAAATAAATGTAATAAAATAAACTCACAAAATCTCAAGAAAGGAATGTTTTTCATTAAACAAGAAAAGGCATCTGGACGCCATCTGAATTCAAGTTTCTCTCTCTTATCAAACTAAGACTAGCTTCACTGCCTTGTTAACACATTGTAAAACACACTTCATTCGCACGAAAGACAGAAACAAAACAGAGCTCACCAAAACCATTCTGGTTAGTCTTTCCACTGGTTTGTAAACAATCGCCAGCTCTGGTTTGGTCGAAATAATCCACCCTATTAGATGTGAAATATTTCTGGCTCTATCACCATTTTTCCTCATTCTTCGGCTCAGTGTGCGTTTATCATGCCGCTGGATAAGAGTCGGTCACTGAGCGGCAGCTCTCACTCGTTATCTGGATACAGAACATTAAATTAGTGAAATAATTAACTTAATGACAGAAATTGGCCAAAAAAACTGGCACCTGGCTGACTTAATGATAGCCAATATATTCGCCCAGTTGCCCAGGCCTAGTAAGGACTGTTTGGGTACTCTGTGCATGTGTGTGTAAATGCCATACAGGTCACCTATAACGTTCACTCAGGATCATTATATGGCGCTATACATGGCTCCAGCAAATAACAAAAACACAATCAGGTCAGATCTTCCTCTATGATACTCTGGAGACCAATGTTGGCCACTGTGATTGTTCTTCATTGATCGCTCATATGAAAGTTTGTACAAGTAGGCACGAAAGCGCGAGGCGAACACGGGCCTTTATGAAACAAGAGACATACATGAAAATGTCAGGTCACTTCATTGATATGACCCGCATCACAACAACACATAGCTCTCTGGTCAATTAAACATGGGCAGAGCGAGCGCCGTATCATCCCATTCCACCCAGTCCCACATGCCCTGTGGTTATGCAGACAGCCAGCTCAGTACAGCAAGCACACACACTCTGAAAATGTTACCAAGACCGGCATTCAGAGAATAATTGGCAGAAGATGCAGATGTGCTGGCTGCCGCGCTCGGAGGCCAGAGAAAAGAATATGATGTGTTTCGAATGGCAAGTGGAGGTGAGTCATACTGACACCGCCGGCCATAATGATATTTCTGCTCACCAAAGCTGCACAGCAAGGGGAGGCAGGCGGGAAGAATGTCAGCGTGCAAAGTGATGTGAGGATGCCATTTGGTGTTAGCTGTCATCCATCGGCTTGACTTGTGTGATTTAGCATCTACATCCAGAGCCCTGGCGCCAATTTCATGATCTTAATCAGTGCCAGGCATCATCTAGCCCGTGCCTCTCGTTCCCTTTCCTAAATCCACCTCCTCATCTTCATACATAGAAACACATCATGAAAGCGTGTGAGCGAGCAAGCGAGCAAGTGTGTGTGTGTGTGTGCCAGCTCACAAAGTCATAGGCATGCAGTTCTAAATAACAAAGCAAAAGACATGTGCCCTTTGGGTGGTGAGATAGCTCATTACCTATGAGCGACCTTCCATCTGCACTCATGGCTGCTCTGGGAGCCATTATGATTATGATGGAAATCTCACAAGCCATTACTGGGAGACAGCACAGGGCTCACTGCAGACACACTAATGGACTCATTTGTAATTGGGAGAGAGGGAAATGACTCTGTGAGCTAGCAGTGGCTTTGTTTGATGGAGTATGGAGGAGCGCATACTAGATTTGACAAATGAAACGGGGTTAGTTGTCTGTGTGAACTAAACTGCTGTGATTCCTTGATCACTGCACGCATATACATAGAAGCACCATACTCTATCTCTTGTGTCCGGTAGTGCCTCTAACTCCCGTGTTCGCATTCTCTTTTGATGGGTGAAGTTGGGCTGTACGGTTTGGCAATCAATCTTTGGGACCCACAGGACGTGTAAGAAGAGTTATTAAAGAATACTTTCCTTAGAGGTGATAATAGTGTTGAAATTGACTGGTTGGGGTTGGGTGGGGGGACGTGTCATCCCCTAAATCTTGGGATTAATAGTGAAGCTCTTGCTGATCCCTCAGCAGGTTATTCAGTCATGACAAGGGGACAAGAGCACAAGTGGAGTCCTCTGAGAGATTTAAGTGCACGGCTTTGTTGGTGTTTTGTCGGTTCTGCTTGTTTCGGTAATTCTTCTGCGACTATACATGAAATCCATATTGATCCACTCTCACTGTATCCGGAGACACGACAGAGCATTCTTCACCTCATGATTCTTTTCCTCGCAGTTTATTTCAGCAACATCTGGGAAGTAAACTGCTGAAGTTTATTTCCTATTTCTCATTATTTTAATTAGCTGAGATTTCTCTTTTTTTTTTTTTTTTTCTGTTTGCATTGTCCCCACAGCGTTGCTCCGCACATTGGTTATGATTTGCTTGTTATGCCCCAATTCCAGGAGGATTAGAATAACCATAAGTGCTATTGTGGAAAAAACATTAGCTCAGCATGTGTTTACAACGGTAACAATAAATGCTTTAAAAACTGAGAGAGATGTTTTTCTTTTAAAATTGTTGCTGGACTGATAATGGAGAATGCCAAGGAAATAATTTGAGCAAAATATTTTGAGAAAGGGACGCATGACTTAAAAAAAAAAAAAAAAATTAAATGTCACCCCGCAAGGAAAATGGACACAATAACAAGAACACCTATGTGGAATAATGAAACCTTGGAATACAGTGTTTAGGAAAATAGAGTATTAAACTGTCAGGAATACAATATAAATGAACAACATTTCTGCAATCTGAAAAGAATGTATGGATTTATCTTGCTTTACATTATCTAGCACAAGTGTTGATGATGTTCGACCCACCCTGCACACGTCAACCATTATGTATAACTTAATAGGCAAATGCCCAACTCACCGTATTTTGACATGAGCCAGAATTTATGTTTACAGTGACAACATCCAATTAAGTTATTGTTAACGATGGCGTATTATTTTTAAACACCTCCGTACGAAAAGGGGAAACAGGTGAGCTGCTGCATAATGCATTCAATTCTGCGTGGCAGTTTCTCTGTGTTGTTAGTCCACATCCTATTTATTAAACCAACAGGACATTTAACTGCATGTTTATACAAGGAAGCTCCCTCGGCAGGCGCCTGACAGGGACGAATCAGAGAGAGAGATGGGGAGGGAAGAGAGAGGTTGTGGGGAGGGAGGCGATGGGGAGGCTAATAAGATTGCCCTGACCTGGGTGATTTATAGATTCATTTGTGTGCTTGTTTAGGAACCTGATCTGCATTATTCATGTCCACAGAGGAGCAGTACTGAGGACATTAGCTGGTTAACCCCTGCTCAGGTTAGGCCACATTATTTTAATGGCCATTGCGAGGGCAGGCCTCTCAGCCCCATTGTCAGAGCGCGAGAGAGAGAGGGGAGAGGGAGAGGGAGAAGAGGAGGAGGAGAGAGGAAGAAGGGGAGCACAGCTCATTTATTCCAACCAAAGAGCTATCTCTCCTACACAGAGAACAGGTGGGGCCAGGGCATTATTATTCAATTATGTCTGTTAACGGTAAACAATGCACAGCGCTTTAACGCACACAAGAGAAGGATAATTGGTAACCGAATGCCTGGCGACTTTTGACTGCCACACGTTCCATTATTTATGTCGCACGCCACCTGTCATGCATATGGCACGGCCGCAGCATCCCATGTTTTCTGCGCGTGTAATTACTATTCATGTCTGTAATGATCATGCCTCGTAGCCATAAAATAGACTCCACCGGCTTTGACACGAGGCCACGTTTGTCATCATCCCTGTAGATTGATGTGACAGTTATTAGTGACACACCAGCCTCCTCGCATGTAACTGCCAAAGGGAAAATAAACATTACAGCATCAGTTTAATTTCAATGTTGTGTGCCGTGCGGCCTTTCCTGGTCATCTGTTTTTATTTTGAACAAACTGTTTGTGGCATTAAAGATCATGTCTGTTTGTCCGTAGTTAGCACTTAATGATGTTCTAGCTTCTATTTACCGCCATTAGGGACATATTGGTGCCTATTCTATGCTATCTGTGAAATATTCTGTGTATTATACGATCACTTTAGTGTTACAAATGACGCACACGCACCAGAGTTTAAAAAAGAACAAGATATGATAGTTCTCCCTCCATCTTACCGCTGAGGATCATCCACCACTTTCTGTGCTTTTTTTCTCTCCTCTCTCTGGGGAGAATGCCATCATGCATAAAGAAAGACACGGAGAGCGGCGGCAGCAGCATATGTCTGCCGCGGTGGATGTGGCGCTGACAGGCCGAGCTTATCGTCTCTGCAGCTCTTCACTACAAGCGTGATTACCGCTGACAGCTCAGACTGCTGATAAAAGCGGGAACATTAAAGAAAACAGAAGAGCCGCGCAGTCGACGCACCAGTGTTTCTTCTCATCAAGCCCCCCCACCCGCCGCCTCCCCTTCCCAAACACCACCTCCACCAGCGCTCCAGCAGCTCCCTCTATTCCACGTCTTTCCCTGTACCCCACGCCAGGGTGTCAGAGCTGTCGAGAGCGGGAAGTGACATCACAAGAATTTGCCAGCAGTCTCGAGGCTCATCATGTCAGCGGCAGCCTGTCTTGTGTCAGGCTTCCCCCAGGCAAGCTGTGATCCAGCCCTCGTCTCTGCACATCAAGACTCGTCGCCGAGGAGGGGAGGGAAGGAGGGAGAGAAAAAATTAACAGAATGTTTTTCCATCTTGTTAACTGACAGCATCGTTTGTTAGAGCGCTGTCTCAGCAAGCGGAGTGTGTGGAAGGGTTTCAGATTGGCAGAGAGAAGAATTGGCAAGTGAAAGCAGGGTGAATTATTGAGTTTGGATGAGGTGTCAGAGCTACTGCGTTGCTTTGCGTGGGTTTCCAGAAAACATCTGAGGTGTGATAGGAGAACAAGCGTGGAGGAGTGCTTGATTAAAAAGCTGCGAAGATCGCGGGGCATCTCGGTTTTGGGCTAGTTTGAATATTTGTGTTTGTATATGTGTACATACTGTATATAATTACTTCAAGAAAATTGTACAAAAGCTGACTGCGGCCCAGCCTTATTTCTTCCAGAACTACTTTCTAGTCTGCCAGAGTGAGACACTGCTTCACGAGTCATGGAAAATCTGCTCTATCTCCTGGGTAAATCTCCATCTCCCAGATCTGGCCCTCTGTCAGCTCATTTGGACAGAAAGAAGGGCTGCCTCGGCAAAGAATGCTTTTGATTCTCTTTTCATTTATTTGAACTGATCTGCTGTGATTAAGAGCTCCGTGTCTCATTATTCTCTTTTGGAGAGAAGCGGGGCATTGCTTTTTGCCAAAATATTTGAATGATTAGGGCCCAGGCACGGGCCATGCCAAAGCGACGGGAAGCATTCACTCTGCTTATTAGATTCACTTAAATGCTGTTGTAAATCATCACTGCCAGTGCATGCTGCCAGACCCAGGCTCTAGTTCGAGAAGCTTCCCTTGCCAATGCCAGAGCACAGTGTAGAGCCACTAGAGGCAGCTGAGGCTGTTGGTCTGTGCTGCTGTTTGTTTTAGCTCGGCCTCTTTATACAGCAAAATGGTTGTTTGACCAGTTTTGAATTCATTTCCCAGATGAAAATGCAATTAATCAAGCAGCTGTGAGACGTGGGTGAGTTTGAGTAAGCCGATCCTGTTGAATAGAGGTTGAAACCACCAGACAGCAGCTGGACATGATTTCTGTCTCCGAGTTGTGATTTCTTTAGACGTGAGTAACGATGACTTCAACTTCAAGGCATGGAAACATTTATGAATAGCAGGACGCTGTTGTTTAGCCAATCCAGATCTGTCATTTAAGAAACAATTGCCTGCGTGATTGGGCCTTGACACTGAACAAGTGTGATTAGCACTAGAGTTAGGCCTGAGTGTTATTCTATTGTTCTTTTAAATTTAAGATTGCAGAGCGAGAGAAAAGAGGAAAAATCCGGCAGCTTGCTGAGCACTCAAGGAAAAATACTGGCTTTGGTCTTTCAAAATAACCCTGGAAGCTCAATCAGCCCTTCAATTTTGGCGCATTGTCAAGAAGCAAATGCAACAAATCAGAACATATTGTTCCTCAGGGGGCGTAATAAGAGCCATGAGCTCCACTGCTCTGCCCATGCCCTCTTGGTGACAAACTGACTCCATCACTTTCTTATTCATATCACCCCAGCCTGCCTCTCTCTGCCATCCGTGGTGATATGGCATCCCCGTTTGTCGTTTAGCGACTTCCTTCGCAGATAACATAAAGGATGTGTCATCTGTCTGTCTGCTGAGGTAAAGGTCAGCGTGTGAGGTTGGGAGAAACATGATGGGGGTTTCCTCGGTCCTGAATGGCCTATAAACACTCACCACTGGCTTTGGCTCCAGCACAGCTTGCTTTTCAATAAATGCTGTGGTGCAAAGGAGGACAAATGAGGATCATGAGGTGTGACTGGGGCTGGGGAGGTGGGGGTAGAAGAGAAGGAAGAGGAGGGAAGGGGACAGGCAATTTAACAGCGGCTGTGACTCAGGAGGAGGGGGGAGATGTATGGCACCCAGCCAGCAGAGCAGTGGAAAACAGTGGTCCAGACTAATGATCCACAGCCTGATCGTTATGGCCCCCACAGAAAAGATGGGCACAAGGCGCAGTTCCCTAGAAATCAATTCCCAGGAAGCACATGAGTACTAGTTGTAAATCATGGCGGTATGGAAGGATGGATGGAAGGCACTGGGGATGAAAGGAGAAGGTGGTTGCGGAAGAGGAGAACGGGGTGAGGGGGAGCTTTCTTGGGTGGATAGATAGAGCATGAAGGGGGAGCTCTTTCGATCATAAACCCTGAAGGCAAAATTACTTGCGCCCTCCACCACCCTCACACCCCCAGTCCCCACCCCGACCCAGCAAAAGCAAACCAATGATGTGGCTGTTCCAGCCTCTTGCCCCTCAGCCACCCTTCTGCTTGATGGCTCCATTGGAGGTTGAGACTGAGGTTTAGAAAAGTGTTCTCAAATTGATTTATATCCCTCAGAAGAGCCCCATCAATCCTAATATGAAACTAATGAAATCATAGGGTGTTGAGGGGAGAAGTGTAGGTGTGTGTGCAGGCATTTGTGTGTGTGTGTGTGTGTGTGTTTCTGTGTGGTTGTGATGCGGGGTAGAAGTCACTTTAGAAACATATCATGATAAAGAAGGCATTGATCAAGGGGAGTCCAATGATGACAAATGCAGCAGCTCTTGAGATAAACAGCCTAAAGCAACAGTAATGTGATTCAGTACCATCAGCCAGCGTGTCCTCGAGGCTGCCTTGAATGAGAGTTGTTGTCTCATGTGGCTTTCATTTGGTCAATAGTCTTCTGTTTAATCGACGCTTTGTAATAAATGTTTCATTTTACACCCTATTAAAATATTTTAATGGACTACACTGGTGCTTTTGCACGTTTGTCAGGCATAAACTGGGTGTGCGGCGAAATATGTGAACAGACATTTTCATGTCATCCAACATTACTGGCTCAAAACTTATTTTTAAAATACAGTTTTTTCGAAGGACCAGTGTGATAGATTTAGTGGCATCGAACAGTGGAGATTGCAACCATCTGAATACACCTCGCCTCCACATCCAAGCATGGAGAAAAACCTATGGTGGACCATTCTGGGCTACTGTAGAAACACAGCAGTTCAACATGGCGGACGACATGAAAGAGGAGTATCGGTACGATGTAGATTATTTCATTCCTTGTCTTACTCACAGGACCTTTAAAGGGGAATTCCAGTGTCATGTTTTGACTTATGTTAAGTAATTTGCTTAAAACTAGAAAATATGGCAACATTGCCGAAAAGTGAGTCTGACTGAGCAAAAAAAAAAACATGAGTAGTCAGACGGTCAGACGGGCTTTAAACAGACCCTGTGGTTTGCCGAACTAATTTGGAAAAAAAAAACAAAGAGGAACAGTAAAAGTATTGTCCAAACTGTCTGTTGTAAACATCCATTACAGTTTGCAGATCTATTTCAGCACAAACTTTGATCTAGCATGCTTCCAGTAGTTCCGTGCGTGCACAGTTTTACTGTGCAGTAATTATTTTGGGTACATTTACTTTTGGTTTTAGATTCAAATTAAGTGGTTTACCTAATGCGGATAAGATGCTTATGTGACTTCTCATTTAATTTTATTGTTGTTGCCATGTTACCAGATCCCAACATTTACTTTGGTGTATACGGTTGGATCATAACTGAAAGAAATAATGGCCTTTATGACAAATATAAGGCTGTTGTAATGAACCTGAGTTTCCTTGAACCATATAGGCATGTGATTGGGCTGTGCACATGTTCAGAATCTGTGAATAGGCACCATAAATGTGAGTGCTGCTAATGTGCTTGCACAAAATAGCCAGTGTAGACTGCATCTAAGAGCCTCTGTCAAATCTAATAGAGACCATAAGCCGTATACACACATTGCAGGGCGGAAAATAAGCGATGTGATAATTAATCAGGCCACAACGTAATGTTTCATCTCCTCCTGCCTATAAGCTTGAGGCTCCTGCTGCTTTTCAGACTGTGGTGGAGCCGTATCAGTTTCAGCAATAACAAATGAAACCGTTCCCATTTTCCTATTTTTTTTTTTCCTCTCCCACCGTGGTTCTCTTCACTTCATTATGCAGGCAGCCTGACGCTATTTGACAGAATGTGCTATCTGCAACCCCCAGCTGCAGTCCCCCTCTCACTATCATCGCATCGCTGGCAGCTTAACCCCACTGCTGCCTGCCACGGTGAAGCAGGGAAGAAATGATGATGCTGCTGCTGTCTGAAGAGAGAGTGAGGGGAAAGAAAGACAGACCCCAAAGCACCTATGTGGATGTCAATGTTTTGGCATCACAAGTGTTTTGCTGTGTGGCACGGTTTTGGCACAGCTGCCTTTCAGGTGTCTGTACAATGAACTCTTAACATTTGAAATTCTATTATTAGCTTTAAAAGGGCCGTATTTAATTGACAGCAGCTTTCTATATAGTTTAACTTAGAGTTACAGTTTACACTGACAACACAAGAATTTAAAAAATTGAGCACCTTACATGCCTGGCCTTCACTCAATCTTCATGCTTTTGCTACACAAATGTGTTTTCAAGTGTGATCGGGCTTGTGGTTTACATACTAGACCTCTATACCAGAGGAACAGCTGAGTATATACAGTATATGTAGGCTAAATTCATCAGCATTTTGTCTCCCTCACAAACAAATTCTTGTAACAAGACAGCGGCCAGATTAGTCTCTAGAGAGCTGTAAATGAGCTTAATGAAGAAACAAACAAACGTCTTCAAGGGTGAGCCTCAGAAAGCTGCAGGTCTGGAATGTGCAGCATATCTAATTTGTAGGTTAATGTCGGTGCAGGCGAATTTATCTGGATTATCCTTCGCTCCAGATAATTAGATGTGCACATGTAGCATTAGGGACAACGTCAACAAAGACCTTGCTTGTGTCTGGCATCTGTAACATTTATAAATCTACCCGTTCTGTAATTTTATTTCATACGGAGCATTGTACTGCACATCCTAAACATATAGCCACTTAGACTGTGAAATGTATTTGCTTATCATATGCAAAAATAGCTCTAACGATGCATGATGTCGAATCATGGCAATTGCACTGACTGGTGCATTGTGGGTAGTGGCATAATGAGTATGGCCTGAGATTTGCCAGTGACAGGTCCTCATTCCCTGGACTTGGCTCTGGTCTGTCTCTCCCTATGCGTGTTAACTGTCAGGTGTTGAGAGCCAGACTGTCGTTGAAGTTTTTTTTCCCGTGCTGTCTGCTTTTGATTTCTTTTCCCAGAGGTGTTTAAAAAAGCAGCTCGATTGTTAGTGACAATCAGCCGCTCTGGCCCTTTTGGGCAGAAGGTTTGATTTAATCGTGAGGCTGTCATTTATTATTCTGGAGCGGCAGCCGCCCCTGTGAGGCCTGGGCCTGATCAAGCGCCTCGGAGCTGTCCCCAAGATCTCACTCTTTTCCCTTTTCCCCCCCCGTTATGTCTAAATCCTCAATACAAATCGCAGTGTTTCGGCTCTCCCAGTGGGGCCTATTACTGCCTGTGGGGCATTAAAGATCATTAATAGTGCTGTCAGAGACA
This sequence comes from Miichthys miiuy, assembly GCA_036365135.1. Lineage (NCBI taxonomy): Eukaryota > Metazoa > Chordata > Actinopteri > Sciaenidae > Miichthys > Miichthys miiuy. Next base: position 22,243,346 of record CM071616.1, read on the forward strand.
GAGAGGGAGAAAGAGAGCGAAGGGGGGGGAGGAGCAGGGAGCGGCAGTGAGTTGCTTAGCTGCTCATAAATGGGAAATTAATACATCTGCTTCATTAATGCTGCCTCGTGTTTGATGTTTGTTAGCTGGCAACTTTAATGATGTAGGTTTGAGCCGACGGGGCGCTTGACTAAATTTGATTCCTCCAATTAAGTAGTCAGGCTTCTTTTCTTTTGGGAAAATGGTTAGAAAGGAAAAACTGCTGCCTAATTATGGACTCCAAACCTTCAGTTTTGTGACTCCTGCTCTTTTTTTCCCCCTCCCTCCCTCCCTCCGTTTTTCTCTATTTCTATCAATCCTCCTCTGTCAGCGACTGATTGCAGCGACACGTTCATCAGCAGTACCCTGCGCTGCGTTGTTTACTGTTCACTAATCAAGGGGAAATATTTTAATCAGCGCCTCCAACTTTCTTAATCATTAACATTCGCAAAAGCTGTATGTTAATTGATATAAGTGCAAGGTGATGATAGTCAGTCTTAAGTGCAAATGATTAAATTACCACTATCAAGGTTCCAGACAAGAGAAACTGCATCTTAATCGCAGCCTTGGATATCGAACACACAGGAAACATAAAAGCCTGTGAAAGCTTTTTGTTATGCATGAATTCCACCCGACCATACATAAAACAAAAAACACTCAAAGCCCATCAAAAGAAGACAGTTTAAAGCAAAAAAGTATGAAATATTGGAGAAAACCACATTCATCCTGCTGACTTGAGACTCGAAATGAGATCATTCTTTCAAGTATTTGTACTTGAAGGAGTTCAGAGAAAGAAAGCAGCCCCATTATGTAAAGATAAGACTATAAAACGTATCTGTGCATTGTCCACAAGTCATTTGCAACGTACTGTATATGGAAGAGGTTACCAAACCATTAAATTGAATGAACAACCGATGATTCGGATGATGAAAAAACTAATTGTCCAGCTGTAATACAGAAACAGTCAAACAAAACAACACCAACCCCCTTTAAAACAGCAGATTAATATACTGTATTTACATATGATTAATACATGGACTAGCTGCTGAGTGAGGAGGGATACCACTGTGTTTTCCTTAACAGCAGCCCATTATTTCCATCGGCCTCCTCTTTAAATTTGTCCAGTACTGTAGAAGATAATGATGCGATGAATCGGTTAATCTTCACCTCTGCTTTTAAACATACCATATTCATATAAACATGCACTATATCCATCAGCATAACTCACTAGTGATCTAGTCCTAAGGTTTGAAAGATCCTCATTTCATGCATGCTTGGGCCCAAGATTGAAGTAATGATGTGAAGTTCTGTGGTTGGTCCCGCTTTTATCTGCCTCAGATACCAGTTTAGCTTTAAATATGTATAAATTAATATTCAGCAAATGTATTATATGAAGGAACATCTGCTTTACATTTCTCAGCTTCCAATAGTCTATCTGAGGAAATATAGATATTAAAACACTTTACGTTTAGATTATATTTTAGATTATACATTAAGTAAGATCAGATCTTATCAAATATTTCTTAATATGCAGTAATATTCTTTTAGTTTTGTGAGTATAATTCCAGGTAGATGCATGACAGTTATGTCGAAGACCTGCATGACCTGATTGCATCATGCTATAAATAGACCTGCAGATCATTTCTGCTGCTGTCTCCCCAAATCCTCCCAACACCCATCCCAATCTCCCAGATCCTTCTATTTACCCCACCTGATTCCTTCCACTGACAGCCATGTCATAATAATAGTAAACCTAATAAGATGATATGTGTAACTTTCCAACATCCTTCAATTTATCCACACATAAACCTCTCTTAATACATATATACATGAAACACAGACAGCCCTTGACCAATACACTTCATCGAGATAATAGCAATGTAAAAATAGTGACAAAGAAGCTGGTATCAAAATATAATGTAGTAGATGATGTTAACATCTGAAGGAAAAGAACAACAAAGATGTTGAATTTTAATTGCAGACAGGTTACACCGTGTTCAGTGTCTAAAGTTGTCAGCTTTAAAGGAGGTAAGACATTCAGTCATTTGAGCCACAAATTTTGAGTAACTGGAGACAACCAGCAGAGCTCCAAAGTGCCCAAACTGCTGCAGCATTAGTAAAAAAATGAAGTAAATTACTAAAGAAATCATGAAAACATATGCTAAAACACCCAGATAACTCATGACTAATGCATACATGTATAAATGTAGTATACAATTATTTAGACTGTGACGCACTTTCTAATGGATTTTAAATTAAACGTTGACTAAATGCACGTAGCCTTCAGGGTATTCATATTTTTCGACTTAGTCCATATGAATGTAAACACCCTTAACCTAAAGCTGAAAGGCCATGGTCATTGTTTTGGTGCAAATGCAGCGTGCTGAAGTCCAAAGAACACACATTAGATGTCCAATGTGTCAGATTTAATGGGTTCTATTTACATTATATGGCAGCATTTTAATATAATATCCATACATATGTTTTTTTATTAGGGTATAATCACCTGAAAATAAGAATAGTTGTGTTTGTTGTTTGAATGAGGATTTTCTATATACAGACAGTCATACAGACAGTAGAAATATGGCATGCCTCTATATCCTATATTTAAAAATGTGTGTATCACACTCTGCCTTGTATGTAAGTGTAGTCACATGGTCCATGCGCTAAACATTCTGTGAAATTTCTGTTCAGCCAAATAATCGGGGTTTGGTATCCTGTCTACCAATAGTTCACAGCATTACTACCGGTTATCTTCTGCTCTACTGGCCAGTTTATCTCCTTGATGGTATGTTTTGAGAGACAGATGGTGGTGACACCTCCAACCACAGAGCAACGACCCGCTCGTGTTAAGACTACTGTCAACCCATTTGGCCATATTCTCCATTCTTTTGAATAATTCAGTACATCAATACTCGCAGTCTGTGCTCTATAGGAGCGTGTTGGCTTGGGGCAAGGTATATGCAGGTTGGCAAGCAAGGGGAGAGCATTAGAGGACTGGGCCTCAGGCTCTACAGACCTGGGACTAATGATAATAGTCGCTCTTGAACAACCGGCAAACTAAGCACTTTATTCTCTCTCCCCCTGCTTTTCCCTCTGATCCCTTCACGTACCTGGCCAACCCTTTGCTTTGGGTAACAAAGGTGAAATGTAGTTGAATCAAAATATATGCAAACGAACCGGTGCTCTGAGCATTGAATCTTTATTGTAGGAATGTAATGGCTGTACTGGAGCAGAGTTAATGAAACTGTGCAATGACTGTATAATATGTGACATTATTATGAATCCTGGTCGGCTCTAAAGGATTCGCTGATATGAACTGATGTTGGTCAGTGATTATTTTACTGAGCCACACAGAAAACTGCCACAGTAAACACCAGCGTACAATGCAGTGACTTAATAAAGCTTTGGAAACAGCCTCAGTGCCTCTTGGCAGAGATTGTAAAATCATTGATTTCCGATGAAAGAATTCTTCTGCAAGCAAACTTTTCATTTTGTGTTTGGTTGGGCTGAGGTAGAGAACACTATCCCTGATGCTGTGGTCACTGATCATGAAGTGGCTACCATAAACAGCCAATGACATTAACCTACATAAAGTGAAAACATTGGTGGCGATGGGGTGTTCACTTATAGATTTCTGCTCTTAGTTTTTTCCTTGCCAGGAAAGGCAAGGGTGGATGTAACCTGATGGCACACCATACCTTCATTCAATATACATGTTACATGAATATTACCTTGGATATTATTAGTTGTTTTGATAGTACCCTGTGCGATACATGTGGTATAAAAGGAAGCAGTACAAACCCGTTAAAACCGTGATTTCTCGCTGATGCATAACCAACATCTATTATCAATGTAAATGAGCCGCCAACTTTCCTATTTAAATGGGAACAAAGTGGAAAGTGCGCTTGCAGGCATGCTGAGGGAAGACGAAGGGAGCAAAGAGGGAAATGAGAGCTGCACACAAACAAGCCATTATTAAACACATTTCTTCTTTAAGCTGCTTTCTGAAGAGCGTCAGGCCTAGAGCACTTTAACTTGCCAAAAAACAAGCTCTCTTTTTTTGTGCTTTGAAATCAGGAGGTAAGATCAACGTGGGATAAAAAGCTCAACACACAGGAAAGCAGAAGGACGCTTTATTTGTTTACCGTGCGGCAGGCCGAGGGCGATAGTCAGACTTCTCTTCATCCACAGGAGAGCTCCTGCTTGGCGGCAGCACCGATGCAGCACATTGCCTCCCACCAGCAATCGCACACAGCGCCATCTGCTAGGACCTGTTGGCTTGTTTGTTTTCCAGAGCAAACAGCAAATCACTTCTTTCCTGTTCCTGCTTTTTACCATATGCCACTGCCTGTGTATCAGAGCGAGGCATGTATATTAATGAAGTTAATCAAAGACGCGCACACAACCACATCTGCCAGGGGAATTTTGAAATGATCGCACCCGCTGGTTGATTCATCACATCACTACACTCCCCTGTCACTGTGGCCACCTTTCGATGTTGGTAAGACAGTTAAAGACAGGCAAACTGCATTTATATCATCTGTATAAAATGTTTGGACTGAAGCAGAAATGACTATCTTCAATTATAAGTAATCTTTAAAAGTAGGATAAGAGCTGAGAATCCTTGAGCTTGTATTCAAAATGATGTGAATTAGTCTTATGTTATGTTTTGTGACTGAATATTGTGTATAAACATACTGTGCTTGGAAGGTTTACCAATTAGCATGCTACATTTATATTATAAACACAGCTGCATATGTAAACACATGTTCACAATGATCTGTGTCACAACAACAGGTACTGCAAAGCGATTCAGCTAATACAGATAACATTTAAAAGACATTGCGAGTCTTTCTCCTGGTCTACTGCAGTGTTTGAAGAAACCCTGAGATCTCTGTGTCATTGCAATTAGTGGCTACGTTAAACAGCGGGAACAACACAGCTAAGCGACGTACCCCTGTACAGATGGCAAATTATCCTGCCGACAAGCCACTGAAACCCTCAGAGCCTGTCAGGTACACATGGTGGGCTGTTGTTTCAAAGGAATTGACCTAACTTTGTGTATAGTGAAAGATTACCTCCATTGCTTCACAGGGTGGGTATTTATTCACATGGAACCAATCGCTGCCGTGTTTATTTAGTGATTCTCCTGTGAATCTTGCTGTTTTTCCAAGAGGATGGTGCAGTAGATACATGTAATGGACCTGACTCCTGCTAATCTGAACATATCTAACATTAGAAATTATTCCATTAACTATAAACTTCATTAACTAAAAAAATGGAATGAATTCAAACTTATTTGTCTGAAGGTTTTTTAAAAATTTAAATTGGTTATGAAACACTCTTGAGGCTTCAACGGTTGCGGTCCACAATTTTCGTCCTTCACTGATCAATGCCAGCAAAATGGATTACAGTGGTGGAAAATGACAAGCAAAGTATAAATTTACCGTGACCTCCGAGTTGCAGGAAAAAAAGGTTTAAAAGCATAAAGCATGGAAACTTATCCACATCCATTGTTTCTTCATTGAATTAGGCATATCTACACACACGTTTTGTCTACATGTTCCACCAGCATGTATCACTCTTTAGACTCCAGCACTTGAGTCCATACTATGCTTGTTTTTTTATTCCAGTCCTCCAGTGGCTCAGGCCACAAGCGGCTCTTGTTGCCTCAGTCTCTTTGCTAAAGTGAATTGAACACTGTCTAGAGCTCGGGCAGTGCACAGTGTCACATTATCATCTCACTCCATCAGATTATTGGAAATGGCATTACCGATGGCTTGTTCGAGTGTTACATCAAACACAATTTTCCAGCATAGAGCTACAACACTTGTCATCAGTGGCATCAGTGTCATTGTAAGGATCTGAGCTGCTGCCGCCACTACCGACCATGTTCTGTTTCTGTACTGATTATAACCCTAATCTCTAAAACAAGACTTGTTTTATTCTTTTTATATTCATCATTGGCGCCATACTACAAACAGTCTAAACCTGAAACATAAGAATTCAAATGAGATATGGCAAAATTAGAAACAAAGAGTCCTTAAAAAGGAAATGTCATTAACAAATCACAATAGCAACAAAAGCTATTCTAGAAGTTTTTTTGAGCAGATTTTAATTATCATTCTTAGTCATGAAAAGAGGCTTGTTCCTCAAATTACTAATTGAAACTGACAGTGGAAAAGACAACTGTTCCTTTCAGAGTCTATTAAGTCCTATTCACTCTCACTTCAGTAAGTACTGTGTGTCAATATTACTATACGACTGCACTGCGTGTGTTGATTTGTTCCTACTTAGTGCATAATTACACTTGTGGGTTTGCTGAGAGGAACTTAATTTGATTGTTCTGCCTGTCACTCAGTATGAAAAAAGACAAATATGAAATGACGTGTTTGAGGTTGTTTGATTATTGGCTTCGGTCGGACATAATTGAGGACATATTTTTCTGAAACTCAGCGTTGTGGCTTTCGGTCCCTACCTTGCCAACTTTTCAACCACAATGTTACTGTAATGCATCTTTAATACATCTCTGCGCAAGTGGTTAGCTTTGTTTTGGACAGTGTTTTGTTTTCATGCGGCATCTGTTTTTTTCCTGAGGTATCTGACAAGGCTTTCCTGTCGTGTCTGCTCCAATAAAGTCTGCTCAAACACAGACATGGATTCCAAGGGCTTATGGGCCAGCGCTGGACCCACGTGTCTGTGCCTCAGGCTGTGTCATGCATGATTGCCTACATGATGCCTACAGGAGATTTGGAAAGAAGAGGCATCAAAACACAGTACAACAATCTGGCAAGGCTTAACCCCACACCTAGGGAGATCTGAGGCATGAGAGGAAGAACGCTCTGTCTGTCTCGAGGTCTCCTCCTAGGTCCTTGCTGATGAGTCAGTCGAAACGCTGGCAGGTTTCCAGGAGCCAATTTTACCACCCCTCAAGCCCCCAAAAAAACACAAACTGATCTCCTCCCACCACCACCAAGGTTGGCTCTGGGCAGCAGTCTAGCTGAAGGCAATGCCCTGATCAAGCATGGTAGTGGTCTACGCTCAGACAGGGATATACTGTAGGCTATACACTGCAGTCTGGGAGCCACTGACCTTTTGTTAACTTGACTGATGGGTTTATACTTTCTCGACACAATATAATTGCTGACAACTCCATCGGATATACTCAGAAACACGGCAGACAAGTGTTTTTCTTTGCTCAAAGTTGCTTAGAGTATACTTAGTGTTTGACAAGTGCAGCAACATGTAGGTGTGCAGACATCGATCTCAAGATTTTTCCGCCCCACTGGGTTTAACTGGGATTTTATTTAAAACCTGTCTTCTTGTCTTATCACTCATACTATCCTCATCCATTTTAAGGAGACAGTTATACACGCAGTGCGCAGTGCACCTTTTGCTTAAATCGCATTCCTCCACAGTCTGACCCATATGAGCCAACCCACTTGATGGAAAGCCCCACAGGCTGTCAGAGGGATACAGATAACATCACCCCACACCCTTGCCCTCATGCCATCACCCCAGTGCTAACCTCCGCCTCCGTGGCCTAGAATCTCTGCCTGGATGTCTGCTCCACATTGCTGCAGGCGAGGACACTTGGCGAATAAGCCTGCATGGTGAAACCCGAGGCCAGGGGTCACTATGAGCCAGTCCAGAAGGCATGTATGACACCCCCACTGTCAAGACCCCTGTAGTGTTTGGTTTTCACCACATTACCAACTCTGGCCATGAAGGGCAGATAGCATCGATAGATAATGCGATTTGTATTTTATAACCTGTATTTCTGTTGTAACGTGGTTGGAAAATAAAAGTTTGAATGTTGCAATTTTGAAATTAACAAACATACAACAAAGGAGTTGATGCATATTTTATTTTCTTCCTATCAGTGGGAGCTGAATGCTTCTTTGTGTTTTCTTCCTAACGTTGAGGCAGTCATTGCGAACACGCTGTACATGATAGAGTCACAAAGTGATTTCAGTCTCTAGCAGCATGTGCTAAATGATTTCAGTGGCTGCTATCTTTTTAAAACGTGAAAAATAGAAGTCAATCCAACTCACCAAATTTCTCGACAGTCAAAATGAAGTTTTCTCAGCAGGTTCGCACTGTATGTTTCTACGCTGTGAGTTTTAGAAATTGTTGTGCGTTATCAACGCGCAATGCTTTTGGTTTACAACCTGCTCCAGTCTTTTTTAAGCATATTGTTTTAGGAAATTAACTTGAGGCTCTTTTCCACACCGTGGTAAAGGCTCATTAAACAACCCAGATGGTGCTTTCTAGTGGCATTCTAATAATAGCACAGTGTTTTAGTTATGATCACCCCGAAGGCCTCTGCGCCTCTTCGGCACATCTTCCCTCTGTCACACACACTCATGCTCACACCCTCTGCCCCTGCTTTGACAGGCTGAGCGGAACAATAACCACGTGCCAGCTGATGCATGATCCATGGGTTTGACCTGCTGACCCCAACACACATTGTTACAGCCTGTTTACATTGTGCAAATTGACAAATGTTTTCATGGGGGCCTTTTAACTGGCTCCCAACGAGTTTCTGACATGCTCGCTTCATCCTCTTCCTCTCCCTTTTCTCACTTCCTCTGCGACGAGTTCATCCTTCCTTAAGATTAGTAGTTAGCTGAAGATCGCATGGAAGGACTGCGGATGAAGAAGAGAAGGAAATGCAGGCGGTAGAAAGAGCGCATTTGTATTCTGGTCTGTTCTTAGACATTAGGAGGGCATCAAGGTGCAAATATGAGTCAGACAGCTCTCATAATGAAAGAATCGAGACGCATTATGAAATAAGTGGAAGTGCCCAATGAAGAGAGACGCAGCACTAGCTGCTTTGAATTCCAATTACAGAGACCGATGGAGAGATAGGTGCCTTTTAATGTCTCTTGAGGTGTTATGGGGCTCGGATATGGAGACCGAGCCTCACATAAGGTCAGTGTGGCAGAGGTTGGCAGGTCATAGAAAATAGACTCAGGCCTCTCCACTACATCAAAATGAGGAGATGAACCTGCCACCCTCAAATAGATGAATACATACCTATTCAGCTATTCCCCCTTTTTTCTCAGTCGTGAGATGTCTGCAGTTTCTCCACAGAGGGGTGGCAGGGGTGATAGGGAGTGGCAAGGACCACTATTGAGAAGAGTGGATTATCTCATGAAGGGAAATCAATTAGAACGTTACGGTGGACTGTGAACATTTATCCATTTAGCTTGACCACTATTGAATTTCCATGATGGGCTTTGACTGTTCAGAGGGAGAGATCAGAGTTAATGGCGATTGTTCTGCACTCCTCCAAATGTATTATCTGCCTTATTCAATGAGAGACACTTCATCAAACCAGAGAGAGCCCTGCGGCCTATTGATAGATGGGCTTTGTGTGGGGTTTGAAGAAAAAAAAGATGAGGCATGGGGGTTGAAGGCTGAGGGGAGAAATGGGAGGGAGTGTGGGGTTTTGAGCGAGGGAGGTGGTGGTGGTGGGGTGTCACAGATGTCCAGCCCTTTGAAAGAAAATTAAACAAGTACCTCATTAGCCAACGCTCCAGTGCTCCCTGGAGGTGGCCACTGAGCCAGGCTTTTTAATGAGCTGGGAACTTAAATGCTGCCAAAGTTTACCCCGGCCTTGCCTTTCTCTGTTAGGCCACTGGGAAGAGCCGTGCCCTCCCCCTTCGCCCCTGGTCTCCTTCACCCCCCACCTCACCCCGGCCCTCCTCTTCCATTGAGGGCCGCTCATGCAGAGGAGAGAGAGGCACCACGCTGATTCCCTGCCTTTCAGCTCCGGAGAGGGGATAATGCTGTTTTTGTACCACGCATCCAGAGGAATTATGTGCGCTAATTTGATTAGGGGAAGATTTGATTAACTGGAAAATGAGGGCTTTGCTTAGACTTTCACACGCTTAATTTATCCCTTGCAAAGCAGACGCAACATTGTGTCATGAAACTCAGAAGGCATATGAGAAGCCCATTCACCAGCTAGATGGCCCTTTCAGACTCAACAATATCTAGGACTGCCACGGTTCAAATTTGGATAATCAGTTTAGAGCTTTTTGCCTGGCCTCAGAATACAAATTGCATTTGGCATTAACAGTGAAAAGGTTCAAAGGATAATGAGGTTAATGTAGCAGGGAATTGAGCTAAGGCAGAAAAATTTCAGAAGAAAATGCAAAAACTAGTGGCATTGTTGCATGTGTTGGATGTGAGGGTTATTTTCCCTTTCTGTGATTGATGTTTGTTCTGTGGTTGCTAGGATATTATGATGTATCGGTGGCAAATGTCAATCAAAGATACAATATGTCAAACACAGTGTAGAAATATTAGAAACTGTAGCAGCGTTTAAACACATATGCACTGCATGTGCATTTACATTTCTGTGCAGAGTGAAAGGACCATTATTCTACAGTGCTTTTGAATTCATTCAGTGGTTTTTGCTTGTCTCTATGATCCCTTTGTATACTCTGGAATGGCCACAGGGACTGAAGGAGCTGGATGCTTTGTTTTTGCTCCTTTTAACATGCAGCCATGAAGGTCATATTACTGCGCGGTGATGATTACATTTGAATGAAAAGCGACTTCTTCTGGGAGAGAGAAGAAAAAAGAGCCACAGGCGGGCTTGATCTTTTTTCTGATCTAAAACCCTACACTGAGTGACCTTCCCCCCTGTCTGGCTGGATCTGCGGTTGGCGGTTCTCTATTTTAAACAAATAGCTCTTTTATTTTACACAGGGATTGCCTGGATTACCTTTTAATAAGGGCTTAGCCACTCTCAGCACAACATCTCAGGCCCAGTGCGGGGCTGGCCGGCACTAGCCCAGCCCATAATTATCCAGAGCAAACTAAAGGCCCACGTTCCTTCAAGAGCCCATGTGAGCTGTCTGATTTTTTTTTTTTTCCCTTGTTTTTGTCATCTGTCACACCACCATTGTGGAAGCTTTGAATTGGGACTCTGTGGAAGCCAAGAATTTATCTTTTAAAACAAAAAACAAGAGCAGAGATGAGAGAGAGAGAGAGATGGATGGGGAGCAAGAGAGGGATGGAAAGAGAAATGTGGAAACTCAGACAGATGAGCTGTCTCCTGTTGGACTTCACTCCATCTTCCCCATCTGTTCACCCCAGTTTTAATTAAATCTACTGAGATGAGGATTTTTCCCTCTCGTGCCACCTATTTCCCTCCTCGTTCCCCTCACGCTGCTTCGATCCCATGCTGTACTTGAGTGCAGGTGGGTTGATGCCAACGTCCACTCATCTCCCCACCTCGCTGCCAGCTGCTAATGAGAGTGAGCCAGGGTGGCGCGAGGACGTTGCCAGCTATTATGAGCTGTTAATGAGGAGCATTCGAGAAAGGCCCTGGCCTAGGCCTGCTGCCATCAGCTTCTGCAGCCTTTATCTCCTGCACACAGACACACGTACTGTACACATACAAACATAGACAATTTTGTTACATATGCATGCATTCAGTCTGCTAGCAATGAAATTATATTTCTGGCTAAATTAATGAATGAATGGTTTTTTGACACCTCCAGAGACAATGTACATACACACCTCAGTGCATAACAGAAAGCAGCATATTTTAATGAGCTATTTCCCAGGTGATGTGCTCATGTTTGGTTGGCTAACCTCACACAACCTCATGCAGGAGTCCTCTGTTCTTTGCTATTGACACGTTCCTGGCAGCCTACTCTCCTATTACCATAATGGCCTTCACATCTAGTTCAGTTCTCCGGGCCAACCCCCTGTCAGCCATCGCTGTGCACTTCACCTGCTCTTGGCCAGGAAAGAGGTTTCCACTGAACCTGTTGGCCGTGTGACTGAAAGGGCAGGTTGTGGCAACGCTGTAAGCACATTCTCTCCTTCCAGGTTGGCACGCGCCCCTAAAGCCTTAGCCTGCTCTGGTGGCAAACAGCAAAGCCGTAACTCCCAGCCGATCGAAAGCACAAATCTTCAGTGAAGGAGCCCTCCTCCTCCTTCTTTGGTGTAGTTAGTTCTGCTCACTTTAATCCCACCAATGTGTTCTGTCACTTCAGTTTGCTTTAGGACTTCAGGAGCTATAAACACTAATAATTTGAAGTAATAGTATTAGTTTTGTTTAAGGATGCTTGCCTTTGCACTGCATTTTTATGTCTGCCAATATCAAATAATGTAGCTTTTATCCGATAGAGTTTGCCCCTTCACTCACTCCAAACAAGTGCAAACAAACATCTCTTGGCCTTGTGCTTTCCAATTCACTTCACTGCCTCACTCTCCTATTGATATTAGATTTTCTTGTCTCTTCTTGCCTCTCTGTTACTTCACCTTTTACTGCGTTCTTCTCATGCTCTGTGTCTTTTCCTTTGTTTCACCAGCCTACGCCAAAAACAGCCCTCGCACAGAGGCTTGACGCTCACTTAGCACTGGAGTTCCTAGCACTTCATTCGTTTTAGCACCACCTTGGGTTAAAAAAACAATCACATCACACCTCTGAAGCTGAGGACACACTTTTTGGACGCACTTTTTTTTTTTTTACGCTGGTTGAGAAAGCAAATGCTGTTACATTATGTTGTGTTAAAGCTGCAAATCTTCAGTCCAGCGTCACTCCGCTGTAATTCTTTCGTTTTCTGAGTGATTCATTGAACTCTGGTATCATGAGGATTAAGACACCAGACTTGAACCTAATCCTGGTCCATGTCTGGCTGGAAAACTTGTTGCATGCCATTCTAGGGTTGGGCGATATGTCAAAATTTTCTAACTGGCTGCCATCAGCCCAACGACCGCCGGCTGCCAATATATTTACACAATAATAAATGTTCTGACTCCAAATCAACCTCTTGACCTCATCATACCATATGTAAATATGCCTCACTGTGCATTTTTGTTTTGGCTGCACTCGCTTCATTAATATTCTAGAAATCCTGTTCGAAATGTTATAAACGTTTTCCTGGAGCTTAGCTTGACAATCCAAATTTGATGTCTTTTACTACTTTTGGATCTTTAGTTGAAATTCAAATAGTTTGCCCAGTGGGCTTTAAACAATACTTGGCTGCACCATGTGAATTTGAATTGATGTAACTGTCAAAAGGTCTGAAGGTTGGGGCGGTGTTTAGCTCAGTTGGTAGAGTAGCCGCCCCATGTGCGGTGGCTCAATCCTAGCTGCTGAAGCCCAGGGTTCGAATCCGACCTGTGGCTTATTCCCGCATGTCATTCCCCGTCTCTCTCTCTCCACACATTTCCTGTCACTCTTCAGCTGTCTATATCAAAATAAAGCTTGAAAAGGCTAAAAAAAAAGAAGCTCTGAAGGTTATTTAAGCGCACTTTTTCTGCTAAAAATCGTTCACTACTTGGCAAATAACCACAGGAACGGCACATCTGTACTTCGGAATTGCAGTAAAGTAATTAAAGCCAATTTGTGCCGATCTGGTACAGGCTGCAAGCAGCATTCTTGTCACAACTGTTATGTCAGTTGGCGGCAAAGCTGATTTTTCCATGGTGGTGATTAATATCAAGTCTGACACGACAGGAGGAGAGATACTTCACTGCAGTGACAATAAAACAAGTGTTTTCATCATTCCACAGACAGGCGCCCAGGGCCAAACAGCTTGCATGTCACATGATCACAACAGCCAGATTATTGGCTGTGGGTGCCATAGTTCTCTCAGTAAACTCTACACTTGAGCAAAGTGTTGGGCTTGTAGTATATAATTAAGATGTTGACAGAAATAAGTGCTTGTCTTGTTAGTTTCAGACATGAACTGACAAGGAATGCAACAATTTACTCTTTGTATTTCAGCTTTTTTTTTTTTTTTGGGAAACAGCAATAGCACGGTGTTCGTCTGAAATAAAAGACAAGTGGACGACCGCGCTAATGCTATCACTGCACGCATAACACTAGCTCTAGTTGCAGGGCAGGATCTGCTGTGTTTACACAAAGGATGTGTTAAAACTCTGAGCCCCTGGGCTTTTTTTTTTTTTGTACCTTTGGCTGAATAGAAAGTTAAAGCCAACACTTTTTCATATCAAGGGAAACACTCCATGTTTACAGGCATTGGACTGTCAAGGCCTTTCCACTTTTCTCTCTCAGTGTCACTTTTAAGAGCTTTTTCTGTGAGAATAAGAGCTCTTGAATATAAGCATCAGTCCTCTTTTGATGAATGATTTCTTTTTTTTTTTCCTCAGAAGGGTTTCTTATTTACTTCTGGGACATGTCTACATGTCCAACAGAGAAAAAAAAAAGTGAGGAAGGAGTATGCAAATATTATTATTCAGCGAGGGTGGAAATTAAAATAATGTAAACAGTGTCTGTGAGTGTGAAAACACTGGGCTGTTCCAACATGGTTAGCCAGTTTACATTTGTTTGCCTGTGGGCTTGCATTTTCAACAAATCTAGCACACATTGTTTGATGTGTTCAGTTTCCACACTGCAAAAAAGCTAAGGACCATTTGAATTCTGACATTCCACATAACTCTGCCGTTCGTGCCCCACAAGTCTTCTTTCACTCACTGCTTTTGTGCTTTCCGGGAGTTTCTATTTTTTTTCTCCCGTGGTGTCCTTTTCAAAGTGGATAATTGACAACAACAGCGGCATGAAGTCCAAACCGAGGCTCATTCCAGCTTCAAAGCTTCCTCACGTCCAAGGAGCTCAGACTTAAAGCCCCTGCGCTGTGTCTAGGCAGCTTCAATTCCTTTCACACACGTTGGGAATCATTGATTCTTTAGTCGATTGTTCTAGTCTAGTCATTGGGAAAAGCCTTGCCTGTTTCGTCCGTGTGTGCAGCTGTGAGTCTGTGTGTATCTGTGTCTGTGTGTGTGTGTGTGTGTTCCTCTGTGTAAATGAGTTCCAGCTAGATTTAGTGGAGGGTTTTAGTTCTAGGCAAGGCTGAGCCCATGGCACAGCCAGAACAGGTTGAGTTTCAAAGGGGCTTATCAGGGGAATTAGGCAAGCCTTTGGAGTTTGAGCATAGCCTAATTCCTGGTGACCTTTCCCTGGCTCTGGTTTGACTTTTTGTGGTGATCAGCAAGTGCTCTAACAAGCTTTTCCGTCTGTGTGGCTGGGGATTACTGTGGAACAGCCGTGCCCTCCCCTGCACTCACAAGAAGCCATCTGTGTTGGAGGGAGAGAGAGAGTAGGTGAGAGAGAGAGAGAGAGGGAGAGAGAGAGGGAGAGAGAGCGAAAGTGAGCAGAAGTAGGCAATAGCCTGAAGGGGCATTGTCATGCCTGTCTGTGTGTTGGTGAGGATTCTGCGCTTGTCAGAGTCTCCTTTTGTGACAAATTGGTATGTTTTGTTCTGCCATTTTAAACTGCCAGACACTGACAAGCCTTTCAGCCCATTATTCAAGCATTTATGGACATTTGAATTATTTTTCCTTCTCCAAAGGGGACTCTGTTACTTTATTTTATTTTTTCTGGAATATCGTCTTATATTCATTATTCGTTACACCTTCTCTTCGGCACAGCGACTAGGATTATCATTACTTACATAAAGGGCTTAAGGTGTCTGAGGTAAGTGTACACTTTGTTTCATCATTATTTTGAATCACCTTTCATTGGACCTGATGGAAATAATTTGGCTCGTATGAGGCAAGCATCAGGTGCACCAATCTTTCCCCGATGGCTTTCTGAATGTAGTGTTTATTAACACACAGCTCTTTATTCAACATCATTATTAAATAAGTAGAGAGCATACGTACAGAGGAAGCATATGGTTTAATCAGGCTTTATGTCTCCTTTTTGTGTTTCAATACAACAATATGCAAATGAGATGTTATGTCATCTGATTGCATTCATTATACTTCCACAGATGATCTTTGTTCAGAAGCCCCTGCTGTGTTAACAATTGAATTGATTGCATTTAATCAGAGCACTTCTGAATTAATTATGGAAACAGAGAATGTCACATCACTTGTAATTAAACAGCAGATAGCTTGTTGACTAAATGAAAGAGATAGCAATGCTTATTTTACTCATTATACTAGTACGTGGAATACTCAAGTAAGTCGGCGCTTCTCTGTAGGTCATGTGTAATTGTGAGCACCGAGAAAGTTGACCGTCAGTCCGCTTTTTCTGAGCTTCTCATTGAACCCAAACAGAGAGCCATCAGCTGTTGCACAGTTGTTCTGTTTTGTATAGTGCAGAAGTTGGATTCATTAATTTACTTTACCCACTGTTCCCATTTAGTGGTGTGCATTGTGGCCTTTATTGTAGTTTTTTTATCCAAACTTTTGATGTCTCTATTCTCAAGTTGACTGGAATATTGTATTCATCCATATGAAAACAATATACACATATGTTTTCTGAATTGGGTTTAGTGAATCAATGTCCCAAAGTTTTGGGTAGAGAAGAAGCAAACCAGACGCCCCTAAAACTACTACAAAAATGAATGGATGATGTGCCGCATTGGTATTTAAAGGTGTTCAAGATTGTAATGGGATTTACTGGTAGAATATGGAATATAATGTTCATAAGCAAGTTTTTATTAGTGTATAACTACCTGAAAATAACAACAGAAATAATAATAGGGTCTTTTGTGTCTTTTAAAGTAATTAAAGTAGTCAAAGGCCATATCTAGAGCCAGTGTCCGCTGTGGGCTACTGTAGAAATATGTCGGTTCAACATGGCGGACTCACAATGTCTGTAAATTATAAAAGGCTCATTCAAAGGTAACAAAAACAGCAATTCTTAAGATGATTATACACTAATGAAAGAATACTTGCGAATATTTTATTCCATTTATGCCATCATTTGTAAATAGAGCCCCTAAATCTTACACACTAGACCTTTAAAAAAAATGAGTCTAGACTTAAACTGTCTTTCTTTGGTCTTTGGCATTTTGGTGAATTAGTATCTGCCCCATACTGTACATGTGTGTCACCTGATAGCCCGGCCAGAGCACACTGAACAGTCTAAAACTGCTGGTGTATCCCTTTAAGAAAGCTCCATGGGTACAGGGGTGGGCAGAGCCTCATCATCATCATGCAGGAGTCATCTGGGTAGCCTCTCCTCCCTCTCTACTGCATTATCATAAAAAGTGATTTAGGACTGATTGATGCAAATGGCCCTCTGTTCTTTTCTATCATTAACGGGCCCTTCGCCGTGGCCACAGGCGGTGATTAAAGCTGTCATTTCCAGCTACTCATTAAAGGAGCGCACCAGGCCATGGGAGGGATTCGGCGAGGGCTGGAGAGGAACAGAGAGAGAGAGAGAGGGAGGAAGGAGGGAGGAGGGAGACAGAGTAAAGGAGGAGGAGGAATGGGGCATTTTTCTTCCTGAAGAAGTGCTGTCTATTGAAACTACCTTTTAAAAAAAACAAAAAACAAAAAAAAAAACAGGCCCATGCAGTATTTTCATAATTGTTGTATTCCCCCAAGTCTGGCTAAGACAGAGGGAAAAATCTGTGGTCAAAATCCATTATAATAGCATCTTTTATGATTCCCCAAATGCTTTTTTAGTTTAGGCTGCCAGTGGGGTTGCTTATGAAAAAAGCAAGCAATAACAAGCGACAGTAGGGTTCAAATCGAAGTCACTTTACAGTTTGTATTAATTTTCACAATTTTGTATGGAACTAGGAAAAAGTTATGACGCACATAGACGGTAAAAAAATCAATACGACTCTGTTTAATATTTCTCTTTTGCTGCTGGCTATAAATCACAAACAATGCTCACAAAGAAAGTGAAACTGTTGACAAAACAACCACAACAACCCCAGATACTGAAGTGTGTCTGCAGCCACCCCATGAGTCCTGGCAAAGACATTACTCTGTGTGGCTCACACATACACTTGAACATGAATGTGAGTGTGTTTGTGTGTGTGTGTGTGTGTGCTGCTTGCCGATAGGAACCTTATCTACTCTAATGGGGGGGTTCTTGGCTGTGAGGTAGTGAGATGTGAAGCTCCAGCTGAGCTCTCCTCTGCAGGGGCCTACAACACCACCATGTCCTGGGGACCTGCGCTAATGGCCTGGGGAGCTACTGCTATTGTGCCCCCACCCCACATACAAAACCCCAAGCCCCCCCCCCTACATCTCCTTTTAATCTTTCAGCATGATTCAGTCTCCCTCAGATCACAAGCTGGGATTCTGGTCAAGGGGTGCACATGGCTTATAGCAATGGGACTGGGGGAGGTTTGAGGATTGGGGAAGACAATGAAAGGAGGAAGATGTGTTTTCTTAGTGGTGAGGCACCAGGGTACTAAGCTCCGATCAGAAAGGTCCATCGATTGACATAATTCTGCAGCAAAGGTTTCCTGGTGCAAGATGTGATACTCTCTCCAGAACCCACCGCGTTAGCGTACAGGGAAATGCTGCTGAAGGTTAGTCCCTCCTTCTAGCTGCTGGTTGATCTCCGAGTAAACGCTCTCCCCCGCTGCATTCCCCACATATGCCAATGTTCTCACCGCACTGCATCTAATATTATCCGATGCACATGCGAAAAGTGGAAAAAATGGATCACCGGTTACATTAATGGGGACAAGCTTATCAGGATGTGTGCGTCGCATTGTGGAACTACTTACCTTTGACCTCTCCCAGCGGCTCATAGTGAATGCAGCTCGCTTTTCTTTCATCAGGACAGTGGAGTGGATGAGTGAGTCAGTATTGTAGTAGTAGCAATTAGCTGCCAGATGAAAGCCCATTAAATACTAGCCAAAGGCAAACAAGCATGACTATTTAAGGGTACATTATAGGTAATGTAAAGGCTTTTTGCAAAGCAATCTGCTGACATCACTCACAACTTGCACATAGACAATTGTTTATAAAGCACAGCATTCAGCTCTGTTTAATTTCTCCAAATGATTCTGAAAATCATTATGTCGAGGTGATCTGGATGTAAAATTTGCCATTTTCAAAGACACAAGAGCCCAAAAAAACCTCTGTTCTTTTGGAGTAATGCAGTTGTACCTGGGCTTATTGTCCATTAAATCAAACTTTATTTTTATGAAAAATGCTTCCATAATTGCGTTTTTTAAGAGCTGTGTGTAGGCATGCATGCATCTGTGAAGGAAAACCACACCAGCATTGTCTATTGGGGGCCTAATGGTGCAATTAATTTTGTTCCGTCTGTTCTGGAGACTTTTAAGGAAAATGGATTTTTTTTTTCTTCCTCCCCACTTGCTCTCTAAACTGGTTTTAATGAAGAAGATAAAGTGGTTCCTTGGGTGTCTCATAGGCTCCCAGCATTCAGTTCATTTGACATTATTCTAGTGCAGCTGAATGGAGCAAACAGCCTGCCTCCTCTTTGGCTCCATGTTGACAAGCCAGCAGCTCCCTCCGAGGGCTGCTGTAATGAGGAACTATCTCACTCCCAGGATTAGAAGCTATACAGTGTAGGGGCCATTACACAGTCAGCATTGGTAAGAGGAAATGGAAGGACAGAGACAGGCATCCATCCTCCATTTGCAGCCTTAACCCCACCTTAACATGGATTATGTCATGTGTCAAGTCATGCCACACTGCTGTTCCAACCTTATCTGCAGTGGGCTTAAGCTCTCAAGGTGCCCAGACAGCTGACAGTGGCATTATTACTCTCTAGAATATGCCTGCAGGGCCCACCTCTCTGGGGAGGTTCTGCCTCCAGACTGTGGTACCCACTGAGGGGAGGGGCTGACAGGGTCTTTTTGACTAGTCTCGCTCCCTAAGGACCACTCAGGAATAAATTAGCATGGCCGCAACCCTTCTGGCATAATGTGTTTGGACATAAGGGAGGTGGCTCCACCCCTCATCCCCTCCCAGAGGACTAGTATGCTCACTGCTCAATCTTATCTTTGTTGAGTATTAAAATACATGATTGCACCTCCGGGGCATGCACGAAATCTGTCCTTTTGTGAGCGTTCATCTTTGCAATCATAGATCATAAACTCTGCAGCTGAACCGTTCCAAAGCAAGATATTGTTTGTAGTTAATAAACATAAACTAGTTGATCTTGTAAAAGTTTTTTTTATTGTCTCCAGAGCCATTTTCCTTCTGTTTGTTTGGTGGCTGAATGTGATCCAAGGGAGGAAGGGGAGGCATGGAGTATGAGAGCAAGAAGGAGAGAGTGGCTTAGGGTAAGACGTTAAATCCCCGGCTAAAACACATAGCCCTCAGGTGGTGCAGCTTCGTAACCTCAGCCTGCTTAGTCTGATAAGAATGTTTCTTTGTTGTTGGCTGGAGAGTAATGCAGACTAGCTAAAGGCTACTAAACCGAGCTTTGAGTGTTGTTAATCAGTAGATTTCATCACCCTGTTGTGTATTCAGAACAGAAACAAAGTCTCTCATGGCTATGCCAGCTGAATCATGTTTAGCAGTCAAACAAACCAGTAAACAGATATTTTTGTTTGTGCGCTCGCAATGGTACCATCCTATAGTATCCACCTAAAGATATGCCATAGTCCATCAGTACAAATCCCCCTTCCAGGATGACACTGTCTGTGACCTCGAGCCAATATTAAAGGAACAGTTTCCCCGGAATTTGGCGTGGTCCATTCCAGCTGTTTTTATGTAAGTCAGACTCCCAGCTGCCAATGATTACTGCTGTGGACCGTGCCCGGAGCTTTGCCGACAGTCCCCTTTTGATTAGCAATTATGCTGAAAAAAGGCGAGGGGAAACTCAGACGCTCAGGAGAACATGGTTCCAACCTGTTTTTCCATTGAGTAAAGTTCTGTCAGGGCAGGCAAAGGTTACTGTGGTTCACTGGGGTCCGCAGCACTACTTGGCTTTGATTCTCCCATGCCGCCCAGATGTTGGGATTTGGCTCTGCACTGTTGCATATGGTTCCACTTACTCTCCGGGGGAGGAAAATAAATGGTTTGTTTTTCTATTGTGGTCTCACTCATTACGCACTTATAAAACCGGCTTTTGAAGATTAGAAACTTGTGCCTGCGTTGAGCCAGATATAAGCTGGCATGTTAGCATGGAATGTGTGGCTTTTCTTTTTAAGCTCATAGTATTTTTCCCCGAGTTCAGTTTTATACTAACAGGAACACAGATTAGTACCAATGCAGTACATCATCCATTCATTTTGGTTGTAGTTTTAGCTGTGTCTGGTTTACTTCTTGTGTACCCAACCTTGGGACATTGATTCTCTAAACCCAAGAATATTTCAAAGCCTGCCGCTTATATCCTTTGCCACATAAACCACTTATATAAATAGACAGGGGATGATAGCGCAATGAATGTTGGCTGACCAGATCCTGCTGAGGGATGTGATGACCTAACTGAGCATTAAGAGCTAGAATAGGTCAACAAGCTGTCAGTTTAGAAGAATTGTTTTAGATCCCGATATAAAATTCTTGATTTAGATAGCACCTTCAGAAATATCTCCATCACCAGTATTGATACTACAAGATGTCGAACTGCTGGAAGCGCACCAGGCGTTGCTCAATTGACCCCCACGACCTCACCCAGTATTATCTCCCGCTGGCTCAGTGAAGGAATTTCCATCTCTGTGTTTTCCTTCCAAACTGCTGCTTTCAACTTCTTTGGACTGACAACAACTTTGTTTTGCTCTCCGGTGTTCCTGCCTGTCCACAATAACTCGATCCCCACTCCCACAGTTTTTCTGAGCACTTAAAGGAAGTGTTAGTTCTGTTGGGTAGCAGGTGTTCCCAGCCTCGTCTGCCCTGACCTTTCGAGGGTTAGTCGTCTGTCAGTGGGTGTCAGGCCTATAAGTAAGACTCGGGTCAACCTTCTTACCAAGAGGTCACACACCATAGACACCATGAAAGGAAAAGAAAGGCTAAAGATGAGAGAGGGAGGAAGATTGACTAGTGAAGCCCTCCCCTCCGACACAAACCCTCTTCAGATTTCTTACCTTGGATTCTTTTTTTCAGTTCTTGAACAATGAGAGCACATCTGGCTGCTTCTATTCGGTTTTGTCACAGTTGTCCTTCACTCCTGAAAGACATTGCCTGGGAGAAAAACAGAAGCAAGACAGCCAGTGTTATTCTTTACTTTGGCTGCTCCCAAAAAAAAAGGACTCTTTGGACTGTGGAGATATCCTGGAGTACAGCTGGAAGGAAAGCTGTGTAGATCAATGTTAACATTACATGGGCGCAATCATTGGGGCGTTTGCAGTGACATTTAATGGAATGTAGACAATGTCATCAATATGTTCCTCATAACTCTTGACATTTGATACAAAGACAACAGAGAAAGAATGTGTTCTTTTACTCCATAAAATCTATTATTTCTAGACACCGGTTCTTTGATAGACGCCTTTCAGCCAAATTGACGTCTCCTCCTTTAAATCAGAGCGCCTTGTCAAAAGCACGGAGAGGAGGATAGATGTAGCCTATCTTCATTAAACTTCTCTAATTGGCTTTGTAAGGAATAATCTCCACATCTCTCCGAGTTCCTTGGTTGGCAGACAGGCTGCTTAACAGCACCGCTCATCTGTCAAAACGTCAGCCTGATCTCAAAAATGAAAGCGACACATGCCAGCAAGTTGTTCAACACTGTGTACAAACACTCCAGATCACACTCCAGTAGAAAGACCTGTCATAATCATATTTCAAGGAAATTAGATTTTATGTAAACACAACTGTCATGTGCAGTGTTCCTTGGAAAAGTTTTTTTTTTGTTTGTTTTTTTTCTTGGCTCGTAATCTTTAAAAGACCCCGAGCTCTGAATATAGGCACATTCCATTCATCACATGGCTTATCTGCTATTGTTGGTGAAACACTGACAGTATCCGCAAATTTTGAAGGCCCTGAAGCACTTGTGTTGTCAAATTGAAACGTGGGAAGCAGAATTGCTGCCCACCTGCGTAGCTCAAACGACGCTCCAGGGTCTTGCCTTGATGTGTGATAGAAGTGAGGCACCGCACAACCAAACAAAACATGCAGTGTGCCCTCTTCTGATTAGCAGACAGCCGCGTGAGCTTCCATGTCCTTCACTGAGGCCTTATGCGGTGACAAGCCCACACAGAGGCCCCGGTAAAATAACAATGAGCGACTTGCCAACTTGTCAGTCTATTTGCTCCATTTCCTGTCTTACGGCATTCTTTGTCTCTCCAGGCCGGACTGTATCCTGGAGCTTAATAGACTGTAGAGGTCTCAATTGAAAATGTGAATGTGCCTATCAGAATGTGTAACCTTGTTTGCCCTATGTATTTAACACAGGACATCTGAAGGCGATGGCTTGACCGAGGCATGTCACGGACAAATGAAAAGCTATTACTGGAGCAATGCCTTTGTGTGTGTGTGTGTGTGTGTAGCGCATTCGCGCATATGTGTGTGTTTGTGTCTCCCAGCCATCCCTCCAACTCCCTCAATTTTCAGCCAGTGCGTCAGTCCAAGCAGGAGTGACATGCGATGGCATTCTTTGTTTATCTACTCCAGGGCCACGCTCTTCGTGTCTCTTTGTGTCGCTGTCACCAGAGCAGTAAGCGCTGGAGGAGGGATGGAAACGCAGTAATAACAGTGGAGACGTGTTTGTTTGTCAAGACAGCTCTGGCTCTCCAGGCGAGGGCATCGCTGGATTCATGAAACATGACAGCTGTTTAGATAGGGAAGAAAACAGAGAATCAGCTTTCAACATCACTCTTAAAAAACCTGACACTTAGTAGTCTATACACTTTGTTATGCCATTTCAATGTAATATTTGTACGTCACTGGATTGTACGAGTACAGAGTAAACTCTTGACTGCGGCAAGGCGACGCAAGTTTTAAAGATGAAAGCTGCACAACTAGAGGTCAAGTTTTTTTTTTTCCTTCAGTGCCTCAAAAATTATTAATTAAACATTTTAATAAAGCAATAATTTGGCCCCACTTAATAAAGATAAAGACCTATTAAGTTAGAATGAACCGAATGGGTCATTAGGCAGCTGTGAACAGTAGTTAGCACGATTAGCATCAGCTCGCATTAGCATGTTCTGCAATTTCTGTATTATTATAATTTCAATTCACTTTTTTTAAACATATTTTAACAGAAAAGCCAATAAACGTACACCTCTTGAGAGGAGAATGAGTCAGGAGAAAGCTGTGTCTGCTCTGGATGCATTTCGTAGGAAGTCTCTCTGGCACAATATACAGCTACATGTCGTCTGTTCCAGACATCATTAGCCGTTTATGGGCATGTCAACTAATGGATTTGTGTTAATGCCTGAACGTAAGAATGATCCATCAAGCATTCAGACCCGTGAGGCCCCCTGTATGATTTCTCATTAATCACTATGAGTATGGCCCGGCTTTCAATATGACATTACACAGAGCTGCGCATGTCAGTGCTGTTTCCGGTGGAGGATGGTTCCATAGCTCTCTACATGCATGCAGCCACACAAGAGGGGAGAGAGAGGCCACATCAGGCACTTTGCTTTTAATGAGGATACTACTGAACACATGCGTTCCCCTGTCATTGCACTAAAGAGCTTGATTGCAGATGCCGACGCTTCCGATGACAAAAAACGACATCTGTGAACATCTGCTTTGGAAATTGAAGCTGGCCTTGGAACGGAACATTGACTTTGTTTTCCGTCTTCGTGGACCAATTAGAGGCTAACAGATTTACACAGCCGGATCAATCTGAAAACAATAACGCCATCGCTGTTATTTCTCTCATTTGATAGCAGTGTGGCTCCATTGTGCCCATTAGCATTACAGAACAGCAAGCCCCCTGACCTCTACAACATCTTCGCTCCATCTCATACATCCCTGGAGATGTTTTTTCCTTTAATCTAGAGAACACACAAGGCCATGTATGTGTATGGGAGCGAGTGTGCGTGCCCCTCCTCCCCTCCCTTTGCTTCTTCCTCTCCGGCATCCTTGCTACAGTTAATTAACAGTTATTAGTGTTAGCGCAGAGCACCGGATAAGATGTCACAAATCATCAAGTCTCTAGGTGCAGTTCCAGCAATTAAGAGCTCTGTCGCACCTTCCCTCTCCACAGTCATTTGGTACGCATCCAGGTTCCTTTTTAGACCTGAAAGCACTAATCAAATCATTTCTGCTCAGAGATTTTGTCATCATTATTTCAAGCCCTAACGACGTGAGACTCCCAACTCAGCACCTCCCCTGGCCCCAACTTCTGTCTGCAAAACAATGCAAAGCTACACTTTCTTCACTGCTGTTACCGGGAAATATTCAGAGCTTTTTTCCTTACTGAAAGCAACGCTGCTATTTAGGCTTTCCTATATCCAGAGATATACTGGATATGTACAGCTAGAATACAGTGCCCAGTCAGTGTAAGTGTTTAAGTGTTAGGAAAGGATGTGTGAAAGTTGGCAAGAGATGGAGCATCACATTAGCAGTGTTTAGTTGCTGATTTTAATGCAGGCTGTGACTTCTCTGCTCCGATCAATTTGTCATCCCTCTAAATGGAAGCTTAATTGCATCCGTCTGAAGTAAAGGGACCTTGAGCTGTGCTTCTTGTTGTTTTCAACACCTAGTCCTTGCCTGGGCTTTTATTTATTTGCTGTTTCTTTTGTGGCTGGTATAAGCTTTGGCCTCATAATGCTCTTAGCCAAGAATTGTAGTGCAGTGGAGTGCAGTTGCTCAACAATAGCAATGGGGAACTCTGTTGAATGAACAGTAGTTTCTTAATAGCTTAGATGTATCAGAATTAATAGCACCGCTCTTTGGAACTTCTGTGGAGATTGAAGCCATTAAAACAATTGTATGTTACAAAGCAACTCCGTTTTTTGTGGTGAAGCTGCACAGATTGACAGCCTTGATGATTAAAACCCCACAAAGCCTTAGTTATGTTTTTAGTTTTTATTTTGGCGTATACTGTCCAAGGTCTACACCGTGCGTTGTCTTGAATTCAGAAAGTCAACTGAGACAGGATGTGCATGTACACAGCAAATGGTTTAAAAGGCTGCATGCAGCTATTATATGTTGTTTTTAAGTGCTATCATTACTTCAAGATATGCATATCATTTGCTCTACTTGTATTTAAAGTAAAATGCCATAGTGATACTGGTTTATAGGCCTGTTCATTACCTACTCTCTACACAGTTTCTGGCTGTAGCACATGTGTATTTCATTTTTGTTTAATCGCAGAGTGATAAAACATAGAATTATAGTGATATAAAAAAAGAAATGGTGTAATGAAAAAAATATAACAAGAAAAAAAAAAAACCCACAGAAGCTATGCAACTTGTTAATTTGTGCAGATGAGCTCATCCCGTGGGGGAATATAAAAACATTTCATCCCAAAACAAAACAGAACAAAGCAAAACACAAGCAAAGAAACAATAAAATCAAGATGACAAGCTAAGAAAACTGATTTACATAATTGAATATAAAAGCCAGCAGAAATATTGCAGGAAACTGTACGACAGTATGAGTCTACAAAATGACAACAGGAATAGAAATAAAATCTAATCAGTAAACACCCTGACGCTGGAAATGTAATCATAGGGTAGGTTAGTATGATGAATTTAGTGCTGTGAATGTATCAACTATGGGACTTAATGATCCAAAAGCATGATAGGCCTGTTTCACAGCAGACATTCACAGGTATAACTAAAACCAGCATGCACAGCATCACAACTGGAACTAAATGGAACACAGCCATTATAAATGATATGAATTGATGGCTTTAATGAGACCTCCAGACTTGACAAACTCAGGTGAAACTAATGTCATTCATATAAGGTTGATGAAACTGAATACTGAGTACTGAGACACTGAAATGCAGTTTAGCATCTAACTAGAGTTTGTGCATACATGTATGTATAGGAATATATATAAACAAGTGTGGAGACATATATGTGAATACAAGAAGCTAAGACATATACAGCATGTGCAGCAGTTACACTCTGCAATTGCAGGTATAAGTGTAGCAATTATCTCGCACAGGTTATTTAGGCAAAGATATACTGTATACAATGTGAACAATATTACCAGTTTCAATAGAATGAGATGAATGTCACTATATATAGCTTGTGCAGTAGTTATAGTCAGAAATTGCAGGTCTAAGTGTAATTATACAGTGCGGGTGTAAGTACAAGTAATGAAATTGGTAGACAGGTGTAGACATACACAGAATAAACTGTTAGATTGGAGTAAACTATAGGATGAATATGTACAGGAGATAAAGTAGCATATGAATATGCTACTATGTAGCCTCAGCTTTAAAATACACTGTGTACTGAGCATAAGTAGTGCAGGTAAATGTGCAAACAAGGGAAGGAAAAACAGTTTGTTCCATGGAAGATATGGTGGCGAGGACGGGGAAAGAAAGGTGCAAGGTGACAGCTGATGGGGAAAAAGCTGCTGGTGAGCCTGGCTAGGATTGGAGTTGTTTCCTCAGATATGTGGAAGCTGGAGACACACTCCACGTTGTCCTGTTGATACAGATGGGGATGTGCACCAATGATGCACTATGATATCTTCTTGGTGTTTGGTCTTTTTAGTGTTGATGGCTAAGGGACCAAGTCACCAGGTGCTGGTCTTCCTCCCTGTAGTCCAGCTCATTGTTGTCGCTGATGAGGCAAACACATTTTTGTGTTTGATAATCTTCTCAATTACATTCATTTGTGCAACTATTATGAATATATATATACAGTAACTTGCTCAGTAGGAGTGTGAAGTCAAACATTTGGTTTTGTCTGGGGCATACTGTCAGCTTTGTTCTTGGCTTTTTCATGTAGGAGGCAGCGAGCATCCTTCATGATCTTCCGTGTCCAAATTCCTCCTCCCCGGGGCCGCCTCCTGTCAGGTGTCAGCAAAATAATCACAAGTTAACAGTTGTTAGAAATGACACGGGAGCTGCCATCGATCAGCAGTCATGAATCATCAGCTGAACAGAGGGAGACAGACAGACGGACAGATAGACAGTCTGCTTCGGGGGGGAAAAAAGCAAAGTGCAGAGGGTCTTAGCTCAGCGCAGACAGGCTGCTGATGTGACTGGACTAGGGTGTTGAATCTACCTGGTTTTCATTAAAGCAGAAGATGAGATCAGGGAAGTGAAGGAAGTATCCGTCTTCGCGTTGTGTGTGTACGTGTGTGTGTGTGTGTCCATGTGTGGTTTCATGCTCTGTGGCTGTATTAGCAACAATGATAGCTATCACTGCCGAGAAGGGTGATATCAGGCCTCACAGCTTCTAAGGGGCATTATTATCCTGGAGTGATCTGGACTGAGGGGTCACACACTGACACACAACCACACACACTCAAACACACACTCACAAAATAAGCTTTTGGCATCCTAGCAATAATAAATGAAACAATACTGGCTGTGTCCATACAAAATAAGGCTTTATATTATATATTGTTTATCCATTATATACACTGTTTGCAAGGGATGTTCACAATAGCAGGCACTCTTTAGAATATAACACAAGCCAATACAAGACTGGATGTGTGTGTGATGGCTTCTGCGAGGAATGAAATGCATTTTAAAGAGTCACTGTTCAGTGTTATCTCATCGCATCACAGACCAAATATTTCTTTGTCTAAAAATGGTTGAATTACGGCGTCTGCTTCAGTTCCACCTGCTTTGTGTCTCATCGGGAGTGTGACACCAGAAATTAAATGGTTAAATGGTCTTTTTAGACTCTGCAGTGTCCATTTCTGCACATAATATGTACATGAGGTCAAGTGCAGATGTGTTTTTTTCCCCCTTTGGTTCATGTACTACAGTGAGTATTCGCTTGAAAGGGCAGTGCATTGTATGTAGGCACTTATTATGTTGTATGAAAGCAAGCATTGTGGAGAAATTTTTGAGAGTGCAATATCACTGTCGGACTAGTGAGTAATATTTGCTGGCTAGTAAGTAGTAGTAGTAATGTAATCATAAAAAATACGTGTGTACAATTGTTCAGTTTTACAACAGCAAGCTCGCCGTCTGTCTTTCAGTCTTTTATTACACGAATCTCTCACCAACGAGTAAAGGTCAGTCCCAAATTTGTTCTTGTCAACGGCCTCTTGCTCGCTCACTCTCCTTTTCTCTTCTGTCAACATCCTCTTCAGTCTTTTCGCCTCTGTCATTATGTCCATAGAGGCAGCTGGGCCCAGTTACATTGCCCGCGTGCCCAGCTCCGGTTCTGGCGCGACACCAGCTCTGCTCCTCTGTCAATATTCCCCCGCGTGCCGAAGCCTGAAAACCTCCTCGTTCTAGTGGTCCAAAATGCCTGTGGTACAAACACTAACACTCCTCTGTGCTCTGAGGTCACAGTCCTGACAGCTTGGCTAACAAACTGAGCTAAAATGAGTTAACAGTAGCTATAGTTGGCAGCAATTTATTTTACTGTCCGTCACGACACTCCAGAAAACACTTTTTTTCCATAAAATATGATCTAGTTTCACCAAAATAAGTGAAATAGTTGGTGGCGTGCAAAGAACTTACGTAGTTCTCGCAAGAGATCATACTCAGAGCAGAAAAATGACAGAAGCACACGTCAGAGTAGATTAAAAATGACTTAAAATCTGTTAATTCGTGGTAGAAAAGTTACATGATGTCGCTTTAAGGGGCTCGTGGTGGATGCACAGATCTGTCTCATGATCAGTGGTCGAGCTTCTGGCCGGCAGTTTAAGCTGCTGGCAGAAGAGAGCAGTCACCTAAATCCCTCTCTGAGTAACACGAGCACATAAAGACACAGAGAGAGTTTTATATGTGGCCAAGTAGCAGCCTTCAAATGGGCATATGCTGTGCATGTTACAGATTTACTACAACCCCACTGCAGCATAGACATAATTATATGGTTTTCTATGATTAGTTTGTCCGAGCTTTGTGGCTGTTGGTTTCTATGTAGAATACACTGTGACCATCATAGCTGCTGTTATAATATAGCAACTATCCAATCAGGTGTGACTTTGACAACTTGAACACAAAAGAAACAAAATGTTCTCATTCAACTCTAATACTTTTATTTCCAGCAGTCTCCAGCAAGAGTTTCGACTTTGACGAAGCAGCCATCACAACTGACCGACCCTGCTCTCATCAGCTTCTGCTTCAGTTGTGTGACAAGGGCTCCTTTTGAACTGTGACAAACTGTGTTACCTCTGTGTCTCATCTGTCTGATTCTCTCCTCTTCTTCACCCCTTCAGTATCTCTTTTTTTTCTGCTCTCTCCTGTCCTGGTCATAAAAAGGATGCAGTCAGCATATGCCAACCAAAATCTTAAGCATTTCATGATGTGATCATCGTAAGATTTCCACTTTCTTCCTATGCTTATTTCATGTTCCGCATTTATATCGCAGTGACTGCATGCTAGCTAGACCGGTGGTTCTCAAACTGGTGTGCCTTGTAATTATTTATGATGATTTATAGCTATAATCATATGTGAAGGTCCGCCTTGGAAATACTTGTTTTTATAAATGGTATGCACTTGTGGCAAAAACGTTTGAGAACCAGCGACTTAGACTACCTAGTTAGCTAATGAGCCCTCTTCTTCAACGACCTGAGCTCGTAGATGAGGCGGTAAAACAGGAGACAACTCCTCCTGCACCTCGTCTGCACCTTGTCGCCTTCCTTCTGTCTTTGCATAGTGAATTAGCTGGCTATCTACCACCTAATGCCAACAATGATGAGCCCTGTAACCGGTGCACTCTCTCTCGTATTCACACAAAATATGCCCATGCCATATAATGAGAAGTAGATCTGCTGATTAAATCACAAACAGGGGACCCAATGAAATGCCAGGTTAAGCATCATCGTATGAATATGGAAATATTTAGATATATTTGTCAGCAAAGTTACTTTATCACCGTGGTTCATGCAAACTAAGTAACCCAGAGAAAGAAAGAAAACCCCACATTTACTCAATATCCCACCTGGATAGACTTCCACAAGTCTAAAAGTGCTGTTCTGCCCCCACCCTCATCCTGTTTAGGCTCATGGCTGAAGATGGATGACTTCATTTTAAATGCTCCCTTTCTGTCTGTCTGTCTGTCTGTCTCTGATGAAGGTCTCATCAGAGGGTTAGTCAGACACTGAGGGAACGGTTTCATTTTCCCCTCATTACAGCAGGCACTGGAGAATCACCGAGGCTTCAAAGCTGCTTGATTGCATTATCAGGCATTTGGTGTAACACAGGCGTAATCTATGCCATGTGACAGGGGAGCCGGGCCAACATTACAGCACTGGGCTGGATGGAGAGAGAGAGAGAGAGAGAGAGAGAGTGGACGTGGATATGAGGTCTGGGGTTAGTTCACGTCCTGTACAGACTGTAGTGTAATTTCCACAAAAAAAAAAAGATACATTTGAGGTTCTGACCGAACTTTTTGGACGTGTTGACACTTTAATTGCAGAATGATGAATATTATCGACCCGATCCCTGTTGTACTCTTTAATCATACTTAAAATAATCAACCTATTGTACGCTACAGCAGACAAACATAAAGCAGACAAACATAATTCAGCATTTAGCAGCTAAGGCGCCAGATTTGAGGCGTTTAAGACCAAAGTAGAGCAAAAAGAAGAGTGAGTGTTTGATTCACATACGTCAGGTGGCCTGAAACACAACTACAAATGAATGTTTCTGTCGCTCCGTGTCTATTTTTGTTTCCTAAAGGCTGGTAACAAGATGTCAGAGTCGCTTGGTTACAGCTTGTTTCCTCTTCTCTAAATGGCTAAAAAAAAAAAAAATCAGATCAGTTAATCTAGGTTTAATTTTGTCTAACATAAACGTTCTGGAGTGCTTTATTTGTTACGTCGGCGCTCTCAAAGGTCAAACACTGACAATCACTGTTTATCACTCGTACAATCATTATCAAGATCGGCCGCGGATAAAGAGCTATAAAAGAATTGTAATTATCACCATTTTAGAAACGGTAATTATGGGCATCATTAGCATCCATCATTATGTTTAAGTGGGGCCATGGTCCACTAAACGAGTGTTCATCCTGCTTTTAATCTGCTCTCTTCCATCGTTTCTTAGTGTAGTGAGGGGAAACATTAGAGGATGTTTTGGAACCAGGGCCAACTTAAACAGGGGTGTCTGGTCTGTGTTTTCCCACAGGCCAGCAGCTTCCTCATTCATTTTTAACCATGTTGCACAAAACGGCTTCACCCCTTCTGTGGTTCAAATCCGTTTGGAAACAGATCACAGATGTTGATATCAAAATATGAATGGTTTTCTTCTTCTCTCAGCTAAGCATAAAAGTATGGCGAGTATGTGGATTTGTAGAATGAGGGTTGAAGGACAGTTCACAGCTTGTCTAAGGGAACAGAAGAAGTAGAGCTCAACTGAAATGAAAGAGAACCGACAAAAGTAGGTTACATTTAACAATCCCTGCTGATAGACATCCACCTGGTATTCGCGCTTTTCATAAGACATAGCACAGCCCCGACTGCAAGCCGACTAATGTTTGTATTCAGCAGTGTAACGGCGGAGTCGTGCGCGACGTCTCAACCACAGCTTTCTTGTGGATGAATTAGTAATGCTAAAAGATTCCATTTCGTCTATCTAAATGCTGTGTGCAGTGCTCAACCTGGTTAATATAAGGAGCCACTCAATTTTTCATGCCCATGCCAAGTGTAGCCTTCAATTTAACATGCACTTTTAATCCTGGGAGTGCTAAATTGCTTTTTAATGTCGAGGAACATGGTGTTTTTAGAGTAACTCGTGAAAAATGCATCAGCAATATGCAGAGCAAATCAGATCCTTTTTTTTTTTTTTTTTCTTGGGGTAAAGGAACAAAGCAACACCACAGTGAAACCAATATGTTGTTTTGACACATCTGTCACCTCGGGGGCCTCAGGAGGACACCTCCCGCAGGCTGTAATGATGTGTGTGTGTGTTTGTGTGTGTGCAATGGCGTGATTAATTGCATGTCTCTCGTCATGCATGTCTGTTGTGTGTATTTTCAGAGCTACATACATAGATAGATCAGCAGCATACGGCTCCGCATAGGAAAACATGCTGGTTGGTATGTCGTATATGTACTGTATCTGTACCGTTCCACATGTGAGTTCACAGGCAGTGTCAGATGTTATTGTGCCCGGAGCGTTTTGGGGATGACAGGTGTTTGCAGGCCTCTCTGGTCCTGTTAGATTCCCTTGCAGACCAGAGGCTTTAGTGGAGTCAGAGCCTGGACTCCATCGAGCATGACTAAAAGACGCTTCTCTAATATCCCCGGTCAGAGAGTCAGTGAACTCACTCCGAATTACTTCCTCAGGGCCAGCCAACCAACCGCCCTCTGTTATCATGTAACAATGTGGCCATCGGAGCAGACTAATCAGCAGACAGCAGAGGAAAACACAACCAGTGCTGCTTCTGCAAGCAATTCCATTTAAAAGTTTATTGTTGAAGCTTGCCAACAGGCTTTAAAATGAAGACACAATAAAAACACCTTGTAAAAAAATGTGATGAAAAGACATTTCAGATCTTGGTTTCATCTGTCATCCAGACAATGATGAATTTAGGAGACCAGACAGCGAGTTAGTAGCTTGATATGGCGCAGCACGGTGTGCATACATACCAGACAGATAACACGCCGCGTATTTCACAAAAAGTGGAAAGTCTAATTACACTGGGGAATAAAAGTTTGTCGTTTTACAGTTGAGTTTCCAGTATAAATTCTGTGTTAAACCCATTGGCACGAAGCCTAAAGCATGTTTGGCCGCACATTGTTCATTCAGCCTTTCATCAAACTAAATTAAAAACTTTATTATTCAACAAAATGTTTACCCCTGTATCAGTGGACCAGGCCACAGTCTTCTTCAGGGAATTGTTTGTGTGGAGAGAGTGTGTGTGTGTGTGTGTGTGTTTACCTGTGCAATGAGGCATGTGAGGTGGGGTCAAGCTGTGTGTGGTGCTGTAGTTTTCTCTCTGGATAAGCGACGCAGCCTGTCCGTGTTGCCAGTGCAAATCCTCTTACAGGCTGACTGTGTTTGTGTGTCAGAGAGAGAGTGAGTGTGAGACAGACAGCAAGCTGCCCCAGATCATCTTGTTAAAGCTTGGTGTTGGTAAACACAGTGCATGGTAAGCCCAGCTGAGACGGGCACTGATGACTGGGCTTAGTGCTCGCTGTGGCCTGGGTGGCCCTTAACACTTCTGGTCCCCTGTGGGGCCCCGCTGACACCAGGCTGCAAACACAAGCTCACACATGCTGAAAGAAAGCCGCGCATTTAAGTCCACGTCACTCGTTCGTCACACACTGACACACGCCGTGTGCTTCTCCCGGTATCGCTTGAATAACACAAACAAGCTTTAAGGTGGATTGTTTAACACAATTACATAAAACACAAACAACACACCCGTTCACAAAATATCACACACACTTTCAGAGAGAGAGAGAACACGCTCTATCTGTGCCCTGGGAGCCTGGGTCCACTCAAATAACCCCATGGTGAATGTGCTGTTGTCAGGCAGCCAGCGGGGCAGCCTCACAATGTGCACATTTAGGACCCAGAGCCTGACGGCGGCGCAGAGTTTGTGGAGGAAAGCGTGGAATGTGTCCCGCGGGCAGATGCAGGCCGCTCTCAAAGGCATCTCTATTACAAGCAGACAAGTGGGGCCTTATGTCATGGTCACCAGCCTCGGAGACACATTTCCAGACTGGTGCCCTGCGCCATGCCAGCACGCGCCCTCGTGGAAATCTACTGGCCCACACTGCGCTCCACTTCACTGCTTGAAACACACACATCGTTCACATTTGCTGATCTGATAACCGGGATGGTTTTACAGCAAGAGCCGAGTCATGAGTGCTTCAGTGAGATCTTTAAAGAGCGTTTCTTTGTGATGCCTTTGACGTGAACGAACAGAAATAAGGGTGTGGCCAGCTGTGATCTTCTTACATTGCATTATTCTAACTGATGCTAGGTACCAGCAGCATGATCTCGTGCCAAACACGACAGCTCCGCTCAGGTCTGTCTCCAGCCGTTGGCCTTTTATCGATGGTGACAGATAAAGAGCCCTGTGATCTTTTAAAGCACCAGGCACCAGTGATGATTACCATCCCTGCTGATAACACTGCGTGCTAATCATTGTAAACATCATGTTGTGGCTTTGACACACTTAGGCTTATCTGTAATTGGTGTAATTGTTACTAGCATTTAACGAGATCGTCTTCCAGATATGCAGAGTGCCAAAAGGGCCCGGGTACGGAGAGAGGTTCCCTCAGATGTGCCTCGCTGATGGGGGCATTAGATCAACACTAACTCTTCTCGCTGTGCTGTTAATGAAAGGCAGCCACGAGCCACAGCGCAAATCCGATAAAAGGGGGCTGGAGATGAGGGGGTCATGAAATATTTAAATATACAGGGCTTCAAAGCGGAAGAGGCCTCCCCATTCTTGTCAACGGACAGACCCCCCTGCAGCCCAGTCAAGGCCCCCAGTCTCTGGCCTGCAACCAGCTCCACATGTAGGTCACACACCACCAGTTCACTTTTCCGCTGCATGGACACCACCAGGGGAAAAGGAGGGGATCTACAAACACACATGCTCACATGCACACACACACACAGCCTTCCTCTTGTTCAACTGGTCTCCCATGTTCTAGTGTTACACACGGGGAGAGATGAGCAGCAGAGGGGCGACGAGGTCAGGGAGGATATTCATGCGCTGTCTCAGCGGACTGCGATATGTTAAAACACTCTGTCACACGATAGAGCCTCAGATCACAACCGCGAGTTGTGTGTGTGTGTGTGTGTGTGTGGTGTGTTCTTCTTTTGAGGAGCTCTTGAGTGGACACAGCGCAGATCACCTGTCGACCACTGAGTGACGAGAGGTCTGAAAAAACAATCAGCATACCCGGCTACATTTTCATTGAGATGGGTCGCAGATCATCTCTCTCTCGTGACGTGCCAAGCATCTCGTGTTCTCCTCGCTTTTTTCTTTTTTGTCTCAAAGGGGCCTAAACTTCCCATTTCTGTCTCTCTTCATCGTTCAGCCCCCCCAGCAGGGAGGCCACTGTAGACAGAACAACAGCCTTATTTAGCTCAAGGCCTGCAAAATGCAATTAGAAACCCCTCAATGGCCAGCGGGGGCCTGGGATGAGATGGAGGGAAAGAGAAGGACAGCAACAGAAAGAGGAAAAAAGGGGAACACCGGGGGGGTTGGGCAGGCAGCGACCTCCCTGCTGTCTGTCACCCCGCTGGCTTTTGATGTCTGTGGCCCATCTTGTGTCCCCCTAGAGAGTCTATCATCAGGCCCCCACTTGGGAGCTGTTGAGCACAGAGAGAGCCTTGGAGAGGCTTGTTTGAGTGGAGCGCGGGTGGTTGACTGAGGCTGTCTCCGTCGGTGCCTGACAGAATGGTCTTGACGGACCGTTTCAGAGGCCTAATCCCTCCGACCATACTCCTCCAGCTGGGCGAACGGCTCGGGGGATCTGCAGAGGGTCAGACAGGTTTTAATACAACGTCTTAGTGGTGATTTCTTCAGTGCTTTCCTGTAGTCATTCCTTTCTCAAAGACACAGCAGGCTGTTTCTCTCCTTTCCTTTTTCTTCCCCGCTACCTCCCTGTTTGGCTCCTCCTCCCCCCCCTCTCTCTCAGTTTTGTCTGTCTCTCCCCGTCTCCTCCTGTTTTGTTTTCTCCTCCCGCTCTCTCTCTTCCTCTCTAGTTCCTCCTCCTTTATCTCGCTGCCTCCCCTTGTCTCCTCGCTCCCATCACGCCGCTGAGAAAAAAGAAACAAAAAGGGAAAATATTATCCCTACCAGCGCAGTTGCTCTTGCTTTAGTGTTAAGTCAAGGCCTCACGGGGGGGTTCCAGCACCACGGTTCTTTGGTTGTAGATGTCTGCTGGGTCTCCACAAATATAAAGACATGCAGATTATGGAGAAAAATTAAAGCTGGGGGCCCCGTCATGCAGCGGGTTATCTGTTAAGAATGTTTTGTCTGCCTGGGATAGGGCTCCAGTGTGGAGCTTCAGAGAGAAAAATGGGGTCAAATTAAAAGAGACTTTATTTTTGTCATTGAGATCAAATGAGACTACAGCTTGATGAGGTTATACCGAATAAGCTTATCGATGAATTTGTATGACAAGCGGCACTAATTCTTTTCAAGTCAGCCATTGAACCAAGCAGAATGTGGAGATGTGCTGCAAAAATGCATTCAAGGACGATGTAGAGATGAAAATAATACATTCAAAATCAAATTTCCCGTGATGTGCCTTGTTTCCGGAGGTGAGACAATTAATTTTCTCGCTCCGTTAAATCTCTACGTTGACACTGAGTGACAGAAATATAAATAAGGACACAGATTTGGCCTCTAAAATAATTTGTGCTTAGATTTGGGAATTTGTAATTATACAGACATTAAATTAAATTTTAGAGGTAAATCATGCCTCAGACGCATAGAGGTGTGTGTGTGGGTGTGGGTGTGGGTGCGTGCATGAACGTGCGTGTGTGTGTTTTGAGGCAGGTAGCACATATGCTGCTTTCTGTTGAACAGGGAGTGATTGACTGGTCTGAAATTATCCACGGCATCGCAGCCCACAGCCCACATTCCACAGCAATGTCTGTAATTTAGGCAAAAGGTTCTCCATTTCTCTTGTGACTGGGTAGAGTGGTGGTGGTGAGGGGTTGTGGGTGTGTTGGAGGAGGAGGAGGAGGAGGAGGAGGAGGGGGTCGCATTAGCGATGTAACCAAAGCATTTGAAGCAGGGAAGGTTAAACCAATTTTCTTGTCTGCATTGTTTTCCAAAGTGAGTCCCACGGCAGTGACATTAGACTGATGGCCAGTGAAGTAGGTTTGTTCCTGCTGACAGGCCAGTTCTTTCTGCGCCCGCAATGTCAACTGGATCTGATTATTGCCTACCAGATCCAGATAATGTCTGCCATTGATCAGGCCATTTATCTTGAACTCCTACGGCCCTGGCCTGCTTTCAGAGACCACAGGGAGATAAGCAGATACAGATAAGCAGATAACAGTCTCTACAGGCTTTTAACAACCGGAAGAAATAGTTTTCTTGCTGCTTCCCCGGCTGACATATGATGTGAGTTTCATATCTCTTGGCTCAGGAAAAGCTTTATTATAACACAAAGGATCTGTTTTTAGGGATATCGTCATTGGATCAGGTAGATGCTTTCATCCCTGCGTCCGTCAGTCTTCCTAAATGTTCCCAGAATGCCAATCACGTCCCGTGTGATAAGCACAGGTTGAAATAAGTGGGGGAAATCTGCAAATTTAGGATTTTGTTTCACAGGTTTAATATTGAAAAGCATGTCTGTGGTAATGTAGATGGAAATTCTCGAGTCCTTAAATCTCTCATTCTCTGTCAGGATGTTTGATTGATGCAGTTTAACAGACAAGACTGTCAGCTTTTCCAAAGGCGTTTTCTACTTTTGGCATGCTATGGTGTCCCAGTTTGTATAACGGTTTCTAATGCTGGGTGCATTTGTCTTTGTCTGTGTGTGTTTGCGTGCACAGCCATGTGTCATCCCCACATTAATACCAGCAATGAGTGACAGATTAATTTATGTCTGGCTACGTGTCTGAGGAATTGGGAAGAAAGGGCCTGTCAGTGCTGCTTGTCGGGAGGGGGTAGAGATTAGAGCCAGTTGTCATTGACAACCCAGTTGCAGGCTCTGTGAGATAAGGTCAGATGTAATGACTGTAAAAAAAAAAAATTAAAATTAATTTTAAAAAACATCCTCACTCCGCCCTCGAAAGGCTGGGAGAAGAGCGGATATTGGCAATTCCAAGCGTGTGGGTTTATGTGTGCAATTAGAAATATTTCACAGTTCTTAGGTTGCATTTGGACATTTCAAATCTTAAGTAACAAGAAGGGTGTGAACTAATCCCACTCCCTCCTCTGTGAAGACAAGGATTTATTAAAAAATAAGTCTATGTAAAACCGGTTTTATTCACTTTGACGCGCATGCGGTACATGTTTTTATCAAGCATTATGTCGTTAATTCCAATAGATTGAGTGTAAACATTGAAACGTGATCTTCCGCTGCTTGCCTGCCTGTGATACTCTGCCAATCATAATGTTTAAAGTGCACCCACATGTTAAAATCCCCACATGGAACATTGATTAAATATCTATTGCTAAGTGGCCCGTATATAACCAGGTTATAACCAGGAGTCTTTAAGGTCAAGTCAAGTGATGTTTTAATTCTTTCTTTCAAGTCTAATCTGATTACCAGGATGGATAATCGTGGAAATATGATACAGTATAATTGATGCGTCTCAACAACTAATGGCTGGATTGCCATTAATTAGATGCTGATACTCACGTGGTTTTAAGTCAGATGTCTCGACAACTACACTAAACTAAAAAGTTGAATATGGTAAACATTACACCTGCTTTAACCACTGACAGTATAAAGAATGGACAGCGTATGCGTGACAGACAAAGTGTGGTAGCTTTGGCCACCGCCACACTGGCAGTCCTGCTTCTTCAGCCACCCGGCTAATTTAAAAATCGGCAAAGACATGGGTCAGTTGAACGAGTGACTTGGGGTCAGGCTTGACGGATGTGCAATGGACCCAACTATCAATCAAAGCAGCCACACTGTTTATTCTGCATAACTTTAATATAACCTGAACAGGTGAGTTGTATATAAATTCACCCTCAGTACAGTTGTCATGAACGGCGAAATTAGCTACAGAGACCAAAACTGTTTTTTGTACCAGGCTGTAAACATGTTTATTTCTGCTGTGAAGTTGGACATTTTAACATGGGGACTTATGGAGACTGACTCACTTCTGGAGTCAGCCTCAAGTGGCCGTTTGAGGAACTGCAGATTTGGCACTTCTGCCTAGGCTTTATTTCCCAGCAATGCAGGTTGCTGCTTGTGCTTAACATTAGCATGTTACTATTGTCATTTAACTAAGTACAGCCTCACGAAGCCAGTTTTGTTAGCTTATATTTATCCTGTAGAGTTAAAGTATTTAATTCTCACGGAGACATCATTATGAGGTGAAATACCTACCCACCTGAGACGGCTCATGTTCCAGCGCTGATGACTTTGTTCAGTGTCATTAAGAAAATTCTCTTTCCATTTCCTGGCCTCTGCATCCAATCTTAGTTTGAATCATGACATTTTTTTTTTTTTTTAGCCCTTGTAAAGCAAAGACAGAGCTCTGAGCCAACACACAAACGTAATAAGAGCTTTTAACATATTACATTGCCAGCACTCATGTTACACTTATCAGTAATATTTCAAACGAGGGTAGATTTGGCATAATGGCAGGAAGGCTCATAAAGGCGAGTTGGTCCCCTGTGATTGTAATCTAGGAGAGAGTTCCTGTTAAATTAAACCATGGTTGCGGGGGGAGAGACAAACATGCCTCTGGTTTCTTTGAAGCGGAGAATCAGCGTCCAAAAAAAGGAATAAAAGATGACAAAACGTCAGTGTGAAGCTGATGGTCTATAGACAGAACTTACGTGCCCAGACAGCAATTACTGAGATACATTTCATACATCCAGACATTGTGTTTGATCTCAGTGCTTCATTCTTTCGCGCAGACGATGTTTTTTCCATGCGAAACTGTACAGGGTTTTCATTTTTTATGTGTGTGTTCATCTCTGTCATCGTTTCATTTGAATTAAAAATAATGTGCAGCGAGCGATCTGAACGCCGATTGTTTGGCAGCGGAGCTGTAATCACAGACCTGTGGTCGCTCTCAAATCTGATAATGACCATTTAAAATGGAGAACAGCGGCTTGTTCATAGCTGCTGCTGCTGCTGCTGCTGCAGCTGCAGCTCCTGCACAGGCCCGTGAAAAACGACTGGTAGCCATTTTCTGTCTGTGGCAGTCGTATAAATACATATCTTGAAGCCAGCCATGTCATGCGTTTGAAGCCAAACCACGATTTGCTCTTGATGTTTCGTCACAATCACCGCTTCAAACATAAGAATCCCTGCGATCTAATTACATGTAACCACAGGTTAGTACATTCGCAACTAATTTTAGACGTGATTTATAGCATTTCCGCTGTACTCATGAACCATGTGATGTCATGAACCGTGGCGCTGTACGGCTAAATAGTTTCACTGTAGTTATCAAAGATGTTTTCCCACAGCCTACGAGCAAGAGTAAGCCAGAGGTTAATTACTTCATTAGTTTAAGTTGCTCCATGCACAATGCATACATCTGTGGAACGCACAAAGATGCATAGCAGGAGCCTCCTGCTCCTTGCTCTTTCTCCCAGGCCCTTTGTGACCACAGCCTTTATCCACTGTAGCTGAACCAAGTGGCCAGATTTTAACCGGCCACCTGAGGCCAATCCTCCGCCCCCTTTCCCCTGATGGTACTTCACATTTTTTGTTCCGTGTCATCAGTGTGTCAGCGAACAGCTATGCCAAGACCATTGTGAGTTGATGCGGATAAATAGTTTTTTTTCTGCTAAATGTAAACTTTTCAATTTGAGCAGACTGACAGCGGTTTCTGAGAAAAAATGCTTTTGTTTTGAACTCTGGTGTTTGAGGATTTGTTTTGCCACTCTGAATCTCAGGCAACTGTATATCCCATTTCCCATGACTTCATGTTTGTATGGACGCTCCAACGCCAGCCAACGGACCCTCGCTCTCTGCGTATCCGAGGGACGGATTAGCATCTCAGCTATGAGCTAAGTCTGTTTTCTGCTCTGTGGTTGCTTGGGCTCAACTGGCAGGGAAAGACTTTGCTATGTGACTCTATTGTACATCCATTGACCTCCCAGCCAGTGGGTTAATGCTCATTAGACAAGCAATAGGATGCAAGAGTTTGCACCATTAAGAGGATTTTCCACAAACATTAAGTCAGGATTCGAAGCGAGGATGAGCGCTCATGTTTCTCAGGTAAATATAACTTTCAGGCCTGCAGTGTGAATCTTAACAGGATAGTGTCCCACCTTAAATATGTGCAATCCCTTTTAAATACACACTGTGTGGCAACAACAGCAACACTGGCTAGAAGCTGTTCTATTAGTGCAAGACGCTCAGCTCTGCCAGCTCCGGCAGGGCTGTTTTGTTGTTATTCTGGGTGGGCAGGCTAAGAAAAACAATTTCTCCAGGGCTTGGTAAAGTTATCACAAAATTATAAACATGGCCATGATGATTTATGTCTGCAGTGTCAGGAGTGGAAGCTTCTTAGTTTTAGGTCTGTCCGGGTGGGCCACGGAGGGCTCAAAGCTCAAATTGAAGGCTGAATGACCCAAAGTGCTTTTTATATTACCAGCTGACCTCCCTTCAGGCCAGTGGAGCGGTAGTTGATCCAACAGGAAGACAGCTTCTGTGGGCTGCGAGGAGGTGCATGCTGCTCATAAAGGAGTGTTTTGTTTTTCCCCCCCTCACGGTAGCAGCACCCTACTGGGGAATTCATTAGGGGCTGACATCATCTCACTCAGTACAGAGTGAAAGAAAGAATATATTTCTGCCTCAGCTCTCCCCTCCCTCCCTTGCTTTCTCTTCTTCCCTCTTGTTCTCTCTCTCTCTCTCCCTCTCTGCCTTATCTACCCTTGGTGCGCTGCCGTCTCCCCTTTTGCGCGCCATTTACGCAAAAGGTAAAAGGCGCCGATGTGCGCCCCTGCAACCGAGCTCCAAGCTTTTTCGGAAGCCCTCCTCAAAAAAAAAAAAAAAAACATGAGTGCGTTTGTCTTCTGAAGGAGCACGACTGAGGTTGAATTCAAGTCCGCCTGGAAATCAGGAAGTGGGAGGACCTGAGCGTGAAGGCAGCAGCAGCGGCGGCGGCGGCGGCACTCTGGCAGTCAGTCGCTGGATGAATGGGAGTTTGTCTGGTGCTTGGGAGCGGATGGGGAGAGGCTCTTGCGTGCCCACGACCGGGATCCGTCAGTGAGAGCGCGGCAGACAGGCTTCGCTGCTGAACACACACAGAGCGACTACGGGCTTGTACCTTGTGAATTTTTGCTCACTGCTTGGTGTGATTTGCCTCCGTCTCTGTCGCTACAGAGGAAACTGGCAGTGCGCTTTGTTGGATTGGTTTGCTCCGTCGGACGCAGCCCCTCTCTCTGCGCACCGACACACAAACCATTACCGGATCCCGTTTGTTACCTCTCACGGATATTTCTGACAGGAGAATATACGTGAAAAAAACACATTGTGTCCCAAACAAGGAAAGAAAGGTGGATCAAGGGATTTTTCTCTCTCTCTCTCTCTCTCTCTCTCTCGTCGCCTCAGTGCTGTTGCAGAAGCTCTCTCCGTGGCGAGACACATGGTTCCCTTTGTCCAAAAGGCGCAGTAGCTTTGTGAACGGCTTTGGATTTTTTTTTTCTTCTTATTCTTGGAAAGGCTTCTTCTCTCTCCGCATGGCTGTCCTCAATTTAAACGGAGTAGACTTCGCCGCCTCTCGTGTGGATTATATTATTTGAAAAGCAGAATGTGAAACGGGGCCATATTTACCAGACCGAGAAAGTAATATCCTGACTTATTTGCCTCCTTGCCTAACCTTTCCACATCAAAGGTATGCGCGCTGGCTCCGAGCTGCTCCTTAATCTTAGATTTCATTGTGTGTGAGAGTGTGCAAAATGGCCTGAGTGGATTTTATTCTAATAGTAATTATTTTCATGCCACCTCTTCTGCTGTCATTTATTCTGCAGCTTGCATTGTTTACATTCTGTCAGTGTTGCATTGGTGGATGGACACCTGATTCATTACTGTGTCTCATAACCAACAATAAACCAACATCCACATAGTTTTCTCCTCTGTTTGATTCAGATTTTATTCTTCTTTTCCTCCCGCTGCCTTAATAACAAACATACGTCGGGATAAAGGACACGAGTC
Organism: Miichthys miiuy; assembly: GCA_036365135.1. Lineage (NCBI taxonomy): Eukaryota > Metazoa > Chordata > Actinopteri > Sciaenidae > Miichthys > Miichthys miiuy. Next base: position 22,286,863 of record CM071616.1, read on the forward strand.
GCATTCAACTGAGCTGTCACAGGGCGCAGAATTTGAATATTCCTCCCATTACGCGTAATAAATATAACCCCGCTGTTAAAGTTTAATTCCATAACATCATATTTTTTAGTTCGGAATTTATCATTTATGAAATCCGAGGTGAAAAAATCCACAAAACCTGTAAACAAATCATTTTATTCAGAGAAACCTGTCAGTCTTCCCATGTGCGAGCTTCACGGGTGTTGTCCTGTTTCTTTCCCTCGCAGCTTGTAGTTACTTTATAATTTAATAATAATCCCTAATATTGAAATATAATGAATCTGAGACTTAATATGTTCGCTTTTGATTTTCTAATTCAGCTTTAAATCCCGTTACTGCACATTTTATTCTAACACGGTGTTGCTGTTGGTGCTCTGCTTTGGGGGAACGGATGGAGTTGGTTTGTCGCGGAGCAACAGTGCCATCAAGTGGCCTGAATATGAAAAGCCACTTGTTTTGCTTCAGTCTAATGTCCAATATTGGTTCTGATCATGACGCTCAGGTTACTCAAATAATTCTGGACATCATGACAGGATGCAGACATTGGATATGTTTTGGCTTAAACGGTTTTAAATTTGATCCTGAATACTGTCGTAGCACAAATCAACTACAAATTGTCAGATGTATTAAAATCATATCAAATCTTACTGGAGGAAATGTAGGATTATGCTTTAATATCAAATGATATGTTTCATGATTTAAGTGGAGTAATAATTATTTACCATTACCCAAAAATGTCCTCCCAGAAAAACTCTGAATCGTCTCTCCAGGAGCGTGTTCGGATATTCTGCTGGATTATGATATTGCTTCAGGTTTAATGCTTCACTGTGTGTTATGTTTCGCTCATTCCATTCTCCTCTCTTGCAGGTCTCCGATGCCAGCTCAGAGAAATTTTTCAGCACAGCTGCAGTTAAAGGTACTGACTTTTTTTTTTCTCTTTTTCTTTCTACTGTGCTGAAACGTTGTAAATTTGACGGCGCAGGTGTATCGCCGTTCGCCTGGTGTTGTTCACATGTTGAAATGTGTTATTCATCGTCCCAGTGCGGTGATTGTCACGTTTATGTGTGTTCCATTAAAATAATGCAACAGCGATAATGCATCACATCCATAAAAGCTGGTCCAACGACGTCCCAACATTTAGACGTGAGATGAAAAATCTCTGTTTCCGCCTGCATTTCATCAAATTGAATCATCACGATGCGAAAACTGCAAAGGTCATGTCAGCTTTCATCTTTACATACGCGTGAATGTAACATGTGACACGAAGCGGTGTGCAGTATTGGCGTAGAAGTGCTGAGATGCACCAGGATTTGTGCTGCAACCACAGGAGGAGGTTGTACTAATGCTGCAGGGAATGAAGTAAGGGCAGGAGAGGCATCTGTTTATGGCCTCAGTGTGCCAACACCACATGTGACCTCATTATCAAGTCACTAATTTGCTGTTAAAAGCAGCCCCATTTACTCTGGCTCAGGGATAATGGAGGTGCCCCGCGTGAATGGACATTCCTCTGTAATGGGGGGGAGTTACCACGCAGGGCAGGAGGGAGGCTCTTAGACGAGGGGTTATGACCCCTTCAGGGCTGTGGCAGAAATGGGGCCGATTTCTGATGATGGGTTCTTGTTGGCCCTCCCACTCCTCCATCCACCCCCTCTTCCTTGTATCCCTGCACTTTCCTCTGCACAGACCTCCGAACACATTTCCCACATTCTGGCCTTTGATTCCCTCCAGGGCTTGATTTGTGGCGTCCATTGGGGTGGCTCAATGGCCATGCTTGACAGGGAGGTTTCCTTTTGAACGTGCTTCTCTGTGGACTGATTTGGTTCCCTTGAAAGGATTAAGGGCCTCTTTGTGCAGCCTAAATCAACAGAGGGCCCCCCTCTCTCCTCCTCTATGAAAGGACCTGACTGGGGAAACAGTACACAAAATACGCTTTCTCTCTGCTGCATGATAGTCCACTCTCTTGGCCCCTATTCCCATTTAAATATCCCCTCTTTTCTTCCCTTTTACCATCTCCGTCCCCTCCTCCTCTCCTGCCATATGCTAATGCCTCCCGCTATTGCAAAAGGCAAGTAAAAGAATCCAGGTGCAGGGAGAGCCAAGACCACTGGTATTTTTATGGCGGGCGGTGTCGAGATTAAAAGAATTGGGTGGGTTTTTGTTGGAGTGGGGATTACCATTACTCTAATGCAACCAAACCCCGGTACAAGCAACAGCTCCAACAAAAATGGCGAGAGTTTGTGGGACGATGAGTGTCAATATTTGCCAAGAGGCAGGTGCAGAGCAACTTCATTTGTTTGACGGTGCACGTGCGCGAGTGTGCACGTTCTTGTTGGTACACATAAAATGCTTATTGGGCTTTAGGGTTCAGCACAGGGCAGAGAAAACCATGACGAGGCATGATGGTAAAAACAGCTGCCAAACAAAGTAACAGCTAGTTTATTATGTTGTTCTGTTCCGCAACGAGGGAACAGTTGATGGCTGCGATCCACAGAAGTGAAACTACGACCTGCAGAGCGACTTGCACATATGACTCATTAGTTTGCAAGTGTTGAAATCTAAAGACAGCAGTGTAAGAACACGGCTTTGCTCACAATTCAGAAGATATAAACACGCCAAATATCAAATGCTGGAAGAAAAATACACCACAAAGCTTGGAAATTTTCTGACAGAGTATATTTTATTCCTGGTACTTGGGCGAACGAAAAGCTTCTTTCAGACTCTGTGCCAGATATATTAATAATACTGTGGCTGATTGGAACAAAGGTAAGACATGAATATACCTTAAACCTAATAAGCGTTGAGAGAGCCATTGTAATTCAGCTGCTGATGTGCAGCTTTAGTAATGACTGACTGTTGGCTTTTTTCTCTGCAGCAAGGCTGAAAATCAGCCCAGGGCAACCTCAGGTCTCTTTGAAGACTTAGCACTGGTCCCTCATCTTTTAATCTCACAGCCTTCTCACCTACTCAGTAATTACAGTGTATTTTTCATGCTGCCTCAAAAGCCACAGTGTTTTTTTTTCTTCTTCTTCTTCTTCTTCTTTCTTTCAGCCCGAGGCCTACACTGCATGTTAAAAAGAAAATCCAACTGATGAGAGTGCGGCTTTTGTGTTTCTCAGACGTTGATTTGTTTTCTTCCCCCTCTTGTGTCAGCTTCACCTCGGGGCCGTTGGTGTCAACTGTGCGCGGTTGTCTAATGCGGAGCTTAAAGTCACCATCGCTCTCTGCTTGCCGTGCTGTTTTTCTCCCTCCTTGCTGCTCACTCTGGGTTCAGTTTGCCCAGGAATAGATTTCATTAACTAAGAGTCATTAAATGTTAGCTCTAATTACCACGGTTGTCGATGTGCCTGCAGGTGTCAGCTAGCTAACCTGATTCATTTGCTCTGCAGGAGAGTAAGCACCAGTCAAAAAAAAAAAAAAAAATGTGGTGCAGTCTATTGGCCACCAGTGAAATAAACAACTTTTTCCAAAGTGTAAGCTCCTTCCAAGGTGCCATGGGTGGAAATCGGTAACCAAGTCTTATTAAGTCTGTGACTGCTGCCCAGGGAGCAGATTGAAGTGCTGGGTTGCACAGATACTGATGATGACAAACCAGCCGTGTGTCACCACAAAGGCCTGCAGTCAGATCTATCACATGATTAAAGCCGTGTCCCAGGGCAGTAATATCTTGTCACCCGGTTACATTCCCATCCTTTATGATATTGTCAATTCGCAAGCTGTCTCAGAGACTCAGCTAGGTCATTGGAGAGCAGAGACTAAGCTCACTGTGCATTGTTTGTTGAGCATAGCCCCAGCAGCAAGATTAAGATAATGCTGGATGACATTTAAAAAGCTCTGCAGTGCCATTTATCAAGAGTAGGCTCGAAAATGTTCTCATCAGTGAACTGTTGAGTCTGGTGTGTGCCTCTATAGATAGCCCATTTAGAATAGAAATTATGCTTTGGACTAAAGCTAGAAAGTGGAAAATACAAGACCAAGCAAAGCTATAATGAGCGATATTACAATCTTAAACCATTTTTAATTGACCTGCGTACACTTCATCGTGTCATTTTTCAGTTTAAGGGTGTACTGAATGAGCACTTGAGGTTTTTTTTTCCTCTGAGTTCATTTGGGAGATATATTGGAGAAGTTAGTCCCTCATGAGACGTTTCCTGCAGCTGCGTCTACGATGTGAGACCAAGTTCAGTACGGGGGTGAATTGAAGTGCACTGTGTAGTGATTCTCAGTCCCCTCCACCGCCGCCGCTGCCGCCACCGCCACCATCATCCGCCCCAACTCAGCACAACGCTGATTTCACCATGCTTTACTGGAGTTAATGTGAAAATGAAGCGGTGCTACAGCAAGACCCGGGGCTGACGCCAGCGTGAAGAGCGCCGCTGGTGAAGTGTGTCGGGCTTGAGTGCGTCTGTCACCAGGGGAGAGAATAATGTGCAATGTGGAAGGTGTAATTTGCAGCGCTGATGGCATTGTTTAAAAAAATAGTGGAAAGAGAAAAGCGGAGGTGAACTTTTGTGGCAGATATCAGAGCTGAAGAGCTCCCTGGATTGTCATAGAGAGCTCTGCTGGCAGCAAAATTGCCTGTGAGCGTATTACTGCTGTGTGGGAGGGAGCTGAGGGCTTGTTTTTCTCTCTCTGCCTCATTCTCTCTCTGTTTCCTGAGAGGTGGACTGGTGATATAGCTGTGTGTACTTCCAGGCTGTGGGCCGCCACCTGCTGTAATCTCAAGTGATATAGAGAGCAACAATCATGCCACAAATCACCCAGGCAGCTCCCTAACTCATTCAGTGGACTGGAAAGAGAAGGTTGGCCTTTCACAGCACCAGTGTTGGTTTACTGCCCCAGGCTTTCTGCACTGCCCTCGTGCTGACCTCTGCCGTCTGTGTGGGTTTGTGTGTCAAGAAATCAGGGCTGCCTGTGGAACTTGACCTGATGCGCAGTGGAAAGATGACCTGACTGCCATTGGCCTTTAGTGCGCTCTGAGCGGCTGAAGTCAAGGACGGACTCTTTTTCTCTGCCAGGGGTTTGGAGGTCACAGAGAGGTCGCTGCCCCCTCCCTCCAGAGACATAACTGGAATAAAGCAGCGTTGTTGTTTTGGCTTAAAACACAAGCTTAATTCAAATGAAGATGCTTCTTTAATATTTAATAACGGTGCATGTTTTGAGTAATAAGAAAGGATTGTGAAGGATTGGAGCCTGAATGATGCATCACTGAAGCAGATTTCCTCAGTGTTCTTTGCTCCTGTTTGTTACCCGTCCCCCGCTAGGAGCATTTAAGGTATCTCCCAGGGGTAAAGGAAGCTCAATATCCTGTGCTGCACAGAGAGAAGGACCCCCCTCCTCTCCTTCCTCTCCATGACTGCAACTACAGAGAGAAAGGCTGTATTTCATGACCATGAAAGGGGCCGCTCCAGCTATGCCTCATCTGCTGACACAGCCAACAAAGGTTAACAAATCAAGGGTAGCACTGGCTGATTTACTGTCTCACTGTTGCAAACAATGGCCCAGCCCCCATGTCTACAGCTCACATTTACTGCATCTGTCAGTAGGCAAAGAAATATGGCGGCATTTACAACTGTACATATTTCAAAATCGCATTTAAATGTTTTTATCGATCAGCTCATTAGTCTTGGTCTCTGCTGCTAAGGGATTAGTCTTCCAAACTTCTTAGTCTTACTTAAGCATGCGAGTAGGATTTGCACTTTCAATGCACAAAATGTTTTCTATTAGGCTTTCAGTCCGATCGAGAGCACCGCCGTGTAAAACGGAGGAAATGTTTGGTTTTCTGAATTCAACAAATCAAAATTCATAATCAAACATCCCCAAAAAGACTGAAGCAAAGTCTTAAGTGATTCTGTGACTTGGAAAGATTTAGCAATCGGGCTTTTGGTCAAGACAGACCACCATCCTTCATGATTAATATCTTCTTTTACGATAGTTTGTGTTTAGTTTTCTTCCTGAGTCACCTGTTGTAGTCCAAACGCATGCATCAGGTCCAATTATGGATATTTTTTGGCAGTCACCTCAGGTAAATATTGAATGTGAAAACCGCGGGTGGAGTTGGTGCCCACTTGGTAGAAGTTTGTTGATTTGAAGATCAGTTTTAAAGAGATGTTGTGAATGACACACACATACAGCAGTGTGGGCCGGTCTCCTTCCATCCCCTCAAGCAACACAAAGAGGTCATTGAGAGTTTGTTCCCCGAGTCCCGAGGTTAGAGACTAAGTAAATCCATCCATCTTAATGCACTTATTTCAGCACCAGGAGAGCTGGAGGGAGACTGTGTAAACACTCCTATATCCGACATGCCACGCTAAACCCAAAGAGCCTGGAACCCATCAGGCCAAAATTAAAGGTCTACATCTCAAACACAAACATTTAAATGGGCTGCACTCCAGAGATCAAAGTGAAAGACCTTAGTTTTCCCGCTGGCCCCCTTGTGTCTGCCACACTGAGATATGTGGCGGTTTAGCCAGCCAGTCAGGGTTGAATGGTGTGCAACTGTATACTGTACATGTCTGTTTCTCTGAGGTAACACTCAGTGGCATATTTCATGTTGGTCTAGGTGAAGTAGAAGGATTTATGTAAGCATGCTCAGTTTATTTAGAAATCTGGTTTGGTTACAAAGACAATATTGAGGATTATAATGAGGAATACATAAGATTTCTTTGTCTTTGCTGATTAAAATAAAATGTGTTTTTACCGTAAAATCGTGTTTTTTCCTCTTCAGCTTGGACTAAATCCATTTTTATTTCCCAATTTTAGATTAACAGTCATGATAAATTCATAAAGCAGCTGACATATGTCGGCGATAGAGATGCTACAGAACAGTGAAAGTGGATGGCTGGGTGGAGGTGTTGAAAGCACCGGTCTCCTCTTCCCAGGAGAGGTCTCCCCCCCCCCATCACCATCACCAGCATCCACTGATCCAATGTGACATCAGCCACTCTCCTGCCAACTGTGCAGCATTAACAGGGTCAAAGCACACACACACACACACACACAAACGCACACACCACTTATCAAGACCCAGCCATTCCCAGCGCACTGTTGGTGTGTTCAGGCCAATTATGCCTGTGTCAGTCTTTGGTCCCCACGGCAGAGGTGACATTGCCAAAGAGGGAGAGAGAGAGCAGGCCGCCTTAATGAGGCCTCATGGTGGCTTAGAGGTGTATGCGCACATGAGTGTGTGAGTGCATGCATAACAGCAGGAGCGCCGGTCTGGAATGATCCACCTTTCTATCTTGATCTACCATGTGTGTCTGACAGTCTTTTCCCCTCTCAAGGTCTTCTCCCTCCAGCCATTTCCATCTCGCCGCCTCTCCTAAGCTCTGTGTTTTTTAAGCAGCCGCCGCCGCCACCACTGCTGCCTCGTGATGTCATTCTAGCAAACAGATTTTAGTTCTGGGGAATAACTTGAGGGCCGTGTCCCAGAAATGCAGCATAGCAGCTTTGCAGACACATGTACTAAAAAGGAGATGGGATTAACACAGCGGATGAGATGTTCACTGTGAAACGATCCACCCCGTCGGTGTTGGTGTTGCTTTGAGTAGCACGAAGTCGGATTTAGTCTCTCTTCTCCCGATGAGCGTCATGAATGATGACCTGAAGTTCATGAAACCACCAAATCGTGGAGAGTATATCTGATGAAACTGTGCCAGAAGGCTGTCTACTTTCTGTCAACTGTGGTGGGGGTTTTTTATTTTTATTTTTTTATTTGCTAGATTGAAGAGGTCAGGTGAAGGAGGCTTTGTGTTTCCCTCTCCACTCCTGGACTATCAGAGAAGGGTCAGTACTGTGAAGTGAAAGTGTAAACACGGCTTTTAAGAGACACAAAAAGCCGAGAGAGAGACAGAGCATGAGGACTCTGATCAGGACTGATGAAAGCAAGGCTTTAATTGCTCCCTCAAGAAAAGAGGTTATCTTTTTTTTTTTTTTTCCTTTTCCTCTCCTTCTCATCCTCTCTGATTCTCATAAATATGCAGGGCAGAAATAAAGCCCCGATGAGCCGCAGGGCAGATTAGAGAGAGACTACAGAGCAGGATCCTGGTTTGTTAGCAGCAGTTCACAGATCCCCTGCATGTGTTTCTGCTCTGCACACACACTGTGCCTGGCTGTCATTTGTCTCAACCCACCTTTTATTACATTTCCACAGGCTACTAACCGCATATGGTCAGGTACTGGGAGTGCTGGGGAAAATGTGACAGGGCTGTCAGACCTTTAGTGCAACATCGCCCCCTGGTGTTTGGGTGTGACTTCAGAGCAGCGTGGGTGGAGAGGACAGGGTTAAGTTAGTGGGTGGTGTGTGATGTGTATAAAGTCATATATTTATCCTGGAAGGGAGATTTTAAAGCATGTGTATTTGATATAAACACAGTGTAACAAACTGCACAATGTTCCATTTTATCACCATTCTTTGGTTCATCATCTCTGGCTTTTGGTCACTGTTCTTAGAAGCCTGCCCAAACCCATCAACGTCCATCGGACTGTCACCATCTGCTACAGATTAAGCTGCTGCTGGAGGGGGCTATTTGATTCCGGAGTTCCAGCATCCCCTTTTTATTCTGCACGTCAGGTTTTACTGTAAACACTGTTGTACAAAAACCAAAATCCCAAAAGGAATTGGTCGTAAACGGGCCGTTGCGCTGGTATGGCCTACACGTCTGGTTTAGCTCTTTAGCGTGCTTACGGTCTCTGCTGGGCCATTTAGAGGCAAAGCTGGGAAGCTGTGTTTGGAAGCTTTTTCCCTAAACCCTGCTCTCAGTCAGTGTGCAGTGTGTTGTTGTGATGTATGAATCCCCTGGCCATGCCTGACACTAGCGAGCCTGTCTGAGCCCATGTCTTCACCGAGTAGTAGGCCGTGGACAGAGGCTGCATTGTTCCCCTAAAGTAACCCAAGCTCAGGGCAGCCGCTGCCCAGAGGGGGATATCAAGTTGTTCTCTCCCCACCAACACCACAATCCTAGCTTAAGCTCCGAGGCTTGACGAAGGAGCAGAGAGGCAGCTGACTGTTTGGACGACGGCGCAGTTCAAATAAACAGCTTAAATCCCAACCAGCCTCCCCTACACTAACCCTCCCTCGCCAAGTATTGCAGTCCCACAGCCATAGCTCATCACCGTGAAGCTTGCCAACAGCTCTCAGCTAATTTGTGGTGTTATTTTGAAAACCATGTTGATGTGGCCGTGCTGAGGTTTCCTGAGAAAGAGGGCCATGAGCAGAGGGAACAGGGTGAGAACTTGGGCCTGGTTACATCTCAGTGCTTTCCTGTTTGTGAGCGATGGGTTGGTTTACTACCACATCAGCAGACCACACAGCATTTCCAGGCTAGGGAAGGAGGGATGAAAGTGGAGTGGAGAGGAGAGGAAAGACTGCCATTAACAGCTTCGTTTCTGCCCCGGAGTGTCCTGCTAATCCGACTGCAGTGAAACCTGAGCAAGGGGGTAATGAGACGGCACTTGACACGCTCGCACACACATGCACGTAGACACATCGGCTGCTTCTGTAATGCCGGCGAAGATTTAAGGTGAGAAAAGGCTACATGCAAATTGATACTTCACTAGATTTTCAGTAATTTGATCCATGCATTCGAGCTATTACCCTTCTGGAATGAGTTTTTCATATATGGTTTTAACACAATCTGATCCTTGCAAGCAATCCTGTATGTGCAGTGTGTGTATATGTGTAAAACCAGTTGGCCCCATTTGAAAGAGAGTGAAAGAGGCCCAGACTGATGACTCTCTGGGGACAGATTTCTCTTTCCAGCCCTCCATGCCTCTCTCCCCAGTGAAATCACGGTGGTGTCAGTGTGTCAGCTCGAGCTGTCACTCTCTTTATTGCTGCAAGCCAGTTACTCTCGTACTCTGCTTCCTGGCTACAGAGAGAGGAAGGGGGGGGAGAGGAAAGAGCCATAGCAAGGGAGAAAGACAGAGGGCTTTTTCTACACTTGACACAGCGGAGGAGCAGAGCATCAACTCCCCTTGATGCAATTGGAGAGTCTCAAAAGAAGGAAGGGAGACAACCAAGGCTGTCTGTCACCTTAGAGGAGCCAGCTGCTCAATTAACAGACAACACCTCCACCCCCCATGGGTTGGTTTGGTACAGTCCGCTGGGTTTAGCTGACAGGCTGACAGGGTTTCATGGAGGACAGGCCAACACTGAACAGATCCAAACAGGGGACATAGAGCTGCAGTAAACACACCTCAACAAGGGTGGCATTGGACCTATTTACTGGTAGAGTTTATGTGTGTGTGTGTGTGTGTGTGTGTGTGCACATGTGACAAAGTAGAAAGTGTTTATGAGCTTGTGTGGATTTTTCTTTTTTATGAGCATGTGACTGCAATTGAGATTTAAGCATGTTTGTGCTTGAAGTTTTTGGTTCAACAGGCATTGTTCCTCTTAAGCTTCCACTGTGACTGACAAGAAACACATGTTGCAATGTCAGTCGGTGTGTTGTGAAATGCTTGAGTTGTGCTGACGCGCAGCCTGAATTTGTGTGTGTGTGTGTGTGTGTTGCTATTTTCAGACTTAATTATTTTTGCTCCGGCTTAGTGATTCGATACATTAGTTTATGTGCTCGGAGCACATCAGATCATAACCACCCATCACATATTCACAGCACCCTGTTTTCTTGAAGGATAGGCCCGGAGATTAACTAGTCACATTGGTGCAATGCCACGCAGGAGAAATGAGACACAGCTCCGTTTTCCAGCCTCAAGCAGGAATTGCGAGTGAAAGCAGCTGAGCTTTGCAGTTACCGAGGTGCACACCTCGTTTTTATTTTCAAATGGGAGTCAATGACAGTTTATGCTTTTGACTTGTGGCCTGCAGATTTCTGCACGCAGAATGATGCAAGGACAAGGGATTTAAGGTCATAAAAAAGTAATACAACGGTTGTTGTTGTGGGCTCGTAGCATGCACTCGCAGCAAAAGTCAGACAAAACCAGTCCCCTAATGACGCCGGGTTTCACTCTGATCTTGAACATATTGTCTAAACTGGCGGTGGTACTGAATGCACACTGCTATTAGGTCGAACTGGCGAAGAGGGCAGAAGTTTCATGGCTGGCTGAAGAAGTGAGACGCTGGCTGACATGTAAGCCACCGTGAGCCTTTCAGCAGCCCCTACACTCCGTGTGTCTCCCCAAGGAGCAACATTTACACAAAGATCGGCCACCTACCATTTCTCACTCCTCACCAGCGGAGATATCGGGCCCGCTGAGAAGCCCCATCAGATGGTTTACGTACATGTGACATGTCTAGGGTCAAATGGTCTGGCTCGTTCCACAGCTGCCTTGTCTCTGTCTGGTGTAGTTTTACACCACTGTGACAGTGTGCGCTGACCAATTGCTGTGGACTGGATGGGTCCTCATTACACGCTGCTGTTATTTCAAAGCCTCAGTGAGCTTCAGCATGACAGCCAAACCTGCAGAGGATCTGTCAGCCGCAGGCAACAAGTGTCCCCCTGAGGGCTGCCTGCACAGGCCCCTGACAGGAGAAATCTGGCCCCTCGGCCAGTTTTCCACCCAACCCCTTCTGGTGGTCACCTGTGCCAGCATGCCCGTCATCGAGTCCCTGACCCAGCTATTCTCCCATTACGTTCCCTCTAGCCTGACCTCACACCCTCAGGGATATATAAAGATTTGTTCTCCAAAGGGGAGCTGGAAATGGGACACCCTGCAGCCACTGATCCCACTAATACATCCTCATGTGCACGTAAAGATGGTGACGGTGTTTTCAGCGAAGTGGGGGTGGTGTCCAAACATTTAGGCCTCGGGAGCTGTCTAAAGCAGCAGATTTCCCACATGCTGCTGGGGTGAGAAGTGAGCAGAGAGAGTGAGACCCAGAACCAGTTAAGAGCTATTACAGGAGCAGCCGTAATCAGAGCTACCGTGGGTGGACAAGTGTTGTTGCTGTAGCTCTCTTACTAAATGGCTTCATTATGACTCAAGAGAGAGGAGACATTGCGCATTGGCCCTACCAGACACAGTAAGAATGGAGCACGATGGATACTAACGAAGGTAGGAGACAGGACGGAGCGAGTTTATTTCCCTTTCTGCTGTTTTCTGCCACTCTTGTATTTCCCTCTTCCGCCTCCGGTTCTTTATTCCACTCTGTTGTACTATAAACATGTGTAAGTGCTTGTTCTCTGTGGTCTGGCAGCCGCTCTTCTATGGCCTTGCATCTGTCAGAAGAGCTCAGCACATTCGGTGGCTTACTAAGCCCAATTACACCAGATTGCTACCATTTCACAGAGGATCACAGTCACAGACAGTCTATCTTAAAAGAGGAGTCAGGGGTTTATTTCTCGGTTAACCACACACACACACACACACCATGACATCACTGCATATACACACACACACTATTTATATTTACGTACATATGCACTTGCTTTGACATCACAACTTGTCATACAAAATTCATAAAGCAAATGAGACAGGCATGAAATATAGATGTTAAAAGGGCGGCTTAACAGCTCTCCCCCGCCTCCCGCCTGCTTTTGGCCTTTTGCTCAATCACCGCTTGTTAAAGCAGCGGTTTGTGTTACTGTGAGGGGGATATGAGCACGCTGTGGTATTCTCACTGGAAGACTACACATGTCACGCTCTCGCAGCCAGAATAGTTGGCCTGCTCACCTAACCCCACCGCCCCATCCCTCCAACCTTTATTTCTGTTTAGCTTCCCTCTCCCTTTCCTCCCCCCCGCTCAGCCACCCCTGGGAGTCTAGCACTAATAAAACAGCTCCACTCCAAGACCCTCCACACTGCGGGATGTCCAGCCTGTGTAACCCAAAACCCCTCTCGACTCTAGCTTCAGAGAGCTGCTGACATGACGGAGAGTCTGGGAGGGCCAGCAGGGGAGCGTCCATCATTGTCAGGCCCCAGTGACCTGAGCTTCCATCCGGAGCATGTCCAACACGCATGCCTGCGAGCTGTGAACTCTTTGCTGTGAGGTGCGCCGATACTCTGGAGACACGAGGGGTATCACAGAGTGTGGTGTTACTGCTCTTAGAGGAGCTAATGCTGTTAAAGTCTTCAGGGCTGCAGAATGGAGGGATAAGGAGCTAATAAACTGGAGATTCTCTGGAGGCTCGGCTATGAGATCAGGGAGAAAGCTTCCCCGGCTAAGTTTACCGACACAGGGTTTTAGCTTCTCTGTGAACTGATATCACCAGACCAAAGTGCAAGTCTTGAATCTCCTACTCGACATTACATGTGTAAACAGTGGGTTGGCCTCCAGCTTTTAGCATGGAAGGCAAAAATGAACCACTTCCTCAGCAGAACTCCAAACTGACAGTTGTGGGTAGGAGTTTTTGCAGATGAGGAAGTGAATCCCTTGGTTAATGTGCAGACTTTGGAAACAATGGACCGTCTCCACTTTTTGGCACCAGAGGAGGAGTATTAGAACATCGGGGATCTCGAAACGCCTTCTAGTCTCACAGACGTGGGAGTTGAGCTCAGATGTCATCCACTAATGTGAACTCCAGGGTATTCCACTGAGCTCCCAGAGAAGGAGGAGAAACGCTGGTGAAGGACAGACTCTCCTGAGCATGTAAACTTAAGTTTTACACGGGTAGTGTTCATCGAAGGGCTTTAGATTTGGACTGTAAAGACATAAACACATGGAGAGGAAAAGGAAAGAGTGGGATACCGTGTATTGGCGTAATGGTTCTCCGATACTGAGGCTTTTATGATCGTGCGCAAGTGAGGACGCAGATGAGAGCAGCCTGCTGTTTATTGTTCTCTGTGTGGGAGGGAGATCTGTTAAAGATGTCTGCCATTAATGCGACTGCAGGCTTCATTAAGAACAAATAAACAGAGACTGGTCCCTCACCAAGGAGCTCTTTGGGGAACATATGCTGTCTAAACCACTCCTGAGGTCAGACCTCTGTCAACACTTGCTGCTCAATTACAACTCTAATTTAGCTGTCAAACAAAATATGGAAATAGAAGAAGAGCGGCTTTGCGGTGTCTTCCCTCTTTAATTTTTTTTTTTTTCAGCGACAAAATGGCTTCCAGACTTAGGCCCGAAGCAAACTTGTCTTTTAAAACGTTCTGCATAATTGGGGACTGTGAATTTTTTTTTTGGAGGAATATTTTATTCAGCCAGCTTCTGAAAGCTCAGCCCAGCACAGAGGGAGATGCTGATTGTAATTAATGTTTACTGAGACATACCAATGCAAGATGGAATTTTCAATGAGGGCTACAAATCCTTGTTTCGGCAGTGTGAGCTTCAATTGATTCAACTTGAGCAAACAGTCTGCCTCTCTTTGTTTGTTTTTCTGTTTTCTGAGGACGGTTATGACGTGCGTGAAGGAAAGAAGACAAAGTGAGGGGCAGAAAAGGAAACGTAGGCTCCTCCCAACGACGAGCCCAGCCCACGCACTTTTATAAAGACCGAGTTAATCCGTTTATGATTCACTTTTCAGCAAGTGCATTGTCTCGACTGGTGTGTGGTAAAGCTGTTGCCTATGTAAGAGCAATATGATCTGTGAGAGGTTTGGGTATGATTCTGCCGCACAGCAGAGAACAGGATGGAGAATACAAGACCAAGATAGAGAAAAAGAGTTGTAGCGGTGATAGCGAATAAGTGGAACTTGCCTTGAGGCTACATATTCCATCCCCTATCACACCAAGATAAACGCCGCCAAGGTACAGCTCTTGGACTGCAAGTCAAAATTGCAACAATGTATCGAAGTATATTCCTGTGCTATAGCAAAATGGTTCCACAGACTGAAATAGTTTTAAAAAACTCAAAGATGGATTGCCGTGAAGTTTTGTTCAGACATTCATTGGCCTTAGAAAGAGGACAAATGACTTTGGTGATCCAATGACCTTTCATCTGGCACCACCGGCAGTTTTTTTACTCAACATCTCGACGATGGATTACCGTGACATTTGGTACAGAAATTCATGTTTCCCAGATGCCGTATCCTAATAAATTCGGAGATCTCCCGAGTTTTCCTCAAGCATAAATATCTGGATTTGAGTGAAACGTCTCTGCAACAATTGGATGGATTGTCATGAAACTTTGTCCAGATGTTCATATTCCCCACAGGATGAACTGCAATAACTCTGGTCATCCATTATCTTTTTATCCAGAGCCATCATCAGGTCAATTGTTTTAATTAATCCACTATTTTTGTAGATTTTGTTTAGTGCCAATTAATAAATGTTAGAATTCTAATATGCTAAAATAGGATCGTAAACATACACCTGCTAGAAATCTGTTTCTATGATAACCTTAACATTTAGAACAAAGCACCACTGTGCATAAACAGCCTCACAAGCTTCTGGCACGGCTGTAGACTCAGTTACAAGAACCCCAGTTCTCTGCAATTTACCAGCAGTTATTAGTTGTAATATCCAGTGTAACAGCGTGGCACTGGTACAAGACTGATCTGCAGTCAGCACCCAGAGGTTACCTGCCATTGCATCATCTGGTGTCCATAATGCAGAGCAAGCTGCCCGCCCTCCCTCAATATTAGCACCTGTTTCCTCGATGCTCTTCAACAGTCGTGCAGCTGTCACAGCCTCGCAGCATCCAGTACAGTAAATCTGAAGCGCCTTCTCTTTGTGATTGTTGACGTGTTGTGAATGGAGATGTTGGAAAATGAAAACAGCTATTGTTCTGGGCCTCATCTGTCATTATCTTTGGTACTGTTGTGTCTTCAGTTAAAGAAGGCTAAGATTAAATACACAAAATATTCAATATTGGTACATAAAAGACTGGAAGGTTAACAAGATAAACAACCGCCAGTATTGACAAAAGCTATTATTTTTTATAGATAATAGCTTTTATTTTAAAAGCTATTATCTTCGGTTAGTATTTATATATTTTATGAAGTATATTTACTCTATAACTTCAGCACAGTTTTGAGGTATTTGTGCTTTATTTAATCTTTTTCCATCGTATGACTTTTTCAACCTTTGCTTCACTACATTAGTTACTAAAAAAAAGACCTCACAAAATCATCACGAATGATCACATTGGTCTTTTATTAGTGCTGTATTCCTGTAGTTTGACTGTGAGCTGGCCAGGCAGCAGCCTCATCTATGAGGCACGTGCATCAACGTCAGGCTCAAACCCTCTTTGCATTTCGCCTCCGCTCGTTGCACAACTCTGACGTACGCTCAGCGGCCGTGGCTCAGCTGTCCATCTCGTGGTTCCTGCTATGTGTTAAGGTTGTTGGTTTTGTGCGATTGGAGCTATGCGACCCCCGCCTGGATGAGACCCCATAAATGAGTGCGATGGTTTTAGAATGCAACGAGGCGCTATTTTGAGGAAGATGGGACGGACGGGGTGACGGCAAGGAGCAAAGGCTTGGGATGTCGGAGAGGTCTCAACAGCCATCAATCTGTCAGGATGACTTCAGACCCAGGTGTGGGCTGTCATATCCACCCGCACTCACATGATCGAGAGAGAGCGAGAGATAGTAGTTTTGGCCCGGGGTGCCTGCTAATGTATTTTTCAAAAGGACAGGTGGTGGGCTGTCAGTTGCACTTTAAAAAGATGATGTTGTTGGCGCTTGTTTGTTAATCATTTATATGGGCTAGGATGTATCCAGGGATGACATTGAAATATAATATGCTAAATGAATCCCCTTATGTACTGCAGTAATGACCTAACACCACATTAAACTTCCTAATGCCTTGCATCTCACTTTGCCAGGCCTCCTGTCACTCCCTCTGTGGATCACAGCGCTGTGCAAAGATTGGTTCAAAGATCTGAGCCAATTGTCTGGCATATGGCTGCGTTGAATCCACACAAAACACCTTGCTGATGAAGGACCATTAACCAACCAATACACAGGCCTATTAACCCTGCAAACTCAATGTGGTATAAGCAGCACATTAAAAAAATGCTAACAGTAAATACTGTTAAATAGCTGCATGGTGCTAATGAGCTGTGGTCTACTGCAGGACAGTGACAACAAAGGTGAGAGGAAGAACGGAGCTTTACATCGCTTTATATTCAGTTGAGCCAGATCAGAGTTGTAGCCAATCTAATGATTACGTGCTGCAGTGTAGCTGTAGTGAGATACAAATCAGGAGTGGTAGTGTGTGCAGCTAATGCACTGTGAGTAGGAGATGGCTCACCCTGGGATAATGAGTTATCCCCTTAAGCCCCTTGCCGGGTCCCCTGACATCCAGCCTTAATGAATGGCTTTCCTGCACACACGTACCCAGCTGACCCTCACAAAGGCCTCCTGTACCCCATTCACCTCTTAAATCCGGCCTCTAGCTTTCGCCTCCCTCCCGACTAACCCACACAGCCAAAGGCCTCATACTCCAATCTAACGCTCCACCGAGCAGCGTGGACTAGTTAGAAACGGAAATACCACTAAAAAAAAAAAAAACGTCGAGAAACAACAGCAGCACTCCATATTTTGAGTAAACCAGGTGGGAATTGCGCTTATTTGTTTCCAGGGATGAAGAAGACTGACAAATGAACCCTCGCGGGAGGGAAGCTGCTGTATACTTCTCTTCTCTTCTCTTCCCCGCACCACCCGGCCCTTGAGTCTTCATTATGACCAGAATAGACACCTTCTTTTTAGCGTGTTAGCACATTCTCAAAACAAGCCGTGGACCTCAGGGACTGAGAGGTGCAGCGGGAGACTTGAGAATTGGGAATTTCTCCTCTCCCCGTCTGCTGCGGTGAAGTTGTTTGCCAGCAGCAGTCTCTATTGACCGGTAATAGCATTTGTAAGTGGAGAAGATTGACATGGGTGAGGGAGATGGATTTAAGGGCTGCTGGGCTTTCTTGTTCATTGATGCACGTCAGTGTTGCAAAGGGATGTGTTTTGTGTCCAGATTACCAAAAAGATATAGTTTCAATGTAAGGGTTAGTTAGCTTGGAAAATTGCCCCCGTTGCACTTCTTCTCATGGTTGCCCAAAGACGACTCACAGAGACTCTTACGAAAGCACTTCAACCTGGCAAAGTGTGCCTTTTGTCTCCTGACAAGCTGGCAGATGTCCCAGTAAAAGCTCACCCACACAGAGTAGGAGTCAATAGCTGTTATTGTAGATATTGATTGTGATCTGCATCAGGAATTACCTCCCCTGACCCTTAACTACAATATCACATGCACCTGGGGCTGCTAATACCTCACTTAGCATTTTAATGCTAATGGACGGAGGGTTTTTTTTTTTTTTTTTTTTTTTTTTTGTAGAGCCCTGTTAGCTCAGCCTGCTCCCAGTGGAATAGGTCTGGAGGGAGTAGTGTGTCACAGAGATGGAAGCCCGCTGTGACAGGCTGCAGCTCTGCAGTGCAGGCTGCTCAGCCCTCCTTCAGCCCAGGGGACCTGGGTCCCATCTACACCTCTTTGGCAGGTGAAGGATTTAGCTGGCTTCCCTGAGGGGGGGAGGGGGAGCCCTCACTCCTGTCCTTAACCCCTCCCCCGGATGCCTAGGGAGAGTTAATTACAGTTTATGTATGCACTGTCATCCCCCATGAGCCTCTCTGCCTCTGGAGCAGCCGAGCTGACTGCTGATGTCTGAGCACTTTGTTCTGTAGGAGGATGTCCCGGCAGAGAAATACCCTGGACGGAGCTTATTAGCTATTGTTCTGTGTGACTTCAGCATCGTACAGCGGTTATTATTCATTCTTTGAATTAATTCACACTTTTTTTGACATAATGGAGTCCAAACCAGGGCATAAAATAAAACGAATCCTCACCGTCTCAGACAGGGAGCTTAATGTGCGCCCGTCCTTCATGCGAAAGTGAATTAATGAACGCAGCGTTGTTATCCTGCAGCGTCTTTTTAACGTGCACCAACAGTAATCACTCTCAAGGCATGTTTGCTTTCATGTGGTAAAGAACAAACAGCGAGTGTTTCTAAATATGAATATTATTAAAGCAGGTTTTTATTTGAATAAAGTATTTTCGTGTCTTTGGGAGAAGTGAAAGAGAAGAAAGCAACCTAACACCTGCAACTACCACTGCAAACTGAGATCTACTGTGTAGGTACATGCAAAAAACAACAAAACTGACCATTTAATTTGTCATGCAAATGGAGGTTCTGTCATCGAGGCAGAAAAAAAACAACCTTGAAATAAAGGTTTTATGTACGATACAAACTGATTTAGCCCGGAGAAGAAAAACACATTTCAGCTGTGTAGTTTTTCCCCAGGGACGCTGTTAAAGGCTGTGTGAAAGGGCCAAGGAACTGGTGCTTGTGCTGGCACAGCTGCAAACCCCCAGCAGGGCGTGACAGCATGAGAAGGAAGAGTAGGAAAACATGCGTGTCAGTTTGTGGGGCTGTGTCAAATCGAAGCGCATACACACTAATCATGTGCAGAGGAGATGGCAGTTTGAAAGACTCGTATCTTCAAAAGGCCCGTGGCTTAGACACACACACACGTGTAAGCTTTGTTAGAGCTGGAGAGGTTCAACTGCGGCGTTCACTTACCTGAGGAAAGGAGGTCATTGCGCAGATCCACATTTAAAGAGCAGAGCATCGGCGTTTGATGCATGTGTCTTGTTGGTGTTTTGACTTTCAGCATGTTCCAAACCATCAGTGAGTTCATTTATATGTTTGTAGACAGCAGAATTGTTATTGGAGTACCATTTTTTCAGACTGATTTCTTTCTCTGTTTTACACAGTTCCAGATTTTGGCATCGATGTGCTCTCCACCAATGGCAGCCAGGAGCCTCATGGCCCAGGCCTCCTCAAGGTGTCAGGCCTAGAGCGCAGTCAGGAGAGGAGCCAGGAGAGCTGCAGGGACCCCAACCCCTGCAACCAGCACCCCCAGCCAGCCTCTGCCTCCCCAAACACTCCCTCTCCCTCTGCCGCAGCCCCAGCCGTCCGCCCCCCAGCCCCTCTCCCCTCGTCGGACCCAGACAAACGGCCCTACTCCTGCCACCCAGGCCCCGGCCTCCACACACCTGCCCCAACGCTCAGAGGCTCTTCCCAGGCCTCAGACGCCCGCAGCCCTGCCTCTCGCCCAGGGCCAAGAGCCCTCGCCGCCCCCCCCCGGCCCCAGCACCAGCCTGATCTGCTGTCCCACCCCAGGCCTCCGCCGACGCCCAGCCTCCACCCACACCCGCCATCTCCTGCCCTCCCTACCCATCACCCTCACCAACAGCACCCAAGTCAGGCAGGGCCCCACCGGCCGCCATCACGCTGCCACCCCCGGCCTCTTTCTGCGTACAACGGCCTCAACCTCAACGGTCACAGGTAAGGGAAATAACAGCCTCACACATCAAAAACATTCACATCTCTCGTGTCCTCGTGTGCTCGGATGCAGGAAATTGTGTGCAGACAAAAAACCTCCACATTCACACACACTTGAAAATGCTAAAATATCTCTCGAGCTCAAAGTATGCATGATGCACGATCAGTATGTAAATCGCTATCAGGGACAGCTTGAACTCCCTGAGCCAAACAGTAGCACTGATTATTAACTATGGAATAAAAGGCCCACACTGCGCCCTGAGTGCCTCTGATTTATTAGCCACCCACATTGTCATCAGGGCTCTATATGGATTTCAGCCCTCATCAGTTATACTGGCTGTATGTGCCGTGGTTTAGTACAACCTTGAATCAGTACCGTACTGTTATTATTTTCATGATGAGGTTATTTGTGCATGAGAACAAAGCTCAAAATTGTAACACAGGTCCTTGGAAGGAAAAAAAATTAAATACTTCAGAAGGCTGTTATTTTTTCTCCAGTGATAAAGAGTCCTCGGTGGAATTCCACTTTGTGTGTTCAAACACGCCATGATCACAGTCATTTTTCATATTTAAAATAACGACAAAAGAGCCAGCGCAAGGCTAAGTTTAGTCTGTTGTGTCCTATATCTGTTGAGACGCACTGAGGCCTGTGAGGCTCTCTCCATTAATTTAAGACTCCAGGATAGCTCCTTCAGAACCCACTCAGTCCCAACAACAAGCTCTGCCTTGCAGGCTCTCAGGACTTGGCTTCGCCTCCCTCTCTCTGTGCCAGCCCTGCCAGTCTGCCAGCGCGCCAACAGGGCCTGGCACCCACTATGAATAATCATGGCTGGGGCCCACAGCGAAGAGCGAGCACTGCAAATGAGCTTTTAGGCTTAGTGTGTGGAGCTGCGGAGACGCAGGCTCTGTGACTGCCCCCAGGGAAAACCCACACACACTACAAAAGACTGTTTGCTTACACATGCACACACACCCTCTCTCCCTCTCATCCCATTTCCGATGCACATGTTCACTACCTGGCTCTGGAGGAAGTGCCTTAACAGAAGCTGTTCAAAGACAGATGCTCGTCGTGTTATGCTTGCCAGCGGTGGTTTATTTGCATCTGAGGGTGGATGTGAATGTGGTGTTTTCGCGGATCATGTTTGCCCTGGATTCTGCGAAGCACAAGAGAGGCGTTTGTAAATGGAGGACAGTTGAGGTGTGAAAACACTGTGATGGGAATTGAACGTCAGAGCAGATGGAGATAAGGGGATGTGGAGGAACAAGTGTTAATTTTGACTGATCACGCCTGGCTTAACCTGGCGCCTTTCTCCATTTCTCTCTCTTTCTCTCTCTCTTTACAGCAGCAGCAGGAGCAGCACCCCAGGCGCCAAGCCCCACGGACCCCCTGCTACGTCCTTGCACCTCCCTCACCACCCGCCTCCTCCTGCGGCGGCCGCAGCAGCAGCAGCGGCAGCAGCAGCAGCCTCCACCTTCCCCTTGCCCTTGGCGGCTAACCAGAACACCCCCCACAGCTTCCCCCCTGCCTTGCAGTCCTCACCACACCCACATCACCCCAATATGTTCGCTCCTCCAGCGGCCTTGCCTCCACCACCACCACTTACGTCTAGCGCCCTGCCAGTACCCGGACATCCTGCTGCTGGGAGTGCCTACTCAGGTAAACATCACAGCTGCAGACATCACAACATTGCCCCCAACTGGTGTGGTAGAGGATTGCACTTTGGGCTGACAGAAAGTCTCTTAATTTAGCCAGTTGTTGCATCAGGTTGCTAGAACAGTTTGAGACATATGAGAAGTACAAGAGGAATAATTTCAAAGCAGAATATGCTTTGAAAGCATTTGAGATGAAGAGACAGATGTTAGACATGTTACCACGGTAATTATTTAAAGAAACAAACAACACGAGTCCAAGATAATCCACATGTACTCCATGCCTGGGATACAGTGCGTTTATAACCGTGTGGACAGTTCAAGTTCACACTGTCTGTCATGTTCTGATTGATCGACTCTCTACCACACCAGTAATACCCACCAGCGAGTCGGGCCACATAGCAAAAGACATTACGGACCCCATGCACATTTCCACATAGCGCCGTCGAGCTAAATGTCAGGGTCAACGCGGGAAGAGGAGGGAGGGAGGGGGTGCTCACCTTTAGCAACGTTCCAAGAACTTCCATTTTCACCTGGAACGGTGCTCGTGTGCAAGAAAATCAATTTTGGTCAATACGGAACGGAGCGAGCTGGATTTCGTTCAAAAGATACTAATGAAATTTTTATGAAGAGAAAATTCCACCCCCACACCCAGCCCAATAAAGCTCGAAAATGAATGCAGAAAAAACATCGTAGTGAGTCACAGTGGAATAGGAAGGATAAGGTTACTCTGGAGGAGATGTAATCTCTCGAGGCAGGTTTTGTTGGATTTAGAAGAAAAGCCCGGCAATTTCTTGAAATCCATTCTTTCTCAGCAGACTGCATAGAGGTTATTCGAACAACAGATGTTGTTGTCTCAGAGGGGCTGTAGTGTATCAAATCACAGCATTTGACAGTTCCAGCAGTCAGACAGCTCTAATCACCTCGAGCCTGG
This sequence comes from Miichthys miiuy, assembly GCA_036365135.1. Taxonomy (NCBI): domain Eukaryota; kingdom Metazoa; phylum Chordata; class Actinopteri; family Sciaenidae; genus Miichthys; species Miichthys miiuy. The sequence goes on from CM071616.1 coordinate 22,309,635, forward strand.
CTTAAATTTAAAATGACATGCCGATAGTCACAGCTATTTCCTGGTTGTTTCTCTCTTTTTTTTATGACTTTGACATGGCTTCCTAGTTAATGATACGTAGCCCTCACATGAGAGGCTCCTTCCAGATGGACCCAGCAAGAATATTATTTTACTGTTGCATAAAAATGCTTGAGAACACTTGATAGTTACCATGCCTTCATTAACCCACTCGATCTTTGCTTTTTCCTCCAGAGCAAGACCTTCTGCGACAGGAGCTCAACACACGATTCCTGGCCTCCCAGAGTGCCGATCGTGGCGCCTCGCTGGGCCCTCCACCTTACCTGCGCACCGAGTTCCACCAGCACCAGCATCAGCACCAGCATCAGCACCAACACACCCACCAGCACACCCACCAGCACACCTTCACACCCTTTCCCCACGCCATCATGCCCACCCCAGCACCGCCCATGGTGCGTACCCCTGCCAGAAATGTGAGGATAAGTAGAACACAACTGTTCGGGGATGGAGAGGGTGGAAGGGAAAATAAATTCACCAGAGCCATTTTTTTTTTTTTTTTTTTAAATAATGAGTCTTACATGTGTAGAAGAGTCGGCGCTCAGAGTGTTTTCACCTTGTGGTTACAAGAGTGAAGATTTTACACAGATCGACGTGTGTGAGCAGCACGTTGTAGGGACCTGTGGGTTTTCTGTGGCGGCCTTTCAATGATGACCGCGTGTGTCCGTCCACACCACAATGATGCCTTTATTCTCCCAGAAAGCCCTTCTAGTGTTTTCTCTGGCAAACTCTAGGACTCCAGACTTCAGTCGCCGTTATTTTCTAAATTGGCAATAACTTGCCCAAAGCATGTTAACTTCAGAGCCAGCTTTCAGAACATAATACACTTAATTCATTCTGAATTTAATGACATCATTTGGTCCCATTTGGGGGTTTTCATTACTGGCAAATGCCTTGCGTTAAGAGCCCCGCTGTTTGTTGGGGGAGACCACAGGCAATGTGTAGCTGGACCTGAAACTCACACAAACACACACACACATACATATGCACGCATTCGTAACTGCCTGGCCCATAGAGGGTTCACTTGGCTCTGATGATACCTCAAAGGCAGCATGGCGAGGCCTCTGACAGCTAATGAGGCCATAAAAAGGCTCTTTATGGCTGCAGTGTTTAGTCTTGACTGGGGAAATGTTCGCCCTGAGCCTGTGCTGCACCACTAAAAGGAAACCAAATGAGACACAGAACCCACGCTAGTTTACAAGGTCTTCAGATCATCACAAAAAAAAAAAAAAACAGAGGATAAAAAACAGTCTGGTTTGGGAAGTGGCTGAACTTTGAATCTCAGTTGACATTTTAAATCTAAAATCTCAATCTGTGAGCATGTCGTTAACCCTGAAATAGAGTTTGTGATGCATTCTGTGTTGTGGCCTGAAATGACCCTGAACGAGGCCAATCTGCAGTATGTGTGTGTGAAGGTTATCATGTTTTCTCTACGTCTTTGTACTTAGCTCTGTTTCATTTCTTCTACAGTTTGAAAAATACCCAACAAAAGTTGACCCCTTCTACAGACACAGTGTGAGTTTCCCTACTGCGTATTATCTGCCTGCAGAGCAGTTTGTTGCTTGCCCATTATACCATCCAGCCCATGCGAGTTGGTGTTTTAGCTTTGTGTGTGTGTGTGTGTGTGTGTGAAAGAGAGTGAGAGAGAATCCATGCAATCACTCATCCGCTTCTTAATGGATACTTTAAGCATCCTAGCTGTACCATTTCACCCTTCAGCCCCAGCAAATGTTATGATTAATGAAACAGTGGTGGGTTCTTAAATTTCAGAGCACAAGATTTATTGTGCGTGCATGTAACGGTGAAACTGTTGTGCATAGAAATGAATACAGAAAGAGACAGTGGCTGCATTATGGAGGAGATCGTGTCTTTGTCTCGCTCACCACTCTTCATTTGTATTTGTCTGCTAACAGCAGTGGCTTGCTTGTGATTATTACTCACCAAAAGGAGACTTATTTAAACATTGGACCCCCCACACACACACACACACACTCTCCTACCATATTTGCTGAAGCTTCCAGACACCCGCTGTGTGTGCCTGCACATGCTTTTTCTCAGCTGTGAGGACGATTTTAATATCAGAAAAATCATGTATTCATATTAGACTAACCCTGGGTCAAATAGATGTTGCGCAATGTTACTAGTTGTGTGCTTTCTTTCTGATTCTTAGCGTTTCCTTGTTGTTATTATGGTAGCAACAAACACCCCGAAGCCATTTCCTCTACATAAAACACACTGACACCTTTTAAAAATGATGCACAGGGAAACACAAGTTGCATTTTAAAAACCTCACAGCATATCCTCGAGCGCATCCACGCAAAGTTAAAATAATTCTGCTGCTCCAGCCGTGATTAAAGCAACGCAAGCGTGCAAGCTCGTAAACATGAAAAACACCCTCTACTTCCATTAAAGGCTAATGTGATTGACAAGAACAATTACGCTGAGTAGTTGATTACATGTCTGTTTCTTCACACGATAGTCTTATGGAAGCCTTGAGCAGTCGTTTGGTTTATGTGTGTTTTGCTTGTATTACAACATTCTAGTTTTCATATCAAAGGAATGTTTTCCCTTATTTAAATCCACCAGGGATGAAGAAGTAAAATATTTTATAAACTCTCAGTTTGTGAAACATGTAGGCATTTTCACATCTAAGCAAAAAAAGATTAAATGTTGAGGTTGTTTGCTGCATTTCACTGACAGGCTGAACTATCCTCACACCTACTCTACCTCTTTCCATCCTCAGCTCTTCCACTCCTACCCACCAGCCATGTCTGGCCTTCCTCCCGTCATTCCCCCGACCGGGCCCTTCGGCTCACTGCAGGGCGCCTTTCAGCCCAAGGTAAGGCACACCCACGTTCTCGTACACAGAGATAGACGAACTCAAAAAAAAATAGGAGTTATTTACAGAGAATCTTGTTTCGATCTGTGTCTGGTGCTCTCTAGACCTCTAATCCACTCGATGTGTCCACGAGACCTGGAGGCGTCCCACACACATTCTTACAGAAGGACCCCAGGGTAAGAGCATGCATAAACACACACACACACAAACAACCAACACTAGTGAAGGTAGAAGTCACCTTTAGACCTTTAAATGTTGCATAACTCTTTGAGTCACTGGATGGAGGTTTTCAACACCAAACTATGTCACTGTACAGATTTCATATGCAGTTAGTTTGCAGACAGCTAAACTGACATTCATCTGTCGTCTGTATGCAGAGGGTCACACAGGAGGAGCCCTGTTTAACACCTGTGTGTTAATTACTCCCGGAAAGCTTAATTTTAAAGTGATATTTTCACATTTTAATTTGGTTCATAATGAATGCCGCACGCAGAGACTAATTAGAGGTGATTTGATTGACAGAAAAATAACTCAGCCTCTTTTTTTTCTCTCCGCTGTAGCTAACGGATCCATTTCGGCCCATTCTCAGGGTGAGTACTCACTCCCTGCAATGTCTGTCTTCTGCATCCTGACACACACACACACACACACACTAATCGCCGTGATGTCATGAAGGGGTTTTGCTAATGGAGCAGATAGTGTCTTTAATTAAATGAGTGCTGCACTTGGAAGCAGAGGGAACTGGTATATAACACAACAAAGCTCAATCGGGAGAGCGGTGCAGCCTCTGCATGTACAAATGCTATTGTCAGACTTGGCTCAAACACAGACATCAGCTGCCTGACAGTCTTTCCACTTACTAACATGAGCATTCACATTTCAGCTATAATTACTGTGCCTGTGTCACATGAAACATCGCCATCCCAGACAAATCCTTCAGTAATATGTGATTAAAGGTGCCACATGTACTGTATTTCAGTTATCGGTATATCATTTTCAGATGACCTCAGTGTAAACAAATGAAAACAGGACTTCCTGTGTTGTTATTATTCAAGATGGTTGTATGATTGTAGAGCTGATTGTGTCAGAGTTAAAAAAAAATAATAATAATGTGTCGACAATATAGCCATGAAACGTGAGTGTAATTATCCTGAGCAACAGACTTTGTCTGACGTGATTTGTTTTCAGGAAAATTACATATTTATATATGTAAAACTTCTGCATATTTCACCACACAATTAATCCTTTAATATGTAAATTAGTAGCAGTCATAGGGCTTACTGTCTTTCTAGCTAAAGAGTGAAGTTGTGACACCATATTTTTGTCTTGTATCTACAGAAACCGGGGAAGTGGTGTGCCATGCATGTCCATATCGCCTGGCAGATCTATCACCACCAACAGAAAGTAAAGGTGAGGACTCGCCTGTCTGCTGTCACTCTGCTCTGTGACAGAATATTAACATAATATAACACAGGATAAAGTGTATGCTATAATATCTTTATTAATATGATGCAATGTTTGCGCCGTGTACAGGCAATCACACTGCAACTTTATAATGACACAAGTTGAACATAAATTTCCACAATTAGTTTACATTTCATATCAATTCCCTTTGTGTAATGCATCGTGGTACACGTTGACAGGACACTTAAATCTGCAGTCTAGACTTGAGTCAGTGACAAAAAGACTTTAAATAATTAAAACGTAACGAGTAATCTTAATTGTATAGCATTAGCATAATCACTTCTTGAGGTTATAATGATGATTGAGCAAAGCTGTCTCCATTTCATAGAATAATTCGGTGTAGTCTGGCAGAGCAACTCTCGTCCCTGAAGGGTTTTAGATTTGAGTCCTGCAACACCTCAAAAGTGTCCTGGTAGAGCCTTACGACAGCGACCCAGGTTTGATCCCAGTCAGCTTTAGCTGTCGCTACCAAATAAAGTCATAAAAAGCCCCCCCCCCCCAAAATAATAAACATTTCTTTATTATTAACCTAATAAAATTAGTGTAAAGGAGTTTTACATGTGTTTCTCTCTGTCGGTCTGTGGTCTTCTAGCAGCAGATGCAGGTCGACCCTCACAAGCTAGACTTCGGCCTCAAGCCCGAGTTCCTGAGTCGACCTCCGGGCCCCAGCCTCTTCGGTGCCATCCATCACCCCAGCGACTTGGCACGGCCTGCCACACTCTTCTCCGCTGCAGGTGTGTGTGTGTGTGTGTGTGTGTGAGATCTCTAGGAAGAAAGATTGATTGATAGTTAACAACAGTCCCCTCTGACATACAGCAGCAGTCTATCAATTCCTACCGACCAGTGGATCTTGAATCAATCAACTACTAAATACAAATTGGACATAAAAATATAATAAAACTTTTTACCTCAAGGTCAACTCAGGTTTTCTGCCACATCTTGTGGTCTTCAGAGAAAGACGTTTGCTCAGTTGATGATACACTTTGTTCCATTTCTCACACCTCTCGTATTAAAAATACAGCTGAGCTGAAAGCAGCTATCAATAATACAAGATTGACTACGACTAAGCAAGCAGAAACAAGTGTGGCTGTATTGCACAACAGTACTACAAGTGTTATTGTGTTTGCAGCCTTTGTTTAGCATGCGTACATTTGCTAATTAGCACTAAAGTACAGCTGGGACTTCGGGGAATGTCATTACGTTTGCATTGAAGTCAGCAGACTTACTCCTTTCGGGGCCGTGACTGTCCGTATCAAATTGCATGGCAGTCTATCCGATAGCTTTTGGGATTTTTCAGTCTAGACCAAAGCGAGGGACTAAACATCATTGCCATCTGTACAGCCAGACCACTAAACAGCCCTTGAATAGTTTTGAAGAAACATACTGAGCTGGACGTTTTACAGTCGAACAATACGCTTGTCAGTGCTCTCCGATGGAAACATTTCTGAACTGCATTTCATGTTGTTGTTACTTATCAGCCCAAATGATTTCAGTCGAGCTTTAGTTGAAGGTTTTTGAAATAAATAATTATTTTGCCTTCTCTGTCTCTCCCTCTTCAGGTCCCACGCACCCATCAGCAGGTCCTTTCGGTCACCCGCCACACCATCCTGGAAACTTCCTCACCCCAGCGTCTCACTTAGGTAAGAGGGACCCTTCGGTTTCAGGTCTCCTCAGTCTCGATCTGAAATAAAATATAAATTAAGATGTGAATGTACGCATGGTGACATGTCGTGTCTTTCCTCCAGAACCTTTCAGTAGGCCCACATCATTTGGAGGACTGGGATCGCTCAGTTCATCAGCCTTTGGGGGACTGGGAAATCCAGCACTAAGTGAGTTTTAACTTCATGATACCGTTGATGTTTAAGAACATGAAGCAGGACAGGATATAAACCAGGCCAAGCTGTCGAGATATGCATTTAACTTGTGTCCTATCTGTTTTTCCACGTGTTGAATCCCTAACAGCGGCCAACTCTGTGTTCGGCCATAAAGATGGCCCCAACGCACAGCAGCACTTCAACAGCGGCCACCAGGAGCCGTGGAACCGCTTGCACCGCACGCCGCCTTCTTTCCCCACGCCACCACCCTGGCTGAAACCCGGAGACTCTGAGAGGAGTGCCTCAGCCAGCTCCCACGAGCGGGACCGAGACTCTGACAAACGGGACTCGTTGGTCAGTAAAGATGACAAAGACAGGTGGGTGCTGCTCAAAGTTACTCCTGTTGCCTCGCTCCAAGAAAACCTATTTTTCTTTGCTGGTACTGACGGTAGGCGGGGCCTTTCTCCTTCTTTCTTCTAGGGACTCTGTAGAAAAGCGTCATCCAAGCCATCCATCCCCGGTCCCCATCAACCCCATCAACCCCATCAGCCTTCTTGGCCACAGCCGGCCTCCTGACCACCACAGGAACCACCTGCCGCCTGCTTCTGGAGAGCCCCAGAGAGACAAGGAGAATAAGGCCAAGGAGAGGGACAGGGAGCACTCGGACTCCTGGAAAGACAATGGCACAGATGACCATAAGCTCAAAGACAACCAGCACAGCGAGAAGGACACACCCGTCATCCACGACGGCCGAGTTTCTGAGGACAAAGTGTCCAACAGGGGTACGGCGTCGCCCTACATCCGGCAGACCAGCCTCGAACGTCCCAGCAGCGGCCTGAGCAGGGAGGTCCTGGAGAAGAAGGTAGAGCTGCCGTACGAGCACCAGAAGAAGAACAATGAGGTGAAAGTGAAGGAGGAGCGGAAGGAGGAGCAGGATGGAGCCACAGAGAGGGCAAGTGAGCACCCACCGCAGGCACCCTCAACGCCAAACCTCCATCCTCCCTCCTCGATGCCTATGCCCATGGGCATGGCTGGCGTCCACCCCATCAACAGCATCAGCGGTCTGGAGAGAACTCGAGTGGTGGCACCCTTCATGGGTATCAGCCCCATCCCAGGAGCTGACAGGTTCCCCTACCCCGCCTTCCACTGGGACCCAATGAGGGACCCCTACAGGGGCCTGGACATTCACAGACGGGACCCCTTGGCCAGGGATCTGCTGTTAAGGAATGACCCTCTGCACCGGCTCGCAGCACCTCGCCTGTACGAGGCCGAGCGCTCCTACAGGGACCGTGAGCCTCATGACTTTAATCGTGACCATGCTCACCCTCTGGCCCTGGAGCACAGGAGGGAGCAGGAGCGTGCCCATCTGGAAGAGCGCGACCGCCTAAACATGCTCAGAGAGGACTACGAGCACGGGCGTCTCCACCCTGCAATGCACCATCCAGCCCTTGATGGACACCTTCCCCACCCTGCGCCCGGCCTCATGGCCCCTGGACTTCCAGGCATGCACTACTCCAGAGTCAGTCCCACAGCAGCAGCAGCGGCGGCGGCAGCTGCAGCCGCTGCAGCGGCCCATCAGAACGGTATCCTGAACAAAACGCCACCCACCGCCTCTTTGAGCGCGCCGCCCCCACTTATCCCCACGCTGGGTGCCCGGCCCGGTTCACCCAGACGGACTACTCCCCTGGCCACAGATATCAGAGACAGACCGGCTCACAAAGATATCGAGGCACGGTGAGCTGAGCCTTCAGCAGACTCGGTGCCCCCCCCCTGCTGCCCTGTGCCTCATTAACACTGAACTCACACCAAGCACTTAGCTTTGGGCAAAGCAAGACTGTAACATAGCTGTGAATAACTTATGTGGGCAGAGACGTGCCCACGCAATGAATTGTTTTTTGTATAAAACTACAAAGAGACAATAATCATGGAACAAAAAATTGATTTTTCAAAGTTTTTTTTTTTCTTCCCAGTGTGCTCCAGCTTTTTTGTGCTCATTCTCTCTCTTGTATAGCAAAAGTGACGTGCGGAGTAAGAATGAACAATTTTGGAATGTACAGGTACTTTAGCACTGACAGACAGCAAGCGTGTGGATAATGTGTACAGTCACTGTGCTCGCTCTGTATGAAAAAATCATGGTACAAATATGCAAAAGGGTGTTTTGAAAGCTTTACGTTGAACACATGTAAATAGAGGAGTATTACAGCAGTGATTCAGAATGTGCTTTTTTCCAAGTTTCTTTTCGGTTTGACGCAGCTAATTAGCATTGTACCAGAGACCCCCATATTCAACTATGCAACAAATGTCTGGGCTCCCTTTCAGAAAGCTGGCCTTCTCACCACTACTGACTGACTGTGTACCAATTAAGGACAAAAAAACAAAACAAAAATAAAGCTGTATTCTCTCCACAACTGAGACTTTTGACACAACATATTGGGTCCATGCAAACAGATACAAGCTTTAACCGATCCGCACAGGGTTTGTAGGTAGAAATCTGGAAGCGTTTTACGAATAATTTCCTCAAATATGATAAATTGTGGTGACAATCCTAGAAACGTTTAATGGAAATATTGTGTTTTAAAAACGATGTAAAAAAGCCAGCAGCACAAATATTGAGTATTCCTCTTTGTTTCCCTCCTCGTTCTTCTCTCACTCAGTTACCACCAGTCTTGTTCTGGGGAGAATGCAGCACATCTTAACACCATGACAGCACATTTTCCCTACCGAAGGAGTGTAAAGTACATGTTTTGGAAATAGGTTCTGTTGGTCAAACAGTGTATTAAAGTGCTTTCCTAAGTTGTTGTACCTACAAAATCAAAAGACAAAAAAAGCAAGTCTAAACTATGGACAGTTTGTTTCTAATGAGCAGAGATCTATTTTAGTAGTCCACTGAAGGTTTAGTTGTGCGCTTCAAACTCTGTGATATCATGTCGTGCAGTGTTTTTTAATCCAACATTAAAAATGTCCACCGGAGCCATAGTGGTTAGTCGATGCGTATTGCAAAAAAAAAGATTGTTAAAATGAGAAAACTTTTTTTTTTTTTTTTTTGCTGTTTACCATGTACAGGGATAAAAAATGAAGTCTTTCTAGATCATGTACAAAAATGAGAAAAAAAAAAATGAAGCGACTGAATCTTCAGCATGCTCCTCATTTAAACTTGTGTTATGTAAATTGTGCCATGTTATTAAAAAATGTGTACTAACCCTGTCTGTGGGGCTTTTATTCCACCACCTACGTGCACTCAGCTGAGTAAACGGGCAATGCTTCTTTCTGACACTCCGCGCTTTACACACTTAATAGCTTTCCACATTAGACTCCCATCGAGGATAAACTACCTCGGGTACTAACCCTCGCCTGCATCCTAAGTATTTTAAGTGTTGCTGACGGTGTAGCTATGAAGATTTTGTCATTTGATAGTCATGTTTCATCATCCGACCACGAGATGAGAAGTTTTTCTCATTTCTCACGGCTCTGCTGTGCCAGTAGGCGCTGATTTACAAGATAATTGCTCGGCAACAGTTAATATTGCGGAAACATCACGCATTACACCACATCAGTTACTCGGTACAAGTGAGGGCTTGTGCTCGGTTCAATAACAGTGCTTTAAACATCAGCAGCCTTCACTGGTGAATTATGGCGCGGCGCTTGTGTATTCATCAGAGGATGCAAGAGTTATTGACATTCCCATTACGCTGAATAACCACAGTATTCATGCACCCGTCTCTGATTGATGTTTGGCACCACAGCGCCCAGGTCATGCATCAATCAAACGTTGGCTCGCTGCGTTACTGGTGAGAAATGTGGCTTGCCTGTATTTCCTCCTGCCAAGTAAATGCCTCCTGCTCCTGGAACCAACACTAATTTTCCCTTTCAGACCTTGCAGGAGAGGTTAGTGCAGTGTGGTGTAGTTCAGGCTTTGGACCAGGAGAGGGCGCCAAACTGCTAGAAATACACACTTGTAAGGGCTGATGGCAATCTTACCTTGGCATGCAACCGAAGATAATTTTCATTAGAGCCACAGTTATTAGTCAATCAATCGAAAATTAAGCGGCAATAATTTCAAGCGATGATTCTAGCCTCTCAAACTTTAATATTTTCTCATATTCTTACTTCTGTGATGAAAGAATGATCATCAAAGAACCATTTAAGTCATTTTTTAAAGCAAGATTTCTGATTATTTTATGGTTTTAAATTTAGAACATGCTGCTTTTTTTCTGTTTTATATCACTGTAAATTGAATATCTTCAGATTTGTTGGACTGTTGTTTGGACAAAACAATTTGAAACGTCTGCAAGTTTGAGATAAAATATGAAGAACTGTCCTGTGAGCTCGAGCACATGAGCGTTGAGAGCTTCAGTAGGTGTGTAGGTATAAAAATGTTTTTAAAAATCAGCTACTGAAGGCGCCGCTCTCAAAAAAGAAGACCGGCATGTTGTCAGATTTAAAATCAACAAAATGAAGTTTGAGTTTGTTGGATCTTTAACTCCAGTTTTTAATTTCCTGTTCAGCTTTTTCACTTCATCGGTAATTTTCTGTTCAGTCACGTCAACAACGATCAATTGTAACAACTCTCCTGACATTTATCAACATTTGAAAGATGGCTAAGAGCTCTGGGAACTTGCCATGGACATTTTTCCAAACAATTAATCCATTAATTGAGAAAATTATCTGTACATTATATTGATTATGAGAATAACTGCAGCTTTAATTTTCATGAGTGATTCATCAGAAAATGCTGATTACGGACATTCAGTGTGTCCAACCAACGCTTTAAAACACAAAGATATTCAACTGAATGCGGAAACAGTTAAGTCATGTTGTCGTCTACCTTAGTCCACCTTCAAACTCTGCATCTTGTTGTATTCTCCCCTCAGGAAGAGCTGCTGGCTGGTCCCCTCCAGATATCTGTGAAGCACAGACTACATAAATCCTGAACTGCACGAGTAAACGGCTTTTAGATGTTGCTACAAATCCTGCCTTAAAGTGGACAGAACCTGGTTCTTCATCCTCCACTGCAGGTTTAATGTATCTAAGCTTTTTTCAGTCAATATATGTCACATCCCGGCGGGGAGATGGTAAAAGTCTTTTCCTCAAAGCTATGCATTCAGCCAAAGTGGTTATAATTAAACTAAACTGCAGCCAGATTTAGTCGTTATCAAGAATCAGATGAAGTTGCCGCCTGGAAGGAACGAGGAAGCTATTAGTCTGCAAAGAGAGGAGACACTATCCACTGCGCTGATAGACAGAGGCTTCTGATTAATGAGCTCTGACAGTAGGGTGTCTGGTGGGGGTTCGGAGCAAATAGGATCCTGTAAATGCAACTTCTTTATCAAACAACGCACTGACAACTGACAACAACATCAACAACAGAGAGGACTAATGAGACAAAGCACAACAGAAACACTCAGCAACTCTGGTGTTTTTACAGATCAGTAAGTGATGGATGCTTTTTACTCTGTGGAGGTTTCGTGCAGCGAAATCTTGACACCGATCCAACCGAAAACTCTCAATTAACTCATTAAACTGAGCAGATTAAAGCTGGCACTGACTGCTCTTAATTAACCAATGAATCCCTTAGTGGAACCTCCTGCAATCAGATATAAGTTGTAAACTTCTGTGAATGCAAATCATCGCTACGGAAGACCTCATGAAGTCAAAGATCAGTCTTATTAAGTTTTATGGTGTTAGACAACTCTGAGCTTCAAGATACTATTTAGTGATTTCTAAGTCTGAGACTGTAGTGTACTGTTCTGGTTAAGTAAAACTAAACTTTAGTTGCCCCTCGGTGACATCTTTCTGGCAAAAGATCATGGAGAAGATTGCTATAATTATCAGTCCCAGCTTATGCCTCCTTAACAATACAAAAGATATCAAAAGATGTTAAAGTTAAACATTTGAAATTGATTAAAGTTGCCATTACTACTGCTAAGAGAGGCATATTAAGACACAGGAAGGAGAGTGAACCGCCAGGTTACCGAGAATGGTTTAAGCCTCGAGCAGAAATGGCCTCTCATGAACGTCTCAGTTATAAAGTTAAATTAAATAAATCAGACGCTTTCTTGTAAATCTGGGGACCATTCCTGACACACTGCAGAGGAACTCGACAGCCAACTGCACATACCTGCAGCCGAATGGTTCACACGGGTGGTGCAGATTCAGGTTGTGGATGGTTAGGAGGTGGGGAGGGGTTAATAAAAATATCGTTTCCCAGATAGTTTGCATTAACTCCTTTGCTCAATTTTGTCTTGCTTGTTTTGGTCCCTTTTGCTTCAAAGGAAATCATGAAAAGTATGATTAAAAAAATAAATAAGAATAAGTCATAAAGGCATTTATACTTAAATAATTACTTAATTTATTAATATTCTATCAGATTGCACATGATTTTTCTGAATTTTTACAGGTCTTTTATATTTTTTAGAACTGTTTTCTGAAGTTAATTTCCAGCCTCTTAGTGGCGTGTGCTAAATAAGACGTGTTGTGCTAAAAACAGCATTTGAGTTTCGTGTTTTGAGAGACAACACTGAATGGCTTGAGGCCAATCCCTGAGGCCATGAGTTAATATTTTGTTACTGTTAATAAAAAAACATGACCTGATTAAAAGAGGGTCCGCTGTGACTTTATTCACTTTGACACCTGTACACTCATTAGCATGTCCCTCTAGTCATGTAACTAGCTTTTTGAACACAGGGTGGCATCAGTGCACACTCCTACATTGTAAGGTGAGACAATGGAAGCAACAAAGAGTTTCAGTGGATGCTGTAGCACACGGTGGCCCTTGTCATCTCGTCTGACCTGAGAGAGGAGAAACCAGTTCGGCAGGTCGACTTCCTCTGACCGGCTTGCGTGTGTTTGCTATATGCCTGGATTGAAATGAACATCACGCATGCTGTAAAACTGGAAGAACAACATGGTGCGCTTGACGCTCCTTGGGTGTCTTGTTCTCGTGTTTGAGCTCAGCTCACAAGCAAATAAAGCCACGATCCTCGCTCGTCAGCTGTCTGAAACCCCCGATACAGAGAATCATCTGCCTCATAACTGGTGCCACACCTCTCTGTCTCCGCCTCTTGGGCGCACATGACATTGGCAAACAAGAACATCTGACGCCTCAGTGCTACTGTCAACAAAACCTGTCTCTGGGAAATGAGTAGTCTCTTGTTTATGTAAAAGACGATAAGGAGGAGAGGAGTATAAATACCTGGGATATACCTACAGATGTACAAACTGTGCATGTCCTCCATCACCTTCCTCCCTATGTGGTGCAATGCTCCACCCTTTCTCCCTCAGAAACAAAAGCAATTACACGGGAATGCTCATAGTCTTTTCTCCCTGCTGACAACACTTCTAATCACACACACAAACAAACGCGTGCGGGCGCTACTAAAAATACTTTCCTGTTTAGAAATGGGAAGGCATCTCGGTGGAAACGTTCCCCTGGTGTTTCCACCCTCCTGAGAAAAAAAAGCCCATAAACACAAGCCTACCGGTAACGCTGTCAGCTCTTCTGCTGGGATTAAAGCAGATGCTCGGGCCTCTCGAGCAGAGTTCATTCATTCATCATTAGTTGAATCTTCTTTTTTCTTAAAAAAAAAAAACACATATCTGAGTGGCGGGAGGCTGATGTTAAATTCTGGAAAGAATGAGATCAAAAGAGCGAGAGCCGGCCTCAAATATGAAACGCTGTATTAGTGCACAGTGGATCCAGCCCTTCACTGAACCCAGACAAATTAGCATAATGCTTCACACGTATGTATCTAACAATCTCTCACACAGAGTGGTCAGAGTGACACATGCTGGTCTCTCAGAGCTCCGTGTACATATTTTCCCGAGAAGACGATGAGGCATTACATATCGTATTTGCTCAAACCGCTGTGTAAACATGTTCTGACACCAGGTTCAAGCCGAGTGTAGCTGCACGCCCTTTTCAAAACAGAGATTTGTTTTCCTGACTTTAATAGATTCTTTTGATCTTCCCACATCGCCGTTCATACTGTACATGCATTGTTTGATGTTCGCGGGTAATGGAGAGGATGACTGAAGGCCTGTGAATGATAACTCATCTGCACCGATGGAAAAACTGTATCTGAACAGAAGCGGTGTGTCAGCCAACGGAGGAAAAACATCTGAGCTTTGCCTTTCAGGCACGGATGAAAACAGGAATGTTCTCACACAAAGACAAAGACAAACAGCTACACTGAACAAAAATTTAAAAGAAACACTTGTTTTTGCTCATTTTTCATGAGTTCAAGTGAAAGATTTAAAGATGTCCATGCGCACACAAAAGGTTTATTTCTCTCAAATTTTGTTGACATATTTGTTAAAAATCTGTGTTAGTGAGCACTTCTCCTTCTTCCAAGACGATCCATCCGCCTGACAGGCGTGATATATCAAGCTGCTGATGAAACAGCATGAATATTGCAACAATAAAAGGGCCACTTGAAAATGTGAAGTTTTGTCAAGTTATCAAGTTTTATATGGGAGCGTGCAACGGGCATGCTGACAGCAGAGCTGTTGCCCAGAGTGTTCAGTTCACTACTAAAAGTCAGTTGGTTTGGCAGTGCATCCAAGCGTCCTCACACCAGCAGACCACATGAAACAATGCCAGCCACACGGACGGTTGATGCAACAGTTGGTTTGTACAACCAAAGAATTTCTGAGAAATCATCTCAGTGGGCCGGGAGCTCACCTCGTAGAGCGTCAGGTTGAGAGTCCCTACAAACAGAGGCCCATGTTCGATTCCAGCCCACGGCCCTTTTTACTTACTGTTATGGTTTTGTAACTACCCAACAAAGTGGCGATGAGTTGAGAGTTGGGCTTCTGAATCTTAAACTGCATGTTATCCTGTCAAGGGCACAACATCTACAAAAGAGATGTTCTTAATTTTCTTTATTTTTTCACTAAACATACAAAAATTGGGAAACCAGGACTGTTCTGAAATCTTCAGTTGTGCTAAATGACGGTGAAAAAACCCCAAAAGTTTTCTTTGGTTGTGCAAACCAACTGTTGCATCATCTGTCCAGGTGGCTGGCGAGGTTGCACGTGGTCTGCGGGTCTATGAGGCCAGCTGGGTGCGCTATCAAATTCTCTGAAACGACGTTGAAGACAGCTCATAGCAATGAAATGAACATTTAGGCAACGACTCTGATGGACCTTCCTGCAGTTAGCATGCCAATTGCAAGTGTGTGTGACCAGTCCAAGCGCAATGATCAAGCTGTTTAATCAGCATCTCGATACGCCACACCTGTCAAGTGGACGATTATCTTTGCAAAAGAGGAGTGCTCACTAGTACCAGGGGGTCCAACTGCACAATATCTGCATGATTATAGCCCGATCTGGCAGATGTAGGCTGCCAGTTCTGTCTGAGAACAACAATGCTCTTCCCTGCACATTTGTTAACAGGCTGAAACGAAGGAGGAACGATGCTGCGAGGGGGAACTGAGAGACAGAGGAACACAAGCGATGATTGTTCGGGGAGAAAAGTGTAGTTTGTCATGTCTCTTGGCCACAACACGACAAGAATTCACAACTCTATCCTTTCTGCTAAACAGCTCTCTGGAGTCCTTCAGACACTCTTCTCCTCCTCGTTATGTATTCTTTCTTTGTCAAACAAGATACTCCAGGTTCATCATGCTGATGCAGATATCATCTGACCATGAAAACAACGCAGGTTTAATTTTGTTTCATTTTCGCCAGGACGGTTTAGGACGACCTTCACACGCGCACCCGACGCAACAGCAGGGCCTCATTAGTCGTGAGACTCGGCTCCATTAGCGCAGACAGCTGAACTTTAATTATTACAGGAGCTGGGTTTTTTTTTTTTTTTTGGTTTTTTTTTCCTCCCGCACCAGAACATTTCAGTCAGCCAACTCACGTGGAACGCACTATTATGTGAATGCAGAGTACGTTATGGTTGATGTTTGGTGTCTGAGCGCTGACCTTCTCGTTTTCCCAGAAATATACACCACCACAGATTAGGGAAGTGATGGCAAAAAAAAACACATTAGAGACAGAGCACAACACCAGCTACTGTGTGGAGGCTATTATGTGTAGGTAGGTGGAAGAAGTCAAGAAGTGGCCATTTCCCCTGCCAGGTATCTCAGACCTCGAGGTCAATCTGCACAGCTATGATGGATAAATATAAACTCTGCATTCACCTCATGTTTTCATCGTGACCTGTCACAATTTTCTAACATTTTATGCCATTGTAAACTGAATATTTTTGTGTTTTGGACTGCAGATCGGACAAAGCAAGCAATATGTCGACTTCATCTTGAGATTTAGTGACTCGTAATGGGCATTTACGCTATTTTCTGACATTTAATAGACCAAACAATTAGTCAATAATGAGAACAGTCATTTGTTGCAACCCTAAAGCCCACAATAATATTTTCTAATGTCCAATCAACAGTCCAAAACCCTAAAATATTAAATATACAGTGATATAAAACAGATTAAAGCAGCAAATTTTCACATTTTAAAAGAGTGTTTGGCATTTTTCTTCAAGATAAACTAACAAATTATCAAAACTGATGCAGATTGCAGATGTTGTGCCTATTAATCAATTAACTTACTAATCATTTCAACTCATAAAAAACAGTCATTTATATCAATTTGATCCAATAAATGAATGAGTAAGTAAATTAAGACTGATAAAATAACAGCTGACACAAACCCAGACATGATGCATAGGCACATTTGGAGATAAAGTTAATGTGGCAACAAAACTTGACAGTTTTCACAGCCCCTATTTTAACTTGTCTTATAGCCCCCAAAAAAAGGCCCAAAGTGTGGCAAGCGGAGGAGTAGCTCATAACATTAATGAGGGCTCAGTTTTGTCAGCATACCGATAAATCACTCCGATGAGCCGGCGTGCACAATACCGTGCCCTGGAAAGTGGCTCACCCAAATGGAATGCAGCCATTATAAGTGTCATCAATTACACCTGTGCTGTTCCTGCGATGACAAGGCAAAATGTCCGCTGTGAAAATTGTCTCATATAAAGTCGTGTTGAGGTGAATGAGCAGTGAGACAGCAGAGGGGTCCAGTGTTGAGGTGAAACTGGTCCAAACTCTGATGAAGATTAAAATTATTTGATTATGTGACTCAGATTTGGGAACTATAGTATTAACTTAATTCATTTAAAGCCATGTCAACTAATTTCATAGTATGTGGACAGCCTGTATAGCACTGCATTATGTTTTCTCATTCTATAGGGGACACCTCTCCACTGAGAGGACACCTTAGAGGACACGAGTCCACCTGTGGTCATGTCCATAAAGCAAACAGACAATATCACCTTCTAGCCTAGAGACTCGAGTTTACACTGGGTCAATAGGAACACCTCAAAATAGCAACAACGGCTGAAGGAAAGCCACAAAACCAATTCCAGCCAATAACATTCACTATCATCATGAGTACCTATCGTTCATCATCATTCAGCCTGAGAGCGTCACAATGCACCTGCCGAACAAGAAGAAGTCAGCCACTGCAAGAAATTCATTCGCAGTCGGTCCCAAACCATAAACAGCAGAGGCATGCAGGAAATAATTAGCTATCGCCCACCTGTCTAAGAGATGGCAACAATAATAATAATAATAATAATAATAATAATAATGCGAGCACACATGGACGTGGGAAGTAAGGGTGCTGAGGGGGCTGCAGCACCCCCTAAAAATCATATTTTTTAAATGGGATTAACTGTATATGGATTATGCACTAGTGTTTGACTGACTTTATTTATTGTTCAATAATATGTCTATCAAATCTGAGGTGTTTGGGGGAGTTTAGAGAGTCCCAAAGTGACCAAAGATGTCAGGACACATGGTCACACAGACACAGAGAGTTCAACCCAGCCAGCTGCAGCATGTGCAGCGACACACATACATGCAATGAGCACAGCATGGTGTGTGCATTTAAGTAATGAGATATATCTAGTAACTAGAGCTTTCTCTAATTATTTAAAGGTTTAAAAGTGCTGTGCTCTCCCGGCCTTGATTCTCCATTTACAGCTGTTACTCTGTCAACAGTGACAGGTGTGTGTGTGTGTGTGTGTGTGTGTGTGTGTGTGTATATATATACTTCCAACGTCACCGCCAGCACACACACATTGCCAAAACATTTCGTCATAATGTGAACAACAAGCAGCAAAGTCTTACCTGAGTGAAGTGAAGTGGTGACTCGACGGAGAGTAAACCGCTAACAGAGTTTAGCCGAGCTTCCACACAGGTGTGTTTGCAGCACACCTGAGGAGGTCATGACGCAAACGTGGTCGTTTCCTCCACAAGGAAGTCAGACTGTGACACGAGCTAAATATTAGCAGTTAAAGCCACTTTTAGTCAGCATGACAGCTGGCACGTGGAGACAGTTTAAAGACCATAAATACTGCAGGAAAATACAGAGTTGTCTCATGAATCCTGTCTAAACCCCCAAATTCAGTCTTTTTCAAATTCAATTTTTAACGTCTTGAACTGCGGCCAACAGATGCTGGTGGACAGACTATAGAGAGATGAGTCATAATTTGTAGTTTTATATCTCTCCAGGTTCAGACAGGTTGTTAGTCAAGGACTTTTGTCCAATGAAATCCGCCTGAGAGGACTGGTGTTGTAAAGCAGGACAATAAAATGAGAATTATTAGGATGACCATTAACAACATAACACGTGCAGTGTGTGTGTGTGTGTGTGCTAGGCTGACAAACACACGCATACATGATAGAAACAGATGCTTCCAGTATACACAAAAATCAATATATCTGTGATAATTCCTCAAATGAGTTGTTATGTATCTCTGTGTGTGTTATGTTAGTTAAGAATCCACTAGCTGAGGCAGGACTCCACCTCATAACTCAAAGGAATAAATAATGAAATTTGTGTGTGGTGGCTCTGTCCACCACCATCTTCCTAGAGCTGTCTCTGGATCATCGGTGCTAATTATGCATAATTTTAAGTCTTAATATGATTTGAACAGGTGAGTTCTATAACCCGTTATGAAGTACCATAGAACAAGTCCGCCAGAGCACATCTTTACATTTTTACTTGATGTAGTGTCACTTTTTGGAGCATTTTTAATATGCTATACATCAGTACAACCCAAATGTTAATAATATGTATGGACCTATGTCCATATTAATGAAATAAATTGCTAAAAACTGCAGTAAACCACAAAAAATATATATATTTTTTTACAGATATTTTTCTTTTGGGACAGTTTATGCTCACAATGTGATGACGAATATTCCAACATAGCAATGTTGTTGTGTTGTTTTTACTGGATTTTTACAAAGTGGAAGGAAACAGCGCTCTGGGACACGATACATGATATTTAAGTGTAACTCCTCTGGTTTTATATGCAAAAAGAATTATTGGTCTATATTATTTGATTGCAATTCAACCGTGATTTAAAAATAGATGAGATTGTGACACTTCTGTACGGTCATAAAATGATTTTAAAAAAATACTTCCAGTACAGTTGTCATGAAAAAAACTGTTTTTTGTACCAGGCTGTAAACATGTTTATTTCTGCTGTGAAGTTGGACATTTTAACATGGGGGCTTATGGAGATTGACTCGTTCTGTATCCAGCCTCAAGTGGCCGTTTGAGGAACTGCAGTCGCTTCACAACCTCTGAGTTCTCCGCTTGAGTTAAACACGTTAAAATGTTTGTGAATAACACCTGTGTGTTGAGCTATCTTCAACTTGCTGTGAGGTAGTTTGTCAATAGAGATTAAGCTGAGGCGCCTCTCAAGCTCTACCTCATTACTCAAAGACTGTAATTCCTATTGCCTAAATCTAGACATCGTGATAGCGAGGGCGCTCAAGTGAATGCAGGGAAGTTTGAATGAAGTTTCTACACTGAACGGTGTTGAACGTAGCTTTGCCGTATCCAAGCTCCATCCGGAGCCTCGGTCTCATTTGAAACCTGTGACAGCTGGAGTGCTGCATGGAGGCGAGGTTTCACTCTGTGAAGGTGGCTTGTGGTCTACGTGTCCTGCATGGAGAAAAGACATTGTTTAATTGCGTAGCTGGAAATAGCCTGAGGTGGTGGTGGTGGTGGTGGTGGTGGTGGAGCGGGGTTGGTTTGCTCTGCTTGTGCAGAGGGAAAAGGGATTACCCCATCCTGTTAAATCACCACCCTGACCTTTGCCCTCACCGTGACCATTCGGGATGATGCTACTCCACGTGGACACACACACACACACACACTGAGCACTAATACGTATGAACGCATACATGGACAGAAACTGAAAGACACACATACGATATATCACTGACTTCACTGTGGTGATAATAGACATGACCCCAATCATCAGAGGGAGAAAAAAAGGGAAACTAAGTCCTATTCCCTCACCAAGGCTACATTTTATTGCCGGCCTCCATTGTGCCCTCCTGATGACATGGCATTGGAGGTTGATCACTTATAATAGAGTCCTGCCGAGGTGCAGATTAAAAGTACAAATCACATTGTAAGCGACTGAGCCCAGCTGCACTGTGTAACCTCCATCTTTGGTCTGCAGGGGTTTAAGCCACAGTTGGCTTGACTTCAAGGAAGATAAGAGCTATCTTATCTTTAATTTGTTGGGACACATAATGTTGGATCAAAAGAAGTACGTGTGTGGAGTTACAGTACACCACTGAGAGAGGCAATTAAACCAGGTGTCCTGCCTCTGAGCACATGTGGCTGCATCTGAACCTTCTTGTACTCTCTCCTCCAAGCGCCATATGGAGGGAGGTCGAGGGCCAACTCTGATGACGTTAATTTCCCGGCACGTGAGATGTCTCCTGTGGTAAGTAGCTAAGTGCTGCTCTCTCTCTCTCTCTGTCTTCTGCTCGTACGCCACGCAATGTTCCCGCCAGTGAATAAAATGTCACATCTGCTGATGAGAGCCACCTCACTGATCCATGAAGCTCACCAGACAAAGTCCCCCCGGAGAGAGAGAGAGAGAGGATCTTGGAATAATGAAACATGAACATGATGTTCTTGGACTGAGTATAATCTCAGCATGCAATCCACTGCTGCTCCCCACTTCTCCCTAGAGCACAGAGGGGGAAGGTCATCCATCAAAATATTAGTCATCGAAATGTGAGCGGCGTGGGGTCGAAATAGTGACCCAATACTGTGCTGGGATGCAACGGGCACAGAGGTCGGCCCTTAACGGATGACTCCATATCGACCAAATTGAAGGTGGCGTACAAGAGCTCAGCTCCTTCCTAGGCTGGGAGATGAGGAAGACTGACAAATGAGTGCACGGCAGCTGGGCAAAGCCTCATGAGAAATCTGGGCTGTCTGCAGGCGTAGCAGACAGAGTGGGATGATTGGCTCAGGTTTGGACTCAACTCCATCTCCGCAGAATATCCTCCGCCGTCTCTCCCAGCCACATACAGGTTGTTCAAGGCGACATACGGTTGAGTGCAGCGAGCGTTTGCACGGTGACACATTGATGTTTTGCCTCCTTTTCCAATTCCTTTTCATTTGACATGTCACGGTGACTGTGCATTTAAAAGTTCAGACTGTCGGCTCTAATTTAAGAATAGTCTCAGACAGACTGGTTGTTAAAATAACCACCGTTACTTACTTCCCCTCCCATGTGTGTGATATTAATATTGTGATTGTTAAAGCATGAAAGGCTGCTGAATTGAAAACAGATGTGAATTTAACACCCAAATGTAGGACTCCAGGGTGTTTTTTAAGCCTTCTGCGAGTTACTCTGCAAAGTAAAGTCCTGATTCTGCACCGTGTTCACTTAAACACTACTGAAACAAGAGGGACCACGTCCAGAAATGTCTGCAGCTCCTCACTCATTCATCTGTTGTGCTTGTGAAAGCTCACATCCACATCATAATCTGTGCCATTTCACATTCCCAAATGGCTAAGAGCCAAAAATGTTAATGTGCCGCTGTGCCAACAGAGACGATGGAGCTCAGTCTTCATGCATATGTATATTCCTCTATCCCCCCTGCAACCTTCTCCCAACCTGACTGAGGTTTCTAAAAATGGCAGGAAAGCTTAACGTCTGTGACAGCAAGCGTCACACTGGAGAAGACCCCGTGCTTTTTAGAGGTCTCTTTTGTCAGCAGAGACCGACTCACACTTTACAAGATAAATCATCCCGCTAGCAGCCAGCTTAGACTGTGTACAACCAGATAAGGTTGCCAAGGAAACCCTCCTGGAGAACCAATGAGCTTTTTTTTTTTTTTTTTGCTATACCAGCCTCCTTGATCTGTGCAAACAATTAATACCTCACCCAGGCAGAAAGGATGGATGGAGCCGGGGAAGTGGGAGGCAGGCACAAATCCCCAGGTGCTTAGCGCAACACCGCTCTCTCCCTTCAGCTATGTGAACGAGGACATGGGGTGGGAAAAAAAAAAAGAAAAAGAAAAAGTCACAAATGGATATTGGGCTGGAAGACACTAAAGGATGATGTATGACTCACTGTACATTAATTCAATGAGAGAACAGGGTTTAGTCCATAAATCTAATCTGCACACACGTGCAGTAGCGCACGTCACTAATGCCCTTTTAATGAATGTTTTGAATGCACGGGCATAAATGTGCCATTATATCAAGCCACATCCATTTGTGGCGAGGCTGTGATTGCGCAGGTATCATGAACCCTCCGGCACACGAGGGAGCCCCTGATGTGCAGAGCTGCTAGGGGAGCCATTAGGATCCATGAGTGACTTCGACTAGCCACAGATCAATGCTCCAGGGCCCTATCTGTTACTGACATCCAATTATAGCGATGGACGTCCGCTTAGCACTGCTACTAAGTGCTTTAGTCTTTCTATTGACTACCTGTCAGCAGCCTGCACACAGTGGAGCTATTGGGTAATAATCAGTTATCGACCTATCCACATGTCAAAATCACTAGCATGTTGTTAAGTGTGTTAAGAGTGCGAGGAAGGTGACAGTGGTCAGAATAGAAAGATGTAACACCAACATATGTCTTCAAGTCATTAACGAGGCATTTCACATCATTCAGCATGCTTAATTAGAAAGCTAATTTTGTACAACTTTGATTAGTGCTGGCTTGCAATGAGAGTAATTACCCGCCACAGTAACTAAGGGGGTAAATTGACTGTAATTAAAAAAAATAAATAAAAAAAAGCACAGCAAATGTTGAAACCGATGGCCACAGTGCAACAGCAGAGTACAGTATGCAGGATACAGGAGTGCTGGTAGGAGAGTGAGGTCATAAAGCCTTTTTTGGGTGTTTATACTGGAGCTGAATGGTGAGCGGCGATTGTGCTCGCCTGCTTCATTGATTAATTACAGTCGTTAAGTGGTTAGAAAGTCACCTCACCTGGTGTTAGGGGGTGGGACTCACTGGCTGATTAAAATTAATCACAGTCAAAAAAAAAGCTCGGCCCACTGGAGAGAAGGGAAATTGAGTTTTATTCATGCTCAAGTCAACAGCTGCTGCTGCCGCCTTTGTAAGCAAACAAACAAACAAACAAACATGGCTGCCTTTTTTTTTTTTTTTATAATTTCATGGACTTTTATTATTCAAAAATACAGCACAAAAAAATACACACAAAAAGAAAAAAAAAAAGGTTTTCGCACAGTGTGCAAACCTCAAAGGAGATCTTCATACAATATTAGTACGCTGATTTCAAAGCTACAGTTAGTATTGTTAGTAGTAGTTGTCATTAATGTTCTGAGCCACACAGAGGGACAGTAACAGGACCATCTCCCCCCAGGAGCTCTGTACAGTTTGTCTGCAGGTGACATCTAACTAGAATTCTACAGGGGCCCATCCTGACAGCAAAGTCCCTTCATGTACAATACACTTGCTCCCACACACACACACATGCACGCACACACACACACACACAGTAGTGTTTAAGAGGAACTGACAGATGTAATCTCTTTGTAGAGGCAGATCCAAGTCTCACTTTCCTTGGTGTTAGAAAATAGGTGCGACATCATATCTGCCAGAAGGTACATGAGCCAAGATGTTTCTACAACTGTCACCTCCGCTTAGATCTGAGGATACACACACACACACACACACACACAGCCAGATATTTCCAATCATACCAGGGGAGCATTTAAACTGTACCGACACGCCGCCCCTTCCTCTTCTGTTTTAGATATAGATTCGCCAAGCACAGCACGGCAGAGCATCACATATACATACAAACATCATCATCTTTATATCATTCGACTGTGTTGTGATTAGATAGGGTTACTTCGACAGGATATTTATACATACAGCCAGAGCTGTTTGTTTTTTTCTTTTAAAAAACGTACGATGTACTTAAACTTAAATAAAGTTTAAAAAAAAACATGAAGTCATGTTTTGGAATAAAAAAAAAAGCTTTAAGACAGTGATAAAGGTTTTGTTAAGCTCTGGAAGTGAGTGGGTGTGGGAAATCCGAGACTTGACCTAATCGAGGCAACACGAAACAATCAATAAGCCCGTCACGCACTGATTGTTGTATGTGTTCTAGTGGTTGTGGGCTACGATGGCCGCTCGGGATGATGCTGCTACTGCACGTCGCACGTCGGTGGATGCGCTATGACACAACTCGACTGGGGCAACAAGGCACAATAGTTGTCAGAGTCCAGCTGTGAGGGCTGTGCAGAGGTGAACTGAGGGGAGTGTGTAAGGCTAAAATAAGGAACAGAATAAGGCGTCGGAGCAAAAATAAAGTTTGCCCACTCAAAGTATTTTTTGTAAAGTAGCAGACGGGATGAGATGTTGGACTTCAAAACAATTTTGCAAGCAGTGGAGGAATAGTTTAAGAAGTATTATAACCCACAGAATACACAAAAGGACTGGCCTATGGAAATTTACACCGACGGACTGACTGACTGAACAAACATTTCTGCAGCGCCGAGAAGCTGCAAAACAAACTCGATCCAGACTGGATGTGAAGCGGATTCAGAGCGGTACGGTTCAGCATTCTAAGGCTTTTCACATTCGCTGTTCTTTGTGGCCACGTTCCTCGTTAAAAAGTTCAATTAATACCACTGAAGCCATGCAAGGTTTCATATTGACCACAGAGAGAAGGTTAATCAAGACGTTCGCTCCTTGTAATGCAAATAAGGGGGGATTACACATGGCGGATATCTGAGGGGGGTGACTGATAGTACGGATGATGATTAAAACTCCTGCTAGTGTGTGTGTGTGTGTGTGGGTGGGGGGCGCTGGCTGGTGGTCACTGGGGTTAGGGGCCTGTTGGCAGTCAAACACAATCAAAGCAGATTGCTCGGTGAACCTTGCCGTCCAGCTGCCCCCCTTATTACCCGATACTCCACCACCTCCTCCTCTAAGATCTCCAGAGGAGGGATTGAAGGAGGAGGAGGAGGAGGAGGAGGAGGAGGAGGTGTTCTTATTGTTTTTTAAGATCGGTCAAGAAGCAATAATCCACCCAATCACAGGATGAGGTGGCCTGAACCTCCCCCTTACCACCAGCCAATCCTGACCACCCAAATCCAGACTGGACAATTCAAACAGCAAACGGCTGACCTAAATAGAAACTTTTCAGCTGTGTGTGTGAACGAGTCTGTCTTCCAGTTTTATCGGAACATCTTGTTAATTAAAAGAACCAGAGATTGGATCGCCTGAAAATTGATCCTTCTGTTATGTAGCCATTAAAAGACGATGAATGAACTATACATTTCCCAAACACCCATTCACATACACACACGTATATTCACGCATACACACAGCTGTAATTCTTTACATACATGCATGCATACAGCTGTACAGCTGGCCAGTTTGGGGCCTGGATCTGTTTTGAACACACAGTAAGGGCCATCTATATTTAAAAAAAAGAAAAATAAAGAACATGCATTCACGTATGTACAATATAATTTGTATATTGACCATTCTGATTTATATCCATTTTTCAGTGAGAAAGTCCAGAAAGTAAAATTCATAAAAGTTTTTTTTTTTTTTTTGTAATTGTATTTTAAAAAGTTAATGTGCTCTGTTGTGATTCCAGTACGACTCAATCTCACTTCTAAGCACCACAGCAGAGCCAGGTCTTCATTAGAGGAGTATACTCCCATTTGTAAATAATGTGGAGCTAAAAGTCGAGCGAGTCAGCCCATCCCAGCTCCTGCTCCGTCTTCATTGGCTTGTGTCCTACTCCCTTCCTCTGTTCCCTCCCCGAGAAGAGGCCAGGCTAGACGATTGAGCCGTCCCTGTTCTGGGCAGGAATCATGACGGGGATGCCCCCCATGCGGCTGAGGTTGGGGCCGGCCATCTTGACGGCGTTGGGCGGGGGCAGAGGGACTTGGCTCGGAGGCCTCTCGTACTCCTCCGATGAGGGGATCTTGTCGTACTGGGGCTTCAGGGCGTACTCGTGCAGATTGGAGGGCGACATGGAGCCCAGGGAGGAGCGCTGGCTGCCCACGGTGAAGCTGCGCGCCGTCGAAACGCGGCTCTTGGGAGGGGGCACGTCCTCCCTGAGAGGAAACAGAGCACATTCAGACTGTAAGACGAAGCTGTGAACTCACTTTTAGTAACTTACCTGAATGTCAAGTCAGAGAAATTGAATATGGGAAATGATTTTCTCAGGTGCTATAAACCATAATGAAGTTTGATGATACAGAGGTAGATAAAAGTCAGGAAAGTCTGGCACTTGCTGCTCACAGTGAGGAAAACAATGAATACTTAAGGAGTCTGCAAGAGTCATTTCAAGAGCGAAACATGATTCGACTCAATAAAGAGGGACAAATAATTGGAGTTGTACCGTTTGATTTGTTGCGGCAGTGCCTGCGCTGCGCTGCTCAGACACACTGACTGTGTAATAGCCTGTAGAGGTTGAGCTGAGCAACCAAATAACAGATATGCCCTCTACTCCCTTTGCCATCACATTAACAACTAATAAGCAGCAATAATCCAGTTAAATGCTCAATCAAACGGAGCCTGAGGGGCCAGAGCTTGTTTAGTCCATAGCTTTACGTTGTCGTGTTTCAGCGAGTGTGTGCACGCCTGTGTGTACGAGACTGGACCAGCGGTCTAATCCTCTTTGTCCTGCAGCATGAGCAGTGTCACATTGTGGTCTTAGACAGATTCAGTCCGCATCAGAGTGATAGTAAGCCCAGGGGTTGTACAGAGCCTGTGGGCCGGATGGAGAGTTGGATGGCTCTGCAAAGGGCGGGGCGGGGCGGTGGAGTGGGTTGGATGGGCAGCCAGCGGCAGACATGACACAGGATCGACAGAGCAAACAAAGCTTTCAAACTGATTACCACAGCTGTTTATTTGAGGAGGGGTAAAAAAAAGGAAAACGCTGACGGAGAAAAACCATTTTCATGGTCGTTGGGGCTGTTGGAGACGTGTTGTTGTGTGTGTGAGGCTGAGATGACCACGGGTCGAACTGCACGGTCTATTTGTTTAAATATATTCCAGTATAATACAACAGTAGACATTCCTCCATCAGAAGGCGGCCTCGGGTATCTCGTCTCACTGATGTTGTTTTCCTGAGCGTACCTGATCTCGTTGCAGATCTCCTTCTCGTACTTCTTCCTGTGACGGGCGCGGCAACAGCAGAAGAGGATGATGGCAATGATGATGAGGATCAGGAGCACGGCAATTATGGCTCCCGCAATGATGCCTGCGGTGTTGGGGGCTGGACGACACAAGGAAGAGAAGGGTTGAAGGGTTTGGTAAATGCATGTGGGTAGCAATGACTTAACCATAAGTAAAGGTCTGCGTCCAACAAAGACCTCAAAATATAGTGCTGCGTTATTTTCTGAGGCAAAGTGGCACCTTGACTGCTTTGACTGGCTGCTTGTGACTCTTTTTTTTTTTACCCTGTAGCACCTTTTCTCAGCTAATCATGTTGAAAAAAGTTCAACATTTCTAAAGTGTAATCACCAATGTCACTCAAGAGATCCTCCAACCACTGAAATGCAAATTATACCGTCTACGTCTGCACAGCCGCAGGTGTCTGTGTTATGTAAATGTCATTTACATGTGTATGTTTACACCAAATCTAATTTAAAGAGAAACACGACCTGTTTTGGAGAAAGGCTGTCCCTAAAGAATGAGTCTGAAACTGAAGCGGGATCTAAGAAGACTGCGAGGACAAGAATAAGTACCTCTGGCACATCCTGCAGTAACGAGACCAAATAATGCACGGTGTACGTGAAGTTAGTAAAAACAACACTGAAGCGTCCATGTTTTATTTCACTGTCGGTAGCACTGGGAAGACTGCTCAGTTATTACACTGCCACTCTGCTTGCTGAAGTCCATTTATTTTCTATATTTAGCTGTGATAAACTGTCGGGTTTTTATTGCAGTCACCTTCATCTGCTATTTGTCGCTGAGGAGATATTGAGAACTACTGCTGGGGCTGTGTGTGTGTGCGAGCGCTGATAAATGTAGCACCAGTACAGACACAGGAATTTGTCACAAACTAATAGATCTCAGATGCACGTTTCTGATGGTATAAAAAGGTAAAAGATTTACTAATTTAGCCTGAATCGTTATTAAGGCTAACGGCTTAATGGAACTAACATAACTAAGTCAATTAATTAACTGACAGAAAACTAATCAGCAATAATCTGCCGTCTTTTTGACAGAATGCAAAACGTCTGATGGTTCCAGCTTCCAACACAACCATGAGCTCCAGAAACTGTGATGGACTTTGTTTTATAAACCAAGGAATTAACCGATTAAACTGAGAAAATAACTGGCAGATGAATCGATAAAAGTTAGTCAGTTAGTTGCAGCCCTGATCTTAAATGAACTATCGGCTGCATTGCCATGAAACCTGATACAGTCGCTCATGTCCTCTCTCTCTTTGGTGATGTTCTGACTTCTCTTTCAGCGCCGTATCAGGTCAATATTTAAATTGGTTTGATACATTGTTTCAAATACTTGCTGACTTCCCATCAGCTTCGGCTGTAGTTTGTGTTTTTATATAGACACCAAGCTAAACATTATACCTACTGCACGTCACCATGTTAGCACTGTCAGTGTCCTTTCAGTACTGCTGTGCCCAAGTACAGTTTCAAGGAGCTGCAAGCACGGCAGTACGGTCCTTTTCTCGATATTACCTCATGATTCTACCATTGTCAATTATTACTTAGTTTGTTATTGTAAACTCTTGTTAGCTGTGTATTTTGCTTGATTGGTACTCCTGAAAGCACAAAAGGTGACTGCACAAACAGGGAGTTGAAAGAAAAGGATCTATATTTAACAGCGTTTGTACAAAAGTAAAAACATTAGCTAGCTGATCATTTGACAGCATTTTAAAAGGCAGTCAGACAGAGGAACACCGGGTTAGTAAGTCGGGTACTCACGGGGTGTCACGTTGAGATGAAGTATACATTCCTCAGTGCCAACACGGTTGCTGGCAGTGCAGCGGTAGGTGCCAGATGTGCTGGCAGATGCGTTCCTCACGTTAATGGTGCCTCCCACAGGATCTGCAGTGAGGGCAAAGAAACATCAATGAAAAAGATGACGGTGTTAAACAGAAACAGGACCTGTGTGTGGGACTTAAAAAAAAAAAAAAAACTGTTCTCTGTGCTTGTGAAAGGCTCCATTACCCAGCACAGCGGAGGCGGGAAGCAGCTTGTTGTCACTGGTCTTCTCCCAGCTGTATTGCAGGGGGTTAGTGCCCTCGTTAGAGATGCACCTCAGCACTATGTCTTTGCCTTCTTGTGCAGGGCCTTCGGTGTAGCACCTGGGCTTTGATGGCTTCACTGTGGGGAGAAAAAGAGCGGAGGAAGGTGAGTGAAAGAGGTGAAAAATAGCCGACACAACCAGGTGGCCACATTAGCTTGGAACAACACAGTCCTCCTGAGCGCCACCCTGTTATTTTCCAATTTTTCATGTTGTGGGCAATTTGTGTGTCTGCGCATTGTGTGTTGCTATAGTTGATTTCCTCCTTTGCTCAAAGCAGCAGTCATCAGCGTAATGAGAGCAGTAATCAGAGTAATTGATACAGCTGCTGTTATTACAGGAGCTGTCACTCAGGATAATCGCAAGGAAGAAAGGAGCTATGTGCCATTGTACGCACAAAAACACACATGCACGTAGCGTTCAGGGTTAATGACGGAGGCGACGCTTTCTGTCTTGAAGCCGTACGTGCGCAAACACTCCCCGGTCAGTCAGATTGTTGGCAGGAGATGAGATGGGGGATTCGAAAACAAACAGAGCTCCAAATTAAAAGCAGACCGACTTCAGTGAAACCCAGACACGCTGTCAGCCAGCCAGGCGAGGAGGGGAGAGGGAGGGAGAGAGGGAAAAGAAAGAGAGAGAGAGAGTATGATGGGTAATGTTGGATAGAAAAAAAAAAAATCCACAATTCAAGTCTGTGTTCACTGACAGAAAGCTGACATCATGGTGTGGTAATAACGGGTTCTGGAGTGGGGCTCTCCAGATCTGAACCAGGTGTCAGGCGGAAGGGGCGAGCTTAGCGGGCATAACCGTGAGGATTAACAGTAGACTGACGGTACTGAGTGCTCCTACTAATCTAATAAACACACATGAGGTCAGGGTGGCGGGGGTAAAACAGAGAGCGGGGAAGAGAGCAAAAAAATTAAGCGAGCGCTGATGGACAGATGGTGGAGTGATGGGGGCCAAGGCTGTACAGATCCTCACTCATTGGCCTGCACCTACACACACATTCACACGGCGCGCAGTAAATGTCAGAGAGCTATGACATTTTGAATGCGTCTTTTAAAGGTGAAAGTCAACTCGACGCCGCGTCCGAAGGGCTGCAACACACGGCTCGTCGTCGTATTAGGACCGCTGTCGGATGAGCAGATTTATTTGTTTGAAAGATGAGGTCAAAGAAGAAGGTGACGGAGGCTGGAGGAGCACGGAGAGATAAAGGGCAGAGCGATACAGCCAACCCGACTCTGCTAAACGAACAATGAATGGAGATTTATGAGTTGCACAAGGCTATCTTGTGGACGAGATAAGTACAAAGGGATTGCTGGACTGTGGTATTTATTGCGGTCAGGAGGTGCACAACAGTGTTGCCTGATTGTTGAATGGTAAAGTGAAACATAAGCGACTAGCGGAACTGAAGCCAGGCATACAGAATTAAAGAGACTGGCTGTTGAGATCCTGGATGCGATGAGGACTGTCTGCACTTCAGGCAGGCAGAGCTAAATGATTGGCTGTTGAGAGAATAGGTGGAGTCGAGTCAGAAACAGTTGTGAGAGCTGCTGACATGCAGTGCTGAACTGCAGGTGGCTACTCTCCTCCTGTTAACTTCAATGTCCTGCCGCCACCAGAGGAGAATACACAACGAGGGACGCTCCACTCCTGTACGCTACCTGGACATCATGTATACTGCAGGTGTCAGCATGTGCGTGTGCCCACATATGGCAGTGTTTGTGACAAGCAGGGGGCAACACCCAGTGTATAAATTGAGGCGTGTTTACGTCAGTGCACGCGCGTGCACGCTCGTCCTCCCCGGGTTCATGGGGCCATTCACCTCTTGACAAGATCAGCCTGAAGGTAAAATGCAGAGCAGGCAAGATGTCCTCGCCTCTGCTCGTCATTGTTTCTTTGCTAAGAACACCACTGCCCCTGGGTCAATAGCTAGCAGCTTCTCTAGCCTCGAGCTATCTCTCTCCCTCCCATGCACAAACACACACGATACATATGTTTAAAAAAATACTTACAATACTTACTTAAACAGACACTTAAAGAGAACAAATGAGTGGAATGCACAGAAATAGAACAACATATGGCTATTTATACTGTGTGTAACTGCATGATGTTAGACCAGGGGTGCCAAACATAAAGCCTGCAGGCCAGAACAACGTCCAATCTGGCCCAGCGCATGTGACAAAGTCATTACTTCCAATTATTCAATAGACTATACACTGCTGTCCATTGGACAAAGAAAGAATAGTCAATCACAGTCTTATATACACATTGTATAGAGACTGTAAATCTCAAGTGTTATGTTATGACAAGACAGACATTTATACAAGAGACATTTTCATATTTTCTTTGTCCAAAGGTCAACAAAAGAAAAGCAGTATATTTAAGTAAAACAGTACATTTGTTCAGTGTCTACATACATGTAAATGTTTTGTAACTGTAGATTCACAGTAATGACAGCAGATTGTCAGCATGTGGAGACACACTGTTGAAACTGCGTTTATTTTTTAAGATTCAGGCTGTTCATCATCTGTTTTTATAAATGTATGGCTCATTAATTGTTTCAGAATGTACTTCTTAAATGAAGGGAACCATTAGGACGTGTTGTTATTTGCAGTGGCTGTGCTGGACGGGCCCATTTGAGCTGTATGTGACTCATGAACTAAAATGAGTTCGACACCCCTCTGTTGGACTGTTGCTAAACGATGACAACACACACAACCTCACCCTCTGTGGCTAGTTTCTTTTTTATGCTGCGTTGGTTAATAAGGGAAGTTTGATGAAATGCACGGACTCGAACAATGTCATCAACCAAAAATTTTAAAATAGCCACGAGAGCTACTGACAAATCAGCAGGCCTTCTTACCTCCCTCACTGGTGAGGAATGTGAAACTGTTGCAGGGAGGAGAAGCTGACACAGCCCGAGTACGAGCAGTGATACACTCTTTTTTTTAAAGATTTTTTTTGGCCTTTTTGAGCTTTATTTGACAGAGACAGCTGAAGAGTGACAGGAATGTGGGGAGAGAGAGATGGGCGGGAAAGAGCCACAGGTCAGATTTGAAGGACTGAGCCTTTGTACATGGGGCGGTTGCTCTACCAACTGAGCTTAACGACATTTTTTTAAAATGTTGCTTCTGGTCAGATCAATCTTTATGGAAAACATCCTCCCCGGGGGCTTTGTTAGTGGTGTAGTCATAACTAATGATCAGATTTTCTGCTGCCATTCATCTTTTTATTTAGAGAGCTGCTTTGTGGCTCCACAACAAGACTACCGAGGAATCTGTTTGTTTTCCAATCGCTCGTCTTTCTGGTTCAGCTAGTCGGTACAGTGCAGTCACTTTCCGTACACATGACATCATGTCAAAAAGAACAGTAGTCATGTCATGAAACCAGACGTGTCTTTAGAAAGGAGAAACTATTCTGATAACACGGCGGCGATAAGAGCACAATGCGCAGCTTATCCCACAACACAGTCCCGCATGTGGGTTGTTTTTCCCGTATGCAAATACCAGGCGGGTTTCGGGAGGCGATTCACTTTCGACATCATTCAGTCAGCTGACCGATCAGCGAGGCCACTGTGAGAGTGTGTGTTTGCCTAGGGAGTGAATCATCTGACTTATACAACTCGGATGTGTCACTCGTCTCACCCTGTGTTATGAATTAAAAATAGAGTGCTGGACTCCATTTTTGAGGTTTGGCTGCATTTTTTTAAAAGACAGGGTGACATTGTTCACTTTGACAATGATCTGTCACAGCGTTGTTTAATTATATGTCATCATTTTATATTGTAAATATTATAGGAATATAGTTAATGTTGTGAGCTGTAATTGAAAGAGAGAGAGAAGAGAAATAAAATCATTGTGTTCATCAAGACTAAAAAATATAAATCATGTCTGTGGTATTTAGTGAAACAATCAGGATTATCTTTTTAGACAGAGCATGTAGGGTGAATACAGAATTGTATCACAAAGTGGCCAATGCTCTACAGCCTCTAGGAAGGTCATGCACTTGATTTTTTAGAAAGGATTACATCAAAACAGCCAAGGAGGGCGAAGGGCGTATGATTTAGTGCATTCTGTAGAGAGAAAAGAGAGAATTCACTCTGTTACCACCAGTTTGTTCGCTGGTTTCTTCCACTCACCCATGACGATCAGCAGCATCTTCCTGCTGCGGATCCCGGGAGCCTTCTTCACCTTACACTGGTAGGTGCCCGAGTCCGACGACTTCAGCCCCGTCAGATTAATGGAGGCGTCGCCGTTTTTGGGGTCGGCTGCGTTGAAGTGGACCCGGCCCTTCATAGGCTCGTAGTAGTCCTCGTAGGACCTGTCACCGGAGTACAGGATCACCTGGATGTGCAGAGCATTAAAAAAAAAAAAAGAGGAATTAAGTATTTAAAGCTACTTAGAATGATGTTCGTGAAAATAAAAACAGAGGCCTTGGAATAACAGTTGTGTGCTTTTCTCAAAGTAAAGGCCGCGCTCACTGATCCAAGCTAAATATATGGCAGAGAGAAAGCACCCCCTGTTTTATCTCTGTGATGCCCTTCAGCCTGCCAGCCGGCGCTTTTCTGCCCTTTTCTGTGCTTAAGAGGAATGAAGGTAGAACAAACAAAGCAACCACTGTGGAGCCAAATCAACACCTGCTGTGTCAACAAAGAGCAGTAGCCCCAAATTCTATCTAACCACCACCCCACCCACCCCACACACCCCACACACACACACACACACACAGTCTGGATCTTGAAAGCAGCAAGGAAATGCCTAGAAATAAAGACCAGGTGGAGCCAACAAGAAACCTCATAGCTAGTAGCAAGGGAGATGGAGGAGGGAAAAAGAACATGGAGGGTAAAGGAAAAGCAAACAACAATGAAAGGAGTTCTCATTCTCTTTCATAGACACTGGCATATTCTTCCACATTTCCATGGAGACAGTCATCAACAGGCTTTTCTGTGCCACGATCAGCACCAGGCATATGCACAGCAATACCCCTGGGTAGAGAGGAGGAGAGAGGAAAAGACTAAACATGGCAGGAGGAGAGGAAGAATAATGAACCCATCAGCGGAGGCAGAGCACTCAAAGGAAGCACGAGGGGAGCAAAACAAAAAAGGGGAAGCGGAGTCAATGAGGTTCTCGTGTGTCTACAACAAGTTGCCTTTTCTGCTCCATTTCCAACTGGAAGACTCGTTCCTGGAGCCGCCAGAGCGCTCGCGAAAAAACCGGCGCCATGTTCATCTTGTACATATTAGCCACATAAACAGGTAATGCGGTTACAACTCCTCCTGGCTCTCAGGGAAGGAAACCTATCCTTCTAACTTCACTGGGGGGGGGGATCAGAACATCAGCAGTAATAACAGCAATATGTGAGATGAGACCATGCAGGAGAGGAAATTAAATTGCCCCGAGCTCAGCCAGACAAGAACTCTCACTTGGGCTCCACCACTTCACAGCCACACAGATGGGAGCACTTACACACATGCACACCTCTAGCAAAAAAAAAAATATATATATATATATATATATATATATCTAAACTGCACAATAACCTTGAGAATCGTGATCCAATGAAAAAAATCCCATAAAGAGCCAGGGGAACGAAAATGAAAAGGGCAAATGACTAGACAAGCTGGCGGGGGCTGGAAAGGACAGCAGAGCACCACTGTCTGTGTGCTGCGTTTCATAACAGGTAGGACAACTCAATGATACAATCGCCACCTGGCCTGGCCATTCTCAGTGGACGGATCATGCTGCAGAAAGTAAAAGACCTCTACTGGCCAGGCTTAGTTTCATCAGACACATGTAGAAAATGAGGTCATTGTCATGTGATGCTGTTGCGCAGGGAGGGAAGAGGAAGAGATGAGGATCATTTGAGAGGCAAAGCAGAGAGCTGCGATACCTGTATACTCTAAACAACCTGCGGAGCTGCATCGTTGTGTCTTTGAGCTCCCACAGAGACTTTTAACTTGAAGTACTGCTGCCACTTACGTTCATCGATACGGCTTACTGCGAGGTTAAAGCAAAATCACTACCTGAAAATGGATCAAGTGTCCTTGAATTGAGGCTATAGATAAAAATGTGACCATGAGCATTCACGATCATCGCTGATAAACAACGCAGGTTTCGGCAAACAGTGCCACGGCTTCACGTTGAAATCCTTCAATAGTTTGCCAACATTCCTGCTGTAATAACTTCAGTAAACAAAAGGCTCAGCCGCTGCTGCCCGAGGACAAAAGAGACACTTTGTATGATACGGGATGAAGCTATGTATTTTTAAATGTATTTCTCCTCTCCCGTTCACACCATTCATTTAGTTCTCATAATTGTTTTCCTTGTTGAGCTCACAGCGGTGGTGGTAAATACTCGCGGCACACCCTCCTTTCTGCTAATCTGTAGCCAGGCGATGAGAGCCAAATGCAAATGACTGTTACTGTAGGCATGCCTGGCATCTCTCATTCAATCCCAACAAAGCAACAAGCATTAGCTATGCTTCACCACCCTCAAAAAGGCCCTGATGATATGTGGGATATGTCAGATGAAGGAGGCCATCATTCCCCACCAGATACCGGGCTGAATGGATAATGCTGTGGTATTTCTTCGGATTGCATCAATGCAAAGAAAGCGCAGCTGGAATATGACGTTCATTAATATGAACAACATTCTTAAAGTGTTTGTCGCCCTGCTTTCAAAAACAGGGCTCCAGCTCTGAGTTATATGACCCTGCAGACTGATCCCGTGCACTAGTTCTCCACTTTAAAGTTTTATCTGATGGTGGCGGTGCCTTTAAGAGGGAGTCTGGATTTGCTCATCTCAAGCCATGTGAGCAAAGGTTCACCATGCTCTCTGAGCATCTGGGAGCCTCTGGCTATAAAGTTTAGCCTTCGCTCTCATTTCCTTGCCTGACCTGTTAACTTTGGTCCTCGCAGATCAGCCTAATCCTATTTAACACTGTCACTTATATTAAAGCAGGCCTTTGGAATTAATATGCCGCTAATTATAAAGCATTTAGTCCGAGCATGACTTCATATTGGTTAAAGGCTATACGGATGTGAGCGTGTGTGTGTGTGTGTATATGGCGAGCGAAATTTGATAGGTCAAGGAGAACAAACGCGTTCAGTGAGAGATGTCTGGCCTGTTTAAATTCCTACAAAGGTTTGGCAACATTAACGGGTGTGCAGATAGGCCTCGGCAAAATGGCAAGTTATAAAGAAAATAAACTGTGGAACCAGATGCAATTTGGGAACATTTGATATATTTCTACAGCTGCATACAGACAAGAGGAGGAAGAGGCCCGTCTGGGGAACCACCCACACTGAATTCTGCTCTCCCTCGTAGCATCAATGAGACACTGGAAAAAATAAGAACATTTAAAAAAGCACTGATATTAACGTTTCATCCTGAGGAGCGCTCGCTGACTGTTGATGCCGACTGCAGGTCACGTAATGCACGTAAGGGTTGTCTGAACGTTACAAAGAGAACCTTTAAGACTGAACAATAATCTTTTTAACTCCATCTTTCTTTTCTAATGATTCAGGGTAAAGTAGGGCAAAGGCTCATAGACCGGGGTAACTGGTGTCTCCGCAGTGTCACAACTCCAAGTACGGAGCGAGTGCTACCTGGGTATCAGAGGACAGTGGGTGGTGACAAATACAAAACCTAATGATGGGTATGTGACCTATTTCTAACATTTGGCCAAAAAGAAATTAAAAAAAAACTAAAGCCACAGGATACAGGGGAGAAAATAAAGAGGGTGGAGGAGTGGGATGTGAAGGCTTTGTGACAGGTGGGGGTGTAGAGAGCCACAGGAGAGGGACCACACCACTGGAACAATCTGTCTCTATGGCTGTGAGCACCCTGAGGGCATGTGGAGATCCTGCAGAGCTGTGTAGTCTTTCCTTTCCATGGCTGAGGGCCATGCTGGAAAGAGAAGACACCGCCTGGGATAAAGAGAGCTCCCATCGCTCCCACTATGTGTCTATGAGAGAACAAATGCCCAGCAGAAGTACATGTGGCTCAGATTACATTTGTCTTATGTACTGTATACTTCCCATGTTACTTTACAACAATTCGAGAGCATACACACCTAACATAAAACCTGGATTGCATTTCAACGCAGCAACAGAACAGACTGGAAACAAATGAGGGGGAGAGATCAGGTTGGAAAAGAATCTATAAACTACCTAACAAAAGGGTGAGAACAAAGCTCAACTTCTCTGAACACAGATAAAATGACTGTGCTGAATAAAATTCCAGATAGCTGCCAAATATACTTTTATAAGCCACGGAGCAGCTACACGTACCACTTTGTCCTCTTTCTGGTTGTCGGAGGCCAACAAGCTCCATTCGATATCCAGAGGTCCAGAATCTTGAGGGGCCAGACTGAACTGGCAGTCCAGCCTCACGCTCTGACCGCTGGCCTTCTCTATGGATGTTGGCCCCGTGGATGTGATCTCTAAACCGGAGGCCACACCTGCACACAGAGAGAAGAAAATGGATGTCAACATGCAGAATAATAAAAACAAGCAGACCTGTGCGAGCACACAGTGTTCACCTTATTAAAGTAAGACTTTTTAATATCCCAAGATCAGCAGGGAGAATTATTTATAAAGTCTATTAATTTGTGTGTCCCAGCTGTACACACTAACATTTTGAATATAAATATATTAAAAACGCTTTAGACTCAGTGACATAATTATGATTAGAAATAAAACATCCACACGCTTCGGGTTCAGGTTCAACTATTTTTTATAAGTTCTTTTCACACAATGGTATCTGTTGTTTTGCTCTCTAGCTTTGGCAGCACAAGCGGCCTCTCCTTTAACTGTTTTCAACTCTATTTCTTATTCAGAACAGTTTGTTCAACCTGAGAACAAATAAGCTGAACCTCCGGAGTAATGGTTAGCTGCAGTGGAGCCACCCACCACAATACATTTTTTAAGATTGTGCAAAATGACAGACAGAAGACCAAAAATTCATTTTGTTGTCCTGATTGCACCTAAATGCTTCACTGTGAACTTAATGAGAATAGTTTGCGTTGACTTGCTTTGCAGAAACATTTTCAGTCACTTGTGAAATGCTTTGATTCAGGGAATGTGTCACTCATCAAATAAATATGGCTACATCTTGTCTGAGAAGTAACTCTTAAAATATGCATAACGTGAATCACACAGCGGTGAAAGAAAAAGAGACTAATAGAGCAGAACGTAGCTCAGCTGAAGGGATGGTGATAATAATAATAATAATAATAATAAGGGAGAAACTGAAGCCCATCACCAAACTGGAGCAGAATTTATTCTTAGAACGAATAAACATAATTTCCTAGTGACATCAACTGGTTTAAGATTCTCAATTCAATAAGAGATTTAAGCCGCGGCGAGGAACACAGTCCATAGAGAATGGAGTTGTCACATGCTGCCTCGACACATTAAAATCCTTCTGACAGCCTGCCACCTTCCAGTCAGCGCGCGGGGGGAGAACAGATTAAAAAAAAAAAAGAGAGAGAAAGAAATCACCACAATATGTTGCTGTTAAAAAGCGCTGTAAATGTGCAACACTTATCACGCCGCACCAATGACACTTTCATCACGTCTAAAACATTAAAAAAAAACATTTTCTTTAGCTACATATGCATCTCATTTAACTGCCGGATGTGACTTTAATGTGCAAAGATAATTGGTGAAACAGGAGACGAACCTGGCAACCGTAAACACTCTTTTTTTATTACGAGGTTTCCAATAAAAGACAAAGGAACGAGAATTCGTGCATCTATGCAAACACAAATGGATCGCAACTGGTGTGTTGTACTGTAGTGCAGATTTAAATCTACAGAGGCAGGTCAAGGTGACAGGTATGGATATCACATGCAGTGATTGGTCTATGGACACTGATAGTATGATGGATGTTTCTCCATCCTGGCACTCGGGGTGTGGGAGGGTGTGAGCTACAGGTTGAGGTCCTGCCGCATCTCATGTCCATCAGCTCGGTTTCAGCCTCAAACCTCGTTTCACTCTCGGCTGTGGTACACGACTGAATGAAAACACACCGCAGAGGTTTATGCACACATATAGAGAGTGACAGTCTCAGTCACACCCGCTATTGTTGAAGCTCAGAGCCTGTAAGCACTCGATATGGTCGCCGAGCACGAGCGTAGCTTTATTCCCCGGCCGCCGCCGGTGCTGCAGCTGGTCGTTTCAGCCCACAGATTCTGACAGACGCCCTTGATGGGAGCGATCCATCGCCTTCAGCAGAAGCAAGAGAAATGGGGAGCAATATAGGAGAGAACTGAGATGTGTGTCTATCACTGTCAAAACGGATACACAGCTTGGCATCTGCATGATGGAAAGCTGTCTCAATTCACAAAGCACTTAAAGAAGCTGGGGAATTTTTCAAAGTTGCTTAGAAAGGGAGAAAACTGCATTCTGTGAGAAAGAGAAAGTATTGAGCTGGAACGACGTTTCGGAGGGACTGGTTCCTCTGACAGGTAATATGGGACACTGTGTGATGTACTTGATAAATCAATGACGGACCTCTGAGGCGGCGTTTGTTTAAATTACAGTTCAGCCAGAGGCCTCTTGCGTTCAAGCGTCAGAGAAATGAGAAAAGGCGCCATTACAGGATATCATCGCCTTCCTCTGGTTTGCTTTTAAACCTGCCCGTCTGGTGGCTCAGGTGACAGCAGGGCCACGGGCAGAGGAGCGTAAACACTCAGAGTGCAATTAAATGTTCATTCTGCATTCAAATCAGCAGACAGCACACCAAACCTGCTTAATCCAGCTACTGCAAGCATATAATCACTTGGCTGCTTTCTGAAAAGTTCATTTGCTCAATCCTCTGACTGAGTCACACATTTTATTTCTGTTTACGCGTTTGTTTTCTCACTGGTTTGAAGTGGTTGAGTACGACAAAAGGATATTTCTGTGTTCAGCAATTACAAATCAAAATGTGCTGACGACTGTGTGGTTGTTTACTTATGCTTTATATCTGATGAAACCACACCCACACATAGTCCTGATGAAGGCGAGTAGTGGACTTAAACGTTTGTTTATGTAGTCATGAATGTTCATGAAAGTTTTCAGGAGCTTTAAAAGTTAAAACATAACACCGTTAACAAAGAGTTGTAGTAATATTAATGAGATACACGTTCCAGCACTTAAATTATGTATGAATGTATCATCTTAA
This sequence comes from Miichthys miiuy, assembly GCA_036365135.1. NCBI lineage: Eukaryota > Metazoa > Chordata > Actinopteri > Sciaenidae > Miichthys > Miichthys miiuy. The sequence goes on from CM071616.1 coordinate 22,350,549, forward strand.
GCAATAGAAGAAGAAAACAGCACATTTCTATACCCGGCAATAGCTGCCATCTAAACAACAATGTAACATCAGGAATAAATACTACACCACGAGTAACAAAGACTTGAAACATCGACTGGCCCACACAAAACCCTCCAGCAACTTTAATTAAGCTCCTAAAAACAAGTTTCCAAACAACATCTTTGGTTATTAATTGCATTTAAAATTAGTTTAAGATCAAAAATGTAGCTCGACTTCTTCATTAGGCCTGTGCGGGGGTGATTGGCTTGAAATCATGACATCACCTTTTTCCCATGGGAGCCCTGCCAACTTTAAAATAAATAACAAGAGCGCATAGATGGTGAAAACTACAGGAAATCCTCATAAAAAAATAACCCCCACACATAAAATTATATGTTCATGTACGACCCCCATTACTCATAGTAAAAGGACAATTGCTAAAAATTGGTTTTCTGGACCTTTAAGGTCACAAATGAAGCAAACCGGGGAAAAAAAACAAAACATCCCCTAGCACGAGATGCTCGTAGTGGGAATAACACACATAACCCTGCTGGTTGCTAAAAAGGGCAGGTCGCAGTGTTAATCAGTAACTACCAGCTATCAACACAAACAGTACATACAGTCTGTGAACCCTGGAGCACGTGACTCTGAGCAGAAATGATCATAGTGAGCTCAAAGTCTCTGCTACGGTGAGACAGCGCTCCATATAATCACTGGCTTATACGAGGTGACTGTCAGCCTTTATTTAGAGTAATGGCGCCGGAGTTAAAGTAAACTGGCCTTCCTCCTCGGAGGTAATATAATGGGCTGATAAGGGACACCATCATTACCGTCCAAGGAAAACTATGAAAAATAGACTGTTGGTAAATGCAGTCATGCATGTACACCAGACACACAATTTCCTTAAGCTCAGTGTCTGCTGGAAGAATGTGTCCTACTGTGTGTGTGTGTGTGCATAGTAGGGGAGCCGGTGAGAGTGGGGGGAGGGCGCGCTGGCTAATTAAAAAGTCTGTCTTAATAACTATTCATGGCTGCCTGCATCTGCATGAGTGTCTCTTTCCCTCCAGTCTCTACCACACTGTCTGACACAGCACATCCCAGCGTGGTTACTGGGAGACCGGGAATGAACAAGAGGAATTTAGGGTGTCAGCGCACTCCACCCAATACCCCCACTGCCATTCACTCACTCACCCACTCCCCCGCCACCACGACCTCTCCATCCCTCCCTGCCTGCCTGTCCTCGTCCTCTCCAACACACCCATGATTGTGGAGTGCCAGTCCCCCAGGCCTCCAATTCTCTCCGGTCCTGCTGATTGTAACCGCAGCACCCACCCACCCCCTTCCACCTTTGTCGGCATACAATGGGGAGCGAATCCTGTCTCCTGGCAACCAATCCCTCGGAGAAGGTTGCCGTGGCGCTTAAGAGAGAGCGAGAGCGAGAGCGAGAGAGACAGAGAGAGAGAGAGAGAGGTTAAGACAGAAGGGAGTTATGAAAAGAAAAGTTAACGTTTAACCGCTCAGAAAAACATTTGTGGAAGTCAACAGACTCCAGCTCAAACCTGTCACCGTGAGGCGTCTTTAGAAACATCCAAAAAAAAAAAAAAGGCACAGTTCCTCTTGAAGAGATGAGCTGATTAATCAGTTAGCGGATCATAATAATAATTATGAAATCACTTGTTTTTCTCTGTTTGACAGGTAAGAGAGCAGTCCACACACTTCACTTCAGGCGTTTATGCGTTTGTCATGATTTCCTATATTTTAACGACGACAGCACAGCTCAAACAGCTCAAACCAATATCTATAAGTGGAGTTTAAAATAAATAACGGTGAACACAAAACAATCCTGATATGTTTTTTAATATAATTGTGGCCAACATGACACATCAACTTTTCAGCGCTTCCTGATAAATGTTACTAAATCACCTCGAACCTAGTTCTGTATTTCTTGGACGATTCATTGGCCTACTGTAGCTCTCGTCTGCAGCCAGGAGAGATTAGTTTCTCAGATTTCTGAGCATAGATAGCATTTCCTCAGAAGTGTTTTGTCAGAGGTCTTCTCAGCAGACATGAGGTTAAGCTGCAATGGTGTGAGGAGCAGCTTCTGAGACAGCAATAAACCCTGAAACCAGGAGACAGTTTGACAAGCTAACCTTTCCTGACCCCTTCCCGCTAGCCAAGCTAAAAGACCCTGAGAGCGTCAGCAGGGGCCATAGTGCTTCGTAAGCCTCTTTGTCCACCCTTTGACCTCAGAGAGCATCCTTGGGAGTAAAGTCTGAAAAGCCAAGTCTTACCATGGGGAGATAAAGGTAGCAGCTATTTTAAGATCACAACGCAGCAACAAGAAAAAGCTTGGCTAGGTGAAAGAGGGCAGTGACGCTGCAGCGGGATTTACTTCTATTTACCTTCTTTGTGTATCCGCAATGCAGTTTGATGTAGCATTTCAGCTAAATGGCTACAAACAAAGAAATGTATGCGTGTGTGTGTGTGTGTGTGTGTGTGTGTGTGGCAGGAAAATGGAACCAAGAATTAACATAAGCAAGTATGAATTCACATCTTTTTCTCATAAGCAACACTGCAAGTGGAAATATTTTCAGTTAGTGCTCCCTCAAAAACACACACACACACACACACACACACACACTCCAGTAAACATCTCACTCGTCAGCACAAACAAACAAACAAACAAAAAAAAAAAACCGTGGCTGAGTGTGGCACATTTTTCTCGATGGGCGACGATGTTGGGATGAACATTAGTGATTCATTATGATAAATTTGCAGTCTGGGGGCTCTGTAATGGCCAAATTGAACAGCACAGACCCTCTAACCATCATAAACATTAGAGCCAATCCCCTGTGACCGTGCTGAAGAACATCAATTATTTCAGGCACGGCAGAGGATAACTTCATAACTCGGTTGCTGCTCAGAAAGAAGGCTCTGAATGCTCGCCCCAGTGCCCCCGCTGGAACCATTCAATTCGAAGCAGTGTGGCTGCCCCGAGAAGGATCTTGGCCGTGGTTTATTTAGTGGTGCAGAGGGCTGGGACTGTTGAACCATACTGATTGTGCTGTAATGCGGGCTGAAAGCTCCACTTGCCACACAGCGCTGCCATCAATTCTTACTACCGATGACCTGAAGGCTGTTTTGACATAATTGAACATTAAATGATGAAGGGGTGACGGATGACAGGCACTTTACTCCACTGCCGGAGCATTTGACAGCTTTTGGACGAGCCTGAGGGGGGATGTGGTTAATACCACTGCTGTGACTGTCCACGGCAACCATTCGCTGCCTGTATTCATGTATTAACAGTGACAGTATTTCTGATTTAATTACTTCATTTATGAAAGCCGGGGTTTACCAATAATCCTGGCATATTTCTGCATAAAAACAATTAATGCCTGCCTGTGGCTGATGAGAATTTTATCATATTCCTTACACATTTACAGCTAGATTTATAAACATACCATCAGGTTGGTAAAAGTGATGAAAACCCGAGGGAATAAAGGAGCTACAGGAAGGAAGGAGGGAGGGAGGAAAGGCAAATTCACGCTGCCTTGTTCCTTAATGGTCGGTTAATCAAAAAGGTCTTCATCACAGGGACTCTCGAGTCATGGCCTTGAGATTTGTACTACTTATTTATAGAATGCATTAGCATTTGACAAGGTGTAGGACAGTAGATTTAAGCAGCAGCTGCTTGTCTAACCCCTCTGCCACCATTCATTTCTCTAAAGCTCGACACCAACCACTAAAAGCAACCCAGGCCAACCTTACATCCCTTTCCTCCCCCTCTTTCTCTCGCTCTACACCCCATCCTGTGAGAAAAGGGAAAATTTATCTTAACAGCCCTGAAGAGTAAGATAAGAACCCCCAGTGTCTCTGAGACCTGTGGAAACACACACACACACACACACACAGATACAAACAAATAAAAAGGTCTGTGTCCTTTAGGATTTGTTGAAGCCCACAGACACAGTGAGATGGTGACAATATGAGGGCTGGCTGTACTGTAGAGCTGATAGGCGAGACGCCAGGCCAAGAAGCAGCACAGAGATAGCCCGCTGATAACGGCCTCATGGGAAACAACAGCAAATGTGCCAAAATAATCACGAGGGGAGGAAATGAAAAGAGTTGAGAGGCAGAGGGACATGAAGGTGCTGAATATGATGTGGTTCAGAGATACACTGGTTTATTAAAATGCCTGTGAGTGTGTGTGTGTATATATATATATATGTAGTTATGACGCAGAAGATATACCAACATAAAACAGTGGGAGTGTTTTCTTCAGTCAGAGATGCCAGAAGAGTAATTACAAAGTCATGTTCTCCTCACTTTGCAGGGAGAGAAAAAATGTTCCCTGCAAGCTTTTAGTGAACACGTGAAAGCAGTTTGCATGACGTGAAATGGTATAAAATAGAAAAACTCAAGCTTCATTACAGGAGGAGGAGGAGGAGGAGCAGGAGTAGGAGGATTTAAATCAATCATCAGCCAGTATTTAAAAGAAGTGTATGCTTGCTTGGACCACCAGACACCATCCCAGCTTTTAACATTAGATTGCATCTTAATATGTTTAACTATATTAGACTTCAACCTGACTTTTCATGCACACACATCCTGGTGGTTACGGATAAAAAATGATTTGCATAATCTAAAACTTTGATCAGACGCACTGCAATCACATGTAGATGACTTTCTGACCACTTCCTTGGGATATGAAGGCTGAATAGTGCATTTAGTACAGCGACATCTACCAACATGTTTATTTTATCTGGTTAGAACAGGATCAGAGATGGTAAAAGAATAGTGGAGTGACCTCCAAAAGTTGGGACCTTTATGATCTTAAATAGCAACATGTTTTTCATATATATTTCATCAAAGACAAAACAAACAATCAAGAAAAGAGGGTTGTGTGATATCATGTATACCAGAAGGACATATTTGTGTTCCAAGCTTCCATGCATCAAAAAAGTGTAGTCATAGGGCGTCCTGACACGGGAGTTTCTCTGCACTGAGGGGGAGGCAGCCATGCCGCTGCCTATCCTATCCCCCCACCCCCAAAACAAATAAAGTGTCTGATACAGACCAGGCCTCTGTCGGCGCCCCAGCCCCAGCCCCAGCCTTTGTCCGGGCCCCAGGGCACAATGCCAACTGTGATCAGGAGGCAGCATCACTGATCAAACACCAGACACAAGTGCAGCAGAGTGCAGCTACTTCATTCAGACCGCTGATGGACTCTCACAAAGTGGTTTTTAACTGCGGGACAGGACAGTTGATGCACAGATGAAACGGGTTGTAGTGAACATACAAACATACAGAGACCAAAAACAAAAAAAAAAACGTGTGAGTATATGGAAGCAAAGCGAGGCTTCTCACGGCTGGGCTTAATTATGTCAGAGAGGTGAACACACAAGAAGTCAGCTTAAAGCAACAGAGCGTGAATATGATACGAGAACATTCCCCTTGAAACACAGGGCAAGATGAGGGATTAGAAGTCCTTCCTGGAGCTCCTAACAAGCCTGGTTTTCACCGTCATTAGTGATGGAATTTTACGAAGTCAAACTCCTCGGGAGGCGAACAGTCTCACATTATTTTGGCATTTCCAGAACTCAGCGATTTTATGTGCTCCGAGTCTGAGGTGGCCTCAATGTTTCACTGCACCATGTTCACTTAAATATATGGGGTCCGTGAGAATGAGCAGGCAGATTTGCCTCTCTCAGCGATAAACTACTTCCTCATACCATCTGAAACAAATCATTCACACCACTCTGGCATGTTGGTTCAGTCACCTGAGGACTTGTTTTTATTTAACTTTAAGAGTGCTTAGGTGGTAAATCCAGTTACAAATACAATGTATGTTAAGTAAAACACCAATGGAGACATAAAGAGTCTTATGGCTCAATGCCAAACCACTAAAAGGATTTATGTGTTCGGCCAGACTGCAGACAGTTCAGAGGCGAGTATAAGATATCAACAATTCCAATACAATGAATTCCTGGGTTCCTCCCTTCTCCTTTAGATAGCATGGAGCATATTTTAAAACTGAGTCTACAAGATGTAAAAGGTAACTCATTTCTTGCTGGCTAACAACTGCTATGAAGTTCAGCTGGCTCGGTTATGGCTGGTTTTTGTAGGAGATGCAGGAGACCACCTCCTGCAGATTTAGACATGACCGCAGCCCACGGTAGATTTGGCTGGGAGACAGTTAGTGAGTCTGCCTTGCTCATGCTGTTCTTCCTCTAGGTTCTGGTCTAAAATTAGGTCCCTCTGCCTGAAGGACATTGCACGATGGCAGTCTTTTGGACATTGGCAGAAAATATACCTTCCTATATGTTTCTTTTTTTTTTTTTAAAAGCCCAGAGTGTGCTGCCAAAGGCTAAAGAACCAGCACAGCCGATTTCTTTGAAAAGATATCTGATCACCGCTGAAAGCTCCCGAGGACAAAAATGGCACACTGACAAAGTACTTTGTAATAACTGCTAAAACATCAATTCCTTTTCAAACGCATTTATAACATCCCTTCTCTCTAAACCCTCTCATCCTGTCCGAAGCACTCCCGACCAGGCAGAATGAGGTCTTTGTGAACAGCGTAACAACACAGGCAGTCCCTTCCTGTCCTCTGTTTGAGGGGGGGGCACACTACAGCAGGACATCAAGATAAGACTGCTGTTAAAAGATAACAAGATGGATAATCCTTTTTCTTTCCTCTCTTTTTCTCTTTACTGCACCCGGCAGTGAAACAGGCCCCGATGTTTCAAGGCTGGATTCTCTTCCCCACACAAAGCCTCTTGAAAGCAGGTGTAGTAAATGCACCTGAGTGTTGAGCCCTGTAGGAAGCTACAGGCGAAGACTGCCAGTTGTTGTTATGACTTAACCAACACCGCTGGGTTTTATTCATGCCTCCAGCTCGCACTCTCAGCCTAGACATGAGGACAAAGCTCAAAACAGCTACTCGAGTCCACACAGCACGTTAAATGACTGGATGTGATTGGCTAAATATAATTGCGCTGGCGTAGCTGTCCTGCACAAAGAGGCAATCCTACAATTTTGGTCATGGCATAGTATGACGGTATTTATTCTCCATGTAACTGTGCATGAGATGAGGCTTGTCAGACTCGTGTGGAAGAGTCCGGACAGCGGAAATAAACTCAGTAAGCCCATTAAAGCCTCAGAGCTCAGATTTCAAAAGGGGGTTCAAGATTGGAGGAGATGCGCTGCAAGCTGCAGCGAGTTAGCAGTTTGTTATTTTGACCCTGATAGTCTTCGTAAGCTAATTAGATCCATCGCAACAACCCGAGCATCCGTACAAAAGAATCCTCAGAGCTGATCACAGCAAACTGGACGTGAACTCCTTAAGCAGAGTGTACATCGACATATACGTTACTCACACATTAAATTGGACTCCGGAGCATGAAATTGCTTCTGAATCAAAGAGCAGAAGCTATTTTGTAATACACAACTGAGCAAAGCTGATACTAGGGATGCAACGAGGAGAGCAACCACCCAAGTTAAAAGCAATTGCACATACAACATCTTTCCTCATCGTGAAGATCACGAAAAAAAATAAACATCTGCTTCTTGTCAACAGTGTTTGTAAGCAAATAAGAGAGCACAATGAAATCATTCAAGTTTTAATCCTTAAGATTTCTTTTTTTTTTTTTAGTCTTGGTTGATGATGGTTGGTGACACCCACGGTTGCCGTGGTAACAGTGTCTATGGGGTTAATACTACAGCTCTGCAACAGTGCAAAGAGAGAGAGTGAACGGTAAACGGCGAGGCTGACATCAATGAGATAAAATTGAGCTGCAATTACATGCTGCGCTGTTCTCTCCTGTGAATCACTCGTGCTTACTTCGGCAATCTGAATCCTGCTCGAGAGAACAGCGGACTCTGCCACCCACTCCCAATAAAGAAAACATATTTAACCGCTGTGTGGACAGATTTTTTTAACTTGTTTGTTGCATTTCCAGGTTTGCCTCTTTTAACTTTCAGCTGCGATTGATGGCTATCGTAAATAGGCGACATTTATCAATGGAACGCGCATCCACAATTTAACACGCACCGCAGATGCAACTTACATTTTGTGTTAACCAGCAGAAACTCAGTGTTTCATGTTTTGCCAACTGATAATTAAGCTTATCAAGTTGTTTTGCCTTGTTGGTTTTTGAATCTGATTAATGAACACGAATTAGAACACGTTGTTTCACTCAACTATGTAATCTATATTTTATTAGAAACATAATTTGATCTAATTAGCGATGTTTGGCAGGCAGCTGTAGAAGAGAGTCATTTACTTCCAGCTCTGGCAGTCATTCACACTGTACGTTATGTTAGAAAACTGGGCAGATATTTGCCAAAATGTAGCACAAGCGGCTCACAAAAGATGTCATCTTCTCTTTCTGCTGTAAACAGGAAGTTAAAAGACAAACAGTCACCACATTTGTTGGAAAGGAAATGGAAATGCTATCTTTCTGGACAAACAAGAAAACCCAGTTTGACCTTGTTGTCAGTGGAAACATTATATTAGTCAAGGTAAACTACAACAGCTGAGTGGAGGAACACCTGTGATTAATACAGCACAAACTGCTCCTCACGCCATCCTAACAATATGATTTAACATATGTTGCAAAAGGTACAAACCTGACTAGTTTGGAAGATTGTGCAAGGTCTGGCTGTTGAGTGTTTAGTGGATGTAGTGAAGTGCTTTTGCCTGAAACCTGCCACACAAGCCAACTCCCTGATGGCTCTACTGACATCTAAAAAGGTCTGACCCCTGAGTTGTCTAGACAGGCAGCCAAACACTGCTTATAGAGCATCCTGAATCAAGCTGACAAGTACATAATCTCAGTGAAAATGACAAAGGCACAGCAGCACGATGACGGCCGCTCACCTTACGTCGCACATGAACATATAAAAACAGCAGATTTGAGTTGATACGGGTTAAATGTTCTGATAGAGAGGACAGTGCATTATACCGGGCTGGCAGATACTCTTTGACAGCGCTGTGGTGATGTTTAGGGGTTGTATCGACGGCATTTCTTGTCCAATTTGATAAACGCGTCCCACAGGCTCTTGCATTAATATCTGTTCACTCAGATCCAGGTCAAGGGCAGCCAGCAGATTTTTCCCACACTTTGTCTTACAGCAGATTATCAGGGACTTTCCGTGTCCAAACTAAATTCATGTATTTTCCTGACAAGGTCTTTAAAGCTCTTGAGATGTTACAGTACTTCCCAACACGTTAATGGCTGATTAATACGAGTTAGAGGTAGACTTTTTAGTTGATAAAAAGCCTGGGTGACATTGTAGGCGGTCACAGACTCTTTTTATGCGTCCATAGGTCATTAATCTACAACTCTAGCTGTGGAGTTGTGTTATAGCTCTGGCTGTCACTGATAAATCATCCCCTTACTCTCATCAGATGGATGTCCTGTCACAGAGAGATTAAATGTAGAGCTGATGCTCCCCTACACCGTGTGTAAAGAGCTGGGCGCTGTGAATATCGCTGTGACTGGAGATGGCGTGGTTCACTCTTCTCCTTACAATTATGAGCCACTCACAGCCAGCCAGCCAGCATGTGACCATGAATTAAACATGCTCCATTAAGACACTTAACAGCTGGTTCCTTGGGAACTTACCGGCAACAACTGCAGCCCGGTTGCTCCTGTGTGTCTGCTTATTAAAACAGCAGCCCTTGTGATTAAGCTTGTGCGGTAATGTGCATTCTGACCATCATAAACCAGCCAGTCACAGAGCTATTTTCAGTTCAATCTCATCTCTTTGGAGGGCGACTGGGCCAGCTGCCGATTTCCTCACATGGCGGCGAGATGCACTACAGTAATTAAATGTCTGTTGTGGCTTGCCGACCTTGCTGTGGTTCAGCCGCTGAGCCTTTTCTATACCCAACTGGAGCAGATGTCCTGTCCCGTCATACCTACAGATCCAACGGCGACCCAGGAGTGATATCTTCAGAGGGAGGAGGGCGAGGAAAAGACCGTTTTAATGAATGTTAAATGGAAGCGAGGGAGGCGGCAGACGGCCACACTTGTTTCGAACAGCTGGTTGTAAAAACCGTAAGAAGAAAATGGAATAATCTGAATGTAGTAAAGACCTGCATTACAAGTTATTATATGAATCAAAGAACATTAAAGTTGACAATTATAAAGTATATAGAAATACCCAAAGATGGAGGGGTATATATTTCAATTTCTCTATGACTGCAATGACAATTACCCCGACGGGAGAGGTTTCATCTAATCTAATCTCGTGTAATGCTCTTTCATGAAACAAAGTGTTTCCTTGCATTCAGATTTCCAGAGGAGGATTAGAGACATGCTGGAAAAAAAATGCTACAGTTAGCGCATGCAGTACCTTCCTTTCTTTATATGTTCATACACCTGCAAACATCTTGAAATAATACCACGCTGAAATGTATTCATATCAGTCAAACTGTGAGGTTGCACGGTGCACAGATGTTGTAACATTTGCACAGTTGTGTACGTGTCTAGGTTAAAATTACATTTAATCGTTGCCCTTTTCACAGATTCCAAATTCGAAGGATTTGCTCTCCTGTCTTTGGCTTCAGTTTAGCAACAGCTTGATTATGAGGCAACAAATGTTACAAGAAATGGGATTTTCTGGGTCTAATTCTGTGTCGCTTTGTATCAATACTCCCTTAACGCTCCTAACAAGATTCGGCCTGCATCATAAAATTTCACGACACAACGGATTTAATATAATTCTAAAATCTATAATACAAGCAATCACAGCCGTGTACAAACTGTTCAGACGGGGGATTTTGTGCATTTTTTCAGAACAAATCCCTTTTTTTCTATGGACAGGAGTTATTAGCATAACTATATAATTTCACATGATGATTAAACCTCAAACTAAGACAGACAAAGACTGACTTGAGAATCGGCGCCACGGGGAGCAAAAATCGAGTGGGACTGAATCGAGACAGAGGCTTCGCGACAGACGACTCTTATTTGCCTTTTTTCACCAGTCGACAATGTGTAATGTTTTTCAATGAGATAGAGGTGCTAAAAATGGCTCCTTCAACAGCTGCTTTATCCCCCTCCTCCTCCCAAAATTCACTCCACCTTCTGCTTCTGTTGCTTATTTTCTGAGCCATAATATTTTTCAAGATTAGACACACAATTAACTCTAATGTTCTTAGCGGCGAGAGTGGGGGCTTACTGCTGGAGGACGAAATATAATCATCTTCCCACAACTCAGCTCTGTTTAAGACAATGCCTGGACATTAGCTGATAATAATGTGACATGCACAATACAATATACAATGCTTATCTCCAGAATGATGCTTTAATAGGAAGTCAGAAGTGGCAACAAAAGATTTGTTGCCAGAATAAATTGTCAGGTCTGTTTTACAAGATAAAGCCTGCTACTAAGTCCTTCTTTAACACTGCACACGGAGTAATCTAACTGAGGTTCAAGCTTGTGCAGAGCTGAGCTGACACCTGCCTAGCAGGTAAACTGAACACGAGCGCCTGCAGATGCAGAACCCTGGGGACCTGCCTGCCACACCGCGTATCCTCATGCTGTGATGGCTAGCTCAGATGCCGTGAGAATGTTATGCAAAAAAAACAACCAAGGATACACGGAAGCATTCAGAGTTAAAGGAAGGGGAAGAAGCAGGAGTAGACCTGAATGCTGGCTGTGAACTATTAGGTAATTCAAAACATCAGTTTAAAACAGGTCATTCAGGAAGTGAAACACACATCTGAGATGTTAAATCCAGTGAAAGAACTATGAAAAACTAGAAATTCACTTTCTTTTATCATAGTTCTGAGCCTTGTTTACAAAATAGTTGTGCTTAAAGTACGGCATCTACTTCATATTTACAGTTTAATGAGTTCCAGCATCATCTTTCCATATCATTTTCCAGCATTTTGTAATAAAATCCTTCAAGTCTCCTTCACTGCCTGGCGTGCAGCATCTTCTCTCTCCCTCTCTGCCATTCATCTACAGTGAAATGGTGTTCTGGCGATGCTCGTCTGAGATACGAGCTACCTGAAAATCCTTATTATCATCGCAGTGAACAGCTTATTTGTCACAAAAGCCCATTCTTCCTCATTAGAAGCAGAGGGCGTTGTGGGCACAGCAGAGCTGGGCATCGAGTAGCTAAGTGATGAATGTGCTTTGGGGCTGTTTATCGCCCGAACGGTGCAACACAGCGATGATGACCGATGGACTCAAGAGAGCGGGGAAAATCGGTAGTGGGCTGACCTTGTTTCAACTGATAGGTTACACGGATAGCAGAGGAAATGTGTCTGCCTCAGTGGAATTGCGGTTCAACGTTTGGTTCTTGAATTTCAGCAGTCACGATAAAGATATCAGAGGTGTACTATCTGATTTAATTATTTAAATTCATGCATTCGTAAAAGAAGCTAAAAAGTCTACAGTTCTCCAGTGCCACCACACCAAGATGTTGGAAGCACTGACAATTCTGTGACATTCAGTAAAATCTTAACATACTGCACGCACTGCTAACTGTAAATTTAATTGGACAATGTTTATATCCTAATTGGATTTACACATAATCCAGTAAAAAAAGAAATCTTCTTCAGCTCAGGCTGGACGGCAACACTGCTGGATAATTAGGAATCTGCAAAAGGCGCCCGCGAAATGACGAGCAACAGAACTAATGTGAGTTTATCCCCTCAAGACAATATGTTGGGCCAGATTTCAGGTGATTCAGGTGACCATTTGCTCAGCTCTGAGCCCCTTACCTACCTTTGCTATGTCTGTCAGGTTTGTTCACAGCCCGTAAACAGTGTCCAATAACAGTAGAGGAACATTTACAATCAGAACCTGTGATAACTGACAAAAACAGACTTCTCATTTTTAGCCAATGACTGCCGACTTGTTTTAAAACAAGGAACTGTAATAAATACCTAAATATGTACTTGATGGCTACTTCTGTGCTCGTTATTGTATGTAAAAAGGGAAATCCCACAGAGGAAGGTCAATTGATCAGCCACATATTGATGCTTCCTTACCGAGCATCGAGTCCTGTCAGCCGTGCAACTGCAACGGTTCTTCTATGTGCGCCGAATATAAAATAATCTGAACATTTTCTAGTTCGGCTTCTCAAACTGAGAATTTTCACATCCTTGTAGATTGAACGCCTTGGTTGTAGACGACTGATTGGATAACAAGCAAACTGGCCAATAAGTCATGGTCCCCGGGGGCCCACATACACACTAGAGCATGACCTTTATGAAGTGATCAGCCACTAATTTATGTCATTAAGGCAGAAACTGCTCTGGAGGAATACAGCAGGTCATTTGCATACCTCGGGGGAGCCCGGTGCTGTCAGTGGGTCAATACTGTGGCCAAGAAGTAAGAAGGCATATAAACTTCAAATATCTGCCAATGTAACATTGACTTTATGACCAAGGGATTCAAATATAATCTTGCCAATATATCTTCCCCGCAGCAATGCTTTAGCAGCAGCCCAGGAGGCAGTTTTACCCCATACCTGTGCAGAAAGGAATGGGCTCTGAATACAGAGTGGCTGCACAGCCATTAACAGGACACAGAAACAAGCAGCACTATTAATCATCCTCCCTGATTCTCTAGCAGGCAGCGATTTGTTCATTCAGTAATTCAGGTATGGAATGGAGAGAGAGGAGGGGGGAGAAAGAGGGAAGAGGTAAGGTAATGTGGCATGGTAAAGGCAGGATCAGCGTTTCACACTGCCATGTAGGTGAACAGGAGTTGGCACGGCGCTCGTACAGCGCTGGCATGCTAAAATATTAACGCCTGGTGCTGTGAATATTCATGCTAGGTCGCCCCCATCGTCAGATTGTGGAGGACAAAGCGGCGTCCCCGGAGTGTAATCCAATTCTACATGTTCCTGCTTCGTTTCCAAGGACAAGGGGGCTTCGGGCGGAGAGTGTGGGCAGCTGCTCATTTGGAGGTGAGGCTGTGGCTGCAACATGTTTCAGCCAACAGAAGGCGAGGAGCGGCGTTGGACTGCTGGGTCATAACAAGTGACTGTGACCTCAAGTCATTACTGTCTACACGGGGCCAATGACAATGGCTCAGGTTGTGCTGCACATGCCTCCACCCATCTCATGGGCCCCCAACGCCTTATCAACACACACACACAGCTGCAAGAGTTGTACCCATAGGAAGAGGTACTCATCAAACCACTGCTGTTTTATGATAATCAATACATCTGCGGCTGCTATTGTGAGAAATAATAGATTTGCTCTGCTGTAAAAGAGGAGCTAATACATACATACATGCAAGTAAGGGGGAGGGTAGCTTTCTAGAGAAACCAGAGCGCGCACACACAAACACACAAGTACACTCCCTAGATCAGCGTGTCTGTTTTCAAAAGGTAACCAAGCAACCAGTTTCTGGCCAGGGCCTTTGGTTTGTTGGCTTATCAGGTAACCGCCTTCTGCGCCTGCTCAGTTCACTAGTTTTCTGTTTATCCCAGGTCAGAGGCTTCCACTCTTGACCTAAAGAGCCAGACATGGAGGAGAGTGGAGAAAGCACATGGGCAAGCCTGATAGCATTGTAAGCAGGGGGTGAATATGACCTTTCAGGTCCTGTGCAAGGACTCAAACATTTACAGAGTACAGAGTGGCAAATAGAAATGTCTGTTAAAAGGGTAGGAAGTGGGCTGACGGGGATAACCAGCGCTGACGAACACGTTGTGTTTCTTGGACGGACTTCTTTGATGATGGATGTAACAAACAGATTTGTTGGCAGCGAGCTCGCCGGAGCAGTATCAGCATATTGCGTTATTTTTAAAAGCTCAATGTGTTGAAAATATTGTAAGCAGAACTGCTGCCATGTGTCAGCCTTTGCAAGCATCTCGAGTTAAGAGAGAGAGACAACCCCACAGCAGCTGGTCTCACATCAAAAAAACAAACATCGACACGAGGAATTAAAAAAGGGGGCGGCACCGTCTCACTATCCTTTCCTTGAATCTAATTAAGTTCATTTGACTCTTAACTATAAGAAATTCATCAGGGACTGAGAAACATTGGTATGAACCAAATATCTGATTATTTATGTCATGATGACGTCTCGGCTTGACACGAACAAATTTAATTGATACTGTGAAGGCTACATGAATACTATCTCCACTACACGGACTATAATTTCAAGGATTTCAGCTCTCCCTCTTACAACTGTATTTCTTTTGTCAACACTGCATATCCATGCGGCGTCTTGTGGATAAATAGAGCAGAGAAAATGGAGCGGAAAGGCCCCACTTGTTATTTTACCATTCGAGAGATAGGTTAGCACATTATTGTGTATTTCCAAGCCATGTTAAAAGAACACTGCGACTCTGGCAGACACTGTTCTTGTCTGCTGAAGTGGAACAGCTCCAAAACGACGAGGCCACGACGCCATTAAGATGGTAATGAGCCCAAACTAGTGGACACAACAATGTGAATCGGGAGACAAAAGGAGGCTAAACAACACACTATGTAAACCTTATATTACACTAAACGCCACAGCGTTGTGCTGGATGGATCCTAAACAAAGCACTTCTTCATTACGTGTGCGGTTTCTCACTAATTAACATACTGGAATGTCATCGCCCTGGCCGTGGCTCTGCGGCTTCCCATCAAAATCGCAGAAAATATTTCAATAACTGCCACAGTGTGTCACTGATTGGAGCCAAAAGCCAAAAGAGAGCCTGCAGTAAAAGTTTCACATTATTGTTTCGAGTGGGAGGAGTGATAGTTGCTGGTTTCAGTGCAAATTCCAGGGCACTAAACAACCACGCCCATACGCATACAAACAATCATGCATTAACTACAACAGGGTGCCACATTATCATCATACAGTTCTGATGAATAAATAAGTAAAGCGATGTTTCATTTGCTGCCTTTTACACACCAAAACTTACAAATTAAACCGCGCCAACTGGCAGATGCGTTAAATGGAAAACTACAAGTCAAATGAATATCTAAAATTCACTTTTAAAATCATTGACAGCAGAAAAGCAGCTTTAAAAATAACACACACTGTTATACACCCACCTGCAGGATCAACAAACAACACAAACCCTTCCTGGGTGAGGGTCACTAGGACTAAACCTTTAATCAAATAAGAGGTCTGGATATATAATTAAATAAGTCAATGACACCAACATAAACAGAGCTTTCAACAGGAGCAAACATGTGGTTAAATTAAATGTGATAGCCATGGGCTTTTTCAGGGAGATGGAGCTGGTGGGTGGAGGAGGAGGGGGTGTCAGGCAGAGCCACTAAAGCAGATGGCAGACAAAAAAAAGGGCAGCACTTTGAAGTGGACACAGGTTTAAAACGATGAAACCAGAAGATATCACACGAAAACATCTCTTAAAATCATATATCATCTGTGTACAAAAAAAAAAAAAAAAATCACCTCAAATCAGCCACCTAATATGATTTACCTGTTGGAAGACGCGTTAAACCAAACTACTCTTATTTTATTGAGATAAAAAAATGTGTGTAAAACACATGAAATAACTTTAAATTTCGCACATTTTTGTTCGCGTTTCTCTATTTGAGAACAACCCGACGTTCATAAACGGTAAATATTAAACAAATAACCTAACTTAGTTGTAGTTTTTTAAAAATTAAATTTAAATTCGGGTTGGCCTGCTCTGGCGTGCTGTAGCTAACTAAACTGACCTTGGGTCGGAGTTAGTCCCTGTTGGATTATTTCTTTTAAACTGTGTTCAGACGCGATTAGTTTAACCGTTAAACACGTAGAAAATGTTAACTTTAACTATTGAACATATATTGTGATAGTTATTAGTGTTTTTAACTTTAAGTTTCCACGTTAACGCCGGCGGTTGACCACAGGCTACTCCGCAGCCGTTATAGTGAAAAAGAAACGTTAGAATCAAAGTAGGTCCGCGGATGGAGCCAGAAAACTTACCTGCGAAGAGGCCCAACAGAACCCAGCAGAACCGGACTATCGAAAGCTCCATCCCTGCTCCAGTTATTCCACGGCTTCCCCTCTCAAACTTGCTCGGTGAACTTAATGCTGAATTCGAGTGTGAGACCAGGCTCGACTGAAGCATCCAAACTCCACTCCTCACTCCTCACTCCTCACTCCTCCTCCTCCTCTCTCGCCGCCTCCCTCCTCCTCCGCCGCCGCCGCTCTCTGCAGGTGCACAGCGGAGCGCGCCGCAGGGTGTCACGTGACACGCGGTTCTCACAAAGCAGAGTGAGCACTGCCCCCTGCCGGTGAGAGCGAGGAGCCTCCACACGGTGAGACTTAATGGAAGAAAGCGTGTTATGTCATTTTTCCTAAACAGCCACCATTCAAGCTCTGTTCATTCAAGTTTAATGTTTGTTTTTTTTACACACAGTTATGTCCCAAATTGGCCACCACTGTGATTAACACTTTAAAACCAGACACAAAATGACAGGAACATTACCTGTGCTACACCTGTAAATTATAAATTATTTATTCTCACTCATTTATGGGGCCTTACTGTGTGGAGTTTGCATGTTCTCCCCGTGTCTGCGTGGGTTTTCCGGGTAGTCCAAAAACATGCACTTAATAGGTTAATTAGTGAATGTGAGTGGTTGTTTGTCTGTGCCCTGCAATGAGTTTGTGACTTGTCACTTATATTTAATCTACTCATGCTGTGCATACTGTAATATCTACCTCATGTGCATAATACAACCTGCTGTATAGACCACTGTACTCCATTGCACCAGTTCTTTATTCATTGTACAAATGCTATCGTTATGCACATAATTTTTATATGTTTGTTTACCTGTCAAGCTCCTTGCTTTTAGCCATATTCGAGTCTATATGTATGTACATTGAGAGCAAAGTCCATGTGTGCACATCACTTAACGATTCTGACCTTTTAAGAGCACGAGGGCAGACGTGCTGCTGTATTTAAAATCAATTTTTATCTTTTATTTAACAATGTATGTGTCTAAATTATATCCTTCATTTGTATGTATGCTCCTAATGTTATTATGCTCAAAAGTGTAAAACAGAGCTCTCCACATGAGGCCACACATTAATCATAGAATTATACATTTGCGATAAACTACAGAAGCCTCAAATGGTCATACATTTTATTTCCTCTTTTCCCCGGCAATAATAACGTGAAAAATCATCTCTGATGCCGTTGATTGATGCCCGATTCACAGATTATTTGCTCCAAATTCATCGAAATCACTCATTTTGCACAACTTCCTGAAGTTATTGTGCTCACTATTGATTAATTGTAGTTTCAGTTGTGATGTTCAGGTTTTTGTTATGCATTGAATGTAATATGAGACATCCATAAAAGAAGTCACTCCGTCAGAGGTTATCAGTTTATTCAATGATCCCTTTAAAAGGAAAAAGTCGGGAACCGCAGCTTTAATAGAAGTTATACTCGCTTGTCTAATTTACACCTTCATCTAGTAAATAAGGTAAACGTCAAACACACGCAACAAGAAAAACACCAACTAAGTGAACACTGAAAGAATAAACAAAGCCCCACGATGCTTGGAAATTGTGTTTAATTAAGCTCCATAAATTTAAGCCTATACATCTGACAAATCTACACGATGAATAAATAAAACATTTTCTCACAAAAGGACAGTGGATGGCATACATGAACGTCTCCCGTAGTAAAAATACAGTACTTCAAGACTACATGTGTAGTATTCCAATTTCAATAACTAATTTAATACAAGTGATTCATTTAAACTCTAACAAATGGTCTAAAGTGCAAAAAAGACTTTTTGTCAAAAACAATCTATGTATAAAAATTCATGTTTAAAAAAAACATTGGTCAGTCCCCTTAAACCTGTCTTTAGCTTTAATGTCCAGTGTGAACAATAAGCACCATGATTCCTAACTGTAGCCATACGCCAGCTTCTGGTTCACGTCCCAGTATCCAGGCCCTCCTTTATAGCCGGGATGGAACAGATTGCTGCGAGGCCTGTAACTGTAGTGAGGTCGTGGAAGAATGTGAGTTTTTCCTGGTATCATCTTCTTAGGATGCCACGTAGGAGCAGCTGGATTCATCCCCTTAGAAAAAAGAAAACAAATGACTATGCATGACTACTTCGGTTCACCAAAACCTTGTTAACATGCAGTAATATGTTTATGGGATACTTTGTTATAAAAATATATCACGCGATACCTGGCGGCTGGCGGCAGAGCGGCTGTTGGAGACTGTGAGGGGGGAAGTGCGCATGCTCTCCTCATCAGAAGAAGAACCTGAGTGGTAGTCTGACGTCACCCTCTCCAAAGCACTGGTCACCTTCTTTGCGACGTCTTTGTCCTCCTCGTCATTGTTAGAGAAACTGGCCACCGAAAAACAAGGATTCTGCTCGCCATATCTGGAAATGGGAAAACACATCGATTAGTAGGTAAATAAACATGCCAAGCAGGAACAAAAATGAACAGACAAAGTAGAAAAAGGGTTGATTTTTCTTATCCTGACGATGACTCTAGATGAAGTGATCCGAAAAGTACAGAACTGGAACTTTTTAATCCATAAAGCACAAAAAATATGAAGCCAAATGTGGCAGTTAGAAGCATAAATGTTTAAATTTTGCTCTACTACAACAACTTCAAATTTTGTTGCAGTTATTCATGAGAAATTCATTCAAAAGCTGAATTTCAATACAAACTTTTAAAGTTCCAGCAACTACTTCCTTCTTCCTTCCTACACTAACCCTTCGACTTTGGTGTCATTTGGACATGTGACACGCTAACAATATCAATAAACTTTCAATAAAAACACACAAACAATGCTCTGTGCAGCAGCAGTACGAGGCTTCAGGGCTCTCGATGCGAGTGCAGCACCTCGCCTGCCAGAGTTGGCTAACTAACTTTGCTGTAATTAATGTTACAGCAGAGCTGAAGTTGCTCCATGTTGCACTCTGGGTGAAATATTAGCAACAGTCAAATGCTGGTAAAGTATGAAAGTGGCTGGTAGATAATTTATACCTGAGTGGCTGATGAATTTTAACATTTGTCTGTCAGTAGCTGGTAGCTGTTCACATTTTAAAACATTTATTTCCCACCCTGGCTCACACTTTCCTCAGATTTCACCATCCCTCTCCGTTTCCATCACAGTTATGCAAAATACATCTGTCAGATCACAGCATTTATGTTTTATTGCTACTTAAAGTAGGACATGAGATGGATATCAAAAAAAAGAAAAAGTATCCCTTCATATGTCCCTAGATATTCATTCAAACAAAGTCTCACCTGCAACAGACCTCCCCGGGGTCCACCCACAGTGTGAGTTCACGGGGCAGTTCCAGGTCACTGTACTGAACGCCACTCTCCGAGCAGGCCCGAAGGAGCTCTGGATCCTGCCTGTGGAACTGGTTTACTCTGATGCACCTGCAGAGCACACAACACAAAAAAAGACAGTCATAAAAAAAAACGTCCCACTCAATGGATTAGTAAAACTAACAAAAAGGCGTAGAGCGGCACCTGTACGCCTGTCCTTTGCTGGGGTTTTCAGGGTACCAGTGGCCCTTGAACTTCTCCTGCAGGGCGACGGCCAGCCTCTCGACAAACAGCTCAATCTTGTGCGAGTCCAACTTGTCCCCCCTTTTCACGAGCCTCTTCAGGAAGAACACCACAGCTGCGATTTCTCTCCTCATATTTCACAGGCGTTTCATCACGTGTGGACAACCTTTTGTGAACAAATGAACTTTAGTCAGATGAGCGGCATATAAAAACCACACCACGGCGTGTTTAGAACATTTAAAACGAGCATTTTTTAAAGGGTAAGATTTCAGTTCAGGGAACACTTCAAACTGCTTGGTGAGATTAGAGGGAGTTTTCTAACAGATTCAGTTACACCAGCTTCTACATGGCAATCTCTGGATTGAAGCAGAGCTGTCATTAGACCTTTTAGAGCCCTCTAAAATGTCATGACTCAAGGTTGAACTGCACTTAAGGTCTTTTGTAGCTTGCTTAGTTTGCAAAAACAACCTGTAAATGTCATATATATATATGAAACCTACCAAAACTTTGTTTGTTATCCAAATAACTAACTTTAGCACATTTCTTTTCGTTTAAAATGATGAATGGACAACATATACACTAACACCTAAAGACAATAACGCTTTGTTTGTGTTGTTTTGATCTGGTCTGTTCGGTTAACGGTCTGACGCCCAGAAAGGCGGGCTGTGACGCACAAGTTCCGGTTATCCACGCTTCACCTCACTCCATAAACACAGGTAGCCAGTTAAGGCTTAAAAAAAACGCGACGTTACTCGACAAACAAAAGTAAGGTAGCCACTTCAGACCTCACCGTGAAGTGAAAATAATAGTCCTCCGAGGATAAAAGGCTGTTAGCTGCGAAGCTAACGCGCTAAGTTAGCGGTTAACAGCCTCATGTTGCTAACACACATAGCAACGGTGATAAAAGCTAGAAATACTTGTACTAAATTCAAATACATCGATTCCCAATCATTAACAGACTCTTATGTGATATAATAAGACACGAGGCTTGACTTACCTCTCCTTGTAGCACGCTCCAGCATGTGGGCAGAAAAATGAATGGTGAGGGGGGAAACTCGCCAACAGAAGAACCCTTGAGGATCAGGTTATTAGCCCCGCCCTCCGACCGTTCTCATTGGTTACAAGCAGAGCAAAGGAGCGCGCCCATTGGTCGAATGTAAAGCTCGTGAAAAGAGTGAGTCATAATTATTCACTGTTGTACAGTGAATAATTATGACTCACAGCTCAGGCATGTGTTTGTTATTTGTTGCAATGGGTTGCTTCCCAGTGATGTAATTTCATCATAAACCCAGCAAACACAAGTTTACACTGTAACAAAGGTTACTATCTGCCACTCATGTAATAAAGCCTTAAAACTTGATTATCCTAATGATTTACCAAATTTAATTGTTTATTGTATGTGTTTTTTTTATATATATATACAGAACTGACTCACATACTGGGAAATTGGAGAGAACAAGCAGTATATCATATATCAATGATATATTTCCATAGCAGCCTGTGACGTAGTCACATTCATGCATGCATTCATGCAAGTTTGGATCAGTCTTCCACCAAATTAGCTCTGGTTTCATTCAAGATTTAGCAACAATCAACATTAAATGATCTAATTATTAGAAATAGACATCCTGCGTACATTTTCCGTAGTTAAATCTGATGTTAATTTGCCTAATTTCCCTATCACAGCCTATTCAATCCTGTGTGTTTTACCCATTGGTTTTCCCCACACAACAGGGTGGCTATTTCCCAGAAATAACACTCTTTACCACTAGTAGGCTCATTTGTGAGTCAATGCATAAACAACTTCTGTCCACAAGGGGGCACCCATCCTCCATCTCTTACACAATGCAACAGGTATAGTCTCTCAATTAATGTGCAGACCATCTATACGCCTAAGAAGTCGTCCATTGGGTCATAATCAGGTGAAATTATGGTGAATTTAGCACTTCTATAATGTTTGTGCTGATATTTCACAGTTCAGTTAAAACCATGATGTGACCACACCTGCCGTTAATCAGCCCGTCATAAATGAACTAAAGAAATGAGTGACTAAGTTCAGTATTCAAGGCTGTGACAAAGAGATGTTGAAATATGATTGTTCTCTAACCAGTCTTACCAACCTTTCTTGGCCGCTGCAGCGGTGGCCACAATTTGGAAAATACCAGCATGTGTAGTAAAAATATTTTTATTTTTATTGAAATATTTTACAAAATAATACAAACTGTCACTTGAGCACAAATCACATAGCTTCTTGTGTAAGGTCCATGAACACACACAATAAATAGAATGTAAAACATCACACAGCACAACGCAGCCTTGTTCAACGTCAGAAAACAAACGAACGAACAGACAGAGTCAAGTCTGAAACGAAGGAGGTGGAAGTGTAACAGGTATGCTTACATCTCCAGTAAATGATAATGAGACACCTAAAACCAGATTTCTGTTGAGCAGAGGCGTGTTTCCACAGAATACAAAAAACACACAGCATTCAAAATAAAATAAACACACGCAGAAAAAAAAAAAACATACAATCAAAGATTGAATGACTGAAATTTTGCATTAAAGAACCAGTAATCTGATTACACTCGCACACTCAAGCACACTAAACACAGTTATCCAAATAAAACCAAGGTAAAAGTTTAAAACGGAGCTAAAACTTTTAACTTTAAAACCCTAAAAAAGGGGTCAAATACATTTCATCTCTTACAAAGAGAGAGCAGAACACATACACCGACAACGCTGAGTTTTTCTAAACATCAATCTGATTATAACCTCGTCTTTCCCCCAGCTTATTATACCGTGTATCTCTGTGACCTCCTCTGAGGAAAACTCAGACAAACCAATATTCTTTGAGATATTTTCTACTTTATAAGGCTTCTGATTTATTTGTCTCTTTCTTGCATAGGGTTCCTGAATAATAAACAAACAGCAAAACTACAGGCTCCAAACACTGACTGTTAATACCATCTCCTACATCCGTCTTTGTCTCCTTTTGTTCAAAAATCAGGGACCTCCAGAGGCACAGTAGACTAAACTATCCTGTTTGTATTGCTGTGACATCAACGTAGCTCTCACACGTCAGTACAGAGAGAGAGAGAGAGGGCAACAAAAGTTAACACTGCACATGAAGAAGAAAAATAAAAACAGAAAAAACATACGCCATGCGTATTCAATCATTTCCACATCAGCACTTTTAGAGTAAAAACATCTGGTTCATTATAACACCCACTGAACCAAACCGATGAAATCTCTAAGCAACATACAGTTCAGTATTGCATCTTTCCTCTGTTTATCGGTATCCAAGTCACATGCTTGTAGTTCAAATGTAAAACAGAACAAATACAGACTTTGGTTTGGCAGCTGGATTATTCTTTTTCAATATTTTCTTTCTCTCCTCTCCTACTAGTGCTCAGTGTGTAGCCATACATACGACTTGTGCTTGACAGCGATACAACAGACAGCAAACGGCGCTGTCGTAAATATCAAGTAACTATCACCAGCCAAAACGTTAACCTTTAAAACTACATATACATCACTTTAAGTGGGTGTATTAACTTATATTTATTAACTGATATTTCCAGTTGCTGTTTGCCAACCAGCTGTTCTAGCTCATAGACACTCCCAAAATAGTCATCACCCCTCCTCCGGACTAAAAACTGGCACAGCTTGTAGAGCCTTATTAAACTTCACGCATTTGTCTTTGCTGCAGTGATGCTTGAGGGGACTTTTGGGCGTTGTCTTACACTTGCCCTTTTCCAGATTAGCTTTGATTTGCATACATTACCTCTTTAAATTCTATATTATTTGTCATTTATATAGACCTCTATTAAAGCTTTAATGTGTGTGTATTATGTGTAATTTTCCCAGCAGGCGTAGCCGACTCCGGCTGAATCTATCTCATCTAGAAAATGGGAAATATCTCAGTGCACCACATTTTTCATAACTCTTAAACTCTTGTTGCAAGTCATTATCGCTCGTGCAGCTGCAGGAGCAACTTGAACCTTTACATTAGGACAGCAATCAAACACTGCTGCTTGTGTGCATCACTCAAGCCTCTTTGACTCACACCTGTCTGCAGACAATCATAAGACAACAAGTATTACACAGTGCAGAAACCCATGTTTGAAAAAAAGTAGAAAATGTATCTACAGAAAATAAAAAAACAATGACAAATTAAATGTTTGACAGCAAACTAAAATAAAAAGAAATAAAACCAACAGCAACCATTTATGTAAAATAATACAGACACGCTGTTTCTCAGTCTTTAAAATCTTTAAAAGATATTCTCTGTCCAACAGGAAAATGTCCTCATTGTGTGCCAGGGCCGGGAAACTTCGAGCCCCGTTCCGCCGGTTATTAACATGCGTCCTGGGTACATGACGCATTCAGGTCACATGCCAGACCAGCAATTTGTTTAAAAAAAAACAGCAAACCACCATTAATCCTTGCATCATCACTGCAACCACGAGAACGGAAGCCATGTCAACTCAGCCCTTAATGCTGCTCTAATGCAGATCTAATCTCGATGTCGCCATCGCGTCGTAAAAAAGTCACTCAGTTTACATGAAGGCTTTTTTTTTTTCCAGTGCTTTCTCAGTGTTTTTCAGCGCGGACCTCACTCCACAGGACCGCTGCTGCTGCTGGCCTTGACACCGGCCCTGCTAATGTGCAGCCATGGAAGCTTGGCACAGTTTTTAAAGAGCTGCTCGATGGCGATGTGACGCACGTGCAGCTCCGACGCCAACGAGTCTTTTTCCTGCACGGCCACGGTAAGCTCCTCGAAGACCTCTGTGGAAGGACAGAGAGAGAGAGAGAAAGGGAATGGAGATCAGTGGTTTTATTCACCCACAAGGTCAACTTATGCACAAACAAGTGAGAAAATCAATGAGAGATTACTGAAGGAGTACAGAGCACAGATAAAAATGCATCTGCTTAAGATATTCCCACAACAACAAAATCAAATGAACAACTTCAGTCATTTGAGCAGCCGAGGAACGACTTTATAGACACGGAAACAGTTCCAGTATAACAGTACTGTGTCGATCATTAAATTCTCTTGGCTTTTGTGGAACTCCTAAATAATTTAGGATGAGCGATAACAGACCCATCTGTTCTGAGAAAAGTGCACAAAATACATGGAGGCGACCGCTTCTGAAGGGTGAATAAGAATGTGTGGGCCAGACTCCCGCTAGACTTTCACTTTATCAGAGGACATCTCGCATTAGCTCGTGTCATTTCCCCTCTCGACACCGGCCAGACCGGCAATTTGGCTCGTTTGATCGCTCACTGAAGACGAAAACATCAATATTGGATGTTTAGCGATGATTGCGGTGTTAATTAAAAAGGGAGTTAGACAAAAACTCTTTCTGCTTTTTTCCTAGAAAATCTATTAGAAAATAGATTCAATCAAAAAATGATGAGTTGAACGTAATATTCATGGTTCTTACAGCTGAGAGTAAAATACAAGCACTCTTCAAGCACGTTCAAACCAAAAATTTGAATTGATACTATAATTGCAATTGTGAAAAATAAAGTGAGACAATAAACAAATATGATCATTTAATTTCAGATATAAAAAGATTTGTTTTCTATGAGTCATTGTAAGGATGAAGCATGAATATCAAGCATTTTTCAAGGACTATTTATTGAAACATTTTCCAAACGTTCAACGCTTTGAACGAGCCCCTCGTTCAGTCTGCTGTATTGTACAACTTGACCCCAAATGGCAGTAATAAAACACTCACTTTGAATCTGCATGAGTAGCTGGCCGTTCAGCTGATGGAGCTCGTCCACACTCATTTTAGTCACTACAAGAAAAAACAGTTTTCATTAGTCACACTGAATGTACACAACATCCGGCTGCTGTTTCCACGTCCACTTGAAATATTCCCGAGTGTTTGCTCTTCGGCAGACACAGACACAGTTTTAAGGTTGTTTTTGTTGTGTTGTCAGCAGACACACAGCAGCTCCTTCAGATGTGGCTGTGCTTTAACACAATAACATTTTCTTGCCTCTGTTTCTTCTCATTTTAAACGTCGATACAGCCGATCTCTCGGCACAGCTGCTGTCATTAACCAGCATTTTGGTTCATTTTCTTTGACAATGTTGCAACAATAAAATAATGATTTAATCTGCAGCTCAGCAGCTTCATAACGACTACTGGTGAACATACGGTTTATGAGCTGGGATCAAATTTCATGCTTGAAGAATTTTGTTAATGAAAACAACTGTATCATGAATGCGGCTGCATTAAAACTCATTGTAGGTGATCTCACAGAGGAATCTGGAGTCTCCATACCTCCCTGGCTTTTCTCCTCTCTCTGCCTCTAACTACAAACAAAAACATAGTTTTATTCTGTATGTGTGTACATGAAGTCGGAAACAAATAAAATGCATCATTAAAAATTAAGTTTTAAGTCAGCAGCCGATAAATGCAGCCGTTCATGAGTGAATTTCATGTTCTACAGACACAAAAACAGACCCGGTGTGTTCAGTGTTTGATGCCTCAGACACAGCTAGAATGGCAGCAGCCATGACAGATCCTGTGTAAAGCTAATTAGCTAATTAAACATATGAGGATAGCAAACAACTTGTGCAACTTGCTCATGTCTGCAGCTGGGTAATGTGACTATTCTGAGCAACATCAGAATGAGTTAATTCATTCATGTGCTGCTGAACTAAATGCCGCCACCACAGCTGATAATATCGAAAACTAATGGAAAAACTGAAGAGCTTACATCCTTCCTCTCATTTGCAGGTTGAAGATCAGAACAGTGAGTGTAGTTTGATGTTGAGTGAATGTAGAGATATTCACACAGTTAAGTGCAAGCCGTGTACCTGTCGTCTTCCATTTAAAAGCACAGAATCTGTAGTCATGAGCAGCTTTAATAGTGACCCGAGAAAACCAAGGACATACTGTACCTCGAGGTTACAGGAAAATTAACTTTTCTCCGGAGAGATCCTCACAAAGACGAGGATGAAGGACAGACCGAGTGAGAAGGTAAGAATGTGTCGTGTTCCAGTGTCACCGTTTTGTCGGTTTCCTTTCAACGAACACGTGCTCGGAGGTTTTTCATACCAAACTCAACAGGTTAAGAGTGCAGCAATTCATTTCCGTTGACGTACTTTCATCGAAAGAAAATCAACCTTCCACTGAAGCTTCTCTTACACACTGACTAAACTTAAGTTAGTAAAGTTTCAGGTAAAAGAGGTGAACTTGTGCTCACATTCATCTCTGCTGTGTCCCTGGTGTCTGTGCTGAGGCTGTCCTCCTGACGACTGGTTCCGGCTGTGTAGACCTTTCCTGCCGTCACTCGACCAAACTTCAGACTGTGACTCCTGCAAAAGCCCCAACTCCTCCGCTGTGTGGCACTCCAACATCCCCATGGTGTAATCGGGCAGCCGTGTCGCTTTGCCCGTGTCCCAGCATGGCGCGTACCGAGGCACCTGGGCGTCCGACTGGGGAAGCAGCTTGCAGTCGCTCTGCTGGCTGTAACAATGAAGTCTGGTCCCCCGTCTGCCGGGGCCGTTGGAGGAGACAGAGTCTTTGTTCTGGGCGTACTGGATGATGCGGTTCAGCTTCTGGCTGAGGGCCAGCTTCATGCCCTCGTAGGCACTTCGGGAGCTCTTGGAGCGTGACAGCTTCTGGTTGGCGATGAGGTGGCATTTCTCAAAGCAGTCTCTGTGGCCGCGCAGGGACTTTGAGTGCAACAAGGTAGCAGCGGAGACACCTGCAATCAGAGACACAAAACAATGAGTCAATAGGTCGAACACACGAAAAAACTGACAGTTATGATGGCAAAATTGGAGCGAGACATACTGACCTGTTGAACTTGCCACAGCAAATAAAAGTGAACTAGTATGAAGCTAGCTAAAACTGGCAGGTTGACCTATCATGATCTCACTGTGAAAGCTGCTTAGCGTGCAGTGGATTAGCCAGCAGAGCGTTGAGATAGCGCGGATAACAGATTAACCCAGACTTAATTCAAACACATACATCATATCTGAAACATTTTGGTGGTGTCCACATGAAGCGGCATTTCGTTTACATTCATTCATCTGCTTTTTTATGATATTCTGGTATCAGACAGCAAGAACAACGTGAATACAATCTCCACTTTGTCTCATTGTTTATGCCGGGTGAGTACACGGGCTGACAATCTATAATTAAGACGACATTTTTCGGAAGTGCCTCTATTAGGAAGAAAAGTAATGTTTCTTGGATCCAGTCAATACAGGTCAGTTCCTGTGGAGGGAAATGAAAATAACTCTGAATAAAATGGGCCAGTCTTTTTGATAAACAAAGAGAAACTGAGGGTGAGAAGTGTGTGCAGCAGATGAGGTCGAAGTGAGAGTGCGCTGCACAGACGTTTGTGTGATGGCCTTCTTTTTCTCAAGGCCTGCATTTCTCAGCAGACGGGGCGAACGTGTTGGAGCCTGAGGTGAGGAGATTAGTCACTGCTGTCCACAGATTTAAAAGAACTCGCTTGGGTAGGTTTTACCTGGCGTGCCTCTCTCGGGCCTTTAACCAGCAGACAGATGAGCACAGGAAACCACAGGTCATTACATGCACATGGCCACAGCGCAATAGGTACACACACACACACAGACTGAGCCTGCATGTCTGGTGGTGTGTTCTGCAGGGCTTTTATGAAGCAAGTGCACACCAGATTCCACACAGTAACTGACATCCTGTAGCTGACAGCTCCCAAAGAATAGAAATACTCTGATGCTAAATTAGTTTCTGCGGTCTCAAAGATTCCCTGTGCTCGGTTACTTTAGATTTAGGCCAGAGTGTACATAAAGTCCAAACGGAGAGGCCTCATAAATGTGTGTGCCAAGGGAACAACTTTGTTTTCATTTCACTCCACAGGAAAGGAAACTTGTCCAACTGTTAGTAAGAACAAAGCATAAGTGAAATTTACTTAACAGGCTGTGGCTGCGATGTGTGATAAAGCTGTGTATGCCCAGCTTTTAAAACACCAGGGGTAGTAAATATTGACTTCCTAAGTCCTTTCCTAAACACTTTTCCTTGGCCTCATCGAGGATGTGGAGGAGAATTCGTGAGGATGGCCGCAGTGTTCTGTGTTCTTATGTCTCAGTCCATAGAAAGGTTTGAGACCATTACACAACTGTGTGGGCTGAGGTCTATTCTTAGCTTCTGTATATGTGTGTTTTGACCCCTATAAAGACTTTACAATGGATTAGTCCTGTGGGGAGCCACAGTATATATAAAGGTATGTGAGTGCTGTGTGAGAATATCGCCTGCTGAATGGCCAATGAATGTCCAGGCGCGTTCAGCCTATCAAAGGGCCGTGTTATAATCCGATCAGTCTCAGTGTTTAGAATGCCACAAAAACACACTGACTACCACTTGCCTAGCAGAAAAATCATTGGCCCACAACCAGGCCAGTGCACCACCAGCTAAAGACCTCACTCCAGGCTAAGCAGCTTAGCACTACTGTCTTTCATGGCTGCACACATAAGCGCAAACACACACACACACACACAGACTATTCACTGGAGGTGAATCAACATTGTTCAGCTGTGACAGTCAGAGACGTTGACCAATGGGGCTTGTTTTTTGTCGTCTGTCATTCAGTTCAACAACAACAACTAGACAAAGCACAGACACATGATTAGATCTCAGGGGCGAATGAATATAAACACCTCGTGTTGTTCGTAGTTTTCAGTTGCTTGATTTGAGTGAGGAGGATTGGTTAAACATTTGATCAAATACAGGGAAACACATGAGAGAGGCAAGGGGGAGTTAAGCTTATTAGAGCTCACAGGCGCAATTTGACCTGCCTCAGGTCCGCCGATGATGTACATCTTTGCCGATATTTAGATTGGACGGGAGGCGGCAGCCAGCGATGCATATTTTCGGCTTCAAAACAGCGCCTCCGGAAACCTACGGGTGACGTCACTCAGGTAGGGGTAGTCAAAGCTGCTCGAACGATCGAAAATGGGTGAAGCTTGTCAGAAATTGCATCATATGAACACGTTGGCTAGAATTTTAATTTTGCGGTTGCTAATATAATCTATGATAGATCACTAGAATGAGGAGATCCAGAGCCCAGAAAATAAAGTAGCAAAGTCACAAAGATAATCGAAGCATTTGAGTACCACAAAGTCAGAAACTAGTGGAGCAGAACCAGAACTCTGAGGAACAATGATGCCAGTTAGATGTTGCATGACTCACGGTTGTGAAATAACCACTCGGCGTTGTGGCTGCCGTCAGAGAAGTTTCAATACTTACAGCTGTGTTTGTCGCCTTCGTGCATGTCTGCAGAGCATAAAACGGACACAGCTCTGTCTTACATTCAAGTGCAACGAATAAAGGAACACATTTTTATCTTGCTTGGAGCAATCTTTCTCCAGACTTTATGGTTTTGCTCTGAACAGCATGTGTGTGTGTGTGCTAAAAATGAAAAAAGGGACATTCAATCCTTGACACACTTCAGAGGATATGAACGTTTGAGAGCTGGTACTGGGACAAGTGGGACAGAGGTCGCGTGTGGTAAGGTGTCAAACGGAGCTGCATGGCACGGCTTCGAAGAATGTGTGGTCAGCAGCTTGGATACAAACATAGAGCCGACATGAACGGTGAACTCAGTGACACCTGAACTCAACAACACTGCCTGTGAACTAACAGCTATTACGCAGCTGTATGAAACCACACTTAGCAAACACAACAATAGCTACGCCATCTGCTCCACCCTCAGGAAATCCGAAGCCTACGAATACTCGACGCCCCACACACAAACTTATTTCTGCCAACGTGGTGGTTTTTGAACAGTAAGTGCAAGAATTATTAAGTCCATCAAGCTTCATCAAATATCCTGAACTGCTTCGAGTGCTGCATTTAATAGACACTTGTTGCCACAGTTACCAAAACAGGAATAAACATCCAATTTGCATTCCTCAGACATGCACAATTTGTGAAGATGTAAAGAGACAAAAGTTAAATCATTGTGGTGGAGGAAGAGACAGACACCGGGGACTATAAACTCATGAGAACGCGTATTAGATTTGAATTAGTACCATTAAGGATCGTAAAACATCAAAACATGTTTAAAATTATCTACCAACAACAAGTGGTTATGGTCTCTGATGTGTATGCTTGATAGAGATCCTGATAAGGCAATGTGTGTAATATGACATCTGATTGATCTCACATTGCAATTATCAGGCAACTGCTGTCATAATTAATACTTCATATTACAATGTCAGTCTTCTTTTATGAGATGTAAGTAAAATATCCCACATGTTTCACTACTGACTGACTATGTGCTTGTTGGTTAGAGCTCTTAATCTTGAAAGAACTGTAACAAAAGCCATAGCAGCTTCTGCTGTGTACAACTGTGTACAGTATATTCAGTGACACACTTATTCTTTTTCTCGTGGAGCAAGCTGTTTATTTATCTTGACAGTGACAGTAGAGAGAGACAGGAAAGGAAAAGGAGAGAGAGGGGACTCAGACTCGATATACTTAACATACACCAGGTGAGCTACCGGAGCCATATTCACAAGTTATTAAACCTGTCATGATTACAAACGAGAACAACACTTTGTATCAAAATTCAGGTCTTTAGGTTTTAAGCATGTCGAGGCTCTCTTACAAATACCCGCTAACAAATCTTATTTACTGCAAACTGCATCTGACCACAGCTAGAAATGATACGACCAACAAGTCCGCTCACACAGTCACACATTAAACCAAAAACAACTCTTTTATTCATGTAGTGACATCGGCAATTCAGGAATAAACTCAGAGAAGGGATTGTAATTCATGACTGACCAATGCTGAAGAACAATGTGATATTTGCCCGTTATTTTATGTTGTGTTAGTACTATTAGCCATTTAATGCCTCCTATCCCTATCCTCCTACTCTGTCCTACCCTGGTGTGTCCCTACAGGGCAGATACGATGAAACGTTCGGTAAATTGATAGTGTAACAGAGACACGCGGCTACCTTTGCTGTGGCTGCTGTTACCATCCTCAATGTACATGACACCAAGGTGGTAGAAGATAAGTAAAGTACAAAAATAAAGTAGTTGTAGCTCTATTTTCATGCTATTGGCTCAAAGTACTACTTAGGGAACTGCAATGCAAAAGAAGAACTAAACGATGAGATGGACGACATGCATAGCAACAAACAAGGTCTGGATATTTTCCTAAATGCTGTGGTCGTGCACCGTTTGATTTCTGAGTGCCTCTTCGTCAGTAAATATGAGTAAAACACAGACTTTGATTATCTAGTGTGAAAGCGCAGCATGAAACACAGACGTGGACGGTAATGTCTAAATCACTTGACCTCCTCTGGTAATAGCAGTCCCGTGCAAACAGGGCTTAAATTAGTTTAGAGCCTCACAAACCTCTGTT
This sequence comes from Miichthys miiuy, assembly GCA_036365135.1. Lineage (NCBI taxonomy): Eukaryota > Metazoa > Chordata > Actinopteri > Sciaenidae > Miichthys > Miichthys miiuy. Next base: position 22,383,418 of record CM071616.1, read on the forward strand.
GCAAAAGCCAATTATATGAGAGGTGTAACAATAAAGAATAAACCCCGAGAGGCAGTTTATTTATATTTGAGCGGCTAATGAAGATGATAAGCTTTGAAAAAGGAGCTATACGTTCACATAAAGCAACTCATTATGCATAAAGAGTTATGGCAGTGAATTACTGGGATCAGAAAGGTGGACCATACAGTAGCTGAAGCAAATCTCTGGACTCCAACTGTGTTCAAACATATTGCTACCACAGGCAGCAACATAATTAGGCCTCTCTACACCCCAGGGTGAAGAGTTCACCCACAATGAATGAGCTGTTTATAGGAGAGCGCTACAATAGTCCCTGTAGAGCAGCAGCCAGAATCAGCACCAACTGCATCATTCCAGCCTGTGACTGTAGGAATTTTCTGTTTTTTCACTCCAAACCCAGCTGCTAATACTGCCGGGCCTCAGCAAAAAAAATAAATCCATCTGCATTACGTAAGCAGTTAAAGGAATGGAGCTGGGCTTTAGCTGAACCTGGCAGCTCAGCAGACGTCTTGTCCGACAAGGAGCCAGAGAACCAGACCAGAAGACCAATAAAGGAAGCTGTCTGTGAGAGAGGCCGGAAGTTACAATGCTCAACTGACTGACTGGTGTCGGATCTCTGAGGTGTTTACATAGCACAGCTTGTCACATGCAGTAAGACAAGTTCATTAAGAAAAGCTTTGTTTGAATACTGAGAGTGAGAGAGAGCTGAAACCTAAACAGCTAACTTGCAGTATGCTTTGCTAACCTTCAAATTTCATTGGTGTTACAATTGATGAGACTATAAATAGATAATCAAAGGGTTGAATTATTTTTGTCTCTATGTGTCAGCCCTGTAACTGACTCGCGACCTGTCCAGAGGCCCTCTGGCCCAGTGTCAGCCAGCTGGGATGGCCTCCAGCTCCCCCATGATCCTCGCATGGGTGCTGTTTACGCCTGGCATTAATGCGTCTTTGGTGATTAGATCACAGTGCACAGCTCAATGCGTCTTGGGTGTGAAAGCACCTGTCGTTGGCACCAACAGTATAAAGAATGGACGGCGTATGTGTGACGAGGTGAGGTTTCTGAAGAGCCATTTTGAAGCTTAAAATCTGTGGCTCTGTCCGCTTCCATGTTGGTAATCCTGCCTCTTCAGTGTCCCGGCGCGGACCTGAGGCGGGCCAAATGAAGCCTGGTTGCTCAAACAAACCATTTGTAATTATTTGTAATATTTGAGTTTCAACGGTGTCAACAGTGACGCTGTTTGATTTCCAAAGAACCAAAGAGTCAGTACAACTGAAACTGGATGATTCATATCACAACTGCAAACCGGAAACGATGTCCATGTTTATTTGTATATAGAACGTGGAAGTGAGAGCTGATCACAAGTGGTCACTCGAGACACGCTCTGATGTCAGGTGTGAGCTGACGTACTGACGGGCTGTCCACTTGTGATCGGATCCCACAAGATGCACGTTAATGCCATAATCTCTTAGAGGTTGGAGCCATGATTGTGAGAACTGCTCCAGTATACACCAATTAGTTTAGCTTGAAACAGCTTCGCTTCAGCAGATAAACACCAACTGAAGACTGGCTGAACTGGCTCTTGGTGTTTTCGTCTGCCAACAGCAGAACCTCTCTTGCTCTCTGCTGTACTGTGTTGACACTCAAGGCTGTGTAAGCATGTGCAGCACACAGCTCAGATGGTGCAGTACGATAAAAAGAAAGAAAAAAAAAAATCCCCCAAAGGTTGAGCGATATATAAATACACACATTTCTAGCTGGTGCTTTCTGGTGGAACCAGCGCACACAGGCCAGAGCAGTTTCCTCAGGAAACAACCACTTGGAGCTACAACAAAGGCTGCACTTCCTGAACATTCATCCTGCTTCGTACTGTGCTCGACACTTCTGCCACAGATAGCCTTCACGTGTACTTCTGCACCTGGTGGTAGTGTGTGCTGAAGCCTTGGTGATACACAACTCTGCCTTCTGTCAACATAAGCTCCTTCCTCCAAGCTCGTACATATAAAACCTATTGAAACCTAACGATGATAAATAGTTCTTATTGGTAGTGCATCTTGGTACTGTCACACTTTAACTGTGATACTGTGTGTGTCAGCAGCTGACACAAGTCTGAACACCTCACTTCATGCAAGCCTTCAAGCAAAGCTTGAGGAGTTTATGGGTGGAAATGATCCATAGTTGCACTATGGGAGATGTAGGAGTTTATCCCATACAGGGGATTAAAAAAAACTGCTGCTCCGATTTTCACCATTCTTCTTCAGCCTGTATCTGTGAGTCCAACGCTAAATCACTGGAGTGCCTATTTATTGCAAAAGGTCGCACATGAACATTCAGGATGAGTGTTATTTTAATACCGAAAACCACAACCCAGCAAATGTGTCAGTGGGTGGGATTTATTTATAAAGAATGAAACCAAATATGCGCTTCAAGAAATCAAGTGCATAACTCATCCTGCATGAACCCACAGATATTTTTTAATGGCTCATTATAGGATCACTTAGTGGAAAAGTGGTATTATATATTTATAAAAACTCGATTTTATTTTTGGTTTGCATTCATATCTGGAGCAAATGTTTCTCACCAATTAGTCAACAAGTATGAGTGACAGAAGTATTTTCAACTTGCTATAATTCTGCCCTTTGGTATACCAACTAATGTATAAATAGAGCACTGTAGATGTTCTTTTTTCCTACACACTTTGAATAAATTAACTTTATAATTTTATTCATGCAGAGAGCTTTTATGCATGATATCAACATACTCTCCTGTTTTTTTTGTTTTTTTTTTAAAAAGCATTCTGCATCTATTCCAACTTATAAATATTCAAAACCTGCGTTGAGTAAACAGGCAATGAATATTCAGCAGCAGCAAATCACCTTTGAGATGGCATGATATGGTTTAAAACAGGACGGCACTGGGAGGGTGTGTTTGTTGTGTGAAATGGGAGATGCAGACCCATCTCACCCCCTTTCTATTTTTTGGACGCTCTGTCCACATATGCGCTGATTGGACTTTTGTTCTGGATGGCACTGGATGAATGAGCGCTGTGGCTACATGAGCGGTCAGCAGGCACACTCGGCTTGGCCTTTGTTTCCAATCAGCCGTGGCCAAAGTAACCACATGCAGCTTGGCGAGCTTCCCTCCCACCAACGAAACGCTTCGCCGCATCAGGAACACGTGCTTGTCTGCAAACCCCCTCTCTTTTACCCCAAGACCCACCAGTTACATAACAGCCGCTACATTACCACACACAGACTACATCAAAACCCCCAGAAGCACACAATGGTACTGATGGAGTTGGAGAATCAGCACTCAGGCTGCCACAGTTTTATCAAAAGCTTTGAGGACATAAACAGAAGACTTTTCCCTACCTGAACACTGGCACCCCGGCTCAAACATTAAACGGAGCAAGCAAGGACGCCCCAACTGAGCCAGACAAGCAAGCTGTACCTTTGCGGACTGTCGACAGATAAACAGCTTTCATCAAAAGTTATGCTTGTCATGACCCATATGTCCAAATAGGCTGCTGGTGAGCCACAAAGGAAGAAACATAAAAGGACGCTGAGAACTGAATTTAGCCTTAAAGCAGCAACAGCATGTATATCATCCAGCTGCTGCAGGAGCAGTGTGTAAGTAAGTACTGTTATTACATGTCAGATATGACACAGATCGATCATTTACTAAGACTGTTCGATTTAATAAGTAGAATGTCTTATAATATCAAATACTTTATGTACTTTCCATCAAGCCTAGGCTGCATCTTTCTCCTATAATTAGATTATCCGTCTGCTTAATGTGGATTAATAAGTACGGAAGTGTATTGTTGCCGCACCAGAAACATAAAAATGTATCAGTGTAACGTTATAACATGATAAATTTCACGTTATAATGTGATAATTTATTGTTATAATGTGAACATTTTCACCAACGTGATAAGTTTGTATGTTGTAATAACGTTAAAATTTGGTTTGAATGAGGAAAGGTGTGCCGACAGCAGGTAAACGGAGGAATATGGCTCATTTACATGAGTTGATTAAGTTGTGTATCATACTGGGGTTGAGACGTGGCGAGATTCTGTTGTCACAGAGCACAGTCGACGATATTGATATCGTATTGATACATTAAGAAGGATTTTAAAATACATGGGGCTGTACAGGAGGAAGAATCAGCTGGAGCTGGAGGGACACCAAAGCCTGCACGGGCTCACTTCTGACCACTCCGTCCGAGAACAACTTTTCACGTTTTAACGTGACACATTTCATGTTATAATGATACATTTTTATGATCCTGGTGTGGCAGCAATACGCTTCTGTAAACAAGCTCTTACTAACACATGTAATGTAAGCAGTATTCTAACAAAGCCTGTCTGAGACTGTGGTTGAAGACTCTCTCACAGCACACAAAGAACAGGGTGATTAATCAATACCCCCACATGGAGATAAAGCTATAAATCTTTCATGCATATGCATTTTCTCCCGCTGTCAACAGAATGATATACCACTCAGGGAGCTCTTAGTCAGCTATATGATGCTGTTTTACAAGTCATACACAATCATACTGTGCAGACATCAACACACACACATAACACACACACACACACACACCTCCTTTGTGGCTCTATGAGACGAGTGCCGAAAGAGAGGCATATCTAATCCCTTATGATTTACCATTCTTCTTCAAATAGGCCGCTCATTAATTAAGAGATGAAAAACCTTCAAACACAGGCTCTTGAGTTAGAGTGGCACATCAAACGGTTGAATCGCAGTGGCCTGCTTTAGAGAGGGCTCAGGTCCCACAGGCGCATTACCCCGTGCGTATCCTGAAAGGTTCTGAGGGCGGATTGCAGCCTCTCGGAGTGAGTGCATATTCACTATGATGGGAAGTGATGATCAAACAGTTAATCCGGATGATACTGCAAAAGTGATCCAAATACTGGAAACTCTTGGCAGGTGATACCGGTGCTGCTCTGTCCACAGACGCCTGCCTCTTTATGAAGTTAGCCAGTGAAACTCAGACTCAGTAGCTAATAGCGTCTTACCTTCAATGCTGAGTTCAAAGCACACATGGCAGAAAGATAAGGTCCCTGTTTCCGTCTCGAGCTTGCAGACGCTGCAGATATTGTCATCGTTCAGATCAATGTTAACAAACTGCTCCTCTTCATCCATGTTGCTTCTGGGAGGAGAGAAAACAACCAGTGAGAGAGAGCACATGGTTAAATACCAGGAGCCTCGCTAATTAGGTCAAATAAACTTATTAAAAATGCATTTTTTTGGGTGTCAGTGGGGGAATATTTGATTGGTTCGTGCTATTTTTGGTACAGAATACAAGACGCGGTGTTCTTTTAGACATGTCGTCAGTCAGTGATGTTGACGATAAACTACCCACGAGCTGATAAAATGGTACGGCTAATTGCTGACACAGCAGATTGAACAGAACAGTGTCTCTCTCTCTCTCTCTCTCTTAATCGCTGTGCCAAGATGCTATTGAGTCCCGCGACATTAAACACAATCTGATATATACTGGTATGTAAATGATTCTCAAGTGTTCTTTGAAGTGGAAGTCATTCCAAGTACAAATATTTAGACCCACGTATGTTCAGAACGAGCTGTTGGACTCACACTTGTTCAGCTGTATACCAGACAGACCTCTCATCACGAGAGGCCATTTTATGGCATCTGTATCATTTATTTGGCCGAACACTAGTTGGAATATGCAAAACAGTAGCGTTTTTGTATCTGCAATGGGTTTGATTGTATTTTGGGAAACAAAAAGGGACTCAAGTAAGTCAAATTCAAGTGTTCCTACTTTATCAATCACACTATAAAAAAGGTTTTCAGGTTGCCACCATCCAAAGATAGATAGATAGATAGATCGATAGACTTTATTGATCCCGAGGGAAATTTAGGCATGCAGTAGCAGCACGAGACACAGTAAATATACATTAAAAACTACACCTAAAAGATGAAATTAAACCTGTGCAAAGAAACTATAAGAAAAAAAATAGAAATATTTTCTTTATATAAGTAAGAATAGAAGAACAGAACTAAAAAAATAAAGATTAAAACTTATATACAATTAAAATTAGGCTGTAGAAAATGAATTAAAGTCAAAGTATCTGTGCAGAAAACAGTGTGAGAGTGCAGCAAGACAAACAGAAACACACACACACACACACACTCTCCTCCTGTGACATGGCACCAATAATAATAACAACAACAACAACAACGTTAAAGGATGCTACAGGTTAAAACAGCTCTGGGTCACATTGAGAGCTTCCCTGCTGTTTTTTTTAACATGAAAGTGAAAGAAACGCAACGAAACATCAACACCTCAAAGTCTTGAGCTGGGGCTGAAGGCTGTGAACCAAAATCTAAGAGACGTTTGAGTTAAGAGACGACAGACTCACTCAACAATGTCTTAAGAATAGCCACAGATAGCAACAACGGGGGGTCGTATTCGCATTTGAACTTTTCCCTCCTTTGGATTCACGTATATAGTTAACCTTCATCATTGTGTTGTCGTCTTCTTGTAGCAGTTTAAAAGCCTTGACACCTGTGTATTAGTATTAGTTCGGCTATAGATAGTTAGTGTCTGTATACACACACACACACACCGTTAAACAAACGGCTTGCTAACAAGAAGTTAGCATCCCCTCCGAGTACTCTGGCTGAATCGTGACCGTTATTTGGCGCCGTTAAACAGCCAGACGTCCTCACTAAATGAAGGTGTCGCCGCCAGGTTTAGACGCGACTTTTACTGTTAAACTCACCTTTGTGTTAAAGAGTGGTCTTCGGGCTTCAGTGGCAGCTATTCCTGGTTCTTCTTTAGTGTGTGCGGGCACCTCGGAAAGCACACAAACATCAGCGGCGCGTCACGGCAAATCCAGAGAAGAGACGGCAACCGTTCTCCCCCCTCTCAGCGGAGCGAACCACTGCTTCACCCGAGAGGGGGGGGGGACGATAATCAATAGTTTGATTATTGACTTCCCTTCCTTACGGTTAACGCAAAAAACACATGCTAACTATTTTAGAAATAAATAAATATAATCCAACCGTAGATATGCATTGTTTTTTATTACAGGAGCGGATTCAGACAGATATAGCAGTACCAACACCCCTCTGGTCAAATCAAGGTAAGTCGTCCTAACGTCATCAAAATATTTCCATATAAGACAGGAATAATTTGAGTTTTTGGGGTGTAATTTAATTGTCAATAGCTGCATAATACTGACAGTAAACCGTCTTTTCATTGTTGGTTACATCGTATGAGGGTTTAAGGTGTTTATTTCAAACGACTTTTTTTCCCCCCATTGTCATCATCTTCTGTTTTCATTTTGGCCTTTCACATGAAGTCACACGTGGGGAATTCCCGCGAAGGATCCAGACTAGAGAGGAACCGCCGTTAACAGCTCCAGGAGTGACATTAAACTGCCGTTATTATATGGGATTAACAGACATCCCTTCAGATTTCTCTGGAAAATTATAGGTTCAGATTACTTTTATCTGTGCTTGGAGTGGAGTGGCATCCCATCTCTCAATCCCTCAAATAAAATTAAATTCATAGAGCAAAAAAACACACAAAAACATATAATATCAAATAAACTAGCACTATCCCAGGCTATAAAGGACCTTGACATGCAGGACTTGACCTTTTTATTTATTATCTGTCAAGGTGGAAGCAATTTTAATTTTAAAACATCTTTCTTTATTGATTACAAACAATAACAAGACTATGGGGGCCTTAAACAGCTCCTTCACCAACAGACCGGAAGTGTGGAGGGTGGACTGATAGCTGGAGAGGTGCCAGATCACCTCCTGGTCACTGCCCAGGTGCAACTTGAGCAAGGTACAGACTCTTTAACACCAACAACTTCATGACTTTTTTTCTATATATTTCTTATTTCTGAGTAATTTCCCTGGCGCGGAATCACTAAAGTCTATCTTATGTTATCTTATGTTATCTTATGTTATCTTGTGTTATGTTATGTTATCTTATGTTATGTTATGTTATCTTAAAACTACCACAGATAGTGACACCACTATCTCTGTTTATGGTGATGTGGTCCCGGTTGCATAGGAACCCATTGCATTTCCTGGAAATTGTAATTTTAGTCTGGTTTTACTAGTTTTACTAGTCATAAAAAAAAGTTTGATGTTATGCTAAAATTACTATTTGTAGGCAAGATTTCAAGTCAAGTCGAGTCATGTTTTATTTGTAGAGCCCAAAAATCACAAATCACAGTTTGCCTCAGCACCCAAGAAAAACTCATCTAACAGGGAAAAATGGAAGACAATGGATCCGTCTCTCAGGGCACGTACAGAACAAAAATCACATTATATACAAATTTTCAGCTCATCTCTCCATGACAGCACAGCATATGTGACCTTGTCAGAGGTTGTCATCCATGCACTGAGAATTTATTCTAACTCTGCTGCTCGGCGCACATGGCACTACATACTAAAAAGGTTCAAATTCTTTATTTTCTAAATGTAATTTTCAGCTTTTTTGCATCAGAAAGAACAAACTTACTTTTGTATATTTGCCTCTGTATAACCATGATATCATATACCCCATTCAGGTTATCAGTCAGTATTTTACTGAAAGGCTAATGCATTTCTTTCATCCACGAAGCACTTTCTGCATCGCCCCGAGGGTGTCACTGTCATTTAAACTGTATAGCCATAGCCTCTGTAATGGCAGTCTACTGTCGACTACAGCATTTCGCGTGTGTCAGTGGTGTTTCACTTTGCAGTTTATCTAATCAGTTTATTCTGCACGTGTCATTGTGCTGCTGTATTTCGGGGCTATCTAACAGATGGCAATGTCAAATAAGGCCACTCTGCATCTTAATGTCTCCTAGACTTGCCAACATTATGCAATCAGCACACCACACACACCTCTCTCTGCCTGGGCATACAAGAACAATGACTCCTCTATAAGATCTGAACTCATTAGACATTTTCGGCATGATAAAATGTATTCAAAAAAATAAAATAATTCAGATTATCACTGAAAAACTGCTTGTGTAAATTAAAGATAATAGGCCTACATTGATGGAAGTCATCATATCTTCTTGGACTTTGCTGCAATGTTATCCAGTAAAGCTTTTTAGTCAGCTCTTACAAAGAGTTTGCGCCATCTCCTGACCAAAAAGCAGTAGTGCGACTGACACCAAAACTTTCCTCTCTCATGTGTTTACGATGCATGAAAGTAAAGACCTGTTACAATGGGGAAAAAAGCTGCTTATTTAAAAGAAAAGGCTTGCCCAAAAGTCTTGAACAAGCTCTCTCTTCTCTGCTTCTAGCTCAACAAATTATCAACAATACCACCAACTACAAAGACACAATGTAGCTGTATCCCACAGGTTACACACTATAAATGTGGGAATACAGGCAAAAGGCTGTATCTGTTTAGTTGAGTTTGTGTGGCCCATCTGGAGCAGTCATCTTCATTGTGTATCTAAATCACACAATTACACAGGGGGCTTCAGCTGCTTCATCTGTTATCCCATAAAATTCACACCTCTAATAAATAGAGGAGAACAACTAACTCAACATCTGAGCACTTAAACTCCGAACTCAGAAGTCCTACTAACATGGTTTGCAAGCGCACAACCATTCAAACAAGCAGGCGACATCAAAAGTCACGTAGTGCTCTTACACGTCAGGCTTCATTTGTAATCATGAAGACGTCAAATCAAATCAAAGGGTGCCAAACACTGATGTCATCGGTACAGATCCTGACACATCCCCCAGCTTCTTGATTAACACACAGGAGTGACATATGTTGACACAGTGCATGGCCGTACGTCGGTTACTGTGTGGTGACACGTTCTCCGCTTTACAGATGTTTTCCCCCTTCAGTTTGGACTTTAACCTTAGCGTGTTTAGTGATTATGTTCTCAGACTTTCCAGGGAACTACATTTCCCCTGAATGTACTTCGATTAGATAAACAATTCAGGTCAGCCGGTAAGAAGCCAAATTTAACAATAGAGGGATTGTTAAAAGGTGCCAAAAATTGCTGGCCATCTGGTGAATTGTAGATAACGTCTACTTAATGATCTTCAACTTGTCTGGCTCTTGTTTGGCTTGAATTACCTGACATTTCACTTGTGTATTCATCCCCTTTCTTAGTAAGAAATAAATCTTACGATGCATCAATGCTGAGTGCGCCCACATCCATGTTTGCATCCTGACTCTACGTCCACATGTTGCAGCTTGCCTGGCGTCTTAAGAGACACGGTCTCAGAGATCTCGTTCAGCGAGTTCCGTGAGGTTAAAATAAGGGGAGAGGAAGAAAAAAAAAAGAAAGAGTGGGGAGAAAAACAGCCCACAGCGCTCTGTTTGAGCTCTATTCTCCCAGGAACCAGTCAGACTGTAAGAACAGATGTTACCTTTGGCTGCTACTTTTATTTTCTGGTAATCTGCAACTGAAGCTGGTACAAGGAAAAATAATAAATCAGTGCTTTTTCTGAAAGATATACTTCGCTTTATGACCCCTGTACAAAGATTACAGTCATCAAGCCACCTCTTCATTTATCACTGTATCTAGAAAAAGGGGCATTGCCTCACTCCAGCAAAAGTTCGGTGTAACTCATGAAGGCTTTGTTGTTGCTCCGTCAGAGCAGTGAGGTGTGACTCAGCTAAAAGTCCCTATCATAGTCAAACAAAGAAGCAACCAGACACCTCGTCTGACAAGAGGGAAGACTTGCAATCCTCAAGGCACTCCGAGTGAATCTTTAAGAAACTGTGAAAATAGGAATTCATATTGTAGCAGCTGAGAGCAGTATTCAAGTCAATCTGTAATCAAATTTTATTTCATCTGTAGATGTTTTTTCATGCAAGCATGGTCAGAAACAAGTAACTATAGCTGTCGAATAAATGCAGCGGAGTAAAAACTGCAATATTTCTAAAAATATATGAAGTTAAGTTGCATAAAATGAGAATATGCAAGTATAGTACCCTCAGAATTGCACTTATGTGCAGTACTTGAGTGTATTTTCTATCACCGTGTGTACATTCTGCTTGTATACACTAAACTGTGAGCTGTACAGCTTGACTTAGCAGAGCTGGCAGACATTTGGACAGCAGGTTATACCACATCCTGTCACTAAAAAAAACACACACACAATCCAGAGCTTAATTTGTAATGCTGGAGAGATATCACCCGTTGGGCTGCTACTCGGTATAATAGAGTCTGAGCCTCGGGCTGGTTTCCTTCACCCTATGACTAATATGATGGAAGGGACTGACTCCATCCATTCTTCGTCAAGGTGTGATGAATAGGTTAAACTTTGAACTGAATAGGTCTGAACAGCAGCTCAAGGAAATGACTCATGTATATGTGGTACCCTATGTTAAAATATCACGAATATGCCTTCTGAATATCTTCTGAATGTCTGAAGACTCTAACTGGATTGACAGATGAAATAACTGACAGTTTAAAGTAATACTTTGAGAGGAACGTGCATGTTTAAGAAAAAAAAAAGGTTCAGGACAAATCAAGTCAGATTTTATTTAAGTAGCCCAAAATCACATTTTGTCTCAAAGGGAGTTACAATCTGCAGGAGGACACCAAACAGGTCAACCACAACAGCAAATATATAAAAAAAAAGTCACAGTCATGCTGGTGTTAAAGAGTCTGACAGCTGTTGGTGTGAAGGACCTGTGGTAGCGCTCCCTCTTACATGGTGGGAGTAGCAGTCTGTTGCTGAAGGAGCTGTTTAAGGCCTCACGGTCTCATGCAGGAGGTGAGAGGAGTTGGATGTCAGCTTTGCTAACATCTTCCTCTCCCCCTCTTCTTCCTCTAAGGAGGCTAGGGCGGCAGTCGAGCACAGAGCTGGTCCTCTTGGTCAGTTTGTTGAGTCTTTTTTTTTATCTCTTTCCATGCTTTAAAGTTAAAAAGGCGGTGATTATGGTAGGATGGCAGCAGTATCGTAGTATATTTATTGTCTGATGTTAGTTTTGATGTCAAATAGGCTGTGTTTTGTAAAAAAGGTAAAGGCTGTACATCTTTTTTGGTCTGTTAAAATAACATTTATGTTAAAGTTGCATTGTTTTCTACTGTAGTGATTGGAATAACTGTTTTATTCTGAGTGTTTGTGTGTGAAATATTAAATTTCAACATGTTTTGAAACCATAAAAATGTTTGAATATGAAATATACTTTGTAATAGCCATACTTTTTATAGAGATATTAAAATCTACATAATAATGGAAGTACCTGCCTTGTTGCAGTCAATACAAGAGAGATCCGTGACACACTACACTGGAATCTATTATATAAAACAAACCTAACCTACCAGTCAATCAAACATAACGGCAGTCTCGAAATGAGATGGAAGCTGAGATTAGGCTACAGTGCAACCATTATCTTCCTCATAGCTGGAGCCAACATCACCAGTCAACAGGTAAGATAGAGTGTACACAAACAGTGGTTTCATATTATACACAATTCATCAGTCATTTTCTGGCTCAAGCTATAAAAACGGGACAATTACAAGCGCCACTGAGTTTCTCCGGTTACGAAAAGCCGAGCCCTCGAGGCGTCAGGGATGGCATGTTGGTTTTAGTGAGTGATGAAAAGTTAAAGTGGTCTAAGGAATTAGCCAACAGGCTGGGGATTGCAAGTATAGAACATCAGCGCCCCTTCTCACTCATTCATCATCCCACAGCATGTGATCCCCCTCAGGGGCAGTTCCCATGGTCTGTGCCAACCTGAGCATGCTCTGTGGGGTCTGGAGCAGAGACATAATAATAATACCTCTACATGTGAGGCTGCAGATGCAGACATGCCAACTTTGCCCGACATCAAGGCTGGTAATACCTGCGCACATGCAGATGGAGCGATAGGAAGAAAGTCTCTGTGGAGCAAAACTTTTTCCCCAAACAAACCTGCAGTAACATGAAGTGTTGAATAAAAAAAAAATACTTATTTTGGAAGCAGCGTTCCTGGAGAGAGAACATGCATAGGTTGAATTATTGTTTTCTTTCTCAGGGTTGCATTTAAAATTATTAAAATGTCTTCATGTTAATAAAGGGTTTGTTCCCATTTCCAGGATTTTGGCATGAGCATGCTCTCAGTAAGAAGAAAATATAGATCTCAATTAAGTATTGATAGTACAGTCAGTAAGTTTTTCTCTAATGTTCATACATTTTATTTCCGCGCTGTTTTCTCATGATAAGAAGTTAATTTAATTTGTTTTCTCGAGTTATTTATGTCCTTATGTCGAAATACAGTGTTGCCCATAAAGATAGCGAGATAACAGGATCATTTTCTCGACATCTCAGTTGCAACATTCTCTGACATTTCTACACTAAATGAAGTTTCCTGCAATTTTTTAATATTCAAGACCTATCCTTTTGTTTCCTCGAGATCTCACATTAATTATGTTGTTACCTCGACAAAACAAAGTTTCCTTCTCTTGTGGTCTCCAGAAAATGATCCCGTGATAAAGATAAAGATAAAGATAACAAATTAACTTGTTATAAAGACAAAACAGAGGAATTAAAATGTATGACCGCTTAGGGCTTACGTGACTGACATCAGCTAATATAATAAAACACTTTTTCTGGATTCATTTTACTTTACAAATGTAACAAAACAAAAAAAAAAAGCAACAAGGCCAAACAAAATAAAAGGTTTAAAATGTTTTAATGATGCAGCACTGATACGTAACAGGTACAGAACACTGAAGGTCAAATATTTTTTTATAGACGCCATGGCTCTGATGATCTACAGCATTCACCTAACAAAGCTTGTGACCAAAGTTTGTGCTCTATTAAATATAACTTGTAGGCATACCAGCTGCAGTACAGTATAGTGAAAGGTCCCCATAAGTTCGCGGGTTTCCTAATGTGATACACAAAATGTGCTTGTTTGGTTAAAAAAAAAAAAAAATGTGCTTGTTAAGTAAAAAAGTAAACAAAGTCAAAATTCAACACAGTATTTATACTTTCTATTTACAGTGTACATATTTACATCCAAGCTTTTACAACCGTTGGGAAATACCTCCAATGCTGAAAGGGCTTTTAAGTCCAAGAAAACTCTCTTGAGGTTGGAAAGATCTCAACGACCTCCCGGCTCTGAGGCACCAGTGGAGTAGAAAAAAAATGAAGATAGTTCTGTACAGTGTTGGCAGTGTCTTTGTTCTCGTTAGCAGAGACCCGAGGCACACTGCGAGCTGGTGGACTGTGGGCAGTCTTTGCCGTTGTGCTCTGTCAGTTTTAGTATGACGACTTTCCTCTGGAGCTGCTTAGGCTCGGGTGGCGCTGGCTGTTCGGCTGCTGGCTGCACTGAGCTCTCAGTAACTAAGTCTTGGCAGTCCTGCGGCAGCAGCATAGTGATGATGTTCGAGTACCCACCCTGCACTGCCAGGTGTAACGGGCTCAGCCCCTGGTCGTCTGACAGAGCGCCACCATCCGGACAGTGAATGAGCAGCTCTTTCAGGACTTCACAGTGTCCGTTCTCTGCTGCCAGGTGGCAAGGCGTGCGTAGGGCCTGGTTTGTTCTGTAGGGGTCTGCCCCCTCTTCTATTAGCATCTTGACTGTGGCCAGGTGTCCTCGCTGGGAGGCTAGGTGGAGAGGAGTGAGTGCGTTGGCGTTCTGGGCGTGGATATCCGCCTGATGTTTGACCAAAAGGCGAGAGGTGCTGGTGTGACCAGTCTCTGACGCCACGTGTAGCGGTGTGTTTAGCCCAGCAGACGTTGTGTGAACATCTGCTTTTAGTTCAATCAGGATCCGAGCCACTCTGTACTGCCCCCTCTGGGATGCCAGATGCAGCGGTGTGCGGCCATCTGTCGTCTGCCCATTCACGTCGGCCCCGGCCTGTTTGACCAGCAGTTTGACAATGCCCAGGTGACCTTGCCAGGCAGCCAGGTGGAGCGCCGTCCAGTTGTCCTTACCCTTGATTCGAACATCGGCACCACGGCTCAGCAGCACCCGGATCACGTTCTCCTGGCCGTGCTGGCATGCGACATGAGCTGGCGTGCGTCCTTGGCCATCCGTTTCATTGATGGCAGCACCTCGATCCAGCAGCAAGCGCGTGATGGCCTCGTCCCCGTTCTGGGCAGCCCAGTGCAAAGCCGTGTACTGGTCTTCATCCTTGGCATTGACGTTGGTGCTGCGCCGACCAAGCAGAAGTTCTGCCAGGGGCTTCAGGTGCCTCTCCGTTGCCAAATGAAGGGGCGTCGAGCCACGGGCATTTGCAAGGTTCGGATTGGCATTGTTCAGGAGGAGGAACTTGACGGCCTCTTCATTGGCCAAGCTGATGGCGTGGTGGAGCAGACTGTCTCCTCTGTCGAGGAGAAGATCTACATCCTGAGGCTGGAGGATCTTCATCAACTTGGCAGTGTCTTTTGTCCTGATGGCCTCGCACAGCTTCCGTCTCTGGACCTCAGCAGAATCTGGGCAACAGAAATCACAAGTAAACATCTGATACACATAAAGTATTTTTAGGTTTAATAGTTGCAGTTGCAGGCGTTTAATCGGCTCTTACCGCATGTGTTTTCTTTCTCAAAAGACAGTGTGATGGAGTCTTGGGAGGAGAAGGCTGAATCGGCTGAGGAGATGCCAGACAATCTCTTGCAGGTGTTCTCTTTGCTGTGGCAGCTGTCTTCCTTCACTCTATCAAAGCTCCTAGAAATCCCAGAATCCACCTGGCTCAACAGCTCTGACAGGCTATAATCTTTTTCTGGCAACATGGCTGACTTTGGACGCACCAGCTTGTTGTCTTTAACCTGTACGGCAAAAAGGAAAGTCAGATAAGCATATTTGGACATGCTGCTCTTTGTCATTCTGTACATAGCGTTACATTTATACTCCCGCCGCGTTAATCCAAAGCACGATGCCTATCGAATGTTGTTACTGTGATAATTTGCTGAGCTTAAATTTGATCCAGTCAAAATCACTTGAAAGTTCAACAACAGCTTATCTTCTGTCCCTCTCAGACGGATTATCATTCATTCAACAGCTGCCACCTCGCATGAACAGCATGTTTGTCTCCAGTCACGTACACAACATTTGCGGAGGAAATGACAAAGCAACGCACAGGTTCAACAATCCCATCAGGCGACATTCCTACTCTGTGATGCAACTGCTGTTAAAGATAAAACATTTACAGCAACGTATGACTTTAAAAAGGCATAATCACGTCTGGAGCACTTCAAGGATAAGCCACCCACTTGTCTGAGTGTATAGTTAAATATTAATGGAAAATACAGTTTGAACACAGAGTGAGAGTCAAGTGAAGCAACAAAATGTGAGGATCAGATCAAATTAAATCGGACTTAAACATATAATAGAACATATGAAAGAACACTGCAACAGATTTCAGGAGTGGTTTTGCTTTTTAACTGCTCTGTTCTCATTTAAAATGGAGCTAACAATGTCCAGAAATCCTCCCAAAAAGTTACACAAACACAACTATGTCCTCCAGAGAAGCCAAAATCAGTAAAGCAACAGGAATTTTTCATATACAAGCAGTTTATATCGTGTTTTCGTCGTACCTGGCTACTAGTGAGCACTGTAGGGGATGTGGGCTCTGGTTCCGACGTCGATAAGGTCGGCGTCTTGGGCTCCTCTTGAGGTTTGGAGCAGAGCTCCTCGGCTTCAGATGTGATTTCTGTAAGGACAACAGCTCTAGGTCAGGTTTCAGTAATAGCGGGGACGGGATTAGGGAATAAGGGAAGAAAGGAAAAGCAGCTCTAAAAAAAGCAGGAGACAAAAACCTCAATTACACAGACAGCTGCGCTCAGATTCTCAGCGTTAGTGTCTCAGAGTGTCGAGTTAAAGGATCAGTTTGATGTCGATTTGCATGACGTTGACAATTTACCTTGGAAGCTGGGTCTAGCGTTTGGGTTTGTGGTCCAGCAGCGCTGCATGAGGCTCAGGAAACCCGTACAGGCTGAAGGTCGACAGCGTGGCACGGCACCCAGGTCTGGACGCACCCCCTTCACCACCTTCACCATGATCTGAAGGATGTTGTTCTCTCCTATAGGGGTAAAACAAACAGATACGTCAGTGTCATCACTAATGAATCAGGTTTTATACAAATAAAAGCATAAATAAAACACAACATGTCAGGTTTATTTCATATTTTTTGGGGCGTGTCATCAGATCTGAAGCCTTATTTTCTGGTAAAGATGTTTGTTTTGAAGACATGCGGTATATGATTACATAATTTAAGGTGCTAGTAGGCACCATTGCCTATACAGATAGGTATTTACACATGTTTATCACCATCTTCCTGTGTGCTCAGATAAGGAAGTTGTTTCCCATGGGAGCAAAATGGAAAAAGCTCTTAACAGTTCCTGGTCTGGCCTCCTTCTATCTGACTGGGATCAGCCCAGTCAATGATTCAGAACAAACAGGTAGAGGCCTTAATCACAGGTACTTCACCTCCTATTGTAACCTTAATACCCTTCGCAGGTGGAGGAGGAGGAGGACGGGAAAGGATGGTAACCAGGCCATTTCTCACTTTTTAATTATGTCTGGATCAACATAGGCGGTGCCAGTGCCAGCCTGGAAAACCCTCATCTAGACGCTGGTCTTCAAAAAGGAGCCAAATACCTTGAACTGCTACCTGATACGCCTGGGAAAAAAAATACACTCTACTTGCCAGTCTAGCCCTGTCCATTTGCCAGCTCTGGAATCCACAGAGTAAACACATACAGTCCAGCACCTGTACACACACACACACGCCCATGGAAGGTGTGACCTGAAGTGTTCACCTTAAGGTTATTTTTAAAGATACCAAGCCAAATGTACCGAGCCAAATGTTTGGCTTAGCATACTTCTGAGGGTTTAGAATATTTAGAATATTTTTAATATCAGTATTTAGAAAATGATAAAATAAATCACTTATTAAAAAGGTCCAGTATGTAAGATTTAGGGGACTCTATTCACGTGTTTTCATTAGTTTATAAACACCTGAAATAAGAATTATAATCAATTAGTATCTAAAGACGCTGCAGGTCCTATTACCTCATGCCAGACAAACTAAATATCGCTTTAGATGTTGTGTTTTGCTTTTTCGAGCCAATGTAGTCTCTCTTTTACGCTTAAAACAGGAGAGTGAGTCGAGGAGGTAGTAATCATCAACTATACTGCTAGATCCCACTTTATCCTGCACAGTGGTACTTTTAAATAAATAAACTGATGTTTTGAATGACACCAGAAAAACTCTTTATACACGTAAAATGAGAAACTCTCAATGACTTATTTTGTTTTTTTTAGTCCAGACTGTTCAGCTGTACTCTGTGTTTAGCGCTAATTAGCTATGGTGACCATAGTAAACATAACACCTGCTAAATATCACCATGTCAGTGTTGCCATTGTGAGGGTGTTAAAATGACAAACCATATTTATAATACAACATAAGTTGGTATCATAACTATGATCTACCGTCAGTATTTTTTCATTTTTAGTGTTCCTAACTTTTTTTTTATCTTCTTGGCAAAAATGGCTTAAATAAAAAAAAAAAAACAATTTCCCATCGGCCTTGAATTAAATCTTCGTTGGTGTCATGCATTAATCATAGTCTCACCTTGGTAGGGTTTTTTCTGTGTGAGAATTCCCCAGATGACGATGGAGAAGCTGGGAAAAAGAGGTGAAAAGAAATGTTCATCATGTGTCATTACGAGGAAAACATCAAAACATGACACTGCGAAGAAATTAGCACGCGTCATTTAAATCATACCCTGCACTCCAACGCTGTTAGATGTTTAAAATGATTTAATATAAATGTAGTTATAAATATATTCTCACTTCCAACTGACACTTTGTTGACTCTTTCTAAGGAACTGCCTTCATCATGTTCATGTTCTGCCACATCCATCTGCTACATTTTAATAACTACATTGACTAATATGAGTCAACCTTTGACTGAGCATCCAAAAGTGGGTTAAAGGGCAGACAGACAGCACCCATCCTCAAATAAAGACCTACGTTCACACAGAAAGGTTTCATGCAAGCTTGTTAAAGAGCCCAACCTGTATACATCATGCTTGGTGTCCGACACTCTGTCCTTTTCAATGATGCTCTCAGGCGGCAGGTAGGCGATGGTGCCGCAGAAGCCGTCTCTACTGATGTCGTCAGCCCGTGACAGGCCGTTCCACCGGGCCAGGCCAAAATCAGATATCTGAAAAAGGCAGAGAGGGAGAGATCAGATAAGACCCTCAAACAGAGGAACACTGCTGCTTTTTCTCATGAAGCACCGTGACACTGATGACTAACTCTGCCCGCTGAGTGTGACAGGCTGCTAAGCTCTTATTATGTGCACTCAGTGGTATGATGAGGGCAACGCGGCCATGTCCCAGCCTGTAGAAGGAGAGGAGAGGCCCTTCACGTCTGTATTGAAGAGCGCACGCACACACACACACACACACACATTCACTGAGGGAGATTTAACAGGAGCTGTATTAATCCTGTCTCGACAGGCCCGGGTGAGCTGTTTACATCCAGGTATTAAACTCCAAAAAAAAAAAAAAAAAAAGGTTCCCACCCATTGCTCGCAGTACAGTTGAGCTGTTCAGAAGGTTGGAAAGAGGCTGAGAGACACCTGTCTGCCCAGAGCGTGTGCAGGGCTGTCATCTTAAAATGGATGAAAGGGAAACCAACCCCACAGCTGAAATTCCTAAAACTGGGAATTATTTTCGAAGCAAAGATTGATTTGACTTCATGTCAAATGTCATGTCAAATCATGTCAAACGAGAGCAATAAAAGCTTTTAGTCATTAAACTTCACCGGAGCTCTGTCAAAATATGATTTCAAGGGGGTGATAATTAGCTTTTTGACCATTTTGGGGCATTTTTGCAAACAGAAATGTGTTTTTACATCTAAATAAACTTCATTTTGATCATATTTTTTGAAGTTTTGTGCACAGTTCCAGCTGAACACGATCATCTTCTGTAGGATTTGTGCGAAACTCCCTTACCTTGACATGATAGTGAGCATCCAGCAGGATGTTGGCCGGCTTCAGGTCCAGGTGAAGCAGCGGCGGGTTCATGCAGTGCAGGAAGTTCATCCCCACCGCGGTCTCGTGGATGATCCGGAAGCGGAGCTCCCAGGGAAGAGGCTCGGTGGCCAGCAGGGTCTCCAGGGAGCCGGTCTCCATGTACTCCATGACGAGGCCCTGGGGGTCCTCGCAGATGCCATAGACGGGGAGGATGTATCGGAATTTGGCTGCCTCCATCTTCTTAGCCTCCTCGAGCAGCTCTGAGCGCTCCCTGTGATTTAAAAAGATTTTTTTGATGTTATGGGCTTCAGTGTGTCATGCTCTTCTGCTGACTAAGACATTTTAAGAAGGGCAAACAAACACCCGAAATGAGGTGAAACACTGTTTTTTTTATCTCAGCCTATTTCAACCAGTCCTTCCACATTCACTGTCTCCCACATATTTGTCAGACCCACCACATCATAAAACATTAACCTAATGATTCTGAGGTCATGCTGTGCTCATTGAGCTGTAATACTTCACATAACTCTTGACCTAACCCAAATTCCTGCACATTACACATCACCCGTACCATGCTCCCAGCTATGCAAAACGTCCACTGGCATCAATTTAAGAGGCTATAAAAGTGTGACCTCTTGCAAACGGCTAGAATTAATTCACCAGTGTTCGTCTAAAGTATGCGGATTGTGTTCTTAACTGTCCAGAGGGCTCTTTTTTAAGGCCTTGAGGAGATTCCGGCGCAGCCTGGAATGCATCAGCAGAGCATTAAAACAGAGCTCTTGTTCTCTTGTTGCTCAACCTCAGAGCACATATCTGGAAAAAAAAAAAAGATCCAGTTTTTAAATGGAGGGCAGACGAGAGGACGATAAGTAGAATCAGCAGAATTAGGTGAGCTGGACTGAGAATTCTGTTTTCCAGCATTAATAAAATGAAATTAGATGCTCAGAAGAGCAGCTAAGAATCTATTATGTGTGAAGTGTATCGGGTTACTAAAAGAGTCATGTTCTATAGGTGGGAGCCTGCCTATAATTCTCCTTTATAGTCAGCACAAGTGAAGGAGGCACAAGCCCCCCCCCCTGAATCTGCCAGGCAGGAATCAAACATGATATAGGAGAACGGGCAAACGTTTGCTCTGCTAAATCCTTCATCTTAATCCAAAGTGCTCTTCAGCGGCTCTCCAGAACCAAACAATGTCCCCGGTTTGAACAGAGAGAGGCCCGGTAAGACCGGTTTTACAGCTTCTTTTATTGTTGGTGCCACACAGCGGCAGCCCGCAAAAACCCAGCCAAGACAAAGGTGGCTTTGAGTCCCTGCTGCTGGATGTTATGTGCGGGTCAATGAAGGCTGCAGTCAAATGACTGTTTATGTACTCTGCAGATGTTTGGAGATGATAACATCTTTGGTTCAGGTTCAGTGGATGCTTTAAGTTGCAGCACAGGTTCTGTTTTTGCAATGCTGAAATCACCACTTCCTGTTCGTTAGTTATCTATTTTAAAATGTTTTGATGTCCGTCGACTGGATGAAGGATCATAATCTGATATCGGAACATTAAAAACAAACAAAAAAAAAAAAAAACAGAAGAAACAAGAAGTCAGACGGGTTATCAATTCAGGAAACACACATTCAGATAGCTGCGTCTGGACCTTTAATCTCAGTCTTTGAGGAATTACTTAACGTCTTCTGTTGAATCACATACGAATCATTAATCAGGTGACACGCAATGCCAAAAAGCTCTTGTGGCACACAGTCTTTATGTTTGTGTTGGCCGAGGAAGAATGGAAACTGTCCTGCCGAAGGGGTCGACTCGCACAGAACCTGACACTGGTCACACACACACACACACACAGCAGGACAGCTGAGACACACACACACAAAAAAAAAACACCCTTTGAGAAATCTATGCAAAGCAGAGATTCACAGATATGCAAAACGTTACAGAATTCATGAGCGCTGTGTAATCTCTCGTAGCACCTGAGGGGGGTAAAGACCACCTTTGCTTCAATACACTAAAATCAGACCCTCCCTGAGGCCGACTGATGAAATCTTCATCGGGCTGGTCAGCGGTGAACGCTTTCATGCTTGTTGGTCTACTTGGAGTAAGTAAACACATACGGCCCTGAGCAATGTGGGCTTACTTTTATTTACCCCTGGGGTTGAATCAGCAAGTCAGCGCTCCCTTTACCACAAATTATCTAAATATCTAAACACAGCTTCATATTTGTTGCCCCTCTTTTTTTTTTTTTTTTTCAAGCTGCACTTTGTGCCCAGACCGCCAGTAAGTGAGTCACACACAATTCCTGGAGCTCACCTTTCCAGTGGCTTCGAAGCACTCAGTGACTTTTCACCAGCACAGTCATAAATTAAGCCTCTGTCTGTCTACTGTTTGAGCCATATCCTGCTCATTAAATGATAAACCCATGAGACAAGAGCCGGGTAGACAGGTTTGTACGTCTGGTACTCAGGAGAACCAAACATACAAGTCAAGAAATATCTGAATTAAGCTTCTACATGTTGAGTTAAACTCTTTTAGACTATCTATCTATCTCAATATGTCATTTACCAGTATGATTTCATCATATAGACTAGTAGATATAGATCCATGTGGCTCAACAGCTGTAACTTACTTGTCATCCACATGAAGACAGGGAGGGCACTTGATTGCCAGCCATGTTTTCCACTGTACGTGCCGGACTTTGTATACTTGTCCAAATCCACCTGAGCCTATTTTCTCCCAGCTGCCAAACTCAGAGCAATCAAAGGTCCTTAAGAGCCCCATATTCCCATGTTGAGAATCTGGGACATCCATATCCGTGTTGGGAAACCCACCAGCTGGGTAAACTCCTTTTTTATTCGTCTCCAGGACAGAATCAGGGCAAGTGAACATACACACCGACCTGCCTGCTTGTGAGCACTTCCTTGTTTTTCCCCTTGTCAAGCTCACTGTGGCCCCTCCCTCTCTTCAGGTGAAAAAAAAGGGGTTGGGCCTCCAGCTGTGACTTAACTTCCTGGTTTTGAAACACAAGGAAGAGATGGAAAAGTTTACTAAACGTTAACAAGGAATGCCACAAGGCACCACGCTGCTACAGTGTCTTTAGACAGTTGTGTTCCAGATGCCCCGAAGTCACAAGCTTTTCTCATATTTCTGCCACAAAGAGGGAGAGAGTGATCGAGAGTCCATGAACTCAGGAATGTGTCATTTCATAAACACACCTTTGTCCCACTGTAGACCATTATCTAACTAAAGCCTCCCTGAGGTAAGAAGAGGGAATCTGTCTTAACAATAGGTGTGTTATGTGATATTGACCAGATGGTTTGGGAATGTGTGGACTCATCTTCTACGGCACAAATACACCCAGCAGGGGGGATCATCGTGTTCTTCCCTTCTTTCTGTGGATTGTCAATACCTGAAATGTGTCAGTGATGTGTGTGTGGAGTGATGTGGCTGCTGAAACAAGCTTACAGTTTGTAGATATTCACCTCTTTTTACTTGATTTCACTCCCATGCGCACCTGTCCGCATTAAATGTCATACAATTCCAGTTTGAGACATGGAGCTGATACGGGATCAACTGCTTTGCTCAAGGGCATTTCTTCCACATAAGGCGTCTTGAACCTGCGTCCTCTGGTAGTAAATGATTCATTTTTTTCACTTATCGTGATAAAACAAAGATGTAATGGAGGTCAAACCTGCCTTATCTCAGGTTACTCTGTTTCACAGGCTGATGTGATGTAATGAAGCTAATTCCTGGATTACGTCATACGCACATATCACAGAATAATGTACATCAAACTGATCAATTATATGAAAATGATGCATGACCGACTGACTTTAATTTTCCGGGTATAATCTCTCGCAAGAAGTGCGCAATGCATTATACACCGCTAGCACAAGAGCTTTGGACTGCTGGGAGGAGGAGGTTAGGCCTGAAGCGGCACCACTCGCTGCCCGATTGGGCACAAGAACCAGAGCAGGGCTTAGCAGCGTCTACGGACACAATGGCAGAGGGGAAGCGACTGAAGAGGACGATGACGGAGGAAGCTAAAAAAGAGAAAAGAGTGAGTCACTGAGCAGGAGACCGGACAAGACTAAATCTGGGACTTACTTTTAGTCGTTGGGGAGAACTTTGTGATATAAAAGGCTGAAACTGTCCATGTGTACATGGTAGTGGTGTATAAATGAACTTTAAGGGTGCACAATCACAAAAAAATACCAATTCTTGCATAATGTTCTTTTATATACAAGCCTGCCCGAGGGAAGCAATTTGCTGTGATCCCCTGAATGTCAGACATCAAATTGAAACGTCACTCAAACGTAAGCCCTAATAGTTAGAAACTGCAACTTACTAAAACCTCTACTTAAGGTCATTACATGGGCCTCGCAGAGGTTTTTTTTTTTTTTTTGACTCTTAGAGCAGAAACCTTAGCCTTAGGGATTGTGCAAAATTATTGGGGTGGGTCGAAGGGTCGAATCCAACGGTTAAATCTTATATTTCATGCAAAACAAAAAGCAAAACAATACCCGAGCCAGACAGTGTTAATATTTTTTAGAGCCTCCCGTTGAAACACAATACCCTAACCCCCCAAATAACATAAATTATAGCTACAGGACGAGGGGAACAAGCACAGGCAGCAGCTACGTGGATTATGACGGGCCTTAACCCAACATTTCACCAAACTAGAGTTCAAATCAGTTGATATGATCTTTTTGATGAAGCTATTTTATGATTAAAGTCTTTTTTTTTTAATAATAAATCTTAAGTTTAAAGACCTTTTGACTCCTTTAGCCACACTTCATATCTAAATTTTATTCTGAGATTTTAAGTTTGTATGCCAAAATTTCAATCTGTAATAGATACAAAGAAATAATGAAAAAATATAATATCCTACATAATATAATATGTTTGTATTCATGCAGAAAACCTTTAAAAAAATTAAAAATGACCCCATTTTACCCCCTAATCTGTAACTGTTGTTGCTTTTTGGCTCTGGGGCATCAGCTCCTCTTCCGCAGAGTGTTAAATCCAATTTATTGCGTCTTTACTTTATTATATTTTGTTGTTTTTTTTTGCTTTCTGGTGTAAAATCCTGCCTCTCTGTTTACCTCTGCTGTGCAGTCATAACACATGATCTCATGTTATCACCCTACTCCACCCTGTTTCTCTAGATCTAATTAGAAAACTGGAAGGACGAGGTACAAAGACTAAGTGTAAATATGTCATCAGGGAGGCTGCTGAGACAATAAGCAGATCGTGCTGGTCCGTGAGGCTTCATTTCAGGCCGCTGGCTCGGATCAGTGTTTGTGCCCCGAGGCTGCTGCTCTGCAGACACACTGAGGCATTAGCATGGACACAACAGTTAGAAGGTGAACATGTGTGAATGAGAGGCCCCTTTGGAGGTGTCGTCTACCCCCTCGTGTTAAGTGTAAATGTATCCTCTCGGGGCGGCATCACACCTCTTGATCATTAGACTGAAAGCTTTTATTGGTGTGTTAATCAAATCAGCTCTTTTCATCAGCTCTGATTAAAAACGAGAAACCAAATCAGGACCGTCCACTTTTTTTCTCACGCTGTGTGAGAAAGGAGCATCCACAAAGATGACGAAAGGTGACGATCTGCGGCTTCATATCATGCATCGACAATAAACCAGCTTCTTAAAACTGATTCATCAGTCATGAGATTTAAAAACAAACCACGATCTTTATCATCGTTTTTGGAGATTTGTTTCAGACGTACGGTAAACCTCAGCTTGTGACAGCATGTTAGTTAACAGTAGCTTTGGTATGCGCTAACATAATTTATGTACAATCCCTTTCCAGTGTATTTTGTGTTCTTCAAGCGTGTGTGTGTGTGTGTGTGGGCATGCAAATTATCGCAAGAATGCAGTCAACGGGTGTGAGGAATGCTGGATGAAGCCGTTTGTCCTTAATCCCGAAAATCTTGTCTTGATCTTCTTTGATCTGATTGAGAGCACTTGTCTAAGTGCAAATTACATCCTCTGTGTGCACGACGACGCCACGCTTTATTGCCATCTACTGGAAGCTTCATAGTAAAGCATTTAACTGTGTGACACTTGAGTGCCTTAAAAACATATTTATTAATTAAAATAAATGCATAAAACTAAAGTTAATCTGACGTTCTGCATGCTGGAGGATGTGGACGTGTTAGTAAATCTGTCATAAATGTTTCTTCCGTAGAGGTCAGTGCTGGGTTACAAT
Organism: Miichthys miiuy; assembly: GCA_036365135.1. Lineage (NCBI taxonomy): Eukaryota > Metazoa > Chordata > Actinopteri > Sciaenidae > Miichthys > Miichthys miiuy. Next base: position 22,409,603 of record CM071616.1, read on the forward strand.
ATCTCTCCGACACTAACAGCTGTGTTTGAACTATGCAACTTAGATATGGAGAGCATGAAGGTCTCAACTGAAATGTGGTGAACTCAAACTTGAGTGATATATTCTCTTACAGATTACCCACCATGTTACTGCAGGTAAAATACCAAAATGTGTCAAAACGTTTGGATTTATGGACAGATAAATAAACCTAGACACAGGTTACTAATGTTTCTGATTCATATTGCACCTGGCAAAAATTATTATATAACACCTGTGCAGGTGAATACTTTGGAACTTTTGTCAGTCGATTTATGTAAATGTGAAGCTCCAGGTGTAACACCAGCATGAGTTATCACTGTTCAATTACTCAATTACGTTTGTTTCCTGTATTAATTATATTTACTACTATATTAGACATATATGTGCATGACACAAATGATCTGTATAATTTAAAAGGTGTATAACTTTTTTATTTTAGTCTCTATTTTAATTTTATTTTTTCTATTTCAGGTATTTTCCTATCCACCTTGTGCACGTGACCTCCCGTAACAAGTGAATTTCCCCGGTGTCGTCTCATTAAAGTTATCTTATCTTTAAGTCAGACTTAAGAACAAACTATTACATCCCTCATACATATTTCTACCAATATTTACAACTTGTGTTTTGTTTATTTCCTCATTAAAGAGAAGAAATTGTGGTTGGAGATGACAGAATTAAGTTTTTTGGAGGATGTTCTCTCGTGTCTGCGTGGATTCTCTCCGCGTTCCTCCCATGGTCCAAAGACGTAACCTTAATAGGTTAATTAGTGACTCGTAGGTGTGAATGTAAGTGTGAATAGTTGTTTTCTCGTATTTGAGCAGCCCTGTGATGAGCTGGCGACTTGCCCAGGGCGTAACCTGCCTCTTCGCCCCAAGTTAGGGCGCGATCCTAATGAGGATAAATGGATGGGTCATTAAGCTCTTTGACTTTAGATAAGGATACACAATCGTGCAATGCAAGACAAATAAAGTTAAACAATACGTTTGATCTGCATAAAATCTTGAAAGATAATTCCCATATTTATATTTTCAGTGTGTCGTTTGATGATTTTAACTCCCGTAAAGTGTCTTTGAGCATCATGAAGTTTATATATCTCGTTATCTTTGAAGGAAAACACAGGCATATTTTCTTCAGATGCACTCTTCTTGTGACAACCTAATATATTCTTTTCTTCCATGTTGTGGCTGATTATTGTTGTTTGTATGGTCTGGAAGTTAAATCTGCACAATCTGACTCAACGAGCACTGGCAGCACACTCACACATATGCCCCCTTCGATCGATCGATCGTGGGTGTTACACTCACATGCTGTTTGCAGAAAAAGACATCAGCTTCTGACTGACTGCAGGACAAACCACCCTCGCTGGTCGGAGATCTGAGGGACAGATGGTCACATTACTAGAAAACAGACCAGACAAACAGAAGCGTGAAACTCGTTTCCGCCGCTGCCTCGAGGGCGATTATCACTGTTGACTGCACAAACAGAGGAGAAATAATAATAAAAAAAAAGAACAAACATCTCAAAGAGGTATTTTTGTTTAAAAAAATAACAGTACAAAAACTCTTCCAGTATTTTTTCCAGACAGTTCAACAGAAATGAGTTTACAGCATTCAAAAATAACATTTCATGAGCGAGCCACTTGTAGGAATATGCCATTAATGACGATAACCTGGCAGAAGTTTTGTCGACCGCATCAAATCCGTCTTCAGGTTTCATATTTCATATTTTGGAGCAGCAGATTTAACTTGAAAACATGCATGTTTTTAAAAGGCTGGTAAGGCATTTGAATATTCAACACGTTGCTTTGGTTTGAAATGTAAATCTTTCAGAGAGGAGTGTTTTCTTAAAAAATATTACGTTAATTATGAACAGCCACATTGTTTCACCGTTTAAAGAAAAAAAGGAAACTCATCACACTCTTTAACTTCCATGGGGCTGGAGAGGCATCTGGGTGACAGTGATCAAAGCTTTGTACAGTTTGATAAAATCTACTCTACTATATAACAACGTCTGTGAGTGTGAGGTGACCAGCACCTCCAGTCTTTTGCTCTAGTAGCTGAACATTTGCTGTGCGGAGCCGCTCTGCTGCTGCGAGCTGGCCGCCTGGCTCTGGATCCCTCGGTTTGTCTCCGGGCCCTGATTCTGCACCTCCTGTCCCTCCTGAGCGCCCTCGACCACAGGTGTGACTTGGCTGCCATCAGCCGCCGGTACAGGCCTCCAGGCGAGGGTGGGCGCCTCCAGCTGGTGTCCCATCGGGTTGACCAGAGTGGTTACGTTGATAAAGTGGGCGACCGACTGGGGCGCCGCGCCTCCGCCGGGGCCCACCGTCTCCGGGACGAGTTCGGCCGGCCGGTTGTGGAGCATGGCGGAGCCGCTGACGGTGTCGAAGGTGACGGTGAGGATGGAGTTGTCCAGGGTGAGGGGTCGGTCGCTGGCTGTCAGGTGGCCCACTGCTACGGGCTGCAGGCTGGTGAACTGGGCCGGGGCGTGGCTGGTGATGGGAGTGACAGTGATGTTCGTCAGCCCCACCGAGCTGTTGGGCGAAGAGGATGATGGAGCGCTGGGGTCGGCCAGGACCACCACCTGAAAAAATATTACAATACAAGATTTACTGTAATATCATGTTGGATAATGTAATCATAACAATATCAGATATTATCTGAGCTGATCATATCTTACCTGCTGGATACTCTGCACGGCAGAGCTCGTCTCAGTCTCGTCCCCGACGATGACGGCGTTGAACTCCGCCATGGACTCGTGCCTCGGCTCGGCGAAATCGGCGTATTCGTCAGACTCGGAAAGCTCCGGCTCAGCCTGAACTCTCTGCTTCTTCTTGGGGTGTCGGGAGGGTCGGCTGGGCCTCTCCTGAGCCATGCCGTCTTTGTCCAGGGTCAGAGAGGGCTGGAGAGGAAGGTGAAATGTTTTTGTGAGAACATAGAGACAGTGACGGGTGATCAAATCAGGATTTATGTCGCATTGTGAAAGATCTACAGTCTCACCTGCACAATGCTGATAGACGAATCGTTGATTGTCGAATCCTGAAGATCGTCAAACTCATCGATTTTCACAGGCACCACCTGGAGGCATAAAATAACGACATTATAACGAGTCAACAACAACAACAACAACAGTAACTTGCTGATTGTTTCCAGGCACGACTGTCCGGACTCACCTCCGGGTGTTTGCGTCGCAGATGTCGGTTCATAGAAGCGCGGGTGGACACCTTGGTCCCACAGAGGTGACACGACTGGGCCTCCACCTTCTCGTGAGTCAGGTGGACGTGCTTCTGCAGCATGTACTCGGTCAGGTACTTCTTATCGCACGTCACACACGTCCATGTTTTACCCACTGCGGTGAGAGAGAGAGAAAAGTGCGGGGGGAGTTAATACACTTAGTTTTGACCTTAAAATGACATTTTCTCTTTACTACGGAGCCCCCAAACTGACAAGAGACTGTAGGCTGTGACTTGAGTCACAAAATGTAAAAACTTTTCCTTTAACCTCCAACAACTGGCACAAAAAAAAAGAAAAGAAAAGCTCTTTTACAGCCATCAGATGATAAAAAAAAACATCTCTCTAATTTTTTATGAGCCCAACCGACATGTTGAGTAATATGGAGGACGATTTAATGAATTTTTGAGCTGGAATGAAAGTAGACCTTTTTCCATGTGGATCGTGCACTGATATGACTAATCAGCGTAAACTTTATTAAAGAATATTAGGTTACATAATTCATTTCCTCCCTGACAGCTGCTTCCCTCTTACTCTGTGCTGCTTGCCACGGGTTGCCAATATGCTAATATTTTACTTTTCAACTCAGATTTTGCTGCTCGTAGCACATATTGACTCTATTTTTTTTAAAACTTTTGACAGGCAACATTTCCAATGTTCTTCATGCGTATATGATAAAGAGATGAGAGGCCATTAGCTTGCCAGCCCAAATGCTACCGTTACACTTTGTTTATTCACGTATCCAGTTATTTTTTTTACCATCTTTTGTCAGTGTAATTGTCACATAGTGTAAAACAGGACAGTAAAAAAGAATAGAAAACATAATTATAGTTATTATGGAAGTTTCTCTCTCCGTTTCCAACCTATTCATCTTCCACCGTTCAACTTATGTTCTCCAGTAAGCGCGTCCTTTAATTTTTCAGGGTCATTCAGTTTTGTTTTTTTTAATTCTGGCTCCATAATTTAAGATGCAGCATCACCAAAAAACCGCTGCAGCCAAATTACAGGCCTCAGTTTGTCTTGTAACAGACCGAGGAGTGTGTTTCAGCCTGGTTTTATGACTCGCCTGTGTGGATGAGCTTGTGCGTTTCTAGAGTCGTCCTCTCGCTGAACGTCTTTCCGCACAGCTCGCACATGAAGTCCTTTATACCTGCAGGCAGACAGTCACAGGAGTAAACATGCAGCGGGACAAACAGTGACATGATGTAGCTCTGTGATGTATATCCACACCGAACGCGCTCGCTTCTGTGAATCAGTAACAGACTCTGACTCACCCGTGTGTCTCTTGTAGTGTTTCAGCATGTTGACCTTCTGGGCAAACTTGCGGTTACACTCCTTACACTCGTACTCTTTGATGCCCTTGTGAAGCTTCATGTGGTGCCTCAGAGCGTGCTTGGTCTTCATGCCTGCGCAGGAAAATGATGTGATGGCGATTAACCAAAACAACACGAGCAAAACCAACAACTACGTGTGCAGTGAGGTGTGTGTGTGTGTGTGTGTGAGAGATGCAGCAGCTATATGGAGGCTCTGACCTTTCCCGCACTCGGCACACAGGAAGTCTCGGATGTCATCGTGAACCCTGAGGTGCTCCTTCAGCATGTCCTTCCTTGCGAATGATTTGTTGCACTTGTCACAGCTGTGGCTCTTCACCCCTGGAAGATCAAACACTCAATTACCATGTTATGCCAAGCATATGTCCAAAAATAGCTCCTTTATTCTCTCTAATAAATCAAAATCTAACACTATCATTCCATCACAGCCTACGTATAACATTATACGGCCATACAACAAACAGTACAGGAACTGTAGTTCCAAAACTCGAAACATGTTTATCCCACAAAGAAGTAAAAAAAAGAATAACAAAGGGGCGATAAACTCATTAATTAACTCATTATGGACATTATTAAGGCTCAGAATGTCCCATCAACATCAGTTTTTATATCCCTGGAGCACTGACTATCTAACAACAGGACTAACTGTCCGTGAGGAGCAGACGGAGATACTTGAAGAATAAGACTTATGGGCCTGGATTCTTCTCTGATCTGAAGCCGTCTACCGGCAGGAGGGAGCACGGCTCGTATTTTTCTTACTGTTACACACGCACACGAGATCGCGGGCCGTTGCTCACCGGTGTGGATGATCTTGTGCCTTTCGAGGTTCCCGATACTGTTGAAGATTCGGCCACAAATCTCACATGGATGGATGTACCTGTGTGACAGATTTGAGAGCCGTCAGTTTCACTTTGAAATAAAACTGACCAAGAGTGATGACACTCTCTAACGTGTTTGTCTTCAGCTCTATCTCCTCTTTTACGATCAGTACACAACAAACCTCAGCTGACATTCTCGTCTCCGTCCTTATTCATTATCTCAGCCTTGATTGGACGCGCTAAAAACAAAAACATAAGAACCTCGACTGATAATGACAGCTGGAACGTGTTTTTGAGCTCCTTCCCGTGGTCTTACTTCTGCACTGCGGGGTCGGGCAGCTGCTCTCTGTGGATGACCAGGTGAGCGTTGTACGTGGCCTTCAGTGCGAAGCGTCGGTTACAGATGCCGCAGCCGTAGCCTCTCTCCTTGTGCTGCTCCATGATGTGCTTCAGGTACTCTCTGCCCTTTGCGAACGACAGCTAGAGACACAGAATTCATAAATTCATGTGAGATTATGAGTCGCCGTGGATTTGATACGCGAACAGCCTTGAGCGCGTACACGACTTCTTCAGCGAACACTCAGCTCAAGATTAAGTGAGGAAAGACAAAACGTTTCATGTCCTAAGATGATTGTTACGAGTTAATAAGTGAGGTCAGATAAAGAAGTTAAATCAGGTCAAAGCTTACTTGACATTTCTTGCAGTTGTACTTGTGATGTTCAGGATCGTCGTCCTCGTCGTCGTCGTCCGACTCGTCGCTGTCGTCCGCAGAGATGCCGATCTTCTTGATGAAGCCTTCTCTCTCCTGCTCGTCCATTAAGGCGATGTCCTGGAACAAAAACAGCTCTTACTGATCGTCTTCTTGGTTTACAGAGTCTGTTTGAATTCAAGCATATTCCTAACCTTAAAAATATAATAGTTAAAATGAAGCGTTTTTCAAGACTTTTTGTGATATTGTGGGAGCATTTCTTAGAAAAATAAGTTTGAAACGGTGAGTGTATGACTGGAAACTAGAGATTTAGACTGTGCTGTATTGTTTAGTTGTTAAACATATACTGCTGTCATTAAAGACTACATGGACTAGTAGATGGACGAGTAGACCAGGTCGCCCCGTGGACTGAGTGATTAGTTTACTCACAAACTTCTTTAATCAGCTCACCTTTCTTTCCTGTCTCTGCTGTGTTGACTTTCCAACAGGTCAGCCGCACGTGGAGGAGCATCATGTGGCGCGGCATGCATGTGAATTTGAGTGGCACTGAATGACCAAACTGAAACCGTCTGATTTAGGTCACAGGCCAAACTGCGGAGGCATCTCTAATTTCAGACCTCTAAAATATAAGTCGATTTTTCTGTGACCCTCCCTCTCCCCTCCCCTCCACACCTGTGTGTCAACACACACCTGAAGCATACACGTGAGCTGGGCTGCCTCTCACCTTGAAGTGAACGTGGATGTGATCTCGAAGGACGTCCACGCGGAAGAACTTGCGGCCGCAGATCTCACAGGTGTACTTCTTATCGCCGTGAGTCAACAGATGCTTGTTCATGTTACTCCGACAGGAGAACACCTGTTCACACAAACACACGCGCACGTCAGCGATAAAGTACTTCCTCTCAGGATTTTTGTGCTGCCATAAGTGCCATTAATGTTTGGACTGCAGTGCACCTTGCCACAGATGGGACAGGGCGACGGCTCCTTCCTGTACTTGGTCCCTTCTTCACCGTTGGCCTCCAGCTCCTCCCTCTTCATGTGCTTTGGTCCTGTCACAGTTGTAAGTCAGCAGAGAGCTAAAGACCTGAGAATGATGATGCACCTAAACACAAAATAAACATCCCGATCCTCACCCACGCCGTGCCTCCTGTGGTGCTCCTGCATCACGTCCTTGCGGTAGAACATCTTGTTGCAGATTTCGCAGGAGTAGAGCTTCTCGCCGTGCTTCTTCTTGTGCTTGGAGAGGTTGCTGTTGGTGGAGAAGAACCGCGAGCAGATGTCGCACTGGAACGTCTTGTCGTCTGGAAAGAAGAAGAAGATGTAATGAATGAAATCCAACAGGATATGACGTGGCAGGAAAGTGATAGCGAACGATCGTACCTGTCCGGCAGTTGTGGAACTTTAAGGCATTTTCCAGGCGAAAGGATTTCTCACATGTGTTGCATTTATATTTGTACTCCTGGTCGGGCTGTCGGGAAAACGTAAAAAGACAAACATGCATAAACAAATAACTATAAGTTAAAAAGTCCTGAGGTAACAGGTACTCACCATGTTCTTGCTGTGCTTATAAGAGATGTGCTGCTTTAGACTCTCCTTGCGGCTGAACAGCTTGTCACATTCATCACATTTAAACAGCTTATCGCCTGGAAGGATGTAAGAAGGGATTCATTAATACTAAACATCGACTCACTGCACAAGTCTCACAAAGAGGTGATGAGCTCTCGAGCGTACCATGTGATCGGATGTGTCGGTTAAGGTTGCTGCTGTTCTGGAAGACCTTGTTGCAGAGGGAGCAGCGGTACACCCTCTTGTGCTCTCTGGCTTTGTGTCGCTTCAGGACAGCCCCGCTGTCTGGAGAGCTCAGCTGACTGCTGCTCTCGGTCGCTGATGCTGCTGCTGATGCTGATGCTGCGGACGCCTCTGAGGCCGCCGGCTCGCCTCTCTCCGTCGGGGGCTTCACATCTGCACGCATCAGGAATGCAATGTCAAAGAGAAATCTACGATATATGCAGCAAGAAGTGGCAATAAAGGTGCAGTCCTCAATCTCAATCCTGGTCCTCGGTGACCACTGCCCTGCATGTTTTAGATGTTTCCTCCTCCACCACACCCGATTCAAATGAGTGGCTCGTTATCAGGCCACTGCAGAGCTTGATGACGAGCTGATCATTTGAGGACCAGGATTGAGAAACACTGACGTAGGCGATGAAGTAAAAGTTTGACTCGAGGACAAATCTTTAGTTCTCATCCTTTATGTGTGAATGTCTGTAAAACATGTCATGGCCTTCCTTCTGATAGAGATATTTCAGTCAGGATCAAGGTTGTGAAACGACCCACAACACCATCCCTAGAGGCGGTGTTGATGGGAACGTCATTAGTTTTGCAGGTTATGGACAAAAGTGTAGGTTTGACCGGATGATGGCGATAGATAGATAGATGTGAAGGAATCACCAAAGCTGAGGCGGACATGAAGGTCCAAATTCATCCATCAGTTTGGACCAAAGCGGTGCACGGACATCTCCACGCTGCCGGCATGGCTGCAGCTCTGTTTTCGGTGTACAAGCTTATTCCGGACTATACGATAGTTGCTCCATCACTTCCTACCTCTTAATAATTGCATAATTTTCCCAGAATGCCATGTGACAACCTCTGAGGAATGTACCTGAACCTGTTGTGACTTGTTGAGTTATGTTTTACACACACACACACACACAGGTAGACGGAGCGACAGTGACAGGGCAGCGTTGACAGCGTAGTGACAGCAGTGTGGAGCTGTATGCGTTATGTTTTCTGTGAGTGTGGCGGCCTTGTATTGTGAAATCCAACCACAGTGGAATGACAAGTATCTTTGCTTTTACTGTGATAACGCTCTGCGTGATTGCTGAGAGTCAGTACAAGACAGTGAGCCTCCAAAAGAAGCTGACACAAATCCTGATTCTTCACGAATTGGGTCCGGAAATTGAATGCACGTCACAAATAAACCACTTTTAAACTCTTCTTTTGTGTTTTAGCCCGTTCTCACCTTTGTGTTTGTTTGCAGCAGCTGCAGCTCCATGCCTGCGTCCCTTAGCTCGCCTCCCTCGGCCTCCCTGCCCTCTCCTGGGGCCCGCCGGTTGAGCCGCAACGGGGTCGCCGCCGCCTTCCTCCTCATCGGGGCCGACCAGGCTCTCCTCTTGGGGCAGGAGCGGCTCGACTGGAAGCGCCATTACTCTTCTTCCTCGTCGAGATGACATATCATGTTGCCTGTGATCAACAGAGGGAAGTAAGGGGGGGACTCAGGGTGTGTAACCATGACGCAGCATTTCCTCAGCTTCAGAGGTGTTTTGAGGAGGTAAACAAGCTGACTTCCACTCGCGCTGGGACTCACTGTGGAGAATAAACAGCTTGGGAACTGTCGTTGAATCCAATTAAAAAGCTTAAAAGAAACCCAGACACCCTCTTGATGAATGAAGATTTCTAAGATGTACTGACAGGAGGTGATGGATGTCTTCACTGATCTTACCTGCATTGTTTTCTTCAGCCGCTGGGGGCATGTTGTGGGCTGCAGTTCTCTCTGAAGTCTCTGTTATGGCAGAAGAAGAAGACATCACACCTGAGTAAAAAAAAAAACTACAAGACACAACTCGCATTGTCGCCGCGCTTTAACGTCGCCTACCTGCCGGAGGTGGTGGTGGCTGAAGTGGAGATTTAAGCATGGGCTTCTCCATCTTCTTGGCGTAGAAAGCTCCGTACCAGACCCTCAGCTCTGTTCCCGGCAGCACATCCTGGGAAACGAACAGAATACACCGAGCTCCTGTTAGAAATGAGCGAGCTGCAGGAAAGTAAATAAAGCCCCAGGTTTAGGGTGGACACTCGTACCTGGGAGGTGTTGAAGTAGATGTCATCGTCCTGCTGGTAAGCCGTCAGATTCTGGTGTTTGTGGTCCGTGGCGGGCCGCACCAGCATCATCCAGTTGCAGTCTTCTTCACTGCTGGAGTCGAAGCACACCACCACGCCATCCCTCTGGAAGATCTGGTGCAAGAATCGACAAGGAAAAACGGTCACATCCACCCGTTTATAACCGAACAGAGCGTTGAAATTCAAGCGAGGAGTCACGAGGCTGCACCTTCAGAGGGAACGCTCCTTCCTTCTCCATGTGGGTGACCCTCTTCGCCTCAAAGGGCCCAAACCGAGTCCTCTTGACCAGCCTGCGCAGCACAAACACCCCCTCTACGCCGTCAGCCACCTGCCTGATCTCCAAACTGTTTGGTAAAGACGACCTGAGCCGGGACACGGACAACAACAACAACAACAACAGATGATTTCATCACTCAGAACTCGAATCTTGAATCTGGATCGTGAGTTTGCGTCCGAGCGGTCGCTCACCGCGCTCGGCTCAGGACGAAGGAGTCCTGGACGGTCACAAGCGGTCCAAGCTCAGGACACTCGGAGTCATGGTACTGGCCACAGTCATCACACCCTGCAACACACACACACGCACACACACCTGTCATCATCTATAGTCAAGTTTAACAGTGTCAGTACAGTAAGATCTGGACTCATACTCACAGATGAACTCATCCGGCGTCTGCTCAGCCATTATGCCAACCTGGGAAACACAATTTAAACATGTTATTAATGGAAACAACTCAGAAAAAATGTAGTTTTTACATGAAGGGACTACTTTAAAGAGTGTGACTGTGATGTGTGCACACACACATTTAACCTGAGACACCTGAATGCATCACAGCAAACCCCTTACAGTGCTGTATTATGACATTATTATCTGTTTTTTGCCGTGAAGGCGACGCGGGTTTACACATGCACGTTAACGTATGGTAGTCAGGGCAGCAGATGGGATCCAGGATTTGAGTCGATCCCAAACTCTAGCCGGGTTTTAACTCCGATCTGAGCGGCTCCTCTTCAGTAACAAATGTAACAAAGAACAGTCGGCATGGCGGATGGACCGGAGACGCAAACCACCAAACCGGAGTCGATGTTCTTCAACGCAAAGCAGTCGGCGGCGGAGGCGGCTCCAGGAAGCCCGGAGCGAACCGGACGAACCGGCTGCACCTTTACTACAAAACTGCGTCGCCGTTTTGTGGAAAAGCGACGTCCGTTTGTGAGAAAAACGCGTTACCTTTTCTGCAGGAGACCCCTCATTTATCGGATCCTGACTCCGGGTTCCAATCCGCTCCAGAAACGGCGCAAGACCGGAAACGAGCCGCGCCCAGTGCATTATGGGGACTGTAGGCTGTTGTCTGAACTGATATAAAAGCAGCTCAAACAAGCTAATTAAAGGCTGTAGTTTAACTCATTGACTTTGAATGTGTCTAAATATTGTCCCATCAACTCCAACAATACCTCGTTTATGTATTTGTTACAGCAGTGGTGTAAATTCAACCTACTACATGACTCTACATGACTTTACTATAAAAACAGGAAGAAGAGGTGGAAGAAGGTGGCTGGTTCAAGTCCAGCTTGGACCAAAGTATGGAGTTTGGACTTGTAGCTGGAGAGGTGCCTGAGCACTGCCGAGGTGCCCTTGAGCAAGATGCAGAACCACCAGATCACTCACACCATTTCTATGAGCCCTTTGTGTGTGCTGGGTTGTATTTCGGGCCTATGTATGTTCATATTGTATTTATTCTAAATACAAGTTATCAGCAAAATGTCTAAAAATATCTATGCCCCTTTTATTGTTGTTATATATTTTACTGGGTTGTTATCAGTGTTGTGATAATGTGTGAGCCACATTTCTGCTGGAGCTGATTTAAACTACTTTAAGCCATTCCTGTCTGTAAAATCACATTTTTCATTGTACCTCCATCTATTTTCTATAACCGCTTCTCCTCATCAGGGTCACATATCCTCTCCTATCCTAACTTCACTTTCTCATGGTTCCAACAAGTCCTTGAAATCCTTGACAGTTTGTGATTGAGGAGAAAACCTCAAAGGATATAGGTTATTCAAAATGTCTCCTTTTTCCACCCATTATCTGTAACCACTTATCCTTATCAGGCTCATGGGGGGCTGGAGTCTATCCCAGCTAACTAAGCGTGAGAGGCCGGCTCATCACAGGGCACATAGAGACAACCATTCACACTCACGGGCATTTTAGAGTCACCAATAGACAGTGCTAATGTCTGTATCATGAAAGAAGAAAGGATAACACAGGTCACAGCACCAGAAGTGAAGGTTGATTTTCCAATTTCCTAATATGCTCTGATGACAGGTTGAAATATTCAAACCTCACTGGCAGATTTCAGAAAATAAGATGATATAATCCTCCGAGGACTCCAGACTAATGAGATGTACTAGTACACTCATCCCTCTGAAATGCAGCGTTGAAGTCTAAAGTAACATAAAATGGAAACACTCAAGTAAAATGCAAGGATCTAAAACTGTACTGTCGCTTTGCAGTGCAGACTTTCAAAGCAGCAAAGTGGGGAACCTTCTCGAACAAACGCTCCTAGAAAATAATAGAAGCGAAATAAGTATTTCAACATACAAGATACAGGAGCGCTGGGGAGATTTTACTACATCCAGGAGACTCAAAGCGGCACCAAAATCTCAGTTATTCAATCAATATTTATTGTTGAAAATGAAATAACTCGATATGTATATTAGTTACAGTCCCTGCAGGGGAATGACTGACATTCTGCAACAACAGTTGAGTCAGTTTCTGTGCACAGAGCAGATGCCAATAGAAAGAAAAAAAAACCCGACGAGGAAGCAGTTTATTAATCACATACAGACCTTACTGCTTACTGACTGCATAACGGTAGCCAATGCTTGCAGGCTTCCTTAATGAGCATGTGTAAAACAACCTGTTACCTCCTCCGTTCCTCGGAGTTTAAAGGTGATTCTGTCTGAACAGTGATGCTGGAGGAAAGCGGGTGATGAGAGGGGGATCACAGCTCTAACATGTACTGTTAATACCAAGACACAAAGAGTGTTTCCATGAACAGCAAGTGTTTAATTCTGATAGTCTAATAATGTAAACACCCAGTTAACAGATATGTTATGTGCATAGGCTTCTTGATTATAGACGTTACTGATGGGTGCAGGAACATGGCGGCACGCTTGTCTTCCAAACAGTTTCGCTTTACGGTCCTCTTTAAAGTCCTCCGGCGTGACGGGACGGGCGGATGCAGCAAAGAGTCACATCCACCTGTTCTCTAAGGCAGTCTGTTAGGTTTGCCCGTTATTGTGTTGCATCAATTCTCCGAGCAGATTATTGAAGAAACAGTAGTTAACATGATGTACAGAAGTGTCTTCGACAAGCTGCTTACATAAAGAAAATACAATCATTAGCTGGATAAAAAAAAAAACAAGCAGCCAAACTACGTGGTTGCCCCCCAAAAATGTGTTCACACTTTCTCTTGTTCATGTGTCCCAAGCTACATCTTTTTCTTTTTTTTTTTTAAAACAATAAAACATAAAATAAAAAGACTGAATTCAGATTAAAATGAGCAAAGAACAAGTTTCATTAGTGCGTAATGCGACGGGTATGGCCGAGTGTAACGTCACAGTCCCTGGATAAAAAAGGTTCATACGGTTCCCTTTTGACACATTAACAACTGCGCTGCTAACAGTAGTTTTGTTGTTTTTAGGAAGACAAAGAAGAAAGTTGCATATCATTTGAAAACACTGCGGAGAGGAGTAAACAGAACAGCGCTCACGTATAGCTACGGTTTCTGTTAGCCACAGTTCGGCTTCTTGTTTTCTTTTTGGGGAGGTGTTAACTTCTGCTAACGGACAATTTCATGATTACATGCCAGTCGTAAACGACTTTGGACCTGGACTTTGAAGCCTTTTTTTTTTTTTTACAGCTCACATGTAGCTGTTTCATTTGGAATAAAATTTAAAAAACAAGGATTTTAAATGGGCTAATATAAATACCATATTTCATAGTATTAGTGTCAAAAAGTAGTCATGTTACTCTCTCCCACTTGCACTGGTCATGCACTGAAAAGATCATCTCCCTTTTATGAATCTCTTATCATAAGAGTAGCTTCCTGTCATTGCACTTTAAAACGAAGGTACTAAAATTGTGCAAATCATACAAATACCACTCTTCTCTTCATCTTTGGTCCTGTTGTTCCACCGTAGGAGAAATTTTTTACGGTTTACAGCAGGGAGAGTTTATACTCTTTACACCTCACCCTGTCAGTGAGGTTTAAGAGCGATGGCCCGCACCAGTCCTTTCTGTCCGCATCAAGGCCACGAAAGCACTTAAAAGATTTTAAAATGTTGCATAAAATCAAATATTATAAAGAAACATGCTAAATAATATCCTCTGAAATGCCATTAATCCAAGACAGGAGACCTTCATCCAAACATGCACACGCTTGCTTTCGGTGGAATATCTGCTTCTTCAAAAGGAAACAGGAAACGGCACTAAAAAGAGGATATTTTTTTCCATCTACACAGTTTTTCCCCATTCACAATGCAAAGAGCCCCAAGTATGCAGGTCGGACATTTGCAGGGGTGGGGGTGAGGGAGGTTAGCCAGGAGGTTCGCCAGTGCAAGTTTGAGGTGGTGATGGTAGTTGTTGTAGGCGGGGAGGCTGAGGTGACAGGAGTGAGAGGTGGTGGGGTCACGCATGTGGCTCCCCCGTGGAGGTAGAGCCATTGGCTTTACTCTTATTCTTACTCTTGCGATTGAGCATACGGCTGAGCGTGGCTGTCCGGCTCGCCCGCTCCACCGCGGCCGGAGACTCCAGGTACACCAGGTCGTTGTGGGACTGGCTCATCCCGGATCCTTGCGCTGGTGACGCCGCCGGAAGAAGAGCTTGGCGCTCTTCTGAAGGAAGCTGCCTGTAGTGGAGAAGGACAGGAGACAGTCATTCACCTTGAGACAAGAAGACGACATGGCGGGCATGAAGGAGCAGCAGTTTGAAGCAGCGGTGGCACAGAATCTGTGTTAGATGGGAATTGTTTTATTGTTAAAATCTGGCATGGACGTGAGAGGATGGAGAAAAATATTCTACTTTATTCCCCTTTTGACTACTAGTGCTCTGTCGAGCTTTGAACAGTGACAATCAGATCTGGAAAAACTGCGTTTAATCACCAGCTAACACACACCGAACTGTACCGACAGAGAGCGGCCGCATACTGCAAGCGTCATTCGGAGTGGCTAATATCTGTGGACAGTATTAAAACTAAAATTAAATAAACGGCCAGTGTAGTAAGTAACACCAATATCCTCCTTACAGAATAATTCCTACAGCAAAAGGCTGAACAATATACAACACAGCAAATAACTGCTTCAATAAGAGATCTCCGTTATGTGTGTGGTATTTTACTCTGCGTTATTTAGGTTGTAATCATAGACTCAAATAGTGAGAACAGTCTTTACCACCTGGAGGTCCAGCGGGGGGATCCTTACCCACAACACCAAAGGTCCTAACATGCAATAAATCATATTGCAGTTGAATATCTAAAAAAATATTCATTTATATTGTGCAGCCCCACAACAGTTCTAAACATTTTAACTACAGTACATGTGTACTAATATGTAATGTAACTGAAAATGAACTGAAAAAAACGACGTTATCTACTCTAATGACAGCTAAGCGGACACTACACACACTAGAGTACCGAGGAAACTACAAGTAACTCATGAAATAACTTACTCATGTGGACATAAAGTGTGCTTAGCACTGCACTCCTCTAAGATGGCAGTGTTGATAGTTCAAAAAGTAAAAGGTTGAAACAGTAGGAAGGAAAGAAAGAAAGAAAGAGAGAGAGAGAAGAACACAGAAACAGACTGCATCACTGAGGAGCAACAGATGGCCGTGAAGACAGCCAAATGGAGAACATTCAAGCTCTGCCTTTGAGGCATTATTGTTCCTCAAAGTATGATTTACTACAAAAGACCACGTCCACAGTTACTCGTGTCATCAGGTAGTCTGTAAGTGTCCCCTGTGTCCTCTCACCTCTGCTCTTCTTGCATGTCGCCTCAGACACACACATGGATAGCGAAGTGTGGTTCAGTTCCTCTCCCGTTTGGCTCTCCCAGTCCTCCGGAGGCCGGCCTATTCCGCTGGGGCCTTCCTGAGGCTCCTCAGGCTCATCTGGAGGGCTGCTGGTCCCCGTCGCAACCGCTGCGGTCATATCCTGAGTGGAGCTGCCCTCCGACATCGAGGCGTCCATCGCTGCGGCGTAGCCCACCATCAGAGCGAGCTCATCATCCTGAGACAGGGGCGTCTGGGAAATTAAGCACAAGAGAGATATTTCCGTTAGCATTTAAACTTTGCAAAGACTTCCTCCGGCATCGTGGATATCCAACTATCTGCCTTACTTTGGCGATGCCGGAGATGATGATGGTGCTCTTCTTCACTGGGGACTTGAGCTTCTGTTTGGCAGACTGGTGGAGCTGTCTGATGGCGGCCTCGGCCACCGGGTCCGTGCCGTTGAGCATCAGCAGCTCGGTGTCAGAGGAGGACAGGGCCTTGCTGACTGTGGCGCCCATCATGGACGCCTGTTCTGAAACGCGACGCTCCGACAGCTTGGGCTTGTTGGCCACCGCTTTCTGGGCAGGATCTGAGGGAGCACAAAGGTATCTTAATCGACTGCTTCATGGGTCAAATTAAAATACACAAGCTGTTAAGATGTGTATTATAGGATTATATAAAAATGTGTGTAATTTCAGCTGTGGTCCACTAGTAGGCCTGTTACACAGCAGGAAGAGCACAGCTCTTAACAACACTAACAATATTTTATTATTTTCACGTGTGCTTCCATTAAAAAAACAAAAAACAAACTTGTATTGACATTTAGAACGTCCTTCTGCTCGTTTAAGATGAGTTAATTTATCTGTCATCACACTTACACTTCACAAAGTGCTGAACTTGTTTAGTGAGATCAGACCACACAGATCTTTTTACCACTTGTACTATCTTTGCATTACACGTTCTCACCTCTAGACTTATTTAGGAGTCTAACAGGGTATCTGAACAGTTGAAAAAGTTTAATCAAGTTTTGGATACATCACACAGAAACTCTTTTTTTTAATGTTAGGTGTTAACTCTAACTGACACTGTGATTCACGCTAGCTCCTCTGTGAGGCTGTACTTTGGCTGAATACTAACAGTTACGATGTTATGTCAGACACGCTGCTACAGTAGCATGGCTAAAATGACCTCTAAAGACTTATGTTACAATTATTATACTTTTAAGAGCTTCTGAACCTTTATTTTGAAGAGTGACAGGTAGGTAGAGAGACAGAGGGGGGATGACATGCAGCAAGAGGTCACAGGTTGGAATCGAACCCTGGGCCACTGTGGCAACACTAGTGTCTCCACCAGATCTGCGGGGTGCTAACAACGCTGGTTTTCCTACACTCTCGTTTTGGAACAGGAAATTTGAAAACACACTCACTATCTCTCTGCACCAGCTGTTTGGATTTCTAACCGCTGAAGCTGTTCTTAGATCAGCTACAGCGTGATGATAATAAACCCCCCCCATGAGCTTCTCGGTTTGCGGTGCTGTACCTATGTTGAGTGGGAGCGGTCGACCCGGCTTGCTCTTCACCGCAGTGATGGTGGTGACCACCGTGCCGCAGGGCATGACTGTACGGTCCATCTCCACCCTCTTACTGGAGGCTGGGGTGGGAGGGTGCCAGGACCTCACCTCACTGGGCTCCAGGTAGGTAAACTGAAGGATACAGTCCCCAACGGTTAATTTCTACTTTATGAACACAAAAAAGAATTATACATATGTGGGTATTAATGTGATAACATCCTGATGTTCTTACGTCAGTAGTAAGTGATCCAGTCACTCCTTCTTTGGTCATGAGTGCAAATGTTTGCTGTCCTTTGGGTTGCTTCTTTACGAGATCGAAAGGCACTGACACCTGACCAAGTAAGGAATCTGGAAAACGAGGAAACACACAGAATTTAGCCTGAAGGCACCAAAACATCTGAGTCAGAGCCAGTGAAAGATTCGTTTTCTTACTTTCTTGAGGTTGTCCGTCATTCATCAGCTGAATATTGAGCTCTTTAGAGAGTCCATTCAACTCACTGGTGGAAAATAAATAAATTTACATTACAGATCTTGATGGTTTCCATAGAAACGGAGATACTTTGCAGCAGATCTGATGTAAAACTTACAAGATGAACGGCTGGTCCCAGGCAGGATTGGTTGTGTTCTTCGAAACAGAGGTGTTAAACCTCTGTGGGGGATCATCTAACTGGAGGACACACAGAGGATTGATGCTGCCTACAAACACAGCAGGAAAAAAAACAAAAAACAGGAGTGTGTGATCTAACTGGAAATTCATCCGCACTACTTTTGACAGCTGATCAAATAAAATACGCTGCAGCACGATTGAATTTTTGCTTCGGTCACTTTAACCGCAAAAAAAGGGAAGGTCAGCGCACGCTGTATAAACCGTGTGATGAATTATGCAGAGGTTAGAGGAGATTCACAAAGTACTGGTTGAGAGAGATCCATCACCGCATCTCATGCAGCACTTTATTAGCCACAGGTCAGGCTCCAATTCCATGAAAGCACTGTGCGTTAATGAATACGGCATCAGCAGGAACACTAAACACTGGCTAAGACTGGATCTGGCGTCTAGCCCACAGGAAGTGTCACAAGAGATGCTTTGCTAAGTATATCCGTTCTTCTGAAAATAGTGAAGCGTTAAATGCTGTGTCATGTCTCGGCTGTACGTTACATGCAGAATACTCAGGACTCACAATTAGAGAATGACTCAACACAGGAACTACCAAAACAAAGTTGTTGTGGATGTTAAAGTCAATAATTTAAAAACAGCCCAAAACATCTATCATCTGGTTTCACGGCTGACAACACCCTGGCCATTTGTTTTCACTCTGATCAGGGACTTTGTGCATGCCCATGCCACCACACTGGGGTGTAGTGATACTGATGTGGGTGTATTATCCAAATAGTGCCAGCTATAACCAGCAGATTACCACCTTTGACAGCCAACGGGCAAACAAACGTCTCCCACGTTATCTGCAGAGCCTCTGGACAGGACACGACATGTTGGCAAAATAAACAAGGGCCAGATAGAAACAGTCCTTAAAATAGGAACTTCCTATACCATATGAGATTAGAAAACGGGCTGAAAAGGAAGAAGACAGAGAAATATGCACTACTATATGACTCACTAAACCCTGATCGGACCTCTTTAAGTCCAAATATTAGGTGCTTGAATTCATAAAATAAGTAAATCTGGAAAATTGGGGTATTAAACTACTTTACCAAACACAGCCTGTTTTGTTTACTTCCATTAAAACATTTATTTTTATCCTGCAATTAAAGAAATGGTTTCATATTTTTCTTGCTGAGGCTTGGCTGAGAAGATCAATACCAAACCAAAGCGTAAAAACAACAACTTGTTGCTTTATAGACGGATCATGTGCCAGACTATTTCTTGGCCGGTGGCGGTGACTTCTCAGACTTTGCCGGCTGCTTGAAACCTCATGGTGATGACAGGAAGAAGCCACTGCACTTGGCAAACAAATAATCTGGCACATAAGCTACTATAAAAATCACACACTTCATCAGAAGTTCTTGGAATAGCATCTCACCTGCAGCATCTTCCTCCTGATTCAGTGTCACCCGGATGTTCTTCACCAGCAGCTTCCAGTCATGTGCGCGAGGGGGTTTAGGGGGTGAAACCACTTTGTTTCTGGCGTCCTATTAGAGAAATCATGAGTAGAAAGTAATGTATCATTAATCTGTAAAAGTGTCACAATAAAGAACATTTATAGGGAATAAAACTGTATTTTAAGGTGCGGTGTATTGGTAATACTCTGTGAGAGGACAATATAATAATAATTTACATGGGAGATAAAGACTCTGCTGACTGAGTGTACTCCTGTCCATGATTTGCATAGGATTCTCATTGACCGTGGAGAATTTGCATTAGAAGTTGGCAGTGAAAAAAGAAAATCACGAAACGTCTAAACATATCAGTGTTTCTGATAACTTTACAGATTTAGAGCAGATCTGTCAATACTGATAATTAGACGCCCCGGTTGGACGTGTTGGGTGGCTGAGATTATCTAAGTATTGATGGGCTCACAGACTTAACTGTTGGCCCTTTAAGACTGATCTGCTCGAGCATTTTAAACCTTTAAAAATCACATTTAGGTGTCAGTGTGTTTTTATTCCTGACTACAGGATTGATCACGCGCAGGGCTTTCACTTCAAGAATTCTGACTAACTAAAATGTGGATATGTGACACTTGATCATGTGACAAACACATGATATGACATCATGTGTTGCTAGGCAAAGAGTGCATCAGTGAAAACCTTTGGTAAGTTCCAGTTAGGCGTGTCGTGACCAGAGCAGGGAGTACAAGCTGCCAACACAACACTGACATGTCCTCACCTTTTAAGTTAATACATCAAACATGGTAGCAAACATTTGCTCATGTACAACATAAGCTAGCTTTTATCCCGGTGAATGTCAGGCCAATATTGACTCTCTTTTAGCTCTGTGTTTGGTCTTCAACAACCCCTGAGGAAGCTCCTGTCTGGCTCTTTTGCTGCTTCACTATGTCCACCAGCTAGTTGCCAACTGTGTCAGTGTGATGGTTGGTGCTGAGCTATAGCCAGAAAAACAACACTATGAGCTGTGAGCTGCAGATCCCACATATATAATTCTCTGTAGGTTGATTACTACGTTGTTAAAATAGTCGCTTTAAAGTCTGTTTGCAGCATCGTGCAGACAATGAGCTGGCACAACAGACTTGTGATGATGCCTGTTGTGTGGCTGTTGTTAAGAGGCGCACTCACCTTGACCTCTGAGGCCTGAGCAGGCCTGCAGCTCAGCAAAGCGGAGGAGCGCGTCGCACATAGCAGCCGCCTCAGCTGCTCCTTTATGGCTGTTACACTTGAAGTGTAGGGATTGTTCTGACAGACACATCACACACATATTAAAATCATATTAAATGTATGACTTGTTAATTAAAAACATGTTTCCCTCTGCAGTGTAGAAGGACGCTTACTGAGGCATCAGTTTTGGGTTACAGTGATATTTTTCACATGCACGCTTCAGCTGCGACTCTGAATGCCGCTTATAACTCTGCACAGAGATTTATCACTCGTAATAATTCTAATGCTGACCTTTATGTTAAGGTTGGGTGGCCCTCTTGCTCTCTGTAACGCTTGACACACACAGTGTTGTACTCTTTAACCCCTTTTACTTTATTGCTGTCTTTAAATGTAGCGCCTCGTCGAACACGCTCAAAAAGAACTGGACTGCGATGGAGGCGCAGCCGTTTTTACTGACCTAATTGTGCACGTGCGACCTTTAATAACATGCACGTCTGAAGCTTAGCTCGTTTCCATCCTTAGGGCAATGCAAATTTTATGTCTCGTCTTTATTTTACTGCTTCTTCTTGTTTTAGTTGATTAATTTGAAATAAATGTTAATTGTTCTACTTCAAAGACTTATTTTACTAATTGGCTTTTATTTTATCGTCATTTAAGCTCCTCATTTGAGTTTCTTGGTAGCTAGGATCTTCAGTTTGTTTATTTTCTTTGTTGTATGTAGTTCCAAGTGAAAATAAAACAGATTATCTCTGACTCGTCGACAATTGATTTCTTTTTGTTTTGTCACAGTGAAACATTTCTCCCTGTGTCAGTGTGTCAGCACTTATACAGACAGCTGTTTACTGCCTAAAATTACCTGGTTGTGCGTGGGTGTCACCTGCAGCTCTCCTGTCTCCAGGTGAGACACTCCCCAGCTCACCTTGACCATGTCTTCAGCTTCTTGCATGTGCAGATCGAGCTGAAGGACACAGAGGAAGAGAAACTCAGACTCAAGGTTGCCTTATGATGTCATACTCCACTTATAGTACATCTATGGTAATAGTTAAATGCAGATTCTTGGAATGTGAACACACAGAGTTTCAGGGTGGTGTTTAAATGAAGTTCATTAGGATTGTATTATTATTGTGGCTGCAAAATGTTCTGAAACTCACAAAACATTAGATGTAATGCATCCCACTGAATTCCTGTTCCTTTGTTGACTCGCTTCAATGGCAGCTAGCGATGTTAGCTCACCAAAGCTGAGGACACTTCGTCACATCTTGACTTCATTATTCTGTAAAATCTATTCCAAACTGAAATCTGTGGACGAGGTTGCAATTAGCACGAGGAAATTGGTGTTTTTGGGCGATCGTGATCCGGTGCGGTCAGCACCACACACTCAACAACAGCAAACATAAACAATGGCTTCCTAGTCAAGCCTCACAAACAGGAAAAGGGGTTAAGTGGATAAGGCCGGTGTGGTGTACATCAACAGCTCAGCTGAGGGAGAAAGTGAAAGAAAAAGAGAGAGAAAGAGAAAACAGACTGGGCCATCCTGTTCCAGCATGCCTGGATTCCAGTGTAAGACTGAACAGCCGCCTCTGTGGTGCCAAACAAAGGCCTCATCAGATAGCAATGAGGGACGCTTAGATGGATCCAGAAGAACAATATCACAGGCTGCGCTGACCCGGATCAGTTCATACAAACTGGAAGGCTGTGTTAGCATAATAATAATAAAACTACACCCGCGTGAGCTGAAGGACACGAGCGTTTGCCAAGAGGTAACTTATTAAAAACGGTGTCATGGTTCACATCACCTGCCTGCCGGCCTGCTGTGAAGTCATACAACCACTGTAAATGAGGTGTTTACATTTCAAAAGATGAATTGGGATGTCACATGCGTGTCCCACATCACATGCCACACAGCATGTGGTGCAGTGGGCGGTCCACTCATCAGCACACCACGGCGCGCTCACTGGGTGTATCATTGTGTCCATATACTGTAAACTCCCAGCGCTTCTATTCCGCATATCCCAGCGCTCATAACGTGAGCAGCCGGGATGGTTCTAGCACGGACGGACGGAGACGTTTGAAAAGGCTTTCTGACTTTTTCCAGGCTAAGCCGAAAACAATCGGCGTGGAAAGGAGACAAGAGGCTTCCTTTATGTCGCTGCGACAACAAGTGATCCACAACCAAAACACAACAGCGCTGACTCTAATCCTGACTTGAGCTTTCGAGTCTCTCGCTCAGGTTGTATATTTATGGCACAACGAGCTCAGGAAAGGTGACAAGCACCTTATTGGTTTAAAAATAGCCTTAATACAATTGGGTCAGCTTGTATCCATACATTGGTGAAGATTTAACCCATGAACAGGATGATAGCTTACCACACCTTAATATCCCCACACATCACCTTTGACCGCTGCTCCCGAGTGGGACGCCTCTGACTCAACACATTTCCTAAGAAAGTAAACTATGTCGACCCAGAGGAGTATTTCACTGAAAAATGAATCACGTTTTGCCTGGATAAATAGACACCGTACACTGCTGTACTTTCCAGGTAACAAGAAGCCATTAGTCATGTGTGGGCTGACGTCAGAGCTACATCAACCCCGAGTAAGCCTCAGACAAATGTGAATGTAGACAAAGTGCAGCCAGTCTTACTGGAAATGGGCCTAACAATGATTTTAATGAGCTCTTTGGGATGTTTGCCAAGCACGGAAAGATATCCCAACAATTTAATCCAAGACTCCAACCAGTGGTGAGCCAACGCTGGGCAGCACATCATGTTCAATAAAATCTCCCATCAAACTAAACCGCCATGAGGATGTAACTCTGTTTTCAGATGCCTCAGTGTTCAAGGGATACTCACAGAAGAACAATTGAGTGCTGTTATTACTGTCGTGAAACTCAAGACCTTAATAGATGCCCTATAGAGTAGTTTACCTGTAGCTCCAGTGGAGCTATGCAGACAGTGTATTTACGAGGCTCTGCTGTAACCATGGCTGTCGACGCTGCGCTGACGGAGAACTGAAGCTTCTCCCCGACCACGCTGCAGGAAGCGGACTGTTTGGAAGACAGGGTGAGGTATTAATGTGAGATAAATCTACGGAGAATGTAGAAACTAAAGCAACTCACATGTAAATACACCAAGCAACTCAAATGTACGGTTGTGTATGTCCACATGTGAAGGAACCTGGGAGATACACTGATACTAGTGTGTGTAGAGTCGTACACAAGAAACACTTGGCACAAAGACAATGGAATAAAACAAGTGCGATGTGTTTACAACACTGACTTTGGCTCCGACTGACCCAAAAGTTTGCCTCGGGAGAGGTTAGTACTGAACTGTGAAAAAGGAAGAACATCTGTGCAAACTTCTTAAGGCATTATCAGCAGATTCAATCATCTGTGAGCGCAATAAATCACCTCCACTGCGTCGGTATGCATTTGTAAGTTACAGCACAGTGGTTAAAGTGTCCTCTTACTTGCAGCACATTTATTCACTGTGTTCACTGTGATCTCGGTGGAGGATGAGCGTGTTTGTGTCTAGCTGAGGGGAAACCTTAACATAAACATAGGTGCTGCTGCATTCCTGTCTGCCTGCTCCTCCTCAGTGAGCTTGACAGCTTTGTAAGCTCCTTAAAGTGCGCGCACACACACACACACACATATATGTATGTAGAGATAGAGAGAGAGAGAGAGAGAGTTAAAATAAGCCTCTGCGTTCAACAACAGAACACCTGGTATTTTGGCCCATATCGTGACGATCACAAAGAAAGGGCTGTGTTTGCATTGGTAGCGCTGCAAAGCCGACCAGTCCGGCGGGCACAGCGAGAAATTTGTCCCTGTTTGACCTCTCTCTCTCTCAAAAAAAAAAAGCCCTCCTGTGGCAGTTTGTTTTACACACAGTCTGCAGCAGGTTGACACATAATCTGTGTGACTGCTAAAAAGAGCATCCTGCAAATGTTTCTTGACCCTTTTTCCAAGTAGAAGTCATCACTCATCGTGTTCTTTGATTTGGCAAAGAGCATGTGGACACCTGAAAAAAAATGCTAAGTGGATTAATTTGCTAAATCTAAATTAATGGGGGGGGAAACGTCTGTGCCAAAGTTGGTGAGGCGATGAGTCAGAGCTTGTCTACTGCAGGCTAAAATGCAGCACTGGTCGAAGAGTAGCTTCCTCTGCTTCCTCTATTGAAGAAGGGGAGATTGATGTGAGCGATGGCCTTTTGTCAATAAAGCACATAAATAAGGAAATTAGAAATCTATAAGTGTCTTCCGCTATAACCCAGATGAATGCTGAAGCTGCCACGGAGAGCTAAATATCTTATTTTTCAGAGATTGGGTGGAGGAGGATGACGATACGGAACACAGGCACTCAAGAACAGATCTGTGATCTTTATATCTCCCAGAGAATTAGGCTCATTGATCGCTGGTAAGACGCAACAACAAAATATGTTGCAAAAGTGAAAATTCAAAGAATATGCTGGTAGATTTGCTTCACCTAAAAGCCAAAAAACAACATTAATTTAGTGAGTGGCTGATAAAATTTGAACATTTGGTTGATTTTGTACCCTGGGATGAAGGAAAATCCCTTCAACTGTGGCTCAGTGGTCAGTGTACCTTGTTTCTGGCAGACTTCTGAAAGCTGGACACTTGGCTGACGGTGAGCTCTGATGCCTCAAGATCATCCTCTTCAAATGTCAACAGAACAGGACCCTGATGGAGGAGGAAGGAGACAAGAAAACATTAAAAACAAGAGCAAACACAACTCACAGAGCAGGAAAGTGATGTAGCTGCCAATAAATGAGCAATGATCCCGGCACACGGGGAATGTCAGTGTATATGTTTGGACTTGATAAATCTGAGGAACAGGGAATTAATGGTTTAGAGGTGCGCTGCTGAGTGTTCATTAAAGGGAAGTCAAAGAAGCGTGACACTGTTGTTGCTGTCAGAAATGTGTCAGATGTCAAAGGATGGAGTAAGACAGATGAGATTTGCTCCAGTCACATCCTATGATAAGGTGCGCTTCCTTTTATTGGAGTCACCTGCCTGCCACAGTGCAGAGCAGAGTGGTGGCTCGTTTGGTCATGAGACTACTTACCCCACGCTTCCTTGATTCGTCATTCAAAGCCCTGCACCAAGCTCCTCTCCACTGACTTTTCCAGCTTTTCAGTGACAGCGCCCATCCCAGCAGAGAGGCGGCTTCCTCCCTCTCCTTCGCCGCATTGTCCTCTGCTGCTGCTGCTCTCTGTCTGCTTCCTACGTCGCTTTGCTGGAAATACTGTACGAAATACAGTACGAGGGTGACAAGGGACGCGAAGAAAAGTGTGACCATGCATAGCCACTGCGGATCCTCCAAACCGAAATATGAATCTGAACTTTCAAAGTCGGACATTCTTTGGGGAGGGGGAAACACAACGAATGATCACAGCTTAGCACACCTGCTCTGAGAGATTTCCTGGCAACCTCATACTCATATACGTGTTTGGCTAAGGAACGGCGAAATCAATGAAAGCAGTCTCCCAAAGCTGATAACAGCAGAGATAGCAACCCCCTAAACAAATTATGCTTATGGTTATCCATGTTGCAGCACTCCATAGCAGCTTTTAAAAGCAACACAGAGGTACCCAACCGGTTATAAAGACATAAATCATTGTCAAATAGCTAAAGGTTTTCAAATAAACCTGCAGAAAAGCGTCCCTGTCCCTCTCCTCTTCTCTTCTCTCTCATTGAGTTAGCTCAGTTAGCTAATCTTTGCTTCGGTTTCGCTTAACTAGCTCCTCTTCATTAGCTACGCAGCCGCCAAACTTTCACCAAATAAAGGGTTATTTCCGAAATCAACGGTTAAGCTCCACCACACGATATCCAGATACTGAATAAGAGTCCCGGGAAAACATCCTGGGAAGACAGCAGAGTGTAGTCCTTTGCCTCTCTGGACTCGGTTCTGACTGTACAAAGTTACCGACCGGGAGACGGCTATGTGGCACGGACTGTAAGTACCAGAATGCACCGCGGCGACGTTTGTTTGGTGTGTTGTTTGGCGTTCGTACTAAAAAAAAATAAAAAAATATTTCTCTTATTTCGTATTTCTCAACTGAGGCGACATTGTGGTTTAAATTACATATATATCAATTATAAATTTGGTTTTAATATAAAATAAATTAAGTGACGTGAATTGGGTGTTTTGGGTTAAAAAGCGACCGTGTTAACTGGCGACCCTCAGTCGAATACGTTGTGGTTGAAAACAAGAAGAAACATAGCCGTCCTGGTGAATGCCTCTTTGTTTGGTTGTTATTAACGTTACAGTGTCAAAAACAGACCGTTGGCGTCTTGTTTGACAACTATGTACACCCTCGGTTGTTTCAACGGCCGTCTACGACACCCACAGATGGGCGCCAGTTAACAGGGTCACTCGTTAAACCGTAACACCAGATTTTTAAAAACACGTAGGGACTCTGTGTTGTGTCCTCCGCGGCGTGCCGTACTAAGTCTTGTTGTCATCGCCATCACATCTTCCTGTCCCGTTTGTAGCAAACAGCTAGCCTGGCTAGCTTTTGTAACAATGTCCCTGTGCTCACTCCGTATAAATATCACTCATAGGTAAGCTAGACTCTTCTAAAAATACGTATTTAGTATTTAAATATACTTTAATACACGGTGTGGGCTCGGCTCCGCCCAGCTGAGGAGGTAAACAAACGCTGTCTTCGTCACCTAAACGTGATTGAGCAGATACAGCAACGTTACCCGTCGTCACCTTACTCGAGTTGTCGCTTGTAAATGGAAATATTCATTTTTATTTCACAATGAATTGCCGCTCGGAGGTTCTCGAAGTGACAGTGGAGGCGAGGCAGGTGGAAGAAGCTATGCTCGCTTTGCTGCACACCATTTTACTGCATCGCAGCACCGGGAAGTTTCACTACAAAAAGGAGGGCACCTACTCCATTGGCACAGTTGGCACACTTGACATCGACTGCGACTTCATCGATTTCTCCTTTGTCCGAGTGTCCTCGGAGGAGCTGGACAGAGTCATCCGGAAAGCTGTGTCTGAATTCAAGGTAATTGGTGGTTCCAGCATGTGATTGTTGACTGTCACACAGGCAAGGCCTATAATTTAATCATGTTTTTGGTTACAGGATGCTTTGAGCAACTCTGGCAGTGATGGCATGGGGCAGATCTCCCTGGAGTTTTACCAGAAGAAGAAGTCCCGCTGGCCCTTCTCTGACGAGTGCATCCCGTGGGAAGTGTGGAGCATCAAGGTCAACGTTGTCAACCTCGCCAACGAGCAGGAGAGACAGATCTGCAGGGAGAAAGTGGGCGAGAAGCTCGGCGAGAAGGTGATCAACGTCGTCGAGGTCATAAACCGCCACGAGTACCTGCCAAAGATGCCCACCCAGTCTGAAGTGGACAACGTGTTTGACACCAGTCTCAAAGACGTCCAGCCGTACCTTTATAAGATCACATTCCAGATCACTGACTCTCTTGGCACCTCTGTAAGCACAACGATGAGACGGCTGATTAAAGACACCCTGGCACTGTGAGGACGTTCCAAGACAGAGAGGGGAAAGATCTGGACGATATCTATAGTTATGCCTGACAACTAAAATCAAGTGTAAACACCCGATTGATCACATTTCTGATGTCTCTGTCGTGGTTCGGGTGTTGCATGTACCTTAAGATTCTTGGTTATGTAATGTCTATTTTAAAGATATGTTTGGTTTGCAAGCTTTTCAAATTGTCTTCACCTCTCACCATCTAGAAATGAAACTTTTAACACGGTAGCAAGTGACATTATATGTCAGTTAAATTCTTTAAAAAGTTGTATTGCTGATGTCAAAATCTGTAAATTATTGTAAATCTTTGATAATAAATAGTATTCATTGCAAGTGATTTGTAATTATATTAAGAAGATTGGTTCTATGAACGTATCCTAGCAAATACAAACTCACAAAACTGGATCGACATAAAATCTTTAATGCAGAAACTATGACTGAGTTTGGGAACAGATTTCCTCATCTATGTGAAAACTTCCTCTCTGCGCACACATTTTCACGGAGAGCGTGACCTTACACGTGGACAGGACAGGATTTCCACTTGGCCATTTTTCCAAAAATTAAAGCAAACACTCCTGAGTTTCCAGTCAGAAAGTGTCACGGCGGCCCGCAGCTTGAAAAACATCCCTCCGGTTCGGGGTCGTCTGCCAACAGGATGACAAGCGTGTCCGTTTTCACATACTTTAGTTCCTCAGGTAGATTCATCAGCAAGCTTCTATTTGCCTCAGAAGTCACATTGATGAAACTGACAACTGGCTGTTAATTATCTGTAGTTTACGAATGTGTCAAGGGAATATGCATATTATAGTTAAGTTATAGTTATAGAAAACCTAATCATTGTAGTAGGTGAGGGATTATAGATTTGGGAATGTGTGTATCACTAAATCCAAGGCCCCGTACGTTTCCTTTCATGTAAATAGTGCACATGGGCCCTGTTATATCAGATTTGAAGTAGCGAGGCAGTATGCCAAAGTCGAAATAGTATTTTGAGTTTGGTTTAAGTAACAGTGTATCGGGGTAAAGGGTAAATTCAGAGCTCTGATGTGTCGGTTTCAAATCAGAAAACAGTGTCTTCGCACCTTAAAAATCTAATTCAAGGTCATTCCAGGCCCAGTTCTCTCAAATTTCAAGAACCCAACATGGGATAGTTTGAGACACAGAGCAAGGTTAATTGCTGTTATGACACAGAACTAACAGACAGTGGAACATAGCTTTTTATTAGCTAACATTAAGTAAATAAAATATTGGAAAAGACTTCTCTATTCTTGCACAAAATACGGAGGTTCAGGGCAGCACAGCGGTTAGCACTGTCGCCTCACAGTAAGAAGGTTTGAACCTTTGCCAGGTCTCCCTGTGTCTGTGTGGGTTCTCTCTGGGTACTCCAAAGACATGCAGTTAATATATTCATTGGTAACTCTATATTGCCCTATATAGGTGTGAATGTGAGTGTCTGTCTCTATGGTGGTGCCCCACCTCTTGCCCAATGCCAGCTGGGATAGGCTCCAGTCCCCCCAGATGTATGAATTAAAGCATTTTCAATGACTTGTGTCTATTTCCCCTTGATTTTCTCCTCAAACACAAACTTTCAAGGATCTCAAGGACCCGTGGGAACCATGAGAAAGTTAAACAGTGAATGTGAATGTATAGAAGTTTAGATTTAGATTTAAATTAGCCACGGGGCTGTGTAGAGTTGAAGCCAAATAATTCAAATAGCACAAACTGTTATATATATATACTCCATTGTTACTCTTTATTACAGAAATGAAGCACAAAAACTGTAGAAAAACCTAAACACAAAACAGCTGCAAGTCTCCAAAAAGCAACAATAATGCAACCAATGCTGATACAAATATTCATTATTGCAGTGAGAGCACAGGAATACTAAAAAGATAAAACTTTTGTTTACTAACAAAATTGGTACAAAATCGAGGATACAAACACTTCCATATACACAGTTCTAATCATCTCTGTGAAACTTTCAGAAAGCTTTTTGTCACGAGAAATTAAGAGCACTATTATCAATACAGAATTTCTCCAAAGAACTTAACATCACAATGCAGCTCGCGTTGCTCATTGAGTGGAAAACAAATTCCCATAGCTTGTGTGGAGCACTCTTTGAATGCAACATCTCCCAAATAGTAACAATCATAATAATTTATGACAAAGTTCTAATCCATCAAACCAAACCAGAAGTATTTACTCGTACAAGAATACAATTGTGAAACAACTGGAATACAATCAAAACACAGTCTTTAATAATAAATCTTTAGGAAGCAGGAACACTCGCTCACCGCTCAAGAGGAGAAAAGATTTGCTTTCTCATGCCTCCCTCTTCTTGACGTTTACCACATTGAAAAGCCTGAGTCGTAAGTCATCTGAAACTCTGTTGTGCTTTGTGTAAAACAATAATCGACAAAATATTTTTTTTCAAGTTGCATAAGGCCATAAAAGCATCGTAAAGCTTGGTAAATTACCAAATGTGTTTAACTGCGAAGATCTATCAGTATATGAGGATTTGGATAACACTGGTGTTGCACTGGGGGTGGTGGACATTACGACAATGTCTAAACATACACAAATTGATATTAGAATTTATAATCAGGTTTATTATTGGGTGGAACCATAAAATGCATTACTGTACTGCAGTGTGCTGTAAATATTTCAGATTGATTTCTAGCAGGTGATTTAATGAGCCAAACACTTGACGATGTGTTCTAGTATTCAGGATACTAACAAATTAACCCAGTTCACTTCAAATCTTGCACCTTTAACAAGAGTTTTTTTTTTTTTTTTTGAGCAACACGTAGAATCTTTATAGTCCGTACTCTCTCGGATCTTATGACTGATGATTGCACTGCCTCATTCATTTGTATCACATGAAAACGACGCACCAGGTTAGTAATCAGGAGGAGGAAATTAGATGTACTGAATGAAGACTGTAGGCGGTTAATCAAGGCTGCATACTGCAAACTGCAACGCCTAAAACAACAGGTATCTGAGGTGTGTTTGATGTACAGTGTCTGATATAACTGAATTATACTGAGGGTCTCATTCGATCAGCACATTAAAAAAAAAAAAAAAACACAAAGGCAACGAGAAACTGAAATATGAGAGAACAGAAGAATGCTAAGCATAAAGAAATTATTTATCATTTTTACTTTTACAGCCCAAAACCTCCAAGCAACCATTTTGTACTATGTCCCCCTTATAACAGAATCCAACTGTTAAACAAAGTGCATATTGAATACATTGTTGAGGCCACCAATATTATCTTAAGGGTTGTCACTCACATCAAGAGATAGATCTGATACAAAAGCAAAGCACTACTCTTTAATTCGACTGCAGCCTCCGGAAATTTAAAGCACTTTTTTTTTTTTTTTTTCCACACTGAGAAAACAATGTACATAGTTGTACTCCTCTTTTTTTCACCGTAACTGTTAAAAGTCAAACGTGGAATATCTGAAGTGATGAGAGGCGCAACTCTGTACCTTGTTTTCTCGAAACACCTAGATAGATAAATACAAGTAGACAACTAAAAGAGGCCTAAAATAGATAAATGCTTATAGCTCGTTTTGAAAAGAAAAATAAACCATTTATAATCATCTCATCTCACAGAGGAATCTAGCACTTGATTGCACATTCACGTTTACACCTCTAATGAACATGGCCACTTTAATATATGACATTGGAGGCAAGCGAATAAGCTATACATTCAAAGTCTTCCTTTTGTAGGCTGAGGTGTGTTCATTCTAACATTAAGTATTGTCTCTCATGAGAAATGCACTGCTATGACCTGTCTGGTGCTTATATGTGGCTATGACTCTGCTCGTGGCTCCAGAGACTGAAGGCCGTCTTGAAGGTCCTGTGACAGAGTTTACACATGTACTGCCTCTTAAACGTCAGGGCAGAGAGAGACGGTGCATGGTAAAAGAGTGTGTCTGATTCCTGAGGACCACCTGGATTCTCCATGCTGTTGGACCTTGAGAGAGGGCTGTGGCTGCTGGATTGACGCTCAAGTTCAGGCCTCTTCGTCTTGCTTACCGACGAGCTACAGGGCTCTGGGCTGCTGGACTCCTCCGCCATTGCTGCAGCGACCGGTGCCGCCTGGGTGGATTTGAGCACAGAGGCCTGCGGGGAGGGACGTTCGGAGCTTTGAGGGGTCGTGGGAGGTGATGGAGACAGAGGCGAGGGCTGTCTGTCGATCTCTTTGGCTCCAGGTTCGCCAGCAGTCGACATGTGGGACTGGAAATGGCTCCAAAGGCGGAAGTTGGTCCTGAAGGCTTTGTTGCAGATGTGACAGATGAACGGTTTGATGTGGCATAGCAGCTCCTGGTGTCGTTCCAGGTCTTTGCGAGAGCTGAAAAGATTTCCACATTTCTCGCATGGCCACACACCGGGTTCCTCAAGCCCAGCTTTGGCACTCTCTGCGTTTTCCATCTCACTCACAGCCTCCTCTAACGGCTCCTCCTTCACTACCAGCTTGCCATGGTGGCCCATGCTCAGGTCCTCAGGCACATAGGATGAGGAGTCTTCTGAATCATACATGGGTGGACCTGAGGAGTCGCTGTAACTTATGTTCTCCCTTGAGATCCCAGTTGGTAGATGCTCATCGCTGTAATGCTCCTCTCTGAGCATTTCAGACGCCTCGTCGTTGTTCTCTTGATGCTTCAGGTGAATCTGGTCTTTAACAGTCATCATGTTTTGGTTGTGGACCTCCACCTGGTGGCGCCATATGCTGAAGGAGGACTTGAATGTCCGCATGCATTCCAGGCACGTCAGTTTCTTGTACTTACAATGTGCCTCGTGGTCCTTCTTGACCGTTGGACTTGAGAAGCGGAG
This sequence comes from Miichthys miiuy, assembly GCA_036365135.1. Classification (NCBI taxonomy): domain Eukaryota; kingdom Metazoa; phylum Chordata; class Actinopteri; family Sciaenidae; genus Miichthys; species Miichthys miiuy. The sequence goes on from CM071616.1 coordinate 22,442,878, forward strand.
CCCGCAGTAGGGGCATACGGTTGCATGTCGGCAGCCTCTCTCGTGGTCGCCCTGTTCAAAGAGTGAAGACAGCTTCATGTTACAAAGTCTACATGAGTAAACACCAGTGTCCGTGTCCTTCTGTTGAATGATCTCATCCTGTTCCTGGTAGAGGATGCTCTCGTTGGCTGTCTCCTGGTCAGCTTTTTCAGCAGGATGTGTCCTTAAATGCTGTCTGTACTGGGACTGGAACACAAATACCTTCCCACAGTAAGGACATATGAAGCTGGGCCTTTGTCTCTTTTTGGTGAGCGCAGGAGACTGCAAACCCTGCTTGTTCCTCTTTAACTTCCAAAGCAAAGCTTTCTTTATTTCCCTCTCTCGCACAATATCTATCAGCTTCTTTTGAAACTTCTCATCCAGCACGGAGGAGCTGGAGGACGAGGCTGGGTTTTGTACTACACCATGCTGAGTTTGGCAATGAGTCCACACTTTGAAGTTGGTATGGAAGCGCTTGTGGCAGATGTCACAAGCATACGGCTTTTCCGGGTTGTGATACATATTCACATGGCGATGCAGTCCAGCACTGGACCTAAAAACCTTTAAACAGTTCCAGCATTTGAAAATCTTGTTCTGGGGCGGCTCCCCACTGTTCTCATTAGAGTCGTTGCTGGCACTCGGAGGTACAGTTTTGGACATGTTCTCATCAAGCGAGAGTGTATGCTCTTTAAATATTTTACTCTTCTTGAATGGGTACCTCCTGTTGTCTGGCCTGTCCTTTCTTTTCCCAAAAGAATTAAAGTCTGGCCTGGAAACTTGGTCATAATTTGTCTGCAAGTCTTTAAGATTGACCGGCAACGCATCTCCAACCGTGATTCGAATAATGTCCATGGGGTCAGCGAGCGGACTGCTAGGCTCATCTTTCACGCTGACCTCTCTTTCTACCTGAGTTTCTTCATCATACCTGCTGAGGTACTTTGACCTGAGAACCAGGGGAGATGTTCTTTTTGAATTGCCATTGTGAGCAGATGATTCTGGTCCACATGATTTTGATGCCATTTTAACAACCGACTGTTCACGATTCTGCAGCTCTTTGAGCTCCAGTGTCGGTGAGAAGACTGGAACCGGGCTGTCCATGGACAATGATCTACGGAGTAGGCTTTTTATGAGCGGCCCACTCCTGTCAATGGTCTGTCTCGGCTCACTGGCCTGACCCTGAGAGGGCACTTTGGTGTGATAGTGGGGCTCCTGCTCCTCGTTCTCCTCTTTCGTGTCCTGATCAGTGCCAGACTGCAGCCTGATGTGCTGCACTTCAGCATCACTGAAAGACACCGATGACGTCAGCTGGGGCCTAACAGATGTGATGTGTGACGAATTCCCTTTTAATATGGAGGTGTAAGGATAGGTGGACTTCCTTTCATCAGCCTCGCTCTCTTCAGATGGTTTCCTGCTGATGGATTCAGAGTTTCTGGCTGATTCATAGGAGTTGTGTTCTGATGGATGCTGAGCTGACTCTCGAGTAGAGTGTGGAGATGATGGCCTCTCTGATGTTTTTCTCTGGTAATTGGAGCGAGAAGGATGGGTTGTGTCATTCCGGACCCGACACACAATGACGCTCCTTGTCTGGACATCGTTCTCCTCTCCTTCTGAGAATGAAAGCCTTTTTCTAGACACGCAGTAGGACGCGTGTGGTCTTGTTGACACAATGTTGGTAAGGAAAGGGATTCCAAGGCTGTAGCCCAGCTCTTGAATGGCCGCCAGGCTGCCTTTGTCAACAAAAAGTGAGGAGGAGTAGATGTAATTCAGAACTATTTCGAAGGCGTCAGGCTCGCAGAAGTCCAGGTTTACAACTTTGAGTGACTCTGCATCCATCCGTGTGAAGAGGGTCTGGAAATACTCACTGCTGGCAGCCAGAACACTCTTATGTGCCTGATACCTCTGGTCCGCCACAACCAGGACAACATCACACATCTGGCCCCGCAGGCGCTGCTCATTCAGAAGCCCTAACACTGAGAGGGCATGGGAGGGGTTGCTGTAATGCACTAGGCTCTCCATGGCTGAAAGACAAGAGGGTTACATTTTAATGCAGGAATATAAATACAAAGGGTCAAGAGTGCACAAAATTAGTTAGTCACAGAGAGCAGACACATGAGTATATAATAAAAATCCACCACAAGATAAAAAGATGAGCAATAATTTGTCTTTTTAACTATAACTTTGTATAACTTACAAGATATAAGCTGCTACCTGATGGTAAATACTAGAGGCAACTAGAAATTTACTGGAATTTGGATTGATTTCTTTATATCTGATCACTTCAATTTAGACATTATTTGGCATTTGATTATTTTAATTATTGATTACTGATTGTTAATGATTTTCATAATTAATAATTTAGTTGTTTTGTCCATAAAATGTCAGAAAATGTTGATCACTGTTTCCCAAAGCTCAGGGTGATGTCCTCAAATGTCCTGCTTTGTCCACAACCCAAAAGGACAAATGATGCAAGAAAAAAACAGCTGAAATCATAAAATTTTGTAAAAAAACAAAACAAAACAAACAAACATTTTTTTAAAATTACTCATAACAATTATTTGCTTATTTAAAAGAGTTGCCTAATTAACTAATTTAACAACTTATTGATTACTCGACTAATCGCTGCAGCTCTAATGTGGAAACAAATAATTGTTTAAAGGCACATTAATGATAATTTAAGGTATAATTACTGCGACTCAGAGCTGCAACATTTAGTCGATTAATAAAGTTCCCGCTTATGATTTATGAGGATTTTTCTGCTTTCTATTATTGTAAAGTAAATATTTATTTGAGTACTGGACTGTTTGTCAGACAAATATATATATATATATATATATATATATATATTATATTTATTTTAGACCAAAGGATTAATTGATCGAATAAATGATTGGCAGATTAAATAATAACTGACATAATGGCTGGCTGCAGGTTAATCTTTGAAAGTTAATCCCTTCAGTTTACAAAAACACGACGCACACTAACACAGAAGGCCATCCTGTACACAGCAAGTTTATGAACATTACATCATGTAAAGAAATGCAGCTCTGTGAAGTCACCCTCACTGACACACACTGCTGCAGGAAGTCTCTAAAGCTTGCCTTTAAAATAAAGGCCTTTCACCACAGAATGTTTGCACTGGGCTGAGGTGGACCATTAAAGATCATCTCCACCTGAATCATAAAAAACATTTTATATGGGTTATGAAATAAAACATTAACCTTCAAAGAAAAAGGGCAGAGATGGTATTTCATGTCACATATTTGTCTTTTCACGCTGCATACAACCTCAACCAACAAGTTAGGCCTGTATGTGGGCTGAAAGGCAAAGAAAGAAAAGTTTGCAAACGCACACGGATCGCTGCTGATCACATGATAATAACTAAAGGTAACTCACTGTTGTCATATTGAGTATTATTCTCTTATATTTTTCATCTCTTAATATTTTATTTATTGTCTTTTTTTATTTCTTTTTATCCTGATACTCTTAGACCTACATTTTTAATGTCAGCGTTTCCCTTTTTATGCCCCCATGTTACTGCTATTCTTTTGTTCTTTTATTTCACATCATAATCTAGACCATCAATGAATAGCTGTTTTTTTTTTAATTCTATTTTTTATTATTCTACCTGTTTCTTTATGTTTTTACTTTTCTTCATCTAAACTTGTGTGGCCTTCTTTTGGCTCCACTGCTCTGTAAAGAACTTTGTAAATTCTGTTTTCTTTTTTTAAGGTGCTATATAAATAAAGTTGTTATTCTTGTTGTTATTATTATTGTTGTTGTTGTTGTTGTTGTTATTGTTATTGTTATTATTATTATTATTATTATTATTATTATTATTATATGTACACATGTAAACCACACACGTCTGGCACATAGCAATTGTGCAAAAAAAAAGGTATTACAGGTATATTGCATTGGCGTTACCTTTTCTAAATTCAAGAACAATTGCATCATCTTTATATGTTCTACAGCATAACTTAACTGTGTATAGTTTTTATATCTTAAATTTCATAGCACAGGTTTAATTTCTTGGTACAGGTTTTATCTCTTAGCACATGTTTAATTTCTTTGCAGGTTTAATTTCTTTGCACAGTTTTAATCTCTTTGCACAGGTTTATATTCTTGCATATCTACCTACAATAACACAATGCTGCTTAGGGCATTTATTTTGAAAACCGGAAGTAAACATGTTCTTTATGTTGACGTTATTGACACTTGTTATAATGGGTTCAGGAGCAGAAGCTTCATTCATTCATCAAAAAAAAAAAAAAAACAACTACTAAGAACCGCTCTGTTGCCTCTTCGTTAAAACTTGTAGTGAACGTTAAGAGACTAACGGAGAACATCCAGCCGTGTGTTTGTTGTTGTCTTATGAGGAAGTCGAGCGAGCCTCTCGGCATTAGATCATCCATGAGACGTGGCTCAATTCTCTCATGACAGACAACTTCTCCAAACGAGACGCTGCTTTCAGTTCAGACATTAGTCACGCGTTTCTCTCTATTTTTATGTGTGTGTGTGTGTGTGTGGTTAAATGGCGAAAGAGACCAAGCTACAGCCGTCTCTGTTTAACATCACAATGGTGCTATCAGAGAGAGGCAGAGGGAGGAAAAGTTGAGCGCGTTTCAATGGACTCGACACGGTAAACACAGTCGGTGCAGGCGGGGAAGCTGTTGGACTGTGTGTGTGTGTATGGGGGGGCGCCAACGTTTATATACACCCCTCAGTGGAAGTGATGTTTTGTGGACCCCTCTCTAAAAAACGGTTCAACCCGGCCTGACATGTTCCTGGCTGCGAAACAGGTTGTAGCTGGTCACAGCAGCACAGTCCCCCTCTGTTTTTTTCGAGTTACGTCAGGGAGGAAAAGGAAAAAAAAAAAAAGCGTCTCCTTTAACAGCACTCTAACCAACTCTGTTCCCCCCCGCGCGCTTCCCGCTAACTGCCCCCCCAGCCGTTAAGTTCGGTAGTCTGTCCAACACTTACCCTGCCCCGTCGTCAAAACGGTGTTTCCTCCACACACACACACAGCCGAGCCGGGACTTTTATTCAGTGTTGTGTAGATTGCTGCGCGCTGGTCGTGATTCCATCCATCTTGAATTTGACGTCATCCCACACCAGAGATGAGGTCATCGCATAGAACGCTCGTCACGTGCGCCGCGCTCCCATTGGCCGGTCAAGTGGCAGGGAGGCGGGACCATCGAACAGACTTGACACTGAGGCTAATTTAAAGGGATAGGTCTTATTTTGTCATTTTAGCAGCTTCTGTTTTGTAATTAATTTTTAATTAAAGGTTGTTAACTGAAGTCCATACTCCATATTATAGTTGATAATGTACTTTAACACTGATATATTCTGTAGTATATAGCTTATATAGTGTGTAGTTCTGTATAGCTTAATGCTAAGTCACATGTTTTACAGTCAACTGGCCAGGGGTGGAGACTTTAGTGAAAAAAAAACATACATTTTCACTATGAGTGGATACATTTTAATTAGCCACGTCTTGAATTTATATATCCAGCATCTTTATTCTGTACACTAATGTTATTGTTGTTTTTAATTAAAGGTTGCTAATTCACACTCCATATTGTAATTGACAATGTACACACACACACACACACATATATATATACTGATGTTAAGTCACATGTTTTACAGTAAACTGGCCAGGGGTGGAGACTTTAGTGAAAAAACATGCATTTTCAGAATACACATTTTTAATAGGCATCTTTTGAATTTAGCTAATTAAAACATTGTCTTTATACGTATACAAGTAAAACAGTTACATTATTATCAATAAAATTATATTCAATAAAATTGCTGTTGTTTAAATCTAATCCATTCTTCCCATGTTCTGCTAAACACATCTTCTTTCACACTTACTTGACTTGACTTGACGCTGAGGCTAATTTAAAGGGATAAGTCTTTTTCAATTTCTGTTTTGTTTTTTTAATTTTAAGTAGGCTACAGCGAGTTTGTATTTCTATTTAGCTTAATGTTAAGTCACATATTTTACAGTAAACTGTCCAGGAGTGGAGACGTACCATAATATACATAATACAACCTGCTATATAAACCATATTTATTTCAGCATCCATTGACCAGCCTTCAAAATCACCATCTACAAAAGTTATTGTTGTTCATATATATATATATATATATATATATATATATATATATATATATATATATATATATATATATATATTTTTCACATTTATCCTAGCTTTGTATGTAAACGTATAACTGGAGTCAAATTCCTCATGTGTGTACACATACCTGGTCAATAAAACCAATTCTGATTGTGATTGTAGTGATTTTAAAATCTATTTCTTGTTTCCAGTCCCAAAAGAGTTTGTCTCTGTTAGGTTTTAGCCCCATTGAAACTAATTATGTCTGTGACTGAATGGAAGTCACTATAGCATAGCAGTAGGTTTGTGTCATTACTGGCATCCAGTGGGGACTTGTTGCTATGCTGATTTGGCCTACGGGCCTCTTCCTAGAATACCTTGTCAGCTACGGTACCTGACAACAGCCTCCTCACTCAGGTGTGGCACCATCAAAAGCATGAAATACATACAGCTTAAAAACATGATTGGATTTTATTGTGTGGTGTGACTGTGTTTAAAGTATAGTAACCTCAGTTGACTCATGCTTTAGCCTGCACCTCCCCACATCCATATACTCCAGCGTGTCAGCATGTAACCAATCATTATCGCTTAATGACAGAGGGAAGTTTAATCGGGCATACTTTCACACCTCATTACTATAAAAGAAACACCATTACATTAATTACTACATTTACGGGAAATGATTTAAAAGAATATAAAGAACCTGAAGAATTTTCTTTCATCAAACATGAATATATGTTCACATTTATCAAAGTGACGACAGGATCTTGATAGGGTCTTTTTTTTTTAAAGAACATTTCCTTGATAGTCAAAGTATCCCATTGGTCCTTCATATAATGAGAATGAAGGTGTGTGGGGGAAATAGCAGGGAAGTTCTCACTCCTCCTTACTTGACACTAATGGCTGACAGCCTGTTAATGCCAGCAGCATAGCGAGCACTGCCATGGTTACCTGCGTGGAAACCAAAGTCATCTGGGACTTCGACTCCTCCCATCGCACATCTTCTTTCTCCTCGACATCATAAACATGTTTACTGACCCTGACTCTGGCAGACAATGAGCGAAATGACAATTCAAAGCAGAATGATAGGCCCACAGCTTGCTTTATGAAAATCATGTTAACCAATTTTTTTTCGTGACATACTGAGTCACCAGCTTGTCATGCTGCCATTCGTCATGGCGATGCATGAGATCAAATTGACTGAATATTGTAATATTTTTGCAAAATATTCTTTGTACTATTAGTTTAAATACAATACTAGTTGTGAGTACTGTATGTGAACTAATATTGCCCTTATAGCCTCTTGTAATTTCTATTTTCTTCTAATTATTTATTTGATTTATCTGTACGTACTTTGTCCTTGTACTCCTGAATTTCCCCCCTGGGGGATCAATAAAGGATTACCTCTTAAAAAAACAAATGTAATTTCACCACATTGACATCTGTAAATCCCAAATATTCACATATATCTAACATGTATAGCACCTGCTAGCTGCCATGATTTTGTGGTCCATCAGGGACTGATGGTGCAACGAGGGGAGGAGGAAGACAGAGAGCCACAGAGGATTTTATTCTTTGAGCACACCCTGAACAGTCAGTTATCATCATCTCAAAGAGAAACATGCACGTACAATGTGGTCGTTAAATGTGTGGTTGAGATTTTGATCTGTGAAAAATGAGTTGGATGCTCTCCATCTGGGTGGCTGCAGCCCTGCTGGCTCTCTGTAGAGGAGAAAACACTGTGCATGAAGGTAGGCCTGTACGCAGATGACGCTTTAATATGAAATCGATGTATTGCCACAACAGAATATGGCGTTTATGAGGATTTGCTATTCTTGCTTTGCCTGCTTTAATTTGTTTTCAACATCTTTAGCTGATGGTAGAGGTGTATTATGTAATGCTTTATGTCAAAATCAAGGAGCATTGTTTATGCCTGGCATCTGATGATGACGCTAGCAACAGACTAACTACCAAGGAAACTTAACCAACAGTAAACATGTATTTTATTCCAGGGACTAGCCTCTCTCCATCTGGCTACCATCTATGTATTCGCAATGAGACAAGGACTCTGAGTTTCCTGGTGGTGCATAAGGTCCCCTACACCGTGACAAAGCCTTGCGGCTGGCTTCTCTGGAAGACATGTACAGTCACACTGTACAGGATTGACTATCAGACTGAGTACAAGACGGTTATGGAGCAGGTGACCAGATGCTGCAATGGCTACGTCCAAGTCGGTCATTACTGTGCCCTGCGTGAGTGTGCTGCACATCATTTCTCCTTCACTGGCTTAGGAAATTATAGAAGAGCACAAATTGTTCTGCTTGTTGTTGGCGTCTTGCACAAGTGTTTATAAAATTTGATGATACGGCATCACGTGCTGCAGACAGACAAGTCATCAGCATGACCTTTCAGTGTGTGGTACTGTGTGCAAGACACCAGATGGAAGCATAGAAACCGCACAGCTACAAATATCTTGCTGCTAATATATGGCCTGTAACGTGTTATTTTCTTTGAACGAAGCTGTAAACAGGAGTGGGGAGTTCACTGCCAAGCCAGGATCCTGTCCAACTGCAGATGGATTATATCCTGGATCTGAGGACTGTGAGTGGGACATGGACTGCCCAGGCTGGCAAAAATGCTGCCAGAGATCCAATCGCTCTCTCTGCTGTGATCCTGCAAGTTAGTATACATCAGTTTGTTTTTAAGCATGCAACTAGTATGGTCACGTGTTTTTATAAGAACACGTGACTTCACCCAAGAGCTCATAAAATTTCACTTTCTCAGTGGTGTAGCCCTCGGTATGGTAAAATCTAGTATAACAGAAGAAGGTGTGTCATGTTCAAAGTACTGAAACATTACATTTGAAGTGTTTCTGTGTAACTATGGCTACAAGTGACAATTATAGGGTAATAACTCATGATAAAACATGATGTAACTGTAGTACAGAAGTAGTAGAGAAGAGTCATCAAAATTAGTGATCCGACTCAGAAACACAACAAAATCTATCTAAAGTTCGCTAATATTAGCTCATACAACGAAAAGCACAAGCTCCTGTTCATAATAGAACAAGTAAGGCTTTAGCTGCAAAATGCATGAGTGTATTGCATTTGTTTATTGCTCATGAATTCAAATTTTTATATATAACACGAGGGATGTGTTTCTTTCTTTCTGAAGTTATGTGGCCTCTCTTTAACAACTGAAGTCTCTTTAGAAACATGTCCCAGTTATTTGGGATAATCCACTGTGCAACATTTTCATTGGAGCAATTTTCTGCTGTAGAAATAGTCCCAGTGAAAACTGTCAAGAGTAAACTTTGTGGTTTATGAACCGGAAAGTTTCTTAACAGATTTTTCGAAATGTCATTTTCCATGCTTTAAGGTCAAAACAATACTGTATGCTGGGGGACTGTACGGAAATTATCAGAGGAAAAATGATGGACCCTTTATGCATCTCAACTTTATCACTGTTGCTTGCTTTTTTCAGATGACCTCCCCACCACAATAATTTCCATACAGCCCCTTTAGATTCCACTAGCAGTAGGTGAGAGTTTTCTTTGTGATTTGGCTGAACTGACCCTTGAACTTCATTTTCAGGATCAGCAAATTACTCTGAGAATGGAGGATACCGTTTTAATGCGACAGTGACAGTGAAGGCAGATTACGAGCAGCTGATGTCCGCCGACAAAGGACATCTGAACCACACAAGACTGCTACAAGCAATGGTAATACTACTGCTAACACCAATACTGCTCCTACTACAGCTATTAAGCCCTCTGCTTTTTATATAATAAGACTGTGCTGCCAAGACCACTTGCCAGCTACCAATGTTTGCTCTGATATGTCGGGCTTTTTTCCATAAATTTCACACCAATTATTTTTTGTGCGTCTCTATCTAGGTGATCGGAGCTCTGGAATCTGATGTTTCGGTTTATTATCTCAGCTCATGGCCTGTGCACCCTTACAGAACCGCCACCTCACTGCTGATTGACTGCAACTTTACTGTCTCACTGCAAAATGTCACATCAAAGCTGCATCTCCTCCTCAAACACATACAGGAGGTGTCATCTGTAACCGTGGAAGGTGAGGGAGACAGACGCGGATGTTCTGTGAAGCAGCATTCATCTCACAGTGAAGCTACTTTTTGTCTTTTTCTTTTTTTCTCCTTCAGAGAAATGACATTCTTGTAGAGTTTTGAGAATGATTCATGTTGCAGAGAACACAGTGTTCAGGAAAAAATGACTCAGCCGCACCACAGTTTCCTTCTCCCACCACTTCTATTTGAGTGACAGTCATCTGTGGGATGTTTCCTGCAATAGCGGAAAATAACACCAGAGCGAGTGCATATCCCCCTCCTAACCCCCACACCCCCACGACACACACAGATATTAATCATGTATCAGTCATACTTGTTACATTTACGGTTACGTACACCAAAGACACGGTAACAAGCTCACGATCGCAGGCACACTCAAACACACATCAAGGTGCAGTCAAAATGTCTTTTTACAGATGATTAATTTCCTTCTCTGCACTCTAACGTGCACTTTAAATTCGAAGCAACAGTCTTCTTACCTGAAACCTTTACAATATTCTCCTAAAACTTTAAATTTGTGGCTTTAGATAATTCAATTTTCACATTACATCTTCTAATGTTTACTTGTCGTGCAAACACAGCCCTGACAAAGCAGCACGCACATGCAATTGTAATTCCCGTGCAACCTCTACATATGTCTGTGTTTCTAATTGCAGATGTAGATGAGTGTGCACAGCCTGCTCTCCGTCAGTGCTCCCTTGTTGCAGATTGCAACAACACAGTGGGCTCCTATCGTTGTGCCTGCCGACAAGGATACGTTGATGCTGACCCCAGCAACCCTGGAGCTCATTGTACAGGTTAGACTGTGCATTCCTTAGTGTGTGTGTGTCTGTCTGCATGTGCATGCAAATATATATAATTTGTTATTTAGCCTTTGTTATGTGGATAAGTATGGGTGGGACAATAGAGTCAGTAGTTAAATTATAATAAATCATATGATTTATCATAGAAGTGGTTACAGAAAATGGATGAATAGATGATTTATCATGTTTTCCATAATAACAGTATACACCCCACACACACATACACACATGTGTAATGCACTAATCCCTGAATCACCCATTATTTCCATGATAGAGACCTGATGCCTTTTAATAAATATTGGTATTATGTTAGGCTATATAGAAAAGGTTTGAAAAAATATTTCTGTTAGTCTCTTTGTGAGTAAATGATGTTTCATTGGGTTTACTTTCACATTCTTATCAGTGACACATCACAGGGGAATGCCCTCAGATTCCCTCTGTGTTGCTTAAAGGTTAAAATTTATGAAACTAGACTCAAAACACGGCCAGGAAACAATCATCAGACACTGACAGTTGTGTAAAAATTACAGGAAATGTTGCAAGCGAAAAAAAAAAGTGAATTTCCCCAGAGTGAGATCTATCTTATCTTATCTGTGCTTTCTAATGGAAGTAGGAAGTGCTGCTTGGTCCTTTTGGCTGATTGGACAGGTGCTCGTTTGTCAGGCAGGTGAAAGTACAACAAAATGCAAAATACAAGAAGTCTTTCTTTAAATGGTGCAAAGAACCATAGACAAAACAAGGCACTCCATCTACAGGTGAGATAATAATATACATCTACTGTATTGTTCAAGCATGTAGGCAATCAGACACAGCAATGTGAATCGACTCTAGGTCTGACTTTCTGAACGATCAAGCAAGACTTTTTGGATTTTATTCTTCATAGAAATACTCTGTTTGGCCAAAATTCATATGGCCATGCAAGCCTTGACTTTGGCACAAACAGACCTGTAAAATGTTGGTGCACAATAGGGGGGCACAACAGGTCCCAAAGTACTTCCTCAAGCAACTTCAAGTTGCTTGAACCAGGAAACTGTGGTTCGATTGAACAACATTCTGTCATCACTACAGACCTCACGTGGGGGCTGTGTGACCTTTGGTTTCTCATATTTTTAGACGCAGACTTGCTAAAACCTCACTTCTTTTATTTGAGCATGATGTCAGCCAGTGTAGACAGATCTTTGCTGCACATACAGGTAGCAGTATCCAACTTTTAACATTAATATTTTGTATCAGAGGCTTTGATTTCAACTTCTTTCTTCCCAGCTGCCGTCAATGTGTCTACCACCACAGACCCCCCTGTTACCCACCTACCCCCCATGAGCACAACCTACACTCCGACTTCCAGCACCACACAGAACCTTCAGGGCAGCAGCACCATGGGTTTATTCAGCTCCACTGGGACCAGCATGACTACAGCTCTGAGCAATACAAGCCTTGTCACTTATAATTCATCACATGCTCCCCAGTGGACAAGTTCTGCACTTTATACCAGCATGAGCTCAACTGTAGAGTCAACTCTGCCAACGACCACATGCTGTGAGAAATATTTTATTTTTTATCTTTTATCTGCTTAAAATCCTTTACAAGCCAAAGGAGTGCATGTTTGATATTTATCAAAAGCATTTCATTTCAACGGTGCTGATGAGCTCTCAAGACATTTAGTTAAATTTAGCGTAAGTCATTCATTAACATCTTTTGATTAAGTCTGTGAAGGCTCTCAGTCGTCATCTTTCTCTGAGAAGAGTTTAATCTGGGGCAACTGGGGCTTTTGATTAAATTCATCCTCTGATGCAGATATCTTAAACATCTTGGGGAATATGCTTTTTTGCTTTCTTGCTGGGAGTTAAACCACTCGTTGAAATGGGACTATTAACAATCTTTTGATAGAAAACAATTCAGGATAATTCCCCATGTACATGATACTATGAACAAATGATAACCCAATTCACTGTCCCTTTCCCTCCACCACCACCACCTTCCAGCTCCTCCAAACATCACCACCTTATGGTCAGCTAACGTCACCGGGACCTCCTTCTGCGTCTACTGGCTTACCGAGATTCAGATGAACCAGACTTACCAGGTTGCTGTAAGCAAAGGGTCAGAGGTCATTCATTCTTTGGAAACCAATCAGACCATGCTGGAAGTGACGAGCCTGCAGCCTGGGGTGCTCTACAATGTCACTGTCACACCTTGTGCCTGTGGACGCCAAGGAATTGGCCTTCAGATATCTGTCAGGACCGGTAAGAAGTGCACAAAAAGGAAGCTGATTATTCCAGTACCTTTGGCTTTTGGATGTCTTTTTTGCCACGTAGAGTAGACACTACTGTAGATGAAGATACAGTTTGATGGGAGTTCATAACTTACAGTAAATTGTTACTTTTACACACAATAACAGTCAGTATTAAAAATATAATGAAATTTTGTTCTATGTAAATATCAGTTTTGAAATTTTTGGATTCATTTTAACTTGACAAAATGCTAGAAATATTTATTTTAACTGACTTTTCAGAGTTTTTGCACTCTAGTGGGAAAGAAAAAGCTGACTTACCCAGATTTTTGAAAATATTATAACACCCAACACTGAAAACTTCCCCTGGGAAGTGATAAAATGTCCCTTAATGTGTGAAAGATTTAATTTTTAAGCAACAGGAAATGGGCCAGTAAGGGGCTGCCATTTAATTTTGGAAAATGTGTTATTATTGTACAAAATAAGGCTTTACTTCTTGTAGATGCTCAGACTCTTGATGCCACAGCACGACTTGCCAACATCGAGTTCACTGCTGATCTGCAGAACACCAGCAGCCAGATCTACCAAAACCTCACTGCGAGCATTGTAGAGGAGGTACATGTGTTTCACATACTGTAAACATATCCATTTCAATGAATTAATACGTTTTATTGGTTCATCAGTTAATATTCTGATAATCTGTGGGGGGGCAGATCTACCAGTCTTTGTCTCCAGAGATGAAGGCCTTGTTCGATTCAGGCCAGGTGAGAATTGAAATCACAGGCTTCTCCCCGGGGAGTGTGGTGGTCAACTTCACCATCATCGGTCCACCCAGTAAAAGCCAAGACATCAGTAATGTGTCTACAGCTCTGCTGGACTCCCTGAAGAACAGCACCAAATACAATGTGACCAACACAAGCGTAAATGGTACGTCTATTTCTATTTCTATTTCTAACAATGTGTTTTATGAAACTATGGCTGGTAGCGATTAAAGTCATAAGAAGTGCTTGAAAGAATAATCTTAAAATGTTAAAAGTAACTTTCAGCAAAGGAAATGAAAGGAGCTTCCCAGCGTCTGAGATAAGAAACCAATATGACTTCATCTGTGGGGTGGAATTTGAAGGATGTAGATACCAGGCATGGCGGGTATAGCAACTGATGCTATCAAGATTTACTGCAAGAATTGTAGAATTGTTTGATTTTCATCCACAGAACCTCCTAAAAGGCAATCTATCTTGCTTTTTGCAGATTTTAATGAATGTTCTCCAGGGGAAAATGACTGTTCCCAATGGGCTACATGTACAAACACCTACACATCCTACACATGTGCTTGCCTGCATGGATTTATAGACAGCAACCCAGAAAGGCCTGGACGAGCCTGTCAAGGTACGGCATCACAGCGTGGTAGGGGGAGGATGACACTAATAATAACACTATATTTCTCCATTTAGTAACCACAATGGTTTGTCTTCTTCAGCAAATGCTACCTTGACATCCACAACCAGTGATCCAACTTCAATCACCGGAACCACTTCTCCTGAAATGGTTTCCACTACAGTCCCATCAACGACAACAATTTCAGCTACTTCAGTCACACAACCAACTTTCCCGGCTTTAACCACCGTACAAGCTACCACCATTCCTGTCCTAGCATCCACCACTACTGCCCCTACGACAACCATCACTATTGCCCCTACAACAACCACTACAGCCCCAACAATCACAACCACTGCCCCTACAACCACCACTTCTGCGACAACCACTACTACTACTGCCCCAACCACCACCACCACAGCTCCTACAACCACCGCTGTCACAACAACACCCACCACTGTCCCTACATCTACAACTATCCCAACAACCACCACTGCTGTCCCTACAACCACCACTACCCCAACAACCACTACTACTGCCGCAACAATGACCACCACTATTCCAACAACCACTACTACTGTCGCAGCAACCACCACCACTATCCCAACAACCACTACTACTGCCGCAACAACCACCACCACTATCCCAACAACCACTACTACTGCCGCAACAATGACCACCACTATCCCAACAACCACTACTACTGCCACAACAATGACCACCACTATCCCAACAACCACTACTACTGCCCCAACAACCACCACCACTACCCCAACAACCACTTCTACTGCCCCAACAACAACCACCACTGTCCCAACAACAACCAGTACTCCTACAACCACCACTACTTCAACGACATCCATGACTTCTACCCCTACACCTGTTGTTACCAGCCCAACTACCACCAGTACAGCTACTACAAATGCAACTGCCCTGAGAGCTGCCACCAATACCTCTATGCCTCTGGGGGCCATTTCACTCGAGTGCAGGGTTGCTGCAATCACTGTGATTATTGCCAAGGATTTTCTTCAGAGCAGCAAAATCCGTGAGAGTGCCCTGTATCTGGGCTTGCCGGAATGTGGCGTCAACGGAGGTAATGCCACCCATGCCCAGCTGACCATTGCCTGGAATGAGTGCAACACTAGACTCGTGAAAGTGAGTTCTGAAAAAGCGTTGCATTATTTCTATCACGATCTCTAAAAATAAAGCGCGTTAACTCTTATGAAATCTGGTATTTTAGAATGACACCTACTACACAGCATCTGTAACCCTCTTCAACTCCATGGATTCGTACACCTCACCCAATGGAACAGTGGGGGAACCCAGAATACGTCTGGAGGTTCCCATCATGTGTGCCTACATGAAGAGCTTGCTTCTCTCTACTGACTTCAGCTCCATGGGGTACGATTCATTCATTAGGGTTAGGGGTTAGTTAGTCACAATGCCAAATCAGCTGAAGCTTTTGACCTGCATTAGAGTTAGATGAGTTAGATGAGAAGATTGATGTTAACCTGTTGAATCTGTATAGCAAATACATATCTGGAGCCAGCAGATGGTTAGCTTAGCTTAGCATAAAGACTGGACCTCTAAAGCTCACTATGGTAACCAGTAGCTCACCAGTAACTTCCTGAGATCCTGCTGGTTGGCTTGCAGCTGCTCCCAGTCAGGTTAGATTTAGAGTGAGGGTCAGCAGACAAAGATAAATTCAAAAGTGTTCCTGTTGAATTTATGTCTCTCTCTCTATTTTTCTCTCTTTTCCAGGTATGACATGATAAATAACATCATCATAGGCACCGGGTCGTTCCAGGTGACAGTGCGGCTGATGAACGGGACGATCCCTCTACCCCAAAACTACAGCTTGTCCTCTAACGAGGCTGTGGTGGTGGAAGTCAGCCTCAACACCTCCTCAGAACAGATTAAAGTAGTCATCAACAAATGCTGGGCCACTCCCACCCAAAACCCTGCAGGGACCAACAGCTACGTCTTCCTGGAGAACGGGTTAGCATCTACCTGCCAGTTAACTCTGTAACATGGTGACATTTTTACGCTTTGTTAAATAAACGGGATATAACACATTCATTAGCATGATTTAGAGGTGTATTTTGTAACTGGAAGCACCCTTTTTCCAGTCATTTTCATTCATATCTTCCTTATGCACTATTGTACAATTCAGTTATGCTGATATAAATTTGAACCAGCTTGTCCCCAAAGGTCTAGTTTGTTGGATTTAGTAGCATCTAGTGGTGTAGTTGAGATTGTGAGTTAGTAGTTAATTTAGACACAGTTTACAACCATATCAGATGCAAGCAAAGACTGCTTTGCTGTTTCAGTTTGTCACTTCTTTGCCTCTGTCTCCACAGCTGTTCTCTCAACACATACACCAAAGTGTTGATGAACGGGAACTCCAGCACATCTCAAGTGTCCGTGAAGCTATTCTCCTTCATCAACCTGGACGTGCTCTATCTGCACTGCCAGGTCCAGATCTGTGCGCAGATCGGGTCAGACACCTGTGTGCCTGTGAGTACATCCTATTAAAGAAAAGATAAAATGTAACTAGTCTAATCTTTTCTCCTTTGTCACGTTTGAATATGTTTCATTGTAGGACTGTCTACAAAGAACAGCTCGGTCTTCAAAGACAATTGGAACGGCTTTCGGTTCTTTCGGGCCTATTCTGAAGTCAGACGAAGGTGAGGCAGAATAACAATATGTGTGGTTCTGTCAGAAAAGAAATGTTCTTCAGCTGCACGCCCCTGCTGAGCTTAAATCTGAGTGAAAAATGGGATTTAATTCCAGCTGAGGTAACAATGACACTTCAGCTTCTACTCTGCAACTGATGAACCGGCCAGCTTTAAAAGTAGAACAGCTATCAAAGTCTTCACTATCCATTAAAAAAATTGAGTGTCTCTTCATTTGAAAATTTGAAAAGGCCATCTAAATGTTGAATTATGGCAGCAGTGCTGCTGCCTCTATCATCGGTCTGATGGAGAGGCACTTTTTTAAGTAGCTTAATGGAAAAAGCCTTGAACTTGGTCAAACATATTTGAGGTATCTTCAGTTGAAGTGAATTATTTATTCTTTTCTCATGAGTGGAAATGAAAATGGCAGCTTTTTTGTAAGTGTGTTTAACAAAAGAGTTTGTTATAATCTCTCCAACCATTTAGTTGTTTAAAGCAGTGACTTTTCGTTTTCAGATGAGTCCCTGGAGGAGGAAGATAACACCCTTTACTTAGTCGGACTGTCCTGTCTTGGAATCGGCCTGTCGCTCTTCTTCATCATCGGTTTCGTGTGTCTTTTCTACTACCAGAGGAACCGCATTGGACACTACAACTTCAGCGTCAAACCCAAGCAGGAGAACTTCACCTACCTTGTTTTTAACACTTAGAGGTGCAGCAGCACCCACGAGAATTGGAGATCAATCATTATTTAGGCTGTTACAGTGCAGCTGCCACTGAGTGGCACTGTTGCGCCATTCACCATTTTAGTTCTTACCAAACATTGCACAATCTTTGCACATTAAAAAATGAAGTAGAGCTACAGATTATATTTATTTTTCACCTGCCACCTCGACATATATTTAAGATATTAAAATGAGTAGTTGCACACTGGAGTGTCAAATATAGAGAGTATAAATATTTCATGAATATGTAACATTAAATAATAAATAGGCACGACTTGTCACACGTTTTAAAAGTTGAATGTTGTTGTCTTGAAAGTTTTATGCTATATTTTGTCTTTAGCTGAGTCATGATGACTCTGGAGATCATAATATTTGGTACCCAGTGAGTATGGAGGATATTTCACAACATTGTTTACATCAAACATTCGTAATGTGATGAGTTTGCACTAAAGCTTGCATTGCTTTGTTGGTCATACAGTGAAATATGCTTAAAAAGACACAATTTGCAATAATGGTTAAGCACAGTAAACACTTTATTTTCTTTTAGCTGCTATTTTTCTACAATTTGTATTTGTACTGTTTGTTACATATCTGAAATATCCACTCCCTGTACAAACTCTTTGTGCTGTAAGTGGTGTGACAATAAATAAGTCCTGTGTGAATGCAAACACTTGGGGGTGCTGCTTACATATTTCTTCAGTCTACAGAGACAGAAAAACAAGGCAAGATGGCTTCCAGCATGCATAGAGGTAACATGTTTACACTGTTCACAGAGGACAACAAATGGTATGAGAGGATGCAAGAAAAAGTTGCTCTTATAGGCACAAATGAATCAGATCAAAGCTTAGGAAGAGATCTTGAGTGAGCCTTTCTCAGTCGAGCAGAGCTGAAGAGGTGAATGTTTTCCCCACACTTCCCCATAATCCCACATTGTTGACTACAGGGTCATAAATGCGGCTCCTGGATCGACAGTGAGGGGGCTGAATACTAAACAGGAGAGGCTTTCTCTTTGAGAGGAGGGTCCCTGGAGACCTGTGGTGAAGGAGGGCTTACAACCATCTGGATGGGCTGCAAATGCCCCGCCTCC
This sequence comes from Miichthys miiuy, assembly GCA_036365135.1. Classification (NCBI taxonomy): domain Eukaryota; kingdom Metazoa; phylum Chordata; class Actinopteri; family Sciaenidae; genus Miichthys; species Miichthys miiuy. The sequence continues at coordinate 22,462,001 of CM071616.1, forward strand.
TAATTAACCCATTCAGCCTCGCCAGTCTGAGTTCCCGGCAACCCGTCGCCATGGCAACAGTCCAGTGCAAGGGATGGAGGGAACGGTGGATGGAGTGAGAGTAACAGAGAGAGAGAGAGAGTGGGGGATTTCAGTTTAAAAGCATGAAATTGGATGAAATGTGCCTTTAATGTTGATTTATTCAGTTTTTATGGTGCAAATGACGTCTTGTAACGAGTGTTTTAGTGCTGTTTACTGTGCTATAAATCTATTTTTTGACGACCTTGGAGTGTATTGGATTGGAAATATGCACTGTGCAGGTGTTTGATAATTTATAACCTTGACGCACGCACACACACATAGTGGCCATGACTAGTACCAATCCTCATTGTTAAATACACGGAACGAACAAGTGTCCAGGGAGTGATTTCTGAATTCATAAGTCAGGCATTGGGGGATTAGAGGGGGAGGACGTGGTGCATTAGTGTTTCCACTCTCTACGTCTATATACCGGAAAGCAGCAGAGCCACATCCCTCATAATGTCTGCAACATGATCTCCACAGTCCTTCCTCTTTCCTCCACCTCCTCTTCCATGCATCCGTCTTGCTCCAATCATCCAGGTCAGGGCAGTGGACTCTGAGACACAGTCATTCATCACACTTTATGCTCTGTGTGTGTATGTGTGTGTGTGTGTGCAGGATATACAGAGATCTCCAAAGGCTTTCACGCACACAGGTCATTACTAATTAAACATCCTTATTGTGTCTTTATAGAGCAGCTCAGGTCCTTCTTACAAGCAGCTGGACAGTGTAATGGATTGCAGTCCTCACATGGGAGCGGTGTACTTGCACTTTCTTGGGACTGCTGTAAAATCTCAGTCTCAGGCTATGTGGCTTCTGCTTGTCAATCAATTTTCTTAATGTGTTTCAGAAAGTACATAAGTACATTTCTAAGTACTTTACTTGAGTATTTACATTTCATGCCACTTCATAGTTCTACTCCACTACTGTTCAGAGAGAAATATACAAATATACTAGTTACTTTAACAAGATTCACGCATCCAACAACATTTAAAGTAGTTAGAATTAAGTTGGTTTCTTCATCATTTTTATAGGAATTTACTTTTTTTAATTCAGTGCAAATTATTGGTAAATTATAGGCAGTCTTTTGCGTTTAGCTAGCTGTGATGGGTTTATAAACAGTCATTGATTTGCAGAGAACCGACAATCTTAATGACTGTCTGTAAGATTAATTAAGTGAAACACTGCGTGGGCGTCCATTTCCGGGAACCTTCAGATGAATTTGCAGTCACGAACATTTCCTTGCTATGAAATTACAGGAAGATACAGAGGTATAAACCAACTACAGTAATCAGCAGCCATGATGTAATAATACATCATAGCGTAACACTGGGTTGATTTATCTGTATAGACTTCTTTTACTGTTATTTGTGTCACATTTTTAATAATAAAGTGTTTTTACAGTGTAGTATATCTTCTTATAAAGAATATGAAAGCTTCCTTCAGGTAAGATCTGAAGTCTATATCTTTCAGGAATGATAGGTGGTCTCATTGCATCTGAAAGCTGCATTAATTGTGTCACAGCAAAAATAACAGTGACAGAAAATAGCAACATAGTTTTTGAAATAGACCTTTACACGTATTAACAGTCTCTTTGCACACACATCTTTGGATTTTAAATAATCTGTGAGTGACTTGCTCATTAAAACTGACAGATTGAGTGTTACTTCTGCACCACTGCAACTTGTGATGAGACACTGTATGCGAAGCTGCGAACGCGACTGTGCTGTGGGATGTGAGAATAATTATATACTGTATATATTGTCATTTACAGTTTGCTAAGGAGCTAACAGCATAATGAAGGGAAGCCAGTCTAATGAGGAGGAATATGAACTGTGACAGGGAAACAGGATCCTCCTCGCCAAAACCTCAAACCAGCTGCCTAGTCTTGTTTCTTCTCTTTCCCGTATACACCGGACTGTAAGTCATACAACATGAAGTATGAGGAGCTGCTTTATGGAGGCATGCAGAAAGGTTGCCAAATGTTTCTTGTGCTTTAGGTAAGTAGGTAACCCATCGCTCTTTCCTTTTTGTTGCTGACTTGGACATCTGACAGCGTGTGTGCAGTAACAGGTTCTGTCCTACTTTTGGTCTAGCTCCTGCTGGACAGGAACTAGGACTGAATCTGTCATATGGGTGACCAAGCAGAGACAATGAACCAGCTCTATATTTCCCGGCTTGCTGTTTGTTGGATTAAACTTGAGAGGGCTGGGTATCGAATCTCAGTATGTTCTGGCGGAAATGTAACAGAAACTGCGAGCTTTTTGACCGTTAATTTCAGGTCAACGGCTGCTTGAGTGTAGACAACATTTAAAGGTCCCCTCCAGACGTGCTCCACTGAATTAGCATCACACTGCTGTAATGGAAGGACTCGGGATGGACTGTTTAAAACAAAAACAATGGAAATCTGTGCAGCAGTAACAGTGTTAAAGTCTTTTTGTTCGACACATGCTTTGTCCTTGTCAAAACCTGGTGTCTGCATTACCTACAATGCAACCTGGTCAGTGTTTCATGTGTTATGCACAAGCAGCAAATGTAGCCTCAAGCAGAGATTAGGTCTGAGCTACCTAAGGTCTCATTTCTTTGTAACTTTTTAGCCCGAGTTTTTCTTTTCAGTTTCAAACTTCGCCCAATCACTTTGTTCTCTGGACCCACAATCGGTTTTGTATAACTTTTTTATCTCATATAATATACAGTAATACTCCCCAGTACTCGTAAAGAGACGTATGACGTAAAGACATATGCAAGATGTCTCCTACTTTACAGAAATGTCCACTCCCACGGTGTGTAAGACACATACTGGACCGTGATTGGCTTCCATACATGTTGTGATGTCACAACCTTAACCTTCAGTTAATGAATGTAAGATGATAAATACATCAGTCTGTACAGTAAAGGAACTTTTTTTGAATGGAGGACTTTAAATAATAATAATAATAAAAGATTCTTTTGTAAAATAAAAAAAGGTTTTTGTAGAAAAACATGTCTGAATCCTCACGTATCCTGGTGGCACTAGTAGTGAAAATGATGCCAACTCATCCAAATTTAAGAGCTACATACTGGGGCACATCATAAAAAAAAAAACCCTATATGAAAGTGACTGACCATACAACAAAAACTACAATACAGTATGGCAAGTTATGCTTATTTATTTACACTAAAACCGATCAATGTACAGTACAGTTTGTTGTAATTGTTGTATAAGCACTTTATGGTTTGGTATTTCTAATAATTTTGACATAGAATTTGAAAATAAATTGCATGAAACCAGAAAATAAATGATGTAGCACCTTTGCAATAATGCCATGGGTCAAACAGCTGTGACCTTAAGAGCCAGAAGCTGCTTCAAACATGCATGTTTCAAATATGTGGGCTTCCTCTGAATAGCGGGGATTGTGGGATTCACCTCTTTTTCCTAATCCATCTTAGTTGCAAATACTAGATATTTACAGTACAGAGCAGCAGTCTGTGTATAAGGTACATCTGCAGCCTCTGCAGAACTAATCAGTCTGGTTCCCGTCTAGGGCAAATCGCACGACTCCGCCACTCCTCCGAGCTTCTGGTCTTTCCAGTAGTGGCTCTCCTCCAGTAGCACCCTGGGAATAATGATGACTGGGTCGGAGAGGCTCTTCCTCAGCATCTCTAGGAGGCAGCAGATGGTTAAGATAACAGAGAAGAAAAAGAAGGAGACAGAAAGAGACACACGATGAGGCATTTCTCTCAGGCGACGACAACAACAAGTCTTTCGGGTTGAGTTGAGCTGAGCACCCTGTGACCGCTCATTTCAAGGGAGAATATCAGGCTTACAACATCACTGCGGGGGCTTCTTTGCCTGTTTCATCACGAACATTACATAAAAATGCCTCATGGGAATCTCGATAGAATCAAGCGACTTACAATTTATGCAACATATAAAGCTCAACAAGACTTTAAAACAGATTGTGTTGTGGGAATACACGTGTAATTGCGTTTAGATCGATACAGGCGGTTGGTTTGGATCTATACTGACCCGTTCAATTAGTCACAGTGACATTACGGACTACAGGATGCCGATAGTGCAATGAGGGTCTCGGGGTGTTCTGTGAAAGAATAGCTACAAGATGCAGTACTCTCATTTAAATCAGCAGTATAAAGTTAGAGTAAAGATCATTAACATGCACTTACAATTTCCTTTGAACAGTCTCTTTCCAAAGCAGAGCCGCTTCCCTCATTCCATTCATACTTACCCCTCATCGTATATCCAAGCTAACACTCAGATATTCTAGGCATAGTGCAGAGTCTCTAGACCAGATTATTAAACATAACATCAGATTGCAGGTCCAACAGAAAACAGTGGCAGCATGCGTTACAGACTCGATGAAAAAAAAACACAGTGTGAAACTTTTACCCGGTGACAACAAGCTAAGATGCAGAATGCTTCAGTTTGTGATTACATGAGTGATCTCCACTCTCTCTCCTTTTGGTGGATAATTCATGCTTAACCATGAGGAGTGGGGTGCATTACAGCAGCTGACAGAGATTCAACGATGGTTGGAGATGACTGGACTAAACCCGAGGCCTCCTTAAGAGAAGGTACCTTAAGGAACCTTTACATGTAGGATGTGACAGCAGGCAGTCAAAGAGCCCCATCCAACCTACCACCCCCCCCTACACTTAGTGTCCATATGGAAGAGAAATACAGACGGGCTATGACCTGAGGAGTAGACCAGAGATAATGTAGGTGGTTCACTAGTAAAAAACAAAACTGTGCCACTGTAAAACAAAAGTAAATCACAAGTATGTATGAATGGGAATGAGTGGCATTTGTGGCTCGTGGTCTATTTTCTTTTCGTCGCTCTGGCGATTGATTACCTGGGATTGGGTAGTGCACAGCCCCACAGGTGTTGCTTTAGAGTCTGCACCCAGCCAATATCTCGGATTGGCTGGCAGAGTTGTATGTAGTGGTACTGTTTTAGCACAACCCTTCAAATGAATCAGAATGTCACTCATTAGCACACGACAAATTGGACACAGCATCATCTAAAATGTGACATCCTCAAATAATGTTAACCCATGACACCAGACTAAGTATGAGAAGAAAAACAAACAAACAATGTGATCTCAGCAAATGCAATATCACACATTTGTGGGTGTTTTGTCGTTGTTGTTGCATCTTTGATACATTTGCTAGAAGCCTACTAAGAAGCACATGACATCTTATTCTGGTATAAGTTTCTGGACATCCTTTGACATGCAATATTGCTCTATAAGTCGGAGGAGTTCTTGGAATATATTAGAGAGAGACACGATGCAAAAATAATATATTCTCCAGTTCTCACGGGAGAGGGCAACATGCAAAGGGCCTGCAGAAGGATGTCAGAGCTCATGCCAGAATGCGGCGCAATCTCAAATAAGCACAGAAAGAAGTTGTTGTGAGAGCAAAAAAGAAAAATTCTCTTCCATGTGGATTTATTTTTTTACGGATGTCTGTCTCACAAAGACAAAAGACTTGGACAGGAGAAATGCTGACAGATACCTGCAACCGCTAATCTTTCACCATTCCTCTCCAAAAAACAGAAAAAAGAAAAAGAAAAAAAGCAAGAAGACACTGCTTTTTCTGCTTTTTTTTGCATTTATTTGTCATCATTAAATGTGAGCAAGCAGATAGAAACACAAGCACGTCACAGTCATTTTATTAACTTTTTTTTTTTTTTTTGCCCAAGACATAACTCTCTTTTACCAAACTTTCTATCCTTATTTGCCTAATAATCACAACGATAGCACAGGGTGTGTGGTGTGCTAAGCACCGTTTACATTTACTGCCCCTCTACAAGCCCCCTCCCTTGTGTGTTACATGACAAAGGGCCCCCCCTGCCCCTCTACCAAAGGCTGCAAAATGCTAATGAGTCGGGCCCTCATCCCTGATGGGGCCGGTGATGGTGGTGGCGGCGGCGGTGGTGGTGATGGTCGCCGTCTCGGACACCACATGAAATAAACAGTACAGTGAAGAGCTGAGTGGCTAATGAGAGCAGTGAGGTGTATGCAGGGGGTGGAGCAACAAAGATGGGTGGACCCGTGACAACACCGTACAGTGCTCTTCTAATCCAAAAACAAAGACTTAAAAAAGAAGTGTCTCTCTGTCTCTCTCTCTCTCTAAATATATATACTGTATATATACTAAGACTCAGCTGGAGCTGAAGCAGCTGGATGCTTTGGATCGAGTGCAGACCCAGCTAACGTGTAGCAGATATAAGCTATATATACACAAGGGAGGATATAATTAATTTGAACAGATAAACAGATACAATACAACTTACTTCATGTTCCCTTTTTCTTCAACACATCTCACTGAGTCTTTACAGCTTGTTTTGGTATGCTTTGTTAGATAACTTCTTAACCTGCGGCACCACCACGATGAACTTGCCAGACAAAGCAAATCAGTGTTCAATCAACAGTTCAAACATATAAAACCTCAAACCAACACATACCTTTCAGAGTTTGGGATTCAGAAACAGAGAGTGATGAACATTGGAGTCCAAAACAGAAGCATTTACACTTATTATAACATCGCTGTGCTGCTTATTGTGGCGTATTAAAATAAAATACGGCATTAACAGGTGAGTTATTATCTAGACAGAGACGTCTTATCCCTGTAAACAAATGTCACTCGCGGCAGTGAATTGTTCACGCTTTATTCCGAATGCAAATCCATGCAGCTCCCTCTTTAAAGGTGATGCGAAAAGCGCTGTTAAGCTATCGTCCAGTGGCAGTTTAATCACATTTGTTATGGTCACCCTCAGCAGAGTGCATTAAAAAACACACAAAAAAAACCTAAAGGTGTGTTTGAGTGCATGCTACTGCGACTGCATAACTGTCGTGAAGCTTCGCAGTCTCGTTAATAAAGACTACGTCGGGGGTGATTACTCTGATTTATGTTCTGTTGATATTGACAGCGCTTCATGCTGCTGTGTGCTCGGCAGACGACACAAACATTTTCCGGCTCCGTTGAACTCATCCCCTCTCTGATTCTGAGAAATGTTTTAAATGCCGTTACGAGTGCACGACATCTAATTGAGCCGGATCTGCTATGCAAATGACTGGTGTTTAATGCATAATCAGTTTAGTGTGACCCAGATGGTTAGTTGGCAACAAATTGAGTGTTACAAAATAGAGTGAATTAAAAAGTATCGCCGTATGAGCGGGATTCACATGAATGCTGAATGGGAGAACAGGGCGTTTCTCTTTAAGGTAACAGTTACAACAGTTTAAAAATGAGACATTAAATAACAAAATCACATTTAACAAAGTGTTATGATGTAAGCCAACACAGACTTTAAGCCCTGTGAGCTCAAACCATGAACAGAGAACAGTAGCAAAGATGACAGAGCAGGTACAAAACAAGTCATGGATCAGACACTCATGACCGACCAAGCGGGACATTTATCAAAGATTTTTCAGTTAAAGTAGCAAGCGTAGAAACTAAATCCAAACGGCCAATTCGATCTCAAAAATAAAAATAAAAAAGCAAAAAGAAGGGGAGAAAAATAAATCCTTGATAAACTCAACAAAGCAATCTGCTCAGTTGATCAAAGCCAACTCTTCAGATTTGCTTGTCAGTGGGCCCATGCAGCAAGAGCCATCCATTGGCTAGTCAGGCAGCCAGTAGCCATGGCAACCTTGGAGATGGAGGTGAGCATAGTGGGGTGGGATGAGGGTGGTGGTGGGTAGCGGCATCAAATGGCGGCGTAAGCAGATGCTCCCGCCCACTCGTTACTATAGAGATCGAAGATAGCGTGAGGTGGGAGGAGCGATGACATGTCATGTCTAAACCCCCCGACATCTTATTTTATTATTGTTGTACAAACATAGCCAAGAGGTAGTGAAAGAGGACAGGAGGAGGAGAACGGAGTGGAGAACAAAGAGGAGGAGAAGGAGAGAGGAGGAGGAGGACACAGAGGGAAAGAAAGATGAGAATAAAAGATGAGAACCGTAATTAATTTTGCAGCCTCTGTGTTTGTTCCCCCACAAAAAAAAAAATAAAAAATAAAGAAATAAAAGGAGAAGTAGTGCTAAATGATTTTTACTCTTTTGCCTCAGCCAGTTTGTTGTTCATCTCTTTACTTTTCTCCTTGTCCCCCACCGCCGTCCGGTTCTCGGGCTGGTTCTCCGAGGTCATCTTCTTGGAGCCCCTCAGTGCGGCGCTCTGCTTATCTTTGGCTTTCTTCACTGGCTTGCCCTGGCCTGCCGCCGTGGCTCCAGGCCTTTTGGGTTTAGAGCGAGTGGCACTATACCTGTCAACCTAAGGATGCCGGACAGTGGAAATGAGATTCCTGAGCCGAGTTGTGCAAATGAGATGAGCATGGCAAGAATTTGCACAGAAATACAGAACTCTTTCTTTCCCCTCCGTACATTTATTTGAAACCATGCTACAATGTCAGAAATGTGCGTTCTCACCTGTTTGATGGGTTCAATGTAAGGCTCGCTGTACAAACTGCGTATCCTCCTCCTCTCCAGGGCTTTGTTGTCAGCAGGCTGCAGCGGGGCTTGCCCCTTATAGGTGGCACTGTAGCTGGTCTCTAGGCTGGTCTTCTCATCTGGTGGCAGGTACTGGGACTTGGCCCGGATCATCTTTGTTGGCTTCACATCTCTGTAAGCCTTGTACTCGGTTCTGTGCGGAAAAAAATACGTCATTACTAGGTTTGACATTTTGGGAAATATGCTTATTTACTGAAGTATCTACTCAATATGAAGTTACAGTCAGCAGACGGTTAGCTTAGCATAAAAACTGAAAGCAGGGAATCAGCACGCATGGCGCTGTCCAAGAAAAGAAATTCCCCTGAAGTCTCTGTTGGTTGCCTGGCACCGTCATGGTGACAAAAGAATCCCAGAAGTCACCGCGCCTGACCAAGAAATAGTCCAGAAGACAACTTCTCATTTTAACACTTTAACCGCTGACAGTAATGATGCCTGGTTGCTCAAAACAGCTATCTGTAACAGCCTTAATATAACCTGAACAGGTGAGTTGTATATAAATTCACCCTCAGTACAGTTGTCATGAACGGGGAAATTAGCTACAGAGAGCAAAACTGTTTTTTGTACCAGGCTGTAAACATGTTTATTTCTGCTGTGAAGTTCTGACATTTTAACATGGGGACTTACGGAGACTGACTCACTTCTGGAGCCAGCCTCAAGTGGCCGTTTGATGAACTGCAGCTTTTAGCACTTTCTGTGTTGGCTTCATTTCCCAGCCACGGAGGTTGTCCATGCTAGCTGTTTCCCACTGCTTCCAGTCTTTATGCTAAGCTAAGCCTACCAGCTAACAGCTTATATTTAGTTTCACCAATAAAGATGAATCTGTTTCTTTTTCCCCAATCACATTTATGCTGATTCATTCTACATTTTCAGTTTTCAGTCTTACATTTTATGAATACAGTTTCGTTGTGGCTGATGTGTCTGGTGTCATTATCCTTTATTCAAATCAGCGACGGTCTGCGTTGTCTTTGGTGTGTATGTCGCTTTTTTTTTTTGTAGCGTGACACCAATTTTGTACATCTGGAGGAAATATGTGAAGTGAAGTGGTGCAGTACTACTGTAGAGCAGTGCAATGTTAGGTGTAGGTGGGAGGAGGTCTGCGCCACAGTCTGATGGTGTGATATTCTGTAGTCCTCTCGCAGCACTTCTAGAAGAAGGTCAGCAGTATGGCATTCACGCAGGGCAGGCTGGCCTGCAGCATGTTCTGTATCAGCCTACTCACATTTAAAGACCTATGGACAACTGCACCACAGAGGACAACCACAGCGGCTCAATAACAGGTGCATATTGACGCCGTTGAGTGTATCCCACTGCATCACTCTCTCTCTCTCTCTCATTTACAATTTCTATTTTTCTCTGCAGTGAACTCTTTCCCCCTCGGCAGCTCATTCATTCATCTGCAGCAAACTACCATATGCTACAGATACAGAAACATCGACAGTATTTCAGCTGTATTTTAATTGACTAATCTGCTAATCATTTTCTCCATTTGTTTGTTCCATAAAATGCGTGAAAATACATTTTACACCAAGATGATGACATCAATTCGCTTGTTTCATTCGACCAACACTTGAAGACTAAACATGTTACGTCATCATCTTATCTTCTAAAGCAAAAAGCCACGAAAACTCACAGTGGAAAGCTGGAACCAGAAAACATTTGGCATTTTTGTAAGCACTGTTTATATTGTTCCACTTCTCCTGCAATAGGATGCCTTGATGCTGTGGCTAAGCTCTCTAGTTGAGGTCAGTCAGATGACACCTATCAGTTGTCCCTTGTGGTGCCAGTGCAGTCACAAAACACATAAACTCTCCGACCCACCAATGCAGCACAATTCAGTGAGAGCTACTCAATGAAAATTCCCTGTTCCCTGACTAAGTAAAAAAAAAAAAAAAAAGCACTATATGAGGCAAAATCACTACGCGTGGATAGACGAATAGTAGACAAGGTCGGGCTGCTGTACCAGAGCCTCATTAGAACAATTTGTAAGGCCAAGTAAGATGGAAAGACATGAAATCAATAACAGGCAGCTATGGAAAACAGCCTCGGAGTCCATGTGGTCCTATTAATGTAATACATGCGGCAGGGACAGGCGATGTATGGATTACGAAAACACAGAACAGTCTGTAAAATCCTGTAATACACTTGCAGAGGTGGCTGGGACCACGCCGTACCCAAAAGATAAGAGATTCGGCAAACATTAGCTCGGTGTTATTAAGTTTATTTGGTTTTTATTGGTCTCAGCCGCTCAGAGTCTTGGTCTTTTGATACACTCTGGTCTCGGTCTTGACTTAGCGTTGGTTTAGTCGGCCTTCCCTACAACACTCGATACAGTATTTGATGTATTAAGAGGCTAAACTTTTCAGCATGAGTCAGACTGGAGAGGAAAAATCAAATAGCAGCCGGCAGCACCAGAAGAAATAATCTCCTCTAAATAACCACCTACAGCAGTCTGATACTATTTAATGACTTTTATATTACAAGACATTACATTAGAAGCAACCAAGTGATCAGATGTGATTTAATTTAATGTTGTATTGTCTGACGATTAGCACTGTGAGGCCGGAAAGACCTTTCAGAGTGGCAGCTTGTATTTTAAGCTGAAAGTATAGCACTGTATGGTTATTGTATGCATGTATTATTACACTATACGGCTCATTCAGGTCTTTTTATCTATGAGAACAGCTGACATATATGTCTGTTGTTTCCACAGCAGAGCCCTGTAGGTCCTTGGTGTCACGGTACCACGTCTTTTGCCGTAACAATCCTCCCCTGGTCGTCTGACTTTGCATCACAGTGTGAACGCTGGTTTCTGACCTTGTGTTCTTGAAGGTGGGTTGTCATGGGACTGCATGTGGGAGTGAAACGATAAACAACAACAGCTTGTGTCACAAGCGAGGCGCAGGCCTTGGTTTTACAGGAATTATGAGGCATATTTTTTTCAGAGGTGTATAATTTGTTTTGTGGTTGTTTAGTCGCACATGTGTTGACACTACAGCCATGTCAGCAGCTCTGTGAGGCTGTAATGAGGCTGCTTATTAGCTCTAAACTCAAAGTACAGCTGAAGCTGATGGGAATGTGTCCAGTATTTGGTCATAAATCAAAGTATTGGACAAATTAAAATGTTGCCCTGATGATGGTGCTAGAGGGAGTTCATTCATAAACTAGAGCCGTGCTGCTAGCATGGATAAAATATGAAGTTTATGATATGATGTAGAAGCTGCTCAAGTATTTAACCTTTGTTAACAAGACAACAGACTAACAGATTTTCAATTAAAAATCAAAAAGCTTTAACTTTCATCATCTGTTCTTCATAATTATGTAATTAGTTGCCATTAATCTAAACTTTAATTAAACGTCAGGCGCTACAGTTCATGTATTAAACAAAACTGAGGCATAAAATGTTCGTTTATCATGCTGTGAAAGCCAAACTATGTGAGATATACAAAGGCTGGTGACAGTGACATGGCTCCTGCATGCAGAAATCCCTCCAGCGGTGCAGAGAAGAGGTGCAAATCACACAAGAGAGCGATTACGTAACTAAGGACTGAAGTCCACTTTCAATGCTCGACTGGGCCAAGAAGCCACAATGCAAAGACAGGTTATACAACAATATCCAAGGCCAAGGGTATAAAGCACTCTCATGACACCACAGGGTGTGTGTATGTGTGTGAGAAAGACAGAGAAAGAGACAGATTGTGAGGGCACACAGGGTTCACAGTGTGAAACACCGGTTTGTACTGTAACATTGCTACTATTCATGGACATAAGACTGTTTAACAATAACGCCTGTGTGTCTGTGGACAGTGTGTACTTGGTACTTGTTTATAAAATTAGTGTTTTACTGTGCAACACTGAAAGCAGTTTACTGTACAGCACTGAAGTTATGTATGTGTGTCCCTGAACATGCTGGGTAAACCTTTCATTCTCGGCATACATCCTGAGATATTATATTATTCTTTTAACCAGCTTGATACATGTTCCATGAGCACCCAATTAGAATAACAAAGTAATCATCTTTTACTATTAACAACATACAATATTTGCTACTAGCGTGTACCGATCTTTGCATGAAAAATTATCTTTTTTTCATTAATCATTTGGTCTAGATCACAATTTCCTGGAGCAAGGTGATCTCTTTAAATTGCTTTTTCTGGCCAACCAACCCTCCAAAAATATGAAGATAATGACACTTCACTCTAAGAAAAGCAGCAAACCCTCATTCCTCGTTTATGAGAAGCTGGAAGTTTGAGTATTGTTACTTGAAACATGACTGTGCTGAATAGTTTTCTGCTGATCAACCGTTCAGCAGTTCATGTAGTATTCATGGCTACTGTACTGGATTGCATTACACTGTGTAGGTGTATCTTAATAAAAAAAACAAACTTCTCTGGAGTTGTTAAGCAGCAACATAAAGTGGTGATCATCATACTTTAACTATGTCTAAAATATCTATACTTTCTACGAGATTTCCAATAATTTACAACATCAAAAACATTCCCAATTCAAAGTTTTTCGTCTCTTAACGACGCATTTTGAATGTTGCTTTATTATTTTGGAAGATGTTGTTCAGACCTGTGAGTCACTGACATTTCTTGCTGTGTGACTAAAACGTCTTCAGATGGCTGACCCTGCTGACCCGCTGCGGTGGAGGGGATGTGCAGAGCAAGGCCTCATCACTACAACCGAACACTGGCACTGACAGGGGGTGGAGCTTCATGCAACCCTGCTCTAACATGGTACAATCTGGACCAAGAGAGAGTCATGAGAGAAAAAGAATAAAAAGAAATGTCTGCAAATTTCTGCTCTGCGCGATCAAACTGTGTCGAGCTGCACAAGCACGATGACAGGTTATTGGCAGGCTGCAGAAAACCAGCCAGGACGAGAGTAAAAAACCTCAAATCAAATTTACGTCAGCGGAGGATTCCCATCGAGGGTGAAAATCTATTTTGTGAATCAGCCTTTCATCACAAGCTGACAACCAACATCAACATACTGCCAAGCATCATCATGAAAACATAAAAATAATATGTATATGTAATAGGTAATCATTGCAGCACCATAAATTTTATAATAGTACTATACTACTATATAAATTATACTGTATGTCAGCGACATCCACTCATGGAAATCAAAATCAAATAAATCCTGAATCAATCCATAATATTAATCCATTTCACGGGGGGCTGGAGTCAATCCAAGCTTACAGTTACAGCTCGCAGAGCTGACACATAGAGACGGTGAAACATGGTCGATTACAGTCATACAAGGTCAAAAATGGTCAATTGTGGTCAAATACAGTCAATTACTGTCAATTACACGGACAATTTGGTCGAATACAGTTAAGAACGGTCAAATAAGATCAATTATAGTCAGACACTGACAATTCCATCAATTACAGTCAAGTACGGTCAAATACAATGAATTACTGTCAATTAAGAGCAATTATAGTCAAACATGGTAAAATGTAAGTAAAATGTAAGTCCAGCATCAAATGTAGACTATTACGTCAAATACGATCGAACATGGTCAGATACAGTCAATTACTGTGAATTCCGGTTAAATGCAGTCAAACAAACACGGTAAAATACTGTCAGTTATGGTCAGTTACAGTCAAACACGGCCATTTATGCTCACATCCACACCAATTAACCTGCATGTGTTTGGACTGTGAGAGAAGAAGAGAGAGAACGTGCCCTACATAGATATCATTGTATAAATAAGTGATCAAATCTAATTATAAAAAAGCTAATGTGCTGATGATTTGCTAATTACATATAAGGGCAAAAAGCACAGCTGAGGCTGATGGGAAGATAATTAGTTGTGATCGTAAACTGAAGTTATTGGACAAATATGCCATCTGAAGCTCTTATAAAATTATTATAATCAGTAATAAAACAATAGCTGTATCTCGAATCTCTATATATGGATGCATGCGGTGTAAAATGGACTTTCTGTAAGCCATAAATTCCTCTGCGCATGAACACAAACTTCTGTGCACCATCGCTGACGGTGTCCACAGCGATTCTGGCTCTAATTCCCCACCACTGCTGGTCTGAGATAAAGGACTGGCCCGCTTCTCCCAGAGTATGCCAGAGAATCAATCTGCCCACGCACAATACTGTAGTTTCACTTCCTAACAGTGTTTCTTGGCGTGTCAGAGCCTGGCTTCAGGTCAATACTCCCTCCCTCCACTGGGATCAGTCAGGCCTCATCTCTATCTCTCTCACAGCCTCTCTGTAGCTTCGTTTGGAAACAGCTACGCCGAGAGCTGTAACAGTATTACAGGGGAGGTGCTCATTGGGTCACAAATGATGGCTACCGTGCAGATTTTTACAAGCATTCTTGGTAGACGCTTGGAGAACCACAGCCACCAAACAAAGTCTTTTAAATCTTCTAGTGAAGGGATGATTTATAACTGTTAATTTGAGCCTTTCTTTAGCTCGTCACAAAGTGCAGATTTTTATTAAGTTATTAACACAGGGCAGAGTCCAGTCACAACCGCAGGTTTAACTAGGCTACATTATCGTACGTAACTCATCATATGAAGAGATTTCCTGTGAATTAACTGTAATCAGATCTGTTAAAATCAGATTGGTTACATAAGACAGTTAGCTTTAACCGGCAGAGCTCTGAGTGGATGCAACAGATGAACGCCGGACATCAGATGAGATATTAGGATTACACTTTGGCAGCTAAATCTCACAGAAACTGAACAAAAGTGGCGATTTTCAGAGGAAAAATCAAAAGTGCACTTTTATTACAACCGAGTTAGCTCGGGACATTTTTTTTTTCCTGATTTGTCCTCTGTCTCGGAGCACAATGGGGTTTTCCTGCATTCGCTGCTCGTCAGTAAGAACACGAGGCTTTGCTTGCTCTCTAAGAGGATCATTTTTAAATCCACCAGAATCCATTGGCCTCTTTACAGCGCGCTGTCTGCTACCACGAGCAGCCACAATGCTCTGTAAACGTGACATAAAAGACATTTTGAATTGATCAAGCGTCCCTGTCTGGGCGAAGGAGGATTTTATGTGGCCAGGTGAGAAACACGGGAGAAGAAAGTCAAATGAAGAAGCTCCAGAGATCACGCCGCTGTGATAAATGTGGAGCTGCGATGCGTGACACAAATTAAAATTAAAAATTCATGCCTCTCTCTCTGTCTCTCTCTCTATTTGAACTCAATGAACCTGCATCACCTGCCCTGCAATCAGCGATGAAACTCCGCTCTCGTTTGTCATTCTCGGCCGTTTGCTGGATAATTCTTCATGCAATCTGCTCTTTTTTAACGTCTTTTATAAGGCCCCACGCATCGCACGGTGGAACAAATAATGCTGACAAGATGAAGAATGGCCTTTGTCTTTTTACAGCAGAAAAACACTGACAAATACTCCACCAGCCACAGACCGTCTGAGACTTATTCTCATGCAAACGAACGGCATTTTAAACATAATGCAGCGAGTCGGCGGCGAGATGAGGGTTGGATGGGACTTGTTAGGTTGAAAAATGCTGCACCAATTCAGGCATGAAAAGAAACTGTTAACAAAGTGGTTGGCAGAAAAAAAAAAAAAAAAACTATAGCTGCCTTTAGCATTTCCCAGGTGCACTGCAGAAAAAGAGCTTTTTTGTTCAGCAAGCTCTCTGTGGATAAATAAAAGTTTATAAGTGTTCTCATCAGAAAATAAAGCTGAGGGAAACAAGACTTCACGTTTAATTGGCCTGCTGCAAATCAGCATAATGCAACGAGGGCTGGCTTTGAGTAGACTCTCTAATGAAAGCTGCATCCTGCTACAGGGTCTATAAATAGACTCTATATATAGACTCTGTGTGTATATACACATATATATATATTTTACAGCAACTAAAGCGCCAACTGAGACAGGATTTCTGAGGCCAATGCAGATTTAAATTTAAGAATACATCATCTCAAGCTTGGGCTGAATGCTGATAAATACAAGATAAAATGTGTTTTATTCTCAAGGACACACATCCACTTTGCATCTCCTGACCTTGAAACTGGTTCTCAAACTGAAATTATTCAATCTTTTAAATTCCTGAGAATTTGGCTGAACAGAAAAAAAATCCTGGACTGAAAACTGGTGAGATCACTCAGTAATATATCATTATTTGTAGTCTTTTTTCTGTTTTCAGCAACTATTTTCCAACATATTTAATGTATTTTGAAAGAAATCTGCCTTCACACACACTTTAAGATATTATATTACATGTCATCAACATGTACAACAACAGCTGCAAAGACAGCCGGTTCTGGTAACAATGACGCGTTTTGCTGTCAGACCGAAGTTGAGCTAACGCTAACTGCTCAGATTGACAGGACAGACTGCGTTACAGCTCAGAGGCCTCATTGCAGAGCTTATACTGATGATATGATCATCTTGACAGGTCATAGTGTAAGACTCCTACAGCTGTATTCACCGGCTGTCTGTCATTTATGCTCAGTGATTACCGACCTGGCCAGTTTGGAACATGCATAATTTATGTGCAAGAATAGTTAATACTGTGCTGGTTGTTTCTGAGCAGTAAAAAGACACAAAGTGGTGCTTCTTCTCCCAAACATACAGATCTCCTTCAATCATTCATACACTGATGGCACTGGCTACCATGCAAGGTAATTTGGGGTTCAGTATCTTGCTCAAGGTCACTTCGACATGCAGACTGGAGGAGCCAGGGATTGAACCACCGATCATCTGATTAGGGGCTCCTGAGCTACAGCAGCCTCTATCGGCCAACATATCAGCTGATTCATCAATCTAACTCTAACTACAACTACACGTACGAGGCCACAGCTCAAAGGGAAGGAAGTTGAATGGTCTGTCTTCTGCTCTTTAACGTCGTGTCTAGGTTATTAGCGTCATAAACTTAAACCAGGCCGAAGATTCCTCATCGAGACATCAGGATCTTAGTCCTGCTGTAGCAAACCACCATGGTAACTGTAATGTTGTGATGTTTGGTACACTGGCTTGACAACATAGTTAGGAAATGACATTCTGGTGATAAATGGTCTGTTTTTATGTTTTTCACAATGCTTCTTGCTCATCATGTCGGTGTAACTGGAATAATTGAATATTGTCATTTAGTGTCTCTCACTGTAATCTTATTATGATGATATGATCATACTATGTTAATGCATTTCACAGAATGATGCTGCCCAAATGAATACATCCAAGAAAACTCTAGTTATAAACAAACAAGCAAAAGAAAGTTATATATAGCTGCGATATGTATGCCAACTGAGAGATCCGCCTGTGTAATTATGCATAATCATTCAGTGATGCAAGAGTGACATAACGAAGGTTAAAACATATGTCTTTTAATGCATGTGTCTGTCTGTTCACTGTGTTAACCTGCAGTTGACCTGCTTTGAGTCTCTGCATGCAGAGGAAGACAGACAGACAGAGAGAGAGAGAGTTGACTGGGCTTCTGCTTGTCACGGTGCAGCCATTTCATGCCATGTGGGAGAGGGAAGCGCCCTGGGCTGCACCCTGCTGACTGCCTCAACAACACAGGCACGAAAACAAAGCAGCAAACAGCTGTAACACTCACTTACTCATCTCACAAAGCGCCATTCAACTCCGACACCGGAGTGCAGATTTGGTTCTTTAAGATAAGATAAAGAATAAAACATAAAGTCCTAAAAATCCACTAAAAAAAAGCAGATACACAAACATCAAGGCTATATCACCTCACACTCTCACAGCCAACAGCCTTCGGAGAACATAAATACAAGCAATAACATCAATGCACAGCTTTGCGAGACATGCGCACAGTCACCGTGCCATTCTTGACTTAATGCTCATCCAACCGGCAGCCTCTATCATCCTCGGCAAGGTTGCACAACAGGCCGGAGATTAGCCTCGTGGACGTAAACATCCAAACGGCGTTTGGCAACAACTCCACCTTGACCTTTCAGTTTAATTTCTGTGAGGCGACTGCTCTATAATGTTTACACCTGCTGCATGTACCTCCGAGCTGTTTGCTTCAACGAAACAAGCCTCAATTAGTTTGTGAAACAGATGTTTGCCTGAGATTAAGTGATACAGTTACGCACCCCCAATTAAGTCCTTTATTGTGCACAAAAGAAAATCACCTTTCTCCCGTGCAAAGGTCTGTCCAGGGATCTCCAATTAATAAGGGACTGTGTGGAAATTATTTGGGGAGAGGCTTCAGAAAATGGCTTATGCCAATTAGTGGTTATGTGAAAACTTTTATTCCATTAACAAATGAGCATAACATACGACTGTATGAAACATGGACGTCAGTGGACCTGAGGCGATCTGAATGCAGCCTGGGTGCTCAAACAAACCACCCGTAACGGCACCCACCTGTCATTTAAAGCGACAACGCTCTTAATCCTGCATAACTTTAAGCCTTAATATAATCTGAACAGGTGAGTTGTATATAAATTCACCCTCAGTGCAGTTGTCATGAACGTGGAAATTAGCTACAGAGAGCAAAACTGTTTTTTGTACCAGGCTGTAAACATGTTTATTTCTGCTGTGAAGTTTTAACATGGGGACTTATGGAGACTGACTCACTTCTGCAGCCGGCCTCAAGTGGCCATTTGAGGAACTGCAGTTTGTTTATAAATGATAAATGAAGTTCACCCCTCCCCACTGCAATCATTTTCAAACAGTCCCTAAACCTTTCTTACCTGACAACAGATTAATCATGTATTGTGCATGTATGCATGTATAGTGTGTAAATCTCTGGTTATATTGGTCTCGATCCTCTTTTATATGCATGAATATTTATTTATATAGTCTAATAACACCTTTGACCCCTATGACCCCTCTGGACCTCCATCTTGGTGACCTCTCTGTGTGTGAACTCACTTGTACGAGGAGCTGCCTCCCGCGATCTCCTCCTTGATCTGCCTGTTCACAGCATCCGCCGCCGCCCTCCCTTTGCCCTCTCCCTCCACCTTCACGACAACTTTCTTCACCCCGTCCTGTTTACTGGACTTCTTTTTCCTCTCCTGGCCCTGGAGGATGTCTTTCTCCTGCACCTTGTCGGCGATAGCGCTCTTCTCCACGCCGCTGTCCGCATCTGGCAGCTGTTTCGCGTGCCTTGACCTGTCCGGTGCCCGGTCGTCAGGTTTGGGTATCCAGGGATGGTCGTACCTTTTCGGGATGGGCCACGGCTTGTAGTCCTTCTGGTACTGGGTCTCGCTGTTGAACGGTGTTTCGGGTCCGTGGTACTCGTTCTTGGGTTTACAGCTCGGTTCGGGTCGCACTTTCCAGTGCTTAAAGTCCTCGCGCATCACCGAGCTGCACACGCGCTCCTCGGAGACGCACCTCCGAGGCGCGCGTGTCGCCGCTGTCGTGGTGCGGGATTCTGCACGAGACGGCTGCGTTTCTATGGCGACCCGGGCCTGGGGAGGGTGGAGCGGAGGCTGCAGCTGGATGTGCTGCATCTCAGAGACGTCCGTGTACTTGGTGAACACCAAAGGCACCGCAATGTCAGCCTTGTCCAGCTGGTTCCAGAAGCGGGCCATGCAGCACGCCCTGCTGATACAGGGCCACGCCATGGTGGGCTTTATGGAGCTCCACTACAATACAGCCAGCACCGGGTCCAAGGTGAAGAATAAACCCCTCTCTCTGCACTCCTGTGTCCTGATGTGAGAGAAACAAGATGTCCGTGTGTCAGGCTGCACGGATGGCTCCAATGCTGTTGACGTTAGATGAGGTCAAATAAACCCATCATGCTTCTAAGATTTTTTAGAGATTTTAACGAGTTCATTCAAGGAAAAAAGACAACCGTACTGACGTTTGCTCTGCTCGCCTCTGTGCCTGCTCTGTCCCGGACGTCTTGCTACATCACTCCACGGTAGGGCACTGCAAGGAAAAACTGCCCCGCCCGCCTGCTGCTCAGCATCCCGGAGACACAAAACTGGAGCCAACGGAGGAGGAAAATAAAAGTCAAGTCAGAGAGAATATGAAAGATTTCCGGTTTACCTGCACACTGAAACACACACCGACGCTCCTGTGAACTAGTATAATTTGTAAAAATAAATAAATTATAAAACAGATCAAAAATTATGTTTATTATAGGCTGGCAAATCATCTTCACCTCGCACATCTGTAGCAATGAACACTCAGATAAGTCTTTGGCTTTTATTTTGAAATTTCAACATCAATTTCTGGTGTAAACACGGCGAGCTTGACGCATGGAGGACATGTTTTTACGCGCACTGCGTAGTGGTACAAGAGGAGGGACGTTTGGTCCAATCTGTTTATCTCAACATTTTTGACGTTTGTTAACGTTTGGTGGTTTAAAATCAGGAAATGATCTTGCCTAAACTAAATAAAAGTCAAATAAATACATTTGGGAAGATTATATAAAGTGGTGGATAAAGAAATATGGTGATGGACCTACCGGATCAATTGATTAAAAGAAGAAAATATTAAGTAGGATAACATTTCTAGTCACTATTGGACTCAACAGAATTAACAAAGGGTTATGTACATAAGGAAATATGTATAAGTATAACAGCAATCTTATTTAAATTATGTAAAATCTAACTTATCAAAGCCATAAAAGGCTCCATGATTTGCCTTTGTGACAATGATTATCCAATATTTGCAGACTGTGCCAGACAATAGTTGAATGCATGAATAATGCCAACTCATCACACTGCACCCCGAGGGCCTGTTTCACATCGGACATCTGAAAGACAAACACATGATTCAGAAAGAGGTTTTAATAATGGAGGCCGACGGCTCATTTTTTAAAAGCACTAATCCATCTTATGTTCTAAAGCACCGTGTCTCATCATTACCAGTATTATATTTTGTGATTGCATTTACTGTTTTGGCATTGTGTGCGAGTAAAACATTCACCGGCTGACTGACATAAGATCAAAGACTTAATGAGGTGATTAAGGTGGATAATCCCAGAATAAATTAATAATTTATGAAGATGTAATCAAAGGGCCGGACAAACGTCAGTCTAACAGAAGATAATGAGGATTCAAAGATAAATATAAAGAAGCCAGAGATTATCTGTGTTAGTGATATGTGATGATTGACGATGCAAAGCTCCACTGTCTCCTGTTATTTTTCCTTTGGATAACATTTTATGTGTTCTATGCACACCTAAATGATGGACTTTGCTGCAAACTATTACATTTCACTTAAAACAATATTCAAATTGTGTCATACAGCACTGATTAAGATGGTATGTGGTAAGAAATGTGTCGACAAACGACCTTTATCAGTACCTGTGTCACGCTGAGATGCACTCAAGTGATTGCTTAATCAGACGGGGCTGCCTTTACATCATTTTAGGCTAAAATGTCATACAGCCAGCTAACATAGACAGCAAACCACTGACTTCATGCTGTGCAAGAAGTTAAGAAAATATTCAAATCAACATAAAAAGTCCCTTGACATGCCCCTCTTCCACTAACTTATGCTTATTGCTCACATTTTAATGCCCTGCGACACTTACCTGCAGGTCAAAAGTCAGATATAGCAGATACGGATTGCCAAATCAAACCCTATATTGAGTTTCTGAGATAAGACTGTCATTTGGAGGTCACGGTGGAGAGATGACAGACAGACTTTGGACCCATTTTACTCACTCTTCTTCCTGACGCCGGCTGCAGCACATCGGTTTTGTCTCCCTTTTCTTCTTGTGGAAAACATGAAGATCGATTTTGCCCCACTGAAAACACCGTTGCACAGGAGACTGCAGACGGCGGCGGTGCTGCAGTGGGTCTTCTCCTTCCTTGGCCTGGGTAAGAAAGCTTGTTCTTATGTGTCCCCACTGGAAACAAATGGAAATGACAGAGTGTTGATGGGGTGGTACACTTCGTGAAGAACAAACCTGCAGTTATTCTTTGTTTCTTTACAGTAAGTGTTCACACAAGTTGGCTTAGCTGTTCTTGGGTAAAGTGTCAGTGAATTTAAAGGTAGAGAAGAGTTGTCACAAGTGACATGAACAGCTGGATAGCCAGAAGGGGGAGCCAGGTCAAACATGGCCTGAGTACAGTGTGTAGTGGTTAAGCTCTGAAAGAAAAATGTTATATATGAATGGCTGATGACATTAAATCAAACCCTACAGCTCTGCCATGCTCCAAACTGGATGCATTTAACACTATGAATTATATATAAAAGTGCATATTGTCAGATGACTTTTTCATGTTCATGTTCTATTTTTCAGTGAGTTCTAGTTGTTGTTTGTACGAGCACCACTTGAAGCTTTTAAATGTCTCCTTATTTGACCTCGGTGCTTGCTTACTAGCTGCTTTTCAGGTGTTCAGGTGTTACAGCTACGCTCGAGGTGTTGGGGGGTGTGTCCTGTGTAGTCAGCTTCTCGTAGTCGGTAGTTCATTGATGATTGTGACAGTAAATATCAGCCTCACACCAATTTGTCTTCATGCTTTTTAAGCAGTTTAAGTGTCCTGACTAGGGCTGCACGATATGGTAAAAAAAATAAACAAACTGCGATTCTTTTGACAGATATTAGGATTATAATAGGATTTACAATAACCGTGAATGATGAAAAAGCAATTAAAATAAAATCATGATGATGTGACGTTTGTTGTGATCCGTAGCAAACAAACGTATTTTCTTTCAAGCTTTGTGGGCAGTGGTATCTCTGCAGCGCTACAGTACTTTATAATGTTGCTTTGTTGCACATTTTACCTCATCAATGTGATTTGGCTATAATATTTCGAATTAATTGTGCAGCCCTAGTCCTAGCCAAGACAGGCAGCAATAATGATGCGTTAAAGACTGTCAATACGCAACTGGTAGTACAAAATATGCTAAAAAGTCAGATGAAAAATGGAATGCAGTTGTAAAACCATGTGTAACAACCTCAAATAACACCTGAAACAATCTAAATGCTGACAACAAACAACAAAGACCAATCAAAAATATAATCACATCAGCAGCCAGAAGAGAGAACACCAAAGATTCACATCCACAGCAGAGGGAGAGTACACATAAAAACTCTTTGGCCATCGTAGTGAAATATTAAATTGTATTGACATCAAACAAGCGCATTCTCCCACAGCATCGCTCTGCTATCAGTAACCACCATGATGTCAAGTCCAGGAGGACAGGAAGCCACTGATGCAGAGCAGACATCCTCCATTCATAAACTGGCTTAAGCACACACATGATTTCCTCGTAAGCATTCATATAACATGTTATGCGTTCGTTATGGATGGTTATGTAACGCACTTATTCACAGTATGTGCCCGCTGCCCTAAAGCTGCTGCTCACCATGTGATTTTTCTTCTCTCCTCAGCACCCACCTGCATCCTCCTGTTCTTTTATCTGCTCTTCACACGCTTCTGGCTGATCAGTGTGCTGTACGCTGTCTGGTGGTTCTTTGACTATGACACTCCTTCCCGCGGAGGCCGCAGGGTGCCTTTATTGTGTGGCCTCAAACTTTGGGATTACATGCGGGATTACTTCCCCGTCAAGGTGAGAGCTTTTAGATGGTGATACTGTACATCACAGCCATTAAACAGCAGCCATATGTAAGGTGAGGTGTGCAGGTCAGAGCACAGGACATCAAAACATCTCACTCTGCATGTTCTTTATATCTAATCTTTGACCTGCAGCTACATACAGTTTATCTCTGTCCTTGGCAGCAGAAATTCCCCTGATGGATGGACTTGTTCCATATGGTCATGTACTTTATATGTACACATAGGCTCCCCAGATCCTACAGTAAACCTTGTTGTTGTCTGATTAAACACAGTACGACAGACGACACAAGCATTGCTGAAATTCACCGTCAATACTTGACTTACGGACTCTAAAATACTATACTACCACTCCCATATCAGTCAGTTAAATATGAAGCTGGAGCCAGGAGACAGTTGGCTTAGCTTAGCATAAAGACTGGAAGCAGGGGGAAACAGCTAGCCTGGTTTCGTTACAGTTGTTGCGTTTTTACGAGGGGTAATGTGCTGGACTTCCTACAGTTGCAACATCAAGGTCACGACAAGGTAACTCACAGTGCACAGTGGCGTGTAAAACCACAACTCATTTTGATTGTTGTCCAGATTAAACAATTAAAATATAATGTGTTCATTAGCACACTTCAGAGGTGCCGGTGGGAAGATTTTGTTACTTTTAGACAGAGCATGGTGAGATGTTTCCTCCTGCTTCCACCTCCTTGCCCCAGCTTCACGTTTAGAGAAAAGATACATCCTGATCTCATCTAACGCTCTGCAAGAAAGGGCATTTCCCAAAATGTCAAACTCTAACCAGAGATATTTCAGTGCTCAGAGGCTGGAGGATGGATGTTATTGATAACCAGTTTGTTAGGCATGTCTGTAAACCATGGACTCACCACCCATTGCAGCTTCAAACATGAGGCTGGTTACTAGACAGACTTTATCCAGTGACCTAGGGTAGAGACAACTTTTAGTTATCAGTGTCTATTCAGTACAAGCTTCTCTCTTGCAGCTCACAGCGTCCCTCTTGTGGTCATGCCTGAATAGTGCATACGTGACCTGACCTCAATTTGATTACACACTTTGATCACGAAAAGGCGTAATATTTTATATCAAAGTCAACAGTAGTGTTTGATGTTGCCATTTCCCCCCTATGAAAAATAGGCGAGCACCTCTTCCAAAGAGTTCCCAGTGAACACAACCCCTGTTGACAAACATCCACCACATTACATGCACATACATCTTGCCCCCGAGCAAGACTCTATACTTTGGCCTGTGCTGATGAAACAGAGTGCAACAACAGCAGGTTCAACAGCATTTTAAAAATAGATCTGCATGCATTACTTTAAACATTTTTGTACATATATTACATGATGGTGTGTATATAAATGCTTATCACGCACACAAGCTCCCTTTTTCAATAGAAAGCAACATTCTGCACGTTTGGGAGCAGGAAAACTGAGTTTAAAATATGTTTTTAAAAGAAAATGAGTTGTTTCTCTGAGTATTAAGTGAGTCGTGTCTCTATTAAAGCCATAATAGCCATAAATAATAACATAGTAGTCCATATTGGCCTGTTAAATTGAACTATATGAAGTAATCTGAGTATCTATATGCATTTTACATTTTATTTTGAGATTAGAAATGTTATTGAATATTAAAATACAGAAATATGAATCTGACTGCTGCTACTATCATCATCGTCATACTTTATATACACTTAAATAATGGCTTTATAGCCAGCTCTAACATATGCACAGAAAAAAACAGAGAAATATATGAGCTATAAAACCAAAAAATGGTCCATAATAATTCAATGTATGCTGCAGGCTGTAATCTGAAGGGTTACCAAGTGTCCCAAGACCAAGTGCGATAAGGCGGTTACAGCAGTGAGCACCATAAAAACAGAACCATATAAGAATAAAAGCCAGGAGAAGACCGGTACAGAAGCAATAAGACTACAATAACAGTGACAAGTGGACACACTGAATAATAATCAGACTGTTTTAAATAACGATAAAACAATAAAATGTATTAAAGGTATTCAAGAGCTGATGCAGACACAAATAGCAGACTAGAAATGTTCATTTCTGTGAAGATGAAAACAATTTAAGTCATTCCCAAGAATAAAAAACCTCTAAACTTCCCTGTTTTTTCTCTGATCATACATATCGTTACGCAATTCTCAGTGAATCATTTTCAGTATCATCTGACTAAATGCCTCGTTAAGACTGAAACAAAGAGTCAGTTTAGGGCTAAAGAGGAGCAGTGTCCTCTAAAGAGCCTAATTAGTTTCATTGGTGTGTCTTTTTCCCCACCGTCTCTAATCACAGCATCAGCAGCTCAGACTAAAAACTCAGCAGCTGATGTGTGTGCTCATGACACACTTCGACGGGACGACGATGATGCAACGTCAAACTAAACTGAACTAAACCAGACTCTGCACAATCCTCTGCGAGTTTTGACACTTTATGGAACAAATAAATCCATTCAGTGAAGATTTACACAAGAAAGAAACATACAAAATGTCAAGTGAGTCACACTCATGAACACTTTGTCACTGTCACCTACTAAAGCTGCTGAATTAGCATTAAGAGATTGGAAACAGCTAGTCTGGCTCCAGCATGGCCAAGCAATAGTCCAGCACTGTAAACTGTGTAACTGTCCAACCAACAGTTTTTGGTGTTGTGGGATCCACAACTACCCAGACTGGTGGTGTACACCCTGTTATGAGGAATCAAACAAACAGCGTACAGCATAGCTGTTGCTAAAAGAGAGATATAATCGCCAAGTGTTTGCTTACCGTGGAATGTTTTTTCTAAATGTGAACACAGCAAAAAAAGAGGCACAGGTTCAGGTCGTTAACCACAAGGGATCTAAAAAATATATATCTATATATCGATGGTCTATAGTTATAACAAGTGAAAGTCATTTTCTCCATGATAATCTCTGAATAGAGTTGATTACACTAATGAGAAGGGTGATGGTAAGATGGTTTATCTGTAACTGTTTTTTTTTTTATTGCAGCCAAAATGATTTTCAAGTATGAGTCACTCCTACTGAGATCCTTAGGAATATATCCCAGGTACATCAAGGTAAAAGAGAAGTCAAATCTCTGAGATCAAAAGGCTCACTTCTTTCCAGAAAGGTTTAATACTGTATGAGGACACGTCCAGAAAATGGTCCACACTCCCACCAAGGCCCAGTCAATTTGAATTTATGAGATAACTTTTGTTATGATTTGGTGTTTTATTTATTTTATTTATGGCGTTTAATGTAATCACACCAAAATAACACAACTTTATTGACTAAACCTAGAAAATCTTGGCAAGGACAAAAGCAGTGCAGATAATTGGGTGGTCATGACCTTGCAGGAGGACTATAGGAGGAGGTCCCAGTGGAGATTTTGTTTATAAACAGTCCTCATTAGAGGAACTGGAGCCAATCATTAACTGTGAACTAAGGGGCACCAACAGCAGGTACCCACAGTACAAATAGACTGGACACAAAATAACATACCACCTTTGTGAAGGTCAGGAAGCTCCTCCGGTAAAAACCAGTTCAGACTGATTTTTAAACAGGAAATCAGCTGCAAGAGAATATTTAACCGAAGCTCTAAGAAGGCTGCTACGTCAGTGTTGGGGGAATTTAGTCAGAAAAAGTCAAAGTCAGAGTAAAAATAGAATCAAAGTGGATGAAATCCCCCTTTTGAAGCTGCCTATTTGTCCCTGAGAAGATAGCATGGCTAATGTGGGCGTGAATGTTGTCCTCAGAGCAGCGAGGCCTTGAGATACTAATCTCACACAGCGACACAAACAGTGAAGGGAGCAGATTTGGTCCACAATACTCGGCTATACGCTGCAAAACAAACTACAGCACATGGCAAGCGACTCTTTACTCTTTGACAATGAACTTTAGCGCCTCTCGCTATCTCCTCCGCTCCGGGCGGGTAGAGGCACGCAAACAACGCTCCACGGGTGAGATATGTTATCTAAATCCATAACAATTATTTCTGAAGACACAGAGGAAAAAAATAATTTTTCAAGGAATTGAACACATGTCAAATAGTTTGTCTAACACTAGAATCGCTTCACCTGGCAAAGAGAAGAATAATCCGAGTTAAGTGCAAACATTAAAGCATCTCTTTGGAGCTCGTGCCCAGTGACAAACAAATGGAGTATGAGTGAGTCAACACCAGTCCTCAAACTGAGCAGAATACTACTTGAAGATGCACAGCGAACACTGATTGAGTTTATCTTGAATTTTAGATATATTTATCACCTCTGTAAGTGATCTAAGGACTCTCCAATCAATCAATACCCGCTCAAACAAAATACTACAAACTAATACGTAAAGTTCTTAAGGGAAACGCCATTGATTTTAGACATTTAGAGATCTGTTTCCAGGTGTTAGGGAGTGCTGCGGCATCTGTGATAACAATTGAACAAAGCCTGTCTCTAGAGGGCGCTGTGTGAAATCTGATAAATGTCCTCAAGTGATGTCACTCGAGTCAGTGTTCGCTGGGGCTGAAAATTGAAAATTAAAAAGTTGGGATGTGGAGTTAGAAAGAAGTGACCATACCAGACCTCTCTGTAGCTCGTCTCTCATCTCATCTTGAGGTTAGAGGTTCAAGGCTACAGGTAGGTACCACGTTTGGTTTTGACAAGAAGATTAACTTCATTGATCCCCCAATGGAACATTTATAGTCTCAAAATACAACCACTAAGGGCTTATAGACATGCAAATGTGGAGAGATTGTGAAGTGATGGGCAGCCACGTACAGTAACAGCCCCTTCGGTAGCTTACTCAAGGGCCCAGGAGGTGAACTGGCAGCTCTCCAGCTACCAGTTCTTGCTCCATACTGTGGCCTGTGCTGACATTCAACCAGCCAAGCCAAGTCCTGTGGACTGAACTACTGTCACCCCGAAGGGGAAAAAACTGACCGTGTTGAGTCAAAAATATTGATTGAGATGCTAAATCAACTGAATGCTTTTAATATCGCAACAAACATGTTTTTTTTTTTAATGTAAAACCTTAATCTGAAAAGTAACTATATCTGTCAAATGTTCATGATGATGTAAGAAGCAGGATGAGTGAAAAATATTCAAGTACTTCAGAATTGTACTTAAACACAGCGAATGCGAGTTACTGAGGGGAGGCGTATCTTACAGTAGGCTGGCTGGCTCCAAACGGTTTTGGACAGTTTGCAGAGGCCACAGAGAGGAGCAATGATAGAGGGTTCAGAGGGTCAAAGACAGTGTTGAAACTGGAATATCGAGGCACATGTTTGGGCTTGCAGCCAGCTGGGCCACTGTAATATCTCACTGTCCCGTTAGGGAGAATCAGATGATCTGAAATCGAATATTCTGCATGATTAACCAACATGGTCCAAACACAGAAATGTGCAGACGTTCATGATTTGCACATCGTTCTTGTCTTTTCTTTCTCCTAGCTGGTGAAGACAGCTGACCTGGATCCCAGGCACAACTATGTCATGGGTTTCCATCCCCACGGTGTGCTGGTGGCAGGAGCCTTTACTAACTTCTGCACCTATTCTACGGGCTTCAAACAGCTATTTCCTGGCCTCAACACCACCCTGCTCATGTTGCCCCTTTGGTTCAGAGCCCCATTCTTCAGAGACTACATCATGTGTGCAGGTTTGGGCCAGAGACATTTGAATCAAACCCGATCAGCTTGCCAATTCTTTGTTCTAGTCCAAATATACTATAATTTAAGGTATTATTTGATTATTTTATTTTGATCACTTCTTCTTTTCTGTTACACTGCAGGTCTGATTCCTTCAGATAAAGAGAGCGCCAGCTATCAGCTCCGAAAAAGAGGTGGCGGTAACGCTGTTGTGATAGCAGTCGGTGGGGCTCCAGAGGCCCTTGATGCCCACCCAGGGAGCTACGATGTACTCTTGGCCCATAAGAAAGGCTTCATCAAAATGGCAATGGAGCACGGGTAAGAGCGAGAGAGGGAGAGCCCTGCAGCAGAAGGTTTTCTTTTTATTCAGCTAATTTGCCGAGCTCTTGTGGCTTATTGAAAGGATCATGTCGATCTGTTAATTTTATGGGCTCTTGCAGCTCCAGCGTGGCCTTTTGTAACAGAGGCTTATTCATGGAATTTTCTGGGAAAGCACGTCGGCCGTTCGTTACGAGATCAATTTAGAAATGGTGCAAATATTTCAAATATATGAACAAATAGTTAAACACCTTTTTCATCTTTTCGTAGCGCTCACCTGGTGCCAGTCTTCTCCTTCGGAGAGAATGAAGTGTACGATCAAGTGGGAAACCCGAGAGGAACCTGGCTTCGATCTACACAGGAACGGCTGCAAAGCATCATGGGTATCTCCCTGCCTCTCTTCCACGCTCGTGGCATCTTCCAGTACTCTTTTGGTCTCATGCCTTACAGAAAACCCATCAGTACAGTAGGTGAGTAAACAGCTTTGTCCATCTATGAGGGTACAGTATGCAGTTAACTTGACTCTGGACTGAATTCGTCTTTTGATTCTGTGCAATTGTGTCGATTATCACCTGCAGTATATATGAAATAAAAGATCTATGCTCACGTATATCCCAACCAGCTGCTATTTTATGGCAGAAGCATCTAATCTTACCAAGTTGGCAAAGCGAATCTCAGTGAACACGAGCAATATCAAGTCAAACATAGCCAGAAATGTTGCCCACTCTGATGCAACCACTCATAGAGACACTCACCTCAGCCTTGATATCATCATGTTTTAGATAAATAGACCTCCATCAACGTCAAACAGATCATATTGCATTAAAATATACACCAGCTCTGAGTGTGTTGTCCTTCACCTTGTCTCTGCAGTTGGTCGGCCAATTCGGGTGGAGAGGAAAGAGAAGCCAACGGCCGAAGAACTTGATGCACTTCACCAGCTGTACATGGATGAGCTCAGCAATCTGTTTGATGAGCACAAAGGCAACTATGGAATAGACAAGGACACACACCTGAATTTTGTCTAAACTGGACTGATGGACTATTTATTTGTAAAGCTCACATAATTGTACTTTTTGATTGACTCTGTAAGCCTGACTTTCCTCCCAATCCATAAATAAACTGTTATTGGTTCTGCAACAAGACACACAGTCATTTGACATCTGTTTATAAAAGGTAGGATTCAACCAGGATGGAAATCCACTTACTTGTCACTGTTCAGAGCGAACACTGATGACACAAGTCAAGTCTTCCTTACTTAATCTGCCAGTTGTGGCATCTGTCTGGGGTTTGTGCAAGACCTGACGCTTCACTCTCCCTCTTAAACAGAGTCATAAGTCGAATCTAGATTACAACATCTTTTGGAGACGCTGTCATAAAACATCAGTATATTCAGGGTTCAGTATCTTTGTGATAAACAGAGAAAATAAAGATCTTACATACACCACTCAACTGAACTTTCTTTATTTTGCTTCTATAATATGCAATAGGTCCAGTTTTTATCGTAACCATCTCCAAATCTTATATATAAACAGACACCTGTACATTAACTTAGAATCAAGGCAGCACGATTTTGGCCCCTGGCTTTTGTTTGTTTGATGGTATTGAATAATCACGTTTAAGCTGGCTTTGGTTCCAACAGTCAGGATTGCATGAAAAGCAGTCTCAGAACCAACCGTGATGATTTAGCTTTTGTATTAGCCTTTTTTTAAAAATTACTTTTCAGTTGTCTGTTTATAGAGATTAGCCAAAATTTGTCCTTTTCGTCATTCTTGAGTATCAAATTGCTAATGAACCTAGCTCGGATATCCGATTTCCACATATCCGCTAGCTACACTAGAAGCCCAGAAAGAGGCTATATTGTGGTCAGACAGTATCTGATAGATTCCCAGACCATCTCCTGCCTCTAGCTTGTAAACTATAGATATGAAAATGAGCATCATCTTCGTTTCAGCTGTTCAGTAATTTTCCAAAATGTTGAACTATACCTGATACCTGACTAAGATGTGATTCCCATCAAACCCGATATGAAATAAGTCTGTTGGACATGAACTCACTCAGGTTTAATGGTGGTTTTGGTCACACTGCGTGTTGATTAAACACACTCAATGGTTACGTGTCAAGATTACTTTTATTGATTTATTAGTTCTAAATTCCACATTTAAGGTTGGATGTCTGGTTTTCAATCAGGTTCCCACATGATAAGACTGTCTGTGAACTTTGGCAGACACTTTTTTTTTAACATCAGATGGCAGGCTTCTGATATTTCCAAATGATCAGGGCATTGGACAATGCCCTGATCATTTCAACACAATCTGGACAAGAGCTGTGTGCATTGGGCTGATGAAAATGCTGACTAAAAGAAAAACTTACAGCAGAAATATGATGCAAAAGAGAGAAATAATTGGGAAAATATTATATTTAAAAAGCACTAAAAGCTTGACAGACAGTGAATGTGAATCTCCACCCAGATGACCTTTAAGCGTCACAAACCAGCTGAAACCAGTCACCTGTGAACCTGTGATGTATGTGAACAACAGCAAAGACATTCATGGAGTAAACATGCATGGTCACAACTTACTCATAACTCACATTTCATGTACTGCAGAGCCTGACATGACAAAATTGATGGGAAGTCATCAGCCAGTCGTCATGTCTTAGAAACTGCTGATTATTGTCACGTTGGAGTTTCCTGCATGGATAAAGCTGCTCACAGCTGATAATTGTTTGCTGTCGGATTCCTCTCGGTTGTGTGTGACAGTGAGGTCAAGGTAATCATATTATTGATGTATTTTTGAAGAAGGTGGTCAAAGTACAAAAGAATCAAGGTCCTGTGTTCATTGAATCCTTTGGGTCATATCTTATCTTGGCAAGAAAACAAACCAAGTCATTTCAAATACATGTGACAACAGTTTATTTGAATGAATCACAGAGTTTAAACAAATAAAAAGTGCATTTCAGATAGAGCATAAAGCATATGACTTCTATTCAACAAGCAGTCATATGCTTTATGCTCTATCTGAAATACACTATTTATTTATTTATGGTGAAACAAACACAGAAAGGAAGCTTGTATGATAACAAGTCATATCTGTAGATTTGTTATCCACTGTACAGATACAGTAGGTTGTACACAACATGAATTATATAACATGGAACAAACTTGTGTAAATAACTTTGATTACCTGAGGTATTGCGTTAAAGTTTGCGATGCATGAAGCGTACAATGGGTGTTCCACAAGGTTCAATACTGGGTCCTCTATTATTTAGCCTAGATATTAATGATCTCCTTCAGCGTTGTCATGATATAGAACTGCAAATGTCTGCAGATGACACTCACAAAACAGCTGGTTAGTGGCTGCCAAGCTGACAGTTATGTTGGAAAGGATCACGCACTGGCTTGATCAATAATGTCCCAGTCTAAATGTTACAGTACGTTTTTTTCCAAAAATCATGGTACAACCTCACTGACACTGACATTCTCATTAAACGTGAAAGGAGCGACATATTGACTGATTTTAAATATCTTGGTGGCTCAAAATAGATTCACAGATCAGGTCAGACAGATTTTAAACTGTCCACCTCCAGCTTGTCCTAGCTTGGTGAGTGTCTGCTGGCATAACTCTGTCTTTGGCAGAAGCCACAGAGACCAGGACTTAACTGTAAACTTGACCAGATGGCAGCTTCTGTAGACTTAGCGATGCACCCCATGCACAGCTGCCCACACTCTGAAGGCATGTTTAGTACCTGTGCAACAAATGCAACTTCTCTCCAATGTTAAATAAGGGAAATGCAAGAATGCATTGCATGCATCATTGTATCAGTCACATAACATTGCCTTGATCTACAGTATAGCAGCCACCCCAATACAGAAGAAAACGTATCTTGTTGCAGTGGCGCTGAACATGTGAGACAAAGCCGTCAGGTGGGCAGCTGTGGTTTGTATTGTGTAAGGCTACAAATACTGCCTTCTGTTCATGCTGTAAAAGTTCAGATATCACAGGATATTCTCTACAGGAACTGATAGGAAAGTTCAGTTACTTTTCTAGAAGAAAAAAAGTGACACCACTATAATTAAACCAAGTAAGAGAAATCAATATAAGCTCAGTATTATTCCTCAGTTTGTGTTTTTATTGGTAAATGTGTTGGGGCTGCTGTTTTATTGTGTGAAGCACTTTGTGTTACATTTTGTTTGTATGAAAAGTGCAGCACAAATAAAGTCTAACTGATTGATTGACTGATTGATTGGATTACAAGGCTGTAATTGTATTTATACCTGGCAAATGAGAACAAACCATGAGTGATATACATGTAAGAATGACTTTTTAAAGCATATTATACAAAATAAAAATAACTAAATGTACTTTGTACAGTTGACGTCATCACAATATTAAAAAAATGACTACCAGCAATCCAAATAACCAAGTCCTCTTAGGTAAATTTACATCTTATACCACCTTCAGAGATCTGAGTGTAAAAATATTTTTGAAACTCAGTTTCTGTCTTGCAAACCAAAGATTTGGGGTCACACACACCTGTAAACAGGTGAGGCAGAGTTAGTGCTCAATGCATGTTTTTCTCAGTTGACCCACAGCTGACTCACGTGACTTTACCCATAAAGACACAGAGAGAGGCGCAGCGGCAGCACTCAGACTGACTCCCCGTCTCCCACCTGCAGACCTCCGCGTCGCTGAACAGCGAGTACGCCTCTCTTCCAGACTAAACCCTTTCTGTCTCCGTGTGGCTCCTCCCCGCACTGATTAAATGCCCGCTCGGCTTGTGAGTCTGCTGCAGTTGACGGCAGTGTTGACAGAGGAGCTGTAGGGCCCGGGACTTCAACCATCCTGACAGCAGGCAGAGTTTTCACCATCGGGCACCCTCATTATCCAAGAAGCACCAATCATGAAGACCATTCTTGCTGCATACTCGGGCGTCCTTAAAGGTAAGACGTTGATATGTTTTTAATTATGTTTTTTGGTTTGAGAAGGTTAACAGGAGAGGCAGCAAGCAAACAAACTTAACAGAGGTGGACAAACAAATCTGGAAGAGGTCAGAAACACATGACAGACACACAGCACAGCACATTTTCATTTGTTTTATTCTGTGTTGTCCATAAACACAAACTTTCATTTAAAAGTATGATAGTTATCATTATAACAGGCATCCGTTTAGAGGAATACAGCAGAAAACCTTATTTTAAAATCTTATTTTCTAAAATCTAAAAAATCTTTAAGTCATATAATTCCTGTCATTTTTTTTAAAGACACTGCATGCTGCAGGTGACACTAAAAGAGATGCTTTATAATCAAGTCAGGGAGTTTCTACTGAATATTACTGATTATTATGATTACAATGTTTGATTTGTGCTCTGCGGCTGTTTAACAAGCTGGTCAATTTGATTTATATAGCCCAGTATCACAAATCATAATTTACCTCAGTGTTCTTTACACCACTCAGTGTTCTTTACACCACACAATGTCCTGAGACCATCACTTCAGATATGGAAAAACTCAAAAAGTTAAATAAAATTTAAAAGAATGTGGTGACAAATGGATGAAATCTTTAAGATGAGCATCGGAGAGGGATCCTGCAGGGACACCAAAGATCTGCGTGTGTTCAGACCAACAAAAAGTGTGAACTAATTCTGATGACAAAATTACATGTAAACTATCGCTGTACAGGTGAGACCTCAAACATGCAACCTTCTCTAATTGTTCTTGCATGCTTTTTACATTTTTTTTCTGCAGTTGAAGTTGACTAAAACTTCTAAAATATGAATTGATTCTTGGAAAATGGATTAACTAGGTAAAGAAAGTACTGTATGCTTTGTGGATAAATTCCTTGATGACACTCTTTTGCTGTGTTGGGTCAGAAATTAGGACTTTTTAATAAAAGAAGTGTCTATGAATTGATACTGGTGACTGCTCAGGAGCCCGTTGATATTCCGCAGTGGCAGTTCAAAGTATAGCTTCACATTTTTTGTGCTTATCCTTTAAGTCATCTGCAGCCGAGTGAAGCTGATTCATTAGGGCACTTACAGAATCAGTTGGTATAATTTCCTTATAAACATATCAGCCAGAAACTAGAAGGTGTTGACATGCACATGGTCCGCCTGATTGCTTCATCATCTGCAGGACCTGATAGTGTTTGTGTACCCTCTCTGTCTGGAGACCAGTTTGATCTGGCTCTCTGTGGGAGCTCATACTGTAAGTGGGCAGAATTAGCTATCACCAGTTGTATCTTATCCAATTCTCTTTCCCTCAGTCTCTGGCACTGATTCAAGCACCTTTTTAAGGGGTCATAGCATCGTAGTTTACAGGTAATACCACCAGCAGCCTGGCGCTGGGTTATTTTCAGTGTACTCCCGTGGGATTAGACGACAGTGTTTTCAAGGAGGGGGGATCTTCCTTCTTATTGGTTCTCAGTGGTATAAGCTTGACTAGCTTTAGTCTGTCTTAATGTGTCTGTTAGTTTATGCTCCCTCTTTGCACGCGGTCTCCTCACATGTAGCAGCGTAGCTTCACATTTATGGACCGTTGGACTGAAAAGAGCTGGTGAGTAGCGGACGCTGTGCTGCTGTGGCTTGGCTGAAATATTGATGCAGGGCCATTTGTTTGCATTATTTCACTGAGCTCTAGGAAATCATTAATCTCTGTGTTGTTTGACATCCACCTTTAGTTTGTTTTATGGTCAAATGTGACTCTTCTTCATCTATTTAAGCTTTAACTGATCTTTAACTCACTTTTTATGCTCTGTTTTCTCGTCTTTCCCCCGCTCCAGGCACCGGCTCCAGCATCCTCTCTGCCCTGCAGGACCTGCCCTCGGCGTTCTGGCCCTGCAGAACCAAGATGGAAAAACATCTGCAGGTCATTTCGGTGCTGCAGTGGGTCATCAGCTTCTTAGCCTTGGGTGAGTGAGTCAGTTTGTGTGTGGGTGCTCCTGTGCATTTCACTTAATCTGTAAGAAAGCTAAGAAACTTAGAAGAATTAGCCTGTAGTCTCATTAGTCTCATAATAAGATCAGTTCTCTGAGCTGCAGGCACACACTTGTTTCTCACTACTAATTACTCACACTGCATTGAGCAGAATATTTTAGCCTTTCTCAGAATTAAGTAATTCTGTAATTAAGTGATTATATTTCTAAAACTCGATTGTACTGTCTCTCCTCTCTCTCTCTCTCTTTGTAGGTGCTGCCTGCACTTTGCTGCTGCTCTACATGTTCTGCACCGACTGCTGGGTTATTGCTGCCATGTACATCGCGTGGCTCATCGTTGACTGGAACACCCCGAAGCAAGGCAAGACATTAAAGATGCCAATCAACAAACACAGCTGCCTCATATTTGAGTTTTGACCCCAGTTTTTTTAATGAGTAATTCATTTTTGGGTCTGAAACTGATCAATAATTACTGATTTAAAATGTTCAAATAGTGTGACAGCAGATGAATGAATAAACTTAGACTTAACCTTTGTATTACCAAAGAATTGATTATGCAATGATTAGCACAAACAATGATCGCATTATGTTAAGCTCTTAAATGGATCATAACTGAAAAAAAAGAAAAAAGTACTGACTCAAGTAGAGGAAATAGGCAATGTCGCCTGTCGGCCCGTCTATTACTTAACTGAAATACCTCAACAACTGCTGACTGGATAGTTATGCATGGTTTCCAGAGGTTGAATCCCGCTGTGACCTCCTGTGTTTTCCTCAGTGGTCAAGTTCTCGCATTTCTAATTGAACTTTAACATTTGCTGAATGGATTGGCACAATATTTGGTATTAAAGGATGGAGTATTAGTTTAAGTAATTTATTAACCAAAAA
Organism: Miichthys miiuy; assembly: GCA_036365135.1. Taxonomy (NCBI): domain Eukaryota; kingdom Metazoa; phylum Chordata; class Actinopteri; family Sciaenidae; genus Miichthys; species Miichthys miiuy. The sequence continues at coordinate 22,499,790 of CM071616.1, forward strand.
TTCATTAGTTCCAGCTGCTTAAATGTGAGGATTAGTGTTAAACTTCCAATTAATGGAAGCCTGATAAAATTAAAGCAGTTTGAAGAGTTCACTGAGGTCTGGATGGCCTTCATTATTAATTGCTAATGAAAATAGTTATTAGCTGCAGCTCTGGTTTTGTCGTAATAAAGTGATTTCTAATCCTTAATGTTCGTGTTAGGTGGGAGGAGGTCATCTTGGGTGAGGGGCTGGACGGTGTGGACGTATTTCCGAGACTACTTTCCAATCAGGGTAGGTAACTTTGTCAGTTTATTGATGTACCTTTTGGTAATTTATCCAACCCCAGCCATTAAACCTCATGAGGACAGTGGAGGAATGAAGATGTCGAGGTTGACGCCAGTAGAAATGCACCGTGCATCTTTTTACCATCACACGAAATGTGCTTACTTCTTATAACTCTTGCTTAGCACAGTCAGTACTGTATGATTTGACTATTGATTTCCAGACAGGTTTGACATTATAGATAAGCTTATCAGGGGTGGATCGGGTATCAGCCTGTCTCCAAGCTGTTCCTTGTCCCATGTTGATTATGATGAGGGTTTGACGTTGGTGTGGAGTTTTAGACTTTGTCCTACCTGATAGGCTAAGGAGCATTGCTAAGCTTGTTGTGCACCTCACGTATTACGTCCACTGCATATTTAAATGAGAGGACAACCCTGCTTCAGGGTGTAGGAGAAAGTGTTATCGCAAATTGGCACTGTACAGTGACGGTACGTGGCTGACCTGTCAGCGACGAGGCCAAAAGTCAAGATTGGAGTGGGAGGATATGAGATGAGATGTATGATTCAGTGGGCAGTCATAGGATTTAATTGAATCGTCACCTTTGTACAGACTAGAGCTGAAACGAAGTCTTTCGATAATAAGTTAATTATTTTTTTGTAATTTTCTCATCAAAAGTGCCAGACATGCTCTCGTTCCTGCTTCTCCAATAAGAGGAGTTGCTGCTTTTCTTTGCTTTGCATCATTGTAAGCTGAATATTTGTAGGATTTGACTATGTTGACTAAGACACACACATAATATGATGGATGTTTTTCAATATTTTGTGGCATTTTATAGACTGATTTTGAATTATTAGCTGCAGGCCTACTTCAAACAGACCCTATCCTTGCAATATCGCTCTCTCGCTGTGTCACTTAAAAGTTGATCATCTCAGTTGCTGAGGTATCTTTAGCTCAGGCTTTCATACAGTTTGATTCCACCACCTCTTTACTTTACGTGTTACCTTTTGATATCAAAGAAAACCTTAACGGCTGACTGTGTTTAAGTGCATAAAATCACCTCAGTGTCAGGAGAAAGGAGAGCTGGTCTTCCCAGATGTTAACTAGTTTATAGAGAGAAGAAAGAAAAGAGGGCTGTCCAGCTCATTCAAGTCCTACTCTCTGCAGCTGAACTTTGTTCATCGCATTGATCTGTACTGTGTGTACTATGGAGCTGTTTGTTTGTCTCAGGAGGTTGATGCGATCATTCTTTTGTCCCCCAGATGCTTGATATCAGCTGGCTCTCACATTTCTCATTATATTATAAATATTGCTGCAAGACAAGATAATGCTGTTTTCGCTTTCTGTCATCTCGTAACAGAGTTTAATCAGTAAGTTTAAGGTGCATTAAAGGATCACTGTATATGATGAAATCAACCTCTACTGGCTCTTTTCAAACATGTAGGAGAACTTAAAGTGGCTGCCAATTCAATGTAAAATGCCTCCCTGGAGTCAGTGCTTGGTTTGTCTTTTCTGGGCTAATGAAGTTGCAACATAGCAGACTCCATGGAAGAAGACCCTCTTCTCTCTGTAGATATAAAAGGTTTCATCTATTCTGATATTCAGGTGATCATACCCCAAAAGACAAACAAAATTCTAGATATTGTATTATATTTTTGCTAATAAATCCCCCCCTAAATCTTACAAACTGGACCTTAAAGTGAAACTTTACTGTCCTATAGCTTAGAATAACCAAAATATATGGTATTCTCCATCTATCATGAGCGCATGACTAATATTCATGTGAGTTGGAAGCGTGTCCAAAGTCTGAACCAACCTTAAAATGAAAGTGAGGACTCTAAGGAGTGTGAGGTCAGTTTATGGACATCTGTGCAAGTCTGCTTCATCAATAGAAACTCCACCTCTTTAGTGTCCGTCTCCTCTGACTATATGTAGGAGGTGCTGTGCACGTCTCTCTTGGTCCCCCTTTGAATCTGTCATGCCAGCCAGGTGGAGTCCTTCTGGTGCTATGGGGATCTTGAATGTGATCTCCTTTGATAATGTGGTTATGCAACTATTGTGTTTGACTAGCTTACCAAGGGAGTTTGTGTACACATTGTGATGGATCTAAGTCTACAGTGCAGAGCGGAGCGCGGTTAAAGTTTCTACGAGATTCTGTAGATCTGGCTTCAACATGAACCCGAGAGGTTAAAATAATGCTGAACGTTTAAAGTTTGGTGCTGGCAGCCTGAACAGGTGCCTAACATGGATACTGAGCAGACAGGAGAGTCACGTTGGGTTTGAACTGATAAGGATGTCCTAATTCTACAAAAGCATAAACTGAGCCTCAACTTCGTACATAATAAGAAGTAGACCTTGAGAAAAAGTAACAAAACTAATACTCATAGTTAAAGGGGTGGCTGCAGTATGCATGTATGGATATAAAATGTGTTATTAGATGTATGTGATGTGATAAACAACACTATGTTAAACCTAGTGATATTATAGATGAAGTTTAACTAAATGCATTCATTGTTTTAATCACTGTATGCCGAAAACAATATGCAATCTTAAAAAAAAAATCCCAGATTTTGAGTGTTATCCAGATTCGGATGTTCCCAGTCTGAGTGTGTGCTCCTGACGTGGAAATCAGCCTCACACTGGTCCTCTTTGTGCTATTGTTCCCCAGCTAATTAAAACCCACAACCTGCTGCCCAGTCGGAACTACATTTTTGGCTACCATCCCCACGGCATTTTCTGTTTCGGTGCTTTCTGCAACTTCGGGACAGAGGCCACGGGGTTCTCTAAGAAATTTCCAGGCATCAAGCCCTCTCTTGCGACCCTGGCAGGGAACTTCCGCTTCCCCATCCTTCGGGACTACCTGATGTCTGGAGGTGAGATGATCTGAGAGCAGGCACGGAGTCTTGTAACGTCTGATAAAGCTGATAAGTATATCTGTAGGAGAGCGGACCTTTGTCCTGCTGAAACCGCTACTGTTTACTTGGATCTGCTGATTCTGCTGATTTTTTTTAGAGCTGTTCTGTTCTGAACGGCTGTTTGCTGTTCAGGCTCCATAGATACTGTACGTACATACATACTCAGGTTATTATAGGTTACTGAACGTCTGGTTTCAATATGTAACACGCGTACAACAGACCTTTTTTGGGTCAATCTTCTCTGCAAAATATCCAAAACAATGTTTTGCAACTGCAGTAGTTCAGAATTTTATTTATAAATCTTTCCTACAATAAAGTAGAGTCTGAAAAGACTAAGAATTACAATATTTGCACCCAGAATTTGAGCAGGTCTAGTAGGAAAACATCAAAATATTCTTTATAAATTAACAAATCAATGTATTTCCTGCTTGTACACTGTTTCTTTACTGCATTCTAATAACTTTCCACATCTTTTTTTCCCCTGTCAGGTATCTGTCCAGTGAACAGGAACTCCATCGACTACCTGCTGACGCGTAACGGGACGGGAAATGCTGTCGTCATCGTTGTCGGAGGAGCAGCGGAGTCTCTGCAGTGTGCTCCGGGCATGAATTCTGTCACCCTGAAGAACCGTAAAGGTTTCGTGAAGCTGGCCTTACAGAAAGGGTGAGCTGCTTGCTTGCACAGCATTCAGACACAAGGACACGTGCAGTTTCAGCGACTAAACACAGCCTTGACTGAATTTGTTGTTAAGACGGATGTATCATTATTGGGGCTGTTGTTACTCACTGGAATGAATAAACTTTAGATTATTACGCCCAAAAAATATTTGGTAATGCACCATGTGAGGTCATTTTAACCTCTCTGCAAGTGCAGTGTTGTCCTGCACAAAAGCCTTCATCTCTTTATGGCCTGCAGTACCTTTTTTGGAGGGCTCAGCTTGTGTGAGCAGGCACTGGGCTGCACTCAGCCATGCATTAATCACCATAGCAAACTGTAGTATAAAGGGAATTGGATCCTTTTTGTCTCGCTAACCCACACAAGTCTGATTCTCTCTTAAATATAGCTGTGGGTCTCTCCGGGTGAACTTTGTCCATAAAAGCTTAGACCTTCCTAGAAAAGACATGCAGTTATGCGAAACTTAATTCATAATAACTAGGTCAGCATTCCAGCTGAACTAAGCCTAGACTGTGAATTCAGGTCACCTTAAGTTGTCTGGTAGTCATCTGGTAGAGCATATACCGATGTATCAAAGCTGAGTTCAGGCCCTTAGCTTGATGTCATCTCCTCTGTCTCTCTCCAGCTGTCACCAGAGTATATACATATTTTAGATATAAATCATTCACTTCTGTGTCGTAGTTATTTTAGATGGGTTGTGTGTTAAAGTGAGCCTTTGAGTGTGATAATTGCTTTCAAAGCCGGGGTAGCCATTATAATATGACTCTGCAAGAATATGCAGACATGAACTTTAGGTCATATAAACAATGATATAACATGTCTGTGAAGTTTAGTGTAATATAAAAGAACCTTTTTATTGTCTTACATTTATTAGATCTCAACCACCAGACACGTCTTTTTATAAATTATATATTTAGCTTGCTTTATTTATGTTGTTGCAGACTTCTTTTTAGAAATCTGTTTGTTAGATTTCTCTGTAGTGGCAATGCTTTTGTAAATGTACATTCAGTGGACAGTTGTTGAGTTTCCTCCTTTTTATGTTTCCTTCAGGTCTGACCTGGTTCCAGTTTATTCCTTTGGAGAAAACGAGGTCTACAAGCAGGTGATCTTCGAGGAAGGGACCTACTGGAGATCGCTCCAAAAGAAGTTCCAGAAGATCTTAGGCTTTGCTCCGTGCCTTTTCCATGGATGTGGCCTCATCTTTGGCAACTCCTGGGGCATCGTGCCTTATAGCAAGCCTATCACGACCATAGGCAAGTTTGTCTACTTCATTGTCAGCAAATTGACATAGTCAGAATATGTTTTGTCCAACTTCAAGAGTGTATTAATGGTTAACAGATGGTTCTAGCTCTTTGTTTTAACCATCTCCTGTTCTCTTATAGTTGGGGAGCCAATCACTGTGCCAAAAATTGAGGATCCAACTGATGAGATCGTGGATATGTACCATGAAATGTACATCACGTCCCTCCAGTGCCTTTTTGACAAGTACAAGACCCGGTTTGGCCTGAAAGAAACCGACAGCTTGTACATCAACTGAAAGGACGAGGGGGGTGCCCCCGTTGAAGCTCTGAATTGTGGCAGAATCTTCAGACCCCTCCACTGCCCCCTTCCCCACCCTGTCCCCGTCCAAGTCTTGGTGCCTGGTTTTGGAGTGAAAACTCTACATGTTAGCACATTTGCTAAAGAAACCTTTGCTCTCACACACACATGCAAACATAAGCATAGTTCCTTCTCAGGAAAATAGCAGGTTTGAGAGTAGCCACCTCTTCCTGCCGCTGCCATCAGGTTAAATAGTTCATGCTTGGACAAAGTTACACCAAATCATACACACACACACAGAAAGTGTGCCTTTTTGTTGTATCCATTTCTCAATTAAGACAGAGTTTGGACTGTCTTATCAGTGCAGAGGAGGGTACGTTCCACTAGATGGAGCTGGAAAGTAACACGCAGGATTTAAATGAAGTGCCAATGTTCATCCATATAATTCTCCCTAAGCTGTTTAGGATCATATTTTATGCTAAATGCACAAACAATGCAAATGGAAGCTACCACTTTTATTATTGGGATGATAAGCCCAAAGATTAATTGAGCCAAAAACCTATATTGTTCCCACGGTCGCATGTATTTCTACTGTATGAAATCCGAAAGAATTCTACAGGGTGGATTTATATTGTGGACGCACAACACACGCGTGCCTGTGATTATAGAATGCCATAAAGTATTAAATGTATTCTATGGAGAGGAAAGAGCCTTTTTTTTTTTTTTTTTTTTTTGCCTGTCCCTCGATGAATATTTCTGATGCACTTTTTGTATTGCTGATTTCCTTCTGAGGTTTTTGGTAATATAAGTATAATGTCTCTGATATGAGAATTTTTCCCCAGACAGTCATTGTGCTGCTTGTTTTGATTTCCCTCTCATGTCCTGCTGGCGTCTACGTCTGGATGGGTTTGTCTACAGGGGTGCGTTGTATCTTCAAGCATTTTGAAAAGTTTTGAGCTGCAGTTGACGAGGAAGTTTTTATGGGTGAAAATCTTGATGATTCTAGTATACCGCTGATCTCTTTCGTAACTATGCCATGGGTGATAATTGAAAAGGAAGGGATTATGCCGGGTTTATTGCTGGTATTATGTTATATCTGAGAGTGTTACTAGTACTTTTGAAAAATAAGAGTATGTAAGTAGAGAATATATCCTGGGAAGCATCAAAATAAGTAAGCAAAGTGTGATGTTGATGGGCGTTAAGTTATAAGATTGTCATTTGAAGCCTCTGGTTTCACCGTGGTGACGTTTTATAAAGAGCAGTGTAATCCATGTGCAATAAATTTGCAAGGAATGAACGGCATCATCTGTCTGCCAATATTTAAATTAAACTTTTGTATGTTTTCAGAAGGAGAGGTGTGTGTTTTTGTGTCTTGTTTTAGGACACGTTTTTATTTGTACGACAAAAATGTTCAAGCTTATTCAACAATGTGTACTTCATTGTCAAGATTAAGCCAAGACCTGTCAGGCTGTTGAAACAATTTTATACCACAGTATCTATAACCTCAGTATTTATCTAAGGAGGACACAGGACTGCAGTGGTAGATTTCTTTGTGGCTTTACTCAAACACTTCAGGCAGCACAGACATAGCACAAACACGCCACTGGGGGGCCTTTACATATGCCTTTCCTGACAGGTAACTTCCTACCAGGTAACACACAACTTAGAGCTCCCTCTAGGGTAATACCAAATATTATCTCAGGATACTACAGTATCTGACAATATGAGAGATTTATATACTCACCCACCTCACAAACATTCAGCTCCATGCTTACCTCCTGGTGACTCCACCTGTCTCCCTACACTGATCATTTATAAAATATGTGCGTGTACTTAGCATTGAGGTTATAATATGTGATGCAACACATTGTTTTATGACTCCATCAAACAGAAATATTGCAGATAGTTCCCCTTAAAAAAAAACAAACAATCTAGTCAGACATATATGGGATCTATTTATCTAGTTTTATCTAGCATTGAAAATTTCAGTTAAAAGTACGGGAACGTTATGAATAAAAATGTATTAAAGGTGAAATTGTTTCAGAATATTTCAGAATATTATATGTTTTTATATTATAGTATTATTATATCATCATGTAATCTACAACAATTCATTACATTTGATGTTTTGGTTGTTGAATCTTAATCTTCAACCAGTAACCAGTGACTGAAAGTCACTAAAAAAGCTTATTTTGTGCATTAATAAGCCTTTTGCCAAAACACATAGGGGCTGTTTCTAATGCACATAACAGGGAATTCCTACAAGCAGAATGCAATCAATACTCTGTGTAGTGCAATGACCCTGTGGAAACACAACTCCTCTACAGTTAGTTGGCTGGTGCTGCCCCCTGATGGTCGCTTAATATTCTGCATTCATTTACTACACCACATTTATCTGACGTGTATTTACATTGTCACACTGCAGATTCACATTTTACTTACAAAACATATCATCAGTTTATGATTACACATATACATTATTGCAGATTGAAGCAACAGTGGGTTGCTTCTGCAACAATAACTCCAACATTACAATGCTGTTTATAAGTTAATACATCAATAATAATAATGCTGATAACACTTTTGTACTTTTATAATACATACTATAATATTATAATGCAAAAGTACCTTTACTTGTAATGGAGTATTTTTACACTGTGGTACTTTTATTTAAGTGAAAGTGAGAACCAGCGGCCTCATGAGGTCTTTTCTTTCCCCCTGCTGCCAGATGAGGAATCATTTAATGTCACTGTGCTCTGGTGTGCACAAATTCGTTGCAAATATACAACAATATTAACCAGATTATTCACACTCACACTCTGCCTTGTATGCAACATTTGGTCATTGCCTATTGTTTGTGTACTTGGAGATCAGTGACCTATAGTTGATGTGAACCCCTGGGAAAGCCTGTATAATACACATCTGAGTTGTTTCCGTCACTTTTTGCGCTGCCTCTAATGGAGACAGTGAGTGAGAAACGGCCTGTGCATATCACCGTTTAACTGTCACCCGCATGTCACGCTGTGCTATGCAACTTCCTCATATTTTGCAGCTTTGACAGATTTCAACGGATGCCCGCCCCGCCCACCTGGAAGATAAACAGATAAAACAACCAATAGGAACGCGTGTTCTCAGCTGCAGGCACCGCCTTTACGTGACTGACGTTCGTTTCAGCCAATCAGAAGCCTCCTTCCTTCCCGGAGACGGATTTCCGAACCAAAGTGCAGCGACATAGCTCGTACTTTGTTTACGTCCCGTTGGGTTAGCTGACAGCTGTTGTTGCACGCACATAACCCCGGTCTGCGTGCATCTTGGTGGCCGCCCGGAGCTCCGTAAACTTTGCACAGAGTGTCCTGGATGTCGTGGATGGGGATGTTTTGTTGAATGACCGGGCAGCCGCTCTAGATGCCGACAGGAGGATGAACCCCATCACCGGTCGGGTTCTCGCCATCCCCGCCGCCTCTGTCACCAACTCTGGAGCTTCGTCCTCTCGAGCCTTACATGTGGAGCTCACGTCCCAGCAGGTAAATGCAAAAAAAAAAAACACCTGACGGACACACTTGTGGAGGGCCGCCTCGGTGTGTTGTGCACAAGTTTACGGCGTCAGTTACAACCGCTGCCCCGGAGAGCCACTACAGGCCTGCTAGTTAGCTTAGCTTGCAGTTAGTTAGTAAATTAACGGAAAAGGAGTGACACCCGGGACAAACTAACACCAGTGAGGCTGTCTTTAGGCGGTTTTGAGCCCAGCTTCTTCCACCCTATCACCCTATTTTGACGAATACACATATATTTATGCGTTTAAGTGTGTATGAAGCTAGTACGCTCCTGCTAATGGTAACTTATCCTTAACGGTATGTCAGCACTCAGGTGACAGCTCAGTTCAAGAGACACACACACACACACACAGCTTTTATGGCGTTACTGTGCTGTTATATTGTCTCATACAGACATTTTTAATGTGATTTTAACAATGTCTACTCTTTAACCTAATCTTATTTATGCTTATTTAAGCCCAGGGGGTTGTTTGAAGGCTTTAAAGAGTCACCTCCATTCATTCATTCATTCATTCATTCATTCATTTGGAGTCATGTAAAAGTGAGCAGATGACAGTTCATTCATTAAGAGAGTCCATCAAAGTGTTCACACATGCGAGACAGGCTGTCATCAGGATGCATGAATATTGTGCAGCCTTTAAAGTCAACATCTCATGTGAAACACTGGCTTGTTTGAGCTGCATTAAAACTACACACAGACTCAAAGTGTCTGCAGTCACATTCACAGCAAAAAAAACAAAAACTAATTAAGTTTTAGTTGAGGTAAACTGTGAAACTACATGTGCAACTGATCTCAAATGAACGACGTTAAAATCAGCACAAGCTGCAACATGTTTTTCAGCAAGCTGTCCTGCTGGGTCTTTGCATAATGTGGGTGTCACTGACGCAGCATAAAGTTCCACCTTCGAACGAACCGGCAGCATCTGCTTAGTTATGACCTGCTCGGTGTAGTAGTTGTACATTGAGGGGAAAATGATACAATTTCAATTTGATCTAACACCATTAAGTCTAACTATAGATGGGTATTTAGTGTGGGTGTCAAATCAAACTGTGTCACAGAGTGAGCGTTCAGGTTAAACTTTCGTCCTTTATACCCAAATTCTAACTTTAAAAAAATCTTCTGGTCACGTACTGTACATAGTTTCTGTTTCGTGCGTCAAGGTTTAATTATCTGCCTCTGAATCTCGTTCAGCCACCTCCAATAAAATGCCAAAATATGAATGCACCTTTGTGTTCCTCAAAGCATTGAAAACGTACATTCGAAATTCAATTTCACTTTGTTTTATTTCCTCTTATTATGTCGCCAGCAGATAAAACAAAACAGAGACATTGTTACTATGAACAGATTGAAAATATGACCCTGTAATTTGAATTATCTGACAGCATTTTTACCGTTCACTCACCACTGTGACCACGTGGATATCGTTAGGCCACAAAGGCTGTGGCGGTAATGTACCGGTCGCATTTACATTTTTTGGTGATGAGCATTAAATCTTATTTTACAGCTGCTCTTCATGTACAACTATCTTTCCTGATTGAATTGATTCAGTTTGATTGTGTGTTTGGCTCCCTAATGAAACATAATTCTGGAAGCTTCAGCACCAGCTCTCAGTAAAATGCGTTACTAACACTGTGCATTGAAAGTGCATTGAAAGTGCTCGGGGCTGTGTGATGTGGACAAAAACCAAACGTCACATCTTTGTGGAACAAATACATTAGTGTGTGAGCATCAAAGCACTGTGCCAGTGTTATGGGACAGGACATATACACAGAATGGTTAACTCAAATCATATATATAATATGATAACAATATATCGATATATATTAATTATATATCAGTATCATACTTGTATATCGCCCAGCTCCTCTCTGCTCTAGGGTGCAGGTATCAGAGGGAAACTGTGATGTGTTTTGAGCAGGAAATCTCAGGAATAGTAATAAAAAATATACGTATAAAGATGACTTCTTTTTGTTATGTCGTGCAAAAGTACTTTTTAGATATTTAGATGTGTACTTGTGTGTAAAGTTTAATTTACAATTGTACCTGCAATATGAAAACGAAAGTAGTCGTCTGTTATTTTATTCCCAGAAGTTACATTTATGACCCGACTGATGGTATGCAGTAAATGTGATTTTAAATGTTGAATAAAACTTTTATGATTATTAGTTCAGCTAGCCATAATTTGATTCCCCAAGCTCTCAGTAATAATAGAGGGATTGTACAACCCAATATCTCATGAATTTATTTCTAACCTAAAAGGCCACGTAAAGTTCTTTTATTGTTGTGTGTTTGCGTAAGGCAGCCATGACTGTGACACACAGAGCTGCAGAAAGCCTGTATACAGTTTGTTCATGCTATATTTGCCCAGCCCGGATGCTCTTCTCTGAGGCTCTGGCTTGACTATATACATAATTTAAGGCTATGCACGGTGATGGCAGCGATGTGCACCCAGTTACAGCTTGCTAAAACAATGAGTGAATGTTAGAAATATTACATCAGGACATGAGTTTGAATATAACGGCTCTAACTTTAAACAAAAGCTGAACATTGTAACCTTCATGAAGGTCTGTATGTTTGAATTTCAGATGTTCTGCAGAGGGCTTGTGATCAGCTAATTACTTTGTCACATACCACCATCACACTTTTAACTAACTTAACTAATCGTGGCTCCAGGTTTGTTCTCCGTCTGACGACAGTAAAGCCCGACTCAGCACAGTAGTTTCAAGCTACACGAGTGTCTTCGCAACCGTTTCTCTCTGCCCGTGGTCCACATTAGCCAACCAGAAATATGCTCTGACATTTTTAAGGGGTCGGGGGAGGGTTAAAAGTCCCGTACAGAACAATCAGTGTTTTTGTTTCCGAGGCTCTTAATCTTATAGGGAATCCCATGACTTCGATTTAGTCTCAGTATGGCTGTAGGAGAGAGGTCAGGGGGCCTGCTGGTCAAAGAGAGGTTGTGCCTGAAGCGGGAACTTGTCAAATGGCATGTATGTGGCCTTGTGTGTTTCCACACACACACACGTTCACACACTCCTTTTCCATGCATCATTTATTTAACATGAAGATATTTGGATAAAATACCAAAGCAGGTCTTTGGTTGAATCTTCCAGGCGTTAACTGTCGGTAGATTAGTTTAGAGATCCTCCGGTCTGATTAAGTCTTTACTCGTCTTAACTCTGCGTCACCGCTATGTTGAACTGATAAACTGACTTTCGGTTTGTGTGGAAAGTCCCACGTTGTATAAATGATTTCTTTTTCTTGGTCTCATTGTGGTTTGTGGATAAATCAATTCAGAGCTTAAAACGTTGTCACATTTCTCATGTGACTGTCATGACCGACCATGTCTGCTGAGTTAGCCGGCTGCATAAATCCAACATGAAGATGTCATGCCTCTATTATTCCGACCGCTGACTGCCACAGCTAGTGTAAACTGCTATTTTAGGCTGGTTATATATAGGATAGACATTGTGATACCTCATTGATCACATCTTCTCACCTATCCTTGCATCCATTTAGCCTTCGCCGTCTTCAGAGCGGCCTGCATAGTATTGGCCGACAATCATCACATGATCAGTAACTGAATACGGCCTCTCTGATGTGTGTTATTTGTTCTCCCTCTCTCTTTATCTCTCTCCTATATTTTCCTCTGACAAACAGAGACGATTGCGTCACCTCCGGAGCATCGCAGCCAGAAACATTGTCAACAAGAATGGTTCACCACTGCTGGACACTTATTTCACCCTCCACCTCTGCATAAGAGACCGAATATCTAGAGGTCAGTGTTCACACAACACAGCTTCCCACCTTCTGCACAATTTCAGCTCCCGAGAGGAGTGGGTAACGTGTAGCTCCTGTGTGGTCAAAATAACTACGGTGGTCATGATAAATATGACATACAGATTGCTTTAATGGTCATTGTGTGGTTTGTGATCGCTCATTTAGCATCTCAAGCCACCCTAAAATCAAACATACCATGTAAACATACAAAATCTGTCCCTAAGCTGAGATTGCCATTGGTTTACACTCCAAAGAGCCACAGCATGGATGTTTTCCCAGCCTCTGTGGGAGTATTTATTTGAAGGTTGTCCACTCAAGTGCTTGTTTAAGTGTATGGCTCCCAGCTATGAATCACAAAGCTCCCATAGTCCAATAAAGCCCCTGTTTGTGTTCGCAGATTAAAGCTGAGCTCTTGTGAGTTGTGTTTCAGCTGAGAGTGTCTTCTACCTTCTTTTAATCAGCATTCTTTGTTTTGTTTCAGATTTTTACAAGAGTGAAGTCATCCGAGACTCACTGGTAAGTAAACCTTTTCATGTCTGATAGATTCAGGATGTTATTATTACACTGTATTATTGTTGCAGTGTGTGTGTGTGTGAGTACACAGAATGATGAAGCTACTAAAGCCAAGGTTAGCATTCATCACCTCTAATCTTACTTAACCTGTTTTTCTTAACAACAAAGGTACCGTGACGTGCTGTGAAACATGCTTTGTTGAATAAAATGTCAGACTTTCATCGGCGTAAATTAAATATGATGTGCTGTTAGCGTCAGTCACTTGTATAAATGATCCAGCTGTATATTATTACGTGCTTCTCTGGCTGTTTCCTGCTCTTATTTGCGTGGCAGATGCAGCTCTACAGAAGCAGCCAACAATAGCAAGCCATTACTCTCGGGCTTGCTGCCGAGTCATGAGCTGACCTAAGCTGCTTTCCAGGCGTACTATTGAGTACCCTGAGCAGACAGACTCTATAATGCGCTGCAGGAGTCATGACTCCTGTCATCCCTCAGCCCAACTTCCTCCTGTTGAATTTAACATCCTTGCTGACATTCGTTTCTCTAGTATTTCGTCTCCTTCCCGTCATTTGTCTAGGGAAACGTTTCCTGTTGGTCTTCCTGTTTTCATTCTAACAGCTATGCCCCTTCGCTTCCGCTAATGGCTTTCACTAGTTCTGTTTTCTGCACCCCCACCAACCCTGTGGATTGTTCTTGGACTTCTGCTTCTGCTTTTTCCTGCCTGTCCTTGAACGTGACCCGCAGAGCAGGACATTTTCTGTCCGATGGAGGGAAATGGCACATAATTGAATGATGTAAATGGCCGCAGAGCTTTGTAGAAGCAGCGCTCAGCGCTGCCAGTCTGGAAGTTCAAGGACGGAGAACAAACTTAGACAAGGATCAGACTTTAAGGTTAATGTAGGGCAGGATGATTGGATTACCGTACAGTGGCTGGGGGATCACATTATGACTTTAAGGTACCACACAGACTACTACTAAATTTAATAAATCAGTGCTGATCAACTGTTATGCCCTATATTGTTGTACTCTTCATATATACTGATCATCCTCATCACGTTACCACTAATATTCACTTATATATGTGTGTGTCTGTGTCAGAATCCGACCTGGCGGAGCCTCGACTTTGGCATGCTGCCGGACCTTCTGGACACCTCAGTGTCTTGCTTCGTGGTACGGATATGGGGAGGACAGGAAGAACAATATCAGCTCCTTATAGAATGGAAGGTCAATCTGGATGGCCTCAGATACACAGGGCAGCAGGTCAGCGAACACACACACGCGTGACAATGATAATATTACATTTGTGTAATAAATAGTTTTGTCACAGGAAAACCCAGTGTGGCAGGAACTGTGCACAGGCTACAGATATATGTGGTGAGAGAAAAAAAACAAAAACAACTGCTACTAATGATTATTTTCATTAACGATCATTATCGATCATTTTTGATTAGTTGTTTGGTCCCTAAAATATCAGAAAATAGTGAAAAATGTCCCAAGGTGACGTCCCTTAAATGTCTTCTTCTGTCCACAACAAATATATATTCAGTTTACATACTTACAGTTACATTTGTGAAGCTGGAATCAGAGAATTTGGACTTTGTTTATCTCTCTAATTAACTGATTATGGAAATAGTCAGTGATTAACCATTACATATACCTCATCATACATACAGTATATGAATATGCTGTCATTCGTACACATAGTCAATGTGCAGCAGCTGATTTAAAAATTGAAGTAATTGTTTTACGACCTGAAAATGTAACTTTATGTCCAAATACACAAGTTATATTTTTCTGTTCTTTACATGTGTTTAAAAGGTTAACTGGTGACTCTAAATTGCAGTGTGAATGGTTGCTTGTCTATACGTGTTGGCCCTGTGATGAACTTGAATTTGTCCAGGGCCTCTCGCCCAATGTCAGCTGGTGATACTCTCCAGCCCCCCATGACCCTGATAAGGATAAGCGGGGCACAGGAAATGGATGGACGGACATGTGTTTACAGTATTTTATAAATGAAAAGTCTTGTCTCATTTTTAAACACACAAAAAAAGTATACTCTTAATTTTGACCTCAAAATCTAACATAGCATGTCAAAATGAAAACCAGCTCTGTTAAATCAGGTAATACAGGACACGGTAAGTTCAGAGCATCACAACATTATTAAGGTTTTTCACTGAATTTGAACCTTTGCTGTATTTCAAAACAAAACAATCAGGATCAAATAAGTATTAAAACACTTCAGTCAAAGATTTTTATGGCTGCGAGTAAGAAAACAGTTACAAAATAGTAACTCCAGAAGAATCCTCCTACCTTTGCCCTTCTTATTAATATAATCAACTTAATGGAGAAAATGACTTTCACTCTTCGGCTACAAAAAGAGAAGGTGGATATATGGACCCCTTTGTGCTCCATGACTTGTACCTGTGCCTCCTTTTTTTTCATTTGCTTCTTTCTTATTCGTCATCTCACTGGATATGATGTAATGTCTTATTTGTTCTGTGTCCACACACAAAAAAACAAAACACTACGGTCAAACAGTAACCAATTCTCATCGAAACCGAGTCTGTAACTTATTTGCTGAAGGTTGTACAAATGAGATGAGCTCAAAAACGTGCCGTAGGAATGAGTTTTATGTTGTTTATTGAACGTACTGTTTAACTGTGATATGATGCAGCGTAGAGTCAGACTATACACTGTACATTCTTACAAGGTAAACTGATGATTGTGACCACAAAGTTTCCCTGTTTCAATCACTTGTACATTCAGTCGTTCAAAGTGTGACGATCGAACATTTGAAAGCGATCGGAAAATAGGAAGCAAGAGTGAAATAACTCAGTGTTATCGCCATTCTTTCACAGTGAGACTATTTTCTACGCTTGTAAACAGATAGCTCAGTCTCATGTATATCCAGATGCCCGCTGTTCTTTGTTCTCTCCGTCTCAGTCCATACAATGAGCCTCTACTGCCTCCCTTTGTCCACAGATTCGATCCAGGAATCCAAATGAGATCATATTTGGATTGAATGATGGCTACTATGCAGCTGACTTTGATCATAAGGTACGGCCTTTTGTCTATTTTCCAGGCCTTTTGCATCATAATGGAATAGCCAGTCTCTAACCTCATTAGTTTTATTCGGCTTCTGCGCTCAAACACTGACATGTGGCTGTTACAGGATCAGTCGGAGAGGAAGAAAAACAGTCTGCTTCAGGTCGACCAGAGTTCAGTCAGGAACTCCTACAGTGTGTTCTCTTTGCTCAGGTAAGATTCATGCTGTATTGCATCATGTTATCAAATCATTAAGACTCAACGTTGATCACAATGCAGCAACATAACTGATATCTTCTCTCATGGAGAAGATATTTTTACAGTATGTTTAATTACTTTTACAATCTTTTATTTACTTTTTTTTACTGGTCATGTGATCCGACCTCCTGTTATTGTCTGTGTCGCATGTGTCTTGGGCATTTTTACTCCAGCAGATGGTGCCACAGGAAAGCCAACATTTTGACCCATTAACAAGCAAGCTCTGCTGGCCTCCACAGCTTTATATCAAAGCCTGTAGTCTGCACTGTATTTCTTGGACATGATGGGATAAATATATGGACCATTTTTTTAAGCAGCCTATCCCAATAAAGACATCTTATCATCAGGCCGGCGTCAGATTTTAGATTGTCATTAGAATTTAAGTCCTAATATTGACTGTGAAAAACGGTCGCAATACAAATGAACACCACAAGAAGGAGACAGAGATTGGCTGAGAGTGTTGTTTGTCAGAAGGGGACCCCTGGTACAGTAATTGAGAGCTTGAGACGACACAAGGCAGCTCTGGCGTCTGTTGACAAACATCGTTTTGCATTTATATTTAAATGCGGTTGCATGTAAACGCTACTTTCAGCGTCAGCAGGGCTTCCCCCGAGGGAAACCCACCGTTAACCATAGCCTTATCACAAAACAATGTAATTACTTCCAGTTTTACCCAAATAAATGTATATCTAGGTGGTTAAAGTTAGACAGCTCCGAAATAAGATAAAGATCCTGTCATTAGGAGCATTATGCAGCCTTCCACTGACATTATCCCACTATAGGAATTAAATACAGGGACACAACTGCGTCACAGGCCTTTGCTGTGTCAAGAAAAAGGAGTAACGCCAAAGCTGGCTGAACTTAACCAGTGCTCCCTCATCAAGAAGTGGTCATGGTTTATGTTTGTACGAGTGGATACATTGCAGCAGCAGCTCACAGGAGAAAAAGCCCAGTTTGAATCATAACTTTTATGACCTCTGCTCTTGCGTCTTCTATTATTGCAGCTTTCTTCCACATCCTCTTCTTCTGTCCACGTCCAGTGGGACTCTGCAGAGTTTAACACAGTTACATTGATTCCCCCCTTCTTCTTCCCACACACTTCTCTGCCTGCAGCTCCTCACCCTTGTCAGAGTATTTCCTTGGCTCGGTGCACTCATATGCACATAGTTTATGATTATGCACTGTAGAATGATTCATCAGATATTGTACACTCCAACAGGGATTATCCTCCCACCCCCCATGGTACAGAACCATATATACCACTCAGTGTTCTGACCTGCGGAGCTCTGCCGTTCTCAAAGTGTATTAACTTTCTGGAGCACTCAGGCTGTGTGAGTGCTGCTTGTGTTGAAATCTCTGCTTGTGTCTTGGCTCGCTTATGTGGTTGCATGCATTCATGAGTGATGTATAGCATCCGAGATGCTGCTGGCATCGTATACTTTGGTTAAAAATGTTGTTCTGCTTTAGTTGTCTAAATTTTGCTGCGCCTCTTTCAGAGGATTTAGGGTAAATGTCTTTTTTTTTTTCCCCCTTAAGGAACAATGATGCATGTCCACAAGGGACACCCACAGTGTTAGATATTCTCACCTAACTCTCTCCCACTCTGCCTTGGCCCAGTGCAGTGCTTTTAATGAAAAAGGATGAGAGCTGCTTTGCACAGAAACGCAGCGCTTTTGATTAATGACGGTAATTTGTCAACAGATTCGCAGTCTGCTTTGCAGCCTGGCTCTGGTTGACAACACCCATCGCTGTGTGAGTAGCATGGCGATGTGGGCTAGCAAACACAACACGTCTCAGATGGAGAGATGAAGAGGGAGAACACAGCTCATCAATCAGCTAAGACTTGTCTCCTCTTCCAAAGAGTCTTCCAGGCTGAGATAGAAGCTTAGCCACATCCTATGTACAGCTGGGACTGTGTCTGGGCAAAAAGAAAGCCAAGAAGACAGTGATGAAGATGAACCAGCTGTTCAACAAAGTTGTTTTTTCCTTTTGTAGACACTATTAATACAGGTTCAGACGTTCCTCAACCTCCCATAGACGCTCGTCTGTCTTACCAGGGAAAGGTTTGATGTGTGAGCAGTAAAAGAGGAAGGAAGGAAGGAAGACCTGATAGGATCGGTGGTAGGACTGCTTTACTGTCATCACATGACTGAGCTGCGTGTTGGACTAGGAGAGACAGAGGACTGACAGAGTGGTGTACTGTTCCAGTTTATAATAGTTACAGGCTGTATTTTATGGCTTTATGTGCTCTTCAAGTGGTGTGGGAGAGGAAGCACTTGAGCTGCCCATTATTTCTTACTCATAACTCTATAAAAGCAAAGAATTAGGCACTTGCACAAAATAAAATGACAACAAACCCTTTGTGAAAGGTTTCACAAATCAGCGGTATGACATTGCAGAATGAACGTGTCTCAAATTCCTGCAGTCTGAAGGGGAAACTTTCTTTTCCCCCCATGATCAGAGGCCATATGTTGCCTGTGTTTCCGGATTGCACACGTACAGAACGTGTGAACAGAAGCAGCGCACGGTGACGGTGGAGCTCTGTGGGGGGTCTTTCATGCGCCGGAGGCTGTCGAGGTGATAATGCGTTCCTGCAGGTAACCCCTGAGGTCCGCTCACCTGCTGAGTTTGTACGCTTGCAGCGCTCAGCTCTCATCCTACGGGATGTTGTTGTGTTACTGCATTAACCAGGCAGCTGGATCAGAGTCTACGGCTGACCTCGAGGTCTCACCCAGCAGCAGCAGCAGCAGCAGCAGCAGCCAGACTAGCAGACACAAACCAAGGCTTTAAATCACCACGGAGGTATAGGTGTGGATGCTCTTGTTTTCGTTCCACACCTCTGGAGTGGACTGGCGTGGCAGAGTCAAAGCATACATCATTTGAGAGAAGATTGTTGGTTTTTGTTGTTGTTTTTTTCAGTGTAGGCACTCGGCCCGCAACACATTTTTTCAATCAGATTAGATTCTCTCCAGGCTAAGACCTCAGGCATGTATTTTTCCCTTCATTCTCACTACCTGCTCAATTCTTTCCTGTTCTCTTATTTTTTTTCCCCTAGCGTCTCCAGCTAGAGCTAAAGCTTCTTTAGCGCTCGCCGTACAGTGCTGTCGGTTATTATCTCAGCTTGTTGATGAAGGATTCGTTCCTCCCACAGCTAAAATTATACTCCATCTTAAAACTGCTAAGCCTCTCTTGTGCCATGTGTTTTCTGGCTTGTCTAACAAAAGACAGTAGTCTTTCGACTAATAGAACTTTATATGAGTTTACTGTGTACATAAAACACGGCTTTGTAGCTAAGCCTTTTCTTTGTTTGTTATTTGGCTTACTACACCAGGCAACCTAAGTAACCATGACTAACAGTTTGAGATTTTTAGTATAAGAGCTTACGCTCATGCCTGAGAACCAAAACTTCTATAATTATCCACAGAGTTCATGAACCTCTTTTGACCCAATTGAAACCAAAGATATCTTTTCTCAGGATCTCTTTGTCCTTCCGGCATCTCTGTTGTAGTTTTCATGTAAATAGGACTTATAGCAACTCAGCAGGTCCTCACAAAAAAAACAGCATAAGCCTGGAGCAGTCGAGGTGCGTATGCAGGTTTGTCAAAGAAACTCTTATCTTCCGTTCCATGAAGTTGGAGACAATGGTGAGGTGAGGTGAATAACAAGTGGTTAAATGTGTTGACATTCTTCGGGAGTGAGATGCAGACCGGATTTAGAGGTGTTGTTTGTTGTGATTTTTCCTCCCGTGCTTCTGTCTGTTTTGTCCCCGGCAGAGGTGTGACAGTGGGACATTATCCTCAAATCTGTTGTCACAGAACGTCTCAAAGCTTCTTTTGAATGCCTTGATGGGCTGCTCTGTTCACCCTGTGCTGTTTGGGTTTTGGTTAGCTGCAAATGAATTCAGAACAGTCATTAGTCCCTGGGCTCGTTTCCTCTGACTCTGGTTGGTGTGCTATTCATGCGATTGAATTGCGCACGAAAGACTGGCCAGGCCACATGCAGGTCAATACATCTAAAATAATGCCTTGGTACAGTGGAAGCAGCCATTGAATTAGTTTGAAACAGTTAATTAATTCTGAATGCCATTTTTTGTGATAGGACGTCACCCTTCCTTTCCTGTGGCATCGTAACGTGAATTGGCATCTCGTCATTCAAACAGAAGGCCTTACACGAGGCTTTAAAAGTGACCCACTTAACGTTTCCCTCTTAGTTTCTCCCAGAAGAACAACAATGTAGTCCCCTGGTGTCTTCTTCCGATCCCAGGCCTTTTTCTCTGGCCTATCTTTTGTGAGCCAGATGACACATCTGCATTTGCTGATTACTTCTCAGCCCTGATTGCAAAATTGTGGATTCTGGATCACAACACGGCAACTGTGGCAAATATTTATTTTAAGATAATCAGTTAATGTAAATGAACAGAAAACAGGAGACCAGAGAGGCTGCCAGGTCTGCTGTGCTGAAGGTATTTTAGGAAAGAGAAAAGACAGGACGGTCGTCATTTGCATTTGCTTGATTGTAAAATTTAAATTTTAACTTTGTATCTTTACTCGACTCTAAAAGCCCCTATTCACCATTTTCTACAAGATGCCTTCTGTCTATCAAAAAAATCTGTGTCCTTCAAAAGCACAAGTTTCATCTGACACCCCTGCACGATCTAGTACCTCGGTCAAAGGAGAAATGTTATTGTTTTTCTGATGTTTATCGCCATAAAGGGTTGAGCACACAAGCTCAGTCATAACTTCCTGCAAGTCCCTTGTGGCGGAGTTGTAAGTTACCTCTCGTGCCTCGGAAAAAAAGGAAAGTCGTCAGGCTCGTGAGAAGGTGTTCGCTGGACAGTTGCCCAACAATTAAACTGATGCCCCAATGAGGGTGCGTGGTGTGAACCCCGCCCCCCCCCTTGTTGGTTGATAAGAGGGCAGACATGCGTGAAAAGGAGAGGGGAGATAACTGTTTTCACCTGGGGGAAAAGGCCATATCAGATTCTTCCATCGCAATCACCTAAACAGATGAAGCTGTCAAAACAGATTTGCCCTGATGTTCCAAAGGACTATCTCCGACTGCTATCGCTGTCACCTCAGACAGATTCAAAAATGTGGGCAGAAAATATGAAATTATTTTCCCGTAGGACGCCTCCCCGAAGCTCGTCATAGAAAGGATTTTTTTTTTTTCAGCAAGAAGCAATAATATCCAGAGGTGACTGTGAGTTTCTGACTGTGAGGATTTGTAAGATGACCCCACAGAGCTGGAAAAAGAACCTCTTCCACTGAAGCTAGGCAATTTCATGAAAACTGAAAGCAAGTGCATACCTAAAGAAAACTCTCTTCACATCACCCTCATGACCCACACCACAGGGGAGACAAAGAAATATGCTAACAAGAATTACATTTTAACTCGGAGGCCCAAGACAGTCGAACCATTCTGTATCCACCGAGACAGAAAGGTTACTGGGCATTTCCAACTCTCGTGGCTCTCATGGCACATGAATGGCATTGAGACGTTTAGTGAGAAGTGTATGATCTAGCACAAGTTGTGTTCTGTTTGTCTGTCCTCTGTAACTTATTCCCACCATGTGGGATTGTTGTCTGTAGATGGGTTGTTGGGAGTCTCATGGGTTGTGTCGAGGGGGGGGTTTGTCTCTTTTTTTACGATCTCTGGACTCGAAGAAAGCATACTTGGAAGTTAATTACCCTTGTTATTTATGGTCTAAATAATGCACTGGCTTGTCATTTGTGTACTGATGTTGCTGTTCCCTATTTCAGTGTTGACAGTGACATGGTATTTGGAACATGGCATCCATCTTTGTGGTTTCAATTAATTAGCTGGCCTTGGCGGTTGACTTTGCTTTCTGGGGCTGTTTCTGGTTCAGGTCTATCACGCAGGCTTTGATCTCCTGTTGTGGCTAGACTATTAGAAAATAGAAAATAAATAGCGATTACATGTTTGTTGTGATATTTGTGGTATTTGGTATTTAAGAGCAGTCTGGTCTAATGAACTGTCGACTTCTGACTTTTCTTGTTTGGTTGTTTCATGTCAAAACTCGACGGTAACCTTTTTATAGCTCAGGACACTCAGCAGTCGGGCCAGAACAATGAAGATCAACCCCAGTAAATCAGAAAAAGAAACAAGGAGGCACAACAAACACACTGCACAATGACTCTTCCACATGGGGACAATCAAAATTAATCATGTCCGCCAAACAGTCAGTGTAAACATACAAGCTAAATGAAATGAATTCTGGTGTAGTCATAGCACTGGCGCAGCCGGTCGATTTTCGTGGCCTTTTTTTGGAAACACCAAGTTTCAACATTGGGGTTGTTTTTGTGGTCCCGTGCGTGGTTACGAACAATGATCTGGATGGTGACTGTGCGTTCTTCTCCTCCTCCTCCTCCTCCTCCTCTTTTTTCTCCTTCTCCTTGCAGGCTTCACACAGCCCAGAGAGCCATCAAGCAGACCCAAGTGACGGTGCAGAAGATCGGGAAGGAGATCGAGGAGAAGCTCAGGACGACGGCGACCTGCACTGAGCGGGTGAGCGCACTCGCCCGTCGGCAGCATTTTTCCAATTCTTTGATTATTTTCAGTAACAGGGTCAACGTATGTAAGAAATGTGTAAGATGAAGTGCAACGAAGAGCAGTTCTAGCTGTGATCAGCGATAACAGGCCCGTTGGTTTCTACACTGATAATAAACTTCAGCAGACTCTATTGTGCTAAACACTTAACAGGATTTAAGAGCGTGTATTGCCCAAATCCTCACTGTAATTATAATGTAAACTAATATGAGATGTAATTATACCCTATGGGCATCTGTTGTATCATCTTGTTTTGCTGACTCCACGGAAGCATGGAGAAAGATCAATATCCCATCTAAGTGATCACGCTTTGACCAAAACCCTCTGTTTGTGTTTCCACCTCTTGTCATATCCTCGCCCGGGATCCACGGCAAAAGCAAGAAAGCATATTTAACATTTTTGGAATTGGCAGCCACGCAGCTGTGAAAACTGCGCTGTGATCTCCCGGTTTGACATTGTGTTTATCGTAAACACTCACTTCAAAAGCATCCCTGCTCTCTTGTGCTGTTCTTAAAAACCCCTGAGTCCAGGTAGACTCGCCTCTCTGGTCACAGGATTACATACCTTACATGCCGAAATTCACTTCAGGCAGATATTTTTGTGTCCAGCCCAGTGTATGTGCTTTTGTTTTGCACAGATACCATATTTAAAGGTTTTGAGCACCTCCTTTAGACAGCTGTTACAGCTGTTGCTTTCCTTCATGCTCTCCATTGCCTTTGGATATGGCTCATTTTTTTTTTTTTTTCGTTCCTTCCCCCAGACCTTCACCCTTTCCTCTTAAAGCAGCTCCACTACAGCCTTCTCAAGGTTTCCCACAAAAGCATTGAGGCTCCATTCTTCCGCTACAAAGGATCCCTTTCAAGAGCTCGTCTCTGATATTTCCCCCTCAGTGAAACATTCCTTTAAAAAACCTTTTCAGAGCTCACATCAGCTAATAAATCACATAATCCTCGTCCTCTACCTTTCTGTAAAGCCTGGCAACTTGTAGTGAGTGGAGCATTGTGTGGCTCTTCTAAGGGTTTCCCCCTCTTTGCCTTTGGAGAGCTCTGTGCTATCCTTCTGTGTGAGCGTCATAGAGAGCGCGGATCAAAGTGGGACTGAGTGGAGGCCACCAACCTCAGCGCATGGCCCTTTCACCCTCTCACCCACACCCTGCCATTAATCTGCTGGGTTATAACATGCCCCCCCACGCCTGCTGCTTATTTACTCAGCTGACCCACTGCTGTTTGATGTTCAGTAGGAGTCAGACAGGCCCTGGTGGTGGGTTACAGTCTCTCTCTCTCACACACACACACTGACATGGCTGTGACCCACTTGTCAACTATGCCGCTCAGTGAAAGTGTAGGAGGCTTACGGTTCGTGCCAAAGCCAGTGGCGGTTAACATGCAAGCATCAGGGTGCGACACATTGGAGAGATGGAGGCTCTATCAGTCCTCCCTCTCTGTTTTTGCCACAAAGTCCTCAGAAGTCTTCAAGAAGAAGCATATCTGTGTTTCCTCTGATCCAGGCTACGATCACTATCTAAGCATGTGTGTGTGTGTGTACGAGCGTGTGAGATGCCACAGCGGCTCGCGTACTGCAGGATGAATAACAAGGCCGAACGTCTGTCATCCTGCCAGCGAGCTTACTCCTTCTCAGCTCTCCATTATCCATGTCAGTCTCTGTTCTCTCTCCATGTTTTTCTCTTCCAACTCATATTACATGTACATTTCTGAGTCATCATCTGCAGTACCTAAACATCGCCTCTTAAATGTCTCGCCTGTTTTGAAGTTGCCCCATCGGTTCATCCCAACTTATCATTATTCATTCAGTGTTTCTGTTAAAGTCCAATCTCTATCCTTCATCTACTGTATACCACATCCACATCCATCAGTCCATGAATCTCCAGTGCTGTTCCTCATTAGATGGTTAGCCCCACTGCAGGCTCCCTCTCTACCAGATAGAGACGTGAAGCCTGATGAAGGGACGCCCTATAGAGAGGGCAACATGTTGACTAATGACCTGCGCTCTGATGCTGCTGCTGCCGGTCAGGGAGCATGTGGTGAGAGAGACGCCAGCCGGGAGTTGCGGGTACAGAGGCAAAGACAGACACTCATCTGGAGTTGATGGGCTTTATTGTGGGCTCGTACATCCACACATTTGCATGTGCCTTCGCTTTCTGCTGGATGTTGGGCGACTGGGCGCCCAGAGCTGAAAGTACATATATACAGTCATGAATTTTATTAATTACACATGTCAGTGCTGTGAAAATGCCTGTATCGGTGTGAGTTGCTCAGCTCTCACAGGTGTAACAACATGAACGCGCGAATGAGGGAAGCGCACACCTGTGTGGGTGGATCTGCGGAGTCGAGGGCCTTTTTTAAGCCCTGCAGGAGATAGAGTTGTTGTCGCATCATCAACAATAAAAACCAGTAGGAAAATAACCAGAACAGGTTTGGTAGATTGTTTTGATAAAAGAAACAGGCAGGAACATATTACCTCTTACACGCTCAAGCACACACACACTTTTTTATATTCAAAATGTTGACGATGCGTGCTGTCAGCGAGACAAACATGGCTACTTTGAAGAATCTGAAATATAAAACATATTTTGCTTTTTTTTTTTTTTCTGGTCGGCACACAGTTCCATATGTGTCATTTGACTTTTTTTTTTTTTTTGTACAAAATCCCACAAGTAAAGAAAAGTTTTAAGTATAAAAAGTTTTAAGGACAGATACGACATGCAAACATACAAAATGAAACGCAGCTTTTGTTGAAAAGGATACCAAATTACACCAGTCTGAGGTGTGTAGAGGAGTCTACTTCCTAGTGTCCTTTGCCCACAGTGTAATGAAGGTGAACACAGTGGAAAGGCACCCATAATGACCCATTGCGCTCTCGTACGCCACCTCTCAAATCAAAGGGATTTATCAGCTTATGTGTCCTGATGGCTTCACAGAAGGTTTTCATGCAGTACGAATCAGCGAAGCGCTTTCATTTATAGATGAATGCAGACAGTGATTTAAACACATCTGCTGGTTGGGGGTGGTGTGTTTATGTTACGAGAATTTTTTTTGAGAAGAACTCTTGAATAAGGAAGACTGGATTCAAAGTATCAAAGTTTAAGTTGAATTTATTATTCTTGTACAAGAAGGAGCGTTTAACAGTGCAACACACAAAAGGGGTTACAGAGAAAAGGCTCCCTGAGGAGCCTTATCAGTTGATTCTTATACATTTTTCATAAAATGGGCTGTTTCAGATATCTTCCCACTAACAGTTTCCTTTTTTGGTCTTCCGCTTAGTAATGAACATTATGTTTCTTTTTCAAAATGATGCCTCCCCTAACCTGTCTCTCTTGTCCTTGGTCCGTTAATCATCTCTCCCTTCCTGCCTCAGAAAGCACATGCCTGATAAGGGGAGTGGGAAAGAGACATGCAAAGAACAGAAAGCACACACACTCTTCTACAAGAATTAAAACATCTGAACCTCAGTATAATCCTAATTTTTATAGCAGTTTAATTAAAATGGTCTATCATATTTCAGTATTCCCTGATTGCTGCACATTTGTTCCAAGTGTTTTGTTTTTTCTAGGCGTCCTGCAAAAGATTTCAACTGCCTCATTTGAATGAACCTTTTGCTTTTCTTGTGCCTGACCTGTGCACCATGAGCTCTGTGGTTGGAGCATGACTTGCATTTAGTTGTTACACCACCACAAAAACAAGGCTTGTCAGAGCAGCTGATTACATGCTAATAGCCACAACTCCGTACCAGATAACCGTCTGCCAGCCTGTCGCACTGATTTCAGGGCTCAGCCCCTGTATCTTTCGTCGTTAGTAGTTGACAGTGGACTCCTGAATTATTGACCACGATATATCAATGCAATCAGATCAGCTTGCCAAAAACACAGCTTGTTTTTGAGGGAAGCTAGGAGGAATTCAAGGGGGTTTAAGAAACGCAGCAAACACTAGAAATTGCTCCGACCACACGTTATATATTTATCTGTCCATCATCTTTCTCGAACAGAAGAAAGAGCGTGAGTGCATGCAGCTGAGGATAGCTGTGCTGCGGAGCGAGCTGCAGCGGCAGAGGAAGGCTCTTGGCAGGGAGATCGACCTGCGGCAGAAAGAGAGGTCACAGCTTCAGAAGAAAGGTAAAGCACACACAACAGGTACACTTACTAAGTTTTATTGTTATGCAGTTTTCCAGGGGTTGATCTTAATTGCTTTGTCCATCTTTAGCACAAACGATGCTGATGGGTTATTAATTTTCCAGTAGATTGACACAGAAAAGTTGTCATCAGTTATTTCAGGCCTCCGAATGTCATTTAGCTGCCTTCAGGAATGAACACTCTCTTCTATTCTAATCTAAAGCAACCGCAAGCAACTTCGCCAACGCCGTGAACACAGAATACACATAAGAGCACATATTGATGTGTGTGTTCAGTACACTCGATCAGTGTTTTTTTTTCCCCTCAAATTACTGCTAGCGGTAACATCAGTAGTTTGGCGGTAATGGCAGTGAAGGGCACAAAGTATCACATGATGATGAGTCAGTCCTTGTGTTGTCTCTGATGGTGCTACGTGACTCAAATCCAGCTTGTGTAAGCAGACTTAATATAAACACATGTAACGAATTCCACCAAAATCCCCAATCCCTTTATGATTAACAACAAGGCTCTATTGCAGCTACTAATTATATAAAGAGTAGAGAATGTTGTTATGACACAGTTTGACCATGATGCTCTCTATATTACAGAAAATACAGGCCTAACTGGGATATTTTTCATGTTTTAGTTAGAATGATACAGGAAATCCCTTTGAAAATAACTTCTAAATAGATTTGCCAAATTCCTTTTATTATACCCTTTGGCTTATTTTTCTTTCTTGTTATTTTTTCCATGTTTTCCATGTTTTTGTGGCACCAGATATAGAAAAAAGCCAGTTAAAGACAACTTCATTCGCACTGTTGATGGATTCTGACTGCACACATCAGACTCTAAATTCAGTTATTGAAATACTGTTTATAATATGTCTGAAATTTTCAAGATATGCCATATTTTTTGCGCAGGAAACTCCAATTTTCAAACAAGTTTTGACAGCAGCAGGTAGACTCTGCGCTCCCCGTGTATTACCTGTTCATCTCGGAGCACAGTGGAGAGTGTTGTCACGTACAGGAAACCTCTGTCACGCTCCCAGCCAGAGGATTGGGAGTCACTCAACACACACACATATGTACACACATAATGTACAGTATATAGAGCCATTCCTGTGGTTTTTGCAGCCTGTGCCAGGCCACTAAAAAAAAAACAGTGTTTGTGCAGTGGTGTCATTTAGTTAACCCTGTGAAGTCTGCACACTCACTCTGATGTCTGAGAGCTGAGGATGGTTTTACTGCGGCCTGTATACTGTTCATAGGGAAATAAAAGGCAGTGCCAGTGAAGCACAGATGTACACAAACACACATGCAGGTGCATGCTTAATACTAAATACTAATTACTTTCTTATGATTGCATGTACCCCACATGTTGCATGTTGTAATATCAGTGTATTTCTGGGTGGCTGCAGCACATAAACTCTGTTTCTTATGGTGCTTGTAAAAATGCATGTTTAATAGCATTTAGGCGTGCCGGTAAGGTGGTAGTGTGCACCCCCATCTACAGAGGCTCAGTCCAGGGTTTGAATCCGATCTGCAGCCCTTTGCTGTGTGTCATTCCCCTTCTCTAGCCACACTTTCCTGTCACTCTTCAGCTACCTCTATCCAATAAAGCTTGAAAAGCCATAAAATATCTATCTAAAAATTGAGGTTTACTTGTCCTACAGTAAATCTGTAGTTGGCTTCACTGCATCAAATACTCTGTACAATCGACAGTTCACTGCCAAAGTAAGTTCATTTCGCTGCATGTTGGAGGCTGAACCTGTGCAGCTTTCCCACATGCACTGACTAGATATATCTCTGTTCTACTCTTATCAGCACTGGTTGTCCTAAAGTAGGCCAGGAGCTCTCTCTCTCTCTCTCTCTCTTCATATGAAGCACGTGTTTGTGAAAGCTTGCTGTTTGGCCAAAAGGGCAGAGCACCTCACCGAGCCCACAATCCTACGGTAGAGGGATTGGAAATGATTAGCATGTAAGTCTGCACATGCATGCAGACGTACACACACTCGTACACACACACACACACAAAAAAAAGAGCACTAAGAGGGGTTCACGGAGAATTTTCCTTTGTGCTGCGATCTTTAAAAAAAATAAATAAAAAAAAGCAGTTAATCCTCTGCCTCTTTACCTGTCACCACTCTGTCTACAGCCAAAAGAACTCGCTGCTCTCTTTCTCTACAGCTCATTGATGGCTTTTTTCCAGACTGGACAAGTGCTTATTAAGAAACAGAAGAAAAAATTCCTTCAAGCTGGTTTAAAAAGGGGGGAAAAGGTATTTTAGGATAAATTGAAATGCTGTAGCTGAATAGGGCTGTGCTGAAAATCTTGTTGTTTTTTCCCAGACTCATAACTCAAAAAGCCAAAAGCCATATGTTGCTGAGCTCCGCCGTACTTCCAGCTTGTTGTTTAACTCTTCTAATCAGCCTGCACATATTCATTTTTTTCCCCCAGACTATCGGAAAAAACCCTGCATTAATTACAGACAGGATACTCTCTGAGACAGGTGTTTACAGTATTTCATACAGCAGCTGATTTTGTGTCTGATTATATTTAGATTGGCACCGCGACGTGTTTGTTTCATCTGATCTCGTCTTTCACGGAGACACACATGATGTTCATAGAGACATGTGATTTTATCAGTCGGCGCCTCGATTTCATTTTGAAATTCCCATCTCGGGGCGGCGTTGAGCTCAGTTGGTAGAGCAGCCGCCCCATGTGCGAAGGCTCAGTCCTCGCTGCGGAAGCCCAGGGTTCGAATCCGACCTGTGGCTCTTTCCCGCATGTCATTCCCCGTCTCTCTCTCCCCGCGTTCCTGTCACTCTTCAGCTGTCTCTATCAAATAAAGCTTGAAAAGGCCAAAAAATAATAATAAAAAGTCTTGAGACTCTGTTGTCTTGTCTGTCAAAAGCGCACGCAAACTTCTTTGGACGCAAAAATTCGTCCTGTTCAATCACACAGATCACTCGTTAGACAAGTTGGTAAGGACTAATGATTTACACAGTCATATAGTGTTAATGCTGATTCAATTTGTGTGTAATTTGTCGAGTTTTCACACATTCCTGTGCTTATTAGATGCAGGTTTCTTCTGTAACTTTTACTGGAAGTTTAACAGTATGTTTGTAAGTACATCGCTATGCAATATATCCCCACAGGGCATCCCGTATGGGCTGTTAATCCTCATTCTTCGTGCCGTGTGGTCTTCCCATCTCTCGCCCATTAGCAAATAACTCTTATCAACCTGTTATTCCCAGGGAAGCCAGGGCCTCTTTCAAAACACGGGGCCCTGAAAACCCAAACATACAGTCGGAGATCCTGCAGGTGTGTGTGTGTGCATCGGGCTAGCAGATGAAGATGAGATGATGATTTGGGTGTCCGCGGACTCATCTTAGTGCATGTGCTCCCTCTTTGCAGAACAAGCGCAGAAAAACATCAGCGGGCCGGTATCATCCTGACGACAGGTTAACGACTGGCTGTTCGATGCGCGCTGATTTACGGGACTGGCAGTGAAATGGCAGGAGTGTTGTTTTTCACTTCTCCTGCAAATGCACGCATGTCTTTCAGACGATTCATAACAGAGAGACATATGAGCATGGCCACAGCTTTTTTTTCCCCCTCCTTCTTTACAGCTGCGAATTCAGAATAAAAGTCTTGTTTTGCTTCCAGCAGAATTAATGGGTATGATTTTGCTAGGGTCACACTCCTGTCACAATTTCCTCCTGTCTAATTTCCCTCTTTCCACCTTGAGCAGGCGACATAAATCAGGCCCGTGAACGGCGTTTATTGTACTTAGTAACGGTAGTTATTCTCACGCTCTGTAACACAGCCAGGGCTCCTGACCAATAAATGTCAGTGGTTAGGTTTCTTAAGTGTAAGGAACACAGTTTTGTGAAAGTACGGTGTGTGTGTGGAGGTATTTGTCACCTCAGAGTGAAGGTCTCATATTGAAGCTATCATCATTAAAGCTCCCTTAGCAGCAGCAGCAGCAGCGCGCGGCTCAGCTCCACACATTTACATCCTTAAGTTGGCTGCCATTTTGACTGAGGATACGAGCTGACAGGTACTGCGCCGCGACACTCTCTGTAATATATAAAATAACTAGTATGTCTTTGACCGTCTTTGTGTCACAGCTTCATCTATGATGGAGTGTCGGTTTAAAAACAAAACTGTTGTGATGGATTATTTTTTTTCAGTTTGACACAAACACATGTTCTTCGCAGTTGTTTCCCAGCATGCATCAACCACTGTGGTCTCCTTAACATCTTCATAATTATTGAACTTTTACAACACTCCTCTCCCCAGACACTAGTATAGTTTGTTTCTTTTTTAAACAGTATCAGCTCATTTGACTAGTTGTGGTTGTGGAGGAATGCTCTGTTCACTCTTTATTATAGTCATTTTTATTTTTCAGCGTTTTTACACAGCCCCGTTGAGTGCAGTCACTCGATAATGATCGAAGGGAAACTTCACATCTCGTCACTTTTTAATGAACTGTAAGATCATTTACAGTGTCTAATATGAATCAGATTTACATGTGCCTTTTCTGTGTATCTCATAAACATTTTGCTGAGTGATTTATGACGATATCTGTGTTTCTCAAGAACTTCAGTGATCACTCGTATTTTCTTTAATTAGGATTCTTTTCTTACTGTTACTGATTAAAGGAGGAAAAAAACATTTTGATAAGAAAGCAGTGATCTGTCTCGAGCTTTTGCACCTTTTTGTAATACATGTAACAAGACCTGTACTCTAAAAAGAGCGGGAAGTCAAAGCAGTCTTTCCTGTGTGCTAAAACCTCCAGTGTTGCTGCTGTTTATATGAAAAGCTGATGTTAAATGATGTTTTGTGTCATTGTGAGTGCCAATAACTCTCATATAGATCAGAGTCTCACTTTTAGAAACTGTTCCAGACGTCACCTCGTCCATGAACACGCCAATTCTTACACAATAAATCAGCCGAACAGTCCGAACAAATCAGAAAAGTGGTTGTCCATTTTGCAGCTTCAAAATGCCAAAAAAAAAACCCTGCTGTCTGCTATAGTAGGGATGCTACTGTACACTGTCATACTGTCTAAAATTACTAATGACTGATTTATCGTCAGATCATAATTTAATTGCTGCAATTTGTCTGTTAATTCGATAGTAAAAACTGCAGCCAGTCAAAGGCATGAAAGGATCAGAAGATGGATGGATAGAACAATAGACTGTATAAAACTTGGACGTAGTATCTGTGATGTTGCCCAAACTCAGAATATGGTGGCTCTGGTTGTCACCACCTTGGCAGTCCTGCCTCCTTCGGCTCCTCATTGATCGAAAAATGGGCAAAGATTTGGAGCATGGGTGGACGGCACCCACCGGTCAGTCAAAGTAGCCACTCTCTTAATTCTGCATGATTTTTATATCATATAAATGGGTGAGTTATTTAAAAAGAAGTACAGTTTCCAGAGAATAAGCTTTAGAGACAAAATCCTTTTTTTTTTTTTTGTACCAGGCTGTTTGTTTCTGCTGTGAAGTTGGACATTGTAACACGGGGCTCATGGAGACTGAGTGACCGCTCGAGGAACTGCAGTTTTTGGCACTTCCGCGTTGGCTCCACTTCACAGTCACGAAAGTTGCCGCACAGAACAGATACCGCACAGAGCTGGGCACCACATGAAAGCAGGCGTGCGGTACAAACCTACGCAGTCAGTGTCAAAATATGTTTTCATGTCATCACTTACAACAGACGGATGGCCCGTCTGATCTCTGCCTCGCGCTATCTGTCCTCCCGGCTAATCTGATGGAGATACTACAGAGTACCTTTATTTTCTGCCTCTGTCTGTCTCTGTCAAGGTATCTCTACTTCAGCCCTTATGATGTCAGTTTTGAGCAACGTGGATGGGAGTTCAAGTATGTGATAAAAAGCAGTTCCCGTGACAACAGGACAACCGATCACACTTTTGATTTGATCTTAATTACTCAAAATGCACTTTTCTGCCAGCTGCTGTTATCCCACTTGAGTCAGGGCAGATCGAAGGCTCGATTAGAACTTGAACCATCAAAGTGTTGACTCGTAGTCATGTAACACTCCAGAGACATTGTGGAAGATTTTCCTGTCCGTTTTCAATACGAGAAATTGGACAAACAAAATCATTTTTGAGAAGTATGGGAATCGGAACTGATTGCAAATTTGAGCTAGCCCTCGAAAGAGCGTCTAGAAATCCACAAAACTTTGCTTTTGTGCGGTTTTCCATCTACCGGAATCGTTAAAAGCTCTGCTTTGTCTTACGTAATTGATCTCTGCATTGCATAAAAATGATTGACAATACTTGACAATAAAAAAAGTCCCTTTTGATCACCCAAGGATCGCCCAAAGTGACATCCTCAAACGCTTTGTTTGTTCCACAATCCAAAGATATTCAGTTTACTGTCAAAGAGGAACCAAAGAAACCAGAAAATATTCCCATTTGACGCAAAACAACGCTGACATCACTCGAGGCAGTTTATCAGACTTCGTGCAGCTCTGACTGGAACTGTAAAATCGGTGCATTTCCTCTTTAATGATGTTGTCCTCACCAACTTCTTCCTGAGCCCGCGTTAAAAGTAACCTTATCGTTCGACCAAACCACCTCTCGTGGTTCACCTGGCTGTGGAGGGGCGATGACTTGACGCCGAGGTCCTCCAAACGTGGCTGAGCTCTTTCTCTCTTGTGAGGCCTGCCACCTCGGGGAGAAACCTCATTACCGATGTTTATATTCACAGTCTGAGCAAAAGCGTTCAGTATGTGATTTTTGGCATAAAGAGCTTTGCTTTGTGGCTCTGCTCTCTCTTCACCACGGCCTGACACAACAGCCACAGTCCTTCTAGGTGTTGGTCAGTCTTGCAATCCTTTGAGATCCTTAAGCTCTTAATTAAGATAACAGTCCAGATGTTTTAATAATTATCACGTGGCACACACACACACACACAGCTGTCCAGATGCCTTTTCCATTTTCAGCTTCAAACAAAGATAGAATACTAAATAAGCAAACACCTTCTCCTGTTTATTCTGTGTGTGTGTGTGTGTGTGTGTGTGTGTGTGTGTGTGTGTGTGTGTGTGATGCAAAAGAAAGCAAACATGTGGTTTGGTTATTCTGAATCGCTGCTTTATCTGCAATGATGATCCAATTTAATAATTGCTGCCAAACAGAACCCATCAGATATTTCAAAATAAAACAAATCACTGAAGATGAAATCACAAAAGAGTTTTATTACAGATGTTTGTTTGTTCTTTTTGTGTTGATGTGTGTTTATTCATCAAACCTCTTCTTTGTTAAAACCCCGAGTCATGATTCAGCTGCTTTGCTGCTCTGCCACATGTGATGCTGCACGAAGACAGATTACAGGGCTGTAATATTCTATATTATAGTCACAACCCTCGAATTAAACTGCTTCTATCCGGTTTTCTGCTACACTGAGGTATTGTGAGCCTGCCAATGTTGCAGTTATACAACTTCCACAAGCTGTATCATCACCGTCCCTTATCTGCCTGATTTTATTTATTTGCTCAGCTCTGTATTTACAGTCTGACAAATCCTGTAATTTGCATACACATGCTGTTTGGTTTTATGTGGTGTCAAAAGGAAATGGTTTTGGCCTGATCAAAAGAGCTGTTTGATCTCACTTAACAGTGGATGGCAGCCGACCAAACACGAGCCCACCTGGCTGTTCAGATGTAGCGGAGCTGAACACACACACACACACACACACACACATACACCTGATAATTTACTGTTTTTTTTTTTTTTTCTCTATCTGTCTCCGACAGAGGAAGCATTCTCTGCTCAGCACGAGAGTCTGAAGGAAGAGAAAGAATCCTTAACCAAGCTGCAGAAGGAATGCACTGCCAAGAGGTATGTGTGAACCTGTAATTAGCTATTGCTTTATATCTACATAGAAAACACACTTTTCAAATCCGTTTCAGCGAGACATTACCCAGAGCCCACTGAATGATGTGACTCAATGTGAATTGTGATGAGACTACACCCTGCTCCCTGCCTCCCACCATGCTCTTTCAAAACAAGGGGATGTTTTCGCGGCCGGCGCTGCCTATTTATGTATTTTCAGCGGAGCGTTTGCACATTGTGCTAAAAAGCCTATTTGCCCCGTGTTTGCCTTGGCCTGCGGCGAGACGTGTGCGGCGGGTGCCGATCCTGGATACAGTTTTGTTTGTCTGAGAAGTACCTGGCAGTCACAGAGGGTAAACCAGAGCCCCAGGAAGGCCAGTATGGGCCAAGAGACCCAGCAAACAGGAAATTAACATCGACACTTGTACATCTGCCTAACATCCATTGCTTGGAAATATCTGTGTCTTTGATGTTTTTTCATGGAAATGTCTCTTTTTATTTAACTTCTTTTGTTACTATTAGCTAGGGAAAGGTTATACTGACCATGAACCATTTTTATTTTTTATTTTTAAACCTTTCCCCATTCAACAGCTTATCTTACAAAATTGGAGCTAAAAGGCACCAGTCGGGGTGTCTACTTATCTGAGAGAGTTAGGTGAGAGGATCGATACCACTTATACATGTCTGTTAATCAAAATAAGGCTACGGCCAACAGCTGGTTAGCTCAGCTTAGTATACACACACTGGAAACGAGGGGAAACCGCTCACCTGGCTCTGACAAACAGTCCCAAAATCTGCGTACCTCACTTCTTACGTGCTAAGCTACACTAACTAATCTCTGCCAGAAGGAGTAAAAGCATATTTCTCAAAATTTTGAACTTATTTGTGAGAATTAAAGGTGCATTAAATAGTTTGGAGAAAAAAGATTTGCTTTGTTTATATTTGCAGGATATTTAATGACTTATCACAGCTTCAGTGTTGCAGAGACTTTTATTTCTCTCTGTGGCGAATGCTTGTTTATTCAGTTGTGAAAATATATCCTTCATTCATTCATCATTCATTCATTTTACAAAACTGCTTATCTTATCAGGACCGTGAAAGGCTGGAGCCAAGCCCAACACCAGTTCATCACAAGGTTACATCACTTATATCAATGTTTGAGTTTGTCTTATTACCCTATTAATAATATTTTATTACCTTTCTGAGTTTGCATGTTTTATTCAAAGGGTTTGTGAAGGGCCTGCATCTCAGGCTTAACCAATTAGACCAGGCAGAGGCTGCTAGACAGATGAGTGATTTCAGATCAAACGGTCATTACACACCGATCTGTCTCCTCTTTCACGTGTACAAAGCAGCCGCACGCTGGAAAAAGGAAATGATAAGAGACCTCTAACCACGGGAAAAGCCAAATAGGAAACTCAAGTGAAAAACGAGAAACGTGGATGGGAGGGTCCATCACTTCCAATAATCATTTTCCCCCTGAAATCCCTTTTCATCTGCATGAAATGATGGGCGGTTACACATAAGTAGTGCTGTAAGTATTGTAGAGGACACCCAACGAGAGACACACACACACACACCGCTCATACAACGCAGCCAATCATCTGTGTTACTCATACATAAGCAGTCACAGGAATAATTGTGCATATCCTGAAACAGTCATCTTATATTTACTCTAAAACATGGGGGCTTTTTTTTCTTCAGCTGCGGCGTGCATCATCTGCACTCAACACATCGGCTCTGCAGTGATGTTGCTGTTGGATATGGAGGGGTCGTCCAACAGGGCATGTGTGTCTGTATCTGTATATAGGTCCACTTTTTACACGAACAAGAAGAAGGATTGTGATTCATTAATTCTAATTTTGAGAGTTTAAATGAAGCAAATCTGAACATTTATTCAAGGACAAGTGGCAACCTCTGTGGCTGAAAAGTGAAGCCAAGTGCTAAAAAACTGTAATTCCTTGGGTGGCCACTTGAGGCTGGCTAAAGAAGTGAGTCAGTCTCCATAAGTCCCCATGTTAAAATGTCCAACTTCACAGCAGAAATAAACATGTTTACAGCCTGGTACAAAAAGCAGTTTTGGTCTCTGTAGACTTAAATTTGCACATAATTAACGGCGTGGCCACCCAGGCGTCATTCAGCCTGCCTTAGGTCCACTGATGATCCAGTTATATTTAGATTAGCTGGGAGGCGTAAGAAGCGGTGCATCCACATGTTTTCGGCTTCAGACGGCGCTTCGGTAACCTGTGGGTGACGTCGCTCATGCTTTATACTGTCATTGTTAAAGAATTTATTAAGTTTTATGAATATTTGTTAGACTCTTGGCATGTGTCCTCCAGTCTGTTCTGACAATGTGACAAACTGAGGTCGATAGACCTGCACAACTAACAATGATTGTCCCATTATGGATATTAATAATATATGACTTTTATGGTTGAATTGAACAGATGACTCAAAATTTTCATTCATAAAAGGCCTAGGCCTAATCTCCTGCTCAGAGCAGCATTAACCTCCTCTCACACATCTTTTATGTTGTATAAATAAACTCTGCT
Organism: Miichthys miiuy; assembly: GCA_036365135.1. Taxonomy (NCBI): domain Eukaryota; kingdom Metazoa; phylum Chordata; class Actinopteri; family Sciaenidae; genus Miichthys; species Miichthys miiuy. The sequence continues at coordinate 22,537,436 of CM071616.1, forward strand.
CGTCGTGAATCTTTTTATATTTTCACTAACTTTAATTACCTTTAGGCTTCACAGCGGGTCCCTGCGGAGCTGTAACTAGCCTGGATGATTTCTCCGGCTCATTTCCACTTCCTCTCATCCCTTCCAGCTACAGTCCTTACCCTGCAATCTCATCTCTGCTCTTTCTCTAGTCCCTCCTTTTGCCCTACCACTCCTCACGTCCTGCGCTCTTAACTGCAGCTTTTGTCTCCTCCTGCCAGCCGGTTACTAATTGTGTCGTCCTTGTGTCTGGTTTGTCTCCCCAGAGAGCAGTTCCTCAAGTCCAACGCCCAGCTCACCTTCCGCTGTCGTCAGCTCCTCTCTGAGCTTTCCTACATCTATCCTATTGATGTGGTGAGTCGGACCTAATGGTACACTGATGCATAACACATTGTTGACGAAGCAACTGCTAAGAATTATCTAGTTACAACAACAAGGCTTTGATAATGCAGAAATGGTGCAGATAGTTGTCTGCAGCAGCTCAGCGGTTATTTTAATGGCAGTGTGTTTTTTTTTTTTTTGAGCTCATCCAGAGTCATCACCTTTTGTGTTTAACACGCCTCTCTGATGTATATTAGTCATTTCTGTTTTCTGGAAACATTTGCCATACAAACTAAATATTTTAATAGCTGACACCGCTAGACAAATATGGAATGATTTAAAGCAAGTCTCTCTGCCAGTGGCAAATCTGGTGTTTTATCCCACACAGCGCTGCATCTTGTCTGGGTCTGTTTCGGCTGTCTGATAATTGTCTTTAATACGAAACTTCTGATTTGAATCCACAGGCTAATCAGTCAGATTATGTCATCTGCGGAGTGAAGCTGCCAAACTCTGAAGACTTTCAAGGTAATTTATGATGTTGCCCGCCTGTGTGTTTCAGGGTTACAGGAGGATACGCTGTGCTACGGCATGCTGAATAAATGTTTTTGCCTTAGCTTCGGTGTGTGCGGTCATATGTTGATGTTTGTTTAGGCAAAGCAATTTAACATTGATGATCTCATAGATACTGTAAGTGTCTGTGATATCAAACATTTGGCTACTATAGGTGGCAATTTGACAAGTCTGTGCTACTGTCTGTAACATGCATTAACTGCATAATTTTATAATTACTGATATGCTGATATTTTTAATCCATGAAATATATAATGACATAATTGTATTATCATCAACATGGAGTGTAGCTGCTTCTATTGAATCAGAATCACAATATTCACACATAATAACACGTTTTGCCTTTGTGATGATTAAGTGGCAGTGTAATCACTCTCCTGCGGCAAAAAGAAGAAGAAGAAGAAAAAAAAAGTCTTGACCTGTGCACAAACTTCCTGGACATGTTTTGGTTTCTTTTCTTCTTTTCTCTCCTGCTGACACGCTTTTCATTTGCAAAACTTCATTTCTGCTGCGTGCAATAAGAAGAGACACGGGATTAACGAATAAACCTTTGGCAGATGTTGCTGTTACACAAGACCGTTACTAAAGCGTAAAATGTAAACAGAAACAAAACGCGATGAAAAACACCGAATCCCATATTTATCTGAAGATATTTCCATTTTAAATAAATATTTTAATATTTTCTAAGATATTTTTAGATTTAAATTTTGAATTTGATGCCAGCAACACTTTTTTTTTTTTTAAAAAGTTGACAGTTCTGTTGCATTATCTCTTTCTTTTAAGCGTCTGGAAACTGTGGAGACCTTTTTGACACATATTACTGGCATCAAATTCAAAATGGGCATATAAATTTACAAAAATAATAACATTTCTCTGTTTCTTTGTGCTATATTCATTTAAATGTGGGGTTTTAATGTTTTGCACATCATCACATTTTGTTTCCATTTACATCTTATACAGCGTGCCAGCAAAGAGGAGGCAGGCTCTATAACGATCTACAGTTGCTGGAAAATTAAAAAAGTTTCTGCTTCAACAAAAAAAAAAACTGTTTGTTTAAGGTCCCGTCCATAATGTTGCCAGACACAGTAACAAGCTGAGCCTCGTCCGTGACAAAAACAAGCACGTGCATTGACGGTGCAGCTTCCCTTACACATTTTTTCCCGTTTCCTTAGGTTCTTTTTTTGAGATCCAGTTTAGTGGCATCGAGTGGTGTAGTTGCTGATTGAAACCTCCTCACCTCACCCTCTCATGAAGCAGAAAGGACCTATGTAGAGCCAGAGTTTAGTTTGTCTGTTCTGGGCTGCTGTAGAAACATGGTGCTTAAACAGGGCAGATTCTAAGGTAACAAAAACACACCAGTTCTTACTGTCAGGTGACTATACACTAATGAAAACATAGTTATGAATATTATATTCTATTTCTGCCATATTCTTTAAACAGAGTGCCCTAAATCTGACACGCTGGATCTTTTTTAAGTAAGGAAAAAGTCTGGAGAGAAGGCAGACCGAACTAGTTTGGTTTGTGTTCTTCTCTTTGTTTCTTTTTTTTCAGTGCTTAGCTTCTCTGAAATCTTGTTGGCCATTGATGGAGGAGTTGTTCAGCATTAGAATCTTGTCACAAGATGCTTTTGTATCTGGTTTACCACCTCAGTGAAACGGCCACAGAAACCACATGGTTTAATATCAAAGACACAGTATTTGGCAACAGACCGTAAACGGAAAAAAACTTTAGTCAGCAGGCAGTTCCAGCCACAAAGCCCTTGTTATCATGTTGGTGTTCTAGGTTAGAGTAAGGGTCACGCTGCATGTGTCGTGATAAATGGGATTTGCTGTCACAGCAAGGGAAACTTGATGACTTCATGACCTTTCAATAGCTCAGATGAATTGAGTGGTGTTGGGGTAGGGGGCTGGATTGAATGGGTAATGAATGGTTAGCTTTGGTCTGCAGCATTTGTCTCATACTGAGAACACACTGGCCACTGTCCACTCAACATTCTCCAGCTTCTCTTCCTCACAGCTGGTGAGACCCAGCAGGCCCTCTGAACCCATAATTCAAAAATACCGCTCCCAATCTCCTCCGCTCCCTGCTGTCACACTCCACCTGTTAACATCTTTTAAAGGACACTGTGAAGTGCACAGTCGTGACAGGCGGGCCATTTGTGTTTGCAGCAATCACTTGTTCCCATAAGGTGGAGGCCTGTGTCTGCTTCTGCCTCCCAGTCCTGCCTAGGTGGACACCTAGCAGTGAGTAAACAACTGAGCATGTGCTGTGACGGGAGATGAAAGGCCTAACAGAGAACATGTTAACTACATTTGCTGCTAACGACCTTTTTCTTGTATACCCTCCCTCGTAGTCGGATGGCTTGTGGTTTGTGAAATGTAGACAAGAGCTGTCATGCAATCCAGATATCTATTAATATTCACCCTCTAACATAACTGTTGTGACCTTTAGGCATCTTTGCAAAGGCTGGTACAACATGTAGAGACGTTAGCATGCGTTTTACTCCCCCATTTTTACCCCATAGCTGACCCCTGTTCTTATTTGTGTGAGGTCTGCCACAGAAGAAGAAAAAAACCCAATCAAGTCTAGAACTGTTTGGATGTGTGTCGAAGTCAGTTTAAACAGGCCCACAGGGGAGGATGTTCCACATTAGACACCAGGGTCAGGGTTAGTTGGAGTCCTAATCCTACTTCGGGGTCAAAGTGGAAGAGGGTGGCACTCTGCTGAGGCCCTTGACTGCTTTACATTTAACTAAGCTTTCCATGTCAGCTCAGCCTGACAAGATATCAGCAGTCTCCACTTACACCCTACGGTGCCACTTGTAGTTGCATGTTCTTGTTGTCTGTCACTTTGACAGGCTGGGTCATAAAAATTTAGTCACAATCTATTATCGCCCTTGATTTTTATTGATATATGCATATATATCTTATTTTAATTTTCAAATTTTAATATACATAACTTACAGATCATGTATCTTTAAGAGCATGGAGACAAAAGGTGAACCAAGACACCAACTGTGCGCCACATAAAACTAGCTCACAAATGCCTGAATTAATTCAGAAATATCAGCACACACTCCCAAACATCATGGCAGCTGCAAAGTGTTTGAATGCCAACATTAGCTTTTGTCTAACGGTAGCTAATGGGTTATAAGTAATGTTGTTTTTATCTTGAAATATAGCCCAATGTCTCTCCATATTTTCAGCATTTATCATCTTTCCAGTCACCGATCAATCGAGAAGCAGTGAATGATGACCATTTTTAAATTCCCTACGTTTCTATGAGTTATATCCTGGAACACGGCAGTACGACATTTCAGCTTCCCACCCTGCACGTGCCCTCGGATTGCAGATGTGTGACACCGATGTGATGGCTAGACAACGAGGTCACTGCAAAAAAAAAACGAGACCATTAGACAAAACTAGTTACCAAGTGGCACCAGCTGAACCTACTGCAGATGGTCTTACATGTGGTTATTGGCAGCGTTGCATGCAAATTAACGTTACGGTAGATCGCCCTCGATTTGAATCTGTCAAAGTGACGGACGGTGTTCGGATATCATTTTTTAACGATAAATATTTGGTTAACGCGACCCCCGAAAGCACGTGAGGTCAGGAAGCTGTTTAACGCCTGGCTGCAGTTGCTTTTGTCGCCACGAAACAAAAAAAAAAAAAAATGCCGGAAGAGTATTGATAAAAAGCAGGCTTTCTCTCTTAAGTTGAAAAACACACAGTATGAGCCAAGGAGTCTACCACTCACTATTGCCATAGTCTATTATTTCAAAGCATGAAGATAAAAACCACGGTGATTTTAAGTTTATGCCTCAAGCGGTGTCCTGCTGCTGTTTGAGAATGTGAAACCACTTAGCGTGTTGTCTTGAAACCATTTCTCGTACTTAAAGCGCGATGGTTTGCCGTTTCTTCCCTGTCAGAAATGTTCACAAAGGCATCCAGTTTTTCCGCCCTTAAAGTTATTTGGGCTCAGAAGGGAATACGTGATTCTTCTGCTTTCTCAGGCACATATCTGAAAGAAATTGGGCATCCCGCTGCAGCCAATTGTTTGGTCCTGTGTGTGTGTGTGTGTGTGCCGCATTGTATATTACTTAAACAACAATTTCCCACATGAATGCAACGGTTCTTCTTCCTGTGAATACTCGGTTACCGAGCTATCTTTGGTTGGATGTTTATACATATTTTGGTCGCATTCAAAAGATGTGGATATGGTTTATATGAATACTATTTATTTTTCTATGTAATGCAAGTACACCAAACAAAACAAGCATTACTTTGAAGTTCTCGATGTGATAAAATTCAGACTTTCGGGCGATTAAATGCTGCTGTTTTGAATTTAATCTGGCTTTGGTGTGTTGTTGTAGATTACCTTAAAAGCCCACTGATGGATTAACGGGTATATTTTCGTGTCTGCTCAACAGAACTATATCTAATGTCTGACTTTTCCATACCTCTTTTTGTTTTTTTCTCACTTTGTGTCCTGCAGCAAAGGATGATGGGAGCGTGGCGGTCGCCCTGGGTTACACATCGCACCTGGTCCTGATGATCTCGTGCTTCCTGCAGGTCCCTCTTAGGTATCCGGTGATCCACAAGGGTTCGCGCTCCTCCATCAAGGACACCATCACCGACAGACTCACCGAGAAGGAGAGAGAGTGAGTACACTTGAAGGAAACACCAAAGATTAGAGAACATCTTATGTGATTTGTGAATAAGAGAGTTTGATATTAGCTCAAATATAATTTTCAATATTCGTATGCATCTTTTTCATCACAAATGCTGATAAATTTAAGGTTCCTCTTTTCTTTTTTAGTCGTGGCTTACGATCATTTCTGGCTCAGTAACAATTCATTCCTCTTAATAACTGATACTCTCGACAGACACTCTCTTGTGGCCGATGTTAGGCTATGTCTCTTACCCAGCCTCGTGTGGACTGTATGATTCGTTCCACTTGACCTAAAAATATTTGGATCCCATGTACTGACGTCCAGACGAGGCTCTGCTTTCACGGCATGAAGTGTCGCGACCGTAAAACAAGCCTTCCCATTCATTCGGTGACAGCAGCACCTGTGTTCTCGGCACAATTGTTGGGTCTCTGTAAATAATCCTAGAAAGAGTACGGTCCAGAGCGGCTCTATATGGAAAGGTTTTCTATTTAATTTTATTTTCTATAGCGCCTAATCATAACAGCTCAAACTAAATACAGGACGTGAATGCATACATACATAACAATAAGTACAGCGCATAAGCGCATCTTTAATTCCAGTGAAGATGACCCCAGGCCGGTGATGGAGACATAATCCTGACTGTAATTATTTTGGTGGTCGTGGTGAGTCATGCAACAAGTTATTTGTTTTGGAAAACAAACTCTTCTCCATGTTGCTGTCATGTAAACAGGTTTATTATGGGCAACTGATAGTTTATACAAAGGTGTAAACAGACCTAACAGACTATTGCAGTGTCCGGCAGTGGTAGTTTTATTCTTGTATTTCGAGGTAACAGAATCTGATTGGATCTAACTAAAAGCAGCTACAACAGCGTTTGGTTTCTGTTGATTCTGGCAGCCCCTGTGGATGAATGTAGTATTGTTTCCACCACCGCATTTTGTTGATTTCAAGGAGAGTGCGACCGCATCCAACCCGAGGGCAGGAATCAAGAATAACTCCGTACACAAAAATGTCCATCTTCTTGCTGATGATGTTGTTTGTTGATGTGATTCATGTAGAGACTGTTTCATAACCAGTTAAAAACTCCTTTTTAGTACGTTTTTAAAGAGAAACTCAACATCTGATTTTAGCTTGAACATGCACATCGCAAATTCAACACTGATAAATCAACAGACAGTGTAATAAAAGTGACTGTACGTAAATATCATTTACTAACTCATAAAAGATCATTTAGAGTTTTTAATTGAACTTTTTGTGTGAAACGCTGCAACTTACTTTTTATTACTTCTTTCATCGTACACATCTTTATACCACATACTTTATGGTTGTTGTGTGAATCAAATAGACACATGCTAATTGGGCTTTTAGTCTCAATAACAAGTCACAGTTCCCACGTGAAAATGATTTTATTCATCCCACATTTCAACCACAAGGTTATCATCAAATTATGATTTGTTTAAATGTTGGATAAATAAAGGCATATTTTCCATTGGCAAGATTTTGCGATTAATTTCCTGTTTTTAAACTTTTCCGTATCATCTTAACCAGTACCATTGTGCTCTTGTCTTATTTCATTTCATGATTTGTAGTATCTCGACGAAAATCGACCAAAACCTAGTCTGCCTTTATAAATTTTCCTCTGCTTGTTTTCAAATCTTTACTCGCAGTTAAAGCGAGTTCATTTTTGTTCACTCAGTAGTTTTCCGTAATTTCATTACAAATGATCTTCTTCGTTCCCTCTGAGTTCCTCGTCTGACTTCGGTAGCATGTTCCTCATCTGCCCTGTCTGTCTCGTTGGCTGTAGAATGAACATGTATCACTGCCTATTATTATATAGTTCTTTAATCTGTTACGTACATCATTGTACTCATAGAAAGGTCTCGTTAGTAACATGCAGGGCAGCTACTGCGTGTCAAATCTTGGAGCTAATTCAGATAATCACTGGGGTTGTGATCAGACATCTCAGCTGGTGCTCATTTCCAACCGCAACAATCAAGACTCAGAAAGCGTTTTTAACACTGATGACGAGTACATACGGTAAAACCTAGAATGTTTATTTTATGTTTTTATCACTATTTAATTATTGCAATCTTCTTTTATTTCCACCGAATTTATTACACATTATTTGCACTCTTAGTAATCTATCAAAAAGCACCACATCCAAAAACATCCACGATCTGATATTGTTGTCAATAAATTACCAGCTTTGTGATACCGATATTCACTTTGAAACCCCATATTTAAGATTTTTATAGCTTATAAATTCACATATTTAATACAGAGAATTATGTATGTATAGAATTGTAACTTATGCTTAGAGAAGCTTGCACTGCTTAACAAGCATTTTAAGTCAAATCATCTGCAGTGAGATCCTTTCAGCAGTTCTAAAATCTCCAGAGACGGCCTTAAGATTGTCAAGAATTGTAATCAAACGCTAGTAAAAAATAAAAGTCTGGCAGGCGCGTGAACAGCATGTTTCAGCTGGGTTTGAATAAATTGTCACTCTCTCCTCTAAAAAAAAATGATGACTGACTGTTGATCGACCTTGCGGTGTGCTGAGCAACTTCTAAATAACAAAAACAAGAAATAAAAGTGTCACAGTAGATCACCTGTATCATCATATCCACATGTCTTTTACTAAAGGAAGTTCCAGTGACTGACTGCAGTAATAACTGTTTGCTTCATGTTGCAGTGCAGGAATTATATTTGTCTTCAGCACACCCCTCAGCTACAGTAGCCTGTCTTCCATTAGCTGGTGGTAGCTGCAGTTTTTTTGTCTGTAAGACAAGATAATCCTTTGATCCCCAGGGAGGAAGAAAATATATGAGCAAATGATGAGGATTTGGATTGAACTGTATAAAATATCACAGCCCTCTGATGTTCACTCAGTCCATTTCTTTCAGGGCGTACGGTGCATTATTTAGAAGCATGCTCATTCTATCTTCTACCTGCTCTTCACTCATTGATATAATTAGGCGTGACGCTTCAGTCTTCCTTTTATTTTTAATTGAAGTTTTTGAAGGGGAAACAATTCTGAGGTCCTTAAAGGTCACCGAACCTGTCGCCCCTGATATGTGAAATGTGAGGCCTACCACTGGAGATGAACATTTGGAGCTAGCTGGAGCTATCGTGCTGTAACACACTCATGTGATGTCGAAACCTCCAACTTGTATAACTTGATAGATGGCTGATAAATAGCCAAATTTGAAGATCGTCCCAAAGCAATTATTCAAATTTTCTCATTGTTTGTCTGGTTTTATTTTCTCTGACAGCAGTTGCAACACTCAAGGTTGTTTTTTTTTTTTGGATGTCTGGAGCTTCACACCACAGTACATCAATACACACCACACAGAAACAAACAGACCATGCATCAGCCTGCAGGAGATATCTTTCCGCTGGGGCTTGGTTTCTGGATTTGGATACAAATCAAAATATGAAATACTCAGATTGGGCGTACTGCATTGCAGAAAAAAGCACAGCTGTCCCCATTTCCACCACAGACCTGCAGAGCATAGCATCCGAGGTGTTGTTTTGTTTCGTCCATGGTAACAAGTTCCCCCTTTTTTCATTTTTCTAAGGTGTTCAGACGAACTATAATGAATAATGAACGATTTGCCGGCTGGCTGTAAATCACAGCGCCGGTTGGGTGCCAGCTTCTCTATCACACCCCGAGGCTGTAACCACTTTGCTTCCTATCTTCACAGCATTATATCATTTCTGTTGAATCAAGAACTGTTCATGATTGAAAATACTATGTTGACATAGAGAGAAGCAAATGATTAACTGAGACTCCAACCTCGCCTGAGGCTTCGTCAGGGCCGTTTGTGTAATTCATGAGTCGTACAGGCACTGTAATTACGGGCCGCTGTAATGAAATTATTATTTGTATATGTTATGGTCTTGTAACTATGCATCAAGTCGCAATAAAAGAAAACCCTGCTACATTACGGTAATTGCACGCTTGGGATATATCTGCTGAGGTATGCGCGTTACTTGCATATTGACATTCCACTCGTGTAAGACCCCCTTCAATAAGTGTGAGAGGGGGAGCGATGAGGAAGATTATGCCATAATCAGCAGCGTTAAATCGACTCGTTCAAAGCAGCTAGAAGACGAGGATGAAGATGAAAGCCCAGAGTCATGCTCGCACTCGTTACACACATCACGCTCACAATTCTGCTTTTACTGCACATGAACTTGTTGATATCAGCAGAATATTTCATTTATTTTGAAAGAATAGTTATATAAACTTTTCACACATTTTCTGTGGAGGAATCTGAATAATTCTGAGTATTTTGGAAACATCGGCTGGACTTATGTATGTGTGAAATGTGTGTGTGTGTGTGTGTGTGTGTGAGTCTGCTCTGTCTTTGAGGTGGCTTTAAAGGAGCAAGTTGACATTTGAAGTAGGCTCATTATTGTGAATTATATAAATTGGTTGGAGAAGACATGCAGACCACATAGCGATGTTAAATCGGGTCATTATAATAAGACTGCAGACCAGAAGGGCTCGCTTTTTTTTTTTTGTTTCTTTTCTCACCTTTTAATGCTTTTATTATTAGCCGCTCATGGCGTAGCATTGCCAGACAAAAGGCGTCAACAACTCCTGTGTCTCATTGTGCTGGAACTCTCAGTTCAAAAACAAGTGACTGCTTATCCTTTGAAGATGCACAAAGGAATGTTGTGTGAGTAGCGCTGACACTTTCACATCCACGTGTCATACGTAAGAAGACAAACAGCTGGAAGAAAGTGTGTGAGAGACATTATCAGACATCACAGAGAGACCGGGAGGCCATCTCTCTCTCTCTGTGTTGGTGATTATGTCACGGCAACAGCTGGAGAGGCTCACTGGGAGTCGCTTTACCAATTACCAGTCCTACCACGCAGGATATTTACACCAGAATCCAGCAACAAAAAATAAACTTGTAGCCCGCGTGGCTGTCAAACAGACACAACGATCAAGCATCGCCCCTTAGGTGTCCCCGAGCGAGGCCAAAGTTTCAGCCCTCCCCCTCCTCCACGTGTTTATGACCCCTGAGGTCCCGGCGGGCTGCAGACACACAGCAAAATGATGTGTGAGGAGACGGAAGGCAACTAGCCGAGCTCTAAAAGTGTACAAAAAAGGGGTGATTAAAGTGTCGGAAAGAGGCAGCCGGTGGTGATAAGTGAGGTGGCATGGGATCAGTTTCTCAGAGTGCGGTAGGATTAGCATGCAGTCAGTCAGCTATAATGGCGTGCACATAAGAACCGTCTGTTGTTTTAGTTGCATGTTGCACCGTGGGACCACGTTAAACGGTAATTGTCATAACTCCACTTTGGCAATGTTATGAATCTTTGAGCTCTTTATTTTTTATATTACTCCATGCACCCTTAAAATAAGTTTATGTGGCTCCACTGCAGAGCAGATCCAGACTTTGGTAGCTGAAATCTTCGCCCCTGTTGCTGTACAATATGAAATCCCTCGTGTGAGCTTTGCAGTGTGATAAGTACAGAGTAATATGTTTCACCTTTTGCGGGTTATATCACTTTGTTCCTTTCCAGCTGTAGGATAGAGTAATGACTGCCTTATTTCACACAGTCTGATATTTTGAACTGCGTTACCCTGCAGCACTTTGGCGCAGGCCGGAGTTTGAAACTGCCCCAGTTAGAGTGTTTGGAAGTAAGGTGCGGAATATGACTGGTCTGTTTGGCAACGCTGTGTGATTTGGCCTTTTGGTCACAACATCATCTTCCTCCCTGTCAGAGTGCGTTCTCTGAAATCAGTGGACTCTAACGACATGTTGCGCCCACATTTTGTCCTGTGGAGAGCCCAGATCCAGTGTTTCTGATTGCATGGGGGAGAACTGGGGGGAGATGCGATCCAGATGTCTGGTGTCTGATCGAGAACAGAACCCAGCCATTAAAAAGCAAGCACTGCCTCAAATAGTCGCTCGCCTCAAAGTTTTTTTTATTTTCTCTCTATCACCGGCTAAAGGAAAAATGGATGTAAGTGGGATTTACACATCACTGCTTGGTTCAAACACAAAATAAACTGTTGGTGGAGGTAGTCAATGTGAATACCAGGGGAGGAAGGCCAGCTTAAGACGAGAGCAACCTGTGAGCTCCGAGAAAAGGGGTTATTGTTCCGGGGCTTCAGCAGTTTCATGTCTCTTAACGTGGACCATGTGCACAGGAGGAGAGGGCGAACTTCACCCAAACTATCCCGTACGTGCAGAGCAGTGACGGTGGGGGGAAAAGCACCGTGAGGCTGCAGGGCAGCTTGAACATCCTGCTGATGTTTAAGAGACATAATAAGGAAGGCGTGCGCGTACAGAGTAAAGTTTGGCTTTTTTTTGGTTATCCACTTAAGATAAATTAAGCATCGGTAGTTTAAGGGTGAGTTCATCCAAATTGGATGATAATAAATAACAAAGCTTATTTATAGAGCGCTTATCTAAAGTTACAAAGTGCTTGGTTGTACATGGTTGAACAGGATCAAAACATTTCAGTCCTGCAATGAGGCAAATAAAGTCAATAAGATAATAGAAAAGAAACAAAATATGATGACGTGCAGAAGACTGAAACCGCATATTTGATTGAAAATAGCACAAGCTTATCGGATGTTGAGAAATATCATTGTTTTTTTGAACATTGTAATCCCCATTTTGACGTATCAAGGTCATGTTTACCACTCCGTTGCACCGCCTCTTCTGTCAACAAGCGTCTGGGAACCGAGGAGACCAACTTCCGTAATCTTAAAAGTGGAATGTTTTCCCGATCTTGCTCGATGTTGGATTTCAGTATCTCAACATTTCGAGATCTCCTTTGTTTGTATTTTAACATTTTAATGATGCGCCAAAACATTTTCGGGCAGGTAAGAAGTCGGGACTGCAGGTCAGTCAGTCTAGCTGTGGAGCCATGCTGTTGTTATACGTGCAGAACGTGGTTTGGCTTTGTCATATTTTAATAATAATGATAAAACAGACATTGGTCCTGACATTTCTCCTGCCAAACTAATATCGTTGAATGTGGGTGAATGAAATTTCATCCACGTGATCAACGTTCTACAGTACAGATGAATTAAGTATTAAAAAACGACATTCGCGATTTAAGAGAAGACATTTTTAATTTCCTCTGTCGTCGGCCGTATTAAAAAGAGTATTAAGCACAATATCAAATGAAAGTTTTATGATTGACTGGGTTCTCTAAGACACTGCACATGTCTGGAGCCATGGAATAACTAATATTATGTCTGCACATGTTTGTGGTTCAGTTGCATAGTTATTGTATTCCTCATAGACGAGATGAAGGACGTGATTAAGTCGGGACCTGGAGAGCTTGAATCAAATTGTAACGAATAGCTCATTATTTAAGCCCGTATGTCAACTACAAAGGCGCCCCGGGACAGGACTCAATGTTTACTTGTCTTCTGAGATTTTCTGCTAAATCAGTCAAGGACAGTGGTAGAAAACGGTATGTTTATTAAAGCTCTGAAGAAGTCAAGGAGTCTCTTCTAGGCTGACAGGTTAGTTGCACGAGCAGCCCTTCATCTTGAAGCCCTGCTGTTGCGTCGTTGTCCATACTTCGTTAAAAAGATAACAAGGAGCATCTGTGCCGAATGGCTTTCTGAAGGATGCCACATCACAGAATGCTGTGCAGACATTAACGGTGCCCGGAGGACGAATCCGACCGGCTTTGCCATCAAATTTTACACGCATGTTTCATGCCTCCCTCGGGATGAATTGTAATAACTTTGGTGATCCCGTGACCTTTCATCTAGCACCATCGTCAGGCCAGAATATTAATTTGTCGAATGCTTTAGTTTCATTAAATCCCTCGCATACTAACATGCGGAAATAAGACAGTAAGTATGTTAAATATTACACCTGCTTAGCATTGGCATGTGTCTAAGTACAGCCTCACAGAACAGCTAGCATGGATGCAGACTTTGGGTCTTGTTAGTACTGTTATGATCATGAAAATCGGTGTTGACCAGAGGCCTCCATGAGGGATTGAATATCGGAATATTAGTCTTAAGTAAGTGTTATAATCGTTTGATTTAAGGTCGGATAGCATGTCATTTTTTAAAGACTTCCTTCAGGATGATGTGATGGTCTGCTTTGGCTTAAGGGTGGTGGTGAGATTGAGCTTTCTCCATCTCTGCTTGTGATTAAAACAATGGATGAAAACAAAAGGGGGAAAGAGAAAAGGAAGAAGAAAAAAACACAGTGGGAGCTGGGGTCAGCGGACCCCTGGATATTCTTAAGAGCCGTGATGAAAACCCAGTATGACAGAGCGAGGAACCGCCACATCACTCGGGAGATGCTTTAACGGCGTGGACCAAGATGGCGGGAAAAGTTATACGGGGGTCCTAAAGTGCAGCAGCGGTCATTAAAATAGCATTCACTGACAGATGCTCACTGTAATCATTTGTCAGCTATTGAAAATTACAGCTCAGCGTGATTTATATAGTAACCACTGCCATTAGAGCCTTGACAGTTGCAAGGCAGGTGTTTTTTTTAAAAAGCAAGGCCAGATGATTTATGGTCCCACGCCGTTTGAAACTGCACATTAAAGACATTGTGAAACTCCCCTCCCTCTCTCACCCTCATACACATTAAAACAGGGGGTGTAAGTACTGGCCATGCCTCGTCTCCAGCATGTGAGCCAGAACTGTTGTTTTGCACATTTGGAGTATTAATTAGGATGTCTAAACAGGCAAGCCGACACATGTGGAGACCGCAGCTTTTGTATACATTACAGCAGGTCAGCCAGTCTCTAGGAGTCTTTGCGTCGTATTCTCATGAACCGCAGCGAAGCCGAGCACGACCACCCACCTGCATAGCTGTGTCCTCCTTTTTTTTTTTTTTTCTCCCTAACGTTTAATACAATGCACCCAAGAGGGAAGCGAGGGGTGTCCGATATACTATAACATGCTTAAATATACAGTGTGTGTTCTCTTTACTAGAAGCACTCGGCGATCTCGTGGCCTTTAAACAAGCACGGTTGTCATTTTAACTCAAAAAACAGAGCTCGCATGGACTCGACGCCCTCCATTTTGGCTCTGTCGGTGTTGTAAATCTCCAGAAAAACATCTTGCGCGTACAAAGCAAGATGCAAACACAAGGCTTTAACCAGAGTCTTCGGGGGCCCAGAGTAAGCTCACCTTTTCTCTTTTGCACAAATGCGGGTATTTTACCGGAGGCTATAAAAGACGTCATGTGCTGCTAACACCTGCTAAGAGGCCCCCGGGTGCAGTCCAGGCACAGGCGGTGTAGACACTGGTCGTGGTGGATCACTCAGAGATGAAACAATTAGAACTCAGCCTGCTATTAAAAGATCCCTCAACGGGAATAAAAAAAGGGGGCAAGGAGTGTTTTTAAAAAAGAAATGGACAGGAAGAAAGAGAAAAGAACTTCCTATTACTTCATGGCATCATTGTAGCTGTATATTTATTGGTTGTTTCCTCCTTTTAACAAGAGTCCTTCCTTTTATATTTCGAGGTTGTCTGTGTCTACACCCTGCAGTTAAAGAGCTGGCAGGCCGGGGGCATCGCATATTTCCCCCTTATAAAGAACAAGGGACTTTCCTGTGAGATTCAAGGCTTTGTCTTTTTACAATGTCGTGGCTCCACACTTATTAATTACATATTTTTGTGTCTACAAACAGAGCCAATACTCAACAGCCGACACACATTTACTGTCCTGTGGTGAGATCGCACTAAAGAGTAGATGAGAAGGGCAATTTTTTCTTTATGAGGTGGGGGGCGAAAAGAAAAGTGACAGATTTATTTCAGCTCTCAACTCACTGTCATTCCCTTTTTTCATCTTTTCGTCCAGTGCACACAGAGTTGAATATTAGCTAAACGAAAGCAGATTTCATGTTTGAGTAATCAGTCTCGTTAGAAGGACGCTAAAGTGAGTGGGCGTGTTGATTATGGTGTCTGTCATATTGAGTTTGCTGTGTTAGTTTCGCGGACATGACCCTTCAACGGAGCTGCCACTGAGGGGAGCAGCAGAAGGATGTGCTGATGGAAGAAAACGGGCTTGATTGAGGCAAGTGAAGAAATCCGAGGAGGACTGCTGAGATAAAGATGATTTGATTTGATTCACATGTACAACAAAATTAAACAAATGGACCGGCGGCATTACGCATGAGGTGCAAGAAGGCGAAGTGAGCATGACCTCATTTGAAACAACACAAAAACAAATAGTTACGAACCGATGGGGGAAGCGCAATAAGTGCCACACAAACAGTACTTCCCCGGGCTGTGTGTGAATCTTTCTGGTTTGTGTCTGTTTATTCTGGACTCCCCCGTCCTGATGGACAGACTGGGTACTGATTTTGGCCCGCGTATTCCTCCAGGATTGTAATTTATTTCATCCTGTTTAGTGTAGAGAACTGTGTTAGTGGCTGAGTAATTAAAAATGGCGTTCGGTCTTCTCGCACTCTGTTGTTCCTCTCTCAGATGCACGCCACGTATATTTCTACAGCATAAATAATAGTAGCGTGGGTCGGTGACTTTGTATTCAGTTTTTTATGATTTTGTCTTGTTAAGGTCTCGTTTGGAAGAAGCTGGTCAGGTTAGATAATATATAAAATAATAAAAACGTGCTAAGTGAATCACGTACTCTTTTGGTGCCTCCTCCCTTCCCCTCCCCTCAGACTTCCTCCCTCGATCCTCCCCGCTGGTGTGTAATAATATATTTAACTTTACTAGACGTCCCCGGGAGGAATTCCTGGTGTTTGGTGAACCGGAGTCTCTCCAGTGTGATTTCAGACACAGTGGACAGCGGTCATTAATCACTTTGCTGTGACGGAGGCCGTGTGTGTGTGTGTGTGTGTGTGTGTGTGTGTGTGTTGGAAGTGGTTCTGTTTTCCTTCTCATGCGTGTTCATCAGCAAACAAATCCTATCTGTTCGTGTGGAAGTGATATTGGAAATGCCAGCGGTGCGAGGGGAATGCGTGTTTTGTTGTTCTTCCTCTCTCTGTTGGTTATTTCCTATTGCTCAGATATGACCTCTGGCATGTCGCTTTCTCCAAGGGGCCATGACTGCATGTCGATGATATGGAGGAACGAAAGGTGGCTGGTTGTGTGGCCCTCGGGCTACAGCGTCTCACTTTTTCTTTTTTTTTTTTAAACTTGCCAGCCTTCGTAGAAACATCCTGTTAGAATTCCTTCCGGGCTCGAATGATCTCCATCTGTTGAGGGTTTACTTCTTTATCTTCCCAGAGTTGCAGTGGACTGTGAGTGAGGAGGTGTTTACATTGAGCGCTAAGAATGTTGTCTGAGATCTTCAGACAGGCTCAGATATGAGTAGGAGGAAACGAACTTGCAAGAAATGGATTAAAGCCAAATAAAAGAAATATAGACCTTATGTTGAAAGTCCTTGGGCGAGACGAGCGTTATCAAGAGCAAATGCTTTTACAGCTGAAACGCACAAACGGGTGTCATCGATGATTTTTCTGACCTTCAAAACGCCGCAAGATGTGAGCATGATCTCAGCTGACAGTAGAGACCAGTGAAGTGGCATCACCGAGGAAGCGTATTCTCCCGTCGCTTTAGGCACCTATAGGTCATAGTAAGAAGAGCCCCATATCTGCTCTCACACAGGATTAACAAAAGACCATGACCCGGTCCCCGGGGCGCACAGAGGAAGGCCGGATGCACATACCCACCCAGTACACACATGTAAAGCATTCAACACATGTCTGCACATACTGTTCAGGACACACACATCAGTACGCATCTGCTGCTGTCCTATTATAGCAGAAACTGATCGCGTAGGATATAAAGAGCCTCAAATCTCCCGTCCAATCACATAAAGACCAACAGATCACTCATTTAAAGGTCCAATTTAGGTACAAACTGAATATAATATTCATAACTATGTTTTCACCATTGTATAATCACCAGAAAATAACAATAATTATGTTTTTGTTGCCTTTAAAATGAGACTTTTATATCTACCGTGGGTCCTCTTCCATGGAGTCCACCATGTTTGTACAGTAGCCCAGAAAATACAAACTTGTTGTTTATTGTCATATAACATCCCATCAAGAAAACAGACTACACACACTTACATTACACAGACTAAGGTAGAATACAAATAAAATGCATATTTCCCAACATCATTTACAGTTTCCTTTCAGGTAAAGCCGACATTTCCATCTTCAATGATCATGTAATGTTCCCAGAGCTTGACAAAGTCTTTCCGCTTAGCGAGTTCCTTTATCCACATCCTCAATGATGGCACATCCATAATCTTCCAACTTGGTGCAACAGCCCTCCTGGCTTGAAGAAGTCCAAAGTCCAGCCAAGTTTAGTCCGTTTCAATAGAAAAGACGAACTTAACCCCGGCTGTACACGAGGGCCTTTCACGTTTCACACTATAGTTTCTCCTTCATTCTGGGAAAGAGAGGGTGAGGCGACGGGGTTGTAATCAGCAGCTAAATCCTACACCCCGCCCCTTTAAATGAGACGACACATTTTATTATCATTTGTGGAAGTTTCTATAAAAGCGTCATGCTACCTGCATGGATATTGCCTCCGTGTGTGTTTGCCTGTGACAGTTTTTGGCCTTGATAGCATCTCACGTGTGTGTTGTATGATTTTTTTTTTTTTTTGCTCCTACAGTATAAAGACCAGATGTCAATTTCATGTGTAGAAGCGAGCAGTGAAAATCCTCTAAAATGAAGACATTCTCCACCTCCCTTCTGGTAAAAAGCACTATGTCAGCGTTTGGGGTGAGAGGTTAAGAGATGGGATTAAGTTAAGTTTACTCTGAAGGTTAAGGTGAAGCATTTAGAGATGGAGTTTAGATGGAGCTGAAGATATGAATGTAGATAAAGGTCATCACAAGTGTGTTGATCCAAACTTGTGTGCGTGTGTGTGTGTGTGTTTGGCAGACCAAAGCCGTGCTCAGTCCATGGAGCGAACAACTGTATCCTCCTCGGTGGGAGGTCAGCAGACATAAGCACATAATGAAAGGAAGGGATGAGTCCAGCCTTAAGGCCCCAGTAGCAGAGAGAACTTTCCCACTCTTAATGTCAGCATACTCCCCTCTCTACCCCATCACACAGGGATAACCTTCCCCATCCTTCATGAGCACTGCTTGTGCAGTCCCAACTAAGACATCTGACTGGCACCGATGGGACTTTCCCACCATGCTGAAAGGAAAAGTTTCTCTTTGTTCCTGCGCAGAGGCGGATGGACAGCCTGTTTGGACGCCTTCGCTCTTGTTTGATATTTTAGTTTAACAAGGTATGGAGGTGGCGTCTGTGGGTTGGGATCACAGATCCAGACCCAGCGTCTTCAACCATCTGCAAGTGTTACTCACTATAAACGCTGCTGGCTACGTGAACGGCCACTTTCAATGATGGGAAGTATTCATTGCCTGCAGCAGAGCCAAAGAGTAACAGTTGTCTGAATCCCTTAAAGTAAAATTAATAAAAAACAAATCCACTTTTAATCCCACCATCCTTTATTGGCATTTTCACATGTATAGACCTATAGTTATATATGCAGTATGGATATAATGCTGTTTTAAGCTTTACTGTGC
The DNA here is from genome assembly GCA_036365135.1 of Miichthys miiuy. Lineage (NCBI taxonomy): Eukaryota > Metazoa > Chordata > Actinopteri > Sciaenidae > Miichthys > Miichthys miiuy. The sequence goes on from CM071616.1 coordinate 22,556,561, forward strand.
AGAGCTGGCTTGTGAAAGTGTCTTTAAAGTGTCTTAACACCTTTGTCTCTAGGCTCGGCTCAAGTGGAATATATGTTCCTGTTCCTGTATAACGCCCTGTTTGTCTTTCTCCTGTTCTTCACAGATTCCCTTTGTACCCCAGAGGAGAGCGCTTTCATTTCGAATATGGTGTCTACTTACTCAACAAGAACATTGCCCAGGTAATATACAAACAAACGCAAAGTGTTTTGCTACTGTCTGAATGAAAGATACAAGAAAGAAACTGTTAACTACACTACTAATTTTAAGAGTTTTGCAACAACAATATAAGGCACTGAGGTGGTGAAACAACAGCTAATGTTATAGAGTCACTTTTCCTGCTTCTTGCATTAAGTTGCCGCCCTCCATCGTGTACACACACACACACACACACAGCTCCACATGTATTCTCAAAAAAGGTTAGCAATAATGAAAAGGGCCAAGTTCCCGCCGAAGACGTAAACCTGAAGACATAAAATAGGTCATAAATTTATATTTTCATTTAGAAAAAAAATAATAAGAATAATTTCCTGAAACCGCTGGACAATGTTTGTCTTAGCAAACGTTAACCAAATAGGAGTAACGGTGCATTTGTTGGGGCTTTATTCAGCTGTAGATTTGTAGTATGGTGGAGTATTTTTACAGCAGCGAGACGATATATTTGGGATTGACATGAAGGATCATCACCTAACAGCATCCATGTGTGTTTAGCCATGCTAGTGGCATTGTTGTATGGTTGTTAGTGGGTTGATCTGCAACTGGAAAAAAAGCAACTTTCTATCATGCATACATTCATGGTCAGAAATACTTTGAGGATCCTCTGACTTTCCCAATACTTTGATTTATGACCAAATACATGCAAAAACATTCCCATCAGCCTCAGCCGTACTTTGTGTTTATTGCCATTAGCAAATATTTGGCCGTATCACCAGACTTATCCCTCTTAAAGTGCCTTTGTAGGAGCAGCAGAGATAGTCACAACATGAAATGTATCTGTCTGCGTGGGTGACATTTGGCACACAACTTGAATTAATGCTCTAAATTGGTCTGTCTCTGTCCTCAACACAAACACCTCAGGAGAGGGTTGAGCTCTTGACCTGTCCGTGCTTATTAAAGTACACCTAATGTGTTGACCCGGGTTACTCCCTCCATTCACCCCTCAGACACTTAGCACTGACTTTTTAACAGTTTGCATTCCATTCCCTGGTTTCCTCCTTGTCCGGGCGGGAATGAAGGGCCTCTTCGCTAAATAATACGTGGCAATTAGGGCAAGCAGGTGGCTGACTTCAAGCCACTGCACTTTGGGAGGTTTTAGTTCTAATACGAGACCACAAGCCGCTTGCCAATATCCAAGTCTGCCATCTTCCCACCAAGAGTCCAAGAGTAAGAAAACAAGCCAGATAAGAAAACATTTTAGACCGCAAGTGAAATTAAGTGCCGTCTGAAACCACCAGAGGGAACGACAGAGCGGCCTGTTTTGTTTTGAAAAGAGTCTCACTGGATGTAGTTTGTCATGTGTCTAAATAATGATATGTGTGTAATGAATCTAAAATGGGGGAGCCATTATTCAAATTTGCCGTACCGCTGTGTTGTACATTGTTAGCTTTAGCGCACATTGTTGACTGATGTCAAACCGCAACGTGAGACTTATTCCATCGAGTCAATGAAGTCGATTTTTTTATTTTTATTATTATTATATAGTCCAATATCACAAATCACAAATTCACCTCGAGGAGATTTACAATCTGTGCAGCAAACCCTCAAATCTGATTCAGATAAACTCGAAAAAGAACATTTAATGGGGGAAGAAGTTCAGGAAGAGGAGGGACAGAATAAATGTCACGTGCATAATAACTGTCTAGACTGATTTTAGCGAGGCAACAAGCGATCTATACACTAACTGTTAAACCAAAAGAAATAGACGTGTTTTGGTAGAGTTTCAGACCCTCCTCTGATTGACTTGTCCAAAAGCAAAGTCTGTAACGAGGCCTCAGTCTGCTCGAGGCTAGACGCTCCTCTGCTCGCCGGTCCACTCCTCTTCAGTTTGATTGATGGGTCCTGACCTGAAAATAGCTTATTGTGGTCATGTAATATATAAGTAAGATGTAAGATGTTTTGTTTCAGAACTCAAATAAGCATACTGTACTGCACCGTTGCACCAGAACGAGAGAGTGAAGGACAGGATTACATGTGCAGGACATTAGATAATCTTTTTCACATGTAGAACTTTTGCCATGCAGTCATGTCTATGCATAGACCTACATTTCAACTTACATAACACCCACCCATAAACCTTTTTATCAAAGCCACACATCATGATCTAAGCTTTCTGAGATTTGGGTTTCATGAATCTTATCCATGTGCGATTCCACTTGTGATGGCATCACAAGTGGAATCGCATGCTCACTCTTGCTGAAAGTTTAATTAGACTACTGATAGAAGGCACATGTAAGTATCTCGCGGAGAGATATTGTTTATCTAAGCCAGCTTCCTGGCAATAAACCCTAGAGTAATATTTCTGAATTTGACACATGAAAACGGCGCCGCGTTGCACACGTAGAGATGTCTTTCGTGGTATTCGAGAGTACTACATATTGTTTAAGACACAGGATTTTTATGTCATCATAAAAATGGCTATATATGGAACTTCAAACGAATCCGAACCATTACAGATGAAAAATGAGGCCCAGACAGCGGCAGGTTTCACCTGTGTCTTTTAAAAAAAAAAAACCAACGCAACGAAAGATTCAAACTGAACCAGATGTACGACATCAGCTGTAACACAGGTGGGCACATAAGGAGCGCTTGATAACTTTGTAAGGGCAATCTGAGGAATGATAAAGTGATAGACGACATACGATGTACTTCTTTCCGTTATTTATGTATATATAACATCTGTGGAGGCTTTGGTGGATCTCACGGACTGAAACGGTGCACCGCAAACTACATGTAAAGCATGCCCGCAGAAATAAACAAGTTGTTCGTGGTGTTGTACCTCATGATGGCCTTTCGACGTAAGGTCACCTAAAGGAAAACGCTTTTTTTTAAATATCCTTACCAAAGCGAACGCTCTTCGCTTTTAACAGCTCGGTGGAGCGTTGGTATTTTTACAGGATGAAATTTCAGCTTTCATTCAAAGTCCCGTCTAATGCGGCCCATGTGTGCCTGACTATGTCCACGTTAAGGATGAGTTATCAGGTTGACTACGAAACAATATAACAGTGCCACATGAGTAGTCCAGCTCCATGTGATAGTGATAATAGACCATTGTTTCAAAACCGAAGAAGTGGTAAACATGTCAAAGTTGATAAAATAGAACCCGCCGCAAACAGAGCTTCCCAATCCCAGTTCGGTTGATTTCTGCACACCGCATTAAACTGTGTACTCCTGTGACTCTGATCTTTCAGTTTCTTTGGATCTCTCATCACACATGTTCAAGTTTTTTAAGTTAAGGCTGGGGAAAAAAAACACCAAGCAACAGAACTCCTTTCACGCTTCATGTAAATTCTCCTTTGAAATCTAATTTGGATTCCTTAACCTTGTCATTCTTTTATCACCAGGACTCTGTTTCACTCCTGGTTCTTGTTAATAAATGGGGGATTTTATTAGGAAATGATTGCTTTACTGACCCCTACACACTGGGCTCGGATCTTCTACTGTTGATGTGATTTACCAACAGACGATATTTTAGTCGCAGCAGTTAGTTATTATTTAGTTTGTGGTTTTTGAATTTTTCTTCGCTGTAGCTGAAATGGCCTTCTCTGGTTTGAGCCAGACGTGTTATGCAGCCGTTGCACAGCTTGTTCAGTGTCTGGCTCTGTGATACAAAGCAGAGGTCTGGTTTCACAGCAGACCTGGGCCGACTGTCTTCTCTGACCGACTAGAGCCTGGGTGGGAGACATTAGTTGTCCATCTCTTATTAAATTGCCCCGCGTGGCTGTGTTTGAAAGTGATACAGGGAGGCTGGCAAAGGATCAGGGCCACAGCAGGTCGACCCCCGCTTTGATGTGGCAGGGGGAGAAGTTTGCTTTTATTAGGCCTTGTGTCATGAGGCCAGGGGCAGGCATGGGGAGGCTGCTTTGGAGAGCACCCTGGATGTCAGGTGGTAACACACTCCCATGTTCCCACGTCAGGTAAATTTGTTTGACAAAGAGAAGCTAAGAAAGGCTTCAAGGAATTTCTGGGCTGAAACCCAGCCACTCTCTCCAGCTCCATCTTATTTCTTGTGCAATCAGTAAATATTGCAAAATCCGCTACGCCTGAGTGAATCACTCATTTTTATGTGGAGACAGTGCCATTTCTGCTAACATGCATTTTGTCTTTGGTCTCACCAAAAACATGAGCCTGATTTATGGACATGTGACATTTTTTTTTCAGCTTAGTTGTTAAATAAATGGCATCTGGCTGCTGCTTTTCTTTGGAATATTTTGGCCAGAGATATGTAACTAGGCCCGAAGTGCCCATCCGCAAGGGCACACAAATGTTAAAACCTGTCATTCCTCCATTCCCAGACAAATTAGCCAAGTTAGTGTGGCTGACTCCAAAGGAAAACCAACAGCTTTTGTCTGGAGGCATGCCATGTGCTGTATTTACTTACTCTGTGTTATCCACTAGGCCAGGTTGTTGTGAAACAGGCATGTGGGGCTGATTAGTTGACAACTGATGCTACACAAAATCTCTAGGTTTTTTTTTAGGAGGAGGGGGCAGGCACGACAATTAGTTCTCAGTCACTAAAGCTTGGTGTATCATATTTTGTGGGCCTCAGGCGCAGGAAACGTAGAATTGGGAATTAAAACACAGCAAATCTGTTGTGGCTCAACCAGGTCACCACTGGGTTTACCTTTATTTCTGTCTACTGGGGAGTCTGGCCTGCAGTCTCCCACCTTCCAAGTCTCTGGGCAGTTTCACAGCATGATATACAGGCAGAGTGCCATTCTGGTGGTCTGGAGCATACGTCAGAGCGCCTGCTGCCATTAAGAATGGCAACTGTGGCTTCATAAAACACGGCTATGAGTCATGGGGGAGCCTACTGTGTTTAGTGGTTAGTGGAGGTGGCAGCAAGTGGAACAGGAGCTGGTTGGCTGGAGGTATTCTTGGTGAAGCTGTTTGGAAATGTAGGTGCTCTAGCAAGGATAACTTTTGCTCAAGAATGAGAATAATACAAGAGTCTGTCCAACAGGATGGTTTAGATTTAGAAAGGTGTTGCTGTTACTTTGTGGTTTGGAATTATTGACACGCATTAGTCCAATGAAAATACAGGCTATGTGGACTGTTAAACATCTCAAATTAATAAGAAATGCAAGGTTACATGGAGCAAAAGCCAGATTTGGACCATGTTGTGGTTGCATGATACGATCCACAGACCAATGAGCCCCCGTACAAAGTGTAAAAATGTATTTTTCACCTTCAACTGTACAAGGAGACCTTGTTTGTTTGGATATAATATAACAAGAGAAATTGGGCTTTTCCTCCACTGACACCACTGAAACCGAGGATGAACAAAAATAAGATGAAGTGTAACTGAACCTGGTTGGAGAGCAGTCTCTGTTTACTAGTTTGAAAAAGGAATCTGGAAATATACTGTATGCGTCATTAGGTTTGGAGAGGTGACTGCAAGCAAACCCGTTCACCTTCCTATTTTCTCATCCATTTTATCGCTGTTAATTCCACATATTCCACAGTTGAGGCCCCTCCTTCGGCTTCTTCACCCGTGTGACAAAGCTCATGACCCCAGTCAAAGAGATACAACGTAGTCTTGGCATAGCCCTTTGCAGCCATTAGCTCATGTAATTGTGCTTCGATAAAAACCATATGACCCGAGCAAAAGACAAAAAGTGAACATTACACAGCTCCCTTCCCACCTCATAACTTCCCTCCACCTCGGACCGACTTGTCAAGTTTAAAATTCCCCAATGAAAACTTTCTCCACCTATTACTTTATTTCCGTTCTTCTTTTAACGGGATGTTGGAGATGGCACACGGTCTCGACCGGGGTTTTGACTCCCTGTAGCGAAACAATGGGCGTAGAATATTTGCACATGAACTCGTTTTTTCCACAGTTGACATTCCTCTAAAGCAGTTGTGTGTTTACTCTCTGTCGGTTCACAAGACTGAACCAGAAATTGCTGCGCGATTGCGTAATAGTCAAATGTAAGATGTCAAAATTGATGTGCTTCCATCTTCCTGGTGCGACACAATGTGCAATAGAAATTCTCATGACTCAAATTTTTTATATATTTTGTCACGTTTTGCTAAATCGTTACCAAACAGGGTTGAATGAGATTGCAATGATAGTTACAATGTGTCAGACTGTATATCCTATTTAGGAATAGGGGCAAAAAGATCAGAGCTGACATCAATCCATCATTCAATCTTCAAGGCATTGCTCCCAGGAGAAAAATTCAGCTTTATCTGGTCATATCTGCAGTATTTATCACCTTTTTTTTTTCACTCCCTTGAATTTTCCCCTTCAATGAGAGCAGAAACTGGAGCTTCAGCCTCTTTCTCAGCAGGATCTTTCCGAGAATTGGAACACTTTTAGACAGAACTATTCCAGGTTTCCCTCAGAAGCCTGTTGGTCTTTCTCTCCTTGTCCAGCTGAGGCTTGTGGTTTCGTGACTAACTTCTCGCTGCGTTCCAGAGAACGTTCCAGAAGAGAAAAAAAAAGAAAGAAAAACAGTCGATTACATCTCCACTGTCCCCCCTTCTGTCCAGCCGCCTCTGCAGAAACCTCATCTCAACAAACAGATTCTTCAATGTTCAGAAATCATAATGCAGCCCACTATACGCTGTTTGTTTACCTGAACCCAGGACCACGGTTCCCTGGGCTTTGCCACCATCTCTCCTAAGACAGACAGAGCCTGGAAGTAATCAGGCCGTTTCAACCGCCTGCTGCCACTCATTGTCTTCATCCTACCATAACAGCCACATCCGTTTTCCATTTTACAGGGATTGATATGATAAAACACATAATGGGCAGGACAGGCACCAGAAAATGTAGCGCCAAGTCAACGTAACGTACCTCACATTCACCCTTAACAGGAAGGAGAGGGAAAGAAGAAACGAGGCACCAAGCGAAGTTTAGACCGAGCCTTAAGCGCGTCTGTTTTTGCTTTAGCCGGCTGAAGAGTAGCCTGAATCTGTATGCTCCGAGCGTCATTTCCCACATGGCCACATGCTGTACAAATGTTGGATAATCACCCCCTTACATCTAATAGAGGATAAGTTATAGACCCTGTGTCTTGACAATGTGTTTTGCATTTGAATGCTATTAAGGTGCCACTTTTAACAAGATTTCTGCACTTTGCTGACAGTAAAAAGCACTTCATTAGTGTACTTTATTTATCCCATTTCAAGCAAGAAATTATTTTTGGCAGGTGGATTAAATTCAGAGTTGTATTGTGAGATTGTTAACAGCCTGACAGGAGCAGAGACAGTAGTAGTAGTAGTAGTAGTAGAAGGCTGTCTGCTCTCCCCCTCTGGTGATTGATGCAAAGAGGAGAGAGAAGAGGGGAAGTCGCTGTTTTCATGGTGCTGGACTTAAGATTAGACCTGTCAAAAGGTTGTAGTGCGAAGCAGACAGTTGCTCCGTTATCGCTGTATGTATTGGACGGACACTATCTGAACATGATTATGATAACAGGGGTGTTTGTTTGCATTAAATAATACAGATTATAGGTGAATTACCCTCAAATGTAATCGTGTGCGCACATGCATAACCTCACAGAAGTAGCGATAGATTAAAGCTGCCAGGCCTAAACCGACCTGATCAATGTTTTGAAACCCGAATTGGGAGTAACCTGCGGTTTATGTGTCTTGGCCGAGGCCGAGGAGAAACCAGCTTCCTATATTTCTACAGGAGGAGTCGCTACTGAGAAATTACATTTAGATAAGAGCTGTTTTTCTGCTCTGTAGAAACAGCCCGTAGGAAAAAGGAAAAAAAAAAAAGCTCCTAGTGGTTAAGTGGTTCCCTGAAACTCCTTGTTCAAGCTATCTATTAACCAAACCCAGGCTTTAACATACACCTCTCTATGCCCGTTGGTTTTCATAGTCTTACTGTGTGGTCCCTGTTTTCCATCACAAACTTTTGTTGGTAGCTACAGCTTGAATCCAGTGCCACTTATCAGCCAGATTGAGTTGTTGTTGGTGGCACAACAAGAAGTAGGAGCACCCACCACGTACTGCTGCATCAGAGGGTGAAATGGCGTCTAAGGTGCTGTGCTCGCAAAGCCTCAACAGCCTCACAGGTTCTGCTTTTGATAAGAAAGTAATTGATGCTCCAGTCCTGAGCAGTACAATGCAGAGAGAGAGAGAGAGTAGGTCTTTGTAGTCTGCCAGCTTGCCGTCGGGCCAGAAGTTGCGATTTACAAGCAGGTCTCAGACCGCGGTTGTAAGTGTATGTCACTCTTGTGCGGTTTCTGGCTTTGGGTGTGTATATGCGTAGCAAGGCCGTCAGTGTGCCCGCGATTATGCCTGAGCCCCAGGGTTTTATGGGAATTCCTCTGGACAGCCACCTATGAGTTTATGAAACACTTAAATTCGTCTAATTGAATTTCCACATTTTGTGGTTGGTAGTTCCAGGTTTGTCCATCACCGCAAAGAGGTACCAGAGCAGCTAGTTCCACTAAATATAAGGGTAAAAGTAAATGTTAATCCTGTGTCTGTGTGCATGAGTGTGTGTGTGTGTGTGTGTGTGTGTGTATGTAGTATTCATACACACCAAAGTATTTTTTAAGCCTTGACCAATGTTTGGTATCTCTAGGCAGTCAAGTCGAGCCACAATGTTATGTTATTTGCAGAGATGGATGACGGCAAAGATGTCACGGGACAGAGAAGGACCCGTATCGATGGTATGTTTTATTTCATCACATGAAAAGAAATGATACATCGAGTAGCAGGTTTCATTCGCTTTTATGTGTTTTGCCTTTTATCATCAATCACCGCAGTCGTGTTATGATCATCATCTCGGAATAGCTTCGTTCCACAGGTCAGACTGTGGATTTTCGCTGGCAAAAGGTCCCGAAAGGGGACGAGGGGGGGGGGTTTGCTGTGATTCTGGGTGTTTGGAAAGTGTTGGCTGCTCTGCACCATCATTTACTTAATAGTGCGTCTGCAGTTTCCAGCTGGTTGGAATTTGTAGCTGAGGCCTGATTGTTTGGAGACTGCACTCCTGTTGTCTCGCTACATGCTGCTTCAGCTGCACTAAGGCCTCTTTAAAGTCCCTTCACTTACAGATATATGTTTCTATGGTAATATCTTCAAATGTTGGCTTAGGTTAGAAGGAGACATAATGCTCGGTAGATAAAGGGAAAGCGAAAAACCCTCACCAGACACTTTATTGCAAGTCAAGTGAGTCCTTTTTTCCCTTCACTGGGGGTTATATCTCTTCCTTTGATCGCAGTTATGTCATTGTGTGTTAAAACATCTGCGGTTTATGGAGCCAATCTGTTTTTCTCTTGGTAAAGTAGAGGGTAACTGGACCAAGGCACACAAACAAAAGAATTCTCTCTGCTTGTGGACTTTTTGTGGCCGGCCAAGCTTAGCTCCTGGGGCCCCCACCAACTTGTCATGAGAATAGAGAGGGCAGAGACCAAGTATATTTTATGTCAGCGAGTTTAGAAAAACTTGTTTTTCTTGTTAATTCATCAAACCCTGTGTGCTGTCATATGGGTGTTTGGGAGTAGAGGTATTCAATCATGAGTGCAGGCTTTACTGCAGCTCAATGACATTAAACAGCTCTTAGAATAAAACAATGCTGGCCCCATCTGGTCAGTATTTGAAAAAATAGCAGCCGTCCCGGCTCTTGTGTTAGTCCTCCTATCCAGTGCCGTTCCTTCCTCCATGTGGATTTCATTACAGCTCTCTGACTCCGGCCAATCGGCAGCTTTTCATCTGAATTAACACGGCGGCTCTGGACCACAGACTTCTTTCAGTGGCACTCATCATTGAGTTAAGAGAGTCGATGTCTCTTTCCCCTAATTTGGTGTTGTCAAGTTAATCCCGGCATTAGTCTTTTTCTCTGGATGTCAGTCTCTCCAACACTCCTCTCTCTCCATCAAATAAAGTCTCACCTCATTAGGGTAGTGTCTCTCTGTCACCCCTGATGTCAGCCTCCATTACTCAATCTGCCAAGGAAGGGGAGAGGATATTGGGTGGGGTGTCCTCGCCGTCAAGTCATCATCTATGCCATCCAGCCACAGCTTATTAATGAAGCGTCTGTGATGAGCCCGGGCCTTGTTGTCCCAGAGGCCAAATAATCGTTTTACAGTTATTGCAGAAAAGGGGCTAAGTGGCTCATGAAAGCAGCTGTTAAATAAACACCAGCTCAAGTTTAAAAAGGAAGCTGTGAGGGGGCTCTTTCGTTTTTTTTTTTCTCTTTCTCTCTTTGCCTTTGAAAATAATTAGTGTAAGCTGTTTTCTCTGAATCCGCGTAACCTTTTTTTTTTTTTTTTTTATCCATCCGTCCATCCATCATCTCTTAACTGCTTATCCTTTGCAGGGTCACATGGGGGCGAGAGCTAATCCCAAGAGGCCGGGTTCACCCCGCACTGGCCGCCAGTTCAATACTTTGTTATATATAAGATATTAGCTGTATGAAGACTGTATATGTGCTACAAAAACATACTAGATCTACTATACAGCGCAAGAATAGACGATAAATCTTCACATGCGCATTTAGTTCCAGCACTAGCAGAGGAATTATTCTAATTATTTGAGGAAATAAGTGACGTTTTAATGAGATGGTAGTTAATTGCCTTGGATTTTACAGGAATCATTCACGGGGTTGAGCAAAGTCTCTGCTGAGAGGTTCATTCCAGTTACACGTGAGCTTGTTTCATATATTTAGGTTCAGTTTGATTGCATCTCAACTGTTTTGTTTGTTGACATGCTCTCCAGGTTGTTACGCGCACGTTATGACGCCAAACAGGCATCACTAAAGTTTTAGTGGACGAATTATTGCCAATACTGTTGTCGTCCCCATGGTAACGGGACCCTTTTTTTAAAAAAGTTAAAACATGTCCCCGGCCAAGTCGTTGGCTCATGAATTTCAGAGCAATTAGGAGCCTGTCCACACAAACTGCACCCTGGCTTACCTAAGTATGTACCCAACTACAAATATAAACACAAATGCACATGCTGTAATTATATTATGTCAGCGCATGTGTTTGGCTTTTATGTGTTTGGAGCCTTTAGCCTCACAACCGTTACAACAGTCAGACTGAATCAAGTTTGGAGCACAGAGTTATTCTTGCTCTGAGGAGAGTATTGCTTCTAAGCCTTACTGTGAGAACCGAGCAAGCAGAGAAATTTACCTGTCAGCAGCACTGTCGTAACTCATTTTCCTCGTCCCTGTTGACATGGCGTTCTCCACAGAGTTATGATTGATAAATCCGGCTGATTAGAGGCGTGTGTGAACAGTTGTTGGATTTATTTTAACCAGTCTCACTTGACTTTTTTGCTTCGTTTTGTCAAATTTTATTATTTTATTATAGATTTTTATCACTCACTTTCTTTTTTTTTATGTTACAGATGTGATGACAGATGATATAATGTTCCACAGCTAATTTTTCTCAAGCCGCAAGCATTTGGTTTATATGAATTGGCTGTTTTTAGTAGAGCTGGATTGACCCGTGTTTCACTTTAACCTTCAATTCAATTCAGCAGTGGCCTTCTTCCAGCTCATTAGAGAGCTAGAAACCACACATTCAACCTCACACTCTTTCCCTCATGCTGAATTAATGGAACAATCCACATAGTTGGCCACCAAATGTGTGGGGAAAAAACTTGACCACACAATAGCTATTTGTTTCTTGTTCATCATTATGTCTCTGCCTCTCTCTCTTCAAGTCCTAATCGGATTCAGTTCCTTGAGAACTGGGCCACATTTAAATTCCTTGTAGCCATTTATGTACTTATTCATTTATCATGCAAACCTCTGCAGCTGTTTTTTTATTTCCTTTTTTTTTTTTTTTTATTTGTGAGAGGAGTGAGACACACAACCCGCATCTGTTTTAGGAAAAAGCAATATCAATGGCTGTTGTTGTCATTTAATTGCACGTGGACTTTTGTGCACATTTAAATGAGAGGATATGTTGTGTGTTATGTTTATTATATTAGATATATTGCAGTACATTTTTCTCTCCGGCTGTAGCGCATGGAGCTGCAGCTGGGGAGGAAATGTAGCAAATGAATTTAATCCTTGTATCATGGGCAGCACAAATGTAGAGCTGTGAGGTGTTAGCGTTGAGCTCTGCGCAGCGCCCCGCTCATGTGACATTATGAGCTTGAATCTGCGACTCTAATCACAGATTACGCCTCTTGATCTTGATTTTAAAAACAAATAAAGCAAACGTTCCACATGGGAGTTTGGTCAATATCAAATATTGTGTACATCCGACCGCGTCGCCACAGTCCGCCGTGGATTGCAAAGAACAGTCGCTGATTCTGATCAGCCACTCATTATGAGAAAATCTTTCTGTATTGGGTTATGACTGTTTCAATTTCAAACCCTGCAGCCCATTGGCAGTGCAAAAAAAAAAAGTTTTAACATCCTTAACACTATGCAGGGTCACAGTTGAACAAACCCAGATGACCAGAGAATGCTCCAGGCTCTCCAAAGTAAACCGGACATGGTCTATACTCTTCCCATACTGTGGCAGGTTTCAATTTGATACTTGGAACAAATGGGAAAGAAAGCTTTCTCTCTTCCTTTGTTTATTATATCATTAAGCTGCTTTTAAATTCGTATCCCTATCTTAAGAAATTATTTTCATCACTACTGAAATTGCTGAACACATGCGTTAGATTTTGCTGCATAATTTGTTTATTTAATTGTCTGTTTGTATGATTTGTGACACAGACCCAGCCTGGGCCTGAGATTACTATTATATTTCCTTTTTACTGGCAGAGTACGCTGTCATAATTGCTCTTTTTAAACTATCAAGTGTGTCTCAGACTAATCTGAAATTATGTTTTATCCCATATTTCACACAAGCTGTTGCTTTTTTTCTGTCTAATATTCTCACATGAGACTTCCTCCTGAAGCACAATGTGGATTTCGTCTTTGCCAGTGGGAAGCTGACCGCAATCTCAGATCTGAAGAGCTGGGGCATGGTTGATCTGTCGGCTCACGACTAGGATGCCTGTTAATACGTAATATGTTCATAATCTTATCCTGATGGCTATATCTGGCTCACGCGTAAACACACACTTAAACAGATACGCACAAAAAGCAAAAGCATAATCGTGCTCGGTGTGCATAAGCGTACAGTCAATAAACAAATCTATATATGTATCGCATGTGATAGATGTATCTAAATCCTCCACCATGTGGAAATATGAAAGGCTTCTCGTTTTCCAATTTATACTTTTTATCCTCAGCAACCCAAATTCCTCCGCAGAGCAGTTTGATGCTGCATATTTTATCCTGGTAGAATAGCAGCGGGATCTGGCTGGAAATCCCTTTGAACTCTGTGAAATATTGGAAGTCTGCACTTTAATCTCAGCCTCTCTGGTTACTGTTTTGATAGGGCATGTAGTTGGCCGGTGAGTTGCACTGTAGGCCAGACCTGATCATTTTACTGTCATCAAGGTTGTATTCATACTTGACAAACTGCTTCTATAAAGTAAGCTGAAGGAGGTTTATTCTGCGATGTTATTTGCCAGACGCAAATGTTTGCTATTTTTATGTCGTGAGGAAAAGTGAGAAACAAAAAAAGAAAAAGAAAAACCCGAAGCCATTATTCATTCCTCATTTTGCCCTCTTGTTGCAACTCACTCACACTTTTGACTTGTTAAAATAGACAGCTAAAATAAGCAAACAGTCGGATAAGTAGCTCTCAACTAGCATGACTTTGAAAGCAATACATTCGAACGTTAGTAACTCAGACAGATGAAAAGGAATGCGCGCACGTTTGCAAACCCAGGCTCTCCCCGTGACCCTCCAATCCAGTGGTAATGCTAATAGAAAATCTCAGTCGTAAAAACCATCCACAAAATAAAGAGGAAACGAAAAGAAAATAATATGCCCATTCACGAGCAGTGGAAGGGAGAGAAATTGCGGGCAGCACCAAGCCAGGATAGGCACCTGCCCACAAACCATATATTCATCGTCCTCTCTGGCCTACTATTTTCCTAGGGGCCTTGTGGAAACACAACACACGTATAAAAAAAGATTTCCCTTGTAAAATACCACAACACTTTTATTCCAAATAATAAAATGAGTGTGATCAGACTGGCTAAAATTAAAATAATGTTTTAATGACTGTATTTGGCAGCTTTATTTAAAAGGCATGCTGTACAACCGGGGCAAAGTTTGTTCAGGAACGCTCTCCTCCTTTATTGCATCTTTCCATGCTAAGGAGAAGACATCAGATCTGCGTCGAGTTCAGGCTATCCTCCGTTTCCCTCCAGTCACTCATCACACTTCTTGTGCCCTTTGCTGTTTGGCACCATTCGACATTCTGACCACAAATGTTTGTGGCTTCCCTCAAGAACAAGCTCCGTATGCTTTGGATTTCAACCTACAAAGAGGTGAATTAGCATATCCTCCTAGGTGTGCCTCATCCAGGCTCCGGGACTCTTTGTAAAAAAAAAAAAACCTGCCATGGAGGATTGATGATGGTCTAGCATGCCAATACTGCTAACAGGAAGTTGACCTCAGTGTTGTGACTTCACAGACAGGGTCAGCCCGTGTGGGTTTTGGGTTACTTCACTCAAATAGCTCGGCTCCGGTGTTACAGTGGCGAGGGGTCATTTGCCCTGAGGACCAGGGATTGCAGCTCTTCCAATAGGTGTCACTGTAGCACACACAACACTCGTTGGCCTCCTCTGCTGACCAGTCCACATGCAGACTAAATAACCGCATCATGAAGGGATCTCATTAAGACTGCAGGCATGGCAGCACCAACGTCCGACCCTCCCTGCAGTGATTTGGGGGTCAGAGGAGACCAACATTGGTCTCTTGTCACCGGTGGTCTCGCTAACTGAATTTCCTATTCATCTCACACAGCCTTTCCCGTAATTATGTAAATCTGTTGACTGGATTTGGCGGCAATACGATACTCAAGCAAAGTGTAACAACAAGTAATGCGACGGAAGAATCTGGTTTGAATTAAGGGGCTGCATTTGAATCGGACTCATGCACAGTGAATACACCACACCTGTATTACATTACCGCAGTGTGGAGGAGACAGAAGGGAGGGGAGCGCAGAGAGAGAGAGTAAAAAAAAAAAAGAGCAGCGTTAAAGGATGTTAAATGAAGTGGAAGAACTTTGGAGTATGCGATATTAAAAACTGTTTTATTACACGCTTGTTTGAAATGACAACAGAGACAGGATGTACAAAGAATATTATATTTCACCTGTCGAGGAAGTGCTTTAACATATAGTATGAAGTATGCAGTCAGACAGTTCCCATGGACACGTGAGTGTTGGGTTTACTTTGGTTCTTAAACATCTTACAGTGATAAGGCCTCTGCTAAAGTTAATAACTTAGTCAAACACCATAATCTTAAGCATACTGCTCCACTATCTGCTATCTAATCATCTAGAGGTGTGGATATGTTTATGAAAGTGAACAACTTTAGGCCTCTGAGACTCTAAATGACAAGTTTGGCAGCGACGTGGCCAAATTTCAGGCTTTAACGACACCTTTTTTTACCCCACATATAATTTTAGCGTTGCTCTAATTATCTCGCTCACATGCCTAATTGTGAATATTAGATTTTATGTGCCGGAGATTAATTCCAGGCCTCTGCAAGCCGAGCTACGGGCCTTAAAGATGATAGAGGCCGATAAAAGCCGTAAATTATTAACCCGTGACTTTCATCCGGCACAGACACAGTCCTGTTACATCCCTTCAGACAACTGTTAACAGTTAGCTCCTCTTCAGTCGTGCTAGTCCCTTTGAACGTCCTTACTGTTGCTCCATACACTTCCTTGTTTACACCGAGGGCTGCTCGGCAGAAGAATGAGCTTTGATTGCTACAACCTGAAAGTGTTCTTTATCTTGTTTTCCTACGACCACTAAAAGCTCATATCTGAAAATATTCTCTGAAATCCATCATAAACAATCTGGAGCCGGTGTTTGTTTTATCGCGACGATGTTTGATTCGAGAGCGAGTTTTATTTAGAGTGAAATCTAACTGTAATTAATTTTCGCCCGGCTGACATGAGTTATTCTTATTTATCGCTCGTGTTGACACATTTCTGGAATTGATGGCCGCAGTTTATCAACCGGTCAACATTGAATAGCGACACGAAATCTGATAATGACTTCAAAAGGCTCGATTCGACTTCTGTCCGATCGCTGCTGGTTCAGTGGAAACCCCGTCACCGGTGGACTCCGCGGCTTCGGCTTCGTGTTTGTCTGAGAATTTGATTTGAAATTACTTCATCACTGCTTGGGTGAGTTCCCATACAGCTGCTTGTGTTGGAGGTTTGCTTCCTCCGAACATTTTTATGAAAATAAACTAATGTGATACTTTGTTGATCCGTCTTTTCTCTTTCTGTTTGCCCTTTGGAGCGTTTGAAGCCACGCCATTTGGATGAACAATAATTATTCTAACCATTAGGCCACTGCCCGAGCCACAATGTTGAAGTGTCAACATTTCAGTATGCCATTTTCTGCCAGTGATTTAATTATAAGCGTTAATAATAACCGTAACCGTATCTCAAAATTGATCATGGAAACTATAGAAAAACCTTGTGCGAGTCACATATAAGACAGCAGGGATTCTTCACACACTAAATATGTGGGAAGATATTTTCTGCTGTAAGCAAACGCGTGTGGTGTTTATGAATCCAGATTCCCAGTTTGGCTGCATGATGATGACTGTGGCGCGTATACAAGGCCAGAAAACTGCTCAAGAGTTTAAGGGAAGTGAGTTTCTGCTGTGAATGAATTATATGACTCTAGCCAGACTCAAACAACTTTTCAGCCCCGCTTTGTATATTTATTGAGACACATGAAAGGCTCCAGTCATTAATCAAGTTGGATTTCATATTTCACGCTGTACCACATGATGTTTTGAGGTTTTGAGCCTCCCTCGCATCCCGAGGGGTTTTACCTCTCACTGTCCAGCATGAAACTGACTAGCCAATAACAACCAATAACAGCTCCGAATAACACCAAATGTAAACAGGAAGGAAAACAAACAAGAATTATCAAATTATTCTCTCGTAAAACATCTTTCCAATCACTCTTTCACTTCATCACACAGCGTCCATCTGCAGCCATTTTGTATGCATCCCGGTCAACATCTCGCTGTAATTTATTTAGTGGATGAGTGAAGGCTGTTCAGTGAGTTTCATTACGTGCCCGCGATAAGACAGATGGGCAGAATCATAGGAGCACTGCACTGTAGCAAACATAATCAACCATTTCGAATCCACCAGTGAGCTAGAAAGAGCTCTGCGGAGGGGGGGATCCTGTGTATTATAAATCAGAGGAAGGTCTGCAGAACAAGGAGAAGAGAAAATGTTGATAAGAACAGCAAGTTCACACGCAATATATATACACATCACTGTTTTGGCCTTGGTAAATGTTTCAGTATGTATGTGTACATTTTCAACCCTCGCGTTAAGGAATGCAATCGCAATCCTGGGATTTCCGTAAAGTTGCCAGAGGAAGGCATGGTTCAAAATATGGCTGCCAGTTCGTTCTCATACTGTTTTATTCCAAATTAAGCAGACTGATTTTCTTAATGACACTGATCAGTTTTCAGTGTAAGCTTAACAAATATATTAGACCATGTGTCATTTTCAGTGAGCTCTTGACTCTCTATCGTTTTGAATTCAAACTTTTTATACCCAAATTTGAGCCGACTCACTGGGCTTCTCTGAGAAGTTAGTCAGAAATGAATCAAGCATAACATTCAACCACTAAAACTGATTCTTATAATTATACTATAAAAAAATAAAAAATACTATAATTTGACGTCTCAATAAAGAAATAATACTGTTTTAGTAAATTCATGGATAACAATAATAATTATATTTTAGCATCAAAAATATCATTTTGGTTAAAGAGCTTCTACATACTGGTGTATTAACCATTAAAGAAGCATAAAAAATGATTTTGGTAATGACCAGTGCTGTTAATTATGGGCAGCTGGCCTGTGGTCTGTTTGATGCAGGAGATGTGGAAGAATTGTTTGCATATTTTTTTAATTATTTGTTTGTTTTATTTCTTATTTTCTGGGTCTGTTGCTCATAGCTGGGTGGCACGGTGGTGCAGTGGTTTGAACCTTTGAGTTTGCGTGGCTTCTCTGCTGGGTACTCCGGCTTCCTCCCACAGTCCAAAGACATTCAGACATGCGTTTGAATGGTTGTTTGTCTCTGTGTATCCGGTGATGAACTGGTGACTTGTCCAAGCTGTACCTCACGTCTCGCCCTAAGTCAGCTGACCCCAGCGACCCTGATGAGGATAAGCGGTTACAGAAAATGGATGGATGGTTGCTCGTAGCTACAAGCACAGCAAAAGGGAAGTTCAAGTGACATGTTTAAACAGCAGTTGCTGTGGTGACTATCTGGTTTTCACTTTCCAGGTCAGCTGCAAGTCAACAAATTTCTTCCCAGTGTTCAAAGTAATAGTGAAGCTTAGCCATGTTATGTTGTAGGTTTTGGGTTAAAATAAATATACTGCATAACACAAAAACTAATGAGGTCTGGCTTTGCAGCTTGGCCACCAATGATAACGCCAATGCTGGACGAGTCAAACTGTTTATTGAAATGTCAAAACAGTAGATCAGACGGAAATCTCCGTTTATGTAAATACAATGTCCTAACGTTTTGCACCGTATCAGCCTAGTGAGGTGAACAAGTTGTTTATTTCCTCAAAGCCGGAGCCTTCGAAGACGACAACAAATCTGTTGGCAAACAGGGAAAAAAATATGTCGATCAAAAGGCCTTGAGCTTATGTGAGGCTCTCGGAGCTGTAAACAAAAACTAAAAGTAATTGGATCGATGTGCCACTGTGTGAGCGGGTGGTATGAAAACAAAGAGCCATAATGAGAGGATTACTGGAAAGAAGAACATGCATACACACATCGTATGACTCACTATAATGAGAGGACCAAAACTTCACCTGCTGCCATGAGGAAAAGTTGGTGCTTTGCAAGTCTAGTGTGAGGGAGTGTGTGCAGTGTGCATGCAAATTTGTGGCAGGGGTTGATAGCTCCTTGGTGGTGAACAAAACATGAACTTCATGCGGAACATGTGGTTTTCATGCACCAGCCAAACGGCTCCAGAAGACGCTGCCTATGCCCAAAAGCTGCTCTCAAAAGCCAATTCACTGTTGGGTTATTGACCATTTTATTGCATGAGTCACTTGGAATTACTTGTATTGAAATCTTTTGAATGGCTCATGTACAGTACCACCCGTATCATTACAATCAGAGCAGCACATTAAAGCCTATCGCAGTTTTATGCTCATTATAATAACGCGATTGTTCTGTGTTTCGACTTTAAAAAACTGGTGAGTCGACTGTGCCGCTTGACTGAACGCTTTGTTCATGTGCAGCACGCTGTTAGCTCTGGCTTAATAATTAACATCACAGCGTCAAGGCTTCGTAGCACTTCCTGGCAGGATCGCTAGAAACAATTAATAGAAGTGACAGGAACTGTTTCATTACCCCGTAATAAATTAGTCCGCATTAATGTGGCAAATTTATTGCAGGATATTTTGCATCATTCACCTCTTTATAACATTATTTGTTTTTACAGCTTTTTTTTTATTTTTATTCCCTGTTATGCAAGCTGTTCGTGAGTCCGTCATCTTAACGAGAAGAAGCACGACCTTGAAATATTGTCAGTGGCAGGTTATGTCCCATAGCTCCGGATCTCTACACACGAGGTCTACGTATGGAGACTAATGTCTGCATCAACCTCAGGGTCTCTGCTGAAGTATCCAGTCCACAGTTTGACCAGAGGCATGTCGGAGGGAGGAACACCTGGTTAGCCCCTCTATAACAAGCTGTCATAGGACCTAATGAGCTCCCTGATTATCTTCCCAAGGGAGTATGTAAAACCGATGTACTCTGTAAAACAACCGTTTCTATTTTTACCCCAACGGACAAAAGCCTGCTGATTATAAATCACAGGGTAATTGTCTGTGATGCAGGTCAGACATGCACGAGATACTCCAGAGTTTGATTTTGGAGACTTTTAACCTCCTGATACATGAAACGCAACTCTCCTGATTTCCTCCGCTGGCCATCTCCAATGACGATGGAAGACCACTTGTCAAACGATGCTAATACCGTGCACCAGTTGAACTGTTCGGATGTCGGCGTTGACAAGCAGCGGTGACCTCATAAAAGGCTTGGATGAGGAGGGGGAGGTGTGTTGTGTGCTTCGTTACCTGGGGCAGCCTCCCACACCACATCATCAGCAATCAACCTCAAAATTCTCCGCAGCCCGCCCACATTCGTGGTCTGATCTGACGGTGATTAGTACTGACAAACTCAGGGAAACAGTAATACGTGGCATAAGCCAGGCTGTGTTTGTTTAGCCGCTGTACAGAACTCAGGGCAAACAAGCAGGTTTTGCCAAATGATGGGTGGCATGTACTGTAAACTGACTGGTTCCCGCCGGCTCTAGTCAGTTTGAGTGTTTATGTGTGGTCATGGCTCCAGTGGATTGGCAGGCTGGAGCTGTATACACTGCCACATTCTTTGGGCTGTTGTTGAGCTTTATCTTTTGAGATGGATGAGGATGAGTCCCCAAATTCTGAAATGTGACGGGTCAGTTGCGCCCAAACTCTAAACTCTCACACGCACTCATACCAAACCTTGCAGTCATACCAACTGATTACCCGCTACATATGCTGCGGAGCCTCCAAAAAAGGCCTCAGCGGGTTTTTGTTGAATAGGAATAGGTAAACAGGGGAAAGGGAGTGTCCAGACACAAAGGTGTGAGCAGCGACGAGGAGACCTGGCCGGATCTGTTTCACTATGTCATCATGTGAAAGAGCCCCGGTGGGTGCCCCCACTCCACTCCACCCCTCCTCCCCTCCCATCCGACTCCTCTCGCCTTTCAGCCGTCCTCAATGGGCCCTGGGAATTTCTCACCACGATCTGGTTAGCCCCATTACAAAGAACCCCGTGGCCAGCTTGAAAGCGCTCTTCCATACACATACGCGCAAGCACGCAAAGGACTCCACCAACATTCATCACAATGATGTATGAAAGGGAAACTGGAAATGACAAGCTGTCTCAAGTGGACTGATTCTGAGCAATTTGTATCATCTGGTCTGGAGCTGTTGACATAGAAACACTCAGAGATTGTTTTTGTTTAAAAGATACTCATTTTACTGGGTTGCGGACTCTAAATCGGGCACAAATTTTCATTCCCGTTTGTGTGCAAAGAGAAATCTGTTCGGCGTGTCAATTACGACACATTTGCCTCATATCATTTACAGCACATTTCCGAAGACCGGTTTGGATTTACAGACCAGAATCTAAACCTTCCCGCTCAGTTTGTTTCCATCCTACAATGAAAGCTTTCATGGCACCGACAATTGGAAACCCAGCCTCGTATCATTAAGCCGCCTCACACATTTCTTCCTCTTTTACAACATTCTCTCTTCCCCCCTTTTTCCTCCAGATGACACCGCCGGGTCACTAATGTTTTTCTGCTTGTCTCTAGCGAGTAGTGAAGAAGGGAGGGGGGGTTGATGGTTGCATATTTGACAGCCAGCTTCCAGGATATATGCCTTCCCAGGACGAAGGCCACGAGCAGCACACATATATATATATATACACACACATACAGTGCACTCTGAGAAGAAACTTAATGCAGCTTCCACCAGGGAGGGCCAGACCAGTTTATGAATATTGATAGAGTCTGGCTGGCTGAGTGCTGGGTCAGCTGTAGGGCTGCAGTATTCAGTCTTCTAAACTGTCTGAATGTGTTTAACACATCTCGTTACATAGACAGTGTGAAGCAGCAGTCACTCAGCGCTGGTGGCTCTGCGCTGCTGCCAACCAGACACTTAGCTAAAGTGTTGTTGGTGCCCACTGGCAGAGATTTGGCAAAAGCCCACGTGAGCATACAGTACACGCAGGTAGAGCTATGAATTCTCCCGTGTTGGCTTCTCTGAATGATACATTATGGATAATGCTGGGCCAACCACATTCCACACAGAAATATTAATCATCAACACATGGGCTTCCCGGTAATATCCTTTTTTTTTATTTTTTAATCCTGCACAACAAGCTCAGTAGTAGCGAAGCACGCCTGGAGCAAGCAAGTGATGTCACCCATCACTCTCTTGTCTTCACCCATATCCAGTTTCTGTGCGCTGCACGCTTGGTAAAATCTCTTAACATAAGGAAAACAATGGGAGGCACATATACTAATGCACACTCATGCTCTCACTCTCTCCCACACACTCTCAGACATACAGGCGTGTAATTTGACATAGGGCTCCTTTCAGACACGCAGTGTGGTTATTACGCACACTTCAGAGCTCAGGCCAAGTAATGGGACATAACGATAGCATTTTGTTAAGCCCTGTAGAATAAAGCGTACAGTGTATCCAACAAACACTGTTTACTTTTGCTGAAGGCATAATATTTATTCTTTGCTCGTATCTGATTTACGATTTCTGATTCATACTTTGTAGTCCGTAACCTTGAGATTTACATGCGATTGCGATTTTCCTTTTTTTTTTATTTTTTTAGTATCTGGCCACAGAACAAGCAAGCCACCCTGCCCGATGTTGCTATGCTCTTTCTGTTTCTAAACTGGTGGTGTTATTGATCTTGGCCTACTGTTTCAAACCCAATTCCGTTCAGCCGGCCCTGTGGACAGCGTAGCGCCGTCATTCGGTCAGACCCTGAGGTTTTACTCTGAGCCATGAATGGATCTCTATGTTGTTCTCGTAGGTTTTTGGACCATTCCATCACCAGCTGGGTTTGGAGGCGACACCCCCCTTGTCCAACTCCCTCAATCTGAGCTTCTTTTGATAAAAGCCCTCCTCTGATAATGTCATTACTGTTGTTTCAATGGATCCCCTAACAGACACAAAAACCATTCGAGGCCAGAACACACACATGCGCAAACACAACTGGAACATTGATGCAGACCCGTGAGCACTTTGGTACATGTCACACACATGCTGTACTGTTCATATCATACAGTTTACTCATTATTCTGGCAGCTGGTTAGACAGAATGGGCCTCTGCTATTTTATGTTGAGTAGAAAATTGACACACACGCACATTTTGGCCTGTCTTTACTCGTCGTATGCCATTAATCTGTCAGTACAAGAGCCACTATGTACCACAGCGGGGTGTTTGAATGAATATTACAGCGTTTACCACAAGAAAACAAGTGTTTTGAGGGCTGCAGATAGCCTGAAAACTATTTCTCTCCTCATAAATTGTTTAAACAAAACTCTCAAAAGCAAATGTGACCTTTGCCCTCGGAGGCTTGAACTTTTTTTCTCTCTGTAATTCCTTTATTGTCATGTCACTCATCCATTATGTGCTCATGTATGAAGAAGCAATGCGTTATCCTGAGTTAGTGGTGTGTCAAAAAGTCATGTGCGCTTCATCTCTTAGCCTGAAGTGTGTGTGTGTGTAAAATCAGAGTGGTTGCCGTGGCACCCGAGTGGAAACAAAACAGATGTCAGCTGGTGCAGCTAGTGTGTGTGACAGAGGGGCCTCAGAGAGATAGGCTGGACGTGCGGCATGATGCTCCTCTGCTGTTCACTAATATAGGTTAAATAAACTCTCCGGGACTAGAGTTGGCTTGCTGTGACATCCCTCAACTGTTAGAAGAGATATTTCTGGCACCAGAGCTGCAGTTTCAAGGTGGCCTTGTTGGCTTTTTTTCATTGGATTTTATTCTATCATCATGAAATAAAGCGCTGTGGTACGAGGGAGGGAACATTCAAGGCCAAATTTAGTAGTGGGTCTACTGACGAGAGAGGGAGAGATCATGGGAGAATGTAATGGGGTCTCTAATGTGCTTTCTTTGCCCCATTTTGTCCAGATGTTTTAACAGCGAGTTTGGGTTTTTTTTTGCCACCCGCATCTCATCCCCTGTCTTTCCACACACCTTACATATTAGCACACACGCCTGTTATCAGGGAAGGATGCCCATTGTGTGTCCAGATGAGTAATAGTCTGATGGGGAGAGTAGAAATGTGTCACGGTGAAAGAATGTAGACTTCAGACCTCTCCTGTAGGTGGTATTTCTTTTCTTCTCTAAACGACATCCAAACATGGAGAATGTGCATACGTGTCTAAGTGATTTGCTGTAGCGCTGTCCCGCCGCACACCATATGCAGGGCTGCAGGATATAAGATGTGGTAGGTTGTCTGAGGTTAATGATACAGTATGTGTTTCCTTTTTCTTGCAGCTGAGATATCAACATGGCTTGACCACCCCGGACCTGCAACAGACGCTACCCAACTTGAAAAACTTCCTGGAACATGGACTGCTGGTCCGATGGTAAGAAATAAAAGAAAAAGGAGTAAATAATAATATATCAAAGGTCCTCGACAGGTTCTTTGAGGTATCCCGCAACTAGTAGATATTACACCAGAGATCTCTTTCAGATAGTTCTCATAGATTTGTTTCTGTTTTTGTATCTCTTCTTCTTCTTCTGACAGACAAATTACTCTTCTGACAAGGCCCTTTGTAATGATGTATCACCTCTAAACATCATCAGCACCTCTGCGCTTTAACAAAAATAGTGTTTGATGAGATTTGCAGAAGCCACTTAGTCCCAGCGAAGTGGAATGCTTAGATCTCTCTCTCCTCAACGGTCTTATGGCCTTTAAGTAACCCTTCTCTAAAACCTACGAGTCGGTCTGTGTCAGACTGCAGCTCCACTGCCCTATAAAAGAGAAAGCTGTCTTTGATCTCCACTCCTCTCCCAGGGTCAGCAAAGGGGAAAATGTGTATTACACACATTAATTGAATAATCTTTTGTTTTGAAAGGAAAGAAGCCATGAAAAGCCCGAGCTCTCAAATCAGCCCTCTACCGCCCTCCCCTCCTTAATGGGAAGTGGAAGGGCCCAAAGATAGATGAGATGAAAGTATAGGACTGCTAACCCTGAAGCTATGTGTGTGTGTGTGTGTGTACACATGCGTGGAAGTTTTTTAAGAAGTGGAGGTGGGAGCGTTGCAGCTCTACAGTGGCTTGCCACAGCCACACTCCTGTACAACAACGGGACCACAGGGACGGGAACAAAAGCTGTCCTGCAGACTGAGCTGACTCAGAAATCATCAGCTGAGGATCAAGAACACTGCCTTTCTCATCAGCTCGAGGAGCACTGAGCTTTGAAAACATACACAGAGATCATTCATGTGCAGTTACATGATATAGAGCTCTTCTATATTTAGCAACACCTTAAGGGAGTAGTTCAACATTTAGGGAAATGCACACTGCTCTCATTTCTGTACATAAATAGCAGAACGACTGGAAGCAGGGGGAACAGATTGCTTGGCTCTGTCCATGTACAGTACAGTATATATGCTAAAATGCTAAAATCATAGTGTTACAGTGGTTAAACTTGCCCTCCTCTCATCATAAGAGCGTGCATAATGCACCTTCAGCATATCTTTTCAAGGATGAGGATGACTGCTTCATAATATCCTTTTAATAAGGAGGATATGCATTGATTTCTTTCCGATATTAGTTCCAGTCTTTGAAACCTGCATGGCAGCTGCAGGTAATTACCCCATAGGCCGGCGTGTAAAAGGCTAATCTGTTTCCTCTATCCTTCCTTGCCACCTCTTTCTTCCTTCCATGCATCCAAACAGGGATGATGTGATGAAGGATATGACTGAGGGCTCCGTTTCCAGAACAGATTTGGAAATAGTTCCTCCCTCCATGTAGAACTAATTCAGCGTGCTTCCAGTCTGCAGGGAGAACCTTTCCCAAAGTGCCAAGACTCACACAATGGGAGCATAGCGGGTTCATCTTGGACATTTTTATACAGACTGGATGGGATAACTGAGGAAAAGCAGAGTGCATGTAAGAATATAGGAGTGCATGACACGGTATGACATTTCTGCACAGATACGATGCTCGTCTGGCGTGCTGATGATCATATCTTTATATTTCTCCAAACAGCACTGTCTCAGAAACACATCATAACATGTCATAATATATACAGTTCAGCTCTGGTGAAAAATGGGCAGTATAGGTTTTTTTAATCTTGCTGAAGGATAAGAAACAGCGGAAAAATGGTGAATCTATTACCAAGAGGCAGACAGAGACAGTACCAGAAACCAACTCTTTGTAAACTGTACAGTCTGCCGAGATCAAAGCAAACGCATTCAACATGCTCCCATTTGCCGCTCCACATCCGCTGAGGGCCTGGCAGAGGTTCACAGGCCCTTAATCCCACTCCAGTGCCTGGAAGCAGGGGCTTCGTACACTGGGGGGTGGGAGAGAGAGAAGGCAAGGTGTGGCAGAGCGCCTGGCCAGGCAGATTCAACACTGCAGCTGGAGGATGTGAACCTCCCTGAAGATCCCATAGTTAGTGAAAAGTTAGCGAAATCACATTAGTCCCTCTTGTGTTACATGATGTACGCTGTGATATTTAGACAGCTGCAGGCTTGTCAGTGAAAGATAAAAGCACATCATCTCAAATTTATATGCCGAAAATAAGCATTTTGCAAGGTACATTGACAGTTGTCTCATAGAATTACTATATTTATAATACGGTTTGACAATTTAGAAGGATAAATCAAGAATATTTCTTTTTTCCCTGTTCATGTGATATTCTGTGGAGGTACACTGGTTCTCCAAATACCACTTCCTCCTTAACCTTCGGGAATAATAATGTCATCTCTCCCTCTTTAAAGCATTATTCTAAGAAACGCATATTTAAGTTTTTTTGAAGGACGTTACTATAAAATAACAGCTTTTATTTTTTCTAAATTTAACTTTTAAATCATCTAAAAGTGTAGGAACTTACAGAGTACAGTACATTTTTTATCTCAGTAATGTTTAACAGTTCAGTAGCAGCGGTAGGATCTGACACATTCATACATTATCAATGTGTCCACGATAAAGTAATCTGTTACGGTGCCCATCGTGACAGTTTAAAGGAATAAACAATACCCTTACGTTTTACTACTGTTCACCACAGGGCTCATGTTTTCACATTCATGGTGGATATAAGCAAACCCAGTTAAGGCTACTTGACTAAAAACTAAAACATATGTTCATCCATATGTTTTAGTTGATATCTGTCAGTGAGGAGCAGACATGGCGCTCCAGCAACGATCATAGAGTCAATGGCATGAGGAGCAGTTGGATTTTATTACCATTAGACAGAGCCTGGTTGGCGTTTCCCACTTTCCCCCATCGTTATGCTAAAAGTATTTATTTATTGGTTTATTTAGGGACACTGCACATTTACAAACATACAGGGCAATAATAAAATGAGATAAGAATAATAGTATTAGTTTAATAAAAGAAAAAAACAACATACAGCACATGAAAAGCATTAAATGTTAACTGAAACATCTTTAAATAAGAGCATTGAGCTGCATTTTTAGACACTCATTCAAAGAAGTAAAATAAAAGCACAGATGTAAAATCCATGAATCACCCAGGCACGATGGCAAGACGTGCATGCAGGTACATAAAGACAGACCAGCAAGATAGCCATAGGTGAGTGCGGACAGCACAGACAGGCCGAGGAGCAGTGGGATAATACGTTCCCCTCCTGCTGCACTTCTTGTAACCGATACCCAGTTTATGCTGACAAAGTGTCTGAATGGAGGAGGAGCTGAATCATGTGTAATCTTGTATGTTTATTACATTACAGTGGTATCGATCTTCTCATCCAAACTGAAGCGAGCAGGTGAATTTCCTAAAATGCCATTCATTCGTTTTTTTTCCAATACGATTAGCATGAAAACTGTCAAAGCTGTAGTAGATTACCTTGTAGCCAAGGCAAAATGTTAAGTGAATGCTGATATGTTATTATAATAACTATTACAGAACAGCAGCTCCACATTTTGGTCAAAATAACTGCTGTTACAAACCAACATTTGCTTTTAATTCACAGATAATTTTAGCATTTTTGTTGCAGGAACAAAAGTATTAACTGTGTAATAGATGTAATATGTCAGAGAACGCATCACTGAGCGCTGTGAGAGTGTTTATATCATCAGCTTGTTGATCGTGTTGCACATGCTGCGCTGTGGTGAGTCCCTGGCTTCAAAGGCCAGACAGTCAATAAGTCCTGCCCCGTTAAAGCAAAAAGAAAACTTAGCTTCCACCGCACAGCACATATCAAATTTTTAGTAATGTTTGCTCTTGTAGTTTCACAGGGATTTCCCTAAACCACATCAAACGACCAAACCTTATCTGCCGTTGTTTGTTTTGGCCCCGAAATTGTGGCTCCTTAGCAGGATTTGGATATGAACAGGGGCATGTTGCGAAGCCTGTCGGGGGATTGGACAGTGGAAAGGTCTGGCTTACTGAATTCCTGAGTCGGCCTGAAATATGCCAGGTTTTACATCAGCAGTGGAAAGGAAGAGAGCAAGCGAAAAAAGCTTTGGAGGAGTGAAGGCTATTTCTGGCTCGGCATGTCAACTTTTCTGCTTGATGATTTAGACAGAGGCCTCATAGCAGCATTTACAGTGTGCAGTGAAGATGTTGTCAGGATAATGCAAGAGAGACTGGGGCCCAGTGAAACCTAAAAACACGCTATCGGCAGGTAGCTCGGGCTACCAGTGGAGGGAACCTATCACTACACATCTGTGTATCATACATTAGGGATGAGCAACAGACCTTTTTCCCATCAGTATGGTATGTTGAGCCGCTATCCTGAATTCACTTTGCTCATCATGAATGCCTGAAACAAACCCAACCTACACAGGAAGTCCAAGATCTCAGCCCTCCTATCCTTATTAATATTGTATGTAATGGGATCATTTCCTCATGGATCAATAGAATATTTAGATTTAACTTTCTTCATCATTATTATTGTTAATACTGTTGCATAGTGGTATCAGTAGTAATTGTAAGCAACATTTCCCAAAGCTGAAGCCATTTCAGCAGAAAGTTTTAAAGATTAAAGTAAATATACTTAAGATGAGGAATGCCAACGATGTGCCCAATTACACCATTACATGCACAATAACAACATCCAGTGAACCACAGCATCTAACAGGGCAGGCATCAATGAATGTATGTGTCATGACTCAGAGATGCCTGGCAACAAATCAAGACTGAATATTGTCTCAAAAGAATATTTAAACCAAATGTTTAAATGTTTTGTTTTGTTTCTAACAAAACTAAGAGAGTCTACAGCTACACTGTTGTACTAAATGCTAGCTGGTAAAATAGCCACAAAATGCTAACATGCTGATGCCAAGCAGGTATGATGTTCAACATTTTAGTTAAGGGTGTTATTTTAACTGGTTATGATCCTAGAGGAATCACCAAAGTAGTAGCAATTCATCCTGATGGGGGCATGAATATGTTTTGAAAATTTCATGGCAATGCATCCAATAGTTATTGAGATAGTTCGCCAAAATTGTGATGATGCTTGAGAAAAAATCACAAAATTACCGGTCATTAGGGTTTATCCTCTGGGACCATGAACATCTGTACCTGCATCATGTTTTACGAATCTATCTGTAGACAGATTGTACTTGTTGTTCCCTACATCAGTAAATGCTGTTCCTGCTAGAAAAAATAGTCAGGAGATCACCAAATTAGTAGGGTTCATCCTCTGGGGACCACGAATATGTGTCTCAAATATAACAACTAAATTTACAATAGCCGGAGAGCTCTTGTATCTGACTAAAGAGTTTCGTTCCACCTATTTCCAAGCAGTTTAAGAACTACTTGTAAGAATGATTGATGCAAGGATAAGAAAAATTCATAACGGGGATGACATAAATGTTTATGAAGAATATGAAAAATCTCCTGCTGTGTACAAAGAATGTGAGCAAGACACTGCCATGAAGTTAGCTCAGCATTTGGCCTTATTCTGTAAGAAGAACGCTGTATGAGTTCCAGCTTTTCCCAAACAGCTTTAGGAAGTGTTTTTCAGCAGTCCTGTCTTCCCACCACCCTTAATCGGCACTCATGCTCACAGTGGCCATACATGTGTAGCCTAATTGCCCACATTTAAAAAACATGTCATCAGTATAACAGTTAAAATGTTGCAAGAAAAAAAATGTTATGACTGCCCCGAGGTTTGCTTGGCTGAAGTCGTCACTGACACACCCAGTCTGCTCTGTTACTCAAACAACTGCTGCACAGTTTGACACAAATGTAGACCTAACCCAGAAACCAAGTGGAACAAAATACCACGGTCCAAATACGAAATTCCTCATTATACGAAAGACTTGTGTGGCGACCATGTGAGTTTATGCCAGTGTCAATAATACATTTGTTTGTGGCATAGATGAACAGCTAAATTCGAGCCAAATGGATTAGACGAGAGAGCCAGCTGGAGGGAGGAATGGAAGAAAATGGCGGACGATAATTAAAATCAAAGTCATCTAATCAGCCGCGATGGTTCAGGACATCGCTCAGTCAAGCTAAAAGACGTAGTAGTCACTTACTAGCTCGTTATAAATGATGCATGGAAACTTTAAACTTTTCGCTCAGTACCAGTCGTCTCATGTTCTCAAACCTGCGTTGTGTTTCAAAGAGTCTGAACCACATTTTCCACTTACTTAAATGATAATTGACTTCTCATGACATCTGTCTTTATTCCTCTCTACTGAATCAGGTTTTGAATTTTTTTTTGGACTGGCTTCCAAAGAGCACATGATGGTTTCATTTATA
Source organism: Miichthys miiuy (assembly GCA_036365135.1). Lineage (NCBI taxonomy): Eukaryota > Metazoa > Chordata > Actinopteri > Sciaenidae > Miichthys > Miichthys miiuy. The sequence goes on from CM071616.1 coordinate 22,587,361, forward strand.
AAAAAAGTCACAGATATGTGTTTGAGATGGCAAATCATTCAACTTCAGCACCCCCATCCATGAAAATTAGGTGTTAAAGAGCACATTGTTTCCATTTTGCCCCAAAAAATACTTTCCTGCTGAATTAAACATGCTCGTTAGCGGGGACAAGCTAAAGCTAGTCGTATTAAATGATGTGTTTTGATGGACATGTACCGCCGAGTAAAGAAACACCCTCACGGGGTCAAGTCATTACCCTATGCTTTTATTTTCTTAACCCTGACCTTGGCGGGCCATTTAACATTTACATCTGCATGCCTCCAATTAGCTTAAATGTTAGCCATGTACAAGTTGTTACCAAAGGCAGTTACACACTGTACCTTTAGACGATGGATGGTTCTCATTTACTGTATCGCAGCCACTTTGAAGTTTGACAAGTTTCCCTTAAAACTAGACAGGGCTCTCGACTAGTGTCCCGCCTGTGAACCCTGTCCACAGACACAGACCACCTCGACAGTGTGCCAGCATGGGGTCGAGGTCAGGGCCCTTTTTTTTTTTTATACAAGCTGTCATGTGTTTAGTGGTGAAACTGTCCATCAGACGGCGACAGCCACTACACAATAAATGCATACATCAACCGGTGCCCCCGACAACGATGTGACGAGGGTATTAGTGCCAAGTAGCAAGCGACAGGAGAAAATTTACAAGGACATCAATTACGGCTGCACGTCCAACTCAACAGGCAGAGATTTGTCCTCTGCTCTTTAACCAGCACACGTGAATCTCTAGAGAGCGCCGGGAGGCCCCCCGTGCTTCACCTTCGACCCTAACAGTACACTGCGCCGGCTCCTGAGATTGCGGAATGGTCACGTTAAGTAGGCTGCTAAGTAGTCCGGTGATCTTGGCCTTGGCTATCGAAGAGGCAGTGAGGCCCCCATTTAAGTAAATTTATGGCTGCAGAACTGGAGTTGGGTGGGGTGTCCCAGATCCTGAGTCTGTTATCTGTTATGGAGGAAAATGGCTGACATACTTGGGTGGACGCCTGCTGTGTGCTTCCAGTCAGCAGAACGTGAGCGTATTCTCACAGGCTGCATAAATGTTTTCTGAATGTTGTAAGGTGGAGTGATTTACAAAGCGCTGCAGCTGTCTCTCTCTCTCCTGGATCAGGGGAAAAGGAGTTGGGTGCTTTGGGTGGAGGGATGCTAATGAGATCAATGTAGAACCAAGGCCAAATACAACCTGGGTGTCTTTGACCTCCAAGGATGACTTTTCAGTTGGCTGTAGACCTGCAAGCTGTAACTCACTTTAACAAAAAACACCAGAACATGTTGACGTAGTTTGCTTTCATTCATGTCTTTGCTTACAGTGTCTTTCCTCTGTTCCTCACAGTGACAGGCACCACGTCTCCAGCTCCATCCCAGTGCCGACAAAGTCTCAGCTTGCTGTGTCTGCCGCCTCGGATATAGGCTACACCTGCCGCACCAACTCCCCAGACAGAGGCCTGAGGAAAAGGGCGAGCTCTGAGGCAGATAAGCCCAAATACAAGCCAACTCCTCCACCCAGTTACAACACAGCGATGGGTGAAGAGCAGCCCTCAGTCAGCCTGGCACCGCCATCGCCTTCAGCCAAACACCTGTCCTCCTCACTTGACGCCGGCATGGCATCGCTTAACCTGGCCAAGACGACGGACGCCAACAAGGAGGGCGAGCAGAAGGAAGACAAGGAGGAGGGTGGAGAGACAGCAGAGGAGGCGGAGAGAAGCAGAAGCATCGACAGAGAGAGTGAAGTAGATAAAGAAGAGACTGAAGAGCAACCAGCCGGTAGCACAGTTGCACCAAACTCTTCTACAGTGCAGGACACTGGCGAGGAAACGGTGGGCACTAGTCAGCACACAGGTGCCATGAATGGCTCTTTGGTACCAGGACAGGCGCCTGTTAGCCTGGTCCCAGAGATGCGCTGCTCTGTGGAGCAAGCCGAGGAGATTATGGGCACAGAAGCCACCAGTTTAGGCCTGGGGTTGGGGTTGGGTTTGGGGTTAGGGCTAACAGACGAGGCCCGGCTGGAAGACTACCGCTGCATCCCCGTGGACCACGCAGTAGCTGTGGAGTGTGACGAACAGGTGCTGGGCGAGCTGGACACCGCTGGCTTTGAGGAGTTCTCCAGGCGCATCTATGCACTAAACGAGAACACGTCCAGCTTCCGCAGGCCGCGCAAGAGCTCTGATAAGTGAGGCGGAGGAACTAAAGAGAGAGGGGAGGCATGAAAAAACTTGCACAGGGGGTTTGGACAAATACAAGGCAGGGACATGAACAAGGGTGTTCGCAGCATCAAAAATCATAGGAGCTTTTCTGGAACAATGACCAATTTGCACTTATTGTAAACATTTCCATAGTAATCTTTTAAATGAAACAGTTCAAAGTCAAGTATTGGGACAGTAAGCTTTACTTTTATTTTTGATTAATATATTTTTTAACAACAAACGGGACAATGAACCATTATTCAGACATTTTTATTCACAAAATTTATCCAACGTTAACAAACGTGTGCAGTCTGTTGTTCCATTCATGTGAAATGACACACTTACACTTTGTTTTCAAACCCTTACTGCAATAATAGGCCCTTAATTTCTTGTATGAAACATAAAAATTTGCATTCATCCACATCCAGAGTGCAGCCTCGACGTGTCAGGGTGTAAAAAGTGTTTCAATGCAGCACCTCCGGATTATTTTCTTTAGCACTGTACCTCAAGTTGAGAATCCTCTGTTTGCTTTGGACATTTATCAATTATAGAATCATTAATATAAATTTATAAACTCATTAATATAAATAAAACACAGAGACTGAACCATCTTCTATCACAGAGCCCGCTGTCCCAGCACTTCCACATTTGACTGTACAAACAGATGTTTAGACGCTTCCCGAGCCTTCATTCAGGGTGCATGACAAGTGGGTGTGTGCGGGAGTGAGGAGGACGTGCGTGCGTGTGTGTGTGTGTGCGTGTGTGTGTGTGTTGGGGGCATCACATTAAGCATGTAACCACAGTCCCACAATCCGGTGATCCCACCAATGACCTCTCAAACATAGCAGACCATAAAGCGAGGTGGGAGCTGGGAGCCAGTAGGCCGATCACAGACTCCCTAAAACTGTGACACAACGGCGTCTCCTCCAGCGCGACCGCTCCACCCACCCGTCAGGCTGAGTTTCTCCTTCAGGTCTTAAGATTGTGGATCACATGAGTGGCAGGTTGGAGCTTACAGCACATGGCAGGGATACGGTGCAATTGTTTTTCTGTCCATCTCCATGTCCTCTTTAGTTTTTTCTTTTTCAATTTTAATGTATCCCATCAAATATTAACATCAATGTTAATGATACGTCGACTGATTTTCATATTCAGTAGACCGAAAATTTAATTCTGTGTCTGTGTTTTGTTGGAATGTCTCACTCAGGCTCTACTGGAATTGTTAATAGCAAGCGTCTCGATCCCATCGTCTGTGATTTTGTCCCGTGTCGCCATGTTCTGAACGCTTTCTTGCACTGGTATTCAATTATTGCATTTATTTATGTCTCAACAAATGTGTGTGCTTTTTTTTTTTTCAATGAAATCAATATCAATAGTTTTATTTTCCCCTCTCACATGGGTTGTCGCTCATTATTATTATTATTATTATTATTATTATTATTGTCACATGTTCGACTGATATCATAACCAGTGTCTGGGTCCTGACGAGGACAGCTGCTTTGCATTGCCTGCCGTGACAAAGATGGACTCTCCACCAAGCAGCCCTCTTTGTGTTTCGGATCCAACGCTGTGGTCGCTGACCGTTGAGAAGTGTCGTATTTAAAACTTAAAGATGAACCATGTTAGATCATTTCCATAAACTGCAGCAAGCGACCATGTACATATACTTTTGTATGGAGGGTTTTGTTTTTGTTATTAAAGACTTGCAGTCCAATGGCATGGATGTACGTAGCCCCCTTTAAGTGGTCTGCCTATGTTTGTATTTGTGTGTTTCAAAGTGGACACAGCCATGTTAGCAACTCTGAGACGGTGCTTTGAGCTAAATGCTAACATGCTGATGCTAAGAAGTTACAGTGTTTGCCATGTTTACTGTCCTGCTTTAGTGCATTGGCATGCTAGCATTTGCACAAAGGTAGGATAGGGTTTGGGTAGACGAGGCCCGGCTGGACCGTCATTTTAATCTCTTTGCTAAAACTTCTGAACAACTGCTCGGTCTCTGTGAAGGTTCTCCGTCATCATCAGGTCATCTTTCTTTTAGAAGGGTTAACTCTGGAGCAACTGGACTTAGTTGAAGATCTGTGAAGACGTTCTTCTTCAGTTATGACTGACTGGTGGGGAAACCCAGGTATTAAAACATTGTGACAGTCAGAACAACAATGGCCTCTTTGACGAGAGGTGAAACATCTTCACGGATCTTCAGCCAAGTCCAGTTGCTCCAGATTTAACTCTTCTCAAAGAGCTGCTGGGTGTGTGAGGCACCTAATGACCATTTAGCCCTACCCTACTCAAATGCCATTACACAGGCATATGGTAATCCCTGACCATTGCGCTCCTACAATGAACAACCCCTGGCTCTGCAGGGCAACCCAAACTTTTCTCATCTGTTGTTCCCTGTTGGTGGAACATCCTACCAGTTCCTCAAAAAAAAAACCTGAAGACACAGCTCTTCTCTCCAAGCACTACTAACAACTGGACATGTATGGACACTGGACTGTCTCTTCATTCTAGGTGAGTAGTACTTGCTGCACTCGCTCTGTACCTTGATTGTTTCCCTTTTTTATAAGTTGCTTTAGATAAAGAGTGAGCTAAATGACTAAATGTAAAAGTAATGTAGCCCATATACATCCAGTTTAATGTCTTACAGGACAAAGAGAAGCAGAAAAATGAGACGCTGGACCCGTCTAACCCTTTTTTAACAAATTATCAACACAGTTGGAGAGTCTCAGTTTTAACTCTTAACATTAAAGATGGCTCTGTTCCATTTAGGTGTCACAGTAACCACCAAACAAGGGCACAGGATGCGGCACACCTGAACGGAAAGCAGCCTTTATTAATGTTAATGAATGCATCATTAATTACACCTTTTACTGCTTTTTCTTGCCATGTCAAGTGAAAAATGCCTCCTGCACAGCTCAGTCCTGACAAAAAGCCAAACAGATAAAACTCAAGAGAACACCTGCATGGTTACAACTCATGTACTTGTGATTGCGCATAAACAACAGATATGTTAATCTTTACCATAGCTGATGTGTTTATGGATTATTAGACACTATTTCAACAGTCATCTCAGGACATGGGTAGGACTCCAGGTGCATCCCATCTTTGACCTGCCTGAAACGCATTAATCTGGCAGGTATTAATCTTTAACGGTTTTATATGTTTTTCATCTGTCTGGAAAGTTTTCCATCTGAAATATTTTACTTGCAGCTCAGTTTAATTTAATCAGATCGAAAACCTTTTGTTCTTTACCGTTTTTTTTTATTTATTTAGGTCTTAGAGACATGCTGCACCTTGCGTCCCTGCTTCTTATTACAGGGGGGATAAAAATGAAATATCACTCTGACTTTAGAAAAAGCTCGGTACATAACATATTAAGCCTTGTTTTACTCCTCTTTGTGAATTTATATGCTCGGCAACATCTGTGGTGTTTTTTGACTCGACGAAACTCGAGTGATCCTCGCAGAGAATCTGATTTAATTCCTCTTTGAACTAATTACGGCGACTTCACAACCAGTTAAAGATCTTCCTCTTTATTCGCCCCGACACTGAGCACCACACTCCTGACATACATGTACGCATGTGCTCATACATGTGACTAACCTTACAGTGCCTTCACAGTACTTGAAGTAATGAAATAAGCCCTTCTGCATTCCTTTACTTCATTATGCACTTAACTGAGTAAAATCCAACCTTTCTGGTGGTATTACCGTGTCACCTTGTTGTCAGGACTCCAGGTAATATATCAATTTGTTCACATTAAGCAGCGGAAAACAGTAACAGAAAGCATTTTAGGCGTCCTGCGGGCTTGTAATTCACATCTCTCCGTGGTTGTTTCAGGCAGATTATCGTGGATACTATCAATAAATATCAGCCCGTTACTCACTGGCTATAAAGCTTTCTCTTTTAGAATCACCTGTTGGGCTTTTTCAGTCTTTCTCATTAGGAATTTCAATAATGCAGATGATAGCTGAATCTGTCCTTTAGCACTTTCTGTTCCCAGACTCACATGAAGCAGTTTCCTGCTCCTCGATCCTATAAGCTCCTGGCGTCACTCTGCAAACTGTCTCCTCTCACTGTTAAGCCCCTACAGGTGTCTCAAGGCCTCAGCGCTCGGCCTTCTGGGGAATTTATCATTTTTCAACCAGCCAGAAGACGGGACATTTGTGCCATCATGGAAGGCAGACCTGCTTACAAGTGAGTGCGTGTGCCTTGTGCACAGGTGCACGGCTTGAAACTTTGATATTTCGCAGGTTATTATTGTAGTTTAAAGTTTACGAGAACAAGAACCTAGGCATCGAGAGTGAGAGTAAGCAGGCCTTATTTCCGTACTCACAAAGCCATCTTCATATTTTTGAGCTGAAGTGCTCAGTTTAAAGAGTTCAGCACCGCTGCGATGTATAGTCTGCTGTACTGTTCATCATCACAGGCACCTCACAAAATACACACCAGCCAGTGCAGCACTGCTGGCTGTCGAAGCCCGGTCCTCTGGGCTTTACGCCGCGATGTGTGTACGGGTATGTGTGTGACAGTAATGAATGACACACTTACTCTCTGTCTTTACCCCCTAGCAGTGTCCTCATTACCTCTGATTATTGATTTAAATAGTCAGCGGGCCAAATTGTCCAATCCATCTAATCCTGCTGAGATAAGAGCGGAATCCATCTCTGCAAACATCGTAAGTAGGATTAACAGCGTGCACGGGGCGGAGAATCGCAGCAGTCCATCAGCACCTCATTTATACAGCAGCCATATCGTCTGACACACTTTAAGTCCCAGGTCAAAGTCATTCACCGTAGTCTTGTCATTCTTAGCTCTCAGTGATACTCTATACCCTTGTCATTACCTGGTCTTCGTCATACAGTAGATCCCTTGTCATTATTACCGCGGGTGTCACTCATGCAAAGTAATCCTTGCTACATGTCAGGCATAACAGCGTGTACTGCACGTTTTATTTTTGGAAACCTGCGAACAAATGGGAGACAAAGTCAAGAGTATTTGATGTCGGTATTAAAGTACAATGTGTGATTAATGACTGTAATGCTTCTCCTGGGAGTAACACCAGAGCAGGGGGAGAAGCTGTTTATAATAGATTTAAGTTGGTTTTAATTGAAACTCCATTTTGGTTTGTTTGACCTGGATGCAACACGAGAAGACATTTTGGGGAATATTCCTGTTTGCTTTCTTGCCGAGAGTAAGTTGAGATCTCACTGTCGTGTCTGGGTGTTAAAGCCAGTAAAGAAAAAAATAACTCCTCACGTTAGAAATGATCCTTGCTCAGTGTAACACACAGGATAGCAGCATACAGCCTCACTGGTATGAAAAGTACCTAATGTGGACTAATGTTCGCTAACTTTAAGATAGATATAGCTGTATGAGTGACACTCAGGTATCTCAGTTTTCCACTTGTACGTTGAGAGTGTAGCTTAGCATAAAGGCTGGAGACAGGGGAACAGTTAGCGTGGCCCTGTCCAAAGTTGGAAAAAAAAAAAAAAAGGACCTGTCAGCACCTCTAAAGCTCTCTAAAACTTGTTTATTCAATCCGTACAAAAACTGAATTCGACAAGTTGTGGTTTTACTGCGAGGTTATGGATTATGTCTTGGCCGGGCACGGTGATTTCCTTGAGTCTCGATGTTACTGTGAGGTTGCTAGTTCAGGATTAAATGTAGAACATGTCAGTTGTGGTCAGCAGATTGTTTGGACAGTCGGGCTAACCATGCGCCTCTGTTTCCAGCCTTTACGCTAAGCTAACCATCTCCTGGCTGCAGCTAACTGACTTTATGTCCTCTAAACTCTCTAAATTGTGTCCTAACACGAATGTGGCACATAGTTTGCAGGATTTAGCGACATCTAGTAGTGTAGTTGCAACCCCCCTCGCCTCACCCTCTTCTTCCTAGCATAAAGAAGGAACTATGGTGGCCTTGAAGCACGCAACAGCTAGTGTTTAAATTGTTCTTTCTGGGCTACTGTGGTTCAACATGGTGGACTCTCTGGCGTTTGTAGATCTAGACAGCTCATTTTAAGGTAATAAAAACATAACGATTCTTATTTTCGGGTGATTATACGCTAACAAAAACATAGTTATGAATATTATATTCTGTTCCTGCCATATTCTCTTAACCGAGCCCACTAAATCTTGCACACTGGATGTCAGGAGTCAGGTATTAGCCTTGGCCAGCGTTCATTTTTGTGGTTTAAAGGCAACACAAAGACACAAAGTACTTTCTCATTCATTAGCGAGTTGAGACCTCATACTGCGACTGTAACTCTTTATAGCTGGATTATAGTCATAATACAAGCAGTGGGGGACTGCGTTACAAGTGTAGAGGGAGACGCAGCAGCTCTGGTGTCCTGTCTGAGAGCTCAACCAGCCCCTGGTGGATGCGCTCACCTTGACCCGTCCTGGTCCTGGACTCGGCTGGTCAGCGTTGTGCTGTGACCTGGCTCGGCTGTTTAAGCCATCTCATCTTCCTGGATCAAGTCCCAGTCACCTCTCCAGTAAAACGTTGCTCCTCGCTATCACTCCTCGTGTTTTCTGTCTTAAAACGCGAGCCCAAGCGTTTCCCAGCCGCTCGGCAAACTCAAGACTTTTATTGGGCTGACTTATTCTCCTCACATGCTCCAGTTGCAGAGCCTAATGAAATTCAGTGTCCAGCTGATTTCATTGCAGAAATATCAATATTAGGATTGGAGTGCTGTGAGTGCAGAATGCTGGGTAAAAAAAAATAATATCACAATGACCGTGACGGTTTTATTATGGACCTTGTGAAATTAAAGCCGGTTGCTGAGGACTGATGTCATCGTGCTCATATAAGCATTTCGTGGTAAATTCGTGCTCGAAGACATTGTGGCTTTCTATAATTACCTTTAGAAAGTTTGAATGACGTAATTGACACCTGACATACAGGCGAAGAGGGGAACACTCCCCAGACACACAATGGGTTTTAACAACATCCCCCTAAAGCTAACAATGGGAAACAATAAGAAAAGGCATATCACAGCGCCGAGGGAAAGATTAGGTTTTTGCCGGATGATCATTTTGCTTTTGTACAGTAGCCATTGTGCTGTTTGTGGTGTACATGTTTTGAAGTAGATGTTCTTTCTTGGATAACATCATATGCTCTCCTCTCTTATTTCTGGGAATGATTCCCTTTTTTTCCTCTGTGTGCCTTTGAGGTAGAGCCATGGATTGATTCACGGTCCTGATCTCGTGACTAAACACTGGATGGGCATCAGTCCTCACTAACAACAACAGTGTCCTGTTGACCAAGGAGGGCATACCGCTGCATAGCATCTGATGAGAAGACTTAAGAGCTTAAAAGAAGACGCCACTTGTGTCTGCTTTTTGTTTGAACAAAGATTGTTTCAGTATGATTTTTGCTCTTCTGACCAAGTCCCACGTTGACATTGTCCAGTACTAAACACACAATCTGTCCATATGCGATGTGAATAGCATTACTCTTCCTTCTTACTCACTTTTATTGGCCAGGTGTACACGTACAAGGAGTTTGACACTGGTTTCATATGTAAAGTGTAAAGACTCGAGCTACTTTGACAAGAGTTTCCAGTCTGCAGTGGTCAGTATGTATCCGAAGTGGTCCAAGGAAGGAAGCAATAGGGTCATGTGGGGCCAAGGCTCATTGATGCATCTGTGGAGTGGAAGGCTGGCATATGTGGTCCAAGATCCAACAGTCAAGCTACTCTAGCTCAAATTGCTGAAAAAGTTGATGCTGGTTCTGATAGAAAGGTGTCAGGACACACAGAGCATCACAGTTTGGCTGTGTAGCCACAAACCAGTCAACGTCTCCATGCCGACCCCCGTCCACTGCCAGAAACCGCCAACAATGGGCAGGTGAGCTGCAAGAAGGTGACAGGCAGTCTTTATGTTATGGCTGATCGGTGTAACAACAATATTAGTATGAGTGATGATATTTACATGTTACTGAATTCAAACTACATTTATCACTTTTTGATGAATGTTATTCTTCTAAAACTGTTTAGTTTTATCTTGTTTACTTGAAAATGCTCAATTCATCATGCCTCTAAACATGAAGTAGTGCTTAGCCAATGTCTGTTTATGATTTATCTTTTTCTCCATTGTTAAAAAACAGTCAGAATCAGAATAGGGTTTATGCTGGGTGAGTGAAAGTATATGATATAGATATGATATTTTAAGATTCACTGATTAATCTGAAGGATCGTGAGGTGGTTAAGGAGACAAGAAATCATGAAATGTCTCTAATCTTTACATTTTAGCTCTGCTTGTGATGTGCCTCTTGTGATTTAGATCCCAGAGGTATGGCATCCATTTCTCACTAAAATAGCTGGCGATGTTCTAGAAAATACCCCTTAACGAGTTGATCTGAAGGTATCTCCTGAATCCCCAAACATTTTATATGAACAATTGTACATGAAGTTTGGTTCATAAACGCCAGAGGATGAATCCCGCTGACTTTGGTGATCCCCTCATGTTTCCATTAGTGCCACCATGAGGTTGACATTCGTGACGCTGATTAAAAATGATCCAAAACTTTTGGATGGATTGCAATTTTAATCCGTCCAATACTTTGTTTCACGACCAAACACGAAACACAACCTTGTCAATGTGAGCATGTTAGCAACATTTAGCAAGTACAGCCTCACAGAGCACGCTTGACTCTCTTTACAATTGTTGAATGTTTCCTCCTCGGGCATCTACGATGATTCAGATTTAACGGATCATAGCTTTTTGGTGATACTGCTCGCAATTGTTCAGACTGTCAGCCCAGATCTGTCTTTTTTGGCATATCCAGATCGTATCCAGATTGATTTTGGACAATCTGGACAGCTAAAAGACCACATGAAATATGATTTTTGCAAATGGTATACAACCCACATTTGGATATGGTTTGAAATGCGATTCAAATCAGACTTCTGCGTCTCAGTCTGGACGTTTTGGACAATCATATCGGTCTTTTGAGTTACTCGAACGGCGTATGACGGAAGTGGATCAGACTCAGCAGAACTTTGCTGCTTCGAGATGAGCGATATGAACGACAACATGGAGAACAACGATCCGTGGAGGAGAGACACTGAGATAAATTGTCTGCTGGAAGTTTAGGGGGGGGGAGGTTCCTGTACCAGGAAAGCAGCTTCGACGATGGAAAGCCACGTCATCAGCATAGCCTGGCGCCTTCGTCATTACCACAGCAACCCATGCAGAGATGCTGGTGATGTCCAGACACATAAATCCAACCGATCACTTGCAAATAATAAATGCAAAGTCAGGCAGATCGAAAACAGATTTTCAGACACTAAAAGAAATATAAATTTTCCTGTCTGTTGGTGACTTCATCTCTTCGTTTCTATGATATTATTACGTTAGTGTTACTTATTGTTTCATGTGTAGTCATTTGACGTATTTATATATGGCTTCTATTGCTGCTTCATGTCTTATATTGTGTGATTTTAAAGTTTTTGTGAGGACCCCAGCAAGACAAACGACCACTTCTGAGGAAGCTCATGGGGATCCACATAAAGAATAAAAAACAGTGCGGTCTTTAAGGTCTAATTTGAGGAACAAATCAGATTTGTTTGCAGTCTAAACAAAACCATAAACATGTCAAGGAGACACATATAGAGACATCATTTTAGTTACGTCACTAGCCAAAGAAGATGGAGCAAATAGGCGATTTTTAACGGTTTGGTTTGGTAATATCTGGCCGCCGTTCAGCATTAATAAAGGTTCGCTCTTACAGGTCAGACAGTTACTCAGCTGTATTCCCGTAGCAACCATTACAAAACACGTCAAACGCGGGTCATTTTTACCACATGAGTGTGTCCTCCTTAGGACAGTGCACGTTTGTGTTACTTCTCAATAGAAGCTCTATTATTAATAACACATGTTGCGCAAACACTTATCAGTAACATATGTTGTGTTCAAAAGAAAGAAATGAAGATGTATTGGTGTACATGTAAAGAGTATGCTGTTGTGTACAATGAGCCTGAAAACTTTAAAAACGACACGTACTGTATCTTTTTGCGTACTATTATCTAGCTTCAAGCGCCGGCTACTGTACCTAACTAAGTTGTTGAGTAACTAAACTCTCTTTGTATTCCCATTACGAGTTCCTCCTATCCCCAAGTGTGTTGTTAAATTCAAAAGTGTCCAGCATGGGAAAGAAAATTCTGGACTCAAACCAAAACCAAAGCCACATCTTAGCTGTGCAAACTCACAGTCATCTGATAATGGGACACACATGGCCACTGGCACACCGATAATGACAGAAATACCAGCGTTTAATGAGGAAATCTTCAAGGTCGTTAAATTGACTCGATGTTCTCCTCGCTAATTACCTTGTCATGTGCGTAATTGTCTCATCTTGTACATCACAGGTGCATCCAGGCCTTTCAGATCCCAGTGGCAATTACACACATCTGATGTTCATTGTCTCTCCGTTATACAAAGCAGCGAGAGGAAGTGAAAGCGCGGAGAGGAATGAAAAGTGTGTGTGTGTGTGTCAAGATGCAGAGGTGAGATTTAACAGGAGGGCTTGAGGCCAAAAAATCCACCCAGCAGGTAGGACAGTCCTGTCTGAGGAATAACTAAAGCCTCCTGGCTTCATCGGAGAATACAAGCTTTCTCCTGGCTGCACAAAACGCTTTGATTGGCCTGGAAACAGTGACTGACTCGTCCAGAACGCAGCCTCCGAAATCTTTCCTTTTCCACGCTCACTTGCGTACACATTCTCACCTCTCAAATATTAAATCCGCGCTCATGGACAATGTTATGTGACCGCCCATCACTTCTCGAAGCTGAGAGCTGGTTATGTATCTGGCGGCCAAAGTTTCAGCGAAACCACTCATCAACATGTCAAGTTAATTTCTGACAAATCGTCTCTGGTCTTCCCCCTTCTGTGTTTCCATGCAGAGCTTTGGCAAGCATCGATCTTGGGAGAGCTCCCAGCATTTCACGTTGGCCTTAAAACTCCTCAAAGAGTTCGGGGAGACGTTTTTTTTGTTTTTTTTTCGAGGGGGGGACATTAAAAAACCTACTGATGATGAAACTTTATCAACAGAGCTGAACGCTTAACACCCCGCTTGACGTTTAGTGCTAAAAGGAAAAAAAAAAAAACACATTTAAGATATGTTTATTAAGAGCTTTATTTTTCATGACTTCATAGCTACGGTGCTTAAATATTTGTGCCGTGGCGCTTAACAATGTGAGGAAATGAACTTTTTGTGCCTCCTTCTGTTTTTTATCCCAAAATCATGTGAGCTCAGACAGAGCTCAGACAGTTTCATTCTTTGTGGTACCCCGAAGAGAAAACATTCATTCCCACTGCAGATGGAAAATTTACATGTTGTTGTTGTTAAAATAAAAATCAACAATCTTTTTTTTTTTTTGGAACCAAAGTTTGCTTTGAAATGCTTTTAAACACCTGTTGCACCGGTTTATTACAGATTGGGTTGGTTTTAACATTGTTCATATCAGTTGCGGTGATCTGGGAACACAGAGGCTAAAAAAAACACAGCTACGATAAGCGAAAGTTGATGCAGAAGTTTGAGAATTAATTTCACAGTTAGCTTTTGTTTTCTCTTCTGAACTGCGGATGTTCTGGATGTCGGCCAGTGGGGGAGTCTGTGCCCCTGTGGCAATGAGCCTGAACCCTTTACAGCCCAAGGCTTCTTCTGTCTTTTGCAAGTACAATGCTATCATTAGCATTGAAATAATACATTTTTTTTTTTTTTTTACATCTCTTTAGGAAACCTCCGGCACCGATTATGCTGACAAAATCGTTTTGGATCCACTCTCTGTGTTATATCGCAGATGGTTTGCCAAAAAAACGAAACAAATTAGAAAAATATTGGTTTTAGGAGAGGCATCGGTTCATCCAGTGGCATGAGAATAACATAATTCCCAACATACAGCATTCTCCAGCAGCCACACTCAGAGAAACATGTTGCTAATTGATGCCACTGGTGGACTCCTGCTGTGCGCAGCCTCTCGTCAGCCGGCTCTCTCCACATTCATGTCTGTGTTTCACTCTCTCCCCATTTGTCATATTAGAGATGGATTCAGGCTGCTTGTTTTCTCCCTCTAAAAATTTAGCTTCACTTTTAATGAATACATAAAAATCTTGGAACCAATTTGGATTCTATAAAAACGTCACTTAACTTGCCACAGTCTATTTATTTTACATACGTACGAGAGGAGGCTACACATTACGCACAGCGTTCCAGATGAATCACTTGGCCTTGAATTAAATTCATAACAATAAATCACAAGGTGGATTTGTAGACAATAAAACAGAATGTCATGTTTCATGACTGCACATGTTTCTCTATTCGGGCTGTATAGTGGAATAATACTCACATCAATTCATTCAACGCAGAAATCACTCTGCGTCACGTTTTTTTATGGCTCCACTTTATTTAAATACACTGTCAGCTAAACTGTTGTTCAATTACTTTGATAAGTCTGATGAGATTTCCGAGATCCGGCTTACATCTGTCAACTTTAGGAACACATCCCGACCAGAACGCTCCCAGATTTTGGGTGTGGGAAAACTTGGAATGATAACAATGCACGTCTTTGTGCCCGTTGGAGCACCTGACATATGTGTCAGTAATGAGATTTTGATCAAAACTGTTCATAATTCCGTGATTTTGACGACAAGCTCTGTCCAAATGCTCTGCTTCCTGTCCTGCCCCGTAAGTGGTCACTTACTAACATGTGCTACGTATTACTACAGGACATGTTAAAATGAAACAGGACCCCTCTCTTTGCAAAACAACACAAGCTGCAGTCTGAGGGAATCAATTCAAATAAACAGACGGATTTGGACTTTGCCTAAATTGGCCAAATAATCAAAGCAACAAATGTAAATGTTTATCGGCTAATAGCTTCTATCTTTGTTTAGCCGGCCGCATGCTTCAATCGAGCTGAAGCGATCAGGAAAATAAGGTGTATCTGTTGTGGTCAGGGCGAGTGGAGAACAGACCGGCAAATGAAATGAAACATTCCTGACCGGCTGTGCTTCCACAGAGACACAGCGCTGTCAGTCGCTGCAGAAAGTAACGTCTGCGTTCATATAAAACTGAAGAATATTCGCATTTTGTTTTGGAATAAATTTCAGTTTTGCAGTTTGCAGTTACAGTTTGAATAAAAAGGTGTAATTACAAATCATTTGGCTGATTTGAGTCGCATCTTTCAGTTCAAAGATTGGTAGTTTTGCAGTAATATATGTATCATTCAGTGCCTTTATGCTTCGAAAATAGTTGTTTATTGTCTTCAGTAGAAAGACAGGGCGGTGTGTTTTCCAAACTCAGGACCCACCATGACGATTTAGCCTCGAGGAACAACGGTCAGCGTTTCTGGACAGATATCCGGACTCTCTTACGTCCTCTGTGGTCCGATTAGAAACTTTGTTTGCGCAGAATGACGAAAAAGACACATTTCTGCTAATCTCCACAAACAGATGTCTGCGTATGAAGGCAGATGACTTAAAAAAAAAACTAATGAAAAGCTAAATTGTAGTCAGATGATAGCCGATGGGTTCCAAGATTGCATTTCGGTCAATGTGTTCTGCCTCTTTTGCTCTCTATGCAGAGTGTTGCAACCAAAGATCACTCAAATGCCAAAATTCTGGTCCCCTGCCTGTTAGATCTCTGTAAACAGATGCAGATATCTGTTTATCTGTTTATTGTTTAACGTTTTTCCTCTAATTGCATCATTATAACACATGAACGATCATAATGTCACGTCATCCGGGTTCTGTCTTCGGTTAAGTTCGAGCTGTTGTCGAGCTGTCCTAGAAAAGCGCTCTTTATAATGTTAATGTGTTCGCAACAGAGTTACCACATCATGATTGTTTCTGTGGCTTTTGTGGTGTCCTAACAAGCTTTAAATCTGGATGTAACACACTGCATATCGCAGCTAGGCTTGACAATGTGTCTCTCAGTCACTAGTGAGGGGAGCTTCCCTGCTAAAAGTCACTGATTCATTCAGTGGATTCAGTTTGAAAGTTTCGAGGTTTGTTTAGTCAAGGTTAAAACATTTCACTGCAGATGAGCAAACAACTAAACAAATAAAAACCCTCATCAACACATGTGGTCTCTAATGTATTTGATGGCCCTCCTGTATTTGGTATTAATAAAGGAACCGGTGACTGTCCCCCGGAGCCGTTTCCTTGTTTTTCACCATCTAAACATGTTCAGTTTTCTCTCTGGGCTGACTTCCATGAAAGTCATGAAAAATATAATCCAGAGCTTGAGGACCTTCCAAAACCACGAGGCTTTTTTTTAAATTCAGTTGCCATTTTGACCATTTTTATATTCATTTTTATTTGTTGGCCTGTGCCAACATACTTAGGATTAATTAGATTGTGCAAGTGGAAAAAGTCAGTATATGTGCCTCCATTTCCTAAAATGGCCGCAATATAATTGATATAAAACGTGTCTGAAATTAAAGTTAAATTAAAAAAGTAATGTTCTCCAATGGTCAGTGGCGTTGTTCCAGGTTTGCTTTATTTGGTAGTTCTGGGTTGAAATTCACTTTAACACTGTGCATTATTATACATTGTAATGGTTGCAGCTGTGTCACGTGTCATGCTTCCAGAGATTAGCCAGGTTCTGCGGTTCTGGTGTTGGTTAGCTGGGTGTTACGGAGGCAGTTGGTCATGAGAAGTCTACTGAGTCACTGTGCACAGTCATTGTTGCTTCACTGTTGCCTAACCTTCAACAAATAAAAGAACAGGAGTATTAAATTATCTGCTCTACGTGATGGGAAACACACTTATTTGCTTTCTTGCTGATAGTTAGATGAGAAGATACCATTCTCCTACAGCCCGGAGACACCTAAACCATCTAAAGTTCCCTGTGAAACTACAACTTGTCATTTTACACTTAGATTTTTTGTTCTGATTAAAGTAATTAAAAGGTCCAGTGTGGAGGATTTAGTGGCATCTAGTGGTGAAGTTGCAGATTTCAACCCGCTGAATCACCCCTCGCCTCATCCTCTCCCTCCTAGTGTGAAGAAGAAAACAACAGTGGCTACGAAACTCATGAAAAATGCTAAAATTACATTTCTAACATATGATGTAGATCCCTCTTAAATGTTACACACTGCACCTTTAAATATTTATGACATGTGGAGGTGTACTTTTGAACTTTGGACGGAGCCAAGCGAGCTGTTTGAGCAGATATGAGAGTGGTATTGATCTTCTAACTCTCATCACTGGAAAAACTCATTATCATAGTAGATGATATGAAAATGCTGAGCCAAACCTAAAGCTAAAGAACTTTGTGTTTTTCCTTTAGTCTGCTCTCATGTCTTATTCACTGACCATAGCAATCTGTTAAAAGTAACTCTATTGTGTACATTCATGTAATTATGCTGATAAAAAAAGACCTCACAGTTCAAAGTAACCCCTTTCACATCCAAATACAAAATACCATGAAGATAAATAATCTATCCTGAAACTAAACTCATAACACATTATTTCATTTCACTGTAACAATAAGACTGTGCACATGCTCAGTTATTAGCAGCATGTCTGGTGCGTATAATCATGATTGCCGCTCAGCACATTCAGCATGGTTCCAGTTACCTCTTCATGTGTGTGATGAATGCAACGAGAGGCACGACTGCCAGGAAGTCAGATGGATAGCATGGTAAGCCTGCTCAGTGAAACCTGTATCCTTGTTTTTTGTGATAAAGAGGGCAGTGTTCTTATCAATGTGCACATTTTTCGGAGCAGTGCTGGAGACAAAATCCACATACTCCCTTATTGTGTGATATGAGGAGGATTATTTTTACTCCAGGCATTCCGTGTTATTCTAGAGGGCCTCATGGTCGAGTTTTTTTGGGTTTTTTCAATGGGGGGAAGAAACATGGCAGGCGTATGTTTCTAAGACCCATCCAGAAATCTGCTCCAGGGCTCCAGCTCTGCAGCCGCACTGACAAACAGCCGTAACCACCCTGACCTTCCCAATCCAACTTCTTCTGGAGAGGAACCCAAACAAACGTTGTTATTCAAGGCCTAATAATATTCTGCTATAAATGGGGGAAAAGCGTGTTTTTTGCGTCAGGAGCATGACAGCGCTTCGGAAAGTGAGCGCTGAATGACATGAAGGAGATAAGCACGGGCACTTTTGTGTCTTTAAAGTTAGTTCTCAACAGGTCCAAACCACCAACAGACACCAAAAAGAACATTTATTAAACTTTGTAATTGTTTCAATTTGTCATATATTGAGTGAGCTGTCAAAATATAATTAGTTATAATTGAATTTATTAGTTTAATGTATTGCTTTTGTAAGTATTATATAAGGTAGTTATTTAAAGGAATGGCTAATAAACTCAATGTAACTGTAACAGAATTTTGTCTCCGTTCCCACATACGGCACCATATAATATGAGTATATTGTACATATTTGCTAAGATAGAGACAGATTTTCTTTCCATGAAACTTCCTTGATCATCAGATAATTACAGCCGTGTAAAATAAAGCATTATTGTGCGTTTATATTTCAAAATAAAGGCCTAAATACTGTTTGAAATATTCGTTTAAAAGCACAAAAAATCTGGAATCATACCTACGATGTGTAAATCTTCAACGGTAGACTGGCTGCTAATTCCCCCTAACTACAGTCGACAAGACCTCCTCAGTGGTAGCTTCAGTCCTGGAGGTTGCTCATTTGCCAAATTATGAAATATAGTTTTACAGCATGTGTGATAAAGAATGAATAAAGTGAGGAAAGTTTGTCATGCAGACTGTCTTCTGTTTCCACCAGAGCTTCTTCACAAACACCGGCAGATGTTTGGCTTTCAAATGATTCGGATCAGGATAATTTGGGATGTTATTCCCTCGTGTTGTGCAACAGAGGTGTGTTTTTTCCCCCCGCAACCTTAAAGACCTCAGCTGTCAGTATAGCTATTGTTCATTTGCTGCTTATTTCTGTCTCGAGTTTGTAAAAGGAGACCTGGAACATTCCTCAGCTTCTTCTGTCACACCAGTGGTCCATTAGCGGCCCTTGAAATGGATACCCACTCTATCATGAAATGGTGGTATTACGCCATTAACATTATTCTTATTACTGGTTTAACACTGAAATCAGACACAGTATCAAAGTCTTTTGTAATGTGAAGAATGGAATATTAGCCAATATCATCCTGGCTAAGCTTAAGAAAGCACGTAACGACTCCTTTTAAGGTGTTATTATGTTATTGTAGTTTTTGTTAAAGATGTCTGATAGAGTTACTTTAATCTGGGTAATCATCCAGCCCTCCAGGGGAAAATGACTGTATTTTTTAGAGATTGCTGTGTTCTGGAAATATTTTGCATTTGTCCTCATGCATGTGTCTGTTATTGTTGGCTGTATCCAGGCGAAAAATTACTTGAACAACATAACATGCAAAACATCCAAAACGCTGATGTGGCATGAAGCTTTAAAGGAATATTTCCCATTTTGGGGGGTCTGTTTGGATGTTTGGTGACATTTTCCAGTACCTGACTTTTAAGGATAACCTTCTTTCTGTTTTTAATCCCAGTTCAGTCCAAGGACCAAGACTTTACGGTTACAATGTAACCATGGTTCTCTGAGTGAAGAGACTATATCGTATATGTAGAACAGGACAAGGTGAAACAAGGGTGGTGCATCATACTGAAAACCTGCTATGGAGACCACATGCTGTCTTGTACAACGACTTTCTGTACTCTCTCTTGTAACTGCTGGCTTTTCGGACTTTACGAAAACAAGAAGGTAGAGAACTTGGAGCTATTCATGGATGCTTTTTATTTGAGTCCTACAGGCATGGTTGTTCATCAACCTTGTTGAGGTGATCCTCTTCTTCCTCCATCCAAAACTAGGACCAGTTTGTAACTGACTTAACCAGCTGACTTCAGAACCAGCTGATTGGCTGGTGACATACCTTACTTTCTAAAACGTTCAGCTTTGTCAAGCTGAGTTGCAGGCAATGCCATCAACCAGCTTACCGGTTGAGCTGAGATGGGCCAGTTCACACCACTGCAACTTTTCCCTGCAACGTTCCAAAAATGGTTTTGTTGTTAGTCTGAACTGGAATTTAACCATGAAAACTGCCAATGGATAGCTGTTGTTGTTCAGTCCACCACTTTGATCTTAAAATGAACTTTTGTACAATACTTCAGTACAAATACCTGCAATAATAATGACGTTCCTATCAGTTGCCTTGTTTTAAGTGCTAAACAGCCGATCTAAGATGGTGCACATGGTAAAAATCATGTTAACATTGTTCTTGTGACTCACAGAGCCCCTAGCAGCTGTGGACTGGCTCAGTCTGCCTGGTATGCATGCTGCCATTTTAGCATACAATATCTTCTGACAAGTGTCAAGTTTAACGAGACATATCTAACAGTCCTGCGACAATTTGAGAAAATACTGCACTACTTTCAGCTTTGCTGCTGTCCAACTGGACTGCTCCCAAGGTAGATTGGTAGGTTTCCTATCACCAGCAGCAAGGAGGGGAAGGATGAGATAAGCTAAGGTAAGGCAACGCCAACAGGCAATATTGTACTTAATGTGTAACAATGGTTGGGCTGAAAAGTGGAATCAGGAATTTCCTACACAATATTAACGTTAGCCAAAGAAAAGCAGACTGGATGAGACCACGCTGTAGCCAGCAGACGGAGGATGAAAAGCACATGGAGAAGGCAGCATGTGTCAGTGAGTGGTACATATAACAGACAGCATGCGATGTCAGAAAGTGCACAGAGAAAACATGGGTTGCCTGCGGTTAACCCAAAGGTATACTTTTCAGTTATAAATGGCGAAATCAGAAATAGTACACAGCATGAAATGCAGCTGTTACAAAGCTCTTATTCAGGTGTGATAAACCAAAATTCATGTAACACACACTGGACTATCTGAAAGAGGAGTAACAGTTTTCAGAGCTTGAAATTCACCATAAATATTCAAAGCATCTTATTTAGGCCGACAAGAAGCTCTGTTCCAGTGATAAGTTAGATAAACGTCACTTTAATTTGTACCAGCAGCGCTTGAGGTTTCATCGTCTGCATGTATGAAGTATAGACTCCACGTATGGCCTCGTAAATAGAGATTGATGCATTTAATCAAACGTTCCCTCGGCCTTTGCCATTCCAAGGATTTTGTCCTGGTTATCATAACAATAATGTCTAATGACGTTGAAATGGCAAGCGGCGGAGAAAGGGGCGAAATCGCTTCAATCTATCAAGAGTACATTAAAGTAAGTGTACACTGATTAACTGACTAGTAACACATAAGTCACACATGCACTGTAAAACAACACTGAGCCATATTAAAGTCTGATTAGAGTCTAATGAGGAGGCCGATTCAAGTGGTTGGAGTGCAGATTGCTCGTCCATTAGTCAGTATATAATGCACACAGAGTGTTCGTGCTTTACTAGCTGCATGGTGACAAATGTACTGTAGACACTGGCTGCAGAAACATCAGCAGATGTGCTTATTTTCATGCCGTGGAAGGTAACTCATTTTAGATTAAAGGAACACTTTACTCATTTTCAACTTTATTTCCATATGTCATAGTTACTGTACGGACGTATCATGTTCTCCGTGTCGCGGTTGCCAGCTGTAGCTGGTTCACTTCCCCCGTCCGTTGACATATTCTCACATCAGTGGATGGCAGAGTAATTATAGTAAATGTGCTTAACTTAAATACGCTCGCATGAGCTACTAAAAAATGCAACAGAGAGGCTCAGGTTGCTGCTTTGACCGTGCAGCAGCAATTTTACCTGGGACAAAAAAAAAAGATAATGCAGAATCTCTACTCTTTTTCTGTGATGTAGGATCGTGTGGCATAACCTTTAGCACTGGTTCAAACATTATGTGAGATTTGGCAGTTTACTGCTGTGGTAAATATGGACAGCTGTACACGTGTATCTGTTAGGACAACTTTGCTAAGAGCCAAACATCATGCAAGGTCAACAACACAACACATAGCAGCCAGTTAATATTACTTACTAGTCCGACAGCATGAAGCCCAGCTCTGCGTCTGTCTTTCAGCCTTTTGTTTCACGAAGCTCTTGCCAATGACTAAAAGTCAGTCCCAGATTTACTCTTTTCTGATGACTCTCCTTTTCGTCCTCATATGGCTCTTTACCTCCACCATTAGTCCATAGAAGCTAGGTTGCAGCTTGCCATGGCTCCAGTTCTGGCACGACACAAAGCTCCTACGCTGCTTGGTGTAAAAGCCTGCACTCTCTGTAAGTCCGCAGTAATGCTAAGGCTAACTTAGCTAATTAACGTTAACTAAGATGAACTAAGGTTTGCAGCAGTTTACCGTCCATCAGGTAAAGTACATTTTTTCCATAAAATATGATGCTGGTGTTGTGATTTAGTAGCGTAAAATATTATGCACTTCTTCCGACCCAGAGGCCAAAGTTACAAGAACAAGTGTACGGCCCACACAGTGAGATTCTGTATTTCAAGTGATGGCTCTGAGGAAAGGCCGTTGTAACTAATGCAGTGTGTAAAGTGTAAATACACTGAACAAAGGATTTGGAGTTTTTGGGGAATCCACAAAGAAAGAAAGTCCTGCACTGATTGAATAAAGGTTTTTGGAGAGAGCAGGAGAGTCATTGATTGGACTGGCAATACTGAGGCCGGGTGGGAGGATTACAGCTGATGAAACAGTATTGAAGAGTAACAGGTATGTATGAGGAGTGCTGCACTCTCTGTGCTCCAGTTTCAGTCCAGGTTTCGGCTCCTGTTAATTGTAGACTGTTTTGTAGGTTTGTCAGACTTCGTTTCCCGCACAGTATGTATGAGTTATATCAGAGTGCCTCTCATGAGCGATGAAAAAGTGCGGATGATTCATTTACTGATGCTCAAATATCGGCACGTTTCCCAGCTACAGTAAAAGCAGCCATTAACAGATCAGTTAGGTCTTATTGTGTTTGTCAGTCAAGCAGATAATACACACGTGTGCTGTTGATGAGGCTGGTTTTAATGGATCCATTAAAGACCACCTTTCACCTCTCTACTGCTGCCATTGAATATAAGCAAGAAGACCTCATTAATTAAACTAATTAGACCATTTTAGTCATCACTCATGATGATCGTGTTACAGCTAATGAGGGAACACAGTCAGACTGGCCAAAAACGGCAGTTCTTCAAACGTTTAGATTAGCCGTGAGGCTGAAGAGGCTGAGGATGTGTGTAGGTATTATAGGTTATAGGTTATATTTGATTTGATTGATGTTGAATATATGTTCTATAAATACAATATATAAAAACAGTTTTACTGCGTTGCAGTTAAGAGCTGAGGTGTCGTCCCTGTTTCAGTTTGAAAAATGTCAAATCAAACGCCAATATTTAAGATATTTAAAGATGAACTGAACAGTTAACTGAAATGTTTTCCTTATGTCCAGTTTCTTTTCCAGTCTTCATTCAATTTCTGGCCCAAATCAGCAGTTGGGGTCATGTAACCAGCATGCCTGCTGTGAATCATCTCTCTGTAGTGGATCTTCTTTTGGTAGACCTGCTCTGATTTGAGGTCAGCGTACAGGTGCATTCTGTGTTGTTGTTGTAAATCTCTCTGCTGTGCAGGGGTCGACTCAAATATACTTTTTACCGTGAAAATAAATGTGATACGTGACCCAGAGTTGCTCCTGCGTCTGTAAACTAGCTATGTATGAGAATTTAAAGTTTTGGATTCGGCTTAAAAATAAAAAAATAAAAAGACATTTTGGATTCACGGGGAGCCTGGAGCTCTGACAGCCGGACTAATAAATAAAGGAAATATTTCTCAGACTTCAAAGACGGTTTAAGAAGAACATTGTGAAATCAGCTGTCTTGCTCTTTTTTTTATGGAGACTTGGAGAAAAGCCTACATAACTCCAGCCTCGCTCTTATAACCAATACCTTTAACAGGATCTGTATGTGTGCGCATTACAAAGTGCAATGTGATGAATGAATGAATATAACATTGTCAGTCAGCATCTCCAGGCACTGAATAAATATTATTTTCTTTAACCAACAGTGCCAGTTTTTTTTCCCCCCATCGTGACCAAATCTTTGTTGTACCTCCGGTGACGTTAAGCTGTCAGTAACCCCACAGACAAGATGAAAGCTTCCATCTTGGGTTTCACAGTGAGTCATCCATCAGCTGAGGTAAGTTATTTGTTGTTTGTGGACTGAATGGGGTTGAAAAGGGGTGGAGGAGCGCAGAGGAAAAAGAGAGAGAGAGGAAAAAAAAAAAGAAAAGAAAAGGTGGTATGCGGATTCCAGAGCAGGCAGCTGGGCGAGCGGGAGCAGCATAACAGCGCTGGTACAGATGAGATGGATGAGATAGAGGCTGGAGTGCAGGCAGAGTTAAATAGAGGAGGGCTGAGGGTGGGGCAGGGCGGACGGGTCCGCTTTAAAAGCCCAGAGGGCCGGTGCATTGATCTAGAGATGTCTCCTTCAAAGTCTGCATATCCCCTATCTGACTAATATTGACTTTGCCAGATTTATATCTCTGTCTTCTGATGTTTTGTGGCCTTAGCAATGTCAACTTTGACCCCCATTTCCCTCCACTTCTTATTGGAGGCATATGTGGCTACATTATTGGTATTGGTAGTCCTTCCTTATAGGAAACAATACAGCTTCTTTGCCAGCACACATCTAACTGAATTAGCGTGAAGACGGCCTTCAAATGGTCTGAACTTTTACCTGTATTTAATGCAGAGCAGCCATAACATGAATCAAATCTGAGAAAACATCAAGCGCTTTGTCAAGGCTCATTAGCTTCATAGGGGTTTGAACAGATTGGCGCTTCAAGAGTTACATAAAGTAAAATCATAGAGGAAAACCCATATTTAATATCGTCCAACCATATTAAATGAATCAAATGATCTGTGCTCTGTTTGTTGTTTGCTTCCAAAAGACTGATTTATTGCACAATCAAGCATTTTAACCAAAACAGCACGGGAATGCCTCAGTTGTTTATTGAAGGGAAGTATTGTATTACAGGTGTACACACACACAGACAGTCCAGATGGTGTGCAGTAAGGGACAAGAGGTCAAACTTCTCCGGAGCATGAAAGTATTCCACCTGATCACCCCAGCGTGGATCACCGCAATGAAGCAATGTTGCTTGATCGACAGACTGATCGGACTTTTGGCTCTTGGCACGTTTTACGTTGTGGGAAATTGTAACTCTCCATTTCAAAGACGAGTTTATAGCACAGTCAGTGAAGTTTTGTCCTCGTCTGCTCTTTTTACGTCTTGTCTTGGGACTGCAGGACTCATGAGGTCACCAAACAATAACTACTACAGCAGCTTCAGCACAACCAGTTTGATTTTTTCCCTTATATTACAAGAAAATGTGAAACTTTGCGAATGAATATGAGGTTATAATGTGAAGATAAATAACTCATTAGTGCTCTTATATAATTCTGGTATTATATATACATAATGTGTACAGACATACATTAATATATTAGATTTTTATGCCTATATATACTGTATTTTATAGCTTTTGTATTTACAGTCAGGTTGTAACTGAGCTGTGATACAGTAAACGGTGAAAGCATCAAATTTCATGATCGTGTCCACTGTAATCTGAAGTGAGTCCATCAGCAGACAGATGTTCTTAGAGAATAAACCTGCCTTGCTCACTTATTGCATTTTTTTTTAAAGTGATGGATCCAAATATGATTCGATTGATGTCTTTAAAAAGCTGTTATTACCTCAGTAAACAGTTTCTTCGTGAGTTTATGGTCTCAATCTCTAGCTTCAATTTAGTTTAATCTAAAAGCTTTAGGTCATTTAAGTCGTTCTCAGTCCACTAGGCTCACGAAATTCAGATCAAACTATGCAGAACTGATCAAATGGACAGACTGAGAGTAGTATTGATGATCTCATCCAAAAGCAATTTTCCCAAATTATTCCTTCAAGCATCAGTAAATGTTTTAATCAGTGACTGACTAATAAATTATTTAATATCCTTTATTTGACACGTCGTCTTAGCTAATGACCCAAACTTTCCTTCAAACATTATCCACCATTGTGAACAAGCTTCCCCAAAACCAACATGTAACACTATCCTGGTGCACAGTGCGTGTAAAGACACCTGTAACTTGCACTGACTGACCTGTGGTCGTCCTGCGGCAACGGATGCTGTAGCTGCTGTAAGAACCACAAAAGACAACATGTCACCATAATCCCAGTTACAATAGAGCTAAGAATAGGCGCCAAGTGGATACTGGAGATGGGGGATGAACAATGGTGAAGGAGGTTGAAAATACACCTTCAATAGGTACAATGGTGTATTTTAAGCCTCGACAAGGCTTTGACATCCTGATTGCTAACCTTTGCTGCTCACCTTAATGGTTGTTACAGATTTGTAGCCCGCAGTCACATCCAGGCTCTAGTGTGATTAAATAACAGATCTGATGACTGTACAATGGCTGGTTACTGCCTGTTCTCGGTGTTAACGTCACAGTTTGTCAGTCGTTGGTGCTTGTATTCTGCCTGTGTTTATGCTGGGATGGTTGTTAGCGTGACAGCTCGCCATCTGTAGGTACTTGAGTTGAAGCCTCCTAGCTTGTTAGGCAACAAAAAGAACCTTTAAGGTTCAACATGTACAACAACTGATATGTACACCACAACCACTTGGCTGATTGTGGGGTCAGAAATTATTTCTGACCCCTTTGGACCCTTAACAAATGACTCCCAAGGCATCAGGGGCAGCAGTCATATCCGATGTGCTGCTCTGTCCATGCGGGACACATGTGCTACAACTTAAGTCGGAGGAATAAATCATCCTGTATGAGGGGAATAAGGAGGATTTCACATTAACCCCTGAATGCCTTGTACTCACATGGGATCTCCCTCTGGCTGCAGGAATAAATAACATCCAGGGAGCCCTATAAACTCTTACACAGCCAAGGATTTATTCTTCTTGAATTCCGCCTGCTGAATGGTAACGAGATCAGCCGTTTTTTTTTGCAGGGTATGAGGTAGGTATGAATGTCGAATGACGTCAGCGCAGCGGGACAACAATGCAAACCGCAAGAGCCAGTGGTGTAGCACCACGCTACCTGCCATCCCCCTCAAGTGCCGCACATCCTTCAAGGTGGGACTACCTTTCACGGCTAATGGAAATAAATCAGCTGCAAGGGTGGCAGCTCAGAGGTGTCAAATACTGGGTTGAGACAGAAAAAAACAAAAGGGGAAAGACAAATGAAGAAGGGAAAGGGAGTGAGCGATAGTGGACGGTTCAAAATTCACCCAGGTACAATGTGGGAAAAGTATGAGCCTCCCTTTTCTGGTTTGAGAATGTGTTTGAGCAGAAGATATATGTGACCCTCTACTTTTAATACCTCGCCATATATATGTTGCTGCTGCTCAAAGGCAGGGGGCATGTGAAGTAGCTCCGCATGCCTCCCTGTTAATACTTTTCCATCTGCTGCTGTAACTTTAACTGTGTCCCATCAACCACGGCGCTCAGCAGCCTGTCACTACAGAGGCAGCAACGTTTAAGAGCTGTCACATTGTACACATAGAGCTCAGTGTGCAACTGTAACTCCCTCGTCCCTCCGTGTCCGCCTGTCACTTTATCAGACAGGTACAAAGACACAGTGGGTTCGAGTGTCCGAGGTGATCTGCGATAAGGGGGCAAAAGGGGGGAGGGCGAGGAGGAATAAAGGGATACACAGCACTGGAAGGTAAAAAAGATGGGATGGAAGAAAGAAGACGAGCGACAAGGATGGAAAACAGACGATTGTAGGGAATAAAGGGGACAGACAGACGGTACAAAAAGATGAGAAAGAGTGGGAAGGTAGAAGGTAGGATGGTTGGTAAGGAGGAAAAAGTGGAGTGACCGTAAGAAGGTATGGAAAAAAGAGTGTAGACATAGAAGATTTGTAAGAAGTAAGAAGGAAGGGAATGTTTTCAGTGTGCAGGTATTGCACTGTAACCCAGTCCATGTCCACCTCCCCCTTTTGTGCGTTAGCTTGGCTGGAGCGCTTCCTTGTATAGAAGAACCCTCATCTTCCCTCCCTTCCTGTCTGATTGGAGCGAGCTGAGCAAGTGTGCACACACAGCTCAGACTAACAGCTTCTGTCATCTCCAGACAGGAATTCATACTTGCCCCTGTGATCGCAGCAGGCTGGGATTTCGACACGGAGGGAGCTACAAAAAAGCATGTTATTATTATTTTTGTAGACGCAGAGTTCGGGCCTCCCCATCCTAGATCCCTCTGTGCAGCCGGTTAGGGTTGTACACACACACGCACTATCTTGACATTTTTCTTCTATCTGTGCACCTCAGTGTCAAATCATTCAGAGTAAAAACACACACTATCAGATCATACATCAGTATCAGCGTGAAGAGGATCTACTATCTGAGCTCTTTAGCTCTCTCCCAGGTGGTGCCGTAAAGGCCAATATATCTGACTGCTAACGCTATATATCCCAACCAGACGGTTTTGGTGCCTCCATACAGCAGAGGACGAAACCGTGAGACGTAAACATTGAAGCCACGTATGAGGTGTGTGTGGCCTGTCTCGTTTTCACACCCCACCCAGCCAGTCAATGGTTGCTAAGGCGGAAGGTGACCATGAACTAATAACAGCGTTCACCCTCGTACAAACATACATGCGCACACTCATCCCAGGTGGGTCACAGCTGTTGAATGAACCGCTCCACATTTGCTCTAAAAATACCAGCGTTGACACTGGGAGATAAACAAAAAAGCAAATTAATGAAGCCCCTTTCTGTCTTGATTTAGTGCTGCCAGCCCCGCTGGAGGTTTCACATCCTGTGAGATTTCATTCAGAGAATATCTCACATTCTTTTTTCTTTTTTGGCAAACCATTTCTCAACGTTATGAGCTGAGCCGCTCCTACTGTGAGCAATGAGATGAGGCCCTCCAGGCCTGTGGCACCCGTCGTTCATTGCTCATATAAGTGGAAGAACACCGTCCATGAAGGCTGGTATCTCACCATCCCCGGAGAGCTCAAACTGGTTTTATGAACATCAGGAATGGGACGTTGTATGAGCGTAAGATGGAGGGAGAGGCGGGGGGGGAGGAGGTAGAGTTAATGGTTTTTCAGCCATACCTTGAGAACAGCAGGATTTTCCACTGTGGGAACACATGGTGGGCTTAGCTGTAATACAGTGTAATGAGATCTGAGAAGGACCCTTGAGTGTGAAAGGGCTGTCCACACACTGCAGGCTGGCTTTATGGGCTGCTAGAAAGACGAGATCAGGCTGGCACCGTAGGTCAACAAGTGGAAGGCATGTGTAGGGGTGGTGGTGGTGGGGGGGTGAGTGGATGTATGTGTGTGTCCACTTACAGTCAGTGTGTGTGTGTGTGTGTGTGTGTGTGGGAGGCGGAACATCTCATCCTTAATTAAAACAGTATCGCCTCCCTTTTTGGTTACAGGTGGGAAAATGTTTTTTTACTTTCCGCTCTGTTGTAAACACCAATAAAGCAGCCACACACACACACAAGTCATGCAAATAATGTATACACATATGCATGCCCACACACACACACACACACACACACAAACCGCCTTGATCAGAATCGCTACTACGTGCTGGAGGGTATTTACTTGGTTATGGAGAGAGTTGGAACACACACACATAAACACACACCCACTCACAAGGACATTAAAGCCTGGAGCTCAGTGATAATTAGAGGTCACTCCAGTGACAGCTGGCATAGGGCATACCACAGGGCTGCAGCACGAGGAGGGTGATCAAACATGAAGCAAGCGTCGCTTCATGAATGTGGAGAATGCTGAGAAAATGCCGCAAACTAAGAAGCGCCTTGCGCCGTGACGAATGTCTTTCTAAACAAGGTCTTCAGTGTAACAAGCGTGGTATGCTGCAAAGTCTCTTGTCAACATGCAACTTTATTTGCTCTCTAGCTCTGAAGGGAACGGCGCTGGAGACGAAAATGCCTTGATGGCTATCTGCTAGTTTGTTATAGCATCCAGGCCGGGTGTGATTGAACACTGGGAAGAGTTAAGACTTTGGTCTGTGGGGTGTTCTTCTACTTTTTTGCTTTGCTTATAGGAATCACCCTCAAACAGACAAGCCTGCCCGATAATTTAAAGCTGGTCCCAATTCATGAGGCGTATAAACATTAATCACATCTGGTCTGTGAGTAGGATCAACAGTTTTTGCAGCCTATTAAAGGGAGTATAAATTTCTCTCACAGACAAACAATGGCCTTCTAAGTGGAGTGTGTAAAACGTGAATGCCTTTTCAACAGGTCATCCATTGGCACTACGTTTTATAGTGTTCTTCCTGTTCCAGATTTTCACAGCCAATTCCTGTCCACTTCATTACACCTCCATTGTGCGCTCCCTTGTATTTAGTCCTGACACCGAGAAAAAAAAAAAAAACGACTGACGCGTCCAGAGGCCTGTCCAGTATTTCTGTTGCATGAGCAAGATTAGCAATATATTTACAGAGTTTTATGTCCCCGCGAGAAAAAAGAATTGTTTCCAAAGGATATCTAGTGTATCGGCCACATGTGGGAAACTGGACTCACAATAACTGGCCAGTGGTTGCAAATTAAGCCATACAAACATGGAAAAATTGAGTTGTACACTTGTCATACTGTAAACCTTTAATAATTGATTTTCTGGCCACCGGGGGGCAGCGAATGCAAGCCATGAACACAGCACTGACATATTATTGCTTATTTACACACGGAGAAACATTAGCATTCATTTGGAGTTGTGTTTCTTGCCACTTGCTAAAGCTTAAAGCTTAAAATATCAGGCTCTTTCGCAACTAATTGGTATGTAGCGTACACTTGGCTTTTAGAAAAAGGATGCTTGTGCAGAAGGGTGACAATAAAGTCAGTAAATCTAAAACAATGAGCTGAGAAAGGCTAAAATAGAGATGAGGGGAATTGCAGAGTCATCACTGTGACTGAGCCCTTTCACGTACAAGCTGTTGCGATCCATCATTAATATATAAATATTGATTACATCTGCTTTAAGGGACATCAGTGTTGACAGACTTTTACAAATGTACCGACTGCAACGGAGCGAAACAACTGCTTTGTTGTTGTGCGGTGGAATTAATGATGTTGTGGTTTGGTTCACAGAGCTTCTTGTTGTAATTTCACCCGAGTATGTCAGAACTTAATCAAACTTCTTTCATGTATTAATCGGTTCCTATCAGCTCACTGATGGTTGGTTGTTTTTGGTGAGCGTTAGCTTTGTTTTTCAGACCTCTGACTCGCCACACATCTCACATCTAGATTTTTTTGTGAAACAATTCTTTGAATGTCTTGTTGGGTCCGTGTCAGATCTGCAGTGTAATTCCGAGGGATCATGAACGCTGAATATCTTGGAAACCTTTTTGAATATTTTAGGAACATTTCTGGCCTTTATTCTTCACTTACAAATGCAGCCAAGTCAGATTGGAGTTGGAAAAATCATAGCTATTGGTACCACATGTTTTTTTTTTTTTTTTTTTTTGAGCTGCAGTCAGTTTCAGGGTGTTATAAAGGTATTAATATCAAAATATTAGATTTTATGATGGGAGCTCAGATTTTGCGATAAAATACCGACATTTTTATTGAAAAAATCAATTCCTACGGAGGAATTAGTTCCGATTTTGACACGGACTCTGTTTGATATCTTACTAGACATCTATTTCTTTCCAAAGCAAGTACTAAACATGGTGCTCATAAGCAAGGCATTTAACTCCAACTGCTGCAGTCCTGCTGGTCGGCTCCTGAGTGTGAACATGTGCAGCTGTATAACAGCGAAGCGGCGCAGTGCTGCAAAAAAAGGACCAACCCGGGTAAATGAAGGTAAAAGTTACCATGTTTAAATCTTTAAGTAAAGCAGCGAGGGGTCCCCGAACACCGTTTCTGAGAATTATATACAAGTTTCAGCATTATTAGTCCCAATACATGAGAGCACCCCACTAAAGGGAAGTAAAAAAAAGCTTATGGGGAGCAATCTTTTACAATCTGTAAAAACAGTTCACCTCCAGCCTACCTCAGGGCCAGACATTTTCCATCTCTTCAGCATCTCTGCTTTTTAATATAGTCCCTCTGAAGCTGTTCTCCAACATTTTTTTTCTTCCATTTGTATTTCCCTCTTCAACAGAAAGACATATCACCTAACGCCTGACATTGCGTTTGAGAGCGGAGGGCGGGGGGGGGCAGCAACAGGAAAGAGAAGAGGTCACGTCTGAATGTGACCTGCAGCAGTGGCGGAGATATAGACCAGATCTACCATTGTGTAGTCAAAAAGAAGGGTGTGGTGTCCCTCTCTCAACCCCTAGTGACTTCTGGGTTAGAGAGAGAAGGAAGGAGGTTTCGGTCTTTTTCAAGATGGTAATGAAATCTGTCCTCATGTCCCCTCGGTTGTTCAGAGTGGCATCAGACTTCTTTTTGATCTCCTCGTCACGGCTGTCAGGAACATAAATAAACTGAGTAGTCCCAAAAGAACACTGGAGAAAAAAAAACACAGAGGAAGGGTGGCCTAGGGATTAAGGCAATGAACCGCAACATCCCTGGTTTGCATCTGCTTGGGAACCTTTGTTGCATGTCATTCCCCGTTTTTCTCTCGCCTCATTTCCTGCCATCTCTTTACTGTCACAATAAAGGCTTAACATGCTGAAAAAATATTAATTAAAAACTGTGGAAGAGGACAACTGGTTGAGATGTGGACAGCTTTTTCTCACAGTACGGAACATGTCATATGACTGAGTAGGCTATAGTGGATCAAGATAAATAGAAACTTTAATGTCCTTACAAAAGACTGTCTAAAACCTGGACGTAGTCTCCATGACGTCCCTGCAGACTGTCTAAAACCTGAACATAGTCTCCGTGACGTCCCCACAGACTGTCTAATACCTGACGTAGTCTCCATGATGTCCCTGCAGACTGTCTAAAATCTGAATGTAGTCCTGGTGACGTCCCTGCAGACTGTCTAAAACCTGGACGTAGTCTCCGTGACTACCCCACAGACTGTCTAAAACCTGGACGTAGTCTCCGTGACGTCCCCCACAGGTTGATTTACAAAATCAGGTAACAGGTTGATTTACAAAATGGTCAGATTAAACGTCACTGAAAGTTCGCACAAATATCA
Organism: Miichthys miiuy; assembly: GCA_036365135.1. Taxonomy (NCBI): domain Eukaryota; kingdom Metazoa; phylum Chordata; class Actinopteri; family Sciaenidae; genus Miichthys; species Miichthys miiuy. The sequence continues at coordinate 22,620,652 of CM071616.1, forward strand.
GCAGCTTTGGAATATAATTGGTCCATTACGTCAACACAACATGACTGCAGCATTACCTCTGCACATGCTACCTATACGACCTTTTTTTCCCATTATGACAGATAACGACAGAAACATGGCACATATGTCCCCTTTGACAGAAACGTGACGGGGTAATTATTCCTGGAGGAGCTCTGTGGGCAGCTGTGTTCCTGCTGCCGATGTCCATGCACAGAGCACCGCGGGCCTCACCCGGGAGTCGGGGAGCTTTAAATCACAGGGGGATTTTCTAGGCTTGAGCTGTGCTGTGTCCTCCTTCAGAGCAGACCATGTACATTTGGACAGGGATGAATCAGACTATTATTAATTATCCAGCACACAGGTCAGCGGCGCCATAAATAACCGTGGACTGACAGACAGATTTTAACCAGAAAAACAGGCAGGCTTTTTGGGGGGACTGGAGGGTACGTGGTGAACTTTAAGAAATTTGGATTACGAGCATATAACTCCAGTGAAACGCTGTCTTTTTTGATGATTCCTGTTTAGACTCTAATCGGGGGAAGAATGTCAAGAAAGAGAGACGCAAGACAAAATAAACGCTTTACCCTGGATCTGAACCTGTGATTTTTTTCACTGCAGTCTGTTACCTAAATTGCAGACATTTCAGACATTTTCAAACATTTTTCATACCGAAACCTTAATTACTCCAGTCTTTTTTTTTTTTTTTTTTAAAAGGGCTGTCTTTAAAGGGTCACCAGAGTGCAGCTCTCTTAGAATATCCTTCAAATATATCAAACCACGCCATTTATAGGTTATTATACATTAATGAAGGAGTCACTTGTTTTGAATTTTTAGCTGGAATTTGTGGCAGCCGGTGCAGAATGCTGTGATTTTAAAGGCATGCTTCGAAAAATAACTGCTAAAAAGCGCCCATGAAATTTGAACACTAACAACGTCTTAGTGTTGTTGCTCCAAAAACCACCCCTGGGCCTTGCTCTGGTTTTGTTTTTCCCACCCACCAAGGCAAACAGAAGGTGTGTGGGACATCAAAAGAGCCAACACGGCCTTAGGGCACTCAGGGGCCAAGGGATATCTGAGTTCAGGCAACATTTCACCCATACAAATCACCTCCTGATTATATCCATCTCAGCTTTCTCCGCCCGTAGCTGTCAATCGTTTTCAAAAATAAGTAGCGATGAGTTTGAGGTCTGTATATCCATAACGCAATATAGGTTTCAGCTCTGAGTGTAAGGCCCAGTAAGACGCAAATAAACCCAGATATCCGTTTGTTGACTTAGTTCAGGCCATGATTTGTATGCCTGCTTATGGTCAGCACAAGTCAAATATGAGGTCAGTATATTTTGAATCCCCAACCTCCATTTCAATAGCCTCTGAGCTGTGACAGGGCTTTCCGCTGCACATTCAGCGCTCTGAGTCAAGTAAACAAATAATTCCATCCTTTTCGCCTCAAGGTGCTCATCGTTATACATATTTAGTGACGGATTATTACAATTTTAATAAGCATGAGAGGAGAAAGCCTGTTGGCCTCCCTGTGTCAAAACATTTATACAGCATGCAAAAAGGCCCGTGGTTTCGCCGGCGGTCGGGGGAGAAAGAGTTGACTTTTATTTTAGTCTTTCGGCCGCACTGCCTCAGTCCTTCCAGAGCAGGACAGTGGGAGCATTTAGCGGGAAGAGCCGCACGGTTCAGTCATCCGTCTGGATGCATGTGTGTGCGGTGGCATGATTCATGCTCGGGAGGAGAGAAGATGAAACACCTGCACAATGTCATCCTTGTGCCATCTTGCTTGCTTGATAGTTGAATTTACCGTGCAGGTCAAAGTTTACTAAAATAAAGTTAAACAACTCAGGGAGGCTTTAAAATAGCCCGACAGCTAAAGACATGGCTTGTGATACAGGATAAGTCATCAGAGGAAGAACTGTGAATGTTATATCCTCTGATCTTTAGTCATAAAAACATTTAATTAAAGTGATCTGCTACACTTGTGTATTCAGCCAGTTACGTCTTGGCGTCAGGAGAAATATTGTTGATATTTGAACCTTCAGAATCTGTGCGCCCCCCCCAAATTCAATTCAAGACAACAACGCTAACAACAACCAGCTTTACACGGCGTGTAAATGGATGTCTCTTTCTCATAGCTGAAGCAAAACATTTTAATATGAAAATGACATGTAAGCACACAAAAACAGCATCCAAAACAAGCCAGAGGACCATGGGTTTACTTGTTTACTTAAGTAAAAGTATACAAGTATGAACAGCAAAATGAAACCAAAGTGCACATGAAGCAGAACAGCGCACTAACACATTGTAAGCAGCATTTTAATGATGTAGGCGGTTGAGCCATAACTTATTGTGACCACTTTATATACTGTTTGGCATGATTTATGCTAATCATATGTCTAAAACATGAATGTAAAACATAAATATAGCTCGTAGCTGTCAGATAAAAAACATCTCCATGAAATTATTTAGTATAAAATAGAAAAACACATATAGAGTACTAACAAATCAGTTTCAGCCTTTCATTGAGTCCTAAAACTCTTTTATTTAGATTATTTATCTTAATTTAATCATGTAAAAGACATATTTTATTTATTTATTATTGTAGATGTTGCTTTTTTTTTTTTCTATGAAATGATTTAAAAGCAGGAAACTGCACTCGTAACGAGCAGGATTTTGTTACCACATCGGCTGAATTTGAACGGATAAACGTCTTTGGTTGCGCTGTTTACAGCCATTTTAAACACTGCACTAAACAGCCGCTTGTTTGTTAGAGAAGAATCGAGTGACAGCATTTCTTTGTCATGATAACTTACCTTATTCTTTTTCTTTTTTTCTGACTCCTACCTCCATCTTTGACGTCTTCCCACAGTTAGAGGTCAGAATAATTAGTCTGATTGTTTGAGGCAGGCTGAACCACAACTTAGCCAAAATGATGTCAAACTATCAGTGCTTGCACGACTATTTTTCTGTTTATTTTCAGTATGAGATATGCTGAAAATGTTTAGAACAGACTACCTCAAATGCCTTTTATTGCACAATTGATTGACAGCTGTTTACAGCATGCAAACTGCAACCAAATGAGATTAGTGGGTTTCATCTGAGTGTGAAGTGTGTTTCACAGCAATTCTTTTGTGGGTTGGATTGCTCTAATTGTGGAAGATCTCGTTTAAACAGCTATCCATCAGCACGCTGACAGCTCGTGCATGCATTTTGCACCAATGTGAGTCAAGCTGGCAGCTTAATTGCTAGTAAATGAGTACAAGATTCTGGAATTGTTTTCATTCTGTGTGGTGGAGCTATAAATTTCATTCATGGATCACCATTCCTCAAAATCTAATAAATAAGTGTAACAGGCTGCACAGTCAAACTTTGAAGACGCAGAGCACACTGTACAAACAAAACCGGACATTTTTGTCTTATTGATTCAATGAACTACGTGTCATTTTGTATTGTTTACAGCTTGTTTTCTTTCTGCAGTTTTCTCTATTATTCCGTCTTTCTTTTGCATAAAGTTTGGTTTCATCTGGATGTCAGAAGCTTGGCTGGTAAGACAAATAGTTGCGAGGAAAGGGGATGACGAGCAGACAAGAAACACAGAAGCTCGGCTCTTGTGGCTATTAGCCAGCAGCTTAACACCGGTCAGTCTGACAGGCTGTGTTTACCCAGTTATTATGTTAGCCGAAGGAAAGTTTCTCAGCATTATCTGAAAATTAGGCCTCTTACGACAGCGCATGGAAAAAGAGAAGGAAAATGGAAAACAGACAAAGCCTCTACAAATAAACAAGAACAACTGTTGTGAAGAATCTGTTTCTTCTTTTTGGGTTTGCGCTGTAGGTCAGTTTTACAACATAAGGTCACAGCACAACCGACAGGCACCGCGTTATGAGGAGCACGTGAAAAAACCAGAATCCGTAAAGCCAAAGACGTTGTCTGTGTTTCATAGGGGATGGGTTGACATGTTTTTTGGAGCCATTGAACGTTTGCAAAGTCAAAAATGTTTGAAAATTCGCATGAAATTTGATGCTTCAAAGAGCAGGAATCACATTCACACTCACCCATGATTTAGAGTTCTTAGAAAAGTGTTTATTTTTATTAATAGTTTTTTTTTTTTTTTACATTCACTAAATTATTAACAGATTCTGTTTTAGTTTTCTTAGGCCTCAAAAAAAAAAAAAAAAAAGCATGTCAGAAACAAAGAATTTGTGTGAGAACGACAGAATTGTCAGAATCAAGGCCACGGAAGAAGAAAAAAAAAAAAAGCTGCATGTTCACCATGTGCTGCCGGCCATTTTGGATGAAGCTGCAGAGCTCTGACCTGTTCCACGTTTTGCATTAAGAACAAGTGTGTGTGCAGATTTTCATCATATACTACTTTTGGCTGTTAGTTTAGTAAAAAAAAAAAAAAAAATTAGTAAAAACACGCTCGAGTGTTTTTGTATGAACAGGAAGACGAGCGCGGATCAATTGAACCACAACTTTGGAACGCTACTGACAGTTTTAAATTTGGAAACGTCGCAAAGAGAAAGCACAGTGCAAACTGTAATGTGTTGTTTCTTTGGTCTCAGATGTTCTTGGAGCTGTGTGATTAAATGTTTTCCAGCTGTGAGCTGGAAAATCTCTTCATTTCTGTTGTGCATTGCAGTCCATAAACACAGTATCTGCGTATTTATTGTCTTTATTGTTGTATTCTGCTTTCTCCTTTTTCTATTTCGCGTCCTAATTCAGTGTTTTACCACACTTTTGTGTTGTTTTGCTCTGTTTTAGCACTCTGTACCTCTCTGTTTAGATGTAAATCGTCAAAAACGATTATTAAATTTAAATACAGAAGATATAGAGCAGGCTTGTTGTTGCGACGACTCTGCGAATGAGTCACAGTGTATCAGTTTTCCAGCAATATGTGTTACTGATTTGTGTCTCCGTCTAAGTCATCTTCAAAGCATGCAATGAAAAGCAGTTAGAGTGCTTCGCTTTGCCCACTTTCACAGAGCGTCAAATCAAAGCCTCAATTACTACAGTTAATCTGTTTCCTGTAAAGTCGTGGTAAAGAACGGGGGGGGGAACACTTAAAGGAGGCATGTCTCGTTGAGAGCTTACAAACACCTCATGAATGGGACTAGATAATCCCATGCGGCTTTCTCACCTCGCTTCATTGGGATCCATTGTGGAGATGCTTCTTTACGCTCTGCCCACCAAACAGCGGGGGGCGTTTTGCTGCAGCAGCGCCACAGAAGCAGAAGTGGCTGCAAATGTAATCCACAGTAGGCCAGATTGAGTCTAAGCTGATAAGACTGTCTTGGGGCTAACGACAGGCCACAGCAGGTATCTGACCCATCCATTTCCCTGCAATAAAGTCTAACTTAGAGCTCGGTCCCCTGAGGCTTCAAAGAAAAAGTCAGCTTAAGTCAGGCCATCCCTGCTGTGGGTCACCACTGAGAAGACACAAAGTTGAAAAACCTTGAGAAGATGTCTGACTGTCTGTCTCTCTGCTCATCTATCTATCTTTCTGTAAATGACACCTGTAACATATGTGGCTCTGCCGAGAGTCGTGGCTCTGATGGCCAAGGTACAGAGGAGAAATGAGGTACTCCAGGGGTCAAGGAGGGAGGTCAGGAGGCTGTATTGATGTAGCTGCCCCCTTAACCTTATGTCTCTAGAGGAGGGGTGGGGTGCCATTCAGCTCCTGGCAGCATGTGTCCACAGCCTGACCTGAAACCAAACTTCTGCGATGGCCAAAGGTCTTCATCAGGCACCTCCAAGCACAAGGAGACTGCTACTCACGTTCCTCTGAACACACATAGCTCTCGTTTAGCACCTTTCTCCTTTGGAACAAAGTAAACACTGAGATTTCTACAGAGAAAAGAGAGGGAAGCTGAAAGAAAACAAAGATGTCAGGATTTTTTGACGTTGACGAGCTGGAGAGGAAATACCACAGTTAGATGAGGTGGCACCCTTCAGGATGCTAGGTGATTGCCACAGTAGTTGGGAAAAGTCAGCCTCGGATTTACTCGAAAAAAACTTGACTAGGTGAATCATTTCGCTCTGTCTAAACTCAACACTCAGGACTGACATGGAAAATAACAAACACACTTTTTTTTACTACCTAACATGCATAATTTCCCTAAAACAGACAAATTAGTAGAACAATGTTTCCCAAGAAATGTGCACAAGGTTTGTACCGCAGCAAACCTCTTGCACTCAATCAACCCAACTGAGCTAAATTATTTAGAAGATTCAACGCAGAGCTTTGGAAAAAAACAAAAACAAATTGAAGCTTGTGTTTTGTTCGTGTTTCCTGTCTGTCTGTCTGTCTGTCTTATTTGGCAGGATATCTCAAATCTCATATTTCAATGAAACTCGGTGGAAAATTAAGTTAGCATTTCGTTCAAAGCACCGCTAGCTTCGCAGAGCTGCGAACATGGCTGCAGTCTTTGTTTAAATGATTTCCTAACATCGCATGCTTTTCACTCAGATTTCTCAGGAATCCTTGTAAATAACTTGAAGATGTATCCGTAATTGGTTGAGTGTATATTTCGATGATGATCCAGAGATATTCTGTGACATTACAATAATTTTTGAGGAAGTGCATCACCACGACAGAGCCATACTGTCGTCTCTAGTTTCTGCTCGGTATGCAGCCAGCGTTTTTAATTCATAGGAAAAAAAAACTCCATCAACACTGTGGCAACACGGCAATGACATGATGAAATTATAATGTAGTATTGCTCTGAAAAAAGTAAACAGAGAGAAAAAACAGACAGTCCACCGTCACACGAACATTCACAGGCAAAACGATGCCAGTCAGACTGGAGTCTCAGAGTCGTTATACACTCTGACAGACTCCTGCATGGACCAACTTTCTACCTGGAATGTGATTTATGACGTATCATTTGCAGCATACAATTAGGACCCGTAAATTTGCTCTGAAAAACACTGAACGCTCGACTGTTTAGTGGCCACGGCGAGCCTCAGGCAGCGGATCTGAACAACTGACGGCAACCGTCCGTCCCCCGCACGGAGACTCTGGAGAGCACACACAGCACACCACACAACAGCACGACGACCTCCTGCCTAGCCTATCAACAGGATCAAGTCACAACAGCTCCGGGGAAGAGTCACACTTGGAGATCGAGAGAATGTCCACCACGGTGGGCAGGGTCAAACAAAGCAAAGCGAACGAACGAACGAGCAAGCAAGCAAGCAAGCGGAACTCGCACATTTTTGATTTTGCAATGATGGGAAACCACTCACTCATACGTAACCATGTTTGGTTTTATGATTTCAGTTTATATCGGTTGATGTTCTTCATATTCCTTCACAAGGGACCAGTAAAGCTCTTTGTAAAAACTCCCACAGTTTATGTAAGCTAAATTCTAGTGGTCTCTCCTGACCAGCAATACCTCCTCCTCCTCTGTTTTCCCAGACTCTCAGTACACCTTATACAACATTAGAGAGCTAGAGAGAGAGAGAGGTGGGGGGAGAAAGAAATAAAAGGAGAGGAGGAAGAAGATGAAGGAAAAGGGATAGATCTAATCCGGTACAGATAGCAGAGCTGAGCTGTAGCTTAGACGCACAGGCTGGGGCCAAGTTGGATCGGGTGGATTTTTGACTTGCCAGTTTGGCTAGCTCACAGCTTTGGATTGTGTTCAGGAGAAGAAAACACACACACACACACACACACACGAAGAACAATAGAAGATTAGAGATCACTGAAATGTTTGAGCTTGCTGTCGGGTGTAGTTAAACACCTGCTGGATTCAGTCCTGCGGCAGATGCTTACAGTTTCATTGCATCTTTGTTTGGTGAGTGAAGGATCGCCGCCATGTGACCCTTTTCTTCTGATCAGAGCAAAGCTAAACAAATCATCCCTAAATGTCAGTTCTGGGTGTTCTGGCTCACAAGGACAAATGGTTCTCTGCTAATAAGTCATATAACAGATGGGAAGTCATGAGAAGGCTCTAACGCAAAATGTGAAAGCAAATTAGCGAGGTTTGAAAAGCCGCACTGGAAAAACACACCTCATCTGTCTTATAAGAATAAAACTGTAACATCAGGTGAAGAGCTGCAGATGTAATAAATGATACTATGCTGTCAGTTATGTCCAAATGAAATCTCTTTCTGCAGGTGGTGCTCTTTTCTTTGTCCTTTCAGAGGTAGACGTTATTACTGCTCATGCTAACTACACATTTCCTCTCATATTTATTACAAAGAGACCACTGTTGCAGCTGTTACTGGAAAAGTAAAAACACATCACTTCCTGTGAACCACAGGACTTTTCCCAGGGAAGACCCGTTCAACAGAGCAAATGTAAAAAAGTTTCATGCACATGATATACTGTAGAATCGCTGTTAAAACACTGTAAACTTAAAAAAAACATAGTTGTTAGTGGTAAAAATACAATTAAGTGAAGTGTCAGGATGCCAGTTTGCACCATGTGCTGCTCAAGAATGTCTTGGAGGGGGCAGGGGCCATCAGTCGGGGCCTGCCTGACCTCCACAGCTCGCTCCGGTATAGGGCAGATGGGCCTTCACCCCGTAATCCCTCCACAACAGGGAGCAACGGGGACAGCTCAGGGCAGCTCAGCCTCTGTAAAAGGCCAGAAACTCCCTGCAGGGACGGACTCCAATAAAAATCTCTTTGTTCCCCAGTGGGCGCTACATCTCAGGTCCTCATCAATGCTGCGGTTTGGGGTTTCAAGAGAAACTGAATACCTCGTGGCGGCTTTCTCCTCTCACACTCTTTGTTAGTGGAGTGAAGGGAAGACGAGAGGCGAGAGCGTGCAGATTTATTAGGCTGCTCGCAGAGCTGAGAGTTTATTAAAGCTGAGCTGAGTGATAGTCATGAAAGACATTTCCATGATCACAGGCGCAGAAAAAGTGCAGCCACTGTGGACATTTACCATTTTCTCAGAGTTTATTTATCTTGTCACTTTTATACACAGTCTTCACTACCTTTCTATACACTTTTATAGTATATCTACACATATTTGTCACATGTTTATATAGCGTATATGTGTGTAAACGTTTACACAATCCTAATTTTCATATTTTATTGTTATTTTGGGGCGTATTTATGCCTTTATTTGACAGGACAGCAGGGAGAGAGAGAAGGTCATACACCATAAGGCCACGTAGGTCACATGCTCTACCTTATAGTATAGTTTATATCATTCCATTTTTCTTTACTTTTCTCTTCTTTCTTCTGCAGATTGGCCTGACATCGACCTACCTTTCAGACATGCTACATAGGTATGTACCTAGCAGGTCGCTCAGATCCTCAGCAGCTGGACTCACCCACCTTCAGTCATTGTGACCCTCTGTGGTCTCTGGAAGAGTCTGCCTGTGGATCTGAACCTCTGCCTCAAACACATATATTTTTTATCCCGGCTTTATTTTAGGTGCCTTGGCATCATCATCATCGTCTCTTTTACTTTTTATCCGCTGTGTTTATCCACCTACTTACTTTAATTTACTTTCATTGGCTTTATTCTTGTAGTTTTATGTCTCGCTGAATTGGTCCTAAATGATTTCTATGCAATTGTTTTTCTTTTTCTTCTTATTGACTTTTATTTATTATAAAATTTTATAATTGTATGGCCAAATTCTATTTATGTATTATCTATTCGGCTAGATTCAATTCATTATTGTCTTGTTCTGTTTTTTATTTGCTCTTTGCATGTTTGTCTTATTTTCTATTTTTATGTCTTGTGTTATCACAACTATTCCTTTCAACGCTGCATTTCACTGGACGGTTATTTACAGATGACCACTAACGCACAAACTGACATGTCTTTATTATTAATATCAGGATGGTTCATTTGTTGTGTGCTCGTGTTTGTCATATGAGTTTGATTTAAGGTTTAAGGGCTGCAACTCGTGACACTTTTCATTCATCAGTTTAACCTATTTTCTCGATTAATCCATTAGTTGTTTGATCCAAAAAGAAATGTTAAATTGATTCTGACTCACAGTCCCAAACTACAGTCAGTTTATTTTAGTGCAGGACGCGAGGAAAAGCAAATGTTAACAATTTAGCACGTAGAAGCTCTTTTTTGTTGCTCTTTTTGCTTAAGAAATAATCTTAAAAGATTAAACATTTATCAAAAATCCTTGGGTATATTTTGCTGCACATCAACTAATCCATTAATAATTTCACCTGTACTCATATTAAAGCTTAATTCTGTTGAATAAAATGTGAAGAAATTGTCACATTTTGTAAAAACATTCAGCATTCAAGTGAATAACAGATAGTAGAAATTGAATCCACGTCTATGAACGCTGTCTGTTTATTGTGTTTCCATCTTGACTCAGAGGTCATGCAGAGGAAGAATAATATTTTCTGGATTCAATACTTACATGCAAAATTTGACAGAAGCTGTAAAACAAATCTCTGCTGCGTATCGTGTCTGACTCCCGGACAACGACGCTGTTATTCCGCCTCCCTCGAATGTGTCGTGCTCTGCTATTAAAAATCAAATCCTTACAGGTAGAAATGTTGTGTAATCACACGCTATCATCACTCCGTGCGAGGCGGTGTGTGATTACAGAGAAACACGACTTCTTAGTCTGAGAGTTAATTTTAAAGTGGCTGTTTGTTTGTTTCCGTCGCTATGGAGATAAAAGATGGAGTGTTTACAGCTAAATACCAGAGGTAATCAGCTGCATAGTTTGGGAGACAACATGTCACAACCTTCTAATTAGGACTTCCACCTTTTTGGAAGCACTCTGCAAACCGGAGAGGAATTTAATGTGACAGCGTGAGTTATGACGATATTTATTCTGCTGCATGCTATCTTGTAATGATCCCCTGGATGTCAAACTTTGCAATAATATCCTCATCAGTGTGATTTCTGCGGACACTTGTTTTAGAATAACGGCTCTCGATGCCCTATTATGACAGAAAGGACTAAACGCAGGGAAAATAGCCTCACACGCTGCCAAATGCCATTTGTTAATGATTCCTCAGATGAATCTGTTTACATCAGTTGGATACCTCAGCATGTGAGAGAGGAGAGGTTACCAAGAGAACAATGGAGAGAGTAAATATTTGATCCATCTTTCTTCTGTGCTGTGTCTAGCTGTCATTACAAATACAGGGTGAGATGCAAAAGATTGCAGGGATCGAGAGTGTAATGACTCATAAACAGCTTGTGTGAGAAATGAAATATGGTTTTAATTGAAGTATAAATGTTTATGGCAGTATAGGAAACATCAAAGCGGTGACTGAAAGTCTGTATATTGCTGTGGCTGCTATCAGAGACCGCTAATAATGTTTATCCGAGCCGATGACCGAATTTTCATTGTTGCGTTTTTCAAGCAAACAAACACATCTTTTTGAATAGCCGTCTGTCAGTACCGAGTGTCTCAACATCCACTTCACATTATTCAGACCGGTTTCCATTCAAGGGAGCGCAATTAAGAGAATCCAAGATGGCCAACCCGCAGAGCACAGAGAAACGCATTAGCCGAAAGGACCAATCAGCAGCGACAGTTCGGTTCACTAAAGGTTAGCGCCGAAACCGAGTGAACCAGAGAAAGACATGCCTACAAATCTGAGGTCAAAAACATAAAGCCTCTCTGTACTATAGTTCATAAGTCCAAATCTCCCGATCTTGTGATTTTTATTGTTCAATAATCACTTCAAATAAAGCTCATTGCTCATGAGCCCCAGAGTTGAAATCGTTTTCTGGATTTGCTTATGGAACCTTTTCAGAATCGTTTAAAGTCTCCCTCCGCTCAAAAATATGTTTTGCTTGTTGTTATTTCAGTGAAGTTTGAGCTCCACTGTGCAGAATTATGTTATGAGCCGAGTTTGACAGCAGAAAACGTTTGTTTTTTTTTGCAATCGTCTACTGAAGGAGGAGGAAAGTTTCTCGAAACTACACTCTCATCTTAAAACGTGTAAAATACCAGCTGAACTTTGTTGCGTGGGAGCCAATCAGAAGAGTGATGAGGGAACTTTAACCCTCCGTTAGTACTCGCAGTATTGTGAGGTGTTGATGTATTCACATTATGAGTACGTACAGCAGCAACACATGGCCGAGGAGTCGGCTTCAAAAATGGAACAACTTCAGAAAAAAAGCAGAGAAAACAGTGAGTGCAGGCGCGACTGCACACAACATCCTCAGTCATCTACTAACTTCATTATAACTTTTCCGTTTCCAGGATCTGATTCAGCTCAGGTGACAGTAATCATGACATTGTACATTTTCATTGCGGTGATTTATCAGAGCAGCAAACACACGGGCTGAAGTTAGTCTGACGATCACCAGCTGCAGGCATTTTACCCGACGCAGCCTGCGCCGACTTCCAGTGAGTTTTAAACTCTGGTATTGATCAGCCGACTATCAATGACTCTGATCGGAGATTTATTCTGAAAAGAGAGCCAATCCAATCCCCTGAAACAATAACATGTCGATACACCATTTATCACGCAGACTGAAAACAGAGGCTGGCTGTAAAACTTCGGCTTAAATTATATTATTACAGTAATGTTACAATAAAATTTAACGGTTCGTTTGCAAAAACATATCTTAGCTTTTACTTAATCACTGCAATGAATATAAATCAAATGGGTGTTGTTTGGTTTATGCATTTTCTAATAATTCAGCCTGGAGTCCAAAATGATCTTCGATGATCAATGTAATATGATATGAAGTCGAAGATGTTGTGTCGTCTTGTACTTCATATTATATTATATTGAATACTTTGGACTCCAGGAGCTTAATAGAAACAAGACGTGACAAAAAAAAAGGGTACATTAATTATTAATCATCATGAAAATATCTGCGAGCTGACGCCCAGGAAAATAAATTCAGCAGAAACTTTCAGCAGAAAGTTAAAATGTCATGTCGGGCTGTTTTATTCTCATCACATATATATATATATATGTCATCAAGATAAGGGCAAGAATCATGTTTAACTGAGTTACTGAAAATATATAGAGATTCAATTTATTTATTCATTTAATGCAAGTTATCAATACTGTAACGTTTGTTCTTGATGATCATAACACAATGCTGTGTTCTCAGCTTGTCTGCTGCATAAATTTGAACTTTTAAACCACGTGTTTTCTTTTAATAAAGAGCCAACCTTGTATATAATATTCTCTAACGTGCTGCAGATATTTTGCACAGATCATTAAATCTGAAAAGCTTCTAACCAGGTTTTTACTCTGCAAACAAGGAAGAACAGAACAGATAGACATTTTTCCTACAATCCCAGACCGGATTAGAGAACGCTCCACTTATAAAGCGGCTTTAGAGTTATGTGCAGTAATTCCACGTCTGAAGCAGGCCTGTAATTGGTGATGAAAGGGGGCTGTTTTTCTTCCACAGCGTTCCATTCGGAGGGCTCCACAACTTTAATAAATAATTTGTTAAAAAGTCAAAGAAAATTGCAGCAGGGACGTGTTGCATCACAGCAACAACCCTTCGAGATGTGATGACGTCCAAAGATCCTGTTAGATTGATCCCTGAAGACGAGACAGACAGACTTCCTCTGTGTGACGTCTGGATTATTTCACAGCACATATGTAACATCTAAATACGGCGGACAAAAGCGAACACTTCTGTCCTCTGTCCTAGGCTAACACCTTCTCCCTCCAACACATCGACACTACAACCAGATGTGATTCAAGCATCCTCTTTGCATATGCATTGGTTGCTATATAGCTTCTGGCATCTAGTGAGGTTTTATGTTCCCAGAAGTGTAGAGTTATTTCCATGAGCATGTGGGGAACCCGAGCAACCACGAGTGCTCAGATTACTGTCAGTAATAACATCTCAATTTGTTACTTATTTTAATGTTATAGGGTAAAACCGGCACGAGAGAAACAATGTGTTATAAATTCTCATGGTTGTTTGAATCTGTGCGCTCGCAGACTGATTATTTCTGCCATACGAGTTTTTAATGATCAGATTCCAGCTCATAATCAAGAGCTGACCACGCCGTACGTCACGGCTGTAGAGTTATTATAATTATACTTCAAACTTCTAAATTCTGATTATGATAAAACTTACATGTTGTATTTTAATTTATCGTAACCAGACGATATTTAAATCAACCATCCATCTTACCTTCGAGGCCGCACCAGGTGCACGCTGACTCATTTGCTCCTGGCTTCGCACCATTTCCACTAGCGGACCAGCAGCAGGTGAGCTGCTACATGTTGACCTTATTTATTTTGTCTAAAATAATGAGAGAAGCATGAGCGTCATTAAGCTATTTTAAGGAGCCTAAATATAGGTTACGTAAAGCCGGTAACAAATGACACTCTATGCTAAACTCTGCAGCTTTAGTCTAGTTAGCATCTGTGGTGTCAAGTTGGTCATGTTGACTTTGATAAAATGATGACCTGAATTAAAACTTTGAGTTAAATTAGTAAAGTTCAATAGACAGATGATTAAAAATAGAAAGGAACTGAGATAACACAGGCTGATGTTATGGAGCGACGTGCCCGGGATGGAGCATGCAGGGTGGCAGGTAAGCATGCACAGTTTACTGTCTTACTCACACACCTCTTTTTAAGTAAGAACTATATAAGATGTTATGAACTAAACAAAATGCAACATCACAATAGGCGCATTTTATATTATTTAATTCATATAATCATGTTGTATTGTCTTATATAAAAGTATGGCCTGGCTTACTGGGACACTTGAATAGAAAAACCACCTGTGCTTTTCCTACAAGTCAAAAAAAAAAAAAGTAATACTTTATAATCTGCCTGCAGATAGTTTATGGAGTGTTTTCAACATTTCAACTGTTTCACTTTGCATGTAGATGTTTAATAGATTATATATGAAGTGCATATTCATGAACATAACCAAGTAACCAAGATGTTTTTGTGCTTAAACTTAACAAAACTCTTTAACACCAGCATGACTTCATAACTTTTCTTACTTATTAGTAATTTCTTACGTCATACTTGTATACGAGCTGCTGTGACAAGTGAATTTCCCCGGTGTGGGATCATTCAGGTCTCTTTTCTCTATTTTATCTCATCATAAACTGGCACATTTCACTGTTATACTTTTATATATAATATATTTATTATAGTTACTGATTCACGAACATTTCAGTGCTTAGTTTGTTCATTTTAACAACCGCTATATACTGTTACATGTTGGATAATCTGTAACAATGCATTTATATTCGCCATCATATCATCATATATGTATATCATTTGCAAAGTAACTAGCTGAAATATAACAAAAGATTTTAGTGAGGTAAAAAGTACAATATTTTCCAGCTCATCATAGTAACTGTAGTAAAAACATCCCCTGTGACAGAGTATTCGATCATATTTAATTCCATGTCGTTATATTTCCAAGTCTCTCTTTCGGGTGTTTAGTAACCACCCGTTTCATGTCCCCTTTGGAATGTTTGACAGTTAAGAAACTGAAACTAATTGTGTGTTATTATTTAGACTGTTCTCATTTCAGTAAAAGTCCAAATGCTTGTTCATTTTATTTACTTACTAATTTCACTTCATTGCCTTTATTTTACACAACTTTGAGCAGAAACACCTGCCGCCTCGCAAGGTTTTTATTTAATTGTTGGTAAAAACAAAAGCAATGCAAAAACGATGTTCATCAGGTAATAATTTAGATTTTAAATGATTTCCACTGTTGGCAGGCAGCAGGCCGAGTGCAGCCAGAGGGATTAGAGCCTCTGTCAGCAAGAAAAAGGACAGAGGGGCGCACAGGAAATGATCGTGGCCCCATGGAGGCAAGTCAGAGGCCAGTGCTGCCAGTCCAGCTGCTGCAACCCAGGACCGATGGGGAAACAAGGAAAATGCAAGGTCAGTAGAGCATTCAGAGAAAGAGAGGGAGGCTCAGCACAAAGAGCCGTAAGAGAAAGACTCGAACACGTGGAAAGAAGTTAAGAAAGAAAAACACAAATCCTCCCGAAACACACAATAGCCCAGAGACTATCAGGAGTTTGATTTGTTAAGTAACCTTGTCCTCTTAGCCGGACGGGGACCTCGGTGCATAGGTGCTCATAAATCATATGTGCTGGCAACGGCTGCTCGGACACATTGCTCAGGCATGTGGAGAAGGAGGAAGTACGCTAGTTTGATTCCCTGGCACGTCACTCCGTGTAGAACCAAGGTGTTTTCTGACTCATTGAGCTTTTATAAGCAGCAGCCGCAGAGCTGGAGGCGGTAATTGATTCTGGCAGAAGAGGTACGGCTCCCAGTTAGACCAACATCTGAATGTAAACAAGCACAGCCTGGCTAATGTGGAATATCTTTATTACCTGATACGGCCATTAAAAGGATCAGTGCCATTGCAATAACAGAAAATCAAGAGACGGTCTCCAGGTCTGTCCTTTTGCCGGTTCATCCACTGCACAGCTAGTCGAGTTTCAGCTCCCCTCCTCCCCTTTACGTGCCACATGTGATGGGCAGACAGAACTGGAAACAGCCGCATGCAAAGTGACTATCATCTATCAAAACAAAAGCAGAAAACAAACAAACAAAGATGCAGTTTGAGACTCCCAAAGAGCAGACATGAAATCCTCCCAGCTAGGACTAACAGTGATTAAAGCAAAAAGTCATGGTCTTTCATGTGGGGACCATCTCATGTGCCTCGCTCTCTCAGCTTCGTGGCCAAAACATCGCTTGTCTCCGGCTGGCGAAGACACAGACAGATAATTCCTTCCGCTACACCCTCCAAACAACATTTAAGCTCAAGACTAAAAGTGTCATTGCAAATAATTAGTTTCTCTTGTCCTGGAGCTGCCACAGCTAAAATACCTCAGTAACCCCTGGTCTTGTTTGGCAGAGAGAGGGGGACGAATCTGAGAGCAATTGAGGTCTTGGCACTTTACAGAATTACGGCCCAGAGAAGATTTCCGACCTTCTCCTTCTCCTTCTCGGAATCTATTTACCTTCAGCAGAAATCACTGACTTGCAGTTAAGGAAGAATGACTCACTTCGCCAAGTTTTCAGGCACAGATGTTTGAATCAAATTTTTACAGATTATAACAAATGCATGCTGACAGAGCGACAGCTGAAAGAGCAAAGGAGGAGGATTCAGGACGGATAAAAAAAAAAAAAACAGCTCTATGTTGAGATTGAGACGGACAACGTGGTTGGAGAGCTGAGACGGAGTTTGCATGAATCTAACCCCCCGTCATGCGGACCAAACGATCTCCAGCCCCCCGTTAATCAGCGTCTATTAAAGCCGTTTAAATGGCATCTGCGATGTGACCTCCGCCCCCAATAGAAACCAGCCGATTGAGAGTGCGTTCACGTGTGTGTGTGTGCGACAGAGAGAACTCAGCGTACACATGCAACATGCAAACTTTTAACAGTTTCCATTCTTTCAGACACCTCTCATGCCAACACACACCCAAAACGCTGCCAAGGTTAAGAACATAAACGCGACGATTAAAAGTCCGGCTAAGTCGTTCTGATAGACCAAAGGCGTATCTGTGAAAAACTGCGAGGATGAATGATTCAGAGATTCATTTCATAGTTCTCATCAAAGCCTCCTCAAGTACCCCAGCCAAAATAGAGCCGGACACACAGCTGCACCTCGTTGAGGGGGCTGGGTTGATTTAATCTGCGCTAAACATGATTTAATTTAAAGCTAATATGGCCCTTGTGTGGTCGAAGTGCAGCACAACTTTAGACAATCAAACTGATAAGAAGAAGTGACCTCTGCTGCAAAAGAAAACATTCTTGGGGCCCTCGAAGACCCCCGAGGACAAGACTCCTCTGTCCTGGAACTTCATGTTACCTCCAGACCGGTTTGTTCTGTTTGTTTAGTCCTCACTCCTTAACCAAGATGTTTCTTTCCTTGCTTAATTTAATTTAATAAAAGCTGTATGCAAATATAGACGGCCTCCCAGCGAGGCAGAGCCAGAGACAGAGACGGATGATTGGTGGGACGCGCCTGGCCTTGTGTCCACCTGTCACAGCCAGTGATCGTTGAGCAGCAATAATTGTTCCACGTTGGCATGAAAGCCCCACAGGAAATCCCTCCAACAAAACGCCCGTCAGGCTGGAATGTTGGCACACAGTGCTGGTACCCGGGGCAGCACCGGGCCTGAGCTCGAGGGCCATGTGACGCGGTGAGGAATGCTGGAGGCCGACGTTGGGTCGAGGGCGGGAGGAGGGTTGGACAGTGTTGGGGAACAGCCGAGGTTAGCGGAGGATTTGAGGGGGGTGCAGGGAGGAGGAGGGTTTGGGGGGCCAGCAGCCGAGGCTGTAGTGCTAATCCCCAGTTGGCAGGCTGAGGAGAAGTGTGAGGGCCTCTGTGCTGAAGAGGCCATCCGTCACTGTGAAGTGCTCTGTGTCCTTTCTGTCAAAGGTACTGAGAGGGAGGCCTTGACTCTGGGTGGAGGTACACAACGAGGACGGCGATGGAGATGTTAGGAAAAATCTCATTTAATTTCAGATTAAGGAAAATTACAAAAAAAAATCCTTAAAGGTGAAAATCTTTAATCTCATACCTCTTTGAAAAGCTTCAAACTTTATTTTTAGGGGTTTTTTTATTAGCTGATACTCTGATAAATAAAAAAAAGACGTAGCCTACATGCTACATGCTGCATTTACAATTATAAATTCAGCTCCTCTTAAAAACAAAAAAAGAGAGAGCTGCTGATTCCAATGTGTTTGTCATGACACAAAAAGCTGTCGTCAAAAATGTTTTGTGACATGTTAAGTGTCTGCCATTGTCATCTACGATTGCGGCTGCTGAACCCAGAGCAGCTGTGAGTTGTGGCGCTCTGTGGAAACGAAAAGATTGCGATGTAAATTCTTCGGGGAACAGATTCGTGGAGGAATGCACTGTGATTCAACCTCCCAGGCTATACAGTCTGGTTCCACTGCGGATGAGAGAAGACAGAAAGAGGGAAAGAGGAATGGAAAACAAGAGGAAGCAATCTGTCATATGTCCTCATCTCAATTTGCCAAAGTTAAACGGCCTAATGGGTGGGGGCAAACTCTAATAATAAACACAGCACACAACAAAAGTATACATCGTGTATGACAAGCTGGACATTGACGTGTACACACCTCGACTGAGAGACAGCGTTCAGATCGATCAGACATCTCTGAAGCGTTCTGCGCAGCAGATGGTTATTGTATTGTCTTTGTTTGTTCCTGAGACTTTGGTGCCAGCAGAGAGAGAAAAGGCTTCCTTAATCATTTACTCGGCGTAGGATAAACATTAAATTTGACTCCAGTGCCGCACCGCACTGATTGGCTGGTTGTGGAAACTCTGTTCGATGTTATTGTCATTCTGCTGCGAAAGAGTGTGCGGGGGTCACGCTGCCGAGAAAGCATGAAAGGACGGCACAACAGACATGCAAAGGTTACGGTATGTATTTATTGACGTGTACGCATGCAGCAGTGATACAAAGCCTCCAAACTTTTGCGGGTGAGCAGGCGAGCTCGGGTCATTCGCATCCACTCATGAATGCACACACGGCTTCATAACACAAACGTGAACCCGACAAACAAGAGCGCTCCTGTCAGTCTACAGCTGCGCCCCTCCACACAAAGTCACACAAGGCCCTGAAAGGACAAATGTTTGTTCCCCCCCCTCCGCAGAATTAATGAGGGCATCAGTTCCTGCCACCTCCGCTCTCTCTCCTGGCTGCACCGACGCGACTGCGCCCGAGCTCCTGCTCTGCCTGGGCTTGAAAAGCGAGAAGTAAATATTAGGACTTGAATATTTAGAAAAGACTTTGGAAATGTGCAGCCCACAAGCAGGGCCATGAGAGGGGCAACAGGAGAAATGAGGAGTGAGTGGGTCCCACTGGCAGAACATCTGAAATCTGCTCTCCAGCAGGATGTGACAGAGATGTGTGCTAATTGCTTTAACCCTTCACACCTACTTGCTCCTTGTAATGGCCCTCCAGCTATTTCTGTTCAAATAAAGATTCATCTCCCTTCACCTACATACATACTGTTTAATTTTAGTGGAAGTGGGCAACCCTGGGAACAGAACAGTAATGAGTGTATGTTTGGTGAGCTGCCAGCTCACACGTTTAGCTCATCTTAAAGTAATCTGCAGCTTTATTGTCTTTTTTTTTTTTTTATTGCGTCTGAGGCAGACTCCTGCAGTTACAGAGCATCTTACTGCAGTGTGTGATGGATAGCCTGTGTGTGAACTTATTCAGATTCCTGAAAGGAACAATATCATCTCTGCTAATAAGAACATATCATGTAACAGAGGTTACGTTTGGACTTCGCTCGCTGCAGTAGCTTCTTTGTGTTTGAGACTGGTCGCGCACAGATAACTTCAATATGTGTCTCGAAATCTTGTGTGGAACACACCAAGCAAACGGGTGCATCATCTCCACAGTGTTGCTTGATTACTAGTTATAGAGCAATAAACTGAAATTCACATTTTCTTTCATCAGGAAGGTTTGTTATGTTTCCTTGTTTCCTTTCCTTCCTTGCAAAGGCCTACTGTTTCTCCATATCCTGCTCTCACCGTTGTGTGTTGATCTGAACTTTAATTCTGTCTTTTGGCAGATGACCCGTGTGTCTAATGAAGCCGGGACGTGCTCTCTGCATTCACATCATACCATAATCTAGTCTTAGTTGACCGTGACCGCCTCCAAATGTGCCGCGTGTGATCGGATTCTCGGTGCATCTTGAATGTGTTCACACCTGTATTTTTAGCTGAGTGGTTGCCATTGGAGCGGGGCAGAGACAGACTTTCATGCCAGATCTGAACAGGCTGTGAAGCTGTTTGTTCACATTTTAAGAACAGCATTTACAGATACGACATTGTACGGCCGTGCGCCGGTCGTATGTGTGCTCTGGGATTTGAAGGGATTTGAAGCAGGTTAGTAAGGAGAAGCAGGGTGTATCTGTGAGTGGAGGAGGTGAGGCTGAGTGTATAGCAACAGTGACTGCTCCCTTTTGGCTCCATCAGCATGTAGACTTAACAGCCCAGCCGAGGGCTGAGTCCATTCCAGCTCTAATAGAGGCCAGTAAATCAAGCTGGCGTCAGGCTGCAGGTATAATATAGTGAACCTGTGGCCTGTGGCTGAGGTTGTTGGGTCAGACAGCACAGTGGACGGGTGTCTGCACCACCAACACCAGCTCCAAAGAGCTCCACCAAAAAACTCCAAAAAGCCAAAGAAGACGCTGAAGACGTAGTTTGTTTAGTCACTTGGCTCCTGTAAAAAAAAAAAAAAAAGAAACTTTCCTTTGGCAATTAGATTTTTGTACCAGAGGTACAAACGACCTTTAGAAATGCATACAGACAAATAAATATGTTTTATTTTTATTTCATTTTTAAGGTGTTGTTGCTACATGTTAAGAAAATTCTGAGTTATTACAGCTTTGGTCTTATTTTCATAATTTTGGGCATCGTTTCTGTTATGATTAAAAACATACCGAACAAGTTTATAATCTGTTTTCTGTCCAACAATCGATCTAGTCAGGAGAATGTTATCAAACCGATATACAAGTTACTTATCATTTATGTGTTGTAACATGTTGACGAAATTAAATAAAGAAAAATAAGAAAAATTAAGTTGATAGCAAATAAACAAAAGAAGTTTACAGTAACATTTATCAGTATAAAATAAAAACTAACTGAAATTATTATTTCATTCATTTTTATTTATTTCATGTGTTGTTGTTTTTGTGTTCGATAGATATGCTGCACCAGATGTAGCAAAATGCTAATTTTCATCTGCAAAACGTGCATAAATATGTGATACGAAATAATAAATGCATGATGAAAAATTGTTACAAGTTTTTAAGAGTGTAAAATGAAGGAGGGGGAATCATATTCCAATGTGGGAAACAATGAATACTTTGACAACATTATTTTTGACAAGAAAATAGAAGCTGTTCAACGTCGGCACAAAATATCAGCCAAGATATGTCTTTGCTGATTTGGCCTCTCGAAATTATTGGAGCTCTAAATATTTCAGCACCTGTTTTACTTTCAGTAGCAGGTTATTGATGATTGATGGTGGCACAATGTTTCCAGTTGGGTATTCTCAAGTCTCAAAAATTACTCTTTTCCCACGGGGTGTGTCACCAATCAGACGTTTCACAAATCAAATCGGTGCTGCAAACAGTGCTAATCACACATAATGGCTTTGCTGGCTGCCCGTCTCACTCAGTCTTTTTTTTTTTTTGCCAAATAAATGGTATTACCTCATTCAGGCTGAGAAATGTGGAAGCAATTAAAGAGAGGGGGGTAATCTGGCTACCATTCAAAATTACCCTTTACGTTACAAATGGAGGGATTGAAACAAATATGCGTGTGTATAAAGTTGAATCCCTCCTCACGTCCACCGCTTGTTCTTCCAATAAAAAATGGTTCTTTTAAACTAAGCTCGACTTGAACCATTTGCGAGGGCAAAAGATTGATTTATTGTGATGCGCTCGAGTTAGCGGCAAGAGAAAGAAATGTATGATTTTCATGTCTCGGCCATTCATTTGGACGACTTGAGAGAACGGCGGGCGTTTAACCGGATCAGGAGGGATTTGAGCCGTGCACTGAGCTCATATGGTGTATCTGCTCTAAGCCAAGGCTGTGTGTGTGTGTGTGTGTGTGTGTATGTTTCAGCCACTCAACAACTGCGGCTGTCGAAGGAAGTGGAGGAGCAATTTCAGCAGTGAACTTCTCCCTGTGTCCCAGTGTTCAATTTGAGTTGTCTGGGTTAAAAAAATACTCAAGCTGCCATCATCTGCCTCCTGAATTGACCGACGCGAAATGAAAAATGATTCTCGCGTCACAGCCTTTGTGAAATATTTGCTTGAAATAAACAGGACCCACATCTGTTCTCAATATATCAAAATATATATATGACAAACAGAGCGTTTTTGTTTTTTCTTCCCCAAGAATATCAACTTGTGCTTTTTATTTTACAAAACTGGACACTGAAACAAAAGAAGCCGCGCTGCCAAATGAAGATCCACAAATCAGTACAGTTATTCCAAATGTTTCCAGATTTGAAACTGAATTAACAATATACACGTGTGACACATGAAAAAAAAAAAAATGTACGTAAATCTGGCAAACGCGTCTGAAAACAAACAAAAAGTGTAACTGAACTCACTGTTTCTCTTTGCGATCAACTGACAGATGGAAAAGTGATTTAAGTGTTAATACTAATAATACCAAGCCTTGCGTAACATCGCCTTTGTTCTGGTGTTTTCTTTAATACCCCACCTTTTTCATTTTTGCCATTAACCGCATTCCCTTGATCGCATGACGTCAGTCAACTTGGCAGCACTTGACAGCTGACTGGTAGATTAGGATATTACCAGGGAAAAAAAAATACTTCATGCATGGTGATGAAATGTGAAGGCAATTGGCCTGACGCCCTGACTGATCTGTGGTCGGCGTGTGGGGGGCCGGGTCGCTCCATTTATCAGATCATCGTGGCTGATCTTAAAGCTGCTGGCTAGGTGAATGTTTTTCCCTCATTGGTCTCTCACTCTGGCCCTTAAACAACGGCAGGTTTCATGTCAAACGTGGCTTCTTCACAGGACACACACACACACACGCATAAAACTGTGACTCAAAGTCATCTTTACATTTGTGACCCTGAGTTCTCTCCTTGAATTATATGCTGAGGTTTACATAGTTTAACTCCAGCCAGACACTGGGTAAATATGGCGGCGTTTCACTGATCTTCATATGAATAAAGCCGTGCCTCTACCCTCTTTAACCTCTCTCAGTAATGTTAGTTAGTTAGCTGTTTTTTTCTGTGGGTTTGTTGACTCCTTGACTGAGGGTGCAGCCTGCTCTGCCGGCCCCCCGGCCAGATTTACTGTGATTACACGGAGCAGTGTTTACTTTTCCCAGCGTACTTAGCTTGCTGTTTCTTTTATTCATATTAATTCAGTCTCACTCTTTCTCCCTCTCTCTTTTTCTTCTCGGCTCTTTTCATCTGTCCTTTCTCTGATAGCTCATGCCGAGGATCTGCCATCCAGATAGGCGACTGATTCACTGCATGTTGAGATTATGGAGGAATAAATTTGTCTGTTTAAAGCCGAGTTTAGACTGAAGATGAACAAATTTTGTTTTTATCCCAAACAGTGTGGCATGTGGTTTAACTTTGAGTTTTATGGTGTGTGTATAACTTTAAAAACTGAAAGACAATAAGTTTTCCGAGAGTTTCCAAACACTTCAGAAAGAATATGATGAGATGTTTTAATGTAAATAGGTTAGAAATCACTAAAATCGTGCTGGTTTTGCTGTTAAGCTTTCAAACAGGAGTTTGATTCTTGTGCCTTTTTATGGCCGAGCCTTTCTCTGACCTTCGTTATACACATCTTGATTTTGTGCCGTGTTAAATTGCAGGCTTATTCCGATTACCTTGACAAACTCACTGTGACTCATAACAGAAAAATTTAAATATGCGCCGTAGATCAGCTTCTGTTTGAAATGTCCGACCACAGCGGTCGTAAGAAAAGAAAGAAAGTGATGCTATTTAAACATGTCGACGTGGGCTTCATGTTTATTCGTTTTTATCTCTGCTTTCACATGAGTTGGTCTGGCTGATTTGCCAGTTGCTTGTTGTGTAACGCTGCATCTGTTCCGTTTGTTTTCAGCCTTATATCGTCTGAAAAGAGCAGGAGGAGTGATTTTTTTTAAATGAAGGAAAATGCGTGCGTGCGTCCTAAATATTCAGATATCAAAACAAGAAACAACAAAACAAAAGACACATGGACCTCGGACATGCAGACACAAAAAAGTACAAAGTGAAATTCAATATATCAAGCTGTAATCATAAAAACATATAAGGTTATGCATAAAACTGAAGGATGAAAGCGCTCCCAAATTATTTCCACAGTGAAATCTTAAATCTTTGTTTATATCCGCTGAGGGCAAACTATATTAGTTTCCGACTAAACACCATAAACTCCTGCCTGTGTCACTGTCTGCTCCTCCTCCGCCATCCGCTGTTTTGTCTTTATCTAGAAAGATGCATGCTTTGCATGATCTTCTATCTCCCAGCAACATGCCTCAGGACAAACACACACACACACACACACACACACACAAGCACACATGCCACAACAAAAACTAGCCTTTAACAGCACATACTGCTGGGTTTCTATTTAAAGGGGTGGGGGTGGAGGGGTGGAGGGGTGGGGTCCACAAAAGTCCATTTACAGTACGGGTCAGTACATCTCAAAGCCTTTACCACTCCAGCCAAATTCTTTGTCTCTCTCATTCACAGCTAGTTATCTAGACCACGGGCTTCACAAAGGCAATTGGTACTATATTGTCCGGGCTGACATTAACCCCTGATATTTTCACTGCTCTCCATTAAACTCCTCTTTTCCTTCTCTATTACCAGGCAATTCCCACCGAGCGAGAGGTCACGCCAAACCACCGAGAGATACTTAGATACTTTCTGACAAAGACCACAAAACTGCAGCGGCGATTAGTTCCGTTTTTTTTACTTTTGTTTTGTTTTCCTCTCCGGACACAAAGCTCTTTAACGGCCCGGATGAGGGTGCCGCTCTTTAAGCTGTTTTTTTTTTTACCTGATCGCGCCGCTAAACTGGCAACCCCATTCAAACCCCCTTCCACGCCGACACACAGCTTTTCGCGTTGACAGGTGGAGAAATGGAAGAATGCGAACGTTAACAACAGGTTCATATTGTCCTTTACTTGAAATGTTGTTTTATTGTGCGGGGCTATGTCCAAGCGGGATATTTCTGAAGGGTTAGACTGAGGTCAGCTGAATAGTTGCACGTCTTGATGATAACAACGGTTGCTCAGAGGGTCAGCATTTCCAGACTGAAGCGGCTCAGACTTCAGGCTCTATCTAATCTTAAAGAGGGCTGATGAAATGATTCTACAGTATTGGTTTGTGACAATGAATTTATCGCCACGGCTCCAACGTTTACATAAGCACAATTTCGTGAATTCCTAGACCAGGTTTAAATTGACAGAAGGAGAACTGGGTGGAAAGTAATTTTGGTACTTTAGAGGGTCAAAAGTTCAGCTGATTCCCTCTTTGTCAGCAGAAAGTGCTTAAACCTTTCTAGGGAGTATTTGACATGTTTAAAATACGCTTATAAAAATGTAACTTTCTGTGACATATTTACCAGATGTCCATACACACTCAGGCACATTAACATGACTTCATTTGCACATTTTCATCCGCTGGTGACTCTCAGTCTGAGCCACCTGTATTTGAGGACAGCGTGCAAGTCCTCAATCAGCAGGTGAAGCTTCACATTTCTGAGTGAACCCAGCACACACACACACACACTATTCTCTCTAACTACCAGGCTGAGGAATGCCAGTGCTCAAGAGTCCTTGAGGCTGTCGACGGACAGGCCTTTGTGCAGACAGAGCAGACCCCCGGTCACCTGCACACAAGCAGATCCTCCCTGCCCCCAAACCAAAAAGACCACAGCACACTGAATCTATCCAGGCTGCCTGTTTCTGCTTTTAGACTTGACTACACTCTTTATGTACATGTAAGACTTCATTGTTCAGTCGTCATCGTCTTCATGACTTCTCTGTCGGAACATTACAGATTTGTGTATTTAGCGTCTGGATCTGGAGTCGCATTCCTCCTCATGAGCTGAAATAGATGTACCTAATCAAGTCTTCTTTTGTTTGTGTCCAGAAATGAAATGAAATGGGACAGCTGTGAAACAGCGTCAGCGTCCAGCATCATTAAATGGCCACTAACATCTAAATGGCTGGTGAAAATATTCCCCTCGTTCTGGTTTTTCCAGAGCTGTTTTGGCACTTTCTGCGTGCGTCCACAGGCTAAGGTCAAGGAGTGTTACAGCTCCAGTTAAGTGTGCAGCTTGTGGTGCTGCAATGTATCATGTGAGCTCACAGCATGGGCCCTTCATCCTCCACCTCTATTTCTGTCAGTGTAAAATCATGAGAACCACTTTAACCAACACAAGACTGGCCAGAGGGTAATATCCTGGCTCGACAAAGCGCCAAGTGTGTTCCCTCTGACAGGCCAACAGTCTGGCTATATGTTCAAAAACACATTTCTGTCTTTTTGTTAGCTGATGTTTGTCCGATGGAGGTCTAACTCTCAGACGGATGAGCGTTTGAGTGTCAAAGCTGTGATAGGGGGGGACAAAAATCCCTTTGTAATGGCCTTTGTGAGGAGGAGGAATGTCCAAACAAACACTTTCCCAGGGTTTGGGTAATTCAGAGAGTGATCCCAATAGGCTGTCAGGTTGAACCTTGCAACTCATTACCGAGTGCGCTGAGCTGATTTACAATCACAGCGTGCTATAAGTTGCGGTAAACGGTTATTTTATAACACTTGGATTGCAGTGAATCACAGTAAATGTTGCTCCAACATTTAAAAAATAATTAGGCGTGGAGGTTATGGATTTGTATTTGCCAAAAGTTCTGTAAAATGAGCCACACAGTATATCATTAAAGGTGCAGTTCATGTAAATAAAGAAGGGATTTCAATGTAAAGATGATGGTGAAGATCATTTAATTATTTTATAAATACTTCTTTCTTTATTTCAGTATACAAAATAACAGTATGTACATCCACACAAAAGTGGTTTACAAAATCCATGAGTTCAGCTCATACGCTCATGA
Organism: Miichthys miiuy; assembly: GCA_036365135.1. Lineage (NCBI taxonomy): Eukaryota > Metazoa > Chordata > Actinopteri > Sciaenidae > Miichthys > Miichthys miiuy. The sequence continues at coordinate 22,648,199 of CM071616.1, forward strand.
AAAATAGAATATATTTTGAACTGCATGTCAGACAAATAAAGGAGATAATGCACAATTTTACAAAGTCCTTGATGTTCCTCCTCTCTCAATCCACAGGGATGCAGGGCAATATGTGAAGATCCACACAGGACACGTGAGTGAGAGTCCAAAAAAACCCGTCAACCACAAAAAAATGTTCTATGATTGAAGAAAAGTACTTGAAATTCCCTTTGTGTTCCCTTTTTTTCCTCTATTGTCCATCGCTGCAGAGGAAAAAAAAAGTTTTGATAGTACCTTTAAAAAAAAAGTACCATCAGAGGTGGATCCATCGATTTCCATGGAATGAAGCCAAACAAAAGTCTCTGTCCCTCTCCTCCAGCATAAAATTCAATATTATTATTCTTCTTTTTTTTTTTACTAGAGATATAATAAAATAGACTTTCAATATCCCTGTTAGGGGGGATTTGTAATCATTAACAAGAAAAAGGAAATACCCAGGAGGACGGCGGTCTTCACGTAAACCGGCGCTGTCGCCACGCTCTCCACGTCCAGGTTTGTGAAGCAAAAAAAAAAAAAAAAAGAAAGCCCATTTGGCAGTTTGGAGATACAAAAAATGATACTGACACAAGAATAGACCATTTCTCCTTGAGATACACATGCTAAAGCTTAAGACAAAAGTAAGCCTTCTTGATATTGTAGTGCTTTGGTTAATCTGTAGCCTCGGAGGTGGCTGGGTACAAAAAGTAGGAGGACTGCTGCTGCTGGTGGGGCCGTCGGCGGTCAGCACAAAAAAAAACAAAACTCATTTGCAGACGTATTTTTCCACAATCCGCTCGCACTTCTTGCAGGTTACGTAGCAGCACCAGTGGTACTTGCAGTGGCAGCGCTCCACCAGCTTCTCCGTGTACGGGTTGTAGCCACGTCCGCAGCACATCAGGTCACAGCTGTCACTGCCGACGGAGGTTTTGTTGCACTGCCTGAAATGAGACAAAAAGAAGATAGTAAATTAGATGTTTTAGGCTGAACAATGAGCTATGAACGCTAACATATTCCCTGTTTGGTTTCCTGCCTGAGGCATTAAAGTTTTACAGCTTCAATCTACATATTTTCTGCAATGATGCACCCTGTGCACAGCCCACAATAGTCCTTTAAAAGTGCTTGACCGACCAGTTGTGCCTCAACCTTTTGTGCAGTCCTTCTTCCAAACATTTTTTCTTTCACTTTCTTTTTGTTTCGTCGTCTCTGGGCAGTGGATGCTCGGCCTCTCATTTCAGAAGCTTGAGGCGTTTTGAATGAGCTCCGAGAATAGCCCGTCGTAAATCACGGTGAATACACAGGGCTGCCCTCCCTTTCTTTAGCTTGCCCTCCCCGCATAATTGCATTGTTTTATGATGGCAGAGTGTTAATGACCAGAATGGTGAGGCAGACACTGAGCTGATGGCTGCTGCAGGAGTGAAGGAGGAGGAGGAGGAGGAGGAGGAGGAGGAGGAGGGACAAGACTCATTGAGAGTGTTAGACAGGTTTATTACATCAGTGGGAGCTGGGAAATCAGACAGAAACCCCCACTCAGTTATGTTTTGTCAGGAGTGAGATCTCATTATAAAAGTGGAGCAAGAGGACAGCAGTGTTCATTCTGCAGTTCACATCTGCTGGTTTAAACACAATAATGTAATTTAAGACTAAAGCACAAACTTCATTTGCCACATCCCAGGGCCTCTTTTTTCATCGGTGATCACATTTAATCCATTATAAATTCACTTTCCTGTCCCAGATTTTCTTGGTAGTCCCCAAAAAAACTCTCTAAAAAGGGTATCTACCGCTCTCAGATCTTGTGATTGGGTCAGAGCTAACTATATAGACAGGAGCAAGGTCAATTCAAGTGTAAAAACTGATGAACCTCTCCTCAAGCGAGCAAGTAATCAAAGCATATCACAGTTTTAGTGACCACGTGATCGAGTTCTGTGATGTCGGGTCGAGGTTTGAGAATTCATTCGGTCTAGACGTACATGGGAATAATCAATCATGTGCACAAACATCAGCATCGCACATTCATGCGATGACGGCTGGCAAAGCGCTAATGTCGCAGACTGTGTGTGCGGCTCGCTGCGTTATCAGGCCCGCAGATGTGGGACACACTGGGCACAGTGAGTGTCCTTGACATGAAGAATGTCTTCTGGTTATCTGTAGAATGGCCTATAGCACATGATATGACAGTCATATGATGTATGACATATATAACACGCAACAACATCACGTGCATGACGCTGGTCTGGTTGAACAAGCTAACAGATGGTCTCATGTGCCATGCAGTTTAACACTAAATAAGTGGGATGTAACCTGTATTTGCAATAAGTTTGCAAGAAAGTGCTGCATGTCTGAGTTCCCTGCTGCCCGCTAACACGCCACAGCAGCACCGAACACTGTCCCAACTAAAACACTGGAGCTGAATGGTGTAAATAAACCTTTATCTTTGGGGGGGGGGGGGACCAATAAGTATTTGTCCATTTGTGTGTGGCCCTCTCCGATCGATATCAGCTGGAGTGCACTCCAGTCCTAAGAATAACCGCATTAGTCATTGTTTTAGATAGCGAGACAACAACTCCAGTCACAGCGGCCATTTCGGCGACACATGATCAGACAAGCCACAGACGGAGCACTCACAGGGGCCTCTGGTTGTTATCAAACTAAACGGTGCCACCGGGGCAGGACGCCATTTCACTTGAGTCAACATTGAGTCCTGGATGAGCAGACATTCGTGCATTGGTCATTTCCTATTTGCCAGCTCTGTGGGTCGCTGATATGAGTCATGCTAATAACTACCATCGTATATCCCCCCTCTTTCTCATGCACACTCACAGTCATACACAACAATGTGATGAGGCATTCTTACCTGTCCTGTGTGCCAACAGATCCCTGTTTGTCGTTCCTGGTACAGAAGTCTGGGGAGCTCTGCAGATAGACCAGCTCGTTCTCCCTCACCGGCCTGATGTCGATGTCTTTGGGTACCAGCTGTTTGCGTGTCCCTGTGGGCCGGTGAACCACTTTGGTGGCAGACAGGTACTTGGTCTTCAGGTCCATAGCGATCTCCCTCAGGTCTTGCAGGCCTCTCCAGCAGGTCCTTATGGAGCAGGAGCCGGACACACCGTGACATTTACACTTCATCACCAGCGCCTCTCTCAATACCTGGACATGAGGACATGGAGGTTAGATAGTGCTCATTCCTTGTGGGGTTGACATGCAAACAGTAAGATAAGATAAGCACTTGGACTTTAGCGTCCAAAAAAAGAATTGCTTACTTGTCTCCCGACTTCGCTGTTGTGCAGATGCATCAGTTTGTTGGCGTGTGAGCCTGCGCGCTTCATCTTCATAGGTGCATCAGAGAACTTGGAGCCCATGATCAAACCGTAGTGCAGGTTGTCAGCGCAGCCGCCCCAACGATAGCCAGGCTCCAGTATCTGAGCAGGAATAGGACCACACGAGCACAGGCGCAGATCTCCAGAAGTGCACGCCCGAGCTATGGTGTGGCTGATGGTCGCTGCCGACAGGGCGTAGACAAATGCAGCTTCCCTTGTTCCTGTTGAAACAGATAAGAGACCCTTAGGATATGGGTAAAAAAGGAAGACATTCAGGTTTTTTTAGGCCCTGGCAAACCGCTAACTAAAGCAGAAAATCAGTGGAGTGCAGTGCTTAAGCAAGAGTTATATTTAGAGGTCACTAGAAATAGTTATTTTCTCAATTAATTGAGCAATCTTTTGGTCTATTAAAAGTCGAAATATAGCGATGTTTCTTAGTTTCCTAAGGCAACGTTGTCAGATGACTTATTTGTCTAAGCAACAGTCTAAGTTTGCTATTGCATAAGACACAAGACTTAAAATTAACTTCAGCTGTCGCAGTTATTAATAGCAAAACACATGTAGAATTAGACAAAGATTTACTCAGTATAGAGTGCTCCTCAATGTGTGAATATCTTGTCTGATTTTGTTTAAGTTTAGTCTGTTTTTGATCATGTTTTGACGTGCGCACACTCTCCTCTGCTTGTCAGAAAACTGCAGGATTTCATACTTTTAAGATGGGCAGCTGGTCTACTATCATTTGCCATAATGTGTGCCAAAGTGTTGGCGGGAAGCGTGTAGAGGTCAGCTTGAATTGATGTCTTTTAAAATGGATTCCAAGGGATGAAAGAGTTTATAGAAAATCAGAAAAACAAATGAAAACATCTACAGAAAGTTGTCAAACCCTTTCTGCGGTATAATCAACTTTTCTGCTATCCATCCATCCCCCTTTTCTCCATTTCCCTCTCGGCGTTATGCTCCCTCGGTGAAAAAAACCCCCGAAAAGTTATTGAGCACACAAAATGAACCTATCAAACACAGTCAATCACTGCTCGTGTCTCAATGCAGAGTGAGCACTGATGTGATTGGTGGTGATGTGTCTATGCACATATGTTGAAGGCCAGGGAGCAATTGGAAGTAAGGGAAGAAATCATGTATGACCGTGGGCTGGTTAGATCAAAGCCATCCCTGGACAGAGATGAGCCATTTCCTGTTCGGTGCTGACTGTTCATTTGGCAAATGGCAGCCATGTCCTCCTGCACACAACTCTCCCCCACCCCGACTCGAAGCCCAGCAACTGTCTCAAGGTCCTTTTTGGCAATGCAAACAGCCTTGCGACGCAAAGTGGCGTGCAGTCAGATAATGCCGTGGATTTCGAGAATAACAAGCCAGTTATTTCATACAGAATGTACACATGTGGCGGTGTTGGTGGTGGCGGCAGTGGTGGTGGTGGTGGTGGTGGGGGATGTTCTCAAATAACCGCTTCAGTACAAGTCCCTGGAGAAACCTCCTCAGGAACGAATAATGGAATAATTTAAGAGGGCAGCAAAAAAAAAAAAGTGGAAAGATGAGGCAACATGTCATCTGAAAACCAGAAATCACTTCTGAAAAGGACATAATTCTGTGTTTAAGTTCTGGAGATGGCCGCCGTATTAATACATACAGATAAATCTATTGTGGCGTCTGAGCACAGACACCATTACAGGACTGAGGATCATTTCATGAGTTACTGTAAACTGAACTGGAACACATGCAGCACTTAATGACCTTGGTTTTAGATATTCATTGAATGTCAAGTGTGGCCATAAACATCAGACTCTTGCGGGTAAAAAAAACTTGGAGCGTCTCTTTGGAAACAGCGTCCACTCTGTCTTTCCAAAAGCTGTTTATAACCATACCTCGGTCGAGGTCTGGACGATACTTCGGGGCATCGCCGGGGATGTCAATGGAGGAGCAGTTCCAACGCATATCTGCAAAGGTCTTCTGGCATGTTTTCTTGACTTCACGAGCAGCTTGGATAATAGTCTGCATGAGTTCCAGGTTGCTACGGCATAGCTGAGCTTGGGAGGACACCATGCCAGGCAGCAGCTTACAGTGTTGGGTCTGGTTGATGTGTAAAGATGCAGGAGCATGTGATAGCGCTCTGGAAGGGGGATAAACACAGACAGGACGTATCAATCAGAATTCAACATTTTATTGAAGTGCTGACGACAACAAAAGAGTCATTGCTAAGTCATGTGTGTTTTTTTTTGTCAAATTATCACGTTTAGTGGAAATAATAAAGCATATTGAGAGTTTTAGTTACAGTGTGTTAGCGATTTGAGGTTCTTCCATGCACACATTTTTAAGCCTTTGAGACACATCAACTTTGAACAAACAATTCAAAAATCCAAACAGATAATGCTTCAGGCAGGGAAATATTTTGGCATGTGTTGCAGAAAAGAACCATCTTATCACACGAAAATCCCAAAGGGGAGTCAGCTGCGGATTCATAAAATACAAGTGACACGTTCTTGGCACGGGGATTTTCTTTTGTTAAAGCAGAGAAAAAGTTCTCGAGATATGCCAAAAAATATAAAAACCCCACTAAACTATTCTGATCCACAGTCAGATGAAAAACTACACAGATCCCTTACAATTTGCATTTTCCACCACAGGAAGCAACATCCTCTGTGGCCTCAGTTTGACATGAATCGTCTGTTTACAGACTATTTAAAGGTGCACGCATTTGATTTAAACAATTTAAACTTATCGAGGATTAACTTAATAGAGAAACCACAGGCGGAGCAGGTTAACTCTGATCTCTTGCTTTCTGCGGCTTGCACTCTGCTGAGAGTTCGTGAGAACCAGGCAGCACCTTGGCCTGTTTTGCATTAGGGGGGCCGAGGGGCCGCCACTCTGTGCCCAATGATAAGCTGTGACTCCAGTGGGCTCGTGGTAACCCGGCACTCACAGGTGTTTACAGCCGCATCTGTTTTGCATTGCGCCGCTGTGCATTATCAAGACTGTAAGGCTTTCTCGCTTAGATTTAGCACATGCCATCCCGGCTCTCATGGGCACATCTGCTTAAGTCTTCCCACTGTGAGTATTACAACCGCTCATACTGATAAGAAGCCGTGGGTTATTTTTGGTAAGCCGACGCAGAAGGCTGTGTTTTCCCAGTGATCATCAGACATGAAACCCAGATAAAGAAATACACACACGAGACACGTAAATTGCGGCGAAAAAACCCTCACCAAACAAAAGCGGCCAAAACATTCACTTAAAACGTAAATACATTCAAAAAATAGCGACTTGGAAATTTTTATGGACTTTCCAAAATTATTGCGAAAATTATTGTTTACTTTTACTGTGCCATAAAAACAGTGTGGCACTCAACATTTGTGTCAACATTTATGGCGTCAGCATCCTTTTACGGCACACTATTTTTACACTGATTGAGGCCTGACTAGACTACACACAGTAAGAGCGGTGGCATCAGTGGCACTGCCTGCGCCACCACGACGCCTCCTCATCTCTATCTTATTTTCTATTCTTATCTACTTATTATTATAGCACAGCTGGGGACATTTGATCTGAGATCACAGAGCTGCATTAAAGTAAATAAAACAGAGAGGTTTCCATTCATAACTTGAAGAACTGCCAGCTAATCTACTGTCCCCCCCCCCTCTCCGCCCCTCATCAGATACAGAACACACAACCTCTCCCCTAATCGAGGAATGTTGAGGCCCATTTCAAAGCTGCCATACAGGCCCTAAGCTCCATAAAACACAGAAACACGCAGCAAAGAAGCCACACAATACAGTGCAGCGTCGTGACGTCATCTGTTTTGACAACGTTTGAATGTGAGGCAGTGCAAAGGTGGTGACAGGCCTAAAGAATGAGACGGCGGCACCGTTGAGAATACTTACAGCCATTTGATGCCGGAGCAGACCTGAGACAGCAGCAGAGCCGTGAGCACACCAAGAGGCAGGACATGAGAGCTGCTCCTCATGGTTGGACAGTGGCTCCAGTTCAAACAGGACACAAACACAAAAGGGGCTGTTGGGCTTCTTGGCTCAGACTCAGAAGTCAAGCTCTCATGGCACGGCCTCCTTCTCTATAAACCCTGGAATAAATAATATAAATATTATCAATGACGTGGTCGTTGGCCACAGTGCACCATTTGTAACATTTTTTTTTTTTTTCTTCAGATGAATACTGTGAAAGTCTTTGTGCGAGCTCTAGAAATGTAAAAACAGATCAAATCTAATGACAGAAAAATCTGATAAAGCAACGAAAGAAACATTTGCAGGAATATTGTTTTCTTTCTCTGTCGGCGATCGCAAAATATAATGCACACAGAAAATAACAGAAAAGAGCAGAATGGCTGAGCTTTTGCAAGAAATACTTTGTAGACAATTCACAGACAGCATTGTGAGCGCTCGGATCGATGGAAAAACAGCATGCGACCTCCTTTAAGAGAAACAAATGTTGAATCTGCGATTGCGTCAGACTTTCTTCAGTGACTTTATTCATATTTTAATCACCTTATTTCTATTTTATATAACAATAAAGTCATCAGAGGCCACGGATCTGCTTGTTTCCGTGTCTGATGTTGAGTTTTAAATGGTTCTTTCCAATCACATGAACCAAACGTTCAAACAAGGATGGCCTACTTCTCCTGATTATCAACCTCTTTGGTTTATTTTAGTTTCTGTAATTAAGTTTGTTGTCACCTCTGCCCCACTTTAAAAAAGAAAAGAAAAAAAAGTAAAGAATTTTAAATAGAGACAGTAGCGGGATGCCAGCACAGATCAACTCAGTAAATCTGCAGCCCGGTGGACGCATCAGAAGCATTATCTGATATCGCTGTGAGCTCATGATAAGAGATCTCTTTGAAGGGAGCTTAAAGTGAGCGCCTTTAAACGGCAGGTAGCTGATAATGGAGCTTTATTAAAGCGCCAGTTCCTCCTCGACGCTGATTGGCGGAGGACTGGCTCGAAACCGAGTGAAATCACTGATATTAATTATTCAAACGAGCTGACTGAAACTGATGCGTCGATACTTTAAAATGATTCTGACCCGAGTCATAAAACAATCAGCCTATCATATATTTTGGATGGAAAAAATCAGGTATTTCCTGCGTTTACGCACTCTTTGTTTGCAGCTTAATCCGATTTAAGTTGTTTAAATTTACATTTGAGGGTTAAACTGCAGCTCCTGTTTCCCCCCTCTGAGACAGATAAAGGCTGATAGCCTCGCACACCATCCCGATGTGCGTCTCATGGAGCCGGGGTAAGCAGGGCAGGGCGCACCGAGCGGACTGATAATCACATTTCCAAACTAATTAGCAGAGATTAAGCAACAAGGTCGGACAAGAATATTTTTATAACGACCTCATGATCATGTTGTGTGCCAAGCTGCTTGTGGAGACACAAATCTTCCATGACTCAAAACTCATGTTAGAGACGGGGGGGGAAAAAAGTTGAATTTGTGATGTTATTTTAATTAAAACATTAATCTTTTGGATTAAAAATGGATTAAAGTTACTTTTCTTCTATGTGAAACTTTCTTACATTACTTCCCACTCTTTTTTTCCTCCAGCAGATGACTCATCTACAGCCAAACTCCGGCGACAAACTACAAACTTTTATGTTTGATCCCCAAACTTTACGCACAAAAGCAGCATGGAAAAGTTTTCCTCCAGCTCCGGACAACAAGAAGTTTCATCTCACCTTTTTTTTTTTTTGCGGCTTCGCTTTAGCTCTCCAACGTTGAAACAAGCAACACAAGGAAGAAAAAAAAAAGAAATCAAATCTCAGCAGGTCGGAATATCCTTTCAGAGCTCTTCTCTGCGTCGGTATCAACCAGATGCATGAGTAAAATCCAGCATGGGGTGGTAGAATAACTCCGGACAGGTACGCATGGTGTGTATCGGTGAGTCTAAGTGTATGTGTGGTGAGTGTGTGTGTGTGTGTGTGTGTGAGTGTGAGTGGGACACAGAGAGGTTTGAGTGAGTGAGCCTGAATGGGGGCAGACTCAGCTCTAAAGTACCCCTGCCCTGCTTTGATCTCACTGCTGATGTCAGACCAGCATTAGCATAAGAAAGCTTCACGCTGCACGGAGACCAGAGCTGTGCTACTCGTACATACTGTAATGCAGTTGGACTGATATTGTGAAAATAGTCTCATAATATTCCCACAGGGAGGTTGGAGTGAGTACCAGTGTGTCTGTGATGATGAATAGTCGATATGGTGACCTTCTTTTAATGGCGTTTTTATAGCTGATCTGGTATCATATAGGCTACTCCCATAAAAATACATCTGAGTTCTCAAAGAACACTTTTTAGTGACCTTTACATTATGTTTAATAGTAGCCAATATGTCTATACATCATATTACATGGCTATAAAATATTAGATTGAATGTAAACACACATAAAATATGCCCTTTTTAAAAAATTAGAATAATGGTTGTTATTCTGAACTCAATTATATATAATTTTGCATTCTTCTTTGGGGATACTCATGTTGTCTTTTTCCAGCTGAAACTGTAATAATATTATTTGTACTAAAATAATAATAATTTAAGGGAAAAGCCGTTCGCAATGAGACAGATGTTTTGTTAGTTATGTGAGTATATTTAATTTTTTTTAAGGCATAAAAACATACACAGATACATACACGGCGCGTTGGCCCCAAACAAATGGCAAAAAGTGGCGTTATTGTTTTTCCAAGCACTGCAATGAAACAAAACAGTTTTTTTTATCTGTTGATTTCTAACGTTCAGCCCTACGGAAAAATGTGGAACAATTGAATCATTCAACGACAATTACCGAAGAAATCTCCGTGTCTAATGCTTTTTATCCCACTCCATTTAGAAACAGTGTTTTACATTAAGACATTGTTGTTTCTTTTGTGCGTGCTCAGACCCAGAAACTGCAGTGACGCGGCTGTGGGAAGACATTGCCACAGCCTCTCTCGTGTGTAAGAAAACTGACCTCATAATAAATGTTTCTAAAAGTTATGTTTAAGGGGAAATGTCATAGCTGTAGACTCTCTGTCTGTCTGCACTGAAGTATGATGTGTCTCTTAGATAGAAGTGAATCTGACGTTGGAATAATTCCATATTTGAAATGTAAACGATGCTCTGAATTCACCGTGACACTTTAGAAAAACTTCTATTTTTAATTACCGTGGGTACAATTTAATAGCAGTAACATGATAGTGTGGCACACACAAATGCTACATCCAACATATGTCCTTTAAAACCTTAAGAAAACCTTAAAGTTACATAGAGTTCTCCTGCACTGCCTGATTTCCTAAAATATTAACCACACTGTAAGCGATACGCTGCAGAGCCAGCTGTGGGAAAGTAATCTATAGTTTCCCTGAGAATCTGCTGCACCTCCAGCGCTCAGACAAAGGCAATAGTGAGCTGTTGTCCAGACCTTGACCTTGCAACTGGTATAGCTAACATAGCTATGGCCTAGTGCTCCACCGGGAACAGCAGATCAGGTGTTGTCATGCTGTCTCTAGAGCAGACACATTTACACACCACAACAAGCCTTCTTCCTCTGGGAACACGCAGATCTTGTGTCTAAAAATGTGTTGGCCAAAACAGGGTCCACAGCAACCTTTTTTTTTTCCGCACGGCATGATAGCAACATATGTATGTATCTTATTTACAGTAAGGCTGTGATTCTGGTTCCAGAGAGAGTCAATGTGTTTTACATGGCAGTCAACTGTGAATGGGCACACAGGTCGGAGCGTGTGTGTGGGAGTCGTGGAGCTTCCAGCAGGACCGGGCCCGTCTACAGAGAAACTTTTTTTACACTCAGGCTCTCCATTCCTGAGCTAGGATCAACACACAGCCTCCTTGATCTTCACATCTCACCTGCCAAGCAACACAGAGAAGGAAAGACACCTTCTGAAAGGAGACAGAGGGGGGATAGGCGAGCCGCTGGAGTTCATGATAATGAAATAACTCATGTCACATAACAGCAGAATCAGACAGGAGTTATGATAGATATTCTGCGATCAAAACCAGCTACACGGAGATAATGTTACAGTTACTTTGTATTTTTTAACTGTCACAATAATCAGCGCTTGACACGGAGAGATTACTGAAGAAAATCTACGACGTGTCTACAAAGATGTCCTATAATTACAGCGAAAACATTTTTAGTTTCGCATTTATTATTTTAGAGTCGGAGCTGGAAGTTTATTTGCAAACGAGTTCAAACAATCGGTAAATTAGATGAATTATCTTAACCCCAAAAAAATAATTTCAAGAAGCCAAAATGTAAATGTACATAAATAGAAACCGTAATTTATTTGGTGTAAAAACCAGCATGCCTAAATTGTATATCATAATTCTTGTGTTGCATAAATGTCACAGTTTAAAAGAAAAATATGCAATTTTCAAATGAGCTGAATGAAGCAGCCCAGCAGCTCTGGCTGAATACAGCGTTAATGTTTGGGAGGAATGAGTCTGTGGCCTCACTGCATTGAGCCATTGTCTTTCAAATCTCAAGAGGATCGAGCCAATATCACAAATGTGGAGGCTCACCAGGAGGGGAAATAAGGACACTCAACTTTCACCCAGGAGGATCAGAGCTCTGAATGGGTGCAGAGTTACTATTATGCCTCTGGAAAATACTCCCATGCTCCCATCAGGATACGTAGAAAACCGAACTGGGCTCCAGTGAACAGTGTAAATGCATCTGTGACTTAGCTGGCAAAAGAAAATGTTTAATATAATTAGATTTTTTATTCTTTCCTTGTTTTAAATAAATGTTTCAAGATGATTCAAAAGGCAGGAGGGGGAAAAAAAAATCAAGTAGATGTTCTCAACTTAGCTCAGTTTTAATGTCAAACCCAATCAGCCTCTAAAAAAAGATGAACATCAGCGCATTGCCATGTTTTTATTTTTTTAATTTAGCCCCTTTAATTTTGATTTTAACAAAAGCTGAAACGAGCAAGCCACAATGATAAACTAATAAAAGTTCAACTCTGTGATGAGGTACGTTTGTTCCTGTCTGTCCTCCATTACCAGCTAAACCCGTCTGACCATAAATAATCTTCCAATCAAAATTAAAAGCAGGAGTTTGATTAACAGCCACAATAAATACAATAAAGCAGGAACTTAAAAGGGAGCTTTCAAATGGAAACAATCAGTGAACCATATCTGTAACGGTTAGTCTTCCATTTGCCTCTTATCTTCCACCAAACACTGAGTGGCACATGGCGCTGCTGCCAGCTGATTATTGACAAATAATAAGAACATTATGTATTATCAACATTATTCCTAGAGGGTAAAAACACAACAAAGTCATATCTGACCCACAGAGGGACAGTGACCGCTTCGCTTCGGATTAGCCATGTGAAAATCTCATCACCTCCTGGTGTCCCCCCCCTGTGATAGCTCACAGTGGGGATCGCCACAGAAACAACAAGCTCCGTCCAATCTGTCTGGACTGGAACCGTATCTCTTGTGTACCATTTGTTTATGACCTCTGCCTCTATTGTGCTTTGAGGACAGAGCTCTTTCAAGTGACAGATGGGTGGCACTTTTGAACACGTCATGTGGTCCTCTACACCTACACCGTGAACTGCACGTTCCTGCACGAAACCTTTGGCACACGTGCACTACCCTGGGAGTTTACCGGCATTCGAGGGTCATTCCGAAAAAAACAAAATCACTGTTCTGGTTCGAGCTGTGGGTATAAAAGTTGCCTAGATTATGGTTTAACCAGCCAAAAGAGGAGTGGATTCCAGTAATACAACTACTCAAGCACATTACTCTCCTGTCATATCATCAGAAGCATCATAAATCGGAGTTAAATGAGTCCATTCACTGCATGAAAAGCTGCAACAAGCAAACACACTTTAGCGGGAAAACCCCTTTTAGATAAAGCAGATGTTTCATTACATTTTTCTACTTCAGTTTTAAAGTCGTTAATCAAGACTTTAATTGATGATTTCATCAGGTGACATGATTTGGGTTTAATTAATTGACCAAGAATTAATGAAGAAGTCCCGTTTTTTCCCAATCCTAGCACGTACCGCTGTAAATTAGACGATTTGTCCGTAATCCGCTAAAACGTCTTGGGATTTGTTCTTATTATTTACTGTCTACGGAGCAGCTGCAGGATTTGTCTCATGACATCATCACCACAGCGTCTGTCTCTTTGCTGTATATCTCGTCTAATTCATGAATAAAAACTCAGCCATACATCACTTAAAAATTAAACGTGAATTATATTATCCCTTATAAAAAGAGACATTTCTCCCAGCGTCAAGGGCGGCAGCGCTGTCTCACACAGATCCTTTATCACGCTGTACAAAGCCATATCACTGCGTCTGAAGAGGTGTTGGTGAAGAGGAGCAAAAGGTGTTGAGGGCAGAGGGGCCTGAGGTGGACCATGTGGGTGGGGTGATGACTTCAGCAGAGTCTAGGGCGTTCCGTTAATTTACAGACATTTTTCTGCTCGCACTAGTAAACACGAAGCTCAAGAGCGATAGAGGAATCGGACGACAGGCACCAGCCCGGCTGCAGGCCTCTAAACAGCACAATAGATAAATTGTGCAGATACATCTGGTTCTTATGAATTTAGCCCTCTAGATTGTGGTTGGTGGAGGCGTGAGAGCACAAGAGCATCCTTATAAATGATTAAAGCTTACTTCTTTAAGGATTACAAAAGCATTTGAAATTCCAAGAGGCATGCCCATTGCTCTGTGAAAATGTTCCAGGAACAAATAAATGTATATTCTTGGACAGGTCCAAGAAAGGGCGCCAAGCACTGTTTGGACCGGAGTCATTCCAAACAATCAAGTGAAGGTCGGGGGCATAGAATAAATTGTATGATTGGATTATCTCTTATACACCTCACTATTGGTTACACACACTCTTCAAACACAATCCCTCATATTTCATTTACAGTTTAAAATCCTTTGGCTTTACAATATTAAGTAAAAATGAAGTGTTCCTTAAGCTTACAATCAACAAGTTGACGTCTATACGAATAATTAAAACCAAAAGTTTAGCTGGTAATGCTTGGAGGATCTAAATTCTGGCCTGTGCTGCCAATTTTCCTTGAAAGGGAACCTTGAAATAAAATCCACTTAAGCCCTCTGTCTTCCCCTCCAGAGTGTAGTTAAATCCTGGCTGTGTATGGACATGATTACAGAGTGCCACGGGTCTTACATCAGTGCAGAACCTTGACTTCCAGCAGGAAACCTGGTGCACGGGTCAATTATGGCAATACCTTGTTTTGCTTAGAGATGGAGGATGTGTTCTTTATGCTCACAAACACAGAGGCAGCACCTGAGATTTAAACTGTAACAATGTCCACTTCAACATCAAAGTGTAAATAAATAAAACACAGCTTCCAGGAGGTATATAGCTCTTGGCAGGAAAGCGTAGCGATGGGGTTATGAGACGACGCCGGTGTGCTCCTGTGTTGCACATGGCTAAAGTCAGGCCTGTGAATCCTGCTGCTGGTGGCCCACAGCGGAGACAGATCCGTTTGCTCAGCAGCTGAGCGGGGACATGGAGATGCTCCTTTCACACTGAGCTGAGCACCGACAATCAGGGCTTTGTCAGGGAGGCATCTGCTGTTACAGCTCACAGGAAGAATACATGTCTCTTTAAAAAGTGCACTCAGTGGGGTTATCAGTGTTAAAGATAAGATGGCTTCATGTCAACAAACACAAAATGTATTTATATGGTCGGGTTTTAACAGTAGCGTAATTGTCTTTCTTTACATGAAACCTGCAGGATATCTAATATATTACAGAGACAGGTCCAAACTTTAATTTATCCATGGATAAACTGGGATCATGCCTTTAACTTGACTTAAATAATCCATTGTGTATCGAATCAGTGTAGTTTCAGTCAGTTAATAACACTCAGATCAGCCTATTTTGCAGTGTTTCTATAGAACACTGGAATACAGCAGAACAGAGACTAAAATGTGCAATACAAAGCTGTAGATTTAAAATAAAAATCCAATTTATCACAGTTGTTTTTGTCAGATTTAAATATACCTTCAGAGGGGCAAAGCTATTGGCCAACAGTTATAAAAAAAGTAATAATTTAGGGCTTAAATAAAGATATACATGGTAAGAGATACAGCATTTCTAACTGTGAAATAGGAGCTGTGTTACTGAAATCTGTCTCAGAAAGGCTTATACACAAGATTGGAATTCATAGCAAATAATTGACAAGAAAGACAGACACTGTCCTACTGCAGACCGACAGACTAGACTTGTTCTTAGAAATTACATATTAACCAAAACACAATGGTAACAATGAAGCCCGAAAGCGATGATTTGCATTACTGCGAAATACTAGTCAACCCTGTCTATCTCACATACCCAGGGACTGCTTGAGACCTTACACTTTCAGGACAAAAAGTAATTGTAAAATAAATATTTACCAGATATCTAGAGATAGTGTAGTGGTTATATGACCTTAATAACCCTCCCTCTAAACCCACATCCTTGTTGGTCAGTCAGTGAATCATGCAAGACATTTTTATACAAATACATCATGACCTAGAGGGTGAACTGCCTATTTTCAGTCAGCAATCATTAACAGTGGCAGCCTTTATTGCAAATTCACAAACCTTTAGAGGGCATGACTGAAAGGCCCCACGATATTATCACATATGTGTCTAAAGTTGGCTTCCTTAACTGTAGATTCTTTGTGGTTATGCATCTTTGGTAGCACCGAGAGGAATGAAAAAACTGTATTTGGATAATAGTTCTGCAACCTTGATGCTACTAACGAACTGTAGCAAATAACCTCTAGGACTCTTCCTTCTGTGCAGCTAAACATTATTGCAAATACACCCCTGTAGGTGTATGATTCAGCAGCACAGAATATACACCTAGTTCATAAACTTACAGGTATATTCATCTATTTAGAGTGCCTCTTCTTAGCATATTCAGATACCTTCTCTTCAGGTAAATTAAAGCCTCATTGCGCCATCTTGTGTTAACTTGCAGACATGACTACGGACAACACATGAGAACCTACTGCACATCTAGCGTGGGCAGGAAAGGCAAACACAAAAGACAAAAAAAATATATATATCTTTTTGGAGCATTTTATTACTTTTTTGACAAATATATATGAAGGTTTTCCTATTAAGGAAACATTCTTTCAAAGATACGTTTACAGCAAATTCATTCCTGCAAAGAGACAGGAAACATGGGGAAATCATAAGAAGACACAATGGAACTAACCACTTCTATTTGTGCCCAGGAAAGGTAAGGGTGCAATTTCATAATTATAATGAATTCATGACAGCGATACAGAAGTCAGTCAACGCCAATGGGACATTCTTTACCATCTGTATTATCATGATACATGGGTGAATTATTAGTTTTGCATCAAGGCACACAAGCATTGATAACCATCAGTGGAGCATTGCTTTTTTTTGCCAAGACATTGGTCCCATTGGGCAGTACAACTGTACAAACTACTTAATAAAAAACAAAATCAAAACATAACGTAGGGATTGGTTTGCAGGATAACAACAAAAGGAAATCTCAAAGAATTTAGATCAATAATGTACACAGAAATATTGAGTTCAGAACTTGGGACCTCAAGGGTTTGGGTTGAAACACATTAGTTCTTAAGTATGGTGGCGGTGACATCTCGAACGCATTGCTCAAATCTGCTAGCCGTGACAGAAGACCTGCGACTCTTACAGAGGATGTAGCTCAGCGAGGGATCGCTTTTGCTGCTGTAGGAACTCCTGTAAGCTTCTTTTTCCCTGCCTGAAGTTGCTCTCCCTCCTTGAAAACGGCAAGATGACCTGGAGTCTGAGGAGCGTTTCAATGTTACTAAAACTTCTGATCTGTGACGTCTTGAGTGCATCAAGCACAGTCGTCGGGAGATAGCCTGCCAGGGGATCCAACCATTTCTCCTTCCACGACTTCATCTCCGAATGGAGAGACACCTGATCTGGCAAGTCTTCCTTGTACAGGCGGAACACAAGACCACTAAGAATGCTGGTTTCTACTTTGGACATTGCGTAAGGCACAATCTCCAGACACCTCAAGGTATCCAATACCTTGTCTGTGAAGAGGTCGTCAATTTCTGCTATTGAGTGCTCTACAACTCTGGTGCTTACTGATTCTTTGTAAAAGTCACTCAATGCCTCTAGAAGCACTGAATGCAACATTGTTACATGGAGTTTAGAAGCCAGTGCGACAGCTTCCTCAAACCAGGACTTGTGATGGGTGTCAATATCACTCATGAGTTTACTGAGGGAGGCTTTGAGATCAGGCAAATTATTCACAGTAAGTAACATATCTAAGGGTTTACCCTGAAGGGCCTGACTTAGCTTTTTTGTTACACTCAAAATGTTCTTCTGCACCACTGTTGATAGGATGAACTCAAAGTTTCTGATTGCATCGAAGAACTGTGATGCTTGCTGCTGGTTTGAAGTACTTCCTTCCCCTTTCAGCTCATTCAAACAGAGCATGACAGCTTCTAAAATCTCTACCATCACCTCATGCATGTCATGACTCTTCTCCCAGTTTTTGATGAGTTGGTCTCTCAGCTCATTGCCCTTTCCTTCATCGTGCTGGAACACATGAATGATCATGTCTTCCAGTTTGTTCTGGCGCTCTGCATCCTCTGTGAGCCACTGCAATATTTTACCTATGAGAACTGCTCCGTCTGCTGCTTCTTCAGCGGGAGAGGATCTAGCCAGCCATACATTAAGAGACAAAGCAGAGCTGACAGTTCTTACAGCCTGTGGGTATTTCTTACCAATAGCTACACTCACAGCTCTCATCTGAGCTCCTACTTTACCAACACTCAACAAGGCCTGTCCTCTACAATACTCCATGTTGAGCCCCCACTTCTCAGACAGGGCAGTCTCAATAGCATCTGCAAGAACAGCTGGGTCTTCACCAAAAGGGATGAAAGCCAATGTTTCCTCACACTGGATGTCCTCTTTGTTTAGGTACCTGATGCACAACGGCACATAGAGCTCTCCGTCAATTTCAACAGCTTGCTCAGTTACGAATGTGAAGAACTGAGAGTCCCAGAGTTCCTTGAGGATTTGTTCACGCAGTTGTGGCTCATAGAAAGACACTGCTTTCCTTGGTCCTTCAGTGACCTCCAGCATCACTTCATCAGCCAATTTCACCTCTCCATCAGCAGGCTTCTCTGCTCGAGTGGGGGAATGTGCTTCTGTTGGTGCTTGCTGGTCTCCTGATTTAAAGAATAAAAATAGATGTTAATGCAACAGATACAAACCTACCCACTGCCAAATTTCTGGTTATCATTTGTCTTCTTATAATCAAAACTTAAGATCACTTACCACTGTCCAACTTTTGTCTTTGTAAAGTTCCCATCACCTAAAAATGTAAATGGGACACTCATAAGAATGGCTGTAAAAATGATTACTTATACAAAATTAACTATTTTAAGAATTATTTTAAATTTACCTGGGAAAGACAGTGACTGCTCTCCGGATCAACCGCAATACACTTCTCAATGATCTCTGGTAGTCTCTGCAGTGTTGTGCAGTGAGAGAGGAGCATCACGTGGTCTATTCTGCTCCCTTTGCATACAGTGTTTTTTAACAGGTCCCTCATGGAATTCAGAGTGGTCTTCATCAGGTCACACTCCATGCTGACACTAGGCAGGACAGCTACTAGCCTAAGCAGTAAGGTCACAGTTGGGTGGCTCTTTGACTCAGGATGGACTAGTGTTTCAGCGATGGATGTTGGAGGAGCAACATCCTGGTATTTCTCGCTCCAGACAGAGGCCCAGGTGTTGATTTCCTGCTCGGCTGCTTCAGGCTCAGGAAGATCTGTAAGGTAGAGGCTGAATGGCTTGTCTGTGGACTCCGATAGAATGGGATTGCAGGAGGGCAGCAATGATAGAACTGACAGGGCCTTCAAGTGACTGTCTGAGAAGCTGTACTTCATTTCATCAACGAGACTTCTGAGGAGGGGAACACTCAGATTTTCTCTGTAGTATATCTCTGGAGATTCATAGCTGTTGGCTTCCTCCGAGAAGCACACTTGTTCAGGAGCTACTTTAGTTGCTAGCTGGAACGCCTGCTCAAACCAAGCCGAGTGCACGGTGCTCACATTTTCTAGCATCTTGTTAAGAGTCTCTATGATTGAGGGGATTTTTTCCACTTCACAGAGAATATCAGCAGGGTTTCCACAGCGGAAGACAGTGCTACAGTTACGAAGAGGAGCGCAAGCGTTCTTCAGAATCACAAGGGTGACGATGAAGTCCATATTTCTCAGAGCAGTAGAGAGAACTTGTGCATGCATTGACTTGGAGCCTATGGCACTAGAGCTAACAGCATCTAGGCAGCTGAGGATGCCCTCTAATGTGTCAGCGAGGATGTCAAAGAAGTCCTCTCTCTTTTTCCACCTTGAGCAACATGTTTCTGGTATTTCTTCCAGGGCCTCTCTTGGCATATTCAAAAGCCCATCAACAGCCTGTGCTAGCTGTCCCTCAAGACAAGGAGATTCATCAAAGAACAGCAGCAGGTCTTCTGTGATATCCAACATTTTTGCTACTGAAGGGCAAGGCACACTTCCTGCCAGCCAATGGGCAAGACCGCAAGACTCACTGGGTGTTATAACAGAGAGTGGGTAGCTCTTGAGGAAATCCAAAGACATTTTCTTCAGGCTTTGATAACCTGAGCCCAAGTGCATGAATGCTTGTCCACGACACTGAGACATTGGTAAGCCCCAGTCTTCAGTGAGAATCTTTGCAAGGTTATTTGCTTGTGAATCAACATGACCGTTTTCATCAAATGGCAGGAAACCCATGAGCTCTACTTTTGGAGCAGATTCTCCAACATACCTGACAAAAACAGGTAGGTGCGTCTTGTCGGCAATTTTCACAGGTTTGTCTGTGATAAGTGAGAAGAATGGCGATTCCTGTATTTCTTTGAGTATGACGTCTCTGATGCCATTTATGAGGAGTTTCACCATTTCATCATCACCTATACAAGGTGTGCATTTGCTCTGACTTCCAAACCAGTGGCACATGCTGAGCTCCTGGATGAAAAGCTCTCTGTCCTCATCTGAGAGGTCAATGAGACTGCTATTCTTCTTCCCCAGTAGTGCAGCCAGTTTGAATACCGTTGCCAAGCTTTGACGATTATCCCCTGCATGCCCATTCTCATCTGCTGGTTTCATGTCTTGGTCCTCAATCTTGTCAGGAGATTGCTGCATGTGAAGATCTTCAGTTTCCTCCTTGACACAATCAACTTAAGTATAGCAGGGGGAAAAAGACAACACAACAGAAATGATGAAAAACATTCAAATTATGGTGAAATACAAGAACTTATTTCTTATTTAATAAATGTAATAAATGTAATGCAAAAACATCTCAACAAACATACCTTCCATGTTATTTTCAGTGTTCCTGATGAGACTTTTGGATTCCTTGTCCTGTGAATACATCCATGTAAATAAAAATTAGTTTGACATTTATACAATTAATAAAATACAAATATACTATAAACGTAACAGCCTTTTTGATTAGATGATACAAGCACGTACCAAACAGATGCCCTCCAAGGCTTGAGGAGTAACCTTCAAACACTGGGTCACCATGTGGTCCAGGTCTCTGCTGAAGTCCGTGCCCACCTGCAGCATAGCCAAGCACGGAGACCTGTCTTTGGGATTTGTATTTCGCAGGTAGTCTTGGAACTTCTTGTGGCGCATTACAACACCACAGTCCTCCAGTGCTGTGCTGGGTAGTACGGACATAATCCTCAGCAGCACATTGATGTTCCCAAAGTACTGCATGAGTGGCAGACGCAATGTGTGAAATATTGAGTTTGGGATGGTCACGGAAGCAACTTTTGTTTTCCACGTTACTCTCCAACAGCACAGCTCTGTGAAGAAGTTGTCGGCATCAGGAAGATCACTGCTGTAGAGGGGAGGCTTTGACTTCAGGCTCTCAAACATATAACTCACTGTGACTGAGCAGGGAACAAGGGAGAGAAAGTTGAGAGCTTCTTTGTGGTCTTCTGAGAAATGATCCTTCACAGCATTGATGAGGTTATCTACCAGGGGCACACTTAAGCCATCTTTGTAAAAACCGACTGGCTTTATCATGCCGTCTCTTGGCATAGAGTTTTCAGGCACTTCAATCTGCACTCTTAGACTCTGTGCCATTGCACAGGCTTCATCAAACCAGTTCTGGTGAAACACCTTCATGTTGGTTTTTACTCTGTTCAGAGTGGCCACAATACCACTGATTTGGCAAAGTTGGGATGCGGCACTGAAGTGGTCTTTCTGGAGACCTGCACTCAGCTCTCTGGTAAAGGAGGATGCATTCTTCAAGACCACCATTGCAATGATGAAATCAAATTCCATTACCTTGCGGAGGAGTGCCCCAGCTTGCTCAGACACAAAGGATTTCCATCTCTGTGGGTTGTTTTTTACTTTTCCAAACATTCAACTAGGGGCTCCAGCATCTGCACAAACACCTCATAAGAATCATGTTTCTCTTGCCAAAGGGCGCAGAACTTCCCCTGTAACTCTTGGACCTTTTCGTAGCTCTCTCTCAGACCATAGGCTATTACATGGTCTAGTTGTTTTTGTAGAGTAGCGCTGCTGCCAAAAAACATCAAAACCTCTTCAAATGTATCCAGAGCCCTCTTAACAGCAGGCACTGGGATGGATTTTGACCACCATGTGTTGAAAGAGTAGGAAGAGCAGTGTGTGCTTATAGCAAGAGGATACTTCTCCTGAACTTTGCAGGCAAATGCTTTCAGCTTGTAAGAAACATCGCCAGAGCCTAGGTATGCTTGACCTCTGCAGTTATTCAAATCAAGACGCCACCTGACTGTAACTATGTCCAGGAGACGCTGCACCATAGCATCACAATCAAGATCCGCCTCAAGGAATCCCATCAATTCCAATCGCATGACATCAAAACTGTCCACAAACCGGAGGAAAAGTGGAAGGTAGTCTTTCTCCCCAAATTTCACAACACGGTCAATGAACAAAGAAAAGAATGAACTCCCTACTTCCATGAGAATTCCTCTCTGACAGCGTTCTCGCACACAGTGAGAACTTCTTTCATTTCAGACTTGGTCACATACTCGACCTCTCCATCCTGAGCAGAAGCGTCACTATGTTGCCTACTTTGACTGCTGTATGCAGCGGTCACTGCAGCCTGCAGAGCCGATTTAAGAGCTTCTCTATCAGTCTCTGCACACTTCATCTCAACAAGCCTTTCAGCATCCATCTCTAGGTTTATGAATTGTAATTCTTCTTCAGTGTCCTTTTCAGCATGGTTCCCATGGGATGCCACTAAAACGAGAGGTGGGAATAATGGTGTGAGATTACAAATTTAACACATTAGTAAATAAAAAAAACATATTTGCATATGTGCATATTAAAAGATGGCAGTTGAACAACTTGAACCAACAGCTTTCTAGCACCCCCTAAAGGCATTGCAACAATTTGCCAGACTGTCAAGTATAAAAACACAAGTACTACTCTGTCATAGGAACATCAGAGCGCTAAATATTTTTTGAATTTATGAATGATTCCCCGTCAGAATTATTGACTGCATGAATGTCAGTGATCAAAATCAGGAGGAGGGGACGGAGCGGTTTGCCCTTACAGAGTGGCTGTATGTTTGTGCTCTGCTTGTTCAACAGGTGTTTGATCATACTGTTTTTTTTCCCCCAAATCACACTCATTTATTTCACAAGGAAAACAGTTACAAACATTAACAAAAATAGTTGCTTAATTTTCGGTCAACTCTGCAGCAAATCAATAAAAACAACTTAAGTGGTCAAAATTGGTATAAAACCACAGATCCCACCCGTCCAGCACTAGACTGACATATATCTGGCTGGTAAGGTGAGTACACTATACGCTAATCATTCAGTCACCAGACTAAATAAAAAAGCTTTAAAGTTTTAGATAATTAATAAATGTAGTTACAGTTCTTGACTTCAAAAAAATATATATCATGAAGTCTGTGCAGTTACACTGCGGTCCACTTTGTGTTTTGATAATATATGTATGCGGCAACTGCTGTCTCAGTCTCTCTCATAGACAGTGTTTGAAAGTACTATAAATAAATATATTTCAATATCCTCTTACCTTGGGGAGGCTTCTCCTTTGTGTCATCATCCTGTAGCACAAACAAAATAAAATTTTGTTGTAATTTCAGGTAGAATAGTTGCTTTAATGAAATTTCAACAGTACTCTGCTCGAGGACAATCTACTCACGATTTGCAGCAACTGCAGAATGTCTGGATGCTTCTGGACATACGAGTCCACCATTTGTTCAACACTGAAGTGCACGTCTTGGTTCACGTAGACATATGCCATGCTGCATTTTCTTTGGTCCTCTGGTGTGGCTTTCAGATAGGAGTGGCACCGCTCCAGCACCATATGGTATTGGCCGTAGACATCTGCCTCTGCGTTTACACACGGAACAGTGCCCAACACTCTCAGCAAGCTCTGCACATTTGGGTAAAACCCAATATCGGGAATCTTCAGTGTAGCGAACACCGTGGTTGGAAGGATCCTGCGCTTGCTCGCGTGTCTCCACTTCACTTCCCAACAACCGAGCTCTTCGTAGAACGTGTCTGGCCTCGCAAGGTTGTTCAAGTTGGCGTCTGCTACTTTATCCCTGCGAATGCTGAAGTTGTGATCAGCCATGTAAGATGGCACTAATGAGAGCCATCGGAGAATCCTCACCATCTCTGTGCTGAATACTCTCTTCACCTCTGCAACAAGGTACAGCAAGATAGGCCGGCTAAGAGTTTCTCTGTAAAAGTCCTCCAGTGGCGTTTCGCTTGTGTCTCCTTGGCTCACCTCCGGTTTCGTGACCTCCACTCCCAACTTCTTTGCCCTGCCGACTGCATCTGAAAACCATTTCCTGTGGAATATTGCAAGCTCCTGTTGATATTTGCTTACCAGCTTTAAGGCATTGGAAATTGTGTATTGCAAGGTACTGCTGATGCTAATTATTCCCCTGAGACTTGAGTTGAGTATGCTCACACAACAGAGGGTGTTCTTCAGAACAACAAGTGTGATGATGAAATTGAAATTCTTCAAAATTGGCTTGAGCTTGGCCATCTGCTCAGCAGTGTCTTCATCTACTTTTGAGATCATCTCATTGATGCAGTTCAGGAATGGCTCCAGAATATCTAACATGGTCTGGAAGGCATCTGTGTTGTATTCCCAATTCTCACTGACAGCTGCCTTGATCCTGTCTGCTTCCCCTTTAACATGCCCGTATGTCATCTGGATCTTTCCCTCCAATCTTTTCCACAGCTCTGGGGTTCTCCTGAGTAACGAGGCCACCTCCTCTACAGTGTCTGCAACGCTTTGAATGGAGGGCACCGGCATGCAGCGAATAATCCATATGTTGAAGGCATATGGGTCACTTGGTGACAGGACTACTTGTGGAAACTCCTGCAGAATCCTGCAGGTAAGGTCGCGCATTTTCTGACACACACTGCCCGTGACCAGATAGGTCAGTCCCCTGCAGTGCTCCATCCTCAGTCCCCACTTGTTTCGCAACTCTGAGAGAAGCATGTAAAACAGATTCTCTGCATCCAGGTCGCATGGCAAGAACCCGATGAGGTGCTTTTGTGGGAACCCATCTATTGTGACAGACCTGATGAAAACTGGGATCTGCTCCTTTCCCTCTATATTCGTCACATCTTGAAGCAGAATGGAGAAGAATCGTGCCAGTCTGAGGCTGTTCTGGATCTCCTCCCGCATGAGGTCTTCGCTGAACTGGAGGATTTCTTTCTTGTCGATTTTCTCCACGCAGATACGATTGAGAGCCTGCTGACCTCTCGCGCCTCCGATCGGTTCATCTGCGTTTGCGCCATTGATGCTGAATCCAGTCAGTGCCAGGATTTCCTTGAAATAGACTTTGAGAATCTCTTTTGCTTTGGAGCTGGCTACATCCTCTTGGGTTTCACTATCTTTTTGCAGTTCAGGTGTTGCACTGTTCTCTCCTGATACTTCTCTAGTCCCCTCAGTAACTTCGGCTGTTCTGTTTTCTGATGGGAAAGAGAAAACAAAAAAAAAAAGTTTGAAAGGATGAGATGATTCTCAGATTTGCTAATTAAATCACAATATGTACAGCAAGGGCTAATACTTCAACACACACAAAATCTCAAGGGGCTTAAATAAAAAGAGACCAGTTACTGTACCTTTTGTTTTCTTCACAGATGTAGGTTCTTCTTCTGACTGCGTGAAGGGAGAGGATAATTACACATTTGCATTTTCAGTGTAAACGCTAAGCAGAATAAATTTAAACATTGAATTAAACACTTACAGGGTCTCTAGCTCGTTTCCTGTTGCAGGCTGATTGATTATTCACAGCCATTGTAAAGTCAAATATTGTTGGAACAGCATCTTCCCTTAAGACACAACTGGAGGCGCTCTGAAAAAAAACCCCAAAAAGCACTTAGCGCTCACACTTATACTCAATATTCTGCGTGAAATAACTAATTTGCTACCGACATATTGAAGCCATATGATACTGATACTACTAAAGAATCTTCCAGTATACACAGCAGCACAGGGCATCACCGGATAACACAACAAAATCATTACTGGCATACACCGAGTTACATCTCTATTTGGTACACCTGTAGCTTCGAATGCTCAGTCACTGCCGACACTGTATCTGAGTGGATTTGATACAACGTTGTGATTTCTTTCATGGGTGTAGTCACTGTTGAGGTTTTGTTGAATTTTAATAATAACAACAACAATATACGACAGATTCGCTTCTCACCTGATGAGAGATCATAGAAGGCTCAAAGTGCTTTGCACAAAGTCTGTACAGCATATGCAACTGCTCCGGAGGTTCTGACGCCAAGTCTGGACGACAACAGTTGTTCAGCCATTGTTTGCAGCTGGAATATACAGAGGGGGGGGAAAGGCAAACATTGTTGGGGTCAAAAAAACATGGACTTAATAAACTTAATCTCTGTATAAGTATATTAAATAATGATTCAATAAAATAGACATGGACTCTCAAAGCTTTGTGAAACAGTTTGCTTCAATTTTGCGAGGCAGAAGTTTAGTTTTTGTGAGCATGGAGACATTTGTAAAGAGAACCGCTTGAGCTAGACTATTCTTCATCAAAAATGCCAATATTTATTGAATAATAGATAAAAAGATGAGATACTTTTCTTAATTCAGAGAGTTCAACGTGCTTACTGTGCAAAAAACAAGTGTGGACTGATGCACAGATACTACATTAACACACTGGTCCAAACCTCTGCATGTTTTTTTTTTTAGCTGGAGACTGAAACAACTTTAAAATTGCCAGTTACTATGTTGAAAGACTTCATCATCATCG
This sequence comes from Miichthys miiuy, assembly GCA_036365135.1. Classification (NCBI taxonomy): domain Eukaryota; kingdom Metazoa; phylum Chordata; class Actinopteri; family Sciaenidae; genus Miichthys; species Miichthys miiuy. Next base: position 22,674,855 of record CM071616.1, read on the forward strand.
CTGGGCGAACGCCAGCTCAAACACATTTTTAGACAAACATCCAAACCCAGCTCCGTTTGAGAGAGATGCTTTTGATGCTTACTGCAGTGCATCATGCTGTTACGCTACAAGAGGTCCTGTCTGCAACAATGACCCTGCCTCAGAGGTGGAAGATGAAGCTTTCAATCCTTCTCCCTCTCTTTGTGTCAACTGATTTCATTCATGCATGCATGCACGATACATTATTAGGTGGGTACCAGCTTAAAACAGACAGGGCAAGAGGACAGGAGCTTAAAAAAAAAAACACAAACTCACTGCAGGACTGGACATGAAATATTTGGAGACTCATCTATCAGTCTGGTTTGGAGGTGGTTGCATTTCCTGTCCACAGATTCAGCAGCCAGCTCCAATTATTGCACTAATACTTGAATATATTAGTAAATGGACGGTACTTATAGAGCGCCTTGCTAGTCTTCTGACCACTCAAAGCGCTTTTACACTACATCTCTCATTCACCAGGGGTCTGTGACTCTTAGGGGGTCCGCCAATTTTTGTCATAATAATTGACAATTTTCACCAAAATAATTTGTGAGAATTAAAAAAATATAACAAAAATGATGAGTGAACGGCGAGCATTAATATGCAATAAAAAGCTACTTTTGACAAAAACTATTAATATTTATATATTATTCATAAATTATTCCATGATTGAACGTTTTATCAATCATAAAACACGTATAGGCTAATAACCCAGCATATAAACAGGGTTAATAAGGTAAAAATAAAAGGTGAATAAAGTAAATATAAAAGTTATTATAAGCCAGGCTTAAAATGTGACACATGTGGGGGGTCTCTGTTCTGTTTGTCTCTCGTCCAAGGCTGAAAAAGGTTGAAGACACAAAATATATATACCTTTTAAATATGTATATAGTTATTTCCTATTTCTTATGTCTATGTTTCATGTTTTTGTTATATCTTGTCATGTTCCTTGTCCTTTAAACTGTACTTATGTCTATACCTGAGTCAAATTCCTCGTGTGTGTACACACACCTGGCCAATAAAGAATTAAGACCCCTGTCATTCAACCATTCATTCACACTGATGGCAATAAGCTGCCATGCAAGGTGGCCAACTGCTCATCATCAGTTTTAGGAGCTAACCATTCATACACCAAGGGACACTTGGGGGAGCCGGGGATCGAACCGCCGATCATCGGATTATTGGACAAAACTACAGCTATCAGCCACAGTCAGGAGGTCGCTGAGGGGGTAAAAAAAAAAAGGTGGCGCTAGACTGTTTGTTTATTCATGAGGAGCTCACCTGTTAAAATGAATTAAATATGGACTTCCTATTTATATTATTTACAATGCAAAAATGCTGATTTACTCACGCACGGTGAAAGCTAAACAGCACTATGAATGGACGCTAAGCTAACGTCAGTCCTACTAACCGTAGCCACACTGTGGAGTCGGTAGGTGTCGTGTAGCGAATAAGCTAAATTACAAACACAAAAAGTTTCTAACTATGTTTTCCACTAGTTTGAGGAAAGCGTGAGCACACGGGATAAACTCACAGAGAAGCCGTGACTCCTCGGTGTCCGTCTCCGAGCTTGAATGAGTTGAACTGGAGTTCATTTCTAACACCGACTTTTTCTCTCAGGAGTAACGTTAGTCTGCGCCATTTTCCACAGAGTTGTGTCACTGTTAGCCAACATGATGTTAGGCTAACGCCAGTTGCTAACGGCTAACACATTCATTTTGCGTGCCTAAAAAACAAACAAAACATCAAATCTCAATGAGATGAGCACCCTTCCTTACCGCTCCGGATCCAGAGGAAAGCTGAAAAGTGGAGTGGAGTTTTCTGGATCCCCTCGCTGGTAATCACAGTTCGCTGCGGCGCAGCAGTCAGTCATTTTGGACCGCAATGTAGCTTAGCTAGCTTAGCTTAGCTTGGGCTTGTTGCAAGCAAGAAAACCTGCAGGAGAAGTCTACACAGCCATGCCTCAAAGGGCGAAATCCTGCAGCCGACACAGTCGAAGTTTCAATGTTACCGTCGCTTTGTGTCCCGTTGGTGAGCTAAGAACCTACTAAATCCATGCTTTCAAAAAGTTGATGTTGTGCGCGGTTGAAGCCAAAGAGTCGGAGCCGAAAGCGTGTTGTCCCATCAACCAGGAACTGGGCTGTGCAGTGCGAGGTGTTAACCAGGAGAGGGCAGGATGGCACCAACAGGTCCGGACAAAGAGTGTCAATGGTCAAGATGACTCCCCATCGTGTTTCATTCAAATGCAGGTACGTGCCACAGAAATCCAGGCTACCAGGGTAGTCTGCATGACTAAATATACTTCTGTTGTGTGTGTATGTTTATGCAACTTATATGCTATTCACTTATGAATGATATAATATGTCAAAAAGTTTGCTTTTGTGAAGCTTAAACCACCATGTTTGGTACTGACTTTTTGCAAAATTACTACAAAGACAAATCAAATTTCGATGTATTTTCCAGTTGACTTTAGGAAGCGGAGAAACACCGAAAACACCAATCAGCCTCCGCAGAGATGGAGGTCCATCCACCTCAAGTGGGAGCTCAGAGTTCAACCTGCCAAGGACGATGATGGTGCACTTCTACACCTCTCCATCACTGAGTCCATCCCATCCTCACCTCCTCCATCATCTCAGGGCCTGGACTCTTCCAGGATGCTGAGGTTTGCAGGAAATTTAAAAACACATATATATATTTGTGTATTCTAATACTTTATTTTTGATGTTTTTTATTGATCTTCAATATACTTTTACTTGATGTTTGTTATGCACTTTCAAACCACATGTAGCGCTGACAGTTCAGTATCTCAAACTGCAGTAATTCTCTTGTTTTGACTCGATACTCTCTGATTTGGATTTGCAGCTTCCTCTTCTTCATAGTTTGTAAGCAGATTTGGTTCATGTTATTCTTACTGTTGCCCTCCACAGACCCTGGACACACATCCCACCTCTTCAGATCATAAATCTGGAAATCTGATCCGGTCCTAAATCACACCATGCATCCTTTTTCTCATCTGTGATTTCACATTTTCATCCATGAAATTATGCAACCATGTGTTTTGTCAGAAAGGAACATTGAGTACACTGATGGGAACCGACAGAACAGTGTGTGATTAAAGATGTCTTTTTAAATTACAGTTTTCACATATAGAAATACATTCTTCACTGCCAACAGTCTATCAGTGTCCTCATGTGATAAAATGTCTTCTATAAACGTGTTATATAAAAAAGTTTGACTTGTCATCTCACGATGACAAACACAGCCTGAAACAATCTCACTTATCAGCGTTATTAATCACAGCTGCTATGATGTCGACATGAAAATGATTAAATTCAACAAAACAAGTGAAATGTCTGGATCTCTTTATGGTTTTATTGTGCCAAGTGGATTTCAATTATATCAGATTGAATTAATGCCAAACACGATAGTGGAAGTCTGAGTGGACAGTGGCTCAGCTGTTTAGTTGCAAACATACACTCCAATCACACGCTTAATACCTAAAGGGTATGATGGATAATCATAGATATAATGAGGGGCAGAGCAAAGAATTATGAGCTTCATTGACTGTACCTGAATGCAATTTAAACTGGACGCATCAATTAGTGATTCATTGTCAGGACACATCTGTAACACATATTATAGGTGCTGTCTGGTGTGTGCTATTTGTCATATCCACCTTCCATCCGTCTTTTTCCTAAATCTGACTTGGAAGGGAAAAGCTGTTTCAGTCTAGACAAATGAAATAAATAAATCGATGAATATAAAAATTAAAATGTCATCCCAGTGTGTCTAAAAACGACCACATGTTCTGGATTTTGAGTTAGTAATGGAGCTTATTTTAAAACAGAGTTAAGATAAACGCAGAAAAATGTCGAATGATGAGCACAAAAGGTTATGAAACACCTCTGATTCTTTATTAACATATTCAGCAGAACATTGGGTGACACACTTTAACAAGTCTAATGGGAGCATTAACTCATACTTTTTTCATATAAACGGATAACTGGTATCAGGAATCACACCCCTTGAAAAGTTTACAGTGGTCAATACTGGCTCCCCAAAACAGAACATGAAAACAGCACATAATGAATGTCTGGTATTCATCAATTAATGACACTTTTCAGTTTTTATCAAAAAGATTGAAACACAACGCAGAGAAGATGCTACTTCAGTATGAAGGCTGGATAGTAAAACGACTAAACAAAAAGGATGTTTGCATGACTTATTTACAAAGCTGTGGATGATCCGTCCAGAAGCTACCACATCACGACACACTAAGACGTCTCCTCCCTGTCCGGGTATGTCTTCATGTAGACGTCTACGATGGCATCCAGATCGTACCCAACATCATAGTTTACGTTCAAGAGAGCAAGACTCTTTGATTTGAATTTGACCGGCGTGTTCGCCATGTACATCTGGAAGCGCTTGTATGCCACATCACAGCCGTCCTCCAGAGCCAAGGTAGGCAGGACGCCGATCAGCCTCAGAACCGCGAGCATGTTTGGGAAAAACTTCACGCGGCCAGCTGAAGTGTTTCGCGGAGACTCGACGGCAAAGTCTCGCCTTTGCCCTTTTTGCTCCATTTGACCCACCAGCAGTGCAGCTCGGCAGAGAGCGATCCTGCATTAGGGATGTCATCTTTAAACACTTGCACACACTCTTCCTCGGGTTCAGTAGACTTATGCTGCTCTATGACAGCAGGTACCAGTGACAGACATCTCAGAGCCTTCAGGTGGTCCTCGCAGAAGAGTTCGTTCATTTCTTTGATGACATGGTTCGCAACGGGAATTGACAGGTGCTCCTTGTAGTAACTCTCCGGCCGAATGGCTCCAGAGTCGACCTGATGCTTCCTCAAGAATGAGCGAGGGACCTCAACTGGGATTTCCATCGCAGTGGCGAGGTTAACGGCCTCGTCGTTCCAGAACTCGTGATACACGTCGATGTTGTCAGACACTTCCTTCAGGGAGTGCAACAAAGCTTTTAAACTGGTTGCAGCAAAGTGGGCATCGGCCGCTGTCCCCTGCACGTTCTTCCCAAACGCTCGTGTCAGTATCATCGTGTTTTTCAGGACGATCAACGACATGACAAACTCGAAATCAGCCAGCGCTTTTGAAATCTCTAAGGCGTTGTGAGTGACTTGGTCGTTCCACCTCATGTCTTCGTTGTCGTGCACGCTATCCACACAGAGCAGTAACGCTCTAAGATTTCCACTGCCACGTCAAACACATCGTGTCGTCTGGTCCAGCCGGATTGACAGATCTCTTTCAGTTCCTTGGCTTTCTCCTCTTTGTCTGGGAAGAAAATTGAAATGGCGTGCTCCAACTCCAATTGCAGCAAAGTGGACTGACTGAAGAATGACTCAATCTTCTTCAAGGTTGACATGACAAGCTGAACCCCGGACAAAGCCATACCATTCGCCAGTGACACATTGAATGTACGAGTGGATCTTAGTGCAAGCACTGCCTTCGGGTACTTCTCCATCAACTTGGCAGCAAACGTTTTCATTTTGCTAAAATGTGTCCCAGAGCAGGAGTGGGCTTGACCTCTACACTGTCCCATATCCAAGCCCCATTTGTCAGTCATTTCAGACAGCAGTTTCTCTGCTAAGGCATCTTCGTCTCCTTCAAAGGACAAGAATCCAACAAACCTCTCCCGCTGGCAGTTCGACTGATCCATAAAACGGAGAAAGACGGGGAGGTACCATTCCCCTGAGATGTTCACCAAATCATCAGTAAGCAATGAGAAGAAGCCATTTTCCTTAACCTCTTCCACCAGCTTACTCTGTACGTATTTCTCAAACACTTCAATCAACTGATTCAGCTGACCTGAGGAAAAGCACTTCTTATTCACATCATACCTCTTAATGAGGACTTCATCGCCACAATTCATGCGATATTCTAGCAATGCCTGAAAGTTGGTTGATCCAAAGCCGTCCTTCTTATCACCAGGCCCAGTTGGAGGAATGCTCTGCTCTCCCAACAGCACAAGAACTTCAAATAATGACTTAAGATACTCTTTGTACTCCTGTTCCTCTGAGAGTGGCTGTACATCGTCCTTAGCTGTCTCTGCGTGAGATTTTTTGATTTCTAAGAGAAACAGAAACAATTTCAAGATAGAAACCAAATAAACTATTTTGCTTGTATCATTTATTTTATCTTAAAGAAATAAACGTGTTGATAGTTCTACTTACTTTTTCTCCCCGTACTCTCTGTTTCGTCATCTTTGGTCTACAAAAATAAATAATCAATTTAAAATTTAAACATGTGATTCATGAAATTCAAATTATACAAACCATTTTTTCTCAATTTAAAACAATCAAAATTGATTTTACCCACCGTCTCTTTACTGCGCTTCACCTGCCCATTCTGAGGTTGGCTTGGCGCATCAAAGATAGTTGGTATGGCGTCATCCTTCAACACTGCACTCTGAGTCTCCTGAAAAGTCGACCCAAAAAAGCTAATTATACACCACATCGCCCACATACTCACTAAGCACTTTACAGTATACTGTATTTATTGAATAATTAGTGAAATAACATGCAGGGCTGCATTAAGCCCTTAACTTACAGTTTGAATCAAAGACGTTTCAAAATGTTTCCCACAAAGTCTGTAGTATCTGTACAACTGGTCCGGTGATTTGTCTTTGAGATCTTGCCTCTGGCATTTTTCAACCCACTTCTTGGACCTGAAAGGAGAGCGTAAACAGAAAAAGTTTGAAAGTCAGTATAAATTTTGACTTTGAGGTTCAGTGCTACATCAATTCGACAACCTTTTCACAACACGCCGCACACTTTTCCAATGTGTAATTATTGGTAGGAATTGAATCTAAAGGTTTGTTGGCTGATAACACTTGTCTCTGTTAGAAATCAATAAGGCAGTGTTGTTTCGTTAGGCGAGGATGGATGGATAGATGAGGATGATGACTCCTGCACAAGTTGCAACTGCATCACAACAGCAGCTCAAGAAATGAGGTGACTATCTTAAGGAATATGCAAAGTATAAATGGATACAGATGTTTTTTTCTGTTTACATATTGTTCATAGCAGATGTGTTTGCACAGGTGAAAATAAATTTAGTTAACCAAAGCTCCATCCCATTAAGTGCCAGCATGCACAATGTGAGGACCCTAGAACTGGCTCACCTGAATGGAATGCAGTCGTTTTTTTAAACACACAGGTCTAACTGCATTTTCCAGTTTCAACTGTGCTTTTCTTCATGTGCCATGCCAAATGTCTACTGTGTAAAATATTCCCCTTTTATTCATTTGTCTTTGCAGGAATAATATACCAATATACCATGTGCATGTATGCATGAGCTGTAGAAGTTTTAACTAGTTCTTTACTGCATGGTGCTCAGCTTGTTGTATTTTATTAACAAAAGCAAAAGCTCCTTAACCAAATGTAAAATGTCTTATGATGTGCCGTTTGTATGTTTGTATGTGTGTGTGTGTGTGTGTGTGTATGACCCGGTCAAACTTTTGAACTGGTTTAGCATGTTAACAGTTAACTTAAATATCCGTTTAATAAAATGACGTACTACAGGGTGAAATACGTGTTTTACATGTTGCTGAAACTAGACAAATAAACCAAAGTTATACTTGTTTTTAAATGCACGCTTCGTCGTATATAACCTACACATAAAAAACAAACTGTTACAGGCAGCTTTAGCATCAGTGTTAGCATTAGTTACCTTTCTGGGTCCTGCGGAAATCTGAAGAGAGGCTGTGAGTCGGATTTAGCACTGGTACAGTTCGGCACGGCACACCGGTTCTGCATGATAAAAGTTTGTATCATGAACTATTATTAATATTTACAGCGAAACCCCGTTAGAGGATAGCCAACTGTGCTGCTAACGCTAGTTAGCTATCAAGCTACTTCGAACTGCAAGTTCAACTTCCTTTATACTTTCAAAATAAAATACATCGGTTTGCGTAACCAAAATAAGACAATGTAAAAATATATATATATTTCACATTTTATTATTCAGAAGCACGCTAAAATGTCTGAATGTCAACTAGACCAACCACTGTTTTGTCGCTTTATTCTAAATATATTCCTTAAGGCCACAGAGACAACCAATGTAGCGTATGCTTTTTGCTTTTAATGTGAATTTTATTTTGAAGGTAAACTCGTCTGCTTGGTGTTGAGCTTGATGGTTTTATAACAACAGCGTGCAAACAATCCGCGGGCTTTGTTTCTGTCCCATAATCCTCAGCGGTCTAAAGATTGAACACATGTGCCATGGCATTATTCAAAAAATAAATAAAAAAATCACACGTTAATGTTTTGTTCATAATAAATAACACACACACAGATGTCAAGTATTACATTTCTTCTTCATGCATTTGCAGTTTGAGGTTTATTGTTATGTGCAGGTGTGGCACAAGTGAGCTATTTGCATAACAGCACTACACATAAAGGATAAAAGTAAGGTAAGGAAGTAAAATACAATACAATTTTAGATTAAAAAAATAAAATAATATAAAATACAAGATATAAAGATAATATATATCTTTTAAATATGTATATAGTTATTTCTTTGAGTCAAATTCCTCTTGTGTGTACACACACCTGGCCAATAAAGCGATTCAGTTTCAGGTTCAGATTTTGAATAAAATATACTAAAATAGAATATGAAAAATATGTATAAGTGTTCCATACACTGTACAAGTGTGACGAGGTTATGTCAAGTAATGAGCAGTATCACTCATGGCATATTTTGCAGACAGTAGTCCTGTTAGATTGCACAAACCAGCTGCTGTTTTTACTGCACTATGTACAATCACACTGCTGTATGCCATCTACATTTAAACTGTTTATATCTTTTTATATGTGCTATATTTTTTATATGTCTTTACACTCTTACACTTACACTCTCTGTATGTTCTGTGGTTTTTTCTCTCATAATGATTGCTACCTACTGTTTATAAGTTGTTATAAAGCCGTTTGTCCTGTGGCTGTCGGGGCTGTCATGTGTTGGGCGTGTATGGACCAGTATTTAAGGAATCCTATTTGGGTTCAAACATTCAAACACAGACTGTTGTTGTTGTCAGCTCATGGAGGATCGCAGCGTGAAGTCAGTCTGCTTCAAATCTCGCCCTCACTTTGGAGACATCCTATTGGCCAGTTTTATAATCTACGCGATACTACGCTGACCAATCGCAGCGCGGCGGCGCCAAGTTAAATCTGAATGTGTTTTTCCGCGGAGAGAGGCGAGGCGACGTGTTGAGCTCCGGAGCTTTCTCCGTTTATTGTACGAGCAGTGCACACTACAACAGGGTGAGTTCATGTCTATTTTTGTTCATTTCATTTAAATATAGGTATAACGCCAGAGAGCATACATAAATAACGGCTAACTATACAGCTAACGTCTTAACGGTTATTAGCTTTTATCGCTCGTGTCAGCTAAGTTATGCTACAACTGCTAACATTAATGTTTTCTGCTTTTTGATGGACATAACGTGCCAAACTACTTTAATATTTTTTAACTTTCCTGCACATATTTTAATTTAGATTTATCTCAGGTTAATTTTAACATATGCATACTGTGTTATAGGTTAATTCTAATGTATGTTTGCATGCTGCTACTGGATGCTTGAATTTCCTTCGGGATCAATTGTCTTTCTGTCTCTGTCTGTCTGTCTCTGTCTCTGTCTGTCTCTGTATCTGTCTCTCTCTGTGTCTGTCTGTCTGTCTCTGTATCTGTCTGTCTCTGTATCTGTCTCTGTATCTGTATCTCTCTGTTTCTGTCTGTCTGTCTCTGTATCTGTCTCTGTATCTGTATCTCTCTGTTTCTGTCTGTCTGTCTCTGTATCTCTCTCTGTCTCTCTCTGTCTGTTTCTGTCTCTGTTTCTGTATCTGTCTCTCTCCCTCTGTCTGTTTGTCTGTCTCTGTCTCTCTCTGTCTGTCTGTCTCTCTCTCTCTCACTCAGCCAGCTGTGGCAGGAAATTAGATAATGCTAACGAATAACGGTTGATATTATTGTACTTGTGACATCATCTGTTATTTTCTTTAAACGTAAAAGGAAAGAAAAACATGAATATTTCCAACATATGCAGTTAAGTTTCATCCCAAAGTTTCTACAGCTTGCTGGCTTGCATGTCACACACTCAAAGCCACAGTCACACAAGACTCACCACCCTTCATGGACTAGTTCAGACATGCCTGGTTTAAGCTATAACGTGAGCTGTTAGGTGTTTAAAAAAAGAAGAAGCTTACTTGCAGATTATATCCAGCATGCTGGTTTATTTAAGTTAATAACACAAGTTATTTATTGCAATTAAGTTTACAAATGCATTGTTTTGTTCTCCTTCCAGAAAATTCCCATTGATTTGACCTGTTTGAAGCTTCACAATGGACGTCGCAGTGTCAAGGCGGAACCACAAAAGAGTAAGTTAACATGATCATATGAAAGAGCACAGTTACAAAGTTCATTAATGTCAAAATTCAGCCTAATTAACTGACTAATGGTTGTATTTTTCTGTATTAGGAAAACAAGGAAAATGCTCAGCCAAAGTCCTTTATCAAAAGAGAGAAACCGTCTGCTCCCTCCCACCTGAAAAGCAGCAAAAGAGAGGAAACCTTGGCAAAAAATGTTCTTCAAGCCAAGGCCAAACAGGCGGACACACGGTCAACGTCATCGTCTGATAAGCCTCTGAAAAAGGTACTGACTGTGCAGAGAGATGGTACTGACGTCCAGCGACAAACGCATAGCCGGGCCTTCCTCGCTGATAAGGCTGTGAAAGACAAAAAAATAATTGCAGAAGCTCCACAGCAACCAGCAGCTGTGCCCTCCTCAAAATCAGCCCCTGGTATGTACAAAGGCAAGATCATTGAGTCAAAAATTGGATCCATTTGGAAATCAAGTGCCACAGTAAGCAGTACAGGTCCTAAACCAGAGAGCCAGAGGGTTGGAAAGGTGACACAAACTGGATCCACGTGGAAGTCAAGTGCTACCTTCAGCAGAACAGGTCCTAAACCAGAGAGCCAAAAGGTTGGAAAGGTGACGCAAACTGGATCCACGTGGAAGTCGAGTGCCACAGTGAGCAGAACAGGTCCAAACCAGAGAGCCAAAAGGTTGGAAAGGTGGTGCAAACTGGATCCACGTGGAAGTCGAGTGCTACCCTGAGCAGAGCAGGTTTCAAACCAGAAAGCCAAAGAGTTGGAAGGGTGACAAAAATCATCTCCAGATCTGCTGCTGACCTGCCAAAGATTCCAGCGACGGACAAGAAGGTCAACCGACCTGTTGTCTCAAGCACTCTCAGCCAGTACAGACTGACCATGGAGACTGCAGAGGAAAGAAGGTAACATTTTTATATATGTATAATCATGATCACACACCTTTTTGTGTTACTGTATATCAGAAATGTTCAAAAATGTGTCGCGTTCTCTCTGCAGAGCGAAACTGGCACAGTGGCAAGCTTCCAAGGGCAAAACCTTCAAGAGACCAGCCATGACAGCAGCAGCAGCAGCACCCCCAAAAACCAAAGTCTGTGCAAAACCTAAAGCTAATCTCCAACCAGAGTCTCAGCCGGCTGCACGGCGCAACCCCGAACCTGAACTCAGCGTTAAAGCACACAAGCCAGCCTCTGCCGCCGCTGATGCTCAGGGAGCAGAGTCAACAACACACAGCCGAACTCCAGTGATCATGGACACCACCTTAGATATGCTCTCCAACTCTGATGCCGATCTGCCTGTTGACCCACAGGACAGAATGGATGATGTAAGGAAGCAGGCTTGTTTTTCTGTTGTTCTAAGAATATTGTCACGCTCAGCGATAAACTAACACGTTCTCTTCTTCTCATTGGACAGATTGTTGTGAACCTGTGTGACGCTTTGGAAGCCATGTCGACACCTTCTACAAGCCAAGATGGTAAGTTCACACGCGTCTATTCACTATGATTTCATGAAGTCAGCTCTTACAAATAATAGATCTGCCTGGTTCACTGACATTTCTGGTCTACAGATGAGAAATATTTGTTCTGATTGCAGTTGGTTTTTTTTTGTGTAGAACTTCCCCAGGTGACAGCTGTGTGCAGTGCTGTTGAGGTGAAGGGAAGCGACCCAGAGGATGAATGTAGAAAAGAGGAGCTGAAGAATGAAACGCCTGAGGATGTCAGCGAGCAGCCAAAGGTTGAGCAAGTGAAGGACGAAGGAGAAGAAAGTGAAAGTGAGACAGAAGATGATGAAGAAGATGATGATGATGATGAGGAGGAGGTAGATAGTGATGATTGTGTGATGGAGACCACACCACAGAGGGAGGAGGCTTCAGTAGTAAAGTACAGTGTGAAGACTACACCATACCTGCAAAGGTGAGTCCATCATGATCACCATTTATTTTTCCTAATTCTTTCAGTGAATTAAATCATAATTAAACCATTAAACAGTTCAGATTCAGTACAACTTCATGTATATTCACTTTTCAAATATAATCTGTTCAGTATCAAGAAGACAATCGAAGACGATGTCAGCGCAAGTGCATCCAGGAGGAAGAGCAACATCAAAGATCTTAAGTTTCTGACTCCAGTGCGACGTTCCAGCCGCATCCAGCGCAAATCGTCCCGCCTCCCGACGATGCTGATGGATCACGATCCGTGCGTGTCGTCTCTGGCTGAGCTGGTGAAGATGGACGACGATCCCAACGCCTACATCTACAGAAAAAACCCTGCACTCCTGGAAGATCTGCCAGACCAGCCCGGGCTGTGAGGAGCTCTGTATATTTGTGCTCTTAAAAAAAATAAAATGTAGCTAAGCTAACGGACACTTTATAACTGTTTATAACACTTTTTAAATGGTTTTACTTACCTGAAGCTCGCTAGCTTTCTTTTCTGTTCTGAATGTATTCTAGACTTTCCGCTAACACTATACTTTTATTATTTTAACAAAGTTGGCATGTATTGCCAAATGCACAATAAAAGAATATTGCCTTAACTTAAAAGATATGCTTTGAAACTTGATTTAAAAAAAGTCTTGAATCTATCACACAGCTTACATACTGCGCATATGACAACACTCTGATCACACTGTTAAGCTCCAGTAACAGCACAGCAGTAACAGTGACTGACTCAAGAAATGAAATGCAAGTAAATCAGTAATAAACACTGAAATCTACAAAAACGTTTTTTTTTTTCTCCCATTTGAAGTGAGATTTATATGCACAAATGTTTCTTCCAAGAGAATCCCTCCACCTGACAGGTGTGTCATATCAAGATCCTGATCAAATAGCATGGCTATCATCGTGTTTTTGTAGATGCATTTTAAGCACAAGCGTCACATTCTTCATGATTTGATGAAAATAGTTAATACGTTTAATGTATTCCAGCGAAGGAATAGATTACAAGCCAATCAAAGGCGAAGTAGAGTGCGTCAAGAAAACAAATGTATCTATCTCTGAAATAGCCACAGTACAATGCCTAATGAATGCCTAGTGCCCAGTTCAAGGCACACCTCTGATAGTCACGCTGTTTAAATCAGAATGTTTGATATGCTACACCCATCAGATGGATGGATTATCTTGGCAAGTGCTCACTAACAGATTTATAACAAATCTGTGAACAAAATCTTTTACTTTAAGTCATAAAAAATGGGAACAAAAACAAGTTTTTATTTTTGTTCAGTGTAGTTTCCCTTATTATGAAAATGTTTGGTCCAGTTTTCTATAAAAACATTTTAAACAGATGATTTCCTAAACGTAATAAAGTAGCAACTTATGCTATGGATGAGTTGCAGGTCTCATCCAGATCGACATGGATCAACTTCATATTTTCACATCAAATCAGCTTTATTTATTCTGTGCATTTAAAAAGAAAAGACAGACAGACAGACCACTGTTTTCTCACATTTATTCCCACTTTAATTGACCACATTGTAAAAATCCAAACGCGCTCTGAAATGAAACACTGCTTTCTTTTGAAACCACTTCTTGGCAAATTACATTTCCTGACATCAGACTGGACGTTTGACACCAGCTCCCTCTGATCCCAGATGAGACATTTCATTATAACAAAATAAAAATGAAAATCATCCACAAAAAGAAAGAAAAAACCCAAAACAAACAAATCTCTTGGATGCAAATTTCTTCCCCCAAACAAAAGTATAAAAAGTACTCTTTTTTTTTTCCAACTCATCTGCAGACCACAGGGGAAGGCGTTCAGTGCTGTGCGCTAAAAGGCTGTTTTCACTGCTGTCTGAAGGTTTTATGTCCTTGAAAGACCCCGTTGTCCAGATCTTTCACCTAAAATAGAATACAAGACTTAGTTAGAAAGGTCCTAAAATTAAGTTATTCCAATTTTCCTCAGTTTGGGTACAAAGAAAAAGAAGTTTTACCTTGTATATCCTAACCAGCCAGTGCTCTGTTGTGTAGGCCTCCTCCAACACATCCAGTTCAAAGTCTTTGTTCCCGATCTCAGCGTTCCTCACTCTGTCATAACCAGGTGGGCGCTCTGCAAAGAACATCATGAGGATCATCAGAGTAGTTTTATGTAAGACCAGCAAGCAAGTTATGCATGACAACAAACAAAACGGATCACACCAGGCTGTGGAGTCACTTACTGGCCTCTGTGTAGACCTGGCCGAAGCGGTAGTAGCACATCTTGTACATGAGGCAGTTGAGCAGGACGGGCGAGCCCTCGCGGTCCACTCTGAACTCTCCGGTGGGTGTGTAGTAGTCGTGCTCCTTGATGTGTTTGCCCGTGTCTGTGCTTCCTCCAATACGGACCATCCACAGGAACTTATTGATGTCTGTGATGCAGACAGAGAGAAATGGTGTTAAATATGCAATGCAATATATCAAATCACGTTAAAAACAAATGGACCTGAGGAAGGACATTCACACCTGCTTATACAGGTCACATGAAATAAATGCCATTATAATGTTGAGTCTCTGGTAACATTCAAACATCATACGTACCATCTGAAGAATAGCCCGTCAGTCCTCCAAAGATGACGAGGACATAACTGACGTCCAGCTCTCTCATGATCTCATAGGCCCTCTCTTCTGTGGATGCCATGGCCTACAGAACAAACATCAGCCCAGTCAGCACGGCAGCAATAAATAAAACACGATTACCTCAAAAGGTTACCCAACTCACCTGTCCAACTCTGGAGATGTGTGTGTTGTTCCACGTGTTGTTGTCCACTAGAATGGTTCGATTCGCCATGGCTGTTATCTGATAGCCATAATCCCACCATGACATGACTTTAGCATCCTGGAAACACAAAAGAATTATTTAATATAACGAGTACATAAATTTGAAATTCATTCGAAATCTTTATCATTATTTTTTTGGGGTGTGACTGACCTCAGGAGTGTTGTGACGGAGCCAGTAGTAGGCCTCTCTGAAGTCGTCGAAGATGATGCGGCTGCCGTCACCTCCGCGGGCGGACAAGACAATAGATGGTGAGGAGTAAGCTTCGCTGGTCACCCAGGTAGAGTGGAAGGTGTATGTAATGAGGAAGAAGGCCATGACCAGAATCATCCCACTGGCAACCTGGTAGAATATGACAGAGTAAATGTGCATGTGGGTATTATTTCCTGTTAGTATAAAGCAGTTACGGAGTATGTTGATAGTTTTGTATAAGAACTGCTAAAACAGCAGCAGGGATCTGGAGCAGGGAGCACCACCCTGAAGCAGTCTCTCAGACCTCCTACCTCATTTTTGATGGGGTAGGTGGAGTCCTGCTGCTTCTTGCTCTTCTTGTCTGGCCGGCTGACGTCCAGATTCTTCATGTAAGTTGTCAGCACCTGGGACACACCGATGCCTGACAGGATGCACATCACTGGAGCCAGAACCAACATCAGACGCACCTGAGGAGGCAACAAACGAGCAGTGCGTTAACTGACGTCACTTTGTCATGTTTAGTGCTGTGTAACAAAATCCCAAAGGCATCATGGAGAGCGCTTTGAGATGGCAAGATGTAGCTCTGTACAGGACGTACCATGACAGCTGAGAAGTACATGCTGGTGACTCCGTACATGATGATAAAGATCCTGGCGTCTGACAGGTTGTTGAAGCAGTAGTAAAGACCAACTGTAAGGAAAGGGAAGGTAACAGTCAGCCACAAACACATGCTTCATTCACATTAAACATGGAGTCAGTATTAATTCCTTGTTACTGAGTGTACACTTGCCTGGGAACATGAAGACCAGCAGCTGAAGGTCAAAGTAGTATGAGGACCAGGTTGTGGGCTGATGCTCAGAGACTGAAGCGATGATGGGAATGTTGTTCTTGGCATAGGAGGGGTCGAGCAGGAGTAAAAACGACCAGTCCATGGAGAGATCTTACCTGTGGGAAATACACCTTTGGTCAGTTGTGGTTCAAAGCAAAAAGAACTTCACAGAATGAAAAGGAGAAGGTGGGAGGAGTGACAATGGATCTCCTGGTGCACCTTATTAATCCGCTTACCAGTCAGCATGAGAACAGTGCCCACAGACAGCAGGACGAAGCCCACGAGGGAGATGACGCTCTTGAACAGCACCTCAAACTGCTGGGCGTTGAGTTTGCTGCGCAGGTAGTCCACAAAGGCATGAATCTGGCACAAGCCAAACACGCCGAAGGCGGCCATGTGCTCTGACGACTGCACCGGCTGGTAGATGAGAAAAGGGAGACAGGGGAGGTGATGCATCACGTGACACAGATTTTTGTGCCGTCTTTGACCTAGATGATATTTTTGACCTTGACAATAATGTCCTGAGTCTGTGACACATGATAGTACTTCTTCACCTCACCTGGAAACCAACAAAAGAGATCTGCATGGAGAGGATGGTGCCCAGGCAGTACACTGTGCAGTAAGCCACGTAGATGCGGTGAGAGAATCGGCCTGTGAGCATCAGAACCAGGACGTGGAGGGGGATAAGGTTGATCAGGAACACGTAGCCACCCCAGGAGGAAACCTAGATACACACAAACAACTTATCAGGACCCGTTAAACTCTGAATAATTCAGTAAAACATACTTCTTTAAACGCATCTCCTCACCATGTAGAAGTAGGCCAGTGCGCATATTGATGACCAGTACACTGACCCTGTTTTGACGGCCTTAATCCACATGTAATAGGTCAGCAGCATGCAGAAGATGGCAATACCTGAGTAAGATATGACAGAGGGGTTTTGTTAATAACCTGTGAGTGATATTTTGTTTAAATAACATGCTATCGCACATGAGGTGCATACCTTCGTTATCGTAGGAGCCAGCAACAGATCGAGAGATGTAACCGGGTACCACTGCAATCATGGCGGCAGCGAGGAGCCCAGCACCGGCATCCTACACAGACAGAAACAGAGTGTAGGGTCATATTTTGTTGGTATCATAACATCAATAAAAGTATGTTAAACTCTTTTTACACGAAGATCTGTTTACTTGTCACAAAGAGTCAACCGACAAAGTGTTCCTAATGATGTCATCAGAGTTATCTCAGATAATCTGATATCGCTTGAGAGCCAATAAATATTTACATTAATCATTTAACTGACGCTTTTATCCAAAGCAACTATTTTGATCTGATTCTTACGAGTCCATTACTTTAAAAGTAAAAACAAAATTGCTGGAGTCCCACTTAAAAGAAAAAGAGGTTTACGAGCTTAATTAACATAGTTTTTTGTGTATCCCATTATGAGTTTTACCTTCAGCTCCTTGGTGAAATGGTAGGTCACTATGGCGGTGAAGGAGGAGAACAAGGGGGCCAAGAAGACGCAGACATTACGGATGTCAATAGTGATGTGGAAAAAATGTAGGACGTGATACAGGACGGCAGAGGTGATCATAAGCCCTGGTGAGAAAGAACAGAGGTGTTCAAGTAAACATTTGAACTGCCCAAACAACCCAGAGTAAAGTTTATAAGCCCACACTCGGCACCTGTACTGCTCTCTAATCATTTTTTCTGATTCCTACCTGGATAAATGGTGCCACCGATGATCCTCCCCAGAGGATACCATGCCCTGTCATCAAACCAGTTGTGAAACTTATAAAATCCTTCTTCTGCCAGGAAGCGGGTCGTACGGTAGTTGAAGTACCTACAGGGGAGATAAAGGCAAAAGGTGAGACATTACCTTGGAGCGGAAAATCTTTTAACACTTGGAAATAACCGTGAGAGAAGGAGCAGCACTTACGGATCAAACTCATGGATGACACTCTCAAACCTCAAGACGGAAAAAAGTCTGGTGGAGAATGCTGAAGAGACGGAGGGGGAAAAACAAGACACACAGATCAATGCTTCTTGTTGTTTCTAGTATTAGGGAGGCAGTGCCGTTGTGTATATAAGAAGACGTAGAGGACTCACAGAGGACAGCGGCCATAGACAGGATGAGCAGCTTCAGCAGTGTGTCCTGTTTCTCATAGGACAAACGCAGGAAGCCTAACTTGGTCATTTTGGCGGGGTTAGGGACAGCTCACCGTACTACCTAACGGGAGGAAGACAAGCAGCGTGAGATCAGAAGTTCATTCATTTGTAAAGTCTAGTCCACCTGGACATAACAGGGAGGACACAAAGGACAATCTCATGTAATGTTGCATTGACATTCTGTCATTGTGACTTTGACTCCATTTGCACTCCTCTGCTAAACGCTGTGACCTTGATCCACTGTCTACAGTCTAATTTAAATGCATATAGTTTTTTTTTAATGGCGAACCGACATTCAACCTTTTATGTATATTCAACTTTCTCCACGTTCAAATGGCACAACCTTCAAATCTTTCTACAAACCTTTAACACTTCAAACTTTCACTACTTCTACATTCTTTCAGCTACAGACTTCATCCAAACTTTAAACTTTATTACAATTTCACACAATTTTTCTGCAGTAAATGCAGTTTTCTAGTCTCTATTTGTAGTTCTTATTTCTATTTTTTTTTAAATCTATTTTTACTTTTTATATGTAGTTTTCTACTCGTAAAGATCTGAGCACAGGTGTCATTTAGCTGCACATCTAATTTCTCTGCACATATTTAACTTCTTAGAAGTTCCTTCCTCGAGGAAATTCATTTTTTTTTTTTTACATGCATTTTAACCTGAAATACAACCACACAGACACAAAGGGCTCATAGACATGCATAGGTTTAATTTAAATTCTGATTTATTATAGGTCAATGTATGTTTACTATGTCAAAGGTTGACTCTAATGTCTGTTTACTGTTTCTCATGCTACTACTGGATCCTCCCTCAGGATCAATGCAGTTATCCCTCTATCTGAGGGCATAAACAGCTGGACTGTGCACCAAACATGCACATGTTTATTTTTTTTTTTAATAAATCCTGCATAATTATGTAAAAGTCAGGATTTAAACCAGCCACATACTCAGCAGAGAAAATCAAAGTCTGCTGTTTTACTGTTCAGAGTCACTACCATGTCCAGTCCAGCCCAACCAGATAAGGCCACGCACTATAAGAAGTGGCGTCAGGAACCAGGAAGCACAGCCACGCTGGAAAACTTGTGCAGGGGATTTGAACCTGTATCCTTCAGTTTTTAAAGACTCAAATACACAAACCATCCATCTAAAACAGAGCTTTAATTAATGCTAACTTCCATGGCTTTAAGTTATAGGAGCGAGGCTCACAGGGACTGACAGTTAAGTAGCTTCTCCGGCAGCACACAGCAAGGAAACGACCAGCAGCAGCTTAATATTCATCAACACACAACATGTGTGCGTTTAAAATGAATGCAAACACTGTTACAGCATCTCGTAGCTGGTCAGCATCAGGCCGGCTAAGTGTTGATGCTCAGTTAAAAAGTGTGAGCAGCTAACTAGGCTAACTTGCTAGCTCCTCCCTATCTTCGCGCCTCTTTTTTGACTTATATTAAAAAGCCTGAGTGACTTCTTCAGAACCACCAGCAGAACAACACGCTAAATTAATAAATGCGTGCCTTTAAATGAGCTAACAGGTCCAATATTTGATGTTCAGTTACACTCACCCGCTCCGCTCCTGCTACTCATACACTATTCACACGCACAACCTTCCTTCACCGTGACCTAATCCCGCCCCCAACCGGGGCAACGCGGCGCGTTTATTGGTTGAACGTCAGTCAGCAGGAATTCCACACAGTTGTGATTGGTCCTTTAACTGTCAATCAATTTTGGTTCCCTACCTTAACGCTGTAGTGTAGTGACGTGTCCTTACTGAGAGGAGTCAACGTGTTGGTTGCCCCCTACTGGTGGAAAATTATATGACCATAAAACTTTAAAGGTCCAGTGTGTAGAATTCATCTATCTATCTATCTATCTATCTATCTATCTATCTATCTATCTATCTATCTATCTATCTATCTATCTATCTATCTATCTATCTATCTATCTATCTATCTTTCCTTAGGTAGATATTTGGGTGTGCACCTGGACTACATACTACACTGGAGGTGCAACACTGAGGCTGTGTACAGGAAGGGACAGAGCAACAAGCAACAACAGTTATACTGTATCTACCTCATGCCTTTGTGTAAATCGTGTGCCTGTTTTGTGGTGTAACACATGTAACTGCGGCTGTAACACAAGAATTTCCCTTGACCATAATAAAACTCAGCAGAAATTAATTTCTCATAAGTTTGCTGCTTCCTAACAACCAACACTTACTACATTGTGGATTGCACACCCATAACACCTGCTCTATTGTAATATTAGACGGCACAAATGTTTTGTTTTTTTTAAATCAGGGACTGCGTTCTCTGTAGTCAAAACTTGATTTCATGTTTTAGTGTGTTAATAGCATTTCAGTGGTCCCCTCTTGATCCTGATCAAAACGTCTAGTCCTCGCCATGGCAGCAAAACCCTGAACACAGTGATCAAAATATCGAATACTGACCAATTTTATTGAAATTAGACGTATTACTTTTACAAAACCTCACTCACATGTATCAGTCTGCACAAACACTAAGCTCTTCCTACAATAATTGCACACCTTTTCAAAATCATGCCCTCCCTCCCTCCCTCCCTCCCCCAGTGGTCATGACCTCTGATGTGTGTGAGAGCAGTTATTGACCGGGTCCCTGCATGGTGGCAGGCCTCTGACTGAACATTCAGGATGTATCAACATCATATACACGCACACACACACACAAAACACAAAAAAACAAACAGCCGATGATCTGTTTTTTTTTCGCTTCTGCTCTCTTTGGGGAAAACTAGAGCAAGCGGGTCAAGGCTGATCACCCCATTTATTAAGATATAAATGTGACTCCTTCCTTTAATACAGAGCTTAGCATTGCAGTGGTTGTGATGTGAAATTAACAAAACATAGATGCAGCAGTTTGGCAGTGTCATCTCAACTATCACCTACTGAATTCACACAGACTGAAAACGCTTGGGCAGCTTTTTCCTTTTTGCCGGCGTCGCCTCATGATTTGCAAACATCTCATCAGATTTTAATGTGGGACGAGACACCAAGCAAATCTTTGGTCAACACGCAGCAAGAGTGACTTTGTTTGTTTTCCATCACTGAGGTCACCAATCCGTTTATAGCAGCTCTTGAATTGATTTGTATGTTCTACTAAAAACAAAGCTCGTAAAAGGATTTTAAAAAGCTTCCCACTTTAACTAAAAAAAAAAAAAAAGGGTATTTCTACAACTGCAAAGGACACCATCATCAGACGGAGAAACCATGTGCAAGAAAGCATTCGATCTGTGAGGAAGGAATGCGACTTGCAACATCAAGAAAACATGTAGTGTAGGTAAAACAACTGTGCTTCGAATATCTGGATGCAAACAAGTCCCTTCAAAGTAAAAAAAAATAAAATCCTTCTTCAGTCACAAGTTTGCTTAAACATTAAAACTACATGATTTCTTGTGCTGTAATTTATTAAAAGGAGAGTCAGTCAAATGGCACATTATACAAAAAAAAAAAGAAGACAATGAAAGAAAATTCACAAAAGAAAACAAGTCAAGAGCAGAGTATATAATGTGTTTTGAGTGTGAGGCACGGAGCAGTCAATTTTTGTGTCACACTGAAAATGTGTCTGGTGGGTGGATACTGCACTTGAAACGACCAAAGGGCCAGAGATTAGATTAAAAACATGTAAACCCTTCGTCCTAAACCGCGTATCATCTTCATTAATCACACCGAGTGATGTCGCTCGTCGTCTGCTTTCTGTCTGTCTCCTTCAAGTGGATCCATCATTGGTTGGGCAGAGGTCTCTGGCGGGTCGGGGAGGTGTGCGGGGATGACAGCCTCTCTGAGGAGGTGGACGACGTCAGCGACGACTGCAGGTGGACCGTCTTGTGAAAAAGCTTGTTGCTGATCAGAACGACCAGGGAGAAGAGACGCAGCTGGAAGTGGCTGAAAGAGGAAGAGACAGAAACGTGATCAGTGACTCCTGCATTCAAAAGTGGAGAGAAAGAAAATAGTTATACTCACTACAGCTTTGTTGGCGTCTTGGCCTCATTAGCGCTGATGATGAAGAGAGGGAAGAGGATGGAGAACAAGCAGCCGCTAGGTCGAAAAGAAAGAAAACATGGCATACAGTAAATGCAGTAAAGGATAAGTCACACAGGACACAAGGTCGGTTTTTCATTTCACCTCCTACTTTGTTAAAATGACTGTGTGCTGTGGTATTTTTTTAAATATTCCACATTTTATCTATCTTCTAAGCTCTACTTATCAGAGTAAAACATATTTGAATCCATTTCATGATCGTTTTTGTGAAGATCATTGTATTTTGGAGATGTAGAGCACAGTAAGTCTGTGAGAATGATGTGTAAATTAGAAGTCTTACCTGATGATGTACGAGGAGGGCAGGGCGGTGAGCAGAGCCATGGGCAAACCGAATCCAAGTAATAGGGCCAGTTTCTCTCAATATTGGACAGCCGTTGGTGCATCTCGATGCCTTAAACGAACATCAAACAGCCACAGCGTTCAGATCTAACTCATTTAACCCAGATGATTTATTTTGGGTGATGAATGTAATGTGAGTGTCTCACCATGGTTGAACCAGCGATACTCAAAGCAGTACAGGGAGTAGAGCAGAGACATGTGGAGGAGGCTAACCATCTGTCCAATGGCATCGATGGGGAAAAGGCTAACAATCATACCCTGGAACAACACACGGCACGCGGCACAATTATATTTAATAAGAGGAGAAATTTGTGCATTTTCATCTCATTTGCTTTAACTTAGAAAACACAAATTTGTGTTACAACTGTGCAGACAGTTATATGCTGGGTATATGCATCACACTGTGGTTTTGTGGTACTGACGGGGATCTTAGTTTTAAATGAAGAAAGCTAGAAGTTATCAGGCAGCAGAAACGTACCTGAATGAGGAAGAGTGCCTGGAGGAGGAGGTTAAAAAGCATGTCTGCGATGATCTTACTGACGCTGGGGAATGGCTGGGCTTTACATCCGGACACTTCAAATGCTAGGTCAGCTATATCCTGCAAGAGAGAATAACACATAAACTCTCTGGAACATGATTTTCTTTTGTTTCGTGGCGGCGATATGGGATGACGGGTGACAATACCTGACTATAAACAGATTGTTATTTCTATGTCACGAACAACAACAGATCCTCGCAGATAAAAGTGCTGAGAAAAGTCCTGAATAGTTTTCCAACAACTTGCTTCAGGCAACATGATAAGAGTTTCGCACTCATTCAAACACTTGTGTGTATTCTGCCTGCAGACGCTTCACAACAAAAGCCCTCCGGTGGTGCTTCTTTGCTTCACACGTTGTTTTCATCAGATTTTTAGCAGCTCGGGTGTTTTTACTCTGAAGCAGCTGAAATCACAGGAGTCCAGATGAATGGTCTGACTTCACTTCCACTGACTGCTCAATAAAAGCTAATCTATATCAGGATATTTGCCTTTCTGTTGATAAAGGATCAGTCTGCAACATCGCACAGGAAGAATGGACTTGATTACAACAGATGGGAGACGCAGAGGTGGCTTTATGAATCTCAGACGTTCTGATAACGCAGTCACATCAGCTCTATTACAAAAACTCATATTCCATCTAACAGTTCTGTCAGTAAAGGGTGTAATGTTGCTAACTTTGTAGATATGCAATGTCAGACTGTGCTTGTATTTTAAAAAGGGCCACCTGTGCTAGCATCAGGGCCTCACCTGGAACCAGATGGCATTGACTATCTTGCTGAGGACGAACAAAGGGAGAACCCAGAGAGCACTGAAGACGGAGGTCAGGAAGAACTCTAACCAGGACCACACACTGCCATGGAGGGAGGGGTCACCTGGAGGAAATAAAAGAAAAAAAAAAAAACAGCTTGCTGACCGACTGCTTCCTACCACAAACCTGACCCAGATTCACAAGCAGCCATACGTACCGATGATTTTTGCAGTGAGAGTCTGCAGCAGTGGGATAAACACCCGGTAGAAGAGAAACAGACTGAGCTGGAGACAGAGAATGAAATGCTGGAGTTACTCTTCAAAACTTCCCCACACAGGTCTGGTTCATGGACGTTTAACTTTAAAAATATACGACCAGGAAATTAAAAAGTATAAAAGCTTTGAAGGATTTGCATTTTTATAATCACATTCAAGACGTTTTAGGAACTGCAGACAGCACCCAAAAGATTAAGGACAGAGGTCATTGAGGCCACACAGCACGGGTGTAGGCAGAGTCTGGAAGATCATTTCTCAATTGTACACAAGCTAAAAACACATTTGGGACGACACATGGATAAAAATAGCCATCCAGAAGCATAATTATCATAAAAATGTGCAGATTTAAGGTATTCATTGGAGTTATGAGGCTGTGCTGCAACAAAAAGGTTAAATATCTTACCCAGAACACTCCTCCATTCCAGGCACAGCACTGAAAAATCCTGCTGGCTACTTTGGGTTCACTGAAAGAGAAAAGAAATAATTAAAAAAAGGAATGTTTGGTTTTACTTTTCTTACTTAACCAGAGTCAGACAAACTCGTGGATGTCTCTCTCTTTACTGACAAATAGTGTATGTATGGTAACAGGACGTGGGTCCTTCTAAACGAGGAGATAGCCGATCAGATCTGAGTCTACATTTCGGCCAATGTGTTCTGCCTCTTTTGCCTCCGCACAGACTTTTGCAACTCAAATATGATTGGTCAATACTGCTCAAACTATAAATGGAATGGGACCAAAATCTTATCCCATGTCTCCAGATTCTGCGTTCATATGCAGATAACCGTTTATAGAGATCATTGCCAGCTTTTAAAGAATAGCTGCTAATAAATCAGACTTATAAATATTCAGTATCATTCATGAGCATATCTGACTCTGGCTAAAAAAACAAAATCCGTAGCATGGCAACCAAAATGTGCAGCTTTTTCTCTGGCCTACTTGTCTGGTTTGCGCTCCTCGCTCTGTGCCCGTCTCTGTGCCAGGGCCCCGCTGGCCCTTCTCCTCCGCTGCTCTTCCCTTTTCTGCTGGATGCGGGCATCCAGCTTGGAGATTGTTCCGATCCCCAATATGGAGTCCTTGATCCCCTACAGACCCCAGAGCGAGAGAGAAAACACATTAGGGCTTTGTTTGCACTTGTCAAACATAATAACCTCCCTAATGGAGCTTTGAATGGTCTCAGTAAGCGCTTGTTGAACACAAGAATTAGGCTGATGTAAGTATTTGAAGGCAGATCACATTAAAATGTTCTAGGACATGCTGGTTTTGTACACAAAGCTGTGTACGGCCAGCGCTTCAGGTGTTCGTCTTTCTATGATATATTATCCATAAAAACCAGAAGACTCAAGTTATTTTAGAATTTCATGAAACCTACAGGGTATTTAGTGAAACACTCCAGTTCACTATCCATCAGAGCTTTATAATGGAGGCTTGATGACGGGATATTATGCTGAAATCCAATTTTTAATCAAACTGACTGACCTAATATTGATCAATGGCCATTGTATGCAGCTATAGATGGATGATGTGGAGCCACAAAGTGTTCAATATTAAATAAAGAAATAATTGTGAAAGAAATAATCACATGAAATGTTATTTCATCATTTATATCAGTTCATAGGACTGTTTTTAACTCACCATGACATTCCACACTCTAACAGCACTTTAATTACCTGCCACCTTTTTATTTAGAAATGTTACTTGCTACAAAATTTAGCCACCTAGCTCCGGTTAGAGCTAAAGTCATCCTGGATGAACCAACCAGAGGCTGCTGCTGTACATGAACATTGCACACATTGTCTCCTCTTATTTACTTTTAATTATTTCAAAGACAAACATCATCTCTGGACTCGAGCTGATGGTACACAAGGATAAAGTTCAAGGTAATGAATAAGAAAACAAGAAAGCAAGAGGGATTAATACAATGTGCTGCTTTTATTGTGTTCATCCCACCCACTGCATGTTTTTATGACTGTATGGGGATTAAATGACATTTAGATTTGTTAGGATAAATATCAGTGTGTCAGGATTATAATCTCTTATTAATTAATATTAATTAATCTCTAATTTTCAGTTTAAGTGCACCCAAAAAGTCTCTGGTATTTCAAAATAAAGGTCCATTAGTTTGAATGCGTGGCTTTGTTTTACTGTCAATTAACTACACCCTGGTGTCTTGGGTCATGGTTCATGTGTGACTACAGTGTCTGTGTGTTTGTGTGTTTGTGTGTGTGTGTCCGCTAACCGTCGCAACATTGCGGAGGAAGGCCCTGACGCTGTCTGTCATCTCCGGACCAGCTGCAGATCCATCAACTGCAGAAGGAGGGGGGGGTGGTGGTGACCTGGTGGTCAGCTCTCATGGCAGGGAGGGGCTCACCCAGTAACCTGCCACAACCAGAAAACCAAGGAAACAAAGTTAGAAGGTGGAAGTCCTTCTAGAAACAACCTGTAAATCCAGATGTAGGCGACAGGGAGCTTACTGCGGTATGCTGGGAGTCGCTAGAGGCACATTCTGTAGTGAATTTGCATTTGTTTACTTCAGGGTACTTCTAGATTTTGCAGTTTTTCATGTGCATATCTTGACAGATCATGTTGTAGTTTCTGTTTAAATTACCAGCTTTTATATTTATTTTCTATTTTCCATTCCAACTACTCACCATGTGCAATAATATTAACATCATGGCCACTTTACTTTACCTCTAGCACTCATTTTGCACATCTGTACACTTGTTTTCTGTTTAATGTACAGGCTGAAGAACACTTCTGTCTGTTCGTTGTGCTTGCCCTTTTTATTTTACTTCTATAGCGTATATATTACACATTTTCTGCTGCTGTTACGAGTTAATTTCCCCGTTGTGGGATAAATAAAGTATAATCTAATCTCATGCATGACAGGAACACTTGGCCTTGAGACAGCTGAGTGACAAACAGCTGTTTAGCTCCTTTTTGTTCCATATTTGGTAGCCATTTTGTGCTGATTCACATCTGATATAACTCACACACACACAAAAAAACTCACATTTGATTAAAAAGTTCTGCCAACCGTGTGAATATCTTATTTTTTCTTTGTCTTTTGACAGGATGCTATGAAAACTATATGAGCTCCTTTAGAGTTCAAGAAAGTCTGACACAGATCACACAAAGGGGGGGAAACAGGGCACAAACTAGTTACCAACCAACCCAACTGAAATCAGGCAAACACACCTCCTGCTGATGTTTGTGTACTAACTGCTGCTATTGTTCCGACTTAATCACAACAAACTCGTGAATTTATCCGCATGGCAACGTTAACACCAACACCTCACATGTGTTAATCTTAATATTCAAGTCGTTATTTGGGTGTTTATTCAAAGGGAAACGTGTATTTTAGGTGAGTTGACGTTAGCCGAGGCTGACTCAGTGGGTTAGCTCAAATAGCTCAAATACAGTCAGCTGTTCTCCCTCCCTCTCTCTCTCCGTGGCCTCCGTGAAAAGTCTTAATTCACATGAGACCCTCACTGTGCAGCTGATCCTGTCAACACGACGTCTTTAGTCTCACAATGTTTGACTTTCGTCGGTTTGTTTGCTGCCCTGCTAGCTTTTCTTGTCTGTTGATGCTAGCTAGCTACAACAGTTAACGCTCACCAACTAATTTAACTGTTGTTGTTGTTTAGCGCCCCAACAAGCGTTTAACAAGTCAGAGACAGAGCACACGGCTCAACACGGTGTCTTTCTTACCTCATGCGACAGGCTCGGGGTTATATTAACTTCGTTAATTCTTTCTTTTGCCCCCTTTAATGTGACAACAGCAACCAAACAGACAGACACTGCCAAGAAAGCCAGGGCCGTGCAAAAACATATTGCGCAAGCGCTGCGGCTCCTGAAGGATCATGGGTAGTGTAGTCCTCATCACTGGAGCGTCTTATTTATCTCATTATAGAGAGAAATTAAAGTATTAAAACATCAAAACATCACTGGAAATGTGTGTGTATGAGTTTATGATTATGTTATATTATTAAATATAAATTTAGCTAATAATATATTAAATATATAATACACTTTTT
Organism: Miichthys miiuy; assembly: GCA_036365135.1. Classification (NCBI taxonomy): domain Eukaryota; kingdom Metazoa; phylum Chordata; class Actinopteri; family Sciaenidae; genus Miichthys; species Miichthys miiuy. Next base: position 22,703,222 of record CM071616.1, read on the forward strand.
AAGTTTAAAACCTTTAAATGTATGTTTAAATAAATCAATATCAGAATCAGAATCAGAAATACTTTAATAATCCCAGGGGGAAATTATTTAATTATAATTTAACTTATATCACTATAAGTTAAATATTAATAATAATAATTATAATAATAATAATAACTTTATTTATATAGCACTTTTAAAAAACAGAGTTTTACAAAGTGCTTTACAGAGCAGTAGACCCAACAGAAAGCAATACAGTGTAAGAACATAATAAATAATAATAAAAGAAATGGTAAAAGGACAATTAATAAACATAGAAAATTAATAGATCAAAAGATAACAATTAGAAATAAAGTGAAGAGATAAAAATATAAAATAAAATAAATAAATAGATAAAAAATAAAAATTAAAATAATAGAAAAATAGACGACATCACAAAAAGGAGCCTTATCTCCTCTTGCAGGTCGTTCCAGAGTCGAGGGGCTCTGATCGATAATATAAGATGTAGTCATTTCATGTCATCCTCACCTACACGTTTGTTTTGTTTGTTTGTTTCCCGGTTATTAAGGTGTGTTTCATTTTCATGACTACGCACAGGGACACTCCCACGAGGCGGTGCGTTGTTTCTCCCCTCCGCATCATCAGCGCTGCTCATCTGTGCTCAGATGCGGCTGTAAACTTCACCAGACTGTTGCCTATGTCACTGGAAGGGATCTCACGTCCTATCGATGGTTGTCTGCAGGGTAAGAAATGCGCACAAAAGGAAATATGCACTCATCTGCCTGTGCATTGTTGGTTTCGTCATGTACAAATATCTCGGGTAAGTTATGTTAATCAGTATTGTTGCTTAATGTTGTTCAGTTAGAGCTACTTTGAGGCTGCTTGTACCTAATAAAGTGCCTTGTTACTGAGAATTAATCATCATAGCTGTTGTGCAAGTCTCTGCAGAGATACGGTTAAAGAAAAAGTGTGATACTATATTATAAATTGGTATAGATATATTATGAAATCAATCAAAACATTGAATGAAGAGTGACTATATCACATTTTAAAATATAAATGCAGAGTTCTATGATTATCTTGTCTCTAAATTCTATGTTCCTGCTTCTTTGTGGTTGTGTTTGCCAACAAAAGACGTCTGCAAATTCGCATCCTGAATGTCTGTCATGTGGTCTATTTAAGCACAATAGTCTGTGTGCTATATTATGTGAGTGTGGCACAAATAAGCTACTGCTTCTTCTAGCAAGGCAGCAGGAGGGCGGAGGATAACCAGGAAGGTGGGACTGAGCGCCAACTCGTCCCAGTTGACCCTGGAGGGACAGCCTTTCCACATCCTCGGGGGATCCATCCACTACTTCCGTGTGCCTAGGGCTTACTGGAGGGACCGCTTGTTGAAAATGAAGGCCTGTGGCATCAACACTCTCACTACGTAAGGAAACTACAATGGTTTTGTTTCTCTTAGACCGACCACTTGTTGAATGTTTACATCCTGGATCCTTGCAGGTATGTGCCGTGGAGTCTGCACCAGCCAGAACGAGGGGTTTTCAACTTCCACACACAGCTGGATTTAGAGTAAGGAGTGTCACTCTTCCTCTAACTGAATGCAAATCACACTTATGATTGATCACCTCACAGTTTGCAGCCCATGCTCGCTTTAAACCAGCTTAAAAAAGAAATCAAGTTGCACCACCATCAACAATCTAACCTGCCTTAAGGCATATAGGGAATCCTTTTCTTCTCATCATGTAAGCCCTTGGTGCCCAGGGGAGAAACGAGAGGCCGAGAGGTCCCACTTGACAACAGCGGCATCTCCCCAACAACAGCAACTTAGCAAGCAATTAACGACACAGTGGTGATAAGTGAAGAGGATGTGACGCCTCGGCTTACCGCTGTTGTTGCCAGGCACATTTGACACTCCTCAAACAATGAGATATGGGGTCTCACTGGAGGGTCTAAACTAAAAAAAAATGCCTTTTCCATCTGCGTTTCAGAGCCTATATAAATCTTGCTGATGAATTGGGGTTGTGGGTGATTTTACGTCCAGGGCCTTACATCTCCTCTGAGCTGGACCTCGGAGGACTGCCAAGGTAGTGCTTGTATTATTTGCATATAACTATTTAAGGACAAATATACACATGATTGCTTATAAAAGTGCAAATTTTCTGTGCTCATATGAAAGAAGGAGGTAGATTTGAAGCCAATATTTTGTTCAACATGCTCGGACTAGTTTATGTCCCTGAATAAATGAATTAAGTTGAGTATAATCGGGGCAGAAAGAGAAGTCTTGTCCACTATGTTCGACTTACTGTGCCTCTGTTGTTCTTGCAGCTCTGTGGCTTTAGTCATAAGTGTGCATCTTGTTCTTTGTCTCTTTGCAGCTGGCTCCTTCGTGACGGCAGCATGAGACTGAGGACGACTTACCCGGGCTTTACTGAGGCTGTCAATACTTTTTTTGACAAACTCATACCCAAAGTGGTTCCTCTGCAGGTTGCTGCTTTGTCACTAAAGCTGAAAAAATGTTCTCCAGTTAATTTAAATTGAATTAAAATGTTTGTTTGTATGTTTTTAGTTCAAGAAAGGAGGTCCCATCATTGCAGTGCAGGTCGAAAACGAGTACGGATCCTTTGCAAAGGATGAAAGTTACATGTTCTTCATTAAAGAGGTGATGCCTGCTTAATAAAACAACTTAACCCTACATTAAACCCCCAAAAATTAACAGATAGAGACTGATATTGACAGAATGGATCAATCTGATGATGTTCATATTGTCTGTTTTATTTTGAAAGGCTTTACAGTCCAGAGGGATCAGCGAGCTCTTGTTCACATCAGACAACCACAACACGTTAAAATCGGGGGGTGTGCATGGAGGTACAGTACAGTACAAGCACACACACACACACACACACAGCACACGTACACACACATATATGCACATACAGCTTACCTTGTGATCTCCTATCTTGTAGCCATCAGATCAATGAAGCTGCAGAAGCTAAATCAGAAAGACCTCCAGGATTTGAATACTATCCAGGTATGTATGTTACCTTTCCACCTCATCATTTCACTGTCTGCCACTGAGGATGTGTGTGATCATGTGTGTGGGTTTTTTCTGCTTTGTTTGTCAGCCCAGCAGCCCCACCATGGTGATGGACTACTGGACCGGCGGGTATGATGTGTGGGGTGAACTCCACCATGTGCTTCCTCCAGAAGGTAAGGAAGGTTCTCCTCGGTGTTGGTGGCTTTATAGATGAAAAGGATACCTCTTGATCGGTGCTTTGGGCCATCCCTGAACTTAGTGTTGGCTGAAGGGAAAAGTTGTTTTTATGCTGCACCATTGGGCCCAAGATGAAGCTAAATTTTGGGTTAAATGAGCATCCTGTCAAAGTGCTGGTTCAGTTTCAGCTAGGAGCCTTTGCGTGGCGTTCCCCTTTCTCTTTTCCTTTCCATTTAATCTTTAAAATATGTATATTACAATTTTTATGTGAATAAATATGAAAAGTAGATTTGATGATTTGAAAATTGCCCAAAAACCTGCAATGAAATTTGATTTATTTTGAATGTTTTATACTTTCACAATTATCAGTGCTGCCTTTTTCATGCTTTCTTTACACAAAGGGTTGTAATGTATCACAATGTGTCTTTTAATTGAACAAGTGGCTGAGCACATTTCATATTTATTCTGAACCAATAACAATTTTAATGTAATGGAAGTTTCCCTTTGTCTAAATGGACTTTTAACACAGTTTTAAGCCATTTTTGACACAAAATTCTGCAGAGGTATATGCCTTGAAAAACACACTCTCAGTCACTCTCAGCTGCTGTAAAAAGAACAGCTTGCCTGTTCATCTGTGGCAGGCGTATTTATTGTCCTGTTTCCTTTTTTTGCATTAGAAACGCCAACTACATGCAAATAAATTTAAACGTGAAAGCCACATTGAAATGAATGGCCTGCAGAGGGACAAACATGCTTCTGTGACTGTATTATGCTCTCCTTTTGCAGGAACCTTTATGCTCATTTATTAACAGTGAACATGTTGAAACTCTTGTCAGACACAGTGTCCACCGTGAGAGAAATCCTGAGGCGAGGCATGTCTGTCAACCTCTACATGTTCCACGGTGGCTCCAGCTTTGGCTTCATGAGCGGAGCACTCGCTGATCCTTCCTACAAAGCGTTGGTCCCCAGTTATGGTCGGTTCTTCCGTGTATTGTGTCCCATTACAAACAAACTAGGAGTGCATTTGATGCAAATTTACACAAATTTTATGAGGCACTGCTGGAGATGTTCACAGTTTTCCACAGAATGACTTTGATCTTAACACCCAGCAGGTGGCAGCACATGATAGTTAATCTGTGTTACATGTGCTGTTGTTTTCCAGATTATGATGCCCCCTTGTCTGAAGCTGGGGAGTACACTCCAAAGTATCATCTCCTCAGAGATTTGTTCTCTCGATACAACAGTGAGTTACACAATAACTGAGAATGAAATGAGTGAATACGTGGACCGCTTTGTCTGATCTTGACCTGTCTGTACAGGAGGAGACCGTTTCCCTGACATGCCAGCCCTGCATTACAGGGAGGCTTATGAACCAGCCATCATGTACCAGCACCTGTCCTTATGGGATGCTCTGAGCTTCACTGAGGGAGTATGTTTTATGTAAGATTGTCTGTTGTCTATATGTGGAATGAAAACAATGTTGCTTTTCAATCAAAGATGTCAAACTATTATCTTTATTTTATTTCCTGCAGCCATTTAAGTCACACATGCCGGTAAACATGGAGAATCTACCTGTGAACAACGGGAACGGCCAGTCGTACGGGTACACGCTGTACGAGACGACAATCACCAGCGGAGGAATACTGACGTCTGGAGACAATGTGCGAGATCGTGCCCTAGTGAGTCCTCATAGTGTAGATGTGTTTGCCTTTTCTTATCTAGTTTCTTACTCTATGATCATCAATATGTTTGTAGCTGGTGAAAATAAAGTTGCAGGAAAGGTTTGACCTTTTGGAGAAATATGCTTTCTTCCTCTGAGTTAATAAAAACAAGAAACTTGATACAACTGTACATAAAATATGCAGCCGCAGCCAGCAGCTTAGTTTAAAATACAGTCTAGAGGCAGGCTAAGCTAACTGTTTCCCGGCTTTAGCTTCAGGTTTAATTTTACAGAAGTATCAATCTTCTCATCTATGTCGCAGCAGGAAAGTAAATAAGTGTATTTCCCAAAACTGTGACTTTAATATCAGTCAGTGCTGTAAGTGGTCGCTCCATGTTGGTATGCCCGCAGCACACCTGGCAAATCTAAAGCCATTTTAAAGATATTAAAGTGAAGCAGGGTTTATGTGCCACGTACAATATTATCATTTATTTGACAGCAATATTTTCTCCCTAGGTTTTTGTAGACAGAAGCTACATTGGCCTTTTCAAGCGCCAAAACCTGGAGCTGGCGGTTCCTGATGGTAAGGTATGGCATCAAGTCGGACAATAGTTATCGGATGCGGCGTGTGATGGATGCTGATGTGTGTTGGCTGTTTGGCAGTTAAAACTTGCAAAAGACATAAAACCCATCGATCCCTGCAGGGACGACGTACTTTGAGTTTATTGGTGGAAAACTGTGGACGAGTTCACCAGGGAAGGGACCTTGACAAACAACATAAAGGTGATCGACAGACAATATGCAGTTCATTGCTGTGCTGTGCCATTAAATCACTCAAGCACTGAGTGGGTAGTGTACAAGTCAATTTTCATTTGTATTCTTGCAGGTCTTGTGGGAGACATTTTATTAAACAATATCCCCTTGCGGGATTTTACAATATACAGCCTGGATATGAAACCCAGCTTTATTGATAGGTTTGTACGCTTTATTGAATCTAAAGCGATGCATATCATTTTCATTTTGCTGTAAGAATAAAAATGTGTGATTGAAGTGGATGCCTTATTGCCTTACAGTCTTTATCAGGCACCTTGGAAAACTATCACTGAATCTCGCAGCTTCCCTGGATTTTACATGGGAAGGCTGTTTGCATACGGCTACCCGAGTGACACATTTATGAAGCTGCCAGTAAGTCAAACAAAACATATAACATATACATGTTATGTTATGCACATTCTTTTTGCATGTATGTTCGGATGAGAAATAATCCATTAAATCCTCTTTGGGTCCACAGGGCTGGGAAAAGGTGTTGTGTTTATCAATGGGATGAATCTGGGCCGCTACTGGTCAATCGGCCCTCAGCAGACTCTCTACATCCCTGGTCCCTTTCTCAACAGTGGAATCAACCAGGTACATCTGTTATTATTATTATAAAAAGACTATTGTATAGTATATTACCTATAACATACAGCCTTTTTATGTGGCTACAATACGTTTTTCTGCTGACCCTGTCCACATCAGCGCATAGCTTTGCTTCTGTGCCAGCTTCTCCACACTGAGGACACGCAGACTGCTGACCTTTAAAATACTTGAACTAACTCTTTAACAACGCTCGTACGGCCAAGAAATAGTCTGGCACATAACACCCCCCCGCCACTGAAAACCACAGCGTGGCTGACCAAGAGCTTTAGAGACACTGTTAGGTGGATTTTTAAAAACTTCTGGACTAGCTGTTTCCCTCTTTCTCCAGTCATAATGCCGCGCTAACTGGCCGCTCACTCTAACTTCATTTTTCATGTACAGACGCGAGTGTGGTATTGATATATTTCATTTACTTTAAATGTTTTCTTTTTTTTTTTGCAGAAGATTTATTTTACCCAACAAATCAGAGTCAAGTCTCAATTCTCCACCTGTCTCTTCTTTTCTTGTTCTCACTTTTTCTCTTCACATGAATAAGATCATTTTGTTTGAGGAGCAGGAGGGTGACTTCAAGGTCCACTTTGAGGATGCACCTGATCTCGGCATGGCAGCAGACATCCAGTGACTCATCACCGCTGGCATTGACGTTGGAAATTGGTTCCTTTGATAAAGATTTTTAAAGTGCTTGTTACATCACATCAAACCTTTAGATTCAGGGATACCACTGTTGTTAATATCATGGTCATAAAATCTAAATAAACACACAGACAGACAATCAAAAACAAAGAGAGGCGTGTTTGTATGGGAGCATTTTATAGCTATGTACATACAGTACCTTTAGTTACAGTGACTTTTCACACATGGAGCAGAATTACCAAGTATATCCTCTTACCCAGTTAAAGTGTAATCATCTCTGCGTGTGGATGGCAGTTATAGTTGATACTGTTGTTAGCTTTGCATTGCTCGTGTGAATATTCTGCAGAATGCAGTAGCTGAAATGGACACGTCACACGTGACAATCTGAGGAAACACAAGCAGCATCGTAACAACATCAGACTCTTATCTTAAAGGTTTTCATGTGTGTGTGCGTGTCACATTGATCACTGACCAACCTTTAGCAGAGAACATTACCTTTTTTTAAGCGTTGCCACTGCAGGTCAATTGGGTATGAAATCATCACTTGCAAGCCAGCCAACCGTGATGTGTGTGTCATACAGCCATTTGAACGGATGCACATCCAGTTTTTAGAGTAATGCCCTCATGTCCCATTAGCGTAGCTCACGACTAACAAGTGAATGTTCAGAAACAATAAATAATACTTCAGTTCACTCAAAAGCATCTACAGAGGCTTGTGAAGTCTTAAATATGAGTATACCTCAGTGTTGTTACAGCATATCTGGGATAAACAAGAGCTTTGAGTAAATGACTGTGAGAGGACATCGCTGTTACACTAATAAATCATTGCTGTGTCTTTGAGGACCCGTGTGTGTGTGTGTGTGTGTGTGTGTGAGACAGCTGAGCATGTGTGAATGTGTGTTGAGGAGTAACAGGACTCTTAATTAGTGCTGGGTTCTGGGTGCTATATAAATAGCTCAGTGTTGTACAGTACAAGTGGGGAGGGGGGCTCAGATCCCCTCAGTTCAGTCTGTCAGTCAGTGCTGACTCACTTAAGACAAGGACCCCTTTTATTCCTCCTGTGCAGCCCTGTGCCCGACAGCCTGCTCGCGTCAGAACAAAAGGGTCCAATTTAATGCTAACTGGATGGTTGGCTGGTGTTGTCTGCGCTTAGAGGGCTCTTTATTGCTTGCCGTGCCATCTCTTCCTGCAGTCATCCTTTGTCTCAACTCTCCGAGGAGACCTCAGTGGGGCAAGCTCTCTTTTGGCAGCTCCTACCAGTGTCTCGCATCAACCAGTGCCCCGTGCAGAACAGGCCGGCTTGTTTTCTTTTTTTTGTTTTTTTGTGCAGTTGTGCTTTGATACCCTGCGGTCGGTTCACGCACATGGCTTGTGCTGTCTCCTGGGTATCACAGCTACTGTGCTGTGATAAGATTTTTGACCCTGGCTATTACTATAAGGAGCTGAGAGGTTGGTTTGAATCCACATAGAACCCCACGGAGAGATGCCTCCTCTGGAACGACAACAATTTTACACTTAACAAGGACAAGATGCATGTTAGCAACCAAACTAAGAGTCCAAAGAGTCCTCCAAATAATCACTGCGTGGAAATTTGCATTTGTAAATCTCTGCTATTACCTGTGTCAGACGAAGTATGTCATATCTCCACGTTAGAGTCTGTAAATCCTTTCTTGCCCTCATTTACTAGCACAGGCTTCTCCGTCCGTGTGTGCCATACTAATACCTGCAGGGTAAGAAGAAAGAGATGGAGATGAGCAGAAACACAGTCAATCTGAAGAAACACAGACATTTTGTCTCGCAGTGCTGTGCAGTAGTAATGCACTACGTCATGCCTGCTACACAATGTCTAGAGGCGGTGTGTGTGTGTATGTGTAAATGAGCTGTGAGCGTGAAGAATTGGCTGCAAGTTTACTGACTTTAAGAACAAATTGTTATGACAGCCAAGGATTTCCAGCCATGCTCTCACACTAGCAGCAGAAAGCTGCTTGTTTTATTGCTAATTCGCAGAGGTTGCACAACATCTTAAACACGCAGAGAGCCTCCGTTTCTTTACCTTAGTGCAGTTAGCAGCTTTAGGCTCCAAGTCGCCGAGAGTGACCAGCTCCTTTAATAAACTGCTCTCCTGATAACCTCCCTTCACTCCGCGTAACTTGAAATAAGCCTGAGGTTTAGACAGAATGAGGCGCAGGTTCACTGCAAACCCAGCCATGTCGATGGCAAAGGGCCGGTGTGGGTCGAACACAGTCTTCCAGCCGTACACCTTGCCCAGAGTGTTCACTTTAGGGGACTCGTACCGTAAGCCGCCCACAAAGGCCACAGGCCACACTGACACCTTTTTGGTGGAACGCATCTGGAAAGCAGAGACAGAGATACAAGTAGAAGTGTGTGAAAGGATGAGGGGAATGCACTCTTAAAGAGTCCTTACCTCCTCAAACAGCTCCAGACTGTATGTGTTGTCATCATCTGCAAAGTAGACAATCCCAGGCTGACTGCTGTTTACGTTGAAGGTCTCCCGAAGCCACCGCAGGGCCAGGTTCCTCTGTATCGTACCCCGAGGTATCCGGGGGTCCCTTGTGTCCCCACGTATCTTATAGTTCCTAGGCGTCTCCACATTCAGGTGGGTGTAGTTGAGTCCCATCTCCCGGAGGAGATGGGCGACAAGAGTGGTCCTCCTCTGGGAGTCCTCAACCAGGATCCAGTGCAAGTTGGGGACGTGCAGCAAAGTGTTGGCCAGACGCGTCAGCTCTGCCTTCTGCACCGGCCGGCTGTAGGTGGGAGTGATGACGTGGATGGTGGACAAGATGTCAGACCAGGGCGGAGGCCGGCTGTACACATACTCGGTGCGCACCACCTCCACAATGTCCCGGTTCTGAAGCGAGCAGGACTCCTTGAAAGCAAAAGTATTTCTGGAGTTGGAGCGACCGTCACGTCTGTCATCTAGCCAGGAGGGAAGATAATTACAGTGAGCCTCTGTGTTACCATGAAACAAATGGACCCAATCCTGTGTGCAATACACCCTAACTTTACAACATGTGGCATTTCACCCTGTGGTTCAGCAGACTCTTGAGTAATTTTACCCTTTTGAGTGGCGAGCAGAGGAGTGATGGTGCTCTGGTGCCAAACAGTGATGAGCAGTGTCCAAGGCAACACGATCAACACAATGGCGACGATGTCTCGTCTCTTCGGCATCTCCAGGGTCAGACCGGAGTCATGTCACTACCTGCACACGATACAGTTCACAATCACAAAAACCAGGTAGCTGTGAACCAGATGTCACTGAGGACAACTTATATTATTATTTTAAACATTGGAGTCATTTTATTGCACATCCGAACACTGTTAGAGACATTTTAGGCAACATTAAATGACCTAAATTAAATTTTAAGGTATTTTATTTATTATTTATATATCAAGAGAGCTAATTTGTACTTCTTCTAGAGTGCTGTATAATTACATTTATGGTTTTTTTGTTTTGTTTTTGCTGTCACAAAGATAGATACGTACGGGTGGAGACTCCATTTAGAGTTATTATCTAAAAGGAAACATTCACTGCTTTTAGGTTTTCAGTATATTTAGCATACTGTCTTTGGCCTGTGAATGGATGACTGAGTTTCCTAATTCGATGGCCCATCGCTAGATGCGAATTGCACTTTGAAGTCCATAGACGGTGGCTCTCTGTTGAACAAACATCAATATACTGTAGCTGCAAGGCACAAACTGAAGGAAGAAGGCATTGTGTTAAGAAGCAGTCTCAGACTGGTTCGAAGTGCTGCACAACAGAAAATAGGTCAGAAAGTGCTTCGAGCTTTCTTTTTTGTCTCATCTGAAAGCATGCTGGTACGCTGCAGAGATCACTTGAGATAATGATTTGAAGAAGGACGCTGTGTGGCTGAAAGGGTCAAGCCCTTTTTGCTGCCTGTAAACAGCTGACACAGACAAAAGACAGTATATGGATTCACTGGTTTGTGGTTTCTAGTACCTTAACACAGCCCAGGAGGCCCAGATGTTCTTTATAGTCATATACTGCAGATTTATTTAACTCAGTGACAGACGTAGACCCGTTTCCCAGCCAATGCAAACTCAAAACCTCCATGTTTGCCACTAAATCCTTCACACCGGTCCTCCAAGCTACTATAAATTAAATTCAGCACCTCCTCTAGAAGCTTTACATTAAAAAAGTTTTGCATCCTTGCCTTTTACTGTGGAAAAACACCCTGAAATGTTGATTTAACAGTAGCTTAACATCAACCAGGAGTACTGCAAAGAAGAAACGACTCAATTAAATGAGAGTATGAAAACATTTCTGTTTAAAAAGAAGCTCTGCTGTTTGAAATATATTATTCTAGGTTTACTATGTGAGCTGTTGTAGTGAGCTACTGTTATTTCCAGCCTCCTCGTTTTTATACTCGTGTTGCCGGCGCCCTGGGCCATTATTTGAGGTGATTTCAAAATTAACAGTATGTTACATATGAGCACCTAAGGCTGAGGCAGACCTCTTCACCCATTAATTACAGGGTTTGGCGGTTCACAGCCACCATCTCCTGTTCACATGTTAAGTGCTCTTAAGTGAACCCCACATTCCCCTCCGTGGTTTGGCCACTACTTTGCATGTTAGAGAGGCAAACTGTAAAGCGAGACATAAATGCAAATCTCGTTATCTTACCTATGTTTATAGGCAACACGCATGGTCGCTTCAAGGACGGGTAGTCTCTGTATGAAGAGGGATATCCCTGCAGAGAGAAAACACACATAGGATTAGAGTTTGTTTGACAGCCTGTCATGAGAGCAGCGCAGCAATGTATGTAACATTATCTGTTATAAAATATGATGAAGTTGACCTACATGGTGCTCAACATGCTCCGTCTTTGACTGAGGTCACTTTGAATCCTCCAAACACTAATGGCTACATCCCTGTGGACATGCAGAACATGTGGGCCAAATGTTTCATATGCTGTGTGCATAACTAGAAGCATAAACAACTGTTCCATGCATTATTTGTGTGGTTTTGCCATGACTCATTACCAAAAGGTCATTCGTGTTTCATGCAAATTTTTCAGAGGGGCAGATTTAACCTGGTGCAGCTGAGTTTTGTTGCAGCTTTTAAGTGCATGAAGAAGGATGCTGATAGTAGATATATTCTTTATTTGCAGTCCAGAAGCCCTGCAGCCTTCGAAGTATGATCACAGTAATACAGGCGCCAACCACTCCACTTCATGAGACAAATCATCTGCTGGTTAATCACAAGTCTTCAGACGCAATTAATCCTTGATTAAAAGGATCAACCCCAGTCTGAGATCAAAGGTTGTGCTAACTAATTAACACATCAGGATAGGTTTAATGGGATTATGTTTGAACAGCATATCACTGATGAAGACAAGCTAATTATTGATGCAAAAACAATGACTTGCTTTGCACCCTCTCACCAGTTTTCATCCTCGTTTTAAGGTGGATTGTGTCAGAAAGGAACCAGATCAGAACTGGATGTGAGATAAAAAACAAAAACAAATTTAGTCTCTGGGGGCAACCGCCAATGTTTCTGAGCTTCCGGTGTAGCCATCTAATATCTGGAAAAACAAGTATGACTTCCTCCTCGAGTAGCAACTTGATTTGCACGAATGCTGAGAAAGACACGTCCCTATAAACAGATATCAGTATATGAGTGCAGAGAACAGCTAATAACCAACTAAATGGTCATCAGACAGAAGCTGATTGGTTCTTGCATTACATTCCACCTCATTCGCTTTCCACTCAAATGTGACACTATGTGGTCGATATTACTCAGACTACAAATGGAAACATCAACCATTCTGCATTCATATACGTATATATGTTTATAGAGATTACACATGCAGAGACGGTCATGAAACAACAATCTAAATGCATTATTTTGAGCATCCCGCTACAAAATAATGCATCAAAATACACACAGTGATACAGCATACAGTTTAGCAGCGTTGCTTAGAGTTTGTATATGTGCACTCACCATCTAAAATTTGCTTCCGCTTGCACAATGTGTTCAAAGAGTTACAGCAATTTACGACAAATAGGCCGTGCCAACCAGGGAATGAAATAAATGAAACTACTTTTGTGGGCCAATTTGGTGAATATATTGGATGCAATTTATGTTTTATATTTAATTTGTAAGACTGTTGAGCAAAATTAAAATGGGGGATAAACCTATGCATGTGATTGTATGAAGGACTCCAGGGAAAACAAAACGTATCAACACCACACAGATCAAGAGCTGTGCGCCAAATTTCAGCTTTTAGTCGTAGCATCAATCTGCTGAGTAACTAGTAGACAAACACACAAACAGACGAAACTTTCTATGTGGAGGTTATTAATGATGAAACTCAAACCACAAACTGGGCTGTCTTACTGACAGATGTGCTGCGATGAAACACAATTATACCTGTCAATCACATTCGGTGAGCTTTCTGTCCTGAAGGTTCATGATCTGCTGATTGGATTACAGATTTTTCACTGTAGGACACATCCTGAATATCTGGTGGTTGATGATGAATTCTGAAGGTAAGATCTGGTGTTGATAAAAATGCAACAACCTATAATGCAGTGTGCATCAGACACCTAATGTCCATGCACCTCACTACACACAGGGAGACTGTCCACTTGTTAATGACCTCTGCAGGTGGCAGGTGAATCAGCACAAAAACTGGAACTCCAGCACACAAATGTAAAGCTAAATAAGTTTAGAGGCATAACAATAATGAATAGACTGACTGTATCTTATATGTGATAATGAATTAATCAATGTTTTCTTCTTCTGTGGTAACGCGGCACTCAGGCACTGAACCATGAAGCCAATTTAAGTGTTGTCTGTCAAAACCCCAATCATCAGCCTCTCCTCTCCTGAAGGTTGCTGTGAAATAATTCCACAAACTAACCTCGACACGTTCACTTGGCATTAAATATTTAGCTGTGACTCACTGTCTTGTATCTGTTTGTGTACAATGCTGTGAGTGAGCTCTCCAAAGATGGAGATGGATGGATTTTAAGCAGCATTGCATAGAAATTGTTTGTAGGAGTCATGGACAGCTGTACATTTTTTCTCTTATGATTCACAACAATCGAGTCGACAACTTTCCTAACACAGCCAAGTCAAGACATAGCAGCAAGCTAATATTACTGACTAGTCCAACAGCAAGAAGCCCAGCTCGGCGTCTGTCTTTCAGCCTTTTATTTTATAAACCTCTCCTCAACAACATCTAAAAGTCAGCAGCTTCTTGGTCGGTCACCCTCCTTTTCTTGTCTTAGCTTTGTCTCATTATGTCCCCAGAGGCTGCTGAGCCCGGTTACATTGCACGCTTGCCCAGCTCCAGTTCTGGCACGACACCGGCTCCACTCCCCAGGCTTGAAAAACATCCTCCTCTTCTTCTTCCCGGTGGTCCAAACTGTCTGTGGTACAAACACTAACACTCTCACAGTCTGGGCAGCTCGGCTAACAAACTGAGCTACAGCAGCTATAGTTTGCAGCAGTTTACTTTACTGTCCATCAGGAAACTCACCTCATTACATGTCAGTGTATCATTAACGTGATTTAAATTCTGTTATTTTAGGATTTTATCATAAGAAATGACCATCAATAATCAGTCAGCACAGTTACAAATATGAACATGGCAGTGAGGCTTTAATGCTGAAAACAGATTCAGATCTACTTCACAAGCCTAATGATCCCAACCCAGAACTCACTAATGAGAGACCTTAACTGGATCAAAGAGCCGGGAGTGACGACGAGGAGGACGAGTGGAAGATGGTGCCGGCCTCACTCAGCACTTAAAAAGATCGAAAGCTTCTCACTGTGTGTTTAAAATGTATGGCACAGCCCGTGAAAACTATAAATAGGACTCTCTTGATATCAAACATCTCAGAGACGTGTCTTTTAAATCCTGTCTCAGCTGGGAAATCCATACTAATGTTGTCCGTGCTAATAACAGCCAAATGGCAGGGGCTGCTGGGGGCTATGAGGCAGATAGAAACTGAACGCAGGCTGATGAGAGATCTTCAATTTAAAAAGGCTAACAGGCTTGGAGATCACTGTGCAGACAAAAAAAGACAGACGTGGGATCAAGATAGGCGGTTTAAATGATGTCGACCCACATTTGCACTTTTTATTTCTGCATTGTTAACCTCCGACCTCTTAGCCCCGGACTATCCTCGAGTCCTCCAGGCAGGTGTCAGAAAAATTAAAAAAAATAACACTGCTGAAATGTAATTTTTTGGTTGCAAATATATTAACAACAGCAGAGGAAGATTATCATGAATTAAATCCTCATTACTGCCATCTGAGTCCAACCAACTGTCATCAATCCACTAAATCCTAATGGTGACCTGTGCTTGTGTCTGTATACGGATAGACAGCTGCAGGTAATCTGATGTATTACTGTTTCTGCTGTTTGATGTTTGCATTGTTCCCTTTCAGCCGGTTTGAGATGTAAAAGTTAAGCGCCTTGGTGTATACGGCTGGTTTGAATTCAAATACTGAGGCGCTGTGGGATTTTAGGCATGAGCTTCTGAAATAGTTTTTTACTTCAGCACCTTTCATCTCAGCTTCGTTCCTCCAGATAGTGCTCAAGTTTTGGATTTTGTTTCCCCAAATATTGGCAATGTTTCTTTAACCCAGTAGACTGTTGTTTAATGATGCCATAACTGAGCATTGACTCTGTATTAAATGATCTACAATGCGTTAATTCAATAATAAAATGAAAACAATAAGAGATGTGTACTCACAGATATGAGCGATGATCCACTTTCGTCACACAGTCTAATCCTGTTGTGCTGTGTCAATGATGAAGGTGCTGATAATGTTGCCGGGCCCTTGATGTGTCAGCTGTGATGAACAGAAGTATCCATCAAGTTCTCTTCCCGGGGTCGGAGAGCGTGCTTGGCGCAAATATAAGCAGCAGAGTCGGGGGTGACAACTAGCGGATTTTGTTCACAGCCTTTCGCAGCTATCCAATCCTCGGGTAGGGTCGCGTCCTCAGTGCCAGCTCCTGTAGAGACAGAGGAGGTCATCCCTCTGGAAGAATGCTGCTTCTCATTGCAAAAACAAAGGCTGGGATTGTCAAAGCTGATGGCAAGGGGACGGGGCGGAGGGGCAGCCATGGCCGGAGGACTCAGGACAATAGAATAAATCACATGAAAAATGTCACAGCCCCACAAATGGAATTCTTACTCAGGGATGAAGCGGGATTTGAAAAATTGAGAGAGCCATGCATAACGTGTGGGTTGTTTATCTGAGGCATAAACAGCCATGGTCACATGGTCCACTAGTCAGACAGTGAGAGCATTTCTATTCATTTTGCTTTCATTTCCTGACAGGCATATGAAAGGAGTACATTCTGAATGGACGCCTATGCTTTAAAAAGTCTTATAATGGGGCAGGGTAAAAAAAAAATATGCTGCAAGCCTAAAGAACTTCACAGATGGAGAGGAAGAGCACACACAGAGTGAATGGCAGTGCGGCTCACATCGCTAATTAAGGAGGATGGTTATATTTTGGCATGTGACAAAGTGGCAGTGGCTATAAATGATGCTGCAGGTGGTTCAGACGAGCGACAATGACCTTTTGGAAATCACTATTTAATATTTAGTTTTAGCGTAATTCATTAATTCACTC
Source organism: Miichthys miiuy (assembly GCA_036365135.1). Taxonomy (NCBI): domain Eukaryota; kingdom Metazoa; phylum Chordata; class Actinopteri; family Sciaenidae; genus Miichthys; species Miichthys miiuy. Next base: position 22,719,764 of record CM071616.1, read on the forward strand.
TCTGTCTGTGAGGATGATCCAGGATTTTGTCTCAACATGACATCATCAGACTCAGTCTGTCTCTCTGAGGATCAGTTTAAAGCCGAGCTCAGACGGGAGTTTTAAAATCGTAACTTCACAGACGTTCTTCTGTTTTAATCTCAAACATGCATGCACTACAAGATTTTGGAAAAATGATGTAAAGTTAGTGACTAGCTTTAGCTGGTGAAGAAAGTTGAAGAGGTGATGGTGGAAAGTCCAAAAGTCCCCTGATGCTACCGTGAACAACAAGTCTCCTCAAGCCAGATTCGAACAGGCGTTAAGACACGGACAAATATTTATATATGCTATTAGATGAATTAAGCACAAAGCATTTAATTAATTAGATTAATGTTTAATCACTTGGCAGCCCTAGTGATAATATATTAAAGCTGTATGTGTTGTTTTCATACGTGATCAAGAAATCAGTCGATTCAAATGTTACTTTCACCTTACAAACGAAGCTTTTCGTAGATCTTGTTGCTTCCATTTATAAATATATATATACTTGTTAGCCCACAGTATGTAGTATGCAGTCTTCACCAGTATGCTCAGCGATCATATATCCTGGGAGATACTCGGCTCGTATCTTTAATAGAGTGAAATTCTGTTTCTTTCTAAAGAGGTCAGGCGGCAGACTGCCAGACTTGTATTCATCTCCGTACTGTTTACTTCTCTATTCCCGCTTCCTTCAACAAGCACCATGATGTGCTATATCATTATCCCAGAGTCAAATACTTCAAATCAGACATCATTAATACGTCTCACATATTAAAAATACCATTTGAATGTGGCCCTGATTGCTTGTTTGGCTTTTCATTGTCTGAATCAGCTCAGGAAATGTGTTTGTCAGTGCCCAGATTCTCAGCACGGTGCTTGTAAACAGCCTTTTATGACCAACAGCATTTAACTGCATTATGATCTGCACTGCTATTTGAAATAACGTGTGCACGTAAACAGATTCATTGTCAGAGAATAGCTGCTCTCAGCTCGACACCTCTTCTCCGACTGGTGTCTTTATATCCAGCGGAAACCCAACACCTGCTACCGACCCGACAGGAATCATTCCTAAACAACTTGTCGCTGCGCTGCCTCGTCCTCACATGACACCGCAGAGAAGAAAGTAAAGCTGAGGAGGATAATCCAGATGTTTGGACTCAATCTTTTTATTATTATTATTATTATTACACCTGAAAGATTATAATATTATTCACAGATATCTATCCGTGTGCTCTCTCTCTCTCTCTCTCTCTTTTCTGTTACTTCATCACTTCCATCATTCCATCAATATTCTGTCTGCATCTGTTGCAGAGAAATGCCAGTCAGTGTTCGACAGATGGATGATTAATGAGACGGCGATGCAGTTTCCAAAGGTGTCGCACATTGAGAAAGGAGTGTAGGTGTGCTATTAAGATGCAAATCATTAAAATTCACATTTAATTAATAGTTTCTTAAGCGGGCAGCTGCAATATTGATGCATATGCGATGAAAACACCGTGAAGCAAAACTGTATCAGCTCAGTTTGAAAATCTGGATGGTAATTAGTGGCTTTTCAGTGCTTTTCTTTGTACTTTGTAGCCCTACATGTCTTATTTTCTGGAGGATTTGAGCATTTATTTGCTAGTAGCAGCTGAAGAGTGTCATGAAAGTGCAGAGAGAGAGAGAGAAGGGAGGATGACATGCAGCAAAGGGCCAAAAGTTGGAATCAAGCCAGGGCCGCTGCAGTAAGGACTGAGGCTTCGTACATGAGTCGCCACACGCCACACCACACGTCTTGTTTTGCACCGAATTTGACACAGCATGGTATCAGATTACTTCATGGTAGCTCTTGTGGCCTTCTCTGCAATCTTTCCCCAGGAAAAATAGATACATTTTTAAAAATCCCACAACGAATCAGTAACAGCTCGTCAACCATGTGACCTACAGGGATATACCTGGATAGATAAGAAGCTAATAAAATTGAATGCAATTGCAGAGTAAGTACCTCTTGCCTAGTATAAGCTATCACCACCAAGATCCAACGGATAATAACGCAGCTGAATATCTTCTCCTGTTCCTTGGCTGCAATTCTTACTGTAAATTTGATAGAAATACATTCAAATATATGATACAATCTATGAAGAAAGGAACAACAAGGAAGCACAACGGCTGCAGAGCGTGGACACCAGGGAGACTAGCGACCACTTTTGTGGAAGCTAATGGAGATCCAAGTAAAGAATAAAGAATGAAGAGCTGATGGAAACTACCACAGTAACACTGATGAAAGGTTTGACACTGATGTCGAACATCATAATAATTAGAAATCTTACACAAGCACGCCACAATTAGACAATCAGACTTGGCTTATGGAGTAAAGCACAGTCAAACTGGGAGAAAAGGATGTTAAAGAACGTTTTGTTGAAACTGAGTTAGTGAATGAGAGATAGTTGATTTGATATGTGGGCGTATGCAATTACAGCTTTCTACTGTGAAGATGTTTACAAGTACAGACGGTGTGAAGTCTAACATTTCAGTGGAAGTGTTAATGAGTACCAGATAGCAACGTGCCAGCAATGCATTTCACAGCTCCGACAGGGAAAACTTACAGCTCAGTTTGCAGTTGCAACAAAGTGAGAAAAAACAACTCTAAGTTTAACGGAGAAGCTTCTCGTTTTGAAAATCTGTCTTCTTCTTTATGAATGCATCACGTGCGAGCATGGTAACCAGGGGATACGGGGAGGATTGGACCCGGATGCACACATCTGAGGTAGAGCTGTGCAGCAGTGCAATGATTTAATTAACAAACGTCAAAGTACAAGGCTCACGGCATGGTGAGTCCAACACAGGCAGGGAGCAGGCAAAAGAAAGACACAGGAGGAGAAGAGGGGGCTCCAGAGGTCCAGAAGGGGGGCCCCGGTTTTGTTTCATGGGGGTCTTTGTGACACATTTCGTCTCATCCCTACCCTGGGGATGCCATGGGAGAACCTACCTATTGCCATGCAAAGCGAGTAGCGACTCTTTGGGGGTGTTACGTGTTCGTCAAACTGTGAGGAGACCCCGGGGCAGACCCAGAACCCGCTGGAGGGACTATGTAGCCACATCTAGCCTGGGATCGCCCAGGAGGAGCTAGAATACGTTACAGCCACGACCCAACCTCGGATAAGTAGAAGAAAACTGTGCAACTGTGTTTTTAGGTTTATTTTGTGAGCCTCCTCAAGTTGTTGCGCATCAACGACATTCATGCACGTACAACCTCGTTAAATTTGAATATATTAGCTTTCAGTCGCATTTCACTGATTGAAAGTATTGTACACCCCCACTCAAGTCAGACAGTATGTTCACAACACATACACCTACAGCCACATACACAATCAGGAGCCACAATCAGGAATGAAGTGAATTATAACACACACACACACACACACACACACACACAGGAGAGCGGCTCTGTTTACATATACACAACTGTACTGCACAGCACCGGTCCTGATTACAAAAACACACACACACATAACATGTTTACTTGTTTGTCGGTTGCTAAGACTGTTTATGTCCGCGGGGAGAAACTTTAAAATGAGTGCAGTAAGTTTTAAGTAGTCCACTCGTCATCAGAATGCCTCATTTAGTTGAAGAAACACACACTTCTGCGCTTTCTCTTTCTGGCCTCTGTGGAAAGGGCGGGTGTGCTGGGAGGAGAGTTTTGCATTTAGATGTGGTCTGGTTTTAAAACTTCTACTTAGATAACAGAAAAAAAAAACAAAACTGATTGGTAGGAAGATGACAATGTAACACTTTTTCAAATTATATCGTCTCATCTTTGCATACTGCAGCGACATTAAAATGCAGTCTGAACCAGACAAAACATCCTCCAGTGAGATTGACAATCATTTGAATGAAATGTGCATTTAGATTGAGGTCTGATCTGGAAACTTCTCCTGAGCAGCCTTGTTGTGCCCGGCTATTAAAGTCATGAATCAAATTCAGCAGCTTCATGTGTCTTAAAATGATAAAAATCCACTTTTATTGTTTAAACTATGGCTAAATTTACACTTTTCTGTTGTTTTACATTTGTATAATGTGCTCTCAGGTTAGAATCATCCTGTAATATTATAGACAGTGTAACTGAAGCTCAAAGTCTACCATCTTGGGGTAGTCCTGCCTTTGCAGGGTAATCTAAAAATCTGCAAAGACGTGGATCGTCTGTGAACCTGAGGTCAGCTGAATAAAGCCTGGGTGCTCAAACACGTGTTACCAGTTCCTCCAAAACCTCCTGAAGACCCAGCTCCTCAGGGAGTATCTCCTCTCCAAGCACTACCAATAACCGGACATGCTAAATCTATCCCCCTTCTAGAGCTGTCACTTGATTCTAGGTGCTGCACTAACATGTCCTTGTCGCACTGTACCTTGGTTGTTTTCCCTTTTTGTAAGTCGCTTTAGATAAAAGTATCTTGCTGTTAAGCGACCGCACTGTTAATCCTGCATAACTTTAAGCCTTAATATAATCTGAACAGGTGAGTTGTATATAGATTCACCCTCAGTACAGTTGTCATGAACGTGGAAATTAGCTACAGAGACCAAAACTGTTTTTTGCACCAGGCTGTAAGCATGTTTATTTCTGCTGTTTTAACATGGGGACTTATGGAGACTGACTCAAGTGGCCGTTTAAGGAACTGCAGTTTGTGGCACTTCCTCACTGACTGAAAGTTTTGAACTCATGTCAAACTTACATCTTTTATATATATACGCCCCAAAATCACCCTGAGTATCATTATCTGGCTTTGCTTCTGTGCACACTATAATCTTATTACTGCATGCATCTGGAGTTTGAGAATAATTTAATCAGGCTGTTCCCTCAGTTAATATTCCCGTTTACTTGCTATTTTGCATACTGAATTTGTTGACGGAGTAAATAATGATGCGCTCGTTTCCCTCGAGGTTATCAACATTCATCAAAATTCATGTCTTATCGCTGTATCAGTTCACTAAATATGACCATATAATCAATGTAATAATCATGTGAAGATGTGCCGCCTACATGACCACGTCGTAAGCGATGCATTGTTGTGGTAGAATAAGAAATCAGGAGCCAGAGGCCGACGACAATCGGTTCCATCAAAAAAAATCACAGTGTTATTGCTGATCACACGTGGAATATTCTGCTGGGCATGTAATTAACTTAATCCAATTATTGTCATGATCAGAGCGAGAAACAACAGTTCGGTGTAAGTTTTTACCGTTAACGACATCAGAATATTCTTGTTTCTACATTTCTGAACAAGACTTAGAGTGGTGTGATAAACATAAAGAAACCATAGGTGAAACGTATTCACACTTCTGAATAAATTAGCTCTCAATCAGTGATTGAAACTACTGTACACCCCCCCCACAGAGGCACAATTAAAAACACACCTACAGCCACATATACAATCAAGCAACCACAATCACAGAATGAGGTGATTTGCATGGCCTTGACTATACATAGGCAGGCACGCAGGCAGAGCAGAGCAGCTTCTATTATATATACGACCATATTCTCCTCACACCAACAGTCCTGATTAAGTAAACACACACACACAGAAAACACAGACTGTTTACTCGTTTCTATTTTTGTCCCAGGAACTTTAAAAGTAGTGCAGTAAGTTTTTAAATACCAGCCGTCATCGCGATAGGCTCATTTAGTTGAAGGAACACACACACTGCTGCTCTTTCTCTTCCTGTCTGGTCTCCACAGTCTGAAGCTCGCTGATGGAGGGAGGAGAGGGAGGACTGTTATCCCGCTCAGACCGTCCCTGTGGGAGGCTTTATTTCGGGGAAACTACCTGCTAACATGCTGATGTTTAGGGAGTTTAACATGTTCACCATTTGCTAATTAGAGTCAAACACAATGTTAAGATGCAGCCAGGGAATAACATTTCACAGGTAGGAAGTTATTTTACAATTTAACTGTTGTAAATTTGTCACATTTTCTGCATCACAATCAGTAGTTCTTCTTTTAAGCTAACGTAAATGACGGTGCTCAGGTAAAGAAAAGATGAGTTGTTAAACTAATTTATAAGTAAGATGCTGAAACTGGTATTTATCAATCATCAGAGAGATTAGAGCTCAAGTTTGTCATCTGCATGGTAAATCACACTGATGGCTCAACCTTCAGGAGCGATTTGGGGTTCAGTATCTTGCCCTGCAGACCGGAGAGGTTCTGACCGGTGGACGGGCCCGCTCTACCGTCTGAGCCTGAAGTCCTTTCTTTGATACTTTTAGCTGTACATAACGTGAATATTTTTTTTAGTAATTAAGTCTTCATTTACTTCCAAAATTATACAGATTCTTAAGACTGTATCATGGCCTGGAATGTGTTGACTTACTTGTACTTAATATTTACGTTGGGTAGGTTAAACATAAATATTATACATTTATATTTAGTTATATATAAAACCCGCCGTGTGTCCTGTATAATAAATGCATGTGTGACATTTGTAACAAACCAAACCACTTAAAAACTGATCAAAAATTCAATTAGTTATTATTTAAGTTAACTGATGACTGACCTCCAGCCTTGATAGACATAGAGAGGGGTGATATCGGCTTACCGTGTACACATATATATATATACATACACACACATCTTTGACAAAGTACAGCTGATGAGAATGTGATGAGAATGACTGGAAGTCTTCCTGATTCCTGCAGTATGAGCGTCAACGTCTCTGATGTAACTGTTGACTTTTTTTTTGTGCCCCAAACTGCAAATCAATTCCCTTTTTTCGGAGGTAATAAAGTTAATCAATCATCTATCAACGTGAGTCCTGCAGCTGAGACAAAGAGTTGTTGTGGAAGGTTTGCGTGGGAGTGTTTGACATGAAAGTGTGATACCTCTGTTCTTAGGTTTGATTATGCTGCGTGAAAGTACGGCATGGTGTGAAATGTGTCGCTGATTTTAATAATTGGCAAACTATGTGTGACCACAAGCCAATCAACAGTTCTCAATAGAAAATGTGCCAGATATTGTGTTTTATGACACAACACCATCCGGACGTGGATGAGGTCTATGTATTAAACATGATTCATCACTTCCGAGACGTGCGAACAGACACTACAGCCTCACTTGTCCAAATTCGACTTGATATATTGCATATCGTTCATCATTACGCTGATAGAAAAAGGTGTATTTTTTTACATTAAGCTCTCACAGCTTTAGTGCCTGGCTGCTAATGGTGTTTCTCTCAGGAGTCTTGCTTCGTTGTCTGCACCTGATGTGTGCTCTCGGGGCATTGAAGTGATAAGTGCGAGCTCCTGCTTCAAAGTGTTCAAACAACACTCACTCCTCACTCACGTTGTTTGCTGTAAAGACAGAAGTCCAGTGTGTCTGTCTCACTTTAAGAAGAGTGTGAAGCTCATCAACAATCTGCTGTATCTGTACCGCCTTGGTCAACGCCAGGCTTTTTAGCATGCAGGTGGAAAATGCAGCGTGTTATTGAGTCTTTAGATGGGAGCACAATATGTATAGTAAACATAACAACATAGCCAACACTTCAATTTTCTGGGAACTACGCAGCACAACTATGCAACTTTCTGCTCAAACACATCTAAGTGCAAACAATAGTACACAGTAGACTGGTTGAACTCAATAATACAGTCACAGTTCGGTGGTCTCGACCGAAGAACAACGCACGACTTTCAATCTGCAAAATAGTTTGTAGTGCAAAGTACACCGCCGCGCACAGTAGGCCGACATGAGGCTGTGTGAAAAATGCAGCCCACTCATCCATTTTGAACAAGACCAGTCTGGTGACATAGCCAATGCAAGAGGGCGTTTGGCAAAAAAAAAAGAAACAGAACGCAGGACTGTCTGGCGAGCCTCGCTAAACTTTGCAACGCAGCGTCATCCAGGAAACACACACTGGAGGAGTTTCCTGCCAGATGACTTTGTCTGGATCTGTTACTCAAACTTAAGACAGAGTTTAAACCAAGTAAAGAATTTGATTTTGTGGCAGGGATCATTCAGGTGCAGCTTCACCCTGTGGAATAGGTTGAGTACTTTTCCTGCAACATGTCATTACAGTACATCTATAGCCAAATTCCTGCTTCTCTGGTGACTGAACAGTCATCACTCAGAGTGTCCGTAGCATCCTTTACCGTACAGCTGACATGAAAGATTACAGTTCAGTGAGAATAACAGAGCGTCCTGTCAGTCAGCCATCCTGATAGTGTCGTGTTTTTTTTTTTAATTGCGAGTTCCCGTTCTCGTGTATTGATCTGCTCATGCACCATTCCCTCCCGCTTGAAGTGAGAATTTGCCTCTGATCTGAATCGTCTTTCAAGTGGGCAAAAACAACCTCAAGCAATCTGACTCAAAGCCGTTTTTTTTTGTAATGTACATCAAGAGTATGCAGATAAAAGAAAAGAAAGGCGGTTCAAAGTGGGGAAGGATTTTGTCTTGAATATCCTTCTGAGCTACAATTCTGCTGAGATGCATTCGATGTAGATTACACAGGAGCTGATGCAGCATCAGAGTCGTTGGAATGGATTTCAAATGCTCTCTTTAATAATCCTCTGATGGATTTCCAAGCAGATCTTGATTCAGGATCAAACTCTTTCAACAAGAAGCAACTTAAGTAGCAACTTGAATAAAAATAATACGGCAATGATAAGCAGCTGGAGGCGACTGCAGCACGGCTTCATGTTTTATTCTGGGAGCAGACAAGAGTTTGTTCCCTCTTTGACATGTAGCACTGCACGAATAAAAAAAGATTCTCGGGAACTGCAAAGTTTGAATACGCCTGCATCGTATGCAAACCTGCAATTTCTCATTGCTCATTTGTTTGTGGCAATAATTTAGTCAAACGAGGCTTTACACAGACCGACAAAGCAGTGTTTGGTTGATTTGCAACCCATTTGTAATCAGTAATCCCCTGGTTTACATTTGCCCATGGCTGAAGCCACATCACTGTAGCATCCCTATGTTGGGAGATCTCATGTCAACAGTTAGATTAGTTTGATTTACTGTTGCTTTTTAATGCTGAGACAAAGACAAATGTCCCGCTGGCGGGACAATAAACTTCCCTCCTTGTTAAATTTCTGTAAGTAATGCAAGGAAGTGAATATATTTTATGTGTCCCACTGCATCTTCATTAGTGTCAGTGTTTTGACAAAGAAGTGTTAGATAATCGGCTGTTCGCTCCAGACAGTTTGGCAGCAACGTGGCAAAAAAGACCTCTTGAAGATCATCCAAAGTCTAATTAAAAGATTTACATTTCAGCGCCGCTGAGCAGCGCCAAGAATGACAGGCTTCATCTCAGCAAACTAAAGTCTGACAGGGACTTTATGAAGATGAACACAGATCAGATTAAAAGGTATCAATCTTTTTTTTTTTAAACCAGATGTTCGATGTTGAAGTGTGACGACAGCGTTTCATCAATTAGACGAGAGTAGGTGTGAAGCAGCAGAGGAACCGAGGAATGATTAAAGATCCTCTGCGCTCAAATCTGCTCAACAGTTTTTTGTAAATGACTTTTATCAACGTGAAACTTCTCTATCTCCCCAGATAGATGACATCTCTCTCGTAGCTCATCTTATTCAACATGCACTATGACAGTAAACCCATAAAGAGTCAGAAAGCATGTCCTGCCTGTCCATGCTGCATGCTTTCCAAAGGCTGACAGATCAAAAGGAGAGAAAAAGGTTCAGACCTTAACTGAAGACTGGAGCAGCTCAGCATCCACTTCTCTGCATGTCGCCGTCTCCTCCTCCGAGCTTAAACGATCTCATCAAGACAGATTTAAAACACTCTCTGCTGCCGTTATCGTCTCAAAGGTGTCCCTGTCATTCATACGTGAATGCTGCATCCCTGAATGAACGAACAGGGCTCACAGGTGTACATGTCGGGAATGCACTCCAGATCTCACGCTGTGCTCCAGTGCTCACAGACTGAGATGTGGTGGAAGAAGAGAGGGCAGCTTACTTGTATCTAAACCCTCCCTCCCTCCCTCTATTCTACTCTCCTCCCGTCGCTCTCCCTTTCTCTGTCACTCCGTCTCATTCCACTTTACCTTCTTGATGCCCCTGTTTAGCGCCCACCCTTTCCCCCTTTGCACCAAATGAATAACGCCGGGCTTCTTCTTTCTCGTCAGTAATTGTCTGATTCCGGCAGGAGTGCAAGAGAGAGAGAGAGAGAGAGAAAGAAAGAGAGGCAGACACGGCTTGAAGCAAGACATCTGTGAGTGTATTTATATGGGACTGAGGGAGTCTTTGCTTCGAGGGCAGGACCAACCCCCCATCCTCTCTGAAACAAGCAGCTATTGGCATGTACCAGATAGGAATCAACAGCCTACACGAGTACAAGAGGATGAGAGGGAAAGATACAGGCATGCAGCTGTCGGTGTGTGTCCAGGAAAGATGAAAGATTGTGTAGTCTGTATGTTACATGCACAGTGAACAAAACACAGAATCTCTCTCAAAATGTGGGACGCAATTATATTTTTTTTGACAATGACAGATTACCTCCGAGGAGCCATTAAGTGCTACTTTTCCTTCTTTTTGAAACATGTGACATTTAGAAGAAATGCTAAGCTACCGAGGGTGATCCACCAAACTTGAGCCTAACCTTTACTAAATAATTGTTTTGTGGCTACGCATCATGCGACACCTAATCGGAAAATATTTAAATCATAGTACCTCGGTGTAACAGCTGTAGAGCCGACGTACTGGACCAAGAAGAGATGAAGTGAAACAACCACCCAGGAAGCCTGAAGTCGTATGTTGTGTGTTTTTGACCTTCTCTTAAGTCTTAAGCTCAATTATGACAGCACACTAAGGTCATGAGACGCTGTCATTTAGCAGTCTGCAGGTCAGAGTTTTTACTCAAATAAATGTGTGTTTCTTTGTAATGCAGCCACTCTGTAACAAGATCTATTATCCCCCTTAGCTTCATCAAAATGAGACCCATGGGTAGAGCAGCTGTGGCCTTTCAAAGTTTGAAATTTGACCTTTAAAATTTTTGTCTCCAATCACAGCGATTCGTAAGTAAAGCAGGATGTTTGTTCTCCTGTGTTGCAAACTTTAGTGGAGACAAAATACAGCTGAATGCATCTCAAACTAAATCATCAATAAAATCAATAATCATAAAAATCATCAATAAAAAAATGTTAACTTGTTTTGATTTCGCTAAACGTCAGGCTACAAATCAAATATTTGATTTAAAACGTACACTACAAGTGTCTGACAAAAACAGCAGCAAAGCATCCTCTGCTTTGATTTTCTTGGTGTGATTTTGACTCCAAATGAAACAAAATGCTGTCAAACAATCCTTTAACTCACTCTCCAGAAACAAAGAGCAGAACGGGAGCGGTGGTTATAAAAGTTGGTTTACAGCACGTTTTATATGAATCTGGTGAGCGGCATCTTGACTCGATTTTCAGTTTAGAACTTTGTCACATCCTATTTTTTGCTGTGGATGCTGGCGGTGATGATTGTATGTTTTATAATAGTGAACTATTTTCTGTTGCTGTATGTCTCCACAGTTTGCCTTTGCAAGAGGAACAAGTAGGTCAAAGCGCCTGGGGACGCTGTAAGCATTCTGACAGACTTCCAGATCTCCTGGAAGTTGGTCTCCAGAGGGGTGAAGGCATTATTTAGGGCAAAGCCCTGCACAGTATAGTGTTCTCCTACCTGCAGCTTGTGCATCGGAGAGCTGGGAATATGAAAATAAGAAAAATAAAACAAAACAAGCAAATGCTGTATGTAAATATGATAAAGCTAGGAGTGCTTGATGAAGACAAGATGCACAGATGAATGCGTGATTCATGCAGCCAGCTGCAAGGTGTATGTTTGTGTCTGAGAGAGATGATTGAGCTTTCAGCGTGCAGGGTTCGCCTTTTTGGTTATTTTAAGTACAGTAGAGTTATTGCAAGTAAGTCCCTTATGGGAAAGCATCATCTACCTTTGTCGCTGCCGCTGTTACCAGACAACAGCTTCCACAAACTGTAGCAATGGTGTTAAAAAGGGGGGCTGAGAAAGAGAGAGAGAGAGGGGGAGAGAGAACAAGGCAAAGGAAGTTCAAAAAAAAAAAAAAAAAGGCTCAGCCAAGCTGAATGGCTGGGTATTTTGTCTCTTGGTGTCTCAATGGGAAGCCTACAATGTGTGTTAATTCATCCTTCACAAAGAGCCTTGAAGCGAGGCTTTCCCAAACCAGCAAACAAATCACTTCCTCGAGCCCAATTGGTATTCTGCGGCTGATTCTCCAGGTCTTTGTGTTGTGAAATGAACAGCGGAATAACAAACAGGTTCGAGTCATAGGTGTGGTTCACTTACAGAGGTGACTGACTGAAACTCTTCATGCACACGTGGATCCTTCCTTGTTTCTGGCCTATCTTTAGCCACATCGTGATTCTAAAACATGGATAATGAAGTCCTGTCAACAGATTTAGTTACATGCTTGATCTACGCTCTGTTATTTCTGTATTGTGTATGTTTCTTTCTTTGCTGGAGCCAGACCTTGTCCCAGGTTAATCTGATTAAACAAATTCATTTAGGAATATGCAATGACGTCTGACAAAATCTAATTTTAATTAACTAGAACATATCTACTATTTAACCGCTATCATTCAGCTTACTGTGTTTTGTCCTACTCCTTTTATACCAGACACTTGAAAAGTCAACTCCGGTCTTAAACCTGTGGCTTGTTTGGTTTGCTCAGTAACTTTGCAAATGAGGCTGAGCTAATCGCATCTGAATATATCCAAAGAGGCTTTTATCTGGATCAGCAGGGGACGCAGAAACACTGCCTACAATTACGTGCACGCAGATCATTCAGCATGTAACGTTTACATCGAACATAAATATTCATATCCCTCTTACGCATCATCATAACAGCATCCAGGTTTCCGATAACTCCAAGTAGCAAAGGTCTTATCCAGATCTCCTCATCCTGAAACATGTGCAACAGTTTACTGGAATCCTCCAACAAAAACTGTACAGTACAATCTATTTCGTAATTACCTGGAGCAAACGATGGTTTGACGTTTGTTCCAAGACGTTGAAGTGCTCGGAAATTACACCTTTGCAAGAGTTCTGAATGTTCAAGCAAACGGGATGTCAAGTGGCTATATTGTCTAAAAGCTATTTCGGCACTCTTTAATGCTCCCCCTGAAGGGAAAATTACGCTTTAAAGAAGAGCTATGAGGAAAAGTGAGAAAAATGGTACAAGCTAAACTTTACTGATGTAAAGAAATGGAAAGTATTTCCATGTTGATGTTGGTTTTAAGGTCTAAAATGTAAAGAGCCTCAGTGAGGACGATACTGCTACTTGATATTTCAAGCCTCGTTCACTGTTGCTTCCCTCTCTTTCCCTAACGCCCCCGCAGTTGGTCACACTTTTGGAGATACTTTAATAAAACTGTTATATCAACCCGACTATGATTGTTTGCCGTTTCAGCAAAATACCGAGGTGCTATAAAAAATCAATAGAACCTGCAATTCTGCACTGCCACTGACCTGGAAAATGATGATGGATGATGGATGTTTGGTTAATAAAGCTGCTGCTGTAACTCGAAAATTGGATTACACTGCCCTGAAAGTAGTGACCGAGCAAACTGCATCCACTGGCATCCGCTTTTTAATAATTCATTTGGATAAAACATAACACCGCTGTTCTCACACACTGACACCACTTACTGTCAGTTAGTGTGTGATCTCAGATGTAATAGAAGTCCGCCGTAAACACTAATTTGATTTCTTTTCACAGCAGAACTTTGTGCAGCTTTAACTTTTACACACTCATGAATAAAACATATCTTAATGGTTGTTGTTTGGTGTTGGATTCAGGAAATATAATCTCATACATGAGCAAACGACGCCTCTAAGCAAACAAAACTTGGTAATGCTGTGTGTTCATGGCTGGATTATAGCGGATGACATTTCAGTCAAGGAAATATGAAACAAGGAAGGAGACATATTAAACCGAGCTCAGTCTCGTTTCCCAAAATTACGCAGAACTTCACAACTTCATAAAAATGCCCGCAGGTTCTGCTCACATCCTTTTTAATCAGAATTATTCATCTCCTATACGACACAAATCGTGGTATTTAGGCTCACCTTCACAAAGAGCTGTAACCGATGTAACCGATCTCCAAAGTTCTGCTCTTTTAAAGAAAACACAACATACAGTAGGTGAACATAGGTGACCTGGAGTGTCGTTATGCACTAATAACTATCAAAATATGTGGATAAACATTCACAAACAAATATTTGTGAACTTTTGTGAATTATTAGGGACAGGCATACAGGAATGATAAACAAATACAGCCAACTAATGATTATCATCCATCAATCTGGCTTTTTTTTTTTGATGATATGATCCATAAAATACCAGGAAAATTGTGAAAAATCACAATTTTCTGAAGTCAAAGTTGAGAAAATCTAAGTGCTTGTCTTAACTCGAAGATATTCAGTTTACTGTCACTGAGGAAATATTTGAATTTTTTGGCCTTTGACAAACAAAACAAACATCTTCATCTGATAATTTGAGAAACATTGTATATATTGTTTTTATCTAGAGGGCTATGGACCTTTTCTATGAATTTCCCAATTAAAAAAACATTATGATTATACATTTGATCTACTGTATCCACAAGGAGCAGCTCAACATATAAAAAGGACTTAGAAATAAGATTTCTTGACAGGCTGTGTTTGCACACGGGTCATAAATACTTCAGCTGTGTGGAAAGAACCGTTTCAAGTTCACACACACTAATTTGATCTGCAGGTATGACTTTTATCAGAAAGCTGATTTAATCCTTCATGTTGCTCTGCAAAGCAAAGACTAGGAAGCAGCAGGCGAGATGGCGGCAGGGACAATATGAGGAAATGAGTCTTTATCATAGTCTCATTTGTTTACAGTACTTACTGCAAAGAAGTCCAATTAATTTGACAGCAGTACACCGGGGTTTAAAACTGCTGCCACTGCATCTTTAAAAGCCTGTGCAGCAGCCTCCTACCACCCTTTATTACCAGACAGGAAAAACATACAAACCCTGGGAGCGTCCCTCTCTCTCCATCTCTGTAAAGTCATCTTAACTGTTGATAGTTATGCACATGGCCAAAATGAAGAAGCACCACATTAAAATGAGACCCTCAGCCTTTATTTCCACGTCCTCCCACAACATAAGGAGACAAACAACCTTGTGTTTAATAATGAGAGCTCGAGCAAGAAGACCTTTATCTCAGGAGGCGACTGGGGAAATAATGGCAGTAATTAACTGAGCGTTACTCCTCAGCAAGACCTCCTGAGAACCCCCACAGTCATTCCAGCCCTCGCTGTGCCACCTCCTCCTCTGCCTAAATTGACACTGCTGTCTAGTTTGACATGCTCACTCACAACAGTGTTCAAAGCCATGAACAGGAAACTGCGTTTTACTGCCAAGAGCTGGAACTGTACTGCTCTTAATGCAATCCTGGATCAGTGCTGGAGTTGAATTTCATCCCATTTTAATTTACTTCACTATCTTTCTCCTTGCAGAGCTCTCCCAGGAAGTCACCCGCAATGAAAATCAGCATTTATTTTCACGTTATGATCGCTGTAATGAGAGGAAACAAACACGGCATCACTGCGAAATAATCACCTTGCACATAACTGTTCGTTTTAGTGCTGTAACTGCGTGAGATGTTAATCTGGGCGAGGAGCATTTGTTCTAGGGGGAGCTGCAGCACCGCGGAGGCAGCCCGCAATAAATCACCACGCCTCGATAATTTATGAATACGAGCAAAAAGGGAGGCGAGATCATTATACTTTGACAGCTCACACAGCCACTATCCACAGCACATATATTTGATCAGCCAGGTTAACACCTTCATCTAGACCCTTTGCAATGACAAATTGCAGTGCACGGCTGCAGGGCTTTTCAATAAGGAGGACAGGATTGTAGTTTTCCACATTTGGCCTTCGTGCTCTTATAAACAGCGTATAGCTCTTGATTTTGAAGTTACACAACCTAATGTCAAAAAAAAAAAAAAAAATCTCAGGAAGTTACAGGAGATAAATCTTACTTTCTGGTGACAATAATGCACAAAAGAGCAGCTTCAAACCTCAGGAGCTCCTTGCAGTTTTGCATGAAGGTTGGTTTGAAATCAGCTTTTTGCGAAGGAGGTTATTTTGACAGGACAAACAGCCCCTGCTGTTTTTGTAAATGGCTCTACTATCACTGGTGAAAGCACGTTCAGAAATCAACTTGACATTTCCCTCCTACTGCATGTGGCTTTCTGCTTGAGTACATGTTTATCATCTAGTATTTTACATTATCATCGCACTGGCTGTCTTTTTTTTGGGGGGGTATGCACATGCAGCTCTCATACCAGCATGTGCATACATAAAAATGTATCTCCAACGCCGTCTGTATATCACTTCCTTACTAAAGCCTGACTGTTTCACACCGTGACTTCAAACTGAAGTGTAATCACTCAAATCAGAAAGAAGATCTCAGCCAGACAAGCTCTCCTGACAGCCCTCACATCACTGGCTTGACACCAAACAGATACAGCAGGTGTCAGGTATGATTTTTGCCTCAGGAAATCAAACAATTATTTCTTTGCACTATAAAAGTGGTAAAATAAAAATGAGATTACATTTGTTATAGGCATCGTTGTGATATTTTCTGAGGTCAAACAAAGTCGATCCCTGTCCCCTGAACTGCTGTCATTCACATAAAACATAGCTCATATCTCCACGTATCTGGGGGGGTAATAGATTATTTGCAAGCTTCACATCCATTCTTCTCCATCTTGACTGTCAGCTGTGCCTGCTTGACAAATAACATTGTCATTTGGGGCAAACTGGCAAAGCGCTGGGCTCTGTGGAAACATGAAAACACATCTTTCAAGACAAATTATTTTGGCAAGAGGTGTGTGGGACTCATTCCTACATGACAGTGATACTGCCTCACTGTCAAAATGATTCATCCCAGTCCTGACTGCAGGAATCACGCCTGGGCTTTCAAACGTTAAGACTGTTAGAAAAAGAAGTCTGGAAAAGCAGTTCTGTCGGCGCCTGTGTGCAAACTGCTACATCATCCTTTTAATGCATTCATTGGCCTTTACTTGTTGGAAACAAAAGGTGGGGATCGTATTTTATTTTCATGCACAGGTTGAACAAAAAAGTTTAATTGTTGTTCAGTAAAGCCACCATTCATTTATTTGCATGTGCACTATTCACAAGAACTGGGCTTGCTAAACGAGAGGCATTTACACTGTAGCATTGTGGAGTTCCTAAAGAAAAGAAAGAAACATACATAACACATCGATACATTATTCAGAGAACATTGTGCAAAACATCCTTGTGTTTGAATGCTTTCACAAGGGAGCACAGTATGGTTGGTACATCGCCCAGCAACGGGAGATGAATGAATTTTCTGTTTATGGTTGGAGTGGACTGGAGTGAAAAGGCTGTTGAATCCAAAGTTATATATATATATATATATATATATATATACACACTATACTGTATATATGAACTTTTACATCCCAAGTGCTTCCTCTGTTTCTTTCTTCATTATAAAATAAATAAAACTCATAGAAAGAGATTAATGAGAATTTCACTATGGATATACACTGGTATGGTATTCAATCTCTGATCACAACAGCCTTGAATGAAGAGATTCCACTTGTCTGTCTCTTTGGATTCATCAAGCTAAAATCCTTGCAGAGAAAAAGAGGAGAAATATTGAGTCTTTTGTTGAAGGATGTAGGCAACAAAGAATGAAGAGAATGGGAACAATTTTCAGGGCCCGCTGTAGAATTTTGGTGGCAATAAACAACATTTTGTTTGTGGTCCCACAACACACAGCACAAACCACCCAGGTATTACGTAGGTATATTATATACAGGACTATTCATTAATCACATATAAAATACGATTTTATGTCCACTATATCCAAATATTGTTAATAAAAATACAATTGCTAGAAAACATAAGCAGCTTGTTAACAAGCAAAGCAGGTTGAGATAATACGCACCCTTTCAGAGGATGGCAACAAGATGCCAGTAGTCCGGGTGGATGGAAAGGTGATGTCTGCCTTGGACAACCTCCTTGACATGCGATATGGAAGATCCCTAAAACTAATTTTCACTCAACTCAATTGTGTATCAAAACAAGTTGCAAATGGAGATTCATTATCGCACTAATCAGCAGACTCACACGGACCCACAACGTTACACGCAATGCCACTTTAGAATAGCTACACAAGGACTCAAAGTATGATGAGCAAGCAGCATTTATTGGCAAATATATTTGTTTGATTTAAGTTTGTATGTGCTGTTATTGTCTATTTGAATGTTTGTAAGCGATTAGCACAGAAAGTCACAAAGAAATCCACGTTCAGTCTTCCCTTTTTAAATGTCCAAAATGTTATTCATTGTTAAGCAGCTGGCAGGCTGAGCACCGGCAGGGGAATGAAAGGCAGAGTAACAAACTTGCGATGTGAGCTGATACTGACATTCTACAATTCTAAAGTTGTCACATTGTATAAAATGTAAATAGAAATAGTTCTATTTTCGATTAATTATGGTGTTTCAATGTTTTGCACGTCATCACGTTTACTTTTTACGAGCATGGCTGATACTAAATCTAACAAATATGTGAAGTGCTATTAACAACAAACCATAATGATGAATAGTTAAAAGAGACATACACAGACAATGCACCAGCACACATATACTGCACAAGCATTCTCATTTTCTCCTTCAAGAATATCTGCATAACCCATAATTGTCTAATATCACTGCACTTTTGCTTTGACTTTCCACTGGAGGTGCTTGAAACTGAAGACTGATTATTTTTTTCTCATTAACTCCCCATGTTTTAACTCCACTGAGCTCACTCAGGGCTAGGAAAAAATATTCAACCAATTAAAGTTTAATTTTACAGAATGCAGATTTATAATAGTTTTTATTGCTTTAAATACTTGAAATATTTAGTAGAATCTGTAGCTGTATTAGAGAAATTACAGCAGAAATACACACAAATATTGCACCTTTAGATAAATGTGCTACAGTTCATGTTCAGCGGAAACTATCAGTGCATACCGGATGCATATAAACCAGTTTAGAACAAGGTGATTCACTTTTAATGTCTTTGTTTTTTGGCACACAAAGTTGAGGGCGTGCTTCTTCTTACTCTCTTAAGGAGACTCTTTTTGTTTTCTGTTCATCTAGCTGCATAGGTACACAGTGTCCTTCTTCATCCAAAGTAATGCAATCTCGAATAGTCCATTATGAGCCCATTATCATTCTGGTATAGGGGGAAAGACACTCTGGCTTATTTGTATTTCTTTAAACAAATCACAAGCTGAGGATGCACTGACAGTGCCCTTGCAAAAATAGTGTGTGTGTGTGGAGCGATTTGGTGGAGAGCATGTGGGGAGACAAGCCTAGTGTAGGTACCAGATGTTATTAACATTCCCTTAGCTAATACTGAGCAGTGAGGAATTTCAAAATAAAAAATAAAATAAGGCATTACACATTGTTTTTTCCCAGGAGCTGATGATGGAAGCAGTGAGCCATGTTGTTTTCTTAATCATATCATGTGCCTCATCAGACTGCATCCAGAACGTAAACATCTGCTAGTTGGCGAGTCACAGCCAGGTTAGGGTAACTTCTCATTTTCAGAATATAAGTTTCTGTTGTCGTCTCCCACAGTGAAGGGGGTAACAGATAGTGGAAGAGGAGAATGCTGCATGAAAAATGCAGCCGATGGCAGACTTGCACCCACAGTCTACACCCGGTGACTCAGGCTCAAGTAATAAACAGTGATACTGTATATTTTAACAAACTGCCTGCATGAGAGAAATTTGAGCTGAATACTTATTTGTTAACTTAGTTAACCCAGCAGTTGGTTTTCAGAGAAATGTTACATTACATTGAAATTGAAAATAGCCTATTAGTTGAACATCTGGAATTCAAATAAAACAGTATGCAGATGATCCTGTTTTGTACGTGTCTGATAAATTGATTGTTGACTGCCTCCTCGTTGTGCCATTGCATCATTAAAACTGTTTTTTTCTAAAAACACTGACTGCTTTCAACCCGATGTAAACTGGGTCAGAATTGTTTTTAATCTCTTGTTATAGATTTAGATTTAAATTTTAAGAAATAAGCTTAAAAACGGTTGCAACACATTACATTTTCCTTGTCGTGTTCAGTGCAGAAAGTTCAAACAGTACATACAGTACGCTGTACTAGACAAAATCATAATTTTAATGGCCTTCATTGAACCTGTCCTGAAGGCTAACCCTGACTCAAAAGCTTTTCTGAGCAGATGGTTGAACTATGCAAATAGATATCTTGTTAAAAACGCAGTGAAAAGCACGTGCGACTCAAATAAAAAGTGTGAATTGTGGAAAGTAAGTAGCTGCAGTTATATGCAACTTTTGATTAAATTGCTTTCCAGTTTGCCTGTCCTTCGTCAATTCATTCACACACTCACACACCGATGGCACCATACAAGGTGAAGGACAGACGATCTAGAGCTAGGGTTCAGTGTCTCGCCCTAGGACACTTCAGCATGTGGAGCTGGGGATTGAACCTTTACATCTGGAACCACGGCTGCCCTTGAATAGTGAACATGTGTGTAAATAAAAACAGAGTGCTTGAATGTGAATTTATAATTTTGCTTTTAGTGTGAATGCAATAATTCAATACACACTCGCTACAACCACCTTTAACTCACCCAGAGCATTTGTACCTCATGCATATTCAACAAGCAGCATCTGAGTCAGTGTCAAACTCTTATTAGTTCTCAACTTCTCACATCCATAACAAGTAAGAACTGCTTCAATTGAAGCGATAGCTCAGTTTTACAGTATGAGGATGCCTTCCCTCATTTCTGCTTCATTTGACTTACCGAAGACCGAGACAGAATCAAAGTTATATTCAGTTTATTAAATATATGTGGGGATTTGATGATTACTCAGAGATGGATAATGGTTGTCATTCTCTGTTTAAATTACATTCACCTCAGCCAGTCTTTGTGTTTCATGGTACGCCACTTAAATCTTCCTCAGTCCTTTTCCTAGACAGCACAAAGGACAGCTGTTCTTCCTCGATACAAGACTAAAATTAATGAAAATTAATGATTGACTTAATTTTGTTTGTCTTTCAAATAGCAAATATCACAAATAAGGTAAATATTTCTCATTTTCTGTGTCTTAGATGCACACTAAGCTTGACACTGTGTGCTTTGAGCTTTTACTAATGGCCTGGGATGCAATGTGATCTTTAAAATTGCATTAAATGGGTCATCTGCATTAGGTCCATGATATGGATCAGGGTAATAACCAAAGCACAATGCATAAGAGCACCCTTAATAATCTTTACAATTACATTACACTCTACTTTGTGATATTAGCTTGGATTGACTTAACCTGCATCATTTAATTATTTTGATAGAATTAAATAATTGAGAACAAAATTTACTTGAACTGTGTTCACTTGTCTAATAAGAAAATGGAATAATGGAAGCAAAAATGTCCCCATTAGGGAAGAAGCTCTTTCATTATGTGTTTAAAAACACGTAATAGTTGGCATGCAAAGATTCTGTAGGAACTTTGAAAGGAGGCATGCAAAGAATCATACAGGACACACAAAAGGCAGCACACAAGCATTTAACTTCAGACGAGGATGATCTCACGTGAGTAAAAAATGCTTAAAGCTTAAAAGGAATAATTTTTATCTCAGATTTAGATGAGAAGATCGACAGGGGACAACTAGCCTAGCTCGGCATAAAGACTGGAAGCAAGGGGAAACATCTAGTCTGGCTCAGTCCAAAGGTCGAACACATCTGCTGATCAGGCCCTTTTAAAAAGGTAATCAATTAATTATTTACATCGATTACTGCCTTCCTGGAGTCTTTGCTGGTTACCTGGCAACCTCAGTAACAACAATTGGTCCCTCAAATATACGTAAGTCCTTGTAATGTGTTGACTTTGCAAAACAAACAAGATGAAAGGTGTTAATTAATGAACTTTAGAAGTGCTGGTTGATTTTTTAAAAAAAATCCTTTAGGCTGAGTAACGTTAGCCATTTCCCCTGTTTCGAGTGCGACATTAACATGGTGTCGATCTTCTTATCTCTCTGCAAATAAGCATTGAGCATTTCCAAAATGTTGATGTTAAGCTGGATGATTATGGACTCAGTATGCAAACACAAGCCAAGAGACTGAATCAGTTTCAGACAGTTTGTTGTGAACAGCAGGGAAAATGTGCAGGTGCGTAGGTGATCCAGAGGAGGGGGGGCCTCCAGGTGTGGTGCAGGGCCGGTGGTGGCAGGCGTCCAAGAGTGCAGTGGGGAATGAGCAGAGCTGATGTGGTTGGAGGACGGCAGATATAGCTTTCCTTACCACTACAGTGACAGCACAATCTGGCAGTGTCTGTCTGTCTTTTATACTGCAGTGGTTGATTGTGAATGGGGAACAGGTGGTGAGGCAATCAGGCAGGTGAGAGGGTAATGGAGGCCACGCCCAGCGACATATAGACACACACACACACACACACACACACACACACACACAAAGTAGACAGAAACACAAGACGACACTAGGAAAGGAGGAGGCAAACAGCCATTACCCGACAGTTGAACTATTACTCCAATCTTTTCAGCCATATTAGTGGTGTGTGTCCAGGGATGGCAATGTCAGTGCGCCAGTTAGTCAGACTGAAATATTTAAACAATTATTGGATCTCAGTAACTGTGGTGATCCTGTGATTTTTCATTTAGCTCCACCATGAGGTCAAAATTATACCTGTTGACCCTCTAGACCTCATACAGAGCCCGTTCTTTATTTCACTATAGCACCTGGGAGCACCTGTCATCTTACAATCTTATGGAAGCTGTAAGATTGTTTTATGAAGGAGATCCTGACTCACCATGCAAAGACATCATGTCAGTAAACTGTGGGACTTGTCTGACTTTCATTGCCCAGACGGAGGCTGTTTTCCTGGGGAAAGTTTGCCGAAGAGTCGTCAGGGAGGACTGACCGGGTTGTGGTGACTTTTCCACATATTTATTGGGGCAATGTAGCTTTAATGTTGTTTTAGTATTACATATTGGTATCAAATTAAAGAGGAAGTTGTGTTTTCTAAAATGGAAACAACTACTAACATGGCTGTGGACTGTGGCTGTTAGGTTTGAATACAAATTTTAAATCTAACCTACTTTTCAGATACATTTTTCAAAGTGTGACACTGTAGGAGGGAAAAATCTTTTCCTCTGGTGTAACAGCTTCTATAAATGTCAGCTCGCTGCTGCCGGATGGAGAGCGACAGGTTTAATTTGTCAGTTTAACAAGAAAGGAGTTCATGTGACATTCACCCTCAGTACCGCTAACACTGTATGTATAACAGTATGTAACACCGCACGGCATGTTAGTCCTCGCTCTCAAATGACATTTAAACTAACCTCCTTGTTTGATCGGTGTAATGAGGGCACATTCTGACTTTACATGGTAATTATATGATAATATAATTTCTCTCTCCGCCCGGTGACTCAGTACTTTAAGTTTTTTAGACTGGTAGTGAGCTCTCGTTCCTCTCGTATACATTTCACAGCGATTGATTGCTTCATAAATGGTGAACTACAAAGTACATTTTGGCAGCCTGAAATTATATGAGAGATGATTATGAATTATGCCGTGTGAGTGTGTGGGAAAAGTGGGTCTCTACGTGTCTTGAGACGAATAGAAATCGAGGGAAAGCTATTGCATTCTACCGCTCTCTCAAGCATTACTATTCTATGATATCATTCACTCCCACTCCAGTCCACTCTGATTAATTTTCTCATTAATTTATTCTCTTAAAATTTACATAATGCTTGTGCCAGGCTGTGATGTTTCTGCATAATTCATCAATGGTTGACTCGTTTATTATGGTGCAACTATCCAGTGATTGCAGTCTAATCATACTTGTGTTTCCTGTTTGTCACAGGTTACACTTTACACAGAGAGAAATAACTTACCGACCGTCTAAGCAGGCTTTGATTATGACTGACTGGCAATGAGTGCGTGGATACACTGTCTGTACAGTCATACAAGTCAGTGCTGCGCTGATATGACTATCCGTCCCCATGCTATCAGTGTTTCTGTTGGTATGCAATTACAGCTTCACACGAAACACACTACAGTTTAATAGCTCAGGCACCTAACACCAAGACCTACTGCCTGCATTCAATAAACAATCAACACAGCCCATCAGCGTGCTTATACCATCCAATCATCCAAACGTTCCTCTGCAGATACTCAAATTGCTTCTTATAACTCTTGAGAGAGAAATTGAAGACAAATTTACATTTTTATTAAATTTCCATTTTCACTTTTTGTGTATTTTTCCCCCCCCTCTCTGCACCTGTGATCTGCTTTCTCACCTCCTGTTGGTCTCCACAGCTGTAGGTGGTAAAGTGCGGTTAGCTGCCTTTGAGAGATAAACCTTAAGCAGAGGGTCGGTCTTTGATGCAGAAGGAAAATATTGCATAAATAAAGATCTTTCTTTTTTTGTGTGTTTTTTTAACAATAAAGGTGCTCTCAACATCTCATTTGCATATACAGACCCTGGACACATATCTCATCACTTTCCAATTTGCATATTGTAGACCATTGTGTATTATCTCCTTTTTAATTTTAACTTGTGACAGCAGCATCAGCTCCCAATCTCCCAAAAACACGATTAAATTGAATGGACTGATTAGAAGAGAAAAGAGGTGAGAACGAGTGGCATTTCGTTGACAGTGTGACTGACACAGTGTGGCACTCAGGTGAAATTGGATCTGCAGGAAATACATGTAACCCCAGGAGGGAGGGGGTCCTCATCCAAAACAGGGAGATAGGAGAAAGGGAAGGACGGGGGAGTTGTAATGGTCCTGCCAAGTCTCCAGCGGTGGGGGCTGTTTGATGCATTAATTAGGTTGTGAAGCTAATTTCTGCTCTGTGGTCTGTCGCTCCTGCTGTGAAATCCTGATTGCTGTTGGGTAAGAGTCGACTGTCGATTGAACTAGCCGGGTAACTTTTTCTTTTCCCCTTGTGGCTCATCTGGACAGGTGTAATGATCCCAGACTCATTATTTCTCTTCGTTTTTGCTGATGTGTTATTTGAGCTGTTGAGGGAGTTTAGATAGATACAGAATATAGACACCCATGTGCTTAGTTAGTTAGTTAGTTAGTTAAGCTTTATTCAACCAGGAAGCTACACACTCACTACAGAACTCATTGATTAGCACTGTGATAAATGATGTTCAGTGGTTAATACGTGGGAATTTGGTTAAATTCCCACATATTTATACTGAACTGTGTCCATCAGATTTCCATTAAAGGACCAGTGTGTAGGATTTTGTGGCATCTAGTGGTACCTTACCATCCCTTTTCAGGCTTGTAGGAGAAACTAGCGGCTGCAAAACTTGCAAAAAATGTCAAAGGCAATATCTAGAGCCAGTGTTTGCTACTGTGGATTGATGTAACATCGTGGACTCCGTGGAAAGAGGACTGGAAAGAGGAAGCATGTCTAAATATAAAGAGACATTTATAGATGTCAGAAATTCCTATATATATTTTAGTGTAGACTGTTATTTTTCAGGTTTCTTCTGCACTTATCTTATCTACTTCCAGAGCTACTGCCGTAGAAATATATCAAAATAAATGCTGCTCTGCACTAATCCTGAGACCCAGGTGCTGCACCAGCATGTTCCTGTGACTGTAATCTAAAATAAATCAACCTTTTATCCTTGTGTCTGTATTTATTTAAAGTAACAGTGAGACAACAGTGTGGCCAAACAACATAACATTGTCTCCAAGGACACACATGACGAAGCAAAGGATTAGCGGCGTCCATTTAAAGGTTAAATCAAACAAAAAGGTGGTCGTCATCAGCATAAAAGTTGATACTGCAATGTTCAGTTGGAAAATAAAAATAATACATGTATACAGCAAACACCAAGGGGCCTATTTATGATCCTTGTGGGACACCTTTACCAACCATCTGGAGATTGATGATTTGATTTGGCTGCAACAGTCTGAACTCCATCAGAGATATGATTCGAAGCAGGACGGATGGATGGATGGATACAATTGTATCAATAATTGTAGAGAAAATAGTGCTGCAATGCTGCAAGAAAACAGTGTACTTTGGCTAAATTGATGCCCACCGCTCCAACTGTCCACGACAAACCTACATCACACACATAATAGGAGCAGTTCCTTTAACATACAAGCACTTTCTCTGTCATTTGGGACTAAAAGAATCTTTAATTCATTCCACAATACAGTCATGAGAGTCATTGTCTTGAATAATTTAAAAACCAGGTTGACATACTGTATGTGAGCTGTGCCGTTGCCATTGACAAGCATATAAATTGTGTATGCTGTGTACTATAAAGAACAACCTTTGTGTTGCAGTGCAGTAAATTCCCTCTCCCTCTGGATACTGCGGGCTGTCACTCTCACCAATAATCAATGCTTCCACTCTGCAGGTTACAGAGCAGAAAGACAAGTGAGAAGGGGAAAGTTGAAGTGCTGCTGTCTTTATATCAGTGTGAATATTGACGTAGGACAGTGTAGCTCAAAACATCTGTCAGTACGCCCGAATACAACATTTAAGGTGTTGTATGTATATTTTATAATAATCAATTGAGTCTTGTTGTCCTCCCTTCTCTTGTCTATTCAGTCCCTTGTGTTCCTTGGTTTCAGTGTCAGTTCATCTTTGTCCAGTGCTTTCAGCCTTGTGTCTTGTTTCCCAGTGTTGTTTGGTCTGCTCTTTGGTTTCTTGAAACTTGCCTGCCTTTTGCACTGTAGATATTGCCTGCTCCTTTGCAGATTTATTTGCTTGTTTGGACTGCCTCACCTGGTTTTGTACTGAACCTGTCTGACTGTCTGAATGCTTTTGTACGTTCACATTTGCAATTATGCACCAGTTCTGCCTCTAAACCTCAAAAAACTTGGTTCCTTCTCTTGTGTTCCCTGTTTTTTTTCCTGCTGGAACTGTGACAGTACGTCATTTTCACAGTTATAAACTGTGATATGGAAAGATTGAAAAGACTGCTCATGTTTACAGAGTAATTTTGCAAATCTTTAAATCCGCTCTTTCATTTTTGCATGTTGTGATGTTTGGCTTTAACGGTTGGAGAGAATAGAAACGAAATTGTGTTGTGCAAGACTGTGTGGGGGGATAATATAAGGTCAACCGTGTGCTCAGTCATGTGGTCAACAACATGATGTTTGTATACACAGCTCAGTGTTAGTAGTAGCGTACACAGATGTCATGTGAATATCTATTTTTTCTTTAGGAATTTTCTGTTGTGAATTATGAGAGTTAAAGCATGTAAGGGTTTTTGTGCATTAAAAATGTTTGTCAATGCAGTGTTGAGCCTGTCAGCATCAGTAGATGTGGTTGTTATTATTGGTTATTGTCAGTGGCGCAACTGTCTTTTTTCAGTTGCAGTGTAAACCACCAGGTGTACCTTTGTCCTCTGGTTCACTTGCAGAGCTGGATTTTTAAAGGTCACTTGAATATTCAATTTTTTTTCTGCAACAGTTTGACAGAGCACTTGATCAACATCAGTGAGTCTGGCGTTTGTTTCGGCAGGTGCTGAGATTTCAAACTCTGAATATGCACAAGAGAAATCACAAGACCTCTCCGCCGTGAAGGACACGAAGCCTCACTCTCAATCCTGAAGACAGAAGGAGGATTCTGCAAAGTGACATTTTCTGAAAGTCGTCTATGCAGAATTGCTGCTCTAATTACCAACTGTAGTTGGTAAATATTAAATAAAGCTATCAGGTTCAAGGTTCTTGTTGTTTTTAACATGGGTTACCAAACTCTGTGAGGTATCACACTGAAAAAAACACTCCATAACTCTACATAACAACAGAAAAAAGACAATTTGATCAATTTATTTGAACTGATTTCTCTTCATGTAAATGTCTGTATGGCATCCTGGACTATGCATCTACTTTGTCACAGATTATTTAGATGCATATATACAAACACCTGATTTGTTTTAATTTACACATGAAATAAATGAGACGTGCAAGTCTCTCATTGTCTGACGCAACCTTGTGAATAACACACTATTTTAGCTCCATCTGTTGGCAGGAACTATGTGCACTATAAATCACTGTTGTAAAAAATGATACAAAGAAGAAACAAAACATTCGTTAACAATATTCTAACCAAGGATAAGTTTATACTACTCTCTATATTAATACATGAAAAAGGTCCTGCACGCCCACACAGTTATGTGCTTTCAGTTATTGTTAGATCTCAGCTCAGGTTAAAGTTAAGTGGAGTTTCTCTGTGAATTAGAGGCCACTAAACTTTGCACACTATAATAAAATAACAAGTGTCTCTATTTGAATTTCCTCTCTGATGTTTCTTTTTGCCTCTTTCTTTTCTCTCTTACAAGAGGCAGTGCGTGCAGAGATGGAGTCAGCTACATTAATTTAAAACGTGTGTGGGTGGACAGTAGATGTGTAGGGCCCTTCAGATTGCCATAAACAAACGGGTTATTAACTCTATATTGTGCAGTATACCAGTAATGGGAGCTGTGTTACATGAATAAGGATGAAAGGCCTTTGGCACACGATGCACATGGAGGCATTCATTTAACAGATTTGATCTGATTACCAATTTAAAGGCATTTTATTTGACATTTTAAATGATCAGTCATTTACAACACTTACTGCACTTAAATGGATAAAAACAGTTTACACAGTGACAGTTTCACTAAGACATAAAAACAACATAAGAGCACAAATTACATCATTAAAACAGAGGAGAAGAAATGAAAAAATATATCGTAAGAACTTTATAACAGAATATAGGTCTCTTTTACATACGACATTTTGACAAGTCACTGAAAAGCCGAGGCGTATATATCATGATAATTAGATTCCAATTAGTCGCTTTGGTTTCAGGGTCCTGACCTGTCTTGGAAATAACTTAAGTTTACTATATGGTGCATTTATTTTCCAGTCTTTGTACACAGTATATACTGCAGTAAACTAATGATTTTTGCAGTTTGTATGCAGGAAATCAACACGCTTTGTTTGTTTTGTGCTAAGACGAAATAAAGCAATATTTCTGTGACTTCTAATTGAACAAAAATTCAGTTATTTTCTAATTTTCCTGTTTCATTAACAGCCATAATTAAAATGTTTCCAGCTGTGAGAAGCTCCTCCATTTTGTGTGGTTTAAATGTCAGCATACCTACTTGTGGCAGTTTTCCTGTGTGAACACACCACATACATCAAGCCTGTTTATAATTAGTGTCTACTATGGCTGCAGGGCACAGCTTGAGATTAATATGTTTGCACATGTTGAAGGTTAGGAGGGATAAGTTAACTGTCTTAACCATCCTAGCGTATGTTTAATATTCAACAGACAGCTATAAATCACCTCATCTAACTCCATGAATGACAGCAACTATTCCTTAAAGTGTGGAGCCGTACATAGTGTGGCTCTCCCAAAGGTTTTACTTCTCAGGGACTGCTGATTTTCTGACACTTCCTCTGTATTTTCTTTTGATGACACCGCTGCTTGACAGCCGGTCAAATCTCCTGAGGTGCAGCTGGAATATACTGCACTGAACAGTTTTGGGGTTTTTTCCAGTTCATGGTGAGGTTGTTCTTTTTTAGTTCCAGACCTGGTTGAATTTTATGTTTTGTCCTCAGCACTGTTACTCATCCAACTTCATTAATCCTGCTTTGTGAGACAGGCTGCAGATGTTGTGATCGAGGATATATCTCTTCTGAGGCCTCACACACAAACACACACACACACACACACACGGAGGAGACAGAGTAAGTCCTGTTCTTGCAGTGACATAGCTTTGAATTGTAAGCTTTGAAGGTGACCTGATATGGCATTGTTCCAGCTGGCAATGAAAGGCAAAGTGAATGTAACAACTTCGACTGCACTCTCCACAAGCTATCGGCTGTTTGCTGATTAGGCCTTAAAATAAACTTCTGCTTGCTATAAATAGTATTCAAATACCACAAAATCAGATATTTCCCCATTCATACATTCTTGCTGACAGCCAAGCATCAAGCAAGTGCAACAGGACAAGACATAGTCTGTCTTTCAGCCCTTTATTTCACAAAACTCTCACCAACGACTAAAAGTCAGTCCCAGATTCCAGGCACAGCAGACTTACCCATGTCTGCTGTTCCCTCTTAATATTGCACACTTGCCTGGCTCCTGTTCTAGCACAACACTGGCTCCTGTCAGCATTCCCAAATGCCTCGCCCTCACCCTGGGCCTGAAAAGCTCCTCCCAGCAGTTCAAAGCTCCTTCGCTAGGAGTATAAAACACTCCCCTGGTGATTTTATCTTTCAGTCTGGGCAGGTTGGACTTACTGATGCACTTGCGGGAGATCATACCCGGAGCCCAAAGTCAGTACAGGCTTACGGGGGTGCAGAGTTGCAACGACACTGGCGTCTTTTACCTGATTACAAGTCAGTGTAGCATTAAAATGATTGTGCAGCTGTGATTTTAAGGTGGAAATGTTACATAAAAGCAAGATCCTCCTCAAACCTTTGTTCAAGGACAGAATAGTTCTGATGTTTCAAGGTTGTTTGTTATCTCCAACTTCCAACATTCATGTCAGTGCTTGTGTGCAGGGCTACAGTAAAGCACATGTGGAGGTATTAAACTGACAGAGGAGGGCAGCAGTGAGCAGCATGAGGTAAATAAATACATAATATTAATCTGTATAGTCTGAATAATACAAATAACAGCTTGTGTATAACTATGCCGAACTAATCTGCAGGTCCACCTGATTCCTGATCTATATTAGATCACATATGATCTCATGCTGTGATGAGGAATTATTCATTTTAAATCACATACTGCAAACAGAAAATGGAGTTTGGCTGCTTGAGAGATGACCCACTGCCCACCAGCCATGTGACCCAACAGTTGCCCCAGATGTAATTAAACTGTGCAACATTTGTAACTGTATCCTGCAGCAGCGTCTGCCGTGCCGTGCACAGCCAACGTGTCACGGTGACGCGCCTTAAAGAGCTGCAGATTTCACGTGAACGCGCGTCGTCCTTCTGCGTGGATGGGATCAGCGAGAGCGACGCCGATGAAAGGTAACCAGCTTTTTTTACAGGCATTTCCTCCTCATTCAGTGTCAACAGCGACACGATACCGAGACCTCAACGCGGCATCGGTGTGCTTCGTGTCGGCATTTGGTCAAATGGAGGCCTGGGACGCACTCAGGCACACGGGGCCGGCCCCAAAAATCAGCTCGCCACGAGTAAACTGAGGATATCTTGTATGAAAGTTAGCAGAGAATGGCCCAGTTTAGTGAATGTATCAGTGCATTATCACGTGTTATGTTGTTGTGGACGCTGTCTTGTCAGGTTTCACGTGGTGCAGCGCGGATATGGTTTAAGAGGAAGCAGAAATGTCTCAGGCTGCAGGCTGGATGGAAAAAGACACTGAACCGGTCATTTAAAGCAGGGCTGGAGCTGCTATTTTAAAAGTGAGGGGGCTCCAGAGGGCCCCCCTCCTTCCAGTGCACACACCTTTTTAAAATGAATGCCATGCATTTCTACATTTTCTCACTCAGTTCAAAATGTGCATTGTAGCACCACCCCCTGCATACCAGGATGCTATATTCAGCAGCATTTTTTCTGACACCCTCTCATATCAAGACAATTTTAAGACTGTCCTGCCTCCACCGCCTCCTGGCTACTCTAAAAAACGTGGATTGTTCACCTGAGGTGGGCTAAATGAAGCCTGGGTGCTCCATCAAAGCTGCAACGCTTGCATAATCTTACAATTACAAATTACACAAAAGCTTTAAAAGAATTTGAACTGGTGAGTTATATAAAAATTAAGCCTTAGTAAAGTTGTCATGGATGTTGAAATTAGCTATAGAGACCAAAAGAGTTTTTTGTACCAGGCTGTAAACATGTTTATTTCTGCTGTGAAGTTGGACATTTTAACATGGGTGCTTATGTAGATTTACTTATTTTTGGAGCCAGCCTCAAGTGGCCGTTTGAAGAACTGCAGGTCTGAGACTTAAGAATCTTGCAGGGTCAATATTTACAAGCCTACAACTGACTTATTTTGAGAGTACTTTCCACTCTAAACCATGTTTGATTTTATCCAGATGGAAAAAAAGTTTTATGTCCAAACGATCAAGATGACACGAGGGTGCCGCAAGTCGAGCAAAACTTTCAAGATTGGAAATTTGTCTGTGACATTGAAATTGTTTTAAAAGTCTTATAAAATATACAATAACTAAGGCAACAGTTTAAAGACAGATGACCTCCTCAGTACCCAGGTGAAGACAGCTCACTCACATATCCTCATATAACCCTATAATCCAAGTGTCAGAGAGTTACGCTATCCAACTCCGCTATTAACCTTTACTCACACAGTAGATTTACACAAGACAGAGTTACAAAAAACTACTCTGTATGACAAACTACTTAAATAGCCTCTGATTTAAAGAGCTGTCATTACATCCAGTGAGTGACAGAAGTCTCAGACTGACTCTGCTTTTTGTTTCAACGGTGACTACCTCAAAAAAAGTTGTCGTTGGAGGTCCTCTTAAATTTATATTTCTTAAAAAAAAAACAAAGTCAGTCTTTGAAGTTAAAGTTCCAAGTTGTAGGACATCCGATACTTCCATGGGTTGCTGACTGGAGACCAGATGCTCAAGCCAGTTAAAGGAACAACTTTGACATTTATGTGACCGTCTGCTAGACGAGTGTAACGTAGAACAAGCTTGAGCTGCAGGTCTTGGTTGTCATTTCATCTAGGACTTGCAACTGAGCCTGGTGACGTTTGAGGGGCTGCAAATAACCAGTTGGCTGGGTCAACTGACCATCACAAAGCATCACAACCACCGATCTGGAGAACAATCTTCAATTGACGAAAGGCAACGTCAGATATTACTAAGAGAAGAAAGGTTGTACTGTTTATTCATAAAGAGTTGTAGAGTTACGCTCTTTGATTGGACACACCTGATGGGAGGTGTGTCCCAACAGAATATCATTAAATTGCCTTTAAATGTGTTCATATCAAGATTGCTTTTGCATTTCTAGAACGATCAGTTGCTTCTGTCTTAGGTCATATTTGTTGTGTTCATTCCTTTTCCAGGCAGCTGTAAGGTTTCCCTCCTCTGTCCTGGCTACTACAAGCTTCAGCCTCACAGATAGACAAAGCAACCAGCCTGCAAGAAGAGTACTGTCGAGACTGTTTCTCCTCGTGGAACTTGTTTAGTCAGCCAACGCTGCATCTTGTTTCATATCTCCATTCTCAGAGTGCCAACAAGTAGTTGATGGTGTTGACTTTTGACTAAGAACAGTCGAACAACGGCCGCTGATAACAGCTTGATCGGCTGCCAGAGGACCCAAATACAAGACTCCACTGAAGAAAAGACTCTTCTCGTTTTCCCACGCCATCCTTGAAGTCGAGTGCAATCATGGGGGCCACAGGCTACGGCTACTACCGCGTAGCCATCTTCCTCTGCATGTTCATCGGCTACTCGCTATACTTCTTCAACAGGAAGACCTTCTCCTTCGTCATGCCGTCTGTGATGGAGGAGATTGAACTGGACAAAGATGACCTGGGTGAGTTGGTAGCATCAATGAAATATTTTGTCCAGTTCAGACAAAACTGCGCAGATTGCTTTGAGCAAATGTTAACCTCAACTCACACTGACAGTGCTAATATACAGATGTTTAGCATAGCACAATATTGACTGTTGACAATCTTAATTCGGTGCCAACCTTTGCTAATTAGCAAAACTAGTGCTGAGGCTGATGGGAATGTCATTCGTTTTGTAGGTATTTAGTCATACGCTAAAATCCCTGAAAAATGAACAAATTGACGTGATGACGGTGCTAAAATAAGTCATCTCTGCAGTTCAACCCCTGGAGGACATGAATGTCTAAACCAAATATGATGGCAGTCTGATAATTGTTGAGATATGTCACTTTTAATAGCGAATATCAACGTCATGGTGGTGCTAGAGGAAAAGTCAGAAGATCACTCAAGTCAGTGGGGTTCATCCTCTGGGAACCACGAGATTTCAGTTTATATTTAAACTTTGTTTACCTTCATGACAACAAATCTACAGCCCAAATGTAAAATGGTCTCTCTCTGTACATTGCTTTAATAGTAACCTTAATGGTGTCTCTGCAGGAATGATCACCAGCAGCCAGACCATGGCCTATGCAATCAGCAAGTTCATCAGCGGCGTGCTGTCAGATCAGATCAGCGCTCGCTGGCTCTTCTCCATCGGCCTCTTCTTGGTGGGAGGCATCAACATCGCCTTTTCCTGGTCCTCCACTGTATCCATGTTCTCACTGCTCTGGTTCATCAACGGCCTGGGACAAGGCTGCGGCTGGCCCCCGTGTGGGAAGGTGCTACGCAAGGTAAAGGCGTCCTGTCTGCAAACTCATGTAAAGGTTTGGAGCCAAGGGAAATCCTTCTCTCAACATGCAGGGCGCTCGTGATCTTTGCGATTATTCTGGGCGGCCAGTGAAAGGGTGTAACCCCAGAGTTGGAGCCACCTGCTGCCAGACATATTGTCTGTGTTATCAGTGTGTACTGTGGGGGAGTAAGTGCACCTGTCTGCTGGTTGTTGGAAGTGTTTTGGAGGAATCCTGGTCCTTGCTGTCAGACAGTACTGACCTGTGGGCCAGAGTCAGCACTGCCTGGTCTGAGGAGATGTCAGCCTGTGCCGGCAGTTTGAGAAATGACAGTTTGAGCTGACTATCTGTCTTAAGGATGATTAATAGTTTGCATTATGGGCAAGACTTTGAGAGCAAATAGTGTTTGAGCACACCCCAATGTGTTCTGCTCACA
This sequence comes from Miichthys miiuy, assembly GCA_036365135.1. Classification (NCBI taxonomy): domain Eukaryota; kingdom Metazoa; phylum Chordata; class Actinopteri; family Sciaenidae; genus Miichthys; species Miichthys miiuy. The sequence continues at coordinate 22,754,607 of CM071616.1, forward strand.
AACAGCTCAAGGCTTGTGCGAAGCTGCCTTAAAAGTAGCAGTGTTTTAAAGGTGGGGAATAAATAGGCTTTGGTATGTGTTCAGTGTGCCGAAATGGGATCAGATTACAGGAGAATATATTTATAGAAGATCCTCAGTAGATCTTTCCAAAACTAGAACAACTTCTCTTGTGAGAGGGAAGAACATCAGTTTGCTCCTCAGCTCCTGTTGGCTCCACAGCTAAGTCAACAGCCACACACCGTGGATCAACATAGTGTTAGATCAGCCTGTGGGCTGACTTAAAGTGTTTGCCCAGTGGATTCTCAAGTTACTGGTTATTCTGTTACATCTGCTGTGTGAGGAATGCTTCTGGCCACCTTCAGCTTTATTACATAATGAGGGCGTGAGGTTCAGACGTCATTTCTCCAGAAGCAGTAAAATAATAGGAGAATCTGAACAGTGGCGCACTTTAGAAAAAGAAAGTGTCCATGCCTTAATGTCCTCTTGGTTTAGTTTATTTGACAAAGTTCAAATACAGTAATAAAAAAGCAGTATATAGGACATCATCAGGACTTATTTCCATTTTGTTCCCTGATGTTCCATCAGACTGCCCTCACCACAACAAGATAAAATCAGCTGTTCAACGTTGCAGCTTCGGTTTGACCTTTTTCTCAAACGCTTCTCGTTCTGCGCCTCCCTGAACATCAGAGGCAGTTTATTTTGTTCCATAGCCGCAGCATAGTTGAACAAGAATTAGACATATTAATAATATCCATCCATGCTCATCATGGTGGGGCTGGAGCCTATCCCAGCTGACTGTGGGCTTTTAAGTGCATGTCTTTGGACTGTGGGAGGAATTTTTTGTGCATTGTATGATTTTTGAAATTTTGTTTTCCCCGTGTCTTTTCTCCATCAGTGGTTCGAGCCCTCCCAGTTCGGAACATGGTGGTCCGTGCTGTCCTGCAGTATGAACCTGGCCGGGAGTCTGGGTCCAATCCTGGTCACGGTGCTCCTGCAGTACTACGACTGGAGGGCTATCATGACCATGTCGGGCATTTTCTGTGCCGCCTTCTCGTTTGTATGTCTGGTGTTTGTGACGAATGAGCCAAAGGATGTGGGCCTGCCCAGCATCGAGGTTGCAGCCAAGAAGGGAGCTAAGGGGCGTAAGTAAAGAAGATGGTTACCTCTAAGCATGAAGCTAGCTTCCTTTTGGTTCCAACACCTACACTTGTGATATTTCCAAGTAGACAAGTGCCTACTTGCATGATGAAGTTGTAACTGCACCAGTACCCAGCGTGTGGAGGTTTATCAGAGCTCACTGAGACATAATTTATTCATGAGAATATCTCATGGCTCGTGTAAGTGCAGATACATGACTGAGCTGAGCTGAAATGCTCCATTGGTTTCATTTAATTACATAATCAATAAGTAGGGTCGACTGTTACAGCGTTACGGCTACAAACACCAACTCAGGAGCTGCTGATGCAATCAGCAAAGCAATGAAAATAAGTTATCTAGCAGGTTGGCCTACTGTACTTAAAAGACATATAACACATAGCAGGCATAAGATGTATACAAAAAGGCTCCTCGCCCGACAAAGAGAGGAGTCATCACAGATGACAGCTGCAGCAGCCTCCGACTGAAGCAGTAGGTTGTGCAGGTGATCTGAACTGCTGTCCATAATGTTGAGAAGTTTGTGGAGAATCCTTCTCTCGACAACAATCTGCTGCTTTTCTTTGTCTTATATGATTGTAGACTGAATCTGTTTGAGTTTTTAGACTGCTGGTCAGACATAAGTTACCTTCAGGCTTCGGAAAATTATGATTTTTGCATATTTTAATGTCTTTAGACAAATTGATTTATTGTGAAAATAATCCCCAGATGAATCACTAATGAAAATAATTATTTGCAGTCCTGTTTAAGATTCATCTTAACTGCATGGTGTTTGAACATAAATAATGCGGTGGAATCCGGCATGTCGTCAGCTTCTTGGTCCGAATGTTGGACTGGTTGTTGTGCAGCAGACCGTGGTGAATGTGCCGAATACCACTCTGACGCTGTATTAGGAGAAGTGCATGTCGAGCGTGGATTAAGTTTGTGTGTTGGAATTTTTCAGACATCTTGCCCACTAGCTGGTGGCGTGTGAACGTGCACGTAACATCTCGAGACAGCAAGTGTCGGTGCCGGGACAGAGGCAGCAGCATGCAGGATTATGTTTTTAAACTAGCGTGGAACATAATTAGTTTAATTACCGAGCTTGTTAGTGCAAGTCACGCTTGGTTAAATGTTAGTGCTTTGAAGAAATTACTTTTACGCACAGCAGACATTAATCTTCTGATCTCACTGCTGAGTGCGATGGACTGTAACTAACCACACAGTCATAACTGTAACCTCAGAGCCGTGCAGATCGGCTGTGCATGGCGGGATAATTATCCAGATCAGGGGGAGGAGGTCATTGATAATGATTCTGATCCCAACATCAATAACGTCAGCCCACATCCCACATGCAGGCAGAGTGGTTAGGACATCAGCACTAACAACTGCTCGTTCATTTAGTGTAGAGTATATGACACATGTCAATCAAACTGCGAGCTGAGAGCCAATCACACCACGTTTGAACAGTTATTACATTTCAGGGACGTCTAAAACTCAGAAAGTCTGACATATTTTGGGCTACATTTTGAAATTTGCATATTTTTTTAATATTATTTTTTTGTATTCTGGCACAAATTCGGACCAAAATCTAATTTTTTTGGGATCACTGATCCCATCACTCATGTCACCTCACACCTCACACATCTTTTAGCTGCTGGTAGATGGAGCTGGCAAGAATGTTATCGTTATCTGTAAGTTACGATGACACAGCAGGTCACCGTTTCAGTAGTCTTGTGCAGAAGTAGTTGTCGTATCAAGCTACTGCAGCAGATTACTGATGAACGCTTGGATCTGCGTCTCTGCCTGTGTTTTGTGTACATGGTTATATCGTATTTGGAACTTAAATATCGGGTGTTTAATCCATACACCTGTGACACTGTTAGAATAAACTTTAAGACGTGTATTTGAGTTCCCGTGCTCTAGAGTACGCCTGCACTTTAATGCACATGTTGTAAATATGTGACAAAGCTTTACAGTCTTCAATCTGCTGCCACCAGAAGATGGCAGTGTGGATGGCTGTTTGTCATGGTTCCCATCGGTCTGTTTGTGTTGCACTAATATGTCCCAGTTGCACTGTACCTTGATTGTTTCCCTTTGGATAAAACCGTCAGCTAAATGACTAAATGTAAATGTCTGCCTGTCTCTCTGTGGGCTTGTGTAAGTGACAGTAACAGTAATTAACCATGATCCGTATTTCAAACAAAGTATTTACAACTCGGGTCCTTCAATTGGAGGGAATTGGGCCTGGAATTTCTCCTTGAAGTCTTTGAACCCTGGTTTGTCTAAAATTGTATATTTTCATAACTGATGTACAGTATAAGCATCAGATAACTACAGGACTCACTCAATAGATACTTACTGATTTAAACATTGCCAGTCTTTTTAATTTGAGTGTGTGAACGTCTCCTCCTGTGTGTCACCAGGAAACAGCGAGAGCACCCTGCGTGAATTCCTCCTCTCTCCTTTCCTGTGGGTGCTGTCTCTGGGCTACTTGGTGGTGTTTGGAGTAAAGACTGCCGCCACCGACTGGGGACAGCTGTTCCTCATGCAGGAGAAAGGCCAGACTGCTCTCATGGGTATGCATTTTAATCAGCTTCTCACCGATTTTCACTTGACTGGTCAGGAGTGCTGACGTTGGCCGTGTTGCTCACAGGTAGCACCTACATGAGCGCCTTGGAGGTCGGAGGCTTTGTGGGCAGCCTCGCATCGGGCTTCATCACTGACAGAGCTGTGGCTCGGGTGAGTAACAGACAGGTAAAAATACAAGAATGGATTATTGAGTAGATGTTCTCATTCTCTCTTTGACTTCCTCCAGCAAGGCTTGGGCACCCACGGCAACCCTCGCCACGGCCTGCTCATTTTCATGATGGCTGGTATGTACGTGTCCATGTACCTCTTCAGAGTCACCATCACACCTGAAATCCCAGAGGTAACTGCAACTTAATTTCTTTAACCAATTACTGTGTAAAATGCTTGAGACGTACATGTTGACAATAAATAAAATATCACAAGAGCTTATTCTCTTTGCTCAGGAGGCTCCTCTTTGGGTCCAGATCATTCATCCCATCTCTGTCCTCATTGGTGTGTCAGAGAAAGAGGTAATCATACATTAAGAGGGATCACGTGGATACAGATTCAATGTTAAGAAAGCTTTCAGAAACACTGTGTTGTCACACGCAGATCTGGATCCTCTTCCTCGGTGCTATGTTTGGATTTTCTTCTTACGGACCAATCGCCTTGTTCGGGGTGATCGCCAGTGAAAGCGCTCCTTCCAATTTTTGCGGAACCTCTCACGCTGTCGTCGCTCTGATGGCTAACGGTAAGCCGCAGACTCACTCGACCATCAAAAACATCTGTATCAATAACTGTAGCGTGCCAGCATTAACTCCTTCCTTCACTTTTTGTTCCAGTGGGGCTTTTATGGCAGGACTTCCCTTCAGCACTGTTGCCAAACAGCACAGCTGGGACATGGCTTTCTGGATAGCTGAGGTCATAATGGCCGGCACCACCATTTGCTTCTTCCTCATACGCAACATGCGCACCAAAATGGGACGGATCGCAGAGAAAGTGGACTAATGTTAGCCTGCTGACGAGGCAACAGCCAATGCGATGGGATGGACTCTTAACTGCACATGAATACAACTCCAGTTTGACCAAACAAACTGCTGTCAAACAGGCTAATCTCAGACATTTGCTCCTGGATAACTGGGTTGATGTAGATGCTCAAGGTCGGTGTGAGCCGATAGATCACTTTATATTCACGCTTGTACTATATATATACCGAGTCTTTCCTCACATTCACCAGCACAAAGATACATAACTGATTATCACAAGCTAAGACTTAATGCTTCCACTTAATCCTTTATTCTTGTCGAGATATTTAACAGTTGCTTCACGACAGCTGTTTGCTAAAAGAAACCTGAACTTAAGGTTTGAGTAGTTTTTGTAGAGATAAAGTGGATATGTGTTAGTGATGCACAATATGGACTTTTTTTCCAACCAATACCAATAAGATGACTGATAATTTCTCATTTTTAGGCCTTAAAAATATGTTTATAACCTATAGGTTATGCACGCCTGAGGGTGGGTTTAATTTTCATAGCTCGGATTTAATCAAATCTAACACAAGAAAAACAAAGAACTGGTGTTATTTTATTTTGTGAAAAAACTTCACAAACATACTTTGGCTTTCATAGAGAGAGGCAAAGATGCACAGCAACAATAACTATAACAAACAGAATGAAATCGTCCCGTATATATCGTGCATCCCTAACATGTGCTGCTCGTTGCATACCTTGCCTTCAGTGGAGGTCGGTTATTCAGTTATTAGGCCTGTATTATTCTAGACTAGTATTTGTCTAGGCATTTGCACAGATGTGGTAGCGTGTATCATTTTACTAATACCTCAAGTATTTGTAAAAATGTAATGCATCATGTCACAGAAATGTTATAATCTGAGATCGTGTTATTTTTATACACAGTTTTATGCTACGTGATACAGAATATAACACTGATTTGGTGACCGGGCCACGTCAGCTTTTGTGATCTGACTTGTTTTTAAAGGATTGATTTGCTACAGGTGCTTTGTCACTGCCACTGTACTTAGAACACCGGATTATATACTGTAAAACTTCCTCATCTCGGAAATCTGTGAGCCACGTTGGTATATCTGTATCTTACTGGAATTGTACAATGGACATGAAAAGGGTTAAAACATCTAATAAATGTGAAGATGACTTTGTTTGGTTTGTGTTTATCTGTAAACTGCGAGTAGTTCATCTAAGCACCCACACCCTTCAGTCTGCTCATGTCACACCTGTGAGTCTGTCTGTGTTCCTCCTGTCCATACTGGCCATGAAGAGATGCCTTCCTCATGCAATTCCAGTGTAAGTGATGATGTACGATTCACATTCCTTATTGTGTGACGTCTTTTTACACCCAAAGTTTGGTTTCCCTCCACTAGCTCTTCAGTATTCATTCGTTGGCAAATATTGGCTGAAGATTTAATCAAAATTGTACATTTTGGTTCAGGTATAATAGAAAATGAAGGACAAAGCATATTCTGCTCAGTTAAACAACAACGTAATAGTCAAAGCATGACTTTATGCAACCATCCCTCCTTAAGCTGGAAAAACAGCCCATATGCAACATTAAAATTCACCAGTGAAATGCATGTCTAATCTTGGTGGGAAAATAGTAATAGTTTGTGGCCTAATTAGTCTGAGTCTGCCTGTCTGTCTCTAAAAATCTTTGAATTTACAGAAATTTCCAGGACTTGAACTCCTGGAGGTACCGTGGTAGCTACAAGCGTGCTGTAAACATAAAACAGGAGGTGGAAATCACTGTCTGGTACAGTAAAAGTGCACTGCATCTTAAGAAAACATACACAGACAGTATAGTGTGTTCTTAGACTAAATTTAAATTTGACTGCTCAGCCCAGAACTAATTAAGAACGAGAGTTTAGTATTTCTGCACCAGTCATACTGAGAGAGGAAAAAAATATGTTCACTGTTATTGGAAGATTAGATGTGCATTTCACTGAGAATTATAATATTCTGTGTTAACGTTATTGCATCAAAGATTAAGTCTGCATGACACTATCGGTTTGTTTACTTATAGAAGTCTATTATAATTTTGTGAAAACTGGTGTAGATCTAATCATAATGTGAGAAAAAGCAAAAGGTGACAACGGAAAAGAAAAACAGCTGCTGCCCAGTGAGAAGCTGTCCATGGTGCTGAAACAATTTCATCTTCTTTTATTGGAACAGAGCTTATAAAAGTGTTAATGAGACTGGATTTACAGGTAACAGGGAAGATTTTAATGAAATTAAATTTTAAATGTCTATAGGAGTTAAAGACTCACTTCTCCTCCTTTAAAATCATGCTTCGACTATTATGCTTGAATATTTTTTAGCCACACTCTGGAGCTCCATCTGTCTTTGAGTGAGACAAATTCTATCATACGTGGACCAAAATGCTTAATTTAAAATAAAGGTTCAGCTCATATTTGCAGAGAGATTCGATATGTATACTAATACCCTCCAGCAAGTCTGAGAAATGACCTTCATTTTTCTTTACTGCCCTCTAAAACTGTGATGAATCAGTGACCAATCACTTATAACTAATACTATCAATGTTGAACCTAGAGCATGTCTGACATATTTCTGACAGTACACTGTTTATCAGAGCTTTATTAGCATATTTTCCCCATCAAAATGATTGAAGCTTTGCCTTTTAATTAGCAGTTCATGTTCTTTTTTAAAAAAAAAAAAAATACAATTAACCAACTTTTCAGAATGAAACAGCGTAACAACTACCAACCAAGTTTTATTGGTTTGTTGATAACAATCATTACACAGGTACATCTATAAACAAATCAAAAGAAACTGCACACTTGTACTTGATACAGATATCTAAAACTCACATGAATATTGCTACTGCTGGTATGCATTTGACATCTCAAATAAATGTACAGTTTGTCTGTCAGCTTTTAAGAAGCCAGTTTCAACAGTTAATTTCTTCTTTTTTTTTTCATGGTTACACACCTCATTAGCTTGGCTAAGAAAACAAATTCCATTTTTACCATCCTTACAATGTACCATTACACACTGCATATAGAAAGATTGAAAACCTTTTTCACAGCAGCTATACAAATTTATTGCGATGCTATCACAGAACAGAGACACAACCAACACACGCGATGCACAGTTCTGATAGGGAGAGCTCCAGTACTAGGGATTTTAGCTTTATTGATCAGATTCATTAAGAAAACTGTATGAGTACAAGAGTTAACATATAGGAACAAAGCTTACAAACATTCTAAAACACTGTTCTTCATTATAAACAATAAAACAATGAGTTGCCCTGTGACTTTGTCCATTCCCACCCCAGCACAGATTACATACACTGTCCCTTATAAAGCATTTGGAATGTAATCCACGCAGGCAAGCTCTTCCGGTTGTTGCCCCAGCTCCTGTGAACGTTGTGCTTGCGTGTTGACACGGTAACCTGTCCCACACCCTCCCCTCCTTCACATTTAAAACTGAAATGAAATCCACCGACAGTAACAACAATGGCCGCAATTTCTTTTTTTTTTTTCATGGCGATGCAAAATCGTGGGATGTGATGAAATTCCCGTCTTCCAAATTGACTTTTTTCTTTCATTAAAAAAAAGTGTTCTCTACAATCAAACTACTAAAAAACCTGTATTTAGAAAATAGTTGATAAAAATATTCCCCTGAATTGTACAAGAAAAGAGGTACAGGGAGCACTGGTAAAAGACGTGAGATGTTATTCTGCCGCCTCGTCTTTTTGTTCAGCTGCGTCTGTAGCTGGTGCCTGGAAGAAAAGTTTTAGAGAGTCACCGTTTGCAATGAGAAGACCTTTATTTTGCACGCTCATATATAATCACGACTCTTACCTCATCCTCGGCTTTGGCTTCGCCATTCTCAGCGGGGGCCTCTGGTGCTTTCTCCTCGGGCTTGGCCTTCTCCACCTCCTTGGCTTTCTTGGGCTTAGCGGGTCCCTTCTGCAAACACCAACATTAACCGCATGAGTCACTCTTTCAAACGTTGTAATAAATGAGTCTGAACAGAAGAAATTAAAACAAAGTCCCACCTTTGGCTTGGGTTTGGCCTCTGGCTTTGCAGCTACAGGTTTCTGTGGGGGGGAGATGGAAAGCATTAACATCAGCGATAACAATGCAGTTAACAGCGTGCGTGTTGTCTGTGACAGTGTTGGGCTTGTCTGTACTTACATCTTTCAACCTGAGAGATCTCCTCTTGGGCTGCAGAGAGAGGAGCACAGACAGGATGATTACTCTCATACCAAACAAGACGGGGTGTTACTGACCCCTGGTGGGGGTCTGGACTAACTGTTTCATTATTTTTAACGTGAGCACAGATTTTCTAAATAAAAAAACAGGTAAGTCTGATTATTCCTTACCGCTGAATCACCTCCTGCAGCTGCCTGTGGAGCAAAAAACAAGAAGACAGAAAACAAGGTTAGACAAAATGTCTGCATCTCACTGATGGTGGGGCTCAAAGGTGTTTAGTTATGTAACTCAAAAGTGGGCGTTTCCATATAGAATATGAGGCATGGCTGCACATCCAACTTCATAACCGTGATTGGTCTGCAAACTCATATAAAAACACCAGTCCTCATTAAAGCTATGAGTGAGGCACTCATTAACCAGCAGTGATTCATTAGGGATATTACACAAGAATAGAGTGTCCTTTATGTTATGCATACATAAAGTATTAGTTTCACATTGTAATATAACAGCATAACGTATCTCCATGTGTCATGTGACCATGCTCTCCCACCTCCTGCAAGTGATTTGCCTACTGTAAAGCCCGGGTGGAGGAGGAGGGAGGGCGGGACTCCGCCTCCTCCCGACCGACAACATCCATTCATTGGTAATAAATGGGATTGCCAGTGTGTACGGAGAAAACCGAGCGAGTGTTGTGGTGAGGGTTCCCGCCATGAATTTGAAAAGAGTCACTCCGAGATGCTCAGCGACTCTTGTCGATCTGGTAGCAGAATCTACTAGAACCCCCAGCAACAAGAGCAGCGCTTTGCTGACGGAGGCTCGCCATTGCATAACCCTACGACTGGCCTGAGCCGACAATACACCGAAAGACACGACGAAACGCCTCCCAAGATAAATGCATTTAAACCGGGCTGCAGTGTATTTAATAAAAAAACACACACATGCACGCTTGGTTTGTGCAAAGTCCGTATAAAAAAATCACATTAAAAGTGCTTTTAGCGCCTTCAACGTGAAAGCCACAAAAACAACCATAAGATCCGCAGCTAAACTCCCGCCGAACATATTTTTCGTGTCCCATATTTTTGGTCTCGGAGAAACTTTAGTTATCCAGCGTGACGACCCCACGGTAAGCAAACAATCAATATGCCGCCAACTTTCTCTGCAGAAAAAAAGCAAACCCAATCGACAGAGAAAACGACCTCGCTTCGCTTTTGTCCCTACGGTGCAAGTAAATGTATTTATACACACAAAATGCAACTATTCGTGTCTCCATTTTTGTTGTAAGAATAAGGAGAAGATGAAAAAATAAAAGCCCGGCACACGGAAAATCATTAGCACAAAGATAAGATACGAGCAAGAAAATCAAAACAGACCCCCTTCAACAAACTCTTTTTAGGCTGACATTGTTGTCGTTTCACCGGCGAACATTCCGTTTAAAAAAACAACTCCCAACCGCCAACGGTTACATTTTTCTTTTTTAAAAAAAACAAAAACAAACTGCAGTTGAAGGGGGTTGGTTATAAACGCTGTATAGTACTGAATGCATTTAAAAAGATGTCGGTCTACTCACTGTGCTCCTTTTAGGCATGGTTGGTTTTTTTTGTGTGTGGTGGTAGTGGTGGTGGTGGTGTTGTTTTGTTGTATGTTTTTTTTTTTTTTTAAGTAGAAAAAAGATTTTAAAAAAAGGAAAACCAGAGCTCAATACAGGATGAAAATACAGTTGGTATATTCAGATAAAGCTGTGCCAGTACAGTCTAACACAGCGGCGGAGAGACGTTAGTGTTCCATTGGAAGAAGAACTAGCTCAAACCGGATTGGATTCTCCCCCTCCCTCCCCTATTAAAACCGTTATAGTCCCTGCGTGATTGACTGGGCCATGTCCCGCCCCCTTGCCCGCCCTCTGATTGGACGACGCGACACGATTTCAAATCTGGGCTCTTTACCTGTGTGGATACGTCACACGTCAATCAACAAATAAGGCGAGCTTATTTGTCTGTCTGTGCTGTGCTGCTGCCATCTGGTATATAACGAGGCATGAAGATGTCTTTAAAAAATCGCTTCGTTCAAGACTTCGTTCAACCTTAAAAAAATATGTTAAATTCGACATATCCGAGCAGTGCTTCGAGTGTATGTTAAAAGTGAACTCATTCTGCGAGGGTTAAAAATGAAATATGGCATGTGTATTGCTTGAAGATTGAGATATAGAAGGAGAGAAAGGGGTGTGTGCTCCCCCCCATTCAAGTCTTTTGTATTTTAGCTTGGGGGAAAATGGCGACAGGATAGTTGTTTGGTACAGTTCCTAGTATGTGTGCGTGCTGTTGTGCACACACACACCTCTCCCTTTTAAGTGTTGTTGTCGCCGTCCGCTCCGCTCCATTGTGAGTGTGTGCACAGTCTAAACATGACTCCTCCAGTGCGGTGCCACACCAGCTTTGTGTGCATCAAGTCATTTCCAGACATTTCAGCACGGAGACGTTCATTCATTCAAAGATACAGACACTACCCTGACTGCCTTATTTCTCCACTGCTCCAACACTGCATTGTGTGACTTATTTATGTGCACCGACTTAAAAAAAAAAAAAAAAAAAGCAAATTTAAAATGTATTCTCATTTAAAAATAAAAAATATGTTACGCTAACTTATTTTGTGCAGGAGATATTCACATATTCATCTTATTTTTTACTTCTTTTGTCAATACATAATCTATAAATTATTTTATTCTGCTGTAAATAAGGACAATTAATTTATGCAATGAGAAATCTGGCTCTATCTAGATTAGAAAAGTGCAATCAACCAAGAAAAATAGTTAGGATATGACCACAGTAATGATTATTTGTTGTATATAAGGCTTAAATAAAAATTACAACCCCCCCCCAGAATCATCACAGGATAACATAAAGCCTCTCTTATCTCCATGCCTGAGAGGACTTTTAAATGATCCCTCCCTGCATTTTGGACAGCCCAACATCCTGTTTAAACAGGAAGTACATCACATTAAGGAGGCAACATGCTCCTAACAACAGAAAGTACAACATTTATCACATTTATCTAATTGTAATGCAGCACAAATGTTTCTTAATTTAAACATGGCTATATGCCAACTGCAGGAGTTGTTATTGCAAACAATAAAATGTATTTTTGTGTTTTTTATTATGTTTATTCTGATTTATTTTCATAAGGCAATATTTATTTTTGTAAGGTACTGACATTACTAAAATACAATTAGATTTTTTATTCTCAATTTGACAAAAAAAAATGTTATAGGGCTAGTTTGGATCATTTAAAGTGGTGTTGTATGAGCTAGACTATATTACCTATTGTCCACTAACAGTACAACTGTACTGCACACTTTCTTACAATGCAGATCAGCTGTTTGGCTTTCATTCTGCCCCAAAAACACTTGTCAACACCAACTGGTCAACACCGTCATGTGATTGTTTCTAGGCCAAAAATGTTAAAGTTATTCCATTCAGTGATATATCACTCTTCTTTTTAGGCCGGTTTCTTGTTTTACAGTATCTGTAAGCCATTGGGACTGTCCTATCTGCTGTGGTGAACAGCATTAAACAAACAGACCGGATTCACAGTGAACTGGCATTTCCTGCAGGGCCACATTCGACAGCAGGTTGAGAACACACCGAATTTGATTTTGTTTGGAAGTATCCTTTCCAGCCCACGTCACACCTGTTTGTCACATTTTACTGCTAACAAATGTTCGAATGCATACAGGTCAACTTTCACACGGACGAGTTAGAAATTTTGCGAGTATTGGGTTTGTGTTGCTGGGTCATGAAGGAACAATCCAAACACAAAATGTTGGGAAGATATTGGGAAGATATTTGAAAGTTTTGGTGCATGCTCTCTGGGTATGTTTGTGCATTGTTTGCTGTACTTTGGGGAAAGCCAAAGACAAACTGAGGTGAACGATAAAGTCAATCTAATCTAATATTAAGTTTAATAGCATCCCCATGATTCCTTTCCAGAGCCACATAGTCATTACTTGAGGTCTGCTTTCCATTTAATGAGATATGAAAATAATGATTTTGGGAATATGTTTATGGAACCCATAAGCAAAGTATATTTAAAGGCTCATATAAACAGGCATGCAATTCCACTTTGTACTACACTGCTGCACCAATATATGTAAATATTTCATAAATAAACCCCCAAATTCTCATAAATGAAGAGGAAACGAAGCAGACAGGTGAAACAGTGACACAAACTCCAATCTTCTAACAGCGTGTTGCAAATTTGCAGAGTCAAGCGGCCCACCCCCCTATTTGACACCATGTAGATTGACCCACTTTGTCCAAATAAAAAGGTTTCTGTCTGCTCCCCGTGGCCACAGAAGTGTAGTCACATGCTGATGCTTGCCCATATTATTATGTCAATGACTTCAGAAGATAGCTTTCACCCCACCACACTGGTCCACTTGACAAAACAAGGAAAGAGTTTGTAATGCATGAATCTGTTGCCACTAAAAACAGTTTTATTTAACAGTACGCAACAGAATCATCAAAACATAAACACTGATAACAACAACCATTTGTGTTCACTCCTTAGCTCAGAGGAGTACAGGCATACAGAGAGTTTCTGATCCATCTTGTTGGGAGCTTCAGGGGAAATACAGAGCTGCTGTCCTGTCCTTCATATTTGTATGTAATCTCAGCTGAAATATAGCCCAAACCGGCTGAAAAATGGTATGACCTTTCCTTCATGGCACAGATGTGGTTGGCTGTGGAGACATAACCGTCAGGCCCATGAATACTGTATATTGTATGATAAACACAAAAGGGCCTTTAAGGGCTGGTTTATGACACAGCCTTGTTCTAAACAGTGTTTTACAGCACATGTATTGAAAACACAGGTCTTCATAAAACCTTGTGCAAGTACCACAGAGCCTGTAAAAGTTGTGTTGTGGTCCATTTCACTAGACAACATACTTATCCTTGAAATGTGATATCTTTCCAAGATTTGGAGAAAGTCATTCATGATTTTGTTTCGTGTCCCGGCTCCAACTGATCCAAAGGTTACACATTACACCCGTGCTGGACAGTTGAATGTAGAATTGATTTTAAAGCTCTACATGGACTAGCTCCACTTTATATTTCTGAATTATTATGCCCCCCGAACTCAGTGAGACCACTGAGGCCTACTGAAAAAGGCCTGAAATCTAGGCTTGAAACCAAAGTTGACCGAGCGTTTGCAGTCGTGGTTTCCACCCTCTGCCTTCCCCAAACTATAAAAAACACAGAGTCAGTCGATAGCTGTTAAAAACTCACCTGTTTTGTCAGCACTTTGTCCTGTAATGTCTTTTTATTGCTTGCTGTTTTACTGTTGTTATATTTTTTGTTATTTCCAGTTGTTGTTGTTTTTAACTAAGTTATCGTCTCTGTTTTATTGTTTTTTTATATCGTTATTTCCTGTTTTATCCTTTTAATTCTTGCATTATTCAGCATCTTGTAACTTTGGTTTCAAATTGTGCTTCGTAAATAAAGTTTACTTTCTTACTTACTAACCTTGCATTATAGTTATAAATCCTGCTTTGGAAGCGGCAGTCTCACTGTGTAAGAAATGTTAGGTCACTATCTCTTCTTTTTATTTCCGGTGCTGTTGCAGTGTTATCCATTCAACTCATGAGCAGAGAATGAAAATCTAATAATTGAATTCAACTGAGAGCATTAACTCAGCTACAGTGCATGTACATTTCCATTTTATTCTTCTTTATACTCATATTCCACTGCATTTTAGAGAGGGAAATATTGCACTTTTATTATTATATGATATATATTTGACAGCTATAATTACTAGTTACTTTATAGAGAAAGAATATCAGCTAAAATGTGATGCATTGTCACAGATTAAAGAGCTCAAAGTATATAAAGTAGTTCAAATGAAATCCACTTTGATTAACTACAATAAACACAGTGCTCCATACATGTTTAGGAATCTGTGATGATGATGCAACATTATGATTCAGGATCTATAATGGAGTATATGTACATTGTGCTGTTTCTGCTTTACTTCTTCCACTGTATAGAATCAGAATCAGGTTTATTGCCAAGTAAGTTTTCATATATAAGGAATTTATCTTGGTGTTTTGGTGCATAACAAACATTAAGTAAAATAAATAAAGAAGATAAGGAAGATATAAATATATATGCAATATGTTTATAAAATGAAAAGAGCTGTACAGTTTGTGCAGGAAAGGAGGCAAAGGATTCACCAGGTAAAAAAGTCACAGCATGCAGAATATTTAAAAGTGCAAGCTATTTTTTTTTAAGACACAATAATCCAAAAGATGTTTTAATTAAAAGGTGTGTGTTAATGTAACGCACTGAGTCAGTCGACTTTATGCTAATGTGACGTGTAGGGTTTGGTGGATGGAGGGTGAGAGTCAGTGTCAGAGGCCCCCCAGGCCTTGTTCATGAGGCCAGCAGCCGCAAAAATACTGTATTGTTCTATACTGTAGTACTGTATAATGACCCACCACCTGTTGCTCTTTAAACAGACGTTTTTCGAATGGTAAAATGAGGATACAATAGTAGAGGAGAGTGAGGCACAAGGAGCTCAAGTACAACCACAACCTATTGATCAACTTTATGTTTACGGCAAAATGGACTCTGTTTTACAGCGTCATCTGTTTCTCTTTATGGCAGGCAACATTCAGAATAAAGAACTGCACCCTGATCCTGACGAGGTTGTTTAGATAAGCCTGTAATGTACTTACATAAAGCTAAAACAACAACAACAATCTGCACATATATTTTCGTTACGGACAGTCTCTCCAAGAGTGAACTGAAAAGCAACCCGCAAAGCCAGTTTGACGGATTTCTCTGCTACTTCTTGTGCAAACGGTCTTTGCAGGACATAAAAATCTGCATGCTGTAAAAACAAGTCTCCGTGGGAGTCTCTAAAGATACTGTACATATGTGACAGAGGGAGGGGGAGAGAAAAAAAAACGAGGGAAGGGCAAAGCGAGAGCGGGGGGGAGGCGTTAGGTAGGTCTCAGATAACAATGCTGTTGTTGTGTTGAGCATGGAGGAGCCCTTCCATCACAGCTGCTGCCTGTTGCTGTCTTTTCCCTCCTTTTCGCTCACTCTCGTTTTTTCCCTCTTGAGTTGTAAGAAGACTGGGAGGAGAAAACAAGAGGACTGTCAGTCCAACAACTGCTCATTCTTTGACAGAAACGGTTGTTTTAAAGCACAGAAAGAGAAAAAGAAAAGGCAAAGTTATTTTTGTGTCTTCGTGGCACATGTAATTAATTAATACAGACTTAATGAAAGAATAAATGCAGCACTGAGTTGTCTTAGAGGTAACTGGGACAAACACACTGGTATAATCCTCAGGGATGGGAGACAGGATGAAGGTAAAGGTGACCTCATGCAAAGCCTCTTTGACGAAGGGCAACTTCATTCATTTATCTTCTTCACTCTGTCTCTTACACGCACCCATATGAACGCACACACACATGTACTGTATGCCCCTTGTCAGTAGCTGTTGGTAGAGCAGGAACAGGTGAGACTTGGACAGGCGGTAAAACTGGTGTAGTATGTATAGTTTGTCCTGCAGGCAGCTGGTTCATGGGATGACTTTGAATGGATCAGCTGGATGTAAGGAAAATCTGAGTCCCTCTCCCTCTGTCTCTTACTAAGTGGATTTCTCCCATGCAGCGACTGCTGCCTTCCCATATGGAGCGGCGGGTAAAGCCAGATTACACCAGTTTGTGGAAGAGGGGCTCCAACGGCACCAGTTTACAGCATGAACTCACGCCAACTATAAGGACGTACAATATAGTTCAACCCTATACGGCAACAATTACCCTCTTGTGCAATCAGTCCAGTCAATCAGTAGTAACCTCTATTAGCAGTAACACCCCTTGTGTTTGTGTGATTAATCAGATGTTTATTAGATTTTCAAATAATTTGAAATAAAGTCCAAATGAACTAAACTCCTCTGTATTTATCTATATTTATATGTCTATATATACATATATTAATGAAATATGCAAAATAACAAGTGGGACAAAGTGTCACCTGCCGTTTCTAAAAATAGGATATTATGTTTATTTGTCCACTCAGCCTTCAGAGGAATGTGTTGCAGCTTAAGGAGGGGAGTGCCCATGACCTGCCTTTAACACAGCCATTTACATGTGAGAGAGGGCGGAGGCTCGCCCCGGTGCAACACAGCCTAATAAGCTCAGTAACAATAAACCTTAGTCGGCTTGAACCATTGATTAGCCAACAGCTGACACAACAAAAACAAATCCCACAATGGCAATTAATGCACGCTCTGAAGGTGTGCCCCTTTTGTTACCAAAGTGTTGCATTGTGGGGTCATATCTTATTCTCTCAGATAAGAGGGGTAATTGAACGGATCTAATCCGTTGTTGCAAACAATGAGATGAAAGAATAAGGTTAAATTCCCGAGAAGTCAGGCAGCTGAAGCAGGGATGAGCGCGCATAATGAGT
Source organism: Miichthys miiuy (assembly GCA_036365135.1). Classification (NCBI taxonomy): domain Eukaryota; kingdom Metazoa; phylum Chordata; class Actinopteri; family Sciaenidae; genus Miichthys; species Miichthys miiuy. Next base: position 22,771,983 of record CM071616.1, read on the forward strand.
TATGACTGATGATCTCTGACACGGTGACTCTGGTGGCAGAAGAGGCCTCCGAATTACCTCCATTGTGGGCCATATGCAGGGGATCAGAGGGACTGCTGCTGCTGACCCTCCCCCACTATCTACTTCCTGTTTTTCATGGTTGTCTGCTCGCTTCTGCCTATACAATACCAGCTGTGTCTGGAGACATTCCAGCTTGTTCTATACTGCCCTACCCTCATAAAACCATGACTGTTGGCCAAAGGAGCCAACAGACGGAACTGAAGGCAGATCACATTGCATCATATGAGATCTGCTAATCAGGCGGCTGTTCCACTGAAGGCCCTTTGAAAGCTTTGGCAGCCAATTAGCTCTCCAGCTTGGCTTTTTTTATGTGTTTATATTGCTGTTTTGTTAGACTGGGAAAATAGTAATTGCACGCTAGTCATGTAAAAAAAAAAATACACAGGATACAAAATTTGTGACCATTTTTGGAAACATTTGGTAAAGCAAAAAATAATATTAAATAATATTTTAAATAATGATTTTGACTGAGAGGGAACCCAAATCAAACATACAGTAAGTACTACACATGAAAGCAATTTTGGATTAGTGTTAATTTTACACATCATTTTTCAGAAATATTATATGTTTTTCTGATGTATTGTAGATTAAATATCCCAAAAGTATATAAAGTAGTTCAAATTAGCCCTACCTTAAAAACAACTACTACATTAAATGTGGGATTATGATAGTTACATACTCAAAATGTAATCTGATATATATCAAAATTAACCTGATCACAAGTATCACAATATTAAAATCACACTTACTTTATAACTCTGTTACTTTTGGATGAAATATACAGATAAAGACAAAAATGGACACGATGATTTTTTATATACAGTATAAGACAACAGAACAATGCAAACTGAGAAAAGAAAACAGAAACCAACATGTTTGGTATATTTGCCCTTTGCTCGGTGTATATTTAAAGAAAATCCAGACAGTAGCCTGTAGACTATTTTCACAGCTGGAAGGCGAGACATAATAATGGTGAAATTTCTACTCAGTGAAAGCCACAAGCCATGATAATAACTGTAAGATCAGCTATAGTTTCAGTCGAGACCAGAGTGCTGTTGTGAGACATGTGAAGTCTTGTATGTATTATGTGTTTGCATTACACGTGTGCATTGTCCTGCTAATAATCCCTATTTTTACTGAATGCAACTGTAATCTAACCATGTCTTTTTTCTGTAATCATAGCTAGCATTTTTTTGTATTGTGCTTATGTACCTCTGTTACGTGTAATCCATTACTTCCCAAGCAGGAGCGTAGTGGGAGAATTAACCCAAATAAACTGAGTTTATTCACCTTATTGACACGAGGCTGAGCGTTCACTCATCTATTTCCAGATCAACTGTATCAATCAATGAGGAGAGACAAGGTTACCCCTATACACCACTGACAGCAAGTCTGATTAAAGTACATGTTAATACATTAATAATATTAATGATGATCCAGTAATGTAACAATAGAGCACTGTCAGTGGGCATTTTGCACACTAAGTTGTGTTGCCAATACTTCTGTACTTTTACGTAAATAAAATGTTAAATTCAGGAATAATTTTTATGGTGTGGAATAACTACTTTAACTATTTAAGTAAATGATCTGAATACTTATTCACCTCTGCATGTATTACGTGTATACTGTATATAATTAGTTATAACTAGTCATGCACACAGCGGGCTTCCACTTCAGCTGAATGTAGGCAGCTGTTAAGTTTTCATAAGCATAAGTAATCCTATTTTTAAATTGGACAGAGACATTAATATTGTTACTTTGCAGGAAATTTATAATTATTCTCATGTTGAAAACAGTTGTAGTAGATTCAAATTTACTTAATCTGTTAATTTTTCATACACAACTCTGGCACCAAATGTCAGTATTGTTGACAAGGTTCATGCGTTAAGAAACAAACTGATGTGATGAAATGAAAATGCATAAGTACGCATGTAAAATCGACATTTCTGCATCAGTTTTGTGTACTTGCAATATAATCCTACAGTGACCTCTAGTGGTTATGAGGGGGGGGATCACTCAGTCAGTACCAGCGTCTTATGAAAAGGCTTTTTTTTGCAGCTCACTTCGTAAAGTGGGTCACACCTACAGCTTTATTGTTCAAACAGAGAGCTGTAGCCTACGTTACACCGCAACAGTCCAGATGACCTTGGTGGTGATGAGCTTGTTGCAGCCATCCCACTTACAGTCATCAAAATTTATCACAGGTCCACAGGCCACTCCCCAGTTGGAGTGTGAACCCTTGTTCACACACAAACCACCGCCGCCACCTTCATTCATCAACACGCTGCAGGGCCAGAGGACAACCTGGAGACGTGTATTCCCAGTCCAGAGTGAAGTGATCAACAATGATGCAGGAGGAAACGAGAATTAAGCAGCCTATAAAGAAAAGAGAATTTTAATTTACCCATAATCTGAAATTGTACACCCAAAATTGACAATCTGGTCATTATATATCTGCTCGTAGTATATTAAGAAGATGGGTAAACAGGATACACGGTGGAACGTAGGTTTACTATGATAGTTTTAATACTAGACATTACCCTGCTATCTGTTTTGTCTCCACAGGGAGGTCAAAGGTCAGGTCACTGTCAGGACTCATTCACTGCGTGCTCATTACGGTGATTATGCCTCTGAAAGGTAAACTTCATCATCCTGTTTGCACTGACGCTATAAATAAGCCTGATTTGAGTCTGAGGCCGGGGGGCTTAACTACTTTTTCTGTAGTGTGCAGAAGCTTAAGTCGATGTCAGCACACCTCCATAAACATGACGTGAAGGGTATTCAGCAGCTCCATAACAAATACTCATTCAGTCAATCTGAAACTGTGGTCAGTTATTGAGAGTTCCTCGAAAATTAGGGCAAGTATCAGAAGTAAAAGTCCTAATTATGCAGAAAAACAAGGCCCCTGTGATTATTATATATTCGACTATTAAATATATGTATATGCATCATATTTTTTTATATTTTTTAATTATATTATATATTGATCATTTATTTTGTGTGTAACAAAAGTACCTACAACTATAGCTGTTGAAAGGTGCAAAATTTTGATTGATAACTTAGTTTTAATAGAAATAGATTTGATGGAAATACTTCAGGTCAAGTGCAGCACTTAAGCAGTAAATATATTTATCAAACTCCACAGCTGTCAGATGTCTTTCACTGTGCAATAAGAGATGATGTATGTGACAGATAAACAACATGTAACTGCACTTACAGAGGACCACCTGTCTAATTATGTGTTTCTGATTAATTGCACAGTAACGAATGATGCTGTAATCACTAGAGAGAGAACAGTGACTTTCCTGATGTACCTCAGGTCTTTAAAGGACTCCAGAGAAAAGTTATGTTTACATCTCTGAATCTCTCCTCTCATCTGTCAAAGCGGCCACTACAGTACAGTAGATTAACTGTTCTAACTTTGACAGAAAATATCAAAAACAAGAAAGAGATTGAGAAAATAAGTCTCCAGGACAGTTAAGATTACGTTATATTGTCACAGAATCATTTCTGGCTGTTGGCAGATGGTCTTTTTGTCCTTTATTTCACATTTTGGTCTCTCAGCAGCAATCCCAACTGGAGTGGACGAGTTCTCCCTTCAGAAAAAAATAATAAAATAAAGTAAAGATGTGGAAATTCTGTATCAGGCAATAAAAATATAAGCTGTCTGACTCACATACAGTGTAACATGGATATTCTGGCAGCAAGAAAACGTCAGCCTCACACACTCACACACACATTATTACATACTGACTGTACACAGAGGTGATAAGGGCTGGGTTTCAATGACCAGACCTGAACCTTGCTCCCTGTGAGAGTTTCACAGCCTCAGGTGGAGTCCTGCTGCTCACTTGCTGTTTCAGGAAATGAAGCTTTGATCCATTTCACACACCTCGCAGCGGGAGCTCGCACACAGTAAGTTTGTTTAACCGAAGATGCTCTAACTTCTGAGGAATATTTGAAGGCAGAGATTTGATCTACTGAGGCAGTTCATTTATTTTTTTTAGTTGGATGTTTAGATTTTATGACTAGCCAGGTATGGGAAAGCTATAAAAGCGTGAAGACGGCGTGGACCACGTTAAAGCAGTCTGGTTTTGAGGAAGTAACCAAAGGTAGAAGCCATAAAATTGGGTAAAATAGGCTTTCCTAATTTTTGTGATATATTATTATATATATTATATTTTTGTGTGAACCTCTGCTTACTGTTTCAGGATAACAACACTAGCATGACTGTTTCCTGGAAATCATGGCCTAACCTCGTCTGCATCTGTTTATCACTGTGTGCAACTGGAGGTCAGCATTCATTGTTTGAATAATTATAGAAAAGTCTGTATGAACCTGCTGAACTGGACATAATTCAGTCTGTTGTGTGTAGTAGTATTACTTTGTTTACAACAATTAAATACATTTTTCAAAGATCTGTGGTGTGATAGGAGGACTGGATTCAACTTTAATGAGCCCTAAGAGGACATAATTAGTACTTTGTTAGGGAAAGGGCCCATAGAACACAAAATTAGCTGTTTTTGTTACCTTTGAATGATCCTTTATATCTACTTGTCTAAGTCTAGTCCCCCTGTTAAACTCTGTTTCTACAGTAGCCCAGAACAGAAACACTAAAAACGGTCTGTCACTTCTTTTGGTGCATTTTTCTACAACCACAGTTTCTCTTTTATTTGAGGAAGGAGAGGGTGAGGCGATGCAGTCATCGATTTATGAATCACACTATAATTAGTCATTAGTCACATTGAGTTACTCATCATTTGAACTGGAATACTTTAATATGTGTCTAAGGTGTGCACAATTTTAATGTAAATAGCATTTTAAAGGAAAAGATTATTATTTTTCTTTTTGATTATACATGCAGGTGACAAATTAAAGGAAAAAACAACATTAAGTGTGAAAATTCATAAAATCCCTTGAATGAATCAACTGAAGTGTGATGTTTTCAATGTTAGCTACATTCCTTTCTCCCCTGAACGTTTCTTTCCCACTTTTTTTTTTGTCAAATATTAATGTGAGTGACTTTAAAATGACCCTAGATGAATACTTTGAGCACCACAACAGGTCAGACGGGTTGCTTTTGAAAATGATTATTATTCTTGGTGCGGCCTTGAAGGGAAGAAAGGCTTAACTAAATCAAACTTTCACAAATCTAATCAATCATTGTCAAAATGTCAAAAGCTTGGCTCGTTTTTACACGTTCGACTCTTTGAGAAGCAGAAAAACATTTCTTCTGTCTGTTTACTCTCAAAAAGATGCAACAATAGCAAGAAAACATCCACAGAAACATCCACGAACTCTACCTCAACTTTAATGCTTGACATGTGAAGGATCGGTCCAGATGATTGTTGTGTTTGAGTTTCAGTCTTTAGTCCAAAACCAACAAAACTAAAGCAGTGTGCTTTGTGGTATTTACGTGCCTTGAGCAAGCTCAAACATGTCTCAAGCACTGATTTGAACAAAGAGCTTTATGTGCCTCCATAATATGCAGACCCTTTTTACTTTATTCTCTCTTCGCATTCCATCGCATGATTTACTAATGTTGTTGCTTCACTCTCGCAGTCACGTGAACACCAGAAAAAAAGGCAGTTTTCACGAGTAGCCTGCTGAACTTTAACTTGAGCTTCATTTAAAATTCCTTCACTATCGATTACTCTCTTAAATGATACATTTCCAAGCAATTTAATCCAGTATTTGTATACATATATATGTATATTTAGTGTATAAAGGTTCTACAGGAGGCCAGAGTATTAATTACATGGTCCATTTTCATGATTCCTCCTCCTAATCAATACTATTTTAAAAAGCAGTTATAATTAAGAGTTTAAATAAAATAAGTGTATTAATCTTTAAGTTAAATATTCACTGTCAAACCTTTTTATCCCTGTGTATTTACATTTTTCTGTACCCCTCAAACTGGACATGAACAGGCACTGTGCATAAGCATCGCATGAAGGTAAAAAGACGACAGCTAGTCCAAATTTAAACATTTAAAACCAAAGTACATACTTCTTTGTACAAGAACATCTGTGCCATAATAACAAGATCCAAAGACTGTTTTTCTTCTATCATGAACTCTGTAGCTCGTCTCTGATCTCTGCTGTTGTTGTCTCTTTCATACTCAGTGGTCACAGAAGAGTTCAAACTAGAGCCTCTGAATTCAACAGTGCTACAAGGCTCTGATGTGCGATACAACGCCACCGTGGTGGGAACCTGGCAGATCATGACTTGGACTGTTGGAGAGTTTCTGGTCGCCACTGTCCATGTCCCTGTCACCGGTAACATCAGCATATCCTCAGACCGGTATGCTGCCAGATTCTGCGTTAAAGATGACATCAGCTGTGTGGAGTTCATCATGTATAACGTCACCCGTGGACAGTCCGGGAAGGTTACCTGCTCTGTGATGGGGAAGTATGGATCAAGGACAGCAGACCTTTATGTACAAGGTAACATAAATCAAATATGTTTAATGGCTTTGGGAAATTTGTTGTTTGGTATTTTAAGAGACACATGCTACTGTACATTCCCTTTGACCTCTGACCTCAGATGAGGATGTTCCCTGCAGGGGTCAGTGATGCTGAGCTGTATGCACACTGCTCTCACACACACACACACACCATCCTACTTATAGTACTCATTTTTTTAAATATCAGCTCAGTATTTCTGCTTTTGCTCAGTGTATTCATGAGGGAGGTGTAGTGGCTGGGATGTACTCTGGGGCAGCAGTGAGCTCCATTCATCTGTCTCTGGTATGTAATGACAATGACTACCTGCTGAAAATAAGGAGCTAAAATGAGGAGACAGTACCGAAACTTTCACGCCAAACTAAGTGGATGGCAGTAGTTCTTATTTTACTTGCCTGTCATCCTCTACTGGTGGGATGATACGAGATGGCCAGTTGAGGGCTCATTATCTCCCCATCACCTTCATATAAGAGCTGTGTTACACTGAGAAACTTTGTTCACTTCAGTCAACTTACAGTGATTTCCATCCACACTGCGACAAGATGTGGAAATATACGGTGAACACTACTTTGCCTTTTGTTCAGGGAGAAAGAGTAACTCCCGTCACATCTATAAAGACTAATAAAACCACCTGTATCACAGAATTTGAATTCAAACAAATATACAGGAGGACAAAAGAACAAATACAACATAGGAAAAAGCCTTTTTATTATAAAGGCAGCCACAGACATAATTCAGAGTACGTGTCATCTTTTAATGGTCTAACAATCATCACTAATGTGTTTGTAAAGCAATGTGAGGTCATTAAAAAAATAAATTGCTGCATATACATCATTAAAATTCTGATTAAAAAAAAAAAAAACACAAGACAAGTCATCTCCTGGCTTCAAACTCACCTACAATGTGTTTTGATCACCAAAGTTTATGAGCAGATCTTGAAGGAAATGTTCTAATGTCTGAACCAAGTCCAAGACAATTCAATGAAACTATTACGTCAACTTGCTGTTGACTAGATGTCACTAAAGCCATCAGGATTAATCATCCGGAAATGTCTCTGCACACAATTTTGTGCCAATCCTTTGGGTAGATGACGAGCTGTTTCACTTGATATATAAGAAGTTTAATCAGCTGGTGGCACCAAGTGAAAAGCCAAAGTTTTACCAAAGCCAGAAGGATTAAAAGAATACAAAAAAAAATCCATAACATAGTTCTTTGAGAAGGGCTGAATTTGGGGCAAAAGGCTTGGTCTTGATCTGTGAAGATGTTTCACCGCTTGGAAAAAGTTCTGTGGGAACTGAAGAAGCCTCTTGGATGAGAGGTGAAACGTCTTAACGGTCTTAACGGATCTATAACCAAGTCCAGTTACCCCAGATTCAACCCTTCTCAAGGAACGACGACCTTGACGACTGAGAATCTTCACGGATTTTATAAAATAGTTGTTGAGATATTAACCACTGCCATCCCTAGAGCCATGACACTACCATGGCTGAATTGCATCAACACAATCAAAGGTTTAATGTAGTGAAGCATCATAGATATGACCATACACGTCGATGTAGGAATCTGTAGTTAACATTTTGTAGTGTCATGAATATGCAAATGACTTCAGGGATGCTTATTACTATGCAAACACTGGCTTATAAATGCAGCAGAAGCGGGACATGTTTTGACATCAGATGCTCAGAAATGTAGATGTGAGGCCGGAGAGAGAAAAACACTGACATGAATGTTTTGCTTGGAGTTACTCCCCCTAAAATAAAACCGAGGAACATTTTGCTGTTAACGCCTCAAGGAACACTTCCCCATGTCAGCTCAACTCCGACCTCTATTCATTAGTAGCTTTGGCCTCGACGTCTGGATTAAACCGGCGCACACACCCAATAAATTCTTGTCTCTGTGACACAGTTTTCCAATTAACCGGCTTCAAACCAAAGCCCTGCGCACCAGCATGAAGTAGATCTAACAATCTACAATCTAACTTCCCCTCCATGTTCAAACAGTTAAACGTGATTACAACCTGAAGATCTCACTGAGAAACATCTGGGCTCCTGTCTCTGGCTGTGAATGGATATTGATTATTAAAGTGTTGGAGCTCTATCTCGCGATGGTAATTAGGACTTTCATGATTACAGACATATTCGCCTTGCATGTAGCGAAACCTCCAGCCAAAGCTAATAAATCCACTTAATAGACCTGCCAGTGGTGGATGCATTGATCGCTTTTCTGTAAAGGGATGCTAATAAGAGACACTGACATTGAACAGCAAACCAAAGAAAGTTTCATATTAAAAGAATAGACTTTCCTTGAGATTGTCTCATTGGTTTGTCAGGAGTGCTGACAAAGAAAATGATCCCCTATGTATCCATGCCAATTCGAAGAAAGACAATATAATAGTAATTAAAGATTGCTATATGTTCTAAAATGTCTAATGTAGCTGAAGAATTGTTGTTTTGACTATTGTGTTAGTTGGAACTTTCATTCGTTGATTGGCATCAGCTGCCGGGTGATTTACAACATGCATTTATATCCACGCAGGTGCAACAATAAGAAAAATATAGAATATCTACACGGAGGGGAAGAGGCATATATAGAGCAGCCGTGAGATCGAGCTCCAACACTTTAATAATCAATATCTATTCAAAGCCAGAGACCGGAGCCCATGAGATTATCTTCAGGTTGCAGTCACGTTGAACTATTTGAACATGGAGGTGAAGAGACATATATTGTTAGGTTTACCTTATACTGGTGTGCAGGGCTTTGGTTTGAGGCCGGTTAATTGGAAAACTGTGTCACAGAGACAAGAATTTATTGGGTGTGTGCTCCGGTTTAATCCAGACGTCGAGGCCAAAGCTACTAATGAATAGAGGTCAGAGTTGAGCTGACATGGGGAAGTGTTCCTTGTGGTGGTAACAGCAAAATGTTCCTCGGTTTTATTTTAGAGGGAGTAACTCTAAGAGACTTTCTCTCTCCGGACCCACATCTACATTTCTGAGCATCTGATGTCAAAACATGTCCCACTTCTGCTAGCAACAAGCATCCCTAAAGTCATATACATATTCATGACACTACAAGACTTCACTACAGAATCCCACAACACATGTACACATCTATGGTCATATCTATGACGCTTCACTCAAGTGTCATTAGAAAATGTTGGCTCAGAGCACCAAGACTATGAACCTAATGGGTACTCTTGACTAAACCTCTCCTCTGTCTATATTTCTCAGAGAGTGGTGTGGTTAGCATCACAGGAGGGAACGTGACGGCGATTCAGGGCGAGCAGGTTGAGTTCCAGTGTGTAGCATCTCTGTGGTTCCCTAATCCGACCATCACCTGGACCCGCAATGGTGAAGCTGTGAACAGCAGCCTGTACAACACCACCAGCATTAATGATGTGAATTACTTCAACTCCACGAGCGTCCTGAAATTCCAGGCGGTCAGCAACACCAGAGTGGAGTGTTTGGCGACTGTGCCGACACTAACGAACCCACGATCCAGCTCGGTCCACTTGGTGGTTGGTAAGAAGATCTTCAAGTCTCTCTGCTTCTGTGCTCTTCCATGTTAGAAAAAAATAAAAATATTTTGAAGCCAACACAGAAAACTGCATTTACTCAAACGTCCACTTGAGGCTGGATACAAAAGTCTCCATAAGTCCCCATGTTAAAATGTCACACCTCACAGCAGGAATAAACATGTTTACAGCCTGGTACAAAAATCAGTTTTGGTCTCTGTAGCTAATTTCCCCGTTCATGTCCCGTTCAGTACTGAGGGTGAATTTATATACAACTCACCTGTTCAAATTATATTAGGTCTTAAAGTTATGCAGAATTAACAGTGTGACAGCTTTGACTGACACATGGGTGCCATCACAGGTGGCTTATTTGAGCACCCAGGGAGAGGCAGGACTGCCAAGACGTTTTCACGAAGCTTCAGAGACCCGTGGGTGACATCACAGATATGACGTCCATGTTTACAGTCTAAATTCTAATGTCAACATGCTAACATGGAGCTAGAACAGATTAAGATATTACAGTTCATCCTGAGGGGAAATACCATGGCAACCCATCCAAAAGAGACATTTCGTAGCCAAAAATGTGACCTATGCGGTGATTAAAAGGTCACAAGCTTTCATCCTCCACCACAAATGCTAAATTTAATGGCAATCCACCCACCCACCAACATTTGAGACCAGTCTGACAGAGCCACACAGCTAATGTTGACAGAAGGGTAAAAGTTGGACACATTACTGCTCTGCTCGATCTACAGATGGATGATGTTTCATACATCTTTGCTGCATTATTGTCGCTACATTACAAGTCCATGTCTTAGAGGATCTATAAATAGACCCTCTCTACACATTAACATATGACCTGCGTGCGTAATTGAAGAATGATCTAATAAAATCAGATTTTAATTGAATAAAAAACCCATCTAACACATACTGTATAGAAATCACTCTAACAGCAGAAACCACGAGTGTACGCTTTCATCCAGGATGTGCACACAGATAACAGGGATAGCGTGAAAGAGTCCTGCAGCAAATCTACATTTTACTTGGGGAGAGAAATTTGAATGCGTATGAAAAAATATGTTTTAAATTGGACACGATCTGGATGGGAGGCATGCAGTATGGTAATGATAAGGCGATATGATGGATGAGAGAAAGCTTTGGATAAGAGTGAGACGTGCGAGGTGTCAGACTGTGTTTTTCTCTCTCATTAGCATCGTCTATTCAGGCTGTAATGATGCTTCTCTACAAATTTCACATTTAAGCAAAATGTATGTGCAACACAGGCTTTTCAGCGTTTTCAGAATATCGTGCTTCTTTTCTCCTTCTGGCTGTGTTCAGTGTTTTTAATTTGACAATTTCATTTTACAATAACAAGCTTAATTCTGCTCTCTCCTCCTGCAATAGTTCCCAAGCCTCCTGACTGGACTGTGCTGATCGCTGTGGTCTTATCCTTTAGTTGTGCCGCTCTGCTGGTTTTGCTCATCATTGGAATCATCTTCTGCTACAAACGCAGGAAAGAAAAACGTAAGGCCTCTCATTATATCAGTCAAACGCAACTTACACCATCCAAAATCACAAATGTAAGCGTACTAACCTGGATTTACTGATAAATACTGAATGGGAGAATGGGGACTGCTGCTTACTGGGTATTTCTTTAACATGATACAGTACTTAAAGAGCTCGAGACACAGTTGAAGTTATATGTAATTGCTATTTACAAGTACTGCACTCAAACCACTGACACATAGTCGTCAGCAAAAATATTCAAATTTCATTCACTGATTTGTCATCTTACAATACTTTCCAGAACTCACCTACCAAGACGAAATGAGGTAAGAACTTATGAATATTTTATTTCTACCTAACAGCATGTACTTCTACACACTGTAAAATTCTCTGTTCATGTTTGTGAGTAGCAGGAGAGTGAGGACACAGAGCCAGCTAAGTGGTGTCCACGCACCCGGACAGAGAAAAATGGGTCAGATGAACGCAGGATACGTGCCGGATGGTCAAACAAGTAAGACTGATGAGAGCGTGTGCACAAACACACACAGATAAGAATATTATATGCTACCCTGTATCTCCTCATGACACAATAAAGTGTCCTCTCTCTGTTTACAGGTGTCGCCCCCAGTCAAAACACTGACAGTGGCTTTTCTCAGGCAAATGGCTCCCAATTTTATGAGGTACGGTTATGTCCAGTATTACACAATGATATATAGTTAGCATTGCAGCCTTGTGCATGAATCTTATTTTACATTATGAGTGGTGAGAATAAAGAACCACCTCTGTGGGCAGATATTGTGTTTGGCTGAGGAGTAAAGAAACTAAAAAGCAAAAGGTCTGTCATAACTGTCTCCTTCTGTGCCTTTTTGGCTTGAATTTCCAAAAGTCATTTCCATATTAATATCAAAAGTTGGCCCGTAATATAAAGTTCAGCCTTTTGTTTGCCATAAATCTTGAGATTACTTATTCCACTTATTATTTGCACATTCATGGCTATGGTGGATTCCATATTTTATTAAAGTTTGAGGTAAATTACATCACTTCATAATCTTTATGCTCTGTCTTTTTTAGTTATTTATAGTGGGACAAGTTGTGCACAGCCACATTAGCAGCTCTCTATCGGCACAGCAATTCTTTGAGCTAAATGAGCGAGTAATTAGCACGGACCACAAGGTATAAACAAATAAGAATGTTCACGACGGTGGTGCTAGGCGTAGTCAGGGGATATCCAAAGTTATTGCAGGAAAAGAGAGGGAGAAGGACAGATCGAACAATACAGGCCTGGGGAACTTAAACAGACGACAGAGGGACTAAATACACAAGTGAAGACAAGATGACGAGTAATGTGAATATGCTGACAACAACACCTGCATGAGTAAAGACATTCTCTTTGACTAATTCTGGGCGTGTAGTATTTGTGGTGTTATCTTGGGGTTTAAAGTCGATCCACCAGGATGAGGATAAATGTGAGACCGACTCAGACACTTCTGATGAACTTTGAGAGTCTCTCTAATTCTCCTTGATCAAGCGTCAATAAATAATACCGCATAAGACATCAGAGGCTCCTGAACACTTTCTTCCTTCCTCCTGACCTCACCATTGACCTTTTGACTTCAGCAATTTCTCCACAACATAAATCAAAAAGTTATTATTCCTCATGCTGCATGCGTCTACATGCCTTTAGAAACCACGAGGCTGTGATTTATGTAGATCACTTTGGCTCTTAAAATAAAGAATTACAAGCCATGTGAGTTTTTTTTAATCTTTAATCATAAAGATACTAATAATTTTACATGTCATATCATACATGTGGATAATTCATTGCTTGATCATTCTAATTAAGTTAATGAATGAGGTGCCTCTTAAACAAATATATTATTAAAGTCCACCATTACAGCCTAGTAATTCTAAGATGATTGCGTTTTTTCAGCTGAGCAATATAGTTACAGAGTTTATGTGTTATATAAACTTTGATTTGCAGTAGCAAGAAAGAAAAGGCTGGTGCAATATGAGGCTATATTGTTTTAACTGCAAGTCTCGGATACATTATTAATGACGTTTTTTTTAATGCTTTTAAATTTTAGATCCCTGATATTGTGAACCACGCAGGAAGTGCCTGCAACACTGTGGACGGCGTCATGAAACACAGACATGTCACCATCGTGTAAAGGAAGCACGGAGGACAAAAAACTTCGCACAGCACCTTGAAACCTTACTTTGGTTTCTGAATCTGCTCAAAGAGTGACGTTCTGCAGGAACGCTCGAGGCAGAAGAGACATACAGTGTATACTGGGCATGTGTTTTGCTCGCTGCCTGTATACAGCTGTATCAGCACAATGTAAACTTAAAGGGAATATACTGGAAAGACATTTTGATTGCGTTATTTCAGTAACAACATAATGATATACAGCTGGAGCAGCAGTTGAAGCTGCACCAACACAACCTCTTTGGGTTTTTCTCAGGTGGTAGGCTAACGAGGCTATATCTTTGTTGAATGGCTATGTTTATCTAATTTATAATATTCTGTTGAATATTCAAAAGTGGGGGGGCGTCTCAAACCTCCTTTGTTATCCTACATAAATGTCAGAATCCTCCTTATATGTAATAAATGACTGTTCTCTGAACGGTGGCCTGTATCATAAAAATAATTCTCATTCATATTATAATCCTTCTGCCTAATACACACCCAGTAGCACTCTCTAACTTGTCTTAGTTTAAAGTCTAATTTGAACTTGATGGATGGATGATGTTTTTCTGGAATATTTCATGCTGATCAGAGGAGAGACGTATGAGAATTAAGGTCTTTTCAGACACAATGCACTCCACACCATTTTTTTAATGGCTTGGGCCGCACTACAACTTTTTTTTTTTTGATGTGTTGAGCAAAGTGTGGCGCACAGTACAACACGCCTGCCAGTTGAACCAGGTTGAAATGTGTGTGCCGAACCCAACGGTGAGTGCACCGCAGATTGCATTGTGTCTGAAAGGCCCATTAAATCCACAGCGTTTCAACTGAGGTTTGACTTAAATAAACCCTTCTGACAAAAGCAAAACTCCAAAAGAACACGTGAATTAAATAAGTAGATTTTCAACAGATTACTGACTTGGATTTTTTTGATAAAGACATTTGCTTCTCAGAGTTATGATTTTTATTTTTGGAAGTTCTGACTTTAGATTTTCCTCTAATCTTTGATGTGCTTCAAATAACAAGAAGAAATTTGTCAGAACTGGAAGATTTATGCGGCTGGTAATGCACGGTCACATAAAGACAATTTAGGGAGTTACAAGCCAAAAAGGTTGAGAATCACTGATGTAGCACACTGCAAGCATATCTACTATGGAAATGCATCCTATTCTCTACTTTCTAATGTAGCTTAGTAGTCCAGATTCAGTCTGACCACTCAGCACGGTTTCCGTGCTGCTGAGCCAGCTGAACTCAGATGACCTTAACTTGGCCAGGAGACAAACGAAGCTGGACTTATTGGCCAAGTTGTAATCAAAGAAAGCAAACTCACCCAAGTTGAGCTTCAGGATCAGATACAAGCCAGTGATGGTATTTCTTACTGTGGATTAATTAGGCGATAACATGACGGTCGCTGTGCTGTGGCAGAGTTCCACGCTATCAGGCCCAGCTAATTAGAGGGTTTAATTTAATTCGTGGTTGGATTTAATGTGATTTTTTTCTCTTTTGCTTCTTTTTTGCCTCTTTGGTTATGAGTTTGTGAATGAATGCTCCAGCCTACACAAGTTTTAGAAGCCTTGAGGCTTATGACCACTCAGAAGATTTAGGAGTTCTGCAGTCCTGTTCCTGCAGTACTTCCATCACTCTGTCCACTCTCCCAAGGGGCATAAACATCTTTTCTTGGAGTAAAATGAGGTCCAACTTTTTCGTTAAATATTATATACTTCTACTACTACTTCTACTTCATTATATATTTTAGATTTTTCACATTATTATCTCTGCCAAGGATGTTTTCCATGCCATTTTATTTGTTTGTCTTTCAGCAGGATTACTAAAAAAACTACCGCAGATGTAGAGCTGATGCCTGGTTGTTCAAACAAGTTACTTGCCATCCATTAGTCACATCCCCTTCTGTCTTTTCACCTCTAGCATTACATCCATAGTGGCAGCTGAGGCTGGTTACATTTCCCACTTGCCCAGCTCCTGCTCTAGCACGACATTAGCTCCGCTCCCCCCGTTCGGCATCCCCCTTGCACCAGGCCTCTTCTTCCTGGTGGTCCAAAATGCACGTGGTAAAAACACTAATTTAAAAAGTTATTTTCTGGCAGACAAGTTACACAATGTTGCTTAAGAATAATGCAGCATGCTCTATCTTTAATACTTTACCTGCTCAGGCCTAAATAAGCAGCAGAAAATGTATAGAGGAACTTATCATCACACAGTGTGTAGTCCTGCAGACATGTCCACTGCATCAGCACACTGTCATTTGGTTTTGTGTCTCTCTTTGTGTCTGGACAAATGACGCATGGGAGCGATGTGCAGTGGAGTGCTGGTGTCTCGGGCTGACATGCTGACAGAGTGAGGCTCTACTCTTACAGCCTGCTCCACGTCTGGGAAACCCAACACTAAATACGATTACCTGCTCTGTTTATGTTTCCATATTGTAAATTACATTAGTCCGGTAATGTTCACCTCCATTTAGCTTGTTTTACAGTACATGTGATAAACGGCACGAATACTAAAGAATATCTTCTTTTTTATAGATATTACTTTCGTTGGCTGTTCAAGTTTTCTGTCAAGTGAAAGCAGTAGTAGCTTTTTTTGGCTCGTTTATTTTATTATTGCAGTTTACACCATCATAATTTGATCATGTTTTGAGAAAAAAATAAGTGCTCTCTTGGCTCGGCTAAATAGACAGATACTTACTTAAGCAGCAGGCTGGCAGTGGCTGAAAGAGTTAATGAATAGAACTAATAAAATTAATGAATAGAGCTGTGGTAATGACTATTGATAAGCCATATATAGCGTGGCTTGTCAAGTCATGCTGGCTTTCAAGGCCCTTGCCTAAGCAGTTTTACCATTACATAAGGAATGTCTAGCAAATTAATCTCCCAAAGCGAACTTCACTCATCAAATTGGCTCTGTGCGGGGGCTGGGATGGCACACATGCCTCCTGCTGGCATAAGCCACAGGCTGGCAGAGCACAACAGAAAGTAAAGTGCTATATGTCGACCAGACAGGCTTAAATTCTGCAGCTGCTTCGCGATTTTCTGTTAGTAAAAGCAGCAATAGCACCTTTAAAATCAGCGTTCCCAGCTTTAAACATGTTTTTCTTTAAGATTAATGATCTTTATTTTGAATTTTTAACAAAGTTTAAAATCTTTTATCTTTATATTCTTACATTCAGAGGATTTGTTTTGTAGTTTTGTAGTTTTTCTGTCATAAATCACACTGTGCTTACAATGAGGAATCATGCGACGCAGCACATGAAAGATGCTTCTTCAGAGAAACAATACCAAAAATAGCTTCCTCCTTTCCTTCCTTCTCTTAAGGTAACAGCTATAAATGCCTCAGCAACATTATAAGAGCCAGAATGAAGCTGGGTGAGTGTCAGACTGAGAGAGAGAGAGGCTTGCCGTGAATCTAGTAATGGATAACCCTGCAACTTAGCTTGCAGAGGGGGAACACAGCTGAGTGCTCACTTTGTCAGATTGTCAATACGTCTTCAGGAGATGGAGGCAGAGTAGGTTTAAAGTTTAGAGAGAGTTTGCAGATTTGATCCCTGTAAAAGCCAATATGTTCATCAACTGCTCGGCCCTGGCTACATTCCAGCTCACCATTTTCTGGCACTCACAAAGTAAGGAATACATTTCCCAGAAAAAAAAAACCTGCTGCCTCCTGCTGCAGACTGAAAATGCGTCTACGTTCAAGAAGGATAGGAAGCCCATTAATATTGTCACGATGTCTGCCTTGGTTGTGCACATTCGATCCCTCTTAAGCCACATTTCCACTTTCCTAGGCCTCTTCAGGATTATCCTTTACCTGTCCACCATCTGACTTTTCTCCTTTCGCTCCAGATCCTCCCACTCCTATCACCTCCTTCCCCTCCACTGTGCTCCGCCGCCCATCTCCCCACCTACACCTCACATCTTACACCACAGATCTACTGTTTCCTCTGCTAGTTTGTCAGTGTTGCAGTTTCCTGTAACCCTGTCACCTGTACATACCTGCCTGCTTGCCTGCACCATGGTCCTGTAAGCCAAATCATTATTTCTGTTGTCCTGCTCATACCTGCTCTTGACACGTATGCAGTAACTGTGACGATGATTTGAATACACATGCAGAACAGCGCCCTCTTCCTGTTATCGCCCTCTGTGCTGTCATTTGTGTAATTCCCTGCCAAAAGGAGCAGAAACAGTCTGAACAGCTAATGACCCTGTTTGTTGTTTGACACTGTAATTGCACTAATGACTCAAAATGAATGTGATAATGAATTCTGGTGTGGAAGTATGGCACTTTAATGAGACCTCACTTATTAAAAAAACAGTGAGTAATGTTCTTTAGTTGCCTATCTACAGGCCGGTGCCCTGACTCATTCCAGCAGATCCCTGTCAAGCCTTGCAGTGCCCCCTTGTTTACATCATTATTTTCTATTCTTATCTATTGTAGCTCTTTTAATTACCAAGTTAATCAATGAACTGCAAATGAAAATGTGTCCGAGCAGTTTAAAGGAGTCCTGTGATTGCCTTTGATTCTCGCCAGAAGCAGTAATGACTCACAGACCTGTATGTGCGTTTACTATGATTGTGTTCACGATGCAGCAAACAGGAATATCAGCCTGATCCCAGACACATCTCAGTCTCATTACCGGGCTGCCTACACACTGTAGAGTGACTTACAACAGGGATGTGCTCCCGGAAACAACAAGTTGAATCAGTTTTACAATGCAGTTCAAAAGACAAACCCCATAATTTACTGCGATTGACACAGATAGCTCCAGCAGGCTCTCCATGCACCTCTCAGCTCGTCTGAGTCGAACCGAAATCCCATAACCAGCCTCCAGCATGTTCCAGCGGGCCCAGGCTGGGATCTTGGCCCTCTAAGCTGGATCCAAAGACTCTAACTATGGCTCTCCAGCCCTGAGCAGCCTCCAGCGAACTCAAGTGGGAGCTCTCAACCCCTGTTGCTTTGCTGGAAAACCAGAGAGAGGAAGCCTGGTGTGGCCCATGGCCACAGCCAAGTGCCTATTCTCAGCTGTCTTCCCATGTCCACACACCACTGGGTGTAGGGATGCTGGAAGTCACAGCTGGTGGTCTGACACCTGTTCAGCATAGTTTATACAAGCATGTATAACACAGATCTATCTGCGTGTTTGATAAACCACAGAATTGCAGAAGAGGTTTATATGTTTTACGGCTAACTGTCTGCCTGCTGTTTGGTGCTTCGTGTGCAGCAGGTGACTGCAGGGGCTAACAATGAGACTGAGGGAGAAGCTCTTCCTTCCTTGTACATTCAGCTGAATGAACCACTCTTTGCAGAGACTTGCAGTCGTGTTCGTTGCTGTTTCTGTACAAGACAGGGATGTTCCCTGTCAGGATGCTTTCAATGGTGCAGGAGCCGAAATTCTCTATAGGGAACTTGATGTCTGAGGATAAACAATCTCTGCAGAGAGAGAGAGGAAAGATGCTACAACTCCCTGCAGAGGTGAGGACAACTGCATCTTTCACATTTCACATAAGCATTTTATCCACTGTCATTCAAAACGTATGGATCATAGCGGCTTTAAATATCCAGGTAACACACTTCTTAGTGATAAAACAAGAAATATACACTCCTTTTATCCCTCTGCAAACAGTGCAATGATTAATAAAAACAGTATATTCTTGTCTGCAGCAACAAAATCTGTAACCAGTTTAAGCATTACACAAAAAGACTCTGAGCAGCTTAAAATAAAAAAATGCACATGCAGTCTTTTTAAATGCTTTTGATAAATAATGAATTGAAAGACTTAAAGCCAAAATAATATAACATTCATTTATTTTTCCTCTGTGGGAACAATGAGTTCCCTGCATTTCCTCGCAGTGCTGCAGCACCACAGCCTCCTAATGGATTACTAATTAGAGAATAATATGGAGTTTGTCTGTACAACATGGATCGTGGAAAAAACGATAAATGGGAGTAACTTATTTATTAAATTCTATAATAATGATGTGAGCTTCTAACCACACTTAGCCGCTGCTCAGGACTTGAGCTTTAACTGAAGTAGCTGATGAGATTCTGCGTCTACAGACAGTCCAAATAAATCAATGATCGGACTGACGGGTGATCAATTAGTCCCCAAATGTGGATCCTGAGGGACGCCGGCTCTGTTGGATCTCTAAGCAGCTGAACACTCTGATTAAAACGTGACAGATTTAGAGGATGCCAAACTCAGCCTGATTAATGAGTGTTCACAAACACACACAGGTACATGTGTGGAAAGATATGGGTGTCCTCCGATAAATCAATAAAAGCATTTAAAGAGAGCTGCATCGGTTTTGGTAAGGACACGCTAGATATGCTCTGGCTCTCTCTCTGCTGCTGCTCTGGGAGGCTGCATTTTTGGCCACAAAAGGTGTTTTTTTTGATGGTTTGTGTGTTCAGTTAGGTATGTCATACCTTTAAATTATTAATTTCCAAATTATTTAACTCTTTCCTGCAAGTGGCAGATGGTTCAGTCAGTTAAGGAGAAACAAGATCTTTGTTTTTAGGCACAAATTAGTGTAAATTAATGTCACTATTTCATCCGTTTGTTCTTCAACACTTTCTTTCTCACACAGGTTTGATGGGTGTTGTATCAGCACTCCTTGTATACTGTACATAATGTGCTTGCCAGCTTTGGTTGCGCTGTTGCAGCAAATGTTGTCAGCTCCTGGACAATCTAAAAAAAGGCCACTTGATTATAGTTTCATATTGATTGTGTTTAGATATAAAGAAGTTCGTCAGATTTTAGCTGTTTGTCAAGAATTGGTTTTGAAGTAGTTTGGATTGTCTTTATAAGATATTTGACTGACCAACTGTTCAACCTTCCAGTACTCACTTCTCACCTTACAGCCTATCAACTGTAACATCACGACTACCTGCCTAATATCATGTAGGTCCCACCTTTTGCTGCCAAAACTCATCGAGGCGTGGACTCCACTAGACTCTGAAGGTGTGCTGTGGTATCTGGCACCAAGATGTTAACAATAGATCCTTTAAGTCCTGTAAGTTGCGAGGTGGGACCTCCATGGATTGGACTTGCCCAATTGGAGGCCAAATCAACCCCTTGGTTGTGCTCCCCAAACCATCCCTGAAATATTTTTGTTATGTGGCATTAATCTGCTGAAAGAGGACCGTGCCATCAGGGAATACCATGAAAGGGTGGGCATGGTCAGCAGCAATGCTTCGGTAGGTGGTACATGTCAAAGTAACATTTACATGAATGGCAGGACCCAACGTTTCCCAGCAGGACATCACACTGCATCCATAGTGCATCCTGGTGCCGCATAATTCACAGGTAAGTGACACATGCGCACCCAAAAGTAAACGTGAACTATCAGACCAGGCCACCTTCTTCCATTGCTTCATGGTCCTTCATCGTTGGCGCTTTCGGTAGTGGACATGAGTCAACATGGACACCCTGACTGGTCTGCAGCAAACTGCGATGCACTGTGTGTGTTCTGACACCTTCCTACCAGAACCAGCATGAACTTTTTAGCAATTTGAGCTACAGTAGCTCATCTGTTGGATCGGACCACATGGACGAGGCTTTGCTCCCCATGTGCATCAAAGAGTCGTGGTCACCCATGATCTTGTTGCCGGTTTACTGCTGGTACCTTTTGATAGGTACTGACTTGCAAATCAAGAACACACCACAAGAGCTACAGTTTTGGAGATACAATTTGGCTCTTGTCAAAGTTGCTCAGATCCTTGTGGCTGATCGATGTATATACAGATCATCTACATTCAAGTTTGAGATGATCTGGGGACCATGTTTTAATTTAGGCTAATATAAATTAATTTTCTGTTTATCAGTGTCCCAGTGATTGATGCTAAATATATCTAGTGTGATTCACAGCTCTAAAACATCCACGTGAGGGTGAATTCTTAATATAGTGCGGGGGATGCCTGCATGTACAAGTCCAGAAACAGCAAAAGACCTCATGACTCATGTTGTTCAACAAAAAGATGAAACCACAGGCTGTGACAATGCTCCAAGAGTATTTAATGTGTTGGTCATCTAACATGTGCCCAAATTGTTAAGAGAATATTCAATCTGTTTAGATTATTTTCAGCATTTTGCTTGATGTTTCATCAGAAACAGAGCCAAACATGTGTCAGATTATTGAAAAATATGAAGGCTGGTCCACACAGCGTAGAGCTGGAGACGAGGAGGACCCGTGCCTATTGGTTTCGTGGAAATGTGCTGAGGAGAGCGGGGCTGCCCGAGCTATAAAAGCAGCGCATGTGTGAGCGGAGCGTTTCGGAGAGGACTTGTACCAGCCGACCGGTGCGCATCACAGATATCTGGATCCACACACATACACACAGCGAGACAACGCACAGCGCAGCCATGAGTGAGGTAGGTGCTTCTTTGCAGGCTGCAAACGTCTTTTCCTGCTTCATGTGAACCTTCAGCAACTCTTATTTCAGCAGACCTGTGCGTTTGAAAAAAAAAATGGAGACATTTGCGTAAAAGAACAATTCGTCCTAAACGTCGCGCTTCGTCCAACAACCTCAACTTTTAATAGCTCAATCTTTGACTTTTCTCGCTTGTGCATAATCGTGAAATGTGATGTTGCATGCTGTATAACTAAAGAATGAATCGTGGTTGTGATTAAGTCAGATATTTGCTTTTAAATCGCCTTCAACTTGCTGATTATTGGTAACAATAATCATAATCACACTTCCTCTAATGCAATATTTCCTGCACATGCACACCAGCTGTGCACAAGTCAGTTATTCCTCATGTTTTATGGCTGTGATGTGACTGATGTGCAGTTGCAGTGCGCACTGGCCAACATAAATTAACCCTCATGCACCCTACAGATCTGACATACAGGACTCCAGTAGGGAGGATTAACGTTAAGGACTGTGAGGTTTTTTTGGGGGGGGTGAGGGTAAAAAAATGTGCAGCAGATCTGAAATCTCAAACTTTAAAATGACAAATGACAGGAGGTGTGACAGCCCATCCTTTTGGTAAATATGGCTTAACTTTGACATCCCCAAGCTACAAACTCAGCAGACCTACACGGTTAGTCCATGCATCTTTGCATGAGGCTGAGGCACTACAACTTGTAGGTGGAGTCTCTGATAATGTCACAGTGGAGATTAAAAAGGGACCCCAAGCAAGAATCTTCTCTGGAAGACGATTCACTGGCAGCTAAAGCATCCCCTAGTCACTGAATTATTCAGGGCTTGCTGCTAACCCAGAGAAATAAAACATTCTCACAGTGCACACGAGGGAGCAGTGGCTCCAATAAGACCTTATCACGAGTTTCTTCACCCCAAGGAACTGGACTGACTGGAGGTAGATGATACATACAGATCTGCTTTTAATCTGTATGCCGCTGTAGTGGATGGTGTTGTCCGGTCCTTGTAGCTGCAGCTGGAGCTTCATTATGTAGTTGCAGGAAAATCATACTGAATAAAAGAAATTGCTGTTTTTAGGGTGAAATATTGCCTTTTGATGATGTGTGTGTGCTGCTGTGAACACCAGCTGCCACTTCAGTCCTTGTGAATCTTTTATTGCAGACTTGTGTGATGTACACGGTCACACACACACACACACACACACGATACACTCATGTTGTTGGCTTCTCTTCTACCTTCTTGTGTAAGGCAGGGAAAGAGAGTGAAGTTAGCATCTTATAAATAAGACATTACACACAGGAAAACTCAGGAAATTCAGTCGCATCTCATGTCAGTGATGGATTTATATGCCTATAAAGAGCCGAGGCCAAGACAAGAGTACGTTTGTCTGAATGAATAATTAAAAAAAAAAATCAATGGCAGCTCCCATCTTCCTCCACACTCCACTGATCTCACCTCTATTCTGGTCAGACTCGCACCAAAGTTTTAATGGCACCCCGGTGCTCATCAGGATAATTGGCACTCTTCCCAGAAGGAGAGGAGATTTAAATGTGTGTTGGATCATTGTGATGTGACCTGTCCAGTGTGGAGACAAAACTTGCTTAATTACCGCTCACCGTCTGCCTTCAAAGCCTGAGGAATTATTTAGCCTCTTTGTCATATAAATATATAGCAGCTTGTTTCTCTAGGGGCACTTGAACATCGATATTATCATCTCAGCCAACTATGGCCAGTATATTATTTATAATCACGTCTATAAAAATCCCTAAAGCCTTGTTTCTCTGTAACCGATGGCATGATTGATAAAATATTTAATTAGTAAACATTATAGTTGATTAAAAATCACTATTGCTGTCAAATGACTTCATCAGTGCGACAAAATGAAAGTATAGCTGAGTGTTCGGTGATGTTGCTGCAGCTGATTCATCTTTAGCTGTGTTCATAAACATCAGGCAGTTTGAGGTTCCTGTGGTGAAAGTAGCTTACGGTATGTGTGTGGTCTGTCACCATAGTGATGAACAGTTCTGCACTTGCAGGCTTGCACTATCTAGCAAATCTTGGCAACACGGAGGCTGAAATCAACAACATTTTGGAGATGTGCACTCACAAACTCGTACAGGATGCATTTCAGCGCAAAAATCAAATCATTTTTTATTAAATGCAATATTAAGATATGATGTTTTGACTTTCTTTGTAGCGAAGATCTTTTTTTTAACCCATCTTATGTGAATACTAACTAACTATGTGCAACACACTGTCATTAGTTGTGCTGGTTGGATTACATGATCATCTGGAGACTTACTCCTCTGTTTAAGCCTCAGGTTGTTCAACTAAACTTTAATTAGATGGCACTCAGTGGAGAGGCTCCAGCCAACTGTGTGTGTGTGTGTGTGTGTGTGTGTGTCTGTGTGTGTGTGTGTGTGTGTGTGCAGTTGCCAGGATATGTCAGTTCTGCTTCAGATTTTCAGCAAAAGATAACGATTTATCCTGTACCACAGTGCAGTATTAGTATTTCTGAATCGGGCTGGATTTTGAATCATCTACTTTGTTCTGACCGTAACAATTTAGTCCACATCAATGAGAGCACCGTGCTGTGAGGATGTGTCAGTCATCGTCAAATCACTTTGGTCACATGGAGTGTGAGCAGCAGTACAGCCTGTAGGGGACACTATCAGGGCTTTTAGACTCCTATTTAGACTGAATGATTGTTAGAGTTTATTTTTTTTGACTGATGCAAGTTTAAAGTAGTGACTTTACATTGACTGTTTGTTCCAACACCCAGAAATTAACCAAGCAACCTCAGCTTAATGGATAATATTAGTTTGATTATGGTAGCTTTGCAATCGGTTGGATCTGAGCGACGATGCGGCGTCATCGCTACACAAAAACCTGACAGAGCAAAAAACACGGGCAGTCCAATGATTAGAAAGGTTGCAGATAAGTCAACAGTTTAATCGGGTTATCTAAATTAATCTGTTTGGAAGGGAGGGAGTTGTAAATGTCACTGCAGAGGTTTGTTTTAACCAGGGTTAAAGTCGGGAGATTATTTTGTCCTGCCACAATTTCATCTTTTTGTAGCAATACATAATAATATACAATCATAATCAATCAGATAATGGACAGAAACTGCAAAATAAGACTCATGTTATGACAAACTGGATTTATTCCTTCATTTTCAGATGTCTGCGTTCATATATCTGACATTTTGGACACTATTTGATCTTAAATTTTGCACACGCGAAAGCTTTTAGTGGAAAACCCCAGCTGCTGCTAAAAGCTGATGCAAATAACACTCTGGACAGAAGTGGAAGTACAGTTTTCTTGTAATGTCTCTATAATTCTGTCACAGGTTAATTGCAGCACGCTGCACTTAAGTGCTGCTTGACATTCGATTTTGCAGACTTTGACAGGCCTCCCGGATGTAAAGTCTTTTTTTTTTTTTTACGACGGTGAAATACTTTGTTGCATGTCTGTATATGTTGCTGAGGGCTGTGCAGCACATTAATAATTAAATGGCAATCGCTTAGTCATCTGTATAATTATTGACCTGTCCTTCAATCACTGCATCAACATTTAAGTGGTCTCTTGCTGTGTGTTCACCTACCCGATACTTTAATTACAGTGAGAGTGGTGGCTACGGTGGCTACTTGGCAAAGCCATTTGTTTCATCATCCAAAGTGGGCTCGAGCCCTTTTTATTAAATTAATGAGATACGAGTGTGAAAAGTTGCTGATCGATGAGAAAAGGACAACAAGCTGAGTTGGGGAAAAGTGGTCGGGGATGGATTTTCCTTAAAACTCCCTTTTGCTGACTAAAGACTGATGAAGTGATTGAGATCCGGACCAAAGTGGTGATTAGAAAGAAAAATCTTCTGCAGCTCAGCAGGAAATGTTCAAATATCACTCGACGCGTGTCGGTTTAAGGGATTTTTTTTTTCCTTTCCTCACTTACTGACCTGAAATATAAACACACGTTTTAATCTGTGATTTGTCGTGAGGCATGTAGACTGACCCTAATCCCGCTTTAAACAATGAACAGAGATTACATTGAAATAATCTGTAATCCACCTAAACTGTCAGCAGGCTTTGGTGCTGGCTGTAACCCGGCCTCTGTTGGGGGGGGGGGTAATCCGGGTTTCTGAGGGGCTTTGCAGGGAGGAAAATGACAAACATCAGCGAGTAAGGGGTGACCGGTCAACACGAGAGCGAATAACAGCAGATTATATTTAAACTGCGAAGACGGGATCGGTGCTGTAATGCCATTATCATATTTTGCATAGACGCTCACAGATTTACCTCAGGGCACCGCCACGCATCATTTCTCAGGGGAACTGCACGGAGAGTCAAATCTCTCCACTGGCTCGGGACTCACCTCACCTCACCACCCCGCCTGTCTCCTCATGCTGCGGCTGCCTGTAACTGACACAAACGATAAAGCCACGCTCAAAACGAGCCAGCTAATTAGAGCGGTGATCCAGCAGAGTAAATCTGAATAAAAATACCTAACTCATCATGAACTGTTTGGCTCGACATCACCAGCACGGTCTGCCACTCCTCTCAGTCACTTGTAAGCGCTGCCCCTCCATCTGTGTGCAGGTACAAACAGAAGAACTAGATCTGATCCCTTATAGATCCCTGCAGTTAAAGTTATCTTTTAATTGTGCCTTCAGAGTATTTACAGTTGCTTTTTAAAAAAAAAGAAAGAATATTCTATACCATGCATGCTGCTGGGTGTCCCAACTGTGTCTAATGCATGCTAATGTTCTTTAGGGAACCATGCTGCTATGCCATTAGTTTTACTTGAATAACTCCAACTGGAAGGCAAACTGCACCTTCCTCATGCTGTTGTATGTTTGTGAAAGAAGTTTCCACTGGGTAGAGCAGAGCTGGGGAGATTTAAAATGACACGTTACCCAAATTGGAACAAATCTCACTCACCCTTAGCAATGCAGTTAGTTTTAGGTTTTAAATATCTCTTAAAGACAAATGAAATAAACTTTAATCTTTTCAGAAACAGTGTCCCTTTTATAGAATAATCCAACAGACCTCACCGTCGACAGTTTCCATTATAACCATTTGTTTTTGGTATAAAGTAGCTCCAATGCTCAAATTATTGAGTAATAGAGACACTAAAAAGACACATGTGATAGATTTCTTAATCATTTTTCAATGCTGTGGGCACCACAAACACAACACCATTCAAACAGATATCTTAGGCAGCTCAAACCAACGCTATCTGCATGGCTAGATACCCGTAAAAGATCAATAAGAAGATGGGCGTTTTGTAATTTGGGTGATATTATAAAAATATATATATATATATATATTGATTTCTGCAATAACCCTTTGTCTTTGCTTCATGGTCTATGATAACCTCATTAAATAAATACACATTGAATAGCGGTGAGTAAATACATTTCAGTGGCTGTTTAATGACCTAGAGTCACATGACCAACGCCTAACCATCCCCTTACACCCTCAGCCAACACCCATATGTAATCATCTCTATTCTAACGCTTTAACATAACCGCTTTAAAGATTATAAAGTATACACATAACCATTATAACAATGTCTAAACATAGCCGAGGCTTTATCAGTCATTATGTTTGTTCCCAAAGCTGTCACTCCTTTTCTACCACTAGAAAACTGTCTTCATGATTTATACCACCAATTAAATTGAAGTATGGAGATTTAACTTACTCATTTTAATTAGTGAACACGTCAGCATCAGATAAAGATGAATAAGGCGTCAGCCAGCTTTCATATTCTGACTATATGATAAGGCTTCTTAATGCATGAGGGGGAAAAAAAAAACTGCCATTATTTTTACATAACAGTTTTAAGGTGACATTTTACAATCTTACACCAACTTCCAGTTCAGATATTTTTCTGGCGTGTTGCTAATGGACTGCTGTTATTGTTATTGGCACAGAAAGGTGAGTAGTAGATGAGAGGATCGCCGGCTTCGTTGTGGTAATGGATTCATACGAGAGAACAATGAACAAATTCATCACACCGGAGTCCAGTGTTCATTTTTGGCTGTTTTGAGATACAGCGACAGCTCTCTGAACTACACACACACACAAAGAGCTGTTGTTACAATGTGTTAACAAATTCATTGCACACGGGCAGTAATATTTAAAAGTAATATTTTTGTATTACAGAAGTTTAACTGAAAAAACTGGCTCCATGATGTAGCTCTATGGATGACAATGTTGGTCAGTCACTTTGGTCCAGACTCAAATATCTCGACAAATATTAGATGGATTGCTGTTAAATTCATGACACAGAAGGATTTATTGCAACAATGTGAGAGTTACCTTCTGACTTTTCATCTCTTCTGACATCATTAGGTCAAAATTGGTTCATGTCCGCTATATCAGCCTCAGATTATTTGATGTATGTTGTGTTTACTGCTAAATGATGTCCATATGTTAACCCACATGTGATCACCCAAAGACAAATGCCCATTGCTCTGAAAATACACACTCTCCCTGCAGTTGTTAGCTCAGGGACAGCCATGGTGCAATGTCCATGGTGCTGGACTGATGAAGGAAAGTCTAACCTGGACGTTGCATATTTATTATCATAAATTTGACTGCACTAGAGGATGTCAGTGTCACATTTTGCCCCACCTTGGCGTGACGAGTACACGGTGGACCAACGTTGTGTGTTCCACGCTTTTGTTTCACATGCCGGGTTGGTATTTTCAGAGCAGCGTGCCTTCAGTGTAATGAACGTCTGCTTTCAGACAAATGGGCTTTTGGTCCGGTGAGACATTTCTCTCACTGTTGGGGTTTCGCCATGCTGGTAATTTGCTACTAGCTGCTGGCATTGTCACCACTGTGAGTATGTTAGCATGCTGACGTTAGCATTTAGTTCAAAGCACTGCTGTGCAGATATACATGCGGAGTGTATGAGTGGCTGGAGACTCTTAAGATTGCTTGAACAGCTTTGTGCTTAAAGCAATGCAAGAAGCTGTATTGATTGGAGTGTATTATTCAAGGTAGCAGTGAGACAATGAAATGCGATCCAATAGGGCCAGTTTGACTAATAGATTAATGTGTTTAAAAATTTAGGACACACAGACAGGTTCTACAACTCTACAAAGTTATTTCCTGAAGTAAATAGAAACACAGCATTCATGTTACAGAGTAATCTTCCATGAACGTTTACTTGCACGTAGTGCCTGCTGAATGACGTCTTGTTGTGTTGCGGTAAAAGCTAAGCCTTGTTTTGTGGAACCCCCCCCACTGTGCCGCTCGACAGGCTCCAGTTGAATGTACAAGAGAGCCGTAATCAGGCCTGAATGTGCCCTTTAGTCTCGAAACAAATAAAAGAAACTCTATTTTAAACCTGTGCTGTGAAAATCGAGCTCTGATGTCATGCATCTACTGTATGTTACATCATCAAAGAAAGGCAAGTCGCTGTTCATCTCCAAAGCTGCTGTTCAACTGTCACCTAGGGTTGGTTTTCACAGAAAAGTCATTTTGGACACGGAGTACAGTCCATCAATGTGGCGTCATGTTGCTTGTTCAGTCAATCATTCCTCAGCGGTGTCACTCTTACACGCTGTCATCCCTGTTTCCAGTCTGGTGGTGGGGAAGCTGCTAAGGAGTTGTAATGGTGCTGGGATGAGCTGTCTGTGACCTAGTTTTGCTGTCTCCTTGTTAAATTGTTAATAGATCCTGAGTGCAGAATGAAGTCTCTTTGGGGAGTCCGAGCTGCCATAAGAACCAAAAATAGCCCCCACACATTCTGCTTCCTGTTTGTAGTTTTTACCAATCACGTTTGATCATTTGGCTTTGGTAGGTAAACAGCAAAGGAGGCAGAACACAATGGAGGAAATGTAACCTCAGAATCCATCGACGATTTAGCTCTTTATTGGCTTGTTTAAAAATGCATCGTGTTTATATGGAGATATCTGTTTATAGAGATGAGCTGAAATGAATCTGAGCCTTTGCTGATACTGAAAAACAATCTGCTGCAGACTGACAGCTGTATATAATTCATTTGTATGGATGCACTCTGCACCAATAGCAGTCCAGGAATCCGTTTCTGTTCTAAATCAGCCAACAGAAATAATAAAAACGTATTGAGATGAACTTAAATATTAAATGCAGTATTTAAAGGATGGTTACTCAAGATACTGCGCTGCCTTGGACATGTTTTAGTACCAAATATATTTGCTAACATCTGGTTTTGTGTAGCAAAACAGTGAAACTGCTAAATGTGTCCATGTAACCAAGGAAGTTTCTTGTGTTTCTATCTATTGTCAAACCAATCTGGGCTTTACTGGCTGATATTGATGTTTTGGACACTCTGTTTGTGACAGATGCATATATCTGAGCATGGTGCATGCTGCCACGAGGGAGAAATGAATGTAAAACTATTCCTGGATTCGGTTCCAGCAGCTCAAGGGAGAGCAAAATAATCATTTCTAGTGTTTGTTTGTTTTTTTTCTAGCTTTTGTACATTAACCGTGGCAGACCAGAGCAATATGTGGCACATACACTGTAAAGAAGGACATCATCATTAGCGCTGTAATTATCATCATCGCCATCCATTTGTCAAACTCTCTCCATCTCCAGCATACGGGACTGGAAGCAGGCAAACACTGCAGTTCCTCCTCGGGGACTGTGACAGCACGGCATCTCTGCACAAGCTGTACACAAGCTCAAACACCAGCAGGCAAAACTGCGTCGGGTTTAGTTTAGTTTGCCACGTCAGTCGCACTGAAGGCATGTGAGATTTAAAATCTCCTTTTGTCCAGCTTTATAATGAAGAGCTGAACTGTTTGGCAGGCCTGGAAATAAGAAAGAAAAAAAGACTATTACAGAAAATTCAGATAGTAAACTGAAGACTGGATATGTTCAGTAAACTCAACAGGAAGATTCAAAGCAAAATATAATGTCACAAGTGACTGCACAGGTTGATTATAAACCGTTTTACAAAGACAAACACATCAATATGTCCAATTTTTCCATTTCTTGCTTGCATTTCCTGCAATATCTGCACATGACAACTGCAGCACAGCCATTGAACTCTGCAGTTCCTTTCAGCTTAATCTCTATGAACCGATATCTGCATATGAATGCAGAATTTGCAGGAAAGGGAGAAGAATTTGGTGCATTCTGGGTCTTCATATGTAGTCCAAGTATTACTGAGCAGTCACGTTTGAGCTGGGCTTTTGGCTGCTTACAGGTGAACAGTGCATGACACTGTTACACAGCACAGGAACAGGACTCAAATGCAACACTCGGGACGCAGGTATGAGGGGTTAACAGTCTTTAACGGCAGGCAGAGGTTCGGGGCAGGGACAAAAACAGGCGAGATACAAAAACGTAGCCATAAACACACCCTGAAAAGCGACTTTGCACTTTGCAGACCCTAAATGGCAGCACAAGGTTTGAGGATATCAGCACCCCAAAATCACAAGTCAGTATTATAAGATTATTTTTAATGGTAGATGAAGGAATGGTGATGGGGATCTGGTGATCTTGTTGGGGTGTTGACATGCCTCTGGATGCAGCACTCTGGCTGAGGAAGCGACCGGAGATGTGGGCCAAAATCTGACCGATCTTACCAATATAAGCTTTACTGTATATCAGCCAAACGCAGCTGAAAAACTGGAATTTAAAATGACTTCCCTGTAACTCCCCTCCGGGAGACAGTTTTGTAATTCATCACATCTGCAGCACTGAGAAGATTTACTGCCAGTCACCATACCCTGAAAATAATTTAAGGGAAACTCCAGGGTGACAGTAATGCAATGCTGATCTCTGTTGTGGTCACACTGGGTGATTTAGGCTGATACAATGGTGGTGTTTTTGCATAAAATGCTCCTTACTACAGCTTCAGCACATTGATAGTTGTGTCATTACATCACACATTCTTCCAAAGCCTAGATTAAAAAATATTTAGGTCTCAATTGGCTGCCCCCAAATGTAGATTAATCTGCCATCAGCGACCCGCCTGAGAGGCTTAGCCCGGCCAAATCTCATCTTTCAAATCACCCTTCGAAACTCTTTAAAAAGGACTTACTTCTCGACTTCTTACCTCCAACTGCTGTTGATTTGATCTGTTTCTTTTAATCTGTTGTAAAGCCTTTAACAAAGCATTTTAAACGGTGGTATTTCTAAAAGTTTTCTTCCCTTCTTTTCTTCAATCTTTCTAATTATATACACCACCAAAAGCCCCTGTGGCACCTGCTCTTTGCTTGCGTTAATCATCATGATAGCAGGCATCACAGCTTGGCGTCCCCCGCCAGCTCCTCGTGTTTATCGCGTGATCCGTTAAATGAGACAGAGATGAGCTGAAAGTCAAGGTCACAGCTGACAGGTGTGAGGGTTAATGGAAAGTGGACGGCCGTAGACAGAGAGGAGATCGGATGTGCTACAATGACAGCTGATGCATGTATCTGAATCTTTCTCTCAGTCCTTTGACGTTTTCATTTGGACTGGATCTCTGCAGGCAGCAGAGCAGGTGAAGGTTTTCTATGATAATCAGAATACATTCAGTTTGTGTCCAGACACATTTCAACTTTGATTTTTTCGTGTTGTGCTTTCTGGGAATTCGGTTTTAGGTTTTTGCTGTGTATTACGATGCACAGAAAGTTTTGCTGACTGAACAGACGTTCTCCTTAGCTTTATGAAGACTGAAACATCCATCCTGCCAAAGATGAAACGCCTCAAACATGATGAAGTTTTTGCTTCTGACAGTTTGTCGTTCATGCTGCATGTTCAGAGGCTGAGGAAACGTGATACAGCTGCAATATCCTCCAGTGTACATGATTTTAAGCCAGAGTAAAAAAAAAAAAAAAAGCAAACATCAGCAGTGCTGCACCTGCTCAACTACTGTTTTCTCTTTTACCGTTCAATACTCTTTGTTTAAAATGCTGTGTGCAAACAGACCATGCTGCAAGAAGAAGTGAGCAAGTGCTGGGAATCGAGCAGTGCCAAGCTTGAGCAAAGACCGAGATGGGCCATGGCAAATATCTCATTTGAAATTCACTCATTGCTTCCTAAAATCCTCTTATGAATTTTTATGCAAATACTCTTTTCTTCTTGCTGTTGCTGTGTTTATCAGGCCCAGCAAAGCAAAGGATGTGGTGAAATTAGGGATATAGAGCGTCCACTGGAGAGGAAAAAACTGAGCAGGAGCGGGGAATAGTGTGGGGAAGATGTGCTAAATGCGCGGAGAGTTATCCCAATGCACGTTAGGACTGGACTTGTTATGCAAGCTCCGACTGTATCCAGGCAGAAAGAGAGCGAGGGAGAGTGGGAGGGGTTGGGGGGGGGTGTGATGATGATCTAAGTACTATAGAGGGAAGAAAAGATGAGCGCAAGATGAGGATTCACTTCCTCTGTCTTCATAAAAGAATACGGCTACATTATTGTTGGTTTTCAGTCATGACTGATTCTCTGCCAGCTGCTGTCCAGTCGGTGACCTCTGACCTCTCTAATCTGAAATACCAAAGATTAGAACAGATTTGTCTTGCAAACTATTTCACATGGTTAAATTCAGTTTACTATATTTTTCAATCATACTCCGCAGCCTTTAATGTCCCGTGATGATGAAAAATACTGACGAATCTGACTAATGTTTGAGGCTTTATTGCATGAATGCTGGATAAATACAAACCAAATGTTCCACCTCAAGGCTCAATATGACTTTACATCACAGTTAAAAGACAAAAATAATCTGACTCAGGATACTTTTATCACAACGCAGTCGCCCACCACAGACATAAATAGCTGCCGCACCTCCTGTTAGTGTGATCAGGAAGATTTTTTAGCTTCCTCATGAAGTCCATGAATATGAAAAGGTGAAATATTTCATTTTTAAAATTTGGATTCGCTCCTCTCATATCTGTTGTTGGCTCTACACCCATGGTCCATCTGTTTTTTTTTTTGGTATAGGAGGGCTGTTGAAGCTAAAGGCTAAAGCAGGAGAGATAAAAATGAAAATAACAAATAAAAGATGTGAAAAGAGAAAAAGGAAAATGGAGTAATATAGCAGAAACAAGCATCAGAAAGTTCAACCTGCAGCTAGTCTCAGCTTGTAGCGCATTTGTCTTGATCTCTCGATATTGCACCGCATCTACCAGCGATCGCTCAAACGTTATTGTTGCTCTGATCCCGGACGTCCGCCCCGACTGCCACTGAATGCTCGCTTATATCCTGGTGGGCGGAGGTGTGATGTATGGCGCCACCATCACTACGTGGCACTGCTCCTGCCCCACTGAATACCAGAGCGCGATCAAGCAGATGAGAGTCAGCGGGGTGCTGGGAATCCCGGCGGCATTGACTCACTCTGAGTTCTGCGTGTAAACAGAAAAACAGATGGCCGCGCTGCCAAACAAGTTTCTCTTCAGCTGGCTCTTGTGATGGCACATTGGGACATGGGAAGATGTAGAATTTCTTATTTTGCTTTGTTCCCGACTGCCTCATATAAAACTACTCTGTCATTTTAAAACTCATTGGAAGCACAGGATAAATAATTCAGATTGAGTTTTGCAAGATGGAGAGATGAATCTGTGAAATACAATATGCTCTAAATCAAATCACACCCACGCTCAGTTTTATGAAATATGCCCTTGTATTGATACCACATTGATCTTGGAAAACACAGGATGCTAACTGACACAGAGTGTGATGCAAAAATTCTCACTGCAAAACAAATATTTAAAATCTAAATGATGCAACTGCAGCAAACCTTCTCACACACACTAAGCTTGTATTTTCAGAGCTGAGTGCATCTTGTAATGTTGCAGAGCAGCACCAGTCGGGAACTGTTAGAGCAGGCGGAGTAAGCATGCCTCCGCTGCACATACATGGATTATAGATCAACATTTCTCATCACAGCTCCTCTCACACGGAGCAGAGACTCTCCCGTAACATGTTCAGTGTGACGATGACTTCCTGTGATACTTTCAGGCACAGACGTTGCTGATTGTTACCGACGAAGACCTCCTAACAGGGGAAGATTTTTCCTTACTCCCATAATTACATATTTTTTCATTCATCTTAATAAGAATTATTTTTTCTCTCTTTGCTTTGCAGAGACAAGCATCTGCAGCAACAACTGGAAGCACCAAACCATCTGCTGGCCAAGGTAAAGAGAGAGAACCATGGAGAATGTTACTGATAAGTTGTTTTTATCATTTAGATTACACAGAGTAACTAAACAAAGCTATAGCTAGCTTTGCACTTTGGTTACAATGAAAAGTTGTTAGGTTGAACGATAGACTCAAGTTGCAAACTAAGACTGTTTTACTGACTGTTTCTGCATGTATAACAAATAAAATTCAGATTTCACAGCTCACCAAGACCCAAAGGGTCAATCCTCAGATCGCTTTTGTTTTCTGTATCAATAAATGATCATCCAGTCAGCTGTGAGTGCAGTACTCGTCTCTTTGCAGATGACACCATTATGTGTACATCCAAAATCTCACATTCATTCATGCAGTACTTACTTAAGTCTGGTTTTCATACTGCACAGAGCTGATTTCATACCTGCAAGCTGCTTCTTTATGGAAAGAAATCTTCTCTCCAAACAGAAATCATCCTAAAATACACTTTGAATTAAAGCAGCGATGGTCTTTATTATCACAGGTTTATTCTAGTATTACTGATTCTGAGCTTTGAGACCTGAGAGAATCTGACAGAATAGCTAGTGTACATCTCTTTTCTGCTTTTGCATAAGAAACAGGATATCACAGTGGTTATGAAAATAATAAGGTTTCCTCTACCGTGGTAACAATTCACAGGAAGACCTACTTTGCAAAACTGGGCCATGGCATAATAATGTTATTCAAATCCCCTGAGTTATAAACGGTAAAATTGGGCTCACAGTACTTGGCAGGATCCTTTGAAATTCATAAATGGTGTTAAGTGCAGAACTGTCATCCTGGCAAATTTAGAGTATGCAAGAACAAAGGCCTGTTTCTAATGAACCTTAGACCAGTGAATGGCTTTTTTCATGACCTCAGCTGAGGTGGGACGTATGTGAATCAGTTGCTGATACGTCATCATGAATAAACATTCAGCAGGTTGTGTCGTGTTACTGGCTTTCCCCGTTTCAACCGTGCAAGCAGATACTGCATATCTTGTAAGTGCTTTTTTGCAGTCTGCGCATTTACAAAATTAGGTTTCATGGCATCATATAATACAATACACAGAGGAATCACTGGCTGTAATCTCCTCCACTCCTTGAAGTCAACCTCTTCCTAACACAATGGATCTAGCAGGTTAATAGCAGCCCATTCACCGCTAAATGGCTCCATAGCGCCATTCAGCACAGAAAACAGCCCTGTGTACCTGGAGACCATGTGTCACCTCTCCTCTCTCTCTGGGGCTGCTGATAACAGTGTTAAGACCCCGTGTTGAAATGGATTTCTGTCCCAACTTGTGGGATGATGAAGTGTAATGCAGCTCAGTCCGGAGGGAAACATCCCATTGGTGATTGGGGGGGATTTTAGGCAGCGTAATTGAATTTGATAGAGGCGTGAATTGCATTCATTTGACATTTTCACAGCTTTTTCTTCTTTGCATTGTTTTTGTTTTAGGAGAGAGACTGAAGTCTAATTCTCTCCAATGAATTATAGTTTAGTGAAATGAATCTCTTGTACAGCAAAGATGTTAAAAACGACACATTTTAACCACATTTACACACTATCCCTCAGTTACTTTTGTGTAAGATGTATTAATTCTACCTTATTTTGGCACTGAGAATTTCCAATTTCTCCGTACCATCGTGTAACAGTTTGTAACGGGTTTTTCCTGCCAAGAAAAGAAGAAGGTTGTCCAGCTCCACATGAGTTCAAGGTTTCCTCAGTAAAACTGGCCTGAATCTTTTATAAATATCGCCTTGGGTGAACCCTCTGGGGTTCAACAATGTCCCCATCAACTGCTTTTGCAAATTTTTCAAGGCCTACAAATTTGTGAGGGTCCCAGAAATACTTTACAAAGTCATCTTATAAAGTAAAAATACAATAAATTATACTAGAAGTAAATATTTCGTTGCAGTATCAACACTTTTTCTCCAGTTTTTCCTGCTTTGTTGCCTAGTAACACTCTACCCTTTTTTAAAATACAGAGCACCACTTAAACACAAAGCTGTTACGTCCTCACACAGTAAATAACACAGCCTTTCTTTCACCTGCCAACTAGCTCACAAGCTAACAATGACTTGTGTCATGACCTGTTGGGATTGACTGAAAGGGCAATACATGTCTGTATGAAAATCAATAACTTACCCTTTTTCTATGGACACACACACATACACACACTTTGTGGGAATAAGTGTGTGTGTGTGCTTGTTAATACACTGGAGTCTAACTGGGGATCTGTTTTTTTTTTCCCCCTCTTTTCTATCATTGAGTAAACTCAAACGACCCCTGACTAAGTGACATATTTTATAGATATTTCATATTAAATTCAATGCAGCACTAACACAGTACAGTACAACTGATGAACTGTCCAATTAAACCAAACAGTGAAGGCAGTAACTGCAGAACGTTTGTGTCAAATAAGTGATTTGGAAGACTTATTTCTTATATTTTGACAGTCGTCGTTTTCTTCTCACTGTTGAGCTCTTTGCATACTTTTCCTAATGCAAGTCAAAGCTTAGCAGAGAGCGAAGACTCAGTAAATATAGTTTCTGTTCAGGTCTTCACCGTGCCCTTATGTTCTAAAGTTTATATCTCAAACAATCTAAACTTTTTTTAAAAAAAAGAGAATTTTGTGTGTTTTTTTAAAACGCTTTCTTACACTCCTTAAAATCAAGAAGGCCGTGTGAATTTTGGCAACCCATACCGGGGGTCGGGACCCCCAGGTTGGAAGTCTTAACAGGTCACCTCTTTGTGTTTTGATTGCTCAGTATTCTTTAGACTCGGCCTTCATCAATCATAGTCCGTACATTCTTAGGTAGCTTTATATCACACAGGAACCAATTTGAACGTGACCTTTCACAAACCCTTTATGGAAATAGTCCCATC
Source organism: Miichthys miiuy (assembly GCA_036365135.1). Lineage (NCBI taxonomy): Eukaryota > Metazoa > Chordata > Actinopteri > Sciaenidae > Miichthys > Miichthys miiuy. The sequence goes on from CM071616.1 coordinate 22,810,100, forward strand.
ATCCATTGTGGCAGTTTGATTCATTCATGTAGCAGCACAATACAAAACTGAAACCGTGAAGTGGCTGGCTTATAAGAGCTGGAGGTGTAAGGGCATCGATCCTGTGGAGCAGGCGTGTGTGTGTGTGTGTGTGAGAGAGAGAGAGAGAGAGAGAGGTTTGTGTGGCTTCTGCAATCATAAATTTGTTTTCATTGTCACATGTGTCATCCAAGGACTTCAAGGTCAAAAAAAGGTTGCAGCTAAACGTAAGTAGGCCATTTGAAAAAGCGCACACCTCGCACAGCAGGTCAGCACAGTCATGCACGGAGCACCGTCCTGCATGGCAACTATGTTACTGTTCACGTCCCATAAAAAACCGAACCTGTCGTCACTGTATTTGTGTTTGAGCACTTAATGTCTTCTTTTCCTTTCGTCGAAGCATGTCTCATTCTCTCCGCACAGCAGGATTAAAGAACAGTCTGAATATTAAAAAAAGAAGTTTGACTATAACATATGCTAAAGATGACACCTTATTTACAGATGGATCATTAGAGGAGGATGTCTTCTGTCATAAAAGACCACCGTCTTCTCTATTAGCCTCGTCTGTCGATATGTGGGCGTCTGTACTGTCTCTTTATTGAATGTCAGACATCTGTAATGACATTTACGCCTGACATGAATAAGGTCACTGCTTTAACACTGCAACAAAAGAAAAAAAAAAACTGCCTGTAAAACCTGCAATGAAACTGTATTTTCTTTGCACGCTTTATGACTCCTTTTATTTGTTCGGTTATGTTTATGTAAAATGATTATTCTTTTATGGACTTCCCTTCACAGAGTTTCTTCCCTTTTGTATCAAATAATGGTCTAAAATATTAGTTATCAGTAGACCCTTCTTAGTTTAGTGTGTTTGCACTGGATGAAAATATTAGACCATCACCCCGAGGAAGCTAGAAGTGTCTGCTAGGCAACTTGAGGGATATCTGCAATAAAAAGTATGAAGTTCATGAATTTCACTCCTGGAGATTCATTCCTATCATCTTCTCATCATTCCCCCTTTTTTTTCTCTCCCCTCTCCTCACCGCAGATGAAAAGAAGAACAACCTCCCCGAGGACTTTGACATCGACATGGAAAACCCGGAGACCGAGAAGGCAGCCGTGGCCATCCAGTCTCAGTTCAGGAAATTCCAGAAAAAGAAGCAGGATGTGAAGTCTTAGAGCGGGCGAGTGTCAGCTGCGTTTGCCACTTGATGTTGGGCCTGGTCTTGCATGTCAATCAAACTGCACCGTCATGAACTGAAAAAGGAAAGGTTGGGGGTGGGATTCCTGAAGGTGGAGAGCTGGAGTGGGGTGGTCCGGGGGGGCTAAATAGTATCTTTGTGAAAGTGTGCGTGTAATTATGAAACTAGTATATAGAAAAATGATAAAAACATTATCAAATTCTGGGTGTATGTATTTAAATCTTTCCTATGATTTTCAATGACACTTCACAGCGTAGCTGCAGTAGAGCTTAAAGTTTAATATTTTTTCGTATGACACATTTCAGTGTAATATAGCCATGTTAACAACAAACTAAAATAAGTCTCCTCATACAGTAAACTGTTCAATCTTTACTTCAGGGGGAATATAAAGCCACATGCATTGCTGTGATTTAACCTGGGTCACGATTTCATCGACAGTCTCAGCGAGGCGTCCTAATCGAAAGATTTTTTTTCAGCTCAATTAGACGTCTGTTAATGGCATTTCCCTCCTGGCTGGGTAAAATGATCCCAGTGCTTTCACGCGCTGTATGACTGTTGCTTTTAAAATCAAATCAATGTCTAATCTGTAACCCGACGTCGGAGGTCTCCCTTCCTCTTCCATCACTGTCTGCTCGTCTGATGACGCGAACGTTCTCCGAGCTGTGTTGTCTTTGTAGAGACTGTCGTGCCTGTGATTTGACTCCGGTTTGTGTTTTATTATTATTTTTCTTCTTTTAAATGTGATTTAAATAATGTCATTGTTCAGTTGGCTCACGCGTGTATACTGTACAAGCACACAAAAATATGCATGCAAGCTTACACACACACACACACACACACACACACACACACACACACACACAAATGCAGAAAAATAAATAAAAACGTTGGAAAGAAGTGCAAGTTGATTTACTTTCTATTGTTTCAAACTGTTCCGGTCAGCAGATGTGGCCTCTATATTGTCCTCTACACCTTATCAGCATGTGCAGTAGATCATATCGAAATAGAGTCATCACAAACTATTACAACCTTTTTTTAAAAAAAAAAAAAGGTCAAACAAAAGGCTGAATAAGCATTTTAGATGATTGAACTGACCTTTCAATGAACTCAATCACCGCTGCTGTAGACCTCCACACACACTGTAGTCCGTACAGTTAAGAGATGTAGATCTGCTGTACTGATGGTTTTGCATGGCCTACAAGAAAACTGCATATATATTGCACATTAACTGAATTGGATTGATTTTTTTTAGAAATGCCTCCAGGAAGTGCAATAACAAGTCCATAAAGTACATCCATGCACCTCCAGGAGTGTGTTCTGATGTGCCGCTCCTACATGTGTGGTTCAGTTTAGGCCACTACAGCACCGACCTCCCAAGGCATTCAACATCAGATGGCTTCATCGTTCACTACTGGACGAAAGAACAAACTTCTGCTGTCAGTGTTAGGGAGACACTTCTTGACTAGTCTGAGTGCAAAATGAAGACTGGCCTCACACTGAATATCTCTCCGAAACTGGCTCCAGAAAATACTTTAAGAAGAATCTCCTGTGGTGGAATGACGCCACAACAGTTGCCAATTAAAGCAAAGCTGCTTAGATATTTCACAAAATATGCTCTTGTAATCTGGCAGCTTCACAGTAAGAGGTGGTCGATTTATCTCCTGAGTGAGAGAGTTTCTATTATTACTCTATCTATCTGCGTCTCAGAGGAGGACAGGAGGTCGTGCGAGAGTGAAACTGGATGTGAGGTTTAAAATATGAGCAGCCAAGTGTAAAGAAGAAGAAGAAGAAGAAAAAAAAGGTGATATTAAATGCTTATGCATGTATGTGCATGTGTGAAAGAAGACTTTTTGAATGGATCATCTCACCAGGAAGATATGATGATGTATCCTCTTTCATTACCATCTGTTCATAAAGAGAGGTGTGTTAGATTATAATATTCAACATGCTCACAGGAGGAAATACAGAAGAATAAACTTCTATTAATGATTCCTATAAACGAAGAGGGAACGGATCATACTGTGCCTAAATCACATCAAATCTAGAAGAAATCACTGAAGTCCTTCTGCCCATAACCCAATAAAAGAAATATCTTTGAATCCAAAGAATGACACATAAACAACGCCCAGCTGTCAGCTGCAAACTCTTCAGGAAGGTGGACCGCTCATTGCTCCGGCTCTGCACTGAGACGTGTTCATTACTTTACATTTTCAGAATCATTCCCCCGGCGCTGCCAGCTAACAGCTTCATATTTCTCGGGGCTGATCAGAGGGAAGAATTCACTTCGTCTGAACCTTATTTATGACAGCAGTTATTAACCACCAAGTGTGGCAGCGAGTAAATCTCTGTCACCACGCTTAATTTGTTGTGGACTTCAGAGGTGGATGGCAGATGTAGTTGTCATGCTGAGTGATATGCCCTCCTGCTAACCTGCCGCCCCCCGCCTGTCTTGTGATATAAGACCATGGAAGCAATTTGGCAGGCAGGACGTGAAGCTCACCTGAGTGGCACATTGGAAAGTCTTCAATTATTAACTCGGTTTAGGAGGGAAAATCTTTATAACACTCAAAATTATATGACTACACGCCTTATGACGTGAGCTATCGGTGTCATTTCAAGAAGTGGTGACATTTTAAATTTACACTGCTTCTATCAAAGGAGAGCTTTACCCTCAGACTGTCTCAAACTGATGGATTTAATCCACCTGTGATGTTCAGCCCATTCATGGTTAGAACTTGACGCAGCTCCATGATTGCCTCCATTTCCCAGAATGCCTTTTGACAGCTATGCCATAAATGGCGGTGACCAGGTGCTGCCACTTGTAGCGGTCATGTTGTTTATAGCTACACCCCATGTTACACAACATGTTTCTATTTGCATTGTTTTCTGAATTTGTTGCGTCTCCCGCTGACACAAAACTTGATGTTTACTTACCTCTCACACGTTTTGCTATTATCTGGGTAGTTTGTACCCTTTGCCACAGGAAAAATACTTGCTAGAGGTGAAATTGTGTCTAAAATTGCTCAGTTCTCACGTCTTCTGGGTTAAAATGGCTGAAGTTTATCCCAACATGCACTGGGAAGAAATTAAAGGTGACCCAAATGAAGGCTGTAAAGGTACTGGATGACAGTTAAGTTCTTTGTACCAGTTTTGCTGGAGTTTTGACCACCTGAGACACTTTCCCCTCTGTACATGCACCTTAGGAAGAAGGTGAAGTTGTGCTGGAAGAAAATTTAAACACCAAATCACCAAACAAAGAAACAGCACAGAAAAGTGTTCCTACAGATGAAAGTCAATGGAAGAGGATGGATGTAACTCTTTACAACACTGCCACCTGCAGGCACAGACGCTACAGAATCACCTCCAGTCGCTGAGACGACGCTGACTACCTTTAGGGCGTCTCTCTGCAGCCGTGGTGAAAATGGATCCAGAGAGGACGGAGCCTCTCCAACCTGCTCCCTGTACGTCTCCACAACCACCATCAGTCACTCATGTCAAACCCGTGGAGGACACTTTGGGGAACAGCCATTTTATTAATCAAATTTGAACTTTGTGTTAGTTTCTCTTTATTCCAGTGTCACCATGGTGAACACCCATGTTAAAAATAAAAAGTGACATTTTTTTTTCTTTTCTTGTTAAAATGTATAATCATAATGAAGACAGTTAATCATAGAAACTAATCATAGAAACTGACAGAATGACCTCACAGCATTTTGGATCAAACTCTTCTCCCTTCAGGCTAACTCAAAGAAACAGAAAGAACAGAAATGGGCCAGGGTAGACAGGAACAAAAAAACAGCTTCTTACGTATATCCACATTTTTTTTTTTTTTTTTTTAGATATTTCCCATAGACATTATAGGTTTGGTTTGAAGGGGGATTCTGCTGGATTGTCTCACGTTTTTTTTTTTTTTTTTTTCCCTGTAGAGGAGCATCACTGCAATGCAGCAACAGTAAATCTACTGAGGAGAGTGAGAGCCCTGAAGACTCTACCTAGTGCACTGAGAGTAGGGGGGATCTATCTGGACACACTTGAGTTGGGGTGTTGTGAAGTGCAAACCATTAGTTCTCTAAACCCTCCCTATTCTAGCTAACATCATTTACCACCCTGGCAAACAAGCAGTGGCAAACTACACCTGAATACATAGCTGGAGAGTGTCCGGCCCTGTAAGTATACTCACAACATAGTTATTTTCATCATTACAGTACAGTATAGAGCAATAGTTTTCATATACTTTTCATATCTTTTTTCATATTGCACCATCAGAGAATGGGACACAGAGAAAGATCAACAGAGACTCCATTTCCTAATTAAAACGAGATATGTGCAAACATGACTAAGGACTTTATTAACCAAATCAATTCTTCCCTGTAATATCCACAAATAAAAGTGATTTCTCTTTTTATATATATATTTATAGTAATAAGAATAATAAATCTTCACATTGGATCATTTCATAGTGTGACAAAATGCTCGACTGGGCTGGTCCAGTCACGATCGTAATCCTCATTGTCTTTTAAATTGGTCAGTCCCCATGCATCCATAGGAAATAGATTTTTTTTTTTTTTCTTCAAAAAAAGTAACAATTTGAGAGCAGCTGAAAAGTTTGGACTGGTGTCAATTGCTTTCATTCCAAGATTTCTCCCAAGTTTCATTCATTGTTTCAGAAGGATATTCCATAGGAAAAAAATGACTCCAAATCGTCATCTTCCACTCCAGAAAAACAAAAACAAAACAAAAAAAGAAACAGATGTCCGGGTTCTTATGAAAACATTGTAGTAATGGTGATAATAGATCATTTGGTAATCAATAATTAATGATCATTAATAGCTGACAACTAACAATTAATAATCACTGATTAATTATAAAGAATTAACAATAATCAAGAATAAATAATGCTCTCTCGTTACTCAATTAGTTTGGCAAAGCTCCGGCTGGAGTCGTTTCCGATGAGTGAATTTTTTCTCAAGTGAAACAAAAAAAAAAAAAAAAAGAAGAAGAAAAAAAAAGAGAAATACAAACAAGAGATAAAAGAAAGCTCTGAAATAAATAAAAGGAGATTAGTAAAAGTGACCCCGCCCTTGGAGGGGTAGGGGCGTATATACAGAACTGCGTGGTGAAAGTCAGTTTACTGCACTTGAGTGTTAAGTCCAGTGTTAGAGTGAGTTCTAGTCCCGCCCTAGGTGCCCCTGCTGTTATACCAGCGTGTAGGACTTTGCGTAGGGGTTGCTGCTCTGTTTGAGATGTCCTCGCGAGTCCAGCAGGGACTCCTGGGAGGTGCTGAGCTTGGCGGCCTGTGCCAGCTCCGAGCCCTCTCTGTGTGGGAGCGTGGCCGCAGAGCCAGGTTGCCACTGGGCCACTGGGTCCCTGCTGGCCTGAGGGGCCTCTGTGGGTGTTGGGGGAGCCATGCGAGATGGCCGCTTCAGCGAGCGACTCTTCTGGGGCTCCAGACAGGCCTGACCCATGGCCGCTCTCTCCCCACTAGCTGTCCCCCTGGATGACCCCGAGCAGGACATGCCTCGGTTTAACAGGAAGTCCATGCGCAGGTACGGAGGAAGGTGAACCAACTCGCCCCCTGCAGGACAAAACACACACACGAGAGTTAGTAATCAGAAAAAACACATGACGTTAACATTATGAAATATCAAGTAGCTATTTTTTTCTTTTGATCAGTGAGCAACATTCCCCCTGGAGCTGACTCCATCTTTTTACTCACCTTCATATGTGACGAAAACAGAGCTTTGTCGTCTTTTTAAAGCAATAAATCAAGAGTTTATTCAGTGTGATCACTCAGACATGCAGCCTGTTTTCATGTGTCTATGCTCTGACCTCTAATTTACCAGTAAGATCTACCTCAACCTTCACTATTGACTATTCCAATTTCATAACCAGACTAGACTATTTTCTGCTAATTAATAAAGTAATATAACTGCACGACAAGAATTTTGCATACAATATGTTAATCCTATCAAACCTGACTGGCACAAACATCTTCAGATTTAGCTTATGTCACCCTTTTAACCTAATTAACGTGAATCCTTTCAACAATCATCACTGCATGGATCAATCTCTAATCTCCTAATCTTAAAATTATTATCACAACTTCACAACTTCTCTGAATGTCTGTGTTAGTTTTGTTGTTTCCCGAAGGACACGAAAGATAAATCAATTCAATCCTCCAAAGCAGATTTAGGATCTGCTTCACTGACAGTTGGTACTGTTGGATGCTGCAGTTAAGATGATTGCAGTGTCTCATTTAGAGCAGTTAGCATCTCTATAAAATATATATAAGAGTGGTAAAAGAAATTATATTCACTCTCATTCCATTCCAACACAGCAGCCACAGTTTTAATGTCCTATTTTATGTAACTCAGACTGAATTTTTGATTGCAACACTCGAGGATTCGCTGTCGGCTTTAGTTAATGGTTGGATGTCAGCATTAGACAAGAAGTTAAAGTTTAGGTTTTAGTGTTATCAACATCAAAATGAGGCCAGTTATAGTAAAAAGGTTAGCGCGTTGTCAGGGTTCAAGCCGAGACAGATCAGTGGCTGATCTTCGACAGCATGGCCTCACCCGGTCTGTGGGCCTTGGGCACGGCCATGTTCATGACCCGGCTGACGTCCTGAGGCTTGGGCGGGGAAGCAGTGAAGCGGCAGATGCCCGATTCGGACGGTGTGCTGGAGGTCAGGCTGTCGGTGTAGTCGTTGGTGCCTGCCGTCATCTGCTCTGAGGAAGTGTCAGAGATGAAGCATTCGGTGATGGTGAATTTGGCGTGGCGCAGCTGCTCCTCCATCTTGGCGTGCTCGTAGGCTCTGGCGAGCTCCTCGTAGGTGGAGGACGCGCTCTCTGTTGACACCATACTGCTCCGTGCTCGGTCTGGACGTGGGCCGGGGGTTAGTGGAGGAATTAGTGTCGAGAGTTAGTGGCATTAGAAATGTTAACTTCGTTAAAGCTGTCAGAAAACTGATTTGTTGTTAGAGATGAGACGAGGAGTGTGATAACGGAGGTTATAAAACATCCGGATATGTCGCTTACCTGTATCCTGAGATGGGCTGACGCTGTAGCTGTCACTTTCCTTATCAACAGAGCCTGCAACTCTGGGCGTGGGCAGCCTCCAGTCAGTGCTGAGAGTGTGGGAGGAGACAGGGGGGTGTGGGCGGTTTAGGGTCCACTGGCTGGCGTAGCGGTTGCGAGCAGCTGGGCCGGCCTTGGCTGTGCGGCGGGCTGTAGGGTCTGAAAATGGTAGAACGCAGTGTGTTTGTGCAGGTCACAAGGAGGACACGAGTGAACGGAAAGAAACGGTCATGATAGCAGTGACAGGAGTCACAGGAGTAGCAGGAGAATTTAAGTGTCTGGGCTCTGATCTCATCACTCCCCACAAGGAAATCCACCTGTAGACTCTACAGGTGGATGCTGGTGGAGGTGGGACTAGTGAAATGCTACATGAATTGCAGCAGCAGCAGCAATGTTCAAGTGAAGAAGGCTGCAAGCTAGTAAACACTGCAGGATTTAAAGTACTCATGCATACTCTGAGGAAGGGAATGCATTCGACATGTTTAGTTAGAGGTCGAGGATACATACATAACCTTTGTTTGTTTATAAGAAAACTCCACCTTTAAGGCTGTCCTGGATGTATGTGTACAGTGTGAAGAGTATGACATGCGAGTGTGGTTGTGACTGAACTGAACTGAGCTAGCCTGCGAGGCTGTTTCATTTCATACCAACGCATTCAGCGCACAACACAGGTAGACAAAAAAAAAGACACATCGATGGAGGGAAAATGCAAATTAATAAAATGAAAAACAGCTGGGAAAGAAACAGGAACAAACAAAACCAAGTGTTCATTTTATGTGTTATGAAGTTTAAAAAAAAAAAAGCGTCCGTACTGGACTTACTGGTTCCTGGTCTGGCGTCAGACACATCCACCAGAGGTCCGGTGGCCTGGGACAGGGACTGGTAGTGGACTGTGTGGGTGACTGTGGACGACTTCTGCTTCTGGGTCTCCCCGAAGTCGTTGTCAGTCAGTAACACAGTGGATCTGTCGTCTGTGGGACAGCAACAAAAACAAGGCTCAGCACTTCAATAAGCAGGTTCACGTACCGTATGCATGACGTTACACACCGGCAGTGAGCTTACCAACAGTCTCCATGGTGTCTCTCTCCTCGATGAGGAGCTGGGCTCTGGGGATGTCGATGTGCATGCGGAGCGTCTGTTGCTGTTTGTTAATCGGCTCTGCTGGACGTGTGTTTTTACTGCGGAGCACAAAACATAAGAAGTAATATCAGAAAGCCTTGTTGCAATGAGTTCTCCTCAGACAACGGTGCTGTGTCCTGTCGTTCTTACCTCATGAGCATCTCAGCCAAACTTTTTGCATCTGGAAAACACAACAAAAACATCATTTTAACTTGTTGAAGACGTGAGAATCGGAGCTAACATCTGTCATGTTTCATGACCTCTCTCCCATCTCACCTCGGAGCCTCTTGAGCCTTTGCTCCCTCCTCCTCCTCCTCAGCACCAGAAGCCCAATGAAGATTACAACGATGCCCACCAACACGCAGGAAATCGTCACCATCATCTTCAAACCTTCGCCGCCGCCAGGGTTGTCCTCACTCACGTTGGGCGCCTTCACCAAAGGTGCGATGGTACCTGAGCAGAAGTCATATGACGTGTGTTCTTACATATTTCTCAACCAAAGACGGCCGTTAAGATGTGTGTCACAAGCTGCTGCACTCTTAATATCCGCACTTGACCTTTTTGTAGATCTGCCGGTGATACCCGGTTCCCATTCTGCAAAACTGTACTTAAATGCCAACGTACTTAAATCCTTCATAGTTAAATGCTCAGCCTGATATCTCTTCAACAGCTGCAGGATGCTGGTGAAGTGTCTTCAGAGCAGGTTAAGGCAGAATGCCACCGAGCTCCCGGGGCGCAATAAGAGCTGGGAGCTGAAATGATTTGACTCGCGTGGTGTAGGCATTCAGTAGGTGCCATAAGAAACAACACACGAACCAGCTACAGCCACCGGAGCCAGCACGAAATGTGCTTTTTATTGTGCAATTCATCAAGGGAGCCTCAATCAGCTCCAGCCTCGAGCTCTGCCTTTAACAGTATTCATTCCTCTTTGCTTCAAACTACTACTGTTAGACAGACTCAGTATGGTACAGGTACTGGAAGCGTACTGGTCTTTTATCACTGATTCTCTACTTATTCAACAGTCAGAGTGTCAGTGTTCACATTATGCTGCGTGTGGAGCAGCCGGTGAATCATACAGGTACAGTTCTCCTCCAGTCCCAGCAGGCTGTGACAGATATTTCAGAGACTCCGTTCCCTGCAAAGAAAAGAGTCGGTAACAGTATCATTCCCTGCTTTTGTGTTAACTCACTGCCGTCATAGCTGAGCGTTGCGAACTTGACTCTCTTCTCAGCGTAGCCGGCGCTGTTGTAGACTTTCATCTGCAGCTCGTACCACGTGGCCTCCTGCAGATCGTACAGGATGTAGCTCTTGGTGAGGGAGGTGCGCTGCGCCGTGGTCCACGTGGGCGAGTCTACGGCCCGGTACTCCAAGGTGAAGGAGGTGATGGGGCAGCCGCCGTTATTCCAGCCGTTTAGGTTGAGCTTGACGCGGGTGGCGTTGATGCTAGTGAAGAGCTCCTGTTCTTTAGAGTACTGAGGTTCTGCAGAGGGAGGAAAAGGAAACCTCAAAATGAACCCTGGAGGAAGTGAAAATACTCTGATGGTGCAGTGACCTCTAAATGATAAACCTCTTAAAAGATGACTCGTTTGTTTATACCTTTCCCATGAGTCTTTGCTTCAATGATCTCACTAATGCGTCCTGGACCCACCGCGTTCTGGGCCGTGAGTGTGAACTTGTACCAGGTGCCACACTTGAGGTTCTCCAGGCGATAGGAGCGCTCGCTGGGACTGATGGCAAAGTTACCCCACTGCTCGCTGTTATCCTCCGAGTACTGCAGAATGTAGCCTGGAAAAGAAGACGACGGTGAACGAAGAGCTCTGTTGGGAAGGCAAACGGGGAAACAAACAGGATTGCGTCGGTCTGACCTCTTATGGAACTGCCTCCGTTGTCTCCAGGGATCCAGGAGAGGGTTATCGAGGTGGTGGTTGTCTTGGTCACCGTGAGGCGAGGCTGATCGGGTGGAACTGAAGGAAAGAAAGAGGAGTGTTTGCCACTGTAACAAAGTGTGTAAATGAATTAACACCCGTCCACAGGTGCAGCACGCTCAAAAACAACACCTGTGTGGAGGCGTTGGTGCAGAAATGCTGTTTGTTCCACTGGCTGTATTTCCTACCTTGAACCTGCAGGTTGAGGACGATCTTGTCCGACCCGAAGCTGTTACTGGCCACACACGTGTAGTTCCCAGAATCCTCTGCTTTCACCGTGCGAATAACAAGGCTGCCGTTACCATGGACACTGCGCCGGCTGTCGATCACGACCGGTGCTGGGGTCCCATTGCTGAAGCGTTAAGAGTTAGTTTTCAGTGTCACGGAGTAACTTCGAAGGGACAAATTCAGCTACTTGTATTTGAACTGTACTCACATCTCCTTCAGCCATTTGATGGTCGGGGATGGATCACCCACCGCTTTACAAGGCAGCACAATGTCCCTCATCCAGGGGGTCGTAACTGTCCTGTTGAAGGTCAGGATCCGAGCCGGAGCTGCACAAATACACATGCTTCATAAGCCCGCACGTCAACCCACAGTAGCAGACACGTAAATTACTACAGATGGTGTTTTTTCGCATTTGTCGTCCCTTCATTTACTCTCTAACCCTTCAGCTCATGGTGTTTCTCTCTCCATCTGAGCAGTGGAGCTGGGCAGGGAGAACATCCATCACCTGGACGTCAGACAGCATGTGAATGTCCTAATGGGCGCTCTGGGTCCTGACTCCGGACACCATGGGGTCTATCAGCATATGCAATCAGCTTATCAGCTCTCACCAAGCATGTAGAGTGTTGACGGGGCCAAACACGGGCTTATTTACATTCAAATGATACTCGCCTACCTGTCTTCTTTTGAGAAGATACAAGGAATGAGCCACTTTTTCATGCGCCCGCATGTATACATTGTATGGTTTCCTTCCTCATTATGCATCCCATCTTGTGCATTATACTCCCATCAGGCATGTTACTTCTCAGTTTTTTTATTTGTCTGCCTACTGTATAGGTTCATTGTATTTCAGCTTTACTCAGCAGTTCGACTATCAAACTGTACCAAGATCAGCTCCACCTACCCTCCGCCATGGGTTTGACAGTGATGATTTCACTGGCGTTTCCACGGCCTGCAGCTGTGACAGCCACCACCCAGATACTGTACTGACGGTTCCTGCTCAGGTTGGGGATGCGGTAGAAGAAAACATCTGGGGCTGCTTCAAACTCACTGCTCACCTGGGTGAAAGGGAAGGAAGACAATCAGGACACAGTCTGGTGATGATTTTTGTCTTTGTTTTTGTCAACAAATCCCACTTTCACATTGTTGTAAACGTGTTACCGTGGGGTGCGGGTTGGAGCAGAAAACGGTGTATTTCCTGATGATGCCGTTCACTTTGAGAGGAGGAAGCCAGGACACAAACACCACGGAGTTTGATGCAGCTGCTGCCTTCACACCTGCTGGAGGACCGGGAACTAAAAAGGAAAAAAAAGATGATCCGGTTGATATATTTCCCACATTAAGCTAATATTATGACGCAGACCATTTTTATGGTGCTTTTTACGCTGATTATAAAGCAAGATAACAGATGGCCAAACGTCATATTGCACAGGACTTCCTGCTACATACGAGAGTTATAGCTTTCCACTTAATAAGCATATTTAATCCCCCGATGCCTCCTTGGCTCATTTTTACCACAGGGGTTTATTCACTGCTGCGAAATATTCTCAATTTAGCAAAACCGACATTTCCCCATTTAATGTAAAGATGATATTGTAATTTCTCCGTGCCCTACAGCAGTGAGTCAAACGTACACCACAGCAGCACAAGTATGAGCCAATCTGTAAAACAGCTTTGACAAGACGGCTGCCTTTTATCTTCCTACCGTCTTCCTTGGTGCGGGTGTAAATCTGCTCGCTGCGAACGCCGTCTCCAGCTCTGGTAAAGGCCAACACCTGGATGCTGTAGTTGGTGTACTTCTCCAGTCCATCCAGCTCCAGAGAGGGCTTAGAGGTCGTCACATTCCTGATCTCACCGAGCTCTGATGGACAGAGGACAAGAAAGGAGAGGAGGACTTCAGGTTAAAGGCCTTATCCAGTTAATAATCCAGTCATATGCTGCCACTGGTCCAAACATGTGACCAATATATTATACAGCAGATCACACATAAAAGTAGATGTCAGGCCCAAGGGTGTCATAGCATAACCTTGGATGTTATGTCATATTCAATCACAAAGTTTAAAACAATCCTGCGTCCAAGGTCTGCTGTGGTGGCTGGTCTTGATTGGCACTCTCAGCTGTTAAGGTTTGAATTATTGATGTCTCTCTTTGTCACCGCTCTCTGTTCACATCCCTTCTTAACAATGTTTTTTTTTTTCTCTCTCCCTCCTGTCTCTCTTTTCGCTTCTCTCCAGAGATCTCAGAGAGCAGCTGCATCTCTTCTTCTCGGGCTTTTAACGAGCAATTAAGACACCTGAAATACCCATTTTTTATACCGTGCAGTAAATGCATTTTATGCACGATTGTGTTGGTGTGTGTTTGATATCCAGTTGTGCTGTCCAGATATGAAAATGAAATCAGGAAAAAACAGAAAGGTTATGAGTACAAGAAACTCAAAACAGGTGTTAATTATGTACGTTGTCTTAGAACCAACTCTCAGAAACTTATTTATTATCTTTATTTCCTGTGTAAACGTGGAGTTCATCCCCGTTTGGCTCTGTTTGGTCACAGAGGAAAAAACTGGTCCAAATAGAGAACAGGTCTCCACCTGGGCATCTCTGTTGATGTGTGACCAGTCTAATTAGACTTCACAGGAGGTGACTTCTCCACAGTATGAGGTGTTAGAAGTGCGGCACTATTTTTCACCGTTAAACGTCTACAGAGCTTATTACACGTGAACTGTGTGACCGGAGACTGGATATGAAACAAACAGAGCTGTGAACGGTTCAGTCCAGGAGGAGATACCGCAGCTCGATATATATATATACACATCTGTTACAAACATGAAACAAACTTTTCATTTGGCTTCTTGTCAGGTTGAAGCTGCTCTGTAGTGTTTTCACTTCTGGTTGTTGGCTCATCCACGTCTAAACTACAGTCTGCAGCTGTGACTGTGTTTGCCACAGCACCAACACACATTTCATTCATTTGCACCTGACTGAAACACCCAAACTGTCCTCGCATCTGGACATCCATGAGAAAAATCCTAAAAACCACACCATCACCACTGATATTTGATGATTAGCTCATGTATTCATATAGACATGGAAGAAACACAATTCTAAATCAGGTTTCTTGTAACTTTTTTGGTTCTTTGTTTGAGTAATTATCCAAGCAAAGGTGCCAAACACTCGCTGCAAATGCAGTATCATATGGTCCCTTTATAACTCACCTTACAGCCTTATATAACTCACATAAATGCATTCATCACAGCAGCATGTGCAGCAGTACATTCACATACAGCTTCCTGCAAGAGATGATTCAGTGTAACCTCAATATAACCCTGGTACTGATCCCAATCACAGAGGGCTTGTATCTCCCTCTGCTGGTCAGTGTTGACACATTTTCTCATAATGATGAACTGTTCTCGTCTGGGATTGAGTATTATGGAATAATGAGTCTATTGCAAATGAATTTAAATGTAACTCTGAGGAGCATTCGCCCATGGAGCTCTTACTACAGACTGTTACCATGCAAACTAATCCTGGCTGTCAAGTCCTGAGTGTTCATGTTCTATAGGCAGGGCAACATGATGTGACAGTGCAGGGGTCAAAGGTAATCGTGCTGTCACAACCAATCCCTCTGACACAAACCCGGCATGTGACAATGGTTCGGCATGCTGTCTGACTTCAACGGGACCGTGCAGACTTTTGGCCAGTAGTGGATGTTACTCAGATACCCAGAATACACCAGGGTAACTATAAGCTGTATCGCACTCATTAGCATCCATAACAATCCTTACTACTTTTCATTTATTCATCATAAAAACGCAGCGTCACACTGTGTACATCCAGCAGAGATAAACACTGATTCGCATGAAGACGGTATGCAAACAGAACATAATCTGATGCAAGTATTTATGCTGCAAGTTTGACACAGCGGGTGCACCAACATATGTCGGTTCTTTGTGAGAATCTGCAGTAGGTCTGCTCTGATTGGTCCAGTCTGAGGGTAGACTCAAAAATTCAGCATGTCGTGGTAGTTCACAGCGCTGTGAGTCAAACAGATGGTAGGACTGTGTTTTGTGTCATCTGTGTGGCGTGTGTGTCCTTGTGTATGTTCACAAGATAAACAAAACGAGGACCCACACATTGAAAAACAGCTCCGCAGCACTGCAAACCTGTAATCATATCTCAGTGATGAATGTATGAATGAATGATTTGTTAATTTTAATATACTGAGAGCTATTAGTAGGATCTGTTCTCTGAACCTTGTGGCCAGAAAACCTGCAATGAACTTCAAGAACACAGTTCAGATCCCTGGGAACTACAACTGAACTCTCCTGTATATACACTGTGTTTTCCATGCTGCAAACACTATGTCCATAGCACTCAATGTTTTTAAGTAGTGTACAGATATAAACATACCTCCATCAGGCAAGTTGGCCCAGTAGATGACCCGGAAACCGAGCAGATTGCCATTAAGAGCGTCTTTGGGAGGGGTCAGCCAGGACAGAGAGATGACCTCAGGAGACGTGGCGGTGGCCTGGACGTTCTCTGGAGGACGACTGGGCACTGAGGGGGAGAAGAGTACAGAGACAGTATGAAAAAAAAGTGTCCTCTCAGTGGAAACTTTAAGACTGACAACATGCAGCAGCACCCTCTGATCTCCACTAGGTTGTGATATATCCTCACAAATCTCTCACACCGTGCTGTGTGCCTCCCCTTGAGGACAGCTGTTAGTACACAGGAGTAAATAAATCCTAATATATTAAACATATGGCATCCATTATCTTTGTCGATTTTATTCAGAATATTCTCACATCAGTTTCATATCATATCCCAGCTTGTCTTACCGTCCTCCAGCGTGGTAGCAGCCACCTCCGTGGAAGAAGGCCCCGTCCCAGCGCTGTTGCTGGCTTGCACCACGACTCCGTACTGGGTGAACTTCTTCAGGTTGTCCAGCACCAAGCTTTCTGCATTATCTCCTGTTGTCTCCACGCTGATCACGCTGAACTGGTAGTTTCCACCAGAGCTGTATTCCCTGTAGCCCACCTGATAGCCCCTGATGGCTCCATTCTGGAGGTGCTTCTTGGGCGCCTGGCGAAGGAACAGCAGGAGTTATTGAAGACAATGGTGATGTACGTCCCCAGCTAGTTTCCTCGTCTACCCGAGACCGTTCACGTTAGGTACCCACTTTTATTCTTCATCCATGTCCCTGACTGTATCTGGCAATAAAATAAAACTTACCCAAAAATCTGAATGCATTCAGGATGTATCCAGTTTTATCAAGACAAAGAAGTGTGGATGTATTCGGTGTGCCACGTATGCAAATGCACACCAGACTGTGCTGAAGGACGACCTTGTTAACTTTTCTATTACAGCTTATGAATAGCATTATAATCCTCACACTGTATAATAATTCAATGAAAGCACCACAGTTGGCACCCAAAATGAGACGCCACATACTGCAGCCAAAACAATCTTTAGCTGCGAGCCTGAGAGACACTTTTTTTTTTTTCCCCCTCAGTTTCCCACGTTAAAACAGAGCGGAGAGATGCCATCATGTGAGGCGTCATATGTTTAGATGACTGGTATGTCTCTCTGCACACAATTTGAATAACTCTGGAAGATCTACGGTGTCAAATCTCACCTAAACTACCAGACTGTAGCAACACTCACAGTTCTTTTAACACCTATTTATCCAGGAACAGCCAACTGTGCGCACATGCTGTTTTCCTGCAATATCCTGCTTTACATTCATAAAGTAAATCAAAGTCACACCTGGGAGCTGACCAGCTCCTTTTGTTTTCCGCTGAGCGGCTCAACCTGAGCAGTAGCCGGTTAAATGTATAACTCAAAGACTCATTAGTGCTGAATTCTAAAGCGGCGTCTCCTCGACATACCTTACACACATACACATACCTTTAACCAACAGGGTCGGATTAACTTACCCGCCAAGTGACTCGGATGCTTTGAGAGGAGAGGGCTTCCAGCTGCACGTCCTGAGGTGGTCCATCAGGAGCTGAGATCATATCACAGACATGTGCATATTAGAAAACTGCACAGTGCCACAAAACAAATGTCTGGAAGAGTCTGGATCTATTTCAACAAAAATGATGGTTGCTCTTATAGGTGGCTGCTGAGGGTGAGGTGCTCTGTTGGGGGGGGTGGTGGCAGAGACAGGAGATGAAGGGATAGGAGGGGGGCTAATTTGCAGAAGGGGTCCAGCCGCAGTCTATTGACCGCCGTGTGACATTTACTACTGAGGCTGCTAATTGAAAAGTTCTGCTTTTAGTGCGGGGTCAGCGTGTGTTCAATAATGCAACGGAGCCAATGGTGGTGATGTCACCGGGCCGTTAATGAATTGACTCCGTTGGCCTTTTGCCTCGTTTCAACCCGTCTGTCACTCACCGCCTGCACTCACGTATGACTTCTCACTGTTTTTGTTACTCTGATTTGTTGGCTCACAGTAACAGGTTAGATTTACGCTTACTGCTACACGTGTTAAGAAACTCTGTCCGCTCTCACCTGCTTCATCCGTGGTGATGGTGAGCTCGTTGCTGGCCTCGCTCTTGCCGATCAGGTTCTTGGCGAACATGCGGATGTTGTAGGTGGAGGAGGGGTGCAGGTCGATGATGGTGGCCTGGTTGAGCTGTGGTGAGACATCTTTGGTCTTCTGAGCGGTATCCCAGGAGGCTGTAGAGGGGAGAGGGCGAGGTTTATTGGGGTTACTGAAGTCAAGGCGAGAGGTCAAATCTAGCTAAGTGCATTAGGACGGGCTGTATTACATGACAGTGCTGAGACAAAGTGAATGCAGGCGTAATTCATCAACCGACAAGCACGATTCTCTACAAGCTTACACATTTTAACCAATCTTTTGCTCAGAATATACCATCTAATGTTAGATAGGAATCTTTTCTTGTACCTGATTTGTTCTTGCTCTCAATATCGAAGCCTGTAATCGGGCTGTTGCCATCAAAACCCATAGTCCAACGCAGTGCAATGGTCCGGTCCTTCACTTCTCTGATCTCAACCTCTGGGGGGTCTGGAGGCTCTAACAAGGCACAACATTGACAAATTCATTATCTGCAATTGGGTGTGAAGGTTGAAAAGTTTAGTTTCTTTGAGCAGTTGAAGTCAGCGCAGTGTTACCTTGCACTGTGAGCTGTATGATTCCTCTGTCTTCACCAAAGGAGTTGATGGCATGGCAGGAGAAGAAGCCGGAGTCCTCCCTCACTGTGGGCATAATCTGGTGGATGCATGAGACGAGTTCAGAAATTTACTTTCAAACTGTGTCAAATAATTTGATTTCACAGCATAAAGACAGAACCTTTGAGCAAGCTGTAGCTTCATATATAAAATATCTAATACTTGAATTTTATACTTCAAAGTAGCACGGCCTCCTACCTGCAGGGTGGAGATGACTTCGTCGCCCACCTCCTTGACAGAAACCACGTAGCGGCTGGTCTCGGGGTTGATGATGCGTTCTTCCTTCTCCCAGCGTACCATGATGGGTTTCTCACCGTGGGCCGTGCAGCTCATCTTCTTCTCTTCGCCCTGCGTGGCGAGCGTGGTGTTGGGGTAGGACGTGATCATGGCAGGAACTGGAAGAAATAAAGTGGAGAAAAAGAGAAGAAGAAGACATGTTTTTAGATTTATTTTAAAGACTATAAACTATATTGATACTTGAGTTACAACTGATAGTTCACATCACCTTTGATTAAGCAGCTACGGAGTCCTAAAGTGGTCAATATTAATAAATAAAGTATGAACAGAAAAACAAGATGAAAATTTAAATAAAAGAGAATCTAATATAGAAATAAACCTCTCTCTTAGTAAGGCAACATAACCTGCCAGTTTACTATCTAATTCAAAGTTACCGCTGCAGCAAGTCCACACATGCTCCTCAGAGAAAGATAGTTTCATTAAGAGCGTAGAGGTTGTTGTAGCCAACAGAAGCTAACATGTTAGCTGGCTTTATAAAGTTACCGAGGGAGCCAGAGAGCAGGTGATTGGTCGAAAAGTGAGAGGACTTTCTAACAATAATTTCTACGATGAAACAAACAAACACCGATAAAACTCACTTCTCCTAGTGTTCAAGCTCAACAAGTATGTCTGAATATGCCAAACAATCAAAAAGCAAGGCTGGTTTATGATATTTTAAATCACATTCTTGTTATGTAACCGTGGTGGTTTCGTATTAAGTTCTGCTATTTATCTATATGTAACGCAAAAAAGACGCCTAGTAACTGCATTTGTAAGATAAAAAACATTTTAACATATTTTAGAGCAACTGAGTGTGAAGAAACCTGCTTACATTAGACACTCATCGTATTCAGAGAACGTACAGCTTCCCTTTAACATGTATCTCGTACCTGAGGGTCCTAAGTGGTACAGTGACGCTCTAACAACACTCTAAAGACACAACACTAAACGCACACTAACGACATACATGCCTCATTACACCCACAGCGGAGTGTATAACAACCCTCTGCTCCCAGATGCTCACACACACTGACACTCACACCCACGTACACACACACACAAGCGTGTGCATGCAGACAAATGTGTGTGCTATAGCTGAGGCACACATAAACACAGTAAGTGTGACCTCAGTGATGTGATGTTAAGTGTCAGGCAGGAGGTTGCAAACATTTAAGCCTCATCTCTTATTCACTCCGCAGCCATTTGGGGACTCGGCTATGGAAAAGAACGCTGATTTATTTTGCATGACAAGTATGAATTTTTTGTGAGAGACATTTGGAAAAGTGAGGGGGAGAAAAAAAACAGCTCCGGCTTTATTTAAACGTTTATCGTTTTAGTGCACAGCCACTTTCATTTCGCCGTGTGAGAGGCTCAGAGGTGGCACAGGGCGATGTTGTTGACACTCCTGGCAGAGTGGGATACTGTGTGAGGTGACTAAAAGCAAGGACGGTGAAAAGATCGAGACGGCTCTGCCTGATAGGTGTGTGGAGGACGTCTGCAAACATTAAAGCTGCAGTAGATCTGTGTTTAATAGCACTTTTTTTTATACACTGTAGCCCAACAGACACTGTTATTGATATGATTATTGATAAAAACGACACTTCAAAGGGGCAAATTTGAGCATGATCAGCTGGAGTTGACTAATCACCAATCACAGGGGACTGAAGAGGTTGCTTTTGATCTGACGGCCAATCAAAGCAGCGGCTCTTCCTCGACACGCCCGAACGTAGCTTGGTACACGAGCGTGTGGTTTCTATACTTAAGATAGTTACATGAAATCGTAAAAAAAGAGGATTTGAGCAATTATTAATTCAAGTTTATTGTGTGATTAGAGACAGCTGTGATGACAGTAGATGAATACAAGGCAGCAATACAGTTTTTTCTGTGTTTTTGAGGCCAGACTGGATCTATAAGTACTGACAAAAGACACTTTCCAAAGAGCTGTCCATCCTCTACTCAACCGATTAATCTGATATCAATTTAATGTTGCATCATGAATAATCATCCGTTACTGACACTGGCACATTTTGCAGGTTCTCTAGTCACTTTTATTTTTAACGTGTGAGCAAGGCAGCAGCTCTGCAGCTCATGATTTGAGATTAATATCAACACACACACACACACGCACAAAACGAGTCTTTGCAACATGAGGAGGAACATGCAATTTGTACGCCCGTGTCTAAGTGTGTTTGCACATGCATCACGTCTAATGTGTGTATGCATACGTGTACAAACGTGAGTGTGTGTGTGTGTGTGTGTGTATTTGTGTATGCGAGCAGCCAGCTGAGCCAGCCCTCAGGCATACTTTGTAGCCCTGTAATTGTTGTGTTGATGTATTTCTTTAATATCCAGTGGAATTATGGGAACAGGACTATGGGGAGGAGTGAGGAGAGAAAAAATGAGAATAGAAAGAGAAAGAGAGGAGGTGAAGGAGGAAAAAGGGAGTCCCCTGTCTCATTAGGCATCAACCCCAGATATCTAATTCAGGCTTGAACACAACGCACAGCAAACACACGGGGCTAAACCTTATCGTACAGTCAGTCACTTTGAATCATCTCTAGTTGCTCTTACTGTTGAAAGATTTGTTACGTATCTTGCTGGATTTATTAATAACTTGCTGTATGGCTGGAAAAATCTAGGTTTATAATGTTTAAATGAAGCATAAGTAGATGACTAAATAGTGCTCACTCTCCGTCACACACGGTCAGGAAGACTGCTCCTCTTTAGAAAGCAATAAGATGTGATGTGTTTATTAGGAAGAGGTGGAGGATGGTGATGGAGAACGGTGTGTATGCGCCAAATATGTCTATTTTTCATCCTGTGATTGTTCCTACAAACCCTGGTGCCGTATCTGAATAGATAATAAGAAAATAAAAACATAAATAAAGAAAAGAAAACATCAGCGCTGCAGTTTTTTTTTTTTATTTTATTTTGGAAAACCAAAGAATAACAGGCGGAGCGCGTAGTGTATGTTTACTGCACGGTACAATGTGTCTTTTATGTGGAGGTGAGGAGAGCCCTGTTCCTCCACAGCAACCCAGAGGGCAGTGATGATACGCTTAAGCCTGCAGGGGATTGTGGGGGATAGGCTAGCTGCTGATAGGCTACTCCCGTGAGACAAAAGCCTCCTCTCCCTCCCTTCTCCCAGGCTCCCTTTCACCTGGCCAGGTTACCATGCCAACCAGCATCGGACAGTCTCTCCTCTCTCTCTCTCCGCTCCTCTCTCCCCACATCGCCTCCCCCCTTCCTCCTCCTTCCTCTCTCCCTCTCTCTCTCTCCAGTCTCTACTCTTAGAAAAAGGGCCATTTCTAGTAGCCAGGAATAGAACATGGACCTGCCATTGATTTTCACAGGAGTATGATGATGATTACACAATCACGCCCTGAATGTCGCAATGCAGGGCCCAAAAAAAAAAAAAAAAAAAAAAAAAGTGGGGGGATACAAATAGAAAATGCTTCTATAGTGTCTCTAACTGGTGTTGTTTAGTGATGTGGAAAACAGAATTAGCCAAAGTGAGGAGTCAGGAGAATTATAATAACACACGTTTCGAGCAGAACGGCGACTTCAAGTGTGAGACTATGATCAAAGAAAGAAAGCAGGGAGGCCATCTGAGAAGTTCAATGAGACGTCAGGTGACGGAAAGGGATTAGATATTTTGTTTCCGGAGGCATCATTTGAGCCAGATTAAGAAAAATGAGTGAAACATCGAGCTCACAGACATTTTGCAAAGAGAAAACGATTGACGGTCTTCATCATTTCGCCTAAAAATGAGGTTATGTGCGCTGCTATCACTTTTTATTCAAACTCAATGAGTTACTGTAATTTTTCTGTTGGTGAAGTATACATTTCTATAGGTGGCACTATTTTCTTCTTGACATTAGCTGTAGTTACTACCAAAACTTTTTAATTAAAAAAAGCCTCTGGTGTGCAATCTTCTCCCTGCAGATGAGCCGGCTTCATCACCCATTTTGAGAGCACTGGGATGCTAGTCTGCATCTCACACGCTGTGTCGCACTGGCTGCCTGGCTGGCCAGTGTAAGCCAACGGGGGGGAGCCGCGGCTCAATGGGACCATGAGGGCCAGGCGAAGAGAAGATGAGCTGGGGATGCGTATAGCTCCCTGCCCTGGAGGCACACTGTAAGTGGGCACAGGGGAAGAGACAGCGTGGATGGAGGAGGGGGGGATGCGAGTGTGTGGGGTGGGAGGGAAGAGCTCTTTGGCGATAGCACAAAGATGACTGGTTCACTGGCCGCCTGCAATGTACTGAAATAATTCCCTTAGCTGCACAATTGGCTTGGACATGGAGCATGATACCAAATGTATGCCTGCAGACTGGGCGGGCTTCTGTGCAGAGGTGGGAGGGAGCGAGGGAGGTTGTTGGCTTGGATGCAGATGAGTAAATAAGATGAAAGAAATCGAGATCAGAGGAAGAGGGGACTTCCTTATGGTTGTCTGAAGGACGTTGTGCTTGGGAGACTGCTCAGTGACCACAAGACCGCTTACCACTTCTCTTCAGTGAAGCCTCATTAAGTGCTCTGCCCTCATCACTGTGTCTGCCGACATTATGATGTCTAATAGGCTTGATTGGTCTTAATTGGCCCTGATAAACATTGAGTGGCTGTTGACTGACTCTGATAGCATCCGCTGTGGATTGGTAATGAATTGACTGAATTGCATCTGTTTTGGAGGTAGGGATGCTTGACTGGAAATTGCAGAAAAATCATTTGTTTGAGCCTCCACCTGCAACCGGTGTCACGGCAGAACAGAAAACTGATTACCGCTTCGTGCGGAGAAGCTCGTGAAAAGAAAAATAAACATCAACACATAAGAGCATACGTGCACGACTTAATCCCGGCGCAGTGAGTGCGAGCAATTTCCACTGGCTGTTTATAGTGCAGTGGCGGTGCTCATACTGGATGATGCATGGTGTATTATGACGAGACATTAGCCTATGCACAGACACTCATAACAATGAAAGTGCCAAGCTAGGACATCACAATAGCTGCAATTCATTTCCCGGGAAGTCCACCACAATAGCCTGGCAGAGCGGGATCTATCTAAACCAACTGCATTAGCCGCCTGGCCCATTATTCTTTTGTAATGGCTGCACTGTGCCGCACTGTATCTGTGCCTTTGCATTAACGTGCGCACTGCTTTGTGTGTAAACGTCCGTCTTTGTGTGCGCTTGTTTGCTCACCTGTGTCACATATGTGACCTGATAGCGTCTCTCTCCATGCATATGTCCACGCTAAACATCTCAGACTTTCTGATTGAATCTATTGATTTCCACTGTTTACTGATACATCAAGCCACACTCGGACAGCCAATAATACACAGCGAAGATCATACTATCCATCACGTGAGTATTTCAGCATGCGTCAGCTTGTGTGCCTCCCTAATTGGCTCCTAAGCCTCTTAAGTAGCTGCCACTGCTCAAGTGGTGTAGGCTGGCCTGGATAAACAACATAAAAACAGCACAGAGTGTACAGAACATCACAGTGTCCAACATTACCGAGCATTACAGACGTTATAGTGGACTGCACAGGCGCAACACTGTCCCTCCTTAAGCACATGGAGAGGCTTTAAGGGTTAATGAGCTAGTTGTGCACACACACACACGCTGGAGATGGGATGAGGTGTGGCTCACCCGGCCCTCGGGGAGATTCAGGTTACTACAGAGAGCAAAGAGACACAAATCAGGACAGAAAAACGATCACAACAACAACCTGACACTTCAGGAGCAGAGCACGCACCTGAGGGACTGCTGACACACACAAACACACACTCACAAAGCCCGTAAGACATTAAAAGGACAGAGATCAGTGTCTATCTATTATATAAACAAATCTCTGTGTTTGTTTTTCCATGATCGTATTTTGTAATTCTCTGAAAATTACAACGCAGATGCAGCACTGAGCGAGTTATGTGTGTCACCGCAAGAAAATCTGGTGTAGTCACCAAGTTTTGATGGCTGCAGCCTACTCTGTAGGCTAATTTATGCTAACTATGCTGAGCACGCTGCCACAAAGAGCCTCTCCACTTGTTGCAGCCGTCAGCGGGGTTTGTATTTTCTTTGTCAAATCAACTGTGAAATACTTCCTCTATGTGCTCAATCGTCCGGAGTACGATGTGTGCGCTCCGACAGAGGCCAGCACGCTCCTTCAACACGGTGATTTTACAAGAAATTTAATATTCTGATTACGAATTTTGTGGAACAAGGAGTATATATATAAGAAGCTAGCTACACTCTGCAATATATTGTGTTTGTACTGTAAATAAATGGAAGAAATGCAATTATTAAGCTTGTTTTTCAGCTGATCACCGGCAGCATCCTAAAGGTGGAGGTACCACGTACAAGGAACCGCACTGGGAGTTGGTGCCTTTGTGTCTCTGTGCGTGTATGTTTGTCTGTGAGGGCGCATGATAGGCTGGAGTCAGGAGGCAGGAGGGGTTATGAAGGAGTAGTAGCCCATTTGGCTGCGACTGGCAGACAGCGAGACACTCAGCAGGGAGTACTCTGCTCTGCCTTGATAAGAGCCACAGGGGCAAAAGCCTCATCTAGAAGTGACTGATCAAAATGAGCACCCCAGTCACAGCGGACTGGCTGGACATCACACACACACGCACACGCAAATCCACAATCACGAGCACAAGCTCTCAGATTCACTGAACTGTGTGTTTTTGTGGAATTCGGCTATACATTATTTGCAGACTGTTGAACCCCGCCTTTTAGCATCTCTCTCTTTGGGAAGCTTTGGTGAATTAAATCATTAAATCATGACTCTCATGGTTTATTAAGTGATTTTTCAACCTGAAGAGGGCAGTATTCCTACTAAAAAAAGAGTAATTTTACTATAAAAACACTTAAGTAAGCACGAATTTATACAAACTCTGCAAATATTACTTCATTTCTGTTACATGTATCTGCTTGCACAGGTTACGTCTCAACAATATAACCTTAAAAGTCATGTGGATGGTCCTGGTCTCTATTTGGTTTGCTGCATTCAGGTGCGAGCATGACGGCTGTTAGCTCCGATCCTTTGCTAACGTCAGTGGTAATCAGAACACGGCCGCTCAACAGAGAAGAGAAGGACATAGATGCAAGCATGAAGTGTGCAAGCGTGAAAAAAGTCTGTGTCTCTTGCAGACATGTACAGGTATTATAAACTACGTGACAGACATAACCTATTCCAATTCCAACCCCCTTTTTGTCCTCCATCCCCTCAGCCCTCTTTTCCACATGGCAGCTTCTGCCCGCATGCAGAATTCAGGGCTTAATGGAGGGAAGTTAAGTCCTTGGCCACACAGCGGATAAATGTTGTACTTTCTCCTCTTCTGTGTGTGTGTGTGTGTGTGTGTGTGTGTGCTTTCGTGGGATTCATTCAGGCAGAAAGCACAGAGCAAGCACCATGACGGCATCTTGCTGGTGGCCTGACTGTCACAGACAAAGCCGACTCCAGTTCAACTCACTTAACCTTTGTGCTTTAGTGTTAACTTTGTACTTTAATGTTACCAGCAGCACTGAGCATGTCGAAGGAGAGTCGATTAGATGAAATCAAATCTGACTTAAAAACTGTTCGTGGACAGCAGACAGAGAATACAGGATACATCTCTGTCTACAGCACGTTTTTTTTGGTGGTGTATTCCCACGAGACTTACTTTTGACATTGAGATACATGGACTTGCTGACATCAGCTCCAACATCGTTGCTGACTCTACACAGGTAGAAGCCACTGTCTTCTTCCAGCACATGCTTGATGAACAGTGAGCCGTTGACCAGCACCTCGATCCGAAAGCCTGAGTTGAGGGCGATGGGTTTGAACTGAGGGACCCCGGCGCCTGTCAGGGAACAAAGAGTGAGTGTTAATCAGGGTTTGACCCAAATACAAGAAAACATACCACTGGCTAGTTAATATTTTACACCATTACCGCATGAAATGTCTGAAAGTCTAGAGCCAGACCAAACACAATCACTGAAATTCAAACCCTACGACAATATTTCTTCATTCAATCTTCCCTGGTCAATCACCAATCAATGATTCTCGATGCATCTCTATGTATCGCTTCCTCAATTTTTTATACAACTGCAAAAAGCTACTTTTTCATCATTTATATAAGCAGTCAGATGAAATAAACATGATTCTCTTTCCCTCTCAGACTTGGATGGCAAAGTTGACAGCGACTGTTTATGTAATCACTGTCTTCTTTATTGTTGGAGATATTAGCTCAAGGCTAACATAGTTCCTCAAATTTATTGTATTACCAAAGTATTTAATTAAGGCCAGACAACATTGTTGCGACATGACAATGTGACTTTACAACTATACTGTCAAACTGAGGCTAAATCAGCACTCAAAGATACAGTAGTAGGCTATAATGTTGTGGATGCTGCAGAATGAGAATGTTTGCAGCTATTTGGTCATAAACAGATCACCAAAGTTATTATAATTCAGGATAACATGAATGTCTGAACCGGATTTCACGTCAGTCCATCTAATAATTGAGATATTTCACTCAAAACCAAGATGTGAAACTCCTGGTGGTGCTAGAAGACGGGTCAGTCATTCTGAAATCTTGTACCAATCCGTTGTGAAGATGTTAAAATATTTCACAGGATAAGTTGACACGCTGGTGCTACATGAACCTGCAATTATCAAAGCTGGAGAGTAACAGCATATGAGCCTCGGACGTGTATCATAATAAGTAAACAAGAAATGACAAGAATGAAAGCGATGGATGGTCATGTCACTTCCGATCTTTTCTGCTTTCAAGAAACTGTTATTGTGTCCAGCCACAATGGGATAATGCGAGGTTAACAGTTACATAATCTTCCTTGTATTTCCTTCTTCCAGAGAAATAAAAAGACTCTTCCTTGAACTGCTGCTGTTTCTAATCTCACAGCTCTTGTTTGGACTCGAGGTGGGTGTTATGCATTCAACCTCAAGGCTGTGGACATTATGTTTGTTGTGTTGGTATTCTTGAAAATATCTACCGCAGAGAATAAGGTTGCCGGAGGACAGACACAATAATAATGTATAATTCAGCATGGTTGTCCAAAGAAAAGACAGGGAAGTTATCCAGTTAAAACATCTTTGAAAACTTGTAAAAACACTTTCACCGAAACCAGAAGGGACATTTGTGTGTTACTATAGTATGTAATATATGTGTGCGTTTACCTTTAGAGTACTCCCACTGGATGGTAGGAACAGGATAGCCTTCCGCTGAGCAGTTTAGTATCACTGCCTTTCCATAGATGCCATCCTGGTCCTTCGGTTGCACCACAAATTTGGGAGGAACTGCAAGTTAAGTAGCCATTAGATTACATGTTTCAGAATCAAATACACATCTATGCTTCCTTTCTATTCCCTGCATCACCACCACCACGCCCCGCTCCTCTCCCTCCTCACCTCGGACGATGAGCTGGCTCTGGTGCTCCACCGCGGCAGCCTGGTTGCGCGCGATGCAGGTGTAGTTGCCGTTGTGCATCAGCGTGAGGTTGGAGATACGCAAGGAGCTGGTGAAGTCGATGTTGTCTATGGTGACGCCTAGGCTGGCCGGGATCGGCCGGCCGTCCTTCTGCCAGGTGATGAAGACGGGTTGGTCGCCGGACATCACCACGCAGGGGATGAAGACTCGCTGGCCGATGGAAAACCGAGGGAACTCAAATGGGTGGATGGTAGGTGGGACTGCGGGAAGAGACGTGCAAAATAAATGCTCACGTTCAACCTGAAATTTAGCTTTGACAGCAAAGATGTAAACCTGCCACCTTCACGTGCATATGAAAAACAACAAATTTACACCTGTGATACCTGAGCAACCTTATAAAGCGTTATTAGTCATAATTCTCTCTTTATCATCTTGTTCCCAAAGCTAGGGCTGTAAGCAAGGTGAGTAGATTAAAGTAGCTTGTGAATAAACACTAAAATAAGGTGGAGAATTCAAATTGTGACCCTGCAACTGCTCCCCGATATGCGTCGAGTAACTTTTTCTGTGTTGATTTTTGTTCATTTTAAGAAAGAAGAAACAAATCCAAAGACTTTTTTTTTTTTTTTGCTGCTGCTGTATCGAAGTTTAAAAAATCTGGTATCGTGACAACCTTAATTAAAACATTATGCCGTGATTTTGCAGAAATGAGAGGAATATCTCATCACCTTTCCCCGCACAGAGCAGCTGAATTCTCTCTCTCAAACAACACGCATGTAACGTTTTCTCTCACTCTCTTCTGCTCTCTGGGGACACTGTAGCCATCGTGAGAACCAGATGCTTTGGAAAATTAATGATTTAAAATAACATTGGAATAAGCGGCACTTCAGCGCTTATTTAATTCACAACAAAATAGGCATAATAGGCTCCTGGGGATTCCCTCTCGGCAGCGGCGGAATGCTAAGCAGCCGAGAGGCAAATTAGCCGAGGCAGAATGGCGGCATAGCTTTGTCTCCGCTGTGTGATTTCCCCCTTGCACACTCCTTAGCACGTCAAGACCCGCCAGAGAGGAGGAGGAGGAGGAGGAGGGGGATTAGCCCATCAGACATTTCAAATTATGCAGCGTCATTGAAGAAAGAGAGCCATCTGAGGTTATCATCATCTGGCTCAGCTCAGCTCCGCTGCATATTTAGATGGGCCTTAGATAAGCTGGCCGGGATGATGGAGATGGTGCTTTGCTATCAGTGATGCGAGTGTGTTTTTTTTATAGGTTATGATATACAAACATACCTCTGCATATCTGTGTTTTCTGCGACAAGGAAAGGTAGATAATAAGGTGATGCTTTAATGTGATGTACAGCATGAAAGAGACCGATAAAGTGATTCTGTCTCCCACAAACTGAGAGATTAATGATATAAACACCCAACAAATACTGAGCTACGATACAGCGTGTATGTACATCTCAAATAAATAAACCTAAACTGCTCATGTGACGCTTCAGATTGGTAATAATCCTGATGGAGCGCCCATGATTACGCAGTCCAAGCTTCATACCTTTCACAGTAACATAGACGCTCTGGTGCGTGGAGAGCTGAGGCTGCACGAGCACGTTACACGTGTATTCTCCTTCGTCCACGTCCTTCTGCACGTCGAACAGCTTCAGGGTGCCGTTGTTCTCGAAGGCCCGTTGGCGGTGGTTGTACGGCAGCAAGTTGGAGTCCTTGTACCACTTGATGGAGTAGTACGGGTAACCGATGACACGGCAGTGGATGTACATGTCCCGGCCAGCGATGGCAGTGAGGTTTTTCATTGGTCTGATGCTGGCAGGCCCTTGAAGGACACATTGGAGAGACAACTCTCTTAAAATGATTTTGAGGCAGGGGCAGTGGTATAAAAGATAGCTGTGCTGTGTTGTGTGTGTTTTTCAAGACACCACAAAGTTTACATGCCTTGATTCATTCTGATGGGAAGAAGTCGAAACATTACCAAGATTTATTTAGAAGTTTTTAGACTGCCTGGCTAAGACATCCTCGTAGTCACTCAAAAAAAAAAAAAAATCAGGCTCAGGATCATTATCAGTGGACCCATTCTGCTCTATTTTGTTCATTTCAAATGTGCTTTTTGCCTTGTCAGAACCAGGGAGTCGTGTACCCTTCTATTTGAGTGTGTAGTGAATATTACCTTTCGCTTCCCACCTCTTTGGTGCCGACTGTGATTGCCTCTGACAAGCATTAGAGTGGAATGTTCCCTTTCTCCACTCATGAAGCTATTATCAAAACCATTACTCATGTTGCTGGCTTTCGCACACACTTGTGAAAAACCAACAGCATAACCAATAGGCTTCCATAGCTCAGTGTCTATCAGGGAAATGGACTATTAGGCTTCTCTTTAAAGCACTGTAGAAGACAGTTTAACTAGGCTCTGTAGTGTACTTTGAGCACGAGCATATCCTGGGTTGCTACTCTCTTTAGCACGATTAAGGAGCCAACGATGTGAGAAACAGTCATTACACTTTCTCCGCAATGGCACCTGTGGAGATTTATCTTCATTGCTTGGCTGCATTCGGCATCCATGAACCCCTCGCTTAAGGGCTGGAGGATCGCCCTATTTAGCCTTACAACATGCAAGAACGAACACAATCAAATTAAACCAATCAGTGTACGGATAGTACCCTTCCCTGTCTGCAATAGAGAAATACTAATAGCCTCGCGCCAAGCACAGAAAGCTCGAGCGCCCCAATATTACCGCTACATGACAACAGCGATCCAGCCGACCATGTCCCTGTAGAGAGCAGATAGCACTACAGTCATACACCGGAGCTAACACTAAATCACCCTAATGGCGTCCCAATATAAAGCTATCAGCAGGTGTTGGGTAGGAAGCAGGGCAATAGAAAAGTTAACGCTGACACCGGTGACTGATGATAGGAGGTGCTACTACAGGAGGCTGTTCTGAAGCTAGCAACGCATCTGATGACTAAAACGATGAACAAACTTAGTCAGGCATTCTTTCAACGTCTGCACATCCGGGGCGCTTTAATCGTAGCCAATTAAAAAAAAAAAAAAACAGAATAAATCAAGACATGCTGATGTGTATATGTGATGGTGTGTTGGAAGAGTTGATCTGACAAGCACCTCTTACGTTTATTCGCGCCTGGTAGGAAACTGTCCCGGCCGAGTTGTTGCAGATGCAGCGATACACCCCTCCGTCGGGCACCTGGGTCTGGCTGATGTTGAGGTGGCTGACCACGTGGCCCTCGGTGTTGGTGTAGTGGGAGATGCGGTGGCGGCTGTCCCGTACCACAGGCTCGTCGTCCAGAGTCCACGTTACCCGGGGCTCCGGCGTGCCCTTCACCGTGCACGACAACGACACAAACTCATTGATGTTGTAGACCTTCTCGCTGAATGAAGCCAGAATCTTGGGGGTGCCATCTGGGCGAAGGAAGGAGATACACATAAGCAAGGTGCATTTTAATATAAATCACGACACAATAGGTGATTAAAAAAAAACGTATCTACAGTCCTTTTTTTAAATGATAATCTCTACTTTCATGTCTGCGGTATGAAAAAAAAAACACACAGACTGTAAAAGCAGATTAATACAGCTCCTTTCTCTGGCTCCACAACATCATTGATTATCAATATTCTCCTTATATTGGTGTGGTCATGGGGAGCAGACACTGCGGCAACCCAGCTTGTGTAACAGTAAGCAAGGCTCTTTCAGAAAATCTAATAAAGCTAAGCTGTGCTGCAGCGCTCAATACCACATACGCCGGCTGGATTTGAACATGAGTGCACACACGGTTATGTGCACATATGAGCGTATACATATAGTTACTTATCTATATAAAGTACTCTATGATAACTACCCACATGTCTCTAGTAAGATCACCGTGAGTTCTGACCTTCCAGTATGACTTGAACAAAGTCCTGGGCGGACATCTTGCCGTGTCTGGCGAAGCACTGATAGGCTCCTCCGTCGCTCTTGGCCATACCAGCCATGACCAGATTCTCCCTGTTTTGGCCTGTCATGCGGACGCTGTTACTGGGGTAGATGAGCTCTCCGTTGCGGTACCAGGACAACTGGTACTCCTCGGAGCCGGTTACGCTGCAGGACAGTGAAACCTGGCTGCCCACGCTGCCCTTCACCTTGCGCGGGCTCACCACAACCTTCAGGGGCTCTGTCGGTTTGGGAGGTAAGATTTCTTTTAACAAAGGTGTCATTATTATTGCAAGTGAAAGATACATACATGTAGCACACTGAAAGATCTATAGATTCCTAGCTTGTCTCTATTTTGAGGCATAATACAGCGGATAAAACTCAACCCCTCTGCCCACCAGCCTATGGATACTGACCTTTCACCAGCAGCCTGCCAACCACCTCAGCATTGCCATATCCGTTCCACACCTCACACACATACGTCCCCGTGTCGCTGGGCTGCGCTCTCTCTATCAGCAGGCCTGTCACACTCTGTCTGAAGCGTGTGTCGGGCTCCAGCGGCCGGTTGTCCTTTAGCCAGCGGTATTTTGGTGCGGGGTGACCGGAGGCCTTGCAGGGCAACTCCACTCGATGAGATGCCATCACCTCACGACGCTCGAAGCTGTCCAGGATGTGGGGCGCTGAGTTGGTGGGGTCTGCAGGGTATAGTATGATTTTTGAGTTAGGTGTTGGTGGAAATTTTGGGGGTTAATGGGTGCACACTCTTGTCATATTGTGAGTATCAATGTGGTTCATGGCAAGGTGTGGTATCCCCAGAACTTGGCATGTTCAAAGTCCCTTTAAAACGGTTAAAAAGTTTGTTATTTTGATCATTTTAACTGGAGAAATCCCACATAAACACTCTTTTACATAAATCCTTTACCTTAAGAGGTACAGATAATGTTTGAGGAGATCAGATCTTTAAAATAATGGTTTAAATCAAAGCAGTAGAGGCGAAAATATCTTGACTTTTGTACGGTTCAAGCTCCAAAATCAGTGAATCCTATAATTCCCATATTGCAAATCTACAGCGTCTTCTTTAAAGCCCCTTCCTGCTTGTCTTTGTCACGTCTCTTCAACTCCATGTCCCAGGTTTCTAGGTTTCCTATTAAAAACTAGCTCTGTGCCAGAGTATGTAGCTCGATCCAAGATAATCAAGGTTGCTTTAAAAAGCTCCTGTCAGCACCACAGAGAACACTATACCACTGTTTTCACGGGTTGAGTAGTACTCCTCTTGTACTCGAGTAAAATGATCTTCATGTGTAATCGGTGGAGCGTCCCTTTATGGTTTTTAAGGAAAGGGAAGGGGATTTCCAGTCCTGAAGCTCTCTCTCTCCAAACCGTGTTGGCACATGACTTTTATCACACGTCAGCTCCTCTTTAATTCATGTTTTTCTTTCCCTGTCACTCTCCATTCCAATCCAAATTATCTACATCTTATTTTACAACGAGCTAATTTATTTCCATATGGTCCTCTGTCATTCTGCACGCACTATTTCAGCAGAACGAACACAGTTACAGAGTTGAGAATAAATATCATCCGCTTCATAAATGATACATGTGATGAGATACCTCACAGTGGTTTTCAAATTCGGTGACAAGCCACTCGCTGACACTGTTGCTGATGCATCGTTTTCACACACCGGATATTTTAGTGCTCCTCTTACCTGAGACAATGAGGCGGGCGCTATTGCTCTGTCGGGTCTCTCCTGTGTACCGATGGCGTGTCATACACCTGTAGTTGTACAGCCCGTCTTCCATTTGCACATCCAGGATATACAGGGCTCCCATGGATGTGATGAGAAACCGTGACACTGGAGAAAAACAAATAAATAAAACCTATTAAGTGACTGCACATTAGTGATGGGCGGTCTTAATGACACAATGAAACCAAAGTAACATTTTAAAATGACAGGTGCTATGATCATTAACCGCCTGTGGGCCAATCAGCGCCAAATATGTCACCTTTATGTGACCTGTAAGTACTTTATATTACCTCTGGTCAATTAGTATAATGTTAGACATTCTGGAAAACACGTCTTAGAGAGGCCTGAAGCCTGAACCTTCTCAAACAGAGTGCAGGATCCATCATTTCTCCCCATTTCATTAGTCCTCTAACTCTCCACTCAGCTTGATTGTCTGGTAAATAATAAAGTGTAGTGCGAATATTCACTTTTATTGCATAAAACTACCACTATACACGCGCAGAATGATAAAATAGATTAAAATATCGCCTCCAGATGATGAAAACAGACCACTCTGGACCAAACAGCAACACATATATCACCTCATTTTGACCCAAACCCATCGGAGTGATCCTGAAAAGCCCCAGTAGGATGAAATAAAACGTCTCCATGTTTGTAGTGTCTGAAACACTGTGTGTGTGTGTGTGTGTGTGTGTGTGTGACACATGAAAGGAACAAACAAAAAAAGGATCAATTGCCTCTGGATTTCATCACAGGAGACGACTAGCATTTTATAACAAATAATATTCTCCAGTCATACGGCGTGAGAAGAGAGAGCACGCTGTGTGTGTGTGTCTGTGTGTGTGTGTGTGTGTGTGTGTGTGTGTGTGTGTGTGTGTGTGTACCGCACGTATTCTTAAAGAAGATAATACAGAAAATCCAATTTTGAAGTCTCTTAGCAAATATTTGCAAGTCAAGTGAGGTACGCAGCTCTGTGTGATTCTAGTCACCAAACATCTGCTGCAGCCCATTTAGCTCAGCACAGCTCTGAGGCGCTGTGACAAGGCTGTGTGTTGTGTAGCGGTGTAACACAGCTCGTTATCATGTAGCTCATCGCTCTCTTCTCTCTCTCTCTCTCTCTCTCTCTCTCTGGGAAACTCTCTCTCTCTCTCTCACCCTCTCTCTCTCTCAGTTTCTCTTTTCTTTCTCTGCTCCAGACTAAAGCGCAGGGAGCCAGGGATCACAGAGCGCTTTGATAAGGCATGGCTGTGCAGGTCGGATGTGCTAATATCATGCTGATGTTATGCTAATTTGTGTGAACACATGGAAATAGTAGAGAGAGGTAGTCAGTGTTTATGAGGAGTGATGTGTGCCGTAGCCGGTGGCTGCCGGGGTATTTCATGTCAACGATGATGGAGAAGCCTATCTGGGACGGGGGAACCGAATGGGGCCGCCGTATGGCGGGGGGGATTCTGGCAATATTGGTAGAGATATCATAAAGCAGACTTTATGGCGTGTTGAATTACTCTCATTTAGTCCCGTCGTGACAGTTTAACACAGATTAATACCACTGGTACGGGCCCTGCTAAAATAACGGGCAAGCTATGATCATTGTGTTAAAGGTGTTATCTACAACAACCCAACAATAAGTCATTAATTACTGCAAACATGAATAAAATTATGTTCGGTTACTGCTGGTCTCTGAATAAGAATAAAATCCGAGTTGCAGACAGTGGATGGAGTGAATCACAGACGTCCAACATGCTTACAGATTATAGTAATGCTCCAATAAGAAAGGGATGAATGAGAGGACAGAGAGGAATTGGGGGAGAAAACAGAGAAGGAGAGGGGGGAATACACAGAGGAGGCTGGTGAGGATGCTATTGTGAGCTAGTGATGACCTAGTTAGAAATGAGGGACCACGGATTCGATATCCTGAAGGCGTTTTTTTTTCTCTCCAGCTCGTGGTCGAGATGCTCTACTGTGTGAGAGACATGCAGAGGTAAAATGAGGGGGACAGGAGAGTTAGTATACACCCGTATGTGCATGTCTGTGGTCCTTAATCATGTGTGTAACCACAAAGACAAGCCACGGATTACCAAATCTGAATTTTGCTGGTGTAAACGCAGTTCGTTTTCAAGGGAACTCTTCAGATAATGTAGGAAAAAAAGGGGAAATCAAAGGAAAATAAGCTGCCTCTCCTGTCTTTCCTTTCTCCTTCTTCCCCCCTTTTTTCCCTCTGAAAGTTGTCTGGCATCAAAAGTTGACAAGGCAGGCTTATGAATGAGAGGAGCTTTCATTAGAACAGACTGCCTGTCACTGTGACAAAAGGCCAGGGCTGGGAGAGGGGAGTGTTTTGAATGCATGTTAAAACAGACACATACACACACACACTCACACGTGTGTTTACATGCATGTGTATATGTGTGTGTGTGTGTGTGTGTGTGTGTGCTTGTCTACCAGGGAATCAAACCGGAGTAGAATGGGGTTAGCTTAGACTTGGACCAGCCTCTGATTTTCTGATCTGTCTGTCTCCTGCTTCATATTTAGCGTACATACACGGGAGTGGAAGCAATCTTATCATCTTAGCAGGGAAGCGAATGCACAAAATTCCCAAAATGTCAAACTATTGCAGGTCTAAAGTCTCCCATCGACAATATATACTGGCAACAGCTCCTTAGAAAAGCGTTTGAGACCTTACTCTCATGCCTGACCTCCAGAAGTAGCCAAAAGTGAAGTAGCATCTTCCTTCCAGCTTTCCATTGTTTCAACAAAATCTGAAATTTCAACAGCTTTTCCAGAGATTTAGCTAAGCTCTAATATTAGCAGATTCTGCAAACACAGCTGAGCATCAGGAGGTAAATTAACAAGTGAGTAAAACATTTTTAGGCCGTTGGAATGAGAGCAGGAGGTGGTAGTGGTCTGTATTCATTTAAAATCTAAAAAAATAAATAAATATCCATGGCCATTGCATTTGATTACATTCTTTATTCTCGCTTGCATTCCATTTCTTTCTCCTCAGAAGCAGCTCGTGCTCGCTCCCAACAAACAGAATTGATTGTCTCACGCAGAGCTGCAGGCCTACAATACTGTATTGTGCGTGCATGTCCTTGTAAGCTGAGGGCATTTCTGTGTATTCTCGTACCACTGCAGTTATCTCAAATCCCACTGGCTTGTGTGTCTGCATATTAAAGTGTGTGTGTGTGTGTGTGTGTGACGTATGTGTTTCTATGCGTCTGTGCGTGCGAGTGAGTGTGAATGTGTCTATGCAGCATACAGCTGCACGGAGGAATGGTCAATAATAACGATCGAAGGCTCTCCACTACGCTTTCCCCAGCTCCTCTCTGCTCCACCTACTGCATACTAACACCGCCTGAGAGACAGCCTCCACTGTTCTTGCAGTGTGTGTGTGTGTGTGTTAACATGCTCAACATATGAGCATGTGTTTGTGTCCACACCTGGGCGTATTAGTGTATATTTCAGAAACTATGGCTTCACTTCACCCCAGGTGGCTCGCTGGACTATCAGTCGTCTCCTCTTCCCTTCCTCGACCCGCCCAGCTGCTTTGGCATCAATGGTGCCACAAACACAGGTCCCTTTCTGTGGATCCACACTCAATAGCTTCAATTAATCCCCATATAAGCTACACTGAGCCTGCAAGTAGACTCTTTGTTCATTCAAATCGGCCTTGCAGTTTTTTTTATTTTTATTTTTTTACTGAAAACTAAATCAAATAGTGACAATGAAAAAAAAAGGCTGAATCATGTCCGGATAACAATACCATTGTTGCACTTTTCACAAAGGACAGTTTGCACTGGATGTATCATCGCTGGGCGCACAGGTTAGCATGTGACAAGGACTGAGAGAGAGAAGGCTGAACAACAATGACACACAATGACATAGCTGAGCACTTTGACCTACGCTCGCTGGGCGACCATCTGCCTCAAAACAGCTGAAAGAGTTACCTTGGTTGCCTGAGTCATTTCAATATTCTATAATTGAGACATGAGTGGAGAAGAGATGAGATGGGAGGAGGGAGATGGAGAGAGAGAGAGAAAATAAAGGATCAAGAGGGAAAGAGAACCTCTGGGATACAACCGCGCTCTGTCATCTAAAATGACTTACAAATTAGCTTACAGCTATGCGCTCCCAGAGAAGAGGGGAAAAAAAAAAAAAAGACACAACTTTCATATGCTAATTCAGATCATGGCTAGGCAGAGCAATTATCAAAAAAAAAAAATGTCAGCCCTGTGTGTCTGACAGATCTCAACAGGAACCTCTGTGTCTGTTTCTTACACCGTCTGTCAGTCTTCGTCCAATCAAATATGCCGCTGCAAAGGCAAGTAACGTAACACGACGTACACATACACCTGTGCATGTCTTTGCAGCAATGCATGTTATTTTAATAGTGGAAAACAGCGTTAACTAACATAATATCCACCGACTTTTTTTTTTTTGTTAACTGGGAAAAAAACTAAGTGACTGATCATTTTCTTTCATGACCTTGAACAACCTGCAATCCTCTGAAGAACTTCTGACCTATCTAACACCAACAGTCTGGACGCCACTTGCGGGAAACCCGTGGAGTCAGCTAAACAATGCAGATAAAAATTGCTTCCTCATCACTCTGCTGGCAGTGTCCCCACTGTGCAACTGTCTTGGAGTGTATTAGCAAGTGGAGTGAGGTCCCTGGAGACAAGCCTGGGCCTACAGTGTCACCGTAACCTTGGCCACTCAAAGTCACACAGCTTGACATTAAAAAAAAAAAAAAAAAGATAGAGAGAGAGAGAGGGAGATAATCCATGCTGCTTGTGCAGTTGCACACTAACAATCCGACACCTATCTGCATCAAGAACTGATTTAAATAAAAGTCTTCTTGAGGTGTTAAATAAATAGAAAAACAGCATATGTTGGGTGACAGGGTGCATCAGCTTGTGCAAACTCCTTTTGCAAATGTGTCTTAACAAGGTCTTTTAAATTGAACCCAACAGTTGAACATATGAGCCAACTCTGTGTGTGTGTGTGTGTGTGTGTGTGTGTGTTTGGAGAATATCTTCACTGAAGTGATTGTAGATTTTGGAGAAGGTGTTGCTTTTTCTGCAACAAAAATACTGTATGTATACGGCTTCTTTTCAACGATCACACAGTAGAAGAAATGTGACAGCCAGATAATAACTGTTAAAATGTTGACGGTTAAATTTTCTTTATGTAAGAGTGAGAGATTTCTTGCATCTCTCGATAAAAAAGCGCTGCCAAATTGAATTCCCATTCAGTAAAATTAAAATCTAGCAATAACAATCTGAAACTGCAGCTTTAATGGCGCCATACGCAACGCCACATTGTTTCCCCCCGCTATGAAAATGTCACACAGTGACTGGCGCCAGAATTGCCGGTGTAGTCTGTGAGTAATAATGAGTGTATGATGAGCCCAGGAGGGCCTGTGTTGTAATTAGGGCCCGGTCAGAGTTATTGGCAGAGTGACTCCAGTCTGATCAGGCTGGGATAAGCATCTCTATGGAGAGGGGGGATCCCACCAATTTAGAGCCCCTCTAATAAAAATCATTTGTCATTCTTACAGGAGCCACCGCTGACAGCTGCTGCCGTTGCCATGGCAACACACTGGCTACCATTCGCTTAGCAAGCAATATTCCCAGTACTGTAAATGGTGGAGAGGTGGAAACACACACACACACACACGCGCACACGTATACTGTCCAGTCAAATGTTTTAATGCTTAGACACGCAGAATAAAAAAAATATATAGAGAGAGATTTTTCTTTTAATCCTCATCACTGCACGTCTCACCTGAAAGATATTTTAGTTATTAACACGTGCACAAATATTACAGGACTGACTGTCCTACTTATCCTTCATATATGGTTTGAATTTAACCTACATAAATGACAGATTTTTTATGCTATAATCTCATTTTTAATTGTTATTTCTGTCTGCTCTGTACGCACTATATCTACATGGACACAAAGACACGTTCTTCCTGGACGTTTTCTTGTTTTTCCTGAGGTTTTTCCCGGTGTCTAAGAACAGAGGATGTCACTTGCTGTACAGATTCAAAGCAAATGTGTGATTTTGGGCTATATATATATAAAAAAAAGGTTTCCTATTTGTCTATGCAGAGGCAGGTTCGTGTGTGAGATCTTTGTTCAGAATTTGTTGAAGGAAATACTGCAGATTTTTAAAAAATACACATCATGACATCAAAACATCATGAAAATAAAGATATTTAAAAACATTGGCCATGGCTGTGCACATAAACAGGAAGCAGCAGTCTTTTTAAAGACGGGTTAATCATTTAAATAATTAAGAAAA
Organism: Miichthys miiuy; assembly: GCA_036365135.1. Taxonomy (NCBI): domain Eukaryota; kingdom Metazoa; phylum Chordata; class Actinopteri; family Sciaenidae; genus Miichthys; species Miichthys miiuy. The sequence goes on from CM071616.1 coordinate 22,850,545, forward strand.
TCTGTTTAATTTCAAACATTTTTATCTTTTCTTTGTTTAATATGACATTAAACTGAATATCTGTATTTGGACTGAACAAGATAATAACAATCAATGATGAGAATAACCAAAGTTTGATATATTTAAAGAACTGTGTAAAATTTACAACGTTTAGTGCAGTTTAGTCCAGAAACTCAGCTTGAGAACGTGCAGAGGATTTTTGAGACAAGCACCTACTGATCCCATGACATACATTAAACACGCTGCACACAGAAACATCCACAAGGCATGCACAAATTCATTTCACTGCGGTTAGGAAGAAGAGCAAACCTCTCTCTCCTTCCCATAAAGAGTCTGAAGTACCATACTGAGGCCCCATAGGTACACAAATACAGGAATGCAGAAACACACACACACACACACACAAACCAAGCACCTGCCCTAATTTCTCATCACACCTGGACTACAAACTTGCAGCAGCCTATCTGGGTCTGGACCCTATCTGCTCGCTACAGAGTTGAGTCAGAGTAGAAGGCTGAGCTTTTTCATTGCCGCTCCTAATCAGCGGCAGCATCCCTCTGCTCATTAACTAGACACACGCTAGCCCGAGGCTAACGGCCTCATATGTCAACCACAGATAAAGATGTCATCTTCTGCTTGACTGAATAAACCGCCATTAAGACTAGATGCAAATGGACGTTGAACGATATTCAAATCAGGAGGCAACAGGGAAGCTTAAACCCTGAGGCGCTTGGCCTCGACGTTGCCCCAAATTCCTCTGTCGTGTTAAAAGGAAGAGAGATTTTAGATACTGTCTGTCTTCAGTGTGATGTTCTACAAGACAGTCGAGATTGAGATATATATAACGATACAAGAAAGAGTAAATCAGTAATGATGCATGATAGATAGTTCGGATGGCAGCTGTTCACTCGTATAAGGTTTAAAAAGGTACAATCTTAAACAGTATTAGCACAGTATTTTAATTAAAACTACATTTTGGACTTATCAGGGCACCTGACATGTCAATCCAAAATAAGAGCCACAGTGGTGGCTGTGATTCTCTGCTATTAAAAGATTATTCCACTGATTTAGCATTGCACTACTAGTGTCTTATGTAGCCTTGGGGTGCTAGCCTCAAGCAGAGGTGACGAGGGGGGCGACAGAGCTCTGCTGAACTCACCTCTTTCTAATTCTTAGCTGCAACTTGAGCCGTCAGATTTCACACGGTGCAGTAGTACTCCCCAAGACTCGTAAACATATATTATATTTTTGGGGTATTTTGAAGTGAGATTACTTGAGGTACTTGCCCATAGTCAGTGTATTACAGTAGATGGTTGTTAGCGCACTGCTATGGTCAGACAAAAATAGAAAACTGGTAAACTTCCATATTCTTGCACATAAGCACAACCGCGCCATCCATTGGATTACGCTGCCGATCAGCGGCACGCAAGCACGCACCATCTTTGAAATCATTAGAAATGTTCAGCGTGATTTCAGTTCGATCTCCCAACTTCTCCTTTAAAAGGACTAGTGTGACAGAATCAGTGACATCTAGTGGTGTAGTTGTGGATTGCAACCCTCTCATTTCATCCCCCTCTCTTTCCGAGCTTGAAGGAGAAACTACGTGCATTCAAAACATGCACATGACGTCAACATAACAAACCAAAGTTATGTATGTTATATTCCATCTCTGCCATATTCTGTAAATAGAGGCCTCCTAAATCTGACACCGGACCTTCAAAGTAATCGTCAGTGGCTCTGTCCATTATGAAGCACTGCAAACTGTGTGCGCAACTGATGTAGACAGACCAATGAAAGTATCTCATCAAATATCAACAGAATCAAACAATGGGCAGTGTAAGAATAGAGTTTATTTGTACAGGACTTATTTGGCAGACAGTGACATACTATGACAGGATGTCTCTATTCTCTAGCAGACTGTGTCGCGGCAGCTGTGTGAGCATTTTTTTTTCTTCTACCAGACAAATGTTTGTCTGCCGAAGTCAAAACTGAGGAGGGAAATCTCCGCCACAACAGCCTTCAAATCTGTGCGCCTGTGTGTGTTTCTATGTGCGTGTACGGCTGCATGTGTGGCGTAATTAGCCAGTACTGGAGTAGAGCTATTAAACCCCTGATGGTTGTGTGTTTACAATGCTATCATTGGCCTCTCTCTGGCCAACACTAAATGAGCCAGTGTTGAGCCTCAGCTGTATAATCATGAATATTCATCTCTCTGTCTGTGAGAACCTCTGTGTGCGTGTGATGCACTGGCAGGCATAAAGGAAGCTATTACTATCTACTCAATCACAATCCGTCACTTTGTCTGGATAATAAGTCAAGCTGACAACAATTCTACTTATCGCCAAAGCCAAACAAAACAGGCTTTTGTTTTAGGGGCAAAAGAAGGGCCGAGACTGTTTCCAGGCCTGCGCCTTTTCACTTCAAACAGCGATGTGGCAGGTCGGGGGTTATCTTAGCGGATCTTTGTTTACACATCTACTTCATGCCTGATGAAAGCTCAGGACGGAAGAAAAAAAGGAAAAGCTCGAATCCCCTTTGTGCCACCTCAGGAAGAGAAATCTCAACCGCAACCAACGTGGTCTCCAAAACCTCTGACACGCACTCATAAATTATGTTTGCACACACACACACGTGCCATTTTCAGTGCAAACTAATGTGTTTTTCATGCAAATGTGCACATCTCAACGTGGTTGTTAATTACATTTCCTAAGTGAGAACAAGACAACCCTTCAAGCTCTTGCTAAACTGTGATAACCTGAGTGTAAAAGAGTTACTCCCATAGTGCCATTCCCTTGAGACTTCATTGCACCACATTCCCCGTTTATGGAAAAGGACTTAAATACAGTGCTCATTGGTGTTTCATGGTAATTTGTGGTGGCAAGTGGAGCAGGCGATGCCGCTCTGTGAGTAAAGCAGAGGGGGCAAGAGGAGGATTAGATAATCAAACAGTGTGCCACTTTAAATAATCTCTGGCTCCTCTGGGGGAGGTGAGACTTAAAGCCGGAGCCCTTCTGATTTAATTGTCCGATTTCCCCGTCATTACGGTTGAGGGTCTCAGTAATTCAGGTTTATTAAATATTCAGGAGCCACACTGAGGAGGGGAGGAAAGGAGGGAGTGGCGGGAGAAAGATGAAAGTGAGAGAAAGAGAGTGGGAGGAAGTCGTGGCAAGACAACGCATGTGCGCACAGCTTTGCACAGACTTAGACACAGATGTACTTTGATCCCCCGCCGAGAAGAAAAAATCTTTTTTGTGTATTCGGAAAGTCTGCGCTGGGGACTGATTGGCAGGTTATAACTGGGTGTCCTAACATCATAAGTGTAGATACTACGGACTGTAGGGAGATGTCCCTACCAATGCCAAGGCAAACGATAAACACTCAGGTAAACCAGCTGCTCAACTCCAGTTGTTTTTATCACATTCGACTACCTTCACATCCCCTTGTTCAAACATGGATCAGGATTTATTATTGCATGGATCATTAGGACATTATTTCTATGTAAAATTAGTCACAGGATTTAATTTGTTGTGAATCTCTGGCGTCAGCACAGAGACACAGTTATCAGGTGCAGCCCTGATATTGAAACATAAATACAGATGGAAGTTTTTCATAAAGCCCAAAGGATACTGGATCTGGGGGCCGATATTATGTGAGAGGATAATTTTACAATTTAATAACTATACATAAAAAGCACAAATAGAACATAATTAATAGACGTAATCGTGTATATCGTGTATGTCCGCGCTCTGTGATAGGCTGTGATAAAATCGACTCAGTTGAGTGTTTGTGTTTGAGCATTGATGATCATCATGATGCACTGTCCTATTAGCCTCAGGAAACTCTCAGGTTCTGCAGCCATGTCAGCAGAATGAACAAGTGGACGGCAGGCAGTTGGGTAAAGTAAGAGTGAAACTCTGTTCTTACGTACATTTTAAATGCTGATTTAAGTCTCAGATTGATATAATATGTCCTGTTTAACGAGATATATAAGCTAATACAAACCACATAAAGCAAACTTATGTAATCATGTAGGGAAATACAGTTAAGGAACTTTTGCTGACCACAAAAATAATAAAAAAAAACCCACAAATGCCAAATTTGCAGTTGTAGGTTTAATCTGTTCCTGTACAATCTTTTGTTTTATTGTCACTTCATCTCTAAAATAATGAACAAAACAAACATCTACTAAACTGATTTAAAAACAAGAACTACTTTAGTCAAATAGAAATGTACGAAAAAGAAGAAACAGATCTAAACGAACATTTTCATCTCAAATCTCCAGATTGAAACTGGGGAGGAGGAACTCTCCATGGTGCTGAACAACGCTGCTGCAGAGAACTACCCAACATCACTGCTTCACTAAAAACAAACGCTCAAATCAATGAGAGCTAAGCATATACAGATAATGGCACAGTACTGAAATCATGTAAAGCCACTTTCATTCACAAACTGAGAATTTTTTTCCCCACTCTGCGCTGCACCAGACTGACAGTACTCATCTATTAACACATCAAACTGTTATTTCACTAAAAGAGTGAGTTTGATTTAAAAAAAAAAAGAAATCCTGATGGGTTAAAACCACTCTGACATGCTGTGAATATGACAGTCTGTAAATGAAAAGACTGCAAACCACATTATAGTGATTATGTAGAAGGACGCGAAGAGACAGGGGTGACTCATTAGAGAGCAGCACTCTGTCTGATCATGGCCCGGAGCTACAGCGTCCGTCCGCAACATTACAGAAACTACATCCTGACATGATATTTACTCCAGTATTAAGTCCATGAAACCAGAATTTTCATAAAATGAGAGTCGGAATCTGTGAATGGAGCGAGACCTCTCATGCAAATCAGCTTGTCTTAAGAGTTTTCTTGAATCAAATGACATGATGCTGACCCTAATATCCAAGTGCGTCCTAATGCACTATTATCTCATTTATTAAAAACACATAAAATTATATAAAAACATACTGGAAACATAAAAAAAAAACTATTTTCTATACTATTATTAAGTGTTGGGTAGTTCAAACACCCTGCACAACCATGATCCACCCCCACAGGATTTGTCTGATTAGACCTTTTTTTTTCCAAGGCTGTGTGGGCGTGCACAGACTGGGCTTGATTGACATCTCTCTCCTGTTGCTGTGGGATAAGTTACAACTTTATCCTTCTTATTAGTACATGATGTTTCGTATCATCGCAGGTCTCATCACCCCATAACAACTGTAAACATCTGTGTGTGCATGCAGGGGCATAATCTGTGACAATACAACATATTTAATAAGGTGATCAAATATTGTGCATGTGAAAGTACCTCAAAACTTCACTTACATGAGTAAATGTACTTAGTTCTACCTCTGTATTATACTGTAAATGATAAGGAAAGGTTATCTAACATTCTTGCTTGTAAGATTTTAATAAATTGAACTGAGAAAAGAGATTTGAGTTTATCAACACTAGCCTGAAAAAGGTATTTTAATATGATACTCCATTATAAGTAAAAGTCCTGCACTCAAGTCTTTACACAGGTAAAAGTACTCACTCAGGTCGCTGGCCGCTGATTCTAGCTATTTTATTGACTGTTGGGTGGTTTCATTTACTGTGTAACGATGCACCGCATTTTATATGCTCATTATAGATTTATTATATAATCTGCAGAGTTACTATAGTTGGAAGATAAATGTAGTGGAATAACAAAACAAAACAAAACGTTGAGTTATGGTGGAGTAGCAGAAATAAGCAGAAAATGAACTGATTAACACCAGCACCATCAAATCTAATTTATGTTTTTACCAACCCCTTTAAATGAAAATGATTATCATATTTTAAAATATATAAAAATATCAAGTTTCTCTGGCAAAACACTTAATCAGTAAAGAATTATCGCTTCAGTGTAAATGTGCACTCTGCGTACTGACAGACTGTAAATTGTCTGCATATTAACACTTTTCCATCACTCGGAAAAAAAAAAAATATGCAAAGTGAAAGAGCAAGACAGAGACTACAAACTCCATCCCACCTCATAACAGCTGATTATCAAGATTATTATATTGTTTATGCAGAGTGCTGCTTGGTTTACCTACTCGACACGTTTCTGATTAGCGAACCTGCAGTTGCAGAAACAGACGATATTCATGAGGATCTGCTGGAACGCTCTAATTCTGTATACCTGTTGGAGTAATTACGGCTGCAGATGTAAACTGATAAACAGTTCCTGACAGACGCTGCGTTATGAATCTTCTCTAAACTAAAAACATGAGCACAAAAGAAAACACTGCTTTTTCCCCAGCAGGCCTGTGGGCAGATAGCAGGACTGGCTTTTGACCAACTTCCTTGTAAAGGTTTCAGAATGTGCCGTGGCAACAATTAGATTACAAGGTCATTTCACTCAGACCTACATTCATTTATCAGTCCAGCTGGATATTTATGGCCGAGCTGAACAGATTTAGAGGAAGCTGCACACTCACTCTCGTGCATTTGCACAAGAGCACTGAGATCTGCACATAAATGTTTGTAGAGAGAAGAATTTTAATGGTCATCAGACACCAAGAATTGTGTTATTTCTCAATTCGGCCATTTTTATGTCAAAGAAAATGACAAAATATTGTAAATGTATTGAAATATTGTGTGGGATCTACTTAAAGAAACGTCACATTAGGCCAATAGCTTCAGGCACCTAGAGTGATATTGCACAAGAACAAATCTTTAAATAAGAGACCAAACATTAAAACATATCAGCTGGCTTACATGAGCGACATGAAAAGACTTTAACAACCTGACTCCACACACGTTTATCCCCTTTATATCTCCAGAGGAAAGAATGGAGACACACCCCTCGTTTACAGGATGACTCGACTGCCATGTAATCAAATTCTCACAGAAGCCTCCACCTTTCCTACAATGGCTCAAAATCATCATAAAAAAAAAAATAATAATAATCTCCCCTTCCCTTTATATTATCGCTTTTCAATTTCATCTCCCTCCCCTCCCCGTCTCCTTCTTTGTCGCTGTCCCCTCTGTCTCCTTGCTTTTCATCTCTTGCCTTTTCCTTGGTGTTTCTCCCCTGCCTCCTGCGTCCCACCTCTTTCTCTCCCCTCTCTCCCTGCAGAGCATTAGCTTGCAGTGGTCAGGCCGCTTGACAGCTGCTCCACCTGAAGAATATCAATCAATGTTGCTGTGGAGACAGAATCAGGCTCCCCTCCATTATTTTCCACCCTTCTTTTTTTTTTTTTTTCCATCGGTCTTGCATGTGCTCGTTCATGAACTGAACACGATCCAGTGTTTGTTTGATTCTCTAAAGTGTAAATGGCTCATTAAGCTCACACAAGGTGTGAGTATTTGGATATTATTTAAGTTCTTGCAGGAGCTCACTTTGGCACCCTTTGCCGCTAATTTATTTGAGGTGTGACTAATTGAGTTGCGGATGCGAACCCCACGACGTCTCAGACTATCACTCCAGATGAGCCAGGCAGACAGGCGTGGGATGAAAGTGTCTATCACTGCTAACACATGAAAGAAGAGTGAGCACTGTACAAATCATTCTGTTTAATATAGGACCACAGTCAGAGCGCTACTAATCACCATTAAGGACTCCTCTGTTCATCCATGCAGAAAAAATAGGTGAAATACTTCTTAAATTCTTCTATGTGTATTTATTTTACCGAAAAATGACATGATGTTTTTGAAATGACGAGTCCAGGGTGTCTTAAAAAAAAGAAATCCTACTATTTTGAAAATAGCTTGTGATTACATCACCTAGCAACAATTCCTCCTGGGTAGCAAACTGTCAGGAGACCAATCACATTCTTCCCTCTAATTGCTCCAATCTACCTTCCCAAACGGCGCACAGTCCCACTTTGAGCCTGTCCCCAAACATGCCCCCAACCCCGCTGCTATACATAACACTAGGCAGTGAAATGACTCCCCACAGACCCATCGTCAGTGGCACTAGTGCCAGGCCCGCCAGCGGAGGGTTAAGTAAATATTGGGCGAAGCAGCTGCTCTCGGAGTACCATCGTCTGCCTGTGTTCCTGCCTGGTCCCAGCCTGGTATAAATCACACACAGCAATTAGTGCCACGCTGTCCCTCTGCCCTCGTTAAACAACCCCGCCTGCTGAGGAAGCCCATAAACACCAGATACCAGCCTGCATGGGTGGAGGAAGGAGGGACGGACGGACGGATGGATGGATGGACGGACGTGCACTCAAGAGGAGCATCACTGTTTTGAAGAATTAATTGACTTTCTGAACATAAACATGTGTGACCACTGGACAGTGTTCACTCTAGTGCTTCAAGCTAAATGCTCATGTCAGTATACTCCAGTAACATGTTGATAAGAAGGTGCAACGTTTACCATGTTCACAATCTACAATGCTTAGCTTAGCCTCTAAATGTTAGGAGATCGCCAACATCTTTAGGATTAATGTTATATGTCTGAGATATCTGGGTATTGACCGACAGACCAGCCGAGCGGCATTGCCATCCTTAAAGCCACGCCGTTAGCAAGGCCAGAAACCTCTAGTTGCTGTGTGGCATTATTTCAATGCTGGCAAACACAAATCTAATGTAACAGGTCCGACATACTAGTGTTAGAAGAAATCCCAATCTCACTGTTTGAGCTACAGTTTCTTGTGTCTTCTTGGACTTTGGTTGGATCCTTCTGGATATGACTGTTAGAGATGATGCATACATGAAACATAGGAAGGAACAAATGAAAATGTGAAGCTTTTCCATCTTCAGGAGCTGATTCTGTAGCAGTAACAGTTAAAAGACTTGGCATTGTGCCCAATTATGACTTTGATAAGATGAGGATATCATTGGGGACCATGAAAACCAATAGGTGACCATATTACTGGTTGTTTAACACAACAGGAACATTCATATGACCATATAGTTGCTGGTTTCTGTGAGGAGTTCAAAGCATCAGAGACAAGTGTTTCTTTTCCATAAAGGTTGGAGACAACAGGAGAAGATTAAAGACTACATCCAGCTGCAGGTGAATCGTCCGTGTATTTTTCAATGTTTGCTTTTTTTCAGACTCTGAAAGGTGCGCAGCCTTCATCGAGGAGGAGAGTAGCGTCTGGCAAAACATCAACTGTGCAATTAGAGCATTGATGTGTGGGCATGAGTGGCTGCACTTTGTTTAGTAAAAAACATCTTTCAAATCAGCACTCACACAAAAAAAACTTGACCAGATCAGGAAGGACTTCTGAGACAACAGGAACATGCACTGACGTAGCCAAAAACGGGGACAAAGACTAGCTGAGGCTGTGGAAGATTTTGGCATCAGAAGAGTTCTGCTTTCCGTTTGTAGTCCATGTACTGTAGTCACGTTTGGGCGGACTCTGGTTGCATGCAGGTTAACAGACACGCATGGGTCGTAATGCAGTCTCAGAACTCATCAGCTGTCGACTGCAAGTTAGCTTTCGATCATCTGCATATACATGTAGATATCAGTTTATAGAGATTAGCGTGAATGTTTCTTTCTCGTTATTCACGAAGTTTGGACTACAAAGGAAGTCTTGATATCCGTTATCTGTTTACCAGATAATGAATCATCACCAGACGAGATTGACATTCAAGAGTACACAGAGGGAGGAGGTCAGACTGGATGAACCGTCAACAAAATGTTGGACTTTCACACAGAAAGCACTTTTTATTTCCTCTTTCCTGCTGACAATTAACATTGTTTGAGCACAGTTTCTTTTATAATGACCGAGGTTGCAAGGAAGGCAAGACTACCGTGACAATGAAATGTACGAAAAACATGAAAAGCACGATCTTGATAGTTTGCTTTACTGTAGAAACATGGCAGTTCAACATGGTGGAGTCCACAGAAGAAGACTCATGGTGTCTATAGATTCTAAGGTAACAAAAAGGTTGAGGTCATTATACACCAATTAAAACATGCATATGCATATTATATTCCATTTCTGCCATGTCTATTTCGTGCATGTGTACCACTGCAGGTGTAAACAAAATCAAAATATATCTTAGCTTGGCAGTGACAGCACACATCACAGGTTGTACCCTGCTATTCTTATTAGGCTTATGTGAATGAATCAGCATGAGCCAACGATGATCTAATTCATGATGCATGCTCTGAAAAGTGATAATCAATGATCACTGAGCTGATTTTTTATCATTCATCAACCGCGATGCCCGTGATCTAAAATACCCAATTAAACCTTCAATGTAATTTAGCCCACAACAGCTCATGAATGGACAAAAAAAAAAAAAAGAAAACAGCGTCTGGTGAGGGGAAAAAAATAGCCATCAGCACCTCAATTACCATATTGCTCTAAATTACCACAATCACCGGGGGAACATTTAACATGCCACCACCCAGTGGAAAAAAAAAAAAAAAAAAAGTCCCACAAATAATGTCAGAACGAATGTAACTGATTTACATTCTGGTCTCTTTGTGATTGTGCTACCAGTTGCTGTTGTGTCCAGGGTAATTAGGAGGTAATGAGAGTGGAATTGGGCATTGGGCACATTTAGAGACAAGAGAGATGGTAATAGACAGACAGACAGACAGACAGACAGACAGACAGACAGACAGACAGACAGACAGACTCAGGTGCTGAATGACTTGTCTAAGAGGCACGACGCTATAGACCCTCCACCACCACCACCACCACCACCACCGACACCTAACTGCCCCTCACAGACGACAAGGCAGAGGAGAGGGGGATTGAAGGAGGTGGGAGGACTGATATGGAGGAGGGGGATGGGGAAATATGGCTGGAGCAGGTGGAGAATGCTTGTTAGCAGTGGTGCTACTGGTGCTGTAAATCTAACGAAAAAAAAAAAAAGAAGCTTGTCATTGTGGGAGCGCTTGGTTTGTACACATGTGGTCTCTCAGTTATTCTGAGCTCTCTTTTATATCATGTCTTTATTCCCTCATATTTGTTTTTCCCCCTCTCTCTCGTTCTTTTTTCTCTCTTGCCTTGCCTTGTCTGCTATGTGGTGCGTGCGGAGATAAGAATGGTAGAAAGGAAGACAATTGTGCAACAGCAATCTTTCTGAAATATGCCCCCCCCCAATTTCCCTTCTCTCTGTCTCTGGCAGACTGAGACAGATTCTCCTGTTTAGGTGCATTGTGAGAGGGAGAAAGACGAAGAGAGAGAGAGAGAGAGAGGGAGAGGGAGAGAGAGGTGAGCTGGTTACTGTGGCAACCAGGAGAGTGACTCTTAGGCAATGGCATATGCATAGGGAGGGAGAGAGCGAGCGATGGAGCGGTGGAGGGAGAGGAGAGTGCTGGTGAAGGGATGTAGTCGAGGGAAGGGAGGGGTGATGGTGGTGGTGGTGGTGGTGGTGTGGAGGAGGTAGAGTGCAGGAGGCAGATCAGAGGGAGGTGTCAGTGGGTTACTGCGCACAGAGAGATTCACCCTCTTTTTCTACCCTGGCAGAAGAAAGGGAGGCAGAAACAAAAGGAGCTGTCTTTTGAATGGTCGCTGTGCTGGATTGGACTGTCAGCGCTTCCTCCTAACAACCTCACTTAGCTTGCTTCTCCCACTCCCAGACACTTCCTTACTCTGTGTCTCTGTGTCTCTCTGTGTTCCTCTTTCAGAACACTACAAGCTTTTTGCAGGTGATTCTCAGAATGAAATTTACCACCGGTAAAGTGTTAATTACTGAGAATCAACTGTAAAACGAATGAAATATATTTTTGCACTCTGACTTGATTGGAATTAATTGGTTAATTGTTTTTTTTCTAGAAAACATCAGAAAAGCACGACTATGTCTTTCACATTTTCCTGAAACCCAAATTGGTGTCATGCAACGTCAGACCAATAGTCCAAACTCCAAAGATATTCAGTTCACTACATGTGAAGAGGAAGACAAGCAGCAAATTCTCACCTCTAATGCTGCATTTTTTTGGTCGATGGATGTCTTAAAGCGAGCTTTGAAGGAAGAAATAACACATTCCTACTCTCACAAATGAAAAGTTGAACTTACAAGCAATGAAACTCAACAATGCTTAATTCAATACATTCCAGGATCTTGCTGCCCGACTAATGTTAGCTAACTTTAGAGATATTGTTGAGTTGGATTACTCACGACTTTATGACTAGTGGCTAGTTGTGCTACTGTTAAACCATGTGGTTACTATTATTCCAGAAATGTGGCCACAATGTTCAACAAGAGTTAGCAGACCTCTAACCTCTCCGAAAAGAGGGCCACATACCGTAAGCGGTTTATTACAACCCATATTTATGTTTATTAGGCGTTGACCTCCGATGGCTGGAGTAAAGAAGGAAAGCAGATGTAGTATAAAGAGTGACAAAGTTATGGGAAAGGGTTACAACGGATGGATGAGTCAACCAAAGATCACGTACATAATGTAACTGAACCTGTGTCGTAACTTAACTTACGTAACTAACAGACTTATTTTAACCCAAACGATGATCTTTTCCAAACTGCGACCATTTCACAACATTAACCACGCCCTTTAGAGCTGCTACGTGCGTCGCTGGTCCTCTCCAATGGTCATATGTCGTTTTAGGAGTCACTGGCAAACAACCAAGACTTATGTAAGTGACCTACACTGTCATTTACCCAGAAATATCGATCTAACAGGCAATATTGACCACAACAGGCTACTGGGCGTACCCGACCATGTGTGTTTTATGGCTTGCGATTTCAACTTCCATCCTATAAATGATTAATCAACTGTCAAAATAGTCGCACATTCATTTTCTAGAAATGATTGTGACTCTTTGCAGCTCTAATTTCACTGCTACACCTCCGAGCAGGACAACTCGATGGTTACGGATGTAAACTTGCCATTTTTCTTTTAGATGAGGCCAATTACCCTTTTAACTCTTTCCAGAGGCGTTATGACTTTCCTGGCCTGTTGTGAAGACAAGAGGAGGATGATATTAAGTACCCTCTGACCTTATGACAGGAGCCCACAGAGAAACAGACTGCCAGAGACAAACAGAGCCATGGGGTGGGTGTAATGAATATGCTGCCCCCTATGGTGGGGATGACCTTATAAACAACAACAAACTGTCACTATAGCCAGGCCTGCTGGGAGCTGCCCTCTGTGCAAGGGCAAATGGCCCAGAATTCACTGGACAGGACTGCCAAAGCTCACAGAAGAGACTGTTATTAGATGTTATAACACAGGACAAGCTCTCGGGCTGCCAGGGTTTATTGTACGCTCGCTTTAACAATCAGTCAAAAGTCAGTGAGACTTTAAAACATTTAAATTCATCATCTGTCAAGCAGATGATGAGATGAGATGTTTCCCTTTCACGACACAGCGTATTACAAGCCGAGGATGTGACATCATAAGTCATATTTACACAGGTAGATCATCAAACGTCCCATCGATGCTAAACGCGCTCCTGCCGCGCCGTGTAGCGCTAAGTGACTGCTTTTATTATACAAGACAAGCTACGCCTACAATCGCTGTGATCTCAGCCAGGCGTTCCGAATCAAACGGCGGAGGAAAGACATCCTCGCGTTTCAAGGGGGGACTTTCATGTCACCATGAAGGAGACAGCGAAGAGCGGCGGCGGCGGCGGCGGAGGGTTAGAAGTCAGAGCGCGGCATATGGCATCTTGAATTTTGGGCAATGAGAACTGACAGGTTAACTGAACATTTGGCGGAGGGGGTGTGGTGGGTGGTAGGGGTGCACAAGGGAGGAAAAAGGGTAGAAGAGAGGTGGGGATGAAGAGTTGGAGGAGGTGTGTGTGTTCTGGTACATATGTGTGTGTTTTGGGTGGGAGGGGTAAGTGGGTAAGGTTGCTAAACACTCCCATCTGTTCGTATCCCGAGGCGCTACTCGGGCAGTTAGCTACTGTCTTATGCAGATGAGGTGTTGCTGTGCCGGTTCCTTCCACTTACAGCGGATAAATAATGATATAAATATATAAATATATTTGAATAATAGGAATGGCAGGATGAGGAAACAAGGAGCAGCGGGGTCAAGCTGTTTCCTAGGGAGCGTTTTGCTTTTTACCATCCAATGATCACAGCTCTCTCAGGATGTGTGAGTGCCGTAACTATGTCCTCATTAGGGTTTACCTTCCTCTGGGCCCCCCGACACTGTCCCAAGAGAGAGATCTGCTTAACAGGGGTCCTCTATGCACACTGACATGCATTATGTGAGCTATGAAGAAATGGTGCTAAGTAATACTAATAATGTCATCATGCACTTTTGTACTGGTGGGGTTTTTTTTAGCTGATATCAACGCTGAAAATATACAGATGCAGTACCAGAAGACAGGCAATGTTTATAAAATCTGCACTGGAACCCACGGCTGTCATGATATATTAAATAAACCTGAAAAAACTCAATGAAACATTTACATTCATTATTCTAAACACCAGGTTTTTGTCTCGGAGGGACCATCAGAGACTTTTAGCTTCTTTGAAATGGACAGAATTCGATTAGCCAACGTGAAAAGTGTCAATCAACACGTTGAAAAGACTAACTGACTTCAGCCATGGAAGATTTGCAGGATATAATATCACAAATACAAAAGTTGGTAATGTTCTTGGTTCCAGTTTCCTTCATAAACCCTCTCACAGACAAGTAAAAGATAGCTACTGTAGTTCGTATGAACGGGGAATTGTTTACATTGGTTTATTTTATTGGCTCCCTGTCAGCATCACATCCAAAGCCTCATAGAAACTGTTTACAGCCTACACTATGGACTTTTCAGATTGTAAGGGTAATTGAGTCTTGGATCACCCACGCCCCTGTTCTTAAACACAGTCATGTCATGTGTGTGTGCACCCACTAAATGATATTCAGATGAGGATAAGGAGCTTTTGATGGAATGAAGGAGGGTGGGAGGGGAGGAGAAGAAAAAAAAAATGGAGGAAGGAAAGCAAAGCCCGGACTGATTTGAATCTGGTAAACTGTCAGAGAGAGGGATTACCCCGCCAAATCCCTGGCGAAAATAGAGGCCTGAGTTATTTACTAGCCTTACAACCAGCTGCAAACCATCTGTACTTAATTGTAAGACACAAACTTTATGAAGATCAACTGGGGATTTGGCCACAAAGCCTCTTACGCTGCTGAATTGGTGTCCCTGCTTCGAGGGAGAGTACGGGCGGGTGCTCGAGACATGTCACATGTGCTTTGCAGGACATGGACTCCGCTGCTCTCTCTAGTCTCTGTCATGGCCCGGCCCTGCTCAACGTATAGACAAAAACTTGTGTATTAGATTTAGGAGGGGAGGCAGGCGGAGGCGCCAGGGCATGGAATTAAGGCGTGCTTTACAAAAGCACACATTCATACGTCTTCTGCTCGCTTAGATAAGAAGCGACGCATGTCCACACACACACATGCACACATGACCGGCCACGGCTAAAATCAAAACATTTAATTGGCTCGAGCCTGAATGCCTTTTAAGCATGATGCCAATCATTAGACCCCAATTAAGCATGTAAGTGGCCTAGTGACCTATGCTTTGTCATGGAAATCAGCATCAGGAAGACAATGCCTACACCTTCTGCGTGTTACCATTGTTTAATGTAGGTCGCTGTGCATTATGTTGTTCTTGGCAGCCATCTGAAGACAGGAGATAAGAGGTCCCGTCCAAGCCACTGAATGGCAGGTAGCCAGCTTAATCCTATTTAACAAGATCTGAGCTGAATCTGGCGTGGGGCGTGTTGGTGGGGTCACACGAGGAGCTCGTCGGGGTCAGGCTGTGGCTTTGAGGGGAGGTGTGGTCCCGGACATTGTGCATCTTAGAAACAATGCATGCACACCACACATCTCCACCTGTGCTCGTAGAAATTAAAGCATATTCATCGACTGTGAGCAATTTAATTGAAAATAAAGTGTGTTATATGCTAAATGTGTGTTTTTTTGTTGTTGTTGTTGTCACTTTGTTTCTGAATGGCAAGAACAAAATAAAGGATAAAAGTCTCACCCCCCCACTACGCGTGCATCACTTCCAAGAAACTCACAGCCGGGTCACCCAAGAACAAATACTGTGTGATCTAAGCCGCTGGCTGCTTTAACTCATTTATTTTCTTCCAGTGCGCTAATTCCTTCCATCTCCATATGTTAAAGGGGTGAAGAGGGAGGGGTGGGTGCATGTGTGTGAGTGTGTGTGTGTGTGTGTGCATGTGGCGTGTTTTCAGGGATTAGGCTATCCTGTCTGGACATACGCCTTGTGTAATCACGCTGGAAGGGCTGGTCATTGTGCATCTCTGTCCAGTTTAAGTCTGGGGGATCACCCGTCATACCTTCAATGACCACCCCAACAAAACACACTGAATCTGACTACAGCAGCCTGTTTAATTATATTCAGAGAGCTGTTTAAGTCTGAGTACATTAAAATCCAAATGAGACCAATAAAATGTAAATAAAATATCTTATGTCTCTTGTATCATAAATTCAGAATCATCTTTCCGTGTCCCAACATTTGCTTCTATGTTGTGGGAAAGATATGTTGAGATTTGCAAGTTAATGAGCCTGTAAATCACAAATAAGAAGTGTCAGTCTAAAAACACATCCGTTCTCGTGAGTTCCACGTAGGACCAGTCCTCCTCCGCTCTGTCTCATCATAACTGGTAATAAACCTTCATCCCACCCCCACCCCGACCCCGTCTCCACCCACCACCCTCTCCCACCTCTCTTCATTAGCAGGTATAATCCCTGATGGCCCATCTGCCAGACGCCAAAGCCACAAAACACAGAGCAAACAAGGCTACAACAAACCGGCCATTACGGAGGCCTCTTTGAATGGGCCCGACTGATCACTTACATAGACGGCGTGTTTGCTCAGGCCCTACACAGGGCATACTACAGCGCTGCTATTTTCACACAGATAAGGAACTATTTGAGCTCCGGGAGAATGATTGTGGCTGATGAGCAGTGCACCTGCCTCTGGAGAAGAAAGGTGTGTGTGTGTGTGTGTGTGTGAAAGAGAGAGAGAGAGAGGGAGAGTAGGGGAGGGCATACTGACCCTCTCACCTCAAGCTGAATACAGGCTTGATGCTGCAACATGAAATAAATTGCAGCTAAGCCTTAAAAGGATACACTGGATGCTATTTTCTGTTGCTGCAGCTTTGGTATACTGAACTGTTCCCCGAAACAGACAGCCACTGAAACTAGAATCAAATGATTCAGCAGCACATTGTCCTTTTTACTATGCAGTATCTAAAGGGCCTCCAGCACATTAATAATGCATCCTTTTACTCTCTTTCCAAGCTACCAAAATGCCTTGGTTAGGAATCAAAAAAAACAATTGTGCAATGTTTTTATGACCAGCTCTGCTTTTCAATGTGAACTGAGAACCAGCACTGTTCTTAGCAACACACACTGGCTGACACAAAATGGCTGCCTTGGAGTGAAAGAGGCAGTAAGCCAGTGCAGCAGCAGCAGCAGCAGCAACAGCAGCAGCAGCAGCTGCAGCAGCAGCCCAGCCAGAGCAAACCTTTTTTTTTAAGAGGTCTCCCTCTTTACTCGCTCCTATTGATAGAAGATTAACAAATCGCGAGTCAACCACCACTTGATTGCTTTTTTTTTTTTTTTACTTCCCCCCACCGCACCCTCCAGGAGTCCCGCAATATCACTGTCACACCAAGACATTTGGGGGTTGGGGGGGAGGGGGGGTTGCAGTGTGACCCCTAGGCCACCCCAACCGGGATTATATTGTGGAACTGTAATCCTGGGTTGGGGGGCTCAAGGGATCAAGGCACTAGAAGACACAATGTAATCAGGAAGGACATTGTCTACACCCCAAGAATCAGACTGCAAGATGAATCCAAGCAGAGGTTTATCCACAATGTCAATTAGAACATATGTTGGGACACATTAATTGACGCATGACATGCTTGACCGAATGTCGGCCGCTCAACACATGCAGTGGACAACACAAACAATTTTTATAGATGTTTTCACAGCCTCATCATTATTAATTTGTAGAAATAAGTCAGAATTAATTTTTTACAGTTGCCTGTCAAAGGTTTTAATTTAATCTCACTGTGTGTTTGATAGTGAGACACTGTTATATGTTTACAATGAATCTGTGCTCACAAGTGTGAGAGTTTTAGTGCCAAAATTAGTGAACGAGGCGAGGAAAATGTGCGTGTTCGTGTGCGTCTTTTCCTGTGCGTCTAAACTGCTGCACAAGGTCACATGATCTGGTCTCCATTTT
Source organism: Miichthys miiuy (assembly GCA_036365135.1). NCBI lineage: Eukaryota > Metazoa > Chordata > Actinopteri > Sciaenidae > Miichthys > Miichthys miiuy. Next base: position 22,868,678 of record CM071616.1, read on the forward strand.
GGAGTGCTGCACGTGTGCAGGTACGGCAGCTTGTCAGAAACACCTGAGACACACACACAGATAAACACACACACACACACACACACACATAACTTTAAAACCTGCATCTCGCTGACACAGGGTGCACCGAGGTGACAGCTTTAAAAATCAAGCACGAGTGAGAGAGAAAAAAGAAGAAGAAGAAGAAACTGGCTAACATACAGTGAGCTTAATAGCTGCTGAGAGAGAGGAGCTTATCTTCCCACCACAGCTAATATGAGCTTCTCAATTAGATGAAAGGCTCTCTCCCTTTCTCTAATTTTTTGTTCAATTTCTCCAGGCAATTTATTTAGGGTGGGGGGGAAAAGAGGAAGAAAAAAAAAAAAGAGGAGCAGAACCCAAGCAGAAGCTATTGGCTAAACGCACGACGAGTCATAGCAAGCTCGAGCCAATCAGACGGAGCTGACAGCGTCAACTCAGGCCCTCAGCAACAACATGACTATTTACTGTATGCAAGAGAAAAAATCTATTTGCGGTTCATCACTGCTTGTGCACAAAACCTTACACACACACACACACACACACACAAAAAAAAACATTAAATTCAATTGTCTGTATAAATAAACATAATAGATTTATTTGATTTCAGTTGCATTTAATATTTTTTCTGCACTCTCATTACCGGTAATTGTGGAACAATGCAATGTAAAAAAACAAAAACCTGCAACAGAAATATTATTTTCAACGGCTGCAGAAAAAGAGTAGCACTGGAAATGCTAATTAAACATGTTTCTTTAGCTTTCTGAAGGCACGGAGATTTTTTTTTTTTTAGACAGTTCACTCTGGATTCTGCATTATGGATTAACTCGGATTATGCAAAGGACCCTTCACGCACACTTATCAGTTTAATTTCTTTGTCCTCTGAATTATTTTTACACAGACTCTCTCCGTATTGTATCTCTCTCTATAGTTTGCCGAGTGGAACTAAAGGATTATGCAAGCATTTCCGAAAAATTAGGTTTCCTCACCTTAGACAAAATAATGCAAAGCGTTGTTTGGCAAGACCGATGGAACATTTTCTTTTAATGTTTTCAACACGAGGAGTTTGCACTTTGAATGAAAGTCTTTCAAGTCTTTCATGGAAATATATCTCGAACGAAATACTGCATAATTATTTTAAATCTTACATTTAAATAACATGAACGAATAAATCTACAATACATATAAATCTGTTTTAGGTTTCATTATATTAAATTAAAAGCTAATAGAGTCATAAAATATTTTTATGGTTTACTGTAAATAAATCCTAAATTTGAGAAAAACTGAAAAGATGCAGCTTCACCTGAAATATGTAACAAATTAGCTTTTCATATTTTTGTATTCATACAGTACATTCATATATTATTATCAAGTATTACAAGTATTAAAATAAATATTATTTAGATAGTAAATTTAAAAAAAAAGTTTATTTCCTAATTAATATAACTGGAATTTATCCTTCAATTCAACATAACTAAATGAATATAATGAACATACATCATTTTTTGTTTTGTTTCAAACTGTTCTCTAGTTGATAAATAAATACTGTGATGCTGGGAAAATGTTAGATAACACAAAATAAATTAAAAATAAAAACTCTCGCTCTGAATCACCTTTAATAAACACAGAAACTGTCTCCAGGCTTCAGCAGAGCTTCTGGTCCAAACTGATTCTTAATCATCCTTTCTCACCATCTGCTCCTTTCAGAGTCAAGGTTACATATCACAGCTTGAAAAAAAAATACTGCTGCAGGAGTGTAGCGATACATGGCAGGGCACCTGGGCAAAGATGGGTGAGGTGTGTGTGTGTGTGTGTGAGGAGTGGAGTGGAGTGGAGGGGAGGGGGTGGTTACAAATCCCAGAATGCACTCTGGATGCAACATGCATTGCTTGGGGATATCACTTCCCCAGCTGCCTGAGACGTCCATCTATCAAGGTGATTTCCCATGGCGGCTCGTCTTGGAAATACCTTTCCACAGGTCACCTTTATTCTGGCACCGGCTCCCTACTGAATGAATTCACTTCATTATTCGTAGTTTTGATTAGCATCATAGAGCAGGGAGAGGAAGCTTCGTTCCCATTATCTTCTGACTTACGTGTGGGACAGCTAAGGTTGGTACCTTATTTACATCTGCGCAGATTTTTAGTTTTTGTTGCATCTTAATTTGTATGCACCCTCCTTGCCACTGTGGTGATATGTGGAGAGAAAAAAAAACTAAGACTCAAAATCTCTGAATAATATGATGATAGCACGAGCCACATTCGAGGCCTGCTGAGCTTTTGCATGTAAACAACTGTGATTTATTGCAACGCGAGTGCACACACTGGTGCACACCGGTGTCCCCCGCATTGTTGACACAAACAATCACACGTTAGTCGGGGTGATGTGGTGATGTCCGATGACATTTCATTTCTTGCCTGTCCCTTGTTATAAGAATCATCACGAGGATGTGAATCTAAGGGGCCCTGCACATCATGAGTCTGCATTAAAGCTCAAGTCATGATTCCCCGCCCGCCCTCTTTTCTTTCACTCACTTCCTTGCCGTAAACTGCAACACAGACATGGATAGAAAGAGAGAGAGAGAGAGAGAGAGAGAGAGGGAGGGTGGCTGTGAATAGACAGAGTGAGTGGCATGCATGGACAGCCCCTCTGTCTCTCAAAGACACTGCAGCAGCTGCCTGCACGCGATAAGAGCAACCATTCACAGCCAACTCCCCCTTTTCCTCCTACACACCAACACACACACACACCAATACACTTTTCCTCCTCTCGCTCTCCGTCTCCCTGCCACACACACACACACAAACGTTTATATGCACATCAGCCTCTCTGCAGGTTCCTACACAGATGCTGCGATTTCAAGCCGCCTTTTGTTGCCAGTCAAAGTTCCTTCCTGCAAATCTTTTTTTTTTTTTATTTCAAAATTTTCTCTGACGTCAAAGTGCAGCGGGGTTAAACGTGGACGAGATGGAGGAGTGCGGAGGGGAATCACCTTTCTATTTTCTTTTCTGTTTTGACGGGGAGAAATCACGTGACGCTCAGCAGGCAGCAACACAGGTGTTTCTGCAGAGCTGTGACTGATGCTCATCGCTGTCCACCACTGATGACGGCAGGATGCTTAAATTACCATCCCTGTGCCGCGTGCGTCATAATTTGTAGTTCATCTGTCTCTGCACCAAAACTACAACTTGCATGTCACATCGCATTCCAGAGATATTTAAGCCCGAATACATCATTCATGTCATGTTGCCTCCTCCCTCCCACCCAGACAGACAGACAGGCAGTGATCTCTGTGGACTATCACTCCATGCAAACTAAAATACACACAATCTGCCTCAGACCAGCCCTCTCAGCAGCAATTTACATATAGCTGGAACCTCAGCACCTTATCATACACACACCCACGCAACAAATCTTTTTTTTTTTTTTTTTTTAAACCCCCTCCCGATATCTTACATGTGAATATATCTAACTGCCAGTGACATCCATGCCAATCACTTTGATCCACTGATAACATCCAGCCCCAAATCCATACAGTCCACAGAACGTCTAAGTGCCAATTAATTGGTGGCTCCTTCCATGATTAGCTCATGTTGCGCTTATAGCTAATCTGTATCTTGGCAGGGAGCCACGCATGACCTGGCTTCCATCCAGGTCTGAGAGCCGTGGAGGCAGCAGCAGCCATGAGCTAACCCGGTACAGCGCTGAACAGCCTGGAGAAGATGTGCCAAACTGCAGCGGCACAAAGGAGACCTCACTGTTTATCAAAGATTAAGCAGTGTTTAGTATCTCCCCCGACCCTCCTCCTCCTCTTCCTCCTCCTCCACCTCCACCTCCTCCTCTTCTTGCTTGCTCTCAAATATACGCATGCGTGCGCACACACACACACACGCACGCACACCACCTCCAGCTCACACCCTAATTGTTCCCAGCCCCGAGAGTTTAATAAAGAACAAATTGCGGTTATTGGTGAGCAAACAGCACAGTACGGAGGTGGGAGTGTGATCATTGCAGCGCCAGTGCAGTAAAGAGAGAGAGAAAGGGCATCAGCCAATTTAATTAATATCTCCGTCAGTCTCGGGCTAAAACTGGAGCAGCAGGCTGTGTGGAGAAGGATGTAGTGAGCACACAGAGGATAATCTAATGGTGATGTTTTACAGTGCGGCTGGACACTTGTGACACATTTGTAACATATCAATAAGCATGCCATTATAACTGCAAACTCATACATATATTATATATATATATATATATGTATATTATAGTGACGCTTTCACTGCCTCACTGCCATGTCAGGCCTGACACATCATGATACCGTGTTAGCATACCAAACATGACTTACTAGACGTTTCTCAAGTGACTACAGCTCCAGTACAGAGAGGCACTGAAGCAAAATAAACATTACTTATGCTTTGCCACTCATATTTTTGTTGTAGAGAGGCGGACAGTTACAATTATTACATAATTTACTCGCTCAAATTCATGCTAACTGTTGAAATAACAGTCAAATAATATAGAAAAATATTTATAGATGTTCTTTTTTGCTCTGATCTAGACCGTTTCTTGATTGTATGTCATTTTGTAAAAAAAAAACTTTGTAGCTTATTTTTTTTTTAAATATACAATATCTAGATCAAATTATTGCAATATTTTTATAGATCAAGCCTTTTAAAGACTAAAAATCTAATTTAAATCCATAATCCATGACTGCAGCTCCTGAGAATATCCTCAAAAGTAGCATTTATATTATATTTTAATGGGGCTCAGTTGGTTTGTGAGTTTCTCTTTTCTTTTTTTTACCCTTATAGCCAATCATGCTGCCTGCATGCTGCCCAGCCCAAGTGTATCTACCCATCATGTTCCCATAATGCTTTGTGGCAGCTGCAGCCAGATTCATGCACACAGGTATTGATTTTCTTCCCAGTTTTTTTTTTTTTTCCCTTCCTTCAGTGCAACCCTTTATTTATCTCGCTAAGCCCCTGCCACTGGGTGTGAGGAGAGAACCGGCTCGCAGCTTGTGAGAGAACACAGCGAATTCAACACGAGAGACATTTACCACATAACCTGGATTTATTTTCATTTATCTGTTACTTATCTGCCACCACTGCACTGCTGCAGAGTATAATCCTGCTCTGTGTGGGATGCATGTGTAGGTATGTGTGTGTGTGTGTGTGTGTGCTGTCGTCCATCCGTCCATACAAACACTCCATTCTCCACAGGCCACCTGACCCATTTTTCTGTGTGAATAACAAGACTCCAGCCAATCATGGGCAGACAGAATGGCGAATGCTGGAAAAAGACTCTACATCCAGCCTGTCACACGTCAGAGTCCCAACCCTGCCTGTCGACAGAGTGAGGCAGGGATGGAGAGAGAGGAAAGGATAGAGAGAGAGAGAGAGTTAGTTATCCTCTCTCTTGTCTTCCTCTCTATACCTTCCCCTCCCTCTCTCTCTCTCTCTCTCTTCACATCTCCACCACACAGGGACCAGTAAAACCATTACCCACCCTCCCTAGCCCCCAGCTCAAGGTTGTGCTGCGCCAATGGCTGCGCTTCCTACATAGCATTCTAAGAAAAGGGCAAAACCGACAGCGAGCGAGCTGCAAGGCTGCTCCCAACAAAAGACATTCATTATACCTGTAGGCTACAACACACAGTATATGGCCTCTGGACAAATGTTTATGGCACGGCAACAGTGATCCACGACACGATGCCTCTATACAGCTAAGCTTTTATGCAGGAAGGCAAAGATTTCAAATGCACATACATAACCTCCCTTTTATTCATATATTCTCAAATGTTAATTAAACATTTATGTGAACGGCTAACATCTTTAACCGTTAACAGTGTGGCCTCAAGACGTCTCGGGTTGAGTGTGTATCCATAGTGGCATGGATGAGTTGAAAACACACAGGTCAGCCTAGTTTTGCTGAGACCCACAGACATTTGTATGGCTCCATACCAGTCCGGCTTTGTAGCTGCCTTGAAATGGAGGAGGAGGGATGGAGGAGAAACAGTGGGCACTGTGGAGACACATGATAACGTCCAGCAGCCTTTTGATAGAAACTCTTGATATTTACTTCAAAAGGCCCATTATACACAGCCAATTAAACCGTCATAGTGCGGCTGGCTCTTCTCCCTCTCGGCAATGGCTGCCGGGATCGAGACTGGCTGCAGAAAAAAAAACTCCAACACACATTCAAATGTCAACAAACATGAAAGAAACTGTGAAATGCACAAGATGGCTTAGCAAATGGCCAGACTGAAAGTGTTAGAGCAATCTGCGACATCCTTAAACAAACGTTTCTAATACCAAACCAGCAGCATTAACCGGGTGACCTATAATCACTGGGGTTCATTCACATACATAAGTACATCCTAAAGGCGCGTTCGCCCATGCGATAGCTCATGTATGTTTCTGATAGAGATAGTGCAAAGAGCGAAAAACGAAAAAGAAACAGAGGAGAGATGAGGCTGAGCAGAGCAAAGAGAATCTGTGTGATGGCCGACGGCCCTTGTGCTCAGCTCGTGTGCTGAATGAAAAGAAGTCCCCGTGTGTGTGTGTGTGTGTGTGTGTTTTAGTGTGTGTGAGTGAGTCTCTGCAGTAGTGCTGGGGGGTCGGCCCCCTCTCGGGCCCTACTGGTGCTGAATGCAGAGCAGGCAGCGTCAGGCCAAGGCAAATGACTACAAGGCCTCCTCAGTGACTGCAGCACAGGCTGCACCTGGGGAATGGCCTTGCACAGCAGCACAGCCGCAGCCTGCAACAGTCCATCACATGCACGCATCCCATGAAGCAAATCTACAGGACGTGCACGCATCTCCACCAGGGATGATGACGATCAATAACAAAAATTTAAACCTCTTCCTGGTGCCAATCTCTTGAAATCTGGGCCTTCTCGTCGTCTTTTTTAAGGACGACACTGTTACAAGCTGCAGTATTTTAAAGGCAAGCCAGCCTTTAGTGATTTAGGACTATGGGTCATCCACCAGACAACAGGACCCTTCACCCACATGCTTCATCTCCAAACAGCTCAGGTATATCACTGTTTCTGAGCACAAAGTCTGTCCAGTTCTTACATTTTCTAACATATATGATCAAGATGCACAAAATATAGTAAAATAAATGACAAAAGTAAAACACAAATACGTCAGCTGTCATTTCAGGCTGTTGTTTTTACTGCAAAAGACGAGAAGCTGCAGCAAGAAGCTTCCAAATGAGCACGACGTGTTTCCTGACCTACACATTTACTCACGGTTTGCCTGATTTGATTTTCCTACAACAAATCTCCTGTTGTGACATCCTGGATGTCAGTTTGCCACAACTCCAGGAGCACACTATAAATCAATCAGAGCCTTTTAACTGCATCACCACAGATGATGAAACGAAAATACACCAACCACCGATATGAGCTACAGATATCTACCTAACACGACTCAAAACTTGTGAAATAAATGGTGAACAAGCCATGCCTGCTTCTCTCGTTTAACTTTCCTCACTGACCTCTTGAATTCTCTTCTTTTGGGGCTCTGACTTCTGCTCACTCTTCGGCATCTCGACAAGGATTAACTCTGCTGGTTGAGCATCAGGCAGCAGTTGTTGAGTTCATAGCATGAAATGATTGTGTTACTGGACTTTTGATTGGCTGCATGGCCACAACATCAGGAAGAAAAAATGTGTTATAATGAGTACAAAGCTGGGGTCAGAAACTTATTATACAGTCCCTTTATTGTGTCCATAAACCACTAAAACATCACAATCACACTTTGTCCTGATTGGCTCGCGTCTCTAAACAATAACTGAAATCCTCTTAGCTGGAACAGTTTGCAGCTTTTGGACTGATGCATCCCCCCCAACTTGTCTTGATACTCACACAAATAAATGAATGTTATATCGTTGAATGAAGATCCACAAAGCCGATGACGCAAAACTGCTTTTGTAGATACCTGTAATTTGGTCCGTGAATATAATATTAAAGTAATTTCACTGGACAAAGCGACGGTGAGTCATTTGAGCTGTACGGTCATGGCTAACGAGAGCAATCCTTGCTTCTACACATGCGGTTAAAGTTGTTGCACATAAATATCCATCTCTCTTAACAAGTGGTTTAGTTTAGTACTGGATTTTTCGAAGTGGGTTGTAAAATGAGAATGTCATGTTCAGTGAAATAATTAAACTTGTTCCCGAGCAAATCGACGTGTCATAACGGGAAGATACATTAGAAAAATAAAACTGTCCTGCCTCATTAGAAAATAGTATTTTAAAGCATGAACTGTATATTTTCTACAGCACCCAACAACCTCAATCCACTATACAGCCACTAACAGCTATACAGCACGGTTACTTTTATTGGCTGTCCTGACTTGAATGCATTTTTCATCATAATTTTCCATTCTTTTCTAATGGACGGCGGGGTTCTTTAAGTGGTTGCTTTGTTAGTCTACCCCGCAACAACTCAAAAAAAGGGTCTTGAAGTCCAGCGAGACTTACAGAGGGCTTGTCTGATGGGCCCTGCGCATCATGCTACACCTTCCAAACTGAAAAAGCCAATTCAATTATTCATGCCAGAGACAGAAAAGCTATATTTCACAAACTTTTTTTGTTTGAAGCCAAAGTGTTGATATTATATTTACTCATTAAAAATTAAAACGTCCAAGCTCAGTCATCGAGATGAGGGTGGAGGGGGTGAAGGCATCTTGCGTCGAGCTGTCAGTTAGGGCGCATATAGACTCACAGACATGGATACATATACACAAAGTGCACTTAAAAATGTGTGTAGAAGAGGATGAGGGGAATGGACGGTGCGTCGGCGGGATGCGTGCGCTGAGACGTGAATAAAGACCATTTGCTCATGAATTCGTAGGCTTCTTCCGTCATCCATTATTTAGCACGGAGAAGAGCGGTGGATTGGTGGCTGGATGATTTTTCTGACAGCGTTTACATGGCTGACGGCTACAGATGTTGATGATTTTTGCCGCTCAGGATAAACACTTTGTTTTGACAGAGATGAAACTTTTCCAGCAATCCAAAAAAAAAAAAAAAAAAAGCTAGAACTTGTAGCCATACTGTAAAACAATTCAACGACAAATCTATTCAAAATGAGAAAACCTACACAGTAAATATAGCAACATGGCAATATAAGCCGTGGATTTACCCATATCTGAAAACATGCTTGCAGCAAATCCATTTATGGACAATTAAGAGATTGCTATAGATTTCAACATGGCCGATTTCGCCTCAACGGACAAATGTGAAACGTCAACAAAAAAAAAAAACAGTCGCTAGCCAGCATTTGCCCTCCATCCAAAAGCAAAATGACATTAGCTCTTGTCTATTGAGTTTGCTAAATGCCCCACATAAAGTGAATTTGCCCCCCAGGGCTGGGAAACAATCACGCAGGCCAGCGTTCCATTTAAGTGATTTGAATGATCGGAGTGCTGCAGTGCTTCCTATCAGCCAGAGAAATGGGTCAATACACTGAGACTAAGTGACATGGCTGGCAGCCCGTGCTCTCGTGGAAGACCGGGCAGAGGAAGAAGAGCGGGACCTCGCTGTCATTGGGTCAGACAGACCTGGATACACACACACACACACAATGGGCCAGGCTAGCTGGTAAAAGCTAGGTCTTTGTGTTAGGTTCATGTCAGGAGATTCGTACAGTTAGACCACACACACACACCTCCGCTGTCACAAAGGTCACCACATGATGAACGCCAGGATGAACTTCATTCAAGCGGTTAGCATTTTTGGAGAAGACCGTAACATTAACATCAACAAAACTAACTCCAGCCACACTGTTGATACTAATAATCACATTTCTCAGAAATAAGACCACGTCTTCCAGAAGATGCAGCGGTCTCTCGTCTCTCTTTTCACTACTGCTTGATGTATTTTCATTTTTTCACACCGACTATTCACTTATTCCAATGTAATCATGGCAAAGAAGTTTAATCTTGCAGCCCACTTAGTGCTATAAACCACTGAGCAGATTTCCAACCAGATCTGACCTGATGGCTTACAATAATTTTCTATTAAATTAATGTGGTAAGACGTATGAAATGTATCACAATTAAATCAAATCAATCACCCAGGCTGTGTTTATTAGTATAATCTCTCCATGAAACATCAATAAGAGACTTACAAGAACATCTTGGCTAAGAGTCAAACAAGATCCTCGTCAGTTCTCAAACACTGACGCCAAATTTCACATTACTGTGCGTGCTCACGTGGACGTTACAGTAAAGAAAGATGCCATGACTTACTTTCAGCGTTGATTGACATTGTGTCTTTCTCCCAGGACACAACAGTGATGTAGGCCTCCACTGAGGCAGGGATAATGCACTTGAAGACCGCCACATTGCCTCTCATGGCTTTCTGGTCCTCCACCCGGACAGTGTAGGGCTCTCGTAGGACTGGTAGGAGGGGACAGACAAAGCGTGTTGTGTATAAGACAAGCTACTCCTCATAATGCACCATGATTTGTTTGGGTTGCAAACAAAATGTTAGACATTCATGAGCATGAGAAACTGACCAGCCTTAATGTGAACATCTTGGCTCCTGATTCTCCCTGAGGGGTTCTCCGCTGTGCAATAGTAGGTGTTGTCGTGGATGAGTTTGCTGAAGCTGGAAGGGGGGATGTGGAAGATCTGAAGGGTGCCATTGGGGTGCACATGGCGGATCCCTGGCACATCATAGATCTCCTCGCTGGTGGCCAGGTACCAGCGCAGTGAGACAGGGGGCACGCCTGCGGCGGGACAGGGCACCGATGTCCCTGTGGTGCTGGCAAACACTACCTCTTGCACAGATGCATTGACAAAATATAAGCTGGAACGTAGATCTTCACAGAAAACTGCAGGGAGACAAATGAGATCACAAACAGGAACGTTAGACATTAAAGCTTCCTATCAAAACCTGAACATTGTAAAATGACAAGCTGCACCCCCGATTATTAAACCCCACCGCATAACAGCAACACTATTATAACTGACAGAACTGTGCTATCCTGAATCTCAGTTTTTCCACTGAATTTAGGCCGAGTGTGTTTTTCCCTCGTTGACCATTGTGTTTGTGCTCACTGCAGTGGAGGGAGGTTGCAGGAGTGTGTCTCTTGTTTTCTATGAAGAGACATTGCAGCAAAACTCAGGGAGAGGAGCAGTGGATGTGAAATAATAGAGCGAGCAGAGGGCCAGACCTGCCTACACAACACGCATGTTTGTAGCCACGCCCTTCCTCTTAAACATGACACAGAACGCTAAAGCTAAATCGATTAAAAGCTAATTTTCCAAGCAGAAATGGTGAAAAATTCACCAGGATTTTTGACAGACATAGGCTAAACGATTAATTGAAACAATATTCGGGAGATTCATTAACCCTACAGAGCACCAAACAATCCACAATCCTTTTCTGCACCAACCGAAAAGCTCAAGAGGGCAAACAAAACCCGACATAGTTCTCGGGAATCCAGTGAGTTTTTGTTGTCAGTCGCTTCTGGTAATTTACCAACAATGGAGGGATTTTGAAGTAAATGTATGAACTTGTAGAACATGTTTAACAGAAATGAGACAGATCATGTTGGTGTTTAAGGTTTTCTTTTACCGTACAACCACACATTCTCTCTTAAACTAACCTGCTTTCATCAGAATTAAAATCCGTCATGGCATCTGTTGCCGATAAAAGGTTTAATCCTGAATGTAAATAAGTAATCTATCATTGTAACAGTTAAATTGTTGCAGTGGTGTCAAACACTCACTGATTACATTCCGGATATTGGCGGAAAATATCCCTAAAAGCCGGTCCTGCAGTCAATTTGTCATGTTCATCTACACGCCGTGCAGCAGAGGATGTTTCCAAGTCATCTTAACTAATGAAGCAAGTCAATGTAATGTGATTCACTTCCCCTGTAGTAAGTTACTGTGTTGGATAAAAACTGACAATGCAACTCTTTGCTGTAATGGACAACCCACACTGTTGGCACGGAGCCAGGATATGTACTGGCTGGATCCCAAGGAAGGGTGGAGGACTTGTTTAATACATCCACCGCCTTTTTAATATTTTCTTTTTCCTGCTATTTGACTTGTGGAGAAAATAAACAGTCATAACTGCAGAACCCCGACTGCAGCACATTTCTATAAATCTGCAATATTACTGTCACTTATTGTGGTTACTATCTCCATCTGCCTTCTGCACAGTCTTGATTGGAGATAGTAAGTAATGAAGAGCACGAGTGATGGTTCTTTTCTACCGGACAGCTAATTAACCGAATCAATATTTTTTCATTAGTTAACTAAATAGTTTTATTAATCAGTATTATAGGTGCCAGTACACCCGAGAACAATATTTTACATGTTGTTTTTAAAGGGTGAGGACAAACTCCAAGGCTGTTTGATTGCAAGAGGATCTTTAACGTACCTCATCTGTGCATATATAGACATTAACTCTTATTTACAACCTGTATTTTTGTGGTTTTTGGTCAAAACCTTATTATTTAATACTATAAACGCAAATTTAAACATACACTAGGTATATGTTTGTCCATTCCAGTTGCAGTTACACTGAAAACTTTGTGCTGTGGTTGGCTACAATGAGTAAAAGTTTAATTTCTCTGCAGAGGTTTTTCACTTGCTTCCACAGTTTAGAGTTACAGTTTAAAGTATGGTGGCCCTGAGAGGTTACTGTAACCAACAAAAACATGCAGAATCCAAAAACAGAAAAACACAATCCAACGAAGGATCTTCACCAAGAGACAACGCAGCACGACAAAATGATCTGAAAATAGAGAGAACATGCAAGCGAGTACAGGAAAGCTACTTTCTACCACAACAAAACAAAATGACCTCTCTGAATACAGTCGAATCAACATCTCTCTAAAACAGAATAAAAACTGAACATTACAACCTTCACAAAGGACATAATGCTCAGTTTTTATAGATGCAATATTATTCAGATCATGCAAATGTTAAATAAGCTTAAATTGCTATTTTTCAACACCAATGTTGACGACTGAATTATGTCATTATATACGGCCATAAGAGGTGAGTGGCAGAAGAATAATACTACAATGAAAATATGAGGAATCACATTTTGGAAATTGATTTTTAGCTAGCTCCAAATCATAACACAAGTTATCTCATGATATTTTCCACACAGAGCAGGTCTAGACTCAACAGTTCCCACCATGAGCAAGCACTCGGGAGGCGATGGCAAGGAAAAACTTCCTTTAAAAACAGGCAGATACCTCGAGCAGAACCGAGTTCATTGGTGGGTGAGCGTCTGCTGCAACTGGATGAATTAATAAAACATAAAATCGATGTACATTTGTTTTATTTTAAATCAGTTTCATATGCCGAGAAAACCAAATAAAAAAATGATAATTTGCACGTACGTTGAAGTACAGTGTGGACCTTTAAAGCTAATGTTAACAGCGGTGTTCTGTGAACAGCCACTGTCAGTCACTACTGTAATTATTTCAGACATCTCCTCCGGTCTTTGCTCTCTCTCTATCGTGGGCTCTCCCCTCCTGTCGCCAGCCTGCCTGCCTGCCTGCCTGCGCGACAGCTGCCAATCCCCCTTCCCCGGAGACCAAACATTTTAGCGCTTCATAAATTCCTAATGAGCGCGCTCAAATCACCGGCCACTTCCACCCACTGGTCGTTCAACCTGTTACGACAAACAAACATGGTGGCGTACACATGTTTCCGCACATTTCTTGCTGCACTCACTTCACACATGCAGCACTCTGAGGGCCAGGCCTGGAGGTGTTGAAAGGCAAACTGTTGTACTTGTCGACAGCTACAAGACAGTGGATTCTTATCCAAGAGGTGGTAAGAAAAAAGGCAGAGGAGCCATGACACAGATTCTGGGGGACTGTTTTTTATTGACTGCCATGAAACCTGAACATTAATAACCTCAAAACACAGATCGTTTGGGAGCTTAGATGGAGAGTCAAATATTGAAGTGTCATTTTACCAATAAATGAGTAACCTGACAACAGGGAAGACCTCAAAAACAAGTGTGCTGATACGACTTGGCAGCACGCGCACACACACGCTTGTGTTTGCATGTTCGAGGTTGTGTGTACTATGTGACAATCTATCTTGTTTTGTCGTTGACGCGCAGATAAATAACCTTCAGCTTTTATTGTTCTGTCATCACATGACTCTACTCAAATTTCTCTGGAGCTGTACGATTACTCACTTGGCTGCTCTTACACCGATCAATCATCAGTTTGGAAGGTTCATTAAAACACTAAGCGTGAGTCCATACTGAGCATTAACCTTCATGAAGACAGATTGCTTAGTACTTTTATCACTATTTCTTATTTCCCTAAAATGATCAATTTGACGAACAAATGAATTTGTCATAGAAAAGGCCGCATTACTGCAGTGCATGTGCAAAGAAAAGCAGCGAGGAAGGCACGAAAATAAACATCTTAAATGGCTCACTACCCGTAATGATGCAGGCAGAACTTATCAAGGGTTAATTTATGGCCATGTAATCACACAGAGTAACAGCTTGTCAGTGGTTTTCTCAAGTAGGAAAATCTGCCATCAAGATGATCATAAAATCGCAGCATCTGTTCTGAATAGCGGGGAAGCTACTGTGACTGTACTGTGTCTGACTGATCAGCAGATGACTGTTTTATTACAATTTATTTAACCAGGCTCCAAAACAGGCTTTATGTCATCTGCTAGATATGTAATGATGATCTCCCAAATACCAGAGTTACACACACACACACACACATCATCGTAATGCAGTAGCATCCAAAATTTAATCTATAATGTAGAATCTAAAGGCTCTTCTTAGCCGATATAATGCAAATATGTGACATATGTAGAGCCCAAAAACGACGGACGTTTTCATTTTACATGTTTTAGACACAGACCGTACAAAGTCACTGTGAAACTTAGGAATAACCACAAAAACTCACAAAACATACAGTGTAGCGTTAAAACACAAAGCTACTACCTGTACCTAAATTAACAAATAATAAAATAATAAAGCATGATTTGAATTTGAACTCCGACCTCTTAAATGAGTCCGAATAAAAAGCTGTCAATCCTTCGAGAAAGGAGTAAAAAAATAAGTAGTAACATTAGAAATAGAACAGCAGGCTTTAATAGTGAGAAAGTCAGAAATGCATTGGGTCATACAGCATGATTTTTCCGGCTACAGGTTGTATATTTAGTAAGAGGAAGTCCAGGTTAATGTAAAGTTAGCTGGAAGTTTTTATGATAAAACATGAGAGGCTGCTGATCGGCTATTTTAGCTCATTTGGCCATACTGCAGGACTTTTACAGAACAAAAAGAAGGTTATGGAGGCAAATTAAAATAAAATTTTGTCCACTGTGAAGTCACCAAGGTACCGGCCTTCAACAGTAGACCATGAGGTAAAAATGGCAAGAGTATCAACAAATATGAAAACTCTGGTGAAAGGTCAGCGTGGCAAAGAAGACAAATATCACTGCTTTCTGTTTGTTTGGTCATATCCAAATCTTGTATTCATGCTCGTTTACATCTCTAGTACACTATTTTCTATAAGTAAAAGTCACATTTTATTATAATCATCTATCAGGGACGTGCATGTAGGCGGTGTGATGGGTGCTGCAGTAGCTGACACTCTTTAAATGAGGACAAACAGCCATCATGCAGCCTCCGGTCTGAGTGTGTTTGAAAGGTGACTGAGCGAAGAAGAGAGTCGGCCTCATAACTGCTTTTGTCTCAATCCGCTTTGCACCAGCTCATAAAAAATTGAGACCCCCCCCTCCACCTCCACCTCCACCACCACCACCCATTTCTGGGTGGCTGATTCCTTAAGATGAGAAAGCCTGATGGACGCAAAACCCTGCCAGATCCCAATAGTTCAGATAGATACAGTGGGAGTGCATTTATTTTTCAGTGCAGTGCCAAGAAAAACAGTACGGGTGGGGGTTGAGTGGGGAAGCGGGAAAGCACTCCAACAGTGACACGCAGGCTGCTATTAACAGAGAGCGGATGTAAAGAAAAAGGACAGGAGATGCCATGACAGAGGTCAAAGGTACGCTCCAACTGAGTCGTATCCCACAACCACCTTCAAACGAAGACTATTCCTCTCTTATTTTCGTCCTCATCATTCTTTTCCACCAAGCACTGCTTCGTCTGTTTGCATTCCTTCCTAACCTTCATTTCTCCTTCACGCTCCTCTGACCCCGTCTCTCACATTCTGACGTACTCCACCTTTTACACGAGGATGCAGGTGCAAAAAAAAACAACAACCAAAAAAACACAATGCACGTGAAGGGAGAGGAAAGTCTGCGTATCACACTGCACCCAGCTGCCCACTGACCGACTCTGCTGATCTGTATTTATCATCCGTTGGACCTTCACAAGTCCCCGCGACTGAGCAGCAGCAGCAGCAGCAGCTACAATTAGGAATCTGTAGGAAAGGTTTGGAACAGAACCAAAAGACTGCTGTGTCCTGGTTAAAGAGTAAACAAGACTGCTGGGTCAAAAGGAAAATCCTCCTGTATCACACACATTACCCTACTTGGACCGCTTGTCCAATAACGCATTCAAATCAGTTTAACAGAAGATGTTCGTTGCAGAATATTTCCTTTGACTCTTGACTGAGAATGATCTAATAAAGCAGAAATCACGTCGACGTAATTTGTATTTTGGGGTAAGTTGTAAATTAAATATCCCAAGACAAACCAGCCCAATTTATTTATCATAACTCTTGCTTGCTTGCATGCGAAAGGAGACGTTATGTGGGTGGCTGTTGGCTGTCATCAAGCGTGTTTGTGTACAGCACCGTTAAATAGTAACCTCATTAACGGCTGTCATAAAACAGTAAGACGTAACACATACAAATGCGCATCTCTTGAGATATGTAACGCATTGTTGTTTTGTTTTTTTTGTGCAGAGGGAAGTGTGCGCACACTTTTGAGCATCTATTGATAATAACTGGGAACACAGGAGCAAGATCAAAACAAGAGCGGGCTGAATCTTGAAACGGGAGATGAAAGATTTATGTGGACCATATCGATAGTCAGCCGTCAGCCTGGTTCGCAGATTAAGGTCTGCAGTCTGCAACGCTTTGGTCCGCATCTCAAAGGATTTCTGTCTCTGTTGATAGTGCTGTTTTTTTTTGAATCTCACTTTAAAATGAATTATCTCCTTTAGAAACTCTGAAAGCTTATTGGACGGACCTAAAAAGTACGATTGGGCTGTTTGTAGAAGTCACACTGGACACTAAACTAGAACTTGAATCATGTTGTTGCATTCTTATTTTTGGACAAACTGTCCTTGAAGTCATTCTATCTTAGTCTTCTCGACGCGGCTCTGGCATCGCACACATACCATTTACAATATTATGCCGAACACCAACGCACTCCCATGCCTATCATGCCCACACACACATATGCTCTCACAACAGTCACCACCACATGCCCGTCTTAATCGACATCAGTCTTCCATGAGCCAAAACCACAAAAAGGAAAAAGTGATATTGTTCAATTATGAATCCCACACATGTATAATAGATGGACTTTTTTCTGTGTTTTCTGCAAAGCTCAGAGGAGGGGTCCTGTTGGGTTAGTGTGTTTGGTCCCTTCTTCCCGCTGTGTGAAATAATGCTTGGCGCAGTCCCACATGTCATCACCTATTGGCGGTAGGTCCTGCTGAAGCCTCTAATAGTGGATTGCAGGTGACTCCTAATGCAATCCTCCCATATAGCGGAGCCCCTGCTACTGTGTTTGGAGCTCAAGGGCACCAGACACGCTTCGGTCAAGGAGAGTGCATGCGGGCGTGTCAGAGGGATGTGGGGGGATGAGCGTTAATGTCTGGAAGCCCACACAAACATGGAGGCTGACACAGGGCTTGTTTGACAGGTGAGACAGTGAGCAGTCAATGTAATGTTGCTGCTTTAGCCCGCCACCATTACAGAGGATATTTCTTACATGTAGATATATTTCAAATATGAAAACACCGGTTTGAAAAGACACAAACAAACAAAGCCTTTTTCGTGATCCTCCAGTCTGACAATGCCCATCAGCGGCCGCTTCCAAATCACCCGAGCAATTTATTTAAGTAAATGTCTGATCAATACAGGTCCCACTAACACACAACATAAATAGGCCTATGCATTAGCCTGTGCATTAGCCCACTGATGTGTCAGGGGCTTTTTGCTCGGCCTGTGTTTACCTCAACCAAACACCATTAATCAACCTTCGTTGAATGAGGTCTGGAGTCTTGTTTTCTTGTTGAAATGACAAGAAAAACTCATTGATGCTTCACATTATTTCATGTCCTGCTTGACTGCTTGTGCTTTTTGCAACAACGGCCTGATTTTCACCCTTTTCTCCTACGATTTTATCACATTGAATTAGCTATTAGCCGCAGCATGTCTTCCCTGCCCAAGGCTGCTAATGTATTTAAACATTACAGTCCAATTGGCTCTCAGCCACAGTGTGGCCCTCACCAGGTCAGGGATCTCTGTGGTGCTACAGTGGGCACCCGGGCATCAAGACATTAGGGCGACTCCACTGGGGCAAACAAGCACTGAGCCACACTGACAGCTCATGGCAGGCAATGCAGGTAATTAAGGCAGAGCTCTGCAGAGACCGCCTAGGGAGGGAGAGTGGGAGGTGGGGAGTGCAAAAAGGGGAGGGACAGGGAGGGGTGGAGATGGGGTGGAGGACAGGACGGCCTCATGATGACAGTGAGTAAGCATCCAAGCGCCCTCCCTCCTCCGCCCCGCAACCTCAACCTCCCCACCCCTCTCCTGCCCTAGGGGTTTACACAATAAGCGGTAAAGAGAAGTGCTGCGCTGATCCGAGATGCAGATCAGAGAACATGGTCCCCTCACTCTCTCAAATCACCGGCTCCCATTTTGCCCTCATGAATAATGTTGAGGGGTGCGCTCAGTGCCATGGAGCCGCTATGTAAAACAATGATACCCTCCTCTGATGTCAACTCTTTGGAGGGCGAGACGAGAGTCACTGTGGAGAGGGTTAGTTGATGCATATGAACGCTCATTTACATAAGCGCCAACAGTAGAGGGAGAGGGAGTTCCCCATGTACTGGGTACTTTGAAGACCTTAATCAGTTACATCACAGTGGTGGAAAAATGGACAAATAGTGCAAATTGACTGAGACAGAACGAGAGAGAAATAAAAGAGCGGTGTGAAGAGGCAACAAACAAACTCGCTGCTGCCACCGACGCTAATATGCAAAGACACATGAAGAAAAAGACGTAAAAACAACCATATGATACGCTCATGATCCTCCATTACCCTTCATGTGGCACAGTGACACAGCACTGAGATGACAAAATATATCCAGTGTAGCAACTTCCAATATTATTCCACATGAATGTCAAAGTGTGAAGCAGAGCTTGATGCAGATGCTGAAGTTAGCTCAAGTATCAGAGATATTAAAGAGCCAGTTTCAGTCTATAACGCATACAGTGGCCATGTATAACTCTTGTCTGTTCATGGTATTCATATCTTATTTTAATCTAGTCTGAAGAAACAAACAATTTATTAATAATTCCTCTGTTTCCCCCAAGAAGTTTGAGCTACTGGCAATGTGAGTTGCTCCACCACATTTGTCCAGAAATATCTCAAAACTATTGGATGAAATTTTGTACAGACATTCATGGTCCCCAGAGGATAAAGTCTCCTGAGTTTGGTGATCGCCTGACTTTTTATCTTGTGGCACCAGTCGGTCATGTTTTTTACTTATCCAGTAAAATATCTCAGCATCTACTATGCAGATCGCTAATATGCAGTGTCTTCACGATGAATTGTAATCCCTCTGACCACTCCCTGACTTTTAAATGTAGCATCATCATCCAATTCAATTTCAGTTAGCTTATCTTAGCCCGAAGTCTTGTCGTCACCGTGAAGATGAACCAGCGGAGATGTTGCTGCACCCAGCCAAGAAATAATTTGGCACATAAACCCCTGCAATATGCAACATTTTGGTTTCAAACAAGCGAGATATAACGTGTGACTGAGTGAATTTAAGAGGTGCAGATGAGCAGATTATCTTCGGACGGAACCAGGCTAGCAGTTTTTCCCCGTTTTCCAGTGTTTGTGCTAAGCTAAGCTAACCAGTCGATAAGAACAGCTTCACATTTACTGTACAGAAACGATGACAGAAAGGACAACGGCATCAATCACTCGTTCGCTGATGGATTAACTCTCTTGCACGTGGCAAGAATGTTAGCACGAGCAAAACGTACACTTCCCAGGTGACGTTTAAACGTGGTGATGTCGTCATCCAACAAAGTGCTGGAGTATATTTTTAGTGAGAGGATTTTTAGTTAGAGCTGTTTAGTTATTGACTTTCTTCTCTGAACAATTCTACAGTGCTTGACTCAAATTTGTATGCAATATATCCCGCACGATATACACTGTGCATGCTTTTAGAGAGCGGAAGAGAGGCATTATTTCTATTTCAGTAAAAATTCCTCCCACCTCTGCTTGCTATACTGTCAAGTGCAACTCTGACTGAGCTGATAGAGAGACACAGAGAGAGAGAGAGAGAGAGAGGGGAGGTGGATTCTCAGGTGAGCTGAGAGGGAGGACATTAAACCCAGCAGGGAGGGATGAACGGACAGATTAGCAGAAGGAGGAAGGCTGACAGCTTGAAGATCATCTACATGTTGTACTACAGTGCAGCACAGGAGCCTATAGCCGACATATAAATATCATATGCACATGGATAGAATAATTGCAATATTAAATAGAAATCTGAGCAGAGCTCCAACAGTGCAGCTGAGCGTTTCTTCGCCATTAAAACACTTGTACTGTTTTTTTTTTTTTTAAATAAATGAATCAGACTGGATTCGACATATGACTGAAGGCGAGTGGTGACTAAACACGCCGACATGAATGACAGAGAGCTGAGGTGCATCATGAGCAAACCACAGGCCAAAAATGTGACTGGGACATAAGTTCAGGTTATGTTCGGTCTGTCTGCTGTTGTTTGATTTGCCTTAAATGAAAAGTATCCATCTAACACAGAGGCAATGTGCCAGTTTCTTCCAGATGTGTGTCCAATTAGACTGATAAAACTGTTTGGAGAGGATGATGATCATTAAAAGGCCGGCCAAATACTCCATGCGAGGCAGCTCTCCACTAAAACAAGCGTGCAAGATATGAAAACTCACATACATCAGCGTCCTTGGGTCTTGTTTGAGGTTATGAATCAGTAATCCACACCAGGGAAACAATGAGATCCTGTATTAGTGTATAAATGACCAAACTGGATGCAACGTGCAAACGAGAAAGAAGGTAGCAGACGACTAAATCCTTTCAGTGGTGCAAAAATTCAAGAATCAATGTCTCGTTTTGTGGTTTTGTGCATCTAGCACCCCTACCTGAAGCATGTGATCTCCATCCACACAGGAGCGCTGAGTTTTTGTATGCATGAGGGCGAGTGCTGCCCTTAATTGTCACATGCATTACTTACATTGATTTACAGGCTTTGTAGAGATGAACGCAGAATAGATTTGCTTACAACTTAATAATGCCGGTGCTTAATATGCAATGTATAAGCAAGTAATTACAGAAAAATCTCATACGGTTTAATTGCCTCACAATGGATAAACAGAATAGTATTGCCCGAATCACTTATCACAATAAAAGCTGCAATATTTTGAATGTGTTTCTTTCATTAACTCCATAATAAGCTACAACAGGAAGAGATTTCGCTTCACTGCCGCGTTGGTTTTGCATCGTCTCCGTGCGGTGAAAACAAAAGCCGCTTGCAGGAGAGAAACAAAGAGGCGAAATAAGCTGGCAGTTGACGGTGGAGGGCAAATCAAAGTCCTGGGGTTAAATGGGATTGTGGGTCAGATGACTAGACATCGTTGCCTTTCCGCTCACAGCCATCCCTCCCATGCCTCGGAAAAATATCAACCCACCCGCCCACCCTATAACCAACGCTCTCTCCCTCCATCCATCCCTCCCTCCCTCTCCCCTCAACCAGCCCTCCATTTGCCTCAAAGGCGAGAGTATTTCATCGTCGGTAACCCCACTGCAGGAGAGTCCTCCCTTATTGCTACTATGCCAACACTTAGTGAGCAGATCTATTACGTGGATCTGTGTGCGATTTTTTGAAATCTTGACTCGACCTTTTTTTTTTTTTTCTTCACTTCAACTCTCAAAAGACTGAAATCACGGCACAGTCACACCAAAAAACACCTTGTGATGCCACACGGGCATTGAATCCTATAGTGGGCATATAATATAGGACCCCTCATTATTTAGTCCTACAGGAGCTTGTCTATACAGCACTATTATAAATCACCCTGATGGATACACAGTCAATTGAGAGTAACAGAGACAGGCAATGGCTGAGAAAATGGCAGCGATCTGCATTAGAGCCGCACTCAATCTGCACACGGACGGGAGCGATCCTTTATTAATCATCATGTTTTCAGTGATTACTCGACCACAGTACATCAAAAACGGGGTTTCATTCATGTTCATAACCACCTCCTGATGCATCCTTACATACATCTCCTCCCCGTCCTATACCTGGATTGTGTGAATCAGGCAGCCTTGCCTGGTGACAAGGCGCTCTGCAAATACTGCCAGGCAGCAAAATACATATGGACGTATTCAGAGCGTTTAGTGCCTGGGATTAATCAAATTATAATTTAATCATCTGATCAAACATCAATTAGCATAATCACTTCTGGGTAAGGCCTGATAGAGTGGAGGCTGGAGCGGAATGAAGCTGCGGGCTAGCAACACTTTAATGAAACATTTGCCAGAATGTTTGAAAATGTTACACATTTCAGGCTACAGGAACAGAGCTGGATTTTGAATGCTAATCAGCACAGTTTGGTTAGGCCTAATGAATATGTCCAGCCACGGGGGGAAGAAATCGCCAGTGCGGTCCTGATTTTATAATTTCTTGTAGGTAATGTCTTTAATGGTTTTAACAGTCGTTTTTTCTTCACACACAAAAAAAAGAAAGTAACATGTATTGTTACGATGATAATGTTATTGTATTTTTAATTCTAGTAGTCCCGCGTCACCTCCACCCGTTTTGTTACAAAAACTGCAGCACTGGGATCAGACCACTCGAGAGTCTTAGCCTCAAAATGTACTGTGCTTCCGGTAATTACATTGTGCATATCTTGATTGAAGCCTTTTGTCCCTGTTTATTATGTGTCCTTTGTCAGATAAGTTCAGATGTAAAAGCAATCAATGTACATAAAAAGTTCAATATTAACATTTGCCAAAGCACCGTGATGCCAGGAAAGTCTGTTGGAGGCAGAAAAGGGTTAAAGCAACTAACGTTTGTAAGATTAAGGAAAGAAATGACACTGTGGTTAAATATTTAAATGTCATTGCTGACTTCCAAAATGAACACAAACCCTGATCTCTGGTATCAGGTTAAGAACTGTTTGTTCTGATTCTGACTAAATGATGCCAATTAACAGAAATTATTATTGCAAACTGATCGTACAAATGCATGCTGCAAATTCTGCTGATTCCTCTTCATACAATGTTTTTTAATATCTTCATACCTGACATCATCAGATCTCTGATCTAACTTCTATGGACACCACAAACCTCCAAGCTCTTTCTGTCTCAGTGGAGTCCATGACCAAAGCACGGAAATGCATAAAAAAAAAACATCTATAATGGTAAAGACTGTACAGCGGATAAAACATGTATTATCTGCTGAGGTCAGTCTAAATGACCACTACATCTCACAGAGGCTCCTCTGCCATGAATAGTTACAACGGGTCATTTTAGCTGAGCTTAGCTGAGCCAAAAAAAAAGTCACTGAACAGAGAATGTCACCATCTGTTTCATAATTTCTCCAACTGAAAAATATAATTAGCCTGCTGGTACAAATTTAGGCAATGAGCAAAAGTGCAGCGATCAGGGCCTTTTCTTACGGAGTGGCCCGAGCACAACTTGGCTTACGTCTTGCCGTACCTGAGTGGCCTCAGCATTAACCTACTGCCCCATTTTATGACGAAAGCCTACAGACACAAACAACAACAACTAATTGTCATCTTGTTACGTCACCAGCCCAGTTAGCAGATGATTTGTTACCCATACTGTGTCACTGTCCTATTGTACTTTCATTCATGCAATACTATATCGTAAGAACTCACGTTATGCAAAACATAAAAGGAATTCCAGCAACAAGTTTTGCTATCTGACTAACTGTAGTGATGTATCAGCCAATTACTGCCTCATTCAAATAGAAAAATGTCAAACTTTCTGGCTTTAAATACAAATCCAGTCACAGATGGCAAGTAATTAACAAATTAAAGACCTGTAATCTTTGATGGTGACATCCATGTGGAGTGGCAGACGTATAGGAATGCCAGATTTCGGCAAACAACGTTTATTTCACTCTATAAAACGTTCACAAGCTTGGAAGTCTTTAATAGCCGTCGTAGTTTCTGGGTTTCTAATGACCGCAGAGCGTTTTTTTTCTACCCCATTCGCCTCGACCTTATTAAATCCAACTTCATATTTTTGTGACGTTTATCATCGCACTGTTCGCATGTCAGTTGCATCGCAGATTGTTGCCAGTAAAAAGCACCGTTCTAACATCCGAGTTACAAAAGGCTAAATCAACTTCTATCAATTTGGAGCACACAAAGCCATGCACTGCAACAAGAAAAATTATAAAGTACAAGTCGTGTCTTTCTCTGATTTAACATACAATAAAGACCGCTGAGTCTTAATCAGTGCTGATAAATTGAAAGTGCCTAAAATAGCTGCGTGGCAAACCAGGCTGATTCGATATGATTCTTTGAGCTTTAGATACCACATAACACAAGCTGGCTCTGTGTCCCTCTTCCCCTCTCTCTCTCTCTCTCCTCACTACACACTATCATCTCCTTAAGCATTCTGGTCTGGGTTAAATGAAACCTTTAACAGTTCAATGTGCATCCATTAACATATGCTTGAGTCTACTCATGTCTGAACAGCAAAGCTAAGGCGAAAGGCACACACAGCGGAAAGACACAAAAATCTTGACCCTATGGCGCTGACGAATCCTGATGTGATTGGCGAGTGCATGAAGACAGCACGGCGCTAAGGCCTTCCAATATATCAAGCTTTGTGCAAAATGAAAAGAAAACATTAAAAACCTCCTTAAATATGCACTAAACCTTTTAAAATGCTTGAAAATATAAAGTCGATAAAGAATCAAAGCTCTGACCTAAATTCAGACAGAATAAATGACACCGAATGAGCCTGTGTTACTTTAAAATTATTTCACTTTTAACTTCAAAAAATCTTCATGACTGTTAAAATTTGTTGTTTTCTAAGGGGAAAGGTCTTCCATAGTCCCATTTAATCCGAAATATCATTATTATATCAATATAATAACTTTTTATAAGCCTCTTTCTGTTACCACACAGTATTTTAGCGAAGAAATATCTGTCTCTGGTGATTATAAATCGTCATAACATCAAAATGTGGGTTAAATACATGTATTAATATGCTACCACTCTCCAAAATACCGAAGACACTGTGACATGTGTAAATACAGAAGCTCTGGTCAGAACTAAAACACAGAGAGACATAAATATTACTTAAAGTTGTGCTTAGAAGAATAATCACAGCATTTCCTACATTCTTTTGGTGTATTGATATTAATGTGCGACTGAGGAGCTGAGCTCAGTTGTTGTTGTCGTTGCTGATGTCTGTTGCTCTGACTCCGTCAACCCGTCCTGGCCTCTATGTGAAGTGACAGATGTATACCAAAAGACACCAGTCTGTGCAGACCTAGTTTCCCACTGGCCTTAATGTGACCTCTAAGCAAACGATGTTTTGACTGTGGATAATTGATCAAAAATAGTACAAGCATCAAAATCACTCACGCTCCTTTTAAAAAGACTGGACAAATATTTTACTCCAGCGTAAAAGAAGATCAAAAAAGATTCTGCAGATAGAAATGTGTCGTCGTATCTATGCAAGTCTGATGAAATCATACTGTATACCACTCGTTTGTTTTGGCCAAACATGAAACATAACTGCTACCTGGAGTGTACAAAAGTCAGTACAAAGGATAGTGGTTGAACAAAGTGCAGAACTGAATGGTTAGTTTTAGGCAACAGGAACATTTTAGTCACGTTTAGGGAACCTTGTGAGTTTTGTTACATTTTAATAAAGTGAATTTGGCCTTAACATTTAACCAAATCCACCATATTTCAACAAACATAACCATAAAAATGGAATGATGTCCTTATGTGTTATATCTTCCTTGCAAACCTGCATCTTCTCTCCGTGCTTCATTTATTATAATCTCTATCCTTAGCAGGGTTCATATGGTGCCTTATAGGCCTGATCAAAATGAACACTAACCGCTGATGACAGCTATTCAGACAGTTCCCTATATTCAGTCTGTTGCCATGATGATCTGAATCAGAGCACACTGTAGAACGAAAGTATATTCTGCTCCTGCATTAATCATGTTCAATCAAGTCTGGATTAAGTCATAAAAAAATGCTTATGTTTTAATAAGCGAGTGTGCCTTTTTTTCCCCAGCAGTCCCTCGCCGTCCTAAACTGAAAGCTAAAAATACACATGCACGGAGTAATACTAAGAGCCAATTGAGGAGCTTCGCTGTATATTTACACAGCTTATTAGTGTCCAATTGAGCATGTGTCAGATTTCCCCCCCTGGCGTAGCTGAGCAAAAACAACATTATGCCATTTACCCAATTTTATCTCTTCATAACTGGAATATGTTGTTCCCATTCCATTTAGATTTTAATAGACACTTCTGCAAGAGCACTTTAAAAGCTCAAGTACCACTGAAGTGAACTCTGCAGCAGATTTTACTCTCTACAGCGGTGAATTGTTTATATCTACTGTAGATGAGCTTGCAAATGTATCCTCAAATTGGCAAACGGCAATTCAGAGCAAAATGGAGTTTGTACAGTTGATACTATTCATAAATGACCACTGCACTACTAGAGCTGCTGTTGTGGTCTTTTTAATATATATTCTGCGAGCAGGCAATGCAAATATCAATATCTACATAAACGGGCATAAAAGGATAACCTGAACAGACAAAAATCAATTTAAGCATTCGAGCAATTAAGATCAAATATTCAAATGAAATGTGACTCCCATAACTGCTATCAGTCGAGACTGACAGGCTGAAATCCATCAGGAAGCACTGCCAGGGTCACCTGAACAGAGTGCAGTGTTGCTCAAGCCCGAAGCCCACACTGCAGCAACACTCATTACCCAGGTCTCCATAGAGACAACCTCAGCAGCCTGTACTGGACCAGAGCCCTAAAAGCCTTTATTTCAGGAAGCTACATCTCTCTGTCCAGAAGAGGTGCAAAATGTACGATTCTGATGGAAGCTGCTCATTAAGGCTAATCTTCGCAGGTCTGTTCGGGGAGGGAAAACAAATGTGCAGCAGAAAGAATACCGTCTAAGATCAACAATCACGGCCCTTTTATTCTGCCTGCAGCCAATTTAGCACGGTGCAGCCAGAAGCAAAATACAAAGAGAGGACTGTCATAATGCACGCTGAGTAATTCTAATTTCTACCACAAAAAAAAAAAAACAACAACATTTGAATCTTTGAATCAATACAAAAGGTCAGAGTCAAATGAACCGAGTCTGTCGATATGAATGGCACCGCATCAGCAGCGACCACAAACGTAGCATTCATCACAATTACAAGTGCTGTTGCTGCCATTCAAAGTTTCCATGTAGATGTCTCTAGCAGCAGCCATTTTGCAACGCTGTTGCCTGGACCAAAGAGACTGGAGGGGAAAAAAAAAAAAAGCCATTCAAAAGCAAAGCAATAGATTGTCCTCAGTAAACAGAGATTTCAGCACAGCATTGAGTGAGATCTGAAATGGACATCGGTGTCCTCTGTTTCTCCAAATCGTCTCGCTTCACTTACAGAAAGGAGGCTTTGCTACACCACAGTCACTGCTTTTACTCCATTCTCTCCTATAAATAACCACTGCCTTCATTGAACCCTTCAGTATGGCCACAAAATGGTTTTCCTGTCATCTTTGCTTGACGCATCGCCCTCTACTCTCAGTTTACATTGTGTCCACTTTGGATTTTTTTTTTTTAACCCCTTTCCCTCCGTCTGCCTTTCAAAAACATCTTCTAAATACCCCCTTTTTTTTTTTTTCGAGCTGATTTCTGCCCCCCAACAAACGCACATCCCACCCCTTTACCCCACAGCCCCTTGTCCTCCTCGTTGCCCCCCCTTTCCTCACACACCCTTCTTGTATTCGCTGTAAAAAAAAAATCAGTCACCTTTAGTGCAAAAAAACCAAACACAATTGCTACTTATCAAACCCAATTTTTAGGAATTCGCCGCGGACAAAATAGGATCTGGATGCATTTTGCAAGACGTGCACTTGGGCAAGGGTGATAAGGGCTTGTCTCTTTTTTTTTTTTTCCCAATCCAAAATGACTCCATGTCTGTGCTTCTAATATGGCGGGTGCAATGCCAGAAAAAAAAGCACAGCCAACCTATTTAATCCTTTTTCTTGAAGATACTCGATAGATCTAGCAGGAAGCGCACAAACATGCATTGATTTGTTGATTGAGTTATTTAATTCAATACTTAGAAAATAATAAAAAAAATATTTATTTAGACTGAAGCATGCAAGTAAATTGATTTTTCATCAACATGTACGTGCTGGTTTATGGAGTGGATTCCTGAATTAAATTTCGTGTCTATGAAGAAATTATTTTCAGCTTCATTATGTAAATAAGTGTTCTGTTTGAATGCAATTCACAGGCTGCTTTAGGATTTTAACAAACACATGGTGAATACACCAGGTAAACATGCAAATGTGTTGCAACAAAATTATTTGCTAAAAGATAATTTTTCCAGGAGCCATGTGTGTGAAAAAATGACTCAAAACTGCTAAATTTGCACATTAAGTATGTAAAAATGATGCACCCAGACTGAGGCCCAATGCAGTTTGATGAGAGACAATACATAGTCCTTTATGATGGAGACTGAGAATGAAACTAATTAATTAGAAGATTTAATTGAAGGCCTAGAATTTCCTACAAATTTATTGAATGAAAAACTAAAATAAAAAAACAGATTTAGATGCCTTGCTCCTGCATGCAGTACAGGCTGCACCTATCACTCAACCTACATTTCTCCTCTCTCTCTCTCTCTCTCACACACACACACACACAGTGTCTCTCTCCCTCTCTCTATTTGATAAAAGGCTGATCTTAAATGTTGACAATGCATCAGTGCTTAAACTTAAACTCTATAAAAGGTTAATGTTGATGTAACTATCAACCCCCCACACACCCCCTCCTCCTCAAAACCCCCCCACTGCCTGTGTCAGGACATAGCAACAGCCTGTTCTTCCGTTCAATTTCCCAGGACACACACACACACACACAAAAAAATATCTTCAATGTGGAAATGCTTGCATATGATTTAAGATATTATTTGTATACTCAACCCGGCGGGATAAACAACATAAACTTGGAAGTTTAAACGTGCACAAATGCATCACCTACCATTCAAGATGCACTGGGAAAAGATGAGAGCCAATATCCACATGCCCCGCTCCGTTCAATATCCAAGCTTATGCTTTTTCTTTTTCTCTCCCCGCACTCTTTCTTCTTGTTATTTCTTCCTTTTATTTCTTCAACAAGTCAATTGCAATGAAAGAAAAAGGGAGCTTGCAAATCTCTCTCTCCCTCTCTCTCTCTTCTCTCTCTCTCTCTCTCTCTCTCTCTCCCTCTCTTTCTCTCAATCCTTCACGTTGGGGAAGAAGATGAAGAAGAGGAGGAGGTTTGAGCTTCTCCCTGCTGCTGCTGATTGTCTCCTGGTACGGCGGGAGATATAGTATATGATCCACAACTGTGCGTCTCCCCCTTCTTTTTTTTCTTGGACTGACCGCACCGCACCGCGCGGGGCCTCAGTGCAGCCGTCCCCCCGTGTCGGAGCGCTGCTCTGCGTGGAACATGAGGGAGCTCGGCTCGGCGCGCTCCGGTCCAGGTGAGCTGTGCCGCTGCTGCTGCTGCTGCTGCTGCTGCTGAGTCAGAGGCTGGAGACGCATAGGACAAACTGCCTATGCGCACACCCAACTCCACGGTTAAACAATTAAAACAACAAAACAAAAATAAAATAAAAAACCCCAAAAGGCTCCAAAATCGGACAGAAGAAAAAGAATCAATAAATAATAAATAAATAAATTAGAAGTCTATGCACTGGAAACAGCCCAACGTGTCATCTCAGGTGCGCGGAAAAAAATGCGTAAAAGTTGGATTTTTTTCGAGGATTAAAGAGCGCATGGAGTTGATTGTTAGCTGCGCTGAAAACTCATTCTCTCTTCGCCGCCTCTCTCCGTCCGGCGAGCAACAAGCACACGCATCTTCCCCCCGCAGCCGCACACACAAACTGCGCACACTAGGTCCCTGCGCTTAAAACCTGCCCTGCCTCAGAGCACTGTGGAATAAACCCTCGCCTCCTTCTCCGCAGCCGCTTTTCTCCCTCTCCATTGCCTTAAAGGTGCAGGGGTGGGGTGGGTTGGAGGGGTGGTGGTGGTGGTGGTGGTTGGAGATAGAGAGAGAGGGGGGGGGTGCAGCTGAGCCTCTGAAGGAGCGTTTTAAAAAAAAAAAAAAACTCTTTTTGTTTTATCACAGAGAAGACGGATCACGGTGTCCCAACTCAAGAGAAGCAAAACTGCACATTAACATAAGCAGGAGAGAATTAGCCCATGCAGGACATCCTTCTATGGTTTGCCGGCACTGCTGTGGTGTAGCAAGGCTGGAGGATGGATGCTGAGGAAGGGAAGGAGGGAGGGAGGAAGGGAGGGAGAGGGAGTGATGTAGGCTACACCTGACTGGATACTATGTAGGCATTTGGTGAGGGTAAAAAAAAAAAAAAGAAAAGCTAAATTATCTTAATTGGAGGAGAACAGATCCTGTCTTTTAATGTGTTTTCTGGATAATTTATGAGCCCCAGGGGCATTTTGGGGGTTCCTGCCAGCCTTACTCCTGCATTCATTAATTGACCTTGACAAATATAAGCAGCGACCCCCCCAATGCACCAGGGGGCATCAAACGGCGGCCATGTCAGGCATCCACAGCCCCCTGCACGACTTTACCTCCGTTCAAGCCACACAGGAGGAGGAGGAGGAGGAGGCTGTGGATTAATATGTGAAAACAAAAGCAAACATGCAGCGTGCTGAATTTTATTTTATTTGAAATGATAAGGTCCGACCTCCATATTAATATATGACAATGAACCTGCAAATGTCAGCTGTGGACCCGGTTATATTTCTATTATTTTGTCTATCTAAAGAGACACGAGGGAAGCAGGCTGAAGATAAATGTTTCATTTTGAATCTTCCGGTGAGCAAACATCCGCGTTATGTGTTTCAGGCATGCTGTTGTGATAAGAAAGTCACATTTGCATTATGTGTAGAACGTGAAATGATTCTGAAGGCGGTGACACAATGGTAACTGCGCTGACATCCGCTGCCATGCGACTGTTTGAATTTAGTGTGGCCCATTTATGTTCAAATACTGTAGCAGACGAGCCAGGCTTTAGCCCTCCGCCCAGATACAGTGCCTGTCTCTTAGACTTAGCATCCACATCAGACCTGCAACATGAACATGCTATGCACCAGGAATACAGGACCTGTCACCGCCTGTCTGGCCTCTGCATGTGCTTCCAGCCAGGCATCCCCCAAAATAAAACAGATCATTATCACTGACTCCAACCATCCAAACCAGTATGGCAGGGAGGAAAACATGCGCTATTCCTCACACATCGAATACAAAGTATTTTTTTTGTTTGTGTTGAATTTGCCTAATCCCCCTCCCTGTCAGTCTCATTGGCTCCAAGCAGTGAGGGGGTTTGTTGTTCTCCCAGTTCTGGTGTTGTGTTCATTCTAATGTGCACGCCTCCTCTTCCTCCATTTGCCACTGTACAGCGCTGGTCTGCAAGCCTGGCACTCTCAACACCCCACTACCCTTTTCAAATGGATTATTATTAGAAACCATAGCGTACAACATATTTTGCTCCAGTTGCAGGCAGCTACAGTACCCACTGAGACTGCCTGCAAAGACGTATGAGGGAACTCATTAGATAAACTGGCTTACACATCAGCACCTACTGATATTTAACTGTGCAGTGTAGTGTGTCGTTCCTGTCGTGTTTGTGCTATACTTTCAAATCGTCACATTTTTTAAGCTCTTTTTTTTTTTTTGCAACAAAATGCAAGTCACAGAAATTTGCTTAAAGGCTGCAAAATCCAGATAGACATATTTAAAAGAATGAGCAATATACAACCAGCTAATGTCACCTATTTACAGCAGAAACAGTTGCTGTTTTGCGCTGTTGACAAAGCAACACTACCAATTAACTTGGCACTGACCCCCTTTTCTCACCGGTCTCAGTGATTTGTTGCCTTTTTGTTGTCGTTTGTTTTTGCTCTGTCCAATCATTTAGCCATATGGTAAATGATTCTCTTCAGAGATTGGATTAAAATCACTGGCTTGCACGGCCATAAAGAGCTCAATCCCTATTTCTCTAATCCTCCACTTCAACTCCATGATATGTTGTGAGGTTATGATCAAATCAAAAAAGGGTATTATCCTCTTTAAACCCCTTCTGTTATTTAAATGTTAAACCCTCGCAGACATTTCAGGCACTTGATAAACGAGTGTGCCGTGCAATAAATCTGAGACAAAAAGTTTTAAACTGCTGTATGGTTAAAAAAAAACAACAGTGAGATTTAGGGGGATTTATTGGCAGAATATTGATTGATTTCATTAGTGTTTAATCACCTGAAAACAAGAATCGTTGTGTTTTCGTTCCCTTAGAATAAATCCTTTATATCTACAGAGAGAGCGGGTCCTCTTCAACAGTATTCAATTGGTTGCGATCTGTAACCTCACCACTAGATGTCACTACGTACATCATTCTCCTACATATTCAACCTTTAAAGCGAGATAACATAGAATGTTTCAGAATACAATATCATGTGTGCATTTGTTAGGATTATATTTTTTATATGATATGATATAACTAGCAAATTCAACTGCTTGCTAACAGCCAAATATCAAGCAAATGCAACAACACATTGCTTACTCTCTCTATTTCTCTTCTGAGCTTCCTCCATCTACGTCTTCAGTCTTTTTACCTCTGCCATTATGTCCACAGAGGCTGCTGAGCTCAGTTACATTGCCCGCTTGCCCAGCTCCTGTTCTGGCACAACACCAGTGCACCCTGTCTGCATTCCCCTGCGCCCCGGGTCTGAAAACCACCTGTTCTTGGTGGTCCAAAACACCTGTGGTAGAGAAACTAACTCTCTCCTGGTGCTCTGAGCTCACAGTCCGGGCAGCCTGGCTAACAAAGTGAGCTAAGGTTAGCCAACAGCAGCTGTCCATCACAAAAAGACAGCATTTAAATTGTGAGCACTGTAAAGTGTCATGTACTTCTCGTGGGAGATCTTACCCGAAGCACAAAGCTCCATAGCGCAAGAAGTGCTTCCAACTATGTGGTCACATAAATTTCACACCGATATATCCAATAGCTGTTGAGTTATTTCAGTCTGAACCAAAGTGTTAGACCCAACGTCCTACTCCAAAGAGCCATGCTGCTAGCGCGGCTAAAAGATGTTGTATCCGTGGATAGCACAGATCCTGTCCTACACTGCTCATTAGCCTATAGTGATTTATCCAATGAAACATCTTAAAACAGATCGAGAAATGTAGAATAGTGGTCATGAAAAAAGGTGATGTAAGTGAAATGCGAGTACAACTGCTAGTCTGTACTCATTAATAAAAACAAGGAGCAGAGCAAAGCCTATAAACACCTGACACAGTGCATATTGTGACAAACACTTGTCATGTGGGGAGTATCAAGGCTTGACCAAGAACACAACAGCTTACTTCTGCTGATAATTACTGCAGTTATAATAAGAGGAGCACAGATAAAGAAGAGTTATGAAGGTAGCAGTCATGGATGGGTTAATATTAATATTTAGATGTTTAAAACTATGTGCAATTAAGCTATTTGTATATTAATATCCTCTTGACTTCTGTTCCTCTGTGTGGTTCAGCTCGTTTGCAGTATAATGTATGTGTATGTGTTTAACATGAAGCTAATATACAGTGGGGAATAATAATATCCATTAATCTTTACTACAAAGAGCCAGATTCCCCAGGAAACTTTTATGGCTCTTATTAACAAAATACTCTCAAGTACTTTGATTATATTCAAACAATAAAATATGTCTGACAATGTCTTAAAGACGACCGGTGATGGCAGGTTCATCTCAATCAGCGACTCATAAGGAATAAAAGGAGCTTTGCTGCCTGGGTCAGACTGCTGAATAATTCACACCATGTTATGAGGTAGAAATGGAGGAACAAGGAGTCTAACGTACATCCTGAGACCCTCATTTTATTAGATCATCTTTGAATCCTTCTCTCTGCACATAAATTCTGAACAGAACGTGAGACAAAGTCACAATTCAAGTTTAATGAGTCGACATGTCTCCAGAATAAAGAAATGGAGAAGTCGTGTTCCCTTTGAGAGCAATTCCTCGCCATTAGAGGGTGGAAAGTGCTGTGTCGGCCACTGCGGTTTTCGTGTAACATAAACTGATAGACTGATAGTAAGCAACAAAGAATTTAAAAGGACAAATTCAGCATTGGATTTTCTTGAACTGTTGATGTTTCCTCCAACTCTGTGTGATGGAGAACTGCCTGTTTCATGATATGACATAACTCATCTCATCGATGGGCTTTCTGACCAGCGTTTCTCAAACAGGGTTGCAACTTCTGCAGTTGGCAGATCATTTGTCTCTTGGAGAAAATAATAATAAACACAGAAACAAAAGGACTGAAAGAATGGTTTCATCATCTGGGGACCACGAATGTACAAAATTACATGGCTATCCATCCAATAGTTGTCGACATATTCCAGGATTACTGTGCAATGTTGATTGTATACTTGTCGCGCCAGTCAACCCCAGCACGGCGATCACAGATCGCGTGAACCGGATGCAAAGTCTTCTCCTTTTTAGCTGCATGACAGTTATTTTCACTAACAGACGACTAACTAAATGCCTGATAGAGCACTAGCTAACAAGGCTGAAAAACACACATTTTCCCTTATTGGTTTCCATCATCGCCCTGCCTTATAAGGTAGTAAACAACTAAGTGGACAGAGCAGAGCTCCTTGATGGCCCACCTTAGTGCATCCATATATTGATTCCCCTCATTGACTACTTTGCATCTCACAGCTCAATGCACCCCTGTCCAGCCCTGATTGAGTGGACAGCAGGGTCATCCAGAGGTAATTCTAGGATTTTAGGGCTTTTGATTTCACAACTTGCGATTCCAGGTTGCTTATTTAGACATAAATCGTAATCCAGATTTGTACGCACGGGATATTTTGATCCAGTTTCTTCCAGTTTCTCAGGAATGTTAATCCACAAACACGATGGAATTTTAACTGTATTATTTTCACCATATATCAACGACTTCATCGCTTTTTTAAAAAAAAGGGAATTTTAAATGTCCAATGCCGCTCAAAGCAAAATATTAAACAGCCGGGTATTACAATAAAAAGATGAGCTTTGATATTTCTGATCTACGTCATTTCAGCTCAATACAAGCTAGACTTCATGCTAGCTAACACAACGATAAAGCTGTGAAAATATTTTATTCCTAATAAAAGCAACGTTCGTTTTGTTGCTCATTGGTTAGAAACCTCAAAACAGAATTTCAGATTTTACTTCGCTAAACCTTTTAACATGCTTAAAGTGAAATTCTTCCTTCCTTTCCTGAAGCTTCCTCTCTTGCATATCGTCTTGGGTATATTTAATAAGTTATATAATAATTTATATAAGGTATCTTTCCTGGAAAACGTTTTAGTGTTTTCACCAACAACATTTTTAGAATAGCCAGAAGTTGGAGGCCATGTGACATTTACAGCCACGATGGCTGAACATCAAAAAGTATTTTGTATTTTCTCAGAAGAGCTCAACAACAATGTACACCGGTCACCGGGTTATTGAATCATTCACATCATAGATGGCAAAAGATATTTTTTTTAATACTATTACTTGGCACTTTTTAGCGTGACCTCAAGTTATACAATATTCGATTCAGGGAAGCCACATTAGACCGTGACTTACAGTGAGTTTACAACAGCTCTGAGGCCTTGTTAGAAAAAAAAAAATCTATGCTGAGACATGCTGGCTTTTTCTCTATGAATTCACTGAATTGTCTGGAGACATTTAGCTGCAAGGGTTTTCCATAATTTGGTGCAATACAGCATTGGGATGAGTTATGTATGTCCGTGCTGTTTGTGTACATTTTTATTGTGACAGTGACACTGCACTGAGCAGAGATATGTGAGTAGCAAGAGGACTGCTGGTGGACTGTCATTCACAGAGCGATAGTAAACATATTTGAGTTTGACTCTTCTGGTCCGTAACTGTCCAACATGGGGTGGCAGTGTTGCTTAGTAACCACAGCACATGACTGACCTTATCGGTGCGGTCATAAAAATGTATGAAGTCCTTTTATTCATTTTCCCTTCTCTCCTGTGCTCTCTCTCTCTCTCTCTCTATCCACTTCCCCTCTCTCTCTTCACACACACACACAGATACAGACAATTTAGATGAACACATCCGCATCCTATGCATTGTTCTGTGTGTGTGTGTGTGTGTGTGTGTGTGTGTGAGAGAGAGAGAGGGTGGTAATGAAGGGCTATACCTGACACATGCCACAGACTGCATCAAGCAGCATGAAGGGAGTGAGGTGGTGGTGGTGGTGGTGGTGGTGGTGGGGAGAGCATCCAGTGACAGGAAAATCAGCAGTCACAAGTCACACAGGAAAACAGCGGAGCAGCATCTCACTGAAACAGTTTCATCGTGCCACTAAAAGCCAAAAAAAACATGCAAGGAAATGCAGATTTAAGAAACATAATGATATCTGGATTACGTGCTGTGTAACCTATGATCTGGGATGTTTTCAGTATCGCATCACTGTGATCTACTTAGTGGACGTAAATCTGTCTAGTTTACAGTGTCTTAATCTGGGTTTAATCCCCAGAACATATTTATGGAACTGACAAAGTATTATGCAGTGGTGGCACTGGGTATGAGCGGGGTGGATGGGGGGGGCGCTGATGATTCCACACAGGACGTTAAGCGCCGCGTCTGTCAGCTCATTGACACAGTATCACAGCGACTGGCTTTCTTGCAAAGTGCTGCTCTGTTGTTCCCACAGGGAGCACAGATGTTAGCCTTGCTGTCGCCGCCGTCGCCATCTTTTTTTGCCCTGACAACATCTGCACAGCTGTGTTGTCGGCTGCCACGCACACAGGCGGGAGACGCCGCAACCCGCTCTTGAACTGTTGACAGCTAGGGGCAGGTCGGCACAGATGGCAGGAGGGGAGGGTGTCAGGGGACTGGCACTGGGTGGAGAGGAAGGGTGGCAGGTAGAGACCGGGGCTCCCATCTGGCCTCGGTGCTGGCACTCTGCCCCGGGGCATCTTCAACGTTTACTCGACAGAAAGCCTGTCAGGAGTTGGAAGTCACCTTGCGCAAAACGTTGTACTCTCTGGGCGGTTTCACTGGAGTTGAAGGGAAGGTGGTGGTGGTGGTGGTGGTGGTGTTGAGGGGGGCAACAGTCTGAGCTAATTTCACCAGACAGTGGAAAGAAAAATAATGGGAACTAACTAAATGATCCCAAGGCAACAGTTCAAGTCTGATTCTGGTTAGGTTACTTTATGCAGTCATGAGAGTTTCAACTCATTAGCTGTGTTTTGTTGTTTTATTCTCAGACAGAAGCCTAAGAAGTTGGAAATGTGCGTCATGAACTGACAGAATGATGATTTATTTTATAAGAGCCAGTTCAGGGACAAATATGTGGACAGACAAATATCACCACGTGCAGAAAACTGCCCGAATAATGAAAAAGCTCAATGCTCAGTCCTCGATTAACCTGGTTTGATTGGCTATTGGAAAAAGGTAATTGTCCTTGACTGACATGAATCATGACCAGAACAAGTTAGACTGAGATTTGGTCAAAGAGGAAGATGAATTATTCCACAGCAAGAAAGAAAGATTTTTTTGTACCCGAACATACAACCTCAATATAAAGCCAATGTTATGTGTAAGCACCAAATCATAACAAAAGTCCACCAAGCCCATTGGTGGACGGTCATTCCATATGTTGAAGTGCTGAATCCTGAATTTGCTGTCTGTTGGTGTTCATTATTATTAGTGTTATGTACGGTTCTTCATGCTTTCCAATCCAAGATGATTTCAAGACGATGTTGTCGTGCCGGCTGCTCTGTAAAGACTTAAACTGCAGACCTCCACAAAACCGCACCATCAGCCAGGAGAGGCTGACGGGGCAGACCTGCAGATCACAATGGCTGTTGACTGCAGCGTGGGGCATCGCCCGGTGGGGGGGCTTTGGGTTTGACCTGGACTGGCTGTCCAAGGCATATGAGGCCAGCACAGGAGAAAAGCGCTTTACGGATGGAGCATGTGGTCAGGTCATCTCTTCTCCTTCTCTTCACCCCCTTCACAGCTCCCCCCTTAATCCCGGCCTGAAGCTCCCTTCCTCCCTCCCCTCACCCTTCCTCCTTCCTCCCTCGCTCCCTCCTCCCCTGCATCCAACATATCACAGGGAAATGCCAACAGATGCCCAATGTCTAAGACAGGCATTATGTTCTTAGAGGATGTCCTGGTAATTCTGTTTTTTGCCAGGCTACTGATTATTACCATGCTGTCTAGGAGTGGTGAGGATGAGAGGCAGCACAGAGGACAACAGGTAGCCATCTCTGCTGGCTGGGTCACGTGCTGCTGCAGTCTATGCAAAACAGGATCTTCAAGACCCGGAGGGGACATATGTCTGTTTGTAGTATATGATTGAATGATGGGATTAAAATTCATGGAATAAATAGACAGATAGACAAGCAGATAATTACATTGTGGTCATTATTATAAGCAATGATATCTAGGCATCGAGGGGATAACTAAATGGTATTGAGGGATATAAATGAGAATGCACCAACAGGAGCGTTTAGTCTTGTATTTTATAACATGTTACTCATCAAGAATTTAAAACTGGAGGAGCGGGACTTCTTTTGCTATAAGAAAATGTGTCAATCATGGCGACTCGGGGAGAAAGTGGTTTGTCAGACCCTGAGGGGGCCACACTGACCTAAATACAAAATTGTCAACAGCAATCCTACACTGACCAACCAAAAGAGAACACTGGGGACACAAACATTTAACTCTGCAAAGGCGGCACCGGTTAACACACCTCAACGGGGGAATCCGCGTATCCAAAGGCTATCTTAATTTTTCATAGGATAAATTCGCTACCATGCCAGGGGAACTACACAAAACAGGGTTGATGTTTTCTGAATGCAAAAAGCTTGTTTTCGTCTTCAGTAAATAAGATGGACGTGTTGTTAATATACAAGGAGATCAGGCTATCAGTAACTAGCTGGCTTCTTTGTAAATCCCTCTGTTGTTCCTCTTGTTTACTCGTCTTACAGGTTCAGACAGATGTTACTGTTATTGACGTATGTTTTTTTTTTTACATCAATGGTTAAAAGAGATTGTTAAGATTAAAGTTGAAGCCTTCCAGTAAAGAGGATTTCTCTCCATTCAGCTCATCAGTGGTGCTCAAGTCACAGATGAGTCAGTGAGGACTGATGCCACCATGTGGTGAGCGGTGGAGCTGCACATTATAAATCCTGCTACATCAGGAAGATGGTATGTCTGTTGGTGTTACTGTGTAGTTTGAAGTATTAATATTTTACTGCAGTATTGTTAGAAGTTTCCAATAAATGTCAACAAAACACTGCATAAAAATTGTTTGGTATTTTTAAAAGTACATCTACTTAAGTACTACACTGATTTTGAGGTACTTTAATGGAGTATTTCTATCTTATGCAATTTTATACTTTGACATTTCAGATGAAAATATTTTTTTTCACACAGTATTCATTATCGACTGATCAGTTGATTATTTGTTTGATTAATCCTGTAGTAAATAATGAAAAATGACCATCACATGCTCCCAGAGTCATTTCTGTGTCTGCAGCAACATCAGAGACACTCAAGTAAGTTTAGATGTCTTATAATGACACAAGGAGGCTACGTTCTACGATACACGTTAGGTTTTAATATTCTTTAGACTAGATTTGACATGGATAATCATAACATGATGGCACCATAATCAAAGAGTTAAATCAATAAATAAAATATGAAATGTTGTGATTTCTATTTAATGCAGAACAAGAGTCCAAAATACAAAAGAGAAAAAAACAAAAGCACATTTTTGTGCATGATAACTGATATTTCTAATAAATCTATTACCAAAATATTTGGCAAAAAAATGTTGTGTTAATCAACTAATTGATTAATCAGCTTATAAAATGCACGTATGAAATATGATGCACTGATTGAACCACTGCAGTGCATAAAGTAGTTCTAATAAGCTTTACTACATTCAAAATTCTGATTGCTTACACATTAATGCATCACTAATGTGTGCGCATGTTTGTGCCAGTACTTACTTTTACATTAAATAATAATAATAAAAGATTTCAATACCTCTTCCACCACTGGCAACATGTATTGAAACCAATATATCAGGGCTGTGTCGACTTAATTAAGATCAGCAGTTCATTGTTTGACAGCTGTTACATTTTCACGTTCCTCTTTTAAAAGATGAGCTATGTGAAGTGTGATGTAACAATTATAACAGTTTACAATGAAACTAGAGGAATTAGACTTGCAGATCATCGTAGAAAAAATAAATAAATCAATCAATGGAGATTTTCCTTCTCCAACTCCAGCCAATATCCTGGACTTTTGTGAACAGAATTTTCTATATGACCTTTGCTCTGTGTATAAAAGCTGTGCACACGAGTACATGTGTCGTGAGCTGGGCTGCACCCATAGCTCGATACTGGTTGACCTACAAAACCAGTGAGAGTGCTGATGTTCATCACAACCGCAGGACCCTGGTGTGTCGTAAAGACTCATGCTGATCTGAGAGTCTATGAGGCTTGACGCGTGACATCGACCTCACGAAAGAACAGGAGGGGGGGAAAAATAAACACATAACTGCCCAGTAACAAGGGCTCTCTCCTCATTGGCTGCTCAAGAATGTTGCATTGATCATACTCTTTGTGCAAAAATGACACATGTGCTTTTGATCCATGTACACACAGGCAGGATTACAGTAAAATGCTCACACACAGCAGCAGCTTGTGAGCGTGCACGCACGGTCTGAGGCTTAGACGTGCACAAACACACACACTCGTTATCACCCTCACACACACGCGCACGCAATTACATGTACACACACAAAGTATGGGTGAGAACTAGGGCAGAACCACACCAGTAAGCTTCTTTTTTACTTAAATATCCTCTGAGAATTCAGGTTTTTTTTCCTTACCCAAGATTAGCACTTAGCCCCTAGTAACAGTGCTGTCATTTTGTTGTTACACGTCACCCGCCGTGGTTCACACTTTATGTAAACACCTCTTTCCTCTTCTCTAATTTGCTGATTTTGGCAACAAAATGTCATTTTTTAGGGCTGAAATTTTACAGTCAATCTCACATTTTAACTAAAAATTTTTTAATTTTATATTATATATATGATAGCAGCCTGAGAAGTGGGAGAATGTTTGGCCGTTTTGTCACTATTTTTGCTTGAGAAATTATTCATCAACTATCCGAATAGTTGCTAAATACTCCTGTTGGACTGATCGATCAATCCACTCGTCATTCCAGCTCTAAAACAACCCGCTTCATTAATTAAATTAAGAGCGGTAATGCCCCGTAATCATCTTTGTTCTAACTTTTACATTACCCACAGCATATTACACAGTGTATCTTTGTATGTCTTGAACCATCAAAGTCAGAAACATGACAGAAACAAGCAATGCTGAAGAAGACGGAGGCAATAATCTTGGTTTTTAGTCTAGTAAACGTAAGATGAGGTTACGCTGCAAGAGAAGACTTCTAGAAAGAGACATAATGATGCTCAGCATATAGCATAACACACATCATCCTCTGGCACCTTAAACACACCACAGGTAAGTAACTGATACTGCACACACACACATCCAGGCTGTCACACAGCGGTCAACATGAACCTTCAGGCCATCGCCGTCTGAACGGTCCCTGATCTCCTGAGCTGGGCTAAAAGATGAATATACTGTTCTCACCAACAGAGACGCAGCACTCCGGAAGTGGGCCAAATGTGATCACATGCAAGACCGCTGAGCACCTCCCCTTTCATGTATGCAACTCTGCCGCTACCCCTCAGCTGCAACAGTGAGTCTGGAGAGCTAATTTGGGGATCTGGTGAAAAGACTGTTTGCTCAACACACCAGGGTTCCCCGGCCTTCCCACGCCTCATTTGAGAGGCAACAAGAAAAAAGGCAAATAGATGAAAGGCGGTCCCCACAGTTGGAGATGATGCACCAAGGGTCCTCTTGCTAAGCAGGCAGCTATTCAAATGAGTGGCTAATTGTGGCATCTGTTAACCCACTGAAGAGGTGTCAGTGCAGTATCATGGGTCCGTTAATTGGTACAAACAGGTAGCAGATGTAGGCTCCGAGATTGAGCATCTGCCATTTAGTGAGCCAACCTCCATGAGCAGTGATTAGACAGCCAAGCTGATGGAGGGAGATCAAAGAGGAGAGGAGAGGAGAGGAGAGGAGAGGAGAGGAGAGGAGAGGAGAGGAGAGGAGAGGAGAGGAGAGGAGAGGAGAGGAGAGGAGGCATCATCTTTGTCCCGTCATTTTTGCATCCTCTTTTTTAAAAAGAATAATATCACTTCAAACTATCCGATAAACATTCAGCTGTGTAATAAAATTGTCCAAATAAATGCAACTATTTTGATTCATTAACAGCTGAGACTTTTGTTAAATGTTAGAGCATCTCCTCGAGGCTAAAACGCCTCTGAGAATCAGATCATTTATCAATAAATACCTATTAAGGGTGAAAATAAATGCATTGGATCAAGTGAAGCCCTTATGACACAACATTTAGTGTGAAAAAAAAAACATAAATCCACACCAGGCTTAGATTATGCTAAAGAGTCAAGCTGATGAACCTGTCATGGTGACTTCTTACCAGCAGGTGGTACTAGCTGACTACTGGTAAAGAAACGTAAAGTTAAAAACAGACAAAGTACAGTCTGTGTCTGTCGAGAATCGACTTTCTTCTTAAAGAATTTCGAAGAAAAGATATTTACTGATCGTCGTTCTATCATGCAACTTTGTCAGATCATCGCCGTGCACTGAATCACACTGCAGAGCAGCTGTTTAGGTCAGAAAGTTGAAATCAAACGATTTCAAACATGGTCCATACTTGTGTTTATCTCGAAACAGCTGATCTGATGCAGAATCCAGTGTGCTGACAATTGATTTTTTCTTTATGTGGATAAAATATGTTTTTCTGCTGACCCTGTGCACAGCAGTTCATAGCTCTGAACGTAGGATCATTCTTCTGCATTTCAATCCAAGTATTTAGTGTGCACGTGTTGTGACAGAAAACATCAACAATCCTCAGTGCACTGCTTCATTTAAAAGGCAATCTGCTCACTTTCCTTCCACCTTTTCGACAGCACAAAAGGCAAACTTCAAGATCAGCCTGAGTGTCGATGGTTGTAGCATAAAGGTAGATCCCTCTGTGGCCATTTGGTATGCAGAGGTTGTCATTGCCTGTCTCTCTCTCTCTCTCTCAGTATGTGCATGCTGTTCACACACAGCAACACTGACACCTGCTGGCAAGTAATACTACCAAACTGACAATATTCGTAATACACAACACTTCTAATAAACACAGAGAAACATATGGAAAAGATATAGAAACACTGACAGTTGATCAGGTATTCTATCAGGTCGTGTGGTGAGGTAGATTTTCTTCATTCTCCATTAATAAGACATGCAACAATAGATCCTGCTTTACTGAATATCTTGTATCAGTCGGCACGTTGGGCTCTAGGAAGTTAATCAAAGCCTCTCAAGGAGAGATTTCCTGCTTGTCTCAGTTTTGTATCATATTATAATTCATATCTTTGGGTTTATTGTAAGAAATCACCTTGGACTCACCTCTCTTTTCATCCCGTAGCTGCTCGAAGGTTCGTTTCTGTCAGTGATGCTGATCTCGTCTCTCCGCGATGGACCACTGCTTGCATCTCCCTCTCGGGCTGGTTCATGGAAACATGTCATGATGGACAGAATGAAAGAAAGTCACGCAGGTTTCATTTTGTTAAGTCCAGTTTTAGTTCTTTCTTATGTGTACATACATACTTGCTTGATTAAATGTATTTTTGGGGACAATGGAGGCATGTAAAAAAAAAACATGCTTGACTCACAGATCTCTCACTTAGTTGAACCTG
This sequence comes from Miichthys miiuy, assembly GCA_036365135.1. NCBI lineage: Eukaryota > Metazoa > Chordata > Actinopteri > Sciaenidae > Miichthys > Miichthys miiuy. The sequence continues at coordinate 22,913,099 of CM071616.1, forward strand.
ATGAGGATAGATAACTTTTTAACACTTTAATCACTCCTACAGACTTTTTTTCGCTGCAGGCATTTTGATGTGTCATAGCAGGAAATGCATGCATGCTTAAAGTGAAGCGATGCTATCAATAACACACCTGGGAGTTTCCTGCTATGCCAAAACGTCTGCTGCCCATTCCCAGCAGGTCTAATCAGCCAGGTTAAATTAAAACACCTGTGTAAATATACTACACACCATCACCCCAGACTAGGTTAGGTCACTCAGTATAGCAGTATAACTTCACTCTGATGAATGAAGTGCTTACAACAGCAAACATGGGGCCTGCACCATGGCAGAGGTGTTACACACACCTGTGGAGACAGACACATGGTGGTTTGCTAGCTCGCTAACATTCATACTTTGCAAAGTTTGCCCAAACACACACACACACACAGTGATGACACCACCAGCTCACCTGTAAAATCCTTGTTTTAGTTGACAGTGTCAGTTCTGCCTTTCATTTCCAAGCTCACATCCTCTAGTTTGATTACAGACACCAGGCACTCACCTGTCTCTCTCCACGCACTCATGAGGTCACACTGCGACAGTGACACCTACTGGTGATTTGTTGGTACTACCCTCTGAGACAGGCTATGAATGAACTCTTTTTCAGTGTGTAAAACTCTGCACATCTGACATTTACATTAAGGAAATGGTTTTGTGTGATATTCAGCACATGGGAGGCACACAGGAGATGCAATATGGAAATAGCACAAATGTGAAAACAAACTGACTGAATATAGAGTTACAGCTACATGTTTGTCCCCATTTGGTCAGTGAAAAGAGGAAATGCAGACAGAGAGAGAGGAAGGTGTGTATTTGTTCACTTTGGAGCAGTAGTTAGAAAGAAATTGGTTGTTTTTGGCCCCAGTTTCAAAGTGCAACAAGACGTAGCTTCACTTACTAGTCCAGCTCAGCGTGGTTTGAATAGAGTTTTCTATGAGTTCTGCAGTAAGAGACTAAAGAAGAGACCCAAACTACCTGAAACATTTAGTCCTACAAGCGGCTTTCCAAGTAAATTAACAGTTCCTTTAACCTATTGTTGTCTGCATTTCCATATGTCATATGCTTCCTTTTGACATGTTGACGTGTCAGAGCACAATGAACAGCAAACAAACTGGCTGCAGATTTTTTTTTTTTATTTAAATTTGCTGCAGGTACCAATTAGAAATGTTCAGCGCTGTGAGATGTCAAAGTTCCAGTGTTTTTGGAAACTTCTTCCCCCTAAGCAGGAGGTTAAAATAACGTCGCAGGAACTTGATTTATGCCGCGTCCCTGTGGTTGAATTTCTTCCGATGGTCCTAGCCACTGGGAAAGTGACTGTAGAAACATGCTCGATAAGCCACTGACTAAAGAAGATGACGGAGGGAAGACGCGTTCTCTGGCTAACTCTAGAGAACGTCTGTCACAAAATGTCAAACTGAAACTCTTTGTGCAAAAATTTGTTTTATTACAACAAATAAATATTGATTCGATTCAATCTGTACTAATAACTAGCATATAAAAACAATGGAATAATACATCAGTTTTATTTGTACCATCTTTTTGTTGTTGTTGGGTTTTTTTTTTTAAAGAAAATCTACTTGAACTCTCTTGGAGCTTCAGATTTAAAGTGCAAAGTGTGTGTGTGTGTGTAAGTACTGCTGATTGATAAAAACATAGTTGGTCTTCAGATTCGCCACGAACTCCGTCATTCATTCTGTGGAGACGGACAAAAAATGAATTATGCATTCGAATGTAAAGACTGGAATAGAGAATCACGTCTCTGTTGCATTAACATACCTGCATTTGCTTGTATACCCAGTCGATGAAGTAGGTGACGTTGCCGTAGACTCCTGGCTTGTTCTTCCAAGCACATCCAACCCCCCAGCTCGTGTCCCCCGCCAGCCACCATACATTTCCCTCTTTGACCACCAGGGGCCCTCCACTGTCACCCTGCAGCACCCAAGAGGAGTATATATATATATATATATCTCAGGTTGGTGTGTATGTGTATGTAAAAGTGTGTGTGACAGGAAGGAAAACTCTTTTCTAACCTGACATGTGTCGACTCCTCCCTGCAGCTTGCCAGCACAGATCATGGCCTTAGTGACGTCCCCGTCTAAAATGTCAGGACTGTTGCAGGTCTCTCTGCTGTAAATAGTCACTTGGGCCTGATTTAGAGTGTCAGGGGATGTTCCTGAAAAGAAAAAAATTAATGGTTGTACTCACACAGTAAGCCCAGTCAAGCGTTCCCTTACTTGTACTTTAAACTTTGAAGACAGGTGACCTCTGAAGCAAACACAAATAATCTACAGGGAGGAATGCTAAGTAGAAACTGTTTTGTTGGCTGGGTTCTCAGTCATCATGGTATACAGTACGTTCTTTAACGTTTGGCTCACCACTTGACCTCAAGGCTCCCCATCCTGTAATCCAGGCTGGACGTTCAGCAGAGAGGTCCACGCCAACGTTGGGGAGACACACGGGCTTCACTGTTGCTGAGACATAAACGTGTATGTTGACATCACAAGAACTCATAATTCATGTAGCGATTCAGTTACTAAAGAATGAGTTTTACTGGCTAGTACTTACCTGAAAATGTCAGAGGTGTGTAGAGCTTTAGAAGAGCAACGTCATTGTCATTAGTGTTTTGGTCATAGTCCTCGTGATTAATGATTTTTTCAACCGCTGTGCCAACACCAAACGCCAACCGTGACAAGCTCACGTCGCCAGAGTATACCAGCCACATGTCAGGATTGTTGTACCTGCCATGAGGTAAAACAGTCAAACACAGCGAACACAAATCTCTTTCCTGACAGTAAAAAACAAGTGAAATATCGTGAAGGACCTTAATGGTGTAAAGAATAGGTAGTTACCTTTGGAAGCAGTGTGCAGCAGATAGGATCCAGTAAGGGCTGATAATGGAGCCTCCACAAATATGTTGACCATGAATCTGGAGACTGACCTGCCACGGCCAGGCTCCATTTACTGCGTCTGTACCACCCACAATACGAGTGCTGGGGGCTGCTGAACTCTCTCCACATTCTGAGGATGGAGGCACACGGGAAGTCTGGATAAATACGCACATATCTCCTGAATTCACACATATTTCAGTGGTGTAGTAGCTTACCAATACAGTGAAGTTTGACAGCTTCGGCTGAGCAAGTTTGGCTGCAGAGGATGGCAAATCCAAAACACAGACAGTTCATTTATAGTGTTTAATAAGATTGATTGAGTTCCCAGTGGGAATCAAACAACTGTGGCGCATTATTATCCAGTGATGCAGGGGACTGTGTTACCTGTAAGCGAGCTGTGACTGTAAATGTGATCCATGGTCACTTCCAGACTTCAGCTTTATGTATCCCTTCGAGGCCATGGAACCTGCACTGGCTTCAGCGTAGTACGCATAATCCTGCCTGTGCAACGGACACAAGGAGAATGAAAGAAAACATGCGATCAGATCATCTTTTGATATCAGCCAGTCAAGTCATATGAAAGTCTAAGTAATGTTTCCTTTGAATACCTGTGAGGCACAAGCAGCAATATAAGCTCTAGCTTTAAAAAACGTGTTGACTTTAATACAGCAGAGAGACAACACTCTGCAAAAGGGGGACATGAATAATAGTGAAGAAGACAATCAGCACCTCCGGTAGCCTATCTGCTCACACACAGCTCTCCCATAGTTGTCGTCCCAGTTTTCAGCACACACCGGCATCCACTTCTCTCTGTCAGATGAGTAACTTTGCAGGATGAAGTTGGTCCCATGGAGGCGGACTGTGAAGCAGAGAGAACAATATGTGTTGATTTGTCCCGTACACGTGACATCTATTGCACGTCTGTCCGTCCTGGGAGAGGGATCCTTCCTCTGTGGCTCTTCCTGAGGTTTCTTCCACCTTTTTTCCCTGTTAAAACTCGAACCGAGGGTCTAAGGACAGAGGGTGTCACTCCCTGTGACTTTGGCCTATACAAATAAAATTTGATTTGATTTGAATACCATTTAGCCACCATGCTGTTCACTTCAGGCGGATACTGTCTGTGTGTGTGTGTGTGATGTTTGATGTCTTACAGCACTCAGATTCATCCTCTCCATGAGAACAGTCCTTAACACCGTCACACCACTGGGAGCGACTAAGACACTTCCCACCACTTCTGCACGACTTTCCCAGTAAACACTGGAAATATACTGCAAACACAGAGAGATGTATACAGTATACAGCACACGTGTAAGAGCACAAAGGAATCTGCTGAGCTGATCATCAAAGATCTTCTTATATACTTACAGAAGTACCAGAGCAGGAGGCCGGCCACTGCCAGGATAAGAAACACGCACATGCATGCACTCAGGATGTGTTTCCAGTGACATTTCTTTACGTCTGCAAGGCAAAAAAAAAGAAACAATTGATATGAAAACTCAACGTCATGTTCAGGAAACCAGTATGAGGTGATCTGAGCTTTGTGACATGGCGTGTTATCCTGCTGGAAGTAGCCATTAGAAGATTGGTAATAAAGGAGTGGACAGAGTCAGCCACACTGCCTAGGAAAGCTGTGGCATTTAAATGATGCTCAGTTGGTACTAAACAGACCAAAGTGTGCCAAGAAAATATCCTCCACACCACTGCAACTGCAAAAGTTGATACGAGGCAGGAGAGAGAGCCATGCCTTTGTGTTGTTTACTCCAGGTTTGGACTCTACCATCTGAATGCAGCAGCAAAAATAGAGATTCATCAGACCTCCAATCTTCTGTTGTCTGTCTTCGGTGAGCCTCTGTCTTATTGTAGCTTCAGTTTCCTGTTCTTAGCTGACTTAGAAGTGGGTGTGGAATTAAGCTGCTGTAGTATCTGCTTTAAGGTTGGACGTGTTGGGTATTCAGAGATGCTCTTCTGCATCCCTTTGTTGTAACAAGTGGCCTTTCTATCATTATCTCTCATTCATCAATCTTCCGTGACCTGAAGGCATTTTTCCGCCCAGAGCACTGCAGACAAACCGGATATTTTCTTTCTTTTATTCTTCTTTTTTTTTTTTTTTACTTTTAGGACTTTTCTCTGTAAACCCTGGAGATAGATAGTGCATGAAAACAGGAGATGAGCAGTTTCGGAAACGAAGCACTGACAACAGATTTGCAGTGAAGCTAGTTGTGTAAAAATAAAATGCAAATGCAAGTCGCATGTTCTTCTAGATTTACATCATCTCACACATGCAAATATCAGACTTAGCAGATATAAAAAACATTTTAGATATAAAATACAGTATAAAGTCTTATAACATGTAACTACTGTAACAGAGTTAAGCCACCTCTAGCATTATATCTATAGTTTTCACACTCTATATTTTATTTTACCGTTATTATTCCACGATAAGCTCAGAAGGGCTGTATCTTGTGAAGTGAAGCATGCCCTCGCCAGCCTGATTTTCATAAAGCTTCAGACAAGGTGCTATGTATTCAGTCAACAATGCACTTGAAACATGTTCATGATGTTGAATGAAGTTTTAAAAGTATTTTTTTTCTCTATTTATCTACTAATTTGCCCTCCTTTAATGCTGACATATGAATCTACATCTAACATCAGCTTTTTAGCTGCCATGAGCTACTGGTCATACCAAGCCGAGTAAGACTGCAGCAGCTCATGAATTAAAACTTTTCATTTGTAAGAGGATATTATTATTTCTTATTTAAAACGTTGGACAGCCTCACTTTACGTAGGACAAACATAAAATGGGTTAATGATTATGTGGACTCACAGTAAGATGTTTTCATTCACATTACTCGATATTTATTTTATGACTAACTCAAAGTCATTGTTCACACACCCTCTTTTATTTTGCACAATATCACCTCACAAAAGGCTCGTGACATCACTTATTCCTGTACCTTTCTTTTGTCCTGTGTTATGTGGCATTCCAGGTGTTCCAGTCTGGTGGGTGTTGATGGTCGTGGGACTGACGGCAACATAACTGGGGATCTGTTGTGGTAAGGGAGGGTAGAGACCCTGTTGTTGGGCGTATGGAGGGGGTCTTCCTTCCTCATGCTGGAATGCTATGTTGTCATAGACTGGAGGTGTCTGGAATAAAGAGATAAATGATCAAATAAAGAGTTAACTTAAAAAAGAGGAAATATATGAAGACAACGTCTATGCAAACATTCGGAAATGTTGTCTTTTATTCTGAAACTGAACTTACCTGATTATTATACATGCTCAGACCAGTTCAAACTGCCTGTAGAGAGAGAGACCATCAAACCAGAAAAAGGGTCACACACTTGTTGTTTTTATGAATAAAAACTGATGATATGTATAATGGATGGACACCCTGCATGACTAAATCATAACGTTCATGGAGGCAATATTCAGAATTTAATTTAGCAACCTGTTCATTAAGTTTATTAACATAAAAACTACCTAAACATTGTCAGTCTTCCTCCAAAACACAGAAAATTTGTATTTTTTTTTTTAAATTAACAAATCAACATTTCCACATTTCAAAAGCACAATACCAAAAATTCTCTAACTTTGAGTTTATAAAAATATTTATAAAAACCCATTTTTCAACCTACCTTACAATTCCCACAAATATCTTCAGCGCTCTGGCTCTGTCTGCCTCTTTACTAACACTCACTCTCTCTGCGTGTCATGTTCTTCCCATTCCTCCATGTAAATCAGCAGCCAGGACCACACCTTTTGCACTGTGTGCACAACCCAGCCTGGTGTGCGCCACTTGATTCAAACGCCACTTGACATGGACAAACAACAGGTATTGATGAAGGTTGGCAATTGATACTTTATTATCTTCTGCGCACAGCCCAAGCTTTGAGATAAGACGAATGAAGTGAAAACATTGAACGCGGGGCCGCGTTCATCCAGCAGTGGACATCCATTGATTTGTGACAGGAAAGTGTAATTTTAGGAATTAAATTCAGCAGTGTAATATACTGTGTGTGTTTCATATGCATCCTGGTATCTTATTGTATAGGTTTTTCTTCACCAATAATTAATTGCATTTAAAACCAGCCTCACTTTGATTGCGTGTCTGTACAAGTGTGCTGAAACCTTGCAAACTAAATACAACAGTTAACAAAACATCAGTTCATCTGTACACAAACACAGATATGAAAATGTGCCATAATTGTAGTTTAATGATCCCAACAAAATACCGATTCTTGGAAATTACTAAAGGAAATGCTGCAGCCAAAGCTGCCAGGGTATGACAACAGTGTGACTGAGAGAAGGAACGAGAGTCAACAGGCGAAAAAGTGGTCACAGATTGTTTGACATACCAAAAGCTGGCATCCAGACATGGCCTTATACGATAAAAATATTGAAGTCATGTGAAAAGGCACAATAGACTCGGTTCTTACTTTATACGTACTATTGTTTGTCCCCCGAAAGAAGCCTCTGCTGTGATTAATCAGTAACGTCCAAACAAATGGGGAGATGGATGTAAAAATACTGACTGGCCAAGGACTTTCAGACCCTGTTAATATTTAACTCAATGTTTGACTGCGGTAAATGACAGGAAAAGTAAGGAATGAAAGACAAGTCATCCAGTAATAGACGTGCAGAAAATAATGACCGTAACAGCTCAACCTTTGATCTAAAATTAGTTATTGGAAACACACAAGATATTTTGCTCAGCAGCTAGCTCGACTAAAGACATGCAAAAAAAAAGGTCAAATGTAGGCGTCACAAATTTAAGGAAATGTAAACAAAGAAACAAAGGTTTAGAGCTCCAATCACTTCATTACGACCTCCACTATGTAAGCTGGCTGTGCTGATTATAAAGCTATTAACTTGAAGGTTGCTGGTACGCAGGTTCATTACCTTGAAGGGTCAGTTCATTTATGTGGATCAATGTTTTATTAAATTCTGAAACGGCATCATCTACGGCAAAACATGCCGAGTTTGATGTTTTTTTTTGTTGCTTTGGACACCACAAACAATTTTTTTTCACCTTCATTGTATTGAAATAACTCAAGAAATTTCAAGCAAACACCTCAAACCCAGAGCTGGTATATGTTAAAACCCTTTAACCACCGATTACTAAGTACAAATACACAAAGAACCTGTTGCGTAAAAAGGTGACATGAGCGCTGCAAAATTCCACTGTTGACACGTTCGAGTGCGCTCAACATTACAAGGAAATTGCAGCATCTAGTGGCCAACTTCAAATTACAGAGCAGATGGTATAATTACAATAATATTGTACCTGTTTGTTGTGAAACTGGATTTATTCTAGGTCAAATCTTTAGAGAGAGTCAGAAATATTCAACAATCAGCAGCGGTTTCATAAAAACTATTTATTTAACCATCTCACTTTAGAGTTAAATATTAAACCACTTTAAGGTTCTTCAAACAAAAAGGAGTGTTATAAACACTGGAGTCATGACATCATGTCAGTTGAGTGCTACTTTGCTGTTTGAGTAAGGCCGCTGGCAACAAAGTTGTAACAGATGCATTCTTCAGTAAAAAGCTAGTTCACAGAGGTCTTAACGGGCAGTCAACACACAGATCAGACAGAGACAGAGAGAAGCTTCCTCGTCAGGTTTTCTACAGTTTCTGGATCACAATAGATGAAGCTCCACCACCTCCGTTGCAGATGCCTGCCAGCCCGTACTGGCCTGGCTTCAGGTTGTGCACCATGTGACCCACGATTCTCGCCCCAGACATCCTGTAAAGAGAAGAGAAACAAAGTATAATCCAGAATTCATACCATTTTTTGTGCACAGGAAGAGATGCATTTAGTTTTCTACAGCGCGTGTGAAGTCCTCTCCTCCTGTCCTCTGTGACCCAGACGTTGATTTTCATGCCAAACAGCTGCTAATCCAGTACGTGGTAGTGGAGGAGACGAGAGAGGCAGCTCTTAAGAGGGCCACTTACCGTGTGTGTGAGCTATGTACTGTATGATCAGGGCCACTTCATCAACAGCAGACATTGACTGAATGTCAGAAATGACCTCAAAGAGAAGTGTTGGCAAGTAAAAGGTTTGCTGCTGTGGTGACGCAAATAATGCTAAACTGGCTTAATGAAAACATACAGCCGGTGTAGTTCATGCAAATTGAACTGCTTACCCAATGGGGTGTCCCAGTGACACAGCTCCCCCGTTAACGTTGACTTTAGCTGGGTCGATGTCCAACATCTTGATGTTGGCCAGCGCGACCACGCTGAAGGCCTCGTTGATCTCCCACATGGCGATGTCGTCCTTCTTCAGCCCCGCTGCATCCAGAACCTGACAGACACACACACACATGGGGAGAGAAAAATGTGTGAACACAACTGCATCCATGAAGAGTGTGAGTCGGGATGCAGCACTTTCTTCTCCTTCTACTTCAACTCCCTCCTTCCTGGGATGAGTGAATGAAATGGCAGATCAGCTACCTAACATTAATTCTGTGTGTAACTTGATGATAAGCCAACATTAGGCTGTTGTCAGCTTTGTGGACTCTCTGCAGCTGGCATCTGTACTCTGCCAGACCTTCCAACACCTCCAGAGTTTAAGGTTGCATCACATCAGTTTTAGTTGTTGCACTCTACCAACTTTCACCCAAAAGAAATTAATAATTTACGTTTCTAGACTGTGGTTTTGGATCAAAGTATTTGGATCAAGAAAAATCAACATTTTAGTTAAATATAAGTTTCAGATATTTCCAATGTCACCCCCTTCCCCTTCCTACTCATACTCACCTTTGGTACAGCAAATGCAGGAGCAATGGGGAAATCAATGGGTGCAACGGCAGCATCAGCAAAAGCTACAGAAAGAGAGAAGAAGAGGAACAGAACAGAACATCAACTGTGCAAATAATTTCACAAAAAATCTAATCAAAACAAAACAAAAAATGTGTGTGTGTGTGTGTGTGTGTGTGTGTGTGTGTGTGTGTGTGTGTGTGTGTGTGTGTGTGGAAAGCTTACAGACAATCCGGGCCAGCGGAGTGACGTTGAGTCTCTTTGCAGCGTCGGCTGTCATTAAAACGAGAGCAGCTGCTCCGTCGTTCAGTGTGCTGGCATTGGCTGCTGTCACTGTGCCTAAGAAGAGCAAATGACCGATCACAAAACAGCACACGTTAAAAACACAAAAAGGTTTTTGAGCATTTGACTCTGCTCTGCACAAATCTGTTTAGTCAGACAAAAAGTGGCTTAATGTTATACATGAACGAAAGTAAAAGGTAGCCGCGTCATTACCGTTCTCTCTCTGGAACACTGCCTTCAGTTTGGGAACTTTGCTGAAGTCGACCCGCCTCCACTCCTCGTCCTCAGACACGACCGCGTCAGGTTTGCCTACAAAAGCGCGCGCCAACGTCAGATACGTTGTGCTGCGTAACATAAACGATGAAGTTCACTGGTGCTAGCGCAGCATGCTGTACCTCTCTGGGGAATGCTCACTGGTACAATCTCCTTGGCCAGAATGCCGGACTCGTATGCTGCTTTGCTGCGGCTGTACGAGCCGATGGCGTAGGCGTCCTGCTCCTCTCTGGTGATCTTGCTGTTCTTGGCTGTGTTCTCTGCACAGTTGCCCTGTTAAAGACAGTAAGGCGAAAAACACAGAAAAGAAACGGTAACTCACTTTAATTATTTCATCTGCTACTACAATGTCTTATTTAAGAAGCTCATATTTAAACAGGTGGTTGATAGCTACCATGTGAAACTTGTTGTACACGTCAGTGAGTCCGTCCTTGACAATGAGGTCTTCCATCTTCACTCCTCCGTAGGATGGCGTCTCTCTGGACATCACATAAGGTACGTTGGACATGCTCTCCATGCCTCCTGCCACCATCACATCCTTGAAAAATCACACACAGGCTGCTGTAGATTTATCTGCAGTGACGACTACAGTCTGTTTGTCTTGGCATCTTTTCAATAACTATGTAAGCCGAGTGACGCATGTGTGTGAAAGGTCACTTTTTCCTGTAGCTTATTGTATTTTACAGGTTTTGGGGATTACAGTCGGTAAAAGAACTAGATGGGTCATGTCTGAGGATTATTCTTATTCTTTTCCATGGGTCAGATTTGTTATGCACGGTCACTGTGCAACAACGTACTTCATGTTAAAACTACCTGGTGTCCACACATGAGACTCTGTGCTGCCATCATGATGGACTTCATCCCGGATGCACAGACTTTGTTTATGGTTGTTGCCGGAGTGCCGAGGGTCAAGCCTGAAGATACAATCAGAGACACATCTGCATTAGCAAAAAAATAAATAATAAAATTCTGTTACCTCAGTGATGTTTGTGTGTGATACAAATCAGTCAATCACAGCTGCATGTTACATATTTGCACATTAGTTTCCAACCTGTCTGTAACTTTGTATACCAGTAATGATATAACAGACCTCTAAAAGCTGCTGATGTGTCAACTTGCAGCTGCATACTTTTGGTCTTCATGTTTTGCAGCCTGTCATGCATGTATAATGTGTGGCTTTCAGCTGCTCTCAAGCCAGCGGACGTCGCTTCTGATTTGTCAAGTCAGCTCGTGTTTTGGCTGCAATGCCAATATCTGAAACATTTGGAGTGCTGGTGAAAATATACCGATGTGGTTATACCTGCTCCAAGCAAAGCTTGTCTTGTGGGGGCCTGTCCTTCTCCTGCCTGAAGCACATTGCCCATGTAGACTTCCTTAACCTCTTCAGGGGCGATCCCTAAAACACAAAAATCATTAAATCAGGACATACACTGGGAATGGGGAAAACTCAGGCCATTACATCAAGTGGATCTTGACCACGTCCTGGACATACCTGCTTTGTCTATGGCTCCCTTAATGGCGATGGAGCCGAGTTTGGTGGCCGGTACTGCCGCCAGGCTGCCTTTGAAGGAGCCCATTGGAGTGCGGACTGCGCTGACGATGACGACTTCCTGAAAGCGCGCATTAATTAAAAACTACGAGCGGGCAGTCCAAACGGTTTTGACAATAGTCAGCTCCTGTGGTTTACTTACATTGAGCGAAGGGCGAGATGAGTAGGTTCTTGAGAGGTACTTGTGAGCCTACAATGACAGGATAAAGATAGACAGACAGATAAGATACTTTATTGATCCCGAAGGGAAATTCAAGCATCCAGTAGCAGCATGTAAAAAAGGGGGATTAATAAAAATATCTCTTCTTCTAATCAAAATGATTTTTATTACAGTATTATTAACTGTTATGAATTAGTTTTAAGAGAGAAGGTAGAGAAACATGGGAAATAATGTTAATGCAGACACAGGTAACATTAACCTGCAACTTAAGTGATGAAACACGAGCTAAATATGCTATTTGAGCTAAATCTGGTGTCGTGCCAGTCAAACTGTGCCACCTGTCACGGGTGAACAGAGTAAACTCGGGTTAACATGACCCAGTTAAACTAGCTGTAACGTTGCAGCTCTGTTGTTTTGTTTTAGCAGAAACAGCTGATCCACCTGTGAGCAGCTCTCAGGTGTTTTCTTCAGGCTGTAACTTCATTTTGGTCAAGGACGCTCTGCAGACACACAGAGGCTAGCACAGCTACCCACGGCCTTTGCGTGTTTACAGCCACGCAAGACTGTTTTTAGCATTAGCATTCCCGTGCTATCTAACAGCATAACGTTAGTCTGACGCAGCCTCACTTACCAGGCGTTTACAGATGTGACCGTGCATGGTTAAAAGTCCACTGGTTGACATTTTTGGACAGGCAGACAGTGACTGTGACTGTGACTCGCGTACTTCACCTTCAGCCACACACAGCGCAGCCGCAGAGCGTTAAATACATCAGCCAATCACAGTGAGAGGTGTGTTCCCCTGACGTCATGACGTCACCACCGGGCTGGGCATCATGGTAGTTGTAGTTTTTCCAGTGAAATCACAAAATGTCTTAAAAAAATCGGTTTAAATCACTGCAGCAGACATATATATATATATATATATATATATATATATATATATATATATATATATATATATATATATATATATATATATATATATATATATATATATGTGAATATGCTGCAACAAGTCCTCTCCTAAACATTGCTGAGGTGCCCTTGAGCAAGGTACCAAACCCCTAACTGCCCCCAGGGTGCTGTTACATACCTGCCCATCACTCCACGTTTGCATTTTTATGAACCCTGTGTGTGTGTTCCCATTAAGGGATCAATAAAAATCTTTGCATTAGACTTTAATTGCAGAGGTCTGGAGGTCTGTAACTGCTGCTGCTGCTCTGTAAGTGACTAAGTAAGGCTGGGCCTAGCTTTGGATCTTTTCCTGCAATGACACTTCCTGCTCAGTGAAAATATAAAAACACTTGCACCCACAGATTGCTCAACTGTGTGCACTGTTTACAGCTACCTCTACGGGGCTGTCTTTACACATCACAGATGTAAAGTCATTAGCTGGTAAACCCAATGTATAAAGAAAATGACCTGACTATGTTCCTATTGTCCAGTTAAAGCACATGAAAGTGACAGCTGTGATTTTAGAATTATGAGTACATGTAATTTTCCTTTTGCAACAACTCATGCAACAATAAATAGAGATATAAATGGCCTTACACCAGAGCTGCCACATGTTTTCTAGTGCATCCTAATTCACAAACTCAGACATGATAAAAAAAAAAAGCTTTTAAATTCATTCTTGATTTTATTTTCACAAGCTTTATTAAATCATGCTTAAAGGAATCATTGACAGTAGTTGTTGCCTACAGGATTATTCTTCTGTTTCATTGTGCGTTTTTATTTCCGTACAGATTTCTGCAGAAAAGCCTCTACAAGCTGCTCAGGATTAGTAAGTGAAGCAGACCATTACCAGCTATTATTGCGTACATATGTGTATTTGGATCATTGTTTTTTTTAGTCACAATCCATCCATCCATTGTTCAACAGAGTGCGGATAACTCTTCTTCGTTGGTACTGGTACTCGACCTGCCTGGATCCGTAGGTGAAGTACAGGTAAGCTGAAAAAGGGGATGGTATTACCTCAAAGAAGCACTTATAACGCTACAGCAGAGGGACTAACCTTTGAATAACACCTACCTCTGTTCTCGAAAACAGCATCCACTCTGAAGCCAACACCGGGGAGATCCTTGTAAATGAATTTGGGATACCCGCCATCCATTCTGCCCCTCCTTTCATTGTAGCTGTATGAGTAATACGGGGAGGTGTTCATCAATGCATGGTATCTGTCTGCGTTTGGATCAAGGCTAAATGTTCATGGCTAGTGACAAATCTCACCTCCAGTATTTGTTCCTCACAAAGAAGAGGGTTCTGCCTGTGAATGACACATGGACAGCAGCATCCACCTTGGTGACAGATGAAGGGAAGCCGAAGTCGCTGAGAGGTTTGGGATAACCAGACATGACACTGGTTCTTCTGACTTCCCAGTACTGATTCCCTGTGATGTGAAAATATATTTGACAGGTCCCAAAAAATGCAACTGAAGCTTTTGTTTTGACAGAAAATGTCTTTTTATGGATCATGAACTAAATGCACCTTCAAAGAAAAAGGCAGAATTTTTATATTCATAAGCAGCATCAACTCTGTTGACTCCAGGCCAGACAGATTGAATTCTCCTCATGCTGACGCCGTCCCAGGACCTGCTCTTCTTCCAGAAATATCTGACAAATTCACACAAAATTCCATCATTAGCCGACAGCGTTCACAAAAATCTTATTGTGTGCATATAACTTCCAAAATAACAGCTCTGTCTCACTTGTCTTTGAAGAAGTAAAGATTGCCTTTAATGGAGGTTGCAGCATCAAAAATCAGGTGCCTGCTGCACCTGTCTGGAAAAGGTTCTGCTGTGGGTTCAGGTGTTGGTTCAGGTGTTGGTTCAGGTGTTGGTTGTGGTTTTGGTGCAGGCCTGATGGTAGGCTGTAGATCTGGGTCAGGTTTAGTCGTTGGGTCAGGTTTAGTCATCGGCTCAGGTTTAGTCGTTGGGTCAGGTTTAGTCGTCGGCTCAGCTGATGCGTCTCTGACTCCTTTGAGAAGCAAAAGACAAAGACACGTCACCAGTAAAGATCTTTCAGTCTAAGTCAGAGAGCTTCATGCAAAATTCAGTTGAGCTCTCACCGTAAATAGCCTGTACTCCCCGTCTGTCATCATCTGTTAGCATGTACCCATCTGTGTTCACGTATACGTAGTTGGGATACATCAGGGCTGTCGCCACGTTAGAATGGGCTAATCCCAGCGCATGGCCAAACTCATGTGCTGCCACCAAGAACAGGTTGGATCCTGAAACCACAATGATGAAGTTACTGCGGGTACGTAGTAAGTTGTAATATTATATCACCTCAATAATAGTGTTTCCTGAGTGTCAGCACCTGCCGACGTTAGCGTCCACCTTTCATCTTCATCAAAATGGGCGTCACCTCCTTTGCCTTCCCCAGGGGAGAACGCATGTGCCAAGATCCCACCCTCCCCGTCGAATGGAGCAAAATCTCCATGATCTGGTTTTCAGAGGAGAAGAGTCAAGTTAGCACCAGTTCAAACATTTTCTCAAAGGGACCCGAAGCCACTGCGTTACCTCGAGCCTTGAACATGATCATAATGTCGGCGGTGCCGCTGTAGATCTGCTTGAAATCCAGAGGAATGACGTCGCTGTAGACCTTCAGAGCTTTGGCTATGGTGGCATCCACCTCCCTTCGAAACAAGTCTGGTGTGTAGTTCGTTATCCTATAGCAGTGGTGAGAGTGAATACGGTCAACAGGAACTTTATTGTGCTTTATGTTTGAGTGAACTGCTTGCAGAGACTTGTTGCTATTTATTCTGATATGAAGATCTTGTGTAATACCTGTATGTGACCACAGGCTTCTCCCACTTTGGTTCACCGTCAAAATGGCTATATCTGGTCACATCTGTGAATCCACAGCGAGGTCGGGCCATCATCTCCATGGTTCTGGAGTCCAGCTGCCCTGTTACCTCCAGGCCAAAATACTCCTGCATTTTTCTGAGAGTGTCGTCGAACGAATCAAGAGAGCTTCGCCAGACAGTGTTGGGAGCACTGACGCCCACATCAGAGAAAAAGTGAGACAGATAGGCCTGCACAAAGAAGAACAGGAATAAATCAGATACTGGTACAACTTCAAATTTGTTGAATTTGACTGATTTGACATTTAGCTATTCACATTTAAACATGCTGAATTTTGAGAAAAAGATGAGTGGAAAGGGAACTTTTCAATTTAATTCATTGTTTCCCATTTCTGCTATATTTTTTCTGTACTAACTATTTGGCGTATTTACATTTGGTGATTGTAGTTGTTTCATTGTTGGCAGACTCTGCATGTCTCTGCATATACAGTATGTACTCTTGTATTAAGATAGTGATAATGCTGAACCATGCGAAACACGGGGTGGCTATTATTATCACCGGGGTTTGCTCTAATGATGACCTTCATTCAATCAATTTGGGCGGGTCAGTTTTAAATATTGCAGGAGATAACAGAACAGTCAGGAGCAAAGACGCCTCAACAAGATCACCAGGTTGGTTTACTGTTTTCTGCTGTTGTGTGGAAAACTATTTGTGCTGTGCTCAGCATTAAAATCAAATAGCGGCTGCTCAAATCAAATCAAATCAAATCGAACTGCAACTTTAGTCAAGTTAACTTTCTCTTTTATAATATTATTCAAACTGTTTGCATTGTTGGTACACACTGTATTAGACTATTAGCAAAAAACACCATATTTAATGAGAATGTGCTGAAATCATCTCTAATTTTGTTAGTTTTTTACAAACAAACTCACATTAATTTAATCGCAGAGCTGAGCCAAAAGTTTGTTGTAAAGCTTTGAAATCAATATTTCTGTCAACAGAAGATACACGTTTCCTTTTCATGCTACAAAATTTGAAAAAAGCGTGGATCTCTATCATTTGAATGAGTATAAATCTTGCACAATCCCAGAGAAAATCTGATAATTCAGGCAATATTTGCACACAGAGAACACCTTGTGTTTACCTGGGCTTTAGAGAAATCTTCTTGGCTGGGTGAACTGGTGGGCACAGCTCCACAGTGCGCCACAATTACAAGCATCATCACAGCCAGTGCACCTTCCATGATTCCCCTTTCCTACTGCAGAGAGGCAGGGATATCTCCAGGTATTTGATTCTTCCTCCCAGGTTCTGCTCGGATGTAGAGTTGTGATGCACTAGTCGTGTTATTTCCTGAAAAAGTCAATTTTAATGTTTTGGATGTGAGGTAAGAAAGATACATGATGGGGCAATAAAACATTCCTGCAAGTGTCTGAACAGGCCCATTTAGAAAAAACAGAGGCATAATATGTGTAGTAATGAGAGAGGGAATCGAGGCCAACAGCTGGAATAACGTGGGCCTGCATCAACATGATGCAAATCACAAATAGTGAACAAATAGTGCAGTTTGAAAGTATTGTTTTGAATTAAGACAAGAGTTAACAGGCCCTTTCCGTGTTATCTGAGACCTTGGTGACTTTTCCAGGATAATGCAAAGGATCCAGTAAGCAAAGGAAACAAGAGAGGGAGCTACAAGAGCAAGTGAAGCTTATACTGGTTGTAAATCATGATTGCCTGTGTGTCAACACAGCACACTTTGTGTACATATGTTCTTTACAGCGTGAAGACCTCCAAACGAGGTGGAAACGGACATAGGTGATACATGCATTAAACATATAACTATATAGTGAAAGTATTTTAACAGTTTATATGTAACCAGGCACGTATATAATAGACAAGGCTGTTATATAAGATGTGACTGTATTCATTCACTAAATGTACTCTTCACTGATAAAGGACAAATCTTTGAATGACTGGTATTGACACTTTAACTTTATTATAAGCAAAAACCAAACAACAATGATAAAAACAGTACACTCTTCAAAATGGAAAACATTAAAATATATTACTAAAAAACATATACAGTCCATATACATGCACACATTATGGAAGACCCTGTTGATACAACAGTTGTACGTTGTATTAAAGTTGTGTAAATTGTATTGATTTGTTAATTCTTCTTTTATTGTCCAATTATATATCAATAAACATTTTACTAAATATCTGATGAAGTCTCATATCCAGGCATCAATATGTATGTAACATACATACAGACTAAGTATAAAAATAATATATATTTGTTCAATACTCTTTAAATACTGTATGTTTGCAGCAATATTGAAAAAATAATAGAAATGTTTACATTCGTTCTCATTGTTTGGCTACATAAACAGCTGTAAGAATTACGCAGAATACAACTAGAAGTTAGTGCAGCGCAAGAAGTAGCTGTTCCTCAGCATGCGGTACAGCCTCTTGGTCCTCAGGTTGTACTCAAACATATGCTGTCCACTGTAGATGTACGTGAAACCTGCAGAAACAGAGGCTCACAGTTAGTTTCTGTGCATATAGACGTGAGCAGGAGAAACAGCTCTACCTGTAGCTCTGCCTACAAGCTACTCTAAAGTAATGATCACTAATTTCCAAGCGACCAGCGAAGACTCCAGGAATCCTGGCCAAGAAATAGTCCAGCACTCAACCCCCATGTAACAACAACTTTTGTCATTTTTAAGATGAGATGTTACTGATAATAACTGTAGCTTCATGTTTAATGGGCAAATCTAGGCGTGTTAATGATCTTCTTATATAAATCTCAGCAAGAAAACAAACAAGTATATTTCAGTCTTGACTTCGGTTTCAGATCAGCTTTAAATGTTACTCACCTCTGCGCTGGAAAGCTGCGGTCACCTTGCCGGTCAGGCCGGAGAAGGTCTCGTCCACCCGCTTGGGGAATCCCCGGTCCATTGTCCTTCTGGCCTCGTCATAACTGAAGAAACACAGGTGAGTAATTAGATACATTCAATAAGGGTAAAAAAAATCCAGCTCACAAAATAAGAAATTAATATACACTCTGGACATACCTGTAGTATTCATTGCCGACAAAGAACAGAGTTTTGCGAGAGTCCACGTCATAAAGGGCTGCATCGATTTTCCTCACGTTTCTTGGGAGACCAAAACTGGTGAGCCTTTTAGGATAGCCATGTACAGGAGTATATCCACTGAAGGCCCACACTTTGTGATCTGCAGGAAGGAAAATTTAAAAAAAAAAGTTTAGTTTAGTAGAACCTTGAAATGGTGTCAAATTGGTGCTCTAAGAAGATAAGAAGAACACTTACTTTTAAAGAGAAATATCCTGTCTGACTGTCGGCTTTCATAAGCAGCGTCGATGTTGGTGGGAGCATTGGGCCAGAAGCTTTTGATGCGAGTTTGCTGGGGTGTGTTGCTCTGAGGGTAGCTACGCCAGAAGAAGCTGAGAACACACAAGAACAATAGTTAGTTCAGAAGTCCCTCTTAATGGACTCAAACATTCAAATATTAGTTACAATACCTGTCCTTGAAGAAGAGCATTTCTCCTCGCAGGGTGGTGACAGCATCCAAGACCATGGTTGAATCACAGGCATCGGGAGTGGTGGGGGGCTCAGGTTCAGGCTGAATTGGATCCTTGTCGGGGTTTGAACCTGGAGATCAGATAAAATCAGCATCTCATTGCGACAAACGTGTGCAACAATATAAAATATTGTGCAGAAATTTGGTCAATAGGGCATTGATAATCCAGCCAGTCAGTACGAACCATAGAGAGACTGGATGCCGATGACATCATCCCGGGGCAGAACAAAGGTGTCAGGGTTTCTGTATGAGTACACAGGGTACATGAGAGCACCAGGATCATCAGAGTGAGACAAGCCCAGGGAGTGGCCAAACTCATGGGCAGCCACCAGGAAGAGGACGTAGCCTACAGCAGAAAACACAGATTACAGATCAGTTTCAGCTACTCTTGAGTAGTTACTCAATAAGAGACACTTTGCAGAGCATAAATTTACCGTTATGTGAGCGGAAAGTGAAGGTCTCATCCTCATCAAAATGAGCATCTCCTCCAATGCCAGGGGATGGGGCGAAGGCATGGGCAAGAGTTCTACCAGGGCCATCGAAGGGGTAATAATCACCGTGTGCTGTTGGCAAGAACATATTCATGTCAGCATTTGAAATCAAAACAAAAACAGAACTGGGTTACCCAAACAATGCCTTTCCTCCTCTGAAACACAAACATTTGGTGGATGTGTAGATTCTTTGTGGTCTATGCTTTGGCTGCAAGCTCTGGCATGTTGCCACTGGAATGATTGTTGTGTCTACGTTATGTTGAGTGACATACATTATGTAACTGCAACTTTATGAATGCTCCATTATTCTCTTACAAAGTGCAACTACAAACATTCACATTTGTAAAAATAATTATATTTGTATACCAAGTAAGGTACTTGAACTCCTGAACTCTCTTTACAGTGAGTACTTTTACTTTTGATACTTTAAGTACATTTTGCTGATAATACTTGAGGTAAATGATCTGAGTACTTCTTCTGCCACTTGTATTTAGTAGATAATTCTTCTGTACTCACCTCCGCTTCCAAAGGAGATCATGATATCAGCAGTGCCGCTGTAGATTCTGGTGAATCTCAGAGGAGTGACTTTGGCCCAAACCTGCAGAGCTCTCTTTATGGAGTCATCTACCTCTGACACAGACATGTCGGGGGTGTAGTTCTCTATCCTGTAGTACAGAAACAGGATTGTTAGATGGAGTTACAACAATTATTCTTTCAATTTGTCTCTTTAGTATATTCACCTGTAGGTGAGGCTGTTTTTCTGCCACTTGAGGTTATTTCCAAACGTGGAATAGCTGCCAATGTCGTTGTCTGGAACGCCACAACGGGGTTTCTTCATCATCTCCAAGGTCTCACCATCCAGCCTTCCGGTGATATTCAGTCCAAAGAATCGCTGCATCTCACTCAGCTTCCTGGTGATCGGGTTGACCCCACGTCTGGTAGTTGGGCCAGTCTCCTCTGTCAGGTTGAAGAATTTCTTCAGGTAGATCTGCAAAAGAAGATGAGACTTCAATACCTAGTAGCGCACATCTTGAACCCATTATGAATTCAAAGTAGTGAGAGCACATGCATGACAAGGCAAAGAAAACATACATACCTCCGCAAAATTCTCATCTTGCTCAGTGATTTGTGATACCGGCAAGCAGTACACTGAGGCAGCTAAGCTCAGGATGATGCACAGACCAACAGACTTCATGGTTCCTCCTTGAATGTGACTTGTGTCTCTGCATCGGAGTCAGCTGTTATATAGTAGTGGATGCATTGAGGAGTGGGCGTGTTGAGCAACTACCTGCTTGAGTCAGTGACTCAAGAAGTATTCCATATATGGA
Organism: Miichthys miiuy; assembly: GCA_036365135.1. NCBI lineage: Eukaryota > Metazoa > Chordata > Actinopteri > Sciaenidae > Miichthys > Miichthys miiuy. The sequence goes on from CM071616.1 coordinate 22,934,270, forward strand.
TGACAGGAGATGAATGGATTGATCACTAAGCCGACAGCGACAACCACAAAATTCCCCCAACAGGAAGTAGTTATGATGACATAACACATGACACTTAAGCGGACCAAACTGGATCAATAAAATAAATAATATTGAAGTGTATACTTAGAGGTTAATAATTGTTCATGGAATGAAGCTGGACAGTTTCTTTATCGATGCTTTACACACTAATATTGTCTTTAAGCAATTTAACAGGAGAAGTTGGCCACAGTCCCTTGACTGAATTTTTTTAACTTATTTGATGATTTCTTTATTTCTTGCTTGAGAGATTTTCTGATATTCTTCTTTGATTTTACAGCAGTCTGGACTCTTCTTGACTGTAGAAACTGTCTACTCCAACCCCCAGGCTATTGTTGCTGCTGATAAGACAGTGGTCCCCCCCGTGAGTAAGCTGAAACAAGTCATGTCGTGAACAAAAGGCCTTCTAGTCATGGGGTTTTTGTAAATGCCATAAATAACTCATGATGCTGTTCAGCTTTACTCATCAACCACTTTACAACAACTTAATAGTTGTAACGACTTTTCATTTGTGAGTTCATCATATGGTGTTATACTTTTGTTTACTGTTTTATCTTCTTTTTGACTCCTATATTTATTTTACATACTTATTATGCTTAAATTTGCATATTTTATCTTGTTTATTTTTTATACTTAGTTAGCTAGTTCTACTCTATTTTATACTTGACATTGGGCTGCTCCGGGACCAGGAAAACTAATTTCGTTCCATGTCATGTTTAACATGTGTTGAAATGACAAATAAAACTCCTTGAATCCTTGAATTCCAGCATCATCATCTTGAAAGCTAAGGTGCGCATTTGATTTTTAACATATTTTTGGATGCTGTACTGTAACATACAAAGACCTTTTCAGTTGATAGAGGATAGAAGTCGTGCATGCTAGGTCAACTAGGTTATTTTTATACTTACAGTATATATCTGTAAAAATCTCTCTCTCTCTCCCTATATGTATTTACATTTCCGTTGCTGTTTCCTAACATCGGACACTGTCATTGTGCAACTTATCTCTTAGGTAAAATGACTAACACTCGGAAGTGCAGACAGTAAGAATGAAAGTGTTGCAATACAAAAAACAGAATCTCAGTGGACGCATGATCATCACACCTGTGTGAGCTTGTTGAACATCCCATTCCAAAACCTCGGGCACTGACATGGAGTTTGACGCCTCTTTTGTGGCCTATAACATCCACCACTGCTCCGAAAAGCATTTGTGAAGTCGGGTACTGATTGGCTCACAATCATGATGTATGTATCTTGTAGCATTAATAAAAAACTCTTTACTGGAACTACTTGTTGTTTTTACAGTAAAAACAAAACTGGAAGCTGTGGCTGACAGAATTTTACCGTAATAAATACAGTATAACTTTTTCTAATATTATGGTAAAAGGATGTTAGTGCTGTTGATTTCACCTTTAAGGTTGGCATTTTGTCATATTACTGACATGAGAATACCACATGAATGCCGTATATTGTCCTGAAATATTACAGTATTTTACTGTACAGTCTCAAATCTAAAATATTTTACTCTTATTTATACTTGTATAAATTCCTTTAAAATGCTGTATGAAGGGTTTTAAATGTGACTGTGATTTACTGTATACAATAAAACACAGTCCTATTTTACGGTCTTTTACTGTCATGGTTTGGTCATTTTTTTCCTGTAAAATTTACAGATACTTTAGTGGACATTTAGATGACCACCAACCGTTCGGCATTTTGCATTTTGCGAGGTAGCATTCACCAAACCCACATATACTGTACTGCATATTTAAACACACACACACACACATTTTGTTGAAATTTTATCATTTGACCAATGTGTAAAAATCACAATTTGCATGACCCTTATCAAACCATTTGTTTCATTGAACCAATAGAAAACAGTTCTAAGTAATATGAAAAACGATAATCCATGTTTCCACGATGTACTATGTGTGTGTGTGCTTGTGTGCATGTGTGTGCTATAAATGGGAATTATGTGTTACTGTAAGAACATTAACCCCTGCATTATTCATCACTGCAGTGTATGATTAGACCAGTCTGGTTAATGCCAGACGTGACGCACATTCTCTGCTCACTTGGTTAGATTAAATATATCTAATAATTTGTTTCATGTGTAACAAACTTATAGTTGTATTTCAGCCCAAAATCATATTTTATTGTAATTATTATTGAACCAATATGAATATGAATAACAACAGGTTTATGACACTGTATTGTGTCAGACAGCTTTTATGCACAAATCAGCACTTCTGTTTCTGTTTCCTGACGTAAATTTACAGTTGGTGGGAGGAAAAACTCCTCACACAGGATACTGAGCTGACATGAGTGGAACTTTGCAAAAAACCTCAAGAGACGCTTCCTCCATATTTAAGTCATCAAGGTCAGTTCAGTTTTAAGTGCCAAATCATGAAAAGGTTCTCTCATGACACTTTTCATATAAAAGTCATATAGACCGTACTTTTAATATTATTTTCAGAGACTCAACAACAGTTCCCACCATGAGCAAGCGCTTGTGGTGAGGCAACTGGTTCCTGAAAAGTTGGGCTGTTGCTGTTGTGTAACAGCTCATTTCTACATCGATGCATTATGAATTCAGCTTTCATGTGACATGTCGACATCGACGAGTCAATGCATTCAAAAATTTGATTTATTAAAAATAATTGTCCGGCTTCCAATTGAACCTCCGATGATTCTAATTATAACCGTACCCACTCTTCACACTCTTTACTGTCGTCATTCTGACTCAGTCACTTCAGTTTTGTTATTTTAAGCAATACAATTTTTTTGATGTCTAAATAAGGGAAGAAATCAGCATCATGTCACTCGAATAATGTTTGAAGGCAGGATATGATTACATCCATTACTGTATATCTGATAAAGCTCTGCTCTCTACTTGTATCCTGAGGTTTTAACTCCCAGACATGTAGGAACAGTATTATATAACAGATAAGTTCTGTGATTTTCAGGCTGATATCATTAAATTTGACCATTTAAAACAGGGGGGAACGCATCCTGACAGCTTGGAATATTACTGTATGTTCTGATTTCACCACATAATAAATAAAATTAAATAAACATTGCTGGAAACTTCATAATTTAGCAACTGATGACTCAAATTCTGGGACACTTAAACCTCCTGATCTGTTATCATGCTGGAGTCTTGAAGGTTTAATCCTTAAAGTTTTTCATCTTTACTTATAAACTTTAAGGAAAGGAAGGCATTTGCAAAAAGAAGTTCCCTTTTAAGTTAATTTTTAATGTGGACGTAAAGGTACTTTCCTTTTGATATCCTTATACCTGCTTCCTCCCTAAATTCATTATCATCTCCTTAGACAAACATCTACAGGACAGATTAACACAGAATTTTGTGCAGATGGTGCAACCTAATGATCTAATGATCGCCAAGATTTTTCCTCTAACGCCACCGTGAGGTTCACATTTGTGATTCAGGGTGAAACATTTCAGCAACTATTGGATGAATTACAATTACATGACGTTCTGATGTTCCTTTTTCCCCGTCTTCTACCGCCATCATCGGGTCAAGATTAAACATTTTTACAGTATACTTTGATTTATGACCAAATATTATATTCAATCTTTTTCAGGCTTCAAATGATAAAAGAAACTTACTCTACTGAACTACACTACTATATTATAAATGGTCAATATATTTGACGAATTACTGACAACTTTACTTCACATATACTCTGTAAATAACAACAAAACATGATGATTATTATTTTTTAAAACAAGCTTTATTGACAAATTCCTGGTGCCAATTTGATTTCACAGTTTCTTTTCTCATTTACATACATACATTAATGTTGTCTGTGTAGACATGTGTGCAGTGCAGTAATAAAGAATCAATGAAAATATGTTCCACACTTTAAACTTCATTCAACACAAAATGAACACTTAAACAATAAATGTGACATTAATAAAATAAGATAAAATTGCAATGACTGGCATCATCATAATAAAAATATTTTTTAAAAATACATCTAAGGTGCTGTTCTCAGGAAGGTCATATATCCAGTATATGCTCCCAAGTGTATAACAATATAATTATATATTATTAAATACATTAAACTCTGGTGCCTTCATTCTCATTCAGAGTGGCGACAAAAACAACTTTTAGTTTAGTAGTTAGTGCAGCGCAAGAAGTAGCTGTTGTCCAGCATACGGAACAACCTCTTGGTCCTCAGGCTGTACTCGAACATGTGCGGTCCACTGTAGATGTACGTGAATCCTCTGTACTGGAAGGCTGCGGTCACCTTGCCGGTCAGGCCAGTGAAGGTCTCGTCCAGTCGTTTGGGGAATCCCTGGTCCATCGTCTTTCTGGCCTCGTCATAGCTGAAGAAACACAGGTGAGTCATTAGATACATTCAATAAGGGTAAAGAACATACAGCTCATACTGAGATCTGAAATTAATATACACTCTGAACATACCTGTAGTATTTGTTGCCCACAAAGAACAGAGTTTTACGAGATTCCACGTCATAAAGGGCTGCATCGATTTTCTTCACGGTTCTTGGAAGACCAAAGCTGGTGAGTGTTTTAGGGTAGCCACGTTCAAGAGTATAGGCATTGAAGGCCCACACTTTGTGATCTGCAGGAAGAAAAAGTAGTTAGTGATCTAAAACTTTAATTTTAACTTTGAAATGGTGTTAAATTGGTGCTCTGAGAACAAGAACACTTACTTTTAAAGAGAAATATCCTGTCTGACTCTTGGCTTTCATAAGCGGCGTCGATGTTGGTGGGAGCATTGGGCCAGAAGTTTGTGATGAGAGTTTGCTGGGGTGTGTTGCTCTGAGGGTAGCTACGCCAGAAGAAGCTGAGAACACACAAGAACAAAAGTTAATTTAAGAGTCAGATCTTGTGTGACGACAGAACACCCTTAATGAACTTTTAGATATTTCACAGTTACAATACCTGTCCTTGAAGAAGAGCATTTCTCCGCGCAGGGTGGCGACAGCGTCCAAGACCAGTGTTGAATCACAGGCATCGGGAGTGGTGGGGGATGTAGGTCCGGGCTGAGCTGGATCCTTGTCGGGGTTTGAACCTGGAGGTTAAATAAAATCAGCATCTCATTGCAACAAATTTGTGTCACATTGTGCATACGTTTTTTTAGGATTTTTGTTTGTGCAAAAAGGCATTGATAATCCAGCTAGTTAGTACTAACCATAGAGAGACTGGATGCCGTTGACATCATCCCGGGGCAGAACAAAGGTGTCAGGGTTTCTGTATGAGTACACAGGGTACATGAGAGCACCAGGATCATCAGAGTGAGACAAGCCCAGGGAGTGACCAAACTCATGGGCAGCCACCAGGAAGAGGATGTAGCCTACAGCAGAAAACACAGATTACAGATCAGTTTCAGCTCCACTTTATTATGAACATATGTCATATTGAAACATAGCTTGGCAGGAGTCTATAAGAAACACTTTGCAGAGCATAAACTTACCGTTATTTGAGCGGAAAGTGAAGGTCTCATCCTCATCAAAATGAGCATCTCCTCCAATGCCAGGGGATGGGGCGAAGGCATGGGCAAGAGTACCATCAGGGCCATCGAAGGGGTAATAATCACCGTGTGCTGTTGGCAAGAACATATTCATGTCAGCATTTGCACACCAAATAGAGCTCCAAGCCATTAACTGAATAAAGTGTATATAAAAAAAAGACCAGCAAACTTTTCAGATGTCACAACCAATAAAGTGAGCACAAGGAGAGACAAAGGAAAAGTTCTTCTGTACTCACCTCTGCTTCCAAAGGAGATCATGATATCAGCAGTGCCGCTGTAGATTCTGGTGAATCTCAGAGGAGTGACTTTGGCCCAAACCTGCAGAGCTTTCTCTATGGAGTCATCTACCTCTGACATAGACATGTCAGGTGTGTAGTTCTCTATCCTGTAGCACAGAAACATAGACTTCAATAACTCCATTCAAAGCCAACAGTAAGATTCTTTCAACACTTTCTCTCTTTAGACCACTTACCTGTAGGTGAGGCTGTTTTTGTCCCACTTGAGGTTATTTCCAAATGTGGAGTAACTGGCAACCTCATTGTCTGGAACGCCACAACGAGGCTTCTTCATCACGGCCATGGTGTCAGCATCCAGCGTCCCGGTGATCTGGAGGCCGAAGAATCTCTGCATCTCAATCAGTTTCTTCACGACCGGGCTAAACCCCCGTCTGACAGTTGGGCCAGTCTCCTCTGTTAGGTTGTAGAATTTCTTCAGGTAGGTCTGCAAGACAGAAGAAGAGTTGAATAATTAAACACGAGTCAGCTGTATGTAACGTACATGTAGGAAAAGGGGATCGGTTGTCCTTTGTTTATAACAGCATAACATCCAGAATTCCTGGAGCAAGTGTTTACATGCACTCTAATGCAATACATGCATAAAAAGAAAAGCAAGCATACATACCTCTGCAAATTGTTCATCTTGCTGAGAAGGCTGCGGTATCGGCACGCAGTGAACTGCGACTGCCAGGCTTAGCAGAACGCACAGATTAAAAGTCTTCATGTTTCGTCGAATGCAAGTTTGCTTTCTGCTTCTTCTGTTTCATGCTCTCTGTGCTGCAGGCGGCTGTTATATAGGCTGAGGACAAGGTGTGTTTGGCAACTACGTCCTTCGACTCAGTGACTCATTTTTCCTTTTATGGACAAGAGAGGAAGTTTGGCTTTGATTGCTCATCCAGTGAAAAGTTTCCCCAAACAAGACGCTGTAATAGTGGCGGCCTGACGTATATAGGATTGTTACATGTAACAGACGATGTTTGGGAAAGATTTTTATCAACAATCTCATGGATCTGCCAAATTATTACTACTAAAGAACTTGTACTAGTACACGTTTTTCAGATTCACTTGCAGATTTAGTGTCTTTTTTTTTTTTCCATAATTAATTTTCAGCTGTATTTATCAAATTTATTGTTTACTGGTTTCATCAAGACACATGTAAATTTAATTAAAATCAGCAAAATAGCTCAATTTAAGGCACAAATAAATCACAGAAAATACTGACCAATCATTGTAAGGTAACAGCTGGAAAGTGATCTGTTATACATGATATTCTATATGAGGTGCTTAAATTTTGGAACAAAATGTAAAATTAATGATGTTTATGCTGTCTTTCTTTGTGGTCCTCGTTTTTTGGGGGGACTGGGGATCATTGTGGTCATCTAAAGATGTCGGTGAACAACAGGCATGATCAACACAGTGCTTCAGAGTGGATGGAGAGCTGCTTTGTGGGGTTCTGCCTCTTGAAAAGCCTTTTAAGGTGTCTCTCAGGGGTGGAGAGAGTTCGTCACTGTGGTAGAGGAGGAGAGGGGCACTGAGGCGGGCAGGTGGAGAGGCCCGGGCTCCTGCTGAGCTGTCGGACGTGGAGCTGTGACGGTGTCAGGACCGTCCATTTGTCTATCAAAGCGACATGTCCATGTCCCCACTCTTAAAAACGACTTCCTTTTCCAACCTTTATTGTCAGAGTTTGGCTGTGAACCAAGGTTTGTCATTGATATAACTCAACCAAGTGCATGATGGTAAAATTCCCACAGAAGCTGACGTATGACGTCACAGCCTTTGTGAACGCACCCAGACTGAGCTGAAAAAGATCTGCATGAAAACTACAGGTGGTTATTTTCCATCCAGATTTTTCTGTTATAATCTATAACCACTTTGCACGTGAGTGTTGGTGCGAAGCTACATTTTGGTCACTGTTTCCTCACTGTGGACGCAGAGAGAAGTAATGTATGGTGCAATGTGTCTCAAGTAAATTGATCAATGCAGACATAAAAGCAGAAATAATGAGTTGCAAAAGCAAAGACGCAATAGTTTTGTTTTGATCATGAAAAATAGTCATCACAGTGATGCAAACCACAAAATATATTTTACATTTTGTACTAGTCTTAAAACACACACACATCTGGAACCGTCATCCTATCAACACATTTAACTTACAAGCACTACGGACTGGTAGAGAATAAACTAATCATTGCAAAAGGTTGTTTGTTCTCAAACATTATTAGAAAACTGTTTATTAATTTACTATTATTTGGTATATTATTATTATTATTATTATAGGAAAGCAACAACTAATTTGCATATTGTGACAAAGGAAAAAGGACAGACGCGAGGAAACCTGTTTGTCTCCTTCAAAATGACTCAAAGTGCCTCCAGCCCGCTGAACGTGTGTGATAAATTAAGACCCACAGAAGTTACAAGGTAAAAATGCCATTATTACAACACTGTATCAAACACTGAGGTAACACTTCAGTGTTTCATCAATTCCCGATTTAGAATTATGTACATTCTGGTTGTTGCTTAATATACAGTTTTGTAACACTTTGTGTACCATCATGATCATCATCAGGGTACATCGAGGCCTTTCCTTTAATTATCTCCTCTCTGTCAGGATTTCACTGTTGTTGCATTCCAACAGGTCGTTAGCAGAGCTGATGAAGACGACACGTTTGGAGTTGCACCTCAGAAATGTCTGTATGTCTTGACTCGATAAGGCTGTTCAGTGATAGAGAAGTATATCTGCTGCCGACCACCCGACTACAAAGCAGCTTTTCCCCTCAGGCTATCCTGATCCTTCATTCTGCACCATAAAATATGACACTGATGTTGGTCAGGATGGAGCTAATTGTAAGATATATTAATATTTAAAAAAAAAAAAAAATCTATCCACAAAGGAGACTGAAGCATGTGTCAGAGTCTGAATGAGTGACTTGATAAATGAGTTGATGATTGATCGATCGCAGGTGTGTGGGAAGATTGCCAGGTGACATGGATCAGGAGTCCACGCCCAGAAACACACACACACACACACACACGCAGACTGGAAACACTTGCTAAGAAAGGGAGTGAAAACAGCAGGAAAGTACAGGGAAGAGGAAAGGCCTCAATCCTGATACAAAGAGGTTCCTGTTGGCTGGTTTCTTGTAATGTTAGGCCTGTTTTTTCCCATTTTAGTTGACGTGGCACGTAACTTTGTATCACAGGTGAATAAAACCACCTGGTGCCGATGTGAAATGCATTGTAGTTTTTTATTTAATTTAATGAAAACATGTCATTAAGCTGCATCTCTTGGAGTTGGAATCCCCGGCCACTGTTGCTCTATAAGTGTTGGTGATCCCTCTATCATCTTCTGCTGCTATCATACACTAAGAAAACATATTAGAGCTTTGTCTTGATGTTTTCCTGCTAATAGATTACATATTAAACCACAGTGTCTAATCACATCAGCAAAGTCATCCTGATTAACACGCCGGAAACCAACAGTGGATGAGAAATAGCAAAACCAGCGACAGCGCACAGGAAATTTGCAAGATAAGCATGACATCAACACCTGAGGAAGTGGTCAAGACATGTCAGTTTGGTTTCATACATATAGCCTAACACAGTTCCCATGCTTTCTGCTTTCTGTACGTGAAAAATGACACTAATGTATTTAACTAACCACTGGCAACTTTGTTCTTTGTAAAAATATCTTGCACAAATACTATTTGGACTTTTGGATTTTCTCTGTATAAAATAACAACAAAACATATTTTCTCAATCAAGTTTTATTCAGTAATTCTTGAAACAAATTTAGTGTCACGTTTTCTTTCCTCATTCATGGTGGTGTACAAATCTGTGCAGACACGTGCAATGTAACAATGTTAAAGTGAATTTATGTTGTTCCAAATTTACCACAGTTATATCAGATAAATAAAATAAGATAAAATAGATTTAAACTAACTTCAAGTTGCAATGGCAGACATAAATTAAAAGCGTATGACAACAACAAACACTTTAACTCTTTAACTGGTGCTGTCACTCTAGTACTTAGTGCAGGGCAAGAAGTAGTTGTTCTTAAGCTTACGGTACAACCTCTTGGTCCCAAGACTGTACTCAAACAGGTTCGATCCACTGTAGATGTAAGCATAACCTGCAGAACAGAAGCTCACTGTTAGTTTTTGTTGCAGACTTTTTTACATTACAATCATCTTGACTTGGAGACATCTATGATGCATTGAACATTACTCACCACTGTGCTGGAAAGCTGCGGTCACCTTGCCGGTCAGGCCGGAGAAGGTCTTGTGCACCCGCTTGGGGAATCCCTGGTCCATCGTCTTTTTGGCCTCATCATAACTGAAGACACACAGACAGTAATTAGACTGATTCATCGTCTTGTCATTATCTGACTTAAATCAGTCATCTGAATTACTGTCATCTGACATCAAGTTAACTGGACATACCTGTAGTATTTGTTGCCGACAAAGAACAGAGTCTTGCGAGAGTCCACATCAAAAAGTGCTGCATCGATTTTCTTTACACTTTTAGGCAGACCAAAACTGGAAATTGATTTGGGATATCCACTTACAAGATCATAGCCACTGAAAGCCCACACTTTGCGACCTGTATAGTGATTAAAGGAAAATACTTTTTAGTATATGCATGTGAAGCAAGATAATGTTGTCTTGAAAACTGTGTCAGATTAGAAGCTTGAGACAGATCCAGAGAACAAATACAGTACCTTTGAAGAATAAGACACTGTCTGATTCTTGGCTTTCATAAGCAGCGTCGATGTCGGTGGGAGCATTGGGCCAGAAGTTTGTGATGAGAGTTTGCTGAGGTGTATCTCTCAGAGGGTAGCTACGCCAGAAGAAGCTGAGAACACACAAGAACAAAAATGAGTCTATAAGTCATACAAGAGAGATCACTCTTAATGGACTTCAGCTTTCAGATATTTTACAGTTACAATACCTGTCCTTGAAGAAGAATATTTCTCCTCGCAGGGTGGCGACAGCGTCCAAAACCATGGTTGTATCACAGGTATCAGGGGTGGTGGGGGATGTAGGTCCAGGCTCAACTGGGTCCACGCCAGTGTTTGGACCTGGACATAAAATAAAATCAACTCTCAACTGTATTCACGCCACCTGGAGGTCAAATAAAATCAGCATCTCATTGCAACAAACGTGTGCAACACTATAAAATATTGTGCAGATTTGGTCAAGTTTTGTTTGTGTAAAAAGGCATTGATAATCCAGCTAGTTAGTACTAACCATAGAGAGACTGGATGCCCTTGACATCATCCCGGTGCAGAACAAAGGTGTTAGGGTTTCTGTATGAGTACAAAGAGTACATGAGAGCACCAGGATCATCAGAGTGAGACAAGCCCAGGGAGTGGCCAAACTCATGGGCAGCCACCAGGAAGAGGACGTAGCCTACAGCAGAAAACACAGATTACAGCTCAGTTTCAGCTCCACTTGATTATGAACATATGTCATATCAAAACATACACTGACACTAACACTTTGCAGAGCATAAACTTACCGTTATTTGAGCGGAAAGTGAAGTCCTCATCCTCATCAAAATGAGCATCTCCTCCAATGCCAGGGGATGGGGCGAAGGCATGGGCAAGAATGCCACCAGGGCCATCGAAGGGGTAATAATCACCGTGTGCTGTTGGCAAGAACATATTCATGTCAGCATTTGCACACCAAACAGAGCTCCAAGTCATTAACTGAATAAGGTGCATATAAAAAAAAGACCAGCAAACTTTTCAGATGTCACAACCAATAAACTGAGCACAAGGAGAGACAAAGGAAAAGTTCTTCTGTACTCACCTCCGCTTCCAAAGGAGATCATGATATCAGCAGTGCCGCTGTAGATTCTGGTGAATCTCAGAGGAGTGACTTTGGCCCAAACCTGCAGAGCTTTCTCTATGGAGTCATCTACCTCTGACACAGACATGTCAGGTGTGTAGTTCTCTATCCTGTAGCACAGAAACATAGACTTCAATATCTCCATTCAAAGCCTACAGTAAGATTCTCTCACACATTTTCTCTTTAGATCACTTACCTGTAGGTGAGGCTGTTCTTCTTCCACTTGTAGTCACTTCCAGTTATGGAGTAACCGGTAACCTCATTGTCTGGAACACCACAACGAGGCTTCTTCATCACAGCCAAGGTGTCAGCATCCAGCATCCCAGTGACATTCAGATGGAAGAATCTCTGCATCTCCATCAGTTTCTTCATGACCGGGCTAAACCCCCGTCTGCTAGTTGGGCCAGTGTCCTCTGTTAGGTTGTAGAATTTCTTCAGGTATGTCTGCAAGACAGAAGACAAGAAGTCAGTTGTACGTGTCCTTTGTTTATATCAGCATGAAAAATTTTAATACAAAAGTAGAGTGAGAATACATGCATAAAAAGAAAAGCAAGCATACATACCTCTGCAAATTGTTCATCTTGCTGAGAATCCTGCAGTATTGGCACGCAGTGAACTGCGACTGCCAGGCTTAGTAGAACGCACAGATTAAAAGTCTTCATGTTTCGTCGAATGCAAGTTTGCTTTCTGCTTCTTCTGTTGCTCTCTGTGCTGCAGGCAGCTGTTATATAGGCTGAGGAAAGGCGTGTTTAGCAACTATGTGTTTGACTCAATGACTAATTTTTCTGCATAAATTCTGACAAATTATTTTTCATAAAATAGGAAGTTTGGCTTTGACTGCTCATCAAGAAAAAAAAACCACCAAAAGAAGATGGTGTAATATTGTTGACGTGACATATTAGGATTGTTACATGTACCAGAAAGTATCACTATTAAAGTATTTCTAATAGTTGATGATTCACTTGCAGAATTAGTGTCTATTTTTCTTTTTGGTATTAATTAATTTTCAGTTGTATTTCTCATGGATATATGAAGATATTTTAAATCCTAAAACATGCACACACATCTGGCAGCAACATTTAACACAGAAAACATTAAATAGTATAGAGACTACTGTATGAAATCACTGCGAAATGTCACACTATTACATCATTGTCACAGTGATTAAACACTCCCCTGAATTAGTCATCATTTTGCAAGTTAGTAATATGTACATTGTGGTTTTTAGTGAATATACAGTTTTGAGAGATATTCAACACCATCATCATCATCGAGGTACATCGAAGTCTTTCCTTCAATTATCTACGTCCTTCTTGCATTCCAACAGGTCGATGGCAGAGCTGGTGGAGACTACATGTTTGGAGTTGGAGTCAAATTTTTAGTGTTTCCCTTGAAGAAGTGCGTAAATTCATGATTGTGATCCATAAAATGCACATTATTATTATCTTCAGTTTTGTGTATGCTGATGTTATCGCATGGGGCTAATTGGCAACTCACACATAGGTGATTCTTAGTTTTTGTTTTTTTAAATGGGGTTTTAAATGTGCCTCCTGTCCTCGGGTGTCGTGACTACTCCGGAAAATCAACATAAGGCCCACAAACCCCATCCAACCCCATACCTTGTATGGTGAGTTCAACTGGATTCATAGTACTGCTGTACATGTATACACAACGTGTTACAAAACTCTAAAAACCACAATGTGTATAATAATACTAACTTGTAAAATGATGAATAATTAAGAGAAGTGTTGAATCACTGTGACAGTTATGTAATAATAGCATGTGTATGTGGTGTGTGTGTGTGTGTGTGTGTGTGTGTCTGTCTGTCTGTGTTTGTGACTGTGAGAGAGAAGGATAAAATGGCCGACATTCAAACTGTATTATTGGCAGTCTTTGTTATTATACAGACAGTTCAATAAAGTTAATCACAGTCAGGCTTGGGAGGGGCAGGCTTTGGTAGCCAAGCAACCAGGGCCAGGTGGAGCCCACCAATCAGAGTAGAGCAAGCAACCGCAGCAGCTCCTGTGACATTTGACACCTCTGAGAGAGAGAAAAACGTCTGAAAGTACCCCTCATCATGTGCATGTCTATTACCGTTAAAGGAATTTATAGGACACCCCGACAAGCAACAGAGTTATAATATATTTTCCCCGAGAAATGCAACTGAAAATTGATTATGCACGAAGAAAAAGAAAAGACACAAGATCTGCAAGTGAGTCTGTAAACATGTACTTGTAAAAGTACTTCAGTAGTAATAGTAAGTAATAGTAATTTTTATATCATAAAAATATTTCCCAGGCATTATTTGTTACGTAACAATCCTAAATACGTCATGTCGACACTATTACACCATCTTCTTTGGTTTTTTTTTTTTTTGCTGGATGAGCAGTCAAAGCACATTTTGGTATTTTTTCCATAGAAGGAAAAAATAGTCAGAAATTATCTAGAAAAATTAGTCACTGAGTCAAGTCAAACACACCCTTTCCTCAGCCTATATAACAGCTGCCTGCCGGACAGAAAGCAAGTTGCATTCGACGAAACATGAAGACTTTTAATCTGTGCGTTCTACTAAGCCTGGCAGTCGCAGTTCACTGCGTGCCGATACTGCAGGCTTCTCAGGAAGATGAACAATTTGCAGAGGTATGTATGCTTGCTTTTCTTTTTATGCATGTATTCTCACTATTTTGTATTAAAGTGCATGTGAAAACTTAAATTTTGCAGGAATTGTGAATGTTATCCTGTTAGAAGCACAGGAAAAAATCAAGTACCTAAATATCTCCTCTAAAGAATTTTCTTGTATATAATTATTCAACTCTTCTTCTGTCTTGCAGAGCTACCTGAAGAATCTTCAGTCTCTCTATGGTTCGTACTAACTGGCTGGATTATCAATGCCTTTTTGCACAAACAAAACGAAAATTCCTGCACAATATTTGATAATTGTTGCACACGTTTGTTGCAATGAGATGCTGATTTTATTTAACCTCCATGTCCAGATCTTGGCGTGGAACCAGTTGAGTCTGGATCTACTCCCAACACCCCTGATACCTGTGATTCAACACTGGTCCTGGACGCCGTCGCCACCCTGCGAGGAGAAATGGTCTTCTTCAAGGACAGGTATTGTAACTGTAAAATATCTGAAAGCTGAAGTCCATTAGAGTGATCTCTCTTATATAACTTATAGACTCATTTTTGTTCTTGTGTGTTCTCAGCTTCATCTGGCGTACCCACCCTCTGAGAGATACACCCCGGCAAAGTCTCATCACAACCTACTGGCCCAATGCTCCCACTGACATCGACGCTGCTTATGAAAGCCAAGAATCAGACAGTGTCTTACTCTTCAAAGGTACTGTATTTGTTTTCTGTACCTATCTAAAGCTTCTAATCTCAGTTTTCGAGATAATTTATCATCCTTTACGTGCATATACTAAAAAGCATTTTCTTCTAATCACTATACAGATCGCAGAGTGTGGGCTTTCAGTGGCTATGATCTTGTAAGTGGATATCCCAAATCAATTTCCAGTTTTGGTCTGCCTGAAAGTGTAAAGAAAATCGATGCAGCACTTTACGATGAGGAGTCTGGCAAGACTCTGTTCTTTGTCGGCAACGAATACTACAGGTATGTCCAGATAACTTGATGTCAGATGACAGTAATTCAGATGACTGATTTGAGTCAGATAATGACAAGACGATGAATCAGTCTAATTACTGTCTGTGTGTCTTCAGTTATGATGAGGCCAAAAAGACGATGGACCAGGGATTCCCCAAGCGGGTGGACGAGACCTTCTCCGGCCTGACCGGCAAGGTGACCGCAGCTTTCCAGCACAGAGGTGAGTAACATTCAATGCATCATAGATGTCTCCAAGTCAAGATGATTGTAAAGTAAAAAGTCTGAAACAAAAACTAACAGTGAGCTTCTGTTTTGCAGGTTATGCTTACATCTACAGTGGATCGGACATATTTGAGTACCATCTTGAGACCAAGACGTTCTTCCGTAAGCTTCAGAACGACTACTTCTTGCCCTGCACTGAGTACTAGAACAGCAACTTATTTGTATTTTCAGCCATTGCAGCAGTTGCAACTTTTGTCTAATTTTATTTATGTCATAATCGTTATTTAATAATTGCTTTTGACATTTTTATAACTTTGATTTTTGTTTTTAATGAACCGTTGAAGTTTGGAACGTGTTACATGAATTCACTTTAACATTGTTACATTGCACATGACTGCACAGATTTGTACACCACTGTGACGCAACATGAATGTATGTATGCAAACGAGGAAGGAAAATAAAACTTATTTAAGAATATTATAAGTATGTTTTGTTGTTTTTTTAGTATATTAATAAAAAAAATGTTCCCTATAGTGTTTGTACATCCCAACAAGGAATTCTAATAAAGAACAAAGCTGCCAGTACTTAAGTTTCTAGGGGAGATTATTGACAGTATAAAATATGAGCGTCATATCTGTGATGTCACCACAGTTTTCTGAAGAGTTTGGTGATTGGTTGGTTTAATAAGGAACCAATTAGCAGGAAAACATTGAGTCAAAGCTCCACTGTATTTTCTTTGTGTATGATATCTATATGCAATGAGCAGCAGAAGATGATAGAGGGACCAGCAACATTTATGGAGCAACAGTGGCCGGGATTCCAATTCCAAGAGATACAGCTGTCTTCTATGATGGTAGTTACAACATTACCATGTGCACCGAGCGGCAATCTCCATGGCTGTGAAGTGAAGCCAATGCAGAAGTACCAAAACTGCAGTTCCTCAAACGTCCACTTGGCTGGCTCCAGAACAAGTCAATCTCCAAAAGCCCCCATATTAAAATGTCCAACTTCACAGCAGAAATAAACAACGTTTACAGCCTGATAGTAATCTCCATCCATTCATCCATTATCTGTAACCAATTATCCTCATCAGGGTCATGGAGGGGCTGCAGCCTATCCCAGCTGACTTTGGGTGAGAGTTGGGGTACACCCTGGACAAGTCATAGAAACATAGAGACAAACAACCATTCACACTCACATTCACACCTGCGGCCAATTTGGAGTCACCAATTAAGCTAAAAAGTGGATGTCTTTGGACTGTGAGAGGAAGCAGCAGGACCTGGAGAGAACTCACGTGGAGAAGATGCAAACTCCACACAGAAAACCTTCTTGCTGTGAGGCGACAATTCTAACCACTAATTACATTAAGGCTTAAAGTTATGCAGAATTAATGACACGGCCGCTTTGATTGACAGGTGGGTGCCGTTACACGTGGCTTGTTTGAGCACCCAGGTGTCATTCAGCCCACCTCTGGTCCACCTACACCTTGACCATATTTAGATTAGTTGTTAGGTGGCAGAGGGCCAGAGTCATCACACTGAGCTTCAAAACAGCTCTAAAGAGATTTTTGGGTAACGGATACGGACTATCAAAGTGACATGTCCCTGTCCCCACTTCTAAAAACTACTTTCTTTTCCAACCTTTATTGTCAGAGTTTGGCTGTTACCTCACTGTGGACGCAGAGAGAAGTAATGTATGGTGCAATGTGTCTCAAGTAAATTGATTAATGCAGTCTAATCACATCAGCAAAGTCATCCTGATTAACACGCTTAATAAACCAACATTGGATGAGAAATAGCAAAGCCAGTGATAGCGCACATGAAAAATGACACTACTGAACTGCACTAATGTATTTAATTAACCACTGGCAACTTTGTTCTTTGTAAAAATATCTTGCACAAAGACTTTTTTTTTCTCTGTACATAAAATAACAACAAAACATATTTTATCAATCAAGTTTTATTCAGTAATTCTTGGTGCAAATTTATTTTCTCGTTTTCTTTCCTGATTCGTATACATACATTAATGGTGGTGTACAAATCTGTGCAGACATGTGCATTGTAACAATGTTAAAGTGAATTTCTGTTGTTCCAAACTTACCACAGTTAAACAAAAATAAAACAATTATAACAAAAAGCAAAAGCAATAATAAGACAATTAATCAAAATTAACTTCAAGTTGCAATGGCAGACATAAATTAAAAGCGTATGACAACAACAAACACTTTAACACTTTAACTGGTGCTGTCACTCTAGTACTTAGTGCAGGGCAAGAAGTAGTTGTTCTTAAGCCTACGGAACAACCTCTTGGTCCCAAGACTGTACTCAAACATGTCCGATCCACTGTAGATGTAAGCATAACCTGCAGAACAGAAGCTCACTGTTAGTTTTTGTTGCAGACTTTTTTACATTACAATCATCTTGACTTGGAGACATCTATAATGAATAATAATAATTGAATGTTACTCACCTCTGTACTGGAAAGCTGCGGTCACCTTGCCGGTCAGGCCGGAGAAGGTCTCGTCCACCCGCTTGGGGAATCCCTGGTCCATCGTCTTTTTGGCCTCATCATAACTGAAGAAACACAGACAGTAATTAGACTGCTTCATCGGCTTGTCATTATCTGACTTAAATCAGTCATCTGAATTACTGTCATTTCACATCAAGTTAACTGGACATACCTGTAGTATTCCTTGCCGACAAAGAACAGAGTCTTGCGAGAGTCCACATCATAAAGTGCTGCATCGATTTTCTTTACACTTTCAGGCAGACCAAAACTGGAAATTGATTTGGGATATCCACTTACAAGATCATAGCCACTGAAAGCCCACACTTTGCGACCTGTATAGTGAATAAAGGAAAATACTTTTTAGTATATGCATGTGAAGGAAGATAATGTTGTCTTGAAAACTCAGATTAGGAGCTTTAGATAGATCCAGAGAACAAATACAGTACCTTTGAAGAATAAGACACTGTCTGATTCTTGGCTTTCATAAGCAGCGTCGATGTCGGTGGGAGCATTGGGCCAGAAGTTTGTGATGAGAGTTTGCTGAGGTGTATCTCTCAGAAGGTAGCTACGCCAGAAGAAGCTGAGAACACACAAGAACAAAAATGAGTCTATAAGTCATACAAGAGAGATCACTCCTAATGGACTTCAGCTTTCAGATATTTTACAGTTACAATACCTGTCCTTGAAGAAGAATGTTTCTCCTCGCAGGGTGGCGACAGCGTCCAAGACCATGGTTGTATCACAGGCATCAGGGGTGGTGGGGGATGTAGGTCCAGGCTGAACTGGATTCACCTCAGGGTTTGGACCTGGACATAAAATAAAATCAGCATCTCATTGCAACAATGTTGTGCAACATCATCAAATATTGTGCAGAATTTTTACAATATTTTGGTCAATTGCTGTTTTGTGCAAAAATTGATACTAACCATAAAGAGACTGGATGCCCTTGACATCATCCCGGGGCAGAACAAAGGTGTTAGGGTTTCTGTATGAGTACACAGGGTACATGAGAGCACCAGGATCATCAGAGTGAGACAAGCCCAGGGAGTGGCCAAACTCATGGGCAGCCACCAGGAAGAGGACGTAGCCTACAGCAGAAAACACAGATTACAGATCAGTTTCAGCTCCAC
Organism: Miichthys miiuy; assembly: GCA_036365135.1. Taxonomy (NCBI): domain Eukaryota; kingdom Metazoa; phylum Chordata; class Actinopteri; family Sciaenidae; genus Miichthys; species Miichthys miiuy. Next base: position 22,953,442 of record CM071616.1, read on the forward strand.
TTTATTATGAACATATGTCATATCAAAACATACACTGACACTAACACTTTGCAGAGCATAAACTTACCGTTATTTGAGCGGAAAGTGAAGGTCTCATCCTCATCAAAATGAGCATCTCCTCCAGTGCCAGGGGATGGGGCGAAGGCATGGGCAAGAATGCCACCAGGGCCATCGAAGGGGTAATAATCACCGTGTGCTGTTGGCAAGAACATGTTCATGTCAGCATTTGCACACCAAATAGAGCTCCAAGTCATTAACTGAATAAAGTGCATATAAAAAAATGACCAGCAAACTTTTCAGATGTCACAAGCAATAAACTGAGCACAAGGAGAGACAAAGGAAAAGTTCTTCTGTACTCACCTCCGCTTCCAAAGGAGATCATGATATCAGCAGTGCCGCTGTAGATTCTGGTGAATCTCAGAGGAGTGACTTTGGCCCAAACCTGCAGAGCTCTCTCTATGGAGTCATCTACCTCTGACACAGACATGTCAGGTATGTAGTTCTCTATTCTGTAGGACAGAAACAGACTTCAATAACTCCATTCAAAGCCTACAGTAAGATTCTCTCACACGTTTTCTCTTTAGATCACTTACCTGTAGGTGAGGCTGTTCTTCTTCCACTTGTAGTCACTTCCAGTTATGGAGTAACTGGCAATCTCATTGTCTGGAACGCCACAACGAGGCTTCTTCATCACAGCCAAGGTGTCAGCATCCAGCATCCCGGTGACATTCAGATGGAAGAATCTCTGCATCTCCATCAGTTTCTTCATGACCGGGCTAAACCCCCGTCTGACAGTTGGGCCAGTCTCCTCTGTTAGGTTGTAGAATTTCTTCAGGTATGTCTGCAAGACAGAAGACAAGAAGTCAGTTGTACGTGTCCTTTGTTTATATGAGCATTAAAAATTCTAATACAAAATAGTGAGAATACATGCATAAAAAGAAAAGCAAGCATACATACCTCTGCAAATTGTTCATCTTGCTGAGAAGGCTGCGGTATTGGCACGCAGTGAACTGCGACTGCCAGGCTTAGTAGAACGCACAGATTAAAAGTCTTCATGTTTCGTCGAATGCAAGTTTGCTTTCTGCTTCTTCTGTTGCTCTCTGTGCTGCAGGCAGCCGCTTTATAGGCTGAGGAAAGGTGTGTTTAGCAACTACGTTGCTGACTCAATGACTCATTTTTCGTTTTATGGATAAATCAGATTTAATTTTAATTTAATGCATGACTGAACTCCAGGTGGTTATTTTCCATAGAAATATCGATTCATCCATTTTCTTTAAACTTGCCCAGTTACCGTTTATCTTTATCAGGGTCATGGGGGCTGGAGCCGATCCCAGCTGACATTGGGCAAGAAGCGGGAACCCGGTTGAAACCAACACAGACGTGGATCCAGACTATACACAGAAAGTTCACAGCCGGGGTTTGAACAAGAAATCTGCTGTAAGGTGACAGTGCTAACCACTGCACCACCATATCCCCCCATCCAAATATGTCTATAATAATCTACAACCACTCGTGCATCAATGTTGGTAAGAAGCTACATTTTGGTCGCTGTTACCTAATAGTGGACACATATCTGGTGCAATGTGCTGTAAATTGAGTAGTAAATTGATCAACACCAGCGAATGCAGAAATAACACACCTGAGGAAGTGGTCAAGACATGTCATGTTGGTTTTATTCACATAGATCAAAATCACAAATTTGCTGCAGGACTTTAAATACCTCCAACACCTGTGGCCAGTGAAGAACACGGTGTAGCGCTCAGTTCTGAAGTGAAGAGCAGCGTCTACAAATTGTATTCTGGAGGGGAAGCCCAAGCTGGAGATGTTTTTTGGAAAACCCTCCTGGATTTGTAACTGCCTCAGCAGCCAGTATTGATGATCTGAAACAAAAAAGATGTTTTATATCATTACATATTCAGGTATAACTAATATTTCTATTAGAAAGGTCAATTAAAGTGTTTAGTGCACAATTAATGAGACTCTTTTAAGGTATCTACTTTAATCTACCTATCTATGTATTCTGACACTGAAAATCCACCGGCCTTAAACTTTCATTTTGCCTATTTGGCCATCCAGTGTATGCTTCTAAACATGCTTCTTTGAACATTTTAATAAGTTTAGCTTTTGTCTAGGTTTGCAGAGAAAATTCAAGGCTTTTTCTGTGCTCTTCAGATCTGTGGGACGCACGGTATAGAACTACATGCCCACATGTTCTTGAGATTTTGTGTACCACTCTTGTGTACATTTACTAAGTGTCCTTGTCCCATTCCTGTGTTCTTATTCTTTCCATCCATTCATCCATTATTTATCCTCATCAGTCATTTTATATCCCAGCTGACTTTTATTGTACAAGTCAAAACATAGAGACAAACAACCATTCACATTCACACCTACAGCCAATTTAGTCACCTATCTATCTATCTATCTATCTATCTATCTATCTATCTATCTAGATTAATATCTATCTATCTATCTATCTATCTATCTATCTCGATCTATCTATCTATCTATCTATCTATCTATCTATCTATCTATCTATCTATCTATCTATCTATCTATCTATCTATCTATCTATCTATCTATCTATCTATCTATCCAGTTCAATTCAATTCAATTTTATTTATATAGCGCCATATCATAACAAAAGAGCAGAGTCTAGACCGTACTCTTTATAATATTATTTACAGAGACCCAACAGTCCCACCATGAGCAAGCACTTGGAGACAGTGGCGAGGAATAACTCCCTTTTAACAGGCAGAAACCTCGGGCAGACCCAAGCTCATTGGTAGACAGTCATCCACCACGACCGGTTGAGTTAAAAATAGAGAGGGGCGGATAGAGAGAAGGGGGTAATAATATATGTAGTGGACGTCGTGCAGGACCGCAGCAGCAGCCACGATCCATGAGAACCTGCTGGACGAGAGAGCACAGAAACTCTGGGGAAGAAGTTTAGTTAGTAACATGCATTAACATGCATTAATGAGACATGTATGTTTACAGATAGTGCTGGTGATGGAGAGAGAGAGAGAGGGAAGGTTTGAAACGAGTTTTCAGTCTATCTATCTTTTATACTGTCTATGATCTCCCCTAGTGTTCTCATGAGAACACAGTTTCCATATATTTTCTGATTTTCAACAATGGAAAATTACACTCAACACTGCACTGAAACTAAACTAGTGGCAGCTTTGTGCTTTAGTGAAACTTCCTGATGAGAAAATGCACTAGCACTATGATGAACATTTATCTGACCTATATACTAAAAAAAACAGAAACAAAATATACTTAAAAATATTCTTAAAGTTTTATTTTCCTTCCTTGTTTGCATACATACATTCATGTTGTGTCACAGTGGTGTACAAATCTGTGCAGACATGTGCAATGTAACAATGTTACACGTCCACAGTTAAACTTCATAAAAACAAAAAAATATAACAGTTATGAACATGGCAAAAGCAATAATTAAACAATGATCATGAGATCAATGAAATACGATAAATAGTTAAAATTAGAGAAATAAAATAGAGTTAAATTAACTTCACACTGCAATAGCAGACATAAAAAATAATAATTAAAAAAATACATCTAAGGTGCTTCTCAGGAAGGTCATATATCCAGTATATGTTCCATAGTGTATAACAATACAATTATATATTATTAAATATATTATTACAACACTTTAAACACTTTAAACTGGCTACAAAAACATCATAGTGAACTTGTTTAGTAGTTAGTGCAGCGCAAGAAGTAGTTGTTCCTCAGCATACGGAACAACCTCTTGGTCCCAAGGCTGTACTCGAACATGTAGGGTCCACTGTAGATGTAGGTGAAACCTGCAGGACAGAAGCTCACTGTTAGTTTCTGTGCAAACTTTTTTCCCCATTTCAGTCTTGGAAAATGCATGATACGCAATGAAATGTTACCCACCACTGTGCTGGGAAGCTGCGGTCACCTTGCCGGTCAGGCCGGAGAAGGTCTCGTCCACCCGCTTGGGGAATCCCTGGTCCATCGTCTTTTTGGCCTCATCATAACTGAAGAAACACAGACAGTAATTAGACTGATTCATCGTCTTGTCATTATCTGACTTAAATCAGTCATCTGAATTACTGTCATTTCACATCAAGTTATCTGGACATACCTGTAGTATTCCTTGCCGACAAAGAACAGAGTCTTGCGAGAGTCCACATCATAAAGTGCTGCATCGATTTTCTTTACACTTTCAGGCAGACCAAAACTGGAAATTGATTTGGGATATCCACTTACAAGATCATAGCCACTGAAAGCCCACACTTTGCGACCTGTATAGTGATTAAAGGAAAATACTTTTTAGTATATGCATGTGAAGCAAGATAATGTTGTCTTGAAAACTCAGATTAGGAGCTTTAGATAGATCCAGAGAACAAATACAGTACCTTTGAAGAGTAAGACACTGTCTGATTCTTGGCTTTCATAAGCAGCGTCGATGTCGGTGGGAGCATTGGGCCAGAAGTTTGTGATGAGACTTTGCTGAGGTGTGTTGCTCTGAGGGTAGCTACGCCAGAAGAAGCTGAGAACACACAAGAACAAAAATGAGTTTATAGGTCAGCTGTTGATGTGAAGAACACTGTGAACACTCTTAATGGCATCATATTTATAATCAAAATACCTGTCCTTGAAGAAGAGCATTTCTCCACGCAGGCTGGCAACAGCGTCCAAGACCATGGTTGTATCACAGGCATCAGGGGTGGTGGGAGGTGTAGGTCCAGGAACTGGATTCACCTCAGGGTTTGGACCTGGACATTAAATAAAATCAGCAACTCATTGCAACAATGTTGTGCAACATCATCAAATATTGTGCAGAATTTTTGCAATATTTTGGTCATGTGCTGTTTTGTGCAGAAAAAGGCATTGATACTAACCATAGAGAGACTGGATGCCGTTGACATCATCCCGGGGCAGAACAAAGGTGTCAGGGTCTCCAAATGAGTACACAGGGTACATGAGAGCACCAGGATCATTAGAGTGAGACAAGCCCAGGGAGTGACCAAACTCATGGGCAGCCACCAGGAAGAGGATGTAGCCTACAGCAGAAAACACAGCTTACAACTCCACTCGATGATCAGCATATGCCACATTGAAACATACACAGATAGATTAGTTAGTAAATAAAAGACACTTTGTGGAGCTCAAACTTACCGTTATTTGAGCGGAAAGTGAAGGTCTCATCCTCATCAAAATGAGCATCTCCTCCAATGCCAGGGGATGGGGCGAAGGCATGGGCAAGAGTACCATCAGGGCCATCGAAGGGGTAATAATCACCATGTGCTGTTGGCAAGAACATATTGATTCATGAGCTACAAGCAATGAACTGTACTTGTGTAAATCAAAAGAACAACAAAGTTTTCACAAGCAATAAACTGAGCATAGGGAGAGACAAAGGAAAAGTTCTGCTGTACTCACCTCCGCTTCCAAAGGAGATCATGATATCAGCAGTGCCGCTGTAGATTCTGGTGAATCTCAGAGGAGTGACTTTGGCCCAAACCTGCAGAGCTTTCTCTATGGAGTCATCTACCTCTAACACAGACATGTCGGGGGTGTAGTTCTCTATCCTGTAGCACAGAAACATAGACTTCAATAACTCCATTCAAAGCCTACAGTAAAATTCTCTTACACATTGTGTCTTCTGATTATTCACCTGTAGGTGAGGTTGTTTTTGTCCCACTTGAGGTTATTTCCAAATGTGGTGTAACTGGCAACCTCATTGTCTGGAACACCACAACGAGGCTTCTTCATCACGGCCATGGTGTCAGCATCCAGCGTCCCGGTGATATTCAGGCCGAAGAATCTCTGCATCTCAATCAGTTTCTTCAGGACCAGGTTAAACCCCCGTCTGCTAGTTGGGCCAGTCTCCTCTGTTAGGTTGTAGAATTTCTTCAGGTAGGTCTGCAAGACAGAAGACGAGTTGAATAATTAAACACGAGTCTGCTGTATGTAACGTACATGTAGGAAAAAGTGTTTGTTGATATGGAGAGAGTTCTTTACAGCAGATGTTAAGGTACTTTTTCCAAATTCCTAGAATGCATGTATTTCTGTGTTTTCACATGCACTTTAATACAAAATAGTGAGAATACATGCATAAAAAGAAAAGCAAGCATACATACCGTTGCAAATTGTTCATCTTGCTGAGAAGGCTGCGGTATCGGCACGCAGTGAACTGCGACTGCCAGGCTTAGTAGAACGCACAGATTAAAAGTCTTCATGTTTTGTCGAATGCAAGTTTGCTTTCTGCTTCTTCTGTTGCTCTCTGTGCTGCAGGCAGCCGCTTTATAGGCTGAGGACAAGGCGTGTTTAGCAGCTACGTTGCTGACTCAATGACTCATTTTTCCTTTTATGGATAAAAGAGGAACTTTGGCTTTGATTGCTCATCCAGTTAAAAAGTTTCCCAAAACAAGACGCTGTAATTGTGGTGGCATGACGTATTTAGGACTGTTAAACGTAACAGACGATGTTTGGGAAAGATTTTTAAAACAATCTGTTGAATTATTTCTACTAATATGTGTTTTTTTTTAAATTCACTTGCAGATTTTGTGTCTTTTCTTTTTTCTTTGTGAAAAATCAATTTTTCAGTTGCATTTCTCTCCTGGGAAAATATACTCTATTCCTAGTTGGGGTATCCTATAAATTAATTTTCCAGTAATAGACATGCACATGATAGATGTGGTAGATTTGGTGAATTGCAATAGTGTCTGAATCTGAAAATTGATCAAGATGTGCAAAACAAACAACAACAAAAAAATGTCATCTCCATGTGACTTTAATTAAAATCATAAAATAGTTCAATGAGAAACAAACACACAAAATATTCTCTATGATGTCACAACCTCTGTGGACTAATTTGTTGCAGCTCTGCAGGTGGTTATTTTCCATAGAAATATCCATTCATCCATTTTCTTTAATCTTGCCCAGTTACCATTTATTTTTATTACGGTCATGGGGGCTGGAGCCGATCCCAGCTGACATTGGGCAAGAAGCGGGGTACACCCTTGCCAAGTCACCGATTCATCACCGGGCTGACACATACAAACCATTCACACCTAAGGGCAATTGAGAGTCACCAGTTGGCCTATTTACCTGCAGATCTTTGGAACCCGGTTGAAACCAACACAGACGTGGATCCAGACTATACACAGAAAGTTCCCAGCCGGTGTTTGAACAAGAAATCTGCTGTAAGGTGACAGTGCTAACCACTGCACCACCATATCCCCCCATCCAAATATGTCTGCAATGATCTACAACCATAGTGGATACATATCTGGTGCAATGTGCTGTAAATTGAGTAGTAAATTGATCAACATCAGCGAATGCAGAAATAATGTGAAACAATAACTTTGTTTTAATCATGAGAAATACAAACCCCGCTCCGACTGCTCAATGAGCAATAAATCAATAAATCACAGTGTCACATTGATGCAAACCATAAAAAAACATTTCACATTTTGTAGAGTATATTTGTAAGAAATGTAGATATCATGCATTACATGTGAAGATATTTTAAATCTTAAAACACACACACACACACACACACACATCTGGTAGCAACATTTAAACAGAACACACTTCATAGTATATTTAACCCTCATCCTATTAACACAAAGAGAATAAAGTACTGCAAAAAGTTTTTCTTAAAACATTATTAATAATGTAATTAAGATCATCTAAAAAAAAAAACTGTACTTTGATACAAGGTACAAATCCCATTATTTCAACATTGTGTTAAACACTTTTAACCACTTCCCTGGGTTATTCAGCAGTTCTTGATTTAGTACTACGTACATTGTGGTTATTGCTGAATACACAGTTCAGTTTTGTAACACTTCAGTTATCTCCTCTCCTTTCAGATTTCATTGTCGACCTGCTTGCATTCCAACAGTTCGTTAGTAGTGCCGGTGGAGACGACCCGTTTGGAGTTGGAGTCAAACTTGTAGTAGATGTTTCCCTTGAAGAAGTGCACGGATCCTGTTGGGAGTGAAGATGCATTATCGTGATGCGTAGTATGAACATTATCAGAGTGACACTAAAGGTATCAGGTAATCAAGGAGCTACAGTATGTGGAGAGTTTTTAAAGTCAGGTTTTTACTACATCTGATTATGGATCTGTATTTGTCCTATCTCAATCATAGAGCCTCATCAACATCAATTTCTCATTTGCTCTTCATGTATGGCTTTGTTATTGCATGGGGCTAATTGTAAGCTGCAATAATTTTCTTTTTGCAAACAAAGAGGTTCCTATTGGCTGGTTCCATGTTACATCATCCTGTTTTTTCCGACTTTATGCAACTTGGCTCATTAATTTGTGTTGAAGATGAAGAAAACCAGCTTGTGTCAATGTGAAATGCATTGGGTTGGTTTTTATTTAAATAATTTAACGAAAAGTGTTGATGAAAGGTGATGTAACTACCATCATAGAAGACAGCTGCATCTATTGGAGTTGGAATCCCCGGCCACTGCTGCTCTATAAGTGTTGATGGTCCCTCCATCATCTTCTCCCGCTCATTATACCTGGATATCATACACAAAGAAAACAAGGTTGAGCTTTGTGGTTTAATATGTAATCTATGAGCAGGAAAACATCGAGACAGTGTCTAACAACATCACGCAAAGTCATCCTGATTAACAAGCCGGAAACCAACACTGGATGAGAAATAGCGTGCAGGAAATTTGCAAGTTGTCATTGCAACAACACACCTGAGGAAGTGGTCAAGACATGTCATGTTGGTTTTATTCACATAGATCAAAATCACAAAATTTGCTGCAGGACTTTAAATACCTCCAACACTCGTGGCCAGTGAAGAACACGGTGTAGCGCTCATTTCTGAAGTGAAGAGCAGCGTCTACAGATCGTATTCTGGAGGGAAAGCCCAAGCTGGAGATGTTTTTTGGAAAACCCTCCTGGGTTTGTAACTGCCTCAGCAGCCAGTATTGATGATCTGAAACAAAAAAAGACGACTGTCTCGTATTTCCAGTACATTTTATATCATTAAATATTCAGGTATAACTAATATTTCTATTAGAAAGGCCAATTACAGTGTTTAGTGCACAATTAATGGGTATTACCTTTGAAAAACACAATCAAATTCCTCTCCACGTTCTCATAGGCAGCATCCATGTATGCAGGCACATTCTCTGGCCACAGACTGCTTATCAGGGTGATTCGCGTTTCATCAAAGTGAGGATGTTTGCGCCACAGAAATCTGAAAAGGCAGAAAATTGTTTTTGTCCTGTAAACCGAGGTGGGAAATAAGTCTGCCTGCCACGCTTTATGATGAAGACATTCAGGTAATGGGACAGGATACATACCTATCTTTGAAAAACAGGGTTTCCTGTTGTAATTCTGTTACAGCATCAAAGGACAAGTCTGGATCACATTTGTCAGGCGTTCTTGGAGGAGGTTTTTTTGAGAATAGCGAATCAAAATTGGGACTGATACCTGCAGGCAACAGAAGTAAACAGTTTTAGTGCCTCATTCACATAAAACTCTTCTCTTTTATTTGGATGCTTTCTGCCACCACATTTCTTCCAAATGAGCTGCATATGTCAGCTAAAACACTATATGGACTATATGTATGTGACTTACATTCAAAATTCTCATCTGATAAACTGTATTGTGTAGATTTCTTCATCTCTGCAGTATGCAATGGTACAAATCCTAACAAGCTAAAAGAACTAAAGAAGAAAAGAACATTTCTGCCAGACATCTACTGAAAAAACAAAAACAAAAGCCAAAATATGACATATTCCCATGGAATATGTTGAAATTACATTTGAAATTAAACCTCTGACGTTCATTGGTCATTGTGCATCTTTGCTGTAGAAAGAGGACGTTGTGGTTTTTAGCTTGGGGGTTGGTTACTCACACTTACTGTTACTCACACTTACTGTTTTATTGCAAAACTATCACCATGTGTCTGCTTTTTAACTGAGTTGTGGGTTTTTGTGAAGCAAATAGGTTATACAAGCTTCTTTAGAAAGGAATCCAGCTTAACTCACCATACAAGTGTTGGACATCTTTGACATCGCGGAAGGAGAGCTGCAGCTCAAAATTGGGGGCAAAGTTGTACGCCGGGTACATGATAGCTCCGGGGTCAGATGAGTGCGGCAGGCCGAGCGCATGGCCGAATTCATGGACTGTTACGGCAAAAAGGTTGAAACCTAGAGCGGAAACACGAGCCTAATGAGGGCTTTATGGCACGGAAAGGGTGCATAGATGCACAAAATAGTTCTTATAAACATCAGGTGTGGCATAACTCTTAAGTGTATTGAACAAAATGTTGTGTTTTCTTTTTTTTGTAACTTAGTACCAGTAGAATTGAAGGTCCAGTCTTCTTCAGCATCAAAGTGCACGTCTCCACCAATACCATACCCAGGCAGAAAGGCATGAGCCAGGACTCCTCCTTTACCATCAAAAGGGGCGCCGTCCTTATGATCTGCAACAAACGAGTATTATTCTTTTTAAAGTTATATTTAGTAAATGCTTTATTCCATGTGTCAGTGCTAGGACTGAGGAGATCTGGTCTCTTTAGAGCTCACCGCCATTCTTGAAGGAGATGACGATGTCAGCCTCTTTCCTGTTACGCTTTCGAAATTTAATCGGTGTAACGTTGGACCAGATCTTCCACGCCGCTCTGAAGATTTTTCGAACCTTTGAGGCTGGGATGGAGGTATTGTAGCCAGCGATCCTGAGGAACAAGCATCAAATTTTACTGCTTAAGTTGATTAATCTTTACTTATTTGTTATATTTCATGCTTTTTAGCTTTCTCCTGGAGGAGAAGGGTGGAATAATCTTTTAATTTTCTGAATCTATGGATGGCATTGTCTGTCCTCTAAGTCCACCAATGTGGTCCAGACTGAAATATCTCAATACCTAATCGATGGATTGCCGTGAAAGTTTCTCCTACTGTCTTTGGTGATTCCTCTCGCACCACCATCAGGTTTAAATTTGTGGTTTTGAGTAACACGTCAACAACTATAGTATGCACTGCCATCCCAAATACCTGCAAAACTCGACATACTGACATACTCAAGTACGGCCCCAAAGTGGTGACGGCGGGCTCTTCATTGTTGCAGTCTGTGATTAAGCCTGATGGCCTTCTAACTTCTAACCTGTAGCTGAGGGTGTTCTTCTTCCAGCGAATCGTGTCTCCGAATCTTTCCACGTCAGACAGACCACAGCGCGGCCTCCTCATAACTGCCAGAGTCTCTTTGGTCAGCTCTCCACTTGGAGGCAAACCAAAGAAGCGCTGCATCTTCTGGACCTTTTCGCAGAGTTCAGTATTCCAGTCACCATCTACATCTGCGTCTGCAGACCTCTTCTGTCGCTCTGACTTGGACCTGTAGCCATAGAAGTGCTGTAGATATTTCTGAGGAAGATAACTCAGTCAGTGCAGTCGACTAAAAGGTAATGAATACATTCTGAGATGATCCAAACGCTAGACATGTTTCTTATTTGATGTTGTCTTCTTTCTTTGCCTGGAGGGGTCAAAAATAAAAAAACACATGCTGACACAAGCAAACATTGTGTGGGAGGTGAACTCGCACAACGTCACGTGAGCTGTAGAATAAAACAAACGTTGAACCACTCATGTTAAAGACCACCTCAAACCAAGCCAGAGATCATTGGTGTAGTCATGGACTCAGACATATATTTTAACATCATGTCTTTACAGGTCCCTCTGAAGCTGCTCAAACATGGAGAAGCAGAAGTTTTATGTTGCACATACATGAAACAATCAAAGCTCTTTTCAGTCAGGGTTTGCAGCTTCATTTAAACGTTGGACTATTTGTTCTTGCATTGTAATTTTATACTACTCCTTGTCCTACCGACACTGGCACTGCCTCGTCTTGTCTTAATGCGTTTCATGTCTGAAGAGAAGCACTTTGAAATGCCTCGATGTTGATAGGCGCTTAAAAATAAACCCGCGTTGCCTTGCTTTACAGTCTTTACAGTAAGCATTCCATGCATTTTCTCAAACCTTTAATAATAGCACGGTGCAGAAACGTTGCCGTACTTATAGGTAGGTAATTGTAGGTGTCAACAGCAACCACACAAAGTCTGAAGACACTGTCGCCTCTGACTCACAGGATTACTGAAGCTCTATGAAAATTTGTACTCTAATCTCTATGGTCAAATGCATCCATTAACTCTAACACCCTTATAATGTGAGAGCTAATTGTCTGAGATGGGTTTTTAAGCATGTAAAAAGGTCACAAATAACAATGTTTTGTGATTAGATTCTTGAAGCCACGTTCTACTTTTCTACCATAAAATAACAGGTGGTACTGGTGGACGGTGCCCCTGTCATTCCTGCTCCAAATGCCTGTTCTTGCACTTGAAAGAAACTTCAGGCTCTGAGAGTCTGAAGAAGTGTTTAATGCTAACTATTTCGCTGATTTTGGTGGAAATGGATCATATTTTATGGAGAAAATGCTTTATTGTTTGTCCTCCTGTAGCTGCTATTAGCTATTTAGTACAGCTGGCCTGTAGTACTGTAGCAATAGTCGCTTTCGGCGGCTGGGAGAAGGAACTTTTGAGGCCCAGGAGGAAATGACGGAGAGCAGCATCGGTGTTGCATCCAGAATCGGGGGGCAGGGCGAGTGGGCAATGTAACCTGGACACGGCTAACGGCAGAGGCGAAGAGACTGAAGAGGACAACAGAGGAAGCTAAAAGGAGAATAGTTTGACTGCACACTCGGACTGGTTTTTAGTTGTTGGTGAGAACTCTGCGAAAAAAAAGATTTGTCATTTCTTTCATTTAATACATAAAACATAAAATATTATTATTATTTATTACTTGACAGTCTTTGATAGTTGATGCTACTGTGTTGAATTTCAAAAAGATCCAGCAGCATAATTAAATCCCTGCCGGTGTGGAGGAGCCTTTGAAATATCATTTAGAAATACAGTGTACATTTATACTCCACACTCTGTGTGTGGCTCACATATTTTTATTGTCATTATCTCCTGATTTCATTATCTGCTTGAAATGTGTTACCATGCCAGCTCTGTACATATTGGCACTCTTACTTCTTGAGAAGAAGTACGTCTAATCAGACCGAAGGTTGAGCCAAGTGGCACGCGTTCAAGAAGAGCTCGTAAAGAATCTTTATCAGCGCATCGCATTTTGACATGACTTGAGTTTCGCAGGCAGAAATGACAGAAATGAATTACTGATCTAATTAAGTTATTATATCAAGACATTTTCTGTTATCTCATCATTATAAGAAATCAAAAGTGTGCTTTAAAAACAACAAAATGATTAAGCTCTTTAACGATTTATGTTATATAATTAGACTGAAATGAAAACTGAACTTGTCACTGGAGAGCTCTGCAGTACAGAGAGATTTATTCATTAAGTCACATTTGAATTAATAAGTAATGTGCTGTTCTTATTTTAGATGCTGAATTAAATCTGATTTTTGCACAATTTAAAACACAGGCTGATATGACCTCTTCTATTAATCAATACATTTGTTTTCTAGGCAAACGTTTGTCTATGTATCAAGCCACAGATAAAGTAGTCTTATAATATGTTAAAATATATCCCAAAATAAACAATTCAATTCAATTTTATGTTGCAATAAATGTGTGTGTGTGGACCTGTGGCTTCTGGAAACAGAAGCACAGGTCCTATCAGTGCAATATTAATGTAATTTAACAAATAACAACCATACATGAGAAAAGCTCCACACAGGTCATGATACTGGGACTTTAAAGCTGTCCAGACAAGACAATCCCAGCACAGAGACCTGTAAATCTAGCTGGTTTTTCCATCTTTCCTTTCTTACAGAGGTCATATCAAATGTATACATTTGTAAATACCTCTGCAAACTCCTGGTCAGCTTCAGGTAATCCAAGATTGGATTGTGTAGGTAGAGCTGAGGTCCGGAGAGGCAAGGCCGCAGTAGGAGTCCTGCAAGGCATCATAAGAGTCATCAGACTCAGCCAGAACGTCTTCATGTTTGACAGGCAGGAGTCACTCTGTCTTTGAGATGTGCAGCTGCTGATATGTAGAAGCTGCAGTGTGGGGACCACCTGATAATTAAATGTGAGTGCTCCTGTCCCAACAAGAACAGCAAGGTGGCTCTGCAACATAACAGGGTCTTCTTTAATGTCTCTTCAAGGAAAGCCCAGGCCCCCTGTTCCTGCCTTTTATAAAGCTCCTCGGAGTAGGAAGTCTCAACTGGTCCAAAATTCTTGGTAACATTTATGGTTATCTTTAGATTCAGGGGTAAAAGCTGTGATAACGTAGTGATTTTTCCCCTATCAGAGAGACACGTGACCACGCGTGCCATAAACAACTGCATTTCAGGAGAAAACTTACTTCGATTGGCAGATAGAATAACTCGGAGTTCTCCAGAAATATGAGATGATGGTGATTCTAGAAGAATCCAAGATAGAGTGATTTAGTTGAGTATGTGCCCGTTCGACCACCAGAGCAGACTAACAAGAGTGACAAAGAGAGCATCACCAATATTTTTGTGTCTTTTTTTTTTTTTTTAAAGTAAAATATAGCTAAGGATCCATAATGCAATGGATTTGCATATTAGTGTGCCAAACATTACAGTGTCATTTTATGATGGAGGATAAATGAGGGGTTACAACACAGACAAACATTAATTATAGTGTTTACCTTCACTGAACCGCCTGCAAGGTGAAAAAATCTATTGTGCTGCATCTTTTCTGTCTCGCTCTCAAGTCACGATCCTGCCAAATGAGAAAGTTCTCAAATAAAAAAACAACGATATTGGAGATAAAAAAAAAAATGAATAACCGATGTGGTTTAAAGTGTAGAAACGTTTAAAGCATGATTGATGACTTGGATCTGAAGTAACATATAGATTTTATCATACCAGAAGCTATTATTTCTCAAGATGACAGACCTCCGAGGTGAAGGTAGTAAAAATATGATTTCTTGCTTCACGTGAGGCCTGAATGTTGCAAACCAAGCAGAACTGTCTGATTGGCACACAGATTAACGATGTGCAGTACATGCAGGTAGTTGCATACTTTATTTTGTAATAAAACTGCTCCATGAGGCATCTATGATTGTTTGGCTGACGACTGTAGCAATCAGGACTGCTCAATCTAAATAACGGTAAATCATTTGATAAGCAACTTCGCACTCTAGGTACATAAAACGATTTCATCCTGTTCAGTTCAGGTCAGTTTAAGTTAAGGTGCACAAATTAAATCATCTCTCTTGGTGGTAAATTTAAATATTTTTTATGATCTTTAACCTTTTTCAGCGCGAGGACCCCTTGGACGAGAGACAAAACAGAACAAAGACCCCCACAGGTGTCACAAATGTGTCACATTTTAAGCCTGGCCTATAATAACTTTTATATTTACTTTAATTACCTTTTATTTCACCGTATTAACCTATTTATACATTTGGTTATTAGGCTATATGTGTTTATGCTTGATAAATAAGTAGTATTTGTCAACAGTAGCTTATTATTGCTTATTATTAATGCTTGCAGTTTACTCAATATCATTTTGTCATATGATTTTAGTGAAAATTGTCAACCCCCTGCAGTCCCTCTGCAGACACCTGCTATACACCTTTAAAAATAATTAATAATAATAATAATTAATTCCTAAAGTTGTTGTTCTTCTTCTCGATGCCACCTTTTACCTACTGGTTCTTCTTACAGTCAAGTTCTTCTCAGAATTGAGTGTAAATAGTATTTTTCCTGAGATCATTCGACTTTATATTAATTTGAATTCAAATGTTTAATTGTAAATGCAACATTTGGTAAATTACTTATCAGTTTGTTTGTTTTTTGTTTTTTTACTTATTATCACATTACTAATTGCTCTCTATAAAAAGTAGTTGTAGAATATTAACCCTTTACAATTAGAAATGGCACCATAACAATAATTTCTCCGCACAGCCACAAATCAGTCAATAGGTTAGACATATAGGAGCCGTTAGTTAAAGCCACATTTACAGATTTACAAAAAAAAAAAAAAAAAAGGCGCTTTAATGGTGTTCAAACTGTCCCAAATCAGTTCACATTGCTGCAATGCTGTGACTTAAAGAAGCAGTAGTCAGTATTCCAAAGAACCTTTAAAGGATTATTAAGCATACAAAGTTTCTTCAAAGCACCAAAAGTGCTGTAATAGTGACTTAGAGAACTTCAAACAGATAATAAAAAAGGTTCTATTTTAAAAAAGGTTGTCTCAATCTTATAAGAAGCTTCCCGAGAGCACTTATCAAAAACCAGAGGAAAGGGAGCATGTGACATAAGCGTACTTCTGTAGTTTATCTGTACCACAAAAACAAAAAACAAATGTGCAAAAGAGGCTGGGATAGGCTCCCATCATGACCCTGATGAGGATAAGATGTTGCAGATAATGGATGAAAGGATGGGTGGAAAAATGCCATCTGACAAAGAGTCAGTGTCAGTGGTGATGAGCAACCAGCAACCTCTCTGTAAGTGTTTATATTCAGCTGTTCAGCCTCTCCTGCAACTCTGGCATTGCCAACATGAGTCAGCTCGGGAATGACAAAGCCATACCCGGATTAAGTCTCCTTTTACAGATGGGACGTTTACCTGAACCAGAACCAAACCTTGATGTTTGTTTTTCATAGAAGTAGTACTGAGTCAAAGGAAGTGGGAACGCTGGAAAAAACCTACTAATGATACTCATTATGATTCTATTACACACAGCTGACACTGATTCATAATGCTCGCTTGCAGGCTACAACTCGATTTTATGTTTACAACTAGACTTGTAACAGAAGTGCTGTTTTGCAATACCTGGGTGATGATTTAAAGTTACACTCAGAGATATAATCTTTTTCTCATCAGCATGGCACAAAATGCAGCACACACTGCCGGCCTTTGAAAAGAAACCTTGACCAATGTTTAATAAACATTTCAGCAACATAACTTGAATGTTTACGGCATCAAATTTCCCCCCAAAAAAAGTCCAAACTGTTCCATCGTCTCATCACTGAGTTATTCATTTTCCAGACCGCTGATGTTGGTCAGCACACTGACGAGCTGTTTTCCTCCTTTTCTCAATAAATCAACCGAGTAAATAAAGAAATCTGTGCCAGGTGTGGAATGTGTTCTCTGCATCGTGAGCTCAGTGTTCTCAGTAATGACAGCTCAGGATTTCTGTTCAGGAGACTCTGATCCACAGTGTGTGTGTGTGTGTGTGCATTACACTTTTTATTCAGAGCCTGATTGACGTGTGTACATTAAAATGACGTAATCTGGCTCAATGAATGGCAGTTTTGTTTCTATAGAACATCCTGTTGAAACAGTGGGAGGATGTGTTTGTACACATCCTTGCACTTATGGATCATCAGCATCGGCTGCCTTTACGTATAATACCCAGAGAGGAATGTTGCCTTTGGATACAGTTCAACAGTTCCCTGAAAGACGTCAAGAGACCCTGACTGTCATGGAAAATATACAGTACATACTTACTGTACTGTGTGTACAGTATGTACCGTCCCACAACACATACGTATCACAGAGTCGATTATTTGTGAAAATATGTATGAATATTTACAGTTTAGGTATGTGTTTGATTATTATGACAAACTAATAATTATCTGGTCAGCAGATGTCTCATAATTGACATTTAAAATCATTTATTACTGCTCAAAGACATTTACTAGAGATGTTTAAGGTCAGCTTTTAAAGGTCTCATGCGATGCAATGTCCGCATGCGGTTTGCCTGCATTTAGCTGTGAAAGAAGTCAAGGGTTCAAGAACGAACGGTGCTTTTGTCTACACAAAGGGTCACGCTACACAAACGTGCAGTCGTGAAGAGCTGTAACATGTTGGTTAACTGTCCTAACATGCTCCACTGTTCATTCAGCAAACATCTTCTCAGAAATCTCTGTGTATTTCCTTCTGACGAACCGCTGTGACTAATGAAGAAGTCAGTGACAAAAGAAGCAAATCAGTACCTGAAAATCAGAGGCGACTCATACGCTGGGCTGCGTCCACAACATTCATTATAAACGTGCAGAATTAACACAATACTTCCTTCCTTTTTTTTTCAAAGTACTGTTTGCAGTCCTAACCGTAAAACAGTTTCTTCAGCTGCTGCATGGAGCGTGTTACAAAGTCATGTTGTGTGTCAAAATGATCATCTAACAACCTTTTCATTTCAACTTATGACACAAAAAGCACTTAAACTATCACATGTAAACATACTCATTAGGCAGCAGATGGAGCCTTGTCATTATATGCTCATATATTATATTAGCAAATGATTATTACTGTATCATAACATTAATTTTGTTAAAATATATATAATTTTAGAAAGTCTCCTGAGTAACTGGTCACTAAAAGTGTTACATAAATGTAGTGGAGAAAAAAGTGCAATACTTCCTTAAATAAATTACTAATATTGCTTATTATAAATTAAAATATGAATTACTTTGCATCACTGCATTTACATATACATTTCCTGCATCTTTTCTTTAAACTTCAGTGGTTATAACATTTCTTCCCAGTTCGACGGACGTGCAGACGTGCAGACATCCATATCCATTCAGCGTGTTTGTGTCTAACTAACGTGACACACCTTCGAGTTGACTCACGACAATATAATATTATCTGTGATGTGATTATTACACTGTAGATAGGTAATTCATGAGTCATATATTAATATTCCACTGGTTACTGACATCCTGTCATGAACGTGAAAGGACCAAATAAAGTTTGGCAGACAAAGTGTCTGACACATTTTCTTTTATTTGACAATACAAGACATCATTAAAGACTGGCACATGACCAAAGTTCAACAAACATGTTGGCAGAGTTTTCTCTTCTGGCCTTAACACATAAGTATTATCACTTACAGCTACAGTTAACATCATTAGAACAACCTGTAAGTAGAGTGTTGGACACATGAAATGAATGGAAGGCCAAAGACATTATAAGCTGTTACTGTTAACTGCTTATAATCAGGGGAAGGGCGCACCGCACAACACGACGAGGGACAATATGAATGGTTTATCATGAACATCAAGGCAACTCGGATTACACTGCAGGAATAACAATAAGGCACCCTCTTTGACGGCTGCTCACCTCTACTGATGAGCAGTGATTTCAGGATAATAACACACAGACGTTTGAACAATGTTAATACTTATCTTTCATACATTGTGCTCATGAATGTTTGTAACACTGGGATCACACGATTTCTATACCCAAACATATAGTGAGAGTTAGCGACGCGGCATGTAGGCATGACAAAATATGAATGTAGCGTGTGATATCCAGCACACAGCAGTTTAGGAGGCCACACGGATACAAATATCTCCGTACATTAATGTTGTGCATCTTCTAATTAACCACAATTAGCTCCAGGTTGTATTGTTACCGTTATATATCCACGATTTCACAGCAGCAAAACAAACGGTGTAAATGAAAAGCCCTTCATTTCACAACACAGGTTCCAGTACGAGAAAAAAAAACTGAGGCAAAGTTCCTTCATTAGGTAGGTAGTAGTTCTTCAATGCACACTGGTATGCTTGGCAATGTCTGAAACAAGCTGGAAAGTTATGCCACCTAGTGGTTGTATCATACACTGTTTCACAATACTTCCCTACGAGGTGTGTATGTGCCGTTTGACTCTTCACCTTGCTGTCATGGTGAAAATAACTGAAAGTACAAAGGACTAATAAATAATGTAGTATTGTGGGATACGTCTTAAGAACCTGTAGATAAAGGGACATCTACACCGAGCTTAAATGAAGTATTTTTCCCATTAGAGGGAGGGAACTCAACCACCATGGGCATTCTGTCAAGATTTAATGTAACAAAACTAGAGACCAAAACCTACTTCGAACTGAGTGTATGAAGATGATTCAGACATGTTCCATTCATTCATTTGGTGACTGAATGTTTAATTACAAATATCAAATGTTCCTCTTCCACAGGTTGTCTTTATTAGCTGGCTTCATTAGCTGAGTTTCATCGATCCGCCCTCTAAATTACCCTCGTGGCTAACTGTGCTGTACGCAACGATCTTCATGCTGATAGTGGCTCGAGAAAGGTTACGGGCGAGTTGAGCTGATGCATTT
Organism: Miichthys miiuy; assembly: GCA_036365135.1. NCBI lineage: Eukaryota > Metazoa > Chordata > Actinopteri > Sciaenidae > Miichthys > Miichthys miiuy. The sequence goes on from CM071616.1 coordinate 22,973,533, forward strand.
TCCAGTGATCTTTCTGCGTGTTTGCAGTATTTGTGTCCGCTCGCACCCGTCTGATGCTGGTCACATCCCAACAAAAGGGGTTTCTTAACGTAACACACCCACCCTGTGGGCTTGAGCCGTGGCTGTAAAACTCTAGTCCCTCACAGAGCTATCGCGTTGAAGACTGTGAGAAAGAGTTTCTCTGTCCACAGAAACGTGAGATGTGGAAAGTGGTCCAACTCGCTTTGCGCTCCTGGGAAAATATTTAACCCTGTCGTAAGCGAAATTCAAATTCAGTGTGATGAGGTTTCCTTACAAAACTACAGGCGTCACAGTTCTTGCTTGATTATAACGAGGTAAAAGATTAAAATATTTCACACATTACACCAATCCTAGAGCAACATTGGCAACGAAAACTAAAAAAAAAAAAAAAGAAGAATTCCAGTGTTGGCATGTTTGATAGGAAAGTTTCTGGTAAAAATGAAAGCCTGGGGACAAACAGACAGTCAAGACAGCTGGGCCACACCAACACAGTATCACTTTCACCTTCTAGCTGGCAGTTACCATCTTATATGTAGTGAATACACCCAGAAACAATACACTACTCCTTGAAAAGGGGAAACAACAATACTGTGTTGTAAGCAGAGCTCTCTCGGCTGCTTGTTAAACTCACACAAGCAGTGTAACTAAGACAAAAGTCCTAGTTACGCTTCTGTTTTCAGTCGTCTATTTATATGTATTTAGGCTGAGGAGATTCAAATATCTAAACATACGACAATAAATATGATAATGTAAATTCTCAATCGATGACACTGTTTTCCCAAACCCTAATAACAACCATAACCCCTTCAATATTTACCACTGCAGTGGACGACACATCATATTTGCATTAAAAATGAGGCAAATAAAAATATTACACTTCAATAAAATTACAGAAAAGCTAGTCTAATAAATTATGATTAATGAAAAAATCCTTCCATTTCTTAAAACTGGACTCAGTACTATACTGTACTTAGTAAATCCCCTCAGTGCAGAACCAAAGGGTCCCTGGAGAGGTGCTTTGGGGGCTCCACCTGTCCCCTAGCTGTGGGCTGAGTTCCCAGCAATGGGCGTTAGCAGGTCCCTGTGCCGATGGTGTCTGGATATGGCAGTCACCATCCGTAAGTTGGTCCACATCACTTCATCTCAGCTTGTCTTCTGCGGTTCGATGTGCAGCGTGGGCCAAACTCCACAAAGAAACTGAACAAAGTGAGCACAAATAAAGAAATGAATGAAAGTCATAAAATAATGAATGATAACTTAAACAAAGGCACAGCATTGGGAATACCTTTACTTTTGGTCTGTACTTGAGGTAGGTTGCTCTGATCTGCAGGCTAAAAGAAAATGGACATTAGATTTTAATGCAAATGAACATGTGTCACCACAAAAGAACACACTGCAGCTGGCTCCTGTTACTTGCAGGGAGCTTACCTGAGAAGTATGTGCAGGTAGGACCCAAGGCCTGTAAAGATGTGCCACCAGGCATGGAACTGTGTTACTACTCCAACACCAGGGGGAAGTGTTTGTCTACTGGCTCTGTGAGAACAGAAAAGCTGTTAACTGAGTCACTTAAATCAATAACAAAATGAAAACTATATCGCCTACAGTATGAGATTCTCCAGAAGAGGATGGCAGAAAGAAAGGGGAGAGTAAATAGTCTAAAAGATTATCATGCTGTGATTTACAAATCCTTTTCAACCTGTGTTCAACTGAATGTAGTACAAAGACAAGATATTCAAACTTACAGTCTGTTGTTTTTTGTAAATATATAATCATTGTGAATCTAATATCTGTATAGATTTCACCACCTACAATCATTAAAAGAATCAGAGAATCCAAAGAAATGCCTGCACGTAAAGGGCAAGGCCTAAAATCAACATTGAGTCTTTGACCTTCGACCTCTCAAACAGTACTGCATTAACTGAATAACTGACATTATTGAATAAAGGATATTAATACATGGGCTAACGAAGACTTCAGAAAGCCGCTGTCGCTACACACAGTTATGTCTAAGCTACAAATTCAAGTTAAGACTGAACCATCCAAAAAGAAAGGCAGAAACACTGCCAACTTCTAATAAGTGTGCTGTGGTCTGATAAGTCAACATTTCTGTTCTTGGAAATCAGATGTTGTGTCCTTCACAAAGTGTCACGAGTGTTATTTGACTGCCTGACTTGTCTTTACATATTTGTACAATTATATTAATGCTGTGATGTCACAGAAACGTTCATTTCATAGAGTGTTGGTGTCCAAACTACTGCTGTTAAAAAGGAACATAATTCACTTTACTCTCAGAATTAAAAAAATAAGTTAAAACATGAAGTTAATAAATAATAACAAGACGCTATCTATGACAAAAACTCACCTTATTGTGTCACAGAAGATATTGTCGATGTTCCACAGTAGGAACCCGAACAGAAAGACTCCTAAGGAGGTGTAACACAGCGGTCTGAGCCACGGGTACACCCTAAACAAAAACAAGTAAACGAAAGGTGTTAATCATTGCATATTAATGAGTAACCGTTCCTTTGATATGTTATGTATATATTGGTCATCTTGGCAAACTTACCATGTAACAATGAAGATAGATCGCATCACTAGGCAAGCTACTAGAGCACCATACATGACCTAGAAGAAGACACAATTATTTATTCAGCTTTGAAACACAGCAAGAGTTTGTGGGGCAGACAGATAAAAAAAAATCATCTAGTGTTTCACATGCTGAATTCCAGGCAATGCTAACATAGATAATTATAACACTGTCTGCTAGCATAGTCTTCTAAATAGACATGAAGTTGTCTGGGTACGATCTCCTGTGAGAAGTATGTAAGGCTTTAGTCAGACACCATCACCTATTTTGAAAATGATGTAAAACACAAACGGACGGACGCATTCAGTTTATTCTCAATTTAAAAGTGGTTTTTCCACTTGAAACAAACTCGATATACTCGTTCACTTTGCCCCGAGGGGACAACATTATCCGTCTCATTATGAACCACCATAGAGCGGTGTGATGAGTAAACAAAGTCAGCTCTAAAGAGTAAACAGGCAGCTTTGTCACATTGTCCTTTACTGTTGTAAAGCAACACAAACAAGATGTGAGACTCTACGCCGGTACAGACAAACACTGGGTATAACAGAGCTATCTGTGCTTATCATTATGGTTGGGGTTATGATATTAGTACTCCTTTTTGCAACTGTTTTGCAAAAGTTCTACAGTCAACGATTCGGCTCTGACTTTATGACAAAACAAACAAAACAAATAGTAAAATACTGTTAAATTTGATAATAAAAGCTACATTATCTTTAACAACAAGCATGTAAACTGTAAAGTGCAGCATACTTTGGTGGCCAGCACAATGTTTACACAAGATAAAAATGACTTAAGGCACACCGAGCCCTAACGGCAAACAATGAGCAGTCTGAGGCAGGTGAGCGTTCTGCAGAGCACGCCCTTACCTGGTGAAAAACTGGCTCCTTCCATTGTAAGTACACCTGCAAGAATAAACAGAGACACTACTTAAGACGATATGCTCTTATGTCATGCCTCATTTACAGAATGGTTCAAAGTAAATGATCACTGTTACAGTGAAAGTGGACACTCACCACAGTGACTGAGACACTGAAGATTAATAATAATGCAATAGGAATTAAGCTGATGTTGTTCTCTTGTTTGAAGCATTCATATCTGAAAAACACATAAATGTGAGCGTCTTACATGTTCAGTTTGAAGAACATAAAGAATAGAGAGCAAGATCTCTCCACCCTACATACTCCATGTATTATGGACTGACCCCCACAGTGGTATCTGACGTGGATACTGTTCACACACTTGTGGTGACCACTGATTGACAACACCCAGTTATATAAGAACCACGTGTCAAAGGCCTCTCTGGTTAACCTTCATTGGAACATGTTTTGGAACAACCTGGACCTGCAGAGATAGTTTCTCCACACAGAGAGTGAGTTAAACATGTAGACATGTAACCTTTCATTCTTTATCATGTGCACATATTCCAAGCATGAGCACTGTCACACAGTGAGGGAGCCAACCCAGCTGCGCCTGCAGGAATGCTCATGTCCTCGGATATAGGAACTATTTACAAATACACACTATGTGCACATCCATGGCCTAGATACAAGGCTCAGCTAGCCCTGCCAGAAGTCTGGTAGAAATGGGTGGTAGGTTAGTCTGCAAAGTTGCAAGGCTCTGGAAGAAAATGACAAAACACAGAGCTAAGGTCAATTCTTGTTGGTCGAACAGGCATTATATGTCGAGCCGTTCACCAAATTTAATGCTGGCTGTTTGCAGTGTTACCTGATAAAAGTGGACATGGTTGACCAGGAGGCCATTGCACAAATCTCAGATAGAGGAGCACCTTGCGGTAAAGCCATGAGGCTCCATGTACAATGTGCATGCACCCCACCCGAGACTGACCCGCCTGCCCTCTTATATCACTCTTGGATTACATCCGCAACCCAAATACATAGCATTGTCTGGCTAGGCAACAGACAAACAGTTGGTCTGATGCTCTATGGGAACATGTCCAAAGAAGGTACTCTTTTAAGACCTTGACGGGGACAACAGTGACTGTAAAGTTCATCAACCCACAGGAAGCAGTAGCACTTCATTTACAGAAAGGCACAGAGCTCAAATTCCTTTAGCTGACACTGTTACTGACAAGAATGTCGATTTGAGAGGAAGCCATTCAGGTTCACTGTTTGTTCCATTACAATGGATCAAGTTGCAAGTGTGACATCTCCAAAATCCCATTGAAGGACAGCTGGACTTCTGAGGTAGGGAGTGTGTTTGAGACCAACAACCCTCTGGTAGTTCCTGGTAGGCTGAACATGGGCTGCCTTCATGGCCAACACCTTTTCCTTTAAAGTTCGGGGATACTTGTCCACCTCTAACATTTCATTTCTGGAGGAACGAGAGGATGTCATGGCCTAACCACTCGTCTCTCCTCTCAACGTGTTTGAAACACTTCCCAACGATTGGAATATGCTGCCCCAGTTGATGGAGAACCATTTCACAAGGTGCTGCAGGTACAAAGCTAGAATAGCTTGTGTTAGTTAACCAGCTATCCCTGGATTGGCGCAGCTCCATGCCTGGAGCTCAAATAATAAGTTGGCGATAGAGGGGACACGGTTGCTTGTGCTTCAAACAGGCATTTTCTGAGTTTCCTTGAGTTTTACTTGTGAAACCTAAGAGGAAAATATGTGGTGGCACTATTTACTCCACATACTTTCAACATGTGGAAGCTCAAAGTGAAGAATGCCACATGGCAGTGTGCCACTTACAAACACACAAACAAAGAATAGCTGCAGCTGAAGTACATATGTCCTCTGCAATCAGATTCCACCAAGGACAATGGCTGTGTGCGTTAGACAGCAACACTGCTGACAACACATTAAGCCACACTTCGGGTAGCGACCAACTGGGAACCACTCTCACCACAAGCTATGGCATATGGAGGGTGGAAAGAGATACTCGAGTCCAGTTTGGAATCAATAGTTCCATTACATACAGTACACTCTACAGCAACAAGATGACACTCTGTCCTTTCTCAGAATGGATCAAATTATCTGTAAAGGGATTCACTGGTTCACTTTCCAACCACAATTACACTAAATATGTTCTCAGTGACCGTCAGTCTGAAGTGCTTCAATGTCATTAAATCCAAAAGATTGAGCCACTTACAGACAGTAGACAAAGACGCATGTGCTGTAAATCATTGGTAACTCGTCCAGTAGCTGCAAATGAAAACAGAGAAAACACAAAATGCATCACTATCTGATTACATCGTTTCAGTATAATTTATCATATCAAGCAGCAAGGAGTTGACCTCATATTTCAATTACACCTATTTTCCAAGGCAAGAATGAGTCTGATCCATGCAGTTTCAGCAAGAATTTACTCTGCACACACTTTTTGCTGACATATTAAGATTTAAATGTAGCACTGTAGCCCACCTGCATCTCATATAGCAACGTCATGTGGAAGCACCAGGAACCAACACCAACAGCTGGGCGACACACACACAAAACAACAGCACGGAACAGTAAATAGTAAGTCAGGACATTATCGCAAAATATGATTGATAGCATCAGCAGTAAGTATAGCACAGTACAGTAACTACAGTATGTAAACAAGAGCTAAGTGTTGCTTCAGTATTGTCCAAACCTGCCAGTCCGAGGAAGGAGCAGATGTAGCGAAACTCAAGTCCATCACGAAACGTCAGTATGGCCCCACAAATGGGAGGAAGAATCATAATCAGGTTGCTGACAGTGTTCCCTGTGCAAAAAGACAAACAGACAGGTTAGAGCCAGATAACATTACCTGTGCAATATTTGAACACCTCTGAGATTGGGTGACAGGACAGCAGTGAGAGTTCAGCCTGGTTTACATCTTGTGATCATCATAACAGCATGAACACTATCTTATTACAGAAACCTGATCACTGCATTAGGACTTTATGCACACACTTTTGGGGCTATGTTTGCTGCCACCGTACTATTAGAATTCACAGCACTGAAATGCTTAAATTATTGTGCATTCGGTACAGGTAGATAAATGTGCTGATATTTAAACAATGGATGCACATTAGCGCCACATTTTTTGTGTTTTTAGAGCTGCAATGATTAGCCGAGTAATCGAATCATCTAATGACACAAGCATTTTGATAATCATCAGCTGATCTACAAATCATTTCCGTCGTTCTTCAAACAGAAATTACAAAAACTTGATTGTTCAGATTCTTAGAAATACAAATTTGCTGCTTCCTTTATAGTAAAGATATTGTGAGATTGAATTGAAGATTGAATTCAGAACAAATGTATTTATATTTTAAATAAAACTAAATGTTTTTAGGGCAGCAGTAGTTATGTTATATACTATTATACTATATAATATAAATATTTTGGTGGAAAACAACTCTAAAATGTCAATAACATAAATAATATTCCTGACATCAGCGAGTGAGTGAAGGTTAGAAAGAATGAAGAACGCAGACGTCAGTCGGTATCTGTCAATCATCTTGTCCTCTCATGTGATTACCTGCCTGCAGGTATGTACGCAGAGGAGAGGCTGGTCTGTCTCAGCCAGCAGCTACATTTTTGGCAAATAGTGAGATATCAGAGGAGATTAAAATATCACCTCCTGCATGTTTATGCTTGTTGAACAGGTATGTAACTAAGTAAGTAATCCAGGAGGTTTATTGCACTTATTGTGCTTGTACAATAACAAGCACACATGTTGTCGACTTGAGTAATCTCTGAGTTATCTTCACTTCATCTCGTTCACGACTATAGAGGCTGTCGCCTCTATGGTCTGCTAACTTTGCTGTGTGTGGGTTTGTGTGTGTACAGAGAGCAAGAGAGAGAGAGACTACAGTGTAATAAACTACACCAAAGACTAAGACTAACCGACAAAACAAATAATTCACTTTTAATGGATCTGTAGATGGAGCTCTTGCACCTGCTATATAGACCAAAGCATTAACCAGGAAAACAATAAGCAGATTAACTGAAAATAAAATAATTGTTAATTATTATTATGTTATTTTGTTTGCACTGTTGTCATTTTCACTCATTTGTAAGAAAATAATCTGAATGTTGAAACTATCACCAAACTATGTTGCAAACTGTATGCAAAACAGGTAAGTCTTATCTATAAGAGCGGCCAACGGTTTAACTGGTGTCAATGTTTTCCCCTCAGCTATTTACTACAAGTGTTTCCCTAACATCCTCGGGCTTGTACAGAACCTGATAAAACAGTACCAGTGTGTAACGTTCCTCTTTGTGGGTGTGGTGATAAACAATCAGTCTAACCAGGATATTGAGCAACTAGTAATGCTTACTAGTATTTTCACTATCAACATGACACTTTCTGTTCTATCTATGTCTGATACAAGCCAAGGCGTTGAGGAGTGACCATTTTAAAATGTGCATGGACTTTGGTTACTGATAATAAATGCACACACGCCAAGAATACAGCAGCGTTTGACTTTGTTTTCACGTTTCAATGCCAACTGGAAACATCAGCCTGTTATGAGATGCCTGTCCTCTCTGTGTGATAGATTCTCTGTGACCTCCCTTCTACTATCACCATGTGCTGATGTTGTTTTAAAAGACAGCTCGTGCACAAAAGCACACATCAAATGAGGATTAAAAATCATGCCGGCGTCTCTTTTCCACATGAACAATGCACACATTCCAGCCATTGTAACCTGAATCACTGTTTAAATGCCAAACGATTCTTCTGCGGCTGAAAACAACTGTCTCGCTGGGGCAGCGTGTGTCATTTGTGCAAACAAAAAGCTTTATCTGTCAGTGTCCTTGATATGTTGCGTTCACACCAATGTCAATGTTAAGAGACATTCAAGAGATGAATGGAGATAGCAGGCCTGGGAAATGTACTCGAATAGATTGCAGCGGGACTTTTTAGCACAATAAAATGAAGTGAAAAAAAGATGAAAAAGCATCTAACTAATCTAACTACACTCTGATCTGACTCGTCTCATACATACATAGTATATTTATTTATTCATTTAGCTGATGCTTTTATCCAAAGCGACTTACAGGGAGCAATTTGGGGTTCAGTATCTTGCCCAAGGACACTTTGAAGTGCAGACTGGAGGAGCTGGGGATCAAACCACCGATCAATATAATACTTTAAAGTTACTCGTTACTCTGAACAAGGCTATGTGGACATACAATATTTGTAGCCTCTTTTTAAGCTGATTCATCCTGTACTTTGATTGTAGGACTACATTTTTCACTGTATGTTAGGAATGGTGTCTCGTGAATGTATGCCTTGGACTAACTGTTGCATCACTAAGTACACTGAGCACCACTGTCAACAGCAGTACCTAACATACAGTGAAAAATGTAATCCTACAATCAAAGCATAGGATGAATCAGCTTAAAGAGAGACTACAAATATTGTATGTACACATAGCCTTGTTCACGTTCAAGAGCTTGAACTGCCAGCACAGTAACGAGTAACTTCAAAGCATTATATCCATGTGGGAATGTCTGATCTAGTTTGTCATTCTGTGTAAAAGGTTATCATATCTGCCTGTTGACATAGCTGAACACTTTGACGTTAACAACGTTTAAAATCTAAGATAATAGTTCCTGGTAAACCAGTTTTTTATCGTCAAAGGAACCAGGTGCCCTTTACAGTATGAAGGAAATGTTTTTATGGTGGCTGTGTGGAGAGACTAACAGATTTAAGACGAGGCACGAGAGTTAACGACCGTTAATTTGAAATTTCAAATTAACGGTCGTTTCAATAACCGTGACGTGTTTTTTTGTTGTTGTTGTCAACGTTAGCTTGCTAACGCTCACCGTATCGTATCAGATATTGACTACACAGTAAAAAAAAAAAAAAAAAAAAAGATAAATGCAAAATAGCTCGGCGACAGTCAGAGAGGTTGACTAGCTTTATCTTTAGCTGTGGATCTTTTTTCCTCATACACAGCTAGTAGCTTTAAAGCCGTGTGAGCTAACAATTAGCATACGCGAAGTCACTGATGATTCATATCAACCGAGCTAACATGCTAACGTAATTACACTAAATTACTATAAGAGCCGCCGCTGCTGCTCCTACTTCATGTTTACGTTATTCAGGTAACGTTACGTGATTCACGGTATGACTGTCCTCCTCCTCTTCCTCCCCACTCCAAAAAAAGTCAACAAAAACGAACCACAAATTCACATTTTTTTTTTTTTAATATATATACAAACGCTGCAATTATATCAGACTTACAAAATTCCGCGATGTAAAAAGAGACGACATAATTTTCTTCACACCAGTCCAGCGTTGAGGTCGGCCGCCCCCAGTATCCTTGCCTGTCTAACGAGGGAGCCATGATGGAAGAGAAGAAGGAGGAGGCTGGTGGTGAGTACTAACGGATTTGTAGTCCCATCACAGAGAGAGACCGAGCACTCCTCCAGCCAGAGCCAGCTCCTCCTCCAGTCCTGACGACCGACCGGCACGGAGCGAAGTCCAGGCAGGCAGGGAGGCAGGCAGCACAACTGCTGTTACAGTAAATGAAAGTGTAAACTATACCCGAGGGCACCAGAAGGTGCTATTTAGCTACACATTAGACATTTATTAGCCTGTATGCAAAGTTTGGATGCAAATTAGAAAAAAGATGTAACTTTACGAATTAAATGTATGAATGTGTAACCCCTTAGGGCTTCTACATCTACAAATGCTGCAGGTCATGTCAAGTCTGCAACGTTGAACCACCATGTTTCTACAGGGGCCCAGAACAGACAAACTAAATATTTGCAATCATTTTGCATGTTTCACATCCACCATAGTTTGTCCTTCATGCTAGGAAGGAGAGGGTGAGATGAGGAGGTTACAATCTGCAACTACACTGCTAGATACCACTAAATCCTACACATTGGTCCTTTAAATTGAAGTATTTTTAACCTAAAATTAACCATATGTGCTACTGAATGGTTTAAGGAACCTTGAATGCCATTAAAACGTAAGCCCTATGTCATTTCAAATACACTTTTATGTTTCTCGAAAAAGGGAAGGTAAGTTGCAAGAGCATTCAGGTGGTTGCAATTTGCAGCCTCACCACCATTAAATCCTACACACTGGACCTGTAACATTTAGATATTTGCCCTAGTGACATTCAATATGCTTATTATTAGTGCATTAGCTACTCAAACCAATTTTAAACTGTCTATAACACTTTAATTGTTTTCTTTCTTTCTTTAATGTTTTCGATCTCCGAATTGTATTCAAAGCACAATAAAGGCCCAAACATTATGTCAATAATTGTTTCCCCTATTTAGATTTTATAATCAAATATAACTATTTAGATTGCACATTCTTTATGCAATTTGTTTCTCAAATATAACTATTTAGGCACATAAATGATTGCATGCATTAGTCTCACACAGTCAAATGATATGCTTATGACATTAGTATTATAAATGTGTTGTTTCAGATTATTGTATAAATCATGCAATTTGTTTACTACATGAAAAACAATAACTGTTCTGTAATACATCCAGATGCTCTCTAGGTGGCGTGGTACGCTCAGTAAAGAGTTCCAGAAAACAGTGACAGTATAGATTACTCTCATAGTCATCTGCTATTTAATATTGTCATTTGCTAAGTGAATTATATTGTTTTATTCTATTATTGGACATTTTTCCATCATATAATTAATAATTTTCTCATTAGTGACTATTTTGGTATACATGATTTCATTGTGAGCTTGCAACCATACATGTGAGACGCTGATGATGTTGCATTTAGTGACTGCTTTGCTCACTGGAGCAGCTGCAGAACTTATCTGGATGTACCCAAATATTTTGTTGAGGTCCAAATAAGAGACGTATGTTTACCAAATATCTGATACCACTGTCTCTATCACATTCCCGACTGAAGTAGAGCTGTCCAGGAGGTCACACAGTCACCCTCACTGGAATTTTCTCATGTTGTTCAGCTCTAAAATCCCACTGGAAGCAAGACTTGAACAGACCTGCCCAAGGCTGAATTGCTATTGCAAACAGATGAGAAGAGGCAAACAGGTTGAATGAGCCACTGTCTTGTGGTACAGAAAGGAAAATGCCAGCACCAGATATCTAAAATAAGGTGGCACATGGTGGTTTTCTTTCACACTTTTATTGCAAATTTGTAACGGTCTAAAACAATTTGGATTTCAGATAAATTGTCAAACCATGTGCATGCACATTGTTATAGAGATAGATGTTATCAAATCAGCCATAATTTGGTTTGTTTGCCAGTGTAGACCAGTGCATTCAGGGTAGAAAAAACAGCAATGTGCTTGTGATGGAAAGCAGTGCAAAGGATGGAAAGAAAAGCATGAAGATCCCTGGATTTAACAAATTAAAGGTAGCCATGTTTGACAAACTAAAACATATGTTGTTAAACTAAAAAACAAGGACCATAAAATCTCTCCGAACGCAAAATTGTTGAGCACCTTTTACAAAGATTGTTAAGACTTGACAACAGAAAAAACACACAGGTATTCTCCACCTCAATTAAATTGTGCATTTACATTTTAGGCATTAACCAGGGAAATCATACTTAATGTAAGTCTTCAGTCCGTAATTTGATCTGCCAATACATTAAAAAAAAAGCCACATAGTGATATCAAGTAGTCTTCAAGATAAAAATGAAGGGTGTGCACGATGCTTTGCTCACTAAAACACAGGACAAAATGTTTAAACACATCTCTTCAGTTGTGAATCGTGGAATGCTGTTGGCATATGGCGTTAAAGGAATGCACTTGGGCGACATGAAATGTACATTTCATTTCCTACTTTTCTCAGCATATTGCAGGAGAAAATATACACTCACACACACAGTCAGGCATTTAACTCAAGGTCAACACATGGTTACAATTCATCTCTCATCTTGTCACCCTTTGGCCTGACCATCCTGCCGATAAACAGGATGGAGTTTGTCTTCTGGTCCTTCACTAGGAAGATGAAAGGATGGTCAGCGTAGAACAGTTTAGGGTTTTTCAGCTTGTCTGTGCCAAAGATGCTCATGTCAATTTCATTTCCAGCAGTGTCCCATTCAATGGCAGAGGCGTGGAACACACTGGACAGGTAGAGGTCCTTCTTTCCAGATATGTTGGACAAGTCAGCTTTGGATTTGTCCACAGCCTCGGTCAGGCCCAACTGTCCGAGGTGTTTCTAAACAGGAGCAGAAAACGGTTCAGTTTTAATTTATATAAAACAAGTTGTGGGGGAATTTAAGGTCATTTTTTAGCTTCTTGCATCTTTTACCTGCAGGTCATGACTGACTTCCATGCTGACTTTGGGCAGAGACACAGCTACGGCAGTCTGCTGCAGCTTGCCTATCCATGTATCCAGCTGCTTCTTGGTCAGCAACTTCTCCAGCCTCTCCAGACTTTCCACATGGTGGGGCATGATGAACACCACAGTGGACTTCTTATGAGCAAGAGGCATGCTCAGGATGCTCAGCTTATTGGTTTGGTCATCAAAGAAACCACAGATACCTGAGGAAACAAACAAATTAAATCTATTCACATTAGAAATCGTTGAAAAAAAAAAACCTTCTTCTCCTATATAGCAGGTAAGTTTATTCTATAGCTTATTACATGAAACTAACACAGCTATTACAAAAATCCACCACTCATTAATGGAAGGGGTTAATCCATAACCTTAACCCTAACCCTAACAATATATACTAAGCATATTTCCAAAAATCTTGATTTATTCCTCAAGTTTCTGTCCATGTTAATAGGACTGTCTCCACCTACCTGTGCGGTGCATCATCGCTACTGACACAGTGTAGCCACTGGATACCATGAATCCACGGTTGTCCACCATCTTATGATGGAACTGCTCATTCCAGTGAGCTGTGTGTGGAAAAAAACAATTACTTTGGACAGAATTTAAAGGACTAATACTGTATATATATGTACAAGTTCTATACAAACTCACGTTTGAAGAACATAGCATTGATGATCATTGCTCCATCGGTCTTTTCTACATCCTTGGTGACCTCAGGCAGCTTGCCACCAGTAGACTTGGCCGCCCACTCGTTGATGGACTTCACAGCACTCTTCTTATCTCTGAAGTTTATCTTGGAGTGGTCACAGTTGTAGTGCTTTTTGCTGCTCTTGACAAAATCATCCACAAAGGTGACGGAGCTGGGTCCATACAGTCGATTGTTAATCTTCCAGGTGACATTGCGGGTCTTTGGGTCGCTCACCTCCGTCAGAAGCTCTGCCAGACCAGAGTGCAGCTGCTCGTCTTTAACTTTAGCTGCATTCAGGAGGGTTTTTACCTGAGAGGCAGTGGAGGCTTTGCCCCCGAGGGCCACCAGACCCAGAGAGGAGGCCACTACTACAGGGGAAATGAGGATGTTCTCTACATTTTTCTCCTTAGCCATGTTTTGATAGAGACTGAAAGCCAGTTGTGCGCTGTTATCTGCCAAGATTGTGGCGTGGTTACTCAAGACTTTGTCTGCTGAAGCTGAGGTGGCAGCTGAGGCTGATGTGGCCAGGAGGACCAGGGCTACCCAGTTTGTTACCCACATGGTGTAATTCTAATCAGTGAAAACCTGTGAGAAGACATGAAGACAAATTATTGATGTAATCTAGTGACATAAGAAGAGAGACAGAATCTTGTCTGTGTTACATGCTTGTTCAGTTTGAAATATCTAGTTCATCGTACTTTTCCAAACTCTTTTTGTGGTATATTTAGGGTTTACTCTGCAGTTTGTTTGTTTTTAAATATAATAGCTGAAGGAGACCATGACATTCCAATTAGACCTCCTCGCGTCACTCAAGACAAGACCCATGTAACAGCCACGTAGGCAGGATGTATCTAAGCCAAATATTGTCCAGCTCTTTCTGAGTTCTTCATATCTTGGCAACACAAAAGATTTCAGATTTCCAAAATTGAATTGAATCGAAAATGAATCTGGTTGATGCTGGTTGGTTCTTCATGGTATATGGAAGACGTAACCACGTGCACACACACACACACACACACAAGCAACGTCAGCCTTTTACTCCAGTCCACGTATATAGAGAGGAGACGTGTGCTTTCAGAAGAGGAGGTTTTGTGGCCAGTTCCATTTTTAGTTAAGACCTTTTGAACTTTAAAAATCAGTGTCTGTACTGACAGATGAATTGGCCAACTAGAAGGTTATATACAACTATAAGGTTATATATAAGGTATAAATGCATTAAGGAATGCATGCTCTACTTATGAGGAGGGTTATCTACATCAAGATTCTCTCTTCAGGAGCTTTCTAGACATGTCTTTACAAGCTCACACAGGTCCACAGAGAAAGATGGAGCGATATTTAACCTCAGGGTGTATGAAAGAGATCACTCAAGTTTAGATTGTTTTGTCTACATCATTCTTAAAACTGTCTGTATTGGCATTTATGGAAGGATGGATACATGTCTTAAAAGCTCATGATGTGGTTGAAAAGTAACACTGCATTTCACATTATGAAACCATACGCTGTTTCTTTAAATGACCCAATGACTAACATTGGTAAATTTGGTTTGAATTTATTTTTATTCATGTTCGTCAGACCATTCTGGAGATCCAGTTTCATAATGTTTAGATCACTATAATTAGCCCTTTGTAAGATATTACCTTTAAGCCTCGCATAGATAATTTGATCAGATATGAGACAGTTTAAATGAATGAGGAAAAAAGGATGAATGAGGAGACACTGCATGTGTATACACTATCACTAAGATTAGTATGTTTTGGAAAAAACAGTCTAATTGTCAGACAAAGGACAGGGAGATGTCCCGTGTCATGGATGACATCAGGTCAAAAGTTGCAGCCAACTCCCTAAATGTCCGAACTCTCACGCATCTCATTTTGAGCAACAAACTTTTACTTTGACCCTTTTCTTACTTTTTAAAACTCATCGAACGACTTCAATGAACCACCCTGCTTCAATCTACAATGGAATCTTTAACCATATATCACAGATCTGACTTTGTGGCCTCTTTTCACATGCCTGGGCATTTCCCACCAGTTGAATACTGCACTGGACTCTCTCCCTTCCCCCCATTACTCCCAGTACTTTCATCTTACCTTATTAGGCTCTTTCCAAAATCAACAGGATGTCCTCAAGCTGCTTGCAAATAGATCCTCCAGTGCTGATGTGCTCTGTGTGAGGTTATCGCATTTAAAAAGTCGCAAACAGAATTGTATGAGTTGCAGGAGTTGTCATGCCCAAATGTAAGAGCTTGAAAATCTCTGCACTGGAATCTTATTTCCAGGCCAGTCCCGCCCATGGTATTCAGTGGTAGATGAAGAATACCCCTCCAGGTCCTAAAGCCTGAAATTGTAGCCCAGTTCTCGGATACCTACCACCCAGTGACCCATAATAAAGTTACCCCTCATTCCTTACTGATTGTATAGATGCACTGAAACACATGACAGTTTTTAGATTCATCAGTCTTCTGTCAGCTCCCCAAATTAAATAAACTTTGTTGCATTTGTGTTTTACAAAACATAGGTGCAATTATTGTTTCTTAAATTATGGATTTGTTTGTATTTACATGAAATACAGCCAAACCACGACGGTATCTTGATGTAAAAAACAGTACACATGCTTCTTAATTTAAACCTTCCAGGTCATGAAAAATGCATGTCTCTTTATTGTATTTTAGGGGTATAATGTCACCAACAAGTAATGTTAATTCATGATCTTTATTGTTGTCTCAGTGTTTTTCCTCCTTCCCCCACCCTGTAATTGCACCTCTGCCAAGCCAAGATCTAAGACACCAAGGGGGGGGGGTCGCCGGAGGGCCTGTTTAAAGTGAATTAAACCAAAGGCTTTTAGTGCCTTTTGGCAACAACTTGCAGTGAGTTAATGCCGTAGCTTCACGTTCGACTGGCCGTAAAAGTGTTTGGTAATGTCAAGACATGAATTTCCTGTGAGTTGTAAACTGTTTCCAAGGAGAGGCCTACAACACTGTTCACAGCAGACACAAAAACATAACATTTATTTATTTTCTAGTGATTACTCAAATCAAATCATTCTGAAATAATGTGTTACAAAATTACACAAACTCTAACTCAGTATACAGCAGAAAGTTTCCAACACTCACCACACCTGCATTGCATTTTTAAAATGTTGAGGAACTTTAAAAGAATGATAAAAATACTTCAGCTCTTTAGACTTTTGGCTACTAGAATGAGTCAAGTTTCAAAGTTACTGCATCCTACAATTCCCATAATGCAACTCAAAAGCATCTTTCATCAGATCTTCCCTGTCTGTTTTATGCCTTCATAGTTATAAAGTTCATGCCAACAGTTTATATTACAGGTTTTCATAACTATACAAAGTCTCAGATTCCTGAACCACAGAGGCCTGGCTGAAAAATACTCCCCCTAAAGAGTAATTTAACCTTTATGTGTGAAATCGATGGTTCGTCCCTTTAAACAAGAGAGCTCTGTAGGGAAATCAGGTCACATTGTGTTGAGTGCACAGCCCTGTCACCGGTGAAATGTGCAAAACTGCAAGAGACAACAAGATGTTCTTTGAAACTATTGATCTACCACTTAACTCAAGCTACATCTGATACCTCGGTGTACCACAGTGAGGTGGTGCTGATTTTTGCTGCCTGTCCCATGAACACAATAGAGAGATTTGAGAGGCAAACAGGATCTGGGGCGGTTTCTGTCTGATCCTCCCTGTATTAGTGTCCTTATTGTCTCATGCCTGTGTGAGTTTGACTTAAACTCTTCACAATAACAGGAAGTACCAAAGGCAAACTCATTAGTTCAACAACTTTTGCAGATATATTCAGTGTTATAGAACAAAATGAATCAATTAAAACTCATTACTGTAACTTCAGTATGTATGTATCGGGTGTGTAAAGGGAGCATGGGAACTGAATGTTCTGGTTGCATTTTTTCCCATGAATGCTTCCTTCTCTTCTTCCTCGTGTTATATATCCTCCCCCTGCTTGGGAGACACTTTGTTTGGAGGTGGATCAAGCAGCAGGAAGTTACAGAAGGAGCGGATGCGTATCCGGTATAACACTGCCCCCGTTCTCTCCAGCTTGTTATTATATCTGTTCAGCTGCTGTTATAGATTTTGGGCCTGATGGGAACATGTTCACATTTATGCAGGAGATTTTACACACACACACGCACACACACACAGAGTTATGAATCTGTTGTTAATGCAGCAGAAGTGTAGCATTTTGATGTGTCTTTCTGTCATACATTACTGAGTAAAAAGTGCAGCAAATCCTCAGAGATGGGAGACGGAAAAACAGATTTCATAATAAAAAAGATATTACTTTTGTTAGCTTGTGGTCTGCTGCACAAAACAACTAGTATGTATCAACCAAGCCATGTTTCTCTCAGTAAAGCATAGGGGTGAGACTGTGTTGATTTAATATGTTTGTTTAGATATTCTTAAAGGTCCAGTGTGTAGGATTCAGTGCCATCTAGCTGTGAACTTGCAGATTACAACCAACTGAATACCCCTTACCCCACACCACCCTTCCAAGTGTGTAGGAGAAATCATGGTAGCCATGAAATGAGTAGAAAATGCTAAGGCCCTGTCTAGAGCCAATGTTTGGTTTGTCTGATCTGGGTTACTATAGAAACAAGGCAGTTCAACATAGTGAAGTAGACTATATATAAAGACATACAAAGTTATGAATATTATTTCATTTGACAGTAGATCCTCTTACATTTCACAGACTGGTGATGTCACTGTTTTATACCAATCATGTCAAATGATCTGCTCACATGTTTTGATTTTCTCACTATTATTCAATGAGAGACAGTTGACCATCTCACTATTATTCAATGAAAGAGACAGTTGACCAACAGTACAGTGAGTACAGGTGACCTCTGCTGGTTGAAATCTAAAGTTTCAGCCTCTCAGTGGGAGCATTTTCCATGACCACTAGAGGTTGACACAGAGCTAACAATAAATCAGGAGGTGAATAAGCAGTCTGTTTTTTTTTACTCCTTTTACTCCTTTTTACTCCTCCTTACTAAATACTAGTGCTACTCCTAAGTTACAGTTACTATAACCACCATTTCTACCTTTATTATTATAATCATTTCAAGAGGGAATGACATTATTTTAGTTACACTGTGATGACTTGAACTACAAGTACAAATTTTAACAAATTTCAACATATTTAATTCCCCGTTATTAGTTTTTAACTAAAAATCTCTCCTGACTTGTTTTTCCACCCCCGACATTTGTCTTTTCCACAAAGACACCATCACAGGACCAGCACTTCTATCCGAGGGGCCGTCACTGCCGCTGCTAAATTGTTTGGGATTAAAGGGATCTGACGTAATTATCCCAAACCAAGGGTTAATCTCTGAGCGCCTGGAATAGATCTCAAGACAAGACGTTTATCATCTGCTCTTCTTCTTTGCCAGGTGTTGTTAATGCACAGCCTAATGGGTCTTGTACAGTGATCTACAACTACATAATTATTACAACAATCAATACAAATAATAAAGAGTCTAGTTGCACTAATGTGAAGTAACAAGACTCGTTTGTTTTATAGCTTTCTGGAGATTTTCACCAGCTTTTTCATAGAAAATCAACTGGAAAGTCAACTTTTCAAATCAAAGTCATGGAAACATAGTTTGTAATCACTTTCTAATTTCTGCATCATCGTTTTTTTCTGAGCATTCAAGCTCATATCTGCTCCTTGAAAACTCCCCATCACCGCATGTTACTCCATTATCCCTATCCAACCCCCCTCACCTCCTCCATTGAAGTCCTGCAAGGTAAATTCCAGGAAACACTAACGTTTCCTAGAGATGGGGCCTATATCAAGCCTCCTTGGCAACATCAGACCCCCCAACAGAGAAGTTTAATGAAATTATTTCTCTCTTATGCCCCTTTGATCCCTCCCTCCAGACATCTCCACCCACACTTAAAGCCAGCGTCATACTTGATTTAACCCTCTCAAAACACCTTCTCAACTCTAACGCATGAATCCTCACTTGGCTGGAGACAGATAGCTTGTGTCGTCTCTGCTCTCCTCCTCCTCATCATCAGCTCTATCTCATCTATTTCAGCTGTCTCATGCTTCTGCAATTTTAATAACCGCAATGGCAAATTTATAGGGTAAGATTTACGCCTGCAGAAAGGAGTGAAACTGACTTTTCCATGTGTTTGCGGAGATGTTTCTTCACACTGCAAACAGTAACCATATATTATTTCAACTGAATCATCAAATCTTCTGATAATACTGAAAAATAAACTGGTGGGAATGATGAGATTAATTCACATACGAGCACAGTCTTGTGCAACTTTACTTAAGTGAATTCTTCACTTTAATTCAGGATTATTATAATATTAAATATATTACTGACTGAAAGTGAGACACCGACCTATAAAAATAGACTGTTGGGATCTTTTTTGCAGCATAAACTAAATGAAATAAACTTGAATTCAGTCTCTTTCACAACAAAATCAGATGATAAAAGATACAAATATATCAATCATTTCAAATCAATTGCTGACTAATTCTTCATAGATCAGTTATAAGTTATCAATAAGAACATTTTGGGTTGTCAGGTTGTAAAAAAAAAAATCCCTTTGGTTGGTGCATATCCTTTCTATTTGGTAACAATGTGGTTGGTAACGTGTTAATAAACACTCAATCAGCTGAAATAGACATTAGTTCAGATCCAAAATCTGTCAGTCAAATTGTTTTTTCATTCACATAAAGCCATAAATGAAAACTTATGAACCTTTCCTACAGGATGTTTTATAAGAAAGTGATATTAAAATGTTTTGCTGGAATAAAATGACACAATGAAGATTCACTGAGCTGCAGAAGAACTACAAAAATCTGCTCTTCCATGCTCAGTACTGCATTAATGCCGCTCAGGTCCATTTACCTCTGACAGTTATCCTGCACACTGTAAAAAGTACCCACTTAAACACACCAGTCAGTTGCGCAAAGTGCTTGCATGGACTACTTCTTTTCTTACAGTGTGCCCCACAGCTCCACCCACACGGTGTCGGACGGATTACAGTTTTTAACTCTTCTATGAACACTGAAGGTAGGCTGCGACTATTCCAGGAGAAACTGTCGAGGGATTTATTAAAAAAACATCTGTGTTATTTTGAAGTCGTTCAAACTGTCGCGTCAAAGCTGATCATGGACATTCGGGTGTGAAGTTGGCTGATGCGCGTCACTGCTCTGTCTCATAGAGCCGCTCAAAGTAACTTTAAAGACTTGTATGAATCCGTGTGAAGTGTGAAGAGACATTATGACAACATCCGTGGAAATAACTGATTAACCGAGAGCTGTTTCAACATTGTCCAGGATACAAAGGCTGTCGTGGAGGTAAAGTAAGTGTCTGTGCGCGCTTTATCGGATTATCTTCATATAATCTGTGGAACTGTCACTTGACACTGTGGTTTGTTTTGTGAGGAAACTGGTATAATTGAGTTGAGTGATCTGTCCTCATTGAGTGATTTTTCCATTATATTTCTTCAGTCAAATCCTCTTATGATCCTCTTTCATGGATTTAAGTGTCATTATAGTCTATATAAGCACAGTGTTATGACTGTCTCCATGTGGGTGCACACATTATGAATGGATAAAGCAATAGTGGATGAGGACAGATGATTAATTGTCATTCGTTCTCCTGCTTGATGGTTGATTGACAGGTCTGAAATAAGTGAGAGTGCTGCTGTTTTCTCAGCAACTTCACTGACACCTGCTGCAGAACTGAGTATCATGGGAAATATGTGGGTAGAGAGACAGAGAGGCAATGTCACTGAAAAAATATGAATTATTATGAGTATAAATTATTTGTATTGTCTACGTTCTTAAAATTTCACCATGAAACAGCCGCCTGAATTAAGTTTTTTAAACTCTTTTGACACTGCTTTAAACTTCTGAGCACATTATTTCGACCTAACTTCATTTCCCATCATGCATGCAGCTTCTGGGTATGCATGAAGATGTGGTCAAACACTGAACCGATGAGGTTTGATCAAGATCTCTTTAGTTAATTTATCATTTCATACTTCATATAATGCGGATGTTTATATGTAATGAAGGCATGTTAAGGCTCGCGTGTGTGTGTGTGTGTGTGTGTGACCTTTAGTGTTTAAACTAGTAGTGAGTAGTGACGTCATCACCTTTGCAAAGCAAATAATTCAAGCTTTAATCACATTGGTCCGTCCTTTTGTCCTCACAAATCTGATTAGCAGAAGACATATCTGACTACCAATTTTCTTCTGTGTGTGTACCCTGGCCTTCCTGCAGCGTCTCTTACATTATCTATCAGACTTACGTCACCTGTAATAAATCAGAGGTTGCCTCGGAACTGGCAGGTGTTTGCTTGTTGCTGACGGTGTGCAGGGTGGGAGAGCAGGGTCTCACTTTAACAAGTCGAAGCTTGTGTCTTACGGCCCACCTGATGGATGCAGGCCAACACAGAGAGATGAAAAATTTACTGAATTAAACTCATTGGCTTCAAAAGCAGCTTTGTTTCCAGTCCAGTCCTCTCATTCTCCTCCCTGTGTGTCATAATGAGCGCATGGCACTAATGGAAACTCTATTTTTGGCTAAATCCACTAAAAGATTAAGGGTACTATTAATGCATGCATATATAAATTTCATGAAGGAGTGAACGATGGATGGAAGCCTGGAAAGAGGCGACAATGACCGAGATAAGAGGCTAATAATAGACAGATATGGCAGAGGCTCTGTGGCGATTGGTTGGCTGAGACTTAGTGGATTATTGTATTATTATTCAACGAGCACATAATTCAAGCTTCACCGTCAACATCTCACAGCATGGTGCAGACTTCAGAGGGGTGTCGACAGTAACCAGGTTACCTCTGGAAGCTGGCGAGGAAGTAAGCAGAGTAGTAAAGTCCTATTAGCTAAATGGCAGCTTCGTGAGAAGAAACTGGCCCGAAGCCAGCTGTATGAGAGGCCAGCCCGAAAGCCCACAAGAGAGAGCTTTGTTGTAGGCTGAGTACAGGTGAGCCAGGGTGAATTAGACCAATGTTTGGAGAGCTCTCTTCTTTACAGAGTTACAATGTGCTGGCTGTAAATGCAACAATAACAGGTTTAAAATGTGCGTTTTTTTAAGCTTGTTTTAAAAAGACTACGCCGTGCCAGGAGCTAAAAGAAACAATAGAAAACACATTAAAAATGAAAAGCACATTAGACCTGAGTGTCCAATCAACAGTAGAGTTCCTGCTACTCTCTAAGTACAGCTTCAAAACAGCTGCTGACTCATTACAGCCTGCACACTGTAGGAAAAAAAACAAACCTCCAACAAAGAAAGTAACAGGCATTATACTTCATCAAAACTCACATTCATCGAGGTCAAAAGATTTTCCGTTCTCAGAGTTGTCTGTGTGTGGTTGCGCGCTGTGGTTTCACTGTAAATAGAACATGTGTTGAAGACATTCCTTCAAAGGCGCGGTAGTTTATGCCGAACATATTTTCATTGGCAGATTTATCTTTTCCGTCGAGTGCTGATGGAATACTTTGTGTCATTTTCCAATAACTGCTGCGCCTTACCTTTAAAGTCTTCGATGATATGTTGTGTTGCAACGAGCGCTGCCTTTGTTCTTCGTGCGGCTTCGCTCCATTAAAAACATCTGACTATCATGGCATTAACCCTGATGTCTAACAGAAGCACTTACCTGCACCTCTTGAGGAAACATTTCCCTTTTATCCACTTCAGGGAGCATGTATACACCCACTGGAAAGGAAAGGTGAACACGAGAAGATGAACTTTCCATAATTGCATCCTTTTACTGAATATTTTACCAGACACGGAGACAATAGAGGAGTGTAGCTTCTCAGAGTGGGCGTACATGATGACCACGACTCTGTGATGATAGCACCATGGTAGAAAGCCACAGAGGGAAACAATAGGCCAACCTAGGTGGAATAAGTCCCTTGATTTCAGCTCCAGATGGCCCTTGTTCGAGGATGGGGTCAGGATGTGAACGCTGGGAGTCTGCCAACTCCAGGAGAAGGCCTGGGAGTTACTATATAATAATCAGTCACCAGTCAGATGCTGTAGATCTGCAAGGTATATGCACACTGATCCCCTTGAGACAAGCTGAATAGGGTAGCTCATGTTTAGCATATGAAATTTGGCGCAGATATTCATAATGCTGAGAGGATGAAGCCTAATAACTTTGGGCAAATCATAACTTTTCACCTAGAGTCATCATCAAGACACTTTATGACCAAATCAGTGTGCAAAGGTTGGCCTGATAACCGGTAAACATACGCATGTTTGCAGCTCAAAGCGCTGTTGTACCTGCAGCCTCACAGACTGACATGGATACAGAGTGTTAGGTGTACACAGACAGAAACATTCAGCCCGGTCCCCCCCCCAACATGCTGTAATTTCCCTGGTTCGGAGATAAGGACAAAGGAGCAGTTTGTTTTGTTTACAACCGTTGACCAGGAAACACGCCCCTTATCTACTTTAATCTGACCAGGAAATTACTGTTCATTGCCGCCTTTGATCGAAAAAAAAAAAAACGCTTTAAAATGTTTTCTTCATTTCATTTCAGCTGTGTTTTCAGCTGTTTTGTGTTTTAGGGGGCGAGTGTTTATCCATCTAGGAAAACCTCATCCACATGGTCTAGTCCTGGCGGTTGACCGCGGTCATGGCGGGGGGGGTTACACGACAGCACCAAATGGTTCTGTTTTCATAAGTGGTGTGCAGCTGCCCCCTCAGTGGGATTCACTCTCTAGGGAGGATTCTGAATCCCCTCTGAAGATGTCGTCTCTTCCAGGACAGTGCTTTAACATCAGAGGTGAAGTGAACTTGCGCTCTCTCTCTCTCCATATATTGACTTTTCACTTTGGTTCAAGTGGCACAAGTGAAGTGCCGAGTTGGCACAACACGACCTGTTTTTTCCATTACTGTGTGGTGACACAGTAAACGGAGTTTACCTACCTTGCTCACCTTGGCCCACCCAGCGTTCAGCGCGGAGCTCTTTATGTTTACTGTTCTTTTCATCAGTTTTTGTTGTATCAACGCGGTGATGTTGTGACTCTTTAAATGCCCCTCGCCTGGAGATGACGACACGTCATTCAGCCAATCCGGTGACTGTGATGATCCGTTGGCTGCGATGAAGCAGAGCGACTCAGTGGTTGGTTATACCCTGCAGGCGATGAAAACACGTCATCACAGCTTGGCTCGGCACAGTGTGGCTAAAGTGGACCGACCCTGGGCCCATGGGAAGACCCTGTTAGTCTGCCCCTTACCTCCCTTCAGCTGGTCACCTATTTAAGATCAGATAAAGACCAGCATTATAACTGGACCCATAAACTGGACTCAATACTATCTGTCAAGGTTTGCTACTCCAGTGTGGTAAAGCACCTTTTTTTTATGAGGCTCATATTCACAGGCTCATTCAGGGTCAGCACTGCACAGTCTGTTTGTGTCAAATTGCAGTTTGCCTATCTTTACTTAGCCCTCTCTGCAGTATTATCAGTCGCCCATGCAATCCAATAGTGCATAAAAAGTGCTTTGAATTAATTTAAACTAAATAAGATTAAGAGTCTACAGCCATGCTAGTGGCTCTGTCATGCTGTGCTTTGTGCTTTGATGGTGGCGCTAGAAGAAAACGAGGATCACCTCTATCCTTTACGAAGCTTGAACATTTCATGTCAACCCCATGATGGCACTAGTTTTATCCTCTGGGCAACATGAATGTCTGTACAAAATTTCTTAGCAACCAGTGACCGCTGAGGTATTTCAGTCTGGACTGAAGTGGTGGAATGACATTACCATCCACAGAGTCATGCTGCTAAAAAGAAAGAAATAAAAAGAAACAAATAATCATAAAGTCAACATTATCTAAGGACTTGGGGTGTCGATTAGCTCAGTTGGTAGAGCATCCGCCCCATGTACGAAGGCTCAGTCCTTGCCGCAGCGGCCCAGGGTTCGAATCCGACCTGCGGCCCTTTGCTGCATGTCGTTCCCCGTCTCTCTCTCCCCATATTCCTGTCACTCTTCAGCTGTCTCTGTCAAAAATAAAGCTTGAAAAGGCCAAAAAAAATCTTTAAAAAAAAAAACAACATTATCTAAGGACCTGACACTCACCAGGGCCCCCGAGGTGTTTAATTAACAGAAAGACCCTAAAGGTCACATGCTCCAACTGAGCTCATTCCCAGGATCCAGCTTTATTTTTAAACATTATATAAATAACACACACACACACACACACAGTAGGTTACATCAGGTAACATTTCATAATTCTGTACTCGATATATAGAAATGATCTGAAGAAGAAAAGTTATCTGAGGGACCCTGACAATAGAGACGAGCGCAGCACCATCTCTTCCAGAGAGCCATTAAAAAAACAACACCTCCTGTGCCAAGACATTTTTACCTGCCGCCAAGGCAACAAGCTTTTCTCTGAGGCGGGAGTGAGTTTGAGGGCAACACGCTGACTGCATCTTACTCTTTCTTTCTTACTGATGTCCTTCTTGTTAAAGGATTAAGTAAGTCATAGCCATAGATAGACGCCTACCAATGCCTATTTTCCACTTTTCCACATACAGAAATAACGACTGTAAAGCCTATACCATGTTATTATGTCTGTCCAAGACATGACTCACTTTTGAATAATGTGTTGACTTCCTTTCACAGGTGTTGTTACTGCAAACAAGGCCCAGGACCGTCAACATAGTGAGACAGTGTTTTGTGAAAATATACCTCGTGGCATGACATGACATGACATGGCGTGTTGATGATGAAAAATGTAATTGTATGTACAATGACTGAGCTAATTTTCTTCTCCAGGGTTCCCAGTCCTGTGTGGGATGTTAACGAACTGGTGGCGCGTTGAGGCTGAAGGAGCATGGTGAAACACCAACCCTTACAGGTCTATGAGAAACAGGTCTTTGTGTCCTTTGTCACTGGGATCTATGGTTGCCGCTGGAAACGCTACCAGCGTTCCCAAGAGGACAGCTCCAGGGTAAGTCAACCTGCTCAACCTTAAGTGTGGACGTCATGATAACGTATTTATATAAAACTACATTTTTCTTGATTGTTATCCTAATGAAAACATAGCAATAACTTTATATTACTGTTATTACCATTGTATGTACATGCATCTTGGCAAGTTGTTGTAGATGGATGATCAAATCTTTGATTAAACCCGGTTATTTTTTTGGCATTTTTAAGTACATATGCCAAATTAAATACTGGATTTTAGTACCAAAACAACACTTTTCTTTTAGATCCTTCACTTTGAGAATGACCTACATATTTTTTCTACAAACCCTACTCCGGTACGAGAACTTTGCCTTTATGAAATAGTCTAAAATTGGCTAAATTTGGATAGAAATCATAAAATATCTGATCAAAGAATAAGCAAAACTATTGATTTGACCAGACGTTCACTGCCGGCTTTGGGTACTTGATACTTTTACATCTCAGTCAGTACAAAAAAACAAAGTCATGTAATGAGGTCCATACACAGTGTGACATACTTAAATTCCCTCGTGCGATCAGTGTTGGGGCGAGTAACTTGGAAACTGTAATCACTTACTCATTACACATGACTCATGGAAAAGGTAATGACGTTACCTCATTAATTACTCAGCAGTAATGATTTACATTACTCATCATTTACTTCTGTTTCTCAGCCCAGCTGTGTTAAAAGTGCTTTACTCCACATCCTCCACACCCACACGCCACATTTTTATTATATTTAAGGTATCCGGAAATTTACCGGCCACCAGTTCTGCAGAAGTCCCGACCTAAGCTGCGCAGTTTACACATCCTCTAACTCTAAATAAACCTGTGGCTAATGTTAGCAATCCAGCTAAGAAAACACGCGAATAAGTCTTTCCACTGAACACAGAGACCAAACTAATATTAAGCCACCATCTTTACTCACAGTAAGAAAGCTACCGGCCTCCAAATGTTAAATTAACATATTGTTAATATAATCGCTGTATTTGTCAGTGAAAAAATGTGCAGTAATCATGAATCTGCCAACAAGCTTTCACTTTAGCCCTAAAGTATGGAGGGAGGACGAGAACAGAGCCATGCTTATTAAGTTAATCATAGGTGTTTCAGCCATAGTATTTACAGTGCATCGGCTAAATACTAATGCTGTTGTAGTTGTAACCTGGCTTACAGCACAGTCACACCAGAAATCAACTGTATGCCGTATACATCAGCTGCAAACCTCAATGACTGTGTGATAAAGGCTTAAAGAGGAAACAGCTGTTCTCATGTTCACGAGTTGTATGCAGGGATCTTGCATGTAAGCATTCATGTAAAGAAAGTATATTGAGTGGAGAGTGTGTGTGGCCATCTGGCTTACTGTGCGTACTGTAGTGTGCAGCAGAGCAAAACGGAGGCCGATAATGAGACAACACAATCCTGCTGAGGCTGCACCGAAACATGATCACACCTCAGGAATATATGAACTATTTTCCACTTTGTGGTTCTGGAGGCCACAAAAAAAAAGAAAAGTAGATAGTATATAGTCAGAGCAGAGATGTTGCAGTCTACATGGTACGTGTTTTAACTGCTAGGCCACCACGGCATCCCAAATGGAAATAAAACTTTAAACTTTCCACCAAGCATTGAAAATAAATGGACATAAATCATAACAAGAGCCGTTTTGACATGAAATAGTAGGGTAAACATGATGTTACAGGATGTTACCAATGATACTAATTAAGGATCCATTTCATTCAGGTCTAACAGAGTCAGGGTGCTGCTTTGGTGCATGTTGTTGTCACTGGAAAGTCTCTGCTGCAATAAATGGACATTGGAAACACCGTGCTGCCGTACTATGCCTGAAAAGGTCTATTCCCTTAGGTTATTTTCCTAAGTAGAAGTTGATGTCATCACATTTTTTTTTACTGAATTCCTCAGTAACTTCGAGACCAGACCCTAGTAACAGGGAGAAAATGATCCTAACAAGAAAGCAAAGTACCAGAATCAGTGCAGTGTTTGTATGTGCAGAGCAGAGCCAGACACCCAGCTGTGTTGGATACCCACTGGGCAGCCGCAGCTACTTCTACTGGATGTCTTCTTTATCACAAAGAGCCAGTGGCTCTGCCATAAATTAGTCCATTTACTGAAAGTGTGAGCCTGGCACCGATGATGTGCTGACCAAGAGGAAAAAATTCAAGCACACAGCCGCCTCTTTCCCCCTCTCTGTCTTCGTTTACAAAGCTTCATGTAGCCAAACACGCAGTGCTTTCACATAAGCAAAGAGGTCGGCATTCATTCTCTGAAATGTTGTGTGTTTACACGGCAACAAAGCGATGTGTGAGCGATTGTGTTATTAAGGACAGGCCTTTATTAGTAAGGACGGATTACACCCTTAGTGCTGCGAACCTCTGCTTTTCTCACTTAGTCGGTGTTAGTATTGTGGCCCAAAACAACATCACACGGTTAATTCCAGGAAAATGGAAGGTGTATACAGTGCATACAGTATGATAATCAATGTTTTTACATTAACACTGGATTAAATGGATGTTTAATGTGACGAGGGCCAAACCCCTCAGAGATTATCAGCCAACTCGACTCAGTTTGATCAGCTCTATGGAGCGTTTTAGCTTCTTTCAGCTCATTATCATGATTTTACAACCTGCAACTTTAACGTTTTGTTTTGTTCTCAGCGACTATTTTCAGAGGAAAAGTTCTGATAAAAAAAACTTCCCCGCACCAAATGACAAACAGGCAAAGTTAATGACTCGCTGGGAAAGAAAGCAGGAAATTTACCAGTTAAGGAGCGAGATATTTCCTCAAAGGAGTTAGTCAACACCATAACAGAGCCCTAAATGTCACTCCGTGGCTGCTGCATGAGTCACTAGGTTTGTCAAATCAACTTTATAGTGTGATAATATCTCAGTGTTGTGTTTACAGCTTGTTATGCAGCCGCCAAGTGTTCAAAAATAAATTAATGCAAGTTTAAAAAACACCGCAGGGCTTCCACGGAGTCCAACATGTTGTACCGCCAAGTTTCTACAGTAGCCCAGAAGGAACAAAGTAAACACTGGCTCCAGACAGGACCTTTCTCGTTTTTCTCACATTTCACAGCCAACATAGTTTCTCCTTCATGCCAGGACGCAGAGGGTGAAACGAGAGGTTTGCAATCCACAGCCACAGCGCTAGATGCCACTAAATCCCACACTGGTCCTTTAACTGATGAACTATAAGTATAATCAATGTTTGAATTCTGTTAGTTGCATCCATTAAAAAGTAACATATTCATACCTGTACAGTGGCATACAATATTCTTCCTCAGACGATCAATTTTCTATCTCTGTCCTGAATGGACTCGTGCACTTACTTGTCCATGTTCAGCTGACACTGACCTTGTCCGATACAGACCATTCTGTTCAGTATTTATCAGCCGAGCGAAGAAAGAGGGAGAGGTTCATCACACGGTGAAGTCAGCACAAAGTGTAGATCGGGATTTACGAGCGCTGTCAGAAGTTGGGTACGAGCAGTTCTAATTGGAAAGATGGAGAGACCTTTGAAGGCCACGTAGCACTCAGGAGAAAAAGCGGCAGATATGACACAGCTTCCCTTAAAATGACTCGTACCGCGCAGTGAGAGTGGCCTGATAAAGGTCAGAAAATGTGATGCGGACTCTCACAGCTTGAATGTCTGGATGAAATGCATTAAATGTGTTCAGTAGAAGCCTCAGACTGTATCTCATGACGTCAAGCCAAGACATATCAATCTGTAGACTGAGAAATGTTTTCTTCTATTGTAACTGAAGTATAATTTAAGTGTATTATAACTGAATCAATATTATTCACCTCTGTTCAGAGGTTGTCCTTGCTGATGGAGGCGGCATAGACAACCTTACTTGAGCAGTTGAGTACTGAATGTCCTTTGACAGTCGTCGTCGTAGGAACAGGCTTCTCCTCATCGCCATTTTCTTCACCAAGGCCTCAGTCGGGGATTACTTGACCTGCTCTCTGACTCCGCTTCTCAACCCATGCCTGAAACTGAAATCTACCGAACGACCAGTCATTGGAGGAAACATGTAGAAAATATATATAAAATTAGGTTTGTGGTGGGTACAGTGGTGTTCAGTTGTGTTTCTCCAAATCAAACCTACTTAGATCGGAAACTAAGAAGCAGAAAACACAGAAAATGTACGACCAGAAACATAGAAGTCACAAATTTTGGGAAGTGGTTTGATGTATTCATGTAAAGCCACGGTACCATTTCCACTGTTGTTGTTGCTCGCCTTTAAATCGACAACGTGACTTTGGCTCACTGCCTCATAGCCATGTACGGTCACCTGGCCACCAGTTATCTGCTAAACCAATTAAAATCAGCCACCGGTACTTCGACTTATCGCCACTTCTGCTGTCATGTTGTTAGCGCCCGCACGAGGTTAGAAGATGTTCCCTGATTCATATTCATAACCTCTCCATTCATGGCTTGTAGTGAAACCTTTCACAAAACACTCAACTGCTTCATCAGTGCAGCCATTTTCTCTTTACCTGCACACACCTCTAATTATCTCTCAGCCTCTTACATAAGTCACTGGAAATGGTGAGTCCAGGCATGGTGTGTGTGTGTGTGTGTGCTAAAGCTGATCGATGCTCAACACGTTCTGTTGACTGGCCTATCATACTCTCTACACCTCCCCTCACATGGCATTAACTCCTAATCCTGTTAACTACTGAAGGGAAGAGTCCTTGAGTGATGCACACGCTCTCCTCTGTACCTTTGTCCCACATGTCAAGCCAGAAGACTGAACAGGACCTGGAGAAATTACAGGAAGTCATCATGAAAGTCATTTTGAAAATGTAGTCGAGCTGAGTGATAATCACAGAACAGGCAAAGAAAATACTTTACAAACGTTAAACCTGTAGTAACTGTTTTTGGCCACTTGGGGGCAGCTGAAACAAGCTGTAAACACCACACTGCCCTGTTATCACCTTATGAAGTCGATCAGGTAACTGTGTTACACTGTATCTGACCAAGTCCAATGTTAATTCAAGTCTTTTCTCTCTGGATTTGATCTCCACCAACTCCCGAGGGAAATATTTGTAGCCAGCTAATCGCCAACTTTGTTTGTTGTTGGCTGTTTGGTGCTGAGCAGGTAGCACACGGTGGTAAACTTTACAGCCTCGTTGCTGAAAACAGCTGCCTGCTGCTGCTGCTGCTGCTGCCTCTGGGTGTTACACAATGAGCGCCGTGAGAGTGAATCAAGTAGTAATGTTACGAGCTGTGAAATCAAATAAATTGTCTGAGAGACGCTCAAGTGCTTTCAGCTGAGGGGAGCTGCAGAGCAGAGTGATAATTATCTGTCTTGATCTATTGTTGATATGAAATACTGATCTCTGTTCCTTTATTTCTGATATGAAATTAATGGCATACACGTCTAAAATGTCTTATATATACTTTATATGTATGAAGAAGTGTTAAATCTGAAAGTTGTTTGTGTTTTCCTTCCCAGTGGGAGTGTACATGGTTCGTCATCTTGTGCAGTTCTTTCCTTCTTCTTCTCTTTTGGGCCTACTTCTGGTTGGTGGCTCAAAATGATTTCAACGAGTTCAACTGGTGAGTGAGTCAGTCCACGACGGGACTGTCAAATGTTGTTTGTAACCAGTTGTAGATGAGGTTGCGAACAGCAGGATGCTGACCTTAACGCAGCAGGGTTTTTTTACAAGAATAAAGTTTTCAGCATAGACGAGTCAAACTTTACCTGTTCACACTCCAGGTCAGTATACAACCGCTCCGGAGAATGGAGGGATGAGACCATCCCCATTCTTGCATCCACCACCGTGGGATTCAGCTACATCACCTTCTTAATGGTAACAGAAGCCCTACATGTTTGCAAAGTTTCTTACAGCTCAGTCACGATACATCTCACTGAATCTTGCTTCTTTTTCAGATCTTAGCATTTTTCCACATATCCTTGGGCCAGCAGCTGAACCTCTACTGGCTTCACAAGGTGCTGTGATCTTCTTTTTTTTTTTTTTTTGTCATGTGTTTGCTCCACTCCACACACTTTTCAAATAAAATATGAGCTCATCGTTGTCTGTTTTGTCTCTACAGATTGGAGTGTTGGCTACGCTGCTCACCACGATCTCTGGTATTGTTTCTGTCGATGACATATGGGGAGATGAGTGGGACATCCTGCTTGTGTCACTGCAGGTTAGAATGAAACTTGAAATGAAACATCATAAAAAACGACATCATGTGTTGGCAATGATAAGGCTTCCTGTCTAAAAATGGCTGTTTCTTACATTTCTTGCTCAAAGAAAATCGTATTTACTCTATCTCTCCTGTAACACAACAGCTCCGATCGTCACATCGTGTACCTGTTGCTGAACGTGTTTATTTATGTATTACTCATCAAGATGTGCTCAAAGCTCTGTTGTACTCTCTCTCTTATAAATAACTGCCAATTAACACCAGCGTTCTATATTTGTGCTTTGTTACCAGTCCACAGCACCTTTCCTGCACATCGGCGCTCTGGCAACAGTCACAGCTATCAGCTGGTTGGTAGCTGGATATGTCGTTCGCAGAGAGAGATCCAGTAAGTGTTGACTTGTATTTCAAGTAAAGATCGCTGTCATCAGAGTGCTGCTGTTGGATTTCTTTGGCTTATTCAGAGTGATGCAGACTGAAGAAAATCACGTTTATTATTGTGGCTTGAAGAGTTTTCAGTCTGTTTCCATCACAAGGTTGTATCGTGCTATATCTGAAGACATTTCAGATGTCGTATGGGACGGTATAGGTGCTCCAAACAGATGAGCTGAAGATTAATAAAGCGACTCTTGTCTTCTGGCCACGCGCTTCAAAAAATAGGGGGCAGCATTTTACCTCCCACCTTGGATGCGATGATAAACCTGACCTCAGAAATGTATAACGAACTATCTAAACTGTCCTAACAGTATGGCCATGGGGTTACAACATGGCTGTGGGGTCATTTGTGTTTATTTGCACAAGTAACTATGAACCGCTAAACATGGTAGGAACCCTAAATAAACTGATTTTGCTGTTATTTATTGATTGCAATAAACAGATCAAAAGGATGCAGAAATAATCATCACGACTGTAAAACTTCTGATTTGATATTTTGTCAGATCTGTTCACAAGAAGAGAACTTTTGAAATGCTCGTTTTCTGAGCAGAGTTTGATCAGGCTATGCTAACTTGGTTTAGACTAAAGTAAAACCCCACAGTATTTTCATCACTTGTCTTTGCTCTTCTGCTTTTTTGTTCGTTCTCTGTATAAATATGAAGTAGCATCATGAAGCTCTAGACGTCCAACAAACAGCTAGGATAACAACAGTAGGACGTCTGCGCTGATAAATACGGTTAGATAGTAAAAATAAACTGCCCTTCTCTGTCTCTGATTGTCTTACCCTAATATTCTTAAACCACAGGCGACGAGCACTATCCAATCAGAAGCAGAGTCAGGCGTCTGGTTCTCGACTTCTCCGTCCTCACAGTTGCCCGAGGGCACGTTAGACTCCACAGTGACACAATCACTTGACGCTCAAGTGGTATTCCAAGAATGCATGAGCAGAAGCTAACCAACAAAAAACCTGTTACCTCATATTCCCCTCCCTCTTACTCCTTCCTCTTAGATTTCCAGGTGGTAGTGTTGGTGACTTACATCATTATCCTCGTGGCTGTCTATTTGGCACCGCTCTCATTCAACTGTCCCTGCATCATGGACCGCCACAGCCTCAAACCTCGACCAGACATCATTGGCCGTCGGGGAGCTCCTATGGTGAGTTGGTGCTTTGCCAAGACCTCACTGTCTGATCCAGTTAATTGCTTAAATGGATGATGTGCAGCTCTGTGGGAAGAACTTTTTACTGCCAAGAGGCTGTCACTGTCAGGTGTCCATTTCCTGCTGGGACTCCTCATAGAAAAATGGCCTACGTTTTTATTATGCTTTGTAATAATTCTTCTTCTTAAGAACTGTTACATGAACGTCCCATGCTGACGGACCAGTTAGTATATTTTTATGTTCACAGACTGTGTGTGTGTGTGTGCCCTTGCATCATATTTCACACAGCAGTGTAGCTGCAGTACATGAGCTTGTTATCAGGCTCAGTAAGCATGTGAGCTAACAACACACTGAACTGTCATTTCACAGCTGGGCAAGCAAATACTGTTCCAGCTGATTAGCTATAAACAAATGTACAGTGATGTTCAGAACTGTGTTTCCCTGCCCTCTAAAGACACACACATACACGCGCACACACACACACTATACACATACACAAAAGCCAACTGGCTTTGTCTGCAATGAACCTCAGCTGTGTGTTCAGCTATCTTTATGTTCCATGAAGTCAGTTCTCACAGTACCTGCAGTGATAGACAGAGACTTTACAAACTACATCACAGTTAACCGACTGATAACTTCCTACCATAAACTGATGATCGAATAGAGCTGATTGAAAACACTGGATTATGGAGATTAAATGAACTGGACATCAGAACTGCAGTTTTCCCTACAAAGCAGAGAGAAAAATACTAGAAAATACTATAATATCTGCAGAATACTGCGCTCTGTTTTTGCACAGTTTTCACGAATTCAAGCAGAAAATGCAGCAACTACAAGCGCATTTGTTGAAGCATTTGTCTGTCTGTGCCTACTATCAATATTTATATCTACAGCAATGCAATGAATGAATTTAATAACCTTACATTTGTGATTGTTTAATTTAAGTTTCACTTTAGCGGATCTCGTAAAGCTAGTTAACTTTCAGCAGGGTTTACTTTTATTTTCTGAGATTTATTTCCAGCTTCATTTAGTCATGATGAATAACAAACAAACTAATATGTTGGTGCATCAACATGGATTTGTTTTAATTACGCAAAAGGACTAGGGAAAATTCAGTAAAGCCATGGCTGTCTCACCAGCTAGCTTTCACTTGGTGGAGCTCTCTTGTCCTGCTATAGTCGACTTTGTTATTTTAGCTTGTTTCTCTCTGTGTTTTCCACGTGCGGTTTTCATGGAAATTATATATTTCTATGGAATATGTTTTTATATTGTAAAACAGACGTCTAAAAGTCCGATCTTTGGCTGTGTAGGTCAGTTTAGTAGCCGAAGAATTTGAATAAATGAACCATGTGTGGTGTGTAGTTGTGAAACTAGATACTGTACCTTTTATAATTCACCCTTGATGTGTGTTTACACACTGTGTCTACACACAGTGACTGACAGTCCTGTTTGTCTCCTCTCTGCTCTAGCTGGCTCCAGAGAACACCATGCTGTCCTTTAACAGAGCCCTGCAGCATGGAGCCAGCTCCCTGGAAGCAGACGTCACTATCAGGTTATTAACCGCACATTAATAACATTTTTAATCCTGGGGTATTTATATTTAATGAACTCTGAAGTTCCACATATAGATCCCACAGCTGAGATGCTGAGTTTTTTTATAGAAACATGCAGAGAGATGCAGCGAGGTTTGGTGTTTCATTAACTGAGCAGCTGTTTGTGATAATTATTTTAGATCTTTTTACCAAATAATACTGTTATGAAGTACGACATTTGCTGATCACTTTCAGTGTGGACGGCATTCCCTTCCTAATGAGAGACCGCACCTTGAGACGCACCACAGACGTCAGTAAGGTCTTTCCATCCAGGCAGTACGAAGATGCCTCTTTCTTCAACTGGACAGAGATCCGCTCTCTAAACGCAGGACAGTGGTTTTTGGAGGTAAAGAATTCACTTCTTTTATGCATCAGGATGTTTTTTTATAGCGGTGAAATTGTATTTAGATTTGATTTCATGGCTGTAAAATGTAGTTAAACCAACAGTTTAACAACAAAATATATCTATGAGAGTTATAGGAATTAGTCAGCATTGTTTTTTTATGTTGTGTTAATCTCCAGAAGAACACAGTGCATGATACATCTCTGTTTCTGCTTCTCTGCTTCCAGAGTGACCCCTACTGGACAGTAGACACCCTGACAGCCAGGGAACGGAGCCGAATAGGCAACCAAACGGTTTGCAGTCTGGTGGAAATGCTGCGTCTGGTGTCCAGGTCCAACAGCTCTGCACTGCTCAACATCCACAAACCTCCACCAGAGCACCCACGCAGCCGAAACTGGTTCATGGACACGCTGTGGGCTGTGCAGAAAGCAGGGATCTCCCAGAGGAGGGTGAGGACTGTAGGTCCCCTCCGTAATAATTCACTGATTGTAGATATAGAAGATTATATCTTAAGCACTACGAGTAGCACCGTTTTACCACTAAAGTGTACCATATATGCTGCATTCTGTCTGATCAGGGTCTTTCCATGTCGTATGTGTTTGTGCCAGGTGACGTGGACCCCTGACACTGACAGGGGGAGGGTGCGAGGGCTTCAGCAGACCGCAAATGAGAAGCTGTCAGTGGAAGAGATAAGACAGAGGGGAATAACAAGCCTGACCCTCCACTACAGCAAGGCCAGCCACAGAGACGTACAGTAAGAGCAACTGCTACGTGCATCTCTAAAACAAGAGAAGAAGCATATTAAAGCAAAAATCAAATGCTTCCACGCACGTGATGTGTTTCCTCGGCTGAGGCCTGTTGACTTGGTCTTTGGTCAGGATGTAAACAAATATGGAAACACATAAGAAAAAACATAAGAGAGATTTTTTACTCTGTTTCCTGTTGTTGAAGTTATTGAGTACTGCTGCATGTATGAAGCCTTTTGTGGCTTGAGTGGGAGTTGTATGAAATCTGATCAGTTGCCTCGAGTTATGTCACTTGAGTCATCGTCGGTTGGGGTTGAAGTTCGAAACTGAAAAGAAAATCCGGTGATGCGGAGTTAGAAGACCTCTGTAGCCCACTCCTCATTTCTACTAGAGGCTCCAAGCTGCTACATTAGCCGCTCTGACCCAACTGTTAGCAGTCCTAGTTGCATTGCGGGTAATGTAGGTGTCAGGTTATGATGAAGATGAATGTGTGGAGTTGGGGAAAAAAAAACATGATATCTCTGATTCTGCTGCGTTGATTTAGATCTTTTTTTAAACAATGCAACAAAATTCCGATCAATTAAACATCAGCTCAAATCTCAGCTAATGCACTTCATCTCGTGGGCGTGGCTTTATCAAATTTGACTAAAACTGTGTTGCAAAAATCAGCAAACATCCCCAAAACTATCATCCGATTTCCAATTAACCAAATAACCAAAACTATTCCAACAATGGCTGAAAGCTGCGTTCACACAGGACCCAGTCACTAATAGTATAAAGCTGATATTTTCTGTGCTGCAACAAGCTGTCAGTGTTGACATGTATATTTCCTTTCCTCAGGGAGTATCTGGCCAATAACGTGAGTGTGACAGTCTACCCAGTAAATGAGCCCTGGCTCTACTCCATTCTTTGGTGTAGTGGGGTGCCTTCTGTGTCCTCTGATGCCCCCCAAGTCCTCCGAAAGGTGCCTTACCCCATCTGGCTCATGGTAAACAGCTCTCCTCCCTCTGTCTCTCATCTGACACACACACTCACACACACACACACACAAAGATACAGACAAGGTCACACAGCGAGACGAGAGGACAGCAGGAGAGAGGACAGAGACTGACGAGGGCCCAGCAAGACTCGAGGGCAAGGACGCAGAGAAATATGAGGGAGCTCAGCGGCAGACTTTAGCTCAGCGTGGCGTTAGAGAACAACAGGACTCTGGGAAAGAGTCTGGGACAGGTTGAGACAAGGGCATGGATCTGAACTAAAAAGCAGCTGTCTAGCAGGCTTTTGCTTGAGTCAGACCCTCGCGTTAGCTTCAGGAGACATGCATGTTAATGGTGACCTCCGCTGGCGTCGACTGGAAACTACTTTTCTCTCTCTCTCTTTTGTTTTGCAGAGCCAGACTGCTTACGACTTCATCTGGATTTCTTCAGATCTGGTCTCCCTCGCCATAGTCATAGGGATTTTCTGTTTTCAGAAGTAAGTGTGGACTGTGATCGAGTTGAAAGTCACAGATGTTCATTGATAACTGCAGCACACAAAAGAACTCACACTATAATGTTTTAACCCGGGGGGTGACTAAGCACTGGTTGCACGATATTAACAGGTTAGCACGAAAAACACATTTCTGATTATACTTATTTTTTCAGCCTCTTCAGGTCTGTAAAAATATGATGCAAATATAACAAAGGTAAATTATTATTGGTTGAGTTAGTGACATGTGCAACCTTGAGGGGGGACATGAGTACAAATTGCTTTATTATAGAGTTCACAAGATAAAAACAGGTCAAAAAGGTTGGAAACAGTGATTTAGTTCGTCTAAATTTAGCAGTATCTAACCACGCTGATAGTTTTGGTTTTATTTGTTCATATCTTGAGTTTTAATTACGTTTAGATTCAATATCAATGTTACGTTTTTGGTTTCGGTTTATTAGGGGGAACAAACAAACAACAAAAAAAAGGCAGGTGGTGGTAGCTGAAGGCTGTTGGCGGGCGTCGCAGGTGGAGTTAGGCAACCAGATAATATGATTCACTAGAGAACGCTGCAGAAAAAGTGAGGCACGCTGGATAACTGCAAAAACACAGCAAAAGTCTTGATGTCAAAACACTGTAAATCAGTAGATGCTCCAAAGATTCGAAATCTTAAGCCACAACATGTTACCGACTGGTACGGGAACAGGATAATCTTGCCTGCACAGCCAGCCAAACCCTCTGCCGCGTTAAAACTATTATTAAACTGAACCGACCCCCTAAAAATCAAACATTTCGTCTTTTTCTTTAACAGTTTCAGTCTGTGCTCCATCGACTATTATATCAGTGTTGGCAGGAGCAGCACATATCTCAATGTGTTAACATTTCTCATGTGAATAAGCCGAAGGTTACACCATCCTCTGAGTGTGATCAGACCTGAGTCGAGCTCTGGCCTTGTCCAGTCTGCTGCTTCTTTTACACTGACTGTTCATTCTGCTTTTTTCTTCTTTCTCTCTTTTTTTATTTAAAATCTGTTTCCTGCTGTCTTTCGTCTACTTAATGTCTCCATGTTTCTCCTCCGTGCTATAACCTCTCTTTGTCCTCTCTGCCCTCTCTCTCTCTCTTTCTCCTTTGACATTCTTACTTTGTCCTGTGCTCTGCCTGATCTGCATGCAACCTTCCTCCGCTGCCCCTGGCATCTGTCAGCTATCATATGATCAGGTAACTGCTGCGACTGCCTTGGCCTTTGTTTCTGCCTCCTTGTCTGTCGTCCTTGTGTTTTTTTTTCTCTAGCTGACACCCCCAAAGCTGAGTCCTTCCTTTCTTTGTTTCTCTACTTGTTTACCAATGAAAATAAATGTATTATTTCATGTGTATCTTAAAGACCCAGTCCTTATATGTTTATATGTTGTAATGGTTTGTATGTGCGTGTGCCGTAACAGGTGGAGGATGAGCGGGATGCAAAACTATAACCCAGAACAGATCATGCTGAGCGCCGTGACGCGTCAGTCCAGTCGGGACGTCAACATCATGAAGGAGAAGCTCATATTCTCAGGTGAATATGAATCTTTGCGTTCATGCATTCACACACAGAAACACTTGACCTGCGCGGCAAATTTCAGCCTCCATGAGTGAAATTTTGTAGACTGACTGACCGTCCGACAGAGCGAGCTACAGAGCTGCTTCTCGCAGCTAAAAATGCCAACGCACGGTGCACTTAACCCGCACTTGAAGCACGCTTATCCTAGTGCTGCTCACAGCAGAATGTATCCATTATCTGCGGCACGACACTATGATTTACATCTGACGATAATCAAGTTTATGACATGATGGATTCAGTCGTAACGTTATTATCCTTGCATCCTCGATCTGGAAGTCAGAGTACAGAGTTTTATTTGACACCGCTGCTCGAGGCATGCCAGATTTTTAACACTGGTGGCTTTTACTGTACTTATATAAATGTCAAGTACAGCCGAAATCAAGGGCAGTATATCAGAATATGTTAATTTTGTTCATTTAAGAGACTTTCGATAATTTTTCTGTCGTCTTTTTCAGAACTCAATAACGGGCTCAGCAGCACAGAGGAGCTTTCTCTGTATCCTGAGAACGGTTATGCGAGATACTCTCACGGAGGCCTCAGTCGCTGAACGAAACGCACTGCCGCAGCTGGTGAATCTCAGATTTTAGTTTCAGCTTCACTGACTGAACGTTATTTTTTTATCAGAAGAAAAAAAGGGAAGCACTGATCTGTCCGTCAGCTGACCCCGGATGTGACGACAGCACGGACACCGAGTCGTGTCAAGTTTCTTCTATTCGGCCATTTTACTCACATTATTTACTTGCTCATGTACAAGTTTCATGTAATATATGTATTTATATACGTTTGTGTGTATTTTTTTTCATACTACGGCGTAAGACTGCCAGTCACACTCCTTGAAAAATACTTCTCCTGTTGCTGTAAGAAGTCATTCACTGGGAACACATGGTATATATATGTGTCTATGTTGTCATGACTTAAAGGGTTAGCTGACGGATGAGGTAAATATCTCAAAAACACGATGAGTCCGATGATATTTCCAGGTGACCGGGTGAAATTAGAACATGTGTCTCTCTGGTTTGAAACAACTTCAAATCATATTTTCATGCAGAAATGTTGTTTTTGGTAAATTCGGTGATGTGTGGGCCAAAAAATCCATCTGACTACCACGAGAGACGATCTCTGCTCTGTGTGTCTGCTCGAGTAAAGGCTGTAATGTTAATATTTTTCCATGTCATTTACTTCACTGTTGTTTTATAACAGAGGAAATGGGCTGTGTAGTGTTCTGTATTATAAACTGATGTAAATATGAGTTCATGAGTACATGTTTTTATTTTTTTTTTCCAATGGTTTGAACATATCAAATGTATATTTTATGTTTGCATTCTTTATCACCATGACTGACGTCTTCTTTAAAGTGTGAAAGACGGATTAGGGCACACGTGAAAACAGTTTCTGGGGGGTTTTTCGGGGGGATATTGTGTTTTTTTCTGCCTCTTTTCTGTCATGCCATGATTGATTTACTCTACAGTCATATTAGCTACTACAACTTTCACATGACTGCCTTTTTGTTAAGGACTGGTATAATGTAAGAGGATAGTTTTTGCCTAGTTTGTGTACAAATGCACTTCGACATGTTGACTGCTCAATAAAAGTGATATTTTCTCTTTGGAAAATGTGGAGGTCGTCTTTGGTGGAAGGAAATGCAAAAAGTGAAAACTCAAAATGGAAACAAAAAGTTGGGAAACAATCTCGGATCCACAGTCGATCAGAAAACTGAACTTCGTTCACCTACCAGCGTGCCTCATAGTTAAGACACTGCTGTCTGAGTTTGCTGTTTCAGGTGTCACTGTAACTCACTGACACTATAATCATATTTTATATACTTCTCATATCGCTACAACAGAAAGTCAAATGTCATCGTCTCACCGTGAGTTTGTACTGCTGAAACACTCAATTAGAAAATTAATCAGTAGCAATATTTTTAAGCAAAAAAAATCAGCTGATTTCAGCTTCTTAAATGACATTTTCTCACAGTCAGCATTTTCCACTTTTTTCTGTTATTTCTGATAGAATAGCTGATCAGTTAATCAAGAAAATAATTGCTGGATTGACCTAATTATTCTTAGTTGCAGCCGTAGACATCTGCACTACTTAAAATCCTTTTTTATTATTGTTGTATATAAATGGATTCATGCATTTCATGGCGATTCTCTCTGTTATTTGTTATCGGCCAGAGTAAAATATAATTATGCTAAATGTAAAACAGATGTAAAATCTTTTATTTCAGGAAAGTCTGACACTTTATGGACAGTGAGGATTAACAGTTGTAAAGGCTCATCATGGATTTTGTACATCATTAAAAATTACACTAATCACACGAATTAAAAAACAGCTTTTGAT
Organism: Miichthys miiuy; assembly: GCA_036365135.1. Classification (NCBI taxonomy): domain Eukaryota; kingdom Metazoa; phylum Chordata; class Actinopteri; family Sciaenidae; genus Miichthys; species Miichthys miiuy. The sequence goes on from CM071616.1 coordinate 23,015,902, forward strand.
TCACAAACAGCAACATAAAACAGACATTTCATCACGAAGCTGTCGTCTCAGCCGTTAGAGGGTACTCAGAGACGAAGTGAAGGTGTGTGTCCTCTGCGCTGTTGTCAGGGCTGTCAGATGGCATGTGGCATCCAGAGTCTCTTGGGCAGTTGTTCGTATCTGCCTTCATGTTCTCGCCGGGGGTCTCGGCCTCCTGATTGGCCTCATTCTCCAACTGTCTGTCAGCTGTAGAGCAGAGAAGGTGGTGTTGGCTGGATGTTGCTGTCACAGAGCTGAATAGATGAGCAGTATGTAATCCTTTACAGCCATTATTCCTGTGCATTAAGGCTCAGCGGCCTATCTGTCTGCAGCTACTGTCCTTGTGCGTCCTACTTTATTCTCAGAAATGCTCTTTGGGGTTATCCTGTTATCCTTAACCTCTTTAGCTGTGGCCCGGATACCCTCCCAGTCTTATCTACTTGAGGTGCAATGTCACTTGTCCCTTCTCCTTTCTGAATCCAAACATATCTTTTTCTGGTTTTGTCATGTCACAAAACGTGCGTGGTGACACTGTCCTTGGATGACTTTTTTTTTTTGTGTGTGTGTGTGTGTTTCACATTACTCACGGCGCAGTTGCTGCAGGGAGTCGACGGCGGCGAGCAGACGATGCCTGTGCTCTGGATCAGTCACATTCAGATCAGTCAGGTGGTGCTCCCTCAACCTCATCAAGTCATCCACCGTTTGGTAACCGCTCAGCTGCAGAGACGAGGAGTACTCCTGGTGAAAGCAAGCGGAAAAACAGCATTCAGAAGCCAGAAGGAACACCTTGAGTATGCAAGATGACCGTCAGTCACAAATAAGAACACAGTACCTCCAAACTGAGGCGCCTTAACACTTCCTGGACTGTTGATTTCTGTCTCTCTCTGCGGATCTGTGTTTCACTGTGTGTGTCAGGACTCTCCTCTGTCAGCACGTCCACATAAATGAACTTGAAATTTCCCATTCGGCCATTCAGCACACCCGTCCATATTCCCATGGGGGGCTTGACGACAATGTCAATCACATCTCCCACCTGGATGAAAAGATTTATTTATCTATCTATCTGTAACTTTAAAAGATAGCCTAACAACTGAATCATCATATAAGCTTCAGGTAAACTTTTGAATGCATTTTTGAGGCCTGAACTTTGTCCCTCCATAAATATAAATACTGGTCAATAACTGTCATCCTAAAGTCTGCAGCAGTCCATCTCAGTATAATACAATTATAGTAACGCAGCCCTACAATTAGTTTATTTCTTTTCCATTTACTTTTCAGTCTTGCTTACCTTGAGTTTGAGGGATTCAGTGTCATATGGACTTGGCACAAAGTCTGTATGGACTCTGGCTCTGCCACAGAACTGTCCGGTGTACAATAGATCGTCCTCCAGTCTCAGACTGCCTCTGTTACTGGAGTAGTCTGACCCACTGGTGACTCCACCTGGGGAACGGCGGACAAACAAGTGGTTTCAATAAAGGGCGTGCCATTCACTCCATTCAGATCTATCGCTTTCTAATTGAGTCATCCACACGTCAATAGTTAGGACACCCCGAGTCTGAGTCGAGATTTGTCAGAGAGGAGTGTAGCTCTACGAATTAGTGCATCTAAAGGGGAGTAATCGGATACTGGAGTGTACAAGCAAGGATTGCATAATTCATCAGGTTGTGGTGTGAAGAGTGCACTTGGCTCTCTGCCTGAAGGTGCTTACTTGAGGAGCTTTGTCCACTATTGAGGCTGTACAGAGAGTCCAGAGAGATACTGGACCGCCTGTGTCCTATAGAAAATGATCCTCCACCTCCAACTTCTCTTTTCTCTGCTTCATCTCTCTGTGGGTTTCCACTCTGCACAGAAAAAAAAAAAGTCACGTTTTTATTCTGCCTTATACCCTTTTGGTTCTCTGTCATTTGTTATCTTCCACTACAGGCAAACAAAAGAGAAAGCTAACCAACCAGAAAGCTGAGTCAGGACCCAAAGCTGCAGTGTTTGATTCCTCATGTGACTGAACAGCTCAGTATCTTAGTTTATGCTGGGACACGCAGCTCCTCTGGCAAGCAAAATACTTAATCCTGAAAGAGTTGCCTTGCTTTTTATAGCAGAGACCTGGGAGGGTGTGTGATGAGCTTTAATCCCCCAACTACCTGTGCTGAGCTTTTAACTTCCTGTTCCTGTTCGGGGACCGTCACAGTGCGTACCATATTCGCACCAATCCATCAAAGTGCAGCTCAGTGCACTTGGGAAATTTAGCTTTGTATCATTACAATGGGGATAGCACATACATGCAAATGAACAATGTTTACCTTCCACGCACATATCCCGGCAAAAGTCCAGCAGATGACGCATAATGCACCAAAGCAAATGAGCTCTGGGTGCAGGAGGGAACATGGAGGGAAGGTAAACATTGTTCATTTGCATAAACCAGCCACATTATGATGATCAAAACTAGGTTTTATAACAAGAACACAAAGTTTACAATTTACCGATGTACAGTATGTGACTAAAGGATGCTGATTCCTGGCTTGTTTGATCAAACTGCAGACATATCACATGCATTCTCCTAAAAAAAGGAGCCTTAAGGAGGGCTGGAGGACAACTTAACCAGCCAGAGGTACACATATATGATTAATCGTGTGTGAAGAAGAAACTACAGGGACTACAAAACATGTAAAAACACAAAAGGTCCTGTGTAGAGTCAGTGTTTAGCGTGATTACTGTACTGTAAGTGTGTGCAAGAGGATCCACGATGTCTGTAGCTCTTAGAGGCTCAGTCTAAGTTAACAAGAACATAATAATTCTTATTTCCAGGTGATTATACACAAATTAAAATATTGTTATTAAAGCTATAGCCATTTTTAAACCAGGTTAACCAGATAAGGTGGCATGCATGCTGGTCTTTTTAGTACTAATGTCGACACCGGTCTGTAAAGCACTTTCTGTAAAATGGCAAATTATAGTTTGACGGATGGTTTTCAGTCTGGTGGAACAGGTGCAGGGTTGACAGATGTAGCTGGTTGGTACCAGATGTTATTTTATGAGGTGTGAACCACAGAAAACGCAGACTTAAAACCGAGTGTATTAACACGAGCTTTGTAGAGTGCATGACATACAGGACTGGCTGTTTTCTCTGCTGAGGCCTTGATGTGCTTTCTGTCACCATGCGATGAGGTCTCCATCTCTTTCCTCTGCAGCTTCGGTTCGGTTGGATTCTGCTATCAAAACAAAAGCGATGTAGAGAAAGCAAAATTCCTCAATGGACAAGCTGACACATTGATGGACGCTGGTTCTCTTACCAGAGAGCTTCCATTATCCGGTGGTTTCACTGAAGGCTGTCTGAAGGCGTCAAATCTGCCAAATCTGTTCAACTGTTTGGGTAAAAGAGAGATTAAAATGTATGTTTTCTGGTGACAGATGGGCATGTTATCTGTGTGCTCTCACTGTGACCCCACAACGTAAACAGCTTGGTGTTTATTCCGTGTTTATGATTTGTGTTCTGAATTAGGTTAAACCCTGACAGCCATACACGTCTTAGATATGCTGCATTTAGGCTCGCATCTGAATGATCATGTTGCATCGATTTTTATACTGATTACTATGTTCATGCTGTGATGTTCTCACTATGTTCTCATTAAAATGGAGACGGTATGAAAGCAATGAGTCATTCTTTAGTTGTTTGCCATTATAACGTCAGTTAGCAGCCATTCTGCACAGCGCTCTCAGAACATCTGTTACACTGACGCTTGGCTTATTTCCCAACACTGACCGTTAGCAAACTGAGGCCTCACTGTCACGCCAGCAAGTGTTTGGATAAGGAACCATTAATACCACTGTCCTTAATACTGGAAACAATTTGCAAACATGCACATATTTAGTATTCACGGTGCTTCATTTCCAAACCAGAAACATGCAAACACGCGCTCTGCTGTCTGATTTCCATCGGTAATTCTCTAGCTGTTGTGCCAAAGGATAACACTGAATAGATGTATGTAATATTGTAATCAAAGAAACTGCCCCATGATGACATGAAGTCTTAAGAGAGTTGGTTATACTTACCCTAAACTAATAACTGTCTGAGATCAGTTGTATTTTATGCTAATTCTGGATGCTTTGTAACAGCACAGCAATTTTAATGAACGTGTAAACTCAACAGATGTACTGTAATTGTCGTCAGTGTCATTTATGGAGTTCATTATGCTACATTGTGGATCTTTCTTCTCTTCTGCACAACTTGCAACGCTTATACGTGCGTGGGTGCAAGATACAAGTGTGAATCTATTGTATGTCCTTGTTTGTTTCTTGTTTTGCACGCCTGAAGTACTTTTTACTGTACACTACAGTACAGCACTGTTTTGTTTTGTTTCCTTATTTTTGGATGTCGGAGGAAAGGGGTGAGGATATGAGCATGCTTTGTGTACTATTGTTTGCATGTTGGTCCGTTGGTGCTGGTTATTGTGCACTTGAAAGGAAATAAATAAATAAAACCTTACTTTCCAAGTAATGTATGTGTGTTAAAGGGGGTTACCAATGCATTTTCATAATGTTGAGGGAGAATCACAAGAAACTGTTTTGTTTTTTGTTTTTAAAGAATATAATGGTCAAAATCGAGGCGGCAAGTGCCCAGAAATCCTGACTGAGCTCCAAAAACCTGGATCCAACACTCCCCATAATGCAACTTAACAGCATCTTTTCTTGGACAGAAATGTGTAGTCTTCAAGCCTAAGCTGAGACACTTAAATGATGCCCTTTGAGTCATTTTCTCAGACAAAGCTCTTTAACTCCATCACTCCTTCATGCATGAGCCTCTCATTTATCCTTCCTGGAAGCTGCTGCTAACTTCATGGTTATTATTATTTGGGGAGAATTTCTTTATTTGCCGTTTTCAGCGGGATGGTCAACACGCTTCCAATACAGCGTTGTGTAATTTCGTCACATCTGTTTTGTTTTCGTATGATTAAATTGCAGTTTATGAAGCATTAGCGGGCGCTAACTGAGGCTGAAAATGAAACTGAGCAGTAAAACGTTTGGTTCAGGATACCCTAAAAGCAATAAAAAATAATTATTAGCTAGAAATTTCAATTACAGTTCAGTTAGTCTAAATGTTCCCTAACGAGCTCTGAGGTGCAATTAGAGAGCCGGGCCCTGAAAAAGAGAGTTTAATGATACTTTGGAGAGCTGAGAGCAGGCTACAGATGAACAACAGGAAGAGTGAGAGACATCACAGCCCAGAGCCTCAACGCTGCTTCCTACAAATACACGCTTAACAAGTATCTAAAGATCATATGTGTCATCATTTGAGACATAAAATGTCATCAGCCTGTTAAATATATGTCTTGTGTTACTTTGTGTTTCCTGTCACCTTGTATGGTCTGTTCCAGCCTTATTAGTTTCACCTGTGTCTCGTTATCTTGCCTTCACTTCTGTATTTAGTCTGTGTTTTCTTCTTCTGTGTTCTGTACCTCAGTTGTGTCCAGGATTCCCAGTCCTGCGTTGTTTTGTCTTCTGCTTCTAGTTTTTCTCAGTTCTGGATTTTGTTTTTGGATTTATCTTGGATTGTTGAACTTTGACATCCTAGCTGCCTTATCCTGATTTAAAGCTCCTTTTTGTTCACATCCATGTCTGCATTTGGATCCAGTTCCTGAACTAAATTCCCAAATTGTCAAACTGTGGTCTCATTTTCTGATGGTAATAATATTTAAGAATATCTTACGGTGTTTTGTGAGAGTTGCAGATCTGTGACGGAGCAGGTTGTTTGTGGAGGAGACGGATCAGACTGTTTGCTGTCCAGTTCTTGAATCAAACTCTCAAAACGATCCCATTCTGTCGACAAGGTGCCGCCGCAGACCCACAGTTCATGTCGAGGTTGGTGGCACGTGTGGTAGAAAGGAGTCCAGGGCTGAGGGCGCTCAAACGGGCTCCACAGATAACTCCCAAGCCGTGGGCTGCAAACTCCTTCCTCTTCTGAACATTCGTCTTTGGTCTGCTGCTGCTGCTGCTGCTGCTGCTGCTGCTGCTGCTGCTTTGTTGTCTTCCCCAGCCCGATGCAGGTCAGCACTGGATTGTTGTTACTCAACAGATGATCTGATGATCAGCAGAAATGATTTTTGATAACAGATTCAACAAGGCTTCTTGAACAGTTCCACAATAACTCACCCTTATCCTCAGATGGACTCTTCACTTTTCCAGCTCCGCTCTGAGGTCCCTTCTTTGTTTGCATCAGATTCTGTAACTTCTTTAGTCTTCCTGTGGCGTGTATCGATTCTGCTGTGTCAGCTGCAGTTCCACCGCCCTGTAATTAAGAAATGATATGTGCACGCACATTTTACTGGCAACTTACTGTAACAGAATCTACTCTGTTCCTCTGCTGCATGAGATGAAGTTAAACAATCACATTTGTAATGTAACTGTAATGCTTTGCAGCTTTAGTTAGGTATACTGTACTGTATTCCTCATAATGTGGCTCTACTGGATAGTGAAGCCTCCTCTGAGGTGACATAGTAAGTTTATGTGGTTTTACCTGAGCTGGTAGGTGTGTCTGTGTCCTGTCGCAGTTTCTCGTCAACGGGCTGCTCTGATTCCCTGTCAGATGTTTACACACCTCTGTAGGATCAATCCACACAGGTCAGACAATGCTGACATAATTATATCTTGTCAAACATACAAATAAAGACATTAGCTCAGACAATCTGCCGAACCATGGCTTTGGTTAGACATATTTCTCTACCTCTGTTGTGGACTTTTATTTGGTGAGACGAGTCCTTCTTGTCTCCTGATAACATCCAGCAAGCACGATTAATGTCTTTGTCTGCAATAGAGGAGGTGGAAGTCATATTGTAACTATACAAAAAGCTTCAGTGAGTAATTTAAGTTCAGGATAAGTGTGAGCTCAGAGTTTACTTTGGCATAAAATCAGTCACCATCTGAAGACAAAAACGACATTTGATCGTTTTAACCAACCTGATTTTTCATCGTCCAAGTTTGATGTTGGCAGACATGACCTGAGACGACAAATGACAAATATTTTAATTTCCTAATGGGACATAAGTCAGACGGCAGAACATAAAGTGACTGATATACATGAACTTTTGTTTTTGTATGATCACGTTAAAACAAAACTCACACACCTTGGATTATTCCTTTTCACTTTTGTACTCTGAGATCGGTCCTTAGGGAAACAAAGACAGACGCAACTTCAGAATTATAAAGGAAACAAATAAATATGAATAGCTACAGCAGGCCTCTGCATTATCTGACTAAAATATCCCAACAACTATTTGATGGATCGGTCTGAAATTTCCAGGAAACCGAGAGGAGTAATCCTGATGACTTTGGTGCTCATGCAGGTCGAAGTTTACGGACATTCAAGGTTCCCCGGATGCAGAATCCTAATGACTTTGACCTGATGGACAATAAAATAAACTGCTGCCAACTGTAGCTGCTGTTAGCTGATGTTATCTTAGTTTGTTAGCTGGGCTACTTGGACTTTAGTGTTCACAGTGGTACCACAGGCAGGTTTTCAGGCCTGGGGAAACTTACAAAACGAATGGATGGATCTGAGCCGCCCCATTCAGGCTTACGCCTCAGAAGAACAGGGCTGCACTGGTACTTGGGTATGACCTCCTTGAGTGTTTGGCTGTAGGCTGGTTCATATATGCTTTCTGTGGAGCCCTCCTGGGGGGGGGGAAGAAAACAGTTATCCGTCTACATGGTGTTGTGGCAGTAGTCTAATTTAAAATCTACAGTATCAGTCATCAGTGTGAGGACGCAATGCAAAATCAATGAAGCTGTACATCAGGGGGAAACGGACGTCTTCTAATCTAATGGCCTGACATCTTCACTGGTGTGATTATTCTGCATGTACAGCTAACCACTCGAACATGCGCAATCAATATTCATCACACTTCTGGTGTAGTTTTCTCAGTCGTAGGGTTGTGCACATCAGCACTCTGTCACGAACACTCAGATTTAATCAAAAATGTCTGAACACGTGGAAATAAAATGCTGGATTATAATCGATGTGGGAAGTATTGTATGAAATATGTAAAGATGGATTAAAACTGAGCTCCAAGTGCTTACTGAAACACAGCACAGAAAATCTATGTTTAACACATATTATACATGATATGATTCTGATATTACTGGAGACTAAATATCAGAAGAAAAATAAAAGTTAAGATGATTTCTTCAGCAGTATTACATATCTGACATTGCAGAGAAGATTTTGAGAAACTAAGGCAATATAATTGACAGAAAATATGGTTAAACCATTAAATTAATCAATGCATCTTCATGTCTCAGTATTTCTAAAATCCTGGCTACGGCCTTAAAATCACACCTCGTCAAACTGCTCATCCTTTATGAATTGGCCGTGTCATATTTTATGGGATCGGCCGCTATTTGTTTAGAGAACGGGGTGGGATTGATTGATTCTCATATTTGTATGCCTCCATAATAAATCACAGTTGTGCAAACACTGACATAAATCTTTCATTTCTTTGCTCAGGCGAGCAGAACATTTTATATTGTGTTGTTACAGTTTGGAGTTCACGAGGCCGGTGACACTTTGTGCTGTTTTTGTTGCTAAATTTAGAGCAGAGCCCCAAATCTGACACTGAGCGGAAGAGCAGTCAGCGTCGTATAAACAGCTACCACTATAAACTGTCACTACTAATCTAATCGAACGTATGCAGGTTGTAATCACGGCTAACAAACAAACCATTGTGACTGTAAGAAATCGCAGATACTCGTGTGAAAAACACGACAAACTTTTCATTTGATCACACTCGTTTGCCACTCAATTTTATGATTTCTATTCTTGTCACATGACTGAGTTATGTCACATTAAGATCAAGCATGTATAGAACAACATATTAACTGATGAAAACATTCAAGAAATAGTTCTTATGCACGAGATGCAACTGTGCATTACATGAACAGTTGTAACCAGCCAACACAGGCACAGCAAAGGAAGAGGAACCTAATGAATCTTACAAACAGGGAAAGTTGTTTGTTGCAGTTTTGTCTCGTTCCCCAGAGGGAGACCATTCCCGATCACCACGAACAACAACAACATCACCTTTCTGTCCCACGGGGCACACATGGTTTCTTCTACTTATCGTCTCTTTTAAGGCCGCAGGGTCTAAACAAATGATCCTGACAGACAAAGCTAAAAAACTTCCAGGGATTCAGAGGATGATGCATCTTACCAGTGTGAAGCAGAACAGGTTCATGTTTGAAGGTCCGTGCCAAAGATCTGGATGGAGCCAAGTGAGACAAAAAGCTGCACAGTGTTGGCCTCTGGGATGCACAAACACACTTTCACACCACACACACCCTCCCACTCAACACACACACACACACACCCATGATTCAAAAGCTCACACAGTCCCCATGCTGTCTACAACCCAATGGCCTAATCCTAGCTTCAAATCCCCTCACATAATCCAATAGATGCAGTGAGCCATCGCTGTCCAACACTGGCCACAGAAAGAGCCAGGCCACCCGTGACAACGAGACAATAAACAACACAGGCTGGCTTTGTCTGAAATGATTATGATAATGACTTGATAGAGATTAAGTAATCACTAAGTGAGGTTAAACTTCTGGTGACTGAGTTTACTGAGGAAAAAAAAAAACCCCAGACACATTTCACTGATGAGTTTCTGTTTGTCACGTTATCAGCGTGTTTCATGTGTTTGGCCACGTGTTGAAGCCAAGATCTGTGTCCAATACTTTCCCATTGTTTCAAACCTGGATTTGCCAGGTGTAACAAATGAGTTTCTATCGTGTAAAAATGAAAAAAAACCTGGAACATATCTGCCTGTTTTTCCACAGTATAACAGAGATCGAAGCATTTCAGTCTGCGAGGGAAGCTGCAGAGACGTTTACCTGCTCTCTAAGTACTCGTACTTGAGGAAATATCAGTGTTTCACCCATATTATTACAGTCGTTTCATCTGTTCATCTGAGGATAAACATCAGTTTAAGTCTTGAGCTTCCTGCTCTTATTCTCCAGCAGTGATCCCAGTGATCAGCCTTCTGAAAATACCATTACTTGAATTATTATTTATGTCAGGCTCATTGTTAATCTCCTCTCACCCGGTCCTCCCTCCTCCCAGTACAGTTGTCTACACCTTCTCCTGCCTCCGCTGTCTTTTTGTCTCTCATCCAGAGATAAAAAAAAAAAAAAACCTTTCATGATGTTGTGATCTGAGCTCCGCTGCAGAATTAGGTCAGAGAATGAGAACAATGTTTCTTTGGTAATAAGGAACTAAGATGCTGCTTACATTTTACTCAGGAGTCTCTCTCTCTTTTTGTTCTCTTCAGCGAGGATTTAATCTGACATTTTACAGATATTAATGTACATATAATAATAATAGACAGTTCAGCATTTCACTTTCAGAAAGTTTGGAGACTCATCAGGGACAGACCACCCTGCCTAAAAGACATCTATACCAGATGGTGCACATTTAAGACTACAAGAATCCCAACCACCTGGATAACAACCTTTTCTCCCAGCTATGATTGGGAAGAAGCTTCCAGATACCCTCAGACTAGATTTTTTTTGATTTTTCATCTCTTATATGTGTCAATATTCAAAAAACATCCGATACTATCCTTTCCATGATGCATGGAAACACACTGATGAAGATCATGAGGGCAGTGTTTGAAATTAAATAGGTTTATATGACCATATTTTGTGTTGCATTACAGTTTTCAGTTCTTATTTTCTAATCCGGGGTTGTACTGTGGTCAGCACTGTCTGTTCTGTGTGGAGTCTGCACGAGGCGCTCCGGCTTCCACCCACAGTCCAAACACATGCAGGTTAATTGTTGACTCTAAATTGCCCGTAGGTGTGAATGTGAGCGCGAATGAGTTTGTCTCTATGTGTGACAGCGCTGGGATGAACTGGTGACGTGTCCATGGAGATGCTGCACAGAGCGCTGGGCCCCCCTGTGACCCCGATAAGGATGGATGCTGAGATATCCAGTTAGCACTACAAACTGATATGAATACATAAAATATAAACTCATAGTGGAGAAAGTTTGACTTCTTGACCACTGAGCGTTGCTTGGCAGCACCTCAGCAGTGATAATGGTTGCTGCTGTAGCCTCTGAGCTACCCTTCACTGAAAGCCCATTGTAGCTCATCTGGCTTCGCAATCCTCTAAGTAGCTATTAGTGCTGCAGCATATTAAAAATGTTATGGCTGCATATTCAATATGTTATGGCTGCTGCTGCTGCTGCTGGATTGTGACCAGTGCTGCAGAACATCTGCCACAGTCAGAGACACCACATGACACCAGTCAGTGCTGATCTGTAAAATCCCAGTTTAAGCCTTTTTGTGGTACATTTAAAAAAAAAAAGTTGTACTTAACGCAACCTGATTGAGCCATCGCAAGGACTCGGCTGAAGTATGTCAGCTCCCAGAATATCACAAGGATGCACTGCAGATACCTTCCAGTTAGCCACAGAAAGAAATCGCTCTTGGCATTTTTGTGAAATCATCAGAAGGAGCGTTTAACGGTGCAACACACACAAAGGGGCTACAGAGAAAAAGGAGCTCTAACAGTTGGTTCTTCTACACTCTCTAACGTGCTGTCTCAGGCACCTCGCCATAGATACAGATAGCATCATAACGCCTTCTTAGTTTCCTTAATCAGTAGTCAGCATTTCCCCAATTTAAATGTAGCTTCTCTGACCTATCCCTGACCCTCGTTCTGTTCTGGACTTCCTCTATTTATACATCAACCTGAACTTTAGCAACAAAGTCATATTAGAGAAGTGAAAACAGAACATGTGAGGAATAGGAACTCACCTATAACCTAAAACAAAATATATTTTTTAATTAAAATGTAGCATCTAATCGGATAAATCCACAGAGACACTGCTAATATTGGTGAAAATTATTTAAAGTCTGTGTGAAGTGATTATAAATATGTGTTCTGAGTTAGTCAGACCAAAGAAAGACATGTTATTAACCACCCAGCCAAATATGAATGATTAAAAATATCGACACGTTTATGAAATTAGGTGTCAAAATCGGGTAAAAATGAAGCAGCATTCTGAGCTCCAGGACTTTGAAACACTCTGAGCTGAGATGAATACATCTCTATCTCTCTGCTCAGGGTGGCCTCAGCGTGTCATCGAGCCGCCCTTTAAGGACCGCCCACAAAATCCTGGACCGGAAAAAAAGTCTTTTCACGTGTTTTCTCCAACATATTTAATGTATTTTGAAAGAAATCTCTGAATTGCCTTCACACGGACTTTAACGAGGCTAAATGGTGACAAAATAGTGTGTTAAATACTAAGAAGAGAAAATAGCTTTCTTGCGTTTGAGTACAAGTAAGTAGTAAGCATGTTTTGTTATATTCATTGATCTTCCTGTACTACGTTAACTGAGACAAATGTATGCAGATTTTTTTAAGTATACTTCTACCATAAATGGACATCTCATCGGTTTGGTCGAGGCTGAAATTGTGTGGTCAGCTGGAAAAGAAAAAGGATCCTTTGTTGTTAGAGACCAAGAGAAAGAAGAAATGTTTACACTTACATAAACTTACAATACAAACACACAATGAGCTCATAGACAAGCAAATGCAGAGAGATGGTGGGGTGATGGGCAGTCACGTATCAGTGCCCTGGGAGCAGTCAGGGGTTCTGTACCTTGCTCAAGGGCACCTTAGCAGTGTCCAGGATGTGAACTGGCACCTCTCCAGCCACCAGTCCACTCTCCATGCTGTAGTCCCTGCTGGACTTGAACTGGACACCCTCCCGTTCCCAAGCCAAGTCCCAACAGACCGAGCTACTGCCAACCCCAAACAAACAAATAACTATTTTTCCATTGCTTTGTCACTAAAATGGCAACACTCCTTTCCATGAAATGAAGAAATAAAAAAGAGGGAAATGTTTCAGCATGTACAGGTCGTATACACAGATCAAATCAGAAATGCCATTTTTGAATTTTTCATGTTTGAGCTGTGTCGGTACTGAGTGCCAGTGTGCTGCCCTCTACTGGGGCAGGTCAGGAACACAAGTTTAAATATTTACAGACCCAGTAGGCCTTACTTTAATCACTGAATGTTCCAACCTAATAACCAGCAACGACAAAAATAGTCTCTGTTGTTGTTGTTTGTGTGTGTGTGCATGTGTGTGTGTGTGCAGATGAGACTGAAGCACATGACAATGAAACATGCCTCACAGCGTAACATCACAGGATATCATGAACTAGTATCAGTGTTAGATTTTTAGTGATTCGCTGCAGCTGATACTCGTCTCCTGATGCAAAGTGAGAAAGGAGAGATTTAATGTCTGAGTCTTCAACAAACAGAAAACTGTTTCTAGGCAATTACTTTATCAAAATGTTGCTTAAAGCAGCTCTGATCATCTGTTTGCTTCACACATTTCCACTCAGTCCAACAGAGTCTCCCAGTTTTGATCTTCATCATCACATTAAGCTCATTTCATTGTGTCATTTTCTGGAAAAGTCGTGCGTGTGCTGACTTTGCTCTGGCTGCTTTTCGTCGCTCCTGTAGATGGCAGTGTCACACCTCCTGATTTCCAAAATAACTCTGAGCTCATCTCATCCGTCATCACATTTCTGTAAGCATTAATATCTGCAATTTGTTTCAGACCTGTCATGGAGGAAAATGTACAGAAACCCAGCTTGATGACGGTAAATATTCTACATGTGCTTATTTAAATTATTCAACATTCTTCAGTCTTGTAATATCTTACAGTGTGTGAGACACCTCGAGCCTTGAATGGCTGTCGTGGGATCTTATATTAGTTGCATAAATTTCATGCAATGCAGCAACAGTTATTCTTTAAAACTTTAATTAAACACTGTAATTCTTCTTCTGACAGTCCGAATATAATATGATCCATCAGTTCTCATTATAAGCTTTCTCACTGTGAATAATTAGAATATTAAATCATAGTTACACCTTCAGCCTGAACCTGCGGCTGCTGTAGGTACAGTGTGACCTCCACTTTCAGGACTAACACAAGAGTGCAATTCACATTTACTCCGACATGTTCATCCAAACGGGGGAGGTGGAGGCTACACCTTTGACCTCGCTCCCAACCTTGCGTTTACCCGGCATTCCTGTGCTGACCTCTGACCCCAGGACGCACAGAAACTCAGCCCAGAGGCTACGACCTGGTGTCCTTTATTGCGACCTTTTGAACTTTCGACACCCCCCGGTCAAAAAGTGAAACAGTTTGTCCCCTTGGAGTAAATGACCTCTCTTCCCCCCCCCCTCTTGTCCGGCAAAGGTATGCGAGTACGTTGACCCCGCTCAACCTTTCATTAGCGCTTCCTTTTATTACACCGCTTCCTCCCTGCTGCCTCGTCAGCACGTCACAGAGCGGGGGATGGTGGAAGGGAGGTAGGAGGAGGAGGAGGAGGAGGAGGAGGAGGGAAAAGCAAAATGAGAAAGAGGAGGAAAGCAAAAGAAAGCCAAAAGAGAAAGAGTGCTGGAGAGGCAGGGAGAGGCGGAGGGAGGAAGAGATAGGGATGTAAAACGAGGGCAGGAGATAGAGCCGAGGAAAGATAGATTGGCAGCATCTGCTGCGTTGACTGAAATGTCACCTTTAAATGGCTTCCCTATCCTTGATGCCGGACCTCCCTATCTGATCTCCATTCTCCTTGGGAGTTGTAGTTCTGATGACTTATGTAGGACACAAAACAGATCTCTTATAAAATATAGCCCCAGTTCGAGATAAGCTTTCAGCAAAAGGGAAAAAACAATTTCTCAAGCCTCCTCCGGTCCTCTGAGTTCCACTGAAATTGACCATTTGAATGTTAAGTCAAAGGTCATTGTGCCATGTATGAATAAGATAATTGGATTTTGAGGCTTGCTGATACTGAGAGCTTACCGGAGTCATGCAGCTACTCGCCCCTTACAACTGTAATTCATTTCTTTCCCCTGTTTTGCTCTCGTATCATATAAAATCTATTTTCTTGAACACTGCCGGCACGGTAAGACACTGCTCTGCTCATCCTTGACACATTTAGCCCAGATATATCTGGATAACATAAGTCGGGGTAGATAATTTTAAATGTAGCGATGAGGATTTTGCTGATTTAGCTCCTGATGCCCAGAATGTAACAAAAAATCCCCCTAAAACAGGCAACATTTATCGTGTGTTTCATATAAAATCTCCATCCACCCCAAGGCGAGATCAGCACATCCACATCTGGAAGGTGGCAGATCTTGTTAGCTGTCACTTGACATGAGATGTAGCTGACATGTGTAAGAGATATGTGTGTGTGTTGTTGGGTGGGTGGTGGGGGTGTGTATAACGGCGGAAGGGTTGGCGTGCGGGATCCACAACATTTTGGGGCTAAGTCAGATCATGCTGACATGGCCTCCATGTGGTGGATAGCCACAGGGCACAGCGGTGCCATACTTGATGTCGTTTCTATCTTAAATGTCACTCTCAGTAAAGCCCATCACCGTCCACTGGCTCGTGTCCCCGGGGCCACATTCACCCTTCAACCTTACAGTAATGTAGCAAAGAGGAGAGGGCAGCCAGACCTCATCTCCAGCTCTCCAAGGCTGCTGTTTACTCCTCTTTTACATAATCTACTGTGTCACTGTAGGTCGTTAAACTCAAAGACACACTGAAAAATATAATGAGGCTCAGCGGACCTCGTGTGAGCTTACGTGCACAGTCGATGTGTGCTCACTGGTCTTACCGTTGGCCCTAAAATGACCTTTGATCCCGCGTGACTCAGAGGTCATAAGGTACCCTTTCATTCCCACTGGTGTGGTGACAGGCAGGCTAATTACCCACGATGTGTGTCTGTGAGAGCCATAAAAGGAGTTACTGCTGCCGGATGACAAAGCACTGTAATGCTGGCGCTCCTTTAGTGCTGCACGCGTGTTGTTGTCTTTTATATTCATTAATGAAGAAGGTGTGGGCAGGAGTGGGTGCGTACCACTTATAATAACCCAAATACAATGGAGACTTTGAGAAGTCGTGTCTCATTTAGACAGCACGCAGTCTGGACAATTTGTGTGTTATTACAGTTTGCATATACTGTTTATATGCTAGCCACATACAGTATTAATTATTGTAAAAATAATTATGATTATTCTTCAGTAACATCACAAAAACACCTTTTGTTTTGCCGTCAGCCTTCAAAGAAGCTGTCACGCTAACTGGTGACACAACCAACACAACAAAAGGGGCTTTCAATCAGCCTAACGTTAAGGCAGCTATAATCAGCATAATTATAATAAGTAACAATGTGTAACGTGAAAGGTGGAGCTCATAGTGATGAAGCCACAGAGAGTTATCACCTGACCCCTGGAGCCCTGCAGAGCTTCATAGCGACTTTAGGCTAATTCTTTAGTTTTTTTCTGCTAACGTTACCGCTTTGCCTCGGGCTCAGTGACGTCATCAGTGGAAAAAACCTAAAAATCCACTCTACACTACCCTTAGCAATTATACAGAGTATTTAGCAGCTAAAGAGATACATATAATTAGCTCAGGAGTTGTTGGAGACCAACAGAGAGATAAAAGGAGAGTGAATATTGGCCTTAATTTATCAAGAGGCCAGAAACACAACTCCAAATGAATTAATTTTTGCTGTATGCTATCAAATTTAGGAGGTGCAGGTTGCAGGTTTAAGGTGTCAGTATTTGCAGGATATGGCAGAAGTATGTCTTTAATTTGGAGGATTGTTATGGAGCAGGTCCACCATGTTTCTACAGTAGCTTAGAAGGACAAACTAAACATCAGCTCTGGACATGACCTTTCACGTTTTTTTGAGTTCTACATGCTTGAAAGGGAGGGTGATGTGAAAGGGTTGCAATTAGCAACTGCTCTGCTAAATGCCACTGAATCCTACACACTGGTTCTTAAACTATGTTTCCATCCCATATGCACAGGGGTATTTCATATGGGGGTAATATCTAGTTAACTCAACCCCAGTGTGATGAATATATTTACAGCTGGCCAGTTACTGGTGCTAAATCTACAAATTTCTCTTTATATGCAATTTAAATTGGAACAAAATGTGACAGTTTAATAACTCAAAAAAGTGCAAGATACTGAAAATTTAAAAAAAAAAAAAGTAACCTCCTGTGTGTGAGTGTTTTGTGTGGCCCATAGGTCCTCCAGCTTCCACTGTAAGAACAGAACATCGTGATATATGTTCGCAATTTCCAAAACCTCCTCTATAGAAATGCATATTTTGTCTGAAAGCTGTGACACGCTGCTCATTAGGACAGAATAGCAAGTGCTGAATGTTTCACCGCATATACATTGTTCTCTTTTCGTCTGTCAATATCTTTCCCGAAGCAGACCGGCGTGAATCAGGGGAGTTTATTTTTCACTGTAAAACTAAAAGACTTGCAGATCAGAAGAGCTCGTGTGTATTCGTTGCATGACTTAAAGTGGTCCTTTGCTCTGCATTTGCACAGCTCAGTCTGCACTTTATCAAAAGGCACAATAATGAAACGCTTCCTTACGACGTCTAAATATAGAACGCAATGAAAGTGATGTCAAAAAACATGCAAACACAAAACAGATAATCCATTTGTGACCCATTTCTGTCCCCGTGTGAGCTCTATTGTTTTAGAATAATACTAATAAGAAAAAATTCTTTCCCCAGGCACGTAAATATCTTCAAAGCCCTCGTCGCTGACAAAAGGGTTTGTCACTGTGGGACCGAGAGGAAATTAGGACTCCTGAGCAAGAGGCTTGTACGACAACCAACATCCCCTAAAAAAGTACTGTGCTTGTTATACCACTGGTGTGATCCCACTTCTAATTTTGAGATTCCCACCCCTACGTGTGCATTCAAGCGTGCAAAGCCGAGAGCATTAGTGCTGCCTCTCTGATCGCACGGCGGCACAGGAAGGACATTGTCACCATGTGTGTTTTTAATAGGATAGCAAAATAAACCCGTTTTATGGTCAGCATTTAGCCATTCTTCTGTTTCTGTGTAAATTAGGAAAAGCTGCAGAAAAGAGGCTTTGAAGGCCAACAAGAAGAAGGAAGGAGGAGAGGAGAGGAGGAGGACGTAGACAGGATCTCAAATTAAGGTTCATTTTTTTATTGCTGTGATTTACTTTCAGCTCTGTCGATTCCCCCCCCCCTCAACCCGCCCGGTGTGAGCTGAACTGCAGCCGCCGTGGATTCTCCCCTGTGTGCACCTCCATGAGTTTTCTCATCTCTTCATTCCATGTGACGCCGTGTTATTGAATGTGTTTGCTGGCTTCGTGTTTTCTATGGTGGTTATGCTGCTGGCAGGGAAGAAATCAAACACCTTTCTCTCATGGCAAACCACAAAACACAGGAACTCACCCGCCCTCCTCCACCACCTTCCCCGCTCTGAACCACAGAGCTGACTGTCAGGAGAGCTCAGACGAAACGCAGGACTATGACTACAGTCAAGTGGCATGGAGGATCATTTCTCCATTTGGCTTTCTGTGAAGGAGTTTCAAACAGACTTCATCTTTAGTTAAAGGATGGAACAAGTTTTCCATCACACCCCGAATAAGGTCATTGCGCAAAGGTTAGCGGACGCTGTACGGGCAGTTTCTGTACGGAAGGATGTCACTTGTACAGTTTGGATGGAGGTTGTTCATAAAAGTGAAGGCAGAGTGCATAGAGAGAGGCCTCAGGGGCAGGCGATGTGCGCCCGTGATGCCACCTGACATCTTCCTCAGAGGTGTTTCAGGCAACAAATAGCAGGTCTGTCTGCTGTCAGGCTCTAGGCCACCTGGGGGGGGTCAGGCCTGACACTCCACGTCGTGACAGCACAAGCACCCCTTCCTCCTCCTCCTCCTCCTCCTTCGCCTTCCCAGTCCAGGGCCAGGCCGGAGCCCCAGAATGCATCGGGAGCCGTCACGGCCGATGAGGAGTGACGCCGGTGAGGAGGGAGAGAAATCCCTCTTTCCTTAAGGTGCAATGAAAGGTCAGGAGCCCGGTATCACTGGGAGAATTACTCACCACGCTGCCTTCCTTGACATCAACAGAGAGCCGACCTGTGGGGAAAGCGAGTGAGAACGAGACGAGGGGAGAGAACAGGTGGAGGGCTGGAGAGCTGTGGCAGATAGGTGGTGAGGGAGTAATGAGTCGAAGGGGGGAGGACGGGATGACAGGGTCAGGGGGAGGTGGAGAGGCAGGTTGAGGTAATGGGCTATAGGGAGCATGTATGTGTGTCCCGGTGTTTGAAATCCCAGTGTGTGCGTGAGCTCTGCTTGGGAGGGAAGGCAAGAGAGAGAGGGGAGAGAGAGAGAGAGAGGGGGTCGTTGAAGACGTCTTGCCCTTGCAGCACTTCATCACATTCAGTTTTTTATCCACGCTTCCTGAACTTCCACTGCCTTTTCCGCTCCAGTTGGCTCTCAGCGGACAATGCGATCAGAGTGTCCCTCCATGTGCATTATGCAAGCATGTTCTGGTCTATAGTTAAGATGTCAATGGTGCGTGCACCTCCCCAAGGTCAACACCCTAATGAGAAATCTCCAGGGACAACAGTAATTATCAAATAACTAAATGCAAAGCCAGCCAAAGTGTGATAATTATTCCTGAGCCCACCGTTGCTAAAAGGTTTGATTGCATCCTTGCCTTTGGCTTGAAAGACACTTCTCCCTAAAATTCGTACTGACGATGTCAGATACTACGAGCCTGTCAGTCGTAGGCAGGGCCTGCCACATTTGAATTCTGGGACCATCTGCTACTTCATACATCCTCTCTAATAGCTTTCTTTTTCCATCAGGCCTGTCTCACTATCTGACATAATGTAGTTATGCACAAGACATTCACTCAATATTCAACAAAGCGCGTACTATCTGACTGCACGCCTGTGTGGCATTCTCTCAACCTGCCTGCATATAACAGGAATTTAGAGCACATGAGCGCTCGGTATTTGAGTCTGAATAGTGTGGAGGAGAGTTGTGTGGAGGATTGAGATTGATCAGCAGTGAGACAGTGACTGTGCCTCTCGCTGAGTGTTTCTGATTTTTTAAGGTCACCCTCACTAGAACCAAAAGGGCACATCAATTTTAGAGCCCCTCGTGAGGAGGCACTGCGTCTCCTCTTCGATCACTCAGCCCCCTGTGGAGAAACGACATCTGAAGGTGCACTTGATTTGTGTGAAACCCGGTACCGTGCATGATCGGAATGAAAAACAAACAGACCCAACCTGGGTAAACAGATGGATGGCACCTCAACATGTGGCGCTTAGACGGCTTCAGAGAACATGTAACAACTGGATAGCGACTGATTAGTAACTTGACAGTTGTCAAAAACAATATGGTGCTCTGTGAGTCATACTTACCGTGCATTTCCATAATATAATATTTGCACAGTCCCAGATAGGTGCAGAAGTGTGTGTTTAAGTAGCAGCGACGGGGTGTGGCTGAACAGTTGAACTTTTCCCTGCCTGATACTCCCCGTGAGAGTTTAAGAGCAACAAGCTCAGCTGTCAGAAGCATAAACATGGTTATGTCTTCATTTTCAAAGAGGGAAGAGGAAAAGAGAAGCAAACCATGCAAAACTGCTCATGAACTGGGAACAAAGGGTCACTAATACTGAACCTCAGGAGTGAAACTGAAGTGAAATGTACAAAAATATTATGTTTGTTTGGTATAGCACCTTTTACTTCACAAAGTGCCAAATAAAGCATAAAACAATATTTAAAAAAAAAAAAGCAAGCAATAAATCATGAGCAGTCACAGAACATGAAAACATTAGACAGCACGAGGCAAGAGAAAGGTCAGTTTGAATAAACAGCTCTTGAGTTGCTTTTAAAGGCTTCAGCGGAGACAGTGTTGGAGCTCAGCTGAAGCAGATCCAAGATGTATGCCGGTGTCTGACAACGCAGCGCATCTATATGTGAGAACAAGAACCTCAGAATTAATCCTGATCATGATGAGAAGACAATATAAAGCAGATAAGATGATGTGCTGCAGATTTCTGGACCCAGCTGTAGACGCTCCAGAGTCGCCTTGCTGAGGCAGGTGAAAAAGGGAATTACAGTAATCTAGCCAAGATGATAGAAACGCATGAATTGCATAGTGTAATTGGCCTAGACGTGACCCCTCCTCCTTATTAAACAAAAAAAGGTCAAACAAAGTGCGAAGCTGCTCAACATCCACATCCAGCAACGCACTTTTGGAAAGCAAGCGCAAGGACAAAAACAATGAGGCGTTCATCCCCGAGACAGCTTCAGGGAACAGCAGTGAGTGGGAGGAGAGTGAAAAGATAACATCGCAAAAAAAAAAAAACACACAGACAAGGAGAGGGAGAGCAGGAGGAGGAGGAGAGTCATCAGAGATCAGGGTGACCCTGCGCCACTCAGGAACATGTTCTGCCTATAAGCTAAAGGAGAAGCTTGAAGTTTGCCACTGGGTAATCTCTCCCTGCTGTCAACATCCTGGGGACACGGCCTTGATGGTGACCACGTTCCTGCAGCGCGGGGCCACAGTGCTCTCAAAACTCTGCCTGACATGGTTGAAGCATATTTTGGAGAATTGTTTAGAGCCAAGTCTCTTTGAGCAGAGAATAAATACACACCTATTGCAAACCCTCATACAGAAAGAGGCTACTACAGGTTGAAGAATTCTCCGACCTAACTTCACGGAGGGGGAGAACGCTCACAAAAACGTCACAGAAGCAACCGTGCAACATGAAATCATTTTTTGAAAATGAGGTAGCCTCTGACAAAATGTTTCTGATAACCTCAAAACACAGCACTTCATCTCCAAAGCAGAAGGTCCAAACCAATAAGCAGAAGTTGGTTTTTAATTGCTGTAGTTCACATGAGAAGTGACAAAATGTCAGTTAAGTAATAAAGCTGCTTATAGTTGTAGCTCTTCGAAGGCAGTGTCAGTCCATCAGCAACTATCCAGCTGACTGAAATGTTGTACATTCAAACATTCTTGGTCCTAAAGTCTACAAACTTACACTAGCGCCATCATGCTGTATATTTTTGAATGAAAAATCTCAAATATTGTCATTATTACTATTATTATTGAATGTATTGTGATTAACCAGACATTCATGCTCCCCTCAGGATGGAAAAATCACAATTTAGACTTTTCATTTAGCACCAACATCAGGTCAAAGGTTAAACTAGTGATGGTGAACATGGTAAGAGCATGCTGAGGTTAGCATGGCTGCAGATTGTTGTTATGGTTTGTTAACAGATTAGTTTGTCACTATTTTTTTACGACTTCTCCACATTTTTCTGTAGCACTCAACCTCAAAACCATTTACACTTTGTAGCTGTTAGTTAATGTTAGCTCAGTTTGTTAGCTGTGAGCTAACAGAGCCCCGGCGGCGCGTTAGTGTTTGTACTGTCGAAACTTGCTAGTTTTTGATCATAAGTAATGTGCTCATAACAAATACACGTGTACAGCTGTTCATATTTATGAAAAAAACTACATTTCTACACACTGTTGCTTTAAATAAATATGTATCCAACCGATAGTCACAGAATAATTGTACTACCAACACCTCTTACGTCCTCTTGGATCTGATTGCTTTTTTGAATGTCATTTAAATTCAGTATTTGAATAATTTTAAATTCTCTTTTCATCCCACTTCTTAGTCCAAACTATTGAATATTTATGCTCTTCCTCAAAGCAATATTTTACCATGTCTGATAAGTGCATTAAAAGCTGACTCTCTACCAAAACACAACCTCGTTTACTTCATAGTTCACACCCTCTCCTCTGCACCTATGCAAAATAATAAAGCTACTAAAGGGCAGCTTAAAATGGATAAGCCCACCAGAAATGAGTGGCCCATATTGACCCGATACATAAACAACATGGGTACTGAGACCTAGGGACATGCTGATATCTGTCTTGTTAGGATTTAATGCAGTGGCCATCTCTCCTTTGCCTGACCCTTGTGAAATACTGCTGACCTCTCCCTTAGGTCCTTTGTTAGTACAGCAGCTCTTCAGTGTATACTGTCATTTGCATTTTAGAATTGTTAAACAAATACCCACCCATGGCTCCTTCTCCCTGCCACCCACTGTGACCCTACACCCACTCTCCTCTCAAGCCAGCCAAAGGTAATAGCAGGCATACGGTGAAGTCTGCTCCAAATGTTAGCGCGAGAGAGCGAGGTCAGGGGTTGAATAATTCGTACGAGTGAGTGGAAGAAATACTCAACAACACGGGATAAAAGTTGAACTGGATATGCAGCATCATCAGCATGCCAGAGACTCCTCAACTTGATGGTGAAAGACTCAATTCAAATAAAGCCGTTTTGTTTAATTTATTAAATGGCTCACTGCACCATTCTGCGGACGTGGAGCTGTAAAACTATTGCATTATCGAACAGGGGGCCGCGTGGGCTCGACATGACATCGTCCCCGTGCGCATTAGCCAATGAAGTCAGAGGCAGGGAGGCATATTTTTGCCGCTTGGCATTTTGGAAATGTGCTATGGCCGTTGCTGTCAGAGCCTTGAGTGTGTAGGACTGCAGATCAATAAGGCCTGCTATTGGGTAGACAGTGGCGGTGTGCTGCAGTGCAATCTGGGAGTTTCCTCTGGGGAGGAATAGGTCACAAGGGGTACGGAGCGTCGCGCTGCTCGTGTTGTTTAAGATGGGAGTTCAGACTAGAGCTGTGTGTTTGTGTTGCAGCTGCTGATGCGTGAAATGGAACTCAGGTAGCTGGGCGGGCCTCGGGCCTTCGCTGTATCTTCCGCCAAGTGATTACTTTACTCCATTGATTTTTCTCCCTCCTCCACTGATCTGAGAAGATCACTAGAGAGAGAGAGAGAGAGAGAGAGAAGAAGGGAGGGAGGGCAGAGGAACCATTGATTGACCTAGTACCGAGATTCAACGATTGACAGCAGAACCTTGAGTGGCAATGCTCCCTCTTAGCCCGCTAATCTATGACAGAGATCCCCGGGAGATTCAGGGAGTACTGTTTTATAAATCCTGACATATAGAGGCCAAATCTTTTCCTATCCAAACATGTTGAGACATTCACAAAGCTGTACTTGTGAGAACCCATCGCTGTCACATTGAATACGCCGTCAGTAACGTCTTAACCATGTCTAATGCATCACCTTATTACGAATATATTCTACTCGCTGCACATTATGGTTAGCTGTGCACGCACTATGTTTGTTTTTTTCATGGTCTTATCAAGGTTTGTTGACCTGGCAGGCCTGAGTAAATATATTCATGAGTTTTTGAATGGTTTATTTTATTTTCATAATGCGGCGCACCTTTCAGACAGCATGACATCTCCAAGAATCAAAACCATACCTCTTTTAGCTCCAAGGCAGATATCATACAAACGCAAAAAGGTGCCTACGGTCATTACCATAAGCTTAGAGTGGGTTTGTACGCGTAATGGCCAAGTGTTCATTAAAGGATAATTTTGTTTTTATCATTACGTTTAGCTCGATCTGCGGGCGATCATCTGCCGGAGCTTCAGCCACAGCAGACTCAGAGGGAGAGTTGAACTGAAGTGAGATGATTCACAGAGCCTGCAGTCAGAGTGTCGAACACATTATGTTGAGAACCAACGTAAACAACTTGATTTCTCATATGAGAAATGAACGAATGCTAATTCTAAAGTGCCTGTATGATATCATCAACCTGACATTTTCATTTTATTTGTACATTTCTTGTAATAATATATCATTATTGTTGTTAACTAATCCCCAAAACAAACAATGACTTGACCTGTTGCACACTGTAGCACTGGCTGCATGCTCCTTTATTAGGATGAACACACACACACTGCAGTTTAGCGCGAGTAAACCCAACATGCATCGTCCTGCTGCGGTAAACGCTCACCAGCCCACAAAATATGTATTAATCCACAACTGAAAACAGTCCCCAATAAATACACAATTTACTGCTGTTTGAGTAAGTGCGCTAAAAACAACACTGGTCAGCTATTTTAGTGAATTATTAAGTCTTTTTTAAAAAAAATGAAAGTTGTCTCTACAGCTGCAGGCCGGGGCTGTGTGGGACTAAACCTCAGCACATGGGCCCACGCTCTTCTGTCATTATGCACAAGACAAATGCCTGTGCAGCAGCACATGCCTGCTCTACACCGTGCACTATATTAATATTAAGTTGTGTCAGCGATGAGATGAAGCAGAACTATTCTTCTGATCACGAAAAGAAGCGGTTTATGCACACATATAATGTTCACATGGCAACACACAAACCTCGTCTTTTTAGTTTGTTTTTTTTTACAATCTTTTCTGTCAGTTCTAAAGTTTCATTCAGCAAAACAAGATCACAACAACTAAAGTCCAAAGTGCCATGAATTAATCAGATGATCAGACACAGTTTAAACACGCCAACAGATCATTCAAACCAGTAAAGTGAGTTCAGTCCAAATGTCAGATGAAGCATTGCGCAAGATAGCTGCACACACACACACACACACACACACACACACACAGCTATGGTTAATACAGCAGGTCAAAGTTGAACTGGCAGGTCAGGTGTAAACTATGATGGATGTTTACAACTGACATTTTGGGTTATATTTTTTTTACCAGTTAACTTTTCTCTTCCAAATAAGTCGGGCATTTGTTAAAAACCCTGCAGTGCACTACTTTTGGGCAGTTTCACACCGTCTCAGCAGTTTATCTGCTGACTAACATAGCATTATTATACTGGTAAGAGGAATGGACATAACCACAAAAATATGACCAGTGTTGTAATAAACCATACTTACCTTTTAACCATAATAATGTTGAAGAAATGGTGGAAGAGTTTACTTCAAAATAAAAGTAGTAAAACCATTCTGTAAAGAAATAAATGAGACCATGAGACCAGGAGGGTTAACTCAACAACAGAGTATACTTTCATGTAAACAAGGTCTATTGGCCATAAATTAATGTAATGGGTTGGACTGAAGTCAGACAGAACTGATTGACAATTTATACTTGATGCTGTAAATAAAAGGTCAAACCCGGCGGGGTCATTTTGACCCCAGAGGACAAAAGGTGTACGGCTGTATCTGGAGGAATTAGTATGTATAAAAAGTGAAAGTATTTGTGAGGCAGCAGGTCCCTTATCACATTATTTGAATATTATTACTGATGCATAACATATAAGTGCCTTTTTAAAGCAGAAGTGGAGCTAATTTTAGCTAGTTGAAGTGGAGCTAAAGACACAATATTTGCCCTTGAAATGTAGTGGTAAGTGTTGTAGTATAGTATAGTATAGCACTACATGAGTAAATGTACTTAGTTACTTTCCACCACAGGCATTAGGCAGGACCTACGAACTGAAACCTTCCATTAACAGAGCAGTCACTTTGAGCACAAGGTCATCCTGACACCTCGCCTGCTCGCACGTATCTATGGATCTCCACTGACAGAGTGATTGAGCTCAATAGTGTAAGTAGATACGATACCAGAGAGACATGAAAGATTAAATAACAAGAGTATGCATCATATATAAGTCAAGCACAGGTCAGTTCTGTTTATAAAAAAATATTGAACAGTAAAATGTTATCCTGTCTAAGAGGAACAGCACCTTCGTGTGCCCAGCTGATCGGGGGAAGGTCAAACGCAGCGGCGTTACTGGAGCATCATTAGGCAGGGAAGCATGTAAAGGCCACCGTCGTAATTAAGACCTGAGACCTGCGCTTAACACTGGCACACTCTGGGTCTGGAGAGTGATAAGTGCTTGATCCTGATCAATAAGATGCACAGCCCCGTTGCCACTTGCAAAATCAATATTGTTTTATTTGCTGTTACAATAGGCTTGTCTGGTTGCAAATGAGGTCTGAGCCGCAGAGTTACTTTGGAAGTGGAGACCGTACCCTAGACTTCTGCCCCCAGTCCGCCTTAATGAATAGGCCAATAAGTGTCTGCACCGGTGACCTCTCCAGACATGTGCCTGCCCGGAGGAGCCCAGCAGGAGAGATCCCCAAAGGAGTTTGTCATTATTTGTATCTATACACAGATTCTGTAAGAGACATGCTCAAACTGACTGGCGTGTCGGTCGATTAACGTTGTGTTCAACTATTTTAGAGGTTGTTGGATTAATACTTGCAAAGGGAAGTAATTTTGTTGATAATGTCACGCTTAAAAATGTGTCACCTTTTAGCATTAGGACTAACTGCAGCGATTAAGGTCCCTCTAATGTTAATTCCTTCTGACACAAGACGGTCTCAAATATAATGGAGCGCATTGTTTCCATTAATCCTTCTCATATGTTCTATAGATAGAGAGGTGGGATGAGTTAATCTGGATTTAGCAAACACGAATCCTAGCATTGAGCCTAATTGTCATGATAGAGCAAAGATGGGGATAGGAACAATGATTTATAAGATAGGAATCGGCGCGAGTTATGGATGGCGCCGGGCAGTTCAGATAATAGAGAAAAAGGTCTAGAATAGAAGGTCATTAATAGACTCAACAAATCTATTCATTTTGTGAAAATGTACTGTGTCCTCCCACCAGTCGAATCATACATCATGCTAATGCTCTGGCAGATTTCACCTCCCATCATGACTCGCTCTCCACTGTTTAATTTGGGATAATATCGGCTTCATCAGCTCTCGCTGACGCACATGTGATGATTTCAGAGAGGTTTTGTTTTGGTCTCGATTTTTTTCAGAAAACTAGTTTTACTTTGTCACGTCGTGTTTCAGCAGCTCTACGCGTTAGGTTGCGTACAGAAAGCTGAGGTAACAGGACTGTCCATAAACGTGAGTTTTCACCGTCGCTAGTGTAACGCTGGTTGCTCTTAGCGTTTCACTAAGTTAAATTAGTTTCGTACTGTGAGTCAAGCAAACTAAACTCAACTAAATAATGTCTCACTAAACTTGAGAAAACCAAGGTGATGTATCATCTTACACTAGTTAATATAATGCAAGCGATAGATAGATAGATACTTTATTGTCCTTACAAGGACATTTGTTGCTGCAGTCTGTACAAAGCCTCAAACATACATACATAGATACAAAGCTACATAGAAACACCACAAGAATAGACATTTAATACAGCACATTTATCACATTTATTATCTCTCCCCACATGGCTCCCGCCCGTAGCGGTTGCTTAGTTAGCGTCTATTGGGAATCAGTTGCTAATCTAACCAGTAACTAGTGTCAAATTTCTGAGTTAAACACAGACTTTAAAATATTTAATGTTGTAAAAGGACAAATGTCTTAAATCGCTTGTTAAACGCTGACCCACAAATGTCAATCAAACACCGCCAGGGGAAATGCCCAACCTGAGTCCTGAAGCTCACGCCGCTTGTCCAAAGACGCAGAGAATTATGCACATTAGCTGCAAGCGCTAGATTAGATTGTGCCACGAGAAGTGCGGAGAATTCAGACATCGATTCAACTTGCACACGTATGTGCAGGAGAACATGCATATGATGCAATGCAGTAAACTTGCCCTACAATTAGCTCCCTTTCAGTGTTTACTGCATCTTATTGTGCAATGATTTTGTCATATGGTCTCTTATGTATGCATACCATACCCTCTGTCTACCTGACTGATCACAATGGCAGCTGTTATCTCCACTATCTCACAGGTGTTGGCCCTATGTGCTGTCAGACTCACCTTGCACTGAACTCCTGATTCAAACTATTCCAGGAAAAGGACAAACAGGAGACAGACTGCAGCTCAGCCTTGACTGCAACACCTTTTTCCAAGCACCATCATCTGCCTGTCATTGCTGGCCCTCCTGTATTTTCCATTATCACCAGCACTCATACAATCAAATCAATAATGTTGCACTTAAGGCTTGTTCACCCCTCAAAGATTTAAACCCCTTGCTCTATATCCTCGCAGACTCCACCAACTTCATTACAGCACTGTGCCAGAATATATTTGCCATCCCTGCTGTAATGCTTTCCTTCCCCACGCCATAATTCACCTGGGTTTCACCTATGGGGCGCCATTTTGTCTAAGCCAAACGGCAGTGCTAATAAGGCTCCATAGCTCTCTGTGATTATTATCAGTGACAGGCACGGTCAGGGACCAGCAGCTCTCTACTGCCCCCCATGTACATCAGATGCTGTAACCCACTTGCCCCTGTGGCTCTGGCCGACTCACCCTCTTGCCCCTCTGACACACCAGTGCACTGTGTGGCCTTGTGAAGGGGACGACGGAGGGGGCTGCAGAGGTTGGCTGCTGTTGGTACTCACAGCACCGCCTGCCGCAGCCAGGCAGCCAGGCAGCCAGGCCCTCCACGGCCCTCGGGCTGTTCTGTCTGTTCAGCATCTCCCTTTAACCTTCATCTAGGAAACAATAAAACAAGAACAGAAAGGAGGAGGAGGAGGAGGGAAAGAGAGGGTGTGAATTTGTGTGTGTGTGTGTGTGTGTGTTCGTGCTCAGTGTATCTGTGTAGGGGGAGATAGAGAGAGATGCTGTGGACATTTGACACATCTCCTTAAGCCAATGTCTACTTTATTATCTTTGGCAGTCCTTATTGGTTGCACTAATCAAGTGGAAGGCAGTAGCGCTGTGTCGGGGGCTAACACACTGCGTGTGACAAATATATTATTAACTGGAGGGAGACGGGCGACCTTGGCCGTGTCACCTGAGGACCCCGCCGGCACTCGCTCTGCCAGCAGGAAACGACCTTCATATTAAATCCCCGCAGAGGTCAATAAACTAAATAATTCACAAAGGTTATATGCTTTGCACTGAAAATCTGCTAAAAGAAACAGAGGTGGAGAGAAAGAGAGGCGAAGAGGGAGGGGAGATGGCAAATCTTTTAACTTGTGAGCAGCTAAACGAGGACTGTGGTGTCCTTGTCAGAGTGTAGTCTCTTTATCATTGGGGGGCGTTTATATGAGCGTGTCAGAGGACGATGTAAATCCTGAATCTCTCTCTATTTCCTCACTGCTGTCACTCTTCAATCGATCCGTCATTCGGTGGCAGTGGTAGAGGTAGTGTGTGTGTGGGGGGTGTTATTGTGCTCTAATAACAGAATAGCCTTTTTTTAACATAACAGCACACACAGCTGTATTCATAACCGCACCGACAACCTGTAGTCGATCCCCGCCGCCATAACTACGTTTGGAGTATTCCACAGGGAACGTTTGCATTGTTTCTCTATTGAATATGACTTCCTGCTCCATGAACGCCCGTGCAGCCGCACATGCCTCCTCTATACCGTGTCAGTTTTTGTTTTATGCCTTTCAAAGTGATGGATGCCTTCTGTTTGTGAGGGCTATTCTTGTGGGCAGGAGGCAGACCCGACACAGCTAAAGGTCACGGTTAGAAAAAGAAACGTCTGTCTCTGCATTACTGCCAGGCTTGGACAAGAGGGAGGGAGGGAGGGACGCAGGGAGGGGGTCACTAATTTAATCTGCGATACAGTCGTCGGTGTCAGTTCCCAATAAGTTTTTATAGAGAAGAACAAATGACAATGAATCATGCAGACTTTTATTCATTTAAAGTGCAAATGGAAACTAAATGAAATCAATAAAAACTAAGCTAACACCTGAGCTAGTGCTCGCATGTTTTACCAGATAGCATGTTTAAAAAAAGTGGAAGTCAGGTGAGCACCAAAGTTAGTAGGTTTCATCCTCTGGGGACAATGAATGTGTGATGTGAACAACACTTCCTCCTTCTGACTCACATGTGACCGAACTAACCAATCAGAAGCTAGGACTCTAGAAGCTAAGTAAATGTGATGCAACCGGAGAGGTCGAGTCAGCAGAATATTCAGTTTTAAAGATGAAGATGTGAAGATATAAACATGTAAATAACAGCTGTGTAACCATTTACGTAGCATATATGTATGTTTTTAGTAAATTAACTCAAATATAAAGTATATTTACTTCTTATTCTTACATCTTATCTCAGATATATTAGTTAACTTCTCTTCTAATCCTTGAATGTACAAAGTTTTATGGTAATCCTTTTTCTGATTCTTACGCTGAGAAGAGTATGGTGGATGCTGGGTGGCAGTGATTTCCATTTATCTGTCCATCTCCAGCTGTTTTTTTTTATTTTTTTATCACATATTATATTGGTATGCCAATGTTCTTTTATGATTTGGAGATTAAACTTTCAATGATTTGTTCACCTCGGCTAACCTCAGATACAGCAGTCCCTCTTCGTGCGTGGTATATCCGGCAGGTTTGGCCTCAATCTAGTTATTCGGCGACTCTGTGGAAAAACAACACAGACTTCTGCAATTGTTGATTGTGATCTTGCTTTTCAGTTTCACAGCACCCACAACATTAGATTAGAGATATTAAGATGACAGTGCAACTTGAACGTCTTTGATTACAGAGCAACAAACTGCAAAGAATTCAAATGACGGCCCTCGTATTTAACCTAAATAAAAGCCTGTCGGTTTTAAACTCCAGCGAGTCGACGCCTGAACATACATGCGTGTACGAGCGCAGAGAGAAACACACACACACACACACACACACTTTCTAACACAACAAGACACGCTTCTTGCTGTAATTAGACATTGCATAACTGACATCTGGAACTTGCTGACACACTTGCAATTTCCAGTGAATGCAGCAACTCTTGAGGCATCCTATACATGAAGGGATGGGGAAGCGGGTGGGCGGTGGGTGGTGGTTGTGGCGGTGTGGAGGGGGTGGGGAGGAGGGGGTTGCCAGCATTCACCTGGCAACCCGGCTTTGGTTAGGCTCGTAAAAGCGTCAAACATTTCACGGCTCAAAGAGTTTGCGGGGGAAGTCTTTAATATGGCTGGCAGTATCTGCCGCTGCCTGCCTTTGCGTCTTGCTTGTCTGCCTTTGAGGTGTAGCGGCATATCAGACACATCAGTGCCATCACGGCTTGTCATGAGGAACAATCACTTCTTGAAATAACACAAACAGCCGTGTTCAAAGACCAGACATGAAAAGATGACATGCATATCAGGAGTTCTGAATGCATGTTTGTGTGTGTGTGTGTGTGCCACATTAGGATAGACAGTTTTGCGCGGATAGAGAGAAGAGTTTTACATAAGGTGCAAGAACAAGTGGGATTTAATGTGAATGCAACTACTGTAGAAGAAAAGCAAAGGGAAAGAGGGAGAGAAGGAGGAAACAGTGAGACAGGCAAGGCAAAGGGGGGAGGGAGGGGATGAGAAGGATAGACTTTAACTGTCTGAAGGACAAAGCTACTGACCCGCGGATCATTCAGAGGATTGCCTTTCAGTTTCAGAGCAAGGTCAGGCTGCTTATTTTACCTCAGTGTTTTCACTAATCTGTTTTTTGTGTGACACAAACAAACACTGGGGCCGTGTACGCATACACACAAGCGGCACACGTGCACACGCACATGCAGACACTGAAACTAAGCCTTCCCATACTGCCTTGAAATAATAACAGCCTATGTAGGCTTTGCTATCAATAAACATTAGATGTGCAGGCTTTGTGCCTACATGAGTATCACACAACCTCGGACCTGTCATGAATTTCAATTGCCGGAAGGGGCTGTCACAGACTACATGTCCACGCTGAATTCTAATGTCTGTGAGACGTTTTTTCCCGGCTGCTGATTTGGCCTTCAAATGAATAAAATACTGTGAGCTTCATGCTTTAATCTATTGTTAGCCATCTTAGTGTAATGAGCACAAAAATCAGCCTCCGTCTTCTATTGACAGGTCTTAAGGAGCTGACAGTGGTTGTAGTTTGGCAGCTCATTAGTAGCCACACTACATTTATGTCAACACGTTTACTGACAATCAGCGGGGGGATGCTGGGAAGCCGGAGCTGTCCCACGGGACCCGCCAGCATCTGTGGAGGAGCCGTACCAGTGGGCCTTGAGCTCCAGTTTGAAGGAGCGTAGCACAACAACACCGAGGAGTGATCGTTGGAGCTAGATTAGTGCCCTACTGTGGGTTTGAGGGTAGGGTTGCTATGGAGTAGCGGGGGCCAGAATACTGTTCTGAGAGCAGAGTAATCTGCAACCAGTGTGTGCATGTGTGTGTGTGTGTGTGCATATGCGTGAGGATGTGTGTATGTGTGTACAGAGTGGGTTAAAGTGCCCCAGTGTGTTCCATGCTGATCTGATAATGAGTGAGCAGGGTCAATAGGATGTTAACGGCCCCGTGGGAACGGCTGGTGGTGGATGGGTGGAGGAAGGACGAGGGCCCAGGGACACTGAGCTGTGTTTTCACTGTCCTCGCTTACCACCATTTGTGTGTGTGTGTGTGTGTGTGTGTGTGTGTGTGTGCGTGTGTGAGAGAGAGGGCAGCAGGGACAGTAAGGTGCCTCTGTCCCTGATATTTGACTCTTTAGCTCAGCCCCCACTGTGTCCTCCCAGTAAAGTCTCAGTCAAACAAAGCAGCTCGTCCAGTTTAAAACCAACATCAACACGGCAGCTTTGACTACGGATTAGTGGCTGTTCTACTGCTTCATTTGTCACACACAGGCTAAACAAATATGCACATTACACAATGTACGTCCACGATCATATACAAAAAAAAAAAAAAAACAGAGGCGGAAACTCGGCTTGTTTTTACATTTTCGCTCGCAGGCTAACATCATTCTGAAGGCGTTTTATAGAAATATGGTCACTCATTATGCTTGCAGTGGCTCATATAGTGAGCGAGGGAGTGGGTTAGAAAGCCATAAACCACAAGGTGAAAGAGTAATTGGATCACCCAAACATAAGTAATAAAACCTCATACAAGAAGACAGCATGACAGCTGTGTGTCAGTGGGACAACTCCTGTTACATGTGTAAGCCGAGAGACCAGCACTGATAGCCGAATAGTGCGGATGGCTACATGATCAGGACTACAACTCGTCCTCTAATCGCTCAGGGAAAAAAAAAAAAACACACACATGCACAAACACAATGAAAGTATCAGTGTCGCTTTGAACCAGTGGGTCAATATGGGCACAAAAAAAAATATGGGTGCCTTTTATGTCTGACAAGTGGATGAAAGAAAAAGAGCCATGATAGCATGCGAGAGTGGGAGAGAGAGAGAGAGGGAGGGTGCAAGGAGCACTAAAAAAACATTGCGTGTTGTGTTGGCAGGCGTTCCAGTCAAATCCCTTGGCAGTTCAGAGATGGGTTTTTTTTTTTTTTCAGCGAGGAGGCCCCGCCTTTGCCATCTGATATTCAAATGCAGAGAGGAAACTGGAGGAGAGCTCCTCCCAGACCACCCGTGGAATCGTCAGGGATTAGTCAAAGAGCACCAACTAGGTCAACAAGATGCAGGGCCAGTGCATGTAGAGAGGGGGACGTGAGGCAGCTCACCCACACAGGAGTCGACCTAGTCTTGCCTGCACTCCTATTCACACGCGTGAACTGTCTCTCTTTCTCTCACACACACATAAACACCATGCTCTCACACAGAGGCAGCCACGCTTATGCACTGACCTGTTTTTCCCCATAATTTGACAGTTATCCAAAAACAACTCCGAAATTCTTCTTGATTTTTTTTTTTTTCCTGTTTCAGAGCGAGCGGGTATGGGTTAAGCATCAGATATGAGGACAGGCGTAGGGAGATGTAAACATTCCCATCGCTGTCAGCATCCTTACAACTGATTCAGATCATTTGCTTTGCTGGAGTAAAAAGCGTAAAAGAGTTTTAGTAAAATGAGGATGAGCGAACGAGTCGTTGCACCTTTCAACTCTACATGTACGTTCAGGTCATGTAGACTATTGAATAACATCTCTGCTGTTTCATAGTCACACCTTAACAAAACAGCTCCGGGCACGGTGGCCTTGGAGATTTTTCCTTTCTTTTCCTTTTTTTTCTTGAAACCATGGGTGTTTATGAAGCCTATTATTCTCTGCGCCGGTAGCAGACTGAAGAAAAACTGTTGAATGGGAAAGCAGACACCATCCCTATTGTGAGGCCAACATCATGATACCCCTTCGCAGGGCGCTGCTCTGAGTGTGGATCCTTTCAGTCAGATCATTGGCTCTCCAGAGAAACTCAACACGGAGCTGCTGCACTAAATAACACTGACATACCTGGACAGTGACCGTAGTATCAACTGACTGAGCGTCAATACCCTAGAAGACATTTCTCAATGTCCCATGATGACCTCAGTCAAATATAATGTTGCTTTCCTGCAGCGCTTTTCCTGGCAACGCAAACTTAAATAACTCACAGAACGTACTGATTGTGAGTCTGATGAAAAAATAATGTGAAACGGGAGAGATGGGGGTCATCATATTGAATCAGTAGTTTGGCACACCTTTTTCTGACCGAGGCAGCTGTGACTTTCATGTATCTCCTCTCTCTCTCTCTCTTAGCGCAGTGCTGCGTTGTACTGGAATTATCTATCTTGTCTATCAGACACAGTTTCATCTCGCTGACACACTTCAAGGACAAAAGTGGAATATTTACTGAGACGGACTGAGATGGCTGTTTAGCATGTCTGCCATAATCCAGTCATAATCACTCTTGTCTGTTTATTTTGAACAGAGGTCACGCATTTTCTGCCTCGTAGTTTGCTGCACCAATAAAAGACAGTTTCACTCGTTAATGAACAATCCACTCATCACAAGGCCGCTGTCGAGTCTGTAAAAAAGATGACACTTTCATGAAGTTCAATGTTCTGTTTCAGTTCAGTTTTTATTTTTATTTTTGTGCCCGACGAAGCTGAAGGTAGATTTACCCGCTTATTTCTGTAGTTGCTTTGTTGAATTATTCAAGCAAAACAGACGAAGAATCCAAATGCTCGTCTGGTTCTCCGTAGGCAGGTAATACTGCATCATATAGCTGTTGGAGGACCTTCCCCACAGCTGTATACGTGAGGAATGTCACAACCATCCCTTACTCATTCCAGTTCAAAGGTTACAGTATGGTGTGACTTCCAGCGGGCCCTCCCACTGCAGCTCGCACCTGCCTCCTCCCCAAGAGGGCCTTCCTTCACTCCCAAAAAACCTTAGGAGACACCGCAGCTGAAATTGGGGAGTAGAGGTCAAAGGTTGAGGGTTAATGTCTGCTGACACTCCGGCTCCCTCCCTCTGAGACAATCAGGCGTCTGAATCTAAACTCTCCTCTGTTTGCACTGCTGGGCCAGGAGAACACCACTGCAGAGCTGACCTTTGCCCACGCATTCATATGTTTTCCATCTATTTTTTTTGTTGTTTTTTTCTTTACCTTAAAATATTCAGCAGCGTACAGTACAAACACATCGAAACAAAGAGGGCCGAGGTCAGATTACCCTGATCCTGAATGTAAGAACAAATCAAATCTGCATATCCTATCATCCAAAGACTTGAATCATAGTCTGACCTCAAGTGAACTGAGTTGACATGAAAGGTGAGGCACAGTTGAACTGGTTATATTACAGCAGCCTGCAGATCTGTTTGTCAACTGAAGTACTTCTGCTTTTAGTTTTACAATGTTGCTTCATAAAATAATTCAGTTCTGTAATCTGATAAATATTTCTGTTTTAATTAGCTGGATAAGTCGTTTAAAGGAGAGAAAATAATCTACATGGACACATGACTCGTTTGCCTTTCATTCATCCTTTTTTTTTGTCTGTTATCTGAAATTTGAAATTCTTATTTTCACTCTTTTCTACAGCCGTTTGGTTATTTTTATAAAGTTCTCGAAATCTCATTCCAACGCTGTTTTACACACTTAATGAGACACCGTGTTAACAAGATTGTAAAAAGTTAGTCTTGTAAAACAACAAAGTCTGTTTCCTAATAATGTTCAAATGCTTGTTAACCTTCCCTTTTTATGCACACTTTTTTCCATCCACTTGTTTTGTAACCAGCCACAGCTGTATCGAGCCACAACACCGCAAACCAGACGGTTAACATCTGTGCCCGAGCTTCGTTTCCACATTCTGTCACATACATAAATAAAATGGTGACAAAATGTTTTCAAATGTTTTTTTTTTTGTCTGTCCCCGATACCTCAGGTCAAAGGACAGAGTTTGCTGAACCACATTTCTGTGGAAAAACCTCCAGGGGCAAAGTTCAGTCTGTTCTGGTTGGGCGGGGGGAAGAATGAAAGGGAGGATATTGTATCTCCATTTATGCGGCATTCGGGGGTCAAAGTTCAAAGAGGAAAGGTCGCTCCGGTTCAGAGGTTACAAGGTGAGATACCATCCAAATTGCTGAGCCAGAGTGCTCATCCGACTTAAGGTTGATGTTAACGGCCGAGCACAAAAATATTGTCCCGAGCGGCGCTCGTGGTGCAATCAGACAACAACAATAAACACGGCAACATCAACTTTTTATGAATAGCACTTTGGCGAGGACTTTGATCAGACTTTTAACTGCTGTTGTACTCAAAATGCAAATTGCAGGTAACACCTATTGTGAACAACAGCCTTGTAAAAGAAAACTATCCAATTTACCTGACTGACATGTTAAGTGCCGCCTCTGTTTATACCACTGGCAATGAACTGAATTACTGTTTAAACACCACGGTGGGGGTACAGCAGGTTAGAAGGCACAGTATCCAACTGGCTGAATACAAGTGGCCAATAACACAGCATGATGTGATAGCAGAGCACTGGGAGGAGAAGGAGGAGCTACCACCCCCCCCCCAAGGATAAACACACACACACACACTCTGTCTCGAACACACACGCAATACACAACCCCCCCGCTTCCACCCCCATCCTGGATTTGAAAAGGGAAACAGAGACAGGGGTGGGTAGAAGTAGGTTATGTTGTTGTGTTCTTATTCACATGAACACTGATGTTCCCCAGGTCCTTTGAGACATTTTGTTCAAGGCCACGTTGAGAAGCCAGGCTGCAGGCCAGTGAGCCTGATAGCGCTGATTAGCACGAGATGTCAGGAAAGAAAGAAATAAAGTTGCTCGGCGCACAATCACGAGTTTAGATTTACCGATAATCTACAGAGAAACCCGAAAAACACGAAGCGATACTCGAAGCCATTTAAAAGAAGTTTACATAGGCACATCTGCTGTTTGTGAATGACGCCTCGCTTCACACTTCAGTGACACGCATTCACACCTGAGAGCCCGCCTCAGTGCCTTGTTCAAGGGCACCTCGACGGCGTTGATGTTGTTCCTTTTTCGCCACTTGGTCACTGTTTGCTGAGGCACGTAGTAAATCTCCACTAACGGTGGCAGATATATTCTTTTAAGTCTCATAGTTTGGACCACATCCAGGGAGAGGCCTAATGATTTGTTTAGAGATGCTGACTAAAAGGTTAGTCGGGGCTCTTCTTACTTAATTCTTCATTTAACTGAAGGGCCGTTTTATTAACCTGCTTTTGTTCTAAGGGGATAGGTTAAGGAATTATTGTATAGTTTCCATTTAGGTTTTTGATTTAAGACTGCTGGTTAATTGGTGTTTGACTGTTTAAAACAAAACACATGGAGATGATGCACAAAGGTACTGTAACTGCGGTGTAACGAATTATGTAAATTATGTTAGGTCAGCAAAGAATGAAGAAGTTTATTCCTGAAATAAAAAGAAAAGCTGCTTCAGGACGATCCTCCATTAGAATATGAAATGTATATGACTTTAATATAAATGTTACAGAAACTTTTATATTTCAGCACCCTTATAGCATCATTTCTACTTTGTTTGGAGGCTTTGGGGAGCCACATTAATTTAAAAAAATGGTCTGTGAAGCTCCAAAAACATTAGGAACTACATTTCCCATAATGCAACTTGATTGCATCTTTCCCTGAATGTCTCCTGTCGCACGTCTTTCAAACTCTGGTGCACTAATTCTGTTTAAAATGTTATTCTCCTGTTTCCACAGGCCGCGTGCAACTCCCCCTCACACGCCTGCTAAACTCTGTGTCTATGAGTAAAATCAGCGGAGTGCCCCTTTAAAGCTGCAAACCCAGGAACCTTTAAAAAAAAAATGACCTGCTGATATTTACACTAAAGCGCGTCTTTACACTTTATTTCAGAGCTGTGTGTTTGCTCAGCTCCTCTGAAAGCAGCGCGCCTGTTCTCATAGAAATATGAAGCTATTTCATATTTAATCAGACTGAGGTTGTTAGACGGAAACATTTACAGAAGACGCATGAATGCAGTTACATAAATAAACTTTTTATGTAACTGAAATCAAGTTAAGATGATTGCATATTTGGCCAAACAATAGTGAATTAAGTCGATATCTTTTTTTATTATGAATTTCTCTCTTAATGTAGCCATATATATTATATAAACATATACATATACATATTTTGCTTCCAATTTTGAAGTATTGCATTAAAAATAAAGGTCTGCATCATATAAAATACAGTGAATTAACATTCTTTAACTATTGGACTAATCACATAAAACCACAACACACTTCATTCATTCATTAAATCATCATTAGTTATGTATAATATGCAGTATTCTGCTGCTACTGCAACTAGTACTTCTACAGTACTGTGGAACAACTACTTACATTAAAGGTCCAGTGTGTGACGGGATCTATTCTATCCACAGAAATCCATTCATAACTATGTTTTCAGTAGTGTATACTCACCTGAAAATAAGAATTATTATGTTTATGTTACCTTAAAATGAGTCTTCTATATCTACAGATGGGGTGGGTCCTCTTCTGTGGAGTCCGCCATGTTTCTACAGTAGCCCAGGAGGGACAAACCAAACACTGGACCTTTCATGGCCACTGTAGTTTCGAAAGGGTGAGGTGAGGTGTATTTAGTCGATTGCAACTTTACCACTAGGTGCCACTTTACACACTGGACCTTTAACTATATAAATCTGATTATTATATAAAATAATTCAGTTACAAAACAACTACAGCTAAATGCATATAAAAATAACGATTAACCTATTTTGTATTATTATTATTAGCAGTGTGAGTGTGTGAGTGTGTGTGTGTGTGCAGGAGCTGAGTGGAGGCTTGTTCCTTTAAGGGTGGTGTCAGCGGCAGGCGGAGTAGGAGGAGTGTGGCTGTCTCCGCTCACTTCTCCACAGCGAGGGGACTCTGAGAATAAACAATTCCCTCAGACTACACGCCACACACCTCAGCTCGCTTCCAGTCGCAGCGCACACACACACACACACACACACACACACACACACAAGAAGAAGAAGAAGAAAAAAAGACGAGGCGTGTTTTTATTTTTTTTTTATTTTTACGGACTAAATTTTTATTTTTTTAATTTTTAT
Source organism: Miichthys miiuy (assembly GCA_036365135.1). Lineage (NCBI taxonomy): Eukaryota > Metazoa > Chordata > Actinopteri > Sciaenidae > Miichthys > Miichthys miiuy. Next base: position 23,055,906 of record CM071616.1, read on the forward strand.
TTTAAACCAAAAAAAAAAACCTGCCTCGCCATTTCTAGTTTCCTGCCAAGAGTGTCAAGACAGATGCGACCGTTTTCATTGGATTTGCCTCCTCCTGTCGAATAATAACGATGCGCCTCTCCGGCTGACTGTAGGGTGGACAACGCAGGTAAGGGGATCTATCTACGTGCTATAAACGCACTGTCATATGTGGGGAATTGTTATTATTATCACCAATGGTGGGTGAATAATACGCGGGTGCTCGGGTGTGGAGGATTATACTAGATTATTGCGTGTTTTTATCGAGGAAGGTGGGTAAGAAAAAAAAAAAAAAGGCGAGCAGAGGCGCATATGGATATAGCGCTAAAAAACGCTGCATAAAGAAGTGGAGACTGTGCCTTGTGTGCGGTGCTGTGAGAGCTCATGTTTTAGCCCCACCAAGTCGTTTTCGGTTCGTGTTCCATGGCTGCCATATGAACAGTAAATCAGGCCTCACAACGGAGGTATTTATCTGTGTACAAATGAGCCGAAATGAACGTTCATTTATCCTACATGCGCGGAGAGAGACAGCTTAAATCAAATGAACCCAGTCTGTGCTGTTAAGTGTATTTAAGGCTACTGTAACGCTGCTGACCATATGAACCCTGAATGAATAATGTCACCCCCACCACCACCACCACCACCCTCCTCCTCCTCCCATGAGCTAATTTAATAACAAGACACACTGTGGGGACGTCCATGTCAGAGAGGAGTTGTAATGTAACGTCAGTACAGTTAATGTGGTTCATCACATTGGGTCAAAACAGTAGACAGACAGCCTCCTATTTTTTTTTTTTTTTTTGTGAAGTCGTTTTAGCACCACCAATGGGAAACACTTAACAGTTGCACTATTCTGCACATTATAAAAAAAAATATGATTTTTAGATTGACCCGGAGGCCTCTGTGAAGTTATATGTTGAGCTGGAGTCATGAATAAGCTGTCTTAGCTTTGTCCTGGGTGCATTAAGCTACTTAAAGCCGGACTCATACTTCACTGTGAGCTTCAGGGGGGGGGGGGTTGAAATTGGGTCTAAATTGTATTGATGAGTCTTGAATATTTGCCAATTCTGTTTCAGCCTTACATTGCAGTGTGTACCCCCTCGCTCCTGCCCTCAGGGGGAAGTCATGGCACTAACCTCATGAGCATGTACAGTAAATACAGCGCAGGCTGGATGTAGCTTAAATGTTACAAAGCATTATCTCACATGTCTGTTGCTACAACAAGTTACAATCAGCACGAAGGCAACATTTGGTCCTTTCGATGCACCGTGAAGAGACGTGATGATCTGATCTGACGTGATGACTCCCATCGTTAACGGTTATTTTGTTTTTTGCCTTGTTACACCACATCCTGAAAATTATCAACCTGTCTGTAACCGCTGGCTAGTTTGTTCTAGTTTTTTTTAGTTTTTTTTTTTTGGAACTAGTTCATGACTGCAGACTAAAATGCAGTTGGTTGAAGTTGGTCTGTTGCAGCTTGTCACATCACTGTGTCATCATGTCAGACATGTTTTGATAGAGCTCAGAGACTTGGATGTTTTTCAGCAACTGCTGAGGGAAGCTCCTTTTTTTTTTTCGAATGGCTCTTTGCGTAGGTGTTCCTTTTCCTGAAATGTCCTATTGCTTCATTGGACTTTGGATCAGTGTGGAGGCAAAAGGTCAGGGACTGAAGTTCGCTGCCAGTTATAGGAAAGAGTGCAGAGTACGTCTTTAGTTCGGGTTCTAAAAGGGCAATTTACAAAAGCTTCCTAACAGAAACCTGTTGGGATGTCGTAACATGAGGATCAAGCAAAAACAGTGTATTCGGTTAATGTGCTACCTTTCACAGAAGCTCTGTAACTTTAGACTAACAATCTAAAGTAACATGGAGAAAAGTCAAACTTTTTTAAAGCCTTCTAAATGCCGTCTGTGTCTGGGGGTCTGCCTCTTAGCCTTTCTTTTGTTGAGCATTTAAGCTGCTTAATTATTTGACCTGAACTTACACAAGATGTTCAAGGTAGTTCAGCTTGTCCTCTTTTGCCACAGATAACTAAAATCTGCACATTTATAGCTCGACTTTTAAGGTTGCAAAAGTACTTCTGTTTGAATGGTTATGGCTCTGCGTGCTGCAACTCAAAAGGGATCCAATGGTGGTGGATGTAGCTTGATTGGACTCAGCCATCTGCTATTGTCCAGGGAGCTGCTGTTGAGTGATGTGCAGTAGCCTGCAACAGAACCAGAGGACATTCAAATGGCTAAATGCAAATGATGTTGAGGCTGCTGCTGCTGCTGCTGAACAAGTCACAAGACTGGACTCTGGACTTCACTCTTATCCACTGGCTCCCTTTCATGACAGCGAATCTTAAAACACCACGGCTGCTGTATGAAAGTGGCGTGTTTTGACGTGTGTGTGTGTGTTTGTGTTTCTCAGATGATGCATTTTATTACAGCATGAAAAAAAGTCACAGTAATGGCGCCGCTTGTTGCTACTTACTGACGTTCCTCTCTCCTTTTGAATAATCTGATGTGACGTAGTGTGTTTTTTTTTATTTTTTTTTAATGCATTGGTGACGCCACAGATACACGAGGACTCGCACTTATCTCTACTAACAGCCTCTCTAACTACTACTACTGTGCCAACTCAAACCCCGCTGTTTGTAAATCTGTCAGTCACGATAGCGAGAGAGAGAGAGACACGGGACGGACAGAATCGAGCGCGGTATCTCGCTTTTTTGATTGCAGAGATGCTCTGCGAAAAAAAACTAAAAAAACTAATGTGCAATCTACCAGAACAAGTGTCATGCATTTACTGCAGAGTTTTTGATTTATTATAGACCTGGGAGCTGCCCAACACTTGTGTTGTTGGCCACCGAACATTGTTCAAGGGCACTTTGACAGTAGATGTTGAGGAATAGAAGTGCATTTCTCATCTACTTACAGGCCTCTTCTTTTTGTTGGCCCGCTGAGGATTCAAACCTGAGACCTTTTGGCCACAAGCTCATTTCTCTAATTGTTTGGGCTCCTATAATATTCGTGCAGGGCGTGCATTAAGCCAAATCATTTTATTGTTCTTTTTTATCGTTTGTTTATTCAGTAGACACTCTCTACTAATAACAATACTCAATACTACTGTTGTTATTGGGCAGAGATTTACGCCGCAGCAATTATGCTGTAAATTTAATATTCGGGCTCGGACGTTTATCTGAAATTGACGAGAACGCAACGCAAGACCGGTCGACGCTGTGCTTGATCAAAGTGTTTTGAAATGATCAGTTTTCAGTGTCTTACTATTAAGAGAACGTTAGCACCCTTTAGTATCTTGACTCCTCTCTGTGCTGCGTCCTCCTCCTCCTCCACACCTCTTATCTGCCACACACACAAATATTATACAGACTACGGTATCATACACGCACGTCTTGATACCACAACGGGGCCAGATTGCATAAAACTGGAACAGAAAATGTCTTGAAATGGATATGACGAAGACGAGGCTAAAATGTCAAGGCTTGAGTGATTAAAGTGTAAACATACGCGGATTGATTCAGCGACTGAAGCCAACGAAATAAATGAATAAAAAAAACGAGTATACAAGACGGACATTAAAAGTGGAGCTGATCTTAAATCAGTGGAAACTTGCTGTTTGCTCGTTACATGGCGTGTTTTTTCAGAACATTCTGCCATTAAAAATATCCAACGCATCAGAAAACAAGGCGCAAAACTCCTGAAGTCAATTTTGCTTTTTTGAAATAAGTCATTGCGTGGGCAGTTTGAGAGTATTCCCACTGTGTGCTGCTCAGAAGATGGGCTTTAGTAAAGGGCTCTCAGTTATAGCAGCACTATCTCATTCAGAGACAATCACTCTGGCTCCTGTTGGTGCTTCTGTCATGAACAGAAGGCAACCAAAGTCAATGGGACTCATTTTGATGACAAGGCAGGAACTGCTAAATGCGTCTTTACAGCCATCGCTCCTGGATGCGGGCTGGAATGACGAAATGCGAGGAAGAAAGATAGACGCCTCTGCTGCAACCCCTGAGAGCTATACTAGCCAGAGCTCATCTGTTGAATGACTCCCCTCCTCCTCCTCCTCCTCCTCCTCCTCCTCGTCTCTCTCCTCCTCTCCCTTCACCCTCACCTCCAACTCTCCACCCCTCTGCCTTCACACTTCACCTTGGCCTTGGCGCAATGACAGGCCCCTCAATTATCTCCACCAATTGATCGCTGCTGATTGCAATTGCTGTGAATTATTTAGACTTTGCTGAAATTGCTCACTGAAAAAGGGGGGGGGAGAAAGAGAAAGATATTGTCGGTCAAATAAATTACACGTTAGCCACATGAAAGCATCGGCCCATTTCGAAAACAACAGCTGTGGAAGCCTAACTGTGCCGATCAATGAAGCAGAGCAAGGCAAATGGCATCAAGCTATCTTGCATTGTGGTAACAGAGCTACCAGCTAGGCACCTAAATCTCCGCCTCTCTCCTCTCCTCTGATACGTTAACTAAAGACTGAGGAGATGTAGCGTGGAGCAGCAGAGACCTCCTGGGTGATGTGAGAGGAGCTGACTCTTTTCCTGGCCGGGCTGGTGTGGTCACAGCAGAGGAGAGGAGTGGAACTGACTCCCTCCCTTCCTCCCTCCCTTCCCTCTCTCTCTCTTTCGCTCCTTCCTCCTCTCTGCCTCTCTTTTGCTCCTGTAGCAGAGCTGCTGCCCCGGGGCTGTAGAGGTGCAGTAGGAAGGTTTCTCTACCACTGTGGCAAGCGGTACTGCCAGGATGCTGCAGTCAGACAAGGGGAAGGTCTCTGCTTTGCCACAAGCAGGCCAATGTCACAGGCGTGACAGAGTGGGCGGGATGCAAGGGGAACGAGGACAGACGCTCATAGATGGGAGGAATACCCATCTCCATGTGATGGAGAGTGACTGTCTTGATTTCTTACAAGAGGGATACATAAAGATGGCCGCCTGCATAGCTTTTTGTTTAATTGTTTAGCTGCAACAGTCAGAGGATGTGCGCAATTAGGCCTGCGATAATGCAGTCGTTGATCTCAGGGATCATGGCACACATGGATTCACATGAGCTTGCGTCATGCCTCACTCAAACAAAACAGCTTCTGACAGGCACCAGACAAGGCTACTGCACCTTTGTGTAATAAATGCTATTTGTGTTGCGTCCAAATGAATCATCACATATGTCCCTGGCAATGGTCTAAGCAGCCTGAGGGGTTGAAGGCTAGAACAATGGGTCGCAAAGTCCAGAGACCGAGATCGGCTGTTATTCAACTGTCTTATTTTAACCAGGTTATGTGGCGGGAGTGCAGGGGAGAAGCTGGGGCTAAGTGAAAATGCCACTCATTCCTGAAGAGTCCCTGGCCTCGTCAAGGTTAGTGGCTTGTCTTTGTAAGTTGAGGGATTGATGCATGAGCCTGTCTGGCGCTGAATTCAAAGTCCAAAGCTGTCACAGGCAGCAGCTCTCCCCCTCCCCTTTCTCCCACCCTCTCTCCCTCCCTCTCTTTGCGGGCTATCACAGGGCCCCGTCCTTCCCAACTTCTTAGCAGCCTGTCCTTTTGGGAACCTTGAGCAGCCCAGGCAAGGACACAGCGTCTGGTGCAGTAAGCCTGTGCAGAGGGGGAGGCTTTACGTAACGCTCTGCTTTAAACATGGGTGTATGACTTCCCTGACACGGAGCAGTGCAGTGCAGAGCTGCACAGCTCACAGCACATGTCCCCTCGGCCCCCCCTGGACGAGGAGGGGGCAGAGAGATCCCTGCAACTTAATTATATCTTTCTCTTTTAAAAGCTTTCGTTTGAAATTAAATTTTCCCAGGCAATTAACTAAAGAGGAGTTTTCAGAATTTATGAATGAATGATGGATATATTGCACAGGACGACAGGGGAGGGAGGCAGGAGGGGAGAGAGAGAGGGAGCAGCGGGGGTTGCATATGCAGTATATGCTGTGAGGTTGTGTCTCTGAGATTTATTTCCATTGTGAAACGGGTGAAGTTCGGGGAAATTCAGGCATCATTAAACTTTGTACCTGAGAGCAGCTCTTTTATGCCACCACTGCTCCAACACTTCAGAGTTCATAGTACACCTTTCTACTGTCAATATTTGGGTTACTTTTTATTTTCACATTGCTTGGATTTTTTCAGGATGGGTGAAAAATGCATCAGCCGGGGGTTTCCCCACTTCCTCATTCATTCAGAACAATATCTTACATAGCAGTTGGGTGCAACTTGCTGAATGATGTTACGTGCTACAAACCCTAAATCCTCTTTTGGCTTGAACTGTAATTGTGTAACTTTTTGGCTTCTAGTGATGAGCTGAATTGTTGCTGGGCAACAAGGGACCTGTGCGGGTGGCCGTGGAGAGTCTGAGCTATGTGAGTTCAGATAGCTCTGCAGCACATTATCCGGGTTCCCAGAAGAGGAATGCCACCGATTCCCACCTGAAATATCTCTTTTTTTTTTTTTCACATAGTATCATAAACTAGATTATGTTTTTTCATCTAAAATAATATTCTATTAGAGACTAACTTCAGCCTTGTAATGGCTCTGACATTACAGATTCCCTTCACGCTGCTTTAAATTTGTCAATGGATACACGAATTACACATTGCACTTATAAATAAACTCCTTTCATCAGAACATGTTTAAATAAGCGGCGCATCTCTAAATTTAAAAAAAATGAATGCACTCCCACGCCACAAGGCAAAGGGCCGAGGACATTTGGCATAACCCCAGCCCCCCCCCTCTTTCGCTGAATCTCTCGAATCTCTGAAACGTGCTGTCCTTTTGTGAAGCTCCGGCTCACTTTTAAATCCATTAGTAGTGAGGTGGTGTTATTTAGCGCGTCCTCACTAGAGCCGGGTAAACAAACCGAAAGGCTGCGGTTCAGACGCGGCACAGCTTTCACATAACTGTGTTAGAAGGCACGCCGTAGTAGAGAGAAGGCTATTTAGGAGGAGATGGAGAGCACTGGGCTGATGACTTGAGGCAGCCATATGACCTATTACTTTGGGAAAATGGACTGGTGACCAGAAGATTGCTGGCTCATACTCTGCTCACCCTCTGCCCTTGAGCAAAGGCAATTAACCTGGATTCCTCCAGTAAATATCCAGCTGCAGAAAGGGAAAGAGATGTGCAAGAGTGATAATCGTGTAAGTGACTTTGAATAAAAGTGTCCACTAAGCAGGAAGATTAATACAGCTAATAGAATCATAGCTTGTGTTTTCAAGTTATCAAGGACTGCTGAACATGTAGAGGAGTACGTAGTCACCCCCTCCACACACCCCCGCGTCCCTCTCGTATGTCTTTGTGCACTCTTGCACGCACACACACACACATTCGGACTTCTCTCTTTTCCTGTAGCTTAAAGGCTAGAGCGTGACCTTGACCTGATTGCCGAGGGCTTTTAAGTAACTCTCCAGAAGGAGATCCAATCATGTGACACCCTTCACCCAGCCTCACCCCCTATCCCTCTCTCCTGACCTTGTATGTCTATGAGGATGAGGGGAGGGGTGGAGACACTCGCCCATAGGCGTGCAAACGCGGCTTCGGGGGCTGTCATTCAGTTGGGTAATCGCCCCAAGGTCAAACAGGGTCAAGGTCATGTCAGAAAGAGCTCAAAGGGCTGAAACGATCCCTGATCCCTCGATCTGAATTTGGAGCCGGTCACAAGTTTCCACCCTGGTGACGAGGCGAGCAGGTTTAGTCATCCTCTCAATTCTTAATCACTGATACCAGCATATGTCAGGGAAAGGTTGTTTCATGTCCAAAGTGATTCATGTCCAGAGCGAGCTGACTGCTAGGATTTGTGTTATTGCAGTTGCCTTCACTCACTCCCTTACAGCTGCCCCGCTGTTTTAAACCACGCTGGCTCACTGTCTCGCTTTAGAGCACGCTACTGTCTCTGTTTCAGAGTATTTTTATGCTAGTACGTTAACATTTCTGCCCCCTGGATACGTTTACCATATGGCTGGGTAAATCAGGATCCTAGCCCACTTTGTTAAGAGATGCAACAATGCCAAAAGTCTTTCTAAATATGATTTGATCTTTTTCAGAATATTGTGTTCTGCTTTCAAACTATTTTTATCCGTTCCTTAAATCCCAGTGTAAGAGACAGCTTCAGTTCTAGTATGCTGCCTTTGTATCATTCACAACATTTCAGATTTATCTTCATTATTTCAAATATTTATGTAGTAGGGGCACCTACATTAAACTCACCCATTAACATGAGAAAAGTTCAACTTTTTGTCATTAAAACCGCAGTGAATCTTAATATATTCCACAATTGAAATGTAATATCAAAATCATACAATGTAATCTAGCATAAAAAATGCTAAATTAAAATGTATTAAATACAATTCAGCAAAATAAAGTTGACATTTTGTCAAGTGATGAAAAAAAAGACCCGTGACGTCATGAGTGCAACCGCTGTAGCACGCAAGAAACTTAATCTGATGAACTGTTAAACTTCCCCTTTGTATAAATGTAACACGTATCTGACATGAAAGGCATCCTGACTGCACGCAATGTTTCATGGCGACTATATGAGTAAGCAAAGACTAATTTCCAGTCTTGTTTTTTACAGAAACGCCTGGATGTGCCGATTTCATGTGCTAGACGGTGTAATTTTAGTTTTTTGTGACTTTTTCAGTTATTATTTGTATAAGTTTTTTTTTAAATTTCAGCGCTTGTTTATGAGACTTTTTATGTATTATCACCACTGATGGTCCCCGGTGGGAATCAAACTCCACATCCCGCTGTGGTCCCAACACTTCATGAGCTTTCTTGATTGCGGAGAGTTGTCTTGTTTGACACAGCTAAAATAAAGGTGATCGCCTGCTTGGGTTTGACATTTAAAACCAGACATCAAATGCTGCCTGCCTGCCTGCCTGGATACACCTTTAGCTCACACACACATATATATATATCCTAGAGAAACCTGTAGCTTGTATGTGTTGGATGTTGACTCTCAGTCTTAGCCCATCAGAGGTGCGCCTCTTGTATAACCGTATCAGAGAGCAACACAACAAGTGTTGCTTACTCATGTCTTTTAAAGTTAAGCCTTGTTTGGGTTCATAAAAGGTAATGGAAGCTACAGTAAAGCTTGTATAACGTGTGAGATCTTTTTTTGCACACACACACACACACCTAGGGTTAGCACAGAGGAGCTGTGTGCTTGTGTAACTGTGTTTACACGTCTGGGGCTGGTGCTGGCGCAAGAGCCAGACGAATGTGGTTTATCCAGGGCCTCTTTCTTTCTAAGCCACCTTCCCTTCCATTCAGCGTTGACCTTGGTGCTTATGAGGAGGCAGGGCTTGACCTACATCCACCCCCTTTAGCTGGAACTAGAACCTTCACCAACCCCCGCTGAATAAAGAGACCTGACACCCTTTTCTACTTGCTCAAACAGCCATTTTCTCTCTGTATCTGGACCTGTTTGCAGCACTTTACACATGAAAGTAAGATACAGAGCCACCTCCGTCGTTTTTTTCTGGGTTTTTTTTTTGCAGCGTGTTTGGCAGCGGAGGAAAGTGGAGCAACGGGCTCGTCTCTGAGGCACCAACATGTCTGTGTGCACTAGGTCACCATTAGCACGCAGGGGCTTAGCACCGGGCTGGTGAGAGTTTAGCGGCAGGTCAACCCTCCTCTGGTTTTTTAAAGTGGAGTGTCAAACTGTGGCTGATGCAAATGAGTACACACGCAAAAATGTAGTCGCCCAGCATCTGGTGGGACTAATGTTCTTGTGCGGGCAAACTGTGTGACACTGGGGCGCTAACATAAGGCACGCTAATGTTCGGAGAGCTGTTTGACAGTCTATTTGTAAGAGGTCGGCGTAACCAAATTTTCAAAAATGGCGTACAAGTCATGTTGTGGTTTCAGAGGGGCTAAAATATTTAAAATGACTGTCATGCACAGCGACGAGCGGCTTGATTTCACTTTTATTTTATTGTCAGAATATCTCAAAAATCTGCCTTGCATGCCAGCGGTTTCACAAACAAGAACAAAACACGACATTTAACCAAACACCTCTTCAAACATACACTGAATCAGACGTTACGAATAACTAGCCGCAGTGCAATCAGTTTAATTGCTCACTTTTACATTTAAAGCTCAGTCCGCGCAGGTACTAGAGAATAAATATATAAAAGAAGCGGCGGCACACTATAGCTGAAGTATTATTGTTCAGTTCAGGAAGTCTCTTTAAAAGGTAAAAGGTTTTTAAAAGGTAATAATTAAATGTCACTCTCACTGCTACAAATATAGCTCTTGAGCAGAAGCTAAACAAAGGTTGCTAGGCGACGCCGAGGCAGTGAGTGATGAGTGATGATTTTTGGCTGCCGCATTAATATTTAAATTAGTAGTCAAAGGTGTGCGTTGATTAGTTATTTTACAATGGCTTCAAACGGGAATCCGGCACTGATACAAAGGGCGTCGCGGAGCAAACTATCTGTTTTAGAAATGAATGAAACTCTCAGCTGTTGTCAGAGGAACGTGCCTGCAGTGGAGAGCCATGGCGGATGTATGGAGGGATTACAAAAGCAATGCATGAGTGAGCGCGGCTTAATGAGGGAAGGGTTTGCATGAGAGCACCGTGCGTGATCTGAGATATATCATGAGCTGTCCTAACCCACGCAGAGGCATTTTGAGGGGGGCCAGTGTCATGCTACCAGACATTAGGGGCAACTCCCAGCTCAGCTGGCCCCGTAATATCTCCCTTAGCCAAGAAAGGCTCATAATTTTTCTGGCTGGATGACATGTCATACCTTCATGGGTGTTGAATGACTGCAAAAAGCAGTGTGTACGTCTGTGTTTAAATAAGGCAGAGGATCCCATTTAGCATTCTGAGTAAGTCATGAGATAATGGCCACCTAGAAGAGGAGATGTAGAAATTAGGATTTGGGGTGGACTGTTGAGGCCTGTAGATGGTGTTTAACCTCAGGAGCAGTTGTTGTATCAAGGCGTGGGAGGGATTTTACCAAACATACAGCAGGCCAACGCACAAGGCCACAGGAACGCGTCGCCAAAATGCAAAGACTCGTCACAGAGTCGCGTCTGATTCGGTCATTTTTAAACTTCTTTTCTTCCTTTTCTTTCCCCCTCTCTCTCCCTTTTACTGTCTCCCTCGATCATGCTCTGCAGAGCTCCTTTGCACGATCTTAGAGGGGAGAAAAAAGAAGAAAAAAAAGTGGGTCAGGGCGACCTATTTTTTTTTCCCACAGTTCACGGAGGCAGAGGGTGGCGGTGTTATCGTCAGTTAGACGAGGAGCAGGGCCTGATGGGGAGGCAGGGCCTTGTCGCGAGACGCAGCCACTCAGAACTGGGTCAGCAGCAGAGGCTACGTCTTGTAAACGGCTTGTCATACTGGGGAGAAAAGCTGCAAATGAACCATAGATTATACGCCCCAAGCTGAGCGCTGAGGTCTCTCCTCACTCCCCAACCCCACACTTCAAAAAACACACGCACATATAAGCCTTACAGTAGCGCAGGAGTCTCTGAAGCATTGCCACCTCCTATAAGTTCCTCTCTTCCCCTCTCAGTCTGTGGTAATAGCGTTTGATTACTGCAGTCAGACCTGACAAGCTCAAAGCCCGAGCCACACCACGCTTTTAAGTAAAGGATCTTTTCACATTTCTCTTTCTCTGACACACGGGTTGCTGTTTTCTAAATATAGTTCGCTTTCTCCCAGATTTGCTCGACTTTATTCAGGTCAGGTTATTTACTGTACCAAGTTCAACTGTGGTTTAGAAATGAGCAATACAGATGCTTATTCAGCTGCAGTGACCTCTTTGCATATCATCTGTGCCAAACATGTGAATAGATAATTTGCTTACATGAGCTCTCATGAGATATTTTTTTTTTCTGACCTCAAAACAAACAAAAAAAAATCTTTGGGGTTAAACTTTTCAAACGCACCCCCCAATATTGCTGCTTCATGTTGGAACGAGACTTGGCAGTAGGTCGGTTTTGCTAATGTTGGAAGATATTGTCCGCAGTCGACATATATTTTTTGATATTGATTTCAAATGAGCCTGTGCCGCGTCTCGTTGTTTCACATCCTTTGTGTCTTCCTGCTGCGTCTCACGCAGGCAAAGCGGGATGAACACCAGGTTTGATCTCCTCCTCACAAATAATTGCTGTGGCTGTTATATATATTGAGCTCAGACCTTTTAGAACTGAAAATCGGGGGCTTGTTCTTGCATTGGGGGGGGGGTCTGCTTATGGAGCAATGCAATTTTCAGGCAGTGGAGCTCACTCATATTTCACTATGTGGAACAAATCTGCCTGTAATGAATCTCCCAGGACACTGTGGTGCCTCCACAACCGAGCCTGCTTTTTTGGCTCTTCTGTGGGGGAGATCTATAGTGGCTATAGTGGGCCCCTTTTTAATATTTCAACACACCCATTTTCCCTGATATGAAAATGAGATTTTTGTATTTGATGGGAGGGATTTCACAGCAAATAAACACAGGCTTCATTAGAGTTTGTGTCTTTTTTTTTCTTTCTTTATATCTTTATATCAGTACCGACTAATGTTAATCATATTGGTTTCGCTCTGTGTAAAAACAGCCTTATTAGCCAAGGTGTCACACTAACAAATATAACATAATATCCCGAGGTGGGGCTAAACATGGCGGGGGATCGGATTAGCAGCAAGACTCCGGTTTGTACACACACCCAAGCTCTCCTCAGTGCCACAGCTCCTGAGCCCTGCCACTGCCGGGCAGCAGACCTGTCTAATGTTATTCTTAGCCCCAGAACTTCATGTCTCTGTGCGAAAGCCCCTTAACGCTAATTGAGGAGACTGCTCATGGCTCGTGTCGCTCAACAACAGCCTCTGAGGGGGTGTATGCATGTCAATGTCTGTCTTTCTATGTGTGTGTGTGTATGTGTGAAGGTGAGACACGCTGAGCAGTAAACCAGTCAGAACCAGTACTTGGCCATTTCAGCCAGTGCTGCTTTTTTTGTGTGTGCCTTTTTTTTTTTTTTTTTAGTGATAGGGAGCCACAACAGTGCCTTTAGCAGATGGTTTCCAGCAGGCCTGCGTATGACATGTGATAACATTACAGTTTTCAAAGGTCAGGCATGAAGAGAACCAGTAGGAGGGCTCGGCCAGTCTCAGAGTGTCCAAAGCTCTAATACAGCCCTCTGCACACACACACACACACGCACTTTTACAGTGCATGTGCCTTATGTTCAAAAGAAAGGGCCCTTTATGAATTTCAAACACCCAGTATTGAACACATTGCTTCTAACAAGGCAATGCAAATATTTACTGTATTACTTGAACCTTGGTGGCCTGAGTCGCAGTCGCAGGGAGGGTGCCGCAATATTTGCATGCTGATAAAACCCTTCTTTGTGCTTTTACAGTAGGCTCCAGTGCAACAGCAGAGTTTGACAGTGCAAAGCTAGACTTTGAACTATGGACCGTGGTGTTTTCCTTTTTAGAAAAATCGGAGGTCTTCTTTGGCACCCAGCAGGTCATCATCAACCTGTCAAAACACTGGCTCCGCTCGCCACCTCCCCCCTCTCAGAGTTAGTCGGAGAACCTTGATTGGCCGGTAAGCCGACGCTCTCTTCCTTGAAACAGAGGCTAGGATGTTTGTTTTGAAGCTACAGGTCACTCTGTGCCAATGGCTCAGAGCGTGGAGGGGAAAACAGTCTGGAATTTCCTTGCACGTAAACAACACCTCTGTGGTGGATGGACATCTCATCACACAGGTGTATTCCATAAAGCCCCCCCTCCCTCCTCCAAGCACTCCACAACCACTTTCCTGAAATGGCACGGGGCTTGTGCATGAAGGAGGAGGAGGAGGAGGAGGAGGAGGAGGTGGCGGTGGTGGTTTAAAAATAAATCCGCACAGGCCGGTCAGACATTTTGAAATTCTGTTTCTATCTCAGTCTGATAGAGAGGTTAAAGATACAGCATCCTGATAAATCTCTTCCCACCAGGGGGAACAGATAAGGAGTGGCGTAGATTGAATAAAAGAGCTGAGGAGAAAGGGGGAGGATAGGTTGGGTGAGGAGGGGGTAGTATGAGGAGGACTGAGATGTCTATCAGGCCGCGTGAAGGTTTTTTTTTTTTTTTTTTTTTTGTCTTGCAGATCCAGTTCAAGGGCGCCCGCAGGCGAGGCAGCTCTCGCTCTTGCCGTGCCAACGCTGCTGCTCAAGGTCATATGAGCCAGCCCTGTGACATTAAAGAGGAACAGGAAAGGGGAATGGAGGGGGGGAGACAGAAACCATCAACCACAGACATGCACACACACACACACACACATGCATGCAAACACAGTCACACAGAGTTGAGTTGTAGCCTTTTAAACTGCTTGAATCTTTCCCGTGACTTTCTGCACTGGTTGTCTGGGTCTACGGTGGATTTTTTTTTTTTTGTTAGGGCAAGAGCTTTTTAAGGGCAGTAATGAGAGTGTCTTATTCTCTCTGCACAGAGCCAAGAGATGCTTGGCTAACTGCTTTGTAGTTGCCAGCCACACACGCAGGCAGTATTTGTGTATATGTGTGTGTGTGTGAGAGAGAGAGAGAGGAGAGGGAGAGAGGGGGAAAGATGGAAGAGGGAAGAGTCACAGTGATAAACCTCAGGGGAGGGAGGTAGAGAAGAGAAAAAAGGTCTTAAAGTTATTTAAAGGGACAGTGAGCCAATGGCAGTCGCTTCAGTTGAGGGTTGAGACTAAAATATTGTTTAGCTTAAGTGAATTTCACCTTCTTTTTTTCATTTTTTTTTTGACCACCAAAGCCTTCACTCCAAACTGCAAACACAGGCAAACTATAGCGCATCAGCAGGTGGTTGTAGGCACAGGTCAGTGCGTTTTTAATGTGTGTAACTGTTGTTGCTGTAAGTCACGCCGATTTAGCTGATGCCGCTAAACGGCTGCACATTTTCGGTACGGTTACTCAGCATTTTAATTACGTCAAGCCCCCGCGTTATCCCGCGCACCCCATTTGGTCATTTCAACATCGGCGTTTCCCGATGAGTCAGAAATATGCAGGGTAGAAGTCAGAGGACGAGGATGTGTGTCACCACAGTGAAAGCCTGAGTGTAAATAATCAAATGAGTGTAAATAATCAAATGAGCGATGGCCGTATCCCATTTAGCCGCTCATTTTCTGACACATTGTCATATTTTATTTATATATTTGTTGTTTTATTAGGGGCAGTGCACATTGATAATCATTGCTTGCAGTGCGAGTTTGCCAAAGAGCTATTCTTCATCTTGTAGTACCTGGACGGATATCACAAAGTCGACTTGAATATTGTTAATCAATGGCTATTTTTACACAAATTTGCTTCATCGGTAGCTGTTCTACTTTTCTGTTTTGATATCGTAAGAAAAGGGAGATCATCACTGAATACCAACCAGGTATACTGAGAGTATAGATTAGAGGATGTAGTGTACAGTATCCACTGGCTGACTTGCTTGTCCACTTTTTTGTTTACATTGTAGTCATGTGTCCGTCGGTCAATCAGGTATCGGCTTGCAGTGCCCATTACATTGTGACTGCACAGTGAGGACGGTGTCTTGTCCTATGACGGCATATCAGGGTTACACTTGAAGCATCAGAGCGGTGTGGTTAATTTAGAGGCCGAAAGTGACACCGAAGTGTCTGTTTTTGGCAGCATCCTGTACATCGCACTGAAATGTCATTAAGAGAAAGTCCCCGAACTCTGACCTCCCCGTGACAGGGATTTCCCTCAGCGAAGCATCACATTATTAACACAATCCAATGATTATTTTATTATAATTTAGCCATGAGAGTATATTATCGCCCTAGACGAGGGTGTTTCTTATTATCCATAGCCAGAAATTAGAAATACATCCTCAGATATGATTTTATACCAATATACAATGAAGTACGAGGTGAAAGTAATTGGGATGATTTTTGGGCAAAGATAAGGGTATGTTTTCTGGAACAGAACTAATAGCTTTACTATCATCTAAATTTCCTTGTAGATGTAAAAGTACAGGCAGACATTGTATGAGTCCCCAAAGTCAGTCAGGCCGCTAATGGAGCTGCTTCAGGCTATGCATCAATATGACATCACAGATTACAATCTTTAGACTTTGGGAGCACTTTAGGTACTTTCAGTGCTGGAAGAACGGAGCAAGAACTGGCCGACAAAACACTGAGTCATTATAATAACAATCACAGAGATGGGTGGAGCTGTGCAGTGATACAGCCTAACAGAATTTATTCCCATAGGGAACGTGTAGCGTCTGCAGGACTTGATAGAGATTACACAGTGACCTTCATGAACTTTTTAGTGCAGGTATGTCTTTTCTCGTGCAGTATCACAGTATTCTTTCCTCTATTACGTTGTTTTAAAGTATAGGGAGGATGATTGGAAGTATTTTTATTAATCGGCTGCACATGTATACACATGTACGTATGGCTACAGTGGAGTTGCAGTGAAATAAATGGTGTTATAATGTAACGAAGGGACTTCATACGAGTTCCTCGGACCACCAAGTTGATGTTTGATTATTTTTTAATTAAAATATGTATGAAAATATACAGACATGAAAGATTAATTAGCCTATTCGTGAAGAAATAATTATAATTTACACAAAACTGATGACAGGCTACCCATGAAGCCTTGTGCAGTCGTGTGACTTGGCACTATAGGCCTCATTACAGGTTATTAGTTAGAGAGACCAAAACTGTTATTTAACCACCATTAAACTCCTGGTGAGGAAGCAAACCAGCCAACAAAATGACAAAGTAAGAGAGCGTTATACAGATTAGTAACTGTAATGTAATAAACGAATTGTAATCCCTTTGCACTGTACTCGTTTCTGCAAAAAAAAGTGCTGTAAGGTTTTATGTTACTGTCCGGCTCTGCCGGTAAACAGTAGAGGGCTTTTTGTATTTTTATATTCTTTGCCACAGAATACAGATAGAAAAACGAGAGTGTTGCTACCTTGGAAAAGTCACTTCCAGTGATGAATAATAAATTGACATTCAAATTGCAGCAGAGAAAGTCCTTTCTGTGGAGTGTTGCTCAAGGGATTTCACTGTTTATCCCTGTTGCATGCTCTAACTTTATTAATGTAACGGGCTTTTTCATCTGCCTCTCGTAGTCCTCCCTTCCATTTCGTGTTGGCTGACCGTTCAGCATGGACGACGGGTTTACCCAAGACACCTGTACCCCCCCCTCTAGGGTAGAGAAACATATGTATCCAGCCTGTATGACATCTAGCCTAAGTCCGTATGAACTGTACTTTCTACTCAGACAGGATTTACAGGATAAGTGTCCCTCGCACATGTGACGCAATCCTTTTGAACACTCACCACTCAAAGCTGGATTTGAAGCTCCGCTGAACCCTGATGAACTTTGACATTTAAAGTGGAACCGAGGGGCGTGGAGAGAGTTTCCTCTCCTCTGTGCGTCCCACCCAGCCCCGGCCGGGCATTCGATCACACCTGTTCATCACCCAGCTGGCATGGGACCATTTTGACTCTTTCTTTTGATTAAACGAAAAAGCATTTAGACTAAACAATCAATAGGTACAGGCTTGAGTCCTGAATCGCTCTAGCATAAATCTTCCCGGTGCCTGGCGTGGAGTCGTCTCTGTATCATTTTTGCTGATTAGTTTTCCCATTACTCAAAACAGATGTGTTCGCTGGTGATGAATGATCCAATTATGGGATATTTGTCACCCATTTGATATCTGCTGCTCGTCTGGGACTGTAAAGAATTTCAGTGTGGTGCTACCCCTTCAGTCCACAGTCCACTCTGGCTGGGAACGTGTTGACCCGGCCTTTGGATTTATTTAAATGGCCAACTGGCCATTAGACAGAGCTTGCCCTGTGGTGTTTTTCTGTCCCCCAGTAGCACCCAAACCATTTCTCCCTGATCATCTCATCAATCTTGTGGTTATAGATAAGAAAAGTACTCACAAGAACACTCAGCACTTGTCTCATTTCGAGATAAGAATAGTTGCCCTGTCATAAAATTTCATTTAACTACCGTATCCTCAAAAGTCTGCACACCCTCCTGCTGCCCCTCCTGTTGACATGCCTCAGATTGTAGTCATACATGTCTAAACTGTAGTTGACCCCAACTGCTCCACACACACACACACACACACACACACACGCGCATACACACCAAAACAATACACAAACACTCACAGCTGAAAGTATTCATGTACACCCCCCTCCCATCACCTCCCCTCCTCTCTGTCTGTGGACAGTAGGCTGATTCTGCAGGCTCCTCCCTCCCTCCCTTCCTCTCTTTCTCTCTCTCCTGCTCTGCTGTGCTGAGCTGTGTGTGTGTGGTGTGTGTGTGTGTGTGTGTGTGACAGCTGCCTAATTGGGCATTCTCCCTCGTCGGAGCGCCTGCCTCTCCTCTCTCTCTCTCTCCTCCAGCCTGGGCCGGGGCTGCTGACGAATGGCAGCGGATTACAGATGAGGACACGGTGACCCGCCTGACCTTGCTGCACAGCCGCGGGGAGGGAGAGGGGAGGAGGAGACAGAGCACTAGGGGTGGGGCGGACGGGGTGCTAGGACTGCAGAGGGGCGGGTTGGCGGCGGTGTCGGCGGCGGTGGTGGTGGGCATAGGTTTAGGAGGAGGAGGAGGAGGGGGGCAAGTGGCGTCAGGTCAGCGGAGGATGAGGTCGTACGAAGGTGGGCGAGATATTGGGATAGGGGGTGGAGGGGGGTGTTTGCCAGGTGGCCGGGTGGGCAGGCGGGTGATCAGGCGAATGACAAGAGTGTCACATGACAGTACCGCCCTCCCTCCCTCCACCCGTGTCAGTATGTCAAGGGCACGAGCCCCCGCTGGCAACCGCCACTGCGGCATTTTCCCCCACTTTTATTTATATATTTATTTCCTCTCTTCCTCTTCCCCTCCTCCTCCTCTTCTTCTTCGTCTTCTTCTCTTTTACTTTTTTTTTTTTTTATGTGTTTTTATGTATCTATCTGACGAGCAGCTTCTATATGACTGCTGGCTTGCCTCCACACACCCCCGGGCCGGCGATGTGGTCGGTCAAAAGGAGGCGGCAGATCCTTGAGTGTGGTGAATTTTAATATCTGTGCGCACTGTAGATATTTCCATGCCCCGCCCCCAAACCCCCACCACCACCAACCCCACCCCCACCCCCACCGTCCTGCTGTGTGTGTGAGACTGCCAAGGTGAGGTTGTGTCCTCTTGTTAAGAGCGATTAATGGCACTCGTTATGTACATAATGAAATATCCCTGCTGATGCATAGGGTGGCGTTGTCTCTCTCTCTCTCTCTCTCTCTCTCTCTCTCTGTCACACACACACACACACACACTCCTATTGCCTGTATATGTGTGTGTGTGTGTGTGTGTGCACATTGAGGATGCTTTGTTACAGCCTCGAGGCAACTCTGGTATGTGTTTGATATGGTGTAGAGACCCCCTTGTAAGCCGTCTCTCTAAATGAAAAACGAACGGGAATTAAGGCCCTGTCAATTCACAGTCGAGTTTGTTCCTCTTTTTTTTTTCGCTTTAGATGCGCACAACACTGCAGCTCCCTGCGTGACATGTGTTCTGAGAGATAGAGATGGGTGGCTTCACCACCGAGTCCTGTTTTGACTGGCGGAGTAAATTTAGATCTAATCTTCTTGTGTGTGTTTTCTTTTATAGCCCGAGAATGTTCACCTAACATCAGCTTTTAAGTTGACCTTGTTGTGTTGTTTGTGCTTCTCTGAGGCTCGTGTGTGTGCGTGTGTGTGTTTCCAGGACGAGACACTGCTGGCTTCCCTATAGGTTTTTATTTTGACCTCATGTGTGCGTGTGTGTGTGTGTGTGTGTATGTGTGCGTGCGCTATTCAGTGCCTGAGTCAAGCTGTGCAAGCTCTTTTAATCCCACGCCCCGGTGCACGTAGGCTTGATTAGTGGCAGCAGTTATCTGTGCAGAAGACAGCCCGCCCTCCTTTAGCATTTGGTCAGGTCTGGGGCACTGGGGTGTCAAGTCATGAGAAAGGTGAACGAGGAAGGAGAAAGGCAAAGAGGGGGCGGTGGCGGAGAGATGGCGAGAATGAGGGAAGAAGGGAGGGCTGAAACCTGATTAGTATTCTAAAGGAGCACTCCTGCCAGTAGAGCAAATTGATTACTGCACTTTACCTGTATCAGCCTCCACAGCTAAGGATGACAAGGTACGGGAGCATGATGTGTTGTCTGCGTTCACCTCCCAACCACAGCAGAATAGGTGTGTTAGCATTTTGGCTTAGTGTGGATTTTTTTCTTCTCACTCTTCCGTTTCCAACTTTTTTTTTTTTTTTTACTACGTTAAACCGCCGGATAGTTTTCTCTGTCCTCTCGATCTCCTTCATTACAGTGAAATAATAGGCTGGTTGCAGTTGGGTGCTGGCCTTGTCTATCGCTCTCTGTCTGATTTAATAGTCAGTGACTGAGTGAAGGAAGACAGACTCATTTCCTGCGAGCCTTGGCCCTGTGCTTGTCTGCATTTAGGCTGACAGTTAGTGTCTTTCTCTTGGTTACAGTAAAAAAAAAAAAAAAGGCACCCTGATCAATTTCAAAGCACACAGCGTTCATTTAAAACTTCTTCGGCGTGGTCTTCAGGCTACAGAGCCCCTGCTGCTTTTCCCAGCTAGCTACTCAATCAGGGACTGATTACACCTGTGCTGCCAAGTGAAGGCAATTAATTGCAATTAACCTCTGCTTAGATAGACGACCAGGAGTAGTATGAGCAATGACAACCAGAATTGAGACCCGCAGACTTGGATACAATACTTCTGTTCATCTGCTGCTCTACTTTTGAGCTAAAAAAGTATGATTTTTCCAGAGAGGAACATGTTTCACTGTGAAATTTGAATTTAAAGCCAATAACACTGATCAGTTCAGCTTGTCAGCTGTGTGCACTGTGTTGTGGATTTTTTTATTTTTAATATATATATTCCCTGCTCATTCCCGGCTTGACTCACATCATGAACCTTTCACTGTCACAATGTGACCGGTGATAGTTAATTAAGCACGTTTTTTTATCTAATCCACGTGCTTTAAAAACGAGATCCAGAAGTGGTTTTATGATTTCAGCATAGTTAGGTAGTTATCCAAACGCATAGGTGAGGCCTGCGGACATATGCTCTTACTTAGATACTCAGAGATAAATATTCCCAATGAATGATTTCTTGTGCCTGTGTGTTTCCGAAATCCTCCGCCTAATTAAACATAAGAGATAGTGATGTAACGACCTGACACATATTTTGTAAATCTGTAATAACGGATTCCTGACCAATCACCCCGGAATACCTAACAGACAAAGAACACCTCAGACAGGGCCTCATATCTTTTGTACTGTAACGCTCATGTGACCGTGCTATATTTAATAAGAAGTGCAGACCAGTGGGTGTTAGCTTTTATGAAATGTGTGGGAGGCTTAAAAATAAGGAGGAGGTCAAGCAGTGTGTTTTGGCCTTTAGTGTCTATAAGATATGAATTTTTCTCTGGTTCAGTTGGAGATCTTTGCATGTAAAGAGAAAAAACAATATTTTATCTTGTGCTTTACACTTTTGTGTAAGTCAGGGTGTCCCAAGCCTGGAAAAAGTTAAAATATTGGCAGTATTTTTGAAGTCCCATTTAGAACCCTAACCAATAATTTGGGTGTATTAGCCCTTCTCGTATCATGCTACATTTATTCTTGTGCTGCAGATTTTAAAGTAATCGTTGCAACAAAGCGCTAAGATTCTGTGTTGCAGTATAATTTCTAATTACTGAACATAGCAGTACTCAGCAGTAGGGTTGGCTCACTGCTTAAAAAGAGAGAGGTAGTGTTTTTTTTTTTTTTATGGCTGTTTATGACAAATCAGAGTACACGTACATGTTTGCAGAGTCTGTTTTCAGGTCCTCTCCCATCTTTTTTTTCTCTGGGAATAACTCCACCTGATGTGTAGTTGTAGTATTGGTTCATGTTTTAAACTGAAATGCAAAGTACTGTCACAGCTTTTGGGTCTCTGCTTCATTGTTATCCCTTTCCATCCCAGTGTCCATGTGCATAAACAAAGGCGCTGAATGTGTTTGTTTTTTATGATCACATGAAACATTTAAAGCTGCGTCAACCACCTGATTTTTTTTTTTTTTTTTAAAGAAGCTTTGTGTTTTTGGCGATGCGGCAGTAAACGTCTTTTGCCCACAGGGCAGTGACGGCAAGTACTCCATTATAGTCTCCGGTGTAATTGAATAGGGAGTATCTGATCTTAACAGTTGGCTTGTTTTGTCCAACGTTTGCATGAAAAACAATCATGTGAGGCTTTTAACATTAACTTAGATAGGTTGTCTGTCTAAAGCTTACACTTGGGTCTTCTCCAGGTTGTGTAACAACAGGGTGCACGGTGGTACAAGGTCCTTTGGGGTGATAGATTTGCAAGCTTATTCATTTTGTTTTCCTTTTCTGCATCGTGTCCCTCTGTGTATTCAGGTGTGGTTGGATGATAAGTTAGATTAGCAGTTCAGCCCTCAGGTGTATGGACATGTTTGTGTCACTTATATGTAAAGGTGATTTTTGGTTATTAACCTGGTTGTTAATTTAGATTCTCTGACTGTCAGGACTGTTTAGAGTGAAGTTGTTTTTGTTGGTTACACCAGCTATTGCTCTGAGTACTGGGTCGGGCATCAGGGCCAGGTGTAGGACTAATCTTACTGAAGTCTCCTGTTCATTGGCATGTACTCAGCTCTACCTTGCCAACTGGATTTGTGCTGCTTGAGGGATTTTCTCTGAAAAGGTTACACGTAATTGTTTTATACTTTATTGGGTTAAATGTATCCAACTGATTTGAAAATATTTCTTTTAATTATGTGACTTTGAATAGGACTGTATTCTTACTTAAAGAAAGTAAAAAAAAAAAAAAAGAAGCTCAAACTCTGTTTTTGATGATTCTAATGGAATGTCCCTTCACAACCCATTGTACCCTGTAATATCATTCTCCAATCTCACTCGGAGCATTAGGATGATTTAAAAACTGGAAAGTAGGTCAATGGGAGCATTACGAAAGGCAAAATGATAGCAGAGATATGTCCTCTTCTTTTTTTTCTGTCACTTAGACCTCTGTCACACGCCATATTACTCCAAAGCGTCCCAAATTACTCACAGTTAAGAGAAAAAAGCAGTACTCTTTTAACCCAATAAAGGCAAACATCTTGCTGACTCACGGCAATAGCCTTCTTAGGGCTGATGCCAAGGATATTATGGAAATGATTCATTAAAGGCCAAGGTTTTTTAGCTGGTTTTATCCAGCTTTCAGGGCAGCCTGACAGTGGGACATTTGATCTCAATTGCAAAGTGGCCCATTTCCCTCAGACATCACCACTGCAGTCTGTTTCAAGAGCCCAGCTCTGCCTTTTGGCGTGCTGGCCATGGGGCAATCAGCTGTTCCTATTTCTAGCACCAGTGTTTACAAATGGAAAATGTGTGTTGTTTCGGGAGGGGAAATGAGCACCATTTTGGACAGACGATGAAAGCAGAAGATTACCTCGGAGCCCAATAGAAATGAATCAGGTATAGATTGATGGCAGCCACGGCTCATTAAGAAGGAATCTGTGTGTGTGTTTAATTGATGCAGTAATTTTCAGCCACTCAGGAAATGGCCCTTGGGTGGGTCTTCCAAATGGCACACAAATATTTACTATGGACACAAACATTTTTGTAAGCACATCCATGCAAGCCTGGGCATGTAAGGTAATGGGAAAAGACTGTCCAGGTCTGTGATATAGTGCAGTGATATCATCACTAGTTTGGCTGGATCCTCCGCCAGTCAGCTGGGCTCTGAACGGCTTAGATGACTCATCAGTGTGCATGAATTCCTCTACGCTCTCTTTCGACCCTAAGAACTCTTTGTACTGATGAGTACAGATGAAGTTAAAATCCGCCCCCGCGCTCCTCATCCGAGGCCAGATGCAGGCCAGGAACTTTAGCGCTCCGGTCCCATTTTTTTTTTCAACTCTGAAATGTTAGCATCACACACTGTTCCTCACATTCAAGTGCTGTGAGTAGGATGATTTTTTTATTTTTATTTTTTGTTTTTTTTGCCTGTGCTACTTAACACAAAAGGTCTGACTTTACAGCGTTTATGTATCGCGTTTCCCTTTATGTGGGGTACATCCATGGCTTTCTGCGTGCGCACATGGAGGCATGTGTGCTATGCATGACTTGTTTGGTCAATGCATCCTAAGAAGTGGGTCAGAGTGCCCTAGTTCTCATTGTGTGGGCGTGCATGTGTCTGTGTATTGCATTTCAGTGTTATTTTGTCCTGATTGACTTATCTGCAAAAAACATCTTCTTGCTCAGGCTCTCCCGCTGTTCTGTAGCATGTTAACTCTCTTGTTAACCTCTCTCAAGGTGAACAAGAGCTTTTAATTCAACTTTCCTCTGGTGCACTCGTTCACTTGTGGAAGGCTTGGAACAACTGTGTTTGGTCAGGTAGCTTATGTTTTGTCTTATTTAATCATGTCAGGCCATATTGAATTTACAAATAGCGGTCAGGCCGCATGTGTAAGTGAGCTACCCCGTTGAGTATGTGCAGCGGGGCTGGGCTGCAGATTACATGATATAATAGTGTTTAGGCATCGCCTCTCCTTTTAAATTCCTTTAACCTTGACTCCCCTTAAATGCAGAGAGAACACATCTGCCAGGCTGGTGTCAGACATTAGTAATACACACCGCTCGGGTAGCATTGTCACTTTTTATTAACGCCCAGAGCTTTGCATGGACACCAGCTGTTGCATCAAGTGGAAAAGCCTTGGCGGCATGAATGACCTTGACTTTAACTGCCGCTCCTTTGGCTCTTCCCCTTTTTAATTCTTTTGTTTGGTCTCATACATTATAAATGGCTTCGATGGATTACCATTCCCGACAATGAAGGTCATTTAGCAACTCACTTTTTTTAAAGATAAAAATAAGAGTCTGTATTTGCAGCAAGTGTGTGTTCGTGCCTGCGTGTCACGGGGGTGGAATGTGGAGGGTCAGCGGTGGGAATGAAGGTCGCATATTGTGATCTAATCCATGATATCTGTATGGGCGCATTTTTATGTTGGCCTTCTGGTAATTCCACATATCTTAGGAAGTGGCTGAGAGTGCAGTGACCTTTCCTGTTCCTGGTGTCTTTTTAAGCACGAGAGGAGCCAAACAGAGAGAGAGAGCGAGAGAGAGCGAAATAGACGAAGAGCCGACCAGAGCAGGGGATGATGAAGCTTTCACCCCTCCCCATCACTTGCCCTCCCTCTCACATGTACGTGGCTGACTGTAGGGGTAAAAATCACTTTAGAATGGTGCCTGCTCTGTCATTGGCTGACATTGTCAAGGATAATGGATAATCATCACACAAACCGTAGAGCAGCTCATTGGTGCTGTGGTGTCCCACAGTGGGGGGAAGGTGGGGAGGAGTGGAGGTCAGTCTTTTTGGGTGCCACCACCACTGAGATGACATGTTAACAGATGTGTAAGGTCATTTTCAATGTATACACCAGGGGAGATAATGTAATAGTAATGCACACATCACGCATTCTGAGTGAGGAAAGGAGGAGGGCTGTGTGCTTTAGGGGCTCGGTATAGAGGACAGCTTTCCCCATATTAAGGTCATTTATTTGTTAACAGAGCTCTGTCACTGAGGAGAACATATTTTTTCTTGCCCTTGCTGTAGCGGGGCTTTTTAACACCGGCTCTGTCATTACATGTCTCTCAAGAGCCCGAAGGTCCCTACTTTGTTTAAAGAGTTATTCGTACTTAATGTCAGATAGCGAATGCACCAGCTCTGTTGTATATAAACTAACATAGTGCAGTGTCATAGTGTCCCCGTGCTGCCTTGTCTGCTCTGTATTGAAGTTTCTTTGGGCAAAAACATAGACAAGGTCAACTGTAATTCCAAAGGTTCACTGCCAGCAGCAGAGAGATTAACAGAATTTCCCATGTTGAAACCGTGTCAGTGTTTCGTTTCCATTTACATTTTTTTCACGCCCTATCTGGGGGGCTGTATATCGCAGCATATTGGTTACTTCGCCGCGCCGTGTTGAAGGTAAACACGTGTACGTGTGTTTACCGCGCCGATCAAACGTGGTGTTACACAGCATTCTATTATAATTGCGTTAAGCTCGCTGGCAGGAAAATAGCCCCTAATCCTGAGCATCTAAGATTAGCATGACAGCAGACGTCAGATGGCCCTGTATGACCAGGTTGGCTTTTATTGTTGTCAGATTTAGGTCATCAGCTTACAAATGGCCTTGAACTGTAATTGACGCTGATGGGCCAGTCTGAGTTAAGTTATTCTATTCTCTTCGCTGCAGCACAGTCGGAAGAGTCTCATCAACCTGTGGACGTTCGTTAAAATGGTCAACCTGATTGTTTTCCTGCTGCTACTCAGACTTAATTGCAGACTGATCAACATAAATCCACTTTCTAATCCCAGCTCATTTTCAAGGTGGTATTAAAAGTGCAACCTTGTTGGCCTTACTGTCATGACAACCTGTGGACCTTGGCCACGGGGATGGATTTCAGCCTGATTAGAGGCCTGCAGCCTTGTTGTTTTTGGCCCTCGCTACTGCGCTCTGTGAAGTATTTAGGCTGGTGGCTGCATGGGTTGCCATGGCCTTTCGTCATAATCAAGGGCTGCTGTCCTGTTGTGTGACCTGCTATGTTGGTCCACTCAGCGGACACCAAAGGTGAGGACGGCATCGGGAAAGGACACGGACAGCAGCTGAGGCGAGGTGGAAACTCTGTATTAATTAACCTTTATGGGATGTGGCCAGGACTGTCGGAGGTGTCCTGTATCCACGGAAACCACGCTGACAGGGTTCAGAGCAGAGGTCTCCCAGGGCAGCACCGCTGACACTGTCATGGCAACTGGCACAATGCTCACCCCGGTGTCACCGGTTCTGCCCTCCTGACAGTGGTGTGGTGTGACAGGTGCACCTGATCCTTAAGCCAACCCCCACCCCTCAATACACACAGAGAAAACACACACACACACACACTTGACAGTCAAGTACAGCTTGTCTGTTAGCTACATCCTTTCTGTGATTCTCCGCTGCCTTTGTACTGTACCTATAAAAACAACTCGCACCACATCAAGTCGGTTTATGTTCTGCTCTTGTGTTCTGATTTAAAAAACAATTCAGGGTCAAAATACGTGAGGTTTGTGAGGGATTTAGAGTGCAGTAGAGGGACTGAGTAGCAACGAGAGAGGTTTTTACATGCATATATATATATTTGCATGCTAGGCATGAATGCTTAAATGCTAACTTGTATACATGTGGGTGGGTGGCTACTGCTTTATGTACACCGATGGTGAGATGCTGCTCAAGTGCATAAGGAGCAGGAGGTGGTGGAGAGGGGCGGCGGATAATCCACTGAAATGACAAGCTGCATAAGAAATTATTCACAGCTCTCACAAGGCCCTTCACTTTTGAAAGACATCGCTGTGAGGGGCTTACAGCTCAAGACCTGAATGTTTTCAAGGTAGTGGGCTTGAATTTTCAATTTGGATCCAATCAGGCCTAATCTACATTTGTCGTCTGTTCGGTGGCTGCAAGGGGAGAGTGCAGAGAGGAGAAGGAACCGTGTGCAGTCAATCTGAAATGTTGCTAAGTAACAGAGATGGCAGACGAGGTGGTGAAATGAATGTGATATAGTGCTGTGCAAATCCCTGCTTCTCACACAGTTTTTTCCCTTTTTCTCCTCTTTTTCTTCACCCAACCATCTCTCTCTCTCCCTCCCTCCCCCTCTCTCTCTTTTCTCTTTCGCTCACTCCCATAGGTCCCCCATGTGAGATCTGCAAAGCTGAAAGGCGCCACTGACAGAGCCACAGCCAGGCCTTAGGACAGACATCCCAAACATCCACAGCCACGGAATGTGTCAACATCTTTGTGGTGAAATCCCGCTGACTCCTCACTTGCTGCTCACATAAGCCTGGAGCTGGGTCTTCTGGGATTCTACGGTGTTTAAAGGCATATAACAATGCCTGGGAGGCCCACCTGCCCCAGATTGCCTCCAACCATGGTTGCTGTTTCACCACAGTGCTGACTGTGCCCACTACAGAGAGAGGGATCACATCCGGCCAGGGCTCCTTCAGTCCCCCTGCAGACTTACTCTGTGCATTTGCCTGCCCTCTTTTTGGTATTTAGGAAGTACATGCCACTGTCAACCAGATGACCTAGTGGACATTTGTTTCCCAGTAGCAGTGCTGAACCATACGAGGGGATCCTAGTATTGAACATGACTCATGGGGAGGAGCCTGGCCCTGAGACACACAAGGATTCAGCTGTTCTAACTTATCTGGAAGGTTTACTGATGCATCCAGTGGTAGCCGGGCCTGGGGCCACGGCAAGCGGGAGGTCTGAGGCTGCCCACAGCAACCAGGAGCAGGGCGACAAGGTGGGCGGGCCCTTCCAACTGCCCAACCATGGCCCCACAGCTCCCAAGGCTGGAACCAACGGGCCTACACTGGGTTCTACGCAGCACCTAAAGAAGGCCCGCCTACTGCGCTCTGGAGCCTGGAATGATCCAGGAAGCCAGCGGATGAGTTCACCTCCAATGGAGTTGAATGGCCAAGGGGGAGGCCTGCAAAACGGAGCGCTAGAGGGATCTCCTCATGCTGGGGAGAGCACCCTGTTGGCTTCCCTGCTTCAGTCATTCAGCTCACGGCTTCAGAGTGTGGCGATGTCTCAGCACTCTACCAAACCCCCCAGTGAGTGTTCCTCTCCCTCCAAGGCACCACCTGCAGACAAAGAGCCACTTCCGGTGTATGGCACAGCCTCAAGCCGCTTGAAGGGCCTAATGAGGAAGAGCAAACTTCAAAATCACAGCAACACACCTTACAGCCGCCGGGGGCACAGTCAGGACAGACCACCAGAATCACCTCGGTCAGTACACAGTGCCACGCCACCCTCTGCTCCTACATCTGCTGAATCTGTGTCCTGCGCAGAGCGTCTGAAGGCAGTGGCCAACATGGTGAAAATCCGTTCTAGTCCAGCACCTTCACCCAAGCCCAGCGTGGCCTGCAGTCAACTGGCCCTGCTGCTGTCCAGTGAGGCCCATCTCCAGCAGTACTCCAGAGAGCATGCGCTCAAAGCCCAACTCTCGGGAAGATCTGCCAGCGAGAGACTTGCTGCCATGGCAAACCAGCAGCATCAGGACAAAAGGCCACCTAGTGTGGGAGGGACTCTGCCTGGAGCCCCAGACACACTAAGCTCCTTAACAACCCAAAATGGAATGACAACAACAACTACAATAACAACCACACTCCCTCGAACAGCCCTGTCTAGTCCACAGAGCCCCTCTTTGCTGCGTGGTCATAGCCAAAGCTCCCCACCCACTCCCCCACATGCTCCAAACCACACTCACAGCCAGCCACCTAGGGAGAAGCGAGGCTTTGACTCACGTCCAACCCGACCCCCCCAGACATGCAGCAGCTTGCTGCTGCTGCTACTCAACAACCACAACAACCAGAAGCAGCTGACCAAGAATGGGCACCTGGAGGACAGCTGTGGTATCCTGCCGCCAAGCGGTTCCTCATCAGTCACATCGGACAGCGAGTGCTCCACCCAGGAGAGGAGCCTGACCAAGGACAGCAGCGATGCAGAGAGTTCGTACTCAAGTTGCTCTCCCATTGACCTTTCCATGAGAAACCGGGCACAGGACATAGGGCCCAAAACTTCTACCCCCTCTTCCTCCTTCTCCACTTCAACCTCTACCCTCTCCTCTTCTACAACTGTGTTTTCCTCCACTCCAGTTGCTTTCTCCCCTCAAGTTTCTGCTCAACCCTCCACCACAACCTTTTCTCCATGCTCTACTGTTGTCTCCTCTGTTTCCACTGCTATTTCTTCATCTTCCTCCTCCTCTATCTCCACATCCTCCCTGGACAAACTAACAGAATCTTTAATAAATAAGTGGAAGCCAGAGTCATCTGGATCAAAAGTGTCTAAGAACAGGGAGCCTGAAATGAGTCCAGACCTAAAGTCCCACCCTAAGGTCACACTCATGCAGCTCCTTCTTGAGCGCAGAAATAATGAGATGGTTAATAAAAGCGTAGGTAACCAGGATTTGCCACTTGATATAACTATGGCCACCATGTCTCGAGGCCAAACAAAGGGACTGGTGCCCTGGGAGGAGACCAGGACAAAAAGCCCCTTAGATAGACCTGCAGCTCCAGCCCAGCCCCTGTACCCACTTAGTCGTGACCCTGGCAGCGCACTATCCCCGTACTCTTACCCCTCCCCCCATGTCCAGTCCAGCCCACTAGATTTGTGTAAGTCTAAAGCCTTCCCTGCTGAGAAGGCTTCTGAGCCTGCCTTCAGTGCCAGTAAACTGTTACAGAATCTGGCTCAGTGTGGCACAGCTTCCTCCCCACCCATCCCCCCCAGCAAAGGGGCTGGTCAGGAGCTCGATGCCAGCAGGCCCCTTGCCCTACTGGAAAGGCTCAATGCTCCAATCCATAGGACCACCACCACTCCACTCTCCGACGGACCTTCAGGCAGTGGCACACCTTTCAGTCAGAAGGAAGCTTCTCCTCCTGCTTCACAGATTGAGAACCTTCTAGAGAGGCGCACTGTCCTGCAGCTCCTTCTAGGAACAGGCTCAGCTACTGCTACAGTCGGCCGCAAAGATAGGCCCGGTGGTAGCGGTAGGAGGAGTGTGGAGATGCCAGGGGGGTGCTATGAGAAGAGCCCAGGTCCGTCTATCATCTGTGACAGCTCTAATGGCCCCCCTTTGGACATAAAGGTCAAAACGGAGATTACAGAGGAGGTGGGACCGTCCTCGGCCATGTCTGAGGACTCCAGCAGCAGAAAGAGACCTAGTGGCTACGAGAAGAATAGCAGCCTCTCAGATTCTCAGCAGGACTTTAAAACAGAACCACGGCCTGCAGAGGTCATAGCAAAATATGGCCTCCTCAGCCAGTTGCTTAAACAACAGACTGCTACCTACTATACCAGTACTGCTGTGCAGGCTGAGTCACAGCCCAGACAGGTTAAAGAGGAACAGAGGGAGTATCCAAGTCCCAGTCCCAAGAAGAGGCGCTTGTGCTCTGATCGGACTGATAGTTTGAATAATACCAGCTCTCCAAGAGCTGTGGACAGTGGTGACACAAACATTTTTGCCTCTTCTGCTGTTCAGGAAGAGCCTGACCAGCATAGGAGTCTGAAGGAAGAGGAGGCTCCTCCAAGGAGCCCACCAAGTGAAACACTCACCAGAGAGAGCCGGGGCTTCAATGTGCTCAAACAGCTGCTGCTCTCTGACAATTGCCTGAAGGAGCTGTCTCAGCAGCCCCGGGGGACACCCAGTCCTTCCGTCCTGCAGGCCAATGGCAAGGCCAACGGCAGCATTCTCAGTCAGCCTTCCCATAATCACAGCTTCCTCCACCTGCCCAGCTGGCACCCACATGGTTCCCTCAACTCAGGGCTTCCGAATAATCTCAGACCATTGCCCACCCCCCCTGCAGGTGACAGCCCTATCCGCACCCCCTGGAGCCGCCACCCAGCTCCGTGGCCAGTTACTCAAAAACGGGACCCCCCTACTCTAGTCAAACAGGAGCCTGAGAGCCCTGTGCGATGGAGTAGTCAAGAGAACAACGGGGAGGAGGAGGAGGAGGGCTGTGACTCAAACCTGGACTCTCCACGGCTCTCACGCTCCAACCCCATCCTCTATTACATGTTGCAGAAAGGCAGCATTCAGCTGAGGAAGGAGGTGAGGGATCAGGCGGAGGGAACCCAGTCTATGGTCAGAGTTAAAGAAGAGCCAATCAGTGACATGCATGCTTATGAACACAGTCTGCGCTCCACCCCACAATCACCGACCCACAATGACAAGCACAGCCATGAGAGCCAGGGGCTGAGCCAATCATCTGAATAGGAGTTGTATCAACTACAGAGAAATACAAAACTGAATGAGATTCATTGACTCTTTACTTTTTCATTTTTTAACGACTTGCCAAATTGGTTTGATGAGACAAATAACAAAGAATGAAAAATGTTTTTTTTGTTTGTTTTTTAAATGGAATAGAGCAAGTTCAAATTCAAAGGCATACTTGCATTGCTTTTTCAATTTTAAATAGTGAGGTCATGGAATGGTCCAAAACAGGTCTATCATAGCAAAATGTCTGATTGATTCAACCAAAACTACACAGCTGTCACAAATTTGACCTTCTCCCCATCAGTGATTATCATGTACTGCATATTTCATTTTGTCAAATTATGAAGTCCTCCTTTTTACAATTCGGGTCTTGGTTTACACTTTTTATTTGTATCTAAATTGTTCACATATCACTATTCCATGTCCTCTTTGTTGCCTGCCATAAAACATTTAGAAAGAACATTTCAGGCAACATTTATTATTGATGACTCCAAAAATGTTAGCGCTCGGTTCATCGGACATTTATTTATTTTCTCCATCAGAACATTTTCAGATAGACAAAGTCCTATCAATTTTAGATAAGATTCTAAATAAAGTCATTTCGGGGTAGATACAGCGGTCTATTACAACAATGTACATGATAAATTCATTCAAAGGAGGACCTTGAAAACAATATCCACACTGCAATAGCTTCAGTGAGGATCCTACCATGATGAATGCTTTGTCTTGCTTTTCCTCGAGATTTATGGTGTGGTATAATTATCAGTGGAGTAAGAATATATCAATGGAGGTTTGAATGGTCACAACTCATTGAATTACGCTTTTTTTCATTTGAATTGAACTTTTAAGGGCAAATTTCGACAGTGCAAATTCAGGGTGACGTGTTGTGCAAATTGTGCAGTTTTGAGCAGATGGGTCAGCAGAGCGTGTGCGGTGCTTACAGTTGAGCAACTGTACGTAAACAGGTTTCTAGAGCAACAGTTAAAAAGGCTGCAGTGTCTGAGAAACGAATTTTTTAACCATCCTGGGTAAAACCCGCACCACTTTTCTTCATGCACACGAAAAACTTTTGAGTGTGAAGCACACTTTTTTTTTCCTTTTCATCACGTATAAAAGGAGCATCCAGAGTTTGCACTATCGAAGCTGAGTCCTCGGCGTCCTTTTCAGAATAATTTAATGGCATGTAATAAAAAAATGTCAGTATTGTTATCTGTTGAGAATTTGACAGGTTGTGCTTTTATTTCATCATTTCTTAACTGTTGTGGTTTATGAACATCTTTTTTTCTGTTTTTTTTTCTGTTTGTTTTTTTGTGGCAGTCTCTTAACTCATAAAATGTCAAAAGAATTGCATGGTAATTAAGAGAGGACCACAGGTACATCTTTGTTTTCAAAGCAGCTGGATATGTGTACCTGCCCCCCAATAATCACCAAGACATGTTGGTGTCTTGAGGGATATCTGGTATCTAGCTCCTTATTTTGATTGTACTGTATTCTTTTCAGTTAATTTCACACACTGCTTTATCCATTTAGTCTTGTGATCTTTTTAATACATATACCTATGAAGTACGTCTCTTCGATAATACATTTTCACAATGGTTAAATATATTTGTGTAAATAGTACTTTCAGTATGAAAGATGACTATTTTGTAATGTTTAAGAAAAGATATTACCCTAGTTTTTAATGCCCTGATATGTAAATATGAATTATATGCGTACAAGTGTACATACAAAGGCAGAGGATGCTATGCCCATCTTTTTTTTTTTTGGTTTGTTCTTTGCATGTGTCTCTATGTGGTAAATGATAATCTATCCTGCGCTGTGTTGTGTAATAATGTCTGACTCTCCTCACTGCTGCCTGTTGCATGCAGACGCATGGGAACTACCTGTGTATCCCTACTGGTGATGGGGGAAAATGTCAAGTCTTAAAATAGGTCTTTTTTTATCACAGAGAGAGGTTCGTTTAGAATATGAACAGTCCCTAAATAACCACAGACTGTCGAGCAAGTTGATTAAAATGTGTGAAAAATAAACGTGCATTGAATATTTTTGTGATTTTCTTTTCTGTTACTGGTTAACAAAGCTCTGTGAAAGAGCTCGGGGCTATAGTGGGGGATTGACGTACAATCATAGATCTGCATTGTGCATCTAAGAAATACATTTGTAGCATCAAATATTAAAAAAAAAAAAAAAAAAAAAGGTGTTTCATTTTTTCATGTGAAGACCTGAAACATTATTTCATTTTTTATGTTTTCATTTTTGGTGTTCATTTGCACTGATATCTCAGAAATAAAGTACTAAAATGCATGACCTAGTATGAATGTGTTCCTCTTTTTCCGAGTTTGCTGTTCAGAAGTCTGTTGTTCTTCTGCACAAATTGGGGGATGTGTGCAAGCATATCAGATATTATTTTATCTGGGAGAAGCTTTAGTCTTTCAGGTGCCACCCTGAAAACTAAGACAACGAACCTTACACGTCTTTAGTTAACACGAAACACGGCAACCAACGGGGAAGTTGTGACACCATACATCCCAATATATGACTTGCTTTGCAATACAGATTATTATTATTATTATTAAGAGGACATCAAAGCCAAACTGCACTTTGTGTAATCAAAGACTCCAATAAAGTAGAGTGAGAGGATGTCCTGTATTTGCCCTAAGACTTCTGCTTCTGAGTTGGCTGCTGTTCGCTACAGTGCTGAGTCTTAACAAAGGCAGGAAAGACACTGAAAGGAGGGAGGCGACATGGAGGTCACCAGATGTACGCTGAATGCCCAAGGATGTGCCTCACAAAATGGAACATATATCTTTTGAAACTGAAAATAGATTTCATTCTTTGTGCAACAGAAAACATTAACTCAACTGTTGAGTCCAGAAAGTTGTCTCATTCTGCGATAATCTTCTTGACTTGATGAAAACAGCCTGTAGCGTGAGACTTCCTAAAGGTGAAGATGAGTTCAAGCTAAACTTCCCTTGCTCTGGGTTTGAATATGAAGTCCAGTGGGTGAACAGACGGCTTTTTGTCTGCAGTGCAGTTTTGAAATCACAGTGCAGTTCCTCAGCCCTGACTTCCCTTTTATTTAATACTCCCCATGACTGACTGCACTCTCTTTAAACTCCCAGTAACCTTTCCCCTCGGTGAACTTCTCCATTTCAAGATTCTTATCAAGGCTGAACCACCAGTAACCTCTTGATTTCCTCTGATTGCTGAACAGCGGCAAACATAAAGGAGCGAGTCACAAGTTTAAGCTGAGGTCAAGGTGTAAAACTTGACAATCGGCTGTTTGTCTGTGGCTTCTCTCTTTGATTTCCTGACCTCAGCATGAGGCCAAAAGGATGTGAGCGCTGCACACCAGGCCACCAATGACTCAACTAGGGGCCAAGGACTTGGAAGTCCCACAACAGGCATTTCATAGTTATGAGACCTCCAAAAACTATTTCCTGACGTTACAGATGCTTGTTCTCTGACAAACAACTTAATGACTGCACTTAATGTGCTCGGTCAAAGGTTTATCTACATGGGAACGCACAAACTGTTTAAAACATCAGCCACCATTGTGCATAGCTTTGAGTGTAAATGAGATACTTTCTCGTTAGGTGCTTTATTTATTCACATGGAGGCCATACAGAGTTAACACTTGTCACCAGTTTCCATAGTGATTGGTGTGATAAATATGCTCACAGATGTTCGATCAACCTCTCCACATACAAGTGTTTGAACTTTGAGCACATGGTTTGACCTACATGTTATGTAAACACACACACACACACACACACAATGTGATTAGCATTTTATGGGTCGCATGATCCCATTTGGAGTGTCATAACGGCGGAATATATTAAGTAAATGCAGAAATACAGTTTTTAAACTTTGCCTTGTTTAATGCTGCTGCGATGCCTACGTGAGAGCAGCGCCTCAAGTCAGACAACAATAAAGAGGATAAAGCAAACACCTGGGGAAACTCCTGCTCTGAGAAAGGAGGTCAAATTGGTTTATTTTCCCAACCTTATAGCGGTTCCCCCCAGTGGGGCCTTTGCTTTTGAAGACGTACCTCTTTGTGAAGTCTGTTCCTTAACCCCCTGGGGTCGTGACCTTTTGCTCCCTCTCTTTGCCCTGACCTGGCTGATCCTGTTTCCCGGGACAGGATCAACTGTTGCCTGCAGCTGTGACACCTCCCTCCCCCTCCCCACCACCATCACCACCTCCATCCACCCTCCCTGTCTTTACACACACACACACACACACACACACACAAGCACCTCCCCCCTCCCAAAGCATTACATTCAGGCCACTCTTCTAAGGGTTTTGTGTAAATATGACAAGTGGCAGCGTGGCTTAAGTCCCTTCTTTCCTTTCATGGCTGATAGCCTCTTGACCCTCGCTGGTTCCCATACATGAAGCAGTAATTAGTCATAAATGACTAATAAGCTTGATGTGTAGAGAAGGAGGGTGGAAACAACAAGTAGCAGTGAAAAGCTTGACTTCACCAGTGAGTCTACAAAGTATAAAGTACAAATACAGGAATTTACCGATGGTTTCTTTTCCTTTTTTTATTTTTAGAGTTGCTACGATTGTAAATATATATATATATATATATATATATATATATATATATATATATTTGAAAGGCTTCCTCATTGGTGGTCATGTGTAAGCATGTAAACAGACTCAATGTAATATTCATGATGAGTGAAAGTCCCTGTGGTCCACAGTTCAGCCTGTCAGCTTGAGGGATCTTGGCTGACACTGAAAGAACATGGATGATATTTGCCATGTCGGATAAGCACAAGGGTAAATGTTTTACCAACTGGCAAGGGAGAACTAGCGATGTCAATCTCCTGTCAGCCCTCGTGGATCTCCTCCGAAGTGGGAACGTTCCCTCGTTGCCTTTTAAAGTTCTTGCTCATATATGTGAATTTAGAAGTAAATCGTCTCTTCAGTCAGTAATTTTTGGTGATTCATTTCAGTCTTGACACGATCTGACCTTTACTTATTCTCAGTTTAGACTTAGAGAAAGCTATTAAGATGTTCTGTGAAAATAAAAAAACTTCAGGAAATGTATCTACCACTAACTTCCTGTATGTTCACATCACAAATGATGACGCTGTGGTTGATCTGCCGGGGTCATGAACTTTCCAAGTAAACATTTCTCAAAATCCCCGGTAGAATGAGAAAGGGCAGTTCAGTGTCAACCAGTCTGGCTGAGACCAGCTTGGGATGTGAACTTTGAGCTGCGGGGGCTAAGGGCCATTTAGGATGAAGCATGCCGAATTTAACTCTGTTAAGTTTGTGCTCTGATGTTCCACTCAGTGTGAAGTCATACAGAAAAACTAATAGAGCTGCAGCTGGCATTCAGAAGGGACTTATTCACATCTCCGAAAGAATTATAAGAGCGCTTAACAAGTCTGACAAAGTGATACAGTATTAAGAAGAACAAACTTTGCCATTGTTTATTATTTTACATGTTGAATTAATTTATACTTGTCATTTAACTGTTGGCATGCCTCTATGGCCCAGACTCAAATATCTCAACAACTATTCGATGGATTACCATAAATTTTTGGTTCAGACATTCATATCCCGCGGAATTAACTGTAACTACTCTGGTCAAACTCTGACTTTTCATCTAGCGCCACCATCAGGTCAAATTTTCAATTTGTCCAATACTTTAAAAGCTACTTTATGACCAAATACCAATCAGCCTTAGCTGTACCTTTTTGTTGAATGCTGATTAACAAATGTTTAGCATGCTCTCACCACTCTCTTCACCGCTATTTATCATGGTGAACATGCTAAATGTGAACACGTCGCCAGGCTTTTGTTAGCGTTTAGCACAAACCACCACATGTGCCAAATTGCAGCCACTAGCATGATGTGTGCAGGGTGTTAGTCATGACCCCAAAAATGACATTTATGTATATTTTTAATGCTTGAAATTATTTTATGTGTTGATTTTTTTAAACAAAGTTTGACTGGATGCACTCAGCACAGGTGAATACATGAAAAATATGAAACAAAACAGATGTAATCATTAAGGAAACGTTCTCTCCCTTTCTCTTCAACACTGTGGTAAAATTCTGGTTTGGGGCGTTAACCTGGCTTTAAAAGAGCCTAATAAATATAAAATTGAGTTTATTACTGAAGGGGACTGAGTGGTGGAAAATGTCGACCATCTTAAGAATTAGAAAGCCAGAAAATGTCTGAAATGCTCACAAACAGAGATCTTGTCAGGATGCGCTACATGCAGCCGCGACAGGGTTTAACTACTTCATTCTTTACACTGTCATAAAATCAATGCTCATATTGCACTCTGTGGAAAAGAACAACTAAGGGAAAGGACTCTTTCAGTCTTGTTTATAATTAAATCAACCAGGTATTATTGCTGCTGTGACTGTTTCCAACAAAATGCATGGATATGTGTTCACTGACTATAATGTTTGCTGTGCTATGATGCTTCACTGTGTTCATATTAGCATCTAACATCTATGATAGATGTCTGTATTTGATATTAAATATGAGGATCCGTCACTGAAACCTCTATGTGGCATGTAATTTCCCCCCTGACTGCAAAACACACAGAGCCTTATCTTGCTTATATGAAGACCAAGACCTCATATATGGTCAGATGTCACATCAGTTTTTATGGTTTCATGTTCTATAACTAAATATCCTGTTAGGGAACTATCAGTTCGCAGTGTTGAAAATATTTTTTGAGGTTTCCTGCAACAAAGAAGCTGAGTTTTTTTGACATACATACACTTAATCCACTATAATAACTATAATATTTTCTTTTCTTCTATAAGCTAACCTCGTGTGAGATAGCGTGTCATCAAAATTGCATAATTATGTATTAAGATTCACCAATTAAGCGTTTGCACTCTCAGTGCATTTTAAAATGGTGGCAGATAATGAGTTTCAGTATGCTTGGAGAAACCGGACTGCCTGCTTCAAGAAGAGATCCTAACAATTATATCAAATTTCAGAGCGACTGTGCCAACTCATTTGGACTTAAAGCCATTATGTGATAGAATACACTCATAAAAATTATCACAACTCAATTTCTTATAGTGACCGGCACAATGGTCTGATCTAGAGCGGGTGGATGATAATGGATGATGCTTTGTCAGCCATATTCGGAGACATGTAATTGCCGCAAGCCCTTAGTTAATAAAAAAATTAAAAAAATTGCTTTAGTCACAATAACTCTACAGTATCCATCTGCAGCCTTGGAGTCTGGCCTATCCCTAAAACCCCTGAGTAAAAACATGGACAGTGAGGGAAAACTTGGCACATGCACAAACAGACTCAAGAGGGCAGCACAGAGATGGCCATGGACGCGTTTCAACATTTTGTTTCCAAAACACTGTTGCAATATAATGTGTATACAGAGTGTCTGCACGGAGCCAACTCCACCTGGCTTATTTTAGTGACAGACACGGCTGGTAAGACTTGCTAAAAAATTGAGAGACTGCTTCTCAAAATGTTTTTCATCCATTCATTTTCTTTTTCAGGATCCCAGGAATAAAGGACATCAATGTGACACATGCATCAAGTCAAATAAAGTAATCGTGAAATGACGAGTAACCAGCCAAAGCTGTTTAATATTTCTCTGTTTCATTCAGTGTGTAGGCTAAAGGCTAAAGACATGATTTTACCCACAGGGCAAGAAGATGCCCTGTGGCACCAAGGACACTGAAAGCTACATA
Source organism: Miichthys miiuy (assembly GCA_036365135.1). Taxonomy (NCBI): domain Eukaryota; kingdom Metazoa; phylum Chordata; class Actinopteri; family Sciaenidae; genus Miichthys; species Miichthys miiuy. Next base: position 23,095,443 of record CM071616.1, read on the forward strand.
TTTACAGCAGGGGAATTTGAAATTTAGCATTAAATATGAATCACAATATATGTGTGAGTGTGTGTGCAAATAGAGCCCACAGTTGTAGGACCTTTATGTTAAAAAGTGAGGCTTTGAAATTCATCAGTTGTATCAATACAACAGAGTCTACATCCATCATGGTTCAACTGACCTTTTATTTTCTTGTTCATAAAGTTGCATAATATTTGCATGTTTAAAACGATGCTAAATGTAGTTTATGTTGTGATTTTTAATATAACCTATTTTCTAAATTTGCATTAAAGCACAGTTGTGATTTACATTGTATTTGTGGTGGATTACTGAATCAGAGAGAGACAGAGAGAAGAGGAGGGGGGTTAAATGTCCTGGTGTGAGTGGAGCTATTATCATACAGCCCTCAGGCTCACTTTCAGGGTTCATTTTGATCTTCAACAAACAAGTCTGAGCTCTTTATATCAGCTTGTCAGCCAAGGAGCTATTCAGACTGCAGCGGCTACTGTTTGACTTTGCCAATTGATTCATCAACTTATTTTCTGATTGGTTTCCTGACAGCTTCCCAGATTCTCTGATTGATAGCTCTTCCTCCTGCCTTGAGCTCAACTGTATGATGATGTGTCTGCCCAGACTAGAAGGATGTTTTAAAAGGTATTCTGGGTGTTTTAAGGTAACCTTCATGCACTCTGGCGGTCAGTCAATATTTCAGCATGCTGCACATAGAAGTATAAAATATTGATAAAGGTGGAGTGCTGAAAATTGGAAAGAGACTTTGTGATTCATAATGCTACTTGATTTACCAGGTGAAATCATTTTCATGATTCATATCCTTTTGCACATTTCTTGCTGCCACTGTGTGAGTCAGGCGTTATGAAAGCTGGAGCTCCAAAGGAGGATGTTGCCATCTGCTGGAAAAAGGCTAAATGACACAGTTATCGGCCAATGTTTGTACTGAATACTGAGGCAAAGAATGTATTGATATCCACCATATGTTTGTGCATATCAAATCAAAAGGCAGTCAGCATGATTTTGATAACCACTCGTATGTGTCATATGTATGTATGTCATATATCCTGATGAAATCTCCCTTCATAATGTCCGTGTTGTTGCTAAATCCTTCCCACAATAACATATCAAAGTTCTGACTATTCCCATTAATATTTATATGCACTAGTTAGATGACACAGTTCATGTTAACAAAGCACGCTGACTGCTTCAGTTATAACTATTACAACAATGCTATCCCTGAACATCTAAAGGATGACCCAGTTCTGCGTGAGAGGACTGTTCTCTTCCGACTTGCACTGAATTAATCACAGCTGACAGATTTGAATGCCCAGTGTTTGGATGTTGCTGTTATTTGATCTGTCTGAATAATTGGGCCACAAATTGGACAACTGAATTTAGTCCTTTTATCCACAAATGATAAAAAAAAAAAAAAAGAAACCTGTGTTGCTTAACCAGTGAACCTTCATGTCAGACTCCAGTACTTACATTTCAATGTCAACAGAAGAGTCAGAGTTACATCGAGTTACTGTGACTAGATAAATTATGAAAATGTGTCCCTAAAATGCACAAAATTAGTTTAGTCAGTGGTTCAGATATTGCTGCAAGTTCCAAATTGGAGGTGCAGACAGCTTTTAAACTAATGATTGCCAATACCAAAATATATTCAGTGTCGCTATTCAAACTTGGGTGGACTAAAATTTGATAATATTTAGACTTTGAGAATGAAATTGACATTAGATTTACTGTGAAGGAAGTGCTAAAGGAAGTATTCAGACACTTTGCTTGAGTAAAAAGTATAATAATGTGAAAGTACTTCATTACAAGTAAAAGTCCTGCATTTATTTTACTTTATTTTAAGTATCAGCAGCCAATCAATACTCATAATGACCCTGCAGAATCATATATGATCAAATATTTATCGCCAATGCATGTAAACAGCATTTTAATGTTAGCTGATCAAGGTGGTGCTCATTTATTATCTTACTACAATGGCAGATGTGTCCACTTGTTTTAAGAAAATGAGGTTTTTGCAGTGTTTGCACTATGTGGAATATTACTCTACAAAGTAACTCAAGCAAAAATGTAGTGGAATAAAGACGAAAATGAGAATCCTCAATTGCAGGTACCTCAATTGCACATAAGTACAGTACTTAGTAAGTTAGTTTCCACCACTGTGAAATATTAGACCAAAATAATCAGCAGTGGTGTCCACGTGCCTCCATATTTCCATATTAAACTAAATGTATTTAAAACCTGTTCAATAATAGTACACACAGGTTTGGTGCAGATGCTATAGCTCCTCCTGGAGGCCACCTTTTCCTTACTGGAGCTGAAGATAATTTGCTAAACTTACAGTATAATAAACAACATGAACAGCAACAGGGCAAATTAATGATTCTCATGGTCTGTAACAACAAGCACATTTCATGAAACGGCATGAAAACATGAACCCCTAAATACAGCATCATTTCCTGTATTTTCTACTCACTGCTGTCATGTTGCTTATCATCGTGGCTAAGCATATTTAGAGTATTCATATATTCTCAGTATCTACTGACAGTGATTGATGTCCCTGAACTCAAACCATCAAATCATTCTGTAAATTGTGAATACAAAATGAAGTATGGATGCAGTGTGAATTAACCGCATCCTTGCTTCATTTTGTATTCACAATTTATATAGTTATATGTATTATTAATTATATAATTCACCAGGTCAAATCTCTTTGAATGTATGTTTGGTGTATGTTTCTAATATTATGATTGAATTATTGAGTTAATCTACATCTCACAAAGCTGCTGATTCATTCTTTATGTATTATATGTTCATGTTGACTAGAAGAAAATACCAAGTACGCCTTGATGATTTGGTGCAAAAGTGTGACCAAAGCAACACACGTCTCTATCAGTGTCCTTTTAGGATCATATCTACATAAACAGATCCATGGGACTTAGATTGAATATGTTTGTTTTCATTGCACTCAAATATACCAAAACAACATTCATCCATAGCTGGACAAACCATTGCACACCTGGTATTCAATATTTCAGAACAATTTCAAAAGCATCTTGCTACTGGTGAATGTAATATGATTATTATTTATTTTCCTTCCTGTTCTGCAGCATATATATATATATATATATATATATATATATATATATATATATATATATATATATATATATATATATATATATATATATACTCATCAAAGAAGGCTGCTCAGTATTCTCACATTTGCTGCTCAGATGGATTGATAATGCACCACCTATAACTGGGGGTTGGCACAAAGTGATATTTGACTTACTACCTATGGAATATCTAACATATAGATTCAAATGTAAGATGGATGATTTTTTTTTAGGATCTGGACTTCTTTCTTCAAATATGTTGGTAAAAGACTCACAGCTATTGTATTAAAAGGGATGATAGATGGCAATGAGGAAAACTGGCCAACTGGTGTTTTTTTGGGTGGTAAAGTTGGACATTAATTTACCTATAATTATTTTTATTTATTTATTTTCTTTTTTTTTTTTTAAAAACATGGCATTTTTATTGTTATTTTCTTTATTACTCTTCTTTCTTTCCAGATATGTATTTGCTGCATCGCTGTCAATTGTAATGGGACTGAGCGTTTCCTTATGTCTGTGTGTGAATGTGTATATATGTATATATGTGTATGTACATATACTTAGATCCCATGTCGTCCCAGTTATCACAGCCTGTAGGGAGACGATTTCCTCTGAGTGTATTGTACTGTTTATATCACATAACAAGTAGTTGGAGATTTGTTTTGTTTTTGTTTTTTTTTGTTTTTTGTGGCCATGTGTTTATGTCAGAAAATGTAATAAAAATATTATTTAAAAAAAACATACACACAGGAAATGTTGAAGCCTACACAGGGCCTACAGGCCTCCATCTGTCTGCAGAACAGAGGATTGTTTTCTTTTCTTTTTTTTTTTAGGATGTGCTCAATAATAAAATCACAAATATCAGGCCTTTTTAAAAAAAATTATTTTTAATTATTATCCATGATCTCGAAAAAGACCGAGCCTTGACGTAAATGCCAGACAGACGTGAGTAATCGATCCCAGATCTCGGGCAAAGGCAGAGCAATGTTTTCATTCGTGCTGCTGCTGACGACCTGCGCTAGTAGTCCACTAACTCTGCCATGGCGCCCGTGATTAAGGAGGGGACGTCGTAGCATCGTGTTGTATTTACTTCGCTTTAGTTGGGGGGGGGGAATTGTCGCATTATTTGCTACACCTGGTTTGAATTTTAATTTAAATTAATCTCTGAACCCGCCATGACCGTGGAGCAGAATGTCCTCCAGCAGCATTCTCAGAAGGTAAGCTCACAGAAGCTATCCTCCTTTAGCGGTTGGCTAACTTTAGCCTAACTGCTGTAGCTACATAGTTTTTTAGGAGCTCTTTTCAGGGACTGCTGCTAACCAGCTCCTTTAGTTAGTTAGTTAGTTAAGTTAACCTTGAGTTGTCGGTTTAATTTGGCTTAACTGAACCACCCGTTGGTAACGAGCCGTTAAGTAAATGTGTTTTAAAGATAGGCCTAGCGCGGAGCGTTATCCAATATTAGCCAACGTTAGCCTAACGGTAAAGTTAAGTTAAACCTGAACGTGTGTATGTGTGTATGTGTGTGTGTAAGTTGTCTGTTGTTAGCGATAGCTAGCAGTTAAACGTATTAATATATATGGTAACGTTAGCATTATGTGCTAACTGCGTCGTCAACTGAAATAAACACGGCCAACTGACAGCTAAAGACTTTAAACATTCTCGTTAACGTCGCTAACTTAAGTGTTTTTTTGTTGTTGTTGTTGTTGTTGTTGTTTGTTTTTTAGCCTTAACGGTCCGATAGTGTTGGTTAGCACCAACGTTAATTATGAGTTGTTACTGCGTGTGTTTGTGTTTGTGTGTGTGTGTGTGCGTGTGTGTGCTGGAGCAAATGTTCCCCGGGTTACTCATCACATATCCGATATCTTTGTTTACAAAGTATGGCCAACGGCGAAAGGTAGAATCACAGCCGAGCCCTGCTGACGCTGGGCGGGGGATTGAGCAAGCCAAGTGCCCGTTCATGATGGTTTATTTACTGGGTTACATTTGTAATCATAACCCCCGCTTTATGGGAGTGCATATAAGGTCGATAATGTTGCTTATTTGTGGGATTTATTCAGTGACCGCCATACCTAACAGTGCATAGCTCTGGTCTGTTATGTAACCCATGTTGCTGTAACGTAGTTAGATGTGATGCAGTGATTTAACCACACTACATACAATTCACTACCTCTGTCCCTGCAGTATAGAGCTACTCTGTTAACCCAAGAAACATTAGCTACCAGTGTGAGGTGATGACAGTCAGAAATCCGGAGCATTGGCTAAAATAAATACTAAGCCTTCCGTTGATGACTCAAACTTAAAAGTAGCAGTGTAACACAAACCCTATTATGCTGTCTGACCTTTGCAGGGGCTGAAATGAAGCCGTGAGAAACAACAATGACGGGCTAAATAGGTTTTTTTTTGATGCGTTAGTCTGTCTTAAATGACTGAAACGTGAATAACTTTTATACTAACAGTGCCCACGAGTGTGTGTGGTGGGATGTTTGCATCAAGCTCCCATCATCAGACCGCCTCACTAGTTCAGGGTGTGGTGGGGGGGTTGTATGTAATGTAGTGATCTGCAGATAGAAGATGAGGTCATGTTGAAGGACTTATTTTCCCGTCTGTGCAATTTTGTTTTCTGTTTGCAACCCCCTCGCGTTCACGTACAAAGCAGCTGTGACAACCTGATAGTACATTCACTGGAAAATGCCCCCGTCCGTTCCCTGCTGCGAGGCCTCAAACTTGTTCCCCCGGTGTGCCCTGCAGAGAATTATGTGGTGTTATTTACAAGCTGCCTCTTAATGGCTGATGACCAGTGTGACAATCACCCATGCCAGACATGTCACATGGAGATGAGAAGTGTGTGTGCGTGTGTGTGTGTCTTTTCTCTGTGTGTGTTTGTCTGTCTAAGTAACTGCTCTTGTGGTTGACTTGGCCCAAATCTGTCACAGGTGTAACTTCCCTCACACTTCACTGACGCTGCCATCCTCTGTGCCAACAAACCTGCATCCATCAGTCTCTGACAGTGACCAAAACACACAGTCATCTTCATGTTTACTTGTCTCCAGTGGTTGAAACATGGCGAAATGTAAAAATGTTGTAAGTGCACAAATTACAATTCTACAAATGCCGTATTAATGGAGCACTTTAGGATCTTTACCCTGCAGAAACAGGCAGCCCTCATCAATGTAGTGACCTGCTGTAAGCAGATGCTTTGGGAAAAGGCTTGTTGATCAAAGCTGTCTTGAAGACCTTAAAGAAAAGTGTAAATGAGGACCCATGTTCATGTATTCTTTGTTTTATTCTAGACAATGTGTTTCCTGTAAATTAACCCTTATTTTTAGGCTTCCCCTGTAATATGTGTCATTCTCTCCCACAATGACATCTCCGATAAGTCATAGGAGCACCTCCTCCTTTGGTCGACAACAGTGTCATGTTGTCATTTCCCCGGCAGTCTATTTCTGTGACCTAACGCCGCCACATGAGTATTAAACTCACTGCAGAGTCGCGCATCCTCGTCTTGTAAACCGCAAGCACCGCCACAGACAAAAGAGGTTTAGTGCATTATTTATACGCTGTTACTCTTAACAAAAGCATGAACTTTCTTTTCACTTTCTCCGGTGGCTCTGTGGAGAGAAGGGAAAAAAAATGCCCCAGGGCGTTTTAATAAAGCGCTTTAGCTTTTAAAAAATCTCAAAAAATCATGTCGCTGGTAGCCGGATGGGAGTCAAACCAGGTACAGAACAGCTTCCACAGGGCTGGAAGGATTGAGTGCAGTACTTCAGGACACTTCAGTTAGACAGACATCATTCTGACGTCTTTGAGTTGAAGTTTTTCCAATACTCATATATAATATTTGTTGAGATGGTGATGAATGTTATGTTATTTACATTTGCTAGAGATCAATTTGAAAGTCTCTGAGCCGCCATCATCAAATAAGTGATGGAAAATAATTGTGATTGTCTTGTGTCTGTGACACGAGTGTTGAATTTATAACACAGTAATCTCTATATTTAATATTATGGCACAGCACATTCATTTTTAATCACGTCACATAAAATTAAAGACAATTTATTTCCAAGGCACACAACAGTCCGAAAGTACTTGCAGTGCATTGTGTGCACGACTAACTGCTCTGTATAACTTTCATTTGTTTAACCTGATTCTTCGGTGTTGTTCTGGGTGTGCCAAGCAAAAGGCAAACACACACACACACACCTTGATCAACATTTTCTTCTTAAAGCAACACCCTAGATTAGATCTTTTTTTCAGCCTCACTTGAATTTACTTTCTTGTCTGCTTGCATATGTAATTAGTTTAGCACAATGTTTGCTGTTTGTTGACTGATTTCACAGCAACACTGTTATACAATATAGTTGAAATGCTTTGTATCTTAACTAATGTACCAGCTGTGACTGCTCACTTTCCCGATCTTCCAGCCTGCTGGCATTTCAGTGGTTGAACAAAAGTGTAATTTCCAAATCACTACACTGTTATTTTGTAACTCTGACAGTAAGGAATGCGTTGGAAGCCTGCAGGGCATGGTTGGCAGTAAAGAAAGGGGATTAATTCGTCATCTCTGTAAATGAAATTTCGCGTATGTGGCATGTATTTTTCCAGATCGGAGGCCGGTTTTCTTCCAGAGTTCAGCACTTTTGGTGAACTGAAATATCTGATGTTTAGTTAAGGTGCGGCCCAGATTTGTTCAAAGAACAAAACACATGTTGGATCGAAGTCTGCTTTATTTGTGAGGCGCTGCTGCTGCTGCGGCGGCGTTACGACATTGTGCACTCCAGAGCATGACTGGTTTTCATTGCCTTTCGCAGCAACTCCATTAAAAGTGTTTAAAAATGTCTGTGACGTAGGTGGTCCGCAGCGTTGCCATGGATGTGTGTTGTACAGTCAATCTGTGGTTACTGGAAACAACCTACAGTATTGAGTCCTAAGTCAGGAAGACCCCTTTCGGGCGGACGCTCTTATCTGTTGCCTGCTGCACCTGTGAAAGAGCTCAGGAAGAAGTCTGTGTACCTCTCACTTAAGACTCCTGCTTAGGACACTGACATGTAGTGCACTATTTGTGGTGCATTTATTCAAGCCGCGCATTGCAGGTTGAGGGCGTGTGCTCAGGCCGTGCAGGCCAGCTGGGCTTGACATCAATAAGTCATCAGACTTGAGTGAACTCATTGATAGAGACGAGAAGCTGATACAGTATCAGTTCTTTTAAGTTAGAATTGCAACATAACATTTTGTGATTAATGGTTACTTTTAATGCCACTGATACTGATGCTTGATGTAGGTCAGAGAGTCTGTTTGGAGGGTGAAACAGCATTTTGCCTTCTTTCTCCTGGATGATGTTGATCCAGATGCTGTTGATTCTACAGATAAGAACGAGACTCAACGTTCAGCTGAACTCCGTGAAGAATTTTAATCAATAAAGAATATATCAACCAGTTACGATGGTGCAACGTTGTTATTGCATCTCCACACTATTGGTTCCATATGTAGCCGTTTGGAGCAGCTTTTCATACCAGTAGTATTAGTGTATAAAATATATATATTTATGATGAAGCACTGTTTTTGATCCTGTCCTGATCTACTAGCTCTGCTTTAAACCGCTTTGTATCTTCCTCTCTTTTCTTCAACAGCACCAGCAGACGCTACTAAACCAATTGAGGGAGGTCACGGGCACCACAGATGTTCAGCTGCTTCAGCAGGCCCTGCAGGTCCGTCATGAAACACGTGCATTACAGACCTCCATATCAGGGCTGATGCGTATAAATGTAGACACGCTGTTCTTTCTGTCCATCAGTTATCGCAGTTTACAAGCTGTTTCCATCCAGAACGCGTGTACAGCAAACATAGCCGCTCTCATCTCACAGAAGCATCATCACAAAGCTAATTGAAATGCATGCAAGCCTCGATTGAAACAGGCAGGCAGTCCAGTCGAGTGTTCCTACTGCTTGTTTTTCAGTGTCAATGTATATAGGTATCATAGGCCTTAACTAAACACACTGTTGTCGCAGGTAAGCAATGGAGACCTGGCCGAGGCTGTGGCGTTTCTGACGGAGAAGAACGCCAAGGTTCCGCAGCAAGATGAGACAACATACTACCAGACATCCCAGGTGGCCAGTGACAGATATATCAGCGTGGGCAGCCAGGCAGACACAAGTGAGCAGCTTACTTAAACTTAAGAAGTTCTGGAGACTGCACGGAGATGATTAAAAGAAAACAGGAAACATACCAGCTCAGTTTCAAACCGTGTTTCTTCATGTGTGTTCTCTTAATGCAGACGTGATTGACCTGACTGGGGATGATAAAGATGACCTGCAGAGGGCTATTGCCCTCAGCTTGGAGGAGTCCAACCGGGCTTTCAGGGAGACAGGCATCACTGATGAGGAGCAGGCCATCAGCAGGTGGGCTCAGCATTACTCAGCATTACTCACCGATAACAAACATGCCAAGAAATTCTGTAGCTAACATCTGACCGCTTAAAAAAAAAAAAAAAAACATTGCACCAAACCTCGGATGAATATCCACACTTACCACCTACATTGGCTCCATCTTTGCCCAGGGTGTGATGAAGATATATATTTATTTATTTGTGTTGTGTAATGCTGAATTGTTCAGTGTAGTGTGGTGAAAAATCAGAGACGTCCTGAGATCTGTCTGTTTTAATGGGTCGGTATCAGGTAAATTAAAGCTGATCAAAATCTGATCCTTTCTTTACTGAACCGTACTGTGCCGGCTAACGCTTCACACTGACCGCAGGTGAAAATGCAAAGGTGAAAAATGATTTGATAACACCAGTGTTACGGCTACCGCCGTGCAGGCCAGTGATTGACACCCCGGTTGGCAAAATACACGGTTTAGCTAATCTCCGCTCTCGCTTATCAGAAAAGAACAGGGTACAAAACATTCAGCCTAACAGCTTCTCTTCTTTAGCCGGTACTCACCGTCACTTTCACCGGGTAAAATGACAAGCGGCGCTTGTGGCAGATCAGCCGACACTACTTAACATCAATTCCATAAGTAACTTGAAGACAGGCCAACGGCAAACTTGGCTGCTGTTGGCTTTGTGAGCTCTCTGCTGTACTCTGCCAGACCTTCCAACATCTCCAACCGAGTGACACGTCTTCTCTGTAGCAGATTGCAGCTAGAAAAGTAAAGTTTTGAATCAAGACCGTAGATATTTGGATCACATAGCCAGTGGAAAATAAGTTGTGTTACATGTCGTACAGCTGTTTTTCATTGTGTCAGATACATGCTTTGTCAACATTACGGTTAATATAAGTATCGGATCGGACTAGGTGGAGCAGATACACAATGTGTAAGGACGTGGATCGGGATCTGAGCCAAAAAAAAATGATCAGAAACATTCCTGATTGTAGGAATAACGAGGTCAAACCAGATTATTCAGTTGCCACAAAATGGCTACACATAACAACAAATCAATTCTGTCAAAGAAATGAGGAAAGGTTTAATGTCATTTGAATAAGAATAATAAAGGTGGAATGAATATATTGGACAAGTCACAACCACTTTAACCCCTTTTAAGAGGCATATTTTCTCCTTTCATCCACCGTCCACCTGCCTTGTAATAAATGTGATTAATTTATAATGTCACGATAAAAGACAGAAAAAGCCTTATGAACATTACATTTTTAAATCACAACCCTTAATATCAAGTACAATATGACCTGACTGAAGCACAATATCACAGAGCCACTATCCGGCAGTTTAATTAAACCCCATTCTGACTGAACCGATGCGGACCGTTGAGATAAGCCCATCTAATTGCTAAGTTTATGCAGGGACATGTCGCTTTGGAGAAACACTTTTGAACTCTATTTCAGTCGAAGGATTCAGTTTCAATCAGATGAGAAGCATTGTGGCATAGCTTTGCATGAGTTTTTAGAAGATCCAGTGGAGGATAAAGTGTAACAGGGGAGCCAGTGAGTGATGAGGCGTCTAATCTGCACTCCCTACTGTGAAATGAACATACAATAATTGTACTTAAAGCTGGTAATTCCTCTATTCCCATTGGGTTCAGTTGGGCCTAACAAATGTAGTGGGGAATGAGAAAAAACGGTTGCTTTTAGTTGAATTTTTTTTGTGTGTGTTTTGTCTTCCTCTTTATTGTTTTTAGAGTTTTGGAGGCCAGCATAGCGGAGAACAAGGCAAGTCTGAAGCGCACCCACACAGAAGTATGGAGCGATTCACCCAACCCGCACGACAGGAAGCGGATAGACAACTGCCCCGTGGGGCTGAAGAATGTTGGCAATACCTGCTGGTTCAGTGCTGTCATACAGGTGGGCACACACACAAACAAACCCTTTTCTTACGATGTCTGTATGCTTGGCTTCTTGTCGCACATTTCTCTTAAACCTTTCTTTGACTATAGGAAACATACTAAGGCTCTTTTACAGGTCTTAACTCCTCAGTTTCTTAGTGCATTCCTATTTAGTTGCATGTAATTGTCTTGATGCAGGAATCAGCGCTTTAATCTGCCACAGTCATCCTAAATAGTCGCGGATAGGAGAGTCATCAAAATGTTTATATGCTGGAAACTTTTATATGCCAGCTGTCACAAAGACTTAGTTTCTTGTATGCTTGCGGAGTCACTGGTATAAAGTGACCTGAGCTGAAATATGCCACATGAACACTGGATACACCATCACATGGTGGCTGGCTCCTGTGTGTAATGTAACCCCCCCACCCTTGAAAGGAAGGCACGGCTCGAACCTGACCCCGCTGCACTTGGTACGGCCGTAAACAACTTTCTCTTTTTTTTTTTTTTCCTGACATCTTGACAACTTTTATATTCACTTTTTCTCAAACAAAACAGAAAGTAAAGATCATGACCCGACGTTAAAGCAGTGAGCTCAAGTGGCTCTTGTTATTGCCGTCACTGGTGTGTGACTGTGTGCAGCTTTATGTTTCATGTAACTGAATCACATCAAACTGAGGCAGATATTCTGCTATGTAAAACATTCTGCAGTGTGGAAGTTTGCACTCATTCCCCTACTTTCCCACCTCAGGTTGTTTTTCAGCACTTTTATCACATGATGCAACAAGAAATGTCTCCCTATTCAAGTAATAAGGGAAGGTTTACGTCATATCTGTGCATAAGCTAGCTTTAATTTCTTTTTTATGAACTACAGCCAGCAGAAGCATGGGATAGATAGGATTTCAGGGGTTTGGATTACTAGAGGGGAGGTCTTAATATAAAGGCAGAGAACATTGTTTTGAGTTTTTGATTTGAAAATTAGTTGATCTAAAGTGACATAAAAGCAGTGTCTTGTGCTGATAGCATCCTATATTGTGTATGAAGTAGTGTGAATGATTTCTTGAAACTGTGTGGCAGTTATCGCAGCGTCCTCGCTTTGCAGAGTGGAACGCCACACTGAGCAAGGCCTCCATCACTTAAGACATTAATTTCAGTGCAGTTGCATCATGGTCGTTCTCTGAAAATGTATATGGGTCAGAGCTGTCTTATCATTGAATGTCACTAACATGTCTTTATCCTCTTCGACCTCCAGTCTCTGTTCAACCTGCTGGAGTTCCAGAGGCTGGTGCTCAACTACTCGCCACCGGCCAGAGTCCACGACCTGCCTCGCAACCAAAAGGTGAAACCTCCACCTTTCCTTGTCAGAGGAAAATGAAGCAGTGGTCTGATGTCTTTTTTAAACCTCACATCAGCTCCATTTATAGCATTCTATAGCTTATCACAGCAGCTAGCACTGCTTTAGCTCAGAGGGCCTGACCCTCTTTTCGAGCTGTGAGCCATCGTTCAGCAGCTGTGTGATTTTTGCCCTCAGGTCACAGCAGCTTACCGTTTTGCACCCTTATGGTTCACATAACTCACTGCTAGCAGGCTACTAGCGGTGCCATCTAGTGTGAAATGTTGTTTCTCCTGCAGGACAGAAACGAACACACAGAGTGTGTTTTGATTGATCCTGAAGTGCTTCGAATTCGAGACGCTCAAATTTGTCTAGCCACAGTCGACACTACATTAGCAGAACAGTTCTCAGCGTGTTTTTTTGTCCCCACTGAGTGCTCTCCATAGGGTTAGCAGTCTGTTGCTAATCTGCTCTAAGCCTCTGCTGTGGAAGTGTGGCTCGGGGCAGTCATCTCTTCATATCAGTTCCTTTGGTCCTAATCACTGACCTTTTACTTTAGCTGTGCCAGACGGCATCATCTCATCTAATCTTTACATCGGCATCTCCTCGGCAAGGCCCTATTCAGACCAAATCAGGCGCTGCAAACAGCAGGGTTGTGCTGCCGGTGTGTTTATCTGTGCCGAACATAACCGATATGAAACAATCAGAAATTAACTTTTTTTATTCTCTTATTTACCGACCTTCTCGACACAAGCGCTCCCTCACTCTCACCACTGCTCCCTCTCATAGTTTAGTTCATCAGCTCCATTGATGGCACTCAGTTTCAGTGATGTTTCAGGCTGACCATGGAGGAGTTTGACCGGTCCGATCGTCGGCTTGGCCACCGGTGTGACATCAGGTTGCGTTTCTCCAAAAGTTGAATCAGGTTGCTGTGTTTTTGCCACAGGGCCGGATTTGGTCTGAAATTTGCCTAACAATGTCGTTGTCAAATGACACTTGATACTACTTCCAGTATCATATAATACCAGTATCTTCACCCCAGCTGTAAAACTGAGCTTGCTACAGCGTCCGGAAGACAGTATTGTCGGAGGGCATCCGTGGAAGAGGTTAATGTTACTTCCGTAAGTGAGTGAAGTGTGTTTTTGTAGTTCAATAGAGTGATGACTCTTCTCTTATACAGGAGAGTATAAAAGAAAAGTGCTTTCCCTTTTTTCCAAATAAATTTACACCTTAACTAAAAAGACCTCCATGACTGAATCATTTCCCTAAAACAGCTGAGCACTGTAGTACTACTGTGATTTGACTTGGATTCACTAAATAGTTGTTTGTGGTTCTCTGACCAGGAGCACAGGAACCTGCCCTTCATGCAGGAGCTGAGGAACCTCTTCTCCCTCATGGTGGGGTCCAAGAGGAAATATGTGGATCCGTCACGAGCTGTGGAAATTCTCAAGGACGCCTTCAAGTCCAGCGAGTCTCAGCAGGTAAGCCTCCGTCTGCCATAACCTGATCGGCATAATAATTAACGTCAGCGTCATGCAGGCGAGAGACTGTTTTTATCTAAGTGCATTAGTATCTCCTGCTGATGAAAGCAAAGAGATGGCAGCTCCTTTACATATTTACTTCACAAGCGTTTCAGTCAGTTTGGCAGTTTACGTCACACTTAATAAATGTGAATACTTTCTGTGGAAACGTCTACGCTTGTGTTGGTATCATTCCGCTTCCGCCCTATAGAAAAATACACACTTTTTCACCGTTTGCACATACCAGAAATATTTAATCCCCTTTTGTGCCGAGTCCTTTCAACCGCAGGCATGGCTGCTCCATCCTGTTGTCATTCCTACTGACTCAGCTCTACTGAATCCAAGATACTTAACCTCTTTTATCTATAACTATTAATCCCCAAGCCCACATCATCCCCTCTGAACTTTGCAAAAAAAATAATATTGACTAGGAATTAGCTGTGCCTATATCCTATAATGTGACGTACGCATGTCAAACGTACCAAACTGTACTGTTCTTCTCCTTACATAAGCATTCACACTAAGCCCGCATCTGTGCAGAGGTTAACTGAGGTCAGCCTTCTGGCCTCTGTACTCATCAGTCATGTCACTACTCTGTTAGTCATGTTGGATAGGCATTGACCTGAATTACTAGCTGGCATTGATGTCTGAGAGAGAGAGAGAGGCCTCATGGCATCCAGGTTCCTTTTTGAAGTTGAGCAATCAGTGAACTCCTCCGTCAAAGCTCAGCAGAAGACAGACATGGCATTGATTTGACTGATTCTTGCTCGTAGGTGCAGTTAAGGCTTGTAGTTTGACTCTGTGACCTCCCTGTCCTAAAGGCAGCCCCATAATTGTTCATCTTGTATGTATGATTGTATTCTGCTTAACAGCAGGATGTGAGCGAGTTCACCCACAAGCTGCTGGACTGGCTGGAGGACGCCTTCCAGATGAAGGCCGAGGAAGACAGGTAACCACAGCTCTTTGTATCCAGATGCCACTGCCCGTTGAGAGATATACAACAAAGAATCAAATGTACATTGTTAACTGAATCACAGATGCTCTCTAAATAACTCTGTCCTCTGTTTTTGAATACCACATTTGTTCTTTTGCCTTCAGGGAGGGAGAGAAGCCAAAGAACCCCATGGTGGAGCTCTTCTACGGCCGCTTCCTTGCTGTGGGTGTCCTGGAAGGTGAGATGAGGTGTTAAATTAAAACCAATAAGGAGAAAAAGTGAGGGGGTAGCCAGAGAATCACAGAGAGAGATAAAGCATTAGCATGGTCTGATTGCTGCTGCCAGAAAGCAAGCAAGTCCTTGCCCCTAGTAATGAAAGATGACCTTGTCTTAATGAGATGTGGGCCATGTAAAAGAGGAGAGCGGTTGCATTGATCGCGGAAGACCTTGATGGCTGATTGACATTGTGCTTATTATGCATGACAATACTGGCCCAAAGCCACCAAAAGCTGGGCCAGTGGACTCTGCTGCTCATAAAATGACCTTAATGCCTCATCTGCATGTCCCCTAGCAACTCTTTTCTTTTTTTTTTTTTTTTTTTTTTGGGGGGCTTTTCACCAGTCGTCGATGCGGTCTGCATCTGTGCAGCTGTTTAATTATGAGTGAGTGACTGCTGAACAAGTGAAAATCAGCTTGGATGCAAACGAGTGTGAAATGGCTCGTTATTGCTTTTTTCTTTCATGCCTTTCCAACTCTTTTGGCACAGCGTCGACCTATATACAGTATGTGATATGATGTATAAGGACACACGCAATTACCTCTTGGGGTTAACCCCAAACCACTCTCAGTTAGGTCAGCAAATCTGATGTTTTATTAATTAGTTGTTTGTGCCTGTAATTCCACAGGTAAAAAGTTTGAAAACACTGAGATGTTTGGGCAGTACCCGCTGCAGGTGAACGGCTTCAAGGATCTCCACGAATGTCTCGAGGCGGCGATGATCGAAGGCGAGATCGAGTCCCTGCACTCGGCAGAGAACTCAGCCAGGTCCGGACAGGAGGTCAGTGCCAAAGCAGGATGACAACAAGTGATAAAAAGTTAAAGTCAAAGACTCTTTCACAAAACAACTATCAGCACCATCTGTCAGTCGCACTTTTCACAATCAGGTTAAATAATTTGGGCTTATGTGGTGGATCCTCTCCGAAGGGTTCGCCTCCTTGCCCTTATGTGACACCTGCGCTATTCTGGGTGTGACCTCTGGTTAGCTGTAGCCTTGCCGACGCTGTCCCACAGCAGCTGGGAGCAGCTAATTAACCAGGCCAGTGCACAGATGAGTATGGCAGCGAGCCCTCTAGAAAAGCCTCAGCCGTCGGCACGAGGGAGCACCAGAGACGGAGCGGGAGAGACGCTCCGTCCGCATCATACGGAAATACAGGGGGAAATGGTTAGCAGAGGTGGCAGGCATGAAATTTAGGCACACCCCGAAACCTTCTGAATTGGAACTGGTTCTAAATTTGTAATAACCCAGGTCATTCTGTCAGTCCTTGAAGAAACCAGTGAGCGAGTTTAGTAGGTTGGACAGTATGGTTTGTGTAAATTATAGCCACACAAGCGGCCTCTCCTCTGACTGTGCCTCCTGCTGTGTTTGACCGATGGCGGGGTTGAGCTCTTCCACCACACACACATAGGGCAAACACATACACGGGTTCTCAGGGGATCCATACAGAACTGTTCAGTTTGCTGTAAATGAAACTGAAAGCAGTCCTTTTAATTAAGGTGTGACGACGACAAAACTAAATCAGCACCCCGCAAAAAGTCTTCTCAGACGGGGATGTTCTAGACATCGGTGACTGGTGAATGTTTCAACAACTCTGCAGGGACGATGCCTTTAACCAGCTGTCTATCACATGATAAGAGAATTAATCTCAAGAGCAACATCTAATTTTCTTGCAGCACTGGTTCACAGAACTCCCTCCCGTGTTGACCTTTGAACTGTCAAGATTTGAATTTAACCAAGCACTGGGACGACCCGAGAAGATCCACAACAAGCTTGAGTTTCCCTCGATGCTCTACATGGACAGGTAATAGAAATGTTAGCACTGACCTTTATCACGGAATCTACGATGTTTATCTCTGCGGTAAACAAGATATGAAATGCCAAGTGTCTTTAAGACTGTGGTCTTTGCTGTGGTCTTCATAGGTACATGGACAGAAACAGGGAAATAACCAGGATCAAGAGGGAGGAGATCAGGAGGCTGAAAGAGCACCTGAC
The DNA here is from genome assembly GCA_036365135.1 of Miichthys miiuy. Taxonomy (NCBI): domain Eukaryota; kingdom Metazoa; phylum Chordata; class Actinopteri; family Sciaenidae; genus Miichthys; species Miichthys miiuy. The sequence goes on from CM071616.1 coordinate 23,112,902, forward strand.
ACTGCTTCAACAGCGACTGGAGAGGTACTACTTGTCCACCAGTACTTGTTTATTAAGCCAAGGTCGACAAAGCTCTGTAGACAGCCATGGAGAGTAATTTCTCACTCTGACTGCCCTCTCTTCGTCTGTCATCGTGCCCTCTATTCTTACGTCTCTCTCTCTCTTTGCTTCCCTGCATCTCTTTGACACTCCTGTTTTCTCTCCGTGTTCTCTCTCTCAGGTATCTGAGTTATGGCTCAGGCCCCAAGAGGTTTCCTCTGGCAGATGTCCTCCAGTATGCCATGGAGTTTGCCTCCAGTAAGCCAGTGTGCACCTCCCCAGTGGAAGACATCGACTCATCAGCACCTCCCGGTGGCACAACAGGGCAACAGCTGCCCCAGCCAAGGCAAGTTTCATAACAGATGGCCTGCTGTTCTCCGTCACTGCTTCTCCTCTTTTCCATCATTTGCTCTGTTAGTTTCAGGAGAATGAATCAGGTTAGGCTGAGAGGCGTGAGTAAAGACAGCGTACAAACAGAGAAACAATGGGCTTAATGTAACATTGATTGATGAATGCTGTTTGTTCATGAGTAGGTGGATATTCATGATGACAAGATGGTGGCAATAGCACATCAGACTACAGGTGATGTAACACTGTCAGGTGTTACAACAGAAGATGTTCACCTGGACAGGAACTTTCATAAAATCACATTTTTTAAAAAGATGATTTTAATAATTTGTTTAACTGCAATATATTTTCGGCCACTCGGGGCAGTGGAAACGAGCTGTAAATACAGCACTGACATATCATCTTTTAAGTTGATGTGGTAAAGTTAAACATCCAGTAGTTACGGAGCGACATTAGCGCTCATTTGGAGTCATTTTTTGGCCACAAACGTAAAACAAACATAATGTTTTATGGTCTTTACTGCGATTTCTACCAGAAAATATCTGGTTCTTAATCTAGCTCTATGATCACCAGCTAGTCTCTGTCTGTATTTGGTACATACAAATAACTACGAGATGGATTGACAAATGTTGTACAGAGACATTTGTGCCCCTCGCACTTGGGTGATTGCTTGACTTTTCATTGTCATTGTAGTTTGATTATTAGTTATTATATATAGTTATATTATCAATATAAATAAATGCTATGCTGAATTACAGAGCTGCTAGCATGGCTGTAGACTCTTTTCTCTGTTCTATTTTGAATAAATAATATAACTATATATAATAACTAATAATCAAACTACTTGTCTACTACATACTTTATAATCCACACAGGTTCACACCCCTCAAACTGAGTTACTTTTTCATTATTTTATGCTGCATGAAGGGAGTTATTGAAACATTGGACCAGGCACATTTTTATTTTATTTTTTTAAATTTTTATTGTCTCTCGCCCTGCAGCACAGCCGAGCAGGACTCCTTGCCTCCCCTAGAGAGCTCAGGCCCTGCCTCAGTCCCCACCACAGCTCCCACTGCAGCCCAGCAGCAGAGAGTACCCATTCATAAGCCCTTTACCCAGTCCCGGTTACCCCCCGACCTCCCCATGCACCCTGCCCCACGCCACATCACAGAAGAAGAGTTGAGGGTGCTCGAGAGCTGCTTGCATCGCTGGAGGAGTGAAGTGGAAAATGACACCCGTGGTAGGTCTACCTTTTGTGATGTCTAGTGGTTTCTCTGTAATATTTCAAAAGTAAACGTTAGATTGCAGCTTAATGAATTTTATATGTTCTTTCCACCAGATCTGCAGGGCAGTATAACCAGAATCCACAGAACCATTGAGCTAATGTACTCCGACAAATCAATGATGCAGGTGAACAGCACTCTTCTCTAATCGGTCATATTTGCAATACCAAAAGCAACATCAACAACTCCATTTGTTATGTTAAATCTCCTCTGTGTTGTTCCAGGTTCCATACCGGCTTCACGCAGTCCTCGTCCATGAAGGCCAGGCTAATGCAGGCCACTACTGGGCTTACATCTACGACCCACATCAGCGCTGCTGGATGAAGTACAACGACATTTCTGTCACCAAGTCGTCCTGGGAGGAGTTAGTCAGGGACTCGTTCGGAGGCTACCGCAACGCCAGTGCCTACTGTCTCATGTATATTAACGACAAGAAGCCCTTTCTCATAGAAGGTACACACAGACCGAGGTCCAGTCAGTAGAAGTCCAGCAGTATCTTTGAAGCACAGTAATGTTCATTGTCTCTTTATGTTGTCTGTGCAGAGGAGTTTGATAAAGAAACAGGACAGATACTCAGCGGCATGGACAAACTGCCTCCAGACCTGAAGCATTACGTGAAGGAGGACAACGAGCTGTTTGACAAGGAGATCGACGAGTGGGACGCCCTGCAGGCCCACAAGGCCCAGCAGGAGAAGCTGGCCCTGGCTACAGCAGCCGCAGCCGCCTCGGCAGCATCCAGCACTTCCACTTCTTCCTCTTCCCCCCAGCCCATGAGTATTGAGTCCAGCCCTCCAGACAACGCAGGTCAGGGTCACGGGACTCGGAATACAGAGTAGAATACTTAATTGAGAATCAATACTTGGTAGGAAGATAAATACAGAAAAACTCTCTCTTTATATGACAGAAAAGGTCTTGACTAAAGAGTGCTGCTGGTATGAAAGTGAGCTGAGATATTTATCTTTCAGCCGACAGCACTAAAATGTATTTCTATTGAATTATAGTCAACACACAGGATGATGGTTGGCTAAATAAGGCAGCGAAGGGTATTTGTTATTTAGGAACCCCAAATATACAACCTGAACAGCATTTTATTTAATTCACCTGTCCAAAATCAGACATGTGTAATCCTGGACATTTGTAAATGTGATCAATAATTCATTTGAAAATGCTTTAAACTTAAAAAAAAACATGCTGTTGTGCTCCCCTGCAGTTCCCCAGCAGGACCCCGAGTACATGGAGCAGCCGTCACCCACGAATGACTCCAAGCACCTGCAGGAGGACACTGAGCGAGCCATCGCCAGGGCTGCTGCAGAACAGGAGGAGAGAAGCCCCGAAGCATTGTTAAATGCTGTATGTAAAACATGCAGAGACACAGTACAACCACTCCCACACCAAGCCATTGTCACCCAACATGTGAACATGTCAGTTTGTTAATATGAATCAACAAACTGAAGCTGCGTTTTTTAAAAATTTTGTCTTCATTTCATCCACATTTTCCCCTCGAGTAACTCAACTCACAGAACATCATTAGGTTTACTCAGGATCCTGTTATGCTCACAATAAATGTGGTGTCATTTTTGGCTACTAAAACAGTAGAGTGTTTATGTGCCAATACAAGAGCGTAAAGCTGCAATATTTAATATTTTTCACAGAGAAAGCTCATTCAACTCTGCAGTTTCCTTCATCTCTTTGGGGCTTAATAAGGCCTTTTAGCTCAGTGTGTTTGCACCCTCACTGCTCTCGTCGTATCCCAGCAGGCAGCTGTTTTTTCAGCAGAAAACCTTTTAATAGTCTATTGTTTGCTACCGCCCAGGACCATATAGTGACTAGCTGGTGAACATAGTGTAGAATTAAGCAGCCAAAAAGAAGAGTATAATGGACCAGCTGGTCAGAAACACAACTCAGTGAATGAATGCTAATACAGTGATAATAGAGTATGGGTGAGTTGCGTTGTGCTCAGCTTGTTTCCACTGCTGAGTTAATGCAGCTCTGAAGGACGAGTTTTCAAAACAGTATGAAGTTTAACAAAGAGGGAGGTTCTTACTTGACTAACTACTTACTGAAACCTCTTATCAGCTTCAGCTTTAGGGTGCGTTTGCATCAGAGAAATATGGATTTTGTCCCTCATTGTCACAGTTACATTGTGTCAGGAGGGGAGCTTTTCACAGCTAGTGCAGAGAGAGGAGGTTGTATCATCAGACATACGAGCATGTGAGTGTTGTTTTAAGACACGCTTGAATAAAATGTGAAACTATCCTTTAATCCCTAATTCCTGCTTATTTAACTTACCAACACTCAGAGTGCCAGACTACTGTAGTATCCAGATATTAAATGATGAGCACTATTTTTCTAATATTTCACTGTATTTTCTGGCTCTACGTATAATGTTCTTTGCCTTACCATCACTACTCTATCCTCCCTGTTTCATCTGTCTCATTCTCTCTACAGTCTCTTCCCCCTCCCACCTCCCCTCAGCCTGAGGTCCAGGTGAGCACCTCCTCCACCCCTCCTCCTGACCTGGTCATGGAGGATGAGTCCCCTGGCCAGCGCACGGTAGAGGTGGCCATTCCTAATGTGGGGACCTTTGTCATTGAGTCAGAAGAGGGGGGGTATGATGACGAGGTAGCTCTCGCCCCAGACAAATCATCTTCTCCTTTTTTTTTTTTTTTTTTTTTTGTGCTGAGAAATCTGTGCCTGTCTTTGATATATGGAGTGAGAGCATCATTGCCCATTCACACGGCTCCGCACAAGGTTTTTCACACCTGAGAAAATCTGACTTTCATTGCCAACCGATTTCAGGATTGGCTCGAGGCTGAAAATGCCGCGCAATAAGACTGACCTCTTTGTTGGCCTTCCTGCGTTACTCTTGTGTGAAAAGTCTCTCCGAGCCAGTCTGCATCTTGGCACAAAGGCAGGTTGACCTTTTTGCAGAATAGCTGAAGCTCTGCTTCTTCACACAAGCCACTCTCTCCTGTGAAAAAAAGACAAGAACACGGGCTCAAGCTGTTGTATGTTGTCCATTTGATACCCAACTCCCGCCTGTGTATAAACCCCAATGCACTTACAGCGGATGTTTATTGTAGTTTGCACAGATTTCATGCACTTATCATGGAATCATAGTTTCTTTTATTTTTGTTGGCTTGATAACAGCAGTGGTTGTGGGTCAGTATGTGCTGCTGTTGTCAGTATTCCAGCCCCCCCCCCTCCTCCATGCACTGTTGGCTATCTGTCACACGCAGCTGTCACATGGCCGCCTTGGTTTTCACACATTATCCTTGTGAGGATTGCGCATTGTGCCACTGAACTGAACTGACTGGCTGTGTCCCCTCACAATCGTGTCACTCTAACCAATGCATGGACTGCCGAGTGATGTCTAGCATGCCCTGACTGCGGTATGCTTTATTATAGCGCCTCAGTGCACATAACATAGCCGGTGGACCTTGCTCGGTTCGTCACGAGAACCTGTTGTTGTGTTTAACATGGTTCCTGCTTCCTGGGCAGGCAATGATGACCCCCAACATGCAGGGTATTATTATGGCCATTGGCAAATCCAGCAGCGTATATGAAAAGAATGGGCCTGAGGCAGCCTTTTTTAAGGTACACACTATCTCTCCTTTACCTCTCCTCATTCCACACTCACTCACCCTCTTCACCTCCATCCACCTTCTCTTTCTGTGTGCCCACTTCTTGTTCTTCTCGTGTGTACTTTCTTACAGCGCAGTAAAACAGATAAAAAGTATTACAGTAACCGAGGGGAAGTTCTCCGTATTCAGACTCGTGCTGCACAGGTGCTCAGCTATAAACTGCTTAACCGTCTGGGCAGCACATTAAATCACTGAAATCAGTCGGGATGCTCACTATGGATTTTATCAGCTGATTTGATGATTACCTGCTTCTCATGGGAAACACCAATAAGATAACTGATAACTTCGCATTTCTCTATTTTAAAATAGAATTTTATAACCTTTACGCACACCTGAGGTAAGAACAGCTGACATGTAGTGAGCAGGCGGATCATTTAATATTGCACAGCTCTGATGTCTAACAGACAGCTCTATTGTTAACAAATAAAACTAAAAGTTATTTTAAATGTTTAATAAACGTACTTTGGCTTTCATAGAACATGAAACCCGTCTAATGTTTTGCATCAGAATTCAAATTAAATTACTTTTATCAACTGATGATCCAGTTATAATGTAATTGTCAGAATAATATCAACACAATAATAATATAATACATAATAATATAAATGTCCCATCCCTCGAAATCAGCTGCATCCAATCAGGAGGTCTGATGCTGCCAAAACCATCTTGTTTTGAATTTTCTGGGAATTAAATCTCAGAAATCAAATCTAATATCTTAATGTGTTGAGAAAGATTTCCATAAGTTCCCCACCTCAATAATAATCTGGTTAAATTGTTTATGCGATTCAATTTAGAGAGCGAGTGGATGTGTGTTCCCACCTAAAAATATTTAATATCATAATTTAAGACATTTAGCATCGTGAATAAGTTCTGTTGTTTGCATAAATCTCTGAATGTGTAAATCAACTCAAAATTATCTGTGCAGTTTGTAACATAACAAAAGTAAAATCATTTAATTGCAGACCTTTGTGGGTTGCATTTAATTCCTGAACTCAGTGAATATTTTTTTTATCCATGTCCATACCACCTCAGCCTCAGTCAGAGTTTTTAACCATGACTTCACTTCGCCGTCTCTTGTCTCTCTGGTCAGGCCATAAAGCTGGAGTACGCTCGTCTTCTGAGATTTGCCCAAGAGGACACGTCTCCCGAGAACGACTACCGACTACAGCACATCATCGTCTACTTCATCCAAAACCAGGCGCCCAAGAAGATCCTAGAGAGGACTCTGCTCACGCAGTTCGCTGACAGGAACCTGGCCTTTGATGAGAGGTAAGTTTAGACTGTAAACGCTGCCCACAACATACATGTGGTATATAGTTAAATGCAACGTTCTCAATTACATTAATCTGCAACTGATAATCGATTTCATTTAAATTTCAGCTTCTTGAATGTGAGATTTCTTGATTTATTTGGTCCTTTATGGCAGTTTACTGCACATCTTTGGGTTGTGGACAGAAGGAAGACATTTGAGGACGTCAGCTCGGGCTTTAGGAAACAGCGATCAGCATTTTATGAACCAAACGTTTCATTTATTGTTCAAGGAAACGATCAACAGATTGATCTGAACGTTAGCTGCGCACTGGTCTCAAACCTGGTCGGTTAAACGATCCAAGTTAGCTCATTTTCATCAAATCACCTCCAAATGACCAGCAGAGGGTAGCAGAGACCTCGACTCGTGCAGACACACAGCGTCTCATCTGGACAAAGCTTTTCTGCTGCAGCTCCACTGACGGGATTCCCTCTGTCTTTTGTTCAAACACAAATCTTAGGAGACATATGTCCAATAATGACTTTTTTTTTTAATACTGCCGGCAAATATCAAGATTCCCTCCTATTAACATTGTGATGCTCATGTCATTAGGGTATGTAATGCCCCTTACCATCTCTTAAAACTTTTCAACTACGCTTGTTGGCCTCAATCCATATTCATGAGTGAAAAATTGATTTCTCCCTTCTCCTCTATTTTGAGCAAGATAATTAGATTTATGTGTGCATGTGGCCTCAATAGGAGCCTCCGGAGGAGTGTTTCACTTCTCCTCTCAGCACTAAAGAGTGATTCATTAGGCCATGTTAAGGCCTAGGGGCAGGGTGGACTCTTTCATCTCCTGGAGTACCTCGCAATGACTCACCATTTCGTCGCTAACGCCGGTTCCTCTTCCTGTCTCCCCCTCCCCACCACCACCTCTTCTTCCTCCCCAATAGATGTAAGAGCATTATGAATGTGGCACGTGCCAAACTGGACCTAATTAAGCCAGAGGAGGTCAACATGGATGAATATGAGGTCAGCAACAGTGTCTTCCCAGTTTTATTTATCTAAAATTGTAGATGTGAGTCTGTCTGTAATGCAAAAGTGTTTTGGCCTTTGCTGTTACACAGTCATTCATTTAAAAATGTTTTCTGTGCTGTGACTTTTTTGGATTTGATTTACAGCGAGCTTGCCAACGCTAACTTCTGCTCCTCTTTTATCAGATGTGGCACCAAGCCTACCGGAATTTCCGCGAGACGACCGTCTTCATGGTGACTGGCTTGGAGCTGTTTCAGAAAACAAAGTACGATGACACCTTTCCTGCGCTCCACCCAATCATTAATATTGGAAAGATGTGAACTCGTATGAGTTCAGAGCTGCACATCACGTTTTATTCTTAATTTTCCATCCAGCAGCCGGTAAATGTTAAAGTATCCCCTGCAGGGGGCAGCAGCTCACTTACTTGCTTTGTACTCGTGCAGTGAGTTCATCAAGTTTATTTCTTCTTTTGAGGTGGTTTGCTGTCTAAGTTCTCAGACTCGCGACTTTGATACAATTTTATCTGAATGTGATCTCTCTCTTTTTTTCCCCAGTTATGTGGAGGCTCTGATGTATCTGATATACTCGCACCAGTACAACAGAGAACTTTTGTCCAAAGGGCTGTACAGAGGGCACGACGAGGAGCTCCTCGGTCATTACCGTCGGGAGTGTTTGCTGGTGAGACAATGGAAGCATTAACGCTGTGATTTATTCCCAAACCACTTGACAATCCTCTATTGAAACGAGTGGATGTGTTTATTCCTTCACGTCATATTCCTTCAATTAAACCGAGTGATTACAAAGAGGGGCACGAGCTCTGCGCAGGGCGTGCCTAGGAGGCGACACCTTTGTGTCGAGCCGTTCTTTCCTTGTGATCCCCACCTCCTCTTTGTCACTCCCATTCCTCTGTATCAAACTTCCCCTGTTAAAGTGACTCAGCAAAACTAACACGGCCAGACATTTCCCCTTCAATACCGAGCCGCGCTACTATAATCAAATTGCTTTTGCTGAGATATTGCTTTGGCTTGCTTGCAGCCCACAAAAGATTCCACTAAAGGTTTTTCATCTGATACTGACAGATGAAAATCCTTTCAGCGTTGTGATGTGAGCCCCTTTTCATTTCACCCTCACCAAGCTCTAGGCTGTGCTCTGGTATTATTGGTTAGGGCTGAGGGTATTTTGGTCTGATCAGCCTCATACTGGTCTTTAGCAGCCCTCTTGCTGCTGCACTCAGTAACCCTACACCCCAGCATTGTGCTCATAATGTAATCATTGCAGTGGGAATAGGAAGCAGGAGGGCCAGCGAGTGTAAACACATTACCATGAGACACAAGCGTGTCCTCAGCTAACCTCAAACCTCAGCTCTACGCAGCCCGATCGGTCATCTTAGATCTCTGGCCAGAATCTCTGGCTGCGTCCGCTCAGCTGTTTACCTTCAGCTCTTGTTTTAATTGAAAACACTGCTAACATTGACACAGTTAATGTACTTGGATGTTTTGCAAATCCAGTCCCAGAGTCCAAACTGGCTTGCAGAAAAAGCGGGTCGTTTCCTCAGAGGAGGTCAGGGAGTTTGTCTGTGACAGCAAGGTGGTTTTGGCCAAGAGCAGGAAGAAAAGCTCGTATCCACACGCATGCAAGAGAAAGTCAGGACGCACTTCAGTTCCAGTGGCTGTAAGATATTAAAAGATATTAATGATGTCTGTGGGATTACTGTACTTAAGCTGTCTAGTACATATCTATTAACAAATAGAAAAACCCACTCGAAAGAATAAGGTCAGTGAAATGAATGATGGAGTGGAATGACTTTTGTTAAGAGTAAAAACAACATAAGATGACATAAAATAATAAATCCTGTAGTCAGCACAAGCTGATCTTTGACAAAGCTATTTTAAAAAATTAAGAATCAGTCATTTTCATTTTCTTGGCCATGTCTAAAAGCCACGAGGCCAACTTGGCCTTTCCTCTTGAATCTAGATCAGATGGTTTCAAACTGAGGCGCCTCCCCAGGGGTAGACTTGAAGGGGGAATGTGGAGTGAGAGACACGAGGCAAAGATACTGGATGAGGTGAAAGAGATAGGTGCATGCCGGCGCTCTAAAAACAACCGTTATCGACACTGCGGCACACAGCTCCTGCCGGAGCAGTCGCACCCTATCTCGGAGTTATAACCCCCAACCTGAACACACGTGCATAAAGAACATATCTAACTCTGTGAGTAACTGTCCATAAATCATATTAAAAAAATTGACTGCACTGTTATATATCAAGCCCCTAAATTTGGGAACTGTAGTTCCAAAACTTGTGCATTGTCGAGTAAATGTTGAAGCTATACATCACATGCACAGAGGATGAAAGCTGACGAGTGTATCAGTTCGTAATGTATCAAATCTTCTGTCGTGTACAGAAATTAAACGAGCAAGCGGCTGCCATGTTCGAGTCCGGAGAAGAACCGGAGGTGACCACGGGCCTGGGCATCATGAACGAGCTGGTGGTACCCTGCATCCCTCTGCTGCTGGTCCACGACACGGAAAGGGACCTGCTGGCAGTGGAGGACATGAGGAACCGCTGGTGCTCCTACCTGGGCCAAGAGATGGAATGTGAGTCCCCGCGAGAGAGAAGGAACAGACTCGGCCTATTAGATATTTCTGGAGAGTTGAAGTCTTAGGTTACTAGTACATTCCTCGTACCCCCTGCCAAAGATCTTCATAATCAGGCCACCGCTCAGTCTGCACATGAGAGAGGCTGTGAAGAGAGCAGCATCTCCACCAAAGTCTCAGCAGAGATCAAAAAACATGCTGGTGACACTTCAAGTCTTTCTGCTTAGCATGACTCGACAGTTTTCAGACATTCAATAAATGGTTTATAACAGACTATAATGCAGATGTAAGGACATTTTAAGTGTTTATTAAAGACATATTTTATACTTTTATAACTGTTTTATTATAATTATGTTTATAAAGCAGCCTCCTCTTATGAATCCCCACAAGATTAGTTGTAGGTAAAACATTAATAAACACAAATCTGTTAACAGCTACATTAGTGTGTTTATAATTAATCTATTAGTTTATAATAATAGATTTTTGAAGGAAAAAGCTTCTCAAATGTGAGAATTTAATTAAGTTAATTAAGAAAATAATCAGCAGATTTGGCAGCCAATATAACTCACGTCTTATTTCCTATAAATGCTGAACAGCAGGACTTTAAGTAAAGAGTTGCCAGCATATTATTTTATTCATATTATTTTGGCTTCAAGTCGAGTCGGTACATCAGCACGTCAGCGTGTATCAGCCTTCTTTAGAGGTGGTCCAACTAGATTTAAAGCCGTAAACCCGGAACAGAAACGATCAGTCGACTGAGCCCAAATGAATCAGCAACATTCGAGTGTTTAAAGTGTTTGAATAACTCTCGGGTGGATTTTAGACTGTTGGTTGTTTTTTTATGAGCAAAACAATTCATTCATTATTCAAGTTCTTTGCAGCCCAACATATCAGCAATCATGTTTAAGATTGTCCGTCAGATGTTCGGCGAATGCACCAGAAAATAATTTCTCTGTAGCAAAATCCCGAAGAGGATTGAGCTTTTATCGGTGTGTTGCGGTATCAGTCCAGAGAGAGCTTGTTGTACGAGTTGCTGGCCTTTGCTCAGGAAAAAACGAGCTTATCACGCAGACCCGTAGACACTGGAGTTTTACAATCTGTGTCTGCTGTGGAACATGCTTTCAAACCACTCGTGATATCGCACTGAAAATATTTACCCTGTGATTTCTGTGTTTAGGGATCAGATTTTCACCACATTGCGACGCTCACACAGTTAAATAATTTACTGTCTCTCTCTCTCTCTCTCTCTCTTTCTCTCTCTCTGTCTGTCTGTCCTCCTCCTGCTGGCAGCCAACCTCCAGGAAAAGCTGACGGACTTCCTCCCCAAGTTACTGGACTGCTCGACGGAGATCAAAAGTTTCCACGACCCTCCCAAGCTCCCCACCTACTCCACCCTGGAGCTGTGCGAACGGTTCAGCCGCATCATGGCCGCCCTCTGCAGGGTGCCCACCGAGGGGAGATGAGCTCGGACGGGGACGGCCCGACCCGACCCGACACTCCTCCGTTATCACAGGCCCGACCCCCGCACCCCACCCCAGCCCGGGCAGAAACCCATGGACCTCTCGTTAACCCATGCCTTCCTTATCAATCCAGGGGTCACTCGCTTCTAGCTGTTATTCCTCTGTTACTCCTTTTGCTGCTATAGGTTTTATCATTATATATATTAGTTCACTTTTATTTTAAACAAAACACAACGGAATGAGGAAGGAGGAGGAGAGGAGAGGAGGAGAGGACGGACTGTTGAGAGGGAATAAAGAAATGAGAGAGGAGAAGTTGATGGAAAAACAGTGGCAATCCTGCAGTGGTTGAAAGCCAAGCACATTCTGCGTCAGCTTTGCAAAAAAAAAAAAAAAAACTATTAAATAAAAAAAAAAAAAGCTTGAGGGTTTTTCATAGTTTATTATTGTTGTTGTTGCTGTTTGATTCAGGCTCCCCCCCCCCAGCCCTTTCTAAAGCCCCTCTCTGCGTGAAGAAAAAAAAAAAAAAGGCTCACCCTGCTGCTCTGCCTCCAGTTTGGTACAGTATTACCACGTTTTGTTTTATTTTTCTAAGGAAGTAAGGAAGAGAGAGAGCCTTCAGATTTATCAGCGGCTGAGAAGTATCTCAAAATGGGTCTCATGTCTTTGTGGACTGCGCCAGAATGAGATGTTTTAAGTGCTGTGGTAGACAGCCATGGACTTCCCCGTGGCTTGTTAATAAATCGAGAGAATAAAATTTTATTTATGGCCCTTTTAGGCCTAATAAACGAATCTTTTTGCCTGATGTTGATTTTTATTTTACTCGCATGACAATATCATCTAATGAAATTATTAAAATTGCACATCATTGTTTAAGCATTTCATTTTCAAGGTTATGGACAGTTAGCAGATGTGCAGTACTCCGCATAAAGTCGCGCTGACATGACATATTGTACGAATCAAACCTCGGATCTGTGTTCTCATGTTGTCCTGCTGCTCTAGCTTATTAGAATCAGACTTTAATTAACACGAGGCTGTAAACTCCGAAGCATCCAGCATGCGGCCAAAATAATTACAAAATACAAAACAGTATTGTGATTCAGTGATTCAATTTAGCTGCTTTGAATTTTTTTTTTTTTTTTTAAATGATGCAGTTTTGGACCAATTTCCTGGAGTAATACTAATTAATCCGGGAAGGCTAATCACAACAAACAACCCATGTGAGCAGGAAGCCGTTTTCAGAAGCCGGCGCTGTGCAGGTCGTAAAAAGAGAGTCATCTTTTTAAAATAGTTTTAAATATGCTGCGTCATGTTTTGAATTTCGCTCCAAGCTGTAACTCAAAACCAGGAAACAAATAAATAACTCTGGAAGAATTCAGCTTTTAGATCACACAGATTTTGTGACATGCTCACCTTCTCTGCACGCCGTCCAATCGCCGAAGTCCTGATCGTAAACACGTCAGGAGAAAACCTCTGACTCCTGCACCGACATGTAGGGAAGGCTGAAGATATTTAGACGTGTGTAATTGCACTTTTTCAGGTCATAGGACAGCTGTCATAAGATCACAAACTTTTTTTTGCACACACACTTTAATACCTTTTGGCTTTTGGCCTCCTGACAAACAGCCTCTCTGATGGTTTACATCTCATCTGTTGTTGGCCTGGCTTGAACTTCTATTGACAAGTTACAATTGCGTGTGCATTCCTGCACGTCTTTCTGTGTTGGGGCGTCAGTTGACAGCTTGTCTGCTACAATTCTGTCAGCCCTCTATGGCCTTTTTTTTTTTAACAGGGCCGTCATGTCATTGGCTGGATGTTCTTTAAGTGGTGAACCCATGTTGCTACACGCACAAGCTGAAAAACTAGTAGGTGAAACAGTTCTTCAAACACTTAGACTGTCAGCCCTGGCACCTTCTTGTTCGGCTTCTTTTAATGGAAACTGTACCCAAGTTAAACATGGTGGAAGTATTCACATCCAGAAAATTAAAACCACTCCATTAAAAGTCCTGCATGAAAGATCTCATTTAAAGGTCCAATAGAAGATATTTGTGGTTTAAGGACCAAAAAACATCTCGATATACTTACCAATATCTCATTTCTTACACTTTCTTACGGAGCTTGAGCCAAAACTGGTGTTTTGTGTTGTATTTTGTCTCGTTAATATTAATGAACCTCTCTTCTGATTGCATTTTCTGAGCTGCGCTGCGGGCCGTGACTCGTTATCTACGACATAACTTTACAGAGTCCTGAGAACTTGTTTAAAAGAACCGTAGAACTGTTAAAACATGAATCACAAGATCACAAAAAGACGAGCAGAGTCTGTAAAAAAAAAAAAAGAGTTTTAAAAAGCGATTTCACTGAATCGGCGGGCTTTATGTCCTCGGGCAGCTCGTTCAAGAGGGTTCAAGAGGGTTCAGGGGGTCCTGATGGAAAAAGGTGCATCACCAAAAGTGACCAGCCCGAGGATCTAAGGCTACGAGCAGGCTTCTGCAGGGTTAGCATGCTGGCAATGTAGTGAAGTAAAACGCACCAGAAGCCAGTCGGAGGGAAGCTGAAATGTTGTCTGTTAAAACCGGTTAGCTGCTGCACTAGTTGGTTGGTTTATGATAAAAAGGGAACTCTTACTTTCTATATAATATGATCTTTGACCAAAAGTACAAATTATTTCTTCTGTCCCTGTGACTGCTATCTTTTTCTTTATGACATAATTAAGATGTTCGTGTTAATGCATCGCGAGGTGGAGTTAGTTTGAACTACAGCGTCACCAGATAAATCGGGGGGGAAAGAAAATACACACATCTGTTTTAAAATTTTACGTCTTGGTGCTCTGAATGGATATTTAAACGAAACCAACTGTTAACGACTCGTAAACCGGGGTCACGAGCCAAAGGTTTTGGAAACCTCAAGTCAAATCTATTTATATAGAACAATTTCACAAATTTGCCTCAAGTGACTTTACAATCTGTACGGCGTCGACGCCGTCCATCTATCCATCCATCGAGAGGATACAGATAAAAATAAAGACCTTTTAATGAAGAAGAAACCTCAGGAAGAAACAGAGGAGTATGTGCAGAATAAACCAACATAGTAAAACAGTATGGATAGTCAGGATGACAAAATTATAGGTAGACTGTATACACTGAAGAATGTGGATCCAAGAGGAGACCACACAAGAGGCCAAACTCAAGCTTTCACACAGAGAGAGAGAAAAGGGAGGAGAGGCTGAATCTTCGGGGGAGCGAAGATCCAGATCCAAACATCTGGAATGAGGCACCAAAATCCAGAAGGGGGGAGAGAGAGAGAGAGATGATGAAACCACTGCCTCTATCATCAACACTGTGTCGTATTTCTACAGTAACAGCAACAGTTTTTCTTTGTGTAATTTGAAAAGTAACTATAGCTGTAAAATAAATTAACGATAATATTCTCCTTCAGTCCAAGTCGCTCCGTCAAATCAACTCTTGTTTTTTTAACCTGTGTAGGAGTTTGAAGTGAGGCCAGACAGACTTATGTTGACCTGCTCCAGCCTCTGCTGTCTATCAGAAGATTAATAATCTGTTTATGAGTGTTTACCAAACAAGTAACTCGGAGCTGGAGATCTATATGCGAGACTGTACGTCGTCCTTGTTTCACCCACGTTTAAAAAGCCCCGGGGTCGGAGTCATCATCGGCATCGCTCTGTGTATTCGTGTGGTTTTTGTGTGTAACCACCTTTGAGTTGGCCTTTTCATAAACCTATCTAAGCAGACCTCGTTGGCTTGAAAATGTTTATGGGGCATTAATTATCATTGGCAGCGGCATCCCCTAATTTTTGCTCATTATTTCTATTGACTTGAAGTGCGGCATGAGGCCAAGTTCTGTGATGATTATAGAGTGGAAACAGTGGCAGTTTATGCAGTCCATGATACTGATGGACAGGCTTAATTAGCGGTTTGATCGGGTCCCCCAACAGCATCCAAATTGAAACCCCACGGACGCAATCCATGACCTGCAGTTGTTAGAGGGGAAAAACAGCTGAGACAATACACTCACCTCTGCCAAGTACCTCGGATTATACATGTAAAGTTAAATTTCCATGTGTGCGTATATATCTTTGCTCCTGTTCACCTGTTCACAGGTGAGGACAGCTGGAGTTGTAGTCACACGTGTTCAGATCAGTGTGAATTTGTCCATGTCTATGCCGTTGCATTGTGTTTTACAGCTATGGTTACCGTGAGGCCTTGGGTGTACCGCAGGGCACGTTAACTGGCCTCAAGCAGATGTATTTGGTCTGTGTTGAGTGTGGCATGACCGCCGTTCTTCCACCTTTTGGGCCTCGACCGCACTTCCTTTTTTTAGCAAAAAAACAACATACCTGTGGGACGAAAAGTGTTAACATCCATGTTGGGTTTATTTATAACGTCGCTCGAGCTTGCTCTCTGTTTTGCAAGCCCACATCTATGCAGCTCATTCTTCTATAGCGTCTAGCTTCTGTTTGAGCTTCTTCTCGGGGCAAAATGGAAAAAATAAGGTTGAGTAATATTAATGTACGTTCCATGGTGTTACGAGTTTGAGTGTATCTACACATGTTCTAGTATCTGGGTCAGATTTTTGTAGCACCATGGTGTTGCGCGCACGTAAATCCTGGTTCATATCCTGATTTCAGGAACCTGGATAAGATCTTATTGCAGTTTTTTTAAATCCTGGATGAGTTACCTGGAGTTAACGCCTTTTTCTGGTTTCTGGACATCCAGAAAAGAGATCGAGACACACCTGCAGAAACAGCCTGGGTGCTGTTGATCAGTATGATCCAAAACAGGATACCCATGTACGCATGTAAAGACACTCAGGTTGTCTTCTGGAACCGAACAGTCTGACTTCATCTCTCCGTGGGCTGATTCATTTCACAGTTTGTTATCTGGATCCACCGGTTCATGGAAATCGGCAGTTCTAGCCACTGTAAAGACCAGGAGGCGTCTAATGGAACAATTAGTCGACAACTACTCCTACAACTACTGAATACTACTGTGATAATTGTGCGATCATTTATGTAATTTTCAAGTAAAAAATGCCAAACACAGGGTGCCAGGTCGCCACAGTGTCCCAGGGTTCGATTCCAACTTGTGGCTGTCTGCTGTGTGTCATCCCCCTCTCTCTCACTATCAGCTATCTCTGCCAAATAAAGGATTTGCTATTCTTTGTCGTAGCTTGTGATCGTAAACTGAATATTTTCACATGCAGCCTGGACTGTTAGTGACTGAAAACCATTTCCAATGTCAGTGTGGCCAAATTATTAACAAATCAACAACCCTGAATAGCCAAATCAATATGTTGAATTGCACATTTGTTTGCAGATGTTTCTAAAATGTCTGACCAGTGTTGGGTTAATAGGGTCTAATCCAGGATACCAAATGGAGCAGGTGGTTCTTCTCCTATGCAAGCAACTGACTTGAGTGTTTATTTTGGTCAGACTGCATAACTTAATTCACTAAGTGCTGTAGAAGCCACATGGTCTTTGTCTCACCGACCGGCTCCAGCATTGCAGCAACAAGGACTACTGCTCGCCTGCTCACATGTTGTCTTTAAATGGCCGCAGGTTTGACTATATAAGCTGTAACTAGCAGATTTCCTTCCTGTGAGGCAGTTAGCAGCATGCTTGCCCACCTCACGCCCCTCCACCCCTGCTGCGATACTGCAGCGAGCTGTGCAGTGACAGTCAGTGACGCATTTGAAGCTGATAGACGGCAGACGGAAACGGCAAAGGCGCACGCGGGGTTTTAAACTTTGCATCTCATAAATGTTACAAACCGTTCAGTGGAGTCAGCATTTTTTCTTTTGTGTGTTTTGTCAAAGAAATTTGTTCTTTAGAAAAAAAAAAAGATGTGCAGAGGAATAAGGGAGCAGCGGTGGGGAGCTCAAGCCTTCTGCAACCGCAGTGGCTGATTCAGGCGAAAGCCTCTCAGGACACACAGACTGTTCCAAGTTCACGCTGCTGGCAATTTGCAGCCGTCGCATGAATAGAAAGCAGCGGAGGGCATTCTTCACATTCTGAACACATATTTAAAATCTTTGTTCATGTGGGTCTTTAATCCCCTTTTGAAC
This sequence comes from Miichthys miiuy, assembly GCA_036365135.1. Lineage (NCBI taxonomy): Eukaryota > Metazoa > Chordata > Actinopteri > Sciaenidae > Miichthys > Miichthys miiuy. The sequence goes on from CM071616.1 coordinate 23,130,634, forward strand.
CGAATATCAATTAACAAGCACCTCTTTATAGTCAGGTTTGAGAATAGCTGATGGTAAATTGCTGCCCGTTCACTTAGCACTTAATGGCGCTTTCTGAGAGTCCTGCCCTTGTTGGGCTTGTGTTTTATGGTCAGATAAAAGTTGTGCAGGGAGAAAAATGCCATCTGGGCTCGGTGCCAGGGGCTGGTGTTTCACAGCAGCTACCGCCTCACACCGGGCTGTGATGAGAAACATGGTGGGAGAAGAGGTCTGAGGTGAGGAGGTGGGAGGGTGGTCGGGGCGGGGTGGGAGAGCCTCTCAAGGTGCCACTTCCATGGAGACGCTGTTGGGCCAAACAAGACTTCTATCGGTGGACAAACAAAAGGTGAGGTGGCTGCCTGACTGCCTCATTACTGGAAGCCCAGCAGCTGCCACCAAACTGCTGAGAGCTGCTTCTTTGGGACGCCAGTGAGGGCAATGCTAATCAACATCTTGTGGTAATGAGTGATGTTGAGCATAAATCTTTTCTCATGGGATTGGCCGTGTTGTTGCTGTTGGCTCAGTTGCCTAGGAAATAAGCATCTCACTGCAGGCAGCAGGCTGCAGTCCGTACACACTTTTTTTTTTTAAATCTTATTTTTATTCTGGAGTCAAAACTGGGCACGCTTTCTGTCACTTCCTTTTGTTTCGGTTCAACATATTTTATTGCCTTGTTGACTTTCATGAGTCTGTCAACTCAGCATTGTCAGAGAGCTTTTGTTTTCTGTAAGTTTGAAGACGAGAGGGGGAAAAAAAAAAAAAAAGCCAGGCAGTGAGGTGACCTCATACTTGACCATCCCTCTCACCACTCCTTGTTCTTTCTAATCACAGACACTGAGACTCTTGGAGTGTTTGGCCACCAGTCTCTTTTCTAAACACACAGTGTGGCACAGTGTGTTCATGATCTGTATTCAATCAGCACATGTGGAAAGAACCCAGCATGTGTTTGCCCAGATAAGACTGCAACAGGATGAAGCGCTGACATCATAAGATAGCCACAGGGGGATTGGAGTAGTATGCAGGTCATAACCTGTCGTGGCACTTCGTTTGACCGGTGATAAATATAGTTATATTTCTATCATCAATCCAGAGACTTGAATCTAGAGTTAGAACAAATACAAACAAGACATTGACAGCCAAAAGAGGTCTGTTTAAAAATAGCTCTGCAAATGAGGTGTTTGATGAGAGTGGGAGTCACTCATGATATCCTGCTAAAACCAATAGTAAGGCATGAAGGTTGAACTGTACTGTTATGTTCCCGAAAATGGTATTTTAGCAACTTTTTCACCGCGGTTTGATGCATATCTGCAGTAAAATGCATTGCTGCTTCTGGTTAATCCATCGTAATAAGTTCTTAATTAGTGTTGATGAGGTAACTCTTAAGTACTACTGAATACTTTCTTTCAGAAGCAGCCAATGAGAAATGAAGTCATGAACACAGAGTGAAGGAAACGAAGCAGGAGCACTAAGCACTCTCATGCAAAAAGCACTCCAGACGTTCGGCATTCAATTTCCCATTTAGGCAAAGTCACAATCAGCAAAAAGAGTCTTGTCTTGGCTTCCAGTCAATGAAGAAAAGGACTGATGCATTTAATATATGAAGAAACATTCCCTAAACCAAAGGCCATGAATCATTACCTTAAGCCCTTTCAGCCTGCAGTTTTCTTCTTTAATTTGCCCTCCCTCCCCACCTCGTGGCCCAGATCACTGAGGAACTCACTAAGAGCATTGTTCCTCCTGCCAGCTCACTTGGCATATCTAGTTTTATTTAGAACCCTCCGGCTGTTTGGCAGGAGGAGGGAATAAGTGGTGTTAAAGGTATTTATGAGGTTGTCCTCAAAGAACCTTTCTTTATATCAACAGTTTGACTAATGCATGTGACAGTAAACTTGATGTTGGCAGCAGCTATGAAGAAATTGTCTGTATGACTGATCGGTTGTGGTAGCTGCCAAGCCAACATGTATTAATTATAGTAGCTTTTAAACAGACTGATTTTCATGAAAGACAATGTTTGGAAACTATCTTAAATGACCAGGCACTTATGATTACAATTCCCCAAAACGTATATATAGCCATATTATAATTCATATTAATACGGTCCAGCAAGTGGATAGTTAAACCGAGTCTCAAATGCGAGCTGAAGCTGGAGTCTTGGTGCTTTGGGACACGTACTGTATTCCTGCAGTGTCCCTGCTTTGAATCCTACAAAAGAAGCATTAGCAACATTTCATCGACCAGCATAATGGGTTTCTCTGCCAATTCCTTTAATGTTCATGTTAAAAAGTCTAAAAATATCTTCTTTAGTTGTGGACTTTCATTACTCTAAATGTTTCCAACACTGTTCAAACCATAGATGTCTTAAGATTTGGATACTGGACCCAAAGATAGCGCCTATTCAGTCCAATGTGAATTGTTGGCGCATTTGGCAAGTTTACTTCCGGCAGTACTTTGCATTGAGGTGACCCCACACCTTTTATTAAACCTGCATGGATCAAGTCATAACTGACCTTGTTTGCAGTTCGACATGTCCTGTCAATGGTTTATAATGGTGGTCTATGGAGAAAAATGTGTTTTTTGTTGCAATACCACAAGTGACCACTAGGAATTGGAAGCAAGGCTAAGTGGCAATATCCATTTCTATACATGCATGGTTCAAACACAGAGAATTTTCTTTAAGGTAATAGTGCGTTTGATTTGGTCGCTTTGGTCTCTTTAGTCAGCGATACATCAGAGTGAGGAAGGTAACCAGCGAACATGACCGAATGAACTGTGTCGCTCCAAAAACCAACCTGCTGTTTTATAAGTGCTTTTTTTTTCACATTATAAACGTATTCTAAAATAATTAGAACCATGAAAAAGTCGGTCCAGACTTAAAACTGAAATTGGAGATCACAGTCACGTTGAACTTCAGTAACTTATGCATACCAAATGTCATGCAAAAATTCGAAAGTTCTCCGTGCTCAGTGCAGTCAGACCTGTCTGCATGTATCGCTATTGAATTACCGCGGCTGTTAAGACCTAATTCTTAACATTCCCATACTGATGTCTGTCTGCTAAACTAATATCTCACTGGCAACCGTCAAGATGGAGCCATGAAAAATCACAGAATAAAAAAAAACACACACAACAGAATACCAAGTAAAGCCTCTGGATGAAAATCAATCTGTGGCTTTAACCTTGATAATGTAGCTCGGTAGACACGCAGGAGGTCAGGATATTTGCGCTTATGTCGGCCTCAAAATGCCAGAATAATAACTACCAGGTTTACACTGTAGATATTTGTTTTTCTTGTGAGCATTTCTCCATAAACTCTCCCATAATCTATTGATTTTATTACAACTGGTGGTGCCTCTTTTAATTAAGCCTCTCTGCATAAACTTCAGACCGAGCGGCAGCCTCCATGGCTGTGGAGTAAAGCCAACGCAGAAGATCTAAAATCTGCAGGTCTTAAAACAGCCACAGAATGAGTCAGTCTCCATAAGTCCCCATGTTAAAATGTCCGGTTTCACAGCAGCAGAAATAAACATGTTTACAGCTTTGGTCTCTGTAGCTAATTCCCCTGTTTCAACTGTACCGAGTCTGAATTTCTATTTAAGTTATATTAAGGCTTAAAGTTTTGCATAATTAGCAGCATGGCCACTTTAATGAACAGGTGGGTGCATACAGGTGGCTTGTTTGAGCACTTAGGCTTCATTCAGCCCGCCTCAGCTCATCCACACAACTTTGCCTAATGCTGATGCTAACTGTTAGGACACGTCGACAAGTTTATGGAGGGTTTCAACCGCTTTTTCCTCTCATTTTCCTGCATACTTCTACGACAGGTAGGTGATGTGTCTTAAGTTTGTTTCATTTACAGCAAATTTAACTATACTTTTGTACGTATACGTTCGATATTAATGTAATTAATTCTGATTAACTGACGTAGTCACGTTAGCTAGCAGGCTAGTTAATGCTAGGTGTTTCAGTTTAACGAGCGACCCTGTTAACGGGCGCCCAGTTAGCCGAATGTATCTGTGGTTGTCGTGGTTACGACAGCCGTTGGACACACTGTCCATTTGAATGCATCTGTTTGTTTATTTATTTATTTATTTATTCATTAACATTACAATATAAAAACAACAACACATAATTGACAAACCGTGACAGCTACATACTCTCCGTGCTGTTTCAACGGCTGTCGTAACTATGACAACCGCAGATACTTTTCGGCTAACGGTCCCCAGTTAACATGGTCGCTCAATGAACTGAAACACCAGCTCGTTATCCATTATTAATTAAGACACTCACTGCTCTTTTATTTGTTTAAAATGACCACAATAATATAGAAAATGTCGTAAAGATGTTCATATTGTATGTCACTGTGTATCAGGTGCAAATGAGTTCATCAGTTGTTGTTGTTTTTTTTTGCTGCAGGGATGAAACATGCATTTTGTATGAAACAACACAAGAGTCCAAGAGTTTTTCTTTTTTTTTTGCCCTTCTTCTCCCTCATTTGGAGCTGACATCCCGCTAAAACCCCAGAGGTAACTGCACCTCATGTCATTTTCATCAGAGGATTCAGGTCATTCATTTTTTTGGTGTTTTTGTTTGTTATTTTTAACTAATCAAACGAGACCTGCAGGGGCTTCTTCTTCTCTCCTGCTGATGAAATTTGTCATAAATGTTCAGTTTTCTAATAATCTCCATCTCTCTCGAGGCTACAGTAGCTAATGGCTTCTTTAATTTATTACATGACACAAAGGAACAGCGGATACACTGACCCCCGACTTCTTCTAGAAAAGTAATGTTTTCTTTTTATTTGTTTTCCTTTTGCACTATTTTTTTTTTTATCCAGACTCATCCAAACACTGACCGTACAGTGTCGGTGTGGATTGTTTATCAGATAAATTCCCTTGTGGTTTCGGCCATTAACAGCGCTAAACACACTAAAAATAATGTGTCCCCCTGTGGAGGTTTCTCCAGTGGTTTGTGTGTGTTTTGTTTCAGGTGTTCTCAGTCATCTTCATGTCATATCGACTGCTCTTCTTGGGCCAGAAGTAATGCTTGTGATAATTATGTAAATGTAGTTTTTGACATGAGAGCAAAACCTCAGATTGTAGTTCTTGTTATACACCGTTTACAGGGAGGGACCTCTAGATTTATTAATATTAAATTAGAGTGTTAAACTAACACTGGGAATTGGAATCCCAGTTGAATTCGCCTGTGGACATCCTTAGAAGTGATATATTAACACTGCATACTGTGAGATGTGAATGAAATTAGTATTTTATTTAGTATGTTTCTGTTTGGAAATTTGGTGCACACTGCACGGCACTCTCCTCCGACTGTTTACGGGGGTAGCCTTGCCGTGCGTGTAGTATTAAAACATGTCGTTTTCCCATAAAGAGGAGGAAGACTATCAAAGGTTTGAAGATCCGTAATCTGCTGTGAGATCTGACGCTGGCGTCACACATTGAGAGTCAAGTAAACAGATGCAGTGAGACTTTTCCTGTCCTTTTTTTAGCACAGGAAATCTTTTTTTATGTCGCACATAAAAAGATGATGAAAAGGAGGAAAAAAAAAAAAAAATGCAAATCTGCTCCTGAAAATCAGCACGTAACGTGTCCTCTAATCCCACTGAGGTTTGATGAGAAACAGTCAGACATAAAGCATGAATGCTGCACATCTTAACAATCTCCTATCCTGCTGATGTATGATCACATTTATCCAACTAGTAGCCCAAACTTTTTCCACCTAACAAAGCATGTAAACAGGACTGAAGTAATGTTTTTTCTGGTTTTATAACAGATGTTAAAATTCCTGGCGTACTCAAACGCCTTGAATTTTCACTCTCTGACCCCACTGATGAGTAACCGAATAGGTATGTCTCTTTATTACCTGTGGAGGGCAGCAGCAGGCTTGAGATGTGTTTAGGCTGCATGTAGTGTTAAAAGAAGAATAAGAAGAGGAAGGAGGACAGAACAACACACCAGCCTACTTTTTATGGACCAAGGCTGAAAGAGCTGACTCAACAGCGCAGATTGAGATTTAACACCCGGCTACAAGTGAACGTCTTGATCTGAAGTATGCAGTTTAAAAGCTGTGGCAGAAAGGTAAATACATTTTAGGAAGAAACAGTGTGAACGTAAGGAGGCAGTGATAAAGAGTTAAATAAACAAAATAATGTTTAGGAAACTGGATCTGGTATCACCGACTACTGATACTTTTGTTGGGGGAAAAGTAATTGTATTTAACTCCCAAACTGCTTTAGCTTACAAACTTCTTGTCCTAACCTCTAGTTAGTTTCTCTGCCTCTAGTTTTAAGTCCTGCATGATGTCGTCATTGACATTAAATTTAAATTATGACTGATGCTGTTATATTGTCACTGGACAAATTAAACATCATTTTACAATTTAAAATAGCTTTTTCCAAACCAAAATGGATCGTGGATGTGTTTCCACTGGGTGCCCAATTCAATCAGACTTGTATGCGTGTAGCTCTTTTCATACAAAACAAAAAAATAACACAACATGTGCAGCGGCTTCATACCGACACCGTCGGGGCTGGAGGTGGCGTCGGGAAAGGCCGATAAGTTTGGGCACCCTGAATTACAACGGCTTTTTCTTTTTTGGGTCTTGAGGTGAAAAAGTTTGGCCCTGATTTGAAGCATGAACATATAAATATGACTAAAATTATCCTTGTTCTAATTAACGGACCATTTTTGCAGCAGACAGTTTGACTTGTTATAACAGGAAAAGCACAGGTTGTCTCACTTGGTTTGGCTCACTGTCACACTCTCAGGGCTTAATGGGACACTTGGATTGAACAGCACCATTGTCCTCTGCTCCCTCTGAGTAGTATTTACATAAATACATAACAAAAGATTTATTTGGATCCATTAGTTTGTTTTTTCCACATACTAATTTATCTGCAATAATCAATGATATATTAACCACAGACATATGTGACATACTGACATAGTTTCTGCTTTGAAAATATCCTATAGCTGACAGGACATGAACTTGGAACTGAGCTGTTTTCTAGCAATACAGTTACAATAAAATACGCCTGATATTGTAGAAAAATAAGTTTATATGTGAAGGCAATATAGTGATAAAAGAAAAGCATGAATTATACCGTTGTTGTCAATAGCCACAGCGTTCTTGTTTTTTTATTGGTGCAGGGGATTTACAAGTTGTGAACAGTCAGAAACTAAATACTGAAGTTGTTGTGAATGTCTTGGTGAATAAGCCAGACTGTATTTCAAATTCAAAGCAGCTTGTAGCTTTCATTAGTGTTTTTCCCCCTTTAGATTGCCAATAATAAATTTGCACTGTAACAAGCAAATATATATTTCCAAAGAGGTTTCCATCTGTAGTGAACATTCCAAAGCCTTTTAACAGAAAAGAATGGACAGCTTTGTTCTTGTTTAATATGGGCCTAGGTATGAGCTGAATCTGACCATTCATTCAGTGTCTATGGTTCATGGCTGTCAGTTTGGCTTATAGGTGAATAGAAGTGGCTGTCAGCAGAACAATACTGGAAAAAACACATGCTTTTTGTGAATAAAATAACCCGGAGGAAGCAGCTAAAGTCAGGACAGAAAGAGGCCCAAGAGGGAGCTCTGTGGCATTCCACCCGTCCCTTGTGCCAACTTCGATACAAAGATGGTTTCTAATTGAATTAGTAAAAGCTGGTCACCAAATTGGACAACCCACATTTGGACAACTGCATAGCAACCTGATGAACAGATCTGAAGATTAATCAGTAGCTGTTTTTTTAATAAAAACGAAAGAAGTGGTTTGTTCTTGGATGACTAATAGTGTAGTTTACATTAATGCCTTAAGTTTTGCTGCAGACTTTAACCATGTGGTCAGTCTTGAGGTTTTGGACTTAACCACACTTGGTTTTGATTAATGGAAGAAGACAGTGACTCTGTATCCCTGGTTCATAAATCATGTATTCCTTAGACCCCTTAGAAGTTTTGCAGTGTGTTTTAGTATGTGTTATAAACTCCATGCATAATCAATTACATTCAGAGAGAGTGTTAGGAGACTAAATCGGTCACGCAGAATGTAACGAGATATTAGAAATCATACTCATGCATGTTTCTGTGTATGTCAGTAATCACCTGAAGATGAGATGGTTATTGTTGTTAGCTTTTTCGATGTACGGAGGCTGTGGGTTTTCTTCCACGGAGTCCATCTGAGTCTGTGTTTCTACAGTAGCCGAGTAACCAAAACACTGGCTGTAGATGTGTCTTTTGCAGCCAGCATAGTTTCTCCTTCACAATTGGAATGGGGGGACGGGTGGCAACCCGCAACTACAAATATGACACACACTGATCCTTGAATTATAGAAAATAATCATTTTTTCTTATAATTTTTAAAGTAGTCATTATTGTCCTGGGAGATTTATTTGTTTAGTATGTTTTTACAAGCTCTGAATCAACCAGCTGTATGTATTAAATCACAATATGTAAGGCATGCACTCAGTTCAGTAGTTTTTCTGTTTTGTTTTTGTATTTTTGTATCTTCCATCACCGAAACAATATGCTACTCTCTGAATTACGAATGCTAATATATGGGACCCTGCGAGTGTTATGTAAGCATTTGAGTGTCCAAATGAGCGTTGTACAGCTGGGCCCTGGAAGTGGATGCATAATGTATATTATTCCTTTAACAGGAGCTTCCTGTCAGGACTGCGCTGCTAGCTGCAGCTGAGATATGAACTTCTAGCTCGTAAGTCATCTGGTCTTTTTTTGTTGCTGTTGGTGTCATCTTTTGAAATGTGCGGTTACATTTCAGACTTAAAATATGAAAAAATATAAATGTAATTCACTCTTGGCATAGAAAATAACTATAAGTCAAATTCAGCTAATTTTGTAATATCGATGAGAGAAAAAGCTGTCCATTAGTCAGAATTGAATGTTTTTACCTCGTTCTGTTAGTGAACACATCCTTCCAGAAAGGTATTGATGGGGAGTTTGTGTGTGTGTGTGTGTGTGTGTGTGTGAGGGAGTGAGAGGCAGACAGAGGGAGTGAGGGCAGGAGGGACCCGGATTAGCTGGGACACTTGAATGAATTTGAAGAATAGGTTTTTACATGCAGAATAGCCACAATACTGGGCCCTGACTGACAGACAGTACCAGCTTCTCTGATTCAAATGACGCAAACCGGCCTGATTGGAGGGATTTCAAAAAACTTGTTTTAGCCGAGCGTCCAAACAAAATGAAGTCCAGTAATCTGCAATGTGAAAAAAAAAAAAAAAAAACGAAAGGATAAATGTTTGAAACCTGTAATCTTCAGTTCTGCGGTGTCAGTGATGTTCCTTCTGTCTATTTATATTTATTATTTTAAGCTTAAAATTCATAGAGACTGCAAACTAACTCCAGAGAGACTCCAGCATTGTTATACTGTTCATATGTCAAAATCAGTCAATCAAATATCTGATTCAGCCAAATAAAATTCAGTTAATAACCTAAAAACAAATTTAAAAAAAAAGAATATTAAGGAAGTAATGTAACGTTTTATCCACACATAAAGCAGCTTGAAGGCAGCTTGTGTGTGAATGTCGGTGTTACATTGATTGCGGCGGTGCAAATGTTGGCATTATCAATGTCAAGTGGCTGTCCGCGTACGGTTATGTGATCTCGTGAGGCAAAAGCTGGCCCCACAAATTTAAGCATACACAGACACAAGTCGAGCTCCCCGCCCCTCCTACACACACACACACACACACACACACAGATAAACACTGCGTCTGACCTCGGGGTCAAGGTGCACTGACTCGGAGGGTTGTCAAACTGGGCCTCTTGAAACTCTTGCCTTGCATTCCAGCGCCCGGAGGAGGGGGTTGTTGCAGCCAGGCTTATTACCAGAGAGAGAGAGAGAGAGAAAGAGTGATAGAAAAGAGAGAGAGAGAGAGAGCGCAAGAGGGAGGGAGGGAGACGTGGGGGTAGAAAGCTGTAAGGTATTATGTACTATTTCCTTGGCTTCCTCCCGCTTATTCCCTCCCACTCGACGGCAGAGTTCTACAGCACAGTAAAGGAAACGGTGCAAACTTGAACCTGTTATTCGCCGGCTGCTTTCGGCCTTGTTTTCTTTCACTGCCATTCCCTCTCTATGTTTCTCTCTCTCTCTCTCTCTCTCTCTCTCTCTCTGTCTTTCTCCCCTCCCTCTCTCTCTCTCTCTCTCTCTCTCTCTCTCTCCCTTTCTTTCTCTGGGCTGTGTGTAAGAGGATCACTTTGTGTCCGTTGCCTTTTTTCCACGGTGCTGCAGACACACACATGGAGGAGAGAGGATTGGATTTGAGAAGATACTGACGGGGGTGCACAGCTGCAACAGTCCCCTCCATCTCAAAACCAGGACTAATGCCCCCCGCCTCTTTCTCTCTCTCTCTCTCTCTCTCTCTCGCTCTCTCTCCCTGTGTGTTTGACTCTCCCTCTGTCGCACTCTCTCTCTGCTTTCTGCCACTCGGAGGGGTGGGGGGTGCCATATGGGAGCTCAGAAAAATGGAAGTGGATCGGAGATAGACAAGAGAGGAATCTGTCATTCTTGGGCTCGGATTTCGGGATCTGTGTGGTAAGTGCTTCTCTCTTTCTCTGCCTTAGCACTTTTTGGAAGTTGTGTACTCGTGATACGGTGAATTCTCAGCAGTGTGTTTGATTCCTCGTTGCTTTTTTATTCATATCTCTACAACAGTTACCTATTTTGAGTTTTTATTGTTGGACAAGTTGTGCCAGATTTGAATTCGCCTTCATTTGAACGTGTCCAAGTTCATGTTTCTTTGTTAATTTGTGAGCTCTGGTGATAAAGAGTGGCTTTGTGCATTTGAATTTGTAAGTTTTTGAGGGTCAAGGTAGAGTAAGAAGAGGAGGTGGAGTGGAGGCCGACTGGGGGAAGGGAATTTGGAGGGGGTCAAAGAGAATGGCACTTGGTCCAGGCAACACAATGGCTCTGAAAACTTTTTTTTAAAGTATGACATTGTCACTGCGAAACATGTGCCTGCCTAAAAAAAAAAAAAAAACCCTGGAAAGTGCTGCGTGTAGGAGGTTTGTTGTGTGTGTGTGTGTGTGTGTGTGTGTGGAGGCCATTTGTTTAGCTGATGAAATCGATCAGTTGCTCAGTGTTTCCATTTTTTCATGAGCTTGGAATTTTTAAGTCTGGGTCGATTGCAAATTTGAGACAATGAGCATCGAAGTCACCTCCTGACAAAACGGCTGCACACTTTTTTTTACGTCTCATTAATGATAACATAGAAACATACAAAGATGAGAAGAACTTATTTTTGATAAAGAAATCCAGACAGAAACTTAAGATTGCAAGTCCTTTTGTAGACTAAGCGAGGTTGCAGATTTCATCGAGGACTCGTGAATTCAGATTTTGTGGATACTTTTGTTGAAAAAAAAAAAAGCTTGTTGCAGATTATTTCGTGCAAACTAATGCATCACTACAGAATGACCGAGTAAGTCTCTTACGTGATAAATGGAGGGGATAAGACTGGAGCACAGGACTACAGATATAGCTTTTAAAACTACACTTTGACGTTCGTTCCTGTTTGAATATTTATGCTAGATTTGAAGTAACATTCCTCATAAATCAGATAATTAATAATATAGAATTAATCGTGTTTTTAACTGGGTTTTGGCTGGATTTTTACATCATTCCCTGAGGTAAAACTAGATAGAGGTAACCAACCAGTCAAAATATTTAATATAAAATATGATTTTCTTCCATTCTACGCTTATTTCTTGCACTTATTATTATATCTTTTTTATCAAACCACAATTTCCTGAGGGTCAAAAGTTCTTTACAAGTTTCTATTAACTCTGAAAGGCTATGAATAACATCTTTGCTGCACTCGTCCGTGCGAGTAATGAGCTGAGTTGAGTAAGTGAGTGAGTGAACTCCTTTTTAGAAAGCTGTTGAACTTGAAAGCTGTGATTTATGTGTCTCACCTTGATGGTTCATCGGCAGTTTGGGGGGGTTTTGACCTCACTCCCTTCACTCCCCGTCTCTCTTTGAGGAAATCAGAGCCCGTCTCTCTGACTGACTCACCCTGTGCCTCCCTCGCTCCCTCCGTTCATTAGACAGCTTAGCAACATGGGAATGAAGTGTCTCGACCGGCAGCTCTGAAAGGCGTTATTAAAGCGAGATTTTAAATTGATGACACAAATTGAGTTTAGCTTGTGTCTGTGTGAATTTATTTTTGATAGGCAGCATCTTTTTTTTTTTTTTTAAACTTCTAGAGGCTTTGCTGGGTTTTATTCACCACTACTACTCTTTTATAAATACACAAACTGTGTCTGCTGCAGGATCTAGTTCTCTATTTTTGGCATTTGGGTCACAATCTAATGAAGCAGCAGTACACACCTTAATGAGGACTCATGAAGTTACTGTCAAAAGTTGTATTCTTGGTTGCTACTGCAGCTCCAAGCACGAAACAAAAATCCTCTGCTCAGCACTGGAAGAAATACAACATGATAAAATGATTTGTGGATAACTGTCTTATTGATCAAGAGCTTTTAATACACTTTCAAGCCTTTTCTCTCATTGGCACAACACTTGAACATCTAATTTAAAGATTAAAAATGAACTTTTATTGTCTGCATCCAAAACTTTTGAGCTTTGATCAGAGAAAAGAAGCTGATGAATGTTTTTATATTTAAGCACCACTTTGAGGCTTGTTTTGTAGTAATTTTGTAGGTATTTGGATATTGTTCAAATATTTCAGTTGGATTATATTTCTAGAAATCATAAAGCACAATTGTTAATTGATAATGTACTGGTGAGCCTCGGTGAAACACATTCACTGTGTTCGTAGGAGTACAGGTGCTCAAAGAAAAAAGGTTGCAGTGTTTTGTGGGTTCCTGTTTACTCACTTGGTATGGCACAGTTCATCCTCTCGCCTGGATTATTTGAATCTGAGAAGTATTTATTTCATTAATAGTCCTCATCTGGTGTACGTCTATAGACGATCTTAGCTGTTTGTTGTCCTTTTTTCTTGCCAGGTGAAGACTTGTCTTCAGATAACCTGCCTGACCTCCACGGGCCAATTTTAGCCTCCCTCCTCATGCCTCCTCTGGTTATAAATTAGCCTGGTTGTTTGCAAGCAGTGAAAGGAAAAGCTCACTTAGTAGAAGTGATTTATTAGTTGTTAGCCTGCTGCTGCCATGTGAATGACAGAGGTACCATTCAGGATGGAAACAGAAACTCAGGGAGCAGGCAGGATCTGACTGCTTCAGGAAAAAGGAGGTGGTTTCCTTTTCTGCCACTCAAACTAAGAGATGATTTATCTGTCAGTATTCCTTCCAACGACATTTTTCTAGTAGTTTAGAGAGTTCCACAACGCAGTATTTACAGTAATATCAACATCCATACCCCTCCACACGAGTTGTTTTAAGTTAACACCCATAAGGATTTGTGAAGGCCTACAGGGAAACAGTGTAGTGTAGTTCTTGCAATCGAACATCCATTTGCTGTTTTCCACCCCCCCCCCCAAAAAAAAGCACGCTTTATTTTCCCACAGCTGGTGGCTGTTTCTTCACTGCTTTGCATCTGGTTCACTCTGTGACTTTCGTGGCACAAGTGCAAAATCAAAACACTGAGAGAAACCAGGCAGTATGGTGCATAACCGTGCGAGTTGAGAGTCATTTGAAAGATCGATGAGTAATCCATCTCTGTAAATCGAGTTGTGCTTACTCCGATTACAACCTTAATGCAAGTAAGATAACTTTGTTAAGATGTTTGTATGGCAGTCGCAATAATCTCAGTATTACCTTACTCGGGTTGTGATCGAATTACTAAAGTGCATGTATACGCAATGAGTGACAACCCTGTTGACCTCCTCTGTACTGTCCACAGTACTTTATGTTGTACATGTAAGTACTAAGGCAGAAAACTCCGGTTTTCCCTCGTGAGCAATAAATATTTTAAGAAACCAACCTCAGACCTTCAGGTCCTCCGCTGAATTATATCTGGAAGGCTATTTCTGCAGTGAACGTGGAGAAAATGTGAGGTGCCCTGAACGATACACCTCAGTTCCTCACTGACGATACCAAAGTTACACTCTTGGGACTAGACGAAGCGATATACCTCTAGTTGAGCATTGCTGACACAGTGCGTGAATGTGAATCAGTGCTGTTCCAGGAAGGAATATGATGTGAGCAGTTATGAGAATAGCTGATCCAACAATGCAGCTGTTCATGCAGCCTGAGGAGGCCAAGAAAACAGGAGACTGGACTGTATCTTGCCCCAGCATCCCACCATTACTACCCGAGAAAGACCCTTTAGGTTGTCGATCAAGCTTGGATAGTTGCTCCTTGGTGTTACAAACATGATCATCAGTATGACTATCCTAAAGCAGGATGACAAAGCTGGATGGAAAACTTTCTTAAAGTTGGATCTTTCTTCATGAGGCAGGAGTGTGTCGAAGACGACCATGTTGTGTGTGTGTGTGCGCCATCACAGGGTGGGTTTATTCTGCTCGAAGCTTGAATCATCTTTTCTGGTTTAGATCATTGACACATCATCACTTTTCTTGAGGGTTTTTTCTCCTGGCAGGCTGTGCCAAGCATACAAGTGAACCATGTATCTTCTCTGTAAGTCGATCAGGTGGAAAACTGAGTTGTTTTGTCTGGATTTATTGTTTCATTGTTGCTGAAATACTGTGAGACTGTGCAAGAAATATTTACTTTGAAAACAGTCTTGTTAGAACTCCGGTCTTCTAGCAAGTACCCAAACTGACACTGACATGACTTTTACAGGCTTATGTTGTCGAGACTCCCACCATCTCTGAGCAGTCCTGTGGTTCACTCCACCAGGATGGAGGCCTCTTGTGCACCGAGAGGATTCCCAGTAGATCTAATGTACATGCAGCCTCTGAGTAAATGACTTAATGCCCTTCATCGGGTTAATACAGTTAGCATGGCACCGCCATTGAGCTGCTGCAGTTTGAATTCAGACAACAAGTGATATTCTTAAGACAGAGACAGACAGCGATGGAGTCACATCAACATGGAGCTTAAAGCTGTATATTAAAACATTGCGGGGGAAGTTAGTATTTTTATGGACAGTTGCACATGTGTATTTGTTGTGATAATACTACTTATGATTAAAAAAAACAACTTTGCTAACAGCCAAACATCAAGCAAGGTCAGCAACACAACACACAGCAGCCAGCTGATATTACTAACTACCGTTTATTTCAAGCAGCTCTAAAGACTAAAAGTCAGTCACAGATTGGCTCTTGTCCGGCGGCCTTTTGGTCAGACGCTGTCCTTTTTTCTTCTTAGTTTCCCCCGGCAACGTAATGCCCATAGAAGCTGCTCGTCGGCCTGCTCACCTGGCCCTAGCACGACAGCGGGTCTGCTTTCCATCTGCACAGGGCCTTGAAAACCTCTTCTTCCTTGGGGGTCCAAAAAACGCCTGTGGTACAAACATTAACACTTCCCCAGGTGCTCTGAACTCACAGTCTGAGCAGCCCGGCTAATAAACTGAGCTTACAGCAGCAGCTATAGCTCACAGCAGTTTACTTTACGAAACTTCTCCATAAAATACGATCCAGTTTCACCAAAATTGGTGGGAGCAGAGTGGGAATGACGGAGGCACCACTCACCTGACTACACGTTAATGTAACATCAAAATGATTTAAAAATCTGATATTTTATCATGAAAAGAGATACACAATGCTTGTGGCTTTAAGCTTTTGACCTGAGATCCAAGATTGAACACGATTTGTCCCTGAATGTTTTCAGGTATTTCAAGGAAGTCATGGAAACAGCTTCAACTTTATTCACATGGTGAAAGACAGGCATGACAGCGCGGGGTCATTAGCATGACTCGCTTTGATTAATATTATCAAGGACAGATGGATGCAAGATGTCATTCAACACTAAGATAATGATGACAGATGATATGCATCATAAGTCAGATTCTTATTGAATTATTAATGACTCGAGCCAAGTCTTGGGTCTTGCCAGTGGAAAATAACACAGATGTTTAGCGCTCATTGTTTTCTATAATAAATCAATACCCATGGCTACGTTTTCAGCTCGAACCTATTAGAACCATACGAATAAGAAAAGTACAACAACATGTTGGTCTTTGAACTTAAAGTGATAGAAAAGATACTGCAAAGGCGACTAATTTACAGCTTGCACAAACACTCGCGTACACACACACACACACACACAGAGCATTGAATTGTAGCACAAATGGCCCCCGATGGGCAACGGGTTGGTTATAAAGGGGGTGATGTCATGTCTGTGATGGAGACTGTGTGTCCCTTTACCAGTGATCCATTTCTTATCCAGCTGTCCTGATGCAAAGCAGAGAAGAAAGAACAAAGAGAGAGAGCAGCGGTGTACATTTATTTTTTTATTCCCCTCATCCACCCACCCCCCAACCATCTTTACACCAGCCATTAAAATGTCCTCTGATAAGCGAATGGGTGGTAATTTGCTACTTTCATGACCTTTTATATTAAAAAAAAGTGCTGATCTTTGTTTGCGCTTTGCTGCATCCAATTTACATATTATCCCGTATAAGTTATTATTTTATGTTCCATCAGTTTATTTTGGATGGTCGCCTGTTTGTCGGGTCAAGAGATCATAGGCAATTTGTCTGCTTGTCTTTGAGCTGACAGGAGCGCGTCCTCCCTGTTTGCAAACGAAGGGGGCGCCGGACCTCTTTGCATGCACGCGTGCGCGTGTTCGTGCGTGTACGTTTCCAGCCACATGACTCTCTACACCATTTTAAAACAGCTCGGCTTCTTTAACCATCCCAGCCTCTCGGTGGTCACACAGACACTGGGAGGTGGGGTAGGGTAGGTGGGTGGAAGTGGAGGTGGGGGTCTACAGGCCGAGGGGGGAAGGGGAGCCCATACAAAGCTCAGGGGCACACGGGGAAATGGCTTCCATACATTTAGCATTTCCTCTTTGACAGCAGTCCGGTGTGGTGCAGCGGGGTTGTCGCGTCAAAGCTGTGCCGCAAGGAGGGGTGGAGGTGCTGGATAATGCAGACACAATGGGCTAAGGCAAACATTAGGAGTGAGACAAAGGACACTCCACTCGGGTCACAGGGGGGGCAACTCTTCCCATTATCTGAGGGAAGTGATCTTAACTGGGGACTTTTAAACCCATCAGCAAATTAGGGGCTGCGCTGAGTTGCTGTGTGCGTTGGGTCACGATCAAAGCCTTGAGAGTGTGTCTGTATATAGAGGAAGGCTTTAAAGTATAGGACAGCAGTCACAACACAACACAACATGGGGCTGGGTTAGCACTGAGCATGCTATCATGGCCATGTTATCATTGTCACAGCCAGGGTATTTACTCATGGGAAGCAGAGGATAAGTCCTTTCTCATCTACACTAAAAACACCACAAGCACCATATGTCACCGGGTCAACCGAGGGGTTCGCGAACCATTATGCATCCACTTCTGTTTTCAAATGAGCAATAATGCAATCTCTAATCAATTATCTGTTGTTTTTCTCCTGCACACTATGATTGAATGATTCACCCGATAATTCCCCTTTTTTGTAAAGTTATCACTGATATTGTTGGAATTATGTTGCAGTCATATCAAGTTTGACCAATTAGGAATGAGGAATTTTTAACAATAGATCCTAAAAGATGGCTGCTTTATGATTATTCTTTTATAATATATATAATATAATTAATTGATGAATCACTTAGACCATAAAATGTCCGTACCCATCACAGTTTCTTAAATCTAAAGGTGATGTCAAAATATATTCAGTTTACATATTATTATTATTAATAAATCTTAATCTAGGAAACAGAATCTTCAAAAGTCATGATTAATTGATTATCAGGATAGTTGCTGATTAATTTTCTGTCCATCAGGTAATGGATTCATCGGCTACTCGTTTCAGCTCCACTAACCACTTTAGTGCTCGGATGTGGGTCAGCTTTTAGCATTTTTTATTAGCCAAACAGCCTGTCAAGTTGTGCTCTAATTTATTACTTGAAAACAAGGCGTCAATTACATGGTAATTACACGCTCTTAAAGCTACTGCCTAACTGCTACACATTATGAACGTTTATGTTGTTGTCTCTCTGTAAACACCTAATTTACTTTTCGGGTTGTTTAGCCGTTAGGAAACAATATAATCGAAACAACGAACAGGTTCGCATCAAATAAGAAAAAGCGCAGCAGCAGCAGCAGCAGCAGCAGCGACGGATGAAAAGAAAAGTGGCGAGCAAATGTAAGCAAGCAGGACTCTATTTTAGGAATCTTTAAGTGAATGTCTATATATTCACATGTGGTTGTCCAACTGTGTGTGCTTTTTTTTTTTTGTATGAAACCCTATGCGTGTTTGTGTGACTGAAGGGCCATTATGGGACAGGCTTTTAAGGGAGATCTGGGAAGGGGAAACCTAATACTGCCTGACTGCTGCTCTTGTGTACATGAACCCCACAGCTGCTGAAGAGAGAGAGAGAGAGAGGGAGAGGAATGAGGGAGAGGAAAGGAAAAAAAAAAGAGGAAGAAAGGAGGAGGGGGGTTAGAAGAGAGCGTGGTGCGCTCAGTAATTAGTTGTCTGGTTTTGTATTGACCAGTCTGGTGCTTAGGCCTTGGGGACTGTTAAATTTGCTATTGAAACTGAAAGGATTATGCACCCAAAAGAAATTAAACGGGAGCAATGAATAGATTGTGGGCCACATGGTGGACTACTGTTTTTTTTTTTTTTCCTCCTTTCTCCTCTTGTTCCCTTTCCTCTTTCTTCTTCTTCTTCTCCTCCTACCGTCCTTCTTCTCTGCTTCACTTAGACAAGGTTGTATTTTATCTGTCAGAACTTGCCGTTTTTCACGTTACAGGTAAATTGAAAAATGCACTCCAGGCTCGAGACAGTTTTATGTGGTGATAATGACACCTCATTTTCAGACTGACCCACTAAAAAAAAAAAAAAAAAAAACTTGTTTGCTCTTTGCCAACTGTTAAATCTCGAGTTTGGGGTCGTTTTTTTTTTTTTTTTATTAAACAGAGACAAAATCCTGAAATCATTTCCACATGTTAGCTGTTGAAGGGTGTGATGTCGCAAGGGGTGTAATGAAATCTGTTTGAATGTAGACGTGGTGATTGCAAGGGGGAATTGATGTCTCCTGCCTGGGCCGCGCAGAGGGAAGAGAGATTTGCGTCTCTGTTTACTCCTGCTGAAGCCGGTCGTACTTATGACAGCAGTGGGCAACGGTCAGGAGGGAACATCCTCCTCCTCTACATGCCTGTGGAGGCTTACGGCCCACAGCGGCTGTATTCCCTTTAACATCAGGAATCGTCAAACTGTCTCCCTCTGTCACCGGTTTAGTAGGGGAAAAAAAGAAAGTGCTGCAGACTGAACCGTAACACAATCCCCTTGTAATGACTTCCAGTGTCTGCTAAGCAGGCCAGCACTTTGGGGGAAAGTTTAAAAAAAGGTGGCTGTGATAGTTAGATAATGCTAAATGGACTGTGTGCCACACACACTCCCGACACTGATGGATCAGTGTCTTGCTCAAGGACACGGGAGAAACCGGGTATCGAACCGCCCCGCCGCCAACGACCTCCTCTGCCCCAGTGAAGCAAGAATCTCTCGCTACAGCGAGTTTAACACTAGCCTCCATCTGCATCGAGCATTTGAACCTGCTGAACTGTGAGCCTCGAGTGTATCTCGGGGATGATAGAGGGGTGATGTCATGCTCTCCCTCTCTCTCTCTCTCTCTCACTGTTTGTGTAGCTGGCAGAGGCCGGCGTGCTGCTGGAGAATGTTGCACACTATGACTCAGTCCAGTCAGTGGGACATTGTCCGAGACGTAGGATAAAATCAAGTCGTCTTTTTTTGGAATTTCTCTTTGATTCTGTTTTGACAAGATGATTTGAAATCTTGTACCAACGTTGCGTGTTTTCAATCTGTTTTGTGTCTTGTAACTTTTTTTGATTTCGGACAGGAGTGAGCGCCCTCTTTGTAGATAAGACACACAGTCTGGTTGAGATCCCCCTTTGTGATTATCGCAGTGTAAATACAGGAGAGCCCGTGCACAGGTGGCTGGCGCTGGTCTGATGGTAACCAGACCAAACCTGGTGTCTGCGTGCGGAAAATAAATCGGCGCTGTAATATCACAGAAAGAAAGCACAAGTCTATTTTTTTAAACTATGTCAGGGTCACTGAAATATCACACGGTGGAAGTTTTTCACCAGATATCACAGTGAAAAACAGCGAGCCGGCTCGTACATGGCAGCACAGTCAAACTTTGTGAAATATCATCAGCTTGTGGACGGTGTAAATCGTGGACGTAAATCGTGGGAGATGTCTCGCAGTGACTGGTCCTAACAAATATCACCTGTGTCTTGCAAGGGGGCGACCAGGGGAGGCGAAATCCCTGCCGTCTGATTGGCTCTTTCTAAATAAAAACATGTACATACACATCTGGCTGTACCCCTCAGTGATTAGCAGCGACAGACATTTCTGAGTAGCATGATTCAACGAGCTCGAGACCCCAACAGTGGTGAAACTGAGCCAAGTGTGTGGACAGAGTCTGTGGAGAATCATCACCCTGCCAGAGACTTTTGGATCTCACTTAGTGAATTTACATTAATACAGTGACTTGCACACGGGATGGTTCTAATTAAATCAGTCTGCAATGTTGTTGCAAAATAGCGGTCTGCGTTTTGCAGAGTCGAGGTTAGAGTTTGTTTGTGATGCTGTGTTTATGATTACTGCACTGTGGCCAGCAATGCATGCTGCTCCTGACGTTAATAAAACAGGTTTAGGTTATTTATTTCATTTATCAGGATATTTATTCTTTCATTAGGTAAAATTACACATTAAGTATGAACCTGAACATTGATGTGACTCTTTTTTTTTTTAAATGGTGCATGACTGCTTCCACGCTGCTGTTTGAATACAAAAAAAAAAACTTCATATCTTTACAAATGTTTTGGTTTCTGCTCAGATATCAGCTCAAAGCCTGAAAAACCCCACAAAAAAACAAACAAAAACAGTCCGACTTGAGGTCAAAATGAGCAATGCTGAACTCTTGCCAAGAAAAACAGCAAAAAAAAATCTAAATCAGCATTAAACTAAATTAGTAGATGTTCTTTCATTAGGATTGCTGTTATAAAAAGTGAAAAGTGCTTCTGCTAATTAAACAAGTGAACAACACGTGTTTGGCAACAGTTCATTTTCTTCTCAGACATGTAGGGTTTTATTTTTTGTCGTTTGTTTCCAGACTTTTATCAGTGATGTCTAACAAATTGATTTGATAAAGAAGGCAAAGAAGCAAGAATAGAAACATGATTAATGCGAAATAACCTACGTAATATCTGTCAGATTATCTTCTTTTTTTATTAGTTTGACACTCCTTACCGTGTTGCACAATGCACCTGAAAAGGTGCATCCAAATTATTCTGATAATAAAAAAAAGCTAATCTTTAGTTGTCTGTTCTCTTCAGCTACATCTAAATTAAAATAAATGTGATATATGTCTTTTTATTTCATGCATCTACGTGATTTAAAAAAGTAGTAAATCTGAAATTCATGCATCTTTTTGGACTCTCTGGTCCTCAGCATGCAGCAGCATGGTGCTCACCGTCAGTTATAAACCTGACTGAGCTTTCCCCCCCTATTTAGGGGGTCTCTGTCTCCCCTCCCCTCGTCCCTCCTGGTAATAGATGGCCTCATCGCTCTGGGTTTGAGCCCACCTTTAAACAGCTAGACAGGACTGGGGTTTGTCTCCGGCCAAACGATGGAGTGGAACAATAGGAGCGTGTGACATTGTCTGTGTGTGTGTGTGTGTGTGTGTATGTATTAGGAGGCCCACGTCTGTCCCGAAACACACGTGTAAGCACGTGACGGCGTGGTGTTGATGCTGCCCGGCTTCAGCCTGGGCCTGCCAGGTAGCAGAGGGAGGATACAGGACGTCCAGGGTATGCAGATCTGAGCTATTTGTTCATTTTTTTATTTTTTTTTTACTCTCACGCTGCTGTTTCTCCAACATGGCTTCATATTTCTGGGTGGGGGGGGGTGCTTCACATGTACGTCCGTGCATCACGTTCATTGCCGTTTCCGTGCTTCCTGCTGTTTGTCTTTCAGGACAAATCCTTTGTCTGGCTAAAACCCTTTACACAGAGTGGCTGGGATGTAGCCTGCATGGAGCTGTTCTTGTTGTATATATGTGTGTGTGTGTGTGCGTGCGTTTGTGTTTATCCATTTATGATAAAGCCTTTCTAAATATGTGTATGCAATTGTGTTTTGATTTAGAGGCGGCTGGGCTGACAGCAGCATTGACCTTGGCTGGGCTTGAATGTGTGTGAAGAGGAGATAGAGAGAAGGAGTGTGTGTGAAATCTGTTTTTCCCCTTTTTATTATTCTATCTAAATGTGCTTATGATGCCAATATTTCTGTTATTTGCCATGGGGGAGGATGTAGAGTCCTCCCTGCAAAATGTGTGTTTTCTCACCCTGCCGTGGCTCCCCGGGACAAGGATCTTGCTTGTTTTTTTTCTTTAGCATATTCCACATTCATATGGAAATGGAGGGCAGAGGAGGGACAGAATCTCACATCAACTTGATCTGGTCATGAATAGCTGCCAGTGTTTGGACTGACCCAGAGCCGGCTTAAAGGCACTGCCCAGCCTCTGCCCTCAGTCCACAGAGCTGAGAGCCAAGCACATTTTCAGCTGCGACACACACACACGCGTGTGTGTGGGTGTGCGTGTGTGTGTGTGTTCACATACATTCGCACTAAAGATGAAAAAAGCAGATGCTCATAATTGCAGTCATACAATTAGATACACTTGAGCACTTGGGAACACTGAGCGCTGTCTCATTCTCTGTCACCGTCTCTGTCGTACACATACACAGACAGCCATGCTAAATCCCAGGGAGACGCCAGTGTTGCAATACACTCTTCTTTTTTTCTTTTTTCCTCCTCTCTCCAATCCTTCCTTTATTTTATTAACCCTCACTTCCCTCTTTTGCCAGCCTAAACCATCTCGATGAACACAGATGATTTTACTCCTTTAAGAACTGAGAAGGACGTTTTATAGTTTTAATTTATGTTTCTCCCCCCCCCTTAATCCATTTGTAGTGTTGAACTGGCCAGAAAATGATGTAATACCCAAATAATAAAGTACTTTAGAATTTAAAGAGCAATTAGTGGTACAGCTTTATTTTACTGGAGTCTTTCATTTCATTTAACAATTTAAATGTGTTTATCTGCATTTAGGCTGAAATTTATGTTTTACTAGAATAGCTGCAATTAAAACAGAGGCATAAATTTGTTTGGGAAATATCAAAAATGTTTAATTATAATAATAATAATAATAGATAAGATACAAAAAAAAAAACATTAACAAACATTGAAGGGTTTTTTTTGTGGTTTTGTGTGAGAGGATAAAAACTCTGCCAGGAACCTTCAAATGAACTCGAAATGCATGGACCCAGGTCGGATTGAGATAATTTGCTTTTATCACGCTGTCCCTGAATTAATATTGTATTTGAGGAGTCCCGTTTCTAATAAATTTTGATTGTGCTTCCTTCTCGAGCGTCTCTCACACAATGGGCCTCCCAGACCGGACTGCTGCAGTTGGATCTAGCAGCAGGGATCCATCAAACAAGATTTGTCTCGGTGGATATGCTGGTTTTGTCCTTCAGGATTAGAGCCCACCACCCATATTCAACCCTGCTTTGAGTTACTTTGTCTCTTATACATGTGGACAGTTGTCAAAAGTTTTCCTGCAGAGTTTTAATTAATTTAATAAGAAATGAGCCCCTTTTTTTTGTGTGTGTGTGTTTGTTTGTTTTCACCTTTTTTTAAAATGATCTGGCTAATTTCAGTGATTCAAACATTTAACTTACTTAATTATTACAAAATATGACGAAGTAAATAAAAAGTGCAAAATTGTGATTTGATTTAATTAAAAAACAAAATTAAGTTTAAAAATCATAAAGAGTAATTCAAGAAAGCAGATTTGTATTTATTTCACAAAGACTGCAGCACGTGCTTTGATATATATATTAGATATAATTTAATGACATTTCTTTGTATTTTAACAATGTTTTTAATTAGTCTTGAGTAACATTATATATTAAATTCAACACTAATTTTGCCTTTTATATGTATTCATTTCATTTTATTTGAAAATGTCCACCGGTGGCTGTCCAGTTCCATTTTCATGTTCATGTTTATGTCCAGTCGGGGGACAAATCCGACAAGCTGAAGCGTGGTATGTCGTCCCTCAACGTATAGGCACAAGTGTTCGGCCTCTATAAAAAGAGCAGCGTGTTGCAGGAGGGCCACAGTGTGTGTGTGTGTGTGTGTGTGTGTGTGTGTGTGTGCTGTTTTGTCTCTCCATTAGCACCCATTCAAGAGACAATGAGTTAGAGAAGCAGACGATGGGCTTGTTAACACACAGGCATTAGTGAATCAGTGTGTGTCTTTGTAAGGGAGGGGACACTCCTCTAGTGTTATGACGGGAGTCTTTCACCGTCGATACACTCCACTCCAACACCACAAGTGTCCGGCCACTGAATAGGGGAGGATTTGTTGCTCTACACCCAATTAAAGCGTGCTTTGAGTAGTGGTTATGGTGAGGGGCCCTTTGTTCCAGTTCACCTTCTAAAGCACCTTCGAAAGCTTAATGTTTGACTTTGACAGTGATGGTGTGCGCCTGAAACACCAGCCTCACTCTGTGACAAACACAGGAGCTGCATTTGATCATAGCTCCTGACGCTGTTTTGTGATCTGCAGGAGTTTCCAACGTCACGTTTCATCTCACAAATGAGTCCAAATGTTTAATTTTCTTTAAAAGCGTTCCCTCACGTCTGCTGTCACTATGAAAACCGGCTTATTTTATTTCATTTTCATACACAGCAAAAAAAAGGAGTTAATATTTTTTTCTAACACACAAGCAAAACGTAGTGAAATAATATGAGCCGGATAATATAGTGAAGATGTTTTGGATCTGCTTAGCATTGTGGATTTTGAGCAGGGTAGACTCCAGGGCGGTGGGGGTTAGCAGATTATGATGCCCTCTGTGTGTTGCAGCAGCCTATGGGCTTGACCTGAGGGAGGGAGACACATGCCTTTGTGGCCCCGAGAAGAGACAACAGATCCTGAGTAATGGTGTCTAAGTTAGTTCAACTCACTTTTTTTTTGTGTGTGTGTGTGTGTGTGTGTGTGTCATGGGGGTTAGCACTGACGTGTCGATGTGGGGATAGACCCGGGTTGCCTTTTATTAAAAATTACATCTCAGCCTGTTGTTTTTTTTATCCAGAGGCTCCTCCTTGACCACAAGAGTTATTTGCAAAGACTGCAATGAAATTATTATTTTGTTTAATTATTAGTTTTGTAAATCAGTTCTTTATTTAAAGGCGTAACGTCTCCCAGGATTCTCATGCCTTGATTGATGTAGTCTGTCACCCTGACAACCCTGAAAGAATTTCTCATTAGTTTGGATTTTAGGGGAGTTTTAGTCTCTCATGATGGTCTGAGAGGCTTTTAACATTTAGACTTCAGAGGTAAAGAGGGCTAAATATACCAGATAAATATATATTTATTTAAACATAATGAATATTGAATATTTCCAGACATGTAACTTCAGCAAATTCCTATATTCGTATCAGTCAAACTCTTAATTACCAACAGCAGTAATCAACATTGTCTTCTCCCAAGTACAGCTTACATTAAAATGAGTGGTAGCTCTGCAGATAAGTGGCATGTAAACAGTAGTCAGACCGTTTTGTTGTCTGCCAAAAATCTGCGTTCAGGAAACTGGGACGGGATCAATCCAGGACGAGGGGTGGGGAAAAAAAAAAAATCAGAGATCAGAGAGTGAGAGCTGAAACTTCTCATCCTTTCCAAACGCTCGCTCGGTATTTGGTTAGCTCCGCTGCCTCGTAATGATGCGTGCGCGCCGCTGACACCGGGGTCGTGTGTTTTTTTTTTTTTTGGCAGCGCGAGCAGACAAGGTGGAGCTGCACTTGGCATTCGGCTGCCACTGTTTCCAGGCAGGATGATGGTGATGATGGGATGCTGGTTTTTACTGTATGTCCCAGGGATCATCTGCCAGAGCTGTTGGAGTCTGTGTGTGTGTGTGTGTGTGTGTGTGAGGTGCACAGAAATCCAGGGCTGTTCTTTGTTATCTTTTAATAGATTTATGCTCTGCCTGTCATTTAGTTACAACCAAAACACAGCTGATACAGTCTGGACTTAGAACTTGAAATATATAAAAAAAAAATCTATTGTGTTTTCCCACACTGCACACTGTTTCATAATTTTAATTTGTATATCGTATCTGTGGGTAAAATACAGGCTCGTGCTGGTGTGTAATATGAGACAGGAAAGGTTGAGCATGTCTTTGTGGCAGATTTGGCCGGGCCTGTCCCTGTCAGTGTGTTGTATGTTGGTTCAGTCGAGACATCCCCTCAGCCCCGCACCACCACCACCACCACCACCACCACCACCATCCCATCTCCACCATTGTTCCTGCTCAAATCAGCCAGCTCTATTTTCAACATGCCACATCTGTTGTTAGTATATGACAGGTCTCTCTTTTTTTATCTGCATTATTCTGGGGACTTGTTTATACTCTATCGTTATTTTTATATATATATATATATGTACTATAATTAAATGATTACACATTTTTCTTAATGTTTTACTCTTTAAAATGATCTTTATGTATGTTATCACCCCTTTTTATTCAAAATAGGGATGTAAAATTGGTTTAAAAAAAAAATGCAGATGCAATTTTATGAATTTTCCAGTTTTATTAGCCTCTGTCTGTAGAGTATATATTACATGGTGCTGATGCAGAAATACTCAGCAGACATAAGTATTATTTAGGACAACATTTGTCAGAATTATTTATGAAGATTTGCTTCTCAGATTTCAATCTTACTGCGTTTAAATTAATTAAATGTTGAATTGTTGCAAAGGTGGTTTTTTATTTATTTATTTATTTATTTTTGCTCCTCGTTCACGACATTGCTTTTCCATCTGTTCGATTACATCATTTATTTTCACATAAAACCACATTTTCTTAAACCAGAAGCAGACCTCCTGCTGTATCCCCCTTTTTTTTTTTTGGGGTTTTTGCACTGTTTGGATGTGGCTTGTGGTAGTAGCAATATTTTCAGAGGCAGGCCTGGTACTCACCGTGGGAGCAGCCTTGATTGTTGTGCGAACACAATGCCTCTGCCTTCTTACTTCACTGGTTCCTTTGCTTTCCTTCCTCTGCCTTTGAATTTGCTCATTTTCTGCCCTGTTTTGTTCCCCCTTCTGCCCCCTTTGATTGGCCCCTGCGTAGCAACTTGCCACATGGAGCATGGAAGCTATAACTGCTCCTTTACTTCGCAGGCTTTTCTTTCTAAAATTTGATTTAAGTAGGATGTTTAAAATCTTGATCATGTGTTTTTCACCTAATTTCTGTTGACGTGCTGCATCTAAGCACAGTTAAATGTTAGAATGCTTTAGATATATTAATAATATTCAGTATAAATATTAAAAAGATGTTGTCATGAAGGTAAATTCATTGATTGAACATTTATAAACGAGATTATTAACATTTCTTTTACAAAATTAACATGTAAGATAAATAATAAAACCAAAACCAGGAATGATTTTTTGCTCTTTTCTTTCTACATTAATTAAAATGTTAGACAAAGTAAATCACGTGTCAATTAAACAACAAAACGAGTTTTGCTTTATGAATCAGATTGAACAAACAGACAACTTACCCGCCGCCTCGTCGCTGATTGAACAATATTGATATGTTGACATTGATCGTCTCACCTTTTACTAAAGCTGTCATCGAAGCTCTCGCCTGCCTCGCCTCTCTCTATCGCCCTGTCAAATGCATGTATGCTCACCCATAACCATTTACTGCAAGGGGTCAATACGTGAACACACACACACACACACTTTACTTTATATTAATATCAACAAAATATCATTTTAGCAGCCCTGAAATAATGATTATATTTATGTAATTGTTGTTGATTGCCACAACCTGACAAATCAAGCGTATATTGACCTGAAATGCTAATTGTGTTTATGTGTCATATTGTCTAAATGTAAAATGATTAGTTTGGGTCAGGTAACGATAAAGAATTTATGCATTAATCTTCATTTTCTCTGTGTAAAATTGATGAAATGTTGCCAAGGAAAATCTAAATAAACAAACCATTCAGGATTTCAAGCAGCTTTTTAAAAAATCAAGCTTAACTTCAAAGTCTGTTTGACCTTTTTGTACTTAGATTTAAATATTCAACCTAAAGGTCCAGTTTGTTTTTGGAGTGTAGAAACGGCATTTAAAAATAATTGCTTCACACCTTTGATTGCACCTAATGTCAGTTCCTCCTTTCTTGATTCATTATAGCTGAAAGATTCTGTCGTTGGTTCTTTTTCTTTTTGCGCTAGTTCAACAGAAACGAGTTTAATTCATTAATACAAACATAAAAAAAAAAAATGCGCACAGTCAAAATCAACAAAGTGATCAGTGAAGAATCAGAAAGCAGAACTCATTTCTGTGTTAATCATGTATCAAAATATCAGCCCACGTCAGAATTAAACTAAAGCAGGAATTAATTCAAGAGAGAGAAAAAAATGTTTTAAATAAAAAATTCTTACAATTAACGAGAAAATAAATCACAGCTCTGGGCCCACAACACAGACCTGAGAAGAGAGAGGGGGGGGAAAAAAATGCTTGCTAAGCTATCCGTTTCACACACGCAGGGACAGAAGGTTCGATATTCATTCGATCGATGAATGAAAAGGCACAATGGCAAAATCGGACGGGCTCCTTTTCAAATCCACGTCTCCAATGTCCCCCCCGCCACCCCTCCACAGTCTGCAGTCGCTGGGCGGCTGGTGTGGCAGGCAGAGAGAGAAAGAGAGAGAGAGGAGAGCAAGGGTTACATCAAGGCTGCTCCCTGGACCGTGCAAACAAGTCTAGACCAGTGACCTGTTCAATGGCTCCTTTTGAGGAGTGGGGCAAGTTCGGTCAGAGCGAGGAGAAAGGCAGGCATAGCCTCTTTTCAGTGCCGAAGCAGCTCACAGCCTGCGATCGACAGGAGGTAAGGAGGGCCGGGAGGGCAGGCATCTGCTTCCATGGTTACGGGCCGGGTATGGGGACCCTACTATTGAGGAAGCTCCGTTCTCATGCTCCCACAGAGGCAATGTCACGCATTTTAAAAATGCGTCAGGCCGGGGCGAGGACCATATCCACCAGCGGCAGAGTCGCTCTTTGAGAAGGGAAATAAAATGATAGCACGTCAGTTTGAGGAGGGGGAGAGAAAAAAAAAAAAACTGCTTTGGGATGGGGGTGGCAGCGTGTGCTTGAGAAAGAAAGAAATGCGTCACATGATCGTGGCAAATCCTAATTCAAAGTAAGATGTTTTGGGGTTTTTTTTTTTTGTTGTTTTTTTTTCTTCGGCGTAGCCACAATGATGTTCTCAAATTTGCTGGGTCTACATTTTGAGCTGCTTTTGTGGTGAAAGTGTATTGTTCTGTGGAAGTCAGCGGCACAGATGATTTATCCTCGGAGAGAGCAAAGGTCAAGGTTTATGTGGTGAACTCCTTTGTTGAAAGCCAGCGATATCATCTTAATGAGGATTCTCTGCAAACAGCAACTTTTATGCTTTAAAGCACAAAAAAAGAGGAAGCAGGGACAGAAAATGAATCTGTTTTACTTTTCTTTACCGTTTGTTTTTAATTAGCAGAAAACTGTAACCTGGTTTAAAAAAAAAAAGTCAGTATTTATGGGCTGATTTTAAACAGATCAGTTGTAGCAAAC
Organism: Miichthys miiuy; assembly: GCA_036365135.1. NCBI lineage: Eukaryota > Metazoa > Chordata > Actinopteri > Sciaenidae > Miichthys > Miichthys miiuy. The sequence continues at coordinate 23,160,428 of CM071616.1, forward strand.
TGTGTATAATTGTTACAATAACAGATTGTGTGTGAGCGCTTTGGATTGCAAATCTGTCGAATGTGAGGAGTCACATCTGACTGTTTGTGTGTTGATTTGTTTGTGTTTGGGCACAAGCTGTGTGTGTGTGTGTGTGTGTGCGTCGAGTTGAATGGATGCTTTGGGCTTTTTTTCTTCATGAAGGAGGGGTGTGTTGGAACGTTGAATTTGGTCATGCAGCTGACGCTTTACCCCCTAACACACTCCAAACAGAACGGACAGATGGCCGGCCCTCAGGAAGGGCTCGGGGCGTTGGATTTGCTCTCAGACCGTGGGAAAGTCTTTGGCTGACTTCACCTGCTCAGGGAGCTGATGTGACTGGATTAAACAGCAATGAAAGAAGTGAGAAAAGAAAACTAACATGGGCGAACGGCGCACGAGGCTTTGTGCAAAGTGCGAGCGTTTTTCACGTGTCTTGCTTTGAGAGAGAGAAAAATGGGACAGATGCAGAGCCCTTAAAAATATCTACAATGTTTAAGATTTTAATTCAAAGGAGAGCAAACGCGCGTTATAAAATAGGTATTTTTGCAGCATGTGCACAGGGAGACAGGGTGGATGGGTTCATTCTATTTTTTGCATGTGTCTTTGTAATCCTAATTGGAAACAGTTGATCCTCAGTTTGTTGGGACATTAGACATGATGTTTGGCCATCTCTCTCTCTCTGCTTTTGATTATCTCCGTCTCAGAGAGACGGCAACGTGCACGCTTTGATTTATTGTTATTAAAAAAAAAGAAGAAGAAGAATGGGGGCCGTTTGTCAGGCTTTCATCTGATTGATGCTAAGCTGCATGCACACTTGAAATTCATACTCATAAGACACCATTGGCCGTACATTTAACGGCTCATTAATTATCAGTTTGAATGTGCAATAAAGTTAGATGAATTAGTTGCACCGCTGTGTTTTTTTTTTGCTCGTTTCATTTAGCGTGTGGACGTTTTGGAATTTCTAAAGACGCCATTTAAAAGTGCGCTGACAAGTGTGAAAGTCCATTTTAAAGCATACAAACGAAAAACCAAAAAAAAATCACTGTCATAACTGGAATAATGATCAGTGCAGCGTGACGTCCAGACAGGTAGCTCTTTATTCACTACCCAAGGAATCCCCTCTGTGATCTGAGTGCAGATTTAGGCTAAAAAAAAAAAACCCCACCATCAGCTGTGCTGTTGATACATCAGCTCATATTCTGCTTGAATTAGTTATTATTTCTGAGGGCTTTTGAGTTGCTGTGAACATGTCAGTGCTTGTGTATGTTTGAGTTAGTTACTGGCAATATTAGCCAGCTAATTTTCACTCACTCTACGATCTGTTACACATTTTAGAAACAAAAAAAAAGGGGGGAAAAAAACGTCATTTTCTGCCGTTCTCTAGCTTTAGGTTATTCTTTCTGATTGAACTCTGGCAGCGACTCGGTGGAAAATACAGCAAAATAAACGTGCCAAGTGTCTTTGTGCACAGGCAAATAATTGCATAGTTGTCATGTTTATGACACCAGCCCAGGCGTCTCCAAATGTTGATTCAGAACCACAAGAATCCCTGATTGCTGCTACTCTGAGTGCCATGCTTTCAGAGAAATACTCCATTGCAGTTTGGCTACAAAAAGGCATTATCTTTCATACAAGTAGAGTGCATAAGAGTTCAATTTGGGTATGAGTCAAGTGCTCTCCATCTGAGAAGGGTGTGTGTGTGTGTGTGTGTGTGTGTTGGTGGGTGGAGGGAGCTGTGGAGAACTAATCAAATGTGGTTATGTGCAGAGCAGTGTAGTCAGTGTTTGACAAGAAATGTGAACTTGACTCTGTAGCGCTCAAGAGACCCTTCAGGAATTCTTTTGCGTGGCGCAGTTTAGCTGTAAGTTTATTATGCTCTTCAGATTTAGCCCGAGCTGCCTTATTTCTGGGAAACGGCGGGGGGGTCGTGCCACGAGGATCGTACAGATATATTCATTCACCTACCAGAGCTGCGGCGATGACGGGACAATGTCAGCGAGAATTTTGACGGAGGTCTTTTAAAAGGCACTAGTCGGCTGGTCAGACTAGCTGAGCATTTCATTCAAAGATGTTCCAACTTTTTTTTTTTTTTTGTCCCCGTCTGGTCGTATGAGCCTGAGCTCTCCATACAAAAACACCAACAAAACACTTTTTGACTGCAGAGCTGTGTAACACTGATGTAGACGGAGCTGGTCTCTGACAGTGGACGAACACTAATTGGGTTACTGGAGCTCGTTCCCCATTCGCTCATACACTGTATATATATATATACACACACACTAAGAGACATTTTGTGCTCTGGCCTCGCTGACCTGTTCACATCATGGTTTATTTTTATAGTGGTAATTTGCCATTGGCCCGATGGTTTGGTTTCAGAGGCCCACATCATTAATCATGGAGGGCATTACTGCAGTATAATTACACTTTATCTAAGTGAACCCGCAACATTTCCCGCGTGTGCGCTCTCTATCTCTGTCTATAACACAAATATACACACAGTTGGGATGTAGTCAGCTCCAAAGTATGCTCAACACAACACCGCAGGAGAAAGGCTGAAGTGCCTGCTCTGTACCGCTCAGATACTACATACAAGCGGTGTAATATTCTTGTGTAAAGTGCAGACATCAATATATTTTTTAACCACATCTGTGAGGAGTCGTTTTAACATCTGCGTTGGTGTGGATTGACCACACCGGGGGCATCCTCTCAAGGAATCGTCGTTCGAAGGTGCGAGACAAGAGTTGACAATAAGTTAAACTGCAAACACCCCAGGAAACAAATGAATGTGTGTGTCGCGGGGTGCTGGGGTGTGTGTGTGTGTGTGGGGAGGGGGGGGTGTAGGAATCAGTGACAATGCTGTGTAACCCCTTTAAGATCATTATTCCACACAAAATGCACCCCCGGGGTGTGTGACACATTTGTGAATGGGCTCTTCCACGGGATTTAACGGGTTAACAGCAGACAAAGGGAGCTGGGACCATGTAGCCCAGCAGGGGAGACCCCAGTGGAAACACCAGGCTGCCTTATAATCCCCGCTCTGTCCCATCCCGTTTGCTCTGCCTGCAATCATGGCTGACTGACATGTGCTCTGTAAGTCAAGGCTGTGAGGATACATGGAGCCACGTGTTTCCAACTGGAGCGCATCCCTACACACACACACCTATACAAACACACATCCCTCCTGGCCATGTGAGGATATTTCACGCTTCTTTACAAGCTGACTGGAGAAATGACAATTAAAGACAAATGGTTTAATTCCGAACGAACGGACGTGAACTTTGGACAGATGCCTGACTTTATTGTCTTGACCAGCTGCATGTGATTTCATGCTGTAAGCCCTGATCTACAGTATCATACATATCTAGAAGTATGATACAGTTTATGGACCTGGGGGTGTGTGCTGGAGATCATAGAGGACTAGCAGAATAAATCCAGTACATAATACAGTGTTGCACACTTGTCAGTTCCACTGACGTCTGCAGCGTGATAAAGATTTCCACTTTGTTTATGAGCGTCTGAAGCAATTTAGGTCAGTAACTCGGTTTAAATTCCACATTACTGTGAAGTTATTTATGAAATCCAAATGAGCTTTTGCTTATTTCCTCCCAATATTTCCTTTTAATTCAGGCAGATTTTGATAAAAACTCATTACGTAAAAATCAAACTTTTATAATATTCGCAGGAATGCTGGCTTACAATCAGCACGCACAGATGTTTTCGGTCACAAATCTTCTACTTTAATATGACTTTCTGGCTGAGATGGAGTTTTTACATATCAGATGTTAACCAGAACTAATGTAGGTAATATCCTCTAAACAACAACGATGATTATTTCACATAACCAGACACCGTAAATCATAATTATCCTCCCAGGCTCCCTGTCTTATAAAGCTTGATAGAAGCTAATGTTTCATTTCCGTTTATTAACACATTGAACAGTCTTACCGGGTTTGGGCATTACCCGAAACAGCTCGTTTCCGTGAAAAGTTTTATGTCGAAAGTTGTTGTTTGACCTCCGTGCGGTGCTTTGTGGACGTCTTATGAATTCAGAGCAGGTTTTTTGGACCCGCTCAGACGGTGCTTAGGAACTCAATTACAAGCTAATGGCCGTTTTCATTGGAAGGCAGCGCTGATTCACCTGCTGATTTACCTGCAAGTCACCTGCTTTATTAGCTACGATCAGAGCTGTGGACAACACCATCTAGTACCCAACTGTGAGTGAAAGGCGCCTGAGCTCAGATAGCCATTTAAAAATCATCAAATATTAATTCATCTCCTCTCGCTTATGAGTTTTAGCTTATTGACTGGTACCTCCTAATTGTGTCTGATTGTTTTGCAAGAGCCTAATTAAAGTCCTGAATCTGCAATCATTTTTCCATAGTCCTACACTAATTCACGTAATTTCCAGTGTTCTTCTTCCCATTGTCAGGAGATTGCTTTGATAATGAGAGGTTGTGCGGAGGGATTATCTTTGGGAAAGCATCTGGTAAGGACACACAGAGAAAAAGGTATCATTATGATAACTGCCGTCTCTGCCTCCTAAATGAGCAGTCATCCTTAATGTAGTCGATTATGGTCCGCTCCTCTGGAGATAGCCTGTGGAACATTATTTGTGCCATATAATGTTCTGACTTTCTTTGAAATTTACACACCTGTCGCTAAGATGGAAGCAGAAAAAGTGGCTCTTAGCTTGGCAGCTGTTGCTGATATGGGGTCTGTGTACTGAGTAACCTTTGAGGAAGGAACAGATTCAAACTGAAGGACACTTTTTTTTTTTATTGAATACCTGAAATATTTGAGTGTACACTCAACGTGACAATGAAATAAGTCAGATTTTTTTTATTTATATGGAGTAGTGGCATCGTTTTTTTGTGTGTGTCTCGAGTGTTATGAATGAGCCTCTTGAATTTGAGCTCACCTGCACTAATGTGCTGTTTATCCTCTCCTGGTTTATTATTGTGTTATACATCTCAAATGAACTAATAGATTAAATGTTGTTTTTTTTTAACGATAATGTCAAGAGCGTTGGTCAGTTATCCCCACGAGCGTCTCTTCTAATAGCAGACCGCACGAATAACAGAAAATGTTGGCGTGCACAATCAGAGGATTTATCTAAATATCACAAAGGAATGTTTTCGGAGCTTAATTTTTGGGTGTTGTACATATTATGATATCAACTCCTTAATGTCTAAGAACCTACGTTTGTATTTTTAAAACTGGCTCGTAGGATTTTATCTTCAACCATGAAAATTCAGAATATAAGCAGATGCGTCTGTCACATAAAAACACGGTAAATGTTTTTCTGCAGAATCTTTAGTTCCTCAACTGCGTCCCTTTATTTTGTTGTTTTAATTACATTTGATTTAACCTTATCTCTGAATAGTGCTAATTCCACCACTGTGTAAATGCTAAGCTGAGCCTTTTCATTTCTCCATTGTGTTTTTGTCGCATTGCCCGAGCTGCCTGATAGGGGACAGCAGTAATTAAAACACAAGGCCAGGTCATGAGGTGAACCGAACACACACTAAAAAAAATTGTGGGAGGTTCCAGGATGAAGGTGCCACGCAGTCCGATCCATTTTAATTGTCGTTTGAATTAATTTGAAAATGCTCAGGTCAATTAAGAAGATGCATTCCTCTGGCTGTGTGTAATGTCATATTCATCGATCCGTAGAGGTTACTTCATGCACTCGTGTGTAGGATACATTTATGTTTCTGAAACTCTGCCGTTTGGAATTCATTAGGTATTGATCCCCTTCTTGCGACGGTAAAAGCACGGTCTGATAGCCACCTTGTCTGAAGCCAGGTTATCAATTCAGTGCCATTCAGAAACAGATGCCCTTTTACGCTGTTATTGTTATGGATCAACATTTGATCGCCCAGCAATAATAAAAAAAAACCCTGCCTGTATCTCTATCACCGAGTGTCTTTAAACGAAGATGCTGAATCCGTCGTGTCTGGTTGGTGCAGATTTTGTCATGGCGGTGCTTTCTTGTTTGGGGTTCGTGTGGGGTTTGGTTGTCTCTGCACAACCTCTTCCTCTTCCCTTCTACTCACACAGTCTGATTCTTGCCCTCCATCCATCCCTCCCTGCACGCTGATTGGCTCTCGGTTAGTCAGCTGCAGCCAATAAGCCTTGGTATAAATCTCAGTGTTTAGTCTGGTGCTAGGCAGCAGGATCAACAGACAGGTGGGTCAGGCAAAGTCATCGCCTGGCTGGCTGCATGGCAAAGCTCTGTTAGCTTTTAAAGCAACATTGCACTCTAGAGTTTCTAGCATTAGCATTTATCACAGTTTTTATTAAAACTATATTTATATTTATCTTCTGAAACAGGAAGCATCTCAAACGCTCAAAAAGAACCCGGAGCTTCCTCAGGACTGAGTTTTATTTTAACTTTTGCACCCAGTTGCTTCGTATTTCGTTGGACCGTTCACACACAGATGGCTGATCTGCTCGGTGTGCATCGCAGGGCTCTCAAGTAGATTTCCATAATTAATGTTAATGGTGCAATAAAATGTATCTAATGCATCGTCTTTCGGTGTCAGGACTCTCTTGGTTCTAATTTTTGCACCTACCTCTCCGTGTTGTTAAATCCTGTTTGTTCTAAGTCGTATTTTTTTCTTTGCAAGTGGACGAACGCTGAGGAAGAAGGGGGCAGACGAGGGCACGGTGAGGCTTAGGCCTCTGTACGGGGGGAAACAGTTCATCCTGTGTGCAGCCTCATGTCTCTCTTTTCTTGCCAATCATAGTCTGCAATTTTTTTTTCTTCTTTTCCAATATGCAAAATAACTCTGGAAACAGAGTTATCCAAAATATTCTTTGCAGAATGTCAGATTTCAACATTTTTTTTTTATTGTGTTATTTTATCCTTGGCAAGTCGAGTCACATACTCGAACACTGTGAAATGGCTGGATGGGTATGCCTCTCATTAGACTGAACTGTATACTTGTGTCTGGATTAACCTGTTGACTGTTTTTCTGTCACGGCTTGAGGCAACATTAAATTAATGGAGATAAGAGCTTTGAGCCAAAAATAACACCCTGTCTCTGGAGGTGCCTGTGGAGAATAAAATAGCACAAATTATCGTCCTTTAGAGTTTTGGCTGCCAGTGTGCATGTGTTTTTTTTTTTTTTGGTAAAGATAACAAAATGCGTTATGTGTTAGACTCTTAAAAATGCCAATTGTCAAGTGAACAGCTCGCAGCGTTTATGTACATGTTTATTGTCGTTAAAAAAAACGAGTGTATCTCAGCATTGGTGTCGACGTTAAAAACCATCCTGATGTGTTGTTTTTACAAAAACACACCAGCCTTATATGATATCAGCTTTTTCATATCTGTGCACATCCAACGTGTTTTTTTATGTCCACCTCTATCTCTCCCTGCCCCCCAACTGACTATAGATTTTCCACATATTATGTATTGCCAGGTCGAGTAGTCTGTCTGATTTTTCCACCCCTGTCTGGTGTGCAATGGTATATCCCCAGGGGAAGTCCTTTGCCACCCCCTCCATTCTCATTTGAACTCTGACCCCAGCCTCCTGCCTTTCAGGATATGAAATGACCCTCTCGGTGGGAGAATGTTTTGGGACTGTTTTTAGCTGTGAGTCTTGTTGAAATGTAGGCTGAAGCAGATGAGCAAACACCGAGGGCTGCGTGGCCATTTTGTTTTTTCGAGATCTAAGGGCTCTGTTTTAACCCTCGCAATGACAAGTCGCGCGTCTTTGAACTCTGCGGTTTCTCCAAGTGAAAAATTCGTTGTATTTCGTCGCAATATAACCGGACCAGTTTGACGTGCGGCGAAACGCCGAGCTTCGCATGGTTATTTTGCAGCAAAGGGGTGTGCATCTCCAAACTTTTTCTGCCTCTCTCCTCTAACTTCTGTGGCCTCGTCGCGCATGACGTGGAAAAACAACAACAACAACTTAACTAGCGAGATGCGGCTATGCTGTTTGAATCAGTCCTTTCACCACCGTGGAAAAAGGAGACCTCACTCCTCTGCTCGTCCTGCCCACCACACCAGTCTGCGGTCAAGAACACAAGACGGATGGATTTCGGATGAATATTTTATGGTTTATGCACATGATTGCTTATATTTTATTGTCTTCTCTAACCATTATAATTCACTTCCTCTGTGTGTGTTTTCTTTTTTTGATAAAGTAAAATAGTGCCAGCGCATACAGAGCAATCTGTTTTGATTTGGCATTTCTGGCAGCAGCTACAAAGATGATCTACAAATCAGACAATAAATAATAAATATGACTGTTTAGATATACACAAAGAATGTCTTAAACCTTCCTCTTTTCCCAACAGCCACTTGATGCTTGTTCTGCATTTAACGGTTGTAATCTGATGTGATGGAAGCGCTTGATTTGATATATGCGATTATACTATCATTATACTCGTATCAGCTGTGGAAACAAAAATATGATTTGATTACGTGTGACCGAAAACATTTCTTCACACACACACACACACACACACATGCACATCCATTGAAACACAGTGAGAGAAAAAAGACAGCACAAATATCAAACAGGTTTTTGTCGTAGTTATTCCACTTCAATCAAAAGTCACAGGTCCATGACATATGCTCTGTGTTATTATTATTATTATTATAACAAACCACCTGATCGGGTTTGGCTACCATTTTGGCTAAACTGTATCAGCGTGCGGCATGGGAGAACACGTTTGTGTGCTGTTGACACACGAGAGACTCGAATTGTGGTTTGTGAGCCTGAGCTTGTCTACTTAAAAATACTCTCCCCGCCATCGTATTGTACCTCGTGAGAAGTCCCTCTCACGTCTCTCTATCGCCAACGAAGCCACGTTTAATTAATTGAGCTAGCGTTGCTTAGATTAATTGCGTTCTGAAGCGGAAGCACGTCAACTTTATTTCAGTCGTCTCCAGATATATTTGAATCGGGAAGAACAGTGCGTGCTTGTCATTAGTTAGTCGTGCATCCAGTCTTTTGTATTTCCTGTCAAAAAAAAATCTGGCATCCGAGCTGAAATCTTAAGCAACCAGCATGCCATAGAGTTGACTTTGGAAGGCACTAAGCATTCCTGCTCGACACCATATTAGCCCCTACTTCTCCCCACCTCGGGGTGCTTGGCAGCCTGCCAGGTGGAGGTTGCCATGACTCCTAACACCACCCTTTACACTGCGCCCCCTCCACCACCACCACCACCACCACCCTCCTCCTCCTCCTCCGAGAAGGTGCCAGATTTTTTGGGAAGGAGGCAGGCCAGGCTAACGTTTTGATTTAGACAAAAGATGTCTTCACAATGTCAGCAGAATACTTACTGGGAATGCTGTGGCTTTCTGGTAGGAAATCATGTGATCTTTCCAGCCAAGGTTTTGTAATGGTGCCAGGCGAGAAAGAGAGAGGAGAGAGAGAGAGGGAGAGAGAGAGAGAGCGACACCGAAAGCGAGAGAGAGAGACACACAGAGGGAGAAAATGGGGAAACTTTGAATAATGACGCCAGCTAATCGTTTTTATACAGTTTTTTTCTTCTTCTTCTTCTTCTTCTTCTTCTTCTTCTCTTGTTCATGTTTGTTTCGGAGAAAATGGCGGACAGCACATCGCTGAACTGTACCCGTATTGTCAGTGTGCTCAGTTCAGAAGAGTCCTTCGGTCTTTTCATTATTCTTCTCATTACCAAAAAAAAAAAAAAAAAAAAAGAAAAAAAGAAAGAAAGAGAAAGAAAGAAAGACCCAAAACAACGGTTGTATCGCTTGCTGCTCATTGCTCACACCTAGAGTAGAAAGTGTGGATAGAGAAAAGTAGACATGATAAATCAGAGAGGATAGTAGAAATCTGGGTAAGTGGCATTTTCACTCTCTTCTCACTTCAGACTTTCCTTTGTCGCACTGCGGCCGTAGGAATATTCCGTTGTTTGCGGCTCTCTGGCACTGGCACGGTTAATGGTAGCTGACCGTGGCATGCTTGATTACACTGGCATCCCTCTCAGGCTCTGCTGTCTGCTATCTGCGGTCTTGGCTAAGTTGAGCTAACCTCTCACCACAGCCACATTGCTGCTGGCCAGGAAGAGGACTGCTATGGCAATTCTGCAGGCTAGTTTGGGGGGATAACAGTCCACAACAGAGTTATGATTGTTATTATTATGGACTTAATTTCATATCTGGTAACTGCTGAGGCATGTGACGCTCCCAAACCGAGGCACAGCAACTTAAGAATATACAGTAATTTGTGTTGTGTGTGTTTTTTTTCCCCCCTCGTTTGGATCTGGTGTTGTTAGAGCAGTTACTGGAATGTTTTGTAACGTTACACTCGTCTTTTTTCCTTTCTCACCATCACACTACTTCTTATGCAGTTTACTGATTGTGTTGCTAGTAAAGCAGCAGTCACATTCCATGGTGTGGTATTTAAAAAAACAACTTTCTTTTTCCTGTTTTTAGAGAGATGAACTAAAAAAATTGGCCCCCGGGCAGCGAAACACACTCCCTCCCCTATGAGCGAGACACTTCCATGAAGGGTAAGTTATCACAATCCTTTCACCATCTGTTTGATGAACTTTCATATTTTGGGGTGAATCTCGTTTTTTTTTTTTTCCTCTAAATGACATCCGAAGTGAAGTCGCTGCGGACTTTTCGAACCCGCCGTCTCGCTCTGAGCTCACGTTCGGCCCAAAAAAAAACAAGGCAAGAAGTTTTGAGGTCGGGTGCTGTTGTTTGATTGGCACCTCTCTCCAAATGACATCGTCTGAGACACGTCACACGCGCAACACACAGTCACTTTTAGAGCTTTTTGTCACACTGTCATACAAGTGCTCAGATTTGATGCTCCATTTTTAACCCCCCTTCATTAAGTTATTTTGATACTTTGGCCATAACCATTTGGCACAAACCCGTAGATCCGATCTTGTGGCAAATCTGACAGCACAAGCTCGCCTCTGTGGGTCTTTGTCATTGTGGTGTGAACGTCGTCTTTTTAACCCTTTTTTTCCCTTTTTTTGCTTTAATGATTCAGATTTGCTTATGTGCATATATAAATATATATAAATAATACCTGTAATATACTGTGTATATATAAATCCCTTGGCAGTACCGTGTTAAAATCTTGCTCTGACATCCCGGCAGTGCTCAACGTTTCTGTTAGTTGTGACACCTTATATTAACTCAAACCTGAAATATGATGACAGTCGTGACGCCTTTTGTTAGATAAGTAGGACAAAGTAATTTCGGCTAGAGTATGATTTACTCCAATAATAGAGGAGAGGAGTTGAAAATGTGTGCATCCGGGTTGAGGTAGTAGGTTGTATGGTTTAGAATTACACCCTGGGAGTTAACTGTACAACCTTCTAGCTTTCCTTGGAGTACACGTATGACATCAGTCTGTAGAGAAAGTTGTTTCGCTTGTCACGCAGCACGCAGTGTAGAAATTTTCCAACAGCGTTGCATTTCCTAATGCCCCCACGCAGTGTTAATGGTCTTCGTATTAATGTAATGTCTGCCCATCTGAGGTTCTCATTTCGTAGCTGACCTTTAGCCGCGGTCAGCCTGCCTGCTGCGGCTCAAAACCTTCAATTAGCTTTAGCTTGACATATACTGTATTTTTAGACATAATGCATTGTGGTCGGTCGGAGTAACCGCGCCGCATCGATTGCATTACGGTGTGCCTTTAACTGCAAAACACCCAGAACAAATAAATGAGCTGTTTTTCCCCTTCTATCCATCTCTTAAGTTCCCGTATATCAAGTCCTCTCCGTGGTAACTGTAAAATAAAAGTGCAGTTTTTATGCAAGTAAATGGGACAAATGACACGTTAGACTGTTGAACCAACGCCGCGGCATTTTAATCTGCAAAGACTTTGTCGAGCCGCGCTTGTACACTATGACACAATTCTAAGTATGCTTTATTTATCGTCTTATTTGGAGTTGCGGTGTAATTGTGTGGTGGAACCTATTTCACACGGCGATGGCTTTGCTCTTCAAACTGTTGCTCCGTCTTCGCGGCCTGGTATTACACCTCAAGCCTGTTTAGTCAGCGTGTAGGGGGGCCGTGCGTCTTTTTCGAATCAGTCGCACGGGAGCTGTGTGCCAAACATTATGATGCACAGATGGTTCGACATAAACACAAAGTATGAAATCAAATAATTACAATAAATCTGACTTGTTCGGTTTAACACATCCATCCCGGTGACTGCCATGCCCCGTGGTTTTACAGCGCTGCCATTTGCGCTTTACATTTTAATATTTTTCCGCAGCTAACTCAGGTTAGATAGATTTCTCGGGGATTTAGAGGTTTGATCATCACACCTAACAGTATTTAAAGCTGTTTTCCCCCGAGCTGCCTCGGTAATATTGCAGGTTTCCCAGCATGGGAAACGCTGACTGTTTATACGTCGTCTCCGGCCTTCTGATATATTGTCTGCGGCTCTATACAATAATGCATTTGTGATATGAGGTCTAGTTTCAGGCTGAAGCTTGCCTCGGCGACACTGAAGTCTCTGTTTACTGTAGACTTGTCCACTAGGCTGAATGCGTCTGACTTCATCTATGCCTGGCACTAAGCCACGGCTTGTAAAATGCCTCCAAAGCACCAACACAGGAGAAAAATGGCCTTGCAGATCAGCTCAAGATTTACCACAGTTTGTTACTCTTCAGGGCGACTTTGATTTGAAATGCAGCTTGAGTAGGGGAGCGTTGTTGTAATTTCAGCTATAGTTCTTTATCATTGTGACAGTGTTTTTTCGGTTTGATGGATGACACTGCTTTTGCTGTGTTTAGGGCCGGGGCTGAGTGGACCACCTTACTGCAACCTTTGTCATTTATCCAATTAGTTCTTCGGCTTCGAGAGGCTGAGATTGTATCTTTTTTTTTTTTTTTTTTTATCGTGTTTGATGCTCAGAGTTTCATCCGAGTTGTTGTACTTTGAAAATTTAAATCAAAGTTGTTATGACTCAATCTTGAAATGCTTTATTTGCTCTTTTTTTTAAGATTTCCTTTGGCGAAGAGATTGTTTGTACATCAGAAAACCAACTGAGGCTATTTATTTTACAGTAAATGTAACTCACAGAGTCTTGTAGTTTTCTTAAATTAAAACGGTCTTAAAACGGTTTAATCCCTGGAATCGTCCCTGGAAAACCCCTTCCTCGTTTCCTATCAGCGCAGGTATTGAATTGGATTAATTGGAAACAGCTATTTTTAGATCTCCCACCAGTAATTAAATCTGGAGTGATACTAACACCTCCACTGAAGCCCGGTGATCCTGCTCAGTCTTGCATCGGCAACAAGAGTCATTGTCATCAAACAGGTTTCTGTGAGCGAATATGATCCTGGTAAATCCCTGGAAACCCAAGAACTCCTTTTATCTCCCATTGTGCAACCCCCTCGATGTCCGGAAGATCACGCTTCGCCTCGTTCAAACCGACCCAGGGTTCACGTCGCTGCTGCTCTGACCCACTCGCATGAAGAATAGTCAGAACAACTGCTGAGAGGTGGACAGTGTGCTGAGCGACACAGAGGGAATATCATGCTTTAAAACGGAAAACGAATGTTTTTCATGAATGTATACTTTTATTTACAGTTTTCCTCTTCCTCAGCTTTCACACGTTTAGCAGCATGCAGAGTCAAGATGTGCCTTTCTTAGAGTTTATTTTAAGAACTGTGATTTTCTCATCTTTCCTCACCTCTGAACCCCGATCGTTCTTCCAGATGTGTAAAGGAAAGAAGTCGCCGCTGAGAATCGTGCTGCCTCAGCGCTCCCCTGTCCAGCTGCCCCAGCAGCACAGCTAAAAGTCATTGGTTCCAGCTGGGCCTTCATTTATGGGATGGTTGAACAAATAAATTATGGGATTAGATAGGGGGCGGTCCAAGTCGCTGATTTTAAGAAAAAAAAACTGGTCTCCACTGCTGTAACAGCCTTTTAGAGAGGCCAAAAGTTTCAAGGTTCTTCAGCTGACTTTAAGAATTTAATAAAATAAAGATTCTCTTTATTAAATTTGGTGCGCTGCAGTCCAAATTATGTATCGCAGAAAGTGCTGGCAACGCCGACAATGACTCAGTGTCACCTTTACACCAGATTCTATTAACGAGAAACAACAAAAGCGGCGAACCATATACCCAAACTGTGCTTTTTATGAACAGGTAATAATAAACAAGAGTGAATAATGTATTTAGAAAACTGTTCTTTAAAACACAAAGCTCTCAGTTCATCATTCCAGATGTCTTTAATTCATCCTGGAAAAGATTCAGAGCTGTCTGTAGCTCCAGTATAGACTGCACAGGAGTAATATATACTTTGTGATACTTTCTCTTCCTCAGGTGTTTCAAGAGCAATCCAAATCCATCACACGGAGTGACACAAAATACTTGTAAAAATCAGCCAATCGCCGCTCGCGTCTGTAACCGTCCACGAGCAGAGATTGGCTTCTCTGCTCTTGACGTCACAGACGGGTGGAGACCTTAGTAACAAATCGTCTAAGACCAGAAAACTGTCAGTTCTGGCCAGACCGGTACTTTAGCCTCCCCGACTCATAAAAATCTCTCTTCCCTATAAAAGCGAGCAGCCTCGAGCACTATTTCTTCCCAAGGAAACATATTCCCTTAATGTGCTCGGGTTAATGGCAAATGAATAATCATAACACACCGATGGCAGACGGGGGGTGTCATTGATCTGTCTGGAGTCAGCCCCTCTCCGCCTGCTGCATCAGCCACTCTCCCCCTATTGATACGCTCTTGCCCCTTGACCCCTGGGACAGATCAATGGCATTGATTGGAGAAGGGCAGGGACAAGGGCAGGATCTGCTGACTGGCCCGACAGCTAGTGTGACAAGACATGATCGTCATTAATGTCCCGCTGGCTGGCTGGCTGGCTGGCTGGCTGGCTGGCTGGCAAGGCGCTGTGCATCACATATTCCCTGCCTCCCTCCTCCCCCTCTTCTTCCTCCTCCTCCGCTCTCCTCCTTCACCCCCTCCTCCTCCCTCGCCTCCTTCTTCTGGTGCTCCATGTTCCCATTCTGTGCTGCTTGCACTGACTGAGATAAGTCCATTGTTTGGATACCTGTCTGATGCTTGCCTGGCATCTGTGGCACCGATATGCATCTCCGGGCTCTGCGTGGAGATATTTTGAGCTTATTGTAGAAAAAAAAACGGATGGTGTCATTGCAACTGTCTGCTGCATAATGTCTCTTGGCTCATTGTGCGTGCTACTTACCAATCACAATGGAGCCGGTCCTATTTTTGGGGGGCGCTTTGAAAAGCTCTGTCTTCGTACGATTCAAAGCAAGCGAATTAGATTCTGCTTCAACTCTGTCACAACAGCTTGGTTCACTATTCTCTGATCAATGGCAAACTCCGTACCCGAATAAGATACCTGTGTGCCCCGATTCCCAACACTCCTCTGAAAATGTGTCATTGGTACCTAATAGCGAAGCGCGACTCGAATTGCGTCTCGCCGTTTTGCTCTTGTGGACCAATTTCATCACGCAGATGGGGTTATATTCTCCGGTCTAGACTGGAAACGAAGCGAGCGATGTTGTGTATGTGGAGGGTGATGGGCGGGATGCGGCGACAGCTCCAGACTCTGCAGTGACACGGCTGTAATGGAGCTGATTGATCACCTATATGGCCGCCTGCTGGCCCCGCTGGCTTTAGCATACAGCAAACTCCCCCAACACCCCCCCTCCCCAGTCTCTGCGTCACCACCGCCATCACCGAGCCAATCTAGGAAGACCCACCATCCCCCCATAGACTTCAACCTGGCCACGGTTTTGACATTGGCTGCAGGATTTACTTCAACATCTCTTTGAGAGTTTGGCTCGCCTCACTCCTGTACGTTTCTATACGAGGAAAAAAGGCTAGAGACGCATTCGCCGTGTTTGACGAAATGACATTTTCCAGTTTGGCTTTTTTTCTGCGTTGTAGCCGAGTTTTTAAAAAAGCTGCTGTTTTCCATTTGAATTAAAGGGCATAATCAATCAATGATAACATTTGCAGATCTCTCTCCCTGCCCCCTCGATGTCACACGGGGTCATAACCCTAATTTATCCAGGGTGTTGAAGGTGATTAAGCTCTGAGATTAGAACAAGCTGTCAAGGGTAGATCTCATTCAGACAGAAGGAGAATAAGAAAAAAAAACGTCCACAGCATTCATGATATAAAATATCCCACAGTACAGAAATAAAAATATTTCACATTACTGGTTATTAAAACCTGCTCTGAGTGATCTGAATAAAATGTTTATTTGGCAAGAAAAAGAAAGAACGCCATGAAAAGTAAATTAACTTTGAGATGAGACGTATTTCACTGATCCCTGCGAGATCGCTTCGCATGCAGCAGGTCTTTATGCGTATCAGTTGCGTATTATATTTAACAGCTGTTTGCATTCAGCTGACAGGCCACAGGATGGTGAAATGGCGTCTATACGTGAAGGCCTTCGGCGTGTGTGTGTGTGTGTCTGTGGTGCGAAGCTGGCAGAGACGTGCGTGTGTTTTATGAGGAAGACATATGTGCGTCTGCAAATCTGGAGCCAGGAAATCATAACCAAAATAGATTTTTTTGTTTTTGTTTCGATAGTGACACGTAAAGAGGCACGACGTGCAGCAAATTCAGCAGCTGGAATCGAACCGGCGACTGTTTCGACAGCATGTCACACGCTCTGACACGTAAGACTAGTTTTGGAGTGATGGAGCAGTTCTTTGACACGGTATTAGTCGCCTGCTCCCCCTCCGACTCGGACAGTCGTGTGCATTACGCCGCCGCTTGCTTGCCTTCAAGCCTCGGTCACAATATTGTGACAGTGACTGTTTGTGTTCATGCTCGCGCTGACCACATCGCTGTCTGTGTGACAATGTGTTAGCTGAGCGAAGCCGCTGCAGTGACACTCTTGTGTCCTGTGTCTAGCCGTGTTGGGTATCTGTCTTTTCTTTTTTTGTTCTTTTTAGTTTGTTTGCTGTCGCCCGTGCATGTGCTGCCAGCTCTTCTCGTCCGTCCATGTTTGTGTGTCGTCTGTCTCAAATGACTGTTTGCGCTCAAATTTGTATCACGGGCTATGTCTGTTGATTAGTGTTTGCATGTTAGAGTGCAAGCTGCATTTATGTTCCAGTCCATGTTACAAGACAGTTGGATAGCTCTCCATGGCCAACCAGTTCGCTGCAGTGTGTGTATATATATATATATATATATGTGTGTGTGTGTGTGTGTGTGTGTGTGTGTGTGTGTGTGTGCGCCGCTGGAAAAGAGAAGAAATTGATCAGCACAGGGAGGAACGTGTTCACCAGCAAAGGCTGGATGGAGGGTGTGAGAGAGAGAGAGAGAGAGAGAGAGAGAGGAGAGAAAGAGCGAGGGCTGTCGCTGCAGACTCCTGCTGCAGTATCTCACTTTGGGCAAGCAGCTGCAGACAGGGAGTAACAGACAAGCGAGACAAGCAGACAGGTACAGACCTGGTGTGATGGGAGGGGACGGGTGGAGAGGGGCAGGGGAGGGCGGAGGGGGTGGAGATAGTGGTATAGGGCAGTAGAGACGCTGGAGAGGCAGGGTTCGGGGTTGGAAGGGTCAAATGGGGGAGGGTGGTGGGGAGGGAGGAGGGGTGGGTTGAGTGAAAGGTAGCGGGGTCTGCGGTGGCGGCGGCGGCAGCAGCTGGAGGAGGCGGCAGCAGCAGCAGCAGCAGCAAATGTTTTTGGCTTTTTTTTTTTCTTCTTCTTCTTTTTTTTTGTTCCCGGTGATGGCAGCCCCATCGCGTTGGACCTGTGACGATAAAAGGAAGCGAGGGAGAGAGGTGGAAAAATAAAAAGTAGAGGGTGTAGATGACAGTGTCACGACATGGCTGATGTCCCAGTGTCTGAAGCAGGGAGGAGAAAGAGGAAAGAGGAGGAGGAGGAGGAGGAGGAGTAGTGGTGGTGGTGGGGAGGAAGGTGTGTGTGTGTGTGTGTGTGTGTGTGTGTGTGAGGTAAGGGGGTTAAGATGCTGAGATGGAGCTGACAATGCAAGCGCTGGGATGGAGCAATGCTCTGTGCTGGGTGGTGGTGGTGGTGGTGGCGGTGGGAGGCGCGGCGTCCCACCTCACTGACCTGCGTCTGGCTGCAGCTTCCCGCGGATGCCTCGGCTTCATCTCCTCCCCTCATCCTCCTCCACCTCCTCCTCCTCTCCATCTCTTTCTTTCACCCCCTTTTTTCCCCTCTTCTTCTTCTTCTTCTTCTTCTTCTTCTTCTTCTTCTCCTCCTACTGCCGCTGCCCTCCTTTTTTTTTTTTTTTCCTCCTCTCTGTTCCTCCTCATCCCCGAGCTCAGAGGGCGGATAACAAAAGGCATAGTTGGTGGCAGACAGAAGAGTGAGCGTGCGAGGCAACGCGTCGGGTGGCGCGGAGCATTCATTTCCGGAAGCCTCCACTTTGCCTGGTGTTCCCCAGAGAGAAGGAGACAGTCAGAGACATCTATCCGATTCTTTTTTTTTTTTTTTTTTTTCTAGTCTGAGGGGGAGGAGTTGTGAGGTTGGTTGGTGGCAGGATTTGGGGGACGGGGTGGTGGGGGAGGGGGTGGGGGCAGCAGTCAGCGGCGTGTTTGGGTACATGACAGGCAAAAATGACATGGGAATGTTTCTCGATATTACTTTGTTTAAGATTCACTTTAATGTCTGGATTCTTGGCTTCCGACCGCGTCTCTGCAGCTTTTCTTTTTTTTTGCTTTTCAGTTTAATCGAAGCTGTTTCACGTCTGACTGAAGCTTGTTGCTTTTGACACTGACAACTTATTGCACGCCAAGCTCCGCCGCCATGGCGGCAGAATTCGGCTGGGTAGGTGGTAGGGGTCTGTCGTTGAGGGTGTTGCAGTCAGTGTGGAGTTTTTTTTTGTTTTTTTTTTTACCTGTGTTCTCGCCACAGAGCAATAGCCTCGAAGCTCTGTGTGTGTGTGTGTGTGTGTGTTTTCTTTTACTTGATATCCGAGCGAACACTATCGCACTTGCCCCTGTGCTGGAAAGCCGGAGGCTGAGGCTGGCTAAGGTGGCTCTCTCTGCATCCATCAGTCACACTGCGAAACGGACGGACGGTCGGTCCACACCAGACGGGTGTGGAGGGAAGGAGGGTGGGGGTGGCGGGGTGGGGGTCCGGTCAAGCCATCATGGAAGAGAGAAATGTAGACTGATGATCAGTCGACGCTGTTTAGGACAAAGAGGCGAGTCTGGCTGCTTGGCTGGGGGGCTTTTCCTTTTCCAGCACAAAGGCTAGTTAGCACAGAGCAGGCAGTGCAGGCTTGTCTGTTTGTCTGAGCCTCTGCTTCTGCTTCTGTCTGGGTTGCCGCGATGAAGATAATTTGTCCAACAAATTTACCTCTTTGTCTTCCTTTGTCAGCTCTGTTTTCTTTCGCTGCCGTCTGACGTCTATGTGGTTTTTTACGCAAATGCGTGTAAGCCTGAAAATGTTTCTATCTTTGCATGTCTTTGTGTGCGCAGGAATCGAGCTGAGCCTTCTGAACAAAATAAGTTATCTGCAGTGGAGGGAAGGGAGGAACATGGGAACCTTTTTTTTTTTTCTCCTCTGTCCTGTGCGCAGAGACGTTTTGGTTTTTTTGGGGTTTTTTTTGACTGCAGTCCATGCCTCGTAAAAGACAGACACTTTGTGTGGGTGCAGAAATTGGGTACTTTTAAGTGGCAGTGGTTGAGGAAGAGACAGTGTGTGTGTGTGTGTGTGTGTGTGTGTGTGTGAGGGAAAGAGAGAGAGAGAGGGGGAAAGGTGTCAGTGCCACTCAGTGCCCTGCAGCTGACTGCGGCTCCTCAGTAGACTCTCGTACTTCACCTGCTCCCTGAGACCCTAACTTGTGAGCTCTCTTGATAAAAAATCACGGGTTAGGCTCTTGGGACGCGGGCGGAGGGCACAATCGACTTTTCTACCGAATGTTCCAAGGGTGGAGTCGGAATGAAGCACCAACTGATTTACTGTTAAAAGAAAAAGAACATCTTTATTGTCATTTTGCACGAGAGAGTACAACGAGATCAAGTTCGCAGAGTCCGCACTCGATAAATAGGATTAAAATGACGCAGTAAATGTGATAAAATACCAATAAAGTGGCAAATTAGTGGAAATGTTTTTATAGGCAGGAAGAAAAGAGGAGCCGAAACATGAAGAGGAAGTAGTTGAGTACAATAAAGAGCAAATGTTTGTTGGATTTCTGTCCCATCAGCTCCTCCGTCACGTCATTTGAGTGGATTGTAGCCCTGATCGAACTTTACAGGAAGGAATCTGCATGTTTGTTATAGCCGAAAACAATCATGAAGAGCGGCTTTCGTGATCACAGCAGTGTCACCGCCATAAAACCGAAACGCACGAAACGTCTCGTCGGCCGACATTGTAATCTCTCTTTGTGTCAACATCTTTGTTTAAATACCATCCGACTAACACATGATCTGATTAGAAATGGCAGGACACAAGCCACTCCAAAAAAAAAAAAAAAGCCACCACACCCCAGACTTGTGTTGATTAACCCCTGTCACCACCACAGCACAGTATCCCAGCCAATATCTGTGATCCTCCATTACCAGGCAGTCGCTCTGAGTTTGATCACTCCAGCTTCACTGAAATGCTCCAGGAGCAGACTGAGACTGATGCCACATCTGCCGCTGCTGCCTTTTTTTTTCACAACGTAAAACTAAAGACACCTTTTATAGTTTTGTTTTTTAGCAATCCGCTAACTTTGCCTGCAGCTAACTCATTTATTTACTTTATTTTTAACACACACACACACTCTCTCTCTCTTTAATTCCAGTTTATGATTTCCAGCATTTCTCAGGCAGCTATCAAAAAGTGTTTGACAGTTTAAACATCCTACATCAAAATGAGAATTTAACATCTGATAACAATTCCCTAAGAAGCAGAGTTCCAAGTTTTCATCCACTCATTTACAAATAAATGAAATCAGCAGGCCTGAAAGCCAAATATGTAGTTTAAAAAAAAAAGAGAGAGCAGTTATTTGTTTTCCCAGACAGATTTATATTAATAAAAAAAATCATATTCACGATTCAAAGAAATGTGTTTCACTTTCTCAAAAAGTTGCTGACTGTGTTCAAGTCAGAGATCAGACGTCAGACATCTTGCAGCGTGTTGAATAAAAAATCAGCGGGCACACTTTAAAAAATGTTTAATCATTTCCGCGTGAATTTTTTTTTTTTTTTGCTCGGCGTCTTAATTTGATAATTTCTCGTCAGGAATTCGCCCATTGTCTCGAGATCGCACGACCAAATTGGTTAATGGTCTAAATCGACATTTAAACTGGAGGCGTAGGACGAGTCACACAGACAGACAGACAGACAGACAGACAGACAGACAGGCTGGCAAGAAGACAAGAAAATGAAAATATTTGACTGGTCTCTTATGAACGCGACTATAGAAGTGCAATTACAATAAATTAGGCCTGATAAAGAAAAAAAATAGTTCTTTTCCTTTATGCTATTCAAAGGTGCGACTTCATTTACAATTACAGCTTGACCTGGTTTTTAAACTTTCAATTTTTCCCAAGGCGGCATGCTTTTCTGAAAACCTAATTTCTGCTAAATTACCCATATTAGGAATGCAGTTCAAAACAATTGATTTTCTCTCTAATACCCTCCTCTCCATCTTTCCCCCAGTCTCCAGTCTCCCTCTCTCCCTAATTATGTTTTTTTTCTTCCCCCGTCTCCCCATTTGGTTTCATAGTGAACAATGCCGATGCCAACTAATCAGTCTGTGCCTATGCCACAGAGCCCCCAGCAACAGCTGAAGGAGTGCCATGCCCCATGAATACCAAACAGCCAGGCACAGTGCGACAAGTGCTGAGCAGTCAGACGCAGCACAGCCAGAGCGGAGCTGGTGCCCACAAAACAGCCAGACAGTTTTATTAGGGTCTGTCTGACACGCAGCAAAGTCTGGCAGCACACGAGCCCACTGATGAAATCCTCACCGCTCCCCCAACAGTAACAAAGCAGCATGCTCAGAGCAATCCGCCAAGGATCCAATAAATATCACCCCGTAAAAATCAGCTCCCGGCTAGTTTGTAACTCCGCTGAACGGGGAATACAAACTTTGTTCAAAGTCAAACTAGCTCTCAGTAAGCAACAAAGTCGATCTTTTTTTTGTGTGTCATCTAAACATTACAGTGCGTCTGACACAAACAGGGGGAAAAAGAGGGAAATCTCCTTCAAGGACATTTTGGAAAAGATGTTTGTTTTATTGACTCGAGGAGGAAAAAAAGGCAAATTGTTTCAGCTTTGCATGTTTGTGCAACATTAATCCAAAGGTTAGCTTTAATGTTTGGTTCTTTTCTACTTCCTCTGTATTTTCTGAGGAGATTCAGACAGAGAAGCCTTCAGCTTTAAGTTGTATTACTGTCTGAAACGTGAATATATTTGACATAAGAATGGGTTTTATTTCAGAGTAAGAGCAGTGCTTGTGATTCTCAAATGCTCATTTTATTAAATGTTTTAATTTGGATATAATTAGATTAGAATCACAGTTAATTTGAAAGTGGTTGCCAAGGTCAAATGACTTAACAGCGGGGTTTAATATTAGCTTTTATTGTCCTTTTTAAGAGAAGCATTTATGTCCTGTTTACACAGGCCTGATCGATGTGGATCGAAATAAATGACCGACAAAAGAGAGTCAGATCTGCATGGAAACTGATTTTGTGCACGAGTAAACGAACGCAGCGCCTGAGCAAAAATACAAATAATATAACGCGCGATGGATATTATCGTTCCTCGTTCCCAAACAAACAGCGCTCGCCGACCGTGTGTGGTTTCTGCACTCAGCTCGTCTTCTTCAAGTTCCTGCAGGAAAGATTGATTCAGACCTTGAATAGGTGTAGATAAACCAAAGGCTCCAGCTGATGGACCCGAGTGTGCGCGAGAGATTACACTCCATTGTTCAGAGGTGGTCATGTAACACACTGCGCCGCCACATCGCTCCCTGATAAAAGTAATAAGGACAGATTAACATTTATCCCACACACACACACACACACACACACACATTGGATTCGGGCTCGATCTGACATGGAAATCAGATGGATTTAGTGAATTCTTCGTTTGTTTGTTTTTTGCATTGATTGTCAGGTTGTGTTGTCTTGTGAAGCAGCTTAGTGTTCGGTGGATCTCTTATCGCGGAGGAGGTGCAGGTGGTGGTGGTGGTGGTGATGGTGGTGGTGGATTGGTAGGGGGGGGGGCGTCAGGTATGCCTGATAGCGGAGCAGCATGGAATAGAGGAGGGGGCAGGGGTGGGGGGACGTCTGAGTTTCCAGACACTGCGGCAGGAGGCCAGACAGTCACCTGAACACACACACACACAGAAGTGTGCCTATAACAACACACACATCAGAAACATGCACACACATATTTTATACCCCCTCCTCACCTCTGGAAGTCTGCACTAAAGCCAATTCAATTTTGTTTTTAATTCAATCAAGGGTATAAATTGTAGTGCCACTCATAATGTAATTATCCCCGTGCATCGAAAGCACAAAAGTTTCTCTATTCTCTGGGTGACGGGGACGAGAGATAAACTCCATTAACTTTTTCAGATTACAGTAAGTGCTGTGGGAGGTTTTTTTTGGGGGGGTGGGGTGTCGGTGTCTGTCGAAAGGACAGACAGTAGAGCTGCGCTGAGACGCTGAGGATTTTCACCGTGGGCCTCGTGGGCACGGAGCAGAGGAGTCTGGAAAGTGGGCCGATGATTGAAAAACCAAACAACAAAGCTCAAAGGGAGCAGACTGATGGCCTGGCAGGCCGGAGGTCTCAGCACAGCCAACTGGAATGCTGTCAGACCTGGTTTGTTGTGTGTGTGTGTGTGTGCGTGTCGGCATCGCACATGTGTGTTTGTATCGGCGGTATTTGAGGGTGTACACCCCCCCCTCTCCCGTCCAACCCCTCTTGCTCGGCTAACTCCCCGGGTCCGGTCTTATCTCCCCTTCTTTCTCTTCATCTGTGATTCACTTCGGAGGCGTTGCCAGGGAAACCTGGTATCTGGCTAGCAGCTTGATGGAGTTATTGAACTGTAACTGGCTGGGATAATTATGCTCTGTCTTGCAGGTTGGCTATCCAGTGGCTGGGACTTGAATGTGACCTATAGCTGGCCTAGCATTGTCGCCACGGGCGAAAAAAGCTTTAACCCCACGGCCGCCAAGAGCAGCCGAACCGGCGTAACTTTGGGGCAGAGATGCCCAATCAGTTTGCACTTTTCTGCCTCCTTCTTTGGTAGCAGAGATTCAAACGAGTGTAACTGTAACTCACACACACACACACATACTTTTACACACATGTTCAGCTAGCCTAGTCACATTCTGGTGGTTTGCTTTGTGTCCCCGAAACAGGTCACGGCCACAAAATTCCTAGCGTGTCCTCAAGTGCATCCGCTCAGCTCCCGTGGACACACATTGTGTTTACTCTGATTTCTCGTCTTTGATGTTCCACCACGAAAGAAGCTGAAGTTTAAATACAGAAAGTGATGTAAATATATTTATAGTTTCTGGATCATATCCGCTATATTTTGCTTGCAGTTTGTGTCGCAGCTCTCCCGAGGGTTTTCCCCCTATCCTCGTAAAAAAGCCGGTGAACTCGGTCAAACCTCCGTGCGTTTTCTATTTTCCCACACTCATTCTAAATTGCTGTCATTATCTCTTCTTGTCTAGGAGTCCTGGCAATTGTCTGTCTGTCTCCGCGTTTAAAGGTAAGACAAATCACAAATTACAAATTTGCAAAACCGTCTTTCTTTCTCTCTCTCTCTCTCTTGTGTGATCCGGTTTGTTAGCAAGACGAGGGCAGAGAGAGGACTGTGCTTGGGTGCGTGGACTGCCTGCTATGTTTTGCTTTGCGCAGTTGCAGTCGTAGAGTGAGTCAGTAAAAGTGTCAGACTGCCGTAACAGACGGCCTGCGCGAGATAATTAGCCCGGAGTCATTTGGAAGCAGCTCAGCTCGGCCCAGGTGCCCACTGTGCACAGAAAGAGACCAGACGACCTTTTACTCGGCTCCATCCCACTGCAGTCACTTAAAACAGTGATGGATGTTTCCCTTAACGCCTCGCTCCCTACCCTCGTTCTCCTTTTTCCTCCTCACCCTCCCTTCCTCTCTCGCTCTCTCTCATCTCACCTTATTTGTCCTCTCTTTCTTGTTTTTCTCCGTTCTTCGCTTTTTTTAAAGCCCCCATTCTCTCTCTCTCTCTCTCTCTCTCTCTGTGTTCTTTCATAGTGATGCAGAGGAAGAGGAAGAAGAAAGGTGTGCTGAGGAGGTGGTGAGGTGGAGGTGGAGGAGGAGGAGGAGGAGGGGGGGAGTTTCCTGCCAACACAGGAGCAGAGTCAGTCCCTTCCCCTCCTCCTCCTCCTCCCCTTTCCCCCTCAGCTCCTCATTAGTATGCGGCGGCTGTTGCTCAGGTGACACGGCCACTGGATTCGGTCCCGACTCTGCAGGAACATCAGCAGCATGGCGGGGAGCGGAATAGCAGGTAAGGACAATAAGAGAACGGGAGGCAGGAGAGGGGAGGGAGGACAGAAGAGAAGGAGGGACGGACTTCTTTAAGGACCCCCGCACACACACTTACGCACTTTACACTGCTGTAATGCACACACACACATATTTTCAAGTCTCCCAAAGGCAGGGAAGGACAGTAGAAGTGTGTTTTCTTTGAATTAAAATCACTATCTGCTGAGTAATTACTATTTAAATGATTAAGCGAGTTAGAATATTCTGTATTTTCCTCTACAGATATTGTTCTCTGTGTGTTTTATTTGACATAAAATGTAATCGTGGATGTTTTAACGTCTACGTTTCATGTTGTAAATGTGACTGATTTCAATAAAGGTCAAGAAACATCACGCTCTGTGTGTGTGTGTGTGTGTTTGGTTATTGAGAAATGTAATGTTTTATTCCACGTAAGCAAACAACGAAGGAATCCTGCAGTTTCCCCTCATTTTCATTGTTTTCACTTGTGAGGTTTTCATTCCCCTTGATATGTAGGATATTGGTTTTGTTGCCAAAGGCAACAGTGCTGTATTAGACAAATACTCATATGCTCTCTAAGTGTGTGTGTGTGTGTGTGTGTGAGGAATATGAGGGGTAAGAAAAGGAGGAAAAAGAGTCAGTGTGTAGGTGTGTTTTTGTTTGCTCTATTTATGTGTGTGAGAAGTAGAAGCAGACTGTGTGTGTGTGTGTCGATGTGTGTGTTTGTGTGCGTTGGGGGAGCAGTGCGGCCAGGCTGCAGATATCATCCATCTCCCTGTCACCGGCCCAAGGGCTGCTGGGAAAGTGGCAGACAGCTCCCCGGCTCTGACAACAGAGGCTGCATCCTAATTTTTCCGACACAGAATGCTTGAAAAAAAAAAAAAACCTGCTCCGCTCCTCCCGCACCACCCAGTACGGAAAACCATTAACCCCACGATCCGGGAACAAAGCACGGGAGCTCAGCCCGGGCCACCGCTGGCTGCGAGTCATATCAGCTCCCCATCATCCGCCACACTGTGAGCAGCAACACGTTCATAAAACATTCACAGCACCTCGCGTTGGAGCTCCACATATCGAGGAGCGGCGTGAAATTAGTTCATTTCTTAAGTCACATCTAACGAGGAGGTCATGTTGCCGGCTGATACTTGCAGTGATTTCATTTGTGAAGTGCATTTTTCAAAATAAAAGTCCTCCCTGCGATAGCTTTTATAACTGGATTACATGCTTTCTGGTTAACCATGACTAACTGTGTTATGAAGCTGTTGTCAGACATTCTATAGCTTTTTGTTATATGTTTCCCATCTCTCCGAGTGTTTCACCATCTCTGATCGAAAGGCATCAAAGAAACGCGGGCGTGAGGATTAAATTAGTGCTCATTAATGTGTCATGTGTGGAGCTGTTAGCAAGTTTGCTCCTGCTTGTTATTTAAGTTGAAGGTTTCCAGTTTCCCCTGAAGTAAGGAAATGAAACACTTTGAGGCTGCGTCGTCCTCACATCAGGTCACAGTTTGAAGATTTCATGAGCACTTATTTGAATCCAACAACACAATATATAACAGTCCAGAAATAGTGTAAATATATACATTTGAATAAATATTCCGAGAGGGAAAAGCAGGAATAATCTCTGTAGAGCAGAATATTTATGTACACTGTACTTTTTGAACATGATACAGAAACATTCGACATGTTTTGATGTTTTATGGATAGAAATGTGAATAAATAAAGCTTTTTATATCATTTTCAGCTATTTTGATTCACTTATTACCGTACAATAAATTAGAATATTACTTGCAACTGTCAAAAACTGACATTGTCTCTTTCTAAAGACGTTTCTGGACGACAATTCTTGCTCCCAAACTCCATGTAATTGTTGTAAAAATTTTCATGAATTGAAAATATTGAAAATGTTTGTTGAATAAAACTTTTTCTAACTCGTTTGTTTGTTTGTTTTTTACATTTTGTGTTTGCATTTAGCATTCAGGACAGAAAACATCAGAATATTGAAGCTTTATAATAAGATCATGACAGAAGACTGCATCTCATTCAGACGGTACTGAACAATGCAAGCTATGTGAGACACACTTTTCATTCAAGCTGTCACGACGGAGGGAGTTTCATTTCGTCCCAGATTAGAGCTGATGTGTGGAGTGACTCCTCTCGAGGCTTTAAAAGCCATGAATGTCTGATCGAAGCTGCGAGGACGTGGCCTGTTTTAGATCTTTGATTATTGTTCACAGATCAGCAGAACACGCTGGTGGGATCAAACACGTTCAGTATAGAATAAACCGTCCACATGTTGGGTAGGAGGCAATGTGTGTGTGTGTGTTTATGTTAACCATCCACTGCAGCTCACACTGAGGAATTACAGCCTGCATGCTTTTGAAGCAGAAAACAGTCGACTGAGGATGAACCTGAGCCTGTGCTGCCCTTTATAACAACTTAAATACATAAAGAGGGGACGTAACAAAGTCTACAAGACAAGACAATAATATGTCAGAATAATCTGCCTTCGTTTTAACCCTCATATTTCCAAATCACAAGCAGTTGTTGAATTAATTATTACACGCTATAGGAAGAGGACGTTTGTAGGTTCTGTATAAACTTATGCTGAATTATTGACAGTGTAGTCTAAGAAAATCTGTTCATATTTAATATTAATGTGGAATATTTAGTGTTGATTTATTATGTTTGCTACTTTTGTGCACAGTTGCCTATTTATTTATTTATTTATTTGCAAACATTTCTTCACACTCCATGACGATGCAGCTGAAAGCTCCAGAAGAACTTTAAGTAAGTGGTTTAAAAAAGTTTCTATTTCAAGGTTTAATGAAGCTCTGAGGTCAGCGTGTCTTCGTGAATATTAAACACTTTCATAAACACTTTTAAAGCTACCTGTGGATGATTTATTCACAGTTAATAAGCACTTTATAACACGACGATCTGAATATGATTACCGTCAATCAACTATTAACTGTGCAAACATCAGTTACGGATGCAGATTAATATGTATTTATAACTAAACACAAACACATTACAAATGTACTGTGTAGGTAAGTGTTGAATCTGCTGATGAAGACCACCAGATGCAGCTGAAAGCTCCGGAAGAACTTTAAGTAAGTGGAATAAAAAGTTTATTGTTTTAACGTCTAATGAAGCTCTGAGTTCAGTGTGTCCTCATGAATATTAAACACTTTGAAAGCTACCTGTGAAGGATTTGTTCATAGTTAATAAATACTTTATAGCACAAGAAGAGTCACTCATCTTTTTATTTATTTATTTATTTATTTTTAACTGTGCATACAGCAGCTTTAGGTGCATGTTTACAAATACTTCATAAATACATAATAAATGAGTGTGATAAGTGTCGAATCTGCTGATGAAGGCCAACAGATGTGGCTGAAAGCTCTGGAAGTGGAGTAAAAAGTTAGCATGTAGTTAGTTAGTATTAAGGTTTAATGAAGCTAATGAGTTCAGCGTGTCTTCATGAGTATTAAACACATTTACAAACACCTGTGAATGATTTATTCATCTCTGTTAACAGTAAATAAACACTTTATAACACGATAAAAGCTCGTCTCTGTAATCACGATCTGAATATGATTGTGTGTCATCAATCATCTATCAACTGTGCAGTTACAGATGCAGATTAAAATGTACTTATATCTGCTCACAGATGCATTATAAAAGAGTTTGAATTTACCAAAATAAACTGTAATAAGTCACTTTTCAGAGGCTCAAAGCCGACACACGGCTAAGCAGATTACTGTGAGCTCCTCTTCAGCACTGATGCATTCATGTCACATGGGTTCGAGTAAATAAGAGCCTCCTACAGTCCTTGAAAAAAAAAACATTCACTGAGCTTTTGGGTCATGAGAAATGAGGCTCAGTACTGTACTTTGATTTATATTCCAGAGCCCTGACTGTCACTAACGAGGCAAGTACCAAATGATACATTCAGCTTTACATAAACCAGAAGAACCGAATGACCTCAGTCATTTCTTTTTTTTTTTTTTTTTTTGCTGACATGAAAAAATAGCACCAGAACATACAACTCGCTGGATTTGTCATTTGTGGTTTACATTTCTATGTTTGGCTTTCTGTAAAACACGAACTCCATAACCATGTGCACATGTGAAAGAGCTTAAGAGGAGAGACCAAAATCTGCAGACAAGTGCAATCACTGCGTCTTCGGGCCTTCAAAGTGCGTCAAATATGAACACTTTTTTTTTTTTTTTATTCCCAGATGACATCAAACGCAGCGTGGGCCTTTTGTTTTTGAACATTAGAGGAATAAATGTGCAAGAGGTGGTGTCTTCATGTCAAAGAAACAATATCCAGAGCAAACCACACTTAATAAGTGAACTGCAGTCAACAGTTTTTCAGCATTTCAGCATGAAATAACCTGCTCCCCCCCCACCTCCTCTTGATTTACAGTTTCCAGACAATAAACGCCACCCTACCTCCTCTCTGCTGAGGTGTGTCACTGCAGAATAGTTTTTTTTTGTGGAGAGGGGGGGGCTGAAGCTTCCCAGCTGTTTTAAAAAAAAATAAAAAATAAATCCCTGTGACTGTGATTCAGCCACAGCTTTGCAAACGCTATGCTGAGTTCAAAGAGACCTCTCTGTAAAAACCTGGGAGTCCAACTCCGTGCTGGGCACAAAGACGAATATCTGAATGAGTAAAATAAACATCATGCTTGTACATGTTACCAGAATCTGCTGACTGTGTCTCTGTACGTGGCCTCCGGGAATCTCACATTAGCAAAAAAAAAAAAAAAAAAAGCTTCTCAAATGAGGTTTGAAAACAAATAAACTCAGCCACAGACTATGGCAGAAAGTATGTGTGTGTGTGTGTGTGTGTGTTCTCAGCTGTAGTCAGTAGATGAACATATCAACTTTGTAGTTTTTATGCTTTTTTAAGATCTACATGCACAAGAGAGATATGTTTGTATATATTGCTAATGTGAAGTTTATTTAAGTCGATATTAACTGATTGAGGAACGGATGAATTTTTCATTTCATACCATTCAAATGACCCGTGCCACATGGGATTACACGGCACACAGAGTAATGCCACATATAAACAGCCCTCCAGCAGTTGGTATTCATGTTCCAAAGAAAAACAAATGTTACATACTTTACATGGTTCCTGAACCAAAGAAAACATTCTGTGAAAGCCAATTGGATCACACATTTGCCTCCGTGGATTTAATGGCATCAAGCAGCGTGGTTTCTGTGTTTTCGTCCTCCTCCAAATTGCCATCGCTTTCTAAGCATGAAGGAGAAACTCTCCTGTGAAACGTCGTCTTTTTGTCTGTTCTGGGCTACTGTAGAAACATGGTGGATTGCGTGGAAGAGGACCTGTGGCATGCGTAGATATAAAAGGCTCATTCTGAGGTAACAAACACATTCTGATTTTTATTTTCATGTGATTATTCACCGGTGAAATCTGCCCCCCCTAAATCTGACACACTGGACCTTTAACTTTATATTTAGCATCATCATCATCATCAGGTCGTTTATCCAGTTTCTGATCAAAATGCTGCAAAGGTTCAGCTGGAGAGATAAACTGAGATGGTGAAGCATCATACCTGAAAATGTTAGCACTGCATGTTAGCATTTAGCTCAGAGCACCACTGTGTCCAGGTTCAGCATCACAGAGCTGTTAGCATCTGAACTCTCCGACTTGTTTCTTATGAGCCAGATATCTGAAGATGCAATTTGAGCAGAGTAGAATTGTCTTCATCTTTTATTATTACTTTATTCCAGCAGCGTACAGATGACACTATAAAACAAAATGCATTTAATTTTCATACGTTGTTCATCAACCAACCAACATTAAACTCCAGATAATAAGATCCAACAGAGATCTTTAGATTTCTTTCTCATCATTTTCAGTGATGCATTCATCTTTGATTAAACCATATGTTTTTACTTTGGGCTTATTTCAAATCTCAGCAATCATTTTTTTTCTTCTTCTTCTTTCAACTACTGAAAAACAAAATCTGTTATCCAACCAATATTCACTTTTTTTTTTTTTTTAAATAAAATGTTTGCTTCATATCCAGTTTTTCCAGTCTGATTCACAGTTTACTCATAAAAATTCCCAGTATACTTCACGAGGTCCCGCCCCTGTCGAACTCATTTATTCCTAAAAAGTATGTCATAGTTTTATTTTGAATCTGTCTCAGATCGATGAATTTAGTTCTACCTATGACTCTCCATTACATTTGATTTATTTGTGTTTACACATAGCCATGTGCCTCTTCTTGTAGAAAACATAAATTAATATCTATCGATCACTTCTGATGTAATCTTACTTCTGAACATCAAAGATGATTCTCTCTCAGATGTTTTAGGCCCACATACAATAAAGCACATACAGTCTATAGGCCTGAACATACACACACACACACACACACTTAAATATATACTGTATATCTCTTCAGTTTATTGATTCATCTTTATTTCACAGTCTCACACAACAATCATGGCGGCCACGGCTTGCCACGCAGCCAGGCGAGCGTGCACCTCCTCGTGTCCTGCCATGCACACTGAGCAGCACATTGCAGGAGTAGAAAACTTGAATATACAGATGTCTCCGTCCTTCACAGGCTCACTGGTGCCTGCACACAAGACAGCACAAGCACAGCACAGCACAGCACAGCACAGCACTGCTGCTGCTGCTGTTCAGGCAACAGCCTGTCAGACAGACATCCATCAGTGCTCAGACGGGAGGATACAGCGGATTCACTGCGGCTCTGTCTCAATGATGTAAATAAATGGAGAGGACAGACCTGTGTCAGAATTAGCTGCTGGAACACAGAAGACAGAGCTGCTGTGTTCTTCGGTGTGGTGAGGAGACAGTGTATCATCTGTGAGAAGTTCAAGCCTCAGCACATATATGGAAACATTTCAGTCTGGAGAAGTGACTGACAGCTCTTCATACCAGAGGCCCATATAATTACTAAACCAATGTACAGTTTGCAGACCTCTGAAAATAGATCTTTAAAATCAGACTCCATTCACTGTCCTCTCCAGATGTTCCCCAGCTTCATACAATAAGAA
The DNA here is from genome assembly GCA_036365135.1 of Miichthys miiuy. Classification (NCBI taxonomy): domain Eukaryota; kingdom Metazoa; phylum Chordata; class Actinopteri; family Sciaenidae; genus Miichthys; species Miichthys miiuy. The sequence continues at coordinate 23,192,932 of CM071616.1, forward strand.
ACATCACCATAACAATGAGTCAGTGATAATATTTTTCCTGTGGTCTAATATCCTCAGGTCTAATACTCATGTGCAGACCTCACTGTCACTTGATTGGCTGAAAGACCTGCAGTGCTGCCTCATCGCCAGAGAGAGCTCTGACGCCATCTTGTGAGAGATGCGGGAACAATCAGCATCAGCACCATCACCATCCACCCTGCATTGTGCCATTGTTTCTCTGCTTTCGCTCCTTTTAGACTCTCTTATAACAGAAAGGTCAGCCGTAACGTAACTGGCAATTTATCCACTTTTTCTCTGCAGAGAGTGTGACAAGGAGATTGATACATATGTCGCATAAATAAGCACACAGGAATCAGTTAGCTTAGCTTAGCATAAAGACTTGAAACAGGGGGAATAAGATAGCCTGGCTCTGTCCAAAAGTCAGACTTTACATGGATAAATCAGGAATATAATTAAATAAAATCAGGTATTTGAAAGTAGAAAAATTAAATGGACTTAAATACAGAATAATTATAATAAAAAAAGCAAATAAAAACAAAAGGGAATGCATGTTAAACAACTTAACATAAAGATGATTCAAAGACAACCTAACAGATGAACAACAGAACTAACAGCCGAGTGAGGGAGATGTCAATCAAACACATCGGCATACACCCACACATTCCTGAGAACAGTGAGAGAAATATTCAGATGCAAAAAAAAAAACTCTAAACGCCTCGAGCAGGATTTTACAGTTTTCTGTGAAATATCAGATCATTTGACGTCTTTAAATGGGACAATCTGAGAAGTTTCAAGGGGAAGTTTCTCTTCAGTGGAGCTGCCAAAAACTCATTTCACATGTGAGAAAACAAACAAGCCAGATTATGTAATCATGAGGCCACATGTTTTAGGAGAAGTCTTCATCTGCAAAGTAACCAGTAATTAAAGATGGAAAATAAAAGTAGTGGAGTAAAAACACAATATCTGCTTCTGAAAAGTAGCAGAGTAGAAATATAAATTTGCATAATATGGAAATACTCGACTAAAGCGCCTCAGAATTGCACTTAAGGAGAGCTACTCGAGTAAATGCGAGGTCTGAGAGGAGGACCCAGCGGAGGGTTTAAATGCTGTTTGATGCCGTGAGCAACACAGAAATAGGGGCACAGAAATGACCCCAACACCTCAAAACCTGGACGATAACCAACCAAAGTTATCTGCACGGCTAAACACCACTGGAGGTAAAAGATAGCTGAGTCTCTCTCTGCATATTATCAGACCTGCTCATCCTTAAATAATATCATGTCAGCAGTGGTGACAGGTTGACATCATCTTCTCTAATATAAATCAAGCTACATTACCATAGAGGAAACTATTCCTCCTGTTACTATGGGACTCCTGTTGAAGTAAATATCACACATCACTGTATTAAAAGTGACAGGGAGGGTAAACAAACAGTGGTGGGATTGCAACCAGCTGTGGGCTGAAGTGAGCGACCACAGCAACTTAAAAATGTAAATGATGTTCACTTGGAGAACCACCATGTTTATACGTTCAGAAGGAGAGAACAAGCTCCTCTGGCTGCCGTGCTGTCAGTATGAATTAGTCTGTCACTGCTCTTACCCGCAGAGATCTACCAGCAGGTGACAGTGATACACATTTTTGCATCTTGACAGTGTTTTGTTTGTTTTGTTTTTTTGAGTTTGGTGAGTCAATTTATGCAAATACCCGTTCTCTTCTCAGCCTGATGGAGCGTCTGTGCTCTTATGAAGATGTGTCCCATTAACTTTGTGGTTTATCACTGATTTATTTCCAAGACCAGCCAGCCTGTCTGTCTGTCTGGGAATAAACACGCAATCAACACAGCCTCATTGTACAATGTGAAAATGATGTGTGAGCATCACTTTACTGATTACTAAGTATTTACCCAGAGAACTTCTTCAAGTGTGACCAAACAATAAACCACTGCGTGACATAAAAACTGTATACAATCTGACAAATCAGCTTTTTTCTTGTCACATTTCTTCCTATGGGGACGACGGTGTGAGCTGAAATATCTCTTTTGATCGACTTTTAATTGTTTCATATCAATTCCTAGAGGATGAACCCCGGTGACTTCACTTCTTCTAACGCCACACGCAGGACTGCCACTAAATATTGCACAAAAATCCATGATTCCCAGTTGATGGTGATCCCAAGACCTTTCCTCTAGCGCCACCGTGTGTTTGCAAGTGAAATGACACCTGTGGTTTCAGCTGAAACGTCTCACATCAGCTATTGTGTGGAAACAAACTGGCACAGACGTTCACGTCTCCCTCAGGAGGAAGCTGTAATAACTTTGGGGATCCCTGAACTTATCATGCAGTGTCCCCGTTTGATCAAATGTTTGGTGTATGACCAAGAAACTGTCACTAATAGAAGAAGAAGAACATTGAGTTCATTTGCATAGTTTCATCATTTTTAACGACATATATAATATAATATAATTTAACCACAACAAAGAATAGTTTTAAATAACTAAGTTTAAGTGTGATAGGTAGGATTTGACCTAGTAAGGCCACCATCTGAGCTGAGTAGCTCCACCCTCTTACCTTCTCATTGGCACACACACACACACCTGGAAACCATTGGTTCATTAGGAGGTCATACATGTGGGTAACTCTTGATGCATGTGTCCCGTGTGGCTGGTCTCCTAGAAGGTATGTTTTAAAGCTGACCTTGGTTTAATCTTTTAACTTTCTGTGCACACTCTTTGGGTTGAATGTGTTTTAAAGGTAGCTGTGGTTTACAGACAAAGTTCCCATCAGCCTCAGCTTTACTTTGGAGTTAAGTAACACATGTTGGGGTGCTAACATGCTAACCTATGATGGAGAACATGTTAAGCCTGCTAAACATCAGCATGTTGGCCCAAAACACTGCCGTACCTAGGCCCTGTTTTATATGATATCGCCCCTCACACAGCTGCTTGCATGGCTGTGTGGACTCTTTAGTCTTGACCTAAAAGGTCAGTTTCCATGGTGACGACACTGTATAGTGTGTGTATATTGTGTGTAGTTTGTGCAGTGACCACAATAAATCACAACTTGGGCAAAAACAAAAACAAGGGCACATTTCTTTTCACAGATAATTACTGCACAGCGACCGCAGTATGTGCCAAGTTTGATGAACTCTGAGCCATACATCACTGTCATCATTATTAAAATGAATAATTACTCTTTCCATTTGTTGGGTAACAAGCCAAACGCGGCTGTTATCAGCTGTGGTGGCTGTGTGGAGCAGCGCTTTGTTTATGACCTCTCAGTTATTTCTTTAAGAGGTCACATCGCACAACCGTTAAACATTTAGTATGATGGTGACTGAATATGTTATGCATAACTACGTGTAAAAGTTATTTTTGAGTAGTTTTATTACCTTAAAATTAGCCTTTTATATCTATAGATGATGCAGGTCCTCTTCCATGTTTCTACAGTAGCTCAGAACGTTTCACATGCTTCCTCATGCTAGGAAGGCGAGTGAGAGGCAAGGGGGTTGCAATCAGCAACTATACTACTAGATGCCACTTTATGTACACACCCCTGGTCGGATACTGAAGGGAGTAAAATGCCAAAGGGGTTTCCATTTGAGCAGGAGAGCTTGAGTCTTTATCAGTGATTGAAATATGAAAAGTGACCACGACAGCGCTGCTATCACAGGGGGGAAACAGTGTGCGGCTCAGTGCCACCTCCAGACACGTTATCATAAAGTATTATATTACCAGTGCAGCCGAGGGACGATGCTCCAAGCTTACAACACCCAGGATGTAGTCGACATCTGATGGTTTTATGGTTTAGGTTTTAGGCTTATCTTTCCTGTAGCTCCTTCTGATTTATCTTGACGGCATAAAAGAAACCGTAAAACGAGAGGTCGGGATTAGTGGCGACAAACAGCACAGCCTCTGTCTCTGTCCTAAAACCTGACTCTGCTTGTCATATTTTACAAAGCGTAGCTGAGACAGAAACTACCTGCTGACTTTGGAACTAGCCACGTTTGTCCTGTTTTTATATACTTTTTTGAAAAGTAAAGTTTTCATTGAGTTATGTGGGAACTTTGAATGTCCACAGAGCTGCTGCAGATGAGAAGAGAGGCAGTGAAGGGCAGATCGGTCCAAGCCTGGAGAGGTGGCTGTCATGTGTTACAGGTACGACTGGATAGACATGAAGCAGTACTTCACCTTGGTCAGGGATAGTGCTGTATTTTTATGAAGTAGGACAGCAGTCGCTCCAGGTACTAAACACATCTTTAACTAGAGAGAAAGTTCAGAGGAATCAGTGCAGCGATCGGTTGGAAATGGTCTTAAGATTGGTCCTTAATTTTGTCACTTAAACTTTGTCCAGAGTTACTTTTAGCTTCTTTAACGTCACTTCTGTGACTCCTCAGTGTGATAAAATGACTGCAATCTACCAATAATGCCTCCAAAAATGATGTATCATAGCTGTATCACGTCACACCTTTTTATGCACACAACCCCCTTATTTCTCAGTTTGTACATCCTTGATTCCTTTCCTTCTCTCGCACCTTAGTCCCCCCCAAACCTGGAAATGCAAGTGGAGGAGGCAAGGAAGAGAAATAAGGAGCGAGGAGTTACACGCATTTGACAAAATGAAACATCCTTGCTGCATCGTCTGTCCATCGTCACGTCTCTTCGCATCACGCGTGCTTCCTTGCTCACAGCTCCTTGGACAAGGAGATAAGGTGTCATTAAAATAGTGAAATATGAATCAATGTATGCTTCAACGGCTGTGGCCTGCAATATCTGTCTGTTGATTGGTCAATCAACTCTGGTCCATGCTGAAATATTTAAAAAAATTACTGGTTTTCCAGAGAGGAACACTCGTCATCTAGTGCCATAATCAGGTCAAAATTTTAATTTGTCTACTTCTTTGGCGTGTGAGCAAATACCTGAAACTAATGACATTAGCCTCAGCTCTACCTTGTATTTTGCGGGTGTGCGAATATTAACGTGCTTGCAAGCTAAACTAAGATAGTGAACATGATATTTCCTTTCTATGATTATTAATTGTCAAACTCATGAGAGTTATTTGATTTCACAGCTCTGCACATTACAATTCATTCACCCCTCAACAATGTACACAATAAAACGCTGCTGCAACTCAATATTCAGAGAGTTTCTTCATCTGTTAGCAGGTTAATCTCCAGCTCGTCAATCCCTGCGAGAGCAGTTGGTGCTGATCAATTTTCTGATCATCTAATCTAGTCTTATTGAACACCAATGTCCGGCAGGAGACCTCTGATCACTGTATCAACTCTAAATCACGTCGATAAGGATTCGACCTGTAAAGACATTCGTCTGAATTCATAAAATACAATAACAGAAGTTTAAATTAATGAATCAACGTAGCAGACAGCAGCCTGGGCTTTAATCTCTTTGTGACGTTTGTCTGATTAAACGCCCCCGAGTGATCAGAGCGGCTCCTGGCCTCCTGACATGGACTCATCTGCGTGCTTGCAGCCTGCAGCCAGTTTGATTGAGAAATGTCACCTTCACTTCTGACATAATCACTACTCACTCTGCCGTCCATCCCCTTCTGTGTGGGGAGAATTAAAATGCTGAGGCAAAGCTGAATATATCATGAAAAAAAAAAAAACAGTCAAACTACTGAATGCCGAAGTGATAACACTTTGAAATAATCGTACAAAACATACGGTTGAAGGGTTAGTTTGGATTTATTGAAGTAGGGTTATATGAGGTACTTATTCATCGTTGGTGTATTAAAGTTGATTGCAGTCGGTACGCCTCCTGTTTGGAGAAGCATACAGGGCACCGAAGCTAAGCTGCTCTGGATGGGGGCGTATTTAAACCACCCAAAAAAATATATATATATGTAGCAGTTTAAGCGTATGCTAAATTTAGAATATTAACACCTCTTTACTTTGCTGTCAGGCAGAGCTTTATAAGGGGAAACTAAAGTGTTTGTATCACTCACTCTCCAAAGCCACCAGACAACACAAACTAATCAAGACAGTGGTGCACGAGCAACTCCGAGTCTGGTGGCTTTGAAAGGAGATTGCTGCTCACTATTAAGATTAGTTAACACTTAAAGGTCGAGCGTTACCTGAGTAAGGCAGACATGGAATATAATAATCACCTGAAAATGGGAGCGGGGTCCTCTTTCATGGAGGCCGTCATGCTGAAACACTGTTTCTACGGTAGCCCAGATCAGACAAACTAAACACTGACTCTAGACACCTGACTCCTTTTTAAGTGTTGTTTCTCCTTTTACAGTAGGAAGGTGAGGGTGATGTGAGGAGATTGCAATGCAGCGATTACACCACTGGATGCAACTAAATTCTACAAACTGGACCTTTTTTTTTTTTTAAATGAATTATCAGTTAATGAATGTTCAATCACAGCCACTTCATATCTTAATTTAGTTGCTATTAAATCAGCTGCAGTCCCGTTACATGAACAAGGACACTTCAAGTCTGTGCAGGCGAGCTGCAGAGTCAGGATGTCCTGTTTGCACGACTACATGCGTCTAGCCTTTTGTTAAAATGAAAACCACTGATTACAGCCTCTATAAGCACATTTTGTACCCTTATTATGAAGTGTTGCTGCAGAGGCGGTGAAGTAGCTGTTCAGGTTGTTTGGAGAAATTTCAGAGCAGCATTGTTTTTCTTTAAAACACACTTCCTGGTTTTAGTTGTAGTACGCTCGGTACTCACAAGTGTGTGTGTTCAGTGTGTACCTGCAAAAAAAAAAACAAGCCTGCTGGCCTGATGTGCCGTCACGCCAAGCCTCCATATTTCACTCTGAAAATGAAATATGGAAGCTTTCTTCTAAAGTTATTCTCAGAATGGACCTCTCTATGTGAAGCCTCTCCCAGCATGCACCAGCTCGCTCACCGAGGCAATATCTCATTTTTAATTCAACAATATTTTAGTTTGAGCATCTCCGTCCACCAAATCTCTCATTACAGCATGACTAATATGTTATATAACACACGCTGTTTATGTAAAAGCAAAATAAACTCATGAAATGACTTCAGACCTTAATGTTCTGTGATATTATGACAGGCAGCCTGAGATGATTGATGCAGATAGACAGTCTGTCCTCATCAATCAGACACATTTTAGTGTCTATATTTGAAGATGTTAACACATCACTTATCACTGCTCTTGACAGTCTATTGAATATTTACTGAAACATATATGAGGAGGATGGCTGCTTATGTGCAGTGCGTCCGTGCTCTCTCTCCCGACGCTGAATTGATTGGCTGTGGCAGCGCTCGGTGTTTCATAACGCGCTGATAAGAGCACAGAGGCTGCAAATGAGAAAAACACGTGTCTGTCTGAACTGTGTGGGAGCTTTAAGGACTAAGGTCAAGATGCTATTTTCGGTAACACAGTATACCGGGCTTCATCACAGGGTGTCACTGTCACCTAGAACACCCTGCAGTAGCAAGTAGCGCCATAAATAAGATATAACATAGATGTACAGTACATTTTTATATATTTCAGTGTTGCTGCTGCTCAGCTCAAACTGTACTTTTAACACGTTCACAAGTTTGATAAATGATTTTAGGTATTGGGCATCAGGTGTGCATGATGAATAACATTTCTACATGCAGAGATTTTCCAAATGAATCCTTAAAATGCTGCACAGACAAGTCCAGGCAGCATTAGTAGAATTTAGATCCTTAAATCAAGTAAAAGTAGCAAGACTACACCAAGAAAACTACAAAAATCTGACTTGAAAGGGAGAGTCTGATGAGCTGCCAGTCAGTGTGGTTGGTTAGAGCCCGAGGGATTAGTTTGGTACCTCGAGTTAGACTTTGTTGTGTGACGTTTTACGTGACAAGAGAGGATTTGTGCTCAGGACTGTCTCCTTTTTTGGGTAGGTAGGTAAGAGTAACACTATCAGTCCAGTGTGTTCCTCACTCTCTGTCCTGGGCCTGCACGTATCAGACAACCTCACCGAGAAGCTGACAAGTGCGGTGAGGACATCTTGTAGTTTGGTACATCTTACATTTATGTCTTAAAAATGATCTGGCAAAATGAACCGCAACCTAATAAACTGTATTTTATATGTAAAATCTAATAGAGAGTAATCGAGTAGAGGTCTAAGGGTCATAAAATAGTACCTGAAGAAGAATATTGCATAACCCTCTTCCTCCGGCTTTATTCTCCCTTTTGTGATTCGACTGAAGCCTCACTGATATTGACATTGTGTGTCCTTTGAGATTCTTCCTGAGCTGTCAGGACTGGCTCATCTCACTGTCTGTGCTGCTCAAGTAACAAGCTTGACTCCTGTCCATGTGACAGGAGAGGAGAGGAAGGTTTGCACGGCCTGAACGTCACCTTGCAGTCTGGTTACACACTTCTCTTCTCTCTGCCTTCGTCCTGTCTTCGACTGGAAATGTATCTTTTTTTCTTTTGCACGTTTCATCAATTTAATCAACAGGAGAAGAATCCAGTAAAGAAAGACATCGCTCTTGACATCGCATCGTATTTTTGAAGCAGATGGTGTCGAGTGTCTTGATATAACCCAAACTAGCTGTCAGTCCATTCACTGCTTATGACAGACACCTGACTGTGAGGCCTTATGGCACTGCTTCACTAATTAAGCTCAGTCTCAAACTCATTGGGCCCCTCTGGGAATAACACAACTGTTAAACACAATCAACATGATGAGCCTGCACGCTTGTCAACCAGCCTCCAGTGAACTAGTTCAGTTTCAGCGACTGATACAGTATTACTGTCAGATACTGTTCCCCCTTCTGTTCCATAGGAAAGGAGGCTGTAGTGTCTGTTTGTACTGGGAAGGTATAAAACACAACAACCCAGGTACTTAAACCTGCATTCATTATTATTTTTTGGTCAGTTGGGAGTGATGCAGCAAGCTAGAAACACATCGAACCCATCAGCTATTGTCTGACAACAATTTCTGGCCTCCATACGAACCTTTTTTTTTTTTTTCCTGCATGCAACCAAAGCCTGCTCAAACATGATTGGTTAATACTAGTCGGACTACAAATGGAAACCAGAATTCTGGTTCGCTTGAACGCTTCAGATGCCAAAAATCTTGTTTCCATGCCCGCAGGTTCTGCAGTCATACGCAGATATCTGATTATGACACTGACGCATCACTTTTTAGCTGATGAGGGGAACATTTTGGCAAACGGTTGCCTATTTACACAGCAGGTATGGAGCAGTAGCACATAAGTATGTGTGTATTCCCCAGATTGGCGTCCAATATTCCTTCTTTTTAAGCTCTCTTTGGGTTTCCACCAACTCCTGAGGGAAATATCAGGCTCTTAAACTGCTAGATGCTTCATTACGCTCACCAAATAGTCATTAACTTGGTCTGTCTACAATTAAGTGTTGAGTAGGTGGTTTATACTGGGTTTATCAGGGCTTTTTCACAAAACAAAACAGCGCCGTGTCCACTGAGTTTCACTCTGTTTCAGATATTTCTGACAGCATGCATACCTGAAGCTCTTGCACAAAGCTGCAGTCGTATAGATGAGTGTTGGCTCATAGCGCGGACATGAACAAGCTCATAAATCCAGGGATTGAGGCTGTTTCTGGCAATTGGATTTCGGTGCGTCATTCAATCTCGGCTACTTGTAGCTCAGGAAGGACTTCAACCTTGTGGCTTGTAACTGGAATTTTCCCTGCGACAGACACAATCTCATGAAACCTTTGCAGCCCAATAAAACACTCCGGCAATGAATCTTACCTTTTGTGAAACCTTAATGTTCAGTTTGGTTGACACTGTGTTGGAGAGATTAATTTACCTGCATGGTAAATTTCACAATTAATGTGTTTTCTCAGAATTTGTTATTCGAGTGTCCTTGATATTTCGTTTAATAGAATCTGAATCAATAAAACACTCTCAATGAAAATTGAAAAATCTAAACTGCACAAAGGAAGCTATTTGTTGTAGCATTCTTGACCTTGTGTCTCTTTTCATGCAGCGACTGTCTGCTGAAATTGTCAAGGTTTCTGCCAGATTTCCAATCTAGCTGTTCGATTGTGAGCACTAAAGTTTGTTCACACTATGAATTAAAAGAAGTAACAACCAAAACAGTCTAAAATTCTGAAGCTTGCTTTGCTGCAGTTTCCGTAATCCAGCCACCGGGTGGCACTTTTCTTCCAGTCAACATCAGAAAAGGCCGAAGTGGGAGTTCTGCACATACAATATCCAAACAAGTGAGAACAGGATTGTTTTTGCTTGGATGTGCGTTCAGTGTTTGCTTTCTTTTAGCCTCTGTTTGTGGTACACAAACCATCTGAACATCTTTACACTGGAAGTGTCCGCCGTGAAGGCCCGACAGCTAAACACACAAACCTGCTGCTGAGATGGAGCTGTAAGCGCATCGCCTTGGTCGAAGTGAAAAACATTTCAAGTAATGCGTAAACAACTGAATGCATTTAATGAAATAAAATTCATAGAAACGGCTGGATTTCATTTACAGTTTGAAGCAGAAAGCACAAAACAATATTTCTGAGTTCATGTGGAGTCAAACTTTAGAGCCGCATGCCGCAGCTTCGAGGCTTTTATCCATCATGACTGCAAATCTGGATTTCCACAGAAATTCAGTATAATCTGGGCGATGTCATCGAGGTTAGTATGACTTGTAACTTTTAAAATGGGTTCACTGTATGCTTAAAAACACAATATATGTACTAAAGTGAAATTATAAAGCCACAGAAAACCCTCGTCGGCCAAAATGAGTCCGTCCTGGATTTACACGCTCATATTTGGGCACTTAGATAATCCCGTCTCTGCAGGCCAACAAATCAAGTCAAATCCTTGCTGAGTATTCGTCATATTTGTGGCTCTGAGAGAGGCAGCCCCTGTCATCGCTGTCCACCATTAGATTTCACATCGAGTTGTTGTGTTTTCTCCTGTGACCAACAGTGTGTTTCCGTGACCCTACAGCCAATTACAGAGCGTCTGGCTTAACACAGAGTCAGACAGTCCACTTGACAACAACCAGCTCGTGTCTGTTCCCCCACAGAGCACTTCTCTCTACAATCCCCTGCAGGACCAGTCATTTAAAGGACTACACGTATGACTTCTCAGATCATCATCTGGGGAGGTATTCTCGTGGAAGTCTGCTAAAGTTCCTGCTCTGCAGTGCCTGGTCAACGGTGTAAATGAAGGGGTCAATCATCTGTCTCATGTCAGCGGTGAACGGGTCAAAGGGGGGCCGCTGCGGCCCCGAGCGTTTGAAATGTCCGTCCTGGTTGCTCTGGGCGCAAAGCAGCCTCTCCTCGGTCAAAGTGACGTTCAGGAAGGCAGCGATGAGACGCAGCTGTGGGAGAAGAGCCCTCTGCAGCTCCTCGTAGTGCACCACCAGCAGGCGGCGTCCGAACTTCAGCCAGCTCAGAGCGTGGGATGCCCACCAGGGGGCGTAGCTGGAGACAAATTCTGGCCATTCTGCGGGTGAAAGGAGAATACGGTTGATTATTGAGACAGCTAGTTTCATCGACTTGTGATCTGCATTGCAGAGCTCAACAGGTTAGTTTGGGAACAAGTACAATGTACATCTCTGCAGCACAGAGCAAAATTAAGGTTCAGAGGTGACGCTAGGTCGCCCAAAGTCAGCTGGGATAGCCTCGGTGACCCTGATGAGGATAAACGGTTGCAGATAATGGATGGATGGATGTGATGCTCGGGTTAAAGTGCCACAATGCATCTACAATGGTCATGGATTGAGGTTTGCAGGGCTGTAATGAATTATTAATTCTTTAAAATCAATATTTCCATTAGAAAAAGTTGTTTACACTCTTTACCAAAGCCACATTTTGTTAAAGTATAATATAAATCTAGTGATATCGCCTCCGCTCTTAACATTTTATATGGAAAGACTCCTCATGTTATTAGAGGTGAGGCAGCCAGTGACGAAACCCTCTTGATCTCTATGAATTAAAGATGAAACCACCCTCTCAAGACGTATCACCGGCATCTTTGCAAACACTTTATAATCATTATGTAACCGACTTGGTGGACGAAAATTATTTATCCACAAACGGTCTTTGTGAGGTTTTGGCAACAGAGAAATCAGACCGGCACTCTCGCTGTGTGGCATTGAACGCTTACAGTGAAGTGAGGAAAGGGATCAGTGCGTCTTGACAACATTTCTAAGGCTCAATACTGTAATCATCCTCCCTGCTGCTTTACCAGCATCTTGATTGAAGCCTTGATCTCTGGCTCTGAGACACCACTCTCCCAGCCGCATTTACATTCTCTGGCTCGTACAGTTCTTGAATAATATTAATTGAATAATGTGTATAATATAATAAATGTCACATTTTATTTGATTAGATTATGATATTAGAGAGCCCTTGTCCTCACGGCAGACACTGAGGACTTATTCTCCATTTGTTTCAGTCTTCAGGCGCCAACATTGTGCCGGCTTTATCACCTCTCCTGAAGATATTTTTGTCTGTGTAGTGCAAATTTTCTTTCTACAATATAGCTTGCAAGTCTGCCCCAGTGAGTAGTACTCATTTCTTTCGTTCTGCTTTGCTCAGAGTCCCTCCTATGCTGCTGTTCAAATTTAGTTCAGCCATCAAAGTGTGTTTTCTTACACTCCTCTCCTTATTCGTGCAGCTTCTACATGTAATTTTAAAATCCCTCCTATACCGTCTGAATAGATGAAACCAAAACACAACTTACAACAAAAAGTCTGATATGTAAACTTTAGCAATGAATCATTTTGCGTGATGTAGACTGTCTGTCAGATATCAGAACTAATCACGTTGTCGCTGAAGATATTCGACAAATGCAAATCAATCTTCGAAGGCGAGTTATGAACTTTAGAAAGTGTATTCCTGAGATAAAGCATTGACATAATGCCATGTCTGACAAGTTTGAGAACATTGAGTTTAACAGGCGCTGCAGAACGCGCAGCATCTGTAGGAAAGAGGTGATCTATCACCGGATCAGATAACGGATTAAAGTCCCCGACGGAGCAGTAAATTTGGATAAGGCGTCACCTGAGGTTGGAGTGTATATGTTAACAAAAGCAGATTTATTTTTTTTTTTTTTTATATTACAGAGAAACTGTTCGAAAACAAGACACTTGAAGCTCGGTTACCTGGGGCACAAAGTACTCGGATGACTCATCTTTCATTTGTGTGTTTCTTCAAGCCCTGCTGGTTGACTCCACAAACACAAGCGCACATCTCTCTCCTTCACACTCGCTGCATGCATTGTGAAGCGTGAACCTCTGCATGAATTGAAGTGAATGAGCTCGCTCTAAATATTAATAAATGACCTTTTGGGTACAAAATGCAAGAACAAATCCTACTCCAGAAATGAATATTGAAATATTTATAAATGGAAGGTGCCACATATAAATTCATGTGTTGGATTATATGTCATAATCGGTCACGAACATCTTTTAAAAACTAGAAGCATCCTGACATTTTGAGGGAAAAGTTTGCAGAGATTTAAAACGAATAGCATTTACAAGCAAGATCCCAGATTACAATGATTAATTCCTTAAAATAAATGATAATCTAAGGATATAATACAAGTTTTAACCACTTTGTAATACACCATCTTTTCACTTTACACGCTGCATCCTCTGCTTTGAAAAGAGTGATGTCTCCACTGTAAACATGAGGGCATTTAGTCACAATCACTGCATGCCCTCTGGTCCACTGACGCTGTAACATTACGCAGCAGTTACTCCTGCAGCAAGGCCATAAACTGCTCCGCCGTTACGTGTTTGTGTATTGAACCGTGTTACCTTTGCTTTTCCACTGCGCGTCTGTGGCGTGTCCTAAATGTCCGGCACACTTGCGGTTGAATTCAGCCATGAGAGAGCGGTAAGGGTTTCTTATCAGCAGGATGGCAGAATCGAACATCTCAATCTCCTTCTGACCGCTCTCATGAGTCTTCACGCATATGCTGCGGCCACTCTTCCAGTAGTCCTTCTCTCCTTTGAAACCTGGTGCCAATGAATAAATGAATGAATAATGGTCAGCTCCGAGGCAATATTTCAGCGAGCACTCACTCAAACGCTCATTTGAACAGTGGCGAGGTGCCCTCCCCACCTCTGTTGTAGAGCGTGCCGTCGAAATAGAAGCTGCCAGTGTAGTAGCCAGTCACGAGCTCGATCAGGTGCCGGACCCAGGTGTTCCCTGCACCAGGAAAACTAGAAAGAGCCACAAGGGAGCTGGATCTCTGAGGCAGAAACATCCTCTCTTTGCACCTGGAGTCTGGAATGGACAGAGTATTTGGTGTCAGTTATAAAACGAAGCATTAAATGCACCAGATCAGAATATCTCACAAAGTGTGGCTGCAGAGATCCCAAAAATGGGTTCAGTTTCACAACAAAAGTAACACAGAACAAGTCCAGTGACACAAATTGCAGCAATGGTTGCAAAAGTGACAAAAAAAAGGGACCAGAGCTGAGATTTCGAGTCTAAATTTGGGATGAACACTGCTTTCAAGAGCAATTTCTCCCGCTGTCATGCACTTAGTGTGCTTTCTCCAAGGAAACGACACAATATTCATGGATAATGTCAGTGAATGGAGTAGTTTTATCAGATTTTTACAGGAGGAAAGAGAGGCTGCAACTGCTGGACGCGATCCGGAAAAATTACTGACATGGCAGAAAGAGGTAAGATTAAAGTACGGACACGGTCTGATAATCATTACATTGTCCCATCTCCCTCTGTAGAACCAATCAGAATGAAGATTTACAGCTCAACGCAGTTGATTGACACAGCGTTGTATCTGTATGACTAATATCTCACCAAGCACAGGCGTGTGATACACCTGGAAGTGTTCGTGCTCGGTGGATGCTGTTGGTGCGGAGGTGCCGGTGTAGTTCCCCACGCAATGCTGGTTGTCAGACTGCTGGTTGAGATTGAAAAGCGAGGACGTCCACGTACAGAAACAGTGGGGCTTCTTGAACACAGCCAGCGGGAGCTCCTACAAAACCAAAAGCACAAATGTTCATGTTTTTCTATGACTCAGCGTACTTATTTTTCTCTCCAAAGACTGATGTTCTACCCAAGGGTGACGAGTCAGCTCGGTTCGGCAGGAAAAGTCTGCGTCACAATCCACACGTTTGTTCATTTTTTTTTTTTTTTTGTCCTCACTTTTCCAGTCACAAAAGGTTGAAGTGATCAATGTCAAAGCACGAGGACAGACACTGCGGTGAAATCTGTATAATAGTTATGCATGCACGCATTCACACAGTGAGAATTAATCACAATAAAGTCACCACCAAATGATGTGCAATATTTCCACAAGCCATTTCTGTTTTTGGAAGGAAACCCACAGCTGCATCGAGTAAGATCTCAGTGCACCATCCAGACTATCTACTTCTCATTAGCGGCACATTAAACCTTAAATATTCAGCAAAAAAAATCCGAGGAGCTCTGCGCTCCCACATGTGATCTCCCGGGAGTGGAGACAGCTCTCTAAAGCTATGGAGTCTGCTCTCCAGGAAGCAGAGAGAGAACCGCTGGTACATTTTTACCAGAGTGCTCTGTGCGATAAATTGATCATCGGGTTCTGTAATTTCGCAGAGCTAATTCGAACCTTATCTGTGCAGGTCTCGATGCAGGACTGCGTGGTCAGGTTGGGCTGAAGGGAGGAGATGGGGAAGGTGCTGATGGTGCTCTTCGGCAACTTGAAGCAACCGCGGTAGTGAACGTTTCTAACTGGAAACAGAAAAACACATGAGAAAAGATCAGATTAGTGAAACAGATTTGACAGGATTAACCTGCATTAACCAGCATTTCTCATTTTTACTGACGAGAGCAAATAAAGACTTTACTGAGAAATAATCAAAAACAATGTTATTCAACATAAATCTGTATTTCTGCTCTAATTACATTCCTGTACTTAACTGTATTCTGCTGTATTATACATTCACATTTCAGCTGCAAATCTCCAGAGACGCTGAGCCAACCGATCATGAATACTAATACTGTATATATAATATAAACTCCTTTTTATATAATGCATTTGACCTTGCCGACAGCAATAACGCGATGCACGCCTTTTTAAAGAAAAACAAAAATCAGTTTCTTTTAAAGAGAAATATTCACGTTTAATGTATTTACAAGCTGCAAGAATTAGGCTCCGAATCATTAAGGGCGCCAACCATCCGGATAACGGCCTTTTCTCCCTGCTGCAGTCAGGGGGAAAAAGATACCGGATGCAGATAAGACAGACCGGCACAGAGAGAAGCTCAGGAAGAGCTTCTACCCTCAGGCCCCACATATGTCTATATTTTCTGACTCGAATAGGAATAGTGTAGTCCATTTGTCCATTTGTTAGGAGCGTTTTGAGCCACTGTGGCACCCTGTGGTGTCCTCAGAACACACACAGAGGGTGTTGTGATGTACAGTACTGCACTGCACATTTTTAATAACCAGAAATGAGGCGATATGCTACATTTTTCCTTTTTAAAGACGTGTTTTGGCAGTTTTAAATAGTGACAGCTGAAGAGGTGGGATGACAGCAAAGGACCCAAGCTAGAAGCTTAGAAGCAAGAAACTGTAGGACCTTGATATGGATAAGCAGTTATGGAAAATATGTGTGTGTTGAGTTTTTTTAACTGAATATGATGCCTTACAAAGAAGCAACGAATTATAATATCCGCAATAGAAGACAGATAAATATGATAAACAATCAAAGGATGCTGTGGTCTCCTCTCGTGATATTTCTGGTAACAATAGATCTCTGTGGCTCGGAGGCTTCGGTGACACAGACGATACTTGTTCGGAGGATTACAATAGTTTTGGTCACTTTGCGTTCTGTTGGCTGATTTTTGTTTTTTTTGGAGAGTTTCAGTTGGAAAAAGTTCAGTCATATTTTCACTCGTCTGTGAAGTCAGCTTGTGCGTGAGAATAAACAGTCCAGTGTCTTTCCTCTGGGAACTCGACTCACATTTTCTGTGTCCCGGCAGCTGCTCCTCCACCTTGTAAATGGAGAGTCGGCCCACTCCGCCACAGGGAGACCCCCTCTCACCCCGACACACCAGACTACAATCCTCCTCAGGAGCTCGTGGGCTACTGATGCGGTTCCCACAGTGGCATTCAGCTCCATACTCCAGACCTGCAAACTGGTACCCACTAACCACACACACACACACACACACATACACAGATATAGACAGTTATTGCCCTGGCTAAGGGCAATCCATAACCTCAAGCTATTGCCCTCAGGCTAAGCCATCCCACAGGACGTTGGCTAACATTTCAAACTAATCATTTAACTCAAATCTACAGTTCGGTCTGTCCCCTGTGATATTTGTCAGTGCTTCTCTTTCTGCACTCGTCTCACCGTGTAATGCCTTTTTCCAGCTGAACTGCAGTCTCCTCTGATCTGTACTTTACATATCAAGGCTGTTGTGACTCATCCTCTCTCTTTATCCTCCCCTCCTTGGGACAGACAGAGACCTCATCAAAATTGACCTTTTCATACATGTCCTTTTGAAGCTTCCTCATAAATTGCCTTGACTTTTTACTTTTACTCATCGTGGTAATTGGCCCCCGCTCAGGTAACGAGCATGACTGCTTTCTACGTCGGGGTGGCTCAGGTGAGGGGGGGCCTCGAGGTGTGAGCACCGACTCTGTCTGACTGCATCCATCTGTCCTCTCAGTGAGTCTACTCTGCTTTTCCTGGTTGCTAAGATATTAGAAGGAATAATTTAAGCGGGTCATTCCTTGAGTTTGCTTTTGAAAAATTCACCTGCCTCTCCGTGTTTTATTTCAGTTCTTGCAAATTCAGCTCACACTGACCCAATCATAGATTTTCAGCCCACTGCCACATCTATAACCTCTGACTTATTCACCAACTGCTGTAGTCAGCTCATTAAGCTTTCTAACACATACACACCTCCCTCCTCCTCCTCCTCCTGCAACAGATCAAGCCTTCTGTCCTGGCCTGCTCTTCACTCTCCCCTCTCTCTCTCTCTCACCACCCTCCCCTCCCCTCCCTCATCTTTTACTGTCATCCAGCCACCTGGCTCTCCGCTGGCTCCAAACACAGGAGGCATTCATGGAGGAGACTGAGATCCAAGGCATTTACTCAAACAGCAGGCCTTCTGTGGTCCCTTCACAGGAGCCCCCGCAGCAGACGCATTACCTTTCCGAGCAGGTGTCTTGACACAGAGAACTGGTCATTTTGCGCAGGTCATAAAGCATAGTTCCTCCCAGGGCTCGATCGCTGGCGTTGTGCAGAAAGCAACCGATGTAGGTCCCTGTGTGTGTGCGTGCCGGAGGGGGGGAAAAAAAAGAAAACCATTCAGACTGAAATATTCCCTCAGCAAGTACCCTCACAATTAAAAAGTGTCAATTTGAAAAGCGTGTTTCTGTTACAATAACATTTCATGCTGAAATGATGAGTCAATTAATTGATTAGCCGGGCCACGAGAAGATTAATTGATGACAATGTAGATAATCAGTTAATCATTGAAATCATTTGTTATGCAAAGTATGAAACATTCTTTATTTCTGGCTTCTCAAATAAGCAACTGCTTCTGCTTCCGTTTTTTTTAATGATTGTCGAGCGAATATCTTCAAAGTTTTGGGATTGTTACAAAATAAAGCAATTTGAACGTGTCACCTTGAGCTCTGGGAAGCCGTAATAGGACATTTTTATGGACAAACTAATCAATCAAACTAATTGGCAGTTTGATCGGTCGTGAACGCAAACAGCCTCGTGCAGTAGGCAGATTTTTGAGAATAAGAAGAATAAACTCGACGCACACCAACAGTTTGCCGTGAATGAATGTTGACGCTCTCCTCTTTAACAGGAGGAGGATAAAACACAGGATGCCTCTCTGTCTTTAGTCTGCCACTGGCAGCGTCCTCTAACGGTGACAAAGCAGCGTTTGCGTCATCACTTACTCACACTAATTATACACAGCAGCATGTATTGTGAGCCATAATATCCAACTAATTTATAACATGATGAGGCCTAATTTATCATCCAATATAGATTATTCTTATGCCTACATTACAGTCAACCTTATTTACCCGCACTAGAATAAAAAAAAAACACCCCTGCAGAAAGAAGAATGTAACACCTAATAGGCTACGACAGACTATTATGATGTGCTGACAAGATTAAGGCTCCATATAAAATGTCACCCAAACTCTTTGATGTTATCCTTGTCTTTGCCACATTGCTACATCAAACTCCACTCAGCTGACACATGAAAGTCGTACTTATAAATACCGCTCTCGGTGTGAAAGGTTGCACATGCGCTTGTTTTGTCTGTAGACTTCATTTACATCTCGCCCCTTTGGTCTGAGACGCTTATGTTTTTAGGTTATGATCCAGAGCTTTATGTTGCAGAGCAGGTGAAGTCTGTCTTTTCATGCATGGAGAGCCTGCAGATAATATTGTTTTTTTTTCTAGTATGAATGGCTTAAAGGATGCTGAGGATTTTTTATGTTTACTACCAGCACAAAAAAGATTGATGCCAACTGGTCAAAGAGGATTTCTGATGCACGCCACTAGGATTGAGGAAACGTGGCAGCAAGGTGCACAGACAAGATGGAAGCAAGCAATGGACCGTGAAATCTCTGGCAGGCCAAGCATCACCATATCGAATTCGTGATTCAATCAGTCTGCGATGTCCTCTGAAGCCCGTCCAGCCTGTTGTGCTGGGGCGAGGCTGAGTCACTGGCCGCCTGTGCCTCGGGAGACATACACTGGAGAACAGCAGCAGCAGCTGCTGCCTGAAAGCTCTAAGAGACCGAGGCTGCCAAAGTCTGTGGCCGGAAGCATCTCAAGAGGCGCCACCCAAGGTGAGGCCTCCCTATCCCCCTCCATCCGCCCAGCGGGGGCAGGTCATTGCTTTAATCAAAGTGAAGGAGAGGCCCCAGGCAGCTGCAGCTGAGGGTTAATGGAGGGAAGCAGCCCCGAATTCCCAGACATGATAGAAATGACTGCACTTAGGTCAGACACTGTGTCGCTTTCTTAAACACTAAGACAGATGGCTGTGCTGGAGCCGATTCTTCCCCACAGGATTGGATGGAGAAGGCTAATGACATGATGACCAAGTATGAGGACGTGGACCACTGCCACGGGTATCGTGCACCGTGTGTGTCCATTAAAGTGAGCTAAGGAGGGCTTTCTCACTGCTGTGCCTATAATATCCTCACAGATGTGAGGAGAGTCATCGAAAACCACAGCGGGGAGCATCTCAAGATGTGGTGCGCTGACGCAAGAATGGGTCAGGGAGGATCGTCAGCAGTGTTTTTGATACTGAAAAGCATAAATACCCAGCGAGGACAAGTCGCTTCGATATGAGGATTAAGGACACAGGATGAAATGCTAAAGAGAGAGTGCACATAAGGAGGGTCTCTTTGTATATACAGTGTATATAAAGAAATTCAAGGATGCAGTGAACCACCCCCTAACCCTGAAAGGCTAAGATATTCAACAAACTATCATAAAATTTGTTGTTAATGTACTAACCTTACTTGAAATCTTTTTATTTTCTGATACTTTCAGATAGAAAATGTTGTAATCTGCCTCTCAGACACAAAGAGCTCTGTGCTCAGTTCTTTTTTTTTAATGAAAACTCTCTATGAAAATAAAGATAAAATGTTATATTCAAGTGGAAAAAACATCAACAGCACTGAGTCATATCAGCCCCGACAACATTCGCCATTAAGCTAGGACAACATGTATGTACCCTGAGAGTCACAACCCAGGGGAAAATCAGTCTGCCAAGCCCTCACTCGTCACTACACTGTCTGCTGCTTGTTAAGCTCATCGCTGTGACCCTACGGTGATAAATGAAGTCACCTAAAACTCAAGTCAAATATCACAAAATATCAACACAGAGTGGCTCCTACTGTGCATCCACTGTAATATTTCTTACTTCTGATCTTGTGGGTGTAATACTTCTGATGCGTACTTTACATATCAAAGAATCTGTGACTCATCCCTGCCAGGCACAAAGTTTTGGCAGTAGATACAAAGTGTTTTGCATCTCACACCTTTTTTTTTCTGTTACAAACTCAGAGAAATGGGTAATATAAATCGAGCTGCTGGACATTAAATTTACATATTAGATGTTTGTATTTTATATCAAAGATATATAGATACTGAAATAATACTGCAAATATACTATGCTAAACATAATGTTTAGTATTTAGTTAACTAAATGAGCTATTCTTTGCCCACAAGAGGGCACTGACGAGTATTTTAAGACTAAAATGTCTGCTTATCTTGCTCACCATTCTTTGAATACCAGATTTAAGAGGCTCTTTTTTTTTTTTTGGACAATAACTCATGAGCATATTTTTCAGATTCTCAATTTTTATCTTTAAACATCCTGCTTCATTCGTCCAGAGACTTCAGCTGTGAGATTTGGATAACGAGATTGAGTTGGATGGATAAGAGCTGTTTAATGACGATAATCCAGGTTTAGCAGGTTTAGAAAACATTTACTGGTAAAAATGTTTTTCCCCTCACAGAGTAAGAAAGTGCTCCCTGAACCACTGTAGATCAATGCATCAGAAATGATTTGAAACTATGACTGCAGCTAGCTATTATTGTGATGAACTGATTTGGTCTCTTAAATGTCAGAAAATAATGCACCAAAAGTCACAATTTCGCTCCAGATGGCATCTTCAGATGTTTTTGATCAACAATCCAAAACCAAAGTATTCAATTTACAATTATGTAAATCAGAAAAAAGCTGAAAATTCTCACAGTTGAGGTCCTGGGAGCAGAAGATTTACATGTTTTTGCTCAATGAATTATTTAAAGGAATAGTCTGACATTTGGGGAAATACGATTATTCGCTTTTTTTGCTGAGAGTTTGAGAGTTTCTGTCTGTACTCAAATACTTTAGCATAAAGATTGGAAATGGGGAAACAGCTACTGTTGTTCTGTCTGAAGACAACAATCCTTTAAAGCTACCATGTTATATCGCATGTTATATTGTTTAATCCATGCAAAAGCTGAAGCATAAAAAGACACTTGATGATTTTATGTGGGTTAGTGTGTGTGTGTGTGTGTGTGTGTCTTGGCTAGCCCTGCATAATAATTTATGGAGAAAATGTTTTCTGGTTTTCTCTCTGATGTCCTCCGGCTGCTCCGCATCAACTCTCTGTGATTTACAGAGTTTCCTGATGGACATAAAGTAGTCTGCTGCAAATTACAGCTGCCGTTAGCTAATGTTAGCTCGAGGCACGGGGGAGCCGGTGTCATGCCAGAACTGGAGCACAGTGAGCAAGGCAACATAACCGGGCTTTGCAGATTTTATGGACATAGCTAATGGTGAAGACTTAGGCGATGTTGATGGAAGAACCGCCAGACAAGAGCAAATCTGCGACTGACTTTAAGTCGTTGGCAAGAGCTTGGTGAAATAAAAGGCTGAAAGACAGACGCCGAGCTGAGCTGAGCTGAGCTGAGCTGAGCTATGTCTTGTGTTGTTGCGCTTGTTTGATGTTTGGCTGTTAGCAAAGTTGTCGTCCGCTAGTTTTTGATCATAAGTAATGAAATCATAACAAATACACGTGTAGCGCTGTCCATATTTACCACAGTCACACTCACAAAAATGCTAATTTCTACATCGTGTTGCTTCCAAACATTAATCAGTTATCAAAAGTTTCTGTCGGCTTAATTAACACATCGACTAATCCTTCAGCACTAACTGAAACTGTTGTTCAAAGGTCTACTTTCATGAATGATATCACATAGCTGTGATTTTTTTTTCTGTGAAACCGTCTACCAGTTACTCTTCACAGGCGTGTGGCACAATGGGTAATTTAATTCTGTGTCCCGGGTAATACTTTTAAAAAAAGCAACCTTTGCCAGATGGCAGTTGCTGAAACTGATCTCATTGCTGCCTCTGACATTTTTCATCTGTATTACCCTACTTAGTGACTGAGCGGTTATGTAGTGTCTGTTTTTTTTTTTTTTTTTAAAAAGGATTAAGAGCTCTTGTAGCAATGCTTTTCAAGAATGGGCTGGAAGAACAAATGTTCCACTGGAGGTAATTCCATTGTATTTATCATTTCAACAAAATGACAAAGCCACTGACAGGCCTGTTTAACAATAGAGTAAATCTCCAGGGATATCTTAAATTGCTCCAGTAATGCTAAAAGCTCCTTAACCGAGAGCAGAAGTAAACAATTCTTATCTTCATGATCATTCATTTATTTTCTAGAAACTACTTTAGTGCCTGCCCGCCTTTTTCCTCCTCTGATTTTTAGGATCAGCGAGCCCAAATCTACAAGATCTGAAGCAACCGCACGTTAAAATGTCATATAAATGTGTAATGAAGCTCTTCTAAATGTTCTGAGGTCATGATTATCTGTTCATAAATACACAATGAAGCCTGTTGTGGGTGAACACCACGGAAGCACCGTGCAGAATTTGTGTTACCTCGGGGCTCCGGGCCCATCTGAGAAAAAAGTAAATCACAAAATAGAAAATAAACGTGTATATTTGTTCCTTTATATATTATTCATCAGGAGAACCACCATCCCAGTCAACACATCTCCACCAGAATATTTCAACCTCTCATATCCTCCCTCTTCCACGGCCGCCGTGTAGCCGAGAGCTTTTTTTTTTTTTACTGACTACAAGGTCACTTAATGATTTGCAAAGCCACATTAGATGACGATGGCGATCACACAATCACACAAGTCTGCCTGGTAACATATCTTTTGGCAGGCGCACTGGAGAGGTCCCTGTGTGTTTTTTGAAAAGCAGACAAGCAGCTTATCTAATTGGCTGAAGGAGCGGCATGTAGGATTTGGCATTAGCGGTGTAGTTGCTGATTGCAATCCCCTTGGCTCACCCCCTTTGTCTTAGCATGGTGGCCATGAAAGAAGCACAAACGTGTGTTTAGATTGTCTGTTTTTAGGCTACAACACATAACTATTCTTAATTTTGGGGTGATTATACACTAATGTAAACAGAGTTATGTATATTATATTCCATTTCTGCTGTAAATCTGACACACTAGACCTTTTAAAATGTTACTTTACAGTCTCACCAGAATCAATTAGACTTGTTTTGTTGTTCTTTACAGTTTGAGGTGATAAATAATATTCATTTTTCATTCACATGCTGTAGCTAGTTAAAAATAGTCTTTGGCTGACTTTCCCTTTCGCGTTAACGCCTCACTGGCACAATAATTAATGTAAAGAGAGCGAGCGGTGGCCGGTGGTCACATGTTGACATTAACACTTGCTTCTTTGCTTCTTTTTTTTTCACCTGCTGGCTAGTAAGCTGTAAGAAAAGCAGTGGCAGTGCTGCAGTGGTGTTTTATGAAGTGACAGCTCAGAGTATTTAGGAGTGGCGACCTGGACTGAAGACCGAGCAGTCTCAAGTCAACACGGAGACAAATGTAGCTCTTTAAACTGACTTTTATGTATTGAATGTGTTCACAGCAAGAGCTATGGTCTGTAGAGTTATTTACCTTTATGTCTGCTGCTCCTGTGGAGAGGGACTCTCTGCTCTGGACTCTCTGGCAGCAGACTGTGAAACCAGTGGCGATGCAAGTGTTGGACCCCCAGGCTTTGGGATGTGGGCCAGTGTCGTCCTGCCTTGGCTCCCCCTCCAGACACAGGCTGAATGGCGGCCCATCTGGAACGTGCCCTCACGCCCAGACCGGCAGTCCTGAGGGCCGTAGGAGGCGCTGCGAGAGACAGCAGTGGCGGCAGGCTGGCGGTGTTTGGCTGAGCTACTCTGATGCTGGAGCGCTGCAGGAGCATGATGCTGCCTGCCATCAGATAGGCGATGCCCAGGCAGAGCAGCAGCATCTGAGCCCGCTTCAAGAGGCAGTGCAGTCTGTAAAGGGGCGCCACCATTCTGTTTACGGTCTCTCACCTTAGTGGAAGGCCATTTCATTGGATTAGGAGTGAGAAGATCTGTAACCTACTTACAACTTCATAATCTTGGAAAGACCTGCAGCATCTGGCAGTGATGTAGACATTGTGTCTTGGTCCTTCCTCACCACAGAGTCCAATAGCAGCAGTGGAACAATGGATGTGTCGCAACAGAGGGATTTAATATCCAAGGCTGTGGCCGCTGACTCCAGGATGATCCTTGGGGGGAAGCTGAAGCACAAAAACACAGAAAAGGAACACAAGCAGCTGGATTAAAAGCACAAGTGCATTTCCTGTGTGTGAACACAATCAAAGGGAAGAGGGGGAAAGTATATGCCTGGAGGATTAGATGCACAGCTCATGTTGACATATGGGCTTGTATTTCTGTCTTGCAGCATCTTGCAACACATCACATGATGTCTGCTGCTTCGTTGCTTTCATTTCTTTTAATTTAAAAACCCAGCCTCGCGCTGTGTAGTAATTCCTGTTTTGTCTGTGTGCTTGAGTTCGTGGTCTCCTAACACGTCCAACAAGAGGAAAAAACTCGATCAACCTTTTTACTACTATGGCTTTT
This sequence comes from Miichthys miiuy, assembly GCA_036365135.1. Classification (NCBI taxonomy): domain Eukaryota; kingdom Metazoa; phylum Chordata; class Actinopteri; family Sciaenidae; genus Miichthys; species Miichthys miiuy. The sequence goes on from CM071616.1 coordinate 23,218,328, forward strand.
AAAATTTGATTTCAGTGCAGAGATGTCAGGCTGTGAAAGCTGGGTAGATATTGCCAATGTTAAGATAAAAATAAGCCTCTGTTATCACAGTGAAATGACATCATGTGATAAGAAAAAAAACTGTCTGGAGAGCGCATTATGGGTGCTTATGAAATGGGGATTATCATAGCAGTATTCAGACCATCTCTCATATCTGTGTAGAGATGAATAAGTGATGAGGACACACACAAAAAAAAAATCCTGCAAAGATGAGATGCTGAAGAAGTGTTCCAAGTGTTTTATGAAGATAGTTTGTCTGGAGAGAGGAGCAGTGAAGTGTCACGATGGTCTAATGCAAGCCCCTCTTTGGTGATTTGACTCGCAGCCTATGGAGGTCTCCAGTCTGTGTGTGTGTACACCCCTCAACAGACGCCTAACACACTGACTCTCTTCCTTCACACCCGATAATATCCATTAATGCCCGGCTGTCTCGGTGGCTGTCACACACCGTCATGCCCTTCAGCTCTACTTTTCATCTCAGGCCTCTCTCGTTCTGTTTTCTAAAGCGGACACCCCTCCTCCTCCTCCTCTTCTCCTTCCTTCCTCTGCCTCTGCCTTTAAAACACACAAAAAAAGTAAGGGGGGGTGCGGTAAGTGCTCCCGAGGATAGAAGCAACAGTTTGCACAATGAACAGTCTCCGATCAAGTCCGAGTGCCCAAGTTATGTTCAACTTACGCATAAAATCACCGCCAAAAAAATGATCCTAAAAAAAAAAAAAGAAAAGAAGAAGCATCCACGCCTGTCTTGTTTTGGATGGAGCTGGATGGGTGCTTGGAAGGTTGGATGATAAATGAAATATAAAGCGAGCAAACACAAAATCACCTCCGAGGTCTTCCATCTTAAAAAAAAAAAAAAAAAAAAATCCCCCCCTCTCTCTCTCTTACACTGTCTCCACCATTTACAGTGGAGGATATTTGACAATACAGGCTCACCTTCAGCAGTGGAGTGGTACGCACGGCATCCTTGTGTTGCGCGAGCACTTATCAATCCATGGCCGTTATGATCGCCGTTTTCCCCGCTTAGTGTCCAGTGAAGGTCTCCTCGGCTCTCCAGCATTTCCCAGAGCTGGTGTTATATAAGCTCTCTCTCTCTCTCTCTCTCTGCCAGCCAGTGCTGCTCTCCCGTCGCTCTGAAAGGCTGGCACGGCGATATAAAGCACAGACAGTATGTGTGTGTGTTGGTGTGTGTGTGTGTGTGTGTGTGTGTGAGCGAGGGAGGGAGAGAGAGGAGGAGGGAGGAGGAAGGGGTAGTAAGTCTCATTTGCATTGGTGATCTAAACGCGTCACAGCTCCTCCACCGTGCAAACGGGAGGAAACGTGTCCAGCGGTCCACGGCTTGCACCGGCGGGGTGTGTGTGTGGGGGGGTGTGTTGGTAATGAACACCATATATACAGTAACATATCCTCCGACACCGAGCTTCATAAACACCTTGCCTGTTATCACCATGGATAAATCACTTAATAAACACCCGAGCAACATGCGCGCTGCAGCTCTCTCTCTCTCAGACTACTGTTGAGTTTCAGTGAAATCATCCATTTGAAGGACATTTGGCTTTGTGTGCGTTTTGAAGAGAAAGCATGAGTTTAACCAAATCTTATGCTGCACCGTTGCCTTTGTCAGCATGATGGAGGGCAGAGGACCAAGCAAAACAATCCGAGGACATTCATTCCGCAGCCGTATCTCTGAAGTCCCATCAGATGCTGGTAGCAGCTCACAGTTTGTTGTGTGTTGTCCTCATTTCTGTTGTTGTTCTCTTCTATTTAGCCTCCGGTTGAAGTGCTAAATGAATGGACTTGGGTAATGGTTGATGTGCCAGTCAACCGTGGTTGACTGTGTTGTCGTCCCTGCTTTTCAGCACCACGAACAGCGCCTCGTTCTGCGCGCTCCTGCCACGAACAAGAGAAAATTAACCGCGCAGAACAAAGCGCTTTGTCATGGCTGATTGACCTTCAAACCAAGGCCCTCACACATCGACCGTGGCCTTTTATACAAGTGCTAATGTGTTCAAGGGTGAAGAAGAAAAATAAGGGGAAAAGGGGGGATCTCCAGTTTTTTAATTTCTTGAGTTTTAAAATCTGCTCCAGACTCTGAAAATGTTCTGTTTCATAAACATCTGAAGAAATCTGAGAGTTCTTTGAAACTACTTCATTTTTTCCCCCCCTATAGTGTAAATGAAGTAGTTTGAAGAATTTTCTAAATGTGAAGAAGGAGATGAAACTTTGAGGCGGAAATGATCATCATTTCAACACACAGAGCCCAGAGCGGGAGATATGTCACTTTTTTTTTTTTTTGGTTCTCATTCAACTCTTCATGCTTACAAATCAAATATAATTGGCCTCCCATCATCTGTTTTATATGAATTGGAGGATGTCAAGTCTGCAGGACACTTAACATATTATGAGATAAGTGGTTTACTTTAAAATCTATTAAGTCTGCTTAAAAAAAAATGTTAATGAATAAGAAAAGTAAAGCAGAAAATGTATTCTGGCTGAGACCAGATGATGAAAGAAGCAGAATTATCTATTTAAAATCAGTATTGAAGCTTGAGTTTATGCACTGTGCTCAAACCAATCTAATGTTTTCTTTTGCATGTTTTCTACTTCTCACATAATACTAGATATTATCATGAAACCTTCAGCAACATATTAGAAAAGCTTGCAAATGGATAATTACCTTCTGCAGTGTTAATGTGTTCCAGTCAGCTTTTAGATCTAATCACAGCACCGGATCAGCCCTTATCGTGGAGTAATCAGTTACCTTGAGGTTAACAGTGATTCAAATAGAATGAGATAGTTTTGCTTAATCTCGGTGCTGCCTTTGATACAGTTAATTGTGATATTTTAATAAAGAAGCTTCAACATTCAGTTGGTGTAAAAGATCCTGTTCTTACTGAGGTTTCCTCCTCAATGATATGATATTCAGTGTCCGTTGTTCAGTGGTTTTAAATCCAGATTTTCGAGGGTTCAATTCAAGACCTTTGGTTTTTAATTTGTACGTGCTCCCACTTGGCAAAATTCATTCATTTGTGGATGATACATAGCTACATGTTTCTGTCTTCTGATGATCCTGTAAGCAAGCCGTTAAAAACATCATAACCAGGACGGCTTTTTGAATTTTAGTGGATTTTATACTGCAAACTGACTGAAACTGCTTTGTGCGTTCTTCTCATCCAGGTTATTTTATAGTACTTTGCTGGAGTACCCAAACAAACAACAGAGACTCCAGAGCAGTCAGAACATAGCAGCCTAGATCCAGAGGCCAGAAGATATTTTGAAATAAGCTGTGTGTACAGGTGGAATAACCCTAATCTCAGAAGAAGTCAGATTTATTAATCCTAATGACATGTTTAATTTTATGGTGATGAATCATGATTTTAAACCTAAATCAGGATGAAAAAAACACCTTTTAACCAGAAGCATGATCTTTTCCTAAACCTAAGTCCTGATTTTACAACCTTGAAACTAAGAGTGAGCAGCAACCTTTTGGAAATGCACAGCAGTGAGGACATCGTCAGTCATTTTCATTTGTCTGTCTGTCTTCTGTAGTACTGAGCCGCAATAAGAAGGCACAGCATCTTCGCTCTGCTACAGGTCTGCACTGCGATTTTTTTTTTTTTACACGACTTGACAGGTTTCTGTATCGTTACACTCCTGGCTGAATTTTGTAAGTTTTCTTTCAAGAAGGCAAACATTTGCTGCTGGAGTGAGTGAATGCAGCTGAGTGGTTTGATGTAGTAGCTCGGTCAGCCTTGTTTTTTTTTTGTGTGTTTTTTTCCAGCTTGAAAAAAATCTTAATTTAGAATTCATGTCAAACCAGAAGAGTGCACTCAGAAAAGGGCAGATCTCCACCAGGCAACAGATGGCGAAGCACCTACTGCAACGCCACCATCACTGGCAGGGACTGCGGAGACTTGCATAAAGATTTTTTTGTTTTCTTACGTAGACGTGAGTTTTTAGTGTTTTTCTGTGATCTCTGTTAGAACAGAATAGTGTAATGTAACTCTAACTGTGTAATCTTACTAGGGAGACAATAAATGGGACAATAAGTCCAAACGCTATTTATTATTTACATCATTCTGTTCTCTTCCAGCCAAAAAACAGTTGAATCTTACTCAACCCAGTCACTTTTATACACCATGAAAAAGGCTGTCAGATAAATCTAGTGAACATCTCATACCGTGTCTAACTTTATTTGATCGTAATAGATCGGGTATGGAATTAATCTGCAGATGCCATCTGTTCAAGACGAGACTAAACTTTTCTATTAATGTTTTTGAGCCATGACAACAGCCGGCCTACAATAAGTTAGCCTAGCAGGCATCGAGGAACAACATTAGCTGCCCTCACCGGATGGTTTAAAAGGAATGAGGGACTCAATGAAATGTGTTTTTCAAGGTTTTTCCAGAAATTGTGAATCACTGTAACCACGAGAGGTCCTTGAGCGCGCAATCATAAATGTGCACAAGAAATATCAGGCTGATAGTCTAGTCGTTTGTGAGGTTAAATGTGGACAGATACACAGTTAGTCCAACATAACGGATGATTTTGGAGTTTTATCTGACAGTTTTGGGGGTCGTAGTTCGTTCTTGTAATTTATTTGATATAGTCTCATACTACTTGTTGCTTCATGCACTTGGATGTACAACAAATTGAGTAAAGGAATGTTCTATATAAATAAAACGATCCCACCTTAATATTAAATTACGTGCTGGCTGGCTTTGGTGTGTTGCCTTGTGGGAGTAAGCTATAGTAAGCTGTTACCCGGCTGTTAGCCTCTGCTGACAGGTGCTTTGCTGTGAGCTTGTTTCACTTCCAGTTTATAAAGAGTGACACTGCCTCCCCCGCTGAGCTTAACACTCTTGTTATTATTCCAATCAGCATTAATATTGCCTGGCCTCAGCTTTTTCCTCCTGTGGTTATGCTGTAGAGTTGCAGTCTTGTGTAAGTCACTCCTCTTTGCACGGACAGCTGCACAGAAACAACAGAGTTTATCCACAGGAGTCCATCGAGGAAAGGGTGAAGTAAATCCACGGCGCTCTGCCTATTTGTTTTTATTACTTCCCCCCTCGCAGTATGCTCATCTATCTCTCTTTTCGCTTTCTTTCTCAGAGGAAGGGGCCATCTGTCCCTAAGAATGCAGTCGATTTAACCTTACATAACCTTTTTAGGTCAGCTCACACTCAGGCCATTGAAGAGAGAGAGAGAGGATGCTGGAGCTGTCAGTCAGCAGTCCAGACACCAGAGCTCATCTCTCCCTCGTCTCTGCCTTTCTGTGCTGCCTCACAGACATTGATCACCTCAGACAAGACAGAAACACTTGCTTCTGTCTCTATGCAGCACAATGCCTCAGTCTCTCTCCTCCATCCTATATTCCTGCTCCTCTCTGTTGCCATCACTCCTCTCTTGGAGAGCGGTGCAAAGTCAGATTTTAATTAAAGAAGTTGACTTATTATGATGAATTCAATTTGGTTTCAATTTCCTAAACTTGAGCCACAGTCTTAACACGGGATAAATAGTGCAGTTATGTGACCTTTCTGCCATATAATAACTGCTATTCCTACTCTGCGACCCGTACGTATGTTTTTACATGTGAGTTTGTTGTCTGGGTACAATCACCCTCGTTAAGTACGTAACACTTTACAGCACCATTTAATTTTTGGTGAAACTGAAACCTTTTTTTGCCTCAACGCTGTGAACTGAAGCTGCTGTTAGATATAGTTACCGTCCTTAGTTAGCCGTGCTGCCTGGACTGTGATGTGTCTTTTGTACCACAGATGTTTTGGACCATCGGGAGGAAGAGGTTTTCAGGCCTGGGGCGGTGTGAGGTTGAGGCGGGGTGCAAACTGGGAGCGATTCAGGAATGGGCTCCAGAACTGTAGCTGGACAAGCGAAGTAAAGGCAGAGCATGAGGACGACGGAGGAATCTAAGAAGCCAAAAGAGAGTGATCATGCACGAGGCTGCCAGACAAGAGTTAATCTGGGACTGGCTTTTAGTCGTTGGCGAGGGTTTCATGAAATAAAAGGCTGAAAGCGACGCCGAGCTGGGCTTCTTGCTGTTGGATCAGTAAGTAATATTATCTGGCTGCTATGTCTTACATTGTTGCACCTGCTCGACGTTTGGCTGTTAGCAAAGACTGAATCCTTTGAAACTGGGGAGGCTAAATCACAAAATATACATGTATGTAAGTATGTGTTGCTTTAAGTTGCAGTGCGAAGGTCTCTGTGAGTTGTGTGCTGCGTTCAGGTACAGCACATTATCATTAGCACTGGAAACAGGCAGGTTTACTGGCCTCCCTGAAGAGAAAAGTATTTGTTTGTTATGTGAGACTGAAGATAAAGTCCATTTCATGTTTTATTGTTAATTATTAGCATTTAAGGGCTACCTGAAACCTTTCTTTTTACAAAAACACCCTTCATTTCTGAGCATGGATAGAGGGGAACTAGTTTTATTATATTTATTTAGTTATGTTCATGTCTGGCAAATCTTTCACCACTGCAGCTGTATTTCTGGTGTATTTATGTCCATGTAGGTTGGACACAATGTGCATAAACACAGTAAATAATTCAACTGAATAACTCTACTGAAGGTTTCTAACAAACATATCGTCCCTGACCTCAGGATCCTTAGAAAAAAGTTAAATTCTGTCTCTTCATTTTCTGTCTTTCATAATCCGGCTTCACTGTTTTACTTCACACTATCGCTGCTTAGCAGAATCTGCAGTCAGCAGCATTCCTCTCTAGCTCCATGAGCTGCACTACTCCTTAAGCAGCTGTCCTCTGTTCTTCTTTTGACCTTCACTGTCATGATTTCTTCCTACAGCTCGGCTGTCTGCTGACAGAAAGTAGCAAAAAGCTGCCTCGTTTGAGATTGTCTCGCACTTAATTTCTCCTATTTCTGTTTTGCATCCGTCTCAGCTGAATAGTCAGCAAAAAACAACCCCCTGAAATCAGATTTGTTTCTGTCTTCTTCTCGGCGTTCGTTCGTTCTCCGTCAATGTATTCCACCCCGCTCTTATCAAAATGTCACGTATATTTACTGTACATCAGCAGGTCCTCCATCCAGCTAGCCATTCCTATCTGCTTCCTCCATATGTCCTCCTCTGGCCTTGCTGATTCAAATTGTAAATGACATTTGAGGCCCAGAAATCTCTTTTCCACTATCAGGGGTAGTAACTCCTCTCTAGACCTCATTCAGCCCCACAATCGCAACTCATCTACTCCCTTTCCATCAGCTTTCACTGTCAACTGCTAGTCAATACGAGGCGACACAAAATCAACCTCAATGTCAACTGGAGCTCCTCCCCTTCCCATTAACTCAACTCAGGTAAAAACTCACTGATTGGTTCAATAGTTCTGTGCAAAGTCACCAAAAATACTTTGTTTTAAGACTTTTCTTTTAAATAATGGCGAAGCTCAGTCACGTTACACCAAAATTAGCTCATTGGTGGATATACCAGACCAATCCAGCCCACTGGATTGCAGAGAAGTCATTAAAGAAACATGTTTGCAGGTTTAGAGTCTGCACGTGTATTTGTTATGAGAGACGAGACGCCCATCTTGACGTCTTACTTTCAAGGTCTTGCCAACATCTAAAAGCCAGTCTGGTTGCTCTTGTTAGATGGCCTTTGCTCCCACGGTGCCCTGAGCTCACAGTCTGGGAAGCAACAAAATAAACTAACAGCAGCTACAGCAATTGCAGCAATTTACTTTCCATCAGGAAACTCTGTAAATCACCAAAAGTCGAGGCAGCGCTGCGGTAGAAGGCCCTGTGCAGGATACATAGATCTCACATGGTTACGTACAGGTGAAGTGACACACTGTTAAGCATTGATTACTGTTGTTACTGATGCAGGAGCCCTCGGTGAAAGATGGAAAGAAAGAGAGAATCTGGCACAGAGCGCCGGTGTTTCCAAGAAAAATGGACTATCCAGTGACTTGCAGGCATCGTCTAACCATCATCATGTAGTTAGCTAAAAGGCCGTGCTTGATGGATTGTTTAAAAGCAGCAGACATTCTTATCTGTGTATTAGGTTCGAAGTGATGTTAGTAGTAGATAAATCAATGATTGATTGATTGATCCTCCTTTACTGCGGTGTTCCATACCCAGAGGACCACCTGGTCAGGCTCGTGGACGTCTGAATAAAATGTCATCTGAAAAAAAAATCAATGGTCATCTGTCCAGTGTGTGAGATGTCTGACTGTTTTTTTTTGCTTTGAACCCTATCAACCTCAAATGCTCCTTGCCATGTTTGCTCACCGAAGAATCTTGAGCGATTCATCTCCTAACTGATGCACATTTCTGCCCTCGCCAGGGTCTCCAAGGTCACGTACATCCTCGGGGCTGCAGTGCCACTCCGCTCTGCTCTGCTCTGCTATCACATCCTCCAAGTTTTCCTACCATTGTAAATGCTGACAACACCAAACTCTTCTTTTCTCGTATCGACACGCATATTGAGGCTTGCACCTCTGCTTGCCGAGCTGACATCTGCATTTGGACGCCTGCCAACCACATCAATCTCGACACTTTTTATTTTTTTTTCCTTCTTCTTCAGCAAAAAGGTTTCACCGACAACGCCACACTGTCTCTGTCCAGACTACAAAGAATCTCGGTGTGAAGTTGCGCACAACGCAACCACAACCACAACCACCCTCCTCCTCCTCCTCCTTTCTTTTCTTGTTGTCCAAATTCTGGTCACCGCTTGTCTGTACAACTACAACTCCCTCCTGGCTGGGCTCCCAACAGACCTTTATCCAGCCTCTACAACTGATACAGAAGGCTGCAGCCTGTCTCATTTTCATACACACTAAATTCTTCCATTTCATCTCCTTCTCGTCGGCTCTCTTGCCCCTCTTACTGAATTCAAAACCTCAGCTCTCTTTTCTCTCTGTGTTCCCATCGGTGCGATGACCTCCCCACCCCTGACAGGACTACACAGTCACTCCTTATCTCCGAGTCTGAACTAAAAAATCCTATCCAGCCGAAACATTTCATGTCCGCCTCACCCTCCTATCTTCAGATGCGTGCTTGCATCTGATTTTGCTCTTTTCATGTTGAAAGCTATTCACGTGTGACTTTTTCTTTTTACCCCCACATTTCTTTGCAGTTCTCTGTACATGAACAGTCAGCATACATGAATATCAATGCGTGGGTTGAGCTCGAGCTTTAAAACCTAATACATCTACAGTAGCTGGACCTTTCAAACAGCACTTCAACAAATTGTAGCATATAGATTTTTCTTCTCTGGCTGATTAAGGTGGAACTTGAAAAAGAGCAAAAAAAAAAGACAGTCAGTGCAAACATTAATGAAAAACATGTAATGGTTCCCTAACCGTGCTCCAATGCAAATCATTCTGCACAAAACAGCTTTCCTCATGTACACCATTAAGACCATTTCCACTGTGGGAGAGGTCTAAGCATGTTAATAATAATAACCTTGAGGCACGCTAAAAGACACCCAGGGCACATTTAAAACCACTTTCTTTAATTACCCATGCTGTTGCACTTCTTAATCAAAATGAACACACCAAATATTCTTCACGTTTAATTCTACTGATCCCAGTTCACAGTTTTTAGGATGCAGGAAAGGAAGAACCTGTGAAACAAAACACAGCAAGTGGTTACAGTTTGAGCCTCCTAGCTTTCCCGCTGGATGTTTAATCAATTATTGACCTGCCAATATATTCAGCATACTCATATGAGAGAAATGTAATGCTGGATCAGACCACAGGCTAAAGCAGGATGTATGCATAAAGAAAGAATAATTGCTACGCATCAAAATCAGTGTCAGTTTTTTTTTATTTGCACTTGTTATAAAACTTTTCGATCCGACATCTTAATCTTTAAATAATTTCTTTGATAATCGTTTTCATCTGAAGCGTGCCACAAGCTTCTGATCGTGTCTCACTGTAGATGATTGATGTTTAAAACGAGTGACACTTCTGTCAGACTAGAAAAGGTATTTTTAGACGAATAGTCGAAAACTTTTTGGTGTGCACATAGATATGCATCTGGGGCACTAGTGGCGAGACAGCGCTGCACCCTGACGAGTGAAAGAGAATACTCCATCAGCTCATGCACTGCAGCACACATACACCACGATGTGTTTGAAATCGATAATTTTTATGGGACATTTATTTAAATTTGTTTTCAAATCTAAAGCTCAGAGAAGAAACACTAATCACTTAACGGAGACTGCAATATGTTAATTGGATCTTAATTAGTCGAGGCATCTGATGTCAGTCCTTCTTTGTTTGTGGTGTAAAGGGATAGTTTGACATCTTGGGAATATTGATGCCATATCTGTCTGTATGAAGCTAGCTAAGGGATAGGTAGCTTAGCATAAAAACAGCTTGCATCCTCTCCTCACTTGAAGTAGCCTGGCATCCAAGCTTTGATACGTGTTTTCCAGAAGAGCTACCAAATGTATTTTCAAGAAATCTTCAAAAGAAAATGCAAATTAATGCAGATTCCACGAGTTGATTCGTCAAAATAATGAGTTAGTGGCTCTAATTCACCAGTTGCGTCATTAAAACATTACAGGAGAAGTGGACGATGGCCTAACCAACCTGACCCCTACACCCTCCTTCTACATGGAGGGTACACCACATTAAGTGCCATTCCAAACCGACTAGCTTTAAGTGGACCACACTCCTCAAGTGCAGCGCCTCTTTTGTGTGTAACGCCCACGTAACTACATGTGTCTTCTGTGTGGTTATTTCCAGAGATGAAGGAATAAGTGGCCTCAAGTCGAGCAGACACTTGATGTGACCGTTTTTGTGCACACGTGATGGAATTAGAGGGCGTATTCTGAAACAAGCATGTTATTTTTTTTACCTGAGAAAACGTTACACGTGTTGATTTTATATTCAAATAAAGATATTATCGTTTGATTGGATTTCAAGGACTGAAAAACAAAGAACTTGTTGATGTTGAGACAAAAATAGAAATGTGGGAGTAAATTTTTATTTCTTCGACTAATATTTTTTCCTTTCACAAGCGTATTGTACCGTTACCCCTCCACCTACATCTTCAGTATGAGATTATCGTTTAGAAAAATCTTTATTTAATTAAAGTGCCCTCTCTGAAACAGATTCATCATTAACCAACTGGACCTCGATGGCGAAGTGTCCCCAAAAATAGGCCTCCTAAGAAACGAGAGAAAAAGAAATACAAGGTTAATGATTTAATGACACCGTGCTGATGAATGGTGCTGTTTCCGTTGGGGAAAAGGTGAAAGTATTCCAAAGCTTGCCGGGTGTATTTATACCTTCCACCTAAAGTGACCCTCCACAGTCACGAGTGTGACCACACAAAGTTACATGAAAGTAAGTCCCCGGAGAGGGAGGGCATAGGGGGGATTGAAATTGGGCCGAGATGATAATTAAAGGACACCAATCAGACCTCAAGTAGTGGAAATGGATGTGGAGATGACATTTCTGTTTACTTCTTGTATTAATATGGAAGGCTGCAGTCTCCTCATCGCTTCAGAGATCTGGTGTTTGTATCTACCACTATTTTTAGTCTCTTTTTGTGTGAGTGAATTTGGGAAAACTCGCATTTCCACTCCAAAACAGGTGGATGGAAACGCACTTATTGATCATTTCCAGAAGCATCGTGCGCGTGACAAAATTCTGTCATGGCTCCAGTAACGTTTCAATTGCCAGTCTGTTTACTGGTTTAATGTTTGGTGAGGCCTGGTCTCCTTGGGTTTGTGGCTGGTTAGGAAGGAATCCAACACCCCCGCCCGCCCTTTCCTATCTCCCCTACAGGGGCCTCAGACTGGTCACAGCAGAGAGACGGAGGGGCAGTGGAGCTTGAAGCGACAGAGAATGAATAGTGCAGGGGCATGCTTTTAAAGCTGCAGACTAATTGGAGAATAATCATCCTTCAGAAGTACTTAAGCTTACAAAAACAGCCCTCTGAGTTCAGAATGTATCTGAGAACAGATTTCAGGGCATCAGATCAGACTCTAAATGTAAAGAATACTTCTGCTTCTCATTTTTTTTTTTTTTTACAATGATTAAAGCTGGTACGCTACATCAATGCTCTCACGATATACATTATTGCTTCGAAGACAAGCCTACAGCTCCTATTAGAGTGCAGAGCAATAAACTGAAGAGATGAAACACTTTGCAGCAACACTGCATTTATGCTACCACCTATTTGCCATGCCAGCATCTCATCTGAGCCTCTCTCCGCTACAACTGGGTTTGGCATTCTTGTTTGTGGGCAGAATGTGCCTCTGTAAAGCTAAACCAGCATTGGCAAGTTCTTCATGCAGATGGTTCCCCCATCTTTCCACTTTTCACTGTGTTATTTATTCTGCCAGCAGCTCTTCTTTTCTTTGATTGAAAGTGAATCACTAAAGAAGCAATGCATTTTGAGTTTAGCAGCTGAACAAGTATTCCTCTCACATAGGACACACTTACCGGCTCTTGCTTGTACTTCACCAGTCCAATGACCTTCCAGAGAAACTGAAAAAAGTAACCATGAATGAATGATATGTTAACTGTTTTATTGTGTGCAGCACAAGTAACCTTTCCTGCATATTCTTTCTTAATCAAGCTTGGTTTGTATTCTACAGCGTCGCTCTTTGTTCAGATTCAGGTTAAGAGTGCATGCAGTATGCCTACAAAAAAAAACTATTTCATTGTTTGCTCATTTTCTTGCTAGCTGCCACAAGACTCTACGATAACAAGTGTAGCTGTACTCAGAGGCACTGTAGGTGTCACCGACAGTATAGAGAATCGTCACACACGGGTTTCTGAAGAGCCGTTTTGAAGCTCAAAGTATGTGGCTCTGTCGGCCGCCATGTTGGCAGTTGTGCTTCTTCGTTGACGTTGATCATTAGTGGACATGAGGCCTGGTTGCTCAAACAAGCAATCTGTAACAGCACACACCTGTCAATCAAAGCGTCCACGCTCTTAATCCTGCATAACTTTAAGCCTTAATATAATCTGAACAGGTGAGTTGTATATAAATCCACCCTCAGTACAGTTGTCATGAACGGGGAAATTAGCTACAGAGACCAAAACTGATTTTTGTACCAGGCTGTTTATTTCTGCTGTGTGAAGTTGGACATTTGAACATGGGGACTTATGGAGACTGACTCACTTCTGGAGCCAGCCTCAAGTGGACGTTCGAGGGACTGCAAGTTTGTGGCACAAAGGTTGCTGCTTGGGGAAGAAAAGACTTGCAAATGCGTCATCTTCTAATATACAGCATCTTTGTTGGCACGACACTAAACAGCACAACTGTGTCAGTACAATCCATCTAATAGTAATTTAAGTCTGCAGTAAAGCGATGGGCAGACCGATGGACAGACTTTGCCATCCTTAGAGACAATGCTGCTAGCATGGCTAAAAATATTCTCTATTGAAGTCTTACACTTGCAAACCACTATGCAAATCAACAAACTAATATATTAATATATTCGTATGTAACAATACTAATCTGTTGCTGTTTTGTTTTTTCATCTCTCCACATCCATCTTGCCTCGTGATGGGCACACACAGACTCCTGGCTCCTTTCTCCCTCTTCTCTGATTTAATCTGCAGGTTTTAGTTTTAATGAGAGAGTCATTTTTTTTCCTCAGGTGTCCATCTCTCTGACACGGCCCTGCCAAACGATGGCCTATGCTAACTGAGCACTCTTATTATTTGCTTGCTCAAGGTCACCGAACAATCAAGAGATTGAGTATGAGCAAGCTCGCCGTTTCTGCCTCAGAGGGATAAACTGGATTAAGGTATTGGGGAAGGGCCGCACAGTTAAAGCTATAGAGACGGCAAACACAATCAGCATGTCTCTACATGCCTTGCCTCTTTCAATCATCCACAAGCTATCACGGCACGGATGGAAACCCCCCATCTCCTTTGCAAATCAGACAGCCAGGCGACAGCACAAGATATGATGCTTGTAATACATCTCTTGTAGGTTTCACCTCCATGTGTGTGTGAGGACTCACATCTGTTCTGCTCAGTTTGCATAATGACACGCATGTGTATTAAATCTCAACCCCCGAAAATGTGTCACTCAGTAGGTATAAATATTGAAGGTGATATTTTCAGAGTTAGCGTTAACCTCAAAACCTTGTTTTCTGTATGTTAATGTTGCATGAAGGATAAAGCACATCACACTCTCCTGGGGGGTGATTTTAAATCATGCATGGAATATTTTATGGTTGGAATATTTTGGACCACTACAGTACTTTCCAATACACAGTGTAAGATTAATTTGTACTGCTCCATCTATTCTTCTGGCTAGTTTCTAGAAACACCGTTTTAAGCAGTGTGTTAAGAACGGTCATGGTTATTGCTCCGCATGTATAAAAGCATATTTTTGCACATAAAGCCTATGCGAAACTCATTTTCATGTTTGTATATGCCGTTGCAATATTTCCATTCATGCAAACACACTTTCATTTTCATGATTTGGCATAGCTTGACAAAGTTGTAATGGATGTAATTAGCTCGTGAGTTCCCCAGGGGGAATCCAGTCGGTTTGCCCACCACGAATAAACCAGTCATCAAAAGTGCAGAGGCGTGCTGGTACAACCTCGGGATGCCCTTGTGTGGCTCATTCATCTGTCCTTGTGTTTGTGCTGGGGGGAAAAAAACAACAAAACATTTACTTCACAGCGGTGGGAGATTTTTTCTTGTGCGTTGTCAAAATGTGTCAAAATGCTCATGTTCATGTCAAACATGTTTGGACTAATTGGCAAACATGCAATCATGCTGATATACAGATATAATGGATACATTGAAATTCAGAAGACATGACCAGACAGTCATGAGCTACAGTGCCGTCTCTCTGTATTAAAAAGTAGTCTGGATATGACCGGCCTTAACATTTATTCATATCAGTGCCGATATGAGAGTTTCTGTACTCACACCAAAAAAATACCTTACTTATATGAGCATGCTGAATAAACATGTCATTAAAAGTGCAGAGGCGTGCTTGTACAACCTTGCCATGCCCTTGTGACTCATTCGTCTGTCCTTGTGTTCGTGCTGGAAAAACATTTTCTCCTCAGCAGTGACAAGCGTTCATGTCCAACATGTTTGGACTATGACCAGACATACTGTATAATTATGCTGATATACAGATAGCATTGATATTGATTGATGTTAAGAGGTACTCTGTGATGCCTCTCTGACCATTTTTTCACACTAGTGCCGATATGAGCTCTTCTGGTCTGTGCTCATAACCAAAAGAATACCAGACGTATGACTACTTCTACAGACTCCTTTCATCGTGTAATAGAAGAATCCACAGGTCTCAAAATGTCACAAGGGGCAACACAAGAACCTAACCTAAAAAAAAGTCTAAAAGAAATGAGACGGTGTCTGAGTAAAGATGATTCATCTGACCTGACTGCAGTTTTTAAAACTCTGAGTTAAACAGCTGTGTGACAGGACATTTGAATTTCTCAGCATTTGTCTTCAGTTATGTTTTAATAATGTTTTAAACCAGGCAAGCAGTGTGAATGTGCACATGGTAATGTAAGTCTATCCAGACTGAAATATCTCAACGACTACTGGATGGATCGCCATGAAATATGGTAAACATGCTCATGTTCTCTTCAGGATAAAATAACTTTGGTGATCTTCTGGGTTTTCCCTCTGTTACTTGTGACAGAAATCACATTCTTGGTTGGTTGGTTGGTTGGTTAACCTCTTTGGTCCGGAGTGGAATATATCAACAAGTATGTATGCTGGACATTTTGTACCGATGTTCATGGTCTCCAGAGGTTAAATTGTACTGATTTTGGTGATCCTTTCACATCTTATAAGGTTTATATCATTGTTTGGTTCTGGGGAAGCATCTGAACAATAATCAAATGCATTGCCTTGAAATTTGGTATAGATGTTCATCATGCTGAGACCATGAATCCTAATTTGGCCCCTGATTTCTCCTGTACAGCAGCACCACCACAATGTCAGATTTTTTTATTTATCCAGTGAAGCATCTCAGTATCTATTCATGGTTCCCAGAGGATGAATTCTACTGTCTCTATAGTCTCTATGTTAATTTTAAGGTTGTAAACACGGTGCTCTAAGTGCTTCTGTGTAGCAGCAGTACAGCCTCACAGAGCAGCTAGCGTGGCTGCAGACATTTTGTCTTATTAAGCTTTAAGCTTTGCTTCAGTTTGACACTGCGCTTTGTATCAGCATTACATTAAACTACCCAAAATATCCCCTCAGTTGTTGGGATGGTTTCCAGAGCTATTAACTTACCTGAAAGAATTTAATGACTCGGGGTTTTAAGGGAGTTTCTCATAATGTTCAGGTGCTTCACTGGTTTAACTGTTGCTAGCGTCAGTATAAGAATATAGATACTAGTCTTCAGAGACAACACACCAAACTAAGTTTGTAATAAATCTCAAACACTAAGGGTAAAAAATAAACAAAAAGCGTGTACGCCTCATGAGCCGGAGCATTTTAATTTTGAGTTTGATTAACTTTATTATCCCTGAAGGCAGCAATTCTTAGAGAATCCCTACAAGATTTTACAGTATATTGAATTATTATGAGCGAGCAGTAGCACCGTAGCACCATTTTGCAACATAGTTGTCGCAGTATATAAGACTTAAAGTTCATAAAGGCATATAAAATTGGAATTGTATTTCTTCTGTATGGCGCAGCTTTCTCCCCAAACACTTCAGCAGTCTTCTTTTTGCAGTGATGACAGAGGGACCTGTTTGGTTTTCAGAGTCACGCGTTGACCTCTCGGGAAGAATGCTGAAGGACATTTTTTGAAGCATGAGGTTACATATCCCTCTCTGTAAGGCCTTTGCTCTTTCATCCTTGCCTCGCTATCCTTCTAACCCGTCTCTCAAGCTCTCCCGAGCCGCAGCAGCGATAGCCTCCAGTGTTTACTCGTCATACTGCATGACTTATACATGAAGTGTCTGCTCTTTATTCATCTTCAGGACTCCCACTGCGTGAGCACAGCTCTCCACTACGCGTATCACTTCAGCTTCTGTGTCTTCCTTAGCCTTTTAATCTTCTCAGACACGTTCACGCGGCATTCATTCCAACCTGGGAGCCTCTTAGGGGCCCCGTGTAAGTGAGAGGACACATAACGCAGACCCTGTGTTTGTATTTATGTAAATCCATTTGTGTGAAGCGTTCAGGGTAAATAAAAGAACCCCATTGTCTGAGTTCTGATATGCCCCAAAAACCTGTTGTAGAACTGGATTTTCTATAAATGTTGACTTTGTTTGAGAGTTTGACTGTTGCGAATCCTCGGTGTGATTTGAATCTTGACTTATTAATGACACTGGAGTCAAATCCTGAAGGACGATGTTGTAGGGGGCTGCAGCTATCAGAAGTTTTGCTTTTATTTATTTATCCTTCACTGTATTTTTAGCTGTGCTAGCAGCATATGGATGTCCGTGACGGTCTGTTGGTTAGTCTGTCCACCACGCTGACTGAAATATCATGACAACTATCAGATGGGCTGCCAGACATCATACTGAGTTTGATGATCCTCTCACATATCCTTGAGTGCCACAAGGCTCACGTTTATAGTTTTAAGAGCAATGCCTCAACTATTTGTTTAATTAATTCTAATTCTAATAACTTTAGTGACCTCCTTAGTACTTTGGTTTATGGCTAAATACTTGCAAAATGTAGGGCTGAAATACACGGGACATGGATGCAACGTGTCGCATAGACGGATCGCTGCACAGACTCCATCTTTGTAATACGTTTGCACGGTTAGGCTATATTAACTGGTGCTGAATTCATTACATGGATGTTTTTAACTGCAGGAAAGGATCATGGATATAAATTGATTAATTTTATTGATGTGAAAAGGTAAAAACACCCACATGGTTGCTCTGCCGCATCACATTGCCTCTGGTACAGTGAGGCATTCATATGAATCATTTATAAACATGTAGCCGTGCATAGATGGGGGGGGGGGAAATAGAGCAGCATGGTTGCGGCCAGCTTCCGTGGTCCATGTATCATCTGCAGGTTGATAATGGATGCGATCTGCTGCCTCGTCCGTGTCCCATATATTTTGTCCATTAGCCGCAGCTGTGCTTCGTGTTTAGAGCTAATTAACAAACGTTAGCATGCTAACACACTTAACTGCAATGATAAACATAGTAAACATTATACCAGCTAAACATCCGTGTTTTATCATTGTCACCATTAGCATGTTGGCATGCTAAAGTTAGCATTTAGCCCACTGTGTCTTGTTACTTCCTATATTTTATTACTTTCTTCAGAACATAGATCATATTTTCTGACATCAGTGCATATTAACTTTTTTATTCACCTCTCCTTCTACCACAAGGACCATAAAGTCCGACTGAGTGATCATTAAGATGCTTTTGTTCTAATCTAATGCTGTTTCTCTGCAAGCTTGATCAACACTTTATATCTACGTCACATACATCATGACACTTATTGTCCTTACTGAGAGGAAATGGTGCAAAACAACAATCAATCTACACGACATGCATCTGTCATGTGTGTTTTGTTCACACTCGTCCATTTGGTTTGTAAGATGTGAAGAGGAAACTGTTGGATTGTTCTGCTGTGTGTAGGCGTTTCTTCGGGGATCCCGCTGGTGTAATGGACTGAAATTGTTTGATACAGTTCCAAACTTTAAAAAAGCATTTAAATATTCTCCTTTAAACTCGTCAAACTGCATCAAGTACACTTCTGATATCTTCAGTCAGCTTATAGAAAGACTTTACTTACAACGCTGATGTAAAAAAAGGTTCGACGCTGTGTAAAATATACAAAACAGAATGTACATATTCAAAATGAGTTTATATTAATAGTTTATCTGAACATTAAGTATCTTTGTACTGTATTCAATTGTATATATGTCAAAAAGGACTTTCAAATCATTGCATTCAGTTTTCATTTATGTTTTTCATCCCTTTTTGGATTGTAAAATTTAAACTTGTACAAATGGTAACCTCTGATTTATATTAGGTAGCTGCAGCAGTGTGACCTTGTCTCGTTTGTACACAGACTGCAGATAGAGTGCAGATCTATCTCAGCGTGTTTAGTCTCACAGAAGCTGCAGAATTTTAAAAATTCAAACTATAGCTCCATTCACGATTTGTTATTTAGACTCACAGTGTCAACTATAGTAAGTACAATCGGTGAAATGCGACCTGAGATATGTGACAAACAAACTGTGTTTCTCTGTTTTCTGTTGAGGTTACACGGCTCTTGACGTCCGCTGACTGCTTCTCCTCTTGTGGTTTCATCGTTCTTCATAAATATATTTATCATAATTGAAAATGGTGTCACTACTTGGACAGAAATGCTGGATTTGGCGTCTGCCTTCTGCAGATAAACAATTTCAAGTGATTGTTAGGTGTGAGAAAACGCGGAGAACACATTTTTTTGGACTGTATCTGTTCCATCTGACATGTTTGTTTACCAGAAATACACTGTGATTAATTCCAATCCCTCTTGCAGAGAGCTTAATACGACTTCTGATGGAAAAATTAGTAATGCTCTGCGGGAAGCGTCATTCTTTAACTCCCGAATGTTATATAATTTAATAATTATTGTGATAAGCTGTTTGGATGAGTAACATGATGTCATCCTTGCGCAAGCAGGCTGAAGTTTAGGAGTCCATCGTCGAAGGCTTTTTCCATTTGCTGTTAATCTCTCAGGAGATTTTATTTCTCTCATAGAAAAATAGATCAAAAGATCAAAAGAAACAGATAAAAAAGCTGAGTTTGAGTGCTATCGAGGAAAGAAGCGTCGAGGAGGTACAATCCTGATATATATCATCAGCGTCAGCTAATTAGACGACCCACAAGTAGCTAGAATGTGATCAGTCAGTAAAATGTAATCGGACTCAACCTTCTCCTCCCCCAACATGCTATTACGCCGCTCTAATGAGCTTGTGGTCGAAGTCAGACAGCCGAGGTGCTCAAAGGCTGAAAATGTTTCAGAGCAATACTTAACAGGTGCAGTCTTAGTTTGGAGTTTCATAAAATCTTCAAAGCAGAAAGCCTAATTCAGCAGCAGCAAAGCTGAGCTTCATTTCATACAGCTTTGAAACTAAAGAGCTAGCGTCCACCCAGATAAGTGCAAGAACGGATATTTGTCCCACCGTCTAATTTCCTGAACATCCGCACTTATTTATTTATTTATTTTTATATAAACTCAGAGCACTCGCAGTATTTCTGTGCCCAAAGAGTGGCTTCACTGCTCAGTCTCACGATAGACTTATAATATTATGCCCATGAAAATCACAGGCTGAAATTCCCTTGATGGTTTGGCTCAAAATGTGCTCCATTTTCACGTCACTTTCACCATTATTTGTCATTATTTCCCTCACTGCGAATCGCTTTTCACACCTCTGTGTGGAGCTCATGCATGATATGAGCCTGTCTATTTTTATCTGTTTCCTGTCATGAATACCAGATGAAATACCTGATGGGGCCACGGCCTGAGTGTGTGAGGGGTTATTGGGGTCATCTAAATCAGAAGTCTGATTCATACCTTGGGGTCAAAAACACTGCCATGCTATACAGCAGATTCAATGAATCATTACAGGAATGCTGCAGGCCACAGAAAGACTTATTTCTGAGCATCCATCCAGACCACAATGCAAACTGATTGATACCCTGTGCTTTGCAAGCTGATGATTAGATGTTGTTTTAACGTATTGTTCAAACTCTTTCTCTTGTCTTCACCTTTTGGTCTGAAAATGTGCAGGAAGTTTTGCTTCAGCATTGAATGGAACGCTTTGCTTTTGTATGTATGAAAGCAGGGGCGTCATCAATCTGGGAACCCATCGGCTATCGTCTGATGATGATTCAGCCGCTGTTTTCGGGGCTTCCAGTTTAGCCAGCGGATATCCATGAAATAATGGATATCTGGAGACTTCGTCTGCAGCCCGGTTAGCAACTCCATACGTGAGAAGAATGAGAGAGAACATTTCAGCTAATCTCAATAAACAAATATCTGCGTATGAATGCAGATACATGTTATTAAAAAGCTAAAACAGCTAAATTGGGCTTATAATCAGTGTGTTACATTCCAGCCAATGCTTTCCGCCTCTTTTGCGCTCCACCTTCATGCAACCAAAGCCCGCTCAAACGATACTATTTGGAAACTTACAAATGGAAACCAGAATCTTGTTCCCTTGGTTACAGAACCAGGATTCATTTGCAGATATCTGTGTATAAGGCTTAATATTAAGGGAAATAGTGTAGCTAAGTACCCTTTCAAAAGCCTGGAAATATCATGGAGCAGAAGTATTATGGTTTTCTTCTTTGAAAGACAAAAAAAAACATGTAAATAGAGAGATGGAAAAAACAGAAGGTACTATGAGGAGAGCATGTTGAGAGGGAAAAATCCATGTGAAGAAGGAGTGGTGAACACAAAAGTCTATTTTTTTCCCCCGTCTATTTTTATGGCTCAGGCTGGATTTTATAGCTGTCGCTAAATCAGCCTATGATCTTGGGCTACAGCAGCTTTTTACTCCAATAGACATTTCAATTAATCAGTCAGGCTCCAGTGCACAGGCAGAGGGACGTGTATAGAAGGAAGGTGCTTGCTATTTAAGCACTTTCTCCATCACCGTTTCGGGAGACAAACCGGTTGCTTCTGGGGCAGGTTTGCTGTGCTGTTGCAGTTATCACATCAAAGCTGATGCATGATTCATTAGAGCCTATACGGAGGCTGAGAAATTCAATTTCAAATTATGCCGGAGACATTATTGTTACTGTAGGCACAATCTTAAGAAAAGGCCCTGCTGTAATTCACAGACAGTCCTTTCATCTATTCATCCGGCGTTTTCTTCAACCTTGGGCTGAATCCGCCTGTGCAAACGCAGTGCATTACTTGTCATTCAAGGGTATAATGACTCACCATCCACTGTTCCTCCTGGCACCATCAAAGGTCATCCCTTCACCAACGTCACACTCACTCATCGGAATACAAAGACTGCGGGAAAACTTATCTCATCTGCTCTCCCAGGTACCTTTTTTAAAGAGATTTTTCACTGCGGTAGAGCAGTTTATCATTTTCTGCACGTGTCTGCAGTGCATGGCTATTCAGGAGGGCTCAACCAGTAAAGCTGCACAGGTTTCACACATCTGAATAGGGCGTTAGTGCCTTGCTCAAGGACACTATCTAGCCTCTCTTCAGGAAGGAGATAGATCCAGCTGATGTGTTGATACAAAAAACAGGACAAACGTTGCTACATTGCACAAAACAGCAAAGAAGTTCAGTGAAACTTTATTTTCAATTCTAGTGTCATTCTTTCCAGGATGTAATTTTTCCATTTTGCAGCTGTTAATGTTGTGATGTGGGCAAACAAAGCCTGATTGCTGCTGGTAATAGCAGATCCCGGAGACAGGCAATTTGGAGGATGACTGCTCTTGAGCCATGATGGAAATGTGGGTGCTGAAAAGTTTTTAGCAAACTAGACTAAAACCAACACCCGCCCACTTCTGCAGCATCCTCAAAGCTTTCTACTTTTATTCAACTTGATTTTAACATTCATTTTCTTCCACTCTGATTCAGTCTGCTCGCCTACATCAACAACTCCCTGCCATGAAGTGATGGCAGTGAATGCAACGCTCAGCTCGGCTCGGCTGCTGAAGCCGCCGTTCCACCTGCCAGCTTCAAAGACGAGTCTCCGGTCTCAGAGGAGCAGTTTTTGGAGATGGAGCTGCACAGACTGTGTGCATATATGTTTGGGTGGTTTCAATTCCAAATCACACAGTGGGTTTATTTCTCTCAATCTCAGCCTGCCTTTTGTATTGTCCCACAAGTCAGCCAAACACTGTAAGTACTGTATTCTCTTTGTTCCTACGTGCAGACCCGAGACGAGAAATGTTTTTCATCCCATTAAGAAGCGGTGAATCCAGAGCTCTTGCTTTTGCAGCCTCCCACAGAACACCTTCTTTGGCTCACATGTTTATTTGCACTCCTCCAATTCCACCTTTTGTAATGTCTTGTTTCATTCCTGCATCAATCACTCAGCTCTCCCTTTCCTCGGGCATCGCCTACAGATTGATTACCTTTCAGGAGTTCAATGTAATGACAGGAGGCCAAGCTAATTTCTGAAGTGATAAATGGTGAGCTAAGTGACTACAATCCACTGGGAAGCAAATGGTCTTGGAGCTGCTGTCTGAGGTGGCCCCAGTCTTTTTTTTTTTTTTTTTGTAATGGTGTTCTGTGACATTGTTAAAGAAAAGGAAAGCCAAAGTCACTAAGCATACGTCCAAGAAACAAAGAGATGAAACCAACCACAAATAGATTATAGCTGCTTTTCTTTTAAAAGTTCTCTTTCAGTAAAGAGCCCATAAGGCCCAGTTTGTTGAGTGCTAATGAAAAAGTGTCTTATTCATTTAAAACGTTCATCAATGCTGGATTAAACCCTACCCTACCCTAAAGAGCATCTGTGAAACTCCAGATGAAGCTATTCAAATGGGTTTATATCCCTGTCCCCGCTGTCTGCCTAACTTTTGAGGTAAACAGATAATCATTGCTATTATGATGGCTTAAATGATCTGTGCAGCATTTTTTTTACCACAATTCTTTGAGGGTGTGATCACTCTAAAACTACGACGGCAAAAATTTGTATTTTCAAAGCATCCTACAGGGTCCTGTTTTCAGTTAACAACAGCAGCAGCAGAGAGCACAAAGAGCCTGTGTTTCATTGTAGCCCCTCATTTACAGCAGATGCTTTGTCCCGCTGCCATTGTCCTATAGACGTGTAGACATCAGCAGAGTTCTCGGAAATAAAAAAGGTCCACGTATGGCTGAGGGAGCAGGAGACAATCATTGCACCAGAGCGGCCTCTATTCATGAAACAGCTCACATAACATGTAAGTCACAGAAATATAATGGTAAATGGACTCTACTTATATAGCACCTTTCTAGTGCTCCGACCACTCAAGGCTCTTTTACACTACATATCGCATTCACACATTCATACGCTAATGGCACTGGCTTGACGTGCAAGGTGCCAACTGCTCATCGGAAAGGAGCGAATCATGCACACACATTCACACACTGATGGTGCAACCTTCGGGAGCAATTTGGGGTTCAGTATCTCCCCGGGGGACACTTTGACATGCAGACTGGAGGAGCCGGGGAACGACTGACCAACTTAAACATATCGTATACTGTTTTCTGAGTTTTTCTGCCAATAGGAATGTATGTAGCCTCATGCAGTTCTAATAAAGTGTACAGTGTATGTTAATAGCGGCAGCCTCCTCTGTGGGTGGGAAGTGAAGCCGATGCTGAAGTGCCAAAAACTGCAGTTCCTCAAACGTCCACTTGAGGCTGGCTCCAGAAGTGAGTCAGTCTCCATGTTAAAATGTCACAACTTCACAGCAGAAATAAACATGTTTACAGCCTGGTACAAAAAACAGTTTTGGTCTCTGTAGCTAATTTCCCCGTTCATGACAACAGTACTGAGGGTGAATTTATATACAACTCACCTGTTCAAATTATATTAAGGCTTAAAGTTATGCAGAATTAAGAGTGTGGCCACTTGCACATGCTGTTACAGGTGGCTTGTTTGGGCACCAGCCCGCCTCAGGTCCACCAACAATCTACTTCTTTGCCCATTCGTAGATTAACCGGGAGGCAGCAGAGGCAGGACTGCCAAGATGGAGGCAGCCAGAGCCACCACACTGGAGTCTCACAACGGCTCTTCAGAAACCTGTATGTAATGTCCACGTTTTATAATGTCTTTGTTTTCAGTTCATAAATCCTAGAGGGTTTTAGTTTTCTGATTATTTCCCCTCTGAACCTATTCACACACATTTCATAGAGAGGATTATTTTATTTGGTCGTCACAGCCAGTGAATCTTGTTAATTGTTCATTTTTGCATTCTTAAATATTTAATGTTATGGTAATGTGACAAAAAAATCTATTTTTATGATTGATTGATTGCTTTTACTGAAATGTTAAACTTTCTCCGGTCCAAAAAAGTATTAGTTATTAGTGTTAGTTACAGCCCTAATTAGATTTTTTTTGCAGGTGTGAATTTTTTTTATTGCTGGTGCAGAAACACACGGCGGCTCTTTTATTTATTCCAAACAAATCATGAACATAAAACTGACAGACTCCTGTGCAATAGAGTTTTTTTACCCACCAAATGCAATTAAAGGCTTGCAAATATTTCCTGTCAAAGCTTTCGTGAGGAGACTGAACTGCATCGACTGCAACCAACAGGGAGCAGAGGCAATAACATGACGCTTACATGAAATTTTTTTTCAACAGAGGCGCAAACAAACGTCTTATATTTATAGACAGAATAGCACAGCTTGAAGTGTGGTCTTTTTTTTTTTTTTATATGTACTGATGGTCAATTCCCCGGTGCTATATAAAAAAAAAATGTCCCGACTGTCATGGAAAAAGTTCCATCAATGCCGCTCTGTGCCAGCGAAAGCATAAGTGCGCTGGTCATTATGTGCATTAGTAGCAAATTAAATAGATTAGCTGCAAGGTCCATTCCCTGAATGTGCCGCGCACTCTGTCTGCCTCTGCTCCATGATAAGAATCACTAGATTCGCTAACAAAAGGGAGCCCAATTTTCGAGCGGAGCGTTCAATTTTGAAAACCTATCCTCTAATGAGGGCTGTTGTTCGGCTGAACTAAATGTCAACTAATGGATAAGCTCTCAGACAGCAATCTCCATTGGCCCACAGTCATCTCAGTCTCTTAGCCTGCTCATCAGGATAAGTATATATGCAGGCGGTGCAGAGGCAGAGCTCACTCTCCAAACCCTCAGCACACAAACTCTATTATGTTTTAATATTGCCTCCCACTCGTAAATAACTTCAATAGGTCCCAGTTGGTATTTAATAAAATACGTCTGATTATGTGGGAAGGGGAGTTTATTAAAACTGTATTTCTTCCATACGCTTTGTGAATTTGACGTGCACTTTGATTCAGGGCATATGCCATTATTCCTTTACCCCCATTCAGCCATTTCCTCTTCTCTTTAAATAGTTCCTCATAACAGAGGAAGGCGTTTCAGGATGTTTCCTTGGAGGAGAACTACATAATTAGTGTAACCTACGATTATTGTGTCTAATACACTTAATATATTCCAAAGGAGCCGGAGCCTCCAATAAGTCTCCCAGTAAATCCATTTGACAAGCACATGGTGATAAAAAAAGAGAAAAAACACATCTGTGTAAAATCAATACATCGCTTTCTGGAAGTCAATCAAAAGCCGTCTAAAACGTCGGCCCACTGTGTTTCTGAAAATAGGACACGCGCAAGAATGATGCTTTACAGTAATCTTTTTTTAGCCACAAGAGTCTTTGTTGCACAAAACAAATAGTACAAAAGATAACCCAGTCAGACATTTTGAGTCTTTTTACACAGCGTTATATAAACAAGTAAACCTCCTGCGGTGAATTTGCAGCATGAATGTCCAGAATAAAACAAGCCGCTGACCGCTCCCGCTGGCTGTGTTTCACGTTCGTCATTAGTGGAAAAAACAAGATTAAAAAAATCATACAGGAAATCAGACACACTCCTCCTGTATTATGAGGCACACAGAAATACGACCTTTGTGTGGGCTCATGTTTGCCATTAATTAACTGCCCTGTCTCTAGGCAACATTCTCCATTTCTTCCACCGCCAAATCAATCACAGGTGCTTTTTCGCCATGTGATTAATGTGCTTAATTATATGTGAGGGAGCTTCTCACTCTTTATTTCTGCTGTTTTTGATTTGGTTTGCCGGATCATGCCCGCCGTTTAATCTTGTTAATGTTTGCACTTTAATTGGTCGCTTTTAATTTGAAACAAAAAAAGCCAAACAATTAGCACAGAAATGCTCTTTTTGTCTCTTTGTGTACTACAAACAGTGCTATCTTCCTGTAAAAGCACTTGAATAGTTAACCACAACACACTGTAGGGAGATGTAAGGATGTAAAGAAAACCAAGTGTGACATCTGCTGCTATAAATAATAGCAATAACAAATACATCTAATGCAATTTTAATGAATACCACTGTAAGAAAGTCGCATTTTATTTAAAATATATATATTTATATGAGAATCCTTTGTGCCTTTAGGCTGCACACCACTGTACCACATTTACATGATCAAACAAACGAAGACCTCTGCTATTGTGCAGTGAAAGCTGACTCAGCCTTATCAGCAAACAATGCATAACAGTTTGACACGATGCGCCTTGGACACGGTGACGCTCCCGTATCAACCTTAAATGTATCTTAATCTATGGCATCAGTCAGAGAGTAAAAACCTGAAATGTTTCCAAATCCGTCACACTTATGGGAAATTATGTCACAGTATCGATGAGCGCTCGATCATCAAATTAAAACTCATCAAATTGCGCTGACGTCCACTCGATTTACGTCTATCTAACTGTGCTAAATGGTTTAAAAATCACACACCGTTATAGAAACTTCAAAGTCTCTGACTTTCTCCTCCTTCCTTTATATAACGTTAGCTTGTTAAGCCTCACTCAAGCCTCCACACTTGTACTAATTATGTACCTAGACCTCTTGTGATAACACGCTGTCACGTTGCTCGCTGACTGCAATCAGCGATGCCTCGAGAAAATGTTTAGTCGAGGCCACCGATGCCACATCCTGATGTGGTGCCACGAAAAGGTTAAAGCATATCTGAATTTCTTTCTAAAAGTATTAATGTAAAAGAATTACATGATATAGAAGATGTTATTAACACGCTAATTAAATATCTATTTGAAGAGTAAATCAAGGGTATAGTTGACCTTAACTGAGATAAAGATTCATTCTAATCTGATATCAAAGAACTATCACACTTTATACTGCATTATGTTCAACTCATTATTAATCAATATTCAGTCAACCTTTTAATTTAAAAAGGTGTTTTTATTTTAGAAGTTATGATTCTGGTTGATGACGAAGAAGTCAGGCAAGAATCTGTATTATAAAACATTAAAAGCAATGCAACTGTGGTAAATATGGACAGCTGTACACGTTATTGTTAAAAAATAGCGAGTCAACAGGAGACATACATCAAGCAAGTGCAACAACAAGATCCAGCCAGCTAATCTAGTCCAACAGCAGTCAGCCCAGCTCGGCGTCTGTCTTTCAGCCTTTTATTTCACCAAGCTCTCACCAGCGACTAAAAGTCAGTCCCAGATTTACTCTTGTCCGATGGCTTCTTGCTCTTTTCACCTCTGCTACATTGCCCACTTGCCCAGCTCCGGTTCTGGCACGACACTGGCTCCAATCATCTGGCTCCATCAGTATTCCTCCGCGCCCCAGGCCTGAAAACCTCCTCCTCTTCTTCTTCTTCTTCCTGGTGGTCCAAAACACCTGTGGTACAAACACTAAACCCCCCCCTTAGGAGCTACGAGCTTACAGTTCAGGCAGCCTGGCTAACAAACTGAGCTAACAGCAGCAACAGTTTGCCGCAGTTTACGTCACTGTCCATCAGAAAACTCTTTGTAAATCACAAAAAAGTTGATGCAGAAAACATTTCCTCCGTAAAATATGATCCAGTTTGATCAGTGAGATAGTTGGTGTTGGTGTGTTGGATCTAATTGGAAAGAAGTAACACGCTAGCCGCTCTGACAGGCTGCAGTGTTACATTACAGTCCAGAACATATCGACGGTTTTGCTGTTTTTAAAGCCTTATCAGAACAGCTTTGTTTTACCCCTCTACTTTTTCTTGTCTGTTTTATGTAAAGCACTTTGTTACATTTGTTTTGTGACGTCTACATATATCAAATAACTTTAATCTGATGGTGGTGCTGCAGGAACGACTGCGAGGTCAAAATAATCAATAGGGCTGTGCTCAGCAAATTTCAGCACCATATATCTTTATTAGAGATTGATATTTTCATGTGTAGTAGATATCTTGGCCTCATGTATCAGATGGAGTGTCATGGTGAAGACAATTGAGATTTATCATCTGGCGAGAATTATAAATATCCCAAATTTGACGTAAACCAGCAACACATTGTGAATATTTTATGTGTGCAAAGCTGATGATGCGACTTGATTTTGGGACTGAAGGGAAGCTCAGAATGAAACTGAATCATGACATCTCTTCAACACAACCCTACAAAACTATTAAACTGTGTCAGATATAAAATCGTACAAATGAAAATAATACTACAATACTAATAATAAACTGGAAACAATATAAATCAAACTTCCTTAACATGGATGCTTCCTCCTTTTAAATGATTTTTTTTAGCCTTTATTAGTCAGTGACATCTTAAATGAGACTGGAAAAAGAGGTTAGAGAGAGAGAAGATGATGTGGAGCAAAAGAGCTGCAGGCTGGTCTCAGCCTCAGTGCATGAGGCACACTCTGCTGGGTGAGCTACAGGCGAGCCCTCTGGACTTTCTCTTGGCAGTGAAAGAACGCTGTAGCCATCCAAGACTAATGGATTCAACAGACCATTTCACTTTGTAAGCTGCTTTAATAATAGAAAATAATCAGTCAGTATTGGTCAAACCAAGTTTGTAATAATAGATCATACAGATATTTGTTTTCTTTTGTTGAATTGATGAATTCTACTTTTACTTTTTACTTAATTTACTTTACTTAAATTTTGTTCTTTGGCAACAACATTTGTTGTTTGGTTAAAGGACCGGTGTGTAGGATTTAGTGTCATCTAGCTCTCCTTTTTTTTTTTTGCATAAAGGAGAAACGTCAGTGGCCATTAAATGTGCAAAAACACGATATGGCCTATCTAGAGTTAGTGTTTAACTTTGTTTGTTCTGGGCTACAGTAGAAACATGGCAAACTCCATTGAAGAGGTCCCGTAGCATCTATAAATGCTCATTATGTCACATTTTCAGGTGATTTTTACACGGATGAAACCATAGTTATTCTAATATTTTTGCCATATTCTGTAAAGAGTCCCCTAAATCTTACATCCTGGAGTAAGTAGCATGCATAGTAGCATGATCGTAGCATTAGATTTACTCGTTGACATTTTGTTGAGGACAGGAAGCCAGTGTGCACAGATTTTAGCATGCTGGCTACAATTCCTGGCGGTCCCTCTCTTGAGGGCCCCATTGACTGCAGTGACTCTCATGTCTGCTCTTCCTGGCTATTACTGTGCCACATAGTAATAGCCTGTCCATATAATAAGCAGATATAATGGAAGTTGGAGGACCCTCTCGTTACTACAGGCCTTTGGGTGTTCCATTCAACTCTGAAGGAGCACCGATCCCCTTTCCCTGCTGTTATTCTACTGCAGCTCCTCCTAAGATCAACTGCTCCGCTGTCACTTTTCCTCCACCACTGCACAGCCGATTGTTGGGGGGGACTGATGGAGGCCAACTTCACCCTCTGGCAGCTGTTCAGATTTATAGGCTTTTTTTGCTTGAAGGCTGACTTCTAGCTGTCCAAAATGACAACAACTCCCTTTTCGCCCCTGTGGGTGCTGTCTGTGCCACTTTGAATAACATCCTTGAAACAGGAAGGCTCCTTGGGGTTTGACTTTAAGGATGGCCACTTAGTCTGCAGTCAGCACATCTGCGGGACTTTGGGGGAACCGCAGTTAGAACCATAGCTCTCAAACTTTTGAAGCTGTTGCCACATTTAAAATGAAAATTTAATCTCTTTCCTAGCTAGAAGACACACTCTCATTTGAAAGTCATGAGTAATTATTTATTAATTATTATTGTTAATTGTTGTCTAAGGGGAAGATGGGGGAAAAAGTAATTACTAAATCAAAAATCATTTTTTATGGTTCACCTCAAGCTCTACATTATGAATTATCTGCAAGCAGCTGTTGGCTTTGCTCAAATAATGCACTTGTGGAGTTGTTTATTTGAAACACTTCATCAAATAGAGATGCCCGAAAATATGAGTCTCAGTCCTCCTCTTGGAGTACTGCAGTGCAATTTATTGGAGTAGGAATATAATCTGAGCAAACAACAGGAAACAACCCAGAAGTTCAATCCTTTATTGGATAAACAGACAGATAATGACTTTAATAGGCAGCCATGCCTCATGACTGGAGTGCCAAACGGAACCAAGGGAGAGTTTGAAATGATGAACATATATTTCCTCATCAATTTGTTCCAAACTTACACAAGTGGAGCTCCATTATGTAACTTTTCGACCATTAAATAACACATTTTAAATCTTTTTGATGCTACACTGGCTTATAATCTGGTGAATGATGCCTCAGCCATTCCCACTTTGTGCCCTGTATGCATCTAAGTAACTGTGCTCTAGGTACCATCAAGCTTTATGGCACAAAGTCACACACCACCAACTATTTCACTGATTTTGGTTAAAAATCATATTTTGGCTGCACAAGGGTTCCTGGATTCCCGGGTTGGGGCCTTTCCACAGTTCAAAGACATACACTTAATAGGTTAATTGCTGATTCTTAATTGGCCGTAGGTGTGAATGTGAGCGTCAATAGTTGTCCAGGGCGTACCCGCCTCTCGCCCAGAGTCAGCCATGATGAGGATAAGCGGTTACAGATAATGGATGGATGTTTTCTACTTTGCCCGTGATGTCCTCTATCAGCTCTGATGGACACTAAAGTAAAGTGCAAGCTGCTGTTAGCTAATATTAGCTCAGTTTGTTAGCTGAGCTGCCCTCACTGTGAATTCAGTGTTGGTGTTTGTACCACAGGCGTTATGGACCACCAAGAAGAAGAAGAGGTTTTTTCAAGGCGAATGCTGTCGGGGAACAGAACCAGTCAGAAACAACAAGTGGGCAATGTGACCGGGCTCAGCAGCCTCTATGGACATAATGGCAGAGACAAAAGAATACGTTGGCAGAGGAAGCTAAGAAGAAAATAGGAGAGAGTGACTGAGCAAGAAGCCTAGAGTAAATCTGGGACTGACTTTTAGTCATTGGAGAGAGCTTGGTGAAATAAAACTGTGAAAGACAGACGCTGAGCTGGGCTGAATGCTGTTGGACTAGTGAGTAAAATTAGCTGGCTGCTATGTCTTTTGTTGTTGGCCTTGTTCATTGTTCTCTGTGGTCATCCAGAATCTATGATAAGTGCTGTATCCATAGCAAGGGTCAATGTTCTGCTCCTCAGATATAACAAACCCTAAAATGCAATAACTGATCTGAAAACAGAATTGAATAACCAACAAAGCCGTGTAATAATTCAATATATATTCACCACAAGTGACACTTGAAAATAGTATAATAACAGACATAAAAATGTCACCCCTTGTTAATATAACAATATCGAGAGCCGGCTTTAAATCATGAATGAGTTCTTGGCTTGACTCATATGTGGCTTTGTGGAAGAGTTTAATCCAGGATCTGTTTGTGAGGCTCATTCAGCGAGCCGCCTTTATAAACACCGCTGTGGTTTGCTGGAGGATTGTGAACGTAAACAAACTGCATACGGCAGAGAAAAGCCGCAAGGTGAACACTTCCACTGTCATTTGGAACAAAAAGCCACCGCTGAGTGAAGATTAAGTTGCTGCTGTATAGTCGTGTCAGCGTCCACCTGATGAAATCTGACCTGCACTGATTGTTGTTTCAAAGTCTAATTAATGTTTTGCATAATTAACTTGTCCAACTTATTTCCTCACGCACAAATATAATTAATTTAAGAATATCACCGCCTCCGCCGTGCCGCTCCGCTCACTGGATTGATCTCGTCGCTCATCAGACAAATCACTCATTACAACAGCAGCGTGCGTACTTGATACCTGACATTTCATTTATTGGATTAACTGCAAGATGAATCTCTTCAAAGTTGAACTGGGCAACTTTGTTCATCTGCAACTTAAAACGCACAGAGGCAACAGGCGATGTTTCAATGTTTTCAGCTCTAGACACACGATTCTTGTCATACGAGTATTTTTATGCAGACGTTGATACCAAAGGCACAAGCGCCTGTTTTCTCTGTTTACTCCCTACTGTTCAGAACAAGCAGCAACCTTCGCGTCCTATGCGGGTACCACAAACTGCAGTTCCTCAAACATCCACTTGAGGCTGCCTCCAGAGGACAGGCTCCATAAGTCCCCATGTTAAAATGTCCAACTTCACAGCAGAAATGTTTACAGCCTGGTACAAAAAAAAAACATTTTGTTCTCTATAGCTAACTTTCTGTACTGACTAATTAACAGACTAATTAACAGCGTGGCCGCTTTGATTGAGTGGTAAATGTCATTAGAGATGGCTTGTTTGAGCACCCAGGTGTCATTTGACCCGCCACTGATCGATGTCTTTGCCGATTTTTAGATCAACCAGGAGGCAGAAGAGGCAGGACCAACAAAATGGCGGTGGTCAGCACCCACAGATTTCATTCAGAAACTTATGGGTGTCCATTCTTTATACTGTCAGTGGTTGAGAATACTCTCTGCATTTCTTTCTGTCAGTCAGTGTATAACTTTCTGCAGGGGTTCTCTGGGTGCGATTTTATTTGAGTAAATCAGACGAATCTGTGGCATCTCAGCTGCTTTGATGCAAACATATTTAGTCTTTTTTAGTCTAATAACAGTGTGTAACGACACAAGTAAAATCTTGTCAGCGGTGACAAGCATTCTTTGTCTCCTGCTATTAAATGTCGAGTCCTTTGACAGCACTCTTAACACCACAAACGTACTGTATAATCTCTGGCATATTCCAGTGCCCCCTGTCCAGCCAATCATTTCAGAGCCTATCTGATTATGGATCCATCATGTATGCCCTTCTGTAGTTTGACAGGTTTTTCAGTACATCCAGCTGTCTGTTGACCTTTCTCATCCCGTCCCGTCCTGTAGTGTTTCAACTCGCTCTCGTTTCAGACATTTATCAGAGTGTGTCACTTTGCTAACATGAGTTAATGTGCTATTTTAAGCCAGATGAAGCTTGCAGTGGCTGATAACACAGTAAATTGCCCTTGTCTTAATGAGCCAGTTATGCAGTATATTGTCACGAACAATCTATTATCTAGCGTGGTTTCAGCATCCTCATTAGTGTGTTGTGCTTTGTGTAGCGTTATTCAGACAGAACATACAGATACGGATCTGTTTACGCGAAGTGATGCTGGACCTTTCATTAACTTCATTTCTTTACTTTGTTCTGTCATCAAGAAACCATCCTCAAACTGTAGTTGCACTAATAAAACTCATTTTATGTATTTAGTATCACAATATTATATTTGAAAAACAGGTTTGAACACAAACTCGTTGTAACACTTCAAAAACATAACCGGGAGCTCACTGCAGGTCATGCAAATATATTACAAGTTCAAGACTTAATTAACAGTTTTGCAATCATAACCTGACCTCTGCCCCGTTGTGAATATTTGCCTTTATTTTGTTCACTTCGGCCAGCAATAAGCACTCTATGATATATGAGGCTAATTGCCCTCTTGGTGAATGCTCTCCAAAACTGCAGTAATGTTCTAGCATTTTAATTACAGTACGTCCCTCTGCTTAATTGTCAAGCAAGCCTTGATAATGATGACGGATGTATTTAATGTTTGCATGTTATGTAAGTCTAAATTACTTGTTTATACACAGTAAAAACAGGTACAATAAATCAAATGTTTTCTTTCAAGTAAAATAATAAAAAATTCTATAAAATAATTCTATAAAATATCAACAATTCAGATGTGAGGGGTAGCTCAGTGTTTATTTTTAATAGTAGGTTTACATACAAGGAATTTGTCCTGGTGTTTTGGTGCGTAACAAAGATTAAGTAAAAATATAAGAATATAAGGAACATTAATATATATATATATGTATATATATGGACAATATGTTTTTAAGATGAAAAGAGCCATACGGTTTGCCAGGAAATGTGCAGTACACAATATGCAGAATAATTTTAAATATGCAATATATTTAACAAAACATAGTGGTCCACAAGATGTCAAATAAAAGGTAGAGTGTGATTTAAATGTAACGCATCAAGTCTGTAGATCCTGGATTTGTCTAAAACAGGAGCCTCTTTTAAGAAAGTTAAACTTTCTTAAAATAATTTGACATTACAGGTGCAAAAACAGGGCAAAGCACATTAGTTCTGCAGCATGTTGACAATTACAGAAACAACAGAGGCGAAATGTAACGTGACATACTGTATGACAACGCTGCTTTCTTACTGAGAGCATCAAATGATGAAGAAATAACTAAACATTTAATGCGACTTCATCCTAATGGGAGCCGAAGTGTGCTCAACTGCCCTAAAAAGACCAACGAAGAAGACTGAAGGCTGTGTGGAAGTGGCTGTTTTGTTTGTTTCGCTGGACGTTTTGAAGGAAAAGCGCAGGTGTAATTAATAACATTAATAACGTCCCTGTTCCATTTAAATGTCCCAGTAAAGCAGCACACAATACCAGGTCCTTGGAAGTGGCACACCTGAATGGAATTCAGCCATTAATCACGTTAACTTGCAGCTGTGTTTGACAAGTTAAGACGTCTGTTGTGAGAGAAGGTCTATAAACAGACCTTCATGATGCATAGACCAAGCAGCTCACGGAGATGAACAATATGTAATGTTGTTCCGGGTAGAGACAAGCCGACTATCAACAGGTTCCGACGTGGAGGAAACACCTGCGCAACGAGCACAATGTCACGGCAGACGTTTTGACAAACGCAGGTGTAAACACTGAAATGAAGAATGGCTGAATTCCATTTAGCTGCTTTTTGTTTCAGAGGCCTGCTATCGTGCACGGCGGCTTCCTGAGACACTTGAATGAAACGGAACAATCGGCAATGTTATTACGTTAATTAGTAGCTGTGCTTTTTCCCACCATGACGAGTCAAAAATGTCGCAGCAAGAAAGGCCTATTAATTAACCGACTATCAACACAAACACAGCGATACATACACAGAAAAACGTCCAAACTGTCGGCTGATTTATAATCATTGACAATAGTTTTAATAAGAGTTAGTAGAAGAAAACAATCTGTCATAAAGCAGTGTTGAAATGCAGAGAACAAAAGGTTATGATGCAGTAAACAAAAATGCCTTAGAAAATCAGTACATACTATTCCCCGGCTCTTTGTGCATGTAGAATTTGTCATTAGCCAACCCACACAACTCCAGCGTTAAATTGCAAATCATTATTTGGATGCTGCGGAAGAAGAGTTAGTCAAATATTCTCCCACTGAGGATAAATTTAGAAGATGGATCTAAATTCCTCAAAAGGAGCCCTGCACAGTGCAAGAAATACATAATAGAACAATACTCGCCTTACAGTACTATAGAAGACTTAAGCGGTTGTGCATTTATACATTTCATTTCATCTGTTTTCTTGTCATAATGATTACATTTAATTTGTTTTCTCCAGATCTTGAAATATCAAGACTGTTTGCTCGGTGTCAACCTTTGCTGCTCAGCTGCCAGACCGGAGATGGCGCCCTCCTGGGCCGGAGCTTGTACTTGGACTTCGAGGTTAACCTCCTTTCACTTCCCACAGCACTGATATGACACATGGGACCCAAGGTTGACTTTGAGACACAGCAGCCTTTTATTTAATCGAGCACTGCAACATACACTATACGTTTCTATCCAAACTTCTACCTCTGACCTGCTCTGTTGCTCCGCACACACACACACATTCACTCTGCTGCTCGTGTACGCTTGTGTGACCACTCAACACCTGACACACTGCTCTATTCCCCAAGGGAACTACACTACTCTTATAACACCGACACAATTAATACGAGATCTAAAGGAATAAAAAAGGATAGTAGTGTATTACATCATTTCTGGAAACATCATTCAATGTAGCAATGTCAAGAGGAGCAGGAGTATATAGATCAGCATGTCACATCCATCAGGGCAGCACGGCATGACGTCACGTGTGATGGAAAGCTCAGGCGTATCACACTTGATTCATTATCTCGAATTAATTATGGACGTTATCTCTCGTTATCTTGAAATCTCTAGAAAATTATCCCGGGATAATATTTGTTTTTTCGAGATAGTGACATAAATGACTCAAGATCTCGAGAAAACGAATTGAATTAACTCATTAACACGAGAAAACAGAGGAAATAAAATGTATGCAAATGAATGCATGGCCGCTAAGGGCATTCACTTTTAACTACATGATGCTGACTATCATATTAGACCTTACATGTATTATGGCTTTGTGCAGGATTTCCACACTGACAATTGAGAACGTTGAATACGATTTGTTAGGAGCCCCAAATTAAGCGCTATCAGACCTGTCTGTGGGATAATCCTGCTGGGAAAAATTGGATTTCATGCCAGTCATTTTATTGATGAAATCATTTGTGCTCCTGCAAATCCGACTGTAAAATCTTTTCAGATGTGTAGGAACCACCGGTGAACCTACAGGCAAAAGGAAGTTATGATTGGTATCTTGGTAATGTAGTTTGCAGGGATTTTTTTGTGTGTGTTTGTGTGTGTGTGTGTACGTGTTGCATATATCATCCCTAGTGAAACCTACATTTCATGCTTTTCTGCCTCTACACCTGACTTGCACAAATAATACTTTCAAAGAGTTATTACAGATGATAACTACATGTCCATGCACACCAAATCCAGAACAATATCTGCATATTCAAGCGTTATGTGATGGAAAATATTTCATACGGTAAAATATTGCTAATAATGAGCCAAACAGTGCACAGCATGAATACTTGATGAGGCTGTGATTCAGTAAAGCTGCATCATGCATGAACAATAACAAGTATACTGTAGAGAGACAGCAATTTATTCTGTCTAAAGCAGATTCAGGTTTACCATCACAGGTGGGACACAGTGTGAGTTTTACCGAGTGCGTGCAGGCTGTGCAACATATTCGTGTTACATGTTCTGTATTCAGATATTTGATATTTACATTCATATGTTGCTTCTTCTAACAACATGTGGATGGTTTCAGGCAGCTGTCTTTGGTAGATGGATTAAAACTGATTTAAGTGAGCAGCAGACAGGATGTGTTTACCGTGAGAGCAGCTCTAATTATAGTTAGTTATTGATTTTCTTTGAAATTATAATTAAACTCATTTTTTAGTGTCTTTTGCCTGAACATTGTAGTGCTACAATATGACAACAAGAAGCCCAACAGATACCTGTCGTACATGTGTTACACCTGTTGTTGTTCCACATATGAACATCTCAATGAATGCTAAATTAACAGCTGCATTAGTTTTTTGAAGGACAACAACAATAAATATGTCATCTATCCTCAGAGTAAACAACATGTATCTGGAAGGTAATTTTCATTTCATTTTTCTTAATTCATAACTTATAATTCAAGCTAAAAAACAGTGTTATAGTTAGTGCTAACCAACAATAGCTTGAGTGTGTCACTTGTAGCTAACGCGCTAGTTCGGTAACGTTAGCACAGTAACAACCGTTGGGGAATAGACGCAGTAGAAATGATTTTTAATGAGCCATTAAGTTATTGTCCATCGATAGCTTTAAAAGCTCAATAGTTTCTATTTTTTTCTACCGTTGTTAGCTACATTAAATAAATTAAATTTTTACTTTCAAGGAAACGGTCAAAAATGGGTAACGTAACAAGTGAGAGCTAAGAGCTAATGACTAAGATGATTATTTTTATAAATTTCATGAGCCCAAAAAATAAAGCTAAGAGTAGAAAGAAAGAGAACAAGGTATATTTCAAAGGTAATAAATAATTTTTAATTAATGTACAACATAATTCAACCTTAGAACAGCATTAGCCGATGTTAGCCGACAATAAGTGCATACGTCCCTTCTAACGTTAGCACAGTAGCAAACGTTGGGAAATACCAGTAATAATCAGTCATTAAGTTATTGTTTCTCAATACATTGAAAGCTTAATAGTTTAAACCTTTATATATATTTATTTTTCTACCATTGTTGCATTAAAGTTAATTTAAATGATAATGAAGGGGAAACAGTTATAAATAGGTAACGTAAAGAAAAAAAGCAAAGAGCTAATGACTTATTCAAAATTGTTCCACATTAAATGAAAATTAAATTTTCAGTCTGAAGTATTACTTATGATTGTTGCAGATGATCATGCATTTCATGAACCACAATTAAAGCCCATAGTGGGTCGCGTTCATTAAAACATGCCATCTAGTATTAAGCCGTTTTCTTTGTTTTTCAACGTGTTATTTGATTTCACACGGTGTGTAAATTTACATTAGATTATTGAGTTGAGAGAGTACAGCTCTGTGCATGCAAGTCAAAGCTTGACGTTATGATGTTTGGGTTTCATTTTCCTTAACCACACAGTATTTATAAAGCCTGTTTGACTTACCTAACTGAACAAAACTAATCCATCTTTTTTTGACAGCTGGGGTTCAATTCTTTACCCTTATCATATTTTCTCCTTCAGTAATTGCCTTTTCTTTCTATTTCTCAGGCTCAGAAAAGGGAATTGATTAAATTGGGAGTCTCAGCGGCATAGAGGAGAAGAAAGAAAGAAAACCTCAGTCAAAGAAAAATACAGTAAAGCCCCAGAGGCCAAGTAAGTCTGCCGTATAATGTATCTTTATCTATGACTAATGACAGAACTTCTTTGGTATTCTCATTACAGCTGAGCCCTGTGCTATCTCTCCCAGAGGACGCTAATTTGAATGCGATTGTACAAACGTGTATGAAAATCCATGTTGCCCTGGAAGCCAGCAGCTCATGTCCAATATTCATTTGACCTCAGGATGTTGAAGTTCAATCACTGATTTTAATTCTCTTTCTTGTGACTGTGATGAAATGGTTACAAATAAATGGTTAGAGTGAGCTTATCGAATACAAGAGGCTGTAAATTGCTCCGAGAGCCTGTGGAGACACAAACACGAATTTCAGCTCATTTATACACATTGTCCTCAGCCTCTCCCTGCTATGGAAGCCTTAAGTGGTCAAGCATTCATACATTTTATTTCCTCCATTTTCTCGTGAGAGTTCATTTTGTTTTCTCGAGACAACGGGATAATTTTCTTGAGATCTCAAGATAATGAGGCTTTGTTTTCATGGGATAATGACATAATTAATTTGAGAGCTTGAGATAATTTCCATCACACGTGACCTCATACCATGCTGCCCTGATGGATGTGACATGCTGATCTATATACCATATCTATACACTCTGTATAATTGTTATCTTGATAGAATTATTCCGTTATCTTGGAAAAACAAAGTCTCGTCATCTCGAAATCTCAAAAAAATGATCCTGTTATCACTGGAAAACAAAGTCTTGAGATCGCAAGAAAATTTTCTTGTTACCTCGTGCAAACAAAGTCTCAAGATCTCCATAAAATTATCTCATTATCTCGAGAAAACTAAGTCTCTTGATCTCGAGATCTCAAGAAAATTAACCCCTTAATGTCGATTAAAAAAACAAAGTCTCATCATCTTGAGATCTCGATAAAATTACTCCATCTCAAGACAACGAGATCTTGTTATCCCAAGATCGCCGTTATCTCGGGAAAACAAAATCTCGTCATCGAGATCTAATTAAAATGATCACGTTATCTTGAGGGAACAAAGTCCCGTTACCTCGAGATCTCAATAATTTATCCAGTAAAAAAAAGTCTCAATATCACAAGAAAATTATCCTGTTATCTGGAGAAAAGAAAGTTAAAATGATCCCATTATCTCAGGATAATGAGACTTTGTGGCTCAAAATGATACCATTATCTCGAGAAAACAGAGTAAATAAAATGTATGAATGCATGACCGCTTAGGGCTTCCGTACCCTGCACCTCTTTACTGACACTTTTTCTTCAAACTGTCGACTTGTTCTCAGCTCGCTCTCCTCTCTTCTGACACTTCTCTGCCACCCACCCCGCTCACGGAGGTTTTATAAACCATTTTCCCTGGAAAAAATCAATCCATTAGAGGAGGAATCCAAGAGGAGGTGAAAATTAAATAATTAAGGGTGCAGCAGCTGAAATGAGCCTGTCCAATCACTTAACAAGGTGTCGTTTTATATTCCTGAGAGGTGGTCCTATGTCAGGGTACAGATAACCTTTTAAAAGACCAATTTACTTTTCACAATTATTTAGACCCACTCTATTAACTAAATTACCAACTTAAAGTGATCTCGCCTCGGTGCCCTTCTTATGTCT
Source organism: Miichthys miiuy (assembly GCA_036365135.1). Classification (NCBI taxonomy): domain Eukaryota; kingdom Metazoa; phylum Chordata; class Actinopteri; family Sciaenidae; genus Miichthys; species Miichthys miiuy. The sequence continues at coordinate 23,259,316 of CM071616.1, forward strand.
GCATGCACGGCTACACAGCATGCCAATGAGTTTACCTTAAAGTTGACATATTGGAAAAGTGTCTTACCTTTGGCGATAAATGAGCCAAACTTTGAATTGAAGAAGTAAAAAGTAACTTTCTTGCAACAATATTCCTCCTACAAATCCAATCCTGAGTGCAAATATAACAGGGTCTGACATCTGTCACAGCAAATGATTGTGTTTTAGTTAATTGTGTAAAATCAAAGTACATCATTGAAAATGCCAGCCGCTGACAGCATCTCAAAATCCATTCAGTGTGGGCTTGTATGTATTGACCTTTAAGCTAACAGGCAGTGGATTGTGGGGAAGGGATGCATAGATGTGTGCAAGCAGTCGGTGGGCGAGGTCAGCGAGTGAAATTGAAGTTTGCCGTGTCATTAAGTAGAGTCTAAAACCTGCTGTGCACATTTATATATGTCACAGCTCCATGTATCCACTCCTCTCATCTAACGCGCTGTTCTTTAAACAGATGTTAAAGGACAGATCAAATATTTCCTCTGCAGCGCCTGAAACATGAGCGAGGGAAATATCTGCGACCGTGACATTACCCATCTATTCTGCCTGCCGTCGTGACTAATGATGTTGGCGTGTACCTGCAGAAATGACATCCATCTTGACATCACTGAGGTGAGGCAGAGGAAATGCAACACAAAAGCTCTTTGTGTTTGTGTTTGTGTGTCTTGCTTTGTTTGTTCATGTATGTGTCTGGTAGGAAAGATTACCACTATTACTATTAATAATTTGATTAAAGTCGACATCTGTATTATTAATTGGATGTCGAGATGGTGGGAGCAGACAAATACCTGAGTGTTCACCTTAACAAACTAGACACTGGCGTCCTGTACAAGAAGGGTCAAAGTCGCCTCCACTTGCTTGAGGAGACTGACGTCCTTTGGACTGTACAGGACTCGCGGCATCCGCCTTAGTCTGTGGAGTCGTCTGCATAGAGAGGGACAGAAAAAGACTCAACAAACTGGACTCTATAGATGTTAAACTCAAGGCCTGCGGGCCGGATGCAATGTCAGATCATTTCATTTCAGATCATTAAAGACCCCCCAAAAAAATGGTCAAACGAAAAGTTGACTTGGAGAACAGGGACTTTCAAAGCAGGTGGGAGGCAGAGCACCTGTTTACCGACACAGGAGGTAAACCTGTTGGCCGTACTTAAGGAATATAACCTAAGACGGCACTATGAGACAAAACATCAGGACAAGTACAAAAACCTGGACACAGCAGAAGCTACACAAGACAGAAGAGCTTGTTTGTTTTTCGCACTTTACCGTCTTTATTTGAAAGATTTACAAATTTTCACCAGCCATATTTGAAATCTTCTCATTTTGCTTGATGTTATTGTTGAAGAAAACTTTGAGGAAACGGTTGCAGTGTGGCTGTAAAAAAAACAAAAACAAAACAAAACAATGAATGTCTTAAATGTCTTAAACTCCTTTAGCAACAGACTGCTCGTCCCACCATGTAAGAAGGAGCACTACCACAGGTCCTTCATTCCATTGTCACTCCCTCCAGGAAATGAGCGACACTAGTTCTTCATTTACAGACGGATTTATTCCTCTCTTAATTGCGCTTCATCATCAATCCACCGTTGAACTGTTACAATAAACAAAATAAACATACATTCATTTAACACAGACAGTTCAGAGGCTAATTAACGTGACAAAGCAAACATAAATACACACCCCTCACTGGCTGCACGAGTCTTCAAAAAAAAATTAAAATATGAAATACAAAGTCACTTTGAATCACTTAAATGGAGCATAAAACTTCCTCTGCTTGCTGTTTTTAAGGTAAATTCCTGCAATTAAATGCGTCTCCTGCACTACAGGTAACAAATATTAGTTCCCACCTAGTGCATAAAACAAATATTCATGAAATAAATCACATATATAATATGTAAACAAAACATTAAATGAATTGCAAGTAATATTTATGGAAGTTATATTTATATGTATTAATTAGTTATGAGCAATCTTATCCACCTTGTGTATACAAGCTGCTGGGGATCATTAAAGTCCATCTCATCTTATCTTGTTTTATCTCAAAATAAAAGCAGCCCCAGCATCAGTAATGATCATGTAATACTAATTCTTTATTTGAACAACACATAATTACTGTATGTCAAAACAAAAACACACCACAGGCTTTGAAGTTGAGTCAGCAGCCTCTGTGTACTAAATCTAATTGAAGCCAAGTGAACAGAAGCCAGCTGGGATACGAACAAATCAAACTAATGAACAGAGCACAGGCCAGTACGGACAAACCGAGATGAAACCAACGCTGGAGCCTCACGTTGTGGACAAGTGGGATTTAACTTATCACGTGTGTTCCAGCAAAAGCTGGCTCGTATTTACACATTCATAAACCAGCAGAACCAGTCAGGGGAATGGGTTCACAGTCGCAGGCCCCTGAAGTTTGTCTATAAATATCTTGAAATTTCCTTTAAGGTACTTGTCGACTTGTGTCAGACTCGTGGCGGTATTTAGCCTTAGTCGAAATTTACCACCTGCTTCAGGCTGCATTCTCAAACCAACCCAACTCAACCCAATGAAATAGAATACATTACTCCTACATAGTTAACAGGTAGTGCGTGTTACGATGCTGTCAATCACTGTAACTAAAGAAAAATGAAGACGTCTTCATCTTTTTTGACCAAACACGTGCAGCATAATATATGAAGGTATAGACAACACAATCAAATACTGAAGGAAGATAAGATAACATAGACTTTGTTTGGCCACTTTTCTGTGACGCTACGCTCTCTATACTACTTATGTCAACTGGTTAGCGCTGTTAAATCCTCCATCTTATTCCCCATGATAACAGACAGTACATATGTTTTGTACCGTCTTCTGTGCTCCCGCCACTTAGATCCAACTCTGCATGCCCGTCGTCTACGCCTCACTTCGGCTTGGATCTCAAAGTCTTTCCATAGAGACACCGATGTATCATGAATTAGTCCATAAAAGAGAAAAAAGGGCAAATCAGTAATCTTCATAATTCCTCATGTTTGCACACGAAACGGATGATGGTGTCAAAAAACACACAAAAAAAGTACAAAAAAATACTAAAAACACAGAAAAGTGCTCAGAGTTATTGTAATTGGCTGTCACCCATGTGGCGCCATGGGATAGATAGGATACATTAAGGTGGTTGTGGTTGGTTACAAACAGAAAGAAGTTTCCCGGGGACTAAAATTCTATTATGTTTGTATTTGCAGAGCATTTCTGTATTCATGTGTATTAATGTGTTTTTGGTGTTTTCATTATGCTGTTTCAGACTTGCCTGGGTATTATTTTCTCTCATGTCTGCTCGTGTGTTGTCAAATTAGTGAAGACGTTTCCTCCATTCAAGTTTTCTGAAGTTGTAGCAGAGCGTCGAAGGTCTCACGACCGCTCAAGTGTTGTGTTGGATTACTGAATTTTCAACACTAGTTTCAAATTCAGTGTAGCAATTATTACTGACAGCTATGAATCACATTTCTTACACAGTTAAAGCTTTTTGCTGAGAGGACTCGACGGAGATCTGAGACGTTCCAGTCCGGACGCAGACGCTCTGAAAGACAACCCAGATCTTTTTCAGACTGTGTGTTTGTCAGATTTTCTCGCTGCATTTAGGATGCAGACTTAATTGGAAGAGATTCTTAGAGCTGAATGTGAAGAGGAATCAATGGGCAGGCTGAAGGCAGAAAGAAAGAAGGGAGGCAGGGTGAAAGACAATACAGAAAGTTGTTTACATACTGTATAAAAATACATATCCAGCGCTGAATAAATAGAGCCAGAAAAGTAAATGTCATCAAATTTCCCAGCCCCTGGTTATTTCCTGCTGCACATCAACAGAAGGCAGATAAACAACTTGTACCAGCAAATGAAGAGAGCCTCCATTTAATGAAAAAGCCAAAAGAAGCAGGTCATGGGACAGAAACAAAATCAAAGCTAGAAACTGCATTCGAAATTGGTTTCACTATTTCAGATTCATAAACCAAGACGCCTGTTCACCTTGGCGCTGAATGCGAGCCCCTGCGATCCCACAGCCGTAACTGCCACCATCTATTCTCAGCTTGTCCCGTCTGTAACCTCAATGTCAGCCAAGCAAGTTATCCACAGTGGATTGGGAGATGTGTCACCTTCGCGCTCTCCTGCCACAGTCCGCTGCACAGTCGCTGCAATTGTGTCATCGTGAGGCATTACAGGTCACGAGGGTTAGGGTTAGCTACTCCTTTACTTTACCTTTCATCTGTGATTGCTTCATTTAGTCTGCGCTACGGTGGAGCGGAGAGTAAAGAGATGATTGTAACATCAAGATTTCACTTCAAGGTCTCTGTAATCATTCGATATGTTCACATGAATTGAAAGGTAAGACTCAAAGAGTCTAAATAAGAACCTGTTTGGTCCACAGTGGCATCACATGGGCTTAAGTTTCAGAGCTAACAGGAGTGAAGCTGTCAGTGTGCTTCTTCAGAACTGTTTGTTGGATGATCAAACAGCTCTGGAGAGCCCCTACCCCCCCCCACCCGCACACACCTTTCTGATGTCGGATCGAGCGCGAGGCTGTGTCCGATCACTTCTGTCATTCACGCCCACTTCATGCTGTGATCGTGCAGAGGTGAGGAAAGGAGCCTCTCTCTCTCTCTCTCTCTCCGGTTCTTTTTTTTTTTTTTTTTCAACCTTGACACGACTATTTCTGTCACTTGTCATGTGAACAACAGACTGCATCAGTATGGATGCCTTCCAGGAGAGACTGACTGAGAATATGCGTTGTTATCCACATATTTAAACAATATTGGGTTACACCTTTTCACTCCGACCTTCGTGTGTGGCCATTCGCAGCTATATAACAGGTTGGACAACATGTTGTATGAGCTAATTCTGTTTAAGAACTAAACAAATTGGACCTAGGATCAGATCAGCATTCCTCCTGCTGGCACGGATGCTCCTTGGCATAATTAGATTGAATATAAATTTCAATTTTTCAGAGAATAATGTTCCTGACAGTGACAGTGGCAGGCCAGTAATCATTCATGTAGCTAGACTGTGATATTTCGACTGTGCTACTCTCTAGATTTACCAAAGGAGTAGCAGCAGATGCTCCTCGGAGAAATGCTGCTGCAGCCTTTCAAAGTCCAGCTCCAGTAAGAGGAGAACGCTCTGGAGGAAAACATGTCTCTTATTCACAGGATGATATTATGTATCACCACGGGGATAACAAGGCTGCAATGTTTTCACCTGCCCAGACATGATACTATAACATCAAATAAGCTCTTGGGAACGAGCTGTTCTGCAGGATATGTTTGCATCCTTACATAAAACTAATGCTGTGCGCATATATATATATATATTCCTGTATGTTATTTATAATATTATTTTTTTCTTACCACCAGTTATTTGCTGAATATATGTGGAGCTGAGGCCTCTGATTTCTTCACAGGCTCAACACATAGCAGAGCTTCATTGTCTTGCCTCCATCTAGTGTTCAGTGGTGAAACTGCTCGTGAACCCAGATCAGGAAAACGAGCTGCGTCTTGACTCATTCGTCAAAACAAAAGAGAAAAGACGATTTTCTATATTTAACAAGGATACTGACAGATAATGAAAATGAAACTTAAGTCTAGTATAAAAGAGAACAAGTATTTATTCTACAGCTTGTGAATGCTAAGCTGTGACTCTTATATTCAGCCCAGAATGTAAACAAATAACTTTGTGGATGTGAATTTAACTTTCCTCCAAGAGACTCTGAAAGTCTTTCCAGAAACAAAGTGACTCTTGTCATTGATTCAACTGGTAACTGCTTATACTGGCTGATTTATATGCTCAGTTTCATTCATATAGCACCAAATCACAACAGAAGTTATCTCATGACACTCCATATAGAGCAGGTCTGTTCCATACTCTTGTATTTCTATATTATTATTTACAGAGACGCAAAGATTCCCACCATGAGCAAGCACTTGGCGACAGTGGCAGGGAAAAACTTTCTTTGTGTGATTGGTTTAATGTTTCTGACTAAAAACTCATTATCCTCAGAGGAGAGTCTTTATACTGTACCGGTTTTGACAGTTGACAGTTATAGATGTTTCTGTTGTTTAAAGAATTGATTCTGAGTGAGCTGTGATTAAAACTTAGTTAACATATTTGTGTTACACAAGTTTCATTATTTGATGTGTGATTTTTTTAATTTATTTTCTATATTGTGCACGGTGAACAAGAAGATTCCTGGTTTGAATACTTCATCTGAGGCGGCTCTGTGTTTGCATGTTCTCCACGTGTCTGCGTATTTCTCTCCGGGTAGGTTTAAAGCTTAACTGGTGAGCGTGAATGGTTGTTCGTCTCTGTGCATCAGCCCCGTGATGAACTGGAGGCCTGCCCGGAGTGTACCCCGCCTCTTGCCCAATGTCAGCTGGGATTGGCTCCAACCCCTCACCACAAAAATGGATGGATGGACCTCAGTTCAAATTTTATTATATATATTTTTAATATATTCTTTTGTGTGAGCGTCTTTTTTCAAAATAAACCTCGCCGGATGACGCATATGACTTAATTTAATGTCAGCCAGTAAGTGATTATTCAGGCGTAATGTATTTGTTTGTGCATGTCATGCGAACAAACAAGTCTGTCACATCATGTCCTCTGGCACCTTCACTTCCTTCACCTTCAATTATGATGTCATAGCAGCGTGTGTTGTCGAGTGCTTGTGTGTGTGTGTGTGGGGAGAGCAGGGGGTGGGCACAGTATGTAGTGCATCAACATGCATCTTCCCTTTCGAAGGCTGACTCATCCCCATATATCACACGAGCACACCCTAATGCCTTGGCATCATTTCTCTCATGTTTGCTTGTTTTCTTTTCCATCAGCTTGGCAGCGGAGGGTGTCAAGGAGGCGGAACAGTCTGAAAGAAAGATGCATCACTGACAGGCTCACATGTCAGAGAAGTGAGGTAAATCCTCAGATGAGTCACAATCCGCCATGAAAGTTGACCTGGTAAAGCACTTTTCCGCACAGAGACGAAGAAAGTTGAATCACTCACGAGAAAATACTTTCTCACAGACTGATTTTTTTGGTGAACAGCTTACATATGTACTGTTCAATACACTCACAGCAGGGCATGATTACTGTCATTCACAATTAATCTGCCTGCTATTATCTTGATTAATTGATTCATGTTCTTGTCTGGAAAATGTCAAAGAATTGTGAAAAATGTCCAGAGCCCGAGATACTTAATACTACTTAATACCATTTTTAGATGTCTGAACACAGACGTGCAGATTTATTTTCCATGTGTTTTACTATTTTGTTAACAAATCCCTGAGATAATAGTGAAAATATGACAACATCTCTCTTGCACTGACCACTGGACACTCTGTTATTGTCACTTTGGACTCAATTTGCACTATTTCTCCGCACCTTTAATTTCTTCTTTGCACATGTCAAATAACTATGCACATATTTAACTTCTTTGCACTGGTTTAATCAAATGCAGATTCAGCTCATTGTTTACTGTAGTATAGGTTAGTTTTAATGTTGTTTATTGTAGTATATGTAGCTAATCTTAATGCATGCCTACTGTATGTTTACTGTGTCTGATGCTGCTACTGGATGCTTGAATTTCCCTCGGGATCAATAAAGTATCTATCGATCTATCGAAACCATTTTAAAGATTATTTTTGCCTTTATTTGACAGCGACAGATAAAGAGGGTATGACATGCAACACAGATTCGATCCAGGGACAGTTGCCACCGTGCTGCATGTGCTGCAACCGTTTGCCTGCCAGGGCACTCCAGCCTGTGGAGTATGTAAACTGGCACTGTAGTGAGCGGGGATCTGTTTTTGTGCCAAAAAAGGAGGAGGAAGAGACATGCCGTCATTGAGTGCTGTCAGCCACATTCGTCTCTCACTGGTGAGTCAAGATTTTCTAGTGATTCACGTCTGTAAAGAAGCTAAACTATGGGGCTCAAAGTGTAGTCACTCTCCTCCTTGTTCTCACCACTTATATCCTCCTCTTCCTATTATTTCACTCCTCCTCTCCATTCATCTCTTTGTCCGTATTCCCTTTCCTTCCTGCCTACTAATTGTTGTTGTACCACATCATTTATTTCTCCGCCGAGCCTGCAGTAGTTCTCCCCGGGCTGACTCTTTTCAGCAGCGTCTCGAGGCTCTTGTTGGGAGACCTCCAGGACGTTCAAAAAACTCTCACACACCCAATTCCACCTGCGGGCCAGTGCAGCCCTGACAGGGGATTTCACCATGTTGATGACGGGGCACAGTCTTCCTTCCTGAGCCCACATAAATCTGTCGGTGGGCTCGTCCTATAGTCTAATATTAAAGCTGTTTTCCATGACACGCTGCTCAGCAGGGGAGGGAAAGCTGTTGTTGACTTACATGAGCTGTTCGGGCCAGAATTGTGGTTAGAATTTACTCCTCTTGATCTGTGCAAAAACAACTGACCTGTTACTAGTTACTAGTAATTATCTCACTCACTGTTGTTGCAGAGTTTAACTGAACCGTACTGTACTTCTATGCAGAAAGCAAGAAGTTCAGAGAACATATTGTATGACACATAATACATGCACTTTTCATCGCTTATTTTTATCACTTATTTTAGTCTCATGTTGCAGAAACACTGTCAGCGGTGCCCTTCTCCCTGTCAGCCCCGTGCTTTTATTTTGCAGCGTGCAAAAAGCACCTTGACTTTTCTTCTCCCCCAGAAAAATGACAAGAATGGACTTGTAAGGACATTTTTCAACTCAGTCAAGGACCTCTGTCATCTCAGACTCTGAATGGTAGAGGCTACCGACCTTAGGCTATAATCAAACACACACACACACCCTAAAGCCATTCACACATGGACATGCATGCACACACTCAGACCATTTTGTAAATAAAGTGTTGTGATAGTGCTAAATGAAAGTCCAAAGCTACGAAAGGAAGCATATGCAGGAACTGTATGATTTTAACATTTAATTTTGACAAAAAAATGATGTACAAATTCTTTACAACTTTACAAACAGCGATGTTTTTTTATGCAGTACAGAAAATAAATACATGAACAAATGTTGAAGTTTGGGTTCAAATTTTAGTCACATTTCCTTTAGATGAAAAAGCCCACTGCTTGAAAAAGAACAGAGTAAGTTACATAACAGTATAGCACATATGTAAGCTGTCCCATCTTTCTCGGTTAGTTTACTAAATGCTTCTTCGCCTCACTCGGCTGTAAGTGTTTGTGTTTCCTTTTAATATCACACATTTGATAACGCAACATCATTTCCAACAATTCAGCTTTTGCAGAAGATGACAACACAATTCTGTGGGTGAATTATCTACAGCAGGCAGTGAAACATTCTTTTGAAATGTGAGATCAAAATGCATATTTCAATATATATACAACATTCTGCTGTCTCAATTGCCATTGCACGTTTTCATAGATTACTATAAAATAAGTTTGACTGTAATACTGAGTTGATTGCAGCGACAGAAACACAAAAACAGTTTTCTCCCTGAGGTCATTCAGCAGTCCGCTGGTGTTCTCAGCAGTCTTCAGGGCTCACAGTGGTGGATGTACCCTGTTTACAGTACGTCAGAGCATAGAGGGAGGTTGTGCTCCGGCTCCTGCAGGTAGCTCACCTGCCACGGAAGCCCCAGAGCTGGAGAAGGCTCCACAAAAGTGTCCATGTATCTCTGAGTGCAGGAGGCCCACACTCCCGGTTGGCACCCCAACCCCTCACCCACCTGAGGGTATCGTAGAGGACTGGGTGAATGCTCATGAGGGCTGCTGCAGTGTCCATGCGAGGTGTAAAGCTGTCCCTCAGTGGGATAACACGGGTAGTGAGGTGATGGAGGACAAGATGTCACAGTGTTATCCATGTAGACGTGTGGCTCCGTGGGCAGCCTGTGCACATGAGGCCCTTGCTGTGGCTGCATCTGGTGAGAGATGGACGCATGCCAGGGGATGTAACTCTGGTGCTCCAGACGAGGAACCGTTACCCTGGTCTGCTCAAGTCGAGACGTTCCCATCGCGACTGACCCCACAGACGACCTGTTGCACTCCCGGTGGGCGCAGGGCTTGCTGGGCGGGTTGGAGTTCAGGAATACTGAGAGAGCAGAGATGCGGTTGATGGCTCTCTGCAGCGTGGCTATCTTGGAGAGTCGTTTGCCACTGAGGTCGTGGTTCAGAGCAACACGCAGGGCGTTGAACGCCTGGTTGTAGTCCATGATGCGTTTCCGCTCGCGGACGTTGGCTGCCATTCTTCGAGCTTTTGAGCGGACGGGTCGATTGCGCTTCTTCGTCTGGCCTTCCTCCGGGTCACTCGGGCTGCTGGTTGAGCTCTCGCTGTCTTGGAAAGATGCCTTGGGACTTCCCTCGTCCTCCCCGTGATCCAGCACACCAAGCTCCAGCTCTTCCTCAGAGAACTCTGATCCTGTGACACTGCTGCAGCTCATTGTGTCAAGACCCAAGACAACTCTGAGTTAAATTTACGTACTTGTTTTGTAGTTGTGGCGAAGAGTCTGCCTCTTTCAAATTTTGTCTGCGCCGAACGCTGTGTTTGCAGGCTGCAGCCGCTACTGAACACGCTCCCTCAGTGCTCCTCGGCTTGTTTTGTGGGGCTGTCGGTATTTACTGCTGTGCCGACAGCCCAGGTATTCTCCTCCTCTTACTCCTCTGGTGCCTTGTGATTACTTGTACCTCAACAAGACAGGTTGGCCTGCTTTTTAAAGCTGTTGAAGTCACATGGTACAGTCACCTGTGAGGAATGGTGCACTCTCTCTCCCTCTCTGGGTTTATGGGCACCCTCCAGGCAAATGGCACTGTCACCTCCTCCTCCTCCTACTCTGACTCTCCCTCACATCCCTTACAGGATCTTACAGAAATGTTTCAACACATCAGTCACGTCAGTGTAAAATGTACGCAAAACATACTAATTATTTGGAGATAGCAATTAACCCTACACTTCCTTTAACACCTTTATAGGGGATTTGATCAGGTTGTTTTTTTTTTTGCTGCGTAATGCTCCATGTGTTTAGACTTTCCATGAGTTTACTAGTCACTCTTTCCTGTCATTACAAGTCTGATTCACGAATCACGATTATGTCTTTTAGTGCACAGAACCATGTGTACTTTCTACCCTCCATACAATGAAGTGTTCATTTAAATAGATGTTCTGCGAGTCTCAGCGACATTTGTGACAAATTGCACATTTATCCAAGTGGCCTAATCTGTTACACACATTTTCGCCTTTTCTCAGGTCTGGGAAGAGAGGAACCTTCTTATCTACCGTAGGCTAGATATGTCCTTGCAATTAGCTGTCTCTAGAGTGGCGATTCTCCCTCTCTCTCTCTGTCTCTCTCTCTCTCTGCTAAGGTTTAAGGGCCATGTAATTTAGAGTAGCTTCCCTATCCCCATAAATCAGGCCTGGGCAGCACCTGAGGACAAGAGCAGAGCAAGCCCTAGACTTCAAAGAGAGGGAAAAAACAAGGGCAAATATTTTACAATTAGAACCTACAATTGCTGCTGGTGAGGCTATCGATCTTTCTGGATCTCATGCTAGTGAAGATGTGGCTACGTTTTGATAGTATTAAGACTGTCGCTGCACTAAAACCTACTTTTAAATTGTTTTTATTTATTACCTCGTAAGGTGATGGGTTGTGGCATTTTCTAAACAAAGAACTGCTGGATACAGACTCCTTTATGTTTTATTTACACCTCATGACACAAAACTGAAGAGTGGAAAAAGGTGGAAAGACCTGAATCCACGTGAAAGATCTCAGATGTCGCGGTGGACAGTGAAAGGTGATTGCACTGACCTTTAGCTAGGCTTCTGGCCAAGTGCAACGGGTCAGGTAACTAAAGGGTAGGCCCGCAGACGCTGAACTGGGGGTCGTTGAGAAGCATTGCTTCCTTCCTTCCCCTCTCCGTTTTTATTGTACGTGTTGCGGCTCTGAGACGCCAACAGTTTAAAACAATTACAGCCCAGAGTTTGAGCTTTAAAAGCACAACTATTGATCTGAGGTGGGAACATTTCGTCTAGCTTTTTTTTTTTTACTGTTGTGTCCGGGAGATCATCACGGACTGGACTGAGAGTTTACTCATCAGAGATTGTTCCAGTGTTTGGATATCTGCAGAGTTTTTCTATTGTACTTACAATAAACCCTGTGCATTTGTAATTAAGTAAGGAGAGAATGATAATTTATTTTTCTTTGAAACTTGAAGAGCTGGGCCCTAAAGCCATCCATAAGTCAACCTAGCCTTCCATACAGTGCTAAAGTTTTCTCAGTTCACTTCTACAAACAACAAATATCTGTTTTCATTAGTTAAAAAAGCAGAATCTCGATCATTTTGAATGTTATTAAACCTGAATATGACATCTGAACAGTCCAGTTTTGCATATCAAATATTTGTCCGATACAACAAACCTCTAGTGTTAATATACTAGTTTAAGATGGAAAAAAAAGTTTTTTCCATCTTAAAATAATAAAAAAACATCGTGCAGATTGCAAACCAAACACTGCATTATCCTCTGCTGCTTAATAGTGGACAAACAGTTAAACTACAACAATGATGTTCAAGCATTTCACTCATATTTGTCTTTCTTTTTGTGTACAACCAATACTTCTTATCTGTGAAGTTGTAAAGCAGACACTTAACCTTAACATTTACCAAACCTTTTGAATAACCCCGCTGATCTACAGCATACCTCTCAAAACAAAAAAAATCTAAAACTGTTTGAAATGTTCAGGCCATGCCGCTCAGCTTCAACTGCGTATGCTTTATCACGAGCTGCGATTTATGGCTTCACAAACATGTTCAGATTTACTGCCGTGGTGTAAAGAGCATGAGGACTACAGCCTCAGACTCTCCCCGTCCATTCATTTTTTGACAGGTGACAAGACACCAGTAATTATCAGCCGCCGGGAATAAATCACAAGATTTTATCACGCAGCTCGCCATGCCCTTGATGGAATAACCATTTTCAAGCAAAGGGAACCTGTCCAACACCGCTGAACCTAAGATTTGTAAATCTCCTGCTCAAGCCCCCATAATGACTGGTTGTTAGCCGTTTGTTATTAGAGGTCTGTGTGCCAAACGTTATAGATGTATATTTCCAAAGGGGTAGTTAGGGGTAATAAGTGAGTAAGGCCTGGGTTCGCTAACCTTGGCTTTGCAGTGGTATGTTAATGCATGTTTTTGGTGCCTGCCATGGAATTTTCTCACCTCAATAAAAAGCTTCTAGTCCAAAAAAAAAAAAAAAAAGTTACGTTATCCCTATTTGTCACACCACAATCCCTTAGGATAGTTAATGTGTGTAAAAATCAGTGTTATCAACTGCATACTACCAATCTGTGGTCATTTCATGGCATGTTATTTTATTTCCTAAACTCTAATCTCTTTTATTGCAAAAATACTGTGTTGCTTCCACGGTCAAGAAGTATTTCAAAACTGTACTTAAGTAGTTTCTACCACTTATCAAATGGCAAAATCAGCATAACTTCTGTACAAATCTGCTTACTGTAGAAATCCAGGATTTTTTTTTTGGTGCACTCTGGCTTGTATCGGTGCAAGACAGCGAGCTGCCCAGCTGTCCATCTATCATTTACGCTCTTTGCTGTGTGCGCCGAACGCTGCTTGTCGTGGCTGGTCGTATCAGAAACCCACCAGCAGCGAAGGAGATGATGAAGCCTCTCTCTGAGTCACACTTTCCTCTACAGAGTGAGACGTGAAGTCTTTAAGAATCATTTTAACCTTTGCAAAAAAAACAAAACAAAACAAGAAAACCTGAGGCGCAGTCGGGTTTTTGTATGAGCTGTTGTTATCATCTGTCAACATGTACCACAGAGACATACTTGAGTGAAACACCCCCTTTTAAGTTTTGGTGGCACGGTGAGAGAGTGTCTGCATCAGAGATCTTGTCCAACATGTTAAAAAACAAAACAGCAAGCGCAGTGACACAACCAATGTGAATCACTCTGTCTGAAATTACTGGCAATTACGTGTAGTTGGCTGCCGTTCTCCTTTTTCACTGTGCACGCCAGCTATAAAATCTCAGTTGTCGGGTTGTAACAATGCCCCGGGTAATTCAGCATGCGCAGCTCGACGTTGAAAGTGTTATTCACAGAATATCTGTCACTGTGTTGGCTATTAATCATAGAGGTGTGTTAGAGTTTATTTTCAAACATTAGAGATGTTTCCAGTGGTTTACCACTCCGAGAACTTGAAAGTGTGATTTATGGGGAAGAACTAGTAAAATAGGTGGGTGCTAATAAAGAAAAGGATACTGTGATCAAGGCCAATAGATGTTGTCATCCTTTTTTCACTCAGCAGTTATTCATAACTGGATATATTTGGCTGAAAAAACAGTTGACAGACGAACACAGTTGAACATTTTACCGATTAAGTCATTGACCTCTTTGCTATTTATTAATCGAGCTCGTTTTTTATTGTCACGTAAATATTTGATTTAGTCTTAAATCAACATGTTTGTTGAACGTTAACCCCGTTTTTACAGAGATAGGAACTGAGTGATGGATGTGACTGTTTGGTTCCAGTCGGTTAATAAAGACACGCCGGTTGCCGTGTAGAGAAAAATAGCACGCTTCATGTTTGGGTCACGAAAAAAAATCTGCACTCTCTAATTTAGCCATAAGCAGAACATTACTATAACCTCCCTTCTTGGTGATTTATGCCTTGTAACAAAACCATGCAAATCTGTCAGTACTGATGTCACGACATGTCTAACAGTTTCCTCCGCATAGGAATGCCAATATGCTTCCTCCTCTGCCCTAAATACCTGGGTCATAATTTGAATCATGTTTTTATAGGATGCAGTAGTGGGATCATACGAACTGGAAACGGAAGAAGAGGCGTATTTATCGCACTGGGCAGCGGACGGACGTTAAACTGTACGCCATATTTCATTTTGTGTCGTGCTCACGCTGAGATAAATGTATTTTCTGCACGTGACAAAAAAAAAAAAAAACGCATATAGAAACAAACAAAAAGGCAGCGGTAGCGGTGTATGTTCATCGTGCATTCCTTCCAAAGAGCCAGTCAGTCATTACACTAGGTTATCATTACAGGGTCCATTTGGAGTGTTGGAACATGTGGTCAAGGTTAACTGTCTGTAGGCTAGTTCCCACACAACCCACAGCAGTTAAAGTGGTACCCTCTGACCACAGGAGTGGTATCAAAGCATCGCGGCAATACTACGGTTAAATGAGTCTAATAAGTTTACAACGCTCTGTTAAATGGATGTGTGTGTGTGTGTGAAACGTCTGCTCCAAGCTGTACAGTTTGATTGTTAGAAGTTAACTTGACAGAATCAAGAAGTCAGTGGCGACAAAAATCCGAACGAAAACGAGCGTATTTGTTTAAGAACAAAGGAAAGTTACCATCAAACATAGCAGTTTGGTCATTACGTGGTCATTGATAATTGCAGCTTTGCTCTTCAGGTCAGTCCTTTTGGAGGTCATAACCTTGTCTTGCCTCTGGCCATTAACCTCTCTCTCTCTCTCCCTGGAAAGAGATGCCTATGCACCACAAGTCTGAAGATGTAATTAGAATAGATTTGCTCTGTCAAATTTGACTTTGACCTCATTCCATCAAATGAAGCCCATGGGGATATTTTAAATATTCTTTTTTATTCTAAGGACCAAGTTATTTATTAATTCTTCCACCACAGTTAGTGCTGTAATCATTCCTCCTCTTCACACTGGCCATTAAACGATCCCTTCCTAATGCACCTTCAGTGTTTCATCTGTCTCTTTTTGTACAGTAATGGTGCTCAGAACCAAAAAAAAAAGGCCAAATTTTTATTTTCTATTTTTTTGGTTTCTTGATATAAACCTGTAAATGTCACCTGTAAGTGTCCAATAGCACCAACAACAAGCTGTCTGATCGTAACACAGGCACCCGGCACTCTGGCAACCTGCAAGCGGCAATCAATCAAACACAGGCACGCCCCCTCCAGCTGACTGAGATGACTGATATCTTTCCACCAAGACCTTTTTCCTTCTGTTCAGTAATAAAAAAAAATCTTAAGAATACATTAAAAACACATTGACATTATTTTTTACTTAAAAAAGAATCACTAAATGTGAACTGGAGGAATGATTACAGCAAGAAAAACCTATTTCAGTACTCAATTACTGTATAATTGTTTTAAAACAGACTTGAAAAAACTGCGACCCTCTCCTTTAAATTCATCTACGGCACATTCATTAAGATATACTGGATCTATCTATCTTGGCAGTGGTGCATTAAAATTGTCACACGTTGCAGATATTCCTTAAATAAATGACATAAACAATGCAACCATGCATTTTATTAAAACATAATTCGTGTGTTAATACCAAAATACTGTCACAGAGGGTTAGGGTTAGCTGAGTAAGCTTTCAAGTATTATTGCATAAATGACTATGAGGTGTTAATTAAAGAAATGAAGCTTATTTCTGCTGTACACATCCATGTTGGATGAAGAGAGATTACAACATGGTGCTACATTTTACAGAGCCCCTCAGGGACATGGACAAATCAGTAAGAATCTGGTACGAACCAGAAACTATCCCGTGGGCATGAGACAGTATGTAGCTGTCATGGTGTTTTGTTTAGTTTTGTAAATCTCCTCATGTCTGTAACTTCAGTATTGATTGTCTGGTTGCTAAGGGATCATTTATGAGGACACTAAAATCACCGGTTGTCTTTTTTTTTTATATGAACAGCCGATGAGCTGTGATCTCAGTACAATGAAATAAAGTGACAACTCCAGTGTTGTGTGTATTTTCTGTTTTGTTGAGGTGTACCATAGTATTCAATTTACCAACCAAAATAGATGTTTGACAAGACTAACGAGGCATTTAAAGCAAAAAGTCTTTTGTTTTGTTCTACAGAAAGTTAGTTGAAAGTTGTTTACCAAGACACTTTTATTAAGCCATAATGCGTATTCATCACACATCACTTTGGCGTTGTTGTGTTTCCCGCCAGTTTTCATTGTCTGTTCCAGCCTGATTAGTTTTCACGCATTTCCTTTCAACCAGTTCGTCTTCGTCCCATGTACGAGCGTTTCATAGTTGTGGTTTCGTTCACTTGTTTTCCAGTGTTGTTTCATGGACTTTCAGCTTGCTCCTTTCCAGATTTGTTGGCTTGTTTGGACCGCATGTTCTGAATCGCGCCTTTAGCACAATCCGTGAGATGTTGTACATGAACTTTTTTTCTATATTAAACCGTTGTTTTGCACCAGTTCTACCTTTTGCAGTCTACATTTAGGTTCTATTCCTCGTCTTTCTAGTCACCCGGTGTGAACTGTGACGGTAGTGTCTGCTTTTAGAGCTGGCAAAAGACCATTGAGCTCGTCTTACTTGAAAGAATGGCAGCAGAGGCAGATATTTTCACTTTCCTGAAAAAGTGAAATATATCTGATAGTATCAAATGAATCATCCCAGCATAAACCATCTTCTTGATCCAGTTCATAAACAGTAATCTACATTTCATATTTATATTTTTATCTATCATGCTTTAGAAAGATTCAAAAAATCCAGATGTATTCAGTTAAAGCTCCATTCCCCATACTTCGAATGACACAGAAACCTTTTAAAGACGTTGTCATAAATCATGATATAAAAGACAGCATTATCACATAATATAGCTCAACAAACTCCTGTACAGTACTTTCCACTGAGAAAACTCCACTGCGTGCACTCACTACTTTCTCATTGTCATGCTAAACTTTCAGGTGGACACAGAAAACGTTCCCTCAGGGGCTCCGTATCGTTTCCCATCTTCACATTACAGAAAACTCAGTTATTGTGCCAGTTAAGAAGACAACACTTGTTCTTTTATAGTTTTATATATCACTGTTTGAACAGCCTGCTGAAAATCTCTCCATCGATACATGTTCTTGCTTGCAAACATTGTTATAAGTGATCTAAAGTTAATATCCCAACACGCATGTGATACTGTACACCACATCTCCAAAAGATGTAGAGGACTTTCACTTAGATATAAAAGATCATCTCAGATGTTTACATACAGTGAGGAGCAGAACTCTGCATGAATGTTGACTCTCTATCAAATAATTTATATTTGTCATGTAGCAAGGAGAGAAAACGTTTGTAGAAAGGTTGCCCTCTAGTGGCAAAAAGATCCCTCACGAACACATTTGGCCAGTTATATAAATGCAGCTGATTTAAGAATATGTTTTCCACAAAATGTGAAGTCATTTCTCTAAAACAGATTAACATTGTATGATGCTGAACTGTAGTTTATTGTGTCACTTTTTTTGCTCCTCTTGTCTCCTCGTGTCTCTAGAGTTGAGCATATTTCAACAGTCAGCACTGACGGACAAAATGAAATAAAAGGATCAAGCAGCATACAAATATTCTGTCCAGTCGGTTCTGCACAGACCGCCACAAAAGCCTGAGATTGCCCCAGTTAAGCAACACATTGACTGCATGTTGTAAATGACAGATTAACCACAAGAGAGGCCAAAGAAACGTTTTATGACATCCCGGATGTTGTACAGAAGACGCTTATCCATTAATAATGGTTATCATCACACATCACTCATACACAGTGGGCTAACTGAACATATTAGTGGGTCCAGCCATATTAGATCAATAATATCAATCATTGATCTTAATGTGGGTGGGGTAAGAAAAGGTGTTCAGGATCAATTGTGGGGGTTTTCTGAGGTGTGAAAGATTTCTAAGACTTGGAGTGACGGGCTAGAAAAGGTTGAAAAATCCTGTCCCGGTGTGGTGGCTCACTCTCACCTGTAGGTGGCGTAAGTAAGCTGCGTTTGGTTTCTGTTGAGGAAGAGCTGAAGACAGATTATTATGGAGTCTTTACCTGCACAAAGCTGCGAACCATGTTTATGTTCATGTCTAATTTCATTTGAAGCACTCAGTGCATGTCATTTCTTAGCTGCATTTCTTATCTATGAAAGGTGCCAGACTTATATATATATATATATATATAAATCCATATAACCTTATGGATATTTCGGAAATGCGTATATCTGCATCATCAAAAGTAATAAAACATCATTTTAATTACTTTTAAGGTCAGGCATGGACCACTTCTGACCTTTTACCCCCCCCTCCATGACCCATGACGCAGACTGTGATCCTCTGGTAGGGCGCTGCTAGGCCTTCCAAGGTCTGGACCTTTGTGTCAGGGCACCTCCACTTTGGAACAAACTGTCAAAGCTGATCAGGCTTGCAGAGTCATTTCCCTGCTTTTTTTGTGTGTGATATCTCTTTGTTTTTGTGTTTTATATTGAAAAATGCTGATCAAATTATCTTTATATAAGTGTAATATGTACTGTAGAGCATTGGGTTGAGGACTGTAAGTGCATGTCTTTTGTCTGGTGGTAGTGTCGAGTCAAACCAACGCTTGACTTTGACAAGTTGTCTCCAAAACAAATGAAACTATAAGTCGCTGTTATCAGGGCAAACATGCATCTGTATGTTTGTTGTTGTCTGACACTTCCTGTTGTAAGGTGTGATGGAAATTGCGACCTCTAGTGGCTGCTAGTGGGACTTATATACTTGTAGGATTGGAAGGAAGTTTACAAAGAGAGTTCTGATTTTAGGTCCATGCTTTCAGGACATTGCACAGAGGGAAGGAGATGTCCAAACACTGAGCAACATAGACACAGTTCCCAAGGTCCAGCCAGCTAGTGGTGAGGCTGCTGTACTTTGTATTTCTAAGCCCATTTGTACAGTACCCCTTGTAGAGACATCCTGTACAAGAAGAGTCAAAGTCGCCTCTACTTACTGAGGAGACAGAGTGTACAGGACTCTATGAGAATCCTTCTATGACACTGTGGTGGTAGCTGCATTATTCTATGCAGCCCTCTGCTTTGAAGCACTGAGAGAGACAGAAAAAGACTCAACAAACTGGTCAAGAGGTCCAGCTCTGTCCTGGACTGCCCCGCATAGACTCCATGATGGATGTTAGCAAAGCTGACATCCATCATGAACAACTCCTCTCACCTCCTGTATGAGACTGTGGAGGCCTTAAACAGCTCCTTCAGCAACAGACTGCCACTCCCACCATGTAAGAAGGAGAGCCACCACAGGTCCTTCATCCCAACAGCTGTCAGACTCTTTAACACCAGCATGACTTTATTCAGCTCGACTTTTTCTGTCTATTATATAACTTGTTGCTGTGACTTTCCACAGTGTTCGATCATTAACATTACAATTTATGATCTGCATGATTGAAGACTTATTTCAGCATGATACAGCATCATCATTTACCACGAGATGTTAGCATTATGTAATTTGAGTTGATGACACACGAGACAACATGGCAGAGAATGATCCGAGACCCGAAAGGTTTGATCAGAGTACTCCAGTTTTCAAATCCCAGGATACTGAACAAGAAATTTTCTAACCTCAGTTTTTAAAAGTTAAACTTAAAAACGTTCTTAACAAATTTGAATGAATTAAGTTCAAAAAACGAACAAAAATGTGCACAGTTCCCAAGTCCTTACAGAATATTAGAGCTATGCCAAATGTAATATTTTTATTTATATTTAAAGCTTCTCTTCTTTGAGTTTTATTTTATTGATTTCAATTTTAACAAATGATTCATGTGATTGAGTCTTCTTTTGTTAAAGATCCAGTATGTAAGATCTAAGGTCACACATATAGTTTTATTATATCTTACACCGTCCACCCTGTTGAACCGCCATGTTACTACAGCACATTTTGCAGCCAGCGTAGTTTCTTTCTTCACGCTGGGATTGAGAGGGTGAGGGAAAGGGGTTGCAATCAGCAACTACACCACTAGGTGTCACTAAATTCTACACACTGGTCCTGTAATTAAAGGCAGAAGGAGTAAGATTTGTTGGTTGCTGTTTGCAAACTAAAGCACAAATAAACACAAACACACCAAAGCCTGCAAGACGGAGCCACGTTGCCGGTGTTCTGGCGATATTTGGTACCTATTGAAATGTGGATCTGTGCATGCACACTGGTTACGTGTAGGGGCTCTGCTATCAGTTCGCTCTATGATAGCATTTTTGACAAAGTGAATGCAGCCAACGCTTCATCCTGTCCACCGCATGTGCCGTTGCTGTGCTAAACATATATGTGTATAGAGCTATATGTACAGGGCTCAGGTCCCGACTTCACACCCTGCATGCTGCAGAATGAAAACACACGCAAAAGGGGGAAAAAAACAAGCTGCACAGCACTATTCGGTGTAGCCTTACAGAAAATCCCCTCAGAAATGCTGCGTGGAGGGAGGCCACGCACCTGTCATTTTATCAGACCTTTTAAATTTCAGGTGCACCCAATGAAAATGTTTAGTCGCATCTGGATTTCTGATCTTGGCATTTAGAGATTATTTTGAAATGTGACCCTGAACATTTTTTTTTTTGGATCAGGGTGCATTCACACCTCATTTGAAATCCTTCTATGGCTGTAAATTGTCACTTTTTCTCACTATCTTACTCACATGTGTGTCGTCCCTCGATCACATCCAGACCATGTACATTTATATGAGCGCGAGCACTGTAGTATCTGATTTTGGAGACTCGGATCTTTGAGTGTTTTGAATTTTAAAACGGACAAACAAAATCTGCAGTCACTCTTAGATTAATTGGCAGCACTTAAATACATAAAATCAACTAAATTATTAATGTTTTATAACGCTGTAAACGCTAACATCAGTGATATTTGCAAACACAGGCCTGTTTTTTTCAGTTAGGGTAAGATCATCAGAAAAAATCATGTGAAAATGACATCCTGCTGTGATTGTATGATCAAATTCACATAAAATAATGAACTGGCTTTCAGTTTAATGCTGTGTTGACTGTGTAGTGTATTCATAAAATTACTTGGATTTGTTGATTTGCAGACAGTCTAGCTTGAACTGGTTTAGGTTAGTGCTCCACTTCAGCCTCTACTCATGAAACTTTAATCACCTCTGGATGCTATGATGATTCAATTTGATAAAGAAATTGGCTTTTTTTTTTTTTTTTTTTTAAGAACAGTATATAAATAAAAAATGTTTTTCGATGCAGCAGCACAAACACAGACTGAAAATTACAACCAGAGCTAATTTTTTTTTTGATAAACGTTAAAATCGTCTCGTTTAATCTATAATTCAGATCTGAGGTAAAAACGCGTGCACCCAAATCTGACATATTTGCAGCAGGAGAATCACATGCAGGTCTCCTTAAAGAGGGAGGGAGAGCGAACAGTGATCCGAATCAGTCAGCTGCACTGTGGACCATGTGTGCATGCGTCCTCCTTCCCTCTCATTCAGCTGTTTTAAAACGACACCTCCCCCCCTCCTCCTTCTTTCCCAAATCCTGCTCCTGCTCCGAGTGCAGTCATTTCTAGTGCAGAGAAATGTCCCTGGTGACACTGAGGGATGACGCAGGCTCTCCTCTTCCTTTCTCTGTTTCACTAGCCCCCCACTAACACCATCTTTTCCCTCTTTTGACTTGCTCTCCCCTTTTTTTTTTTTTTTTAGCTCTGGCGCTACCCCTTTCTCCATTTCCTCTTTCTGTCTCCCTCTCCTCTCGCTGCCTCCCCCTCTCTCCTCCTTCTCGCGCTCTCCTCTCTCTCTCTCTCTCTCTCTCTCCCTCTCTGCTCCGGCACTGCAGTGCTGATTGTGATTGCACACACACTCACACACACTCACGCAAGCACACACACACACACACACACACACACACACAGGAGCGTAGCTGAGAGGCAAGGACTGCAGCAGCAGCAGCATGCACCAACCGCGGCTGAGCTGTTCGGGGACACGAGGAAGGGGAACTGAGGAGAGAAAATAGTGTGCTATCTCACACCAGCCTGTGTGTGCATCTTTGCAGCGGTGGGTACGATGCATTTCAAGAGCGGATAGCTTATGTTATCCGGCCTCCTCTGCACTGCCTCTGCATCCCATTCACCCTGCTCCTCCCACTCCAACTCTTCCTCCTCCTCCTGTCTACAGCATCATTAGACAGGACTACAGATTGACCGGGACTGGCGAGTGGTGGATGGTCAGGTTTGCCCCGGCTGAAAGATTCTTCTGTGGCTATGCTACATCTACACCTTCACTGAGGGCTGGATTGTAATCGACATTTGGAGGTAGAAGATAACCCACAACCTGCGAGGAATCTTGGATGTGTGTGTCATTCTTTACCAGTGTTGTCATTGGCGCATTTCCTCTATTTCGCTGGTTGTTTTTGCCTTCTCTGAGACTGGCTAGCAGGCACTGCAGCATCAGGACCGCAAGACCCATGAAGCGGTAGGGCATGAGGACCCAGGGGCGACCCAAAGGAAGGGCTTGAGTGCTTCCATTGCTACCACTGCTGCTGAGGTGCTTATCTTGATTTTTTTTTTTTTCTCCAGAAAAGGGTGTCTGGTGGGGGTTGGGGTGGGTGGTGACAGCACAGGTACCCAGGCCCCTGCAGAGCAGAGCGGGTGGCTCTTGCGTCGAGGCAGGCAGGACGTCCTGTGGGAAAGGGGGGAAGAAGGGCTGGCTCGAGCGTTGGGCTCCTGATGGTGGCTATTTTTGTCTCCCCTAGCTGAGTGATTGGGACAGCGGGTGGAAGAGAAGATGCTTATGGCCCGAGACACGGCGCGGGATGAGGCTCAAAAGCTACACAGGAAGTGGCTGAAGCACCAGGCCTTTATGGCGGAGCTGGCCCGCAATAAAGAATGGCTGGCCAAGATAGAACAGGTGAGTGGAGGTGACCAGGGCATGATGATGATGATGATGATGGAAGGGAGGGAGGTAGGGAGGGTTGGATGGGGAGGTCAGATAGGCAGAGCAGGTGAGTCGGGGGTGGCGGTGGCGGTGGTGGTGGTGGGGGCAGGGAGGGTACCATGCCAAAGGGAGCACATGACTGTGAAACTGTGTTGATGGTGGGTGTGGTGGCAGTAAAACTGAATAGGTGAAAGTAGGAGAGATGTCATCCCTCAGCTTTCATTTCATCACTTGGCTTGGGGACATCCTGAATTACATTCTCAAGGTTATATTGCTATTGTGGCTGTATTGTTTCCAGATTCACAGGTGGCATGATCCCTGTGGTTCTTTGATCTTTTTTGAGGTTAGGCCATCTGAATTTCATTGCTCAGTTATGGAGGTTACAGTGAATCATAGAGGACATGTAAACCTTTGCAGCAGCGAAGGCCAAACATCCACAGAATGCATCCTCCGTCTGTCAGGAACACACACAGCTGACATGAGGTTCAGCTCACATCATGAAAACATTCTCAGGTTTTTATTTATTTATTTATTTATTTTTTGTGTGTGCCCTGAATTCCCATCATGCTTTGCTACACTGACAGAGCAACATCCCCATTCCACACACACACACACAGTGTTCTCTCTCTCCATGCCCTCTGCCTCAGTGAAGCTCAGGTGGGCTCTTGACATGCAAATCAGTCATTGAGTCTCCATTTCTGCTAATGGCACATTGCATTTGGGCAGTTCAAGTCATAAAACATATCCTAATACATACATATGTATATATATGTTCAGAAAAATGTCACATGTCTGGCTGCTGCTGCTGCTGCTGCTGAGGACATGTAGAGAATACGAGGTGCATTTAGCTCTGCTGTGTTTTGTTCAGCATCCTTTTTAAACTATTCAAACAGAATTGCTGACTTTAGGTGTGCACTGTAAATGTGTAATGATGTATAATAATTGATTCAGATTGGTTTTAAACCAGGAAGTGCTCTTTTGCATTCAGCCCCCGTCACATGAACGTTAGCAAAATGTCAGGAGGAAAACCATTTTTGCAGCTGGAGTCCTATAACTCCTCCATTTTTTAAATAAATATATTAAGAATTAACTTCTGATTAGGAACTTAATGAGCAGATCACAAATTTCATTTCATCCATTCCAGTGGTCAAACACTGCACCAGGGCAAAATCTATCTAGTGCGTGATTTATTGTGCAAACTGTGTTCCGTCAGCAGCGTTTTTGATTATTTAATATTGAAATTTGGAAGCGAATGAGCATCTCGTATCAGTCCTGTAGCTGCACTAGGAGGAGAAAAGGTGTGACTTAGATATATTAACACACACAAAAAAAGCCTGAATAGCAGTGTTGATGAGGTGAATTAGATTTTGACCTTGCTAAAATGTATTTACATCTCTGATAATATCCTGAGAGGTTTTGTTGACATTTCTAAGTGTTTTAATTATTCATTTTTTATTGAATACATTAAGAAATTCATTAGACTGTATAGATTTTTACACATTATTTTTTTTTTGTAGTATATACAGTATTATTAAATATTCATAAGATAGCAGTGTGTAACTAATTATAACCGTGGTCCTTGAAGACAAACCCCACCACTGTATATTACCTAATGAGGAAATCTCATTAGCCATCCTGGTTGTCGATGTGTGAAATATATTTTAAGGTTCATCATGTTAGTCTAGACCCTCCCATTAAGCCAGCAGACACCTCAACTTAGTTCAGTCACGATGCAAAAGAGCTTAAAGATGACTTCTGCGAGCCAATCAGTGTGAGCGGATAGCACAGATGACTTCATTTATTTTCTCTGTGCTGTAAAAGTTTCCAGGTTTAGTCACTGAATCTGTGCAGCCGTATTCATTTGTGTCCTCAACAGTGATGCATCCTATGGCTGGAGTCGTGCAGGATATATTATGTTTTGTTTGGATATTGTCAGTTAAACGGTGCCCGGTTCATGGTTTATTCATGGTGGGAACACCTGAGATGGCAAAGTTAATAATGAAATGTAGCAGCGGAGCTCAAACTGAACTAAAAGATTTAATGTTGTGATGTTGTTGATAGTCCATTACGAGTGCATCGTGGTACTCTTTGTGGCATTAATGTTTTATTTATTTGAAATTAATAATAATGATTTGTTTTAGTGTGCACTGTAAGTTTAAACTGAAAGTTATGAAACACTGGATGTCAGGTAAATCCCGTCCAAAAAAGACCTGCGCCAAATATGGTTTGTCAGATCTTTTTTTTTTATACTGATGTTTTCCGTTTTGGTTTCTAAACACCTGAAATGATCTTTCAGAAAATAAATCTACAACTGTTTTGATAATCGATTAATCGTGAAGGCCTAAGTCGTCATTCACCCAAATTTCCAACAATTCTCTGGTTCCAGCTTTTCAGATGCCTGGATTTCTCTGTTTCATATCATTATTGTTACGCATTTGTTATTATTAACCCATATTTCAGTTCATAAATAATTTTGTTTAACCGAGAACATCTGGTTTCATGCTACTTCCTTTTCCCACACGAGCTCAGACGTAACAATTATAGACTAAATATCTTTGGGACTCAAGCAATTTGAAGCTCCACCTTCGGTCTTAGGAAATTGTAATAGATGTTTACCCCTGCTTCTATAGACTGAGTGAATTACAATAAGCAAGAAAATAATGGCAGATTAATCAATAATGAAATCTGTTAGTTGCGGCTCTAGTATGATGCGTCCTTTGTTGTTGTATATTCGTTTTTTTGGGGGTTTTTAATCGGCCATCCCAAATCATGTCATGATCATCTCCGGTTTGTGCGTCTCAGTTTATGAATGCTGTGCGTTCAGTTTGCTGTTTAGAGGTTAAAGTAATTTAATAATGATCCCACCTAAGTGGGCTGATGAAACATTATCTCATTATTATCACGAGTAAACTTTTGTGGTATGGAACGGGACTGCAGGCGTTACCCTTTTTTCACTGATGCTGTTCTCTGATGGCCTTGAACCTCAGTGATGTGCGTATAATTACCCTCCTGCTGTAGGTCAAAGAAATTTAACGTTTGAGGAGTTATAAATGGACAAGTAGTGGCATTAGCAGAAAATGATACTGCTCTACAGTCAAATAAAGAAAATCATATGGCGGTTAGATGTTAGAAGACCTGATGTCAGCATCGTGATCATATACGTGCTCTTCAACATCGGTGAATAAGATAAAGATGATTTGGGTGGGACCTAGCAGTGCAGTGTGTAACACATGGTTGTTTTTTGGTATTTTGCCTTCACAGGATAGTTCACAGCAGAGATACAGACAGGAAGCGTTGGGGAAAGGGGGAGGGTACAACAGGCAACAATGGTCCAGATCGATTGAACCATTGACTGTGCAGTTAATACAGGGATGCGTCTTCGACCACCGTGACACCTCCTAACCCGTAACCAGTTCCCTTTTATATCCACGCCCAAATGAAATTTTAATAAGTTTCCAGAATTTAAAAAGAATACAGTTAATGTTCGGCCTGTCACGTGACTCTACTCAGAGAGGCATGGAGAGGTCCTCTGCCTGGAATGACATCTCAGCTTGAAATGAAAACGGACTGAAACAGGATACGGCTTTACTTCTGAATCATCAGCGTATTTGTATAACCTTTCATGCCAAATACCAGATAAATCAACGGAAAGGATTGACACTGAGCGCAGAAGATGGCTGCTCCACAGAGGTTCTCTCTCTCCCTCTCTCTCTCTGTGCTGACTGGCATGTTTTCCCAAAGTTCCCGTGTACGTAGCCTCGTGCAGATGGTTACAGAGACCCTTCATGTCTCCATAGCCCAGCTTACATCACTTAATCTACCCCCCATCACTCTCTCTGTCGTTACCTGAGAGACGCCACGTCCTGCCATGATCAGAACTCAGCGTCCTTTTTGGAAGGGTTCCCGCCTCGGCCCTCACCTCTGTTCTTTCTCAGTACTTACTCAGCACATGAAGCAGGCGCACAGCTCCAGGCCGGCTCCTGTATGTGGAGGATCTGTGGGTGCTTCTCTGTTACAGTGAGAGGACTCACAGCTGACCTTGTGCCAAGCCTTAACATGGGCTCAGGGGTCAGTGCTTGGTAAACACTGTCTTATCTGGAGCGCGTACAGTAGATCAGTGACACACTAATGAACCCTTTACATACAGTATTTAAATATGGACACCTCATCCATATTACCTTCATCTCCTTCTCTCCTTCAGTGTATTTGTCAATATTCTGCAGTATTATTTAAGCAACACTGTCTAGAAATTGGTATTTTTGTGATTTAGCTTCCCCAGTTTCAGGGTGCAATACGACTCATAATCATGGACAGCTGTACACGTGTATTTGTTATGATTATATTACTTAGAATCAAAAGCTCAATGACTTTGCTAACAGCCACACACACAAGACATAGCAGCCAGCTAATATTACTTACCCCAGTCCAACAGCAGTCAGCCCAGCTCGGCGTCTGTCTTTCAGCCTTTTATTTCACCAAGCTCTCACCAACCACCAAAAGTCAGTCCTAGATTTACTCTCCAGCAGCGTCTTGCTCTGTCACTCTACCCTTTTCACATCTTCTTTTGTTTATATCCCCTTTGTTTGTTTGTTTTGCGCATCGCCTGCTTGTCCGGCTCCAGTTCTGGCACAACACTTGCTCCCCTTCCTGTCAGTGTTTGTACTGACAGGAGAAGAAGAGTTTTTCACGTGGGCGGATGCTTACACTCTCCTGGTGTTCTGAGCTCACAGGCCTGGCAGGCTGGCAAATAAAACTGAGCTAACATTAGCTAACTAGCTATAGTTTGTAGCAGATTACTTCACTGTCCAACAGGAAACTCTGTAAATCACAGAGAGTTGAGGCACATGTTGCTTTAAATTTCTCATTGTCTATAAATTCATATATCAAATAATATCTCCTAATAGACCAGAACTATGCACCTGTTCATCCATCTCTCAGTAGGCCGCCTTCTTTTCAGGTGAAGATGATAAAATGAATGATGGCTGAATTCCATTTAGCTGCTTCAGTTTCAGGGTCTTCTGGTGTTGTGCATGTCACGCTGTTGTGGTTTATTTGGACACAAAACCATCATTAACAACACAACACCTGTGTTTCCTACAATGACAAGTCAAAATGTCTGCTGTATAGTACTTTCCAACTTCACAAGCCAAACCTTCAAATGAGTCACAGATATGCAGTGCAGCTTCACTTTTCATACTCTAGAGAGTGTATCGCAGGACAGCGTATACATGTAATCACATTAATGAAGGATGCAATGCAATGATGTAGCTCATTAATGGAGCTCAAACTAGATCTTGTGTTCCTCTATGGTTTTATCATTTCTTAATAACTGTTTAAAAAAAAAGACTGGCTGCTGCTTGTTAGTCGGATAATTTTGGCCCTTTCGATAATAAACTAACTAACTTGAGTTGCCGGATCTTGACATCGACATAGCTTGGAATCTGTTTCACAATTTACAATTTTTGTTTCATGAAAGCAATTTTAACTTCATAAGTCTGCTTACCTTCCACTATACAACATCAAGAACTTCTAAAGGTCCCATGATTTAAATATTAAACATATGATCTGAAGGTGGTTTGGTTGTTTTAAATACATTATTTATAATATGCATCATTCGATCAGTATAAAAAAATGTTACATTATTTTGTCCTGCAATTGTATTTGCTACTACAGTTGTAATACACGAAGTAGCAATGATGATACATGATCGCGGTTCATGCTAGTTCTCTGAACATCCGAGATGAAGCATACAACAATACCTCATTCATAAAAACTGTACACGTTGTTCTAGTATGAGCTAATACCAAGTGTGTCGCATCATGTTTGAGTCCTACATGCTACATGCAGCTGAACTGCTGTTGGACAACTGGACGATACTGATGTCTTGGCATTATAAAGTCTTCCTCGCTCTTTAGTGTCCTGGCTCGAGTAATGAAATAAACAGTTTCTAAAATTGCTACACTTTAGTTATCTCATTACCTCTATGATGTCACAGCCCTGGTCAATATATTTGCAATGCATTAGAAAAAAGGAGCAAAGCTGCAGGTAACTCTGGTGTGTTAAAACATTTGATGTTTGATGAAATGACTTTGATAAAAGCACTCCTGTGTTTTGTTTTAGTAAGCATTGTATTGTTTCGATGCTCTTGAACAGTGTCGTACCTTCAAAAACCCTCTTATGCATTAAATAACAACTGTTTGGCTTCACCATACAACACTGACATTTAGTGGTTTAGTTTAGTCTTTTCCAGGAAAAGTGAACCATCAGTACAATTAAATTACACTGTCTGACATATTTAATGAAGTACACGTCAACTTACTCATTCTCCAGCTGGTTTCACCTGCAGTACACACTATTTCTACTCAGTCACTTTCCAGTCTAGATGTTGCTGGTTCTTTTTCTTTGCTGCGATGATCTTTATATTCTTGAAACTGCATGTCTATATTTATTGTCTCATATGCTCTTTACACATTTTGTCCAGATAAATAAATTACCTTAATCTTAATGAAAATAATACATTATTACCTCTGGTTTTATAGTCTGTTATAGTCCCAAAATGTCTGTGTTTTAATGCATGATGTACGTCTGTCATGATGGCAGTGTTTCTTTAAAAAAAAGAACATGCTACAAGCATATCATGCTGTCCGTGCACTACTGGTAAGCCTCCTCAAGGACTAGATATATAGCAGAGAGGTTCATGACATTAAACAGCATGTTCCATGTAGTTATATACAGATTTACTGAATTAGTATTCATATGAGTTATGTGAAAATATACTGAGTTTATAATAATGAAGTATTTTTAGTCTATGTCACGGCTTGTACATCCACCCAACGTTGACAGTCAGCTGGTTGGACGTTGCTGTAGCGTTAGTGTTGCATTGTGGGTTGGGCTGAAGAGACAACATGGCATCAAACAAAAGGAAGCTGGCATTCTCGTTGTAGTGAAAAAAAATGCAGCACTTTGACTCTTTGATTAAGCAAATTTGGATGTGTGTTTGGATGTTTCATGGTTTTTCATTCTATGTGTGTGTGTGTGTGTGTGTGAGTGTTATGCAGATAAGAGCATGACTAGTGTTACTTTCGAGCATACAGTAGGTGTGAATACATTGTTGTTTGTGCCAGTAGTATAAAACAAGCCCTTTTAATCCCACCCACTATTTCATTATGCTGCATCAGCGTTACAAGAAAGCCTGCAGAATTTGGCAACACAATGCCGCTATAATAGCATGATTCATACGTGGTAGCCATTAAAATATCGCACTATGTCAGCCACGATTGCCTCAAAAAATTCACTTCACAGATGCCCTTTGGATCCAACTGTGCCCAGGCTGTAGCAGAGCCCAGCACAGGCACACCCGCAGCCTCATTCCTGTTCCATAAACCTTTGATTCTTCCTCCTTTTGCTTCGCTACTTCCTTTTACTCTGCCTTTTTCCTCTCCTCTCTCCACCCCCTCTCTCTCTGATTTCTTCTCCCTCTGCCTCACTCTGTGTCAGTAAAGCCAAGAGAGAGAGAGAGAGAGAGAGAGAGAGAGACCTGCTTTCTGCTGGCTCTGCATTATGAGAGGGAGAGCGAGGCTGAGGAAAGATAGGAGACATAGAGAGAGAGAGAGAGGGATGTGAGAGAGTGAGCGCTAGCAGCAGTTAAGCAGAGAGCATGTGCCAAGAGGAGGAATGCAGCACTGCATTATGAAAGCCATAGGATATAGGTCCAGCTCTCTGTGAAAGATAGAGAGAAGCAGAATTTAGAAGATAAAATCCATCATATGCAAGCTTGTTATTTCGAATACGAGCTAATTAACTAATGAATGCATCACCCGCCGTCGTATGTAGAGCATAAACGCTCGTTTCCTGAAATCTTGCAGCATTATCAGACACTTTTAAGTCATCATAACTGAGCTTTTGTGATCCAGATGCAAAAATATCCCAAATCTCATCACAGAAGGAAAACACCTCTTACTGCCCTTAAGTCTAGGTATGAGAGGAGACTGCAAATAATGGATCTCAGGGAAGAGCTTCATTGACACAAAGGGGAAAAAAATGCCACAAGCTTTTGATCTCACCGCATCTCCACATCCAGATCACGTCATGAACAAAGCCCGAGATTTTTAGAGGAGGGGAAGAGGAGCAGAGGAGCACAAGGCGAAGGACAGAACAGGGGTTTATTAGACTCGCCATGCATGATTTTTAGGTCAGCCCGAGGCCAAACTTTGCTCCATACACCTGCTTCTCTGCAAGCGGGGGGCTCCAGCCTTGGCATGGAGCTGTGTTTTCCCAAGCTATTTTGGGGACAAAAGTGAATTTAGAATTTAGACTTTTAGTATTATGAAAAGTGGCTTTCTGAAATAATGTAACATATACTGTATATTAAAACAAAATCCACAGGTTTATCGGCTCTGTGTACATACAGTACCCTTTCCCTTTGGTAAACACAGTTGCTAAAGGGTTACAAGTTGTTTAGAAATAGATTTTCTGTGTGCTTGATATCTAAAATGGTGGACAGTTCTGTGCAGCAGCTGTGCAGTTCACCGATTTCTGGTACCAAGTGAAGCAACAATCTCAGCCCATAGGAACCAAGCCTTGAAGCAAAAGCTGACATTAAAGTAGAGAACGAGCGAGAAGCAAAAAGTCACTCATCCAAGAAATGACAGTCTGACACATAATGTCATTTTTAAACAGGATGGAAATAGGCTTGGCTTAAATAAACATTTAAATAGACTTAATTGACAATTAATTGTTAACAGTTATCGCTTTCTGTCTCCAGGAGGGTCAGGAGCTGATCCAGGAGAAGCCAGAGCTGCGTTCAGTCGTTCAGCAGAAGCTGGAGGAGATCAGAGAGTGCTGGTCCGACCTGGAGAGCACGACCAAGGCCAAAGCCCGCCAGCTCTTCGAGAACAACAAGCCCGAGCCGGCTATGAAGAGCTACTCGGACCTCGACAACCAGCTCTCCCACCTGGAGCGGCAGCCCCCCCAGCTGGAACAGGCGCACCACCTGCCCACCTTCAATGAGCAGCTCCAGAAATTCCAGGCAAGTCTCAAGGCTCCACAGGGTCTCTCTGAGAAGATGTTGGCACCGTCTCTTGATAATCTAGTGTTACTGATGGAGCTGATCTCCAACCACAAATGATTAAACTGGTGGAGTTACACCATCAGTTGGTCATCGAATGACTTGTCTTCGACCTCGCATTTCCATATTTACAAACTTTTATTGTGACATCCATACATTTCACATTTTCATATAGTGGACAGCCCACTGTAATACTTATTTATTTATACTTTATTTTTATTTTTCTAATTATTACTTTAACTCTTATTCTTTCTCTAATTCTTTATTGTGCTCTAGTCTTCGAGCGCAGCCTGCACCGCCCTGAATTTCTCTGCACATATTGTGTGATCATCAAATAAAACCTTTTGAATCTTAAACCTCAGGCGTGTGAGGTTTTTGGATTTTAGCAGCCCAGATTTAAATTTTAAGTATTTATTGTCAAGTATGATTTCTCTAAATACGGAAGGTCAGGTACACCAACTAGCTAGTTTTTTTTTGTTTTTTTAATCTTTTTCACTGTCTGGGCTTCAGCAGTGATGGAGGAAGTATTGACATCTTTTACTTCAGTGCAATAACGCAGTTGCGGCATCTTCACTGTACAGTTGAAAATACTTTATTACACGTAAAAGTCATGTATTTAAAATTATTAGGAATTATTTCTGATGCAGTAATGTGTAAGAAACAACTTTATTTGTTTCTAAGAGGCAGTTTGATCTATGAACGCATCATATTTAATAAACTGGACCAGATGATCGTCACCTCCGAAGTGTAGTAAAGTACAAGAAGCATCGAGTTGCATGACACTGAAATACTCAAGTAAAGTACTAGTACCTTAAAGCTGTACAGTAATTGATTACTCTAGGTGATTAAATATACTTAGTTACATTCCAGCATGATTCTTTGACTCCACCCTTTGACATTTAGCCCGCAGCTCATGAGAAATGTTTGTATGACTAAAACTCTCTAATCTGCCGTGATGTAGCTAATGCTTTTGACAGACTGCGTACTTCAGCTCATTGTTGTTTAGCTCGGACATGTATCCACAGAGGCCGCGGCTGTAGCATGTTCTTAAAAACGACGTTCAGTGGCATTAAAAAAAAAAAAATGCACCATAGCCTTTTTTTTTTCCTTAAAGTGAGGCAGCCCATTACATAACCCTGAAATGTTCTGGTAGAAAACAGCTGATGTGCTGCGTTTGTCCATCTCTCATACGGCTGTAACATGACCTAACCCCTTCCCTTCTGGTTTGCAGGCTATGGAGTCTCAGATAGGGGACTTTTACAAGGATGTGGGAGAGCTGGGAAGCTTGCAGGGGGTCTGCCTACCCCAGCGAGGGCTGATGGCAGTTGAGAAGGAGGGTGGCGAGCAGTCGGGCGTGGTGGAGACCCGCATCGTCCGCCTCATTGAGCCCCTGAAGGAGAGACGCCGCATCCTATTGGCTTCCAAAGAAATGCACCAAGTCGCCCAAGACCTGGAGGATGAGATAGTGAGTTCTCCGTCCTTTCATTTCACACATTTCATCTTCTTCATGTACTGTTTTAAAATCCATTTTCACATCCCTCAGAGTTAGTCTTCCCAATGGTTTCCATGTTTGATACTGTGCATAGATCCATCCTTACATACCCACTGTGAAAATGTAATGACCTAACTGTGGTTACTTGTTAGCTGTGGATTCAGGAGAGGCTTCCCTTGGCCTCCTGTAAGGATTATGGGAATAACCTCCAGAGTGTACAGCAGCATGTAAAAAAGAACCAGGTGAGTGTTAAAGTTGATGTTTAGCCATGAATCAGATGAAGTGTGATCTGACGCCGCTCAATCTGGTAACTTACGTCTGATTGGTTCTTTAGACGCTTCAGAGGGAGCTGACAGGGCGGCGGGCGCGTGTCGAGGAGGTTCTGGACCGGGCGGGGATTATCGCCTCGCTGAGGACTCCCGAGGTGGAGTTTGTTCGCGAAGGGGCGGGGCACGTGCGCCAGCTGTGGGAGGTTTTGCAGCTGGAGACGGAGAGGAGGTCTGTGATGCTGGACGCCGCGCTGCAGTCTCAGCAGTACTACAGCGAGGCGGCTAAAGTGGAGTCCTGGCTGTCTGGTCAGAAGCTCCATCTGGTCAATGAAGAAAAGGGCACGGTACGGACAGCCCCGATAGTCAGACGGGTTTTTGTTGGCATGAATCCTGGGTGAACATTTCAAGCCTGCATCCTGACGTTATTCTGATATTTTTCAGGACGAGGCAAGCACCCTGCAGTTGCTGAAGGCCCACCTGGCTCTGGAGCAGACAGTGGAAACATATGCAGAGACAGTAGGCATGCTATCCCAGCAGTGCCAGCATCTACTGGAACTTGGACACCCAGAAAGGTGTGACACGACCCACCATCACACATGCGTTATCAAATCTGTATTATGCTCTCCTTGTTGGTGGCTTAAATATTTTGTTTTTTCTCAATGTTCAACAGTGAGCAGATCACCAAGCAGCAGTCCCACATAGACCGGCTGTATGTGTCTCTGAAGGACATGGTGGAGCACAGGAAGACCAAGCTGGAGCAGCAGTACTGGCTCTATCAGCTCAACAAGGATGTGGAGGAGTTAGAGAAGTGGATCACCGAGCGTGAGGCGGTGGCCAGTTCCACTGAGCTGGGCCAAGACCTGGAGGATGTCACGGTCAGTCCACACGGTTTCAGTCTCTACAGTAGTGTGGAGATATCAAACTTTTACAGCTTGAGTAATGTCTAAGCAAACACCATGAACCATGATCATATAATAGCATGACATATTTCTTCAAAGCTAAACACACAAACTACAGCCACCTCTGTGACAGTCGGTGCTTTCCATTTCCTCTCGTCTCCTAAAAACAGCTTTAAATGCTCTAAATCAGGAGTTTTTAAAGTCTGAGACTGTGGGGGTGTCCCCACACACAATGCTTGGAAACAGAAGCCCTCTCACTCCATTAATTACTTGCTTAGTTTACTCATTTCCTGGATGCCTATGAGGTCATGATTATGTCATTTGATCCCGTAAACACTCAACAGTCGTGCCAAGCCAAATACTGCTGTTTGACATAACTTCAGACTACGACAAATACTTCTCCAGATCACACACATTCAGGATATTTTATGTGATCTCTCTTTGATAACTAATGTAAGGCCTGTCTCTAAACTCTAAATGAAATCTATAATTTGTTTGTAAAAGGTTAAAGGCTCACGACTAAATAATAAGTCTGACTGTGCATCTGAAAAGCTGTAGCAAACTGTTTCTATGTTTCATAATTTTTTGTGATGAAGAAACAAAGACTGGAACTAATCAACCAACAATAAAAAGCTGAAAATACTCACATTTAAATGTAATTTTTCTTGAAATGAGACTCAAACTATTAATTAATTATCAAAATAATTGCCAGTTAATATTCTGTCAACCTGTTTCCACAGGTAGTTATCAAATCTATACTATTTATACAATATTGAATTTATTTATTATTATTTTTAACTGATACAGCTGCTGGTCGTTTCTTTAGTAGGTCAGCTGACCAATCACCGTACAGATACAAGACAAGACTTTCCAAGTCTCAGTGGAGAGACTTTTAAGGTATTAACATCAGTGACAATGGTGGACCTCGGTTAATTTCCGGGTGACAATGAGAGAGAAACCATATTCATCAGTTAACTCAAAAATATCCCAAAAATAGTTCATACTATGAGCCTCACTAAGGTAGTATTTATTTCATGAATTAATGCCGTGTCACTGTGTTGCATCAGGATGAATTAGTTCATGTTAATGTGTCCGGTCCCTGTAGTGTTGTGTGATTTATGTGTTCCAGGTGCTTCAGGAGAGATTCACCAAGTTTGCCTCAGAAACCAACAGCGTCGGCCAGCAGCGCATGGAGCAGGTGAACAAAATGGTGAACGAGATGATCGACTGCGGCCACTCCGATGCGGCCACCATCGCCGAGTGGAAGGACGGACTGAACGAGTCGTGGGCCGACCTCCTGGAGCTGATGGAGACCCGCAGGCAGATGCTGACGGCGTCGCACCAGCTGCACAAGTTCTTCACCGACTGCAAAGAGGTACAGTCAAAACAAATATCAGCCTATAGTATAAGGTGCACCGCGCATCTTCATCGCCGTTTAAAAGGTAGACAGTCTGGCCGTGACATGCGGCTTCTATTTTTAAAACGCTCGTGACGATGCTGTCCTGTGTTATAGGTCTTGGCTCAGATCGCGGGGAAGATGAAGCAGCTGCCAGAGGTGAGGGCGTGCCAAGCCAACATCACCAATCCAGCTACCCTGCAGAGACTCATGCACTCCTTTGAGCATGCCCTTCAACTGCTAGTCGCACAGGCAAGTGATATGATTTTTTCTGCCGCTCATACACAGACTATATTCTACTCTGATTACTTACTCCCTGCATTTGGTGTCTCAGGTGAGGCAGCTGCAGGAGAACGCTGGCCAGTTGAGAACCATCTACGCTGGTGAGAAAGCTGAAGCCATCATGGTCAAAGAGCAGGAAGTGATGGAGGCGTGGAAGGAGCTGTTGAGCTCTTGCGAGGCCAGTCGCGTCCAGGTCACTTCGGTAACCGACAAGGTGCAGTTCTTCTCGGTGGTGCGTGAAAATCTGATGTGGATGGAAGGCATCATGGGCCAGATAGGATGGGATGAGCCCAGGTAGGACATCTGCCACATCCTTGTTTAACTGTGCACCGTCTTCATTCTTTTGTGCTGAGCTGAACATTGTGTACAGTGTATGGTCCAGGGTTAGCAGCTGCATTTTGTGGTTCAGTGATTGGTCTCTGTGGTCCTGTGCGGTCCCCGTAGACAGAATTTCATTACCGTGTAGTGTCGATTTGGGCTGCTGTGCAACCTTGACCTAATTCTACATGACATCTGTTATTCAATTTCTCATGTGATGTAACTGAGGGCTATAAATTTTACAACGTAATCGCTGCCATTATTTGTCATTTTAGCCGGCCACTTCCACTGCGCATTAAACTCGCGGCACATACAACCGTGAAATCTTTTAGCAGCTGTCCACACGCTTGAACACACAACACTGTGGGACTGATGATAGGACAGACTGATACATTTCGGACTGAAATGTAATTGATCATAAAAAAATGCTAATGTTTTGATAATAATATGTCGTAGTAAGCTGAATATCTTCTGGTTATGCACTGATGGTTAAACAAAAGACATTTTCTCTTTAAATTGCTTGTTTTGTTGAATCAACAATCCAAAAGTTAAATATTTTTATGATGATACAAAACAGAGAAAAGCAGTAAATAGTCACCATCTGAGGATAGAGAGTGTTGGATGCTGTGCAGATTTTAAAACCCTTTGAGAATTGAAAAAATTGTGATTTTTGGGCTATAGAAATCAACAAATGCTCACGTTTGTGAAGCTGAAACCAGTCAACGTTAAACATTTTTGCTCATTAAATGACTTAAATGATGAATTGTATAGCCTAAAACAGACACGGACACATCACACGTACACGTAACATTCCTGGTTCAAACCCCAGCCTTCGTTGCGTGCCAACATTTAATGTCTCTGCTGTGCAATATCAGAGATAAAGATCCCATAAATAATCTTTAAAAATCAGAACTAAGAGCTGCTGCTGGCGCTACAGGAAAAGTCAAGGGATCACCAAAGTCATTATTATTCATCCTCTGGGCACCGCGGGTATCTTTAATAAATTTCATCCATCCAGTACTTTGGACCAACCCTAGAGCCACGCCAGTAACTAGAAATCCTGATGATCGATTCATTGATTGACTGTTTCAGCACTAGTACTGTATTACATTATCTGGACTGGTTTCCTTGTGACTCATGCAGCTAACATTTTACACTCCGTAGTTCTAAGGATCCCCTAATAACATTTGTTGCTTAATCTAATCGAAATAATCTGATCTATCCCATCTCAGGGATTTGACGGCTCTGGAGGTGATGATGAAACAACATCAGGAGCTGAAAGCCAAAATAGACGGCCGCAGCAAGACCATACAGCAGTGTGCAGATCTTGGCAAGATCCTGATAGCTGCAGGCAACCCCGCATCAGAGGAGGTAAAAAAAAACACATGAAATCCATACAGTTATTAGGACGTAGCAGTATGTTGTTGTGGTCATGGGTGCCATCTGTCTGTCACCACAGATTAAAGAGAAGTTGGACAGCCTTCTGGCTAAGCAGAAGGATCTCGTTGAGAAATGGGACAAACACCAGGAAAAGTTACAGCGCAGTGAGTAACTCAGCAGAAGAAGCTCTTAGCACATCACTATGTTAAATGTCAAATGGGCTCGGACTCTAAATGGTTTTTCCACTTTGTCCTGTTATCATGAATCATGTATGAATTTTACTGTTACACACTCGCGCTCTGTGCACGACTGAAATGATGAGATAAACGCATAAATATCATTATAATACACACACACACGAGTGTTAAGTGTGGTGCGATTGTAACTGTGCTGCTGGTCTGCTGTCACCTCCAGAGCAGGAAAGGTTCCAATTTGCCCAGGAGACGGTAAAGGCGGAAGCCTGGCTGAAGGCCAAAGAGCCGCTGATCACCTCCAAGGAGCCGGAGGGAGGAGCGGCCCAGCCCCAAACAGACGAGGTTGAACAGCTCATCCTTCGCCATGAGGCCTTCCGCAAGGCTGCTGTAACCTGGAAAGAACGCTTCAGCTCTCTCCGCCAGCTTTCCGCAGTAAGCTTGACTGTAGATAAATGTTTAATCAGTTTGGTGGAGTCACAAATTAATGCTGCTACAGGGAGAAAAAAAAAGGAAAAAAAAGTGACCTTGGGATGTTTGCTTAGCAGGCATGTGCGCATGCCATGAGTTTGCATCGTTATGGACTTAAATCTGTCTCATGACGTTAACTGCATGCCGTGTAACCTCACTCACTGCACACCATCTGCCTTTCATGCTCCATTGTTGAGTAGCCAATAAAACAGTCAAACAGGTTTGAGCAAATTATTCTTTGACAACTTGTTGTACCTCCATTTTATTGAGCCGCCCTGCATGTGATTTCTGGTTTTAATTGGGTCTGTGTAGCGCTCTTAGTTATTTAGTGAACTCTCTCTTTAGGCTGAGAAGAAAAAAGAAGAGGAGAAAAAGACAACCCCGCTCTCCAGCCGAAGGATGTTCCCATTATCTTGTCTGACTCCCAGTGTTCCCTCAACCAGTGCTACCTCGTCTTTCTTGAGGCAGACGGTACAGGCGAATATCGAACCCAAACCTTTACAGACCAGTCTGGATCTGGGCGCCCCTACGACCCAGAGATTGTCCTCGACGCTCTCCAGCTACAACCCCGTTATAAATGGATCAGGCTACCACGGACTGGAACAGCAAAGCACTGGGAAGTTGGTGAGCACCCCGTACCTTGGGATGAACAACCCGGCGGCCGGAGGCGGAAGCGACTCCGGTTACTCGGCGCTGACCCACAGCGGCGGAGCGGACACTTCGACTTATCTCGGAATGAACCATCAAACTGCCGGCAGCGCTGAGAGCTCCGGGTACTTTGGAATGACGACCGGGTGTGTGGGTGGTATGCAAAACCATCTAGGCAGTGGCAGGTTAGGAAGTTCAGGTAACCTAGCTCAGCAGCCAAGCAGTGGAAGTATGGGGAACCCTGGCTTTCTGCCTCAACAGAATATGGGAAGTTCTGGATATTTGGCCCAAACACAAAATATGGGAAGTTCTGGATACTTGGCACAACAGCCTAATTTAGGGAGTACAGGATATTTGGCACAACCGCCTAATATGGGGAGCTCTGGGTATTTGGCACAGCAGACCAATATGGGGAGTTCTGGGTATTTGGCACAACAGCCTAATATGGGGAGTTCTGGGTATTTGGCCCAACAGCCTAATATGGGGAGTTCTGGGTATTTGGCACAGCAGCCTAACATGGTGAGTTCTGCATACCTAGCGCAGAATTATCAGGGCAGTGGGGGAATGGGTAGCTCAGGCTATCTCGCACAAAATCATTTCAGCAGTGGAAGTCTGGGTAGTTCTGGTTATCTCGCGCAGAGCGGTGGCATCATGGACCCTAAAATGGCATACGCGTGGCAGCACCTGAAAGCTGACTTCATGCAGCCCAGGATCAATCACATCCACAAAGCTGTAAACCCCCTTCTAGAAGCCAGTAGAGTGCAGCGGGAACAGTTTGGGGACATCCCAATGGCAGACATGATGGGGCCAGAGTCGGGGCTGGAGCTCCTCCACGGCCGTCTCCAGAGGGATCCTCGCGGCAGCCGCTCCGACCCTCAGATGGACCACCTGAGGCGAGAGAGGGAGTACAAGCTGGGTAGACAGACCTCCAGCGAACAGGAGATCCAAGCCAGGCTGAACGAGCTGCCGCTGATTGTGCGTCAGGAGCGCTATCGGAGGCGCCTGGAGAGGCAGTCGTCCAGCGAACAGGAGGGGAGCAGCAAGCAGAGGCTGCAGAGGCAAGACTCGAGTGACGCCGAGGGCTCTGTTAAAGACGGCTCTGACAAACGCTCAGGGTATGTGAGTGAGTTGTGCTGGTGACGGTGAAATTTAAATGATCTTAACAAAATTTGGCTTTACAGTTTGCCTAGTCAGCACTGTGCAGCGCGATCCTAATGATTTTTAGAGTCACGTAACGATTGTGTTCTTTGTGTCTGGGTGACTCATGGTTATTGTCGTTGCAGGGACAAGAGATCTACCATGGCAGAGATTGTAGAACAAGTCCAGGAGAGAGAAGCAGCATCTGTGAGTTAGCTTGCATCACAACAGTGTGCATGTTCATCTTTCTTTGTGTCCTGGTGTCATATCCTCTTTTCCTCTGCTTCCTCAGGCACGAGGAGAACCTTATCGGCCTCCTAGCAGCCTCTCAGCACCCGTGACTCGTTTTGATGGACGCCCTCGTGCCCGAGACCGTCCCAAACCCAGGAGGAGGCCCCGTCCGAAAGAGCCCGAGGAGACACGGCGTTCTCGCTCGGCTCCAGCTACCGGTGCCCCAACAACACCTCAGCCACCTTCACACACTGCCCAAAACGAAGGCCCCCTTTACCGCAAAAAGGCCACCACCTCTGACCTTGAAAATCAGCAGAGAAGCCCGAACAGGTACAAAGCCCTGGTCACAACCAGCACATCCACAGTCTCATCTTACCCTTTTCCTCATGATGCGTTCATGTCAGTTGTATTTATATTGAAGCCACTTTAAACTTCACGCCTGTTTTGTGTTTGTAACTGTTGCTGTAATACTCGAATTTCCCTTGTGACACTGTTTTCAGCCAACTCATGGAGCTAGTTTTTGCTATTCTGACAATCGTCATTTCAAATTTTTGAAATCATCAGTTGCCCTTCAGGGGTGGAGCCAGATGTTGTGAACATTCAGGCTTTTAGCCCCAACCTAGAGGGCGTCAGGGGAACGCTCTCCACTGGGGATTTTTTTCCTATTTACGTCAGCAATTTTCACAGTTTTTAAAAACATCTGTTCATGTTTCATTCACTTACTGTTACTGACTCCTCATGGAAAGCTGTGTCATGTCCATAGTCCATAGACATAGTTAGCTCGCTCGCTCACTGAGGTGACATGACTGGATGAAACACAACACACAGACAAAGACAACAACCGCCCCAGACGGTGTTAGAGCAGACCTATAGGTGGTGACATTTCCCCGCTAATAGATCTTTTGCTCAGTTGATTTGCCAGACCAGTCGGAGAGATTCAGGCGCTCCAGAGGGTTGTTGTTTGTAATGACTGTGTCACATAATGCGTATTTGTCCAAGTGGCCAAAGTCATGTCTACAAACGTGTTTAATTTAAATCTGTTAAGATCTAATAATCGATCTAATGTTTTTACAGTAAGTCCTGGGTGAACGTATATTGTGTGCTGAAAGAGGGAATGCTGACCTTCTACAAGGATGCAAGGAACCTGACCGTAACGTACAACGACGAGCCTCCCGTTGACCTTAGTAACTGCACATTTGATCCTACAATGGGATACAAGAAGAAGAAAAACGTCTTCATTCTTAAGTATGAGCTCTTTCACTCCGGAGATTTAAAAGAAGCACGGAATATTAAACAAATGCAATATTATTGTTATTTATCAGACATATGGTATAAAAGACATTGCAGTGTTTGAGAAACTGACAAACTCTGTTGATTTTCTCTGCAACAGATTAAAAGATGGAAACAACTTTGCATTCCATGCAAGAGACGAGGTAAGAACATTTATTTATTCATCTTTTATTTATTTGAACTCATGTTTAAGAGAAGCCGATATTAAGACATAATTTAAGACCTTCTGTTGAGCACATCAGAGGTTCATGACAGACTAACCTTCTATAACTGAGGTCTGCCACAGGTACATGTAATCAGTAATATTAAAGGACAAGTCTGGTGATCTGCGTTATTGTTCTCATTGTCAACAAATACAACAAAAAGTGAACTATTGTCTGTTTATACTTAGCCAGAAATATCTCATTCCTCTGAGGCGTAGTGCTGCTTTATCAGTGAGCCATGTCGGTGACATGTTCCCGAACAACCATGAACACACACTGTAGTTTATTTTGACTTAATCCCACACACACCGTCCTGCTGCCCCAAATACTGAACACATTTTCTGCTGCTTCTGTAACGTTTGTTAAACTACAGCGATGCAGTGTTTGTATTCCTCTATTGGTTTAGTAAAATAACACAAAGTATGAGCAGAATGTAGAATACTGTCAGTGTTTTCAGATATCAGGACAGTTACAGGGAAATATTTATTTTTTTCTTTGATGCTTCTATAAATTACATCAGTACAATCGCTGAGACTTATGAAATACTTTCATTCAATGAAAAAAACGTGGATTTAGTCCCAGCTTTTTAA
The DNA here is from genome assembly GCA_036365135.1 of Miichthys miiuy. Taxonomy (NCBI): domain Eukaryota; kingdom Metazoa; phylum Chordata; class Actinopteri; family Sciaenidae; genus Miichthys; species Miichthys miiuy. The sequence goes on from CM071616.1 coordinate 23,302,917, forward strand.
AAAAAAAAAATTGTACTAAGCTACTTCAACTGAAATGTCATCCAGCAGCGTAGATGCAGATTCCCCTCCAACCTCCCAGATGTTTTCATCTAAATAACTGTTTTAGGCTCAAAAAGTTTATAATATTTCTGTACTTTATATGATTTTGAATGTAGGATTTCTACTCTAATAGAGTATTTTTACATTGTTGTATTGGTACTTCTACTTTAGTAAAGGACGTGAGTACTTCTTCCACCTCTGCTGCTCAGTAAAGTTTGAAATCCTCTCATTTAGTAAGGGAGGCTTTGATTTGTGGATGTGAACTAAGACAGTAAGAGAGCAGCCAAAAACACAAACTGCTGATGTAATAAAGGAAAGGTACACCTAGCGATGAGCGAGTACGCCATTCATCTCTCTGTGTGTCTGATGAGATTAAACAGGACTCAGTGGGACTAACCGGAACCAGAGAAAGTGACTCCTTCTATTCCCTTTCTGCTCTCTGTAGGAGGACCTGAAGGCTTGGACTTCAAACATCACCACCTGTATAGCTGAGCATGAGGCCATGGCCAAGTGGGACAAGCCAGGAACCTCGTCCATGGACCCCGACCACTCGGAGAGGAAGGAGAAGTCGGAGGGGGACGCGGATGCCAGGTCAGAGAGGTCCGAGCCCCCCGAAGGGGAGGAGAGGTCCGAGAAGGAGAGGTCAGAGAAAGGCGATGGCTCTGAGAAGTTAGACACGTCAGAAATCGCCGACAAAATGGAGGGCGGGGCGGGGGGCTCCAGCACGTCTGGAAAGAGCAAATGAGGAGCCCCCCCTCCTTTTTTTTGTGTTTTAACATTACTCACTGACTAAAAGGCGTAGGAGGCGGTGGGTAGGAGGGATGGATGGAGAGCATGTGCAGCTAGGTTTGCAGATCCTCAGTCACAGAGCTGGAACACACTGAGGTCACGGTCCTTGGACTGACTATTGTTACTGTGACGGACTAATCTCTCAGCCCCTCCCCTTCACCCAGGCAATACATCAGTGCTTGCATTGTGCCACCTGCTTGGTAGATAGGAGGTTGGCCCAGACAGACAGACAGACACAAGACAGACAGACAGACAGACAGACTCCAATAAGTGGTCCCAGGAATTAGCCACTGTCACGTCCCATCGTTGATCGTTTAATCTCTTGGATTCACAGCATCTTTCTGTATGTATCTTTGACTGATAATGTAATGCTCTGTCTATAGCTAGACAAAAAACCCAGAGAAGTGGTGAATGAAATGTTTCACAATATTACAAAAAAAAAAAAACAGTTTTTTTGAAGCAATATACTTTTTTATTTCTTCTCTTTGTCGAAGAGAGAAAAAGGGAAAAAGGAAACAAGAAATAATTGCAAATGTGAACTCTATGATTTGTCACATCCACGTGAGCTTACTCCAGGCAGTTGTGCACCTTAGACACTTGACACATCTGTATACTAATCATAAACGACATTTAATCCCATCACACGGCTAGCTTTGAATCATCTTAAATATAACGGAATGCTGGTGTTACCGACCTGACTTCATTGGTGTCAATGAATACTCATTTCTGCGGTTTCTTTTTGTTTTTTTTTTATGATTCTTCTTATTGTTATTTATTATTATTATTATTATTATTATGATTTGTCCACGGTGATCCATGTCAAGAAAAAAAAGAAGCTCTCCATCAAATTCTAATCCATCAACCTCGAGGTGTGTTCAAAGTGGCGATGCTCAAAGTGACACTAAAGCCTACGTGACACGATGCCTTTGTATACATGACAGAAATCAGAACATTGCATGAAATAGTCTATTAGTGCACCTGTTTAAACTTGCCTTTTATTTTTATGTTCTTGAAATAATTTGGGCAGTATTTGGAATTGCAATAATTTAATGTGAGTGCGGGCGTGAGACGAGGTGAGGGTGGAGGTGGAGGTGGAGGTAAGTTTGACAGAGTTAGGGTTGTCTTCTATCCACAGTAAGCATGAGAAAAAAAAAAACAAGATTTTTTTTTTTGTATACCAGAGAAGTGACTACTCCTTGATCTGTAACATGAATTAAGAAGCCAAATGGCCCCTCTGCTGTTTGTACTGTACTACTGCGATTTATTTTCCACTGAATGTACTGATTTCAGCTGTGAAATGTTCGATCGCCACCGTGTTCGTGGTGCCCCCAAAATTGTAAGAAAGAAAACAAAAAAAAAAAACCAAACAAACCCCGAAGCAGTTCTCAGCGAGAGTGGAACCTCTCTGTACCCTGTGTCTCTCATCTGAAGTTCAAACTGATTAGAAGAAACTCTCCATCAAAGGCAAGTTAAATGTAAAACTGTCATGATTCAAGTCATGAATTGTATATACCTATCTTTGTATGTATACCAATAAATCCTGTGCTCTAATAAAAACAATACTCTGAACTGAAATGGGTAAAATTAAAACATTTGTATTAATCCACAAATAAAAACAATCATCACTCCAATATATAATAATGTTTATTACATTTAAAATGAAAAATATGCAAATTAGGAGTCACTATTAAATATCATAGTGTATATACGTACACCAGTATCTAGTTGTATGAAACACCTTTTACCAGGGAAGAGCAGCAGGACATACTGTAGGTATGCTTGTTGTATTTTTATATGCTTATATTTATTCATATCAGATTCAGGAGTTGCCCCGCAGCCCCAATAAGAACTTGTAATAATAGCTGATTGAGTAGTCAGTGTGTCTGTGAGAGGTGTGCTAAATTTATTTATATTACAGACAAGATTATTAAAAAAAAAGAAAACAAAAACAACACAACTAGGCCCGGGCGGTTCACTCCATGCTGCTCTGGATAATCTAATTATTGGTGATTAAAGTGAAGTACAGTATGCTGTGATCACATGAGATAAACATGCATTTAGTCCACATATTGTCATGTATGTTGATTATTTTTTACATATATAAGTACAATAAATGTGGGTAAAATGTAGCCATTTGGACACACACAAAACACAAGACAGCAGCTGAGACTTTATTTCCCCATGTTTCATCCTTTAAAATCGCACCTCGGATATGTTTTTAAAAAAAATGACTAATGAAGAGTCTTCCTTTCTATAAAGACACCCAAAGTATATCTCAGATGCAGCGGTCTTTGGATTCACTGACTTGAGGATTGTAGTGACAGTCTGCTGTATCTGTCTGTATTACTGCAGCCTTCAAATTAGCTGAACGAGGATAGATAAGCTATGTTATGATGTGAATGTTCTTTTTTTTTTTCATTTTGTCAGTCACTGTTTGTTTGTTTTCTATTTTTTTTTTTTACATAAGTGCCATGTCATGCAGTTTGCTGAAACACTGATTTGGGGGGGGGGAGAGATAAATTTGCTTGTTTGAAACAGGAATAAGAAGTTTATTTGACGCTGACGGCGAGCCTGTCATCGCAATACACATTTTTATCATTGAAATAGGAGCTATAGTATTTTCATGTGGCTGTAATTGTTCTGAATCATCGCTCATGGCTCAGATATTTAGCCCCGCATCACCATGTGCGTTTTAAGTGTTTGCTTCCCATCACTTTTATGAAACACACGGGGGATTTTTCTTTCCCACTATGTTATAACAGTAACAGTCAAAAATTAAATAGGCAGCATAACCGTGACTGAAGAAAAAAATAATAATAATAATATTGTGCAAACTTTGTTTCCTTCATTGATGGTCTTATAAGTGTGTATGTCTTTGTTACTTTACATTACAACTTGCTGCTATGACATTAAATAAACCTCCAAACTTGCTGATGCAAACTTGACGTGGAATTGATGTGGACACACACACACACACACACACACACTAATGGAAACCCTCACATTGATTTCGACGACAAAGCTGATTCACACATTCTTGAGACGTTTACTGCAGCTCTCTGAGTATCCAGTGAAGACTCCAGCTGTAAAGAACACAGCGTTATCACCGTGCGGTAGCAGCAGCAGCAGCATTGATTGATTAGGATTGACTCCACATGATCAGCTCCATATATTCTATGTTAAAGCCTTGGAGGTCATACAGAGGATATAATAATAATAGGGACAAAACGATTAAAATATCTTTTTTTTATATATAAAAATCAGTCTGTGTTTTAAGTGTTTAGCGCCCCCTGGAGTTAGAGATGAACTAGCCTTCTTACTGACACTACTGCAGGACTGAATCACTGGTGGAAATCAACTGAAGGGCTGGTTATTCTCCCCAAACTGTGTCCATGTCTAACAGGGTTTCAGATCCGTCCCGCTTGCTCCTGTACATACAGTAACTGCTCCAACATTTTTACGCTGTATTTATGGCTTTCTTATAGCAACCAACCAATTAAAAAAAAAACAATTCGAGCTACGTACGTGCACTTTGAACTAAAATGTGAGTGAATCATTTATGTGAATAAAAAATTTAAAAAAAAAAAAGAGGTTCATGCGACTTTTGTTTTGCACTAAAAGTACGGCCCCATGCACAGTGTCAGACGGTAGGTAGGTGGTGGAGGTGGTGGTGGTGACGCAGGGTCTATTCTATGATTAAAAACACAAAAACATACATACATGTATACAGTATTGCACAAATTCTGCACAACTTGATGTATGTTTTAAGAATGTACATTTTAATTATGATTTTGTTTATTGAATTGAATAACAACATCTGCCAATATCTGTCTGTGGAAATATGAAATATGGTATTGTCTCATAAAATCTGTTCATCCCTTGATTTTGCCATTGTCTTTTTTCTACTGTGTGTCAGGCAGAAACTTTATAACGTCACAGTGAGATGAATTAATGTGGTTTAATTGTCTGATGTACCTCAACACAAGATAAACGCCTGTTTGTTCTGCAGCCATGTCATGAAATAATTAGGAAGTACTCTGACTCTGCAACTCTCCTGAATCCTGAAGCAGACGTGACGGCTTTCTGCTGGTTTAAGAAATCAGATAAAACTCACGTCTCTCTGTGAAACTTGGATTAATAAGACCGATTTCGTGCTCTGGCAAGAAGGTTCGAACCTCGGCTTTTTTGTGTAGAGTTTGCATGTTCTCTCTGTGTCTGTGTGGGTTCGACTTCCTCCCACAGTCCAGAGAACTTAACAGGTTAATTGGTGACTCTAAATTGGCCGTAGGTGTGAATGTGATTGGTTGTTTCTCTCTATGTGCCCTACCCTAAAGTCAGCGGGGATAGGCTCCAGCCCCGCCGTGACCCTGATGAGGACAAGCGGTTACAGATAATGTGGTACAGATCTGTTACTCTTTGTTTGGAGTCTGTCACTACAATAACATCTTTATCCTTTCACACTGTCCTTTATCAGGTTTACGAGTTTACAACTCAACCCAACCACGAGGGGAAAACCCTCAATGTCACCTTGTGTTAGAGGAGTCTGAAAATAAATACAACAGAATCAATGTGAATGTAATCATCACACGACAGATCACGTTTTATTGTGTCAACATGCAGAGAAATGTTCAGGATTCGGGGGACAAACTGTCCACCTGATCTAAAAAGTCAGAATGACTGAGTTTGGACGTCGACCTTTGCCGCTCTCCTCCTCGTGCGTCATGACTAAAGCAGTGTGATCGTCCACAGTGTTGTCCATCCTCAGGTGAGGCAGCAGCTCCTGGCTCACATTCAGTCTGTAGCAGGAGGGGCAGAGTTCAGAGAGATTAGCCTTCAACCGGCAGCTCTCAGCTCTTAGACACTGAGCTGTGGGAGGAAGTGGCAGTGAGACAGAGTCACAGGATGGCAGAAAAAAGATGGTGGATGCTGGAAGAGCGGTAAGCCTGACGTGTCTGATCTCTCTCTCTTCTGTTCTGTTCTTTTGACATCTGTGCATATGTGTGTATACAGTATATATGCAGTATATAATGATACAACTGACCCATTTGGAGTCCAATTCCTGGAAAGTGGAATGACCCGTGCAGGTGAGATGGACTTGAAGCAAAGGGCGTTTGGATACTCAGCACCGTCTGACTGGATCGTGATCTCTTTGAATGCTTTTAAATCCACATTGAAAGACCTAGAGATTGAATCATCGAGGTGTTGTTGTTGTTTTAGCTGATATCATGGCTTGTATTGTACTTTCAGCATTTTTAGACTATGCTATGTGTTGTAATATTGTCTGTGTGTCTTGTGTCTGTTTTAGTTTCACCTGTTCTTAATTTGTGCTACTGCCTGTCTTGGCCAGGACTCCCATGGAAAAGAGATTTTTAATCTCAATGGGACCTTTCCTGGTTAAATAGTTTAATAATAATAATAATATGGTAAAGTAGTAATATCTCTTTGGAACAGAGCTCTTACAGACCTGTACTAGAGCTGTAAAAACAAATGTTGCCTATAATTTGGTCTGTCTGTGTCTTTATTACTTATTTATTTACCTCTATATATCCTCTAGTCCAAGGAGTCTTCAACCTTTTTCAGCCCAAGGACCCTTTTTTTTTTTTTTTTTGTGTCACAGTTTAACTTAAACTTTTATTTCACCTTATTAACCTATTTATATGCTGGGTTATTTAGCCTATATGTGTCCATGATTGATGAAACATTCAGGGATAATGGAATCATAAGATATATATATATATATATATATATATATATATATATATATATATATATATATATATATATATATATATATATATATATATAGTCAAAAGTAACTTTTAAACTTTAAAAATGATATCAAGTGCAATAAAAGTTACTTTATATTGTCGATATCATTTTTGTTATATTTTTTAATATTGGTGAATATTATGACAAAATTGGCTATAGTTAATTTTGTCATAATATTCACTAATATTAAAAATATAACAAACTTCAAGTGCAATAAAAGTTACTTTTGACTATATATAAATATATACATATATATATATATATTGTCAAAAATAACTTTAAAAAAATTATACTACATATTTATATATAGTCAAAAGTAACTTTTATTGCACTCGATATCATTTTTGTTATATTTTTTAATATTGGTGATTATTATGACAAAAATTGGCGGACCCCCTGCAGTAACTCTGCGGACCCCCCGAGGGGTCACGGACCTCTTGTTGAAGACCAGTCTGTGGGCTGGAGCTGGAGTCACGTGACCTGTCAGCTTGCCTCCAGGGGCGTGTCTCTGCACACACACACACACACACACACACAGAGTACGGAAGCCTCCTCGGTGTGTTTACCCAGCTAGCGAGCGAGCTTTGTGGGAGAAGGGAAAAAAAATGGCCACCTGGGGAAGACTGGCCTCCGTCCTGAGGAATGCTGTGAGGAGTCCTCGGTCTCTGAAGAGTCCGGCGCTCCGTCGTGCAGTCGGTCCGGGTCTTTTCGGTTGTGTTGTCGGTACCGGGCTCGTCTTGTACTACAAACAGCGCGCTAACAGGAGGACTCTGCCCTTCGCCGTGTTAGCCGAGGAGCAGAAAGTGAGTAAAAGTGTCGAAACTGACCTCAAACACACACACAATATATCTAATATGTCAGCACGTGTTAATATAAAGTCGCATGCTGCTGAATAAGAGTGCTAATGACGCATCATGTGTTAATATTTACATAAGGGCGTAGATAGCTGCTACCATCAGCTGATGACGCCCCCCAGCTGTCAGTGCACGCACAGAAAAACGCTCCTATCAGTTCAACAGTGAGTTTCCAGTGATTGTCTCTGTCTCCTGCTCTGATCCAGGAACCTGCAGCTCCTCAGCTGTCTGCCAGGCGGATCCGCTTCAACCAGTTCGCCTCAGTGGTGTACCAAGAGGAGCCCTACATGACCCCCAGAGACTTCCTGTTCTCTGTGATGCTGGAGAACGTTGACCGTAAGATGCCCAGTGTGACATAACCTCCATATATTCCACAAATCAAAATACTGCTCCAAATGTTCCCCAATCTCATGGGGTTGGAAGAAGATAGACAATTCAGATGCCCATATTTTTTGCAGATACGGTTTAAATGTTGTCTGTTTCTTCTCATGTAGGAAACTGCAGAAGAGAATCTTAACACAACAGGTATGTTTACTTCTCGTCACGTCGATGTGACAAGCTCACAAATTGCACACGTCGTCATCGTGTCATCTTATTTGTGGTCTGCAGGAAGTTGACAAAATGTTGGTGTCCGCCTCTAAAGTTGGAGCCGGTAATGATCTGTTCAGAACATTAGGAGACCACGGTGAGTCTCCTCCAGTCTTGCCTTCGCATGTGTACGCAGAGTATTTGTTGGTGATCTTCTAATTCCTTTGTGTCTTGCAGGTTTGATATCGTACACAGAGTATCTCTTCCTGCTGACTATCCTGACCAGTAAGTAGATCCCCGGCTCTCACCTGAGCCGCTGAGCCGTGCGAGGTCTTCCCCGACTCTCCGTAATATTTTGATGAATGGATTTGCTTGTGATTTTGTGACTTAAGTGGTTGCATTTTCCTCAGGAAAGAAAAACTGCTTTGCACACCTGCGCATTTCAGCAGAGCCGGGCCATAAATCAAGCAGCTGTTGACCTGATTTGTGTTCTGTTTCCCAGCGCTGCGTTGAGAAATGCTACTTTGCCCTACTAACCAAGTGTTGTGATTCAATGTGAGGTCAGAGTTTGGATGACTGACGGTGCGTTGCTGTTGCAGAGCCGCGTACAGGATTTCACATAGCTTTCAAAATGCTTGATGTTGACGGCAATGAGCAAGTGGACCAAAAGGAATTTCTCAAGGTAAGACCTTTTATAATGTTGTAGGTATGTGATAATATGTAGTTGAACACAAAACTTCACCAACGACTAAAAGTCAGTCCCAGATTTACTCTCGTTCGGTTGCTCTCTTCTTAGCTTCCTCAGTCATCCTCTTCGGGCTCTTGTCCTCTGCCAGGTTCTACCTCTGTTGATCCCGGTTATGTGCCCACTCGCCCATCAGTATTCGCCCCCAACATCCTGGGCCAGAAAATCTCCTCTTCCCGATAGTCCAAAAACATCTCTAGTACAAACACTAACACATTTTAGAGTTTGCAGCTTCACTGTCCGTCAGGCGGAAGCCAGACAAACCATACCTCCCATAAAATATGATCCAGTTTCACCAAAATCAGTAAAATAGTTGATGGTGCAACATTAAAATGATTTAAAATCTGTTATTTTATGGTGCAAAGGTTGCTCATAAGGCGACTCCAGATGCATTAAACGTTCTTCAAATATCCAGATCTTCTCTAGGGTGTGCTGAATGATTAATCCCACGGATTGTTTACTAGCATAGGCAACGCCCTGTAAATGCTATATAAGGGCAGGAGCTGTGCCGTGTGCATATACCTTTTTGAGCGACTGCTCAAGAATTGGACTGATGCCACCAAATTGATTCATCAAATATATCTGTGCGATTGTCGACAAGCGCGTGAATTCAGTGAGAACAAGATGTTTTTGTCTCAACCACTCGAAATGTTCGAATGTCACCTGACAGAAAAGCAAGAAAACGATGGCGTTTCAGATGTAATCACGAGGTAACACTGTGTACGGAGAGCATTGTGATTCTGTTTGTTCAAATGTCTGTGTGCATTTAAATGTCACCATATCACCACCTTTTCAATGCTGCGTCAAGCACTGATGCTGGACCAGAGAACGCTGTGAAGGTGAGGGAGAGCTGCGCTGAGCCGCTCCGCTCTGTTCTGTTTTTTTCCATCTGTCATGTGTTTGCATCTCTGCAGCCTGAGTCAGCCGCTCGAGCGCAGTCCATTTATGTAAAAGTCACTTGACATTTTCAGGTGTCTGCGCCGAGCAGACCTCCGTGTGCGTGGTGTAGTTCAGGCCTCGGCTCGTAGACTGCATGCTGGCACGCATGCACCTTGTGTCGTATTTTCATGTCGTGACTCGGCGTACGAGCACAAAGCCTTCAGTGAGAGAGCAGAAGTGTGCATGAATTATCCGCCTTAGTCTCCATTGTGTGTGACTTAGATGAAGATTTCATCTTTTATGTTGTGAGAGTTCAGAGGAGATGTGTGTGTGTGTGTGTTCAATGCAGGGAGTCATTTCTCTGGTGAAATAAATTCACATATTTTGGATTTGTTTTCTCTTTATTTGCTCCTGAAGCTGAAGAAAATCATCGGGAGCAGCAAAAAGAGAATTCCTGTAGACGGCACAGAGGTGGGGGGTTCATATCTGTTTTCAGCCTCACTAATACGGAGTCATGTCTGCCTGTTCAGCTTCAATATTCACTGAATGTTTACAGAAACCAGCGGAGGAAGGAGAGCGTGTGAACACAACACTGCAGGCCCACTTCTTTGGGAAGAAGGGAGACAACAAGCTGCAGTATCAGGAGTTTCGCAGGTGAGAAAACTAAATGTTCTGTTGCTATTACTGAGCAAAGATTTATGTTACGGTGTTTTACGGTTGCTTTGGCTCAATTATCATAAAAATGTCATCATGCAGATCTCTCAGAAGTTGCCACAAATCACCTTTTAAATATAAAATTCTGCCCTTGCATACAAAGTGCACTAATCATGCTCACTCTTCTGAATGCACACACCTTCCAAGTGCACTATATGGACAAAAGTATTCAGACGCCTGACAATTATACCAGCAGGGACATTGTGTTCAAATACTTTAATATGACGGAAGACGGAAGTAAAAAAAAAGATTGTGTAATGTTATTTCCAGCATTACGGCAGTTTACTGTGAAACATATTTTACAACATATTGTTTTCATATTTCTGTTTGCGTAATGTTGAGATGACGACTGCAGACAGATGACAGATGATAACTTTATTTTAAAAAAACGCAACAACATTCTTTAATGAATATATAAAATGTTGTGATGGTCTGATAAACTTACTGCATGATGTCTTCCTTAATTTGATACAGATGTTTTTGTTTCGTGAGGCCAAAATTCAAAGAAATTGAGCCAAAGCTTCTGTAAAATACGATTAACACAAGCTGAACTCTCCACATCTTCAGTGTGTCAACCTGTGATGGTTCTCACCTGCTTTTCAACCCTTTCTGTCTCTTTATTTGACATTTTTGGATGTAATTTTTTTATATATATTTCACTCTGTTCCTTAGGTTCATGGAGAACCTGCAGTCTGAAGTCCAGGAGATGGAGTTCATGCAGTTCTCCAAAGGTATGGACACCATGCGGAGAGAAGACTTTGCAGAGTGGCTGCTACACTACACCAACGAAGAAGACAATGACATCTACTGGGAGAACATGAGGAAGAAGATCCCTGCTGGACAGGTTCATAAAAATCAAAATAAAAACAGAATGCTGTGAAAACATCACGCAGTGAAGCGTTTAAGTAAACGGACATTTTGTCTTGCAGAGTATCACATTCGATGAGTTCAAAGCTTTCTGTCTCTTCACCAACAACCTGGAGGATTTTTCCTTTTCGCTGAAACTCGTCATCGGAGCGAACCGCCCCGTTGGAATGGGTAACACGCCTCTCTGATCAGGATCTAGATCTCTCTGAATAAACTGCAGATGACTGCATGCTTCCCTTCCTCTTCTGATCTCAGCCCAGTTCAAGCGAGCCGTGAGGATCGCCACGGGCCACGACCTGTCCGAGAACGTGCTGGACACCGTGTTCAAACTCTTCGACATGGACGGAGACAACTGCCTGAGTCATAAGGAGTTCATTGGCGTGATGAAAGACAGAGTGCTGCGAGGTCTGAGGGTGAGTCTGTCCATCTCCAAACATAAACTCAAACACTGAGCAGACACAAATAGTCTAGCTCTCTCTGAAGTAGAATACCAGCCTGCCATCGCTTTAAAACTCAGATTAACATGTTAGATCTTGTTTGTTAAACTGTAACTCAGCAAGAAAGTGAACATGAGTCACCAAAGACTTCTGATGAAATTAGACACACTTCTAAAGACATCACATGCTTGCTAAAATACTGTAATTGAGATTGCTTTAACTATTTGATCGATTGTCGGGGTGCATTTTGACTTTCCGCCCTCAGGTGCAGCATCAGACCGGCTTCTCTGGCTACTGGAAATGTGTGAAGAGAGAGACCCTGAAGGGAGCGAAGGAGGCGCTGGGGGACGGCGGCTGTCCCATCTGAACCACGGTGGACGTCTCCGATAAGATGATCACTCCTACCACTGCCCCACCTTTGTATCTTATAATCAAAAATGTGGTGTGAACATTAGAAATGTAAAAAAAAAGGCTACACCACTATGTTTGTGTATAAATGTTTACAGATCAATGATGTGTCGTCTGATGTAAGCTGTGGTGTGTTTTATTTGGTGCGGTGTGTGTGTGTGTGACGGAGTCATGCGTTTCATATTAGAGCGGCTGATCACTTTTAAGTTAATTTTGCACTCGACACACTACTTTGTTACTCACAAGCGGTGTCTGTACAAAAAAAAACTGTGGTTCAAGGGCATGCATGCTGATTCTGGTGTGGGTTTGTTAAAAATATTTATCGAATAAAAGTTTTCTATCAGTTTGAACGGTGCGCTGCGTAGTTGATGTTCACACAACAAACCAGCTCTAACTAATAACTATTTTGTAATTTATTGTAGAATTGACCTGTTAAGATCACATGAGTATGTGGGTTAACCATTGAAGATTGTGATGCTAATTATCTTACCATACATATAATTCAAAAAGTAAATAGACAAAACAAGCTTACTTCTGTGATAGATGAACAAATTAGTGACTGATGCCAAGGTTATCAGTGAATACAGCATACACAGCTACAATACAATAAAATTACATTGAGCATGAAGCCATCTTTGGTCTTCTTATCACTATAAACAAATACATAGAAATTTGTATTGTATCAAAAATAGAAATTACATAGCCATATTGAAAGTAAATTCACATTTTTGACATACAATATAAGGAGATTACCTAAGAGACATATTGTGGGATTACATTTTTTCAATCCTTGGCGTTAAGGACCCGATGGTTTTGCCACGTTTTTGAACATTCATCTGTTTTGTTTTTTTTTTCCAAAAAAAGAATTGCATGATTCTGTCAAACCATCTATCAACATCGCCGTCATCCACCTGTGTAGGACAGTATGCAATGTACTGTATATAACAAAACAAACAAAAAAACACAAATGAAAAGACAAAATAGATTGTCATTCTTAAAACAAGCGTGTGCTTTCTATCCGGGGCTTTGAAAGTGAGACCTGATGAGAGAGAGAGGGAGAGATTTGGGTCAGGACTCGACATTCGGGTGTTGTTGTTGTTGTGATGCAGCCTTTCGCAGGTGAGCCCGGGCCCTGACAGACGGACGTGTGTGTGTGTGTGTGTCCCCCTCCTCTCTTCTCAAAAGTGAGTCTTGTTGTGTGGTTTAGTTGACGGTGTTTGTGTAGCGGGGGGTCCTCCTGGGGTTCAGAGTGACTCTGTTCTCGGTGGACAATCTGCTCGAGATAATAGGGAAGTGCTTTCAAAGTGTTTGATCCACTGCGGAGAGAAGGAGAAGAAAAAGCGCGTCAGGGACGTTAAACATTTGAAATAGCAACTTTCTTTTCCAACTGAGAAACGGTTGTGATTCTTTTTAAAAAGGTAGATTTTGTTGCATTTCCTTCAGATGTATAATGTAGTCTTCACTCGCACATCATGCTTTTAGCAACATATGAGAACAGTCATACGGGCTCTGTTTGGGAGTGGAGAGAAAGTGGCGAGCTACAAGTCGCCAAAAGTCTTAAAATACTTTAGAAGATGTTAAAAATCTTGAATTTTAATTTACAATGTCTGGAATATTTCCCCTGATAATAAACACTAGTTAATTATACATTTTCCTGCATGTCAGGAGTCGTTATGCACCTAAACTACAAATGAGACAGCACAGACGTCAGACCTGTAACAAGTACTGTCACTGCTGCCGGCTACACCAGCTACAAAACATCTTTTTGTTTTTCTGTCAATTTTCTGGCACGTTCTTTGTGCTCCGGTCATGTTTTCTGGTTAATTATATTTTTTAGAAATTGTTAAATACGGCAGAGAAAATACGGAAATATGAATTTTTTTTTGTCCCTACAGCGGTATGTCTGTGAGTCAGGGTATCCAGTTGCACTGTATGACGTGTGAAAATGTTCCTGCTGGGTTCAAATTTTCAAATAAGCTGATTGTCTCTTCTGACACCATGACAGACTACACCTTTGTTTTGCGTCTACGTAATGAGGGCGCTGATTATGTGCAAATAAAACCCTCCATATTTTAAATGACAGACCGTAAAGAGGTGTGATGTGTTTTTAGCAGATTGCAGAGGAGGAACTGCAAGTTTGGAGTGCGGCATCGTTAGCTGCAGCGCTCCACTGTAATCTGTGTTTTAACGCACACTGTAAACAAGGCGAGGAAAGTATTTATAACGTGTTTGTTAGAGTGTGACGAGCTGAAGTTAGAGACGATGGTTCTTTGTGGCCATTATATATATAGAAAGACGGCCACTAAAATGCAGATTTAGCCTACAGCCGTCTGTGTGTGTCAGTGTGTGATCAGTTTTTTCATCATGTTTAGTGTGAACTGGGGTGAAAATGGTGCAAAAACGGTGACACCCTAACCGTCCCTCTCACGTGGTCTTACCATTCACCACAACAGGATGGAGACGTCAAGGGTCGTTCTCCTTCTTTACTGTCACGTCTTCTCCAGCCAGGATGGTTGAGATTTCTCCCTGCATGAAGGCCCAAGGCACAGTGGATCCAGCCAGGGGACAGCGCTCTCCACTGGGGCAGTACACCTCCCCGCCTTGACCTTGGCTGCGGATGAACCCTCGGGTACATGGAAAGCAGAACTTGTGGTGCGCGACAGAGGGACACTGGACAAAATGTGTGTCCTCCAGGCGCTCTCTGCAGAGGGTGCAGCAGAGCAGAGTGCCCTGAGCGCTGCTTGTGGACTCCCCAGCGCTGGTGTTGCTGCTCGGACCCACCGAGCTTAAGCCCTGCCCCAAGGATGCCTGGGAGACTGAGGTGGAGGCAGTGGAGGGGCTGCTGCTGGTGGGGCGCCCGGCTGAGGAGTGGGCTGTGGACATGCTGGGGCTATCTCTGGCCATCTGGCTGGAGCTCAGGCTGTCTGCGACTCCCATGAGCGCCGAGATAGGCGAGGGCTGGCTGTGTAAACGGGGTGGGCCCTCTTGAGGGGCGGCCATGCCTGGAAGAGGTTCCATGCCTGCGTAGGCACCTCGTGGCCAGGGCTCTCTCGCTGGATGATCGGACCTCCCTTCGCTCTCTCCGTTCTCGGAGCCCGGAGAAGCCTTACGGCGCCGAGTTGTGCTCTTCGCCGGTACGGGGCGTCCAGCTGCTGCCATAGGCAACCCTGCATCTGGCTGTGGCAGGACCTCTGGAATTGGGGGCTCCTTGAACATACGCACGCCATCATTCAACAGCTCAGACAGCGCACGCCAGTCTCCCGTGCCTTGCCGCTTCTCATATTCCACATAGCGAAGCCCAGAGTTCACCGCTTTACCCGCATCTTTGGCCGAGTCGCGGAACATCTGCCTGACCAGGTCTGGGACCCCTGAGAAGATCATTCCAGAGCCGGCGGGATACTCCACAAACACCTTCAGCTCAAACTCTGGAGTTGTGCTGGCATCGAAGGCCAGGACGCGACCCATCAGGTTGTGGTCTTTCCTGAAGCGCACGTTAAAGGGGACACAGCTGCTGAGAGCTACAAGTACATCCCGGACCGCTTTGGGACGGTTTGGCCAGCCTTCGACGCGGCTACGAGCCACCTCGTTCAGTTCGGCCATCACTTCATTGTTCCTCCACACTGCAGGATCTATACCCACCAGAGCGGAGGTGCTCGGTCCTAGGGACACAGCCTGTCTTCTGCCAGTGTCGCCCATTATGGTGCCGGCTGAGACTGCAATCGGTGTAGCCCCGGACCTGGAGCCTGATAATGGGGCTAAAAGCCCATGAGGGGCTGCTACTAACCCCTGAGCTATCAAGGCATGGGATATGGTGCCATGAAGACTAGGAACTGCCCCAACTATAGCCCGGCGAGTGTTTGGGCTCTGTCTGCTGCCCTCTGACAAGGCCACATCTTCAGCTCTGTGCAGACCATTGGGGAGGCGAGAAGACACCCCATACTCACCCCTCCCCCTATCCATACGCTCTCCATGCTGCTGCCGCCCTGCTTCAATGGGCCCGGCCGAGCTGGGTTTGCCCTGCTGTGGACCGGGAGACCTGCCGTCTAACACCCCGTGCGTGCTCTTCAGCTGCCTGGCTGTCTCGATGAGGAGCTCTATCCTGTCCGCCCCGTCGTAGTTGACACATCCCCGGCACACGGCCTCGCTGAACTCCCACAGCATGGCCCAGGGCATCTTGGGCAGATCGCAGAGGTAGCACCATTGCCGTCTGGAGGAAGACTGCGAGGCGGAGGAGGACATGTTGTTTACAGGCCCTCGACCAAACTTTCTTCGGGGAGGCCTCACACACACGTTTACGCTTTTCAACTAAATTCTTCAGTTTTTGGACGACGCTCGCCACGTGCCGCGCATTTTACGCCGGAGACTAACCGAAAAACGAGCTCAAAGCGCGAGCGTGGACGGCAGCATTTAAAAGTTAGCGACGTCTTCTTTCTCGATTTGTTCGCTTCGGTCTGTGTGGAAGGAAGTAAAATGTCATAAGACACCGGAAACACCTACGCGACGGAGCCGCAAGGCCCTATGGGAGCTGTAGTCTTACTCGCCCGCCACTTTCTTTTACTGTTTTTTTATCGTCTATATTTCTTTAATAGTGTTTAATTATTACTGTCTGTGCAGTAGAAAGTGAATATAGTCAGAACAGGTTATAAAATCAGTGATTTAACGGGACATTTGAGGAGTTTACTGGCAGTTTCCAAGACGCCGAAATCCACAACTTGAAAAATATGACTTGTTTTTCCATTTTTCTTCAACCCCCGTTTGACTTAAACTGTTAGGAGAGCAGTGCATGTGTGTTTCATTGCAAATAGAGCCTATTATATAGTTATATATGTTATATAGTACCCTGATAAACATCATGAAGCTGGTCTTAACTCAGAAAATGGTTGTCGTCCGCACATTGTGGTATTTATTTTTAGTCTGTTTGGACTTCATCTACTCATACAGCCTGAATGCATCTCATGCCAGATAGATAGATAGATACTTTATTGTTTATATTGAAATTTAAGCATCCAGTAGCAGCATGAGACACACAATACATCAAAATTAACTAATTAAGTAAACATATATTAAAAATAACCTGTAAGATAAATCTGGATTTAAGCTTCAAAGCCCCTCCCTCCTGAAAATACAGAGTTATGTATGTTAAATTGTCCTGTGTGCAAATCATCCTCATGTTTTGGTGATGATTTATCCTCGCTCTCTCTAGTTAATGTCTTAATTTAGCCATCAGAAGATGAACTGTCTTTGTAGTCTTCATTTAATATTCAGTTAATGTCTGACCACTGCACCTCTGACACAATAAATTAGAAAAATATGACAAATCCAAACAAAATAGATCAGCTAAGAACTTTTTCTCTCTTCTGTTTCTAGGCTGACTTCCTAGTTTAGATAGTTTGTTTTGTTTGTTTTTCTCCTGCATGAACTTTTCACATAATGTCACATCATTTTGTCTCTAGTCATTTTACTCCATCTGCAAAATGCAACAACTACTCTGTGCAATATCCCCATGTACACATCATTTACTATCAATATTTTAAATAGTGTAATATATGTTTATACAGTAATACTTCTCAAATACTTGAATATAGTTATCACAACCTTGTTACTTGTACAGTATAGATCATTCATACATACTTTTCTGACCGGATACTGACCAGTTCCTCTCGTCCAACATGTTTCATTGTATTGCTGACCCTGTGTTAACCTGCATATGACAAATAAACTTGAAACTAGAACTAATGTTTCTGTTTGTAGCTGTTTGCCAACCCTCAAATACAGCAAGCGATTCGATGTCAATTCCTTTGTCCAACGTTGTGTGATTTGTTGATTGCACTACAAGTGTTTTGGAGCCACAAACAAAATCTTGCTACCAAAAGTAATAGCTGATGTTGACACTGTTGTCCATATAAAAGTAGCTTTATGTATTTGTAAATTATTTGTATACATTATTTGCTTGGTTTAGCAGCCAACACATAGGGTGAAAACTACTTAACCTCTAAGTCATGAACTTCAGATGTGCTGATAATAACTCATGTTTAATAGTAAAGAGTTAAATGTCAAGATGAATATGTAAGTAAAAAGGTCAGTTATTCATTAAATATTCCTTTAATTAATCTAGCACTTGTGAATACAAACTGTGATACTGCAGGTCTGAGTAATTACATCAGAATATACTTGATGTGCCTCCTCTTAACGCTGGCATGTGGGAACTGAAACTGAGAACTTCCAAGTTAATTGAGTCATTCCAGACAGAGTATTATTCACAGTATTGTTTACTACAAAAAGTGACAACTGACATTGAAGTCTTGATAGTGATAGATTAGTACCATTGTCATCTTTCATGCCCGCCATCCTTTAATCTTCATAGTGATAATCTTCTATAGTCCAGGTCATAACATATGGAAGGCACCCGAACCACTTCAGGCCAAGTACAGAGACGTCAGAGTGTCTTTTTCAGCCAGAAAACTACAGCCGCTTCTCTCTGTGAGGACTTGGCAATAAATGTTTTTTTTATTTCCCTGTAAAAGGAAACGGGTGTTTCCCTGTCGAGTGAGGAAATTATGAAAGATACAATACAAACCATCTCTGAGGACATGAACCCTGGTTATATCAATATTCACATTATTATTACTGTTCACTTGATTTAAAAACCAGAAACAGAGGACCACGTTAAAATGTTATTTCAGGGGTAGCAGGTTATTTAAATCTAGTGTGTGAATATACAAAAAAAAATGATGGTCAAAGTCAAATAAATCATACAAAATGATAGTTTAAGTAACATGTTTCTAAACCACATCAATCCTACTCTTTGTCAATACTGCTTGAATGTTATGAAACGTGACAACAGAACTACGGTATACTCTATGCAAAGACACAAAATGTTACAAATAGCTTGAGGGGAGAGTATTTAGTTGGCGTGGTGTGTGGTTGAGAAACACAGTTTCAGTGTGTAAGGGTAAGGCCCACCTGTAAGAGAAAAGAAAGAACATTTTTAGATATTATGAATTATTAAATGTACAGAACAATCATAAAAAACACGTGTCCATGTTAACGTAATGAGGTGAGAACTTACTAGGGTTTTTCATCTGGAAATGGTTCATCATAGCGAGAGCTTCCATGGCGTCATTGATGGATTCCCACTCGAGAAGGCCCGATGAACTTCGCTCACCTTTTGTGCCACAGAAGATGACAGATGAGATAATAATAGATAATACTCAACAGTGTGTTCATGCAGTGAACTAAACACAGAGCTGTATAGGACGATTTAGTGGCATCTAGACGTGAGCAGGCTGTAGTATTACTTACTCTTTCCGGTGAAGAGTTTCACACTTGCAGGACTCTTGATTCCCAGTTCATCGCATACCTGGAAGGTAAGACAAGTTTCAGTGGAAATCTGAGTCTGGAAATCTGAGGCTGAACCCTTTGGCGGCTTTTCTTACCTGGTTGAAGATCTCTACAGAGATGTCAGGCTGTGCATTAAAGAAGTGTAGGACGTTGCTTGGGTGCTGGATTCTGTTCTTGGCCGCCTGTTCTGGCGAGGTGAAGCGGTTGTTGCGGGATCCGTGGAAATCTTTGAAGCTGCTGGTGTTGTCCTCTAACTGGTAACACTGCCCTGGCACAATGGCCTGCTGCTTGGACACACTGCCAAAGAAAGAAAGCCAGAGCTCTCAAGGTCTCTAGTTAATAGTCTACACTCATTTTTTGTAATCGTTTGGACAGCTGCTCTCACCAAACGTTGAGTTTCTGTCCGAAGAGGAAGTTGTTGTTGAGGTGAGTGATGGCTCTGTCCACAGAGTAACAGTCTCCCATTTCCACCATTGCTGCTCCAGGCTTACTCTTCATGAACTTAATCTGATGAAAGGAAAAACATTCAGCTGAGTCACACAAACGATCAACAGTTAATGTGACTGTCAGTTTCTCACAGATGACATTTAGTCAGCGAAATGTTACAAAATAAATCACAACTTCTCAATCGTCCCATTTGAGAAGGTGGAAGCGGCTCAGATTTTCCACGTTTACTTGTATGATCAAGGATCAAAATAGTTGCCGATGTATTTTCTGTCCACTAATCGTTGCAGAGAACTGTTGTAACAACCAGCTCTCAGCTTACGTCACTGTTACGGGATACGGGGGAACAGGAACAAAAAAAAAAAGGATCCAAGTTAAATTTTGGTGAAGGTAAAGGTCAGCACAACAGAATCAGCAGACTCTTGTTTGGTTATTTTTTCTACATAAATCAGAATTATTTAACTTAGTGTGCACTCTGTATTTTTCTCCTGGTCATCCCTGTCCCACTTGCAGTTGCTCTACGCCCCATCAGGGGGCCCCATCCCACAGTTTGAGAACCACTGGCTTACACTAAATTTACTTATCACTTAAACAAGTGTTTGTAGTTTGTTTTCATTCCAGCTTTTGTAATCACAATCAAACAAACACACGAGAAGAAGTCGTTCATCATCGTCTCACTCACCCTCTCCACGTTGCCGTAGAGGCAGAAGATGTTGAAGACTTTGTCAGCGTTGATTTTGGAGGGCTCGAGGCCATATACCATAAGGACCGGTGAGTCAGCATGAGGTCCGTACTCAGGCGGTGGTGGTCCGTATCCGGGGCCGTAGCGCTGGCTACCCCGACCACGCCCACCCATTCCTGGCCCCATGCGGTGGGGTGGAGGGGGGCCGTAGCTGTCGTCATTGTAGCTGTGATAACCTCCTTGAGGGCCACCTTAATTAAATAAATAAAACATTTGCAGTACAGATGCAGCACTGGAACGTTAATCATTGCTAGTAATGGCGGACCGACGCTGGATATTTACCATAATCAGGTGGGTGGTCTCCCAGAAGGGCGGGCTGCCTCTGGC
Organism: Miichthys miiuy; assembly: GCA_036365135.1. Lineage (NCBI taxonomy): Eukaryota > Metazoa > Chordata > Actinopteri > Sciaenidae > Miichthys > Miichthys miiuy. The sequence goes on from CM071616.1 coordinate 23,323,800, forward strand.
GTTTGTTGGGATTGGCATTGGGATCTAAAATGGTAAAATAAAAGTTGCCTATCAAACAGTTTCTTTTCTTGAAAAGGTATCAAACACCTTACATGGGCTACTATGTGCTTGACAAGCTTGGGATTGACATGCAACAGAGGGGTCTGACATCTTAACAAAAAGTCTGCAGGCTCTATTCTGCTAATCTAACATGAGACATAATGGAGATTTTTTTTTAAAACTGATTTTGAAATATAACTCCTATTATCAGCCATCCTAGTACAAACACACACACTCACACACACCTTGTGAATTGTTCCAATTGCCTTCACCATCAGCATCTGTGCAGGTACACATATACACATGTCAAATCCAAATTAACATTTAAAAAAAAAAAAAAAAAAGGAGAAATCTGGCAGCACCGTATAAAAACTCTTTACATCAGAAACATTCAGGTAGAAGATCAGAGAGGAAATATGCATCAGTGCTACAAGCAGCACCTGCAGTCTATGCATGTTTTATTGAAAACTATGACAACTACACAGTTATTACAGACACAGGTAGAACATCAGAAGTGAGTAGACATCAGGACTGACTAGATTACATTGTGGAAAAAAGTACTGACATTCTCCATAATGGTCCGTTTTTGTTCTAAAATAACCCCAGGGTTAGTTCACTGCACCCACGACCACCCGTTTTATTTTTTGATAAATATTTAATCCTGGTTATGAACATTGTACACACTTTATATATCAGATTTAAGCTACTTTTTTAAAATTTTAATTTATGTAAGTAGTAAGGATTGATGATATATTGATGTGCAAAGTCACAACACTGACTTCACAACAGCATCAATAAATATAAGACAGATTAAAAAAAGCGTACCCTTAAATGTTTCTTATGATGCTACTTTTAGGAGATGCAGCCTTGCAATATTCTAAATAAACACATTAAGTTATATTATTAAGTAATGTAGTGTCAGAGACAGACTAACACATACAGAGGCCTGTCAGCAGATTCCCCTAGTCTCACTTACTAGTACTACTACTAGTAGTATAACTTAACTTATAACCTTAACTGTAACTTAAATATGTATCTGCAGAATATTAATGATATGTAGACCCTGCAGCTACAGTGATATGAACACTGGGAGACTGTATGTACAGTGCACTGAGCTGCACGTTGCACAAGGGGAGATCACTGGGACTAGTCACCAAATTGAGAGTTTAATTACAAGCACCGCAACCCATTCTGCATTATATATACAAAATAGAGCAAATTCTGATATTTGTGTCTGACACAACCTGTGCAGAAATACAACTCCTAATCTGTCTTATTATACCCTCACGGGAGCAAACAAACCTTCCTGTGTTTAAATCATTCACGAGGTGTGACAGCAACCTCAGAACCACTAAAACCAAATAAAAACAACCAGAGCTTAAAACAAACATCCACATCTGTGGAATAAAATCCTTCCTCCATCACTGACATATTTTAACCTCCTCCTTTAACAGAACTGCCTGCCTCTGTCATTCCCTCAGATACTAACGGTGCTTGGTAATCCAACAGGAGGTCATCGCGTAATCAGACAGCCATAAATGGAGAAAATTCTTAAAATATTTTAACAATAATTTATGAACAGAAAGTTGCCGAGAGATTTCAGAGCCAGTTTGTCGATTACATTGCTGTAAGTGGTGTAACTACGGGCCTGTATCATAAGATGGCAACAGTCACGTTGTTTTAATTTCACATTAACTTTCAACTTTTAACCATCAAGTCAGATTATTCATTCATTTCTGTCAAGTACTTACAGCACCACACATGGAGCATGGGACACAGTGGGCAGGTAGGGGGCAGTCTTCAGCAAGGATGCTACCCGCCAACCTCTTGACTCCAGCCTCAACTCATTCTCCCTCTTCAGTCTTTTCTTCCTTCCTTCCTTCTTTCCTTCCTTCCTTGCATCCCCACCACCAGAGAGAAAAGTACATCCACACATCCGTGCTCGGCGTTTTGACTTGCTGCCGCTCTTGTTTTCAAAGTTGCTATAAGAGGCTCATTTCCAGCTTACCGTGCTCTGACCACAAAGCAGGACATTTGCACCGTTTGAGAGTGGGCTGTCTGTCCACAGACACACTGAGCCAAACCTGCATCACACGGGAGGCGTTAAAGGCATCACTATGGGCCAGTGCAAAAAAAAGGGAAAATGAAACAACGCAGAAACAACACAAGAACAGCACAGAGAGAAGGGGGGAAATGGGGAGGAAGGTACAGGGGGAAAAAACAGAACACCAGAGTCCATAAATGTAGAAAGCTTTAGGAAAGGGTTTGTAATCTGTTTGCGTCTGTGCTTGTATGCTTGATAGGTGTCTGATGCTTGTGTCTTCATTGGCCCCCCCGTGGATATTTCTTCTCGTGTAAAAATGGACGCTCACGTGGTGCTTGCGTATTTGGTTTAATGGCCGTCGGGGCCGCTTGCAAAGTGAAAAGGCATCTACCGCTCGACAATAAAGTCATCTGGAATATCTGCGTGACGATGTGCTGTCATGGCGAGGTTCAGCTGTGTGTTGCCATGGATATTCAGCTCGTTGTGTTGTCGTGTTGTGTTCGGCACAGGAAGGTAGAGACGAGCGGTGTCTTTTTTTGTTTGTTTGTTTACTGCCCCGGTATGTGGTATCGTCTGTTCCCTGGTCGGGCTGAGTGTGTCTGAAAACTCCTCTCCTGTGGTTGTGTTATGGCAGGCACATCCCGAGGGCTGGGAGGCGTGGCCACCAACGACCACACACCTGACTCCCGCCCCTCATCATCAATGTGTTGTGTCAAAAGTGGTGGCTCCTCGGGGCTCTGCAGATGAGATGTGCTGTACTGGTTAAAAAAAAAAAAAAAAAAAGGTGGTGGTAGATGCTTATCAATCTAGCAACATCAGTCTGTGGTGGATATGCGAGGTGTCTGTTCGCGTGGCCTTCAAGTATTTCTGTCCCTCAAACTGAAATGGTGGCTACTGTCCACCACCGAAAGTAAAATGGACTCCCATGTCAGGTGGTGGCGATAGGGGTGATGATGGACTTGGAATAAGGAAGTACTGAGTTGAGGTTGTGTTCCGGTATTTTTTTTTTTTTTTGCCCCACTGTGTCCGATGTATGCCACAGAGCAAATTTACATTAGTCGTGGCTGTGGGTGCTGTTATACTGAAGCTGTAGAAGCCGCTGTGTCTGCTTAGAGGTTGAGGTAAGCCTGTATGAGTTTGCACAGTGAGGACACAAGGAGTACCTCTGGTTGGTAAAGGCAGCACAAACTTTAGAATAATCAGGAAAGATGTCAAACACCTGTATGAAACTTGAAATGTACATGTCGTGGTCCTGGTTGTGTTCAAGAAAAACAACTAGAGAATTTTACAGTGCCCGGCAAACAAAGAAAACAAACTTCCTCCAAACATACACTAAAGTACTGCTCTGTAATCAGGTTTAAAAGTCTGTTTCTGACCACACATAATCTAAAGGACTTCCATCAGGCATTACATTTGAGTGAATGCTCTTCTTCTACCCTGAAATCTGACTAGCTGACAGCTTTAACCTGTATTTTGATGATGGAAGTGGTAGAGAAGAATCTCTGTCACCACAAACTGCCAAGTGGCTGGTTACGTTTCCTTCCTGGAGGCATGCAATGATCTTGTTTTTTTTTTCAGTAAAGGTATTGTCTGAGAATTACATCCAGAAAACATATATCCAATAACAAATGGTGTAGTCTATGTCCTCGTGATCGAATCTTTGCCAAAGTTCATCAGTGAGTCTCAAAACAACACAAATTTGCTGAAGCTACAAATATTCAAGCGTGTTTGTAAAATATGTTTTACATTAAAAAGGTCCCATAAAATGCAGAATCTGCTGTTCCACCATCAATGCATGCACGGAAAACATACAAAAGAAGTTTTTTAAATAACTGATCATGTACTCGGGGCGTATGCAAAATAATCTATCCAATCACAGACTGAGATGCAATCCAACATCAGCAGCTACCGTCTCCCATCGTAATGATCATCTAATCTTCAACAGCAGTGTTCATTCTGCTGTTTATGCTCCAGCTACCCTCGCACATTCAAGTCCAACCCTCCCTCTATCATGGAACCTTTAACCAGACGTGTGCCTAGTGGTCACATCAAGTCAAATCTGCTGGCGAGTGCAGAGCATTGTCTAAGTCTAATTTAAGCTATGATTAAAATCTCCACTATGTTTGAAAGAATGCTAACAGCTGTGAAAGTCTTTGTAGTGTTTACTGGATTCGAGTAGGCAGGGATGTGAGGCTGTGCTGCAGCTGTGACATGCTCTATAGGGAATGTGAACCTATGTGAAGAATGGTGCGCCTGCGTTTTGCTAACTGTGATGGGTGCGTCGGGGGGCTTTTTCGCATGCATGAGCCTGGAATTGAGGTTTGCTGCCCTCGAGGTTGCTCCTCATGCCCTTACTTTGAGCCTGCTGTGTGGTGAGAAAATGCATGAAGACTGTGAAGGCGTCGCAGGAATACTGCCTCTGAACACTGAGTTGAGCAGCAAGGTGAATGGTGGGGAAAAAATCTAACAAAAAAAAAAAAAAACACCCATTCATCTGTGATCAAAGGCAATACCCCCGGAGGCAGAGAACCCTGACCATCCCATACAATGGCATGAGAGGAAAAGAGGAAGAAAAAAGGGGGGAAGGAAGAATTGGGGACTGCTTGTTACCTTGGCCACTGAGGTTGGGGTTTGTATAATCCCACGTGTCCTGGTCGTTCTTGAATACATTAAGGCGTGCTGGCTGCAAAGAGGATTGCATTAGAACAATCAAAATCTGAGGTTAATTAAAAGGCTGCTTAGACCTGATTAGACATTACCAAACACTTACCTTGGCGTACTCAATCTTTAGCGTGCAGCAGCCAGAATAGATGTCAGCCCCGTTCAGAGAGGCTTTGGCCCTCTGGGCACTTTGGACCGAATCGAATGTGGCAGCAGTGAGTTAAGGTGAGATCTAATTACATATTAGACGGCCCAAATATATTTAAACATCAACATATTGTACAATAACAGTGTGTCTAAATGTCTGGAAATTATTAAAAAAGGATATTCCACCATGGCCTGAACGCCATTCTTCCTGAAGATGACGATCCTCTGTACAGGACCACAGTTGTTGCAAATGGTGTAGAGCACGTCCTGCACAGATACACACACGAGTTCAGATAATACTCGATATAGTAAGCATACCTTACGTGACAGCATGCATGTCACCTTTAAAAAGCTCACACATGACCAGGGGTTAAACTGTCCAGGCACATAAGCCTAGGCTCACACGCAGGATGCACATTATTTGAATGCTGCTGATGCAGAAGGCCTGTGTGCTTTAATATTTGGTTCATTTTAATAGTCAAGTTACCGTGGTGATAGGATAGATGGGGTTGATGATCGTGAGCAGCAGCACGTTATTGACACTCCGGGTGTCGTCCGAGTCTCCCGGCCTGGAGATCTTTTGGCTGGTGGAGTAGTTGATGAAGGCAGGGTGGCCTGCGATGTAAACCTGGTTCTCCGCTGCATACGTGACAGCGTTGCAGGAGCCGTTCATGTCCTCGTACTCCACCAGGGCCTGGCGCTTCTTCGGCATCATGACCACGTAACTGTAAAGAAATGATTTCAAAACCGGTGTGTAGGATTTAGTGGCGTCTAGTTGCAGACTGCAACAGTCCCGCTTCACCCTGTCCTTCCTAGTGTGAAGGAGAAACTGTGACAGCCACGAAACGTGCAAAAGGTTGTGTTTAGCTCATCTACTAAAGAAACACGGTGGACTCTGAAGGACATGTGCTGTCTGTAGACAGGAAAGACTAATTTTAAGGTAACAAAAACATAACAATTCTCATTTCCAGGTGTCATTTCTGTCATATTCTCTAAAGAGAGCCCTCTAAATCATGCACACTGAACCTTTAAACCAGCATTATATTTTTCGTATAGTAATATTAAAGAGATAACAAGAATCCACATTCAAATCTGCAGCTCTGCACAGCTTTTAGTCTAGCCTGGACCAACCACATAACCAGCATCCCCGATATTTAAACCACAGGAAGCTGATAAGCTCCTGATAGCAGCCTGTATGTTATGTGGACACTGTGGGATACCACAGATAAGAAGGCAGCTGGTGGCTGGTGAAAAACCAAGGTTAACTATGCTACTGACCTAACAGCCTGTGTTGTTTGTGTGTAGAATACAGTGTGCATCCAGTCAGTGCTGTGTTGTTACCTGATGGCTCCAAACTCCTGCAGGGCCTCCACCAGGTCAGCCTCCATGATGCCGTCCACCAAGCCCCTGATGTGCACCACCGGGGAGGGCAGCGGTTTATGAGGGTCATCGTAGCTCTCCTTTAAAAAAAGAGACCAAACAGGCAACATGTAACAGCTTGTGGGGTCATAAAATTCCTTCACTGATGATGATGAAGATGGAGAGAGGATGGAGCCACAGAGAGGTTGATATAAGTATAAAATAACAGTTGGACGTGAACATGGCAGTGAACGTTAACGGTGCCCTGACACGACTGTGTGTGTGTTAATTTGGACACCCTGGGATGAATAAAAACATGTTTATCGACCTTTACACGAACACACAGCTATGTGTCGTTTTATTTAATATTAATTAAGACAAACTCAGTGACCGTTGGCTGTGACACCGCTCTCTGGCTAAAAGCTGACCCAACATGCGTTAACGTCAAACGGTTTGCTTCGGTTAGCTCCGTACAGTCACATCCACATACCCCGAAACTAAGCGCATTTTTTTCAGCCCGATAAAACACCCACAGCTCCCGGGGGGGAAGGAGGGGACAAGCCTCACCGTTGTCATTCCTCCGTCCTCGGTTTTCTGTCTTTTCGTCGCTCTGCCGCCTTCTCCGTAGTATCGGCCCGCAGCAGCAGCCATGTTGTCCTGTCCCCCCTGTGCCGGGCTACTGGCTGCTGCATTCAAGGTATGTGGGGAAAACTGAAAACTATTTGTAGAGCTCAGTTCTCCTGTGTTCACGGTGAGGAGTTTAAAGCTGTAAATAAGTCTTGATGTGACGTCGTAATGTGACAAAACGAAGAACACTTTATTTTGATTATTCTTACAACCGTTGTGAATTATTTAGACCAAGTTGCTCTAATGTTCTATTTCCCAACGATGGGCTTTGAACGCAGCAGCACAGCGTCACACGCTGTACACCGCATTGGTCACATAACCTGTCAATCATTCGATTATCGCGCACTCCAGGAAAGGAGGCGGGTTAAAGCACAGAGGAACCCTGCTAACCTGTAACAAACCTCATGACTGTGACCCCACGATATAATTTATATAACCTTGTATATGCAATATTTCCCAATATTCCCAATATGTTTCCATCTAGTACATTACATTATATATCAGAGACTTTACAGGTCAGAAACCCAGTGAGGAAATTTTTATGCAAACTGTATTTGCATCATGTAAACTCACTCTCGTCCATGTGTTGCCAAATGTTGGTCCAAATGATCAGGAAGAAAAACATTCAACCCAGTGCTCCTGCTCTAATGTAACTGACCTGTATATTACACAAAATCATGAAAACTGGTTGCAGATAAGTAGATTTATATGAATATGATCTCAGCTGGAGCCCCACATAGCAGACACTAAATGCATCTATCCATCCATCCATTTTCCGAAACCACTTATCCTTATCAGGGTCACAGGGGGCTGGAGCCAATCCCAGCTAGCACTGGGCGTGAGGTGGACACGTTGTCAGTTCATCACCGGGCTGACACAGAGGACAAACACTCATTCATGCTCACATTCACAGCAATTTAGAGTCACCAATGATTATTTTTTTTCAAGAATCCTGAAATTATTATCCATGATTTTTGCATGCACAATCCTAAAACATATTTTATATGAAACACAGAATTTAAGAGCATAATATGTATTTTAGTCAGTGTGACATGCCATCTATGTCTTCTTCAGCACCAATTCAGGAAGTCATACAGTACAAACAAGTGTGGATGATGGATGCAAGGGAAACACACTCAATTAAAATTTCAATGTAATTATGACACCTTACAATAAATTACAATATATTTTTGTTCATATCAGATCAAATACATTAAATTACAAAGACATTAAATGACACCATTGATAAATAAACAGATAAAACTTTAGGGGTGAACAGAAACACTCAATGGCAGATATTAGGATTTTTTTTCATTATCTAATTATTTATACATTTCAATATTGGGTACATATAGTGCATTTCTGATCATTAATATTATCAGTACTTAAAGTGAGATCAAAATAAGTATGTGCATTACATTAAACAATGCCTTGTGTCACATAACAATTCACCAGTGAGAGATAATTCACAGCAGCAGCTTATCCCTCAAACTGTAGATTGTAACCAAACTGTGCACATTTGTTTTTTAAAAGCCAAAATACTTGTTTCTGATTGGCTGGCAGTTCCATTCAAAATTGTACACCAAGACAGCTCAAACACTTCCAGTCCACAGCTGAACTATTGATCTAAATCTGTGTGCAAAAAACTTGAGGTAACCATAGCAACAATACATTTTCTTTGCACTACGTTACCAATTAACTCTAAACTGGTCAGGAAGACCTAAATATGGGTTAATGCTGACAACAAACAGAATGGATGACAGTTTGAACACAGTTTCTACTTCTGCCTGTGACAAGTAGCCACGGTATACACGTGATGTTACACCCAGACAAGTCCTACTGCTACAACACAAAGCAGAGTGGTGTTCTGCAACTATTATTTTCATGTGTTGGGGCAGCTTGTCGTGTATCGTCAGGTACATTTGAAATCTGTGTAAAAGCAGCATTGAGTTTCTTATTTAATTACCACCTCAGGTAGTTTAATCTGAGCCAGCCTCTACACGCACAAAGAGAAACAAGACCAAACTGGAAATCCAGGTTACGAGCCACCAAGCCAGTATCAAGCAAAATCCAGTGACTTCATGCTTACTGTTTATCAAAAACAGTCACAATATACATTATTAAGTCCACCTCAGCACTGTCACGGTCAATTCTACTGACTGGAACTGTCCTGTGAGTGGATGTGACATATTTTCATGCACAAGTCTGGAGCGTGTATACATTTTTATTATGAACCATGGCAACAGTTGTCAAGTGATGATAGGTCTCCTCAATGGTAGTTATTGTAACAGTACTGTTCAGGTAAATATCCCGGTGATGTGTGTTTGTTATCGTGCAGTCATTACTCTCTCCCCTAGCTGTGCTCTCTCAGAAGCCTTTAACATGGCAATAGGCCTCCAAGCTGGAGAAGAGGATGTAGAGGAACCAGAGTCCAAACAAAAGCAGTGCAGTGAGGATTTTGAAAAGTTTTGGTCCTCCCAGTTCGCCCCCTATGGACGGCCTCCGGCGTAGCATCAACACTCCCATGGCGAAGAAGGCAAAAATGGTGAAGAGCGTGACGGAGAAGGCCAGCGAGCCGGGGTCCACATAGAAGGCCTTACCTTTGACTTCCCAATAAATGGCAGCCACGGACCAGGCCACCCCAATGCCCAAAAACACATTGACCGCATTGCTTCCTGTCACATTTCCCACACATGCATCTGCATACTGGTCCTGAGTGGCGGCGACTTTACTGGCAAAGGTATCTGGGAAAAAAGAGCAAAGTACACAATGCACTTTCAGTGTTTCTTGGCAAAGACGTCTGGAATACATTGAATTAAACGTTGTCACCCTGTTGGTCACTTACCAGGAAGCGAAGTCCCCAGTGCTACAAAGACCACTGCAGTGACAGTGTCTCTGAGGCCGACGGTGCAGCCAAAATGGGAAGCGAGGTCTCCAATAATGGCTGTTAAGAAACCGATGAGAGAGATTGACACTATGAAGCACGCCCACCCGTTCCAGTAGTCGGTGGGTGGGATGAAAGCAAACAGAATCTTCCAAAAAAGGCTCAGTATGTGCATGAAATAGTCGAAGCAGTTCGGTGGTCGCTGCTCCTCCTCATCATCTTCATCACCTGTTTAAAGAAGACACAGTGAAGATGAATCAAACAAAGCAACATACAAATGATAAAGTCACATATTGGGCTCTATGTTTTGCACTTGTTTTGACATGGGGATGGTCATAGTGCTTATCAGTACTCTTCTTCGTTGAAGAGTTGTAAATTTATGCACACAAAATATCATTTCCACACAAAACTGAAAAACCAGGAAAGAAGAAGGCACTTTATACAGTTATGTCTCCGATCAATGCCTTTTCTTAATTTCACAGATTTTGCACAACAACAACCAATACAAGATGTACACAAAAAACAAACATATAATTGTTACTAACCTGAGCTGACTGTGACTGCTTCGATGAACTGCTCTTTCCATGAGTGAGTACCGATCACTGAAGCCAGATTTGTGTCCTTCAGGAGTTTGTCCATCGTGTTCTGTTACAAGACATTAAATAGGTCAGTGATGAGGCAGTGGTAGACATAGCTCGTGTTACACAGAACAGATGGGTTCATATTTCTGTCAAATAAAATCTAGTCAAGCCCTTTTGGAGGCTGTTAAAAAGCTCAAATTCTTCCTTTAATATGTTCTGACAATAAAATATAATATTTCAAGTTTGGGTTTATGTGTGATGGCCAAAACAAAATATGGGAAATATTAGTAGTGCGCTCACAAAACCACTGGCTGAACTGTTTTGCTGCAGAGTCTGAATTAAATTTTAAATTCACTGACCCAAATACACACAAAAACACAGAGAACACACAGATACACACAGTGTATGGCTTCAGTGCATTTCGAATAAAGATGCATGAAATGCACGAGAAAAGTGATGTGAAAACACAATATTTTTGTAATCAGAAGAATTTAATGTTTAATGAGAAAATTAAATGAGAAAAGTGTAATCAGTCCCATCACACACAGCATGCTAGTAGAAGATCTACCTGGTCTAGTACTCCATTGGCTGTCTGATAAGTAAGTGGGTGCAAGGTGGTTAATGGATTAAAACACACATACTTAAACTTTGTTCACACTTCAACACAGATCTTTTGTCTTGTCCCTTGAGGTGCGTATATATTTTTTTACTTGTCTTGAAACATGCAGTTGTGTTAATACATTAAATATCACTCAAATGTCAGCACAGAGTTAGTTTTCTGCTAGTGTAATGCTTCCTATCAGCCACTCACACACCTTGAACTCACAGGACTCCTCTATGATGACCTCTAGCCTGCTGTGCTCTCCTAGAATGGGTTTGCCCATCTCGGAGATCCTCCGGGCCTCTTCCTCCTCGGGGGTAGGGTTGCCTGTCAGGAAACACATACATTTAATTATCATGTCTATAATTTATTATTCGTTTTTCAGTTTTATTTGTAATATGTGGGTCGAAAAAAAAAAAAAACAGGTCAGCTCAGGATTAAGAGCACGAGTTGCAATAACAGCCCTGCAGCACTCATGGCTGCAGCAGTTTATTAAATTATGAGTCAAGAAGTCTGATAGCCTGGTGGTGGTTTACAAAACACAAACACAAGCACCCACACATCCTAAAACTCAGTCAAAGGTACAGGCCCATGCCTAAAGCATAAAGAAAAGAAAAACACACACACTGCACACACTTTTAAACTTTTTTAAAGGTGCCACTTGCAGCATTTAGACAGATTATTTCCATAATTATGAATCTGAAAACAGATGGCCAATAGATTTTTTTTCAAACCCCAATCATGGTCTAAACCCTAACCGTAACCATCTAAGCATATGACTGGTAGAGCGTGTGGGTTGGATGGTACACAGCTAGCACTGCCTGTAAATTTCTGTTCAGAAAAAAATGGTCTTAATCCTAATAATCCCAGGCATCAGGGAGGGATTATTCAAGAGTGTAAAATAGTTGGATGTCAGTAAAAGAGAGGAAGTTTTATGTCCTGTCGTGTAGACAGACCTCAGTCCAAGCTGTGATAATGGGCCTATCTCAAGAAGAAGCCATGCACCTCCTAGTGGCCCTGCCCCTGTCACACCCCAGCAACAACAAGGTCCCTGCATCAGCAGCTGTCCTGACCCAGATCCCGTCCCCAGTGGGCATCAAGTCCCCACCCTCAGTTACTGACAGCTGGCCTGATGCACCTAGGCCTTGTTCCAACCAGTGCAAGCTGGTCATGCAATAACAGGCCCCGCCCTCAGCGAGCATGATTAACCAATAAAGAGTTACTGTCTTCCAGGAAGTAAAAGTCATAATAAGCTGATGCATAAAACAATAATGGAGCTAAAGCTTTCAGAGAGTTTAACAAGGGCAATGATACACACACAAAACCAGGTAGTGTAAATGGAAGTAATCTAGTAAATTTTGAGAAATGCACTGATGGTGTGAAACTAAAATTTAATTTATGTCCTCGGCAGATTTGTAATTTCACAATATTTTGTTAACAATGCTGCACATTGCACCTTTAACACCCAAACCATCTTACCCTGGTTTAGCAGTAGTGCTGTGAAGACAGACAGACAACATTTCAATACAGTTTAACATCTAATACATTAGAGTGCAGCAGAAAGAAAAATGAATACACTTTGTTCATGCACAGTGCACCATAGCTTTCCCACTCTTACTCTAATGAATAACATTTCTGAACATTACAAATTAATGTAATTGATTCTTTTGGCCTCCATTAACAAGCGCATATCCAATTCCTGCACCATCCTTTCGACACATTAAGATTACAGAGAACAGGCAACTGAAGGATACTAAATTCATAATTGGCTGCAGAGCCTGCGTTACAGTGAAAGAGAGACAGAGTGAATGGCAGCGTGTAATCTTCGGTTACTGGCTCTGACGCAGGTGCCTGGCATTCAGCCGCGTCCGTTACTGTTGTTATTGTTTTGATACTTGATCTTAGATATTGCCGCCAACTACTGTATATTATGTTATCATCTTATACCTCACCTACAAGTCACTTAGACGTTATGGCTCAGACGCTTACCAGACAGTCCTCGCTTCAGCCATTTGGGGTCCTCGAGCACGATGAAGAAGTTCTCCTGCTTCTCGTACTCCTCCACATTTATAATGCGCACTTTTAAGACCTGACTGGAGATATGCAAGCACGCACACACACACACACACACACAAACACACACATATATTTTCATTATTTACTGTATATAACAAAGCACTATTAAACACGATGAATGATAAGATACATAAATACACAATGCCTTAAACATTTGCTCTACCATCTAAATCACACCGCAAATTGAAGTGACCTAAATAATTAATCACAATGGACTTTTTAATAATTCAGGCTTAAACATAGTGTGCTCTTGCTTCTCACTGTGCCAAAGAAATACAGCTAAAGTAAATGACTTGTAGCACAACAATACGCTGGTTAATCAATGTCGATATAGTTCATTCTTGGAATACTCTGATGACTTCCCAGCAACTCAGAACTGTACATATAAACATAATGCATAATGGACCCAGCAGAAAGAAATTAAATAATAAGACTACACAGTCATACACATCTCCATTGTCATATCCGTTACTGAGTGCAATCTGTTGATAGACAACGTTACATAACGCTAAGTGTGCAATTAGTCCATGCGCAAACACAGCTTATATAACCTGAAAAGTTAATGGGAAAATGATCTGTCAGCTTACATGGGGTGACTGCAGGTTCCCACACCTGATCGGAGGATGGGATTATCTTTGGGTGTCAAGTCGTCAGGTAATTCTGTCTAAAAGGACCTCCTACACCTGGAGTGGGTGGCTGATAACACAGTAATCTTTCCCTGAGGTTCAGGTGCCCCTTTCCGAAAAGAAGTAATCGGCCAGTATTAAGGTTGCTGTGTGAGAATAGCACTTCATTACTGTCTCATCTGTTTGGTAAAGCTTTGTGATGTTTTATATATTTCTTATTCTCAAAAAAGTTCCCATTAAAAGTCCAAGTAGCAGCATAAACTGTTCAACTCTTCATGATCAGTGACGGTGGCGGTGCATTGAATGACACGTTCCTTCCTTACCATGAACGCACAAAGCATGGACTTGGATATCAACAAGTAGTTGGACATAGATTTATGTCTTTGGTAAGAACGAATAAACGTGGCGTTGAGTGCCAAATACGATTCAGAAAGTCATAAATTATTGAGAGACGGACTAACATATTGTTGTACCGCCAGCCTTATCCTTGGAACTTTGTTGGTAATGTAAAATCTGTGTTTTAATGTTTAGTATGTTGACGAGTAGGAAGATGCAACCTCAAGAGTGCCTGGCACCGTCTCTTCCTGGAAAAAGAATTGATTGATGTTCTGAGGAAATACATCCATCAGACTTTGTGGCTCCTAAAGTGTTCTTTCCCAGACATTACCTCTGATTACTAACTGTGCCTCACCTGGTCTGTTCATTGGTGAATTCCAGCTCCCCTTTGGTCTCCTCGAAGTCCACCCCGGCCTTGGCGCTACCGTCCTCCGTGTGGTACGGCACGGCGACGGTGCCCCTGGAGCCCGAATTCCTCACCACCGTCACTGTGAGCGTGCCGGTGCTTTCGCTCACCCGCAGCACTTTCTGGCCAAAGGTGAAGATGCCAGCATGGTCATCGTCCAAGATGGTGATGGTGGCGACGAGCGGCTCCACCAATCTACCTTTGGGTGGAGTTCCTGTCCCTTCTTTTCCTCCTTCATCTAACCTCAGGTTCCGAAGACGCACAAAGAAATGCTCGTCCTCCTCAAAGATGTCGTCATCCAAGATGCCCACCTGGAAAGCACAAAGTATTGTATGTTCACGCTGACGTTGATAAATTATTTCACGGTCGCCTTTCCCCCTTGCTCACCTTGATCTCTTTGCGGGTCTCTCCTGGCTTAAAAACCAGGGTCCCCTCACTGCATTCATAGTCTGCCCCAGCATTGGCGGAGCCATTTTCTGTACAGTAGTCCACATAGAAAGTGTTCTGGCCCGTGCCCCCCTCAAGGATCACCCAGATGCTCATACAGCCACAGTTCTCTGTGCACTGGTACTGGGCACTTTCAAAACAAATGTGCGAGCATGTGGCCAGGTCATCGCCCTGACCTGCTGGGTGACGTGTCTTCTCAGCAGCGTGTTTCTTTAATATGTTTCCAGCACCGATCAGCATGCGCGTGGCCTGGACACGGTAGAAGGCGCGACTCTTCTTCTTTTGGATCAGGGTGGAGTAGTTGGCCATCTCGATCAGCTGGTCCATGTCTTTGTCTGGGTGTTTCTCTTTCAGGTCTTTGAGGATGCGGAGCGCCTGTTCAAGAAAAATCAAACAAACCAGCTGTAACACACCAGATTTATAGCGATGTACGTTTTGCCAAAAGTTGGAGAGATTTTGAGTTGTTGTGAGTTGTGTGAGGATAAAGCTTATTTAAAAATTACAAAGCAATGGTGCTTCTTATGCATGCATTTTGCAGGCTAATGCAGGGATCCTTCTCAAGGAGACTTTGGAAACTCCTACTGCTCAGCCTCCTAATCGACTCCCAGCTGATAAGACTTGTGCTGTCTACACTACTACCTTTCAAACTTGTGCTGGGATTAAATTCTGCTGGTCTCAGGAAACCTGATATCCTCCTTAAATTCATATTAAGTAGGTTCAAAGTTAGAAAAACATCACCAGTCAATAGAAGATGTTCCCATGAGCAATTTTTCTCATGCCTTTTACAAAATATTATAAAAAATGGACCTAAACTCGAGTGCACGCCCCATGCACAAAGGCTCAGTCCTCAGTGTAGAGGCCAAGGGCTCGAATCCGACCTATGGCCATTTACTGCAAGTCATTCTCCCTCTCTCTCCCCGCTTTCCTGTCAGTCTTCAGCTGCTACTATACAATAAAGGTTAAAAAATCCACAAAGATATCTAAAAAATTTAAAAATAGATGCCAAACTTAACGTTAAAGGGAAAAAAAGCTCTGATTTCATACCATTAAATCTTCAATCTTGCAGTGTGTGTCTACAACAACATTTCTCCCCGAGCCACTTGTCTTACCTCATCTTTGTTCTGGCCTAATTCATTGCCTGTCTCCACAGAGACTGTCACATCGGAGGAGTTTCCAGGGCACGAGCTACCATCAGGCAACTTTCCATCCATCACTATGTCAATGTCTTTTGGCTCAAGGTCACCTTCCATTCCCACCACGATGCCGTGCCTCTTGTCGGCGCGGTAACGCTTGTGCATGTATTTGTAGAAGAGTAGGCGACGGTCGGCGATCCAGGCCAAGATCACACACACAGGAAAGTAAAGCAGCGTCACTATAGCCTCCCACACCTGGTAATACAAGAGCGTCACATGATTTACACACTCCATCTATTAGAAATACATTTATATACAGGCATTGGAAACACACCTCTACAATCCCGGGGGAGATGACAGCCAGTATGAGGTAGAGCCAAATGTAGGCAAAAATACTCCAGAAAGCCGTAATGAAAAACACCCGCAGGTGTTTGATCTTGCGACACTCTCCGTTGGGGACCACCCAAACGCACAGGCCGATTATCACAAACATATTGAAGGCAGCGCTGCCCACTATGGTGCTCGGGCCGAGCTCCCCTGCAAGAAAGTTGTGGCCACACACCTGGCAGCATTTAAAGAACAAAAAAGACAAACACACAAACACACAATCAACGACTATTCACATATTAAATATCCTGTACACATAATTACTACATGAGATAAATCTGTGTTTAAATATTAAGTAACACACACTGGTTGGTTTGTAACATCAAGCGGTGTTATTGGTCATCTTATCGGTATCTGCCATAAGAAGCAGGTACTTTTGGGTTATCGTATCGCCAGATACAGATTGTGCATCCCTAGTTGTAAATTTATTTATTTATTAGCAATTAAGTAGCATATGCATGTGCATATGAATGAAAAAAAAATGTTTTCGAAGGTGTGTAGACATTCACAGTCAAAGACAACAGTGTTTTTGGTGTGAGGACATACATTAAGGGTGTGAAATGTCTCGTGTACCTCAATGACAGAAAGCAGGATCTCAGGCGCCGAGGAGCCCAGAGCCATGAGCGTGAGGTTCGACACGGTCTCATTCCAGACTCTCACTGTTATTACTGTTGTTTCACCGTTGGGTTTGGTGATGGTCACCTCTTTCTCCTACAAGGAGTTTAAGACAATGTAAAACTCATTACACACAAGTCCCTGTTACTGCATTTGAACACAGTGAGTGTAAGAATGTGGTGGGAAAGTTGTGTATCAAATTAAGGATGGCTGCATTAATATGAAGTTCAATAATACCTGAGAGGTGATGACTTCAATGGACGACATGAAGCGATCTGCGATGATAGACACACCCAGGAATATGTACATGAGACAGACGAAGTAGACAACCGCCCTCCCTGCTTGCTCACCGACTGGAGGATTCAATGGCATCCAAACCGGCAGTAAGATACCGGGTCTACACACAACCGTGCCCGCACACGACTTCTTGCCGGACTCTGTACTGTTACCAGAAGGCTGAGGCGGCTCGGGGGCAGATGCTCGCTCTATAACCTGAGGCCTGATGGAGGTACAGGGGTGGGCCAGGAGGAGGAGGAGGAAGAGGGAGAGGAGGAGGAAGAGGAGTGGGGATAGGTGAACAGGGTGGTGTCCCATTATGTCTCTGAGTCAGCCGGCGTCCCGGGGTCACTGGGGGAGATGCTGGGTCAGAGGACTCTCCTGCAGGAACAGAGGAAAGAACAGAGATCAACAGATTTACAAGAATCTTTATAGACTTTTATACAGAGGTCTAACTGGCTGACGGTCAGTCGGTCAGACTGAAATATCTCAACAACTATCGGATGGATAGCCATGAATCTCTAAATTTGAATTTAGTGGCATCGAGAGGTGTTGTTGCTGGTTGCAACCCCCTTGTGTCAACCCGTCTTTCCTAGCATGAAGAACTATGGTGACCACAAAAAACATGAAAGATCCTATTGGGAGCCAATGTTCAGTTTGTCCACTCTGGGCTGCTGTAGTAACATGGCGGACTCTGTGGAAGAAGACCCACAGTGTGTGTAGATATTAGATATTATGTGATTATATGATAGTTATGAATATTATGTTCCAGTTCTGCCATATTTTGTAAATAGAGCCTAAATCTGAAACATTGCATCGTGTGATGTGATCTATCTGTAAAAGGCATTACATAACATTCATCAGACAGTTTATCTCATCAGCTGCTGTGGTGCTATTTACCTATGAGAGCCATTTGTGTGAGTTTTTACTGAGAATCAATGTGAGATCTAACACTGCCTAATTATTTTTATTATTTGCATTCAAACTCAGCAAAACAACTCTTCATCCTGTAAACTAAACCTGTTTCTCTTTGGTTTCTATCAGTTTGGTGAATAAGTTGAGTTTAAGTAAATGTGCACAAACATTTGCAGCGTGCATGTAACAGAGCGGGATGATCAGCCACATACTGATTCAGGGATGTTTTAGAGGCCGTGATGCACAGTTATCCAGGATGCAGGCTGTTTTGTTTTTTTACTATAGCCACCAACACAAAGGCCCGTTGTTAGCAGTTAAAAGCAAACTGACCCGACAGAGTAATCTTAACAGAATATCAAAACGACTTCAGAGAAACTAAAGCCAGGTCGTTAAGCCATGCAGATCCTGCGGTTATCATTCTGTGACACTAATCACTGAACCCTGGTGGTAAGAATGACTGGGCGCTAATTTACGGCTCAGGTAGTGTTTTTTGGCCTGCAGCGCTGTATCAATGTGTTAATAAGACTTCAGAACAAAGTTGTATACTTCTGAAAAGTCTTGATTGAGAACCGATTACTATTTCCAGCGGGAAGTTTCAGCTAGTTTCAGTCAGCTAATGTTGACTTGACATCTGGACAGAGAACTGGATTTGGTAAATGTTCTAATGCACCAACTAATTCCTGCAATCTGACACAATTTAAATCATTGATTAGTGCTATTAATTACCTACTTTCTTTATTATCTAAATCATTACCACTTAAGCTAACCTTAATCTCACTGTCACTCCTTGACACCCATCACTGGTAAGCTGCATGAGTAACTCTTGTGTGTGCTACCATAACTTATTTATTGGCCATTACAGGTCTTATGACTGGTCGCCGAGTTGTGATGTTACTCGCCAGCTTTCAAAAACGCATCTTACTGACATCATTTCCTGTCATGAATTCATACTGTGATGCAGGATTCAGACGTTGATAAAACACTTTATTACGAATCACTGCCAAGACATGAACACGACACAGCTTAGATGTTTTAGGAATCATCATTTCACTTGGATTAAAAGAAGGATTAAGCACCGACATCAGCAGAGCAGACGCATGCTGAAGTGAGGCAGGCAGATTACAGTGTGAGCTCATGTCAGGATGTATGGGTGTGAGTACAGCAGCTTGCTAGAAAGCTTTCAGTCTCTCTCTCTGTGCTCCTCTTGGGCCCACCGCCTCCGCTCCCCCTGTACAGGTGACACTGCACTATTGTGCATCGTGAGTTGAAACAGATACTGGGGTGCTGCATCTTTGATGCAGCCCGAGCTCTGCCAGCTCATTATGGAGTTGTGATTCAGAAACACAGCCCAGAGGGCCCGCCGCATCGCATTTCACTTTCCAAGGCCTGCTATGGTTACCTCAGACAGAGGGCCACCTTACACCAGTGGGTGCTGAGGAGGGGGGAGGGCGAGGGCAGAGCTCACCAAAAATAACTTTGTCAACACTCATATTTGGACAACAATGGTGCAGAAATAACAGAGTGATGCTAGTGATAGTGGGATACATCCTCCTGTGAAATCAGGATGTTGGCGCCATTAAAATATTATAATATTTCTGGTCTCTAATGAATGCAACAGCCTTATTTTGACCATAACAGTCAACACTTTCACATAAAACCAGCAATATGAACTCAGTATATCAAAATATTTGCAAGAAATCACTTAAAAAACTGCTTCATTTTTACAGTTATACACCTGGATTACAGTAAACAGACTTTCCTAAAATCCTCTATTAAATATTAGCAAAAAAAAGCGTGCACTTCACATCGAAATGCAGATTTGTTCTGTACTGTAAATGCATTTCCTTGCAGGTGATCTATAGATCTAATCTATAGAATGCAGCGGAGCCACAAAGGGCAACAATTGAGTGCTAGATAATCAAGAAGCCAGTGCTGGAAGAGCTGGATGCATTATTGATTAATGCATTCACCCTAAATATAGCAGGATATCTCTTCCTTTCATGTCACCTACAAGCAGCGACTGTAAACATCACTCAGCAGAGGAGCCGGGTGGATTTATCAGCCAGTTATGAAAGAGAGTACTTACACGAGAGATTGAGTGAATAGGGAGATAAATGGCCAGATTACTGCCACGCCTAACGAGATCTGACAGTGATTCGAGTCAGCCTTTTTTGGATTTGGCTTCACTTGGCACTTTAAGGTCTAACTATTGCTTCAAAACTGGATGAAAAAGCTTTAAAGGTCATGCGTGTTCATGTTCAGTGTTGAGGCTAATGAATGTCAAAGCCTTTCTTATGTCTGGGGAAAGGGGGTCGTGTGGTTGTTAACAGGTCTGCCGTCCTCTTAGCGCACGGGAACAGTGAGCTGCGCGAGCTCATCTCCCCTTACTGCCTCTGACACGTCTGTTATCTGTCAGCACCATCGATAAGTGATTGCCTGGGGTTATCTTACACTGATAGGAATGTCAACAAAAAAGGGACTTAACACCTTTGACAGTTTAATATTTCCTGCCTGCACGCTCAGTGGGGTACTGTCGGATGAGGGATGCTTCTTTTGACAAGCAGAGCGCCTGGTAATGGTAAATGGTTACTGGTAATCTCACTGCACCAGTTCAAATGAACCAGCTAATGACATGCCTTTCACTTCAGATTCACCTCAAGTTTGTATTTTCATTGCCATTAGTTATCTGTGAAACTGGCAACCAGGGCCTTTGTTGCCATCAGTGTTAAGTGCAACGTGGCATTTCAACATAGAGTCAGAACTGGAACCGGACAATGATGCAAATTAAGTTGTTTGACCGCGTCTGATCATTTGTGGGTCAAATCGACATGCAGTAGGCCCTGGCGCTAAATCGAACTGAGTCACTGCACTCGATTGCATGCGAGCTGACTGTCACCAGATAACACTACTATTTCCTGGTCCAAATCCTGTCTCTTTGGAAACAAGTGTAGCACCTCTCCAAACACACTTAACAGTTTCCAATGCTGTCACCTCGGCTGTGTCTTGCCTTCCCGGGGTGATCCGATCCTCCACTGATCGAGTATTTGGCACTTGTGCTGGGAGGAGCTGCTTTTTTTTTTTTTTCACTGGTGGTCTGAGATTGAGGCGTATATCACCAGCGGTGGTAGGAACAGCAAAATTCTTGCAATTTGGCATGCTGTGTTAACGGTTGTTCTCATTTTTGCAAACCAAAGATGACAGGAGGTCTCAACCTCCTGTCATCTGTGGTTTTCTACAACTACATCTTTGTTTAGAGAGATCATAGTGTTGAAAACTTGCTGAGAGATGTAGGGCAGGACACCAAGGGCAGATTTGAATGGAGCCTCACGTCCTCTGCAATGGATGCATAACAGCCTCCAGGTACCGCAGCATCCAACCGGCAGTACAGCACGTCCAGCGGAGAGTGGTGCAGGTTGCCCCAAGAAGTCTGGTTTATTCGTTGATCCATAACTGTCATGTAGCTAACAATGTGCAGTTTTTGGTGAAATTGGACATGCGATTTAATCCGCTTGGTTCCATCTGTAGAAATGTCTAAATGATTAATTATTAAGCATCGGTTTGTACAAGAAAATAAAGACAGTTCAGGAATTTGTTCTAATTTCACAGTTCATTCAGAAGCAAGGACCTGAAACGTGTCTGTGTTAACACACACACACTTTCCCATCACCGACAGGAAGAAACTACACTGACTGCACGGCTTGAACATTAACCTGTATGCAGATTAACCAAGATCACCTTTCCAAGAAAGTAAGCTCTATGCACAGGTAAACCAATGACATAGCATGTATAAATTTCACAGACAGCCAATCAAAGCCTGAACACTCAATCACCCAGTGAAGCCCCAAATTCAGACAGTGTAGCATTACTGCAGCTGCGTACGAGCAAAAAGGTTAATTTAAACATCACACGAGCGACTGTCACAGCTTTGTACAAAAGTTTACTGCTGGCTGCTCCCACAGGATGCCACCAAATAAAGTATTACCTAATGTGGCCTAAAGGATCAAGGTGTAAGCTGTGCTATCCGTGGTGGCTGGTGCCACTTCTTTCCTACAAATAAATGGTATTAAAACCTGCAATGAGTGTTTGAGGTAGCACAAGCTGCACAACAGCGACATGACATGTTTACATAATCATCTAGATCCAGTGTTAATTTCATGAATAAAACTATGACAAAATGTATGTTTTAAAATAATAAAACTGGACTAAAATGCTTTGTTGTCTAGACTTAATCATCAATCAAAAAAAAAACACATATTTCAGTCTAAAGACTAAGACTAAATCTAAAATAGCTGCCAAAATTAACACTGCATTCATCTGGAGTCGTGTTTGTGTCCAAACTATGAATATTATAGAAAACATAAAGTATTTTCAGCAGAGCATCTTTGTCCTTATTACAAATATATTTCTATTTGCTGTATTTTCATTTAAATTTCTGCAGGTAGAATCCAAAAGGTCTGATGATCATTCAGGGTTTGCCGAAAAGGACATCTGAGCTTTGCTGATTTACTACCAACTCATTAATATTGGTGCTATTAAACTAGCCTGGGTTAAGGCAGCTCAAAGGAATATTGTATTGATTCTGGCAGCCCTTAGTATCATAAGTGTTCAATATTGTTGGATAGCTAAGATGTTACTAGTCGTTTTATAAGTGTTTGATGATTGCAGGATTTATTTCATATTTCAAGATGATTCAATCTTGGATATGAGCAATAAAGTATAAAACATCCATTATGATACAATAACATCCGTTCAAGTTACACACAAATCAAGGCAGTTAGGCGCGCTCTGTTTAACTGTCTCTCTCTATTTGCAGTTAAAGTAAAGAGAGGAAAGAGATCCATCCCTTTAATAAGTAACACACGGCTTTGGCTCGATGCTACGGGCCTGTCAATGAACCCAGTGAATCAGAGAGTAAGACAATCCACCAGGCCACACAGACAGACATACAGACAGACAGACTGGGCCAAACTGCTAATGTGGCATTGAATGGATCTTATGGAGCTTTCATTCAAGATTTCCCACTTTTTGGGTCAGTGGATCTTTTGCTCATTTGAGAAATGAGTATTAAAAACACCAAAAAAATCTATTTGATTCTCACTTTAAAATACAAAAATTACAAATTAAAATACAAGATTTCGTATAACAAAAAAAAAAAAAGATATATTCTCATATTCTGAGACCGAGACAGGAGCGCCAAATGTGCCAACAGATATTATACTTTCTCGTCTAAGTCTGTCAAGTTGGAGGAAACTCTTATTTAATTAAGAAATAATAATAATAATAATAAAAAAAGAAATATCTGCTGATTTTTATGTGTGTGTAAACCAGCATCTGCAGAAAATGAGTATATGCAAACCAGAGTTTGGTTTGTTAAAGAGTTATCTAGTTAAGTTGTTTTTTTATTACACAAATTTTTCCACACGGCAAAACCTCTGCAAATGTTTAAACATCTCTCTATCTCCACACACACACACACACACACACACACACACGCTATGTTGAATGGAAGAACTGAGTCAGTCAGGAAGGTGTGCACATCAGATTAGTTTTTTGTTGTTTTTTTTGCATCCTGTTCCCTTCACATGTTTTTACTGTGGCTTTCATGAAATGATCGCTCCATCCTGGTTGTTTAGTCAAAATTCCACGTTGAGTCGGTTAGTGTGTTTCACGCAGCAGTTTGTTATGGAAGTCAATATTAAACAAACATGAAATAAATCCTGCAATAAAAATAAATGAAGTAACGAATGTATAAGTTTAAAAAATTAAATACATAAATGAGTTAGAATAGTTCAACGAAGGAATAAATATGTTACATTTTCTCCTTTTTTATACATTTCACACTAAGTGTTGTTTGTTTCTATGGAATACCATACAGTGATGATCTGGGTATGATTACTCATTCGTATGTGTACATGTATATTTATGAATGTTTGAATACTATGAATAATTTAGTTAATTTGGCGTGGATGTTTGTTGTTTTTATGTTTTATGACTTATTTTTTTATAACTTTAATGTTGTCTACAGCTGGATAGAGAAAAATGTATATGTTGTTGATGAAAACTAATAAAAAATAAGGACTACTTTTAGTTTTTTCAAATTTTTTATTATTATGTTTTATTTATTTTAGGGATTTTTTTATTTCATAATTAAGTCCCTGGCTCTGTTCATTTTTATGTGCTATAATCAAATAAAGGGAGCGTAATTATCTCGCAGCGCGACTCAGCGGCCTGTTTGCAGTTTTACAACAGCGCACGCTGTGCCAAGGAGGTTCTGTTCTCGGATTTGGCTTCTGGCAGCCGTGGCATCCTGCTCGGCCTCACCTCTCAGTGATTTACACCGTGTCCTGATAGACAGATAGGTCTTTTTTTTTTTACTTAAACCTCTCAAAAAGTGACCCATATACAGAGTTAAACTTCAGCAGTCGTCGCTCTCATAGTGCTTTACCATATCTTTGCACTGTGTGAAGTAACTCTAGTCTTTAAATTAACTCCACTGGCTCAATCAGTACCAACATGGACCTAATTAGTTTTTGAGAACCCCGTGTACCAGAGGGGGGAAAGCTAACCCAAGTGGTGCACAGTCTATTCCCTTTGTATCCACTGGGTCAAAATTACCATCAATCTGGACAGCGGCAGTGCAAGCTCGACTGAGCAGAAGGTTTAGTTTACAGCACGGCTGGCACGCTGCCGCGCTGTTCAGTTCCTTGGTTCCTCGAGTATGGTGATCTACTTTCAGTTAGCACAGTTCAGCTCCATTTCTCTGACCTCATTATGTACAGTCCAGTCTGCGACGATGATATTAGCAGGAATCACTACGAAGTCGAACAATCACTGCAAATGTGATATTATACTTACATTTTGGCCATATTCTAAATCCCCTTATATCTTAGACACTGGGCCTTTAATGCAGTGTAATCATATAAAGTCAATACTGCCATAAAACAGTTGGCGTGATGCACAAAAGGTATTATAGGTAATGCTTTTAGTCGCTCGCTGCATCAGTCGATGTAATGTTACAGGCAGGATGGTGACTATAAGCATGAGAGTGATGTTAGAAGCATTAGAACGTGCAGCGTCAGCTATGTAACATTAAACTTGAACACCAATGTGTGTATTCCATTGCTGCCAATAAATACTCGCTAAATCTTGCACACTGGACCTTTAAGTAAACAATGGAGACGGTAACAAGCTCTCAACTCTCATCACCTCATTTGCTAGCATTGTTAGTACGGACCACTGTGACGCCACCAGGGCAGAGAAGAGAAGATGAGCCGGCTCGTCGTAAAAAATGGTGACTATAGACGCTCTCGATAAGTTTTCTGGAAGGAGAAGGCTTCCACGAGCTGAGGGCGTTTGTTGAGCTGGAGTACAAAACTACCATCACAGCGAATCTCAGGCAGGCAGGCAGGCAGGCTAACCCTAACTCCACTTGCATTTTTACTTGGGTGTTCATTTCGAGGTTAACATTACTACTCAGGTATGTTTTAATGGAAGTAATCGAATTAAAATGCACACATGCGATGTATATTGTCATACCACCAATTATTTTTTGAGGCAAATTATCAAGAACTAATTCCTTTTTTTTTTACAATTGTAGCCTGGCAAAAGGCAAAGCCTCTGAGGGTCAATGCTACATCTAATGGTGATTTGAAAATAAGTGTTCTGTACAGTGAGCTTTCAGAAGACGCCCCTTGAGACCTCATGGGTAGTTAAGGCGTTCAGTGTCTCTCTTCTCTAATCAGTTTGACTCAGAGGTGAACAATCCATTTAACATCTCTAAGCCATTCTCGTCTCTTGTTTCGCCCCCCCTCCAATCATTCGGCCTCTTCTAAGAACGTTACACGTTTCCTTTTTCTGTAATTTGTCCGCCCCGTCCCTGAGGCACGCTCACTGTAAAGGAAGAGGCACGTGGACAGTGAGAGGCCACATGGGGCCAGAGGTGAGGCGGACAGAAAGGGGTTGGTAGACAAACCACTGACAGCCAGCAGACAGCAGCTCCTGAGGTTTCCATTACCTGGCTGAGACACCCTGCCTAGCCTCTGTCACCTTAGAAGGAACAGCATTCTCAACTTCAGTATGAACCCAGACAGAGATACCAGTTATGCAATATTCAGGATACTGTCAGAAACATCAATAAAAGACAGAATATACAAACACACACTGCTGGCTGTGAAGAGTGATATGACAATAGTGACGTGTCGGACAAACAACGCTGCTAGCACTAATACGGTCACTATTTGAGCAATCGCTAATCTTTGAAATGTTTTCTTTCTACGGTGTGACTCATTGAGGAGAGAATCTCTACTTATTACCCAGTCTAAGTTAACATATCGCTCATAACATTCATTAACTGGATGACATCGGACGGAGGAGCGACCTAAAGAATAACAACGGCGAGGAAAAGTCAACAAACCGCTAACCGATATTTCCATTTGACACGTTTTTGTGGTGCCGTTTATTCATCATATTGGCCGCATGGATTCAGGGTGATAATCTAGTTTGGATCAACAAAATGTGCAGAGGCAGCCAGCAGGCCTGAACAACACAATAGACTAGGGAGGCAATGAAAACAAAACAGACCCCACGGGCACTAATTCTCCTCTCTCAATCACTCATGCACACACACTCACAGAGAGGCTGGTAAATACTATCCATTACAGCATGTACACTGCTGTAACCTCAAGCTACACTTATATAATGACTGCAGGCAAGCAGGAATGCAACAAAAGTGTGACTGACAGCTTGGACACGGAGCTACATAATTGCTCTGATCCGAATATATTTTGGCCTTCGTTGGTATTTATAGTCGCGATACAAATCAATGACAAGATGAGGTCCAGTAATCTGATTCACTCAGGGTGAAAGAGACTCGAAAGAGGTTGAAGGGAAGAGAGTCTGATCAACTCTATAGTTGTACTGACTGATCATAGGGGGAAATGTGAGAGAAACGTGAGGTGTAGTATGGCCCTTTGTTCTGAGGCACCTGCGATGGCGCGCATCTCGGTGCCCACATACAATGCTGCAGCATTGGTTTACCTGAGCCGTCGCATACGTGGGGGGGGAGGTTGCATTTCAGGATAAGTGTCAGTGAGCTTTAGTGGTGAACTGCTTGGATTTAGCTTCTGGACCGCAACACATATTGTCTTCCTTGCGCATGGGAGAAGTTTGCCAGGAAGCTTTACTACACATGCATCTTCCTTGTGCTAAGATGCCACCACAGTAGAGTGATAATATCCATACATTTGCTTATCTACGGTACTGAATTCTACTTTATTAGAGTTATTAAAAAATATAGGATACAATTAATTTTGTGAAACAATAATAAGGAATTTTTTTAAACCCAAAAATCATTTTTTTATTCCTTTAAGGGTCATTGTAACTGATGACATGAAAATCTCACACTATTGCAACCGTACACCAAAAACAATATGATCTGAAGTATTGTAAATACGGCTGCAACTAAAGTTTATTTTCAATATGGAAATATCTGCAGATTATTTTCTTGATTAAGAATTTGCATCACAGTTTACCAAAGCCCAACGACTCATATATGGACATTAAATTTAGCGACACCGCATAGAAATTGGTATTTTTGCTATTTAGTGCCCCCAGATTCAGAGTGTGGTCCCACTGTGGTAAATACGGACAGCTGTACACGTGTATTTGTTATGGTTGCATTACTTATGATCAAAAACTACCAAGCTCACAACTTTGCTACCAGGCAAGGTCAACAACACAAGACATAGCAGCCAGCTGATGTTACTTACTAGTCCAACAGCAGTCAGCCCAGCCCGGCGAGCTCTCAGCATCCACTAAAAGTCAGTCCCAGATTTACGGCGGCTTCTTGCTTACTCACTCTCTCATTTTCTCTTCTTAGCATCCTCCATCAATCTTCCCAGTGGTCCAAAACACTCTCCCTGGGTGCCCTGAGCTCACAGTCCGGGCAGCCCGGCTAACAAACTGAGCTAACGTAACCTAACAGCAGCTGTACTTCGCAGCAGTTTACTTTACTGTCCGTCAAGAAACTCAGAGAGAGTTTGAAGTGCAGCAGCTGGAGGAAATCATTCAAATTTTCTCCATAAAATATGATCCAGCTTTTTAAAAAATCTGTGAAATAGTAGCACAAAGTTACATAGTGCAGGAACACTGTTCACCTGATTACACGTAGCATTAAAATGATTTTAAATCTGTTATTTTATGGTAAAAAAGTTATGCAAAGTTGCAAATAGAGTCTGCTTTACTGTTAGTTAACCTATGAGAAACATCAGACAACAGTGTATGCTCCATGAGTGAAAAATGCAACAATCATAATAGTGATCATAGCGTCTTTTTGGACGCACATCTGGAAAGTGATATTAGCGTTATCGTGTGCGTAATCAAATATAATGGACTGGCACTGGGGGAGTATGTGCAGTCAACGCCTCCTGTCTCACACATCACCAACTCTTAACACGCCCGTGGGCAGCCGCTGCTGCCGCGGACACAAGAGATGGACGAGCGGGACACACTGTATGTGGTGCAGCCAATCTGCTAAATGAATGATGCTTTTGATGTCAGTTAAATGTCAGCTCTGAAGTTCAGCCCTTATCAGAAAATGTCAAGCAGAGTGATCTTTAAGAATAAAATCAATGAGACTGCCTGAGTGCGTGACAAATATGAACACACGCTCCTAAAGATATACTTCACTTAAAAGAGGCAAATCAGTTTAAATCTCTTTCTTCTACCAGAAATAAACTGGAAACAACCGTTAACACTGACACATGCTGTGCAACGCAGTCGACTAAATGTAACATGACGTGCCAGAGCCAATGCAGCTTCCAGTGATCCACATTCTAGTTGTGGTGTGTTTTTAGTGATTAAAAGGTATGCTACAATAATATACAATATAAAAAAAACAGTAAATATAAAGCAGCACGTGTGCAGCTTTAGACAGATATCAACTATATGCACCCACATACACAAGTGGCTCCACAGTCTGGATGCAAAAACTGACTGAGCTGAACTCAGGACTGATCAATGCCACAAAAATGCCATTTTGTGACGCAGACAGCCTGAACATACATCTGTACATAAGATCTGATATCATATCAGAGCGGGTTGGCACCCTGACAAACATTTGTAGACTCAGGTCATCTTTATAGTCTACGCTGAGCCTCTGCATGTTGTCTTTACTGTAGGAGCACCATAGGTGGACTGTATATGGCTTCATATAGCTGAATTTATCTGTGTATAATAGTTTATTCTCAACAATATTGAACTGTTAAATATTGATATTTTACTGACCTTATACCTTAAAAATATGCATTTCCTAACTAGCTGTAGACTGGATACATTAGGACAATAGTCTATTTTCAAATGTAGAGTCTTAATATATAAAAATATATATAAATAAACTGACTCCCTCAAAGACTTTAAATTATCCCTCTCTGCGTAAAAGTCCCTACTTGTATACACAGGAGTGCTTTACCTTAATATCACCATGCAATCAATCAGAACTACAGCTGATTCTCGAGGGCGTAGCCTTCATCTCAGACCCCCTAAAATGCCCCTATGTCCGGCACACCTGTGCCCCCCTGTCCCCCCTCCGTCTCTTACCTTTTGGTTTATGGCACAGCTCCACCGCAGGCTGGCATCGCCTCTGAAAGTCTGCAGACAGTCTCCCGGTAAAACTATCCTGTCTGGACACACAGCTGAACTCACAAGAGTGAACTTTCCCGTTAAACTCACATTGCCGACCCACAAAGTGCGGTGATGCTGCGGGCTCAGCCCACGCGCCGAATGACGTGCTGCGTTCACGGGTCAAGGTGAAATTGTAAAAATAAAAGAAAGAAAACAGCGACGTTGACGCTGATTTCAGTGTTTATGACCCAAACTGAAATATATGTTTAGTGTCTGTTTTAGTATGTTGTGAATTTAAGATGCAAATAGAAGTGAATAGATTTTTTTTTATTGCATGGTTGCACATCTCATCCGAGTTGTTTTTGAGAGCACTTGAACGCAACACAAGCAGAGAAAAGTGCGCAACTGCAAAGCTGATAGATTTCTATGTTAAGTGGACCACTTGTCTGTTAAACCTGCCTTTGTTTGGCTGTTCTTAAACTAGTGCTGCCATATTTTCACTGTTAAACACTTTTTTGGACTATTAGGATGATTATAGGCTTAAGGATAATTATAATATGTTTTATCAACTTATTTCAGAGTGTGTTTGAGTTGAAGATAAGTGAATTGTGGGGCTAACTTTTTCCATCCGTCCACACGTGTTTGTAAATGTGAGTTGACAAAGTCAACTTGAGTGAGTGACAAATAGCATGTGGTCATTGTGTCTTTATTATTTATGAGTTTTTCACAGTGTACAGACACAGCAGCGGTGACACGGACAAACAGAAGTAGTTTGCATGTCCAAAAGCAGTACCACTATCCAAGAGATAAGAGGTATACTCA
The DNA here is from genome assembly GCA_036365135.1 of Miichthys miiuy. Classification (NCBI taxonomy): domain Eukaryota; kingdom Metazoa; phylum Chordata; class Actinopteri; family Sciaenidae; genus Miichthys; species Miichthys miiuy. Next base: position 23,354,401 of record CM071616.1, read on the forward strand.
AATGTTACACAAGAAATAAATGGCTGGCACACTGCATCGAATTTTGTGATAGATTCCAGCAGTGTGTGTGTGTTGTTTTTACAGATCCACTTGGCAAGCTGTTTGGCTTTTCTCAGGGTAAGATCCTCTGAGTCCAAGAAAAGAGCATGGTTCAGTTGTCAATTGACATGTAACCCCTGAAAAAACTTCACATATAGAGAACCAGAATGCTGTTAGTTTGGGACCTGATCAAAATGTGTCTTAGGGGCTTGCTTGCATCTGTTACAAGAAGGGCTAACCCCAGAAATTAGACATATGTAACCATATATCATTACAAGTGACGATTCTTCCATATCAAATATAGCTGTATTGTAAAGCCTGGGTAATTACTCCTTTAAACTCTGGTTTGGTTTCAAGGATTAAATCAAGAGACGTTTTTGGTGACAGAGACAGAAAATGAGCTTGTAAGTAATGAAAGAAACTGTGTGCTGGTGGAGCAAATTCATTCCTAATTTGATCAAATGACATAAACATGTCTTCTCCATATAACAGCTTAATGTTCAAAACTCCCTTTCTGAATCAATGATCAGATGTATTGTCTATGAGGGATTCTTGGAACAGACAGTTGGCTACAAATGGGGCATAAATGGACATCCAGACCATCGAGTGTTTTCTAAAGTGACGCCAAATTTTCAAAGAGCGTAAAAACCACAGAACAAATGGCTTTTTAAAAGGTTAATGAATCAGTCGGTAATTAGCCATTAGTAAAAATGTTTGGAGTTTGGAGCTTCTGTTGATCCTTTCTGTTCGGTAATAATACACTTTTAAATGTCGGTAATCCATTAATAGAAGATACAAATAAGTATCTTATATCTAATATCTTATAAGAAACTTTCTAATAAGCCTTCAACCATACACTTTATGAAGGTTAATAAATCATTGTTAAAGGGTTTTAATCATGTCTGCAGTTTCTCTCCAGATTACCTGTAATCCATATGGTTTAATCCATCCCAGAAGACGTCACCTGCTTTATACTCGACTATAAATCCCCAGGAAATTAATTACAGCCATTAATTACAACTTACGACCTCATTATAATTGTGAAATAAATAAATGTGATTTCCAAACCTTGTTTAAAAGTGTTGTGAATATCATGTGGACGGATGAAAGCAGATTGTTGCTTCATAAAGTTATTCAAGTTTTAGCTCAGTTACAAATTATCTTTGGTGTCACAGGACAGACCGATTCAACACCGGCAGACAACACGGCAGACAAAAGAGATATTTGTGTTGAGTTTGTTGCTGATAAGACAGGTCTTGAGCAAAGTTCATTTTCTCCTGATTAGTTTGTCTGAAAAACTTCATTTTAATGTCAGAATATTTGGGCTTGTGAAAAATGAGTTCAATATTCACTTCAGTGACTTTGGGGCGAAAGAATCACTCATAATCTGAGTTTACGTTAACTTCTCCCAACAGACTCAGCCTAATACAGGAAGTGACTCTTCAGTCACTTCCTCCTCATAATGTTATTATTTCACAAAATAAGTAATTCCTTCACACAGGTGCTCCTGATTTCTGTTGATTCATGAGTTTTGCATCATTTAGGACAGGATCACCTCCCACGGTAACACGAACTGTCCACTATCCATCACTCAAGAACCCACCACTTACATTAGACAAAATATATTCAGAAAAATGAAGAGTTAAAGTGTATAGACAGTGTTTATGTGGTATGGTATGCCGCAGGTTTCACTGCTTGAAAGAAATAATGAACCATGAAATAAGACAAATGTGTTTGTTTTTTATTATTGCATAACCAGATTATTGTTATTTTGAAATTAAAAAACAACCCCAACAATCAGCATTAAAAATATTGATGATTAGACACTTTGTAATGTTTAATTAAAATCCAAAGAGCGTGTTAGCAACTGTGTCAACGTGCGTTTTTTTTTAGCAGGATTCAGATTAGATCAGAATTTAGCTGCTTTTGGTTGGTTTAACAATCACTGAGCTGTCGGTGAACATGGTGGAGAAGAAGTCATTCAAGAACATGTTCTTCAGCCGGTGCACAAAGTGGACGTATCTCACCCCGGGTCCATAACCAGAGAACACGTGTGACACCTACAGGCCAACACAGAGACGTGCAATGAGAAACTGACTTTAAAACACAGGCATGTGACCGTACCCGTCAGAGGGACTCACCTCCTTCCAGTTGTGTGAGTAAACGCTGCGATCCTCGGTGGGGTTGGCAGCATGCTCTGCGATCACTGTGCTTTTGTCTGCACCCAGTAACTTGACGTGCAGCTGATAGATGGAGTCATCCAGCTGACTCTCCTCATACCTGACAAAATGACAGATATTTAGACAGATAATAGAATTTAGTTTGGCAGTTTAATCATCGCTGGATCGTTCCTTGGACTAAACACAGAAATCTTTTCCCAGGAAATTAGTAAGACACCTTCAACTCTTTCGGAACCTCTAACAATTAATTATTTATCTTAATGTACGAATTTAAAAACATATAATACTATAAAAATACTCTGCTGAAATGTAAATTAACATTATGCATTAATGCATTACATGCACAAACACATGCCAGACACCTGCCCATGCAGAGACAGTGAAACATGTACTGCACATGTAGCAACCAAGCTGATAAGGCCGCAGTGATAAGTAATCACACAAGGGCTGGAGGTAGGAGGTGGGTGCTCATTAACCCACCAGTCTTGGATGACTATTTCTGGCTGAAACTCATCCAGCAGCTCGTCCCACAGTCCCTCTGCCTTCAGGTCCACGACCTGCTCCATGGTAAACCAGCTGAGGACGAGATAGCAGACGAGAGTCACACGTTAATTATGTGGGATAAACTTTAAGTTGTACCCTGACGTGCCTTTTTTTTTTTGATTACTCACCTGAACTGAGACAATCCACAGACCGCAACACCTGGTGGGATGCTGCTGGTGTCATAGGGGAGGACCTCTATGCTCGTGGTCCAGCCGCTGAAGTCACCTATGAATTAAGACGAACGTTTACCTGATCGAAGACTTTACAAAACTTTAACATTTCCTTTGTTTTCATTCGCTGTCTCTCACCATCAGGCTGAAAACGCGGAGGTCCACCTCCTGGCACTTCAGGCAGCTCAGGCTCGGCTAGAGGGGTGTCCTTGCTCAAACCTGAGAGAAATAAGACAATGCCATTACTGTACATGCAACCACACCCACTAAAGGTCACGGTAATCCCACTATAAATATTATAAAGCCACAGAATAGATCTTTGTGACCGGGTCACTGGGTGTGTCTGTGTGAGAAACTAAAATGTGTTAGTCAGGAGCTAGAAAAGCTCACCTCTGCACTTGTGTTTGGTGTCATAGAAGAATCCGACATTTCAACACTCTCTTTGTGTTAACGCCTAAAGTAGCATAAATGTATTTAAGAAATGTTTCCAGGCACCTTCTCTGTACACACAGCTCTTAAAATCTGGGTTACTTTCTTCCTATTTCACTCCTCGTGTAGACCTGTAATCCATATGGTTTAATCCATCCCAGAAGACGTTACCTGCTTTATACTCGACTATAAATCCCCAGGAAATTATTTATTAAGCATTAATAAAGCCATTAATTACAACTTACGACCTTGAAGTGACGTTTACTGTTAACACTCTGAATGACAGCAAGAAAGAAAGAAGAAGAAAATGTTATTGTCCAAATATTACTGAAATGTTAAAACAGTGAATGTAAAGTATGAAGTGTATTTCTTGGACTGATTTTAGGAAACAAATTTGGTCTGACTAAATAAACTCTGAATCCAAATTAGAAGAAATTATACTGAATAACAGAAACAATCAATTAATGGGTAAAGTTGATAGAATCAAATCACAAATAAGACAATGTGATTACTGTACTCTAAAGGTCACGGTAATCCCACTATAAATATTATAAAGCCACAGAATCTTTGTGACCGGGTCACTGGGTGTGTCTGTGTGTGAGAAACTAAAATGTGTTAGTCAGGAGCTCGAAAAGCTCACCTCTGCGCTTGTGTTTGGTGTCATAGAAGAATCCGACATTTCAACACTCTCTTTGTGTTAACGCCTAAAGTAGCATAAATGTATTTAAGAAATGTTTCCAATGTCAGACTGGACCAAAATCTTCTATAATATTAAATAAATCTATAGATTATTGGTTTATAAAGAGATTTAACAAAATAAAAGCTTTAACAATTCAGAGATTTTAACCATCTGTACACGCAGCTCTTAAAATCTGGGTTACTTTCTTCCTATTTCACTCCTCACGTAGACATTTTAAACGTAATTACATAATTTCCCACCGTTGTACTGGGTTTTCCACTCAGTCCTTTACTGAACATCTCAGAGGCTTGGCAAAGAAAACCAAACTGATGACTGAACTACATCTGGATGAAGTGACACGTTTACAATGCATGATGCACGACAACAATATACTGTATAAATAAGAGTGAACTAACACTTTGTCCATTCCTGTGTAAATAGCTCTACTGTATCTACATTAATATGACAGTCAGGCAGTTATAATGTTCCCCTTATGTAGAAATGAAGTCCTGTGGATCATTGTACCAACACTGGAGTACAGTATTGCATTATACTACCACAAACCGTTGGTCAGATTGCACAAAGCTGCTCAGTGATGTTGAACAGTAGGAAGCCTGCAGCTTCATGGGTCAGTTTTACAACTTGTTACTTAAGTTTAACGGCACCGCTGACTATTACTACTACCTGTAGTACTACTACCAAGTAGTTTTAGTTGGTGAAACACTTCAGGGTGAGTTAAGGAGTAAACTACTTTGAGATTATTGATGAATCACAGCTCATACTATAATAAACAAGCATAAAAAGTACATTAACTCCATTATATATCACTATTATTGAGCTCTACTGCCTTCCCTGCATCAGCACTGTAAACTAAAACAGTCCCTGGATCAGTCAGCAGCACATGAGTCATGTTCTGGACAGTGTTGTGGTTGTACCGTGCGGAGAGGTGTTCTTCAGTAAGTTTCTCCCCAGTGGCTTGGCTTCGTACACGGACTTCCAGTCCAGGCCGTCCGGCATCGGTGCGCCCTGCAGGCTCCATTCATCCTCACACTTCTTCTTCCATTCAGCGGCAGACATGGTGCGACCAAATACTTACTAGTGATCACACACTGAGCCCATATATATATTCAGGAAGTGTGTTTGGACTTTCCAGCACCGTGTAATCAACGCCACACCCCTGTGCTGCAATGACAAGGCAGCGCAGGCTGCTCTTAAAGTCACAGGAGTTTAATAATGCTCCAATAGAGTCTGATATAAAAGTGATATGAAATAAATAAACTGAACTAAACAAGGAGAGACAGCAGTTTGTGGTCTGCACTGTCAATGACAAGAACCGTCTGTATCCTGTTTGTACACCGTGTCACACACATTATAATTATACCATAAGGATGAGTGTCTAATGAAAGTGACAAAAAGCTGTAAAAGGTTATCGGACAAGTCAGAAAATATAATTCAGGACCAAATGTATCAATAGATAATTACTTAAATAATTAAAATGGAGCGTAAAAACAAATATTAATTAATTCAATTTAATTTATTTTATTGTTATTTATACAGCGCCACATCATAACAAAAGTTATCTGATGACCGTACTCTTTATAATAATTTTTACAGAGACCAAACAGTTCCACCATGAGCAAGCACTTGACGACAGTGGCGAGGAAAAACTTCCTTTTAATGGTAACAGTAATGACAGAAATAATATATGTAGTGGACGTCGTGCAGGATCCATGACAACCTGCTGGACCAGAGAGCACAGAAACTCCGGGGAAGAAGTTTAGTTAGTAACATGCATTAACATGCATTAATGAGACATGCATGTTTACAGATGGTGCTGGTGATAGTTAGTTTGTTTTGTACATAAATCAGTACATAAACTACATACAAACTATATTTTACTCTTCTGTTTATCTTTCAGTAGCTCACTTAAATGATCAGATTTGATCTATTTTTATCTACTTCCTCATCATTTGATTTCAAGTTATAAGAAAAGTTTTTTTATTTTATTTTATTTTATTTTATTTATTATATTTATTTATCGTCTGATAATCTTCTGCTCCAGATAAAAGTGATAACTAAACTACTGTAGAATAAATAAATAAACAAACATCAAATCAGGAGATAAATGAAGAAGTAACAAAATGTAAAATAATTACTTTAAATGTTGTACTTTTTTAATAGTATCATCTGTATTCAGGCGTAATCAATCAATTAAATAAATATAATTAATCACTGATTAGTCTATAAGTATCCAGTTGCAGACAGAGCACACCTTTGAACAATAAACTTATATTTTACAGTTTTATGACTCAGCTCTGGCAGCCCGTCTGTTAGCTGCTAGTGTTTCTTTCTGCAGCACTTTGCCCCCATATGATCTCTCTATGGTTACAGGTATATGTAGACAGACTGCTGCTCGACCTTTGCACTCTTTAGATGGATGTCTACGTTTACTTTGCTTCTTATATACACTCAGTCCTTTATGTTTTTCTTGCTTTGGTTACCTTCTTAACATTACACAGGCCTTGAAGAAGGTGTGGCCCACCATACACGCTGCAGAGTATTATTAATGAAACAAGTTCAGCAGGGTACCTCCAGCTTCACCTGCTGAAATGAACAATCTAACTAAAGTGGAAGAAGTACAGCAACATACCGTGTCACATTATTAAACCTCCACCTCCACCTCCACCTCCACCTCCTGGCCTCCAAGTTCAGAGCACACAGCAGACTTTATTATTCATTCACTATTTGCTCTCACACCCAGAAACCAAAGATATATAATAATATATATATATATATATTATTTATATTCCACATTAACAGAGTTGGAAAAAAAACAGTAGCGTCTGAAGCTCAGTCAGCACATAATTAGACTTCAATTGCGCCTGTGTGAGTGGACCAGACTTTATTAATAAACCAACAACACAGTTATAATCATCATAATTGTTTTACAGACATTACCAGTCCAACAAGTTTTGAATCCAGAGAAGGTTAAAGAGCTTTTTAAAGCTCAACACACCTCAATTTAAATGTTATGTTGCACTGTTCAACAAACAAATATGACAACAGACAAAACATTTTCATATATATATTTACATGACGCATCAGCTTCATCATCACTGTTTATCTTCTGTCTTCTGTGAGAACTTTGTCCTACAGCGCCTCCATCTGGACAAGCAGAGCAATGACAACTAAACGTCAATGAAATGCAATTAATGGAATATCTTTAAATAAATCTGAAATTGTTTTTATCAGCAGGTATTTAACTACATAAAACCAAAGAAATAAAACAGATATGATATAGATAAGGATGAGATAAAACCTCCAACAGTTTTGATATCACTGTGTTTTAGTGTCATTCGTTCCCTGTTTACAGCATCATCCACTTACACAGGTGCTATAGTTGATGACATTTGTAAACACATATATCTGCTCACAACTACATTATAGTGTGTTATAATTTATTAGACGTGAATGTTAAATATGGGAATTTGTAGTAAAGTGTGCATGATATCTAAAAGTAGTAAGGGTCGGTGGAACAAGACATTTCTGTACACCTTTATCTAGGTGACCTTTGACCTTTTAATGATTCTTTAACATGTTGAGATATTTATTAATTTAAGCTATTATTGAGGGCAGATAGATGTCATTCATTAATGAAAAACAGCAGGTATATAGCTTGAACTTATGTTTTCTTATGTCATGGAGGTCAGTTTATAGTTCAGCTGCCGATGACATAAGAAGGCCCAGCAGGGTTTAACGCTGGCAGAGCGCCAGAGAGGCAACAGGGGGCAGCAGACGCTGTGTCTGAAGGGTGAACTGCTGCAGGGAAACACACTGGGGTGTAGTAATATGGTCCAAAATGCACAGTACATAATCTTAGTATAGGAATAAAGTGAGGGTGTAAACACATTAAACATACATTTAAATGCAGTGCCAAAACTTTGTAATTACGCCCTCTGCTCTTTGACTGATGACAGAGTCTGTTCTGAAAAAGTAGGACAGCATACTGTAAGATTATGTAACAGACATTCAATATAATATAATATAATATAATATAATAATATGATCACAGCTGCCAAGTTTTAGACGTGTGTTACTGCACAAATGTTTAAAAACATAATGTGTGTGTGTGTGTGTGTGTGTGGTGTCAGTGTTCGAGCTGTTCGTGCTCTTCACTGCAAACACACAGAGACATGAAGCCTGTGATAACTTACCCACCTGGTCATGTCCGTACACAGCTGACACCTGTCGTCTACCCCCGTGCCCCTGTGCATTGTGGGTCTATACTGACAAATGTGTGCCAGAGGTGATAATTCAAGAGTTAATCAAGTCAAAGGAGTGAAGCAGTTAAACAGACAGTTTTACTCCTGGGATTTCACAAACATAAGCTCTGATCTTATTGGATAAAGAAGGAGCCTCTGTAATAAAATGACTGCTTTAACCCTGGTTAAAGGGGCAGCACGCTGATTATACACATAAAGGTCAGTTTAGTCATCACGGAGATGACTGTGACTGTGAGAAGCTCTCAGCTCTATCAACTCTGGAGGAGTTATAGTTTGTCAAAATAACTCTTTGACTTATAATCATACCAGAAAATGTCACTGACTTTGTGATAATACTCACAGGGTTAGCGAATTACTGTAAGCTGGTCAGCTAACCACTGAATTTCTAGCTGGCCATGCCGGCATTAAAAACTCCGAACAACACCAAGTTCTCACATGTTTGTACCACCAAAATGTGTCTAGACCATGTGATGATCCAACACAGCTAGCTTCCTCCATTTTGGAGCCTCAAAGGTCAGCAGCACTGCCAAGACGACTTACTATTGGTCAATGGTGCAGATTCGATTCAGGTCAGTGGTCAAAATTAAAGTTGATGTGATGAATTTGCACAGATTTACAAGCAAATGATCATGAAGTTTGTGTGGACTATGAAATACCACAGCATATGTCGGGTTGCATAATGGGAATTGTCAGATTTAGTTTTTTTGATGTTTGACTCATACAAAAGACTCATAACTCCCCCAGATTTATGGAAGTGCAAAACTAAATCACTGGAATATCCATTATGGAGTTGGGGCTAGTGAAAAGGCGAATATAAAAGCTGATAATCACTTTAATCCAATCATCACTCATGTAGACAATGAATGAAGAAACGTGAACTCAATCATGTGTGTCACAAATCAGGTTAAATAAAGGTGAAACTTACACACTGTGTATACAGTGTGTACAGTATATTCCCCATGGTTATGGCACTGAGCCAGGTGTAGATGCATGTCACACTGCACATCACAGCATGTCAGTTACAATCACATGTCACATGTGCAATGATCCACGGTCACATACTGTACTGTAGACCTTTATTCATTCAGATGTACTGAAACATATTGCACGCTTAAATAAACATCCTCCAACTAGAGCACATGGTGTTCATGTGTATTTGGTCCAGTTAATCCTTCAGAGAGGACCATACATATTTATACAGCACCTGCATGACTCACTCTGTAATATTGTGGTAAATGGATGCGGTGGAGGACAAATGCCACATCTCTAATCTTAAATCATACACACATTTTTTTTTATGATATTAATGCTTTTACTCTGATGCAAAGCTAAAATGTGCATTAATTGTGATAAATACTGTGAAAATAATGCAATTGTTCAACTTTTGATGTGCACAAATAGTGATTTATTTGAATATGAATGCTGCTTTTAGCTCATTTGACTCCCAACTGATGCATTTTAAGTTGCTGAGAAAAATAATAATTTGTCCAGCTTCTTTATTTTTGTCAGGTTTAGTAAATGGCTTCACCTTTTTGTGGAGGGTTTAGCCAAAGGTACGAGATGTCTTGTCCGGTCAGGTCTGAGATGTATAGAGAACTGACTCGATGAAATTGAATCAGGGGTCCTGGGTGGAGGAGGAGGTGAGGAGGGGGGGAGCGCTCCTGTTTGACAGGGTGCAGATGGGCCGGCAAGCCTGGTATAATTATAGCTTCCCCCTGACCACACTATGTACACGTGACGGCTGGCGGCTTCAGTTTCAATAGAGTAAGACCAACCAACTACACTCCACAGTAAACCACCCCAAACCTGCTCGAAAGTTTGCATAATATCAGAATAATTTAGCCAATTCAAGAGCTGCATTATAATAATTCTCAAGTTTTTTCCTCATCTCATGGTCAATGTAGTTTTGGCCTTTTGGCAGTCAGTAGATAAAGAATATTCTTTTATTTTCAAACACACGGATATCTTGGAAATGAATCTTTAATATATTCCCTTCATTTTTATGTTGTGTGCACGATCTGCATCTCTCAGCTAGCTCTCTACAGACAGGTGTAGAATTTAATGTGGGAGAGAAGCTTTAAATATAGTCCGCCATAAAGGCGTTATTTATAGAGGCTTGCGATGTCATTGTACACATTTAGTTGCCAGGCACATAATGTTACTTTTCACTGAAATGCTTTTCTCGGTGAAGGACCTCACAACTCGCAAAATAGCGTCAGAAACACAGAAATCAAACATTTTCCTCATTCCTGCTCTCACCTAATACTGTACGAGGCTGCAGCTTGACACTGTGCTATTCTGACACAGGTCAGTGCAGTTGGCATGGATTCCTTTCCAAGGGGTCAAGCTGGATATGTTTCATCAAAGTGACCTGCGAGGCCACAAAGTAATGCTCACTTCTCTGACACACTTTGTACGCTTGACGCTCGGAGGTTTCTGTGCACACACCCTCGCACCCTAAATGAGTCCGATTAATTCATTTATTATTTATATTTTATGCACCTGCCCTCACTGGGTGAATGTTTCAGCATCTTGTGAAGCTTGAGGAACTCTGTGCTTGACATGAGCAGAAGGAGCGTCATCATATCACTGCCCTGTTGCATAACTGTCCTAGACTGGCATTATTCGCCTGCTCTGGGTAAAATGTCAGCAGCTAGCCACTCGATATCTGGTGTCTCATGCAGGTGATGCTACTTCCTTCTGGGGATTAAAATTAGCCCAACCTATTGTGAGTCTTACTAAAACATATGCCACAAGTCTAACCGAAATGTTTCCTTTCCCATGCAAAATCCAGGCATCTTCAGTATGCCAGACATAACGTGATAGTATTGAGTGATAGTAGAAATCTGCACAGAGACTAATTTGGTTGCCTCTGACATGACGGAGGATAGGCAGCAGACAGCTGTGTAACAGGAGACGGGGTTTCAATTCAGGACAAGGGCACCGTGACCAGCCGATACTCCACTACACGCCTGCACCTTTGGACACAGCCGGCAGCACCTAAAGCAGAAGAAGTGAAAAGACAAAATACAACAGGAGAAGTGTTAGAGTATGTATACGGTCTGAAGTGGAGGCCTGAAGTGTATGCCAGGAGGTTGAGTTGGAGATTTGAGAGGGAGGTGGGGGAGTGTTCTACATGCTGCTTGTACAGACAGGGGGTGTAATGATATGGGGGACAGGAAGAAGCAGGTGTGAGCCAGTTAGGGACAGCTGGGACATCCCACAAACACTGCTGCTCGTTGGGATGTCCCTCTCTTGGAGGAGTGCCTGCAGTAACGCTCCTATGGATCCCCATATGACTTGTTGATGCACCTTTAGTATTTCGACATGCAGTTTGACAACACCAGCTCTCCATTGTGAATAGATTTGTACTTGCACTGCACTTGGGTGCAGACCAGCTAATGTGGCACAGATGAAAAAGGTGGGGGTGACATAGCTTGTCGAGAATATTTGGGAGGCATGGAACAAGTCTGAGTTAAAGATCAGCCCTTTCCCCTGACAACGATACATGTAGCAGGACGATCTGTTTTTATTGCCAGTCAGTGCTTTATAACCATAATAAAATGTAGTTTAATTCACTTATATACAGTAAGTAAGCCTGAACGATGAAAACAAAGCAATTTGGTCTTTTATCAGCCAATTATAACTGAAAACATGGACCTGCTTTTGTGCATTATTAACAATAATTACTGGTGTAAACAAACCTTTAATAAAAAGAGACAAAAAGAAGAAACACAAGACAATAATTAAGTTATTAATGAATAAGATTTAGGTATTGTTTTGTGTTTGTCCTGTCAATAAGATAGCAGCTTCCAGTGTTTCTGGTTTGCTTTTGTTTACATTTGGATCATAGACGGCAGTTTTAACATAGCGAGGCTCATCTTCACTGAAAGCTATCGACCAAAACAAAACCACACAATGACAAAACAAAACTACAAAATAAAATTTCTTTCAATTATTCAGGACAAAACTGTATCCATGCAACGCGCGAAGCAGCTGCTGCACAGCATTGGTAAGATAGTGAGAGACATTTGAGAGAATACAGTATCAAAGAGGGGGAGCTAATGAACCTTATGTCAAAGATGGCATCGTCTTTCATCCTCAGCATTCCCATCCAAGATTCGATGTCTGATAATTGGCATATCAATTAGAGCTGGGCCGAGTCACAGCTGTTTTGTTACCTCTGCAGGTCCACACAGGCGAGGTGAACACAGCAACAGTATCGAGCACAACAAACGATTTTTTATTTATTTTAATTTTCCTTGAGTCTGTGTTTGGGAGGTACAGGACAGGAGGTAGCAGGCAGAGATGACTCCCACCTGATGGATAAAATGCTTATTCTGACAGCATTTCTACAAGGACGCCATTTGTGAAAAGAGCTCTGTCCAACCTTCACGCCTAACACAAGGACCCCTGATCCCAAAGGCATGTTTGGCAAAAGTTAAGCTCAGCTTTTTTCTGTTCCTTCAACTCCCTCTAACACCACCCCTCACACACACCCTTGTGATTGCCTCCCTCCCCCCTCCCCATTCAGATACTCCCGCAGTCCAACTGGCGCTATGTATGGGCCAAGGGGTGGGTGAGGTGGTCAGGAGGGTGACAGGAGGTGGGGTTGGGGGGGTACAGCTGCAGTACCCGTGTTGGATGACTGAGATGTAAATGTGTCCCTTTCATAAACTATCAGTACAGAGGACCAGCCAATGAGGGCACAGCAGGCACTAAAATGGCCAAGCCAATGGCTGAGTGTCTGCCTAGTATATAAACAGGGTGCAAAGACCTCCAGAGTTGGGTGACCCCTATTTTGGCTGTGGTGAACAGGATCTGATCCCAAGGACTGTTACCTCTGTTCTTGTCTCGTGCGCAGGTAAAGAAATATGACAGAGATGATTCGTTTTTGTGGAGTTTGTGGAAAGAGGAGCAGATATTTGGAGGCATGTGTGGCTTTGGAGAACCATCAAACAATTCTGAAACAGTCTTTTTTTGGTTGCTCCTTTTCTGCAGTGAAGCATTTTGGACTTAAAGTCGATGATAAAAATCAAAATATGAATGAATGCACAACAATTCTGGGATGTCTGAATCCTAATGATGCATTCTGGGAAAAGAGACCTTCTGGGTATCAGAGGTCACTCAAATTTTGTCAGATTAATGAAATAATTCATGGAAATATGCATGAACATGATGTTTTTAAGCAGTAGTTGCACTGTTAACTCGCATTGCCATATTTATTTGTGCTCTCTGCAAATGCCTCTCTCATTTGTGGACAGTGATTTATGTGGACAGGTGCCTTTGAGACATGCCTGAAGGCCCCCGGATGTCCAGTGATTGACTTTAGCCCTTATAAGATTCACACTTTCAAGATGTTTTTTTTTTTTTTAGCTTTAAGCTAATGAGTGATAACTGCATTAAAAATGTTTTATTCCATAAACTGATATCTAAATATCCAAAATGCTCCACTGCAGTTCACTGCGGATCGCATTTCATGTGATGTAACAAGTACGTCACTGCACATGCCAGGCTTTTATAATTCATGTGATCGTCCTATCAAGGCAATTAATAAAAGGTAACGTGTATATTCCTATAGATAATTAGTAACTAGATCTCGTAGAGTGGACTGGAGTGAAGCTTTTGCAGCTTGTCAGACTCCAACATAGTGACAACTTTAAGTAATGCACTTAGTGTTTGAAAGTGGGTGATACAAAGAAGGTGCAGAGTGTTTTCAAAGGGAACATGCATGCTAAACACGACCAGCAAAGACCTCTTCATGTGTATTTATGTGTCGACGCGTAAATTGGATAACTGGGGTTGTGTTTGTGCCAAGAGAATTCAAATGTTACTCATATATGCTGAGGACATTTTAAAGAAAGGTTGTACAGTCAGATGTGCTGATGCTAAAAATACCCAGCCAACATGCGCTCCTCCCCCTACTCCATTTCAACTGGACATTCGAGCTGTCGAGAATTGAGTGTCACTTGTTACCAGGATTCCTCTGCCGACACCACTTAAAGTCTGCAGCTGTCCTGCAGAATATCCCATATCTCCAAATGCTGAAGATTTTTCGTTGATATTCAGATCACCTTCACAGGCAGTGTCAGATTAGGATGAACTGGTTTTATTCATCCCACATCGTCTTGTTCAAGTTTGCTCATCCTGCGTGTCCCCTCTCTTTCTCTTTTCAGTGTTAGAAAGCAATCATGCCTTTCGGAAACACCCACAACAACTTCAAACTCAACTACAAAGTTGAGGAGGAGTTCCCAGACCTGTCCAAGCACAACAACCATATGGCCAAGGTCCTGACCAAGGAAATCTATGCCAAGTTGAGGGACAAGCAGACACCCAGTGGCTACACCGTGGATGATGTCATCCAGACTGGTGTTGACAACCCCGGTGAGACCAGAGAGACAAAGAAATCTTTTTATGAATCATAAAATCATTCAGAAACAAAAGTACAATATCATCTTCTAACTCCTGCTGTCCTATTCACTCTCTGCCTTCAGGTCACCCCTTCATCATGACTGTTGGCTGCGTCGCTGGTGATGAGGAGTCCTACGAGATCTTCAAGGAGCTTCTGGACCCCATCATCTCTGACCGTCATGGTGGATACAAGCCCACTGACAAGCACAAGACCGACCTGAACTTCGAGAACCTGAAGGTACAGTACCCCCAACAAAGAGAATCAGAAGATGGTGCTCAGTGCATTACATTTGTGGTCTCTAGTTCACGTTGTAATCAAACTTTTGTCATTAGGGTGGTGACGACCTGGACCCCAACTACGTCCTGTCCAGCCGTGTCCGTACTGGCCGCAGCATCAAGGGACTCACCCTGCCCCCCCACAACAGCCGTGGCGAGCGCAGACTTATTGAGAAGCTGTCCGTTGAGGGTAAGGTATTCATAGTTTAAATGTTTGCACAGGGTTGGGCCTTAAGCTATAGGCTTTTCCCCAAACAATAGGCTGATCACAGAACATAGAACTGATCTCCTAACTGTGCGCCTGTCTCTCCAGCTCTGACCAGCCTGGATGGTGAGTTCAAGGGAAAGTACTACCCCCTGAAGTCCATGACTGACGCCGAGCAGGAGCAGCTGATCGCTGATCACTTCCTGTTTGACAAGCCCGTCTCTCCCCTGCTGACCTGCGCTGGTATGGCCCGTGACTGGCCCGATGGCAGAGGCATCTGGTAAATATGACCAATAATTGTCAGCAGGCCAGCTGTGAAAACACAGCTCTCAGTATGGATCTGCACCTTCATGATGTATCTGTGTCACCTGGTTTGTTGACGCTTTACATCCGTCTCCATCCAGGCACAACGATGCCAAGAGCTTCCTGGTCTGGGTGAACGAGGAGGATCACCTGCGTGTCATCTCCATGCAGCAGGGTGGCAACATGAGGGAGGTCTTCAGGCGCTTCTGCGTTGGCCTGCAGAAGGTACACATTGATAATGAATGATTATTGAAAGCAGTGTGGATGACCGCTGGAGGTTCCTCTGACTCTTGTTCTTTCTCATCTGCCAGATTGAGGAGATCTTCAAGAAGCACAACCATGGCTTCATGTGGAACGAGCATCTCGGTTACATCCTGACCTGCCCCTCCAACCTGGGTACCGGCCTGCGTGGTGGCGTCCACGTCAAGCTGCCCAAGCTGAGCACACACGCCAAGTTCGAGGAGATCCTCACCAGGCTGCGTCTGCAGAAGCGTGGCACAGGTACAAATATATCCACTCCTTCTTTGGATCAGCGTGGCAGGTTCTGGAGCCAGGAGCTGTGATGTGTAATCTTTACCTTATCCCTCTTGTCTTCTTCAGGTGGTGTGGACACTGCCTCCGTCGGTGGTGTGTTCGACATCTCCAACGCTGACCGTCTGGGCTCCTCTGAGGTGGAGCAGGTCCAGCTGGTGGTTGATGGTGTCAAGCTGATGGTTGAGATGGAGAAGAAGCTGGAGAAGGGAGAGGCCATCGACAGCATGATCCCCTCCCAGAAGTAAAGAGGGCCAATCTCCTGTTTTTCTCGTGACCATTCATGTGCAATGGAGCCAGCTGATGAGCATGCAGAGGAAACCGACGCTCACTTAGAGACTCTTGACTCTGCTCACCTCTTTTTCCTTCTTCCATCTTCTTTTTTTTTCCCTTTTCTCTGCCCTTTTTGTTTTTCACGTTCTCCAGTGTTGGTTGGTAACATTCTGGGATCAGCCTCCACTGAGCTGGGCTCGCCTGGCAGAGGTGGTATCACCTACTTTTTGTTATAAAAAGTAATGATTATTGAAGCTGTTCACACTGCTCAATAAAAAAGTGCCCCATGAGACAACTCAATGAATCTTTGGTCTTTTGTGTTGCAGCCTCAGAAACTACAGTCTTCACACATACTCACCTGCATTCAGATTATGTGACGTAACTATGAAAACAAGACACCAAAAATGAAGGGGAAAAAAATGCCAACATCAGTGAATTTTTATTAATCTTCAGCTCCATGTTCTCCTTATATATCACAACCACTCAATCTCAGTTTACAGTTTGTTTCTGAGGGGAGGAATTAAACAGTAGAACAGTGTAAAATTACTCATACAGGTCAAACTGTGTGTGTGTTCTTCAGTCTCTTTGTTGCATATAACATCGACTGTTTCCAAAATCAGCTTTGAAACGACAGTGCATGTTAAATACTGAGCCCCCTGCGGGTCCTAATACTGTACCGTCCATCCATCATCTAAGCCTGACCAGCGACACACCGTCTCTGAGCAGGCATACGCGTGTTTAATCAACAAAACTCTTTTCAAGAATTTTTCACAGTAGATTCCACCTTAAGACAATGTTCATCCATCTTACACTAAGAGTGAGTTGTTTTACACTAAAGTTATTTGCTTTTTTTTTTTTTTTTTTTTTTTAAAGCCCGTTTTGCTTATAATTTCCACTGAAATGCTTTGCAAACAACCTGATTCATTATCTGCGATCAGGAGACAGTGACGTAACGTTTCTATGGCTTGAATGCAACCCAGGGCTTTCAAACATGTCAGGGACTTTTACTGGGATCAGTGTAAATTCAAGTTAAAATAGAAACCAAACAATTTGTTTCCCGAATGTGAAGCGGAAACTTTTTTTTTTTTTCTTACACGCTGTAACGTTGTGGTACATTTCATAGCATATCTAAATACTTCTAAGAAGCCCTCTTCAGGATACTGGACCTGTAGCAAACAAGTTGGAGTGAAGTCACTGTATTTCACCCAAGCCTTCCTGTTTGTTTTTGTGAAAGGGGGTGGGTGGGGGCCTGGTGCTACATCTAGCACCATATCTTTGTATTAATTCATATCTAAAAACGATCGCATCTGCATTTCACAAAGCTTCCAATCCTAGATGTGCGTCATGTTTCTTTTTTTCCCCCCTAAAACCCAAACTCTGAAGTCATGCAGGATTGCAGGTTGGTTTTTGTTCCCCATTGTCACTGACAGAATCTGCTTTAAACTAGAATTACTTCCCTTGCTCTAGCTATAAATAAACCTTGAGCTCTAAGATATATACTATATTCATATATTTTTATATACAGCCATCCACTGACTGATATAAATCCTGTTTTTTTTTTTAAATGATATTATTCTAAAAAATAAATAAAGTACCTGTGCAAATATCCACAAATTGAAGTGTTTCACATTTAAGACATTGGCGCCCTCCAGTGGCTAGTTCTGGGTATTACCTATACAGGTACACTGGAAGGAGCTGATTCAAGTCAAAGCAAAGTGCATTGAGGTCTATATTACCTAATGCTAATATACACCACAATGAGAAAACGTCCAGGGAGAGGACAAGGACAGACTCCTGATGTCCATGTTGGTGTCTGCTTCTCACCTCAAGGAGGAGGAGGACAGGTTAACACCGGCCTCCTCTCTCCGCGAAACAGCACACACCAAACAGGGACTGAGAAGATGCCATACATGGGTCTACAATGTGAGAGTGTGGACGATGGCTGAGTGTTTCCCCCTGCGAGAAAACAGGGTCTCAAACAAAGAGCCGAGGAAAGCCAAACGCTCATTGTGACGATAGAAAAAAGTCGGTGGTACGTACGAAGGTGGCGGACAGCGAAAGGTTGGCGTCCCTGTTAAAATGTAGGGAGTTGGGTTGGTTTATGATGGGTGGGAAAGGAAATGGGAGTGGGTAGGGGAGGTGTTTTGGGTCACCATGAGCAAAGCCACAACTGAGAGATAGTATTAACAGTAAATCAGCAGCCAAACAACATGATCTCTGTAGCCTACGTAAATATCACAGTACGTATTCACTAAAAACAGGGAGGGAGAATAGAAAGCTTTCTCAGTTTTATCTGTCTCTCTCTTATTTTATTTTATTTTTATACATTAAATATGTACTGTGTGAAGGCGCTGGGGGTTGTTCACTTTAAAGGCAACTGGACTAACGAAAAGAAAAACACTGTGCACACTGCCTTCGTCGTGCCTTTTTCCGGGGTCAGAACACTCCCCGCTGATCCCCACAGCCCATCAATAATGGACAGATCAGTTTATAGACTGTGTCACCAGGAGGAGGAAGAGGAAGAGGAGGAGGAGGAGGAGGAGGAGGAGGGGTGGACATTTTGGAAGTGTATGTTTCTCTGTGTGTGTGTAAAGGTGAGTGTGTAATCGGAGAGGTTTCGCTGCTTGGCTGATCTGCTTTTGGTGTTCCCCATCAACGTATTAAGATGATGGCTGAGGTGAGATCACATGGCACAGAATAGAACCAAAAGAATCGCATTGCACTGAAAATAAACCGGACTTAACAGTATCTCCGTTATTTTGCGGTGACCAGGTTTCAAGGACTGACCGCTCGAGCTTGCTCGAAAGATTTCAACAGTTGAGGGCTTTGAGATAGGAAGATGTTCTCAAGTATGTGTCTCTGCTGTCGCGTCTTCAGTACAATGCTTTAGAAGAAAGGTAAAGGGATGAAAACGGGGTGGGAGGTTGGACAAGTCCAAATGCTCTGACGATGACCAACGCTGACAGGCGATAAATCCAGCCAACCAGAGAGCAGCGTGTGCATGAAGTCTTTGCAGGCCTCCCTATTCATTCTTTAAAGAGAAAATAATCTGATGACAACAACAGTATGAAGGTTATAATATGCACTTGAACCAAATCAGCTGTGTTGATTTCGTTTTGCAGAGCATGACGAGGCACCAAAGTGCATAAAAAGTTTCCTAACCGAGGGGTTTGTTTCTTAATAATTATCTACAGTTTTCATTTCTGCTAGTCGCCATGCAGAGAAACTAATGCGACTGAGAGGCGACGACTCTAGTAGTTCATGAAGTGGCTTTTTGTAGTTCAGGTCTCTGGCCTCTGATTGGCTGTTTCAAAAGGTCTGTCAACGCTGCTCCCACTGACCTTAATCCAGTGCGGTCGTCACTGCTGTATGTACACGAATCAAAGCGATGCAACCCTCTGCGGCTGCTCGCCTGATCGCTGAGTCGGAACAGAGAATCTCCGCGTTTGTGCACATTATCGTCCCCAAGGTGATGAAAAGTCAGCAGATAATCGAGTCATCGGTAAGGGTGGCGGACGGGGGGGATAAAATGAATGGTGTGCGTAAAAGGTGACATAAAAAAGGAGAATTTTAAAAAAAGGACTGGCTGGTCAATGAAGTCCGATACACAAGAGATGATGGGGTTTTTTTCTGTAGTGGGGAAAAACAATGATCAGAGCAATAAATAACAAAATAAAAGAGTCATTATGGCTAGAGTAGCAATAAAAAATATTCAACTAGATTACATCTGATCCAGGTCCAGTGGGTGCACTTGCTCAGTGAAGAAGTTGGCTGAGCTGGGTGGGGTGATTAGGTGGTGGAGAGAGGAGGGGGTGGGGGTGACTTCACGGGTCAGGCGTGTGTGGATCTGTGTGTGTGTGTGCATGTGTGTGTGCGTGTCTGTGTGTGCAGGGGTGGGGTGGGGTGTAGTCATGAAAGAGACAGAAGGAGAAGTCTTTTCTCTCGGGTCCAGCCCCTCGCCCC
Organism: Miichthys miiuy; assembly: GCA_036365135.1. Lineage (NCBI taxonomy): Eukaryota > Metazoa > Chordata > Actinopteri > Sciaenidae > Miichthys > Miichthys miiuy. Next base: position 23,374,686 of record CM071616.1, read on the forward strand.
TTCTCTGCTCATTTTTTTTTTTTTGTCAATTATTTCCACCCCCCTTCCCTTTTTTTGGGCGCACACACATCAACACTCACTCACACAAAAACACACACCGCTACGCAAAAAAAAAAAAAAACACACCCCTCCGGTTTCAAAGTTCAAGGTCCTTAGAGATTTGGGTGGCAATGTCCCGAAAAGCTAGCGGTGCCCCCCAGAGTCGCGTGTAGCGCACCCCGTTAGAAGTCTCGGAGGTGCCTGTGGAAAGATGGCACACCTCGGCCTCGAAAGCCACGCGGCCCCCTGCCACGCCGTGGGTGCAGGAGAGCAGAAAGGGGCCGGCATGGTGGACCTGGCAGCCACATCCAAGCGCCGCCTCCCGCAGAGCCAGTACCACCTCCGCAGGGTCCCGCCGCCCACCACCTCTCAGATCCCAGCCACGTCCGACGGCCCGGGGCTCGGACGCTTTTTGATACCCAGGTAGATGGCAACTGAGGACAGATCAGAAAAAATATTTTTGAGTCTCATAATCGAAAACAGCTTATTATTTAAGTGCTCTCAATCCAGCTGCAACACGTGGACTGACCTTGTGACCGCAAATCTCCTGATTCCCTCAGATTCATTTGTGACCCTGCAGGACAAACAGGCAGGGTGAGAGGCAATCCAGTAGAGTACAACAAGCCTCATGACCAGCCCACAAACTCTCAGATGAGATGGCATTCAGCAGTGGATCTCATACAGTGAAGACCAAGCAAGCATCAACAACAACAACAACAACAACAACAACAACAGCAACAAGCACGTGATGTGCAGAACGGAGTGTCCTCACCTTACAGGAATGCACACATGCATATAAATATATATATATAAACGCAGTCCTTGACTTTTAATCACTTCTGTGCATCGCATACCACGTACGGCTTTCAACTCATCGACCACAAATACAAAATGAAAACATAAAACACCAATTTTAAGGGTAGATTAATGCACAGGATCATAAAAAAGACTAGTTAAAGACGGTCTCTACTGACGACGACACTGATCCTGAAACTAAAATTTAAAATACAACAAATTTAAATGTATGCAATGTAAAATGAATCTTCCTTGATTGCAACCATGCTTGAAACCAAGTGTGTGGGACCCTGACAGTATGAAGATGTTCAACAAGTCATGCAGACGAACAATAATTCATAGATATAGAGGACTGAAAAAAGTCAGGCAGGCATTCGTGGACTTGGCAGACAGATGGGGCAGCACAGGCAGACAAGAAAGAAGCGAGAGATATGGGAACTTACTAACTGTTTTTGATCCTTGTGGAAGAGTACAACCCGAGACTGATTTGTTTGAGCCCTGGCGCTTGGACGGGTCAAGATTGACCCTGATGCCATGACAGGGAGGGTGGGGGGAGCACAACAAGATAAAGATGGAGAAAAAGAGGAAATATGGAGTAAGAGCAGAGGGTGGGGAGAATATAATTGAATCACAGGAGAGCAAGTGGTTGAAAAAGAGCGCAGCGCGGGAGCTGATTGGCAAGGATAAAGCTGAGGTTTGATAAGATTAGACATGTGTGATTATGACGACTGGGAGGGGAGAAGGGAGCAGAGGATAATCCGGGGCCGCAGAAGGGCTTGCCAAACGGCGGGGTGAATAAAATGCTTTGATAAGCATGGGTCCATACCGAGGCTGTGCTCAGGCTGAGAGGAGGAACTTTAATGCTACATGATTTCATATCATATATTTCTTGGTTTGAATAGACATTATAGGAGCTTATTCTCACTGAAACAGCAGAAATCCAAAAAAAAATTCCCCTTTAAATATGTGTAAAAAAAATAAATATATTACCTGAGATAGTGCAGCTAAAAGTACAAAAAATTGCAGCCATGACATTATTAGGTAAACTTTTGACATTAAAGAAATAGTCACGTGACATTTTGATGCTGAGAATTAGATGAGAAGATCGATACCCCTTTGAGTCTGTGTGCACAATATGAAGCTACAGCCAAGACACTATTAGCTTAGCTTAGCACAAAGACTCAAAACAGAGGGAAACAGCTAGCCTGGCTCTGTCGGAAATCCCTCACTCCACCTACCCATCACTTTTCTAATATCCTAAGTCTTTGTACTAAGCTCAGCTAACAGTCTCCTGGTTGTAGCTTCATATTTAAAGCACCAACATGAGCTCAATTGTTAGCATCAGTCTATGAGAGGTCTGCTTTTGGTCTATCACACCTGATCCAGAAATATACAGTGACATAAACTGGTTAAAAACAGCCCTTCAGAAACCCATCACAGAAACTACATCCATGTTTTATACTGTCTATGGTGTACAGAAGGACAGCGTCTCAATGTTTTTCTTCTCCCGATGTGATATGTGTCACGTGGCGTGCATCTACCTGCGAGTGAGTTTCGAGGTTATCTTGGTGAAGAGGTTGGAGGTTGCCCTGGTGCGGGCGTGTGGCAGAGGGCTGGCGTCATGGTGGGACAAGGTGGGTGAAGTGGGTGGCGCTGAGTACACCGGTGGTCCACGGTCCCTCAGCTGACCCCCGTGAAAGGTGCTGCGGATTGTGGAGCCGCGGGTCAGGCGGCATCTGTCCGAAGAGGAAGAGGAGGAGGCGGCTCCGGCTCCGGCGATGCTGAGCGTGGAGGGAGACGCTGCAGGTATGCGGTGGCCCAGGGAGCTGCAGAGGGGAAAGGGAAGAGATTTTCTTAGGCTAACCTAGAGCTTCCACTCTTTATTTGACTATGTTACATGGTTCGTTGATCTGATTGGTTGATGTTCTTTCATAATAGACAATGATAGACAGATGGTTCATCCAATCACCCGCCAAGTACTTCTTCAAAGTGAGTGACCTTTTCCAAACTGTTTCCAACTCTTCTAACTTCCCAGATAATCTTAGTAGAAATGTAGAAACTGAGCCGGCAAGCATCCAAAACACAAAATGTACTCGAAAGATCTATTTCAGATTTTCACACGTCCTCTGAACAACGGAACAGCTGAAGGTGACAACTGCTACATCTTTAAGTAAAGATTTTACAGCCAACATGAATGGAGATTCCATCTTTTAAAGTTAATATATGATTTTATATTCATAGTCATATGATATGTACTGATGTGGCTCTATCAAATATTTGGTACCTGCTTTAGCTACCGTCTAAAGATCAACAGAAAGTGGTACCTGTTGTCTTTGCCGTTCTGCAGAAGAGAATGTCTGTCAGCGCCCGAGCGGTCCGTGCACACGTACGTATTCCGGCGTGTCATGGCGCTTCCAGGGATGTTATTCTACAGAGAGAGAGAGAGGCAGATATTACCAAAGAGTCACTCTGAATTAAACCAACTTCAGTGTCACATTACTCCCGTGGCGTGTGAAGTGAAGCCAATGTGAAAGTGCCAAAAACTCCTCAAACGTCCACTTGAGGCTGTCTCCAGAAATTAGTCAGTCTCCATAAGTCCCCATGTTAAAATGTCCAACTTCACAGCAGAAATAAACATGTTTCTATAGCTATAGCTTCCATATTCATGACATCTGGTAATGACATGAACAGAGGAGGGAATCTGTCACTTACCGTGGTGGCAGTCATGTCTTTGCGGCGGTCTGGGATCTCAGACTTGTTGGGGTTGTTGGCACTGCTGACCATCGGGCTGGAGGGAGGGAGGCTGTGGCTCCCCATCACGCTGCAACTGGCCTTACGTGAAGGCATTCGTCCCTCCCGCAGCTCCCGGTCTCCCGTGCTGGTCGGGCTCCGTTTGGGGTGCATGACGGGCATGGAGGGCCCGCCTTTATTGTGGAGGACAGCAGAGCGCAGACACACAGAGACTCATATAAGGAATATTCTGCATTTAGAGCAGGGACTGCAACATACAGTATAACCATGACCACCAGCCATACAACTAGCCCAAGTTTTCCTCACAGTTATTAGTCTCCAGGTGAAGGTTACCATATTTTCTTGTTAGTTCTCTTGAGAACAAGTCTTTATTTGGCCTTATCAATTGATTAAATGCAATGTTTGGCTCAGAGATGTTAGAAAAGAGACTCACAGAAGTCGCTGTGTCGTCGCTGCCTGTGGTAGGTGGAGGCACTGCGCTGGGTCTTGCTATGTGAGGAGGAGGTGGAGGAGGAAGAGGAGCCAGTGGCTGAGGAGTGCTTGTTGGTCCCGTTGGTGATGGGGCTGGGTCGTACCCTCGCCAGGGACAGGCTACTAGCTGTGCGAGCCTCACTGCCTTCCTATAATGTCCCGTGATATTGAAATGAAAGGTGTCAGTGACACAAAGTTGAAGGAAGATCACCTAAATTGTGTGAATAAATAGTGTGTAGATCTTTATAACTCACATCGCCTTTGCGGCCCAGGAGTAAGTAGGTGGCGGTGACCTCGTTGTACTTCTGATTGAGCAGAGAGTCCTTGATTTCCTCTGGAGTGAAACCCATCCCGACCATCACCTCTGAGGAACACAACCAAATGTGAAAGGTAAGAAACGAGACGGAGAATCTTGTATCTAGTTATGGTGAACAGCCAGCTGTTGCAGCTGCTGCGGTAACTGTGGCCGAGCTGACTCACCGATGCGAGCTGGATCACTGTAGTCTTCAACAGGTTCTATATGGGGCTTCAGATCGTCCCCCTCGTACCCTGTATTTATCCACTTGTCCTTCATGACTTGCTGTAGACACAGAAACACAGAGAAAAAAGAAGAAGAAAAGCGTCAGCTGTGTTTGAATTTCACACGAGCATACATTCAGGCTTGTGTGTGTCGTGTGTTTGGCACGTCTCACCTCTAGGGTGCAGCGTTTGGCGGGGTTGAGCACCAGGAATCGGCGAAGGATCCCCTCACAGTCTGTGGACATATAGAACGGGACGCGGTACTTTCCCCTCAGCACGCGCTCCCTCAGCTCCTGTTGGCCACATCCATCACGTTAATACACATACGGCACATCGAGCCATCTCAGGACTCTAACGTGAGTCATTACTTCATATGTTTGCTTGTTTTTTTGGCATTCTTGCCTTTATTTGACAGTGATAGTAGAGACGGAGACGGAAAAAGCAGAAAGAGATCAGCTGAAATTGACCCATAAACGCTGCAGTTAAATCTATCTTAACCACTCAGGCTAAGTCCTGCCTCATGTCACGCCGTCTATAGCATAAAAACTCAAATCCCCAGGTCCCTCTCTGCAGGCAGTATATGCTGGGGTGCGATCAGATATGAAGAGGGGTTAAATACACATTTGTCTCCACCCTCTGGTGGAGCTCTAGGGGGCCATTCATTGCCATCTGCTGGATTTGGGATAAAAATACTATTTTTAGTTTTAGTTTTTTTTTTTTTAGGAGCAGTTCTACTTCAGGGTGCAATAACATCAGAGAGAGAGGACGGAGAATAATGTTCTCACTTTACGATTTATCAGCAGGGGTGACATTTAGAACAGGAATTAAATGGTCAATATCAGGCACATCTGTTACACAGCTGAGGATATTCAAATGGACAAAAATAAGCATATATAGCATATGAATGTTAAATAGACATTGTCTTCTCTATTAATCTTTTTTAATCTTGGATTTTTTCAATAACCTGAAAAGTCTTTTGATGCTGCCGAGCTCCACTGAGGCTTGAAAACTGCATGAACACGATGAAGGCACATTAACAGTGTCCTCCTCTTTCATGTCCACATAGATGAACACAAGTGAGATCTTTGAAGTCTCATGATTTGCATTAAGACACATAGAGAACATACTGTACATACTGTAACTGTGCAGTGTCCCACACACACAGAAACCAGCTTCTTTTCTGACCCTCACTGGCTGAATTTATGTTAACAAATGACCAGACTGGTGCACAAACTGGAACAGATTAATTATACAGTAGATTAAATGATATATGCACTTAAATACCAGAGAGATTACAGAGATTTCTATTTTCTTTGGTGACCAACGCCACACTGGAATCCATTTCTTGATACTATTTTGATAGATGGAGTTGTCTTTTTTTGAATAATTATGTACAATAACATTGCTGTATTTCATATTTTTTTTGCCATCTACATTTAAACTGTTTGTATCTTTTTATATTTGCTATATTTTTATATTTCTTTACACTTGCATGCATGCATGAATTTTATATTTAACGTTTATTGCTCACTAGGGATATCAAAAATGGAAATTCATGCAAGAGAGACCAGTTGAGCCACCAGGACGCCGCCTCATTGCCACTTCTAACCAGTTTCATCAGTGACACAGTTAACTTACATTTACTTAACACTGATTGTAAGTTAGCGCAATTAAACAGTCTTAAACTGTGCTAACTGCTTGTTCAGATAGGCAGGGTGTAGCAGCTTCAGCAGCTTCAGAGTTGCAGAGAAATATCCGATAGATGCATGAAATCTTTCCCCGCACATACATGAGTATTTCTAACAGAAGAGTGCACAGTGAGGAGTCACCTCACGCAGACTTCAGACTACACAGAGCTCTTAGGAGATAGCTGCTGGTGAAATGATGACGTGCATGTGAATAGCGATAATTAAACATTGTTTAGTTTGTTTGCCAATTTCACCGATTGTGTTATTTTCTTTCTGCATTGTCTGCACAGCGTTCTGTGAAATGTTCCTCAGAGGAACCGTTACTTCTCTGTTAATGAACTTTTCATTTGATCTTGGACTGCAGAGCAGCCTGCGAAGTCTGTTCTGATATTAAACTGCGCTCTTCTTTGCTGTTCTTCTCATTGAACAGGTCTGATGAGAAGACAAGTATCGATACACAAACTGATGTTTCTACAACTTTTATGCATGATTGTGGAAACGAAGCTCGTGCACGTCAGTTTCCATAATGACTGAGATTTATAAAACACAATCAGTTGTACGCACAGCTTTATAAATCTGACAAAAGAAGGCAAATTACTGTCTTTGATCGTTCTCACAGCCCGTCTGCCCATAGTAGCTTCGTGGCTACCACTTGTGGCAGCACGTGGGAGTGTTGATCCCAAATTGCAGCTATACTTATCGCCTTCCAACACACAGTTATTTCCAGAGACATGGTTCAAACACACCATTTGTCCAAAAACTTGCATTTCCGCATTAGCTAAGTAGTTTAACACGTGGGCGTAAAATGTCCTTCACGTAACATTATCAAGTAGCAGTCAGTCGGTGGGGTCGGTTGTCCTTTTTTAGATGGCGTTCAGATGGAGAGAAAACGCTTGGACATGGCCACCACTGATCGCCGGATTTGATTCAGACTTTATCAAACTACCCCAAAGGACAGACAAGTCTTTGGGGCGGTTGTATAAAATTTGATCATCCAGTCGTTCAGTGGAAACTCACATCACATTATCTAAAATAACATTTCAAGCAAACCAAACCACGCAGCTTCAAAACTCTGCTCAACAAGCCACACTTCAAACTACACGAGTTTCATACAGTACGACAAGAAAGGTTGTAGAAAACTCCCAACTTGTTGAACACTGAAATTCAAGATCTTTAGGGACTGCACTGCATGCCTCAACTTACTTCATATCATATATACTGCATGTCAATATATGTAAACACATTACTGTTACCATGGCCCCCTGAGGAAAACTCACGCCCAGACAGACAGACAGACAGTCAGACAGTCCCTCCCCCTGTCCACTTGCCTTCAGGTTCTGCCCATCAAAGGGCAGCGAGCCGCTGACCAGTGTGTAGAGGATGACTCCGAGACTCCAGACGTCCACCTCGGGCCCATCATATTTCTTGCCCTGGAAAAGCTCAGGGGCAGCGTAGGGCGGCGAGCCACAGAACGTGTCCAGCTTGTTGCCCAGCGTGAACTCGTTGCTGAAGCCGAAGTCGGCGATCTTTATGTTGGCGTCGGCATCCAGCAGAAGGTTCTCCGCCTGAGTCATCCATACGTTGATGCGGAAGAAGAGGGATGGGCAGGAAAGGAACGTATAGAGAGAAACAACACATCGGTTGAGGGGAGAGGGGGGGGAGGAGTGGTGGAGAAAATAGTTGGATGGGGGAGGAAAAAGAGGGATGAAAAGGAAGTGAGAGCGGGAGTTGCGATGAAGGAAAAAGAGAGTGCGAATGAGAGGCAGATTGGGAGGGGGTGCTTGTGTGTTGTCCAATAACATAGATAGTGGACATGACTCATCCTGTATATATGTCACTGTGTGTGTTTTGAAATGTTATAATGTATTAGAGCAGGAGCTGGCTCTGACTGCCACCTATCCATCCAGATCCTCTCTACTGATTAGTGCTTTACTGCACGATTAAGATGTTGAAGGGCCCTTTTCACAGACACAGATTAAGACCAGTCCCAGATTATAACTTTCTGTTTAGTGTAATCTGTCAGTGAAAGGAATGTCCTAGTCTTGGACTAGCCTTAATCCGCCATCCTCCGCAAACATCTTCTTCTCACCTTCAAATCTCTGTGGACAATGTTCTTCGTGTGGCAGTAGTGGACAGCGGAAACGATCTGCGAACACAAAGAGACAAACAAAGCCGAAGTGCAGGCGATTAAGATCTGAGGATTGGTACAACGTGGGCATCATCAAAAGGGCAGCGTGATCCGTACCTGTCGAAATTTGGCTCTGGCTTCAACCTCCTTCATTCTCCCATGAGACACGAGGTAGTCAAACACTTCACCTGTGAGTGCGAGCAGCAGGAAACAGATCAGTCAGGTCACAAAGCCAGAAGCATTATAGCTATATTACTATTTGATTATATAGCGCTGATATACACAATCAATTTCAATTCAGTTATTCATTTTTTATAAGGCCGTCGACTTCAACGTCATTATCCTCCAGGAGATTTGAAAGGATTTGTCTTGAAGCTACATGAAACATAGGATGCACAAAGCCTTAAAGGAACAGTTTGACATGCACATATTCATTTTCTGGAGTTAGATGAGAAGATAAAACTCATTACAGATGAAGAATATCTCAGCATAAAGACAGGACATGGGAGGGAAGAGACTCCACCTACAAACACCTCTGAATCCCATTAATTAGAGCATCATATCTTATTTTATTGAACTGGGGACGAGGACATAACATCTTCTTATTCTTAAAAATGAAAAGCAATAAAATGCACCTTTGCTCAGTTCAGTATACTGAGGGATTATGCTGCTACAGTCTTATTTGTTCTGCAGTGACTACTAGCTTACGTGGCTAACGGTGGCAATTATCACTTGTGACAGCAGCTGCTGCTGCTCAGCAAAAGTGACACAGTCCTACTTTAATTCGTACAAAAAAAAAAAAACCCAAAAACAACGGATTACACAAACAAGATCACACAATCTCTGAAAGACAGAATCAAGCCACGCCCCTACACATATACAATTTATTCAGTTTATAAAAATTCTCATCATTCTTTGAGCCCTCGGCCCATCTGATCTGTTAATTCACACCACAAGATTTCACTTGTGACTTGTGAGGAAATATTAAATAGATATTTTACAATGGCTGAAAAGCTTTTCTGAATGAGGGAGAGGAATTAGGCACTGTGCAAAAATTACAGAGGAGAGGTGGATGGACTCTCCTGCTATATCCTCCCACAACATCTAAAAATAATAAATTTAAAGTAAACTGTGAAAATAGAGCCAAATAAGTGGTTATACTTTGGCTGCTTCATCTTGAACACGGTGAGATTTTTGTACCATTCTTGACTTCTAATTAATAAAAATAAATATGAATTACACAAGAGAACAGTGAAATAAAATAAGACCCTCCCTACTACACAGACAAAGTAACATAACTACAACCTGCACGATCATTTTTGTACAGTCCCTTAGACGATGTTTTAACACCATTATGTTTGAGTAGCTGCTAGATTTTGGATTGAACGTCATTGGATATCATATCATGCACACTGTATATAAAGATGGAGTACATTTTGCTGCTACAACTCCCCAATACCTCCTCATGGTGTTTAAGAGTAATATGGGCTTGAAAGAAAGCCACATTTGAAACTGTGTCTGCGACATTCTCCAAGGTCACGGAGAGCAAATGATATGGTTTGGGCCAAAACACAGAAGAAGAAAAAAAAAAAAGAGTTGGTGACAAGAAACGGACACAAATAGAAACATAAAAGAGACGAATGGAAGTGAAAAGAAAAAGAGAGAGTGCAGCATTAGATGCAATGTGTTGGCATTACTGCTGAAATTGTGTTTAAAGTCAGTTAAAAGAGCAGCATCATTACTGCACAGAGGCTGCTCAGTTATTTATGTTGTGGTTCCATACTCTATTAAGTTTGAATGCAGAACAGCTCAGCGCCTATTAGAGGGGAGTCCACGGTCTTATTATGGTGACTACATGGTTCTACTATCTCATTTCTGTTCATGAGAGTTTAAAACATAAAGATTGAAATAATTCAAAGCTGCACAGCGGACATTTTGACTTGCCGGAAACAACACAGGTGGACTCCAATAAGTGTGCCAGCATCAGTGACAGTCAACCAGCCACACTGTTAATGGAACCGGTACGTACAAAAGCAGGACCTCCCCTAAGTGGAATGCAGCTGATACACCAAAATGTCTGCTGTGCAGCCAGTCCATTGATTTTTCACATTAAGGAGTCAACTGTATTTGTCAATATTAACAGTATAAAGAAGCTATAGACTTTAAGGGAATACATGTTTGACATGGTGTTAAAAACGTGCCCTTCTAAGACTTTCTTGGTTACCTATAACAGCCTGTGGACTGATTTATATTTAAAAGACTCATCCACAAACAACTGGCACCCACCACAACACCAAGGCCAAAGCCAAAACAAACACTGCAAAGCATGTGAAATATATTCTGATATTGAGGTTTTAACTGACTAATGTTAACTTGTTCGCCAACACGGATGAATTTCTAGCTAGCTTAATACCATCTTGGGCTGTTGGTAAATTGTCTGGCTTGACGTTTGCGGGTTACTTTGTCAGCTGGCATTGCAAGGCGGCCAGATACATGCAACAAGTGATGTAACGATACAAGGCAAAGCTGTAGAATTAATGATTGCTTTCAGCTAACAGCCAAGTGCTGCAAGGCAGGAGCCAACTATCTAACTGTAACCGACGTAAGCTAAGCTGGGTTTGACCGGATGGCTGTGGCTTGGCTGGGTTCGGTGTTGGTTGGTTCACCGTGTTGGCTGATGTGGTGATTTGCAAATGGCAAGCTGGTTAGTATCATGGAGCAACGGTTCGAATAAACTAATAGGAACATTACAGAAGATAACGTTCGCTAACTTTAGGCCGTTGCCCAAGATGATGCTCAGAGCGAACACGAGCAACTAGATGCATTATTACCAAGAGTTTTCTGAATGTTACATAGGAACCTTTAAACTATACTTCAGATCTTGAGCAGTGACTGTAATTTCCCGCTCAGCCTCTGTACTTCACCAAGCATCTAAATGGATGTTGGTATGATCACACACGTAAGAATTTCCTGCTGGTTCCACCACATCTGTAACCTTCTGCATCATTTGCACTCATCAGGTAATTTCTTGGACGTGACAGCGGTATGTACTCACCTCCACTGGCGTACTCCATGATTAGGTAAAGGGTCTTATCAGTCTCAATCACCTCGAACAGCTGCACTGTAGCCCGAAAGAGAATCAGATTAAAATCACATCTATATATATATAAAAACAAATCCTGCACACATTATAAACAGCACAGCCGTCTGCCTGTCTGTCTTAATACCAAAGAACCCGCTGCTAATGCTGTGGGGGGTTTTTGATGCATATGGCATTTCAGCTTTAGAAAATCCAACCTCGTGACCTCTATACGAGGCCCACGTCGTCGTCGTTGTTGTTGTTGCTACAGTTCGGTCAATGAATGCTCTAAAGCTTATTCAAAGCATTATACTTCCGTCTGGTCACACACATGGAAGCAAAACACACACATGGACGCACACTCAGACACACAAACATAAAGCCCATTGAGATGTACGTATGTGCCTTACCTATGTTAGGGTGATTTAAGCCTTTCATTATTCGTACCTCCCGAAAGAGCTGAGAAGAAGAAACAGACATAAATAAATCTTGTGCTGCAGCCTTGGAGTGTTTAACATTGTCTCTCCATCTGTGCTCTGTAGCAATGAGGGCATCATCATTGCATGGCATGAAATACATTTAGATTATAGAGAACCGTGTACGTTCTTGGGGGGGGTTGACATGGGGTTTCTCAGCATTTTCTGGCCCGTGTTCCCCGTCCTTAGGTCCCAAAATTCACATCAACCCAGAGAGCTGTTAAAACGAGTATAGCGTACTTTTATATTTCATTTTCAGGCTTCTTATTTTAAGCTTGTGGTCGCTGAAAGTCACAAAAATTGTAATGATTCCTATTTTTTAGGATTTGAAGTAAAGTAACTTATATTTGAATCTCTTTATCTCGATTATTTTCACAGTAAAGATTCACTGAATCATCAGATGTTTGAGCCGAATCAATCCGTTCACTACGTTTAGGGGAGTGATAACCTCCTTGTTAGAGGTACAGAAACACCTCATGTCCAAGCCATTCTCTTTATCGTATATATATAAGCAGATTGAGCCTTTAAACTGGCTATAAATTATGTTTTGTTTTCTAAATGCAAAATTTTAGAAGACCCGCAGAAGAATTTTAACTGCAGTGCAGAATCTCACATCCATGCAGCTCTTCGTCGTGGTCTCAATGATTTACGATACTGCTACGGCTGTAAATCTCCCCTAAATCTCTCATTAAGCTTCAACTTTTACTGTTTCTCTTCAACATTCACTATTAAATCATCAATAGGTTGATTAACATGGAAAATTAACATACTGTAATCATAGTTATTTGCATATTAATGCGAGTTATAAAAAGGGTCATCCGACAGCATCGCTGTAACCTGCTCCTCATCTCAGCTTGAGCTGCATTGTGGGTAATGTAGGTGCCTAGTTTTAACAAGGAAGAAGGATTTTGACCCTTTTTGTTCATTATAAAACATTAAAAGGAGCACTCTTTTATTAGACTTTCGCTTCACAGATTGGTGAGGGGGGGCGTAGAGACAACTTTAAATGGCTTGCTGCTTGGCTGTTTATCATATAGTCTTTACAGCACACTAACGTGCGATCAGTTCTGCTGCTGAACCTCAAAGAGTTTGGGGTTGGACCAATAGACGCAGACAGTTTTACACTTTCTGTCCTAAAAATATCAGCGTCACTTCATCGTGTCTCTGATATTCATCCAAAAATGAGAATTTGTGAAGATGACAACAACAAAAAAAAATCTCCTCACCATTTAAAAACAACAACAACAACAACAAAATGAGCCCACACACAAATGTGATGAATCTGCAGCCAAAAACAACTTCTACTTCTACTTCTACTCTCTGTCCAAGCGCCTTTCTCGCTGCGCGCGATAAACTGTGTTTGTGCACGTCACGAGCGGAGCAGTGGATTCGATTTGAGCCAGCTCCTCCTGGTTTCACGGCTATAACAGCACACTGACTCTCTTCCTTCACGTCGTCAACTCCAGCTGAACAAAAAAAAAAAAAAAGATGCGATAAGCTCTTCTGTCCTCTTTTCTCGATCCTCCCCCTCCTCCTATTTCCCGATGTGTCTCCCTCCATTCCCTCCTCCTTCATTCAATTCCTCGAGCAGTTCTTCTCCTCCAGCAATGCCCCCCCCTAACGTCACTGTTGCCATAGCGACCCAGGTATTAAGACCGGTGGCTCTTTCCCAGCTTCTCCAGCTGTGCTTAGAGGGAATCTTGGGATATGTAGTGCTCAAGTGTCTCATCACCATCATAATCATCGACATCACCATCATCCGGGCGTCACATTAATTCCCCGCTCGTCACGGCAGGGCTGAGCGCGGTCAGATCAGTCAAAACAATAAACAATCCCCAGGCGACGCGTTCGACCCCGGTCATCGCTAATGACCGCAAAATAAATAGCAATCCTACGATAAAGCTGACAGGGATGGACGCACGTGCTCCATGGCAACAAGGCTAATGGATTTAATTGGAAATCTAGCAGGCAAACTGTATTAAAATGTAAATTTCAGCTTGAATGTGTTACTAAATCTAATTTCTAACCGAGCCATATTTTGTCTCCAGGTGTCCTCCAACATCAGAGAAGCCACTTTAACAACCTCCTTCTGTAATCTGCCATTTCCTCTTATAAGAAATTCTTCTTCACGGATGTCGAGGTTTGATTTTCTCATCTGTGATTTCACTTCCCACTTCCTTCCTTCCTTCCTTCCTTCCTTCCTCCCCCTCTTTCACCCACCCCTGTACAATACATCTCCCTCTTTCCTTCTCCCCTCTACATACATTACCGTCCAGATTATGCTAATATGGGCTCTTTCATGTCTTCAGTACTAAGGATTTTCTCTAGCCCATGGGTATGTAAAGAAGCCCGCTATCATCACCGGCCAATTGTGGAGCGTTCTCTCCAATCAGCGGCCAATCCTGCGCCTCTCTCCACAGTCCCTGTCCCTAAATGTTGCACTATTGTCTCTCACAGCAGTCAGTCTGATCCAAGAAAAGCACCAGGCAGGAAGATGGGATAACATACAAGTTGGGATTACAGTTCCTGTAAAGAATTTAATATTCTAGCCAGGTAAGGTACAGAAAATCCATTTTCTGTTATGATATAAGCACCAGAAATATGATGAGTCAAGTATCAGGATTACAGAAAGCCAGTGATCAAAAGGGCAACGGACGGCTGTGAGAATAGAAAACAATGCATTTATGTGCTAAAGCCTTGATAATACTGTAAGAACCCAAGGTCATTGCTATTAGTGCTTCGTAAACACACAGATTGAAGATTATTTCTAAAAAAATAAGTCAAATTAAAGGAAACTAAATATAATCTAAAGGATTATCTTCTTTAATCGCTACTTATTGCGTGCATTTGTGCACACGCAAGTGACAAACAGTAACCATTCAGGGCGCAGTATGATGCACGGCGTAACTAAGGCGGCGCCTATTCGAGCAATATTCTTTCAGGAGACCCAGCGGCCCAGCTGTGCATCTTTTTCATATATGTAACAAGACATGCAGACGTCTTACAGTCAAACTAAATCGGATACACATCACTCACATACAAAGAACAATTATTTCATCCCTGATTTGATGCTTCTGCTCACTGCTCACTGCTCACTGTTCACTTCGTGCCCACAGGCGGAGGAGCTCATGCAGGCCGAGGGAGGTATAAAGAGATAAGAGAGAGGGCTTGGCGGGCTAAATGAGGGAGACACTTTGGCCTATATGTGCATATAAGCAGCATTATAGGCAAATATGGCTTGATTTAATATCTGCATCTCTCTGTGCTGTATAGTTTACCTGACTATGCGTGATCGAGCACACATGACATGACAGAAAAGCTCCTGATTGGTGTGTTTGGGAAGTGGTCTTCGTGTCAGCCATGTTGTGTCTGGACATCTACCAGTCCAGGTCTCCTGATCCAGATGTGTGCATGTCTGCAGCATGCAGAGGTTGCCCTTGATAGCTGTCAAAACCCAAAGTGTCCACTGCTCCGCCTCTGACCTTCATGCACAACAAACCTCGAGTGTTCCACCATTCAGGCTCAGCGCTCAACGTGCTGACCAGCAGGAAAAGAAAAGCCGGCCCATCAAAAGCTCTCCTTGTGACACACACCTTAGCTTTTTTCTTCCCAACGAAATGGCCACCAAAGCCGACATGAATGACCGTGAAACAGCTACAAAAGCATCACGTTCTTTTTTTGTTATCCGCAGCAACAAAACTGTGTTCGGGGGAAGACAAATTAAGAACACAAACACACAAAAAAAAAGGGACGGGTTGGGTAACCGTGGTTTCCGGATGAGTCACCCCCCTCTCAGGGCAGTGATTAGCCCAGAGAGAGACGAGAGATGATCTCTGGAACAGAGGTCTCCTCTCGCTCCCATCCAGTCCCTAGCACCTGCCAAACAGCATCACATCCCACGCTCCCTCTCTCCATCAGCTGCTCTCTCATTCCTGCCCCCTCTGAGGAGGAAACAGCTGAGGATAAACCTGAACCTCTCAAAGTCCCCAATGGCATATCGGTATTTTGTTGAACTACATCAATGTGACCAACATCCACATTTATGATGCCTGGCTGCTGCTTATGAAGACACAGAGCATTAGACAGTGTAGCTGTGATGCGTTTGATTTTTTTGTACCCGAGGACACGATGCACACAAGCTTTAATAAACAATCCATCAGTTTAAAGAAGGAAACTCACCTTTTGTAGGCTGGTTGGGTTCAACTGAGTTTTGTCAATGATTTTTATTGCAACCTGAAAGAGGCAAATCAAATACAACACCATTAGATCCTGCCTTTACATACAAGATGCTCAGAAGCCATTCCTATACAGACTCAGCTCAATATAATACAAATAATATCGACGACTGCGTCAATCTCAATCAAACAAGCTTTTTTAAAGAGTTTCTGATGAAGGAATCACATATTAAAGCTTTATATATATCACTCTTAAGCTATTTATAATAGATTGTGGGTTGCCAGGTTGTAATACATCTCTTTTCCCAGTGTTCATACTTTTCTTTGGTAATACTGCAGTTAGAAACGTTGGTGATCCATTAAGAAGATGGTAAGTGGTCACACGGTTCAAACGTAGCATCCTAAAAGTTGTTCTTAATGGTTTCCAACTGATCTATAAAGCTTTATTAAAATAACTTATTAAACATTTAAAAAGCAATTAGTTACAACAGATTAAACCTTTTATAATGTGTACCTTATCATAAAGTGGTACTCGTTTATGCAATCATTTAGTATTTCGGTGTTTAAGTCTTGTCATTCTCAAAGTAACTGAGCGATGGATTGAGATAATTCCTTAAAGATATCTGAAGAGGGTGTCTTCAGCATGTTGTCTGACTCATAATAACAGTGCTGAACAGAGAAATGTAAGATAACATGAGAGAAAAAGATTTACTTCTTTAAAATATGTTGAAAAATATGATGGTGCAGGCTCAATGCTGGACCAAATCACATCTTAAAAGGTCCAGTGTGGAGGATTTAATGGCATCTAGCAGTGCCTATTCCTTGTAGGCATGAAGGAGAAACTATGGTAGCCACGAAATGCGCGGAAAATACGAATATCTACAGAAACTGTTTAGTTTTAACTTGGTGGTTCAACATGGCGGACCATGTGGAAGAGGACCTACGGCGTCCGTAGATATACAGTCTCATGAAAACATAGTTATGAATATTATATTCTGTAAATAGAGCCCCCTATATCTGCAGCGACATCAGCTGACTGTCTTTCTTCATCCTGCAAACATCAGCTTTTTCTTAATCATCCATCTACTTCTTCTCCCTCCTACCACCCTGGACCTACGCTGCCCCCCGTCTCACCTCCTTGCCCGTCAGGATGTGGCGGGCCAGCTTGACCTTGGCAAAGTTTCCCTTGCCTATGGTCTTGAGCAGACGGTAGTTGCCAATGTGCGGCTGCTCGTCAGAGCAGGAGGCGATGGAGTTCCTGCACCGGGCGCCCAGCGAGCGGCTGGATTGGCTGGTGGCCTTGTCTGAGCGGCTGGCCCCCAGCGACACATGCTGGAAGAGAAAGTTGTGGGGTTACTCACTGTGCTAACAACAAATATCACAGAGAGCAGCAGGCCTCCTTTTGCTCTGCAAAATGATCCGAGTTAGTGTCTTCTGTCTCTGCAGGATAGTTATAAAACTCACCAAATATTCTGATGCTGTCAGGCAAAAGCTATGCTGTTAAAAGGCAAAGGTCCAAGGAACTCCCTATCACACTGTGTCATCGCTCACACTGAGTATCTGCAATAAGCAGCCCAGCTTTACATATGATCTACTGATAGACTGAGAAAGTGACAAGTCTGTGCCACATCACCATTAGAAAAGGAGCTACATGTGACTACATGCCCCTCATTTCTGCTGCTGTCCAGCACACTGGTTCAGGGCCATCTTCTTTAAAGGTGTACTACTGCTTGACTGCTGGAAGATGTCTTCATGCAATATGACAGTGTATGAAAGGTAATTCTTTCACTGCAGTCTGAGGTAGCCCTGAAGGTTTCCACGACCCTGTAAGCACTGCTGCTGCTGCTGCTGCAGCTGCTGCTGCATGTTACCACCTTGACTCTGGACCCCATCGCCGCTTCAGAGCATCGTTGTGCAGCGAGTCCAAAGCTTGAGTCACAGATAATTCTCAGCCAGGAAGCAGAGCAGAAGAGAAAGGGAGAGAGGACAACAATGTGCATTTACACAACCAAAAGCTGGACGTATTACAGTGCGAAGCGGCCTCTTGTCGTGTGACAAACCAGGCGAAGATACCGAGGAAGGAAAGGGACAAAAGGCAACACCAGGAAACGGAGAAATCAGGATGACTGATGGAAAAGAGTGGAGAGAGGAATACAGGAGGAATGAGTAAAAAAAGGGAGCAGATGCCGGCACAGTGGTCCCTGGCCGGTCCCAGGCCCTCAGGCATCACACTTCCATCCCCCCAGCATGTCATCTTGCTCTCAGCTTCACACACACACACACACACACACACATACATACATACATACATACAAACACAACCACGCAGCCTTAAGCCCCACCTTCAGACACTCCTCCTTCCCATGCTTCCATTCTCGTTCTCACGCCCCACCTAGAGCCAATTTGAACCCCCTCCTCGCTCTCTCTCCAATGTAGACACACGACGAGACGAATCCCAACCTACCAACAGCACTGGAGGCACACACACACACACACACAGAGCAAGCAAGCAGAGTGCATTAATCCACCGACATCAAGCCAAGCCTCACCTGTGCCAATATGGCAACACAACATTTCACCCGGTCAATTCACTCATCTGTCATCATCGCTTAATTGTGGAGTGATGACAGCAGATCGAGATCCATTCTAATGCAAGGAAGGAAGGTAGGTAGGTAGGAAGGGAGGAAGGAAGGAAGGAAGGAATCTGCATTCATAATCAATCATGCACCTCGTAAAAACTCACATACTTATGCACATCCAGTTACACACACACACACACACACACACACATCTACTGGCTTAACCATCCCTCTGTGCTGAAAGCTCTGCTAACAAACAGATGGGGGGGGGGGACTCTCTTGCCAGAAGTGTTTAGGGGCAGAGAAATGACATAATGCAACGTCAATCAGTCATGTCACCATTTTGATGTACATTAATAAGGAGTGTGCATGCACAGACAGACAGATAGATAGATAGATAGATAGATAGATAGATAGATAGATAGATAGATAGATAGATAGATAGATAGATCTTGTAATATTCTGTCTGTCTCACATGAATAAATCCCCTTTGCTTCTGTCTGTCTACTGTTTTCCACTGTACTGAATGTATGGCGCTGTCTGACACCCACTGGCTCTGGGGTTGGGCGCTTTGTAGGCTGCGCAGCAATGGACTGCACATCATTTTACGCAGTAATCCCCCCTCGCTTCGTACGAAACCAGACCCAGATATTCTCCCTATACATTTATTTTGGCCTTCTGTGCTCTCGTCGTCCCACCCATCCAATTTCTAAGGGGAATACACGCGCACATGAGCGCGCACACACACACACACATATATAGATATATACAGCAGGCAGCAGCAGCAGCAGCAGCAAGGAGTATAATGTGACATCACTATCTCTCCACAGCCTTATAATAAGAGGTGACGGCTGGTTTTCAGGCTTTCTGCGCATATCCGCTGAGTGTTATCGTATGCGGATGGACTCATTCCGAGCTGTTTGCCTGCCATCAGCTCTTTCCCTGCGCAGACACTCAAGGTTAGCCCATTTTGAAAGAGCCCGTTCTGCTAAAATATCCCATCCAATATCACCTCCAGAGTCCTTTCACCTAATGAGGAGAAATTAAAAAAAAAAAATAACACCATCCATGACCCCCTCCTCCTCATCTGAGCAAACCCAGGCCACATTTATGAGCAGATCTTTAATAGAGATGCACGATTCATCTTATGCATGCACACAAATAGAGGCTATAGGCTGTAATTGCACTTACATGGTCTCCAGTACTCCTGTCGTTTCCAGACGGTAATGCAGATCGAGAAGACATGTTGTTTTCTATCTCCTTTTTTTTTTTTTCCCTGAGTAAGAATCACGGTGTGTATACGCGGATGATATTTACAGGCTCCAACAGACAGAATAACATCCGCAGATGTGACCCACCGTCCCAAATCAATCTGCCTCTTCTCCAACCGGCCGAGCCGCGGTCGAGAGGAGACCTCTGCCTATCATGGCAGCAATGGATATCTGGAGAGGAGAGGAGAGGAGAGAGGAGGGGGTGTCCTCAAATAAGCTGCATTTTCCACCATGCACTTTGCAAAAAAAAAAAAAAAAATACGATCAACGATGCAGCGAATGCAATGCAATGCAAACCCCGAGCATCGAATAAAAGGTGCTAAAATGCGGTGATGTTTGGCCGGAGCCCAGCGTCTCTGTGGCGACTCTCCACCCCCTGCCTCATTTCGCCATACAAAACAAACACGGCTCCTTCTGGATGTGTGTCATCTCCGTTTGTCATAATACTGATGACCGATGTTAATCTTTCACTTTAACGCCGCGACGCCGATGCAAAAAAACACCCCCACACGCTCTCTCTCCTCCTCCCCCCCTCCACTTTGCAGCCGCTTCGCAGAAAAACACAGCTTTACGGTGCAGCGGGGAGAAAAAAGGCCGAAATGTTCAGAAATCGGTATTCCCGGTCGGTGAGATGCGCACCCCCCTCCCGTCAAGTGAGCACGAATGCGCACAGACTGGAGTTCCGGTGTTTGGTTTGGAAGTAAAAGCCTTTATGAATCAACAATAATTCACTGAAACACACACTCAAATTAAAAACCAATGCAGATGATAAAACTAATAAAATGATGATGTTTAAAGGTCCAGTGTGTAACATTTAAGGAGATCTACTTGCAGAAATGGAATATGATAACCATAACTGTGTTTTCAATTGTGTTTGTTAACCTGAAAATAAGACTCTTTATGTTTTTATGACGTTAAAATGAGACTTTTATATCTACAGGGGGAGCGGGTCCTCTTCCGTTGAGTCCGCCATGTTGAACCGCCATTTTTTTTACAAACCCAGAACGGACAAACAGACTCCAGATAGGACCTTTTCTGCTTTTCTCAAGTTCAAGGTTCAAAGTAATCTTTCTAATCCCCAAGGGGAAATTTGTGGTGCAGCAGCAACAGTAACAGCAGAAACATAAATAACACAAATGTAAATAAGTCTCCAAAAAAGTCTCCATTTCCAACAGTCGCCTACCCCTAACTAAGTGCAATAAGTTGTTTGGATAATACAATGTTTCACAGGTAGTAACAGACAAATGGTCACAGGCAAATTTTCAAGATTAAGGTCCAAACATCCATTTTCTGTAACTCATCAGGGTAATGGGAGGCTGGAGCCAATCCCAGCTGGCTTAGGGCGAGGTACACCCAGACAAGTCGCCAGTTCATCGCCGGGCTGACACATGAACAATTCACATTCACACCTACGACTCTTTAGCTATTAACTGCACGTCTTTGGACTGTGGAAGTACCCGGAGAAAACCCACGAGGAGAACATGCAAACGTCACACAGAATGGCCCCAGCGAGCTGACAGTGCTAACCACTGCGCTACCCTGTCCAAATTTATGTCTTATAAAGAAACATTGAGAATCAGTGGAAATGAGAGCGCAGGGTTAGAGACTGTTTGTGGTGTTGCGGGACTGTATTGTATTCTTCTATTTATGCATGCTGAGACAAGTGATCCTGAGAGAAAACCAGCAGATACAGAAGATGGATGGATGGATGGATGGATGGCGTGACACCCCAGTTTTATTTTGAAAACCAAATCTCGCCTCTTCCTGTCTGATCTGTCTAACCACATTGCGCTTGACGCAGCTGAGATGCGCCACATCAGAGATGCTTACAGGTCCACACATAACACAACCCACTGCCGGTTTTACCAACGTAGATTTGTGCGTAAATTAGCATAAACTCTCAAAAGATGGCCGAAATGCAGAGTCTCACCATCCAGATCTCTGATTCATTTGCTTGTTCTTCTGTTTTTGTATGATCTGGTGTTCATGATTGGGCTGTGTGTGGCAGTGGCCTGCACAGGGAGAGGAGCAATACTCACTTGGATGCTGAGGTATCACTCCACATTCAACCCCTAAAACCTTGTGTATGAAGTGCAATAACATCTCATGAAAACCTGACTGAAAAATAGTATCAAATTCTTCTAAAACCTCCTAAAATTCTCTTCTCGGCACACTGTAAACTGCCCCTACAAACTACAGCAGCATTGCTTCTCATCCACTGTTCTCCAGCCTGTGAAATGATAACATTTCCATGGATAGTTTTGTCTTCACTCTGTCCGTGACATGCTGTCTGCTGCACTCTAGACTAATGGCCCTTATTGACTTCCAGAGGTCATCTCTGGGGTTGGCAGAGAAAAGAGAGGTGCACACATCACGAGTTTGTGTGTGAGTGTTGTTATGATGGAGTGGGTGAAAGTGAGTTCGAGTTTATTTTGCACACAGTTGAACGCCTGAAATATATCTATCTAGACATGATTGTGCATCATAAAAATAGAAAACTGTACATCTATATATACACATGCACCCATACATTCATACACATTTAGAAATACAGCCATACAGTTACATAAAAGCATGCAAGCAAAGACTTCAACTGTCCTTTCAGTTCTCTGTTGTGCAGCCGTCGTACAGTCTCTAGACTTGCTGCTGCTCTGTCACAGTCTGTTTGTATTGTCTGCCAGCTATAGGGACGCCTGATCTGACCTCCTGCTCTGCAGACATGTAAGTTGCAGTGGTGGAGTTGCAAACCTCTGGTGATGATCCTCGGGGCAACTCCAGCAGTGCAGCCTGGCTTTTATTGCACTGCCATGCTACAGACATAGCCTGACCACAGCAGTGTATCCTCTCAGGGTAGGCTGTGTCCGGGAAGAACAATTTAGAGGCTGTCCTCACTGTCTATTCAATGTCCACTTGAAAGCTGAGGTACTTGGTGGTGGTCAAGACCAGGACTTCCTGTCCCCCTAGACACAGAGGAGCAGGTTGTGGTGAGTTGCACTGATTTTTCTCCATTCAGCCCATGTATCCATCTGATTGAAGTGCCACTATGAATACTGGTTAAAGGAATGGCCTGAGACAGTCCCATGTTGTCAGCAAACACAGTCTTTCGAGTGGACCTTGGGGGACACCGGACATAACCTCTGACCAAGGACTCTAAGCACCATTTGTCATCACCTGCTGCCTTCCTCATGTAGTTGTATATTCGAGCTAATGCACAACTCCATTTGTTGGTGAGATGTTTCAGCAGCTGCGCATGGTCCACCCTCTCAAAGCCCTCAGACATGTCAGCCAGCAGCACCCTCACCATTGTTTGCTGCTGCAGAGGTGACACCCAGACTTTAGATTTTGTTTGGCCTACAGAATAAGGCGTCTCATTAGAACATGCACACTCCCCACCCATTCCCAGGAAACCCTGCTCTCTCATTTCCACTGACTCCTAATGGCTCTACTGTGATCTTCATAATGGTAGACTAGTTCTACCAGGGCAGATCCCTTCATCCCTCTGTCCTGACCTGACATGCAAACGTCACACAGAATGGCCCCAGCGAGCTGAGAGTGCTAACCTGTGCTAAATTTATGTCTTAAAAAGAAACATTGTTAAATTTTCACCATTGCAAACAACATTTTGTGCCCACCATGATCCCTTATGACATCTCTTGTCTTAATTTAATCAGGAAAGGGAAATGCTCGGAAGCCAATCAGACACTAAGAAACTATCCAACGGGGGACCTGGAGAGGTTTTTGTGGACATACTCTGCTCATCAGGGCAGATCTGTGATTAGACAACAGATAGCACAGTTTGGACCTGCAGTCTCTAACCCTGCGCTCTCCCTTTCCTGATTAAATTAAAAGATGATAAGAATTTCATGATGTGCACAAAATGTTGTGTGCAGTGGTGAAACTTTTGCAATGTTTCCACAAAAAAACAATTTCAGTCCAAGAGGTGGTGGGTTCATCTGTTTAGTTTAGCCTTGCTGCTCGTGAGCAGAGCTAACAGTATCTGTGGGATAGTTATTTAATAAGACATAGTTTTGGACCTTAATTTTGAAAACTTGCCTGGGAGCCTGTGAAGTCTCATTCTTCCTTTGTTACACCGGCTATCTGTGCACTTTTGTTAGAGGAAGGAAACATGGATACAATACTGTATCGCTTTATTTGCAACTTTATTTTACTTGCAACCCATCATCATAATCAACAGCACTGTTTCTGCTGTGGAAAGTTTCTGAGATCCACAATTTCCCTGGACCCAAAGTGGGAGTCCAACAAGGACATTGTCATCAAGAAGGCCCAGCAGAGGATACAGTTCCTGCACCAGCTTAGGAAGCTCAACCTGCCGAAGTAGCTGCTGATCCAGTTCTAAACTGCTGTTATTCAGTCTGTTCTCTGTTCATTGATCACTGTCTGCTTTGGATCTGCCACCAAAACAGACAACAGTCAGGGCTGCAGAGACAATCATTGGTGCAATCCTGCCCTCCACTCAGGATCTGTCCAGAGTTAGGAAACGGGAAAACCTTCACTGTAAGTCCAAATATTCTGGACTTCCTCTTTGGACAGCACTGATGTACTTGAGGCTCTGAGTAACAGATATAAACTTAGTTTAGCTTGCGTGCTATAAAAGTAAACTCAAGTGGAGATAACTGGTTTCTTGAATTAGGGTCAATTTACACCTTATGACTGCACTTTAATAATTATATTTCATTTGATCAAAATTTTGTATTTTAATCCATCAAATGTCCAATCCATTAAACCTTTGCTTGCCTCTGGGGTCAAAAGATGCTGCCCAAATAAAGTTGAGTTGCCTCTTAGTGAAGGTCTGAGGAGTTTGGTCTTGTAATGCCACTCTAAAGCCTTCAGAGGGCAGCAAAGTGTAACTGTTGTCTCTGACCATTGTTGTCTGGCTCTGGGAACATGTGGGGTAAAGAAAAATCACTTTGTATCATAAATACAGCAGTTATATGTCTAAAATGATCAATTATACTCAAGCTGGATAATTAATTTGATACCATGTAACAGATTTGAGATTTAAGGGCGAGATATCTACAAATTTAGTTCTTCTGTTTACATTTAAGAGATGATACCTTCTGCTGCTTGTGCACCGTATTCATACACGCACATAAACAGACAGTATAATAGTGTTGCTGCCTTGTTATGCTATACCTCTACTACCCTGTAGGTTTCACCACTGAGCGTCCACATAACACCAAACACCTCCTGGGTTTCAGTTGAACCTGACAGGTGCCCCTCAGCTGGTTTCATGATCCACACGTGACCTGTTGTATAACACAGACAGGAGTAAGCAGAGGGTGCTCGTACAGATGCACTGAGCGGTGTGAAAAAGATGAGTAGGTTCATGTGTCAAAAGGTTACACGGTCCAATTGTTGAGTTGGAGAGGGCAAGTATGCGGCGCACTGTCAGCAGCAGGGCAGAGAGGATGTGGAGTCATTAGGCTCAAACTTAAACTCTCTGCTGATGAAAGATGGATAGGGGGTTCATGAAGGGGTGAGAGAAACTGCTTGGACCTCATGCTGCGTTCACAACACATTTTGTTTGTGAAGATGAACCACAAAGAAATATAATGTCTAAAACTTGTCAGCAGTATTGCTCATTAAATTTAAATTAATTAAACATTCATGCAGTGTCAGAAGTAGCATTAATTGTCTCATGTCTCATGATCCAGGTTTCTTGGAAAGCTGAAATGCTTCACACTGATACAGTCATCTGAGTGGACATCAGGATTTCTGTCCCAAGAAGTCCTCAGTCACCGTGTTTTAATTACTTTTCCATTTAATATCTATCAGTACATTTCTGACATGTGTGATATGATTATGTATTTAAGAAATCAAGAAGTTGCAGAGGATCCCGAGCCTGGATTTATAAAACGCTTCAGAATTACAACAAAGCTCGAGGTAAAAAGTCAATTTGGAAAATAAAGGAACAGCCAATAAGATAACAAGAATTTAACCTACACTAAACCCATTGTTCGATCTTTTAAAAACAATTGGTGGTTACCAACAAAATTAAACACAATATGCGAATATCACATTAATCTAGAAATAGGAAATAACAGGAAAAAGTCTGAAGGAAAGGTCGATGACGAGGAATTATTCTTATAAATTTTACTGCACTTAAGAACAATTTTGTAACATTTCCATTTTCTGCTACTCCAAAAGTACTTTTTGTACCTTTTACAAGTACTTAGCAGACTTTACACATCAGTGTGTAACAGTTCTGTATGCTGTATGAATACTGCATATTAAATGCTACAAGGTGGTGATGAAAGACTGTTTGCTTATTGATTAACTGCTTTATTATTGATGATAGTGATGAGGAAAATTACAGCACCCGAATGCAACAGGTTCAAATAATTACCTCAAGAATAGCTTAAAATAATCTATGAACTTATTTCATTGTAGTCCTTCATCAAATGGTCCAAGGCCTGGTACCGGTCCGTGGCCCAGTGGTTGGGAATGTCTGGCTTAAAAGATCAGTAAATACAACCACCTAACATGTAAAGTTGCAAAAATAGCTGCGCATAAACAAGCTGCAATATTAAGACACCGTTTACAGATTAATGCAGATTAGTCAGTCAGTATTGTATCTTATTGTGGCTTTTTATTATTAAAATAAAGGATCTGTATAATAATAATACTCCCAATGTGATTATCCAAATCCAAATTGTCACTCTTCCACATCAACACATGGTACAGTAGCATGACTGACACCTATAATGCAGCCTCCAGTGTGTTGAGTTTGTACACGATGTCCAACAGTGCGTCAGTCTCACACCTGTTTTTATTCTCTTTTCAATATGTTGTTTATCACGTCATAAGCTGTTGCTGTTGAAAGGTTAATGTGCAATAATAATTGATATTGCTGGAATTGAACACAATAGACAGGTTACATTATGGGTCAGCATAACCTCCTGACTATGTGGAAAAAAAACACACAGCCTCCAATCAAATCCAGTAAAGTGGATCTTTGGCTCCCTGTGGGTACTGGTGCAGAGGTCATACTTGTGTTTACTCTTTCCTTCACCTCCCTGAGAGATCAGATAAGCTCTCTTTTGGGGTCTAATGTTGTGAGTTTACTCTAAATCCTAACTGAGATTTGGGTTTCCTGCAACACCTCTTCCTGATGGGGTACAGAACACAACCTGCTTACGTAAATAAGCCGGGGGAGAAGGCACAAGGAGCCAAAGGTGAGACTCTCTTGCCATATTTCACAAGAGGAACCATTGTTTAGTTCCAGACTTATTTCTTGCCATGCAAAGTAGTTTCCGTTCTTGCAAATGGCCCGAGCCAATAAATTTGTTGTTAACGGTCGGAACAGACAACTTACTGTGACAAAACAGCACGGGGGAGGCTTCTTCACGAACAGTGGTGCTGCTTTTAGTTGGACAAACAGTGCATCACCTTTGTTTACTGGCAGAAACGCTGGCAGACCCAAATATGTAGTCATCAGGAAACTATTGAGGGCCAATGTAAGCAACAAGAAGTCCTTGAATTGTATATAAATCGACTGATTCATGCATGTTTTCATCCATTTTTAAATAAAGTGGTTTGTGACTATGGCACAACATTTTCATTTTTCACATTTGCAAAGTCACGGCCGAACACATCGAGACATCATCTCCTGCCACTCTGTTCTGTTTTCTAGTTAGGCTGGTATGACTGGCTGTTTGTTTTTGGGGTTACAATAACATAAATCCCTCACAGAGGGTAAAGGTGAGGCCTCTAGGACAGGCCATGGACTTCCCTCACAAATACACAGCTTTTAAGGATGTCCGCTTGTCCACCCTGTTTTCCATGAAAAGATCTGACAGCACAGTCATTCACTGTCAACCCCACTCTCTCCTCTTTCTTTTGCCTCTCATCTATTTTTAACCTCTTGTTTTCGTCGAGTTACTGTGTGAGCTGTGGGGAATAATGCAGCCCTCTGTCACCAACGAGAAGAAGAGGCAAAGTTATTCTAATCGTGCTGTCACTCTGCGAGGCGATGAGGTCTTTTGACCTTCTTTTCAACGCGGAAAATCATCTTTTAAACACTGTTGCATGTTTAATTTCTCTCTTTAACTCGTGCAAGCTCAGCACAACAGAAAAAACTAACAAGCTGCAAGTTATAATTTCACTATGACAATGCATATATGCGGATGTTTGACATTCAAATGGTCAACAGCAACAGTGTTGCAGCAATATGCTGCAAGTTTATTGCAATGGAAGGGTCACCGGTTTAGTTACTGCTGCATGTCACTGATGCATGCTCTGTGAAGGTCTTCATTTAGCATGTTATGGCAGTTAATGCAGGTGAAGAGAGTTAGATGGAGTATTTGCACTTTATAAATGCACTTTATTACTGCAGTGGCACTGTCACACTTTGCATGGCATATTTGCATTCCATAATGGAATGTTTCTATATTCATGGTCCTTGGTAAACATGCTCTGTGACACTAGGTATCTTCATTTAGCATGTTAGCTTGCAAGCATTTTCATATTGGTGAGTTAAAGCGAGTGTGAAGGAGGCAGTTTGAATGCTCGACAGCATTTTGCCTGTACCATGCTGCAACAATAAAGGCACCAATCTCTAGATGCTAGCATTATTTAGTAGCATTATTTAGTTTCTCTGCTCTGGGCTACTGTAGAAACATGGCAGTTCAACGCACACTGCCAAACCTTGACAGTAAAAGACCATAATGCCATAAAATATGACTTTACTGTATTCAGTAAAACACAGTCATATATCAACATTTATTTATGCAGCATTTTAAGGGAATTCATACAGAATAAAGTAATATTTTATATTAGAGACAGTTAATTGTACAGTAAAACACTGTTATATTTAATGGCATATTTTATGGTCTTTTACTGTCATTGTTTGGCAGTTTTTTCACCCTAAAATCTACAGACATTTTAAAATATGGAATAAAACATAAACCTTAACCGTGAAATCAATAGTTCAGTTCAACATCATTTTGCCGTAATATTAGAAAAAGCTATACCGCATTTACAGTAAAATTCTGGCAACCACAGCTGCCAGTTTTCACCGTAAAAACAACAGTTGTTTTTTTGTTTTTTTTACAGTGCAGTGTTACAGACTCTGTGGAAAAGGACCAGCAGCATCTGTAGATTTAAAAGACGTAATAAAAACACAAGACTTCTTATTTTCAGATAATTATGCACAAATAAAAACATAGTTATGTATTATATATTTCATTTCTGCCATATTCTGTATATAGACTTCTGTAAAACTTACAGACTGGACCTTTAACACAAAGTACAGCTGATGCTGATGGGAATTTCATTAGTTAAATGTCTTTAGACATGACTGTACGAAACTTTATGGAAATCCATCCAATGTTTGCCATTTGAGCAAAAGCCAAAAATTTCAACCTGCTTGTAACGCTAACGTTATTCGACAGCCCTCCGTGGATCCATGCCACTCACTTGGCTAAAAAACAAACAAACTGATGACTTTCTAAGATTATAAGTCACTTGCTTTTGTTCTTTCGTGATGATCACCACCTGCAGGTCAAAGGTTTCCCATCCTCTTATTTATCACTGTATGATTGGTTGATTGGCGTTGATGTAATGAGGCCCTTTCTGAGGCCAGGGGATGTGCTCGCATAAATACAGACATTCAGGACCAACAAAGCCTCCCCTGTTTTTCTCACTATTATATAGACGTCAAAATAGTTTAAACAAAGGAAAACAAATACCTCCACAGGTTGGGATGTTTACAGTGTAAGTGGCATCAGGCCAACGTGGACCTGAGCAAAATATTTATATCCATGTATCCACCCAGTTTTAGCACAAATCAAATGTCTCAACATGTAAAGAAATAACGGTGCTGGTGCGTTCGCGTGTTTTCTGATATTTTTAAGAATGACAAACGATTTTGTCTTTCTTAAAGTTTATTTTAGATCACAGTCTGACTTTTGAACAAAAGGTGAACTTCCTCCACTCCGCCTGTGACCGACGTCTGAGAATGATGATTTAACAGTGACTGCTGATAATGAAACAAACAGGTTGCCGTGTCTGTTCGGCCTGATTTGGAAGTTGAGCGGGCACTGGCAGGCAGAGTGCATGCAGCTCCTCATCGCTAAATAAAGATTCACTTGATGGATACACTCAGATAACATAAATCAGGATATCCCATCAGGAGTGACGAAGTGCACCATTGTTTTGGTTCAAGTGGGCAGCCATCCTGACAGACAGTGTATACTGAACATGGGAGAGGACAGGAGGTTCTTTCTATTGAATCTTGCCCCGATAGGTCATGTCAGAATGGGACATTCATATGTGGTTACGCAATGTGCTGGCTGAAAGACCCAAAAACCCCAAAAAAGTTAGACATCCGATGAAGCTGATATCCTTTTGACGGAAACGTGGCTTGATTGTGTGATTTAATAGTCCTGGTTAAATTATTTAAATGTTATCATTTAAAAGAAAATTGCAAAAACATTGCATGGAGTGTTCTGCTGAATATTTCATTTTCCACCCTAAAACTGAGCACTATTATGAAAAAGATGAAGGCAATCCATCCCAAAAGAACATCCCAAGTCACACTTCCCCTGACAAGGGAGACCTAAAGAGTTCCCTAAACTAACATCCAACCAGTTGAAGAAGCTTCACTTAAATGGTGTCTGTATTCTGGGGGGATACAGTCATCTGACAGCCTGTGGG
Organism: Miichthys miiuy; assembly: GCA_036365135.1. NCBI lineage: Eukaryota > Metazoa > Chordata > Actinopteri > Sciaenidae > Miichthys > Miichthys miiuy. The sequence goes on from CM071616.1 coordinate 23,405,334, forward strand.
GGGAGTGGCATTAAGTGGGTGCACTTTATATTGTGAAGGGGGGATGTGTCAGGTACTCAGATCATGTGAGTTGAAGCCAACATTCAAAAAACTCTTTATACTTTGTATCAATATCCATGAGCCACGAGGCAGATCTTGTTATTTTGTTCAGAAAATATTGTTTTTTTTAAGGAGAATTTCATATTTTCTTGGTGAAAAATAATAAATTACATTTCACATATTTACAAATCAGGCCTTGAATGTGTGTCATTGCCCAGATAAGTGCACAAAACAGGGAAAATTCCTCAAGTGCCCTTTAGAGGTTTGTTCAAACGGACAGAAATGTTTGTGTCTGTGCAATAAAGCAACTTCATATCAGGACTGATTCAAAAACTATGATGGAAAAACAGTATTCAGGTCAAAAATAATTTAGTTTTTGCTAAGAGTTAGATAAGAACATCGCTACCACTTTGACATCTACAGACTAAATATGGAGCTAGAGTCAGCAGGGCAATAGCTTAGCTTTGCATAAATGCAATGCCCTTTTTTAAAAAATAAAAAAGTAGATTGTATGTTGCATCTTTTATTTTCTACCCTCCAAGTTGCGTTCTATTTATTTCAGTATTGCTGCAGCTTACAGATATTAAAGGAACAACCAATATTACAGTGAGCTGAAATATGAGTCTCATAGCCTGAGTTATGGGCGTATTGATTTAATCATGAGTGGAAAAAAACTGTGGAGCGGGCCTCGTCTAGACTAAACAAGAACTGACCTGAAACAAGTGCCGCTCTCCGTTACTCACACTCTCTTAATAGAGTACTTTTAGATATACGTAGCACTGCATGAGAAGCAAACAAACAAACAAAAAAGAGTGCAACCCATGAAAAGTGCATCTCAGTGTGAACAAAGACAGGGCACGGCTTGCTTCCGAAAACAAACAGCGAATACAGCCAGATGGGTTTTCCATTGCAGAGCTGTGTTAATGAGAGGAAGCAGGGGAGTGCTTCCCAGGGACTGCATTGTGATACTGTGGCCCGTTCCACCTTCAACAACTTGATCGAGGGAAACCTCCAAGAGTTTGGCCCTCATTCCTACCTGGCCTTCTCAGTCAGAAATGGTAATCCCCGCTTGGGATACCTGGAAAACAGTGCTCCAGCATCCGCCTTCAGCCTGCTATATGAAAGGATGTCTGATAATGCTCTTAGATATGCATATGACTCAGAAGCTACGCTGCCAAACTTAACATTCAGTTTATGCCAACTTCACTTAATGTTCTTCCTGTTCTGTCCCACAAATTCGTGGAACATTAAAAATAAAAACAAGTGCACGGTGCAGTCCAAGGTCAGAGATATCTGAGATCTATTGTTGGTAACAGGTAAACAGCTTGAAGAAATATTTAAGGATGTTTGAAACTTATTTTTATTAAAAGACATATATGAGTCATTCTGTTTTGGCTGATTATATTTAGACATAAATCAAGCGTGTGTCAATAAGCGGAAATTCCTGCAGGACCAAACATCTAGGACGGACAGTCAGAAAAATGTAACCTGTGAAGGGAACAAAGCACGCAATGACACAAGTATTAAACTAATCTCTGAGCAACTAGCCGTCAGTAAATCTGAAGCAAAACTGACAAACAGACCACTTATAGACTTTGTTACTTACTGTAACAATAATTTCACATCTTAAAGAATATTATATTCTCTGTATTTGGCAATGCACAACACATTTAAATGCATTTCATCTACTATCTACCACTCCATAACTAGCACAGGTATGTTCTATTTTCCTTCTTAAGATTGAAATGAATCACACAGCCAGACATTTATATCACCATCGTGCATCTCTAATGTGCTTATAATGCACCACTTCTAACCTAATATGCAACTTGTAAAATTGATGCAACTTGCAGGACACTTCAACATCATGCACGCTCATGCGTTTAACCTCTGACAGATTAATCACATGACACTTTACTGACCCCAAAGCAGTCAAAAGGTATTAAAAGAAAGTATCAGAGAAATGAGGCGCCTTGGGAGCTCACCTGGTAGAGCGTGCACCCCATATATCAAAGCTGAAGTCCTTACCACTGCATGTCATCTCCCTCTCACTCTCCCCTAAGTTTCACGTCTATCTCTGCACTATCGAATAAAGCTTAACTTAAAAGTATCAGAGAAAGATATGAAGACGCCACAGTTATTCAACGTTTAAATTCACCTGTAGTCACGAATGTGTTGCACTTATTGTTCCTGAATTGCGATGTTTGAACTTCGTTGTGCAGAATCTTATAATAGGATGTGCAGAGACATTCATCTGCTGAGGGAAGGAAGTTTTTCTGGGTTCACTCTAAATCCAAGTTTTGCACACACGAGCAGAGTTTTATGACAATGCAACAAGAATTAGAACTGAAAAACAGGAGACATACTGTTCATCAGTTAAACTTTTGAAATGAGCATTATTATTATATGTAAGGGAGGACAATTTTTAAGCGGGTAATTGCTTTTTTTTCTGGGAAAACTATGTCAAACATCATTTTTATGAGACACGTCTGCAGGGAATCATAACGTCTTTTAATTTGTTGTTTCTGCTTCTGTCACTGGGTGGTGCACTTTTATGGATCAAAGGAGAAAAGGCAGGATTTAACACTTTTTATTTCTTTAATGAGGTTAATACAGATTTAGGACCGGTCACAGACCCTGCTTGGCCAGTCTCCACAGGAGGGGCAGCGGTCCAAGCCCACTGCGTGCTTGTGGAGAGGAGCAAACAATGGAACACATCATTCAATCAGCTTGACCTCTCCAAAGACAAAAAAAAAAAAAAAGAGGATAGACATCCTCCATACAGCAGCATTCACTAAATAAATACATTGTGTTTAATGATCTGGATGTGGCTGTGATTTAGGTGTGATAAAAGTCAAAATAAATCAGTTTAATACTAAAATATGTTAGATGTTAGGCGTATAATTCAAGTTTGCCAGATGATGGTACAAAATTTAAATTTATTGGATCAGCCAAGATCAAATGTGGCCTCGCTGCCATGCGGGGATGATGAGATGTCCAAACACCTGACCAGACTTCCATGATTTTTGGATAAATGTGTGTCAGTGTGTCCAAAAACCAGCTGTAAAATTCAACAGACCTCAGGAGTTATTTCTACATTTCAGCCAGCTGGTCATTTAAGTTCAGATTCTCACAAAGGTCAGTGTGTAGATTGACCCCTGCTGAGGCTGGCTGACTTTGTTTTGAGAAGCCCACGAGCAGCTCAGACATGAAAAAGCTCCGTGGCCGCTGCACCTTCACTCTGGACGGCAGAGGAGGAAGTTCCCTCCTAGCACATAACGTAAACTTGGCTCCAATAAAAGCATCCGTTGGCACCTCGGCGGACAACAGGAAATCTTCGTTTATCGAAAAACATCCCGTTGTTGGCCTCGGGGTGTATGACCCCTCTTGTTGTATGCCGGCAGAGCGTCATGTAGTAGCCGTGGTGGAGCCCCATATTTCAAGCTTTCAGTTTACTGAACAAAGCTGCCATATCCTTAAGATAAACAACCAAGGCATAAAATATGTATGTATATATACTGGCTGCATTGGTTCTTACTCTCAGGACCTCGTCTGTGCCTTTTGGTATGTATTGTTTAAAATCACTGTAGACTTAGTGTCTGACACTCCCGTGTTCAGGGACCACAACACCTAAAGTTAGAAGTAGCCGGAATAGTACAATGACGTCCATTCTCAGAGCTGATATAACTGTGACGGTGTGTTTTCCACCTGACGTGCAGAATTATGAATTTAAACTCACAATGATCGAACTGCTAAATCTGTTTAATCTACCCAGTCAATGGGTTTTTATTACGTTTCCAGCAACAGATCCATTTCATTCACAGTGAGAGTTCAACACATTTACATTTCCACACACTATATCCTCACATACATATGGACTATATACCAGAGAATGGGTATATATGGTTGGGTAAATACATGTTAAACAGCATAACATCATATTGCATTGCATCTGCTAGCAGATGTTTCTGATATCGGAGAATAACAGGCTAAAAATGACTGAAGTTACATTTTGAGGATATTTAATACCACTTTGTTTACTTCTGTAGATGTGTAGATCAACATTAAAATACTAGAAATCACGGTGAGCTATCATGATACACAGTCTGTTTCACATTTCCAATAAAAATGCACATCTGGAGATGGAGAAATGTCGATAAGTCTGTGAGCGTGTACAGTACGAGGAGTACCTGAGGTCAAGTTTCTTTAAGTGGCTGGTAATAATACTTGGTACAATCAGTTTTAGGTCAAGGTGCATGTACATCTCATCAGTATCTTCACAGTATGTCTGTGACTGCTCTCCTAACACAAACACCGACAGCTAGTCTTCCCTGTGAAGTTTATTTACGTCTTCCACATTCTGGCCCTCCGCAGGTTGAGATGAAGCATTTCTGGCACTTGCCCTGTGGTTTCGCCTCGGACGGTGCTCTGAGAACCAGTTGGTGACGGTCATGGCCAAGCGGAGGAAACCCAGGCTGATGCAGTGCACCTCCGAGGTGATGGGGATGTCGGAAAAGAGGGCGTGGTCCCTGCACATGAGGGCATTGCTGCATTCAAAGTCTTTGACAATGTTGAGGATCTCCTGGCGCTCCGCCTGCCGCATCATCCCCCGAATGTTCAGCAGGGTGGAGACGTGCTTCTTCCTGTGGGGAGGAAGGATACGGGGAGGAAGGGGGGCAGACGGGTGTTAATGGAAATTGGGTCTGTTTGGTGTCGTCAAAGGCTGTCATGACTTTGAGTAACAGTCACATCTCTGTGAATCATAGATCCGTTTCTGGGAATTAACAGAAATTTGGTGGCTCTGGTTGTGAAAAATCCTATTGACTGGTGCTAATACTTCCTATTCGGTAATAATGCGGTCATAAATGTTGGAGCTATAAATACTCATGCATTTCTCAGTCTGGAAGTCTGGTACAAACAATGATCCATTAAATCTCCAGTTGGTGAATTAGTCTTGGAGTAACGAAGACTTTTCCACAATCTGGGGACCAAAAAGTTCAAGATAGTTCGCTATTTTAATGACTTATGACTAACTTACAAAGCTTTAGTACATTTTTGTTCTTGGAAAAGCTCCAGGTTTCAAGGACTGACCCGTATGCCAACGTTTAGGCACAATCACGTGTGCATGAATGGGCTAAATGAAGCACCCAGAAAACTCAAGGAAGGCCGGCAGCCTTTGATCGCCTAAAATACCAGCAGGGGATGCCATGCAGTAAACAAAAGGGTTGAGTCAAGCAGTGAGTTAGCATGTCTCCAGGTCTGAAATACTATGTTTTGCTCTCCTCTTCCACACCTCTCCCTCTTTGATTCAAAGTGTGGCACCAGTCTGTCTCCTGCAGGGTGGCAGGAACAGGAAGTACTCGGCAGCAGCTTCCTGTCTGCTCCGCAGAGGGTTATGCGTCACACGAGGTCGTAGGTTGCCAACTGTCACTTGAGTCTTAATCTGTGCACAAACAGCCTGGGGCGGCTGGGACTCCCCCCTTGAGGCCTCTCAGCCTCATCCATTCTCAAAACAGACCCGCACTGCTCTCCAAAAATAGCAAAGTTAATGTAGATATGTTTCCGTGCCTCTTTTCCTTGTTTTGATCCATTGTGACAAAAAAGAAACAAAAAACAAAAAAAAACATACGTAGTCTTACATTTTCCTCGCTCTGGCTAAGTGCCAAAAAAAGCACTGTGGATGTGTAGCAGTAAGCATAAAAGAATATAGGACCTTCGGGGGTACAGGGCCGAGAATCTGTTTTTCTAGACGCTTCCTGGTTGCAGAAGAAATGTTCCAACACTCTTAATTTGTTAAAGCCCTTACCGTATATCTGGAAACTCTTTCACCAGAACTGCAACTTCCATTTGGATGGAGGGAGTGTCCTCCAGGAGAATGATGTCAGCGAGGTGGCAGATGACGCTGTCCAACCAGGATGAACTTGATTCCTGAAGCAGTCACAACAAAACTTCAAATTCATCATTCATCGTCATTCATCTTTGGGCTTTCTTTGGATGCATTCACATTTTTTTATCAGTTTATCCAAATGGCTTCTTCTTCCGTGTGTGTTTAACATGAGGATGATTAATACTTCTAAAGGCCAGAGGCCAAACATTGAGGTGATTTACGAAGCGAATAACAAAACTCCACCTCTGTTTTTCTAGGTCCTGTTTTTCCTCCAAGCCCTCAGGAAAAAGAAAGCAGAATTCTTTGGCTTGGCATTCACTAAAAATAACGATGTCTTTTTTAGACAGCCATTAAAAACTCAACCTCCCACCCCCACAAGTTGCCAGTTTCCACAGACACTTCATCCCGCTCCTCGGCGAAAAAAGGCCATCAAGGCCATCCCAGACCCACATCAAAGCCGGCCAGCTGACAGGAACAGGAAGTTCCTTCTGAACACAGCGGCTTCCTGTTGTCAGCCGAGGTGACGGACACTTGTTTGAACTCGCGCGCAGAGAGGGGGCAAATGCCACACTATCAGGCCCAGTTGTTTTACACCCTCTTCCCCCCTCTGGCAAGTACTAACGTAAGCCCGGTTCATCCATCTCCATCTCACTGACGGCAGCCATTTTTCAGAGCTCACTGTATCAACACTGTCTGAGTTATTCCTGACCTAGGAAGTTCGAGGGTCAGGCTCCATTCACAGCCACCAGACTCTGCATTCCCTGCGCCAACACCACTTAGTGTTTTGAAGAATCAGCATTTTGGAATTATTTATAATACTCAGGGTCTCCTGAAAAGTGATTATTTGGTCACGTTTTGGATGCTTTTGATGTCATTCTCCTTCGAGGGGTTCAAACTGTTTGTCACAGTAAAGAGTATGATATCTTTAATGCCTGATTCAAGGACAGACTTACCAGATCCTTAAAGAGTCCTTTCAGCTGTTTGGCCTCATCTTGCAGGCGGAAGGCCATCCTCTTCCTCATCTTTGAGGATGTACAGATGACCCGTCCCCGCATGATGGATCGGACATACTCCACCAGGACTCGTCGGTGCACCTCGCCAACCAGCGTCTATGAATCACAAAACGAAACAGGTTACATATAACACAAACTTAAACATGTTGAACACCACCTGTTCGATCAAACAAACGTTACCTGATAAGGTGGAGAGTCCATCCTTCTGAACTTCTTGAAGTGTTGTTTGATGCAGGCTTCAATGGCCTCGAAGGCCTCCGTGTTGTTCAGCCATTTTCTCTTTATCAGTTTGTCGAAGAAAGGCTGGAAAAACAACAGACCAAGCTCGGATTAATACACAACACAAAGTACACTCGAATGTATGGCTGCTTTAAAGGATCTGAATACTTTTTTAACCACTAAACAGCTGTCATATTCCATGAATGGTAAACTGAAACACACACCAGACATTACTTTAATGGAATCTTCCAAATGTGTCACCCAGTATTTTCCACTTTGTTTTACTTTTGAATTGCATTGTCGTCATTAGATGTTTTTTTTCCCACGGGAAATCGAATTTGATTGTCTTTTTTTTTGTTATATATCAAGAATCACTGAGTCATCTTGTTAATGGGAAACAAACATGACTTACTCACCCTGATATGCTCAAACAGTCTGTCGGTCAGCACCCTGACTGACTGGTTGATGATCCTGTCCAAGGAGGAGTTGGCTCTCTGTGCCGACTCCTCGCTGCCCTGTGGATCACACTGCCTGCAGCGCTCCACTAAGGATCTACAGGAGATATGAAGCCGAACTTTCAGCGAATTAATGTAAAAAATAATGAAAAATGTTAAGTTGAATAATGAATCGTTTATCTACCTGAGAGGAGGGCAACAGTTGACCAGAGCTATGGTCCTCGAAACATATCCGTCCCCTCTGTCTCCAAATTCTGCTTGAGTCTCATGAAACATCTCCACCTTCCTCTGGAAACTGGACACACAGTGAATTTATGAGAACCTACTGAATGCTAATACAATCTATAAATGAACAATCCTGTCCCGTCCTGTTAAAACACCAAAAAGTCTACACTGTATTCAAGACATACTTGAATAAAAGATATACCAGCACACCTGAAAAGACACCTGTAAATCACACCCTGTTCTTTAGGTTATAGAGTTTGGTTAAAGCCAAGATTTTATGCCTCTGTGATAGTATACACTCACTTGTAGAGAAAGTCAGCCAGTCCAGTTAGACTACAGCGAGCCACTCTTGCCCCTAGAAACTGGTTCACAGATGTAGATCTGTCCAAGTCCACCTTCACCCTCTGCAAGTGTGAAAGACATAAGCAATAAAACAGCTGCTAAAAATCATTAAAAAAAGAGTAAGTTTCCAAGAGGTTTTCCACTTTCGGAACGACATGTGATAATGTACCTGGATGACTGAGCGAGCCAGGTGAGACTGATACTCTTCTATGTGCAGAGTTTGGGCCCATCGCCTCTCCTCTTCATCCAGAATCTGAACCAACTCTGTTGTCACCTTCTCCTGAAAATTACAGCAAAAGAATTAAAATGTGTCTATCCAGATCTTTTAAGGAACAGCTGTGCCTAAAAACAAGTTCATTCTTACCCTGACAATGCTGATGCAGTCTTGTTCCAGCCTGTCCACTGTGTTTTGGGCCAGAATGGGTTCCAGTGGAGCATAGCTGATTGGTGTGGTTGTGCCGATGGTTCCGAGAACATCCCTGTTAGAAAATGACAAATCATTACGAAAGAAGTTCAGTTTTTTGATATATCATTGTTGCACAGAAACATCCAAGTTTGTGATCTAATAAGTACCCTACCTGTTGTAGATGTTGTAGAACCAGTCGAGTAGTGAGTAGACGTCTGTGATCTGCAGTGGGCCGCTGGTAATTGTTCGAAGACGTTTGGCCACGGCTCGATGGTAACTTTCCACATACACTTGGAAGGCAGCAAACTCCTCTGGGTAAATGGATACAGCATTCCTCCTTGCCGCATCCAGGTCATCCACCATCCGACTCCTCAGGCGCTCGAGGTATGAGGCCAGCTGGCCTGCCTGAGTGTCCACCTGATGTGGCAGGCTCCAGTCTGCAGCCTCCGCCACAGCCTGCCTCCACTTTACCTTCAGTCGTCGGGGGCGCTGCCTGGGATGGATGTGGATTTGGGGGCTCTCTCGCTCTGGCTTGATCTCCTCTCTCAGGGCCCAGGCAGCATCAGCATGCTCCTCCTGTTGGATCACCAGCACCACCAGCCCAAGGTTGGGACCAGCACTGGGCTGTCTGAGGGACTCACGCACTACATCCCACATCTCCCTCTGCAGGGCCTCATACAGGAGCTCCACATCCTTTGCCTTTCGCCGGCTCGAGTCCAATGTTGCATTGGAGCTGAGAGATTCATCATTCAAGGATGAGGATGATAAGGGGATCATGCCAGTAGGGGTGCTGGGACAAAGGGTCGGAGTAAGGTTGGGAGAAGTCGGCAGGTGAGATAGCAGCTCACACTCTCGCTCCAGCTCCTGAATGTGTGTGTCAGCCAGGAGAAGATCCCTATGGTTGACCAACTGTAGAATCTCCAATACTGTAGGGAGCAAGAAGAGAAATGGTGGCTATTTTCATCTGCAAGAGTCACATAATGGTTGACCAACAAATCAGGAAAGGGTATATGTGTGTTTATGGTTATTGGGTAGTTGTGCGTATGTCTGACTGACAAACTGGGTTATTTGTTGCTCATTCTGCACACTTTTCTATTCCTAGCGAGGTTCCCTGTGGAGTGTGAACAGTAGCTTGGTTGAACGTCTATCTAAAGGAACCTGGTGTTGGAGGAAGTAGAGTCATTTCCTGATTTCACAGTCTGGTGGTGATTGAACCCAGTGACTCAGTGATCTGGGGACCTTTCAGCATCATCAGAGAGTTGTCTAGGATTGGGAGGAAGTACAGCTGAAGCTTGAGGACCAAAGTTCTCCACAGTAAGGTAAACATCTCGCAAAAGACTGATTTGTCTAGGTCAGTTGATAAGAAAAAATAGTTTTTTGATCAGAACCTGGAGTTTTTTGGGGTTTTTTTTACACCTGAAGCTTCCTTGATTGTTACCTGAGAGGGGCTCTCTGGTTTTCACCACCGGCTCCTCCTCGTCTGTTTCCTCCTCGGCCTCTTGGGACGCCTTGTCTGACATGGATTCCCTCTTCAGCTTGCCCAGACTGACCATCCTGAGGAAGGAGGACCGCCTGGAAGCCTCCGCCTCGGGTTCTGTGCACAGGTTTCCGCAGGGCAGGCTTTCTCGGCGCTCCTCCTTACGTCGACCTGTAAAGCTGTACGGTAAACACAGCAGCAACAAAGAACACGAATGAGATAAGATGCATTATCAGTCTACATTGCTTACATATTTAGACATGTATCAATTGGAGGAACAATTATGAAGCTTTGTATTGTACTGTACAATGTGACTCAGTAGCAGCTATGTATGGAATGCCACATATTCACGCATCTGTTAAACTGTGCTGCTGTAAGCATGACGGCCTCGGTTAAAAATAGTCCCATTCAATGAGCACAGCAAGTACATAACGCTGAAAAACAAGAGGTTTCCGTAGATCAACATGTTGCTATAGCATGTTACATAACTCCTCAGGAAATAAGCACACTATATGCTATTATATTACAGACCAGCAACAGTAACAGTGTGTCCTCTGGGATTTACTCAGCTGTTCGAAAAAGGCCTCAACGCGAACAGTTTTTCCGTGACGGTTACATGACTGTATTGTTTGGAAATTCTCTTGTAATTGATTTCTGAAAATGTGCTTTTGGAACTGGGGACGATTTATTTTTATCCCTTATTCCACCATTTTATTTGACTTCATCCAGTGGATGGATGGATTGTAGTAGAGCCCTTAAGAAAGGCTTACTACAGCATCATGTTCCCAAAATGTAAAAATGCATTTTCCATTTTAATCTAATGATCAAAATCATGTCATTCTTTTGGTTTATGAAGTTCTTAATAATACTACTCTTAATCAAAGATATCATACTTTTCAAGATTCATCCACAACTGCTGAAGCATTTAAAAAACACTTCAGTCTTTATATGAGAATCCAAATTCTTCATAATTTAACGATACAACAGCTAAACTCTTCTAACATGTGAACTCTTCTTCCTCCCCACCCCTCCTCACCGGAGCAGGGTCATAATTCCTTCGGAGCTCCTGCGTATTCCTTTCCTTTTCTCCCTCTCTGGTGGGAGAGTGTTTGAGTCTCCAGGGCTGTAATTCGGAGAGTTGTTCCCCCATACATTGCGTCCCGAAATGCGGAGACCCTTCCCCAGTTTTCCAAGGGTTTTGAGGGGTGACACTCCACAGATCCGCTCCAGGGTTCCCTTAAGAGGCCTCCCTTTTGGATTCCCTGCCCCATGTCTTTCTGCGTTTACCTCATTTTCCTCCTCTTCACCATCACGAGTGGATCTGAGCTGGAGGTTACCCCTGACACCACCCCCCATGATGAGGCCCATGTCACCTCCATTCCTCTCGTCGTCATCCAGGTCCACATCCTCAAAGGGGTTCAGGTTCTTGTTCAGATCCGACAGGTCATTCAGCTTCAGGTCATTGAGATCATTCAAGTCCCTGAGGTCCAAGTCCAGCCGGGGCAGGATGAGTTCACCGTTCACTCTGGGGAACTCGTGGCAGCTTTTGGACCTTCCCGGGAGCTTCTTCAGGATGGGCATGGTTGCACTTGAGATTTTAATAAACTGAAACATGAGAACAATGTTAGCTTTAATCAAAATATTCAAATAACACTATCTGGTAATTTAAAATTGGGGTAAAACACAACCCATACAAGGCAATAGTGATATCATAAAGAATTAATAGCCAGGATATCTTGCATAATACATGATAAAACCCTGTACAACACATGACTCTGTCCTCCCAGTGCATAGGTCGACAATGTGTGACTCAAAATTGAACTTGTGAAATGCAGAAAAAGTGTTTTTGGCCGTACATCAGCCATCAGACAGTTTATATAACTCGAAACAAAAACATCCTTTCTCATGCTGGTTATGCAATACACTTCGCTAAGCAAAAAGGAAATATGAATTCAAAATATTACTGCGTTTACACGTGCTGAACTACAACCTTGTATAAATATTTTACAATCCAGAAAACAAATAATTATGTTCAGTGGGTTAAGAAAGGTTGAACTGCAACCAACACAGTGGAAACAGGAGAATTATGCAAAGATAAATGTTCACTGTGAAGGAACTCTGTACAGGTGTTTGGACATTTTACTGTAAATTAAACATATACATATTTAAAAATATTTAATTTGAGTCCAACTTTAAGAGCAAAGAAAATTTAAACTAACTTTTGTTGTTTTTGTTATCTCACATGCCTATATGTGAATTTAAATGCTTTGTTTGTTGTAAGAGCCAACAAAATCCACATTCATTGTTCTGTGCTTTCCTAATTTCAGTTATCAGGCCAAGCTTATATGACTAGCTGTACTAGCAGAGCCAAATCAAGTGGCGTTTTTTACCACGAAAACTTTTTCTTTGTGTTACTATCCACTGCGGCGCAGCAAGGAAACGCTGTTCAGGGAGACACAGAGAGGAAATTTTGCACTTTGCATTGTTACTGCTGAAGGAACTAATAAAGTCGTATCAATAAAGTATATCTGGACATATAAATAAGGACATATTTGACAAAAAAGTGAACATATCCTTTATGTATTTAACGTGGGTCTTCAACACCTATACTTGCATATTATCCAAAGATAATTTGTACCATAGTTTTCTCATTTTCTCAATGTTTTTTTAAATCTGATCCAGTAGAGTTGTAAATTAGGATGAACATAATTGTTCTCCAATTGTACATATTTAACAACATCCATTTTCTTTGTCCACGGCAGTGTTGTGTTCTTCTCTCAACGCTGTAGTTATGTATGCACACCTGAAAGTTTCCTTGTATAACCACAGCCCTAAGCTGCTGTCCTCTGAGCAACTGCACACTAGATAGTGGGAAAAACTGTCTGCTTTTAATGCACTGGAATCAAAATAATGACTATGTGGTAATAAGTTGGTTTCTATGGTGAAATCATGGAGCATTGGGATTAGGCAAAAAATATCCAATGCCAAATGGAAATCATCAGTTTGACTTTCTGCTTATTTATGGTCTCTATGTTAAAACAAAAAAAATTGTTTGTAGTAGTTATAAGAGCAAACTCTCCAAACTTTGATATCAGCACTGATTCTTTCAGCTTTCATCCAGTTCTGTCTTTGTGGCATGGATGTGTAATTCTTACTGTTTGTTTTTCTTTGTCTGAACATGATGTTCAAACTTTGTGTGTAATGCTGCAGCTACTTGATAACTTCTCATTTAATGTCCAGAAGAGTGGAGAACAGGAAAACATCTGCAAATGGCTGTAAAGGAGTTTACGACCGAGGCAAGAAACAATAGATGATATGAAGAGAGCGGACATCATTAAGGGGTCTTCATACAATAGGTCAAATCTAATCTTGTGAGCTAAAGTCAAATCACTGTTTTAAACCTTTTTCAAGAACACAATAAGTGTGGAGAAAGAAAAAAAGTCTTCTACAGTGAAACATCATTTGATGTTTGCATGAACAAAGCAGTTCTTTCTATGGACCCAAATAAAAATTAAAGCACCAGACGCACCAAACAGTGCCTGTGAATGCAGATAAAGAGACTTACCTGATGAGATTGCCTTGCAGTGTTTCAGTACAATGTCATCCTGGAGTGTGCTGGCTTTGCAGGCTGCCAGGCTGTGGAGTGTGTGCATGTGTGTGTGTGACTGATGAGTGTGAGAGCGTGTCCGAAAGTACTCGGTGACTCAAGAGAGCAATGTGGCTGCCTGTGGTTTCCTGACGGGCTCTATTGTGGTGGAAGGTGATATGTTTTCCTGAGGAAAGGCCCGTCCCGTCCTTTCTCCCCCTCCTACGCCACAGACCCTCCAACCCCCCCAACACCCTGGGGACCCTTCTAATTACACTAATTGCATTAACTGTACAGTGAAGGAGGACAGAGCATTCCTCTGCAGTATTTTATGTGTTTATCAACTCTGCACTCTCTTTGTGTGTTTGCATGCATGTGTGGTATGTGTGCGTCCCGCTGTGTCTGATTTCTGTTGAAAATGAATTACGAGGATGATTCAGTGTCCGTGGCCTTGAGTCCAAATTCCATTCATACACCATCAGCCGTGTAATTTTCCCCTGCGGAAGATTTTAAGTGGACTGACCTGAGCTAAAATGACAATCAACACTGACAACATATTGTCTTTGCTTTACAAGCAGAGCTTCAAGGTCAAAGTAGACATGACAGAGCTGAAATGTCACACAAAGAACAGATCAGTGAGGTGAAACAGCTGAGGGATATATGAGCGGAGTGGCTCATTGTGTTGTTGTATTGTGCAGTTCTTTTGAAAATATCTGAGCAAAGCAACATATCAGCAAGGTAAGAAACACTATTATTAAACATTTCCTGCATTTACTGTGGCTCCCTCCTGCCACCTAGTGCAAAGTCTGGTGTAGGACAAGAGGCAGTGTCCCACTGGTGACAGGGTCAACTACTATTTAGTTTTGTTGCTGATGTGATAAGTAGACTTTTCACCATTTCAGCTGTTCCTCTCCGTACAGTTTTGTACGGTACTGTACTTTCAGGGTTGCCATGGTCACTGCTGTTTTGCCTGTGTGGTCCTTCATTATGTGCATCTATGTGTGCTAAACCCAGTTAACAGGTGGATGGGCTGTAGAAATGTTGGTGTCAAGACCATATGGACAGGGTGGTGTACTGTCGGTGACCCTCTCCCATTCGCTGCATGTTGTGGTGTGCTATTTTAACTAACTGTGGCTTTTGCATGGTTTTGTAGTGTTTAGGTGACAGTCTGTGTGCATGTGAGGTGGTGTTTAGGTATCCTGGTAGCGCTCAGGTAACCTTCTAGATATCTGATATCTAGGTTACCAGACTCTCTCTGCATTATTCTGTACCACTACTTCTGGGGAAACTTGTCCACCTTTAGTTTTCCTGGGGGTTCTAACCTCAGGTGGCTTAGTCCAAGTTTAAGGCCCACTAGCCTCACTACTTTGTCCTGGTCACACATATATTATTATATTTATTTTAACGAATTTTGCTTTGCTTTGCTTTCTTACGTACTTCTTTCTCTGTATGTGTGCCATTTATGTAAATATAGTGATTTGTGTTGCTGTGCATCTCTCCTGCAGAAGTTGCGGACAAACATTGGAAGGGGACACTGGACACAGAGATATTCTAGTGACCCATGCTTTTCTCTATTTTAAGATACAAAACAATATTGACAGAAAACAAAGATTATCACTGTTCCGTAAACTGAAGCATAGGAGCGACAAAGACATAAATTTTGTATGAACTACTGAACAAACTTGAACCTGGACGTGTACAGAAATACCAAATAAACTAGTATTTCAGTGTTCCCCTTAAACTGTTCAGATATTCCACGTATTCTAAGTTCACCATCACACACTACAGCATAATATAGAACATAAAACACGCGCCCACATTGAAAGAAATTATTTTATTAGCAATTCCTGCAGAGAGCCGGTGTCTCTTTGCAGGAAAGTAGAAAATGTAGTAAGTAATACATCTCAAAAAAACAAAGGAGGTGAATGAGAGTGAGATATTTAAATTTAAAAAAGCTACTGTGTGTAAGAAATGCAACAGGGTTATTTCCAGTGTTACATCATACTGCTATGCTGAATCCACCTGAATTTCCTGTAACCATGACAATAAATAACATCATAATTTAACAGATGTTAAATAAGAGCATCTAATCTAGCAGTGTTATAAAAAAAAAGAAGTGGTGCGGCTAAAATGTTCTCGTGTTCGGTGGAAGGTGGAAAGTACTGCAACTGTGACTCAGATAGTGAAGTCTTAACATCCACCCCTGGGTGATCTGTCTGTGATGTTGAATGTATATCAGGATGTTATTTTAAAATTAGAAACTGTGTATTCTATCCGACTTCATCAGTTAGTGTCAGAAGTGTGTGCGTGTGTGTGTGTGTGTTGGAGAGTCATATTAACTGTAAGAGCAAGGTGGTGGCACATTTTTTCCAGTCGAAGTCACATGTTTTGGTCTTCTGGGGATCCTGAGTGATTACTGAGTATTTGTGTTAAGTGAGATCTTGAGAGTGAAGCTCTTTCTCTTAGATACATTTCTATCTCATGTCTTGGCCAATTACCCATGAGATGTGTCACACATAGTTGCTTTTTAAGTGGGTGGTTAAAAGGAATTTTAGATTTTTGGGACACATGCTTATTTGCTTGTCTTGCAGAGTTAAATGAGGAGACTGCTCGCACTCTCATCTGTCCATTAAATATGAGGCTACGGCCAACAACCATCAGATTAGCTTAGCATAAAGACTGGAAGCAGGAGAAATCGTCTGTCCAAAGGTAATAAAATCTGCCTACCAGCACCTCTAAAGCTGACTAACTAACAAGCCTGGTGTACGTCTTGTTTGTTTAATCGTCACAAAAACTAAATGACATGTTGTTGTTGCTGAGCAGCCTGTTTCTTAATCAAAAGGAGTGACTTCCTGTAGTCTTGTTGTGTTAATTTTTGCTTTAGAGGTACAGGTTGGTGGATTTCCAATGTCTTCATGCAAAGCTAAGCAAATTGCCCCCTGGTTGTAGCATCTTATTTAGCACCTTGTTCCCAAAGTTGGTACTCAGAGAAACAAAATGTGATGATGTGCAAAACTTTAAAATCCCAGATTTAATTGAAAACATCACAAATACGACTTATCGAATGTTGAAACTGAGAAATTGGATTGTTTTTGTGAAGTCCAGTTAACCTCATTAGCTGTTTTCTTTTAGCATTTCTCAACTTTTCCAGTAAGTTTGTTGCCACTGCCCCAACTTTTCTGAAACATGTTGCTGGAATCAAATTCAAAACAGGCATATCATTTTACAAAAACAATGAAATTTCTCGGTTTCAAGATCCGATATGTTGTCTTTGTGATATTTCTATTTACAGTTTACACAGTGTTGTGCAACGTTTTTGGAAACAGGGTTGTAGTGTACAGATTTTTTAAAAAAAGTGATATTGATCTACTCATCTAACTCAACTAACTTTAAAAGCCGACAAAACTACATTTAAAGTTTTAGGGCAGATTTTTATTTCCTTAACATTTTTTTTCTTGTCTGTGTATAAATGCATATATATATGTGTGTGTGTGTCTTGGTTGGAAGGGTTTTCAGAGGATCTAGTTTTGGCCTCTGGTGTGTTGCAAGTGTTGGTGTTGTTGTGGGTTGTTAAACTGGTAGGGCTCATGGCGGTAGTGGCTGTGGCAGACGACCGGATGCTCGATGCCTTCGCTCTGTAGCTCTTTCTGCTTGTGAACTCCTTCCAGCTTTCCCACCAGCTCTCTGATGAAGGTCTGAGGAGGAGCACAGCGAGTGTCACATGGTGCAGAGATAAAATTATATACATATATATATATATATATATATATATATATATATATACAAGTGTTTTGTGAGTACAACCACAATCTGTTCTTTGACAAGTATCTTTCAGTAACAATGAATATTTACAACATCATCTCTGATTCCCAGAAGCTTGTCAAACATCCACGTTGAGCTTGACATTTAGCAGATATGTAGTTTGTTAGATATTTCAGTTTGTTAGCCGGGCTGCCTGGACTGTGAGCGCAGACCACCAAGTGGTGTTTGTATCACAGTTTTTGTTTTTGTTTTTTGGGAAGAAGAGAAGGTTTTCAAGCCGGGAGCGTGGAGCCAGTGTTGTGCCAGAACCAGAGCTGAGCAAGCGGGCTCAGCAGCCTTTAACGACATAATAACAGAGGTGAAAAGACAGAAGAGGATGTTGACAGAGGAAGCTAAGAAGAGAAAAAGAGAGAGTGAGCCAGCAAGAAGCCGCCGGATAAGAGTAAATCTGAGACTGACTTTTAGTGGTTGGTGAGAGCTTGGTGAAATAAAAGGCTGAAAGACAGACGCCGAGCTGGGCTGACTGCTGTTGGACTAGTCAGTAATATTAGCTGCTGCTATGTCTGCTGTTGTTGACCTTGTTGATGTTTGGCTGCTTTTTTTTTTTTTACACGTGTACAACTGTCCATATTTCCCACAGTGGGATTACACTCTGCTTCTTCCTACACAATGTTGCTTTAAATACTGTTACAAGATTTGTAAGAGATGATAACCAAATTTAATCAGGGTAAAAATTCAAAATAGTTTAGCTGTTAAAGAGAGAGAGGTACTTTATATGGAAACATGAGAATGACTGGTCGCTGACAGTAACCCTCCTGTCAGTTTTGTCTGTTTGCACCATTAAAAAAAAAAAAACAGCTGGATAAAAATTCAAGCCAAGTGAAATGATTAAAACAATATCCTCGCAGCCCTAATCAGAATAAAACAAACAGAAATTAGGAGTGAAGTAGCAAAAATAGTGCTAAATACATGTGGTGTTTAGTGTGTTTCACGGTCGCATGTCCATAGATGGAAAAAGTCCTTGGAGAGATCCCGGGAGGATGACCCAAAGACCGCCGAGGAGGGGCTTCCTACTAAAGCTACTGTTATGACCGCATGTGTGGTGTAAATTCTCATTAGCTACTGTTGAAAACTGTCAAAATAACTCGAGATAACTCACTGGAAATGCTAAATACATTATCAGAATATGAAAGCACAGGCCAGACTTTTTTTTGTGCATGGCATTCGGTTCACCCCTTCCACTGCTTACTGTGTATAATGATGAGTCAGGGCTTCAGTGCACAGATACGGTGTGTGCTGTGACAGGCCCCCTTCTACTAAATACTGACTTTAAGCATGTGTGTGACACCGGATTTATGTGGTTTTGCTTTGTTTTACGACATTAAAGTTATTTTCAGTATTGACTGTCAGACAGGCAGCTCCCCGACCTCCGTTTTGTTTGTCTGCTCATGTCTTATAGGTGCAAACTCAGGTCGCATGCTGTGGTATGTAAAGTTTATGTTCAAATAAGGCGTCACCAGCTTGTGACAGACAAATCAAATGAGTATGTTCCAAGTTTATGGTCTTCTCTCTTTGTATTCCTGCCTGTGTGGACATGTTCATATTGTTTTAAGGCCGATCCTTGATCCTTGACACTGAAATAAAGGAAAGCAGCAGCTATACTGACCCTTCCTGCTCTTTTGCCTGTGTTTGCATCTCTGACCGGGCCACAGCGAGGCCGTCGTTTGAGTCCAGAATGACTCATTGTTTCAGCTTTAAAATGAAAAGAAAAAGGCAGAAGAGCACAGAGAGGCTTTGTTGGGGCATATGGAGTGACAATGGGTGAGACGAGGTCTCAGAAGCTGCAGCTTCAGTTTCACTGCATGTGACCAGTGTGTGTGTGTGTGTGTGTGTGTGTTTATTTACATAAATGCAACGTGGGCATCATCATGACTAATCTATGTTTCAAGTTAAAACATACCCGTGTGTTGTTCTTGCAATTTTGAAGAAGCTCCTGTTAAAAAAAAAAAAAAAAAAAGGGGATTATGTTATGTTATGTAACCAGCCACTCAATCATATATTAATTTAAAATATAGCATAATATTATGTGTGTGTGTGTGTGTGTTCAGGCAGGTTGTGTTACCTGTAAGCTTTTGACTCGCTCCTCATCATTAGGCAGGTCAATCAAGTCATCAATGTTTACCTCATCTGGCATGTCTCCTTCCTGAAGTAAATACGGACACACGCATGCAATCTTAAAGTCATCGTGCGGAGCGTGGACACACATTTAACATCTGATTCAACCACTTTAAAATCCCCCGTACAATTTTATCATATAGTCCCATTTATTCCAAGCCTTCACACTCGACTGGAGACTAAAGTTTTCGTAACTACATCATCACTTAAATGTGTAAAATATGTTAATTCAGCCTAACATATCTGGTATTCTTCAAATTAAAAGGAATGAATCAAGAAGAATTAATTGATTTATCTGATCTATTGTAAAAAGATCTGCAGCCGTGCTAATGGTATTCCAAGAACAAATGCTTCATTGATGATCCAGTGATGTTGGCAAAACTTCATAAACACAAGAGAGAGAATTAATAATCAGACCTGAAAAACCGGATCGGCATACTTTTACATAAGGGTGGAGGAGGATATGATATATTCTGCATGTGTGCAACATGCATTTAAGTGATAAACCATTGCTCACACATTTACAAAATATCCCGACAATATAATATTTTCTGTTTCAGGAGCAACTGAGGACTGCACACAGAGTGTCCATCATTCGTACGTTTGGACTCAGGGGCTGAATAGTGACAATGTTCACGTAATACTGTAACAGTGGCTTGTTCTTGTTTGAACAATCAGCCATTGTACCAGCTGAAGGGAACAGTCCCACCCGCTCATCCACACCACAGCACTGCACTGCAAGTATAATTAGGAGTCTAAACTCTACAGCCCCACCTCACCAGCTTCAGGGTGAGAGTTCAGGGTTTCATCAGTATGCCGACCGTGGTATGAAATTATTATACCGTCTACAGTAATATAAAAAAAACACAGGACGTAATGTTTTGTGGTATTATAAGAACGGGTGTGTTCACTCCTTTAAGGGTTGCTGTAATTGATGGTAATCATAGTAATTGTACCGTGTGATATTTTATTTTAATCTCATGCTGTTGCACATTAGACAAGAGTTTTGGATACAAGGACCATGTTAATATGTCAAAGACATCAGGGCTGCCCTTTGGCTGCGTGCATTGCTTTCTGTTCCCTTGCAGTCAACATATTAACATACTTGGCTTTCCCAACACTATCCTCCTCTCCTCTCCTCTATTTCCTCATGAGAGCTCCTGAACTCTTAACAGCTGCCTCAGCAACCCAGATGCACAGTGTTTACCTCCTCCAGGGAGACAACAGCAACACTTCTCCTCCTCTGTAACCTTCCCCTCTTCCCTTTTTCTCATCATTCATTCCTTCCCTCCAGTCCTTCACTGCCCATGTAAGGCAGAAAAGCCTTTGACAGATACACATCTTTAAGAGGGGGGGACAGCAGTGGACTTAACATTTACAGGATGATTGGCCTTGTAAGGAGAACCAGGCTGCCCCACCTCTCAGCTCCACATGTCACATCCTTGCTCAGATGTCAACTTTATTGTATATATTTTAAACTTTCTGCCTCGTTTTCTGTGTTTTACTGCAGGAAGGCACATTTTAAAAAAAGCGTACAATGTCTTTTATTTTTAATATTTTGATTATTTTTAAGTCTATTTTCTCATTATATTACAAAATATTTAAAAAAAAAAAAAAAAACAGCTTAAACAGTTTATTTTCTGAGTGCAGCTTTCTCTCCGACACATTCACCCACCTGACCCAGGTACAGCTGGTCCAGGCTGTCTTCGATCCACTTCTCCACGTCCAGCCGTTTCTGCAGCTCTTTCCTGTTGTACTTCACGGTAACCCGGACATGTCTCTTCGGGATATTACAAACATAATCCGGAGACAAATCCGATGAATGAACATCGTCTTTTTTCTCAAAACTCCTGCCGGTGCGGTCGGCTGCCATTTCTACTCTGGGACTGGTCTGACTAGTTTGTCGTCTTTTTCAAGCAGCACAGGAGGAGAGATGAGCGGTGGGAGGCGACGACGGCACAGGCTGCAGGAGAGTTTAAATACAGGGCATCTATTCAAATACTATTTCCATGTCTTGAATCACATTCACGTGTAAACCTGAGGCCTGTCTTATCTAATCAAAGTTTTTATTCAAGTTACAGAAGCCCAGAACTGTTTAGAAAAAAAAGTTGTTAGGAGAAACATTCTTAAACAACTTGTAGGATAATATTATTCCAAAAATGGGCATATGTGGCTGTAGATTCAGGACAGGAAATGAAAGCTAATTAAATAGGTGTGTCAGCTGATTGCTGGTGATGTTATAGGCCCAAACAGTTTACCAGATAAATACACAATCCTCTGCACATCATGGAAACAACTTGAGCTCTTTAAAGCTTTCCATGCACTGTTCAATAAAACTTTATGTCACATAAAGAAAGAGCATGACTCTATGTTTACTTTAATTTATGTGCTTTTTTATATCAGTCTGTAAATTAGTTTTAAATCGTGTTTCATTGTGTATTTTTTGTGGGAACACTGTGGGAAGCTGCAGTGTCGTTGTTGTAATTGATCACCATCTGTGATCACAGCATTAAACACTTTTCACAGTATACAGATGGGACTAGTATGTGCAACCAGAGTCAGTTTAGTGCACATGACAGCTTCACAGTCAGAGTTACGCAGGGGGTACATATCACAGGAAATGGAAAACAAGGCCCTGCCATGAAATGCACCCCAGCATCAGGTCCCTTTAACAGCATACATTTGGTGCCAATATATATATGAGTTAGATAGGTCTGACAACAGAACAGTCAATGGGGGATTTATTTATTGTATTTTATTTTATAAAGCAGCAAGAAAAATATTGAATATCTTAAAAACAAGAGTATTTAATAGAGAGAAACACACAGAGGTTATGACTTTATCAGTCTATAGGCATGTAGACCACATTACATTTTCATTATAGGTGATATTCTGGATCAGAAGGCTGTTGTTTCGACCTATATGAGTAGCTTATATACAGTTAACCCAATTAAAATACATGCATTTCACGGCGGGGGTGCTTAATACGGCACAACACATCGTGTACATCACTGTATACTTCCCACTTAAGCTTGAAATTAGCCGATTGTGTGTGGGGTGTTTCTATTTTCTAGAGTTCTGCTGGGATCTATAGAGGTTTGTTTGCACTGATTGTAACTGTAACTTTTATTTCTCTGATTCACCGGCATTGACTAGTCTCTCTCTCTCTCTCTCTCTCTCTCTCCCTCTCAAACATACAGATTTTGCAGCAAAGACTGAATCCAGACTCCGATGTAGAAGATGGTACATGAAATAAACCATGCTGCGCTCGTGAAGGTTCAGGTGTCTTTATTCTGGCAGCCCACATGAGCTTTGAGTCTAGAGAGGAGGAGAATTCTTCCAATATTTAGAATTTGGACTGCAGTGCCCATTTTAACCACGAGCTGTCAGTGTTACACGTTACATCATGCTCCTTTAAATACTCTGGCTTGCCTTTGACATACTTTCCAATTAGAGATCAGTAGACTCCATTGGCTGACCATAAAATTCCTCAGTTTTCATAGCAGGAAGTCTTCACTCTCTTTATTTGTAAATACATTCCACGCGATCCGTGAAGGTCTAAAAATACCAAATATTATCTGGTTCCAGCTTCTCAAATGTGACGACGTGTTTCAGCTTTTTAGGCAGACCGATTGAACAAAACAAACAACTTAAAATGCAGTTTTGGACTAACCAATTAAAAAACAGCCATAAAGCACCAGAGCAAGACAATTGATTTCAATCAGACTTTGAGCTTTGATGCAAATCTTTTATTCCACATCACAATCATAACATGATGAAATTAAATAATATGAATGAAAAACATGTAACGTAACACAAACTTTGGCATGAACACAAAATGGCACATGAAAGAGCGATGTGATCAATAGTATATAAACTATATATATAAATTACAGTAATGGCTGTCCTTGTGTCATAAAACACACATTTTCTTTATATCCCTGCACTGAATATCTTTGGGACATTTCACACAGCCTTCACAGCCAATAAAACATCCAGGTACAACATCAATCGTCGGTCTTCATTCACCATCATATAAATATATATCTACATCTGTGACAATCAAAGTGAAGCCATAAACTTAAGTTTTCAAATAAATAAATAATATAAAGAATAAAAAATGATGGTACTCACAATAAGGAAATAATGGCCAAAGGAAGATTGAAAAGCAAAACAAAAGTTCTGTGTTTAAAACAATGAGAAACAATTTAAAAAAAAAAAAAGTGAACATATTAAAAACAAAAACCCAATAAAACATATTTTTGGGCAGGTTTTCCAAAAGTGGTCAGAGTTAAATGACTTCCTGTATTTGGTTTGTGTTGTAGGTCCTGTGAAAAGTGGATCGTATTATTTGTTTCTTTGGGTCTTAAACGTGGAAGAGCTTTGCCCCATATACTCTTTCAATAATCTTTGTAAATCATTTTCATCATCACAATAGTTCATTTGTCGCTATTTTGTTTCTTGTGTTTACACTTTTAACAGTATGCTATCTTCAGCATTACCAGAGCCATTTTCCAGCTCATGGATTTGCTCCTCTATTCACCGTGCATGAAGAGAGAGGAGCAACAAGTGCTAATATTCTTCCACGCCTTTGTGAATGTCCATGTTTTCTTCCCTGTTTTATCGCAGCCCTGCCCCAGAGCCCAGGCCGGCCTCGTCCCTCCACATAAAGTCCTGACGCTCGCCTCTGGCCAGGCCGCCCTCCACGGGGTTGTGTCTGTACCCAGATCTTCCGTCGGGGCAGAGGGTGAGGCTGAGGCGAGCCGTGCTGTTGCTGATCTTGAACATGCCATTAGGACTGAGGAAGGCTTCTCTTTCGCTTCCTCCCAGGTTGTTGACCGTCTCCAAGTCATTGTAGACTGCAGTGTCGCTCAGCTGCTTCCTTCCCTGCATTCTCCTCCTCCTCCTTAAGAAGATAATACCCGCCACCAGAACCAGCACCAGGACAGCCAGAATGCAGGAGACAGTGAGGGTAGCAGAAGAAGGCTGGGAGGTTTGGCGCAAAGCAGGCTTGAAACTTGGCTGAAGTGTGAACTCACAGCTCGGGCCCATGAAGCCCTTGGGGCACTGGCATACAGGCCCGGTGAAGTGGGTAAAGCAGGTGCCACCGTTCTGGCATGGACGTTCGCCACAGGCGTCTGAGCGCACACTGCAGTTCTTGCCAGTGTACCCCAAGGTGCAAGAGCAGGTGTAGTCATTCACACCATCTTGGCAGGTTCCAGCATTCTGGCATGGGGTTGAGGCGCAGTCATCAATGTTGATCTGGCAGTTGGCACCGGTGAAGCCTGCCTGACAGCGGCACAAGACGCTCTGGCCGAGATCCAGACACTCACCACCTGCAGAAGGAAGAAATGTTCTGTTCAGCATCCAAGAGATCAGGGACGACTACTCGTTTACAGGAGTGTTAATGAGATGACATGAAGCATTCTCTTTGGTTTAAAGTGCTGCAAGTGCATTAATGCAAGATTGTTGACTAATATTTATTCATAGAAACGATTTTATATTCAGCCAAGCAACTGCTGATCTGCACTTTGGCCACAAGATGTCACCAGATGGGAGGTTTCTCCTGCTCGCTCACCATTCAGACACGGCCTATTGCTGCAGCGGTCCAGCTTCTTCTCACAGTTGGAGCCGGTGTAGCTGGGAGGGCAACGGCAGGTGTAGCCTCCGGTCATCGTCTCCACGCAGGTACCACCATTGAAGCAGGGACCATCTGCGCATGTCATGGCGATGATCTCGCAGTTCTTTCCATAAAAACCTTGCGGGCAGGTGCATGAGTAGTCGTTCTCCAGGTCCTGTGGACAGAGGAAGAAAAGCCTTCATGTTAGGGAGGAAATATCTAGAAACAAAGTTGTTTTATAACTATTATAAAGCACTTTTAAACTAAAAATATATATACTTACATTACAACTGCCTCCGTTCTTGCAGGGGTTGCTGTCACACTCGTTGGTTTCCAGCTCACAGTTGGTTCCTCCGAAGCCGGGACGGCAGGTGCAGGTGTAGCTGCCCTGGCCCGTGTTGGTGCAGGTTGCACCGTTGGCACAGGGCTTGTGGTTGGTGCAGTAGTTGAGGTCCTGGTCACAGAAGAGGCCCCCCCACCCCTCCTGACAGTTACACTGCCATGGCTGGCCGCACGTCCCGTGGAGGCAGCCAGGGTAGCGAACGCATTCATTACAGGAGGGGCCCTGCCAGCCCATGCGACATGTACAGCCCCCTGGGGCCTCGCAGTAGCCGTGCTTCTCGCTGCAGTCCGCCGAGCAGATGGCTGTAGGAGGGGAGGGGAGGGTGTTTGATTACAATGGGCACGCCTTCGCACACATCTCTCTCACACACACACACATGTACAGGGCCCCCAGTCTGACCCCAGCCCTGCTCCAGACTTCACTGTTGGTTAAGTATTAAGCCAAGCAGCTGGTAGGCACACTGCCGGAGAAAAATGCTTTCTTTTATCTCCTCACACACACACACACAGATCACCTTGAAAAATGTGTGTGTGTAATGGGGGCCACCGCTCTTTCTCTCATTGTAACAGAGAACAAAAGGCAGATGGAAGACCACAGACTGTCTTGCAAAAGAGTAAAACACTACACTACGGGACATCGCTCCAATAAAGGAAATACACTGCGTGCTCTGAAAGGAGTCCAGTTCACAGTGTTTGTGAGGGAGATCAAATATCAACCACAAGCTGAGCAGTAAGATTCAAATCACCTTTTTATCCATTAACCTTAACAAAACTTAAATCTAACCCTTCAACTCATGGGAGAAAAAAATGTTTGAGTTTGCAAATATTCAGGCTACTGTACATTTTATCAACGTCTTTACTTACACAAAAGTATGTCTACATGATGTTTTGTAAAATTTTGTCTTTGGAGACTCCATCCTCTTTTTCTGAAGGTTAAATCGTGTCTTTTATTTGTTCATTCTACTGTTTTTATTCAGGAAGTTTACAGTTTGTAACTTTATTTTGAAAGGTTAGATAAAGGTAGTTGCATTTTTATAATTTGAGATATTACATTGTTCTCTAAATAAATATGATATTGATATATTTTTGATATATAAGACTACAAAATATACTAAAGATACTTTAGTCCCTTTAGTTCATGGGCCACATACAACCCAATTTGGGCTCAAATGGGCTGGACTAGTAAAACCATTTTGCACAACAACACCTCCAAACTTTGTTCTTTTTACAATTATTAACTATTCATTTAAAAAACATGTTAAACAGCCTTAAGAAGTGCAATTAGTCGACATTATTTTTCACATTTAGTCAGTCTACTGCCATTAAATGTACATGTATACTAGGGAAGTTCAGTTATCGCTTGCTCCCTCTACAGGTTGGACACTGAACTTCCATCCAAGCACCACAAGTGCCTTGCTTGATGGCACACAGGTAATCATTAACAAACACTCACGCTCAGAGCAGTAGTTTCCCTTCCAGCCCTCCAGGCAGATGCGGTTGCCCTCCTCGTCGCAGGTGTAGTGGCCCAGCGTGTCGTCTCTCGGCCTGCAGTAGTCAGCGCAGCCGTCTCCAAAGTAGTACTCGTCGCAGAATACGTGGTAGGAGTAGCGCAGCTCGCTCTGCTCGCCGAAGTGCACGTCCTGGGACCAGTCCTCACCGATGGCGAGTCTCCTCCTGGTCGCCAGGCGGCTCACAAGGTTGTTTTGGTTGTCTGTAGGGGGAAAGGATGTGTTTAAATAAAGTACAGTTGCAAAGCAGTGAAGCTGTTAAAGTTTTATTGTTATCAGTGATTTGTAGAAAGAAGAAATAAAACAACCTACCTGTGTATTCAGTTGGAGATTCAGCGTTCCAGGCTTCAATGATCAACGAAAAAGTTCCCTGGAACAGATAAAAACGCGTTTAGTGTTTGGCACATGCGGCGTGTAGATTTTACGCAGCCATTTGACATTATTAATTTTAATGATAGATCAACAACTCTGTTATCATTTGTGTAAATGATTTTTCACTCACCGGCCACTTGAAGTGGAAAGGCACCCTGATGGGAGCGCTGCTAGAAATCGACGTGTGATCGGCTCTGATGACGTTTGTGTGTCCGGTTCCAAAGGTGCACGGCGGCTCCGCGGAGATCACATCCTCCGGGTGTTTGAGGCAAATCCTGAAAAATATGTGACAGTCCCTGTGTCTTCTACAGATGCGCTGCGCCGTGTGGAATGAATGAATTTTCAGCTCAAACACACCAGAGGACAAAACCTGCAATGACAGAAAGAAAGGTGACATCAGACGCGCTGTGCGTAAAGACATTTTGGGGGGTGTTATTTCAGCACAAACGTAAGCCAACTTACAACATGAACTAAGGCCAAAGCCAAGAGGTATCTCAGGTGTAGATGTGCCATTTCTTCTCAGAGTTTGCTCTCCAACTTCACTTAGATATCCGCATTCGTCGTGTCCAGTAATATTCCCAAAATATATTTGAAAAAAAAAACTCAAAAAAGTTTCATCACTTTGTCTCCTTGATCCCTGTAGTGTCTCTTAAATCCTTGTCTTCTTCCTGGTCGTCTTCCCCTTCTTCGTCCTACACTCGACACTTGTTTTGGTTCTGGTGTGTAAAGATGCTGAGTGGTTTTATACCCCCTGAAGCTGCACGTCACAAGCAAAGAGGTGGAGCCGGAGCAGACCTCAGGGGAACAGTGCGACCAGGGGGGGCTGCTTGGGGATTTAGACAACCCACACTACACCTGGACTGCGTCCTTCATAGGAATATGCATAAGAAGCTGGCGTGAGGCTGATATGGTTAGGATTACTGCATGAATCTTAACCATCCAGAAAAGTGAAGACTGGTGTGGGTGATGGAACTGAATCCAAAAATGCGCAGAAAATGGCCAATGTGAAACATTTAACACCAATCTATCTGAAGTTTAAGATGCCAAACTGAAGAACCATTTTAAATTTAAGGAGCAATGTGGTTGGAAAAACTTGTGACTAAAATATTAAAAACCAAGTTATCCAGATTATTCAGATTTCTGGGGAACTTTTGTCAAACATTGAGCGTCCCGGGACGTTTTATTTCACCAAACATGCACTTCAACAATTAACTTTAACACTTTAACAATTCCAGGCTCAAAGATCATTGTTTATAAAGTTTTTTTCTTTGTCAAGCTTCAAAAAGATCATAAGGAAGCGGGAAGATTAGCGCGTGGCCTTTCTTTTCTTTACATCCAACATTATAATTGCTCTGACGCGTGCGCGCTGACAAAGAGTGGGCAGGTCCCGGATAAGACCGCATTGTGAGTCTGGCTGCTATTCAGACCTCTTGTGCTCTTGAAGGGTGCAGAGAGGGGGGAGGAAAGAAAGAAAGGGGGAAATGTTGCTCGTGTGTGCGTATGAGGTGTGTGTGTGTGTGTGTGTGTGTGTGTGTGTGTGTGTGTGTGTGTGTGTGTGTGTGTGTGCGTGGGGTTCCTGCAGAGTTTGGACTATCATGTTGCCTTTGTCTGGGCCTCATGCGAACAGCTGTATGGTAATCAACGGCACATGGTCGACCGTGTGTAGCTATTGTGTCCCCATAGCGTCCACCCCACCCCAGCACACACACACACACACACACACACACACACACCACACACACACTAACCGCTACCCCCCTTATTAATTGGTCGGCAGTCGGTTCCAGCACCTGTCGCTGGCAGGGATGTAGTGGAGTGTAAACACACCTAAACTGTTATTTACACACTACAGAGCTGATTCAACCGTCAACACTGATAAAACCACGTCTGAATTTGGTGGAATAACAAGCAGCCTCCAAATGAATGTTGCACGAGTCTGAAAAATAAGTTTACTGACAACATTAGTGTGTGTTTGGTTGTTTTCTTCATGGTAATCGTCGCCTGGAGGTGAGTTTAACCACTTGTGTATCCCAACACTGATTGGTCACTGACATCGATGAGATACATAAAGATAAATAATCACTAACTGATATAAAAAGTTGTTATAAAAAGTTCTAAAGTGATATAAAGATTTCCATGAAACCTGTTTTTAATAACCTCACACTGCATGTGTGTTGGGTTATGTGTCTGTGATAGTAGGTTGGTGGGGGGTGGGGTGTTTTATTGATATTATAATGAGGAAAGAGGACGCGTGCCTGAAGTGTCCTCCTTCTACATCCCGGCACGCTTCTCTGCAGGACAACAAGAAAACACACAAGTAAAATGGCAGCAGTGTTGTTATGCTTTCTACTTACTGACAGCTCACAAACAGCGGCTCTAAAAGTGAGACCAAGGCCCCCAGAGGTCAACTCTACCACCATTTCTGCAAGTCATCCAAAGTAGAGAATACACCAGAGCTATGACGAGGTTTCATTCTATTTTTTCACACAATACATGACATGTGCTCTGAAAAAAGTACTTTAAGAATAGCTTGTATGTAACAGAGGAGCACTCATCTTTTTAGTTTGAAGTGTAATTCCAAGGCCAACTTTTTAAATGTGCTTTACTGACTGTTTTTGGTGTAGTACCAGCGTGCCTTTCACTTCATGTTACTTGATCTTGATTTTTTTTTGTTTTTTGTTTTTTTACAAAGATTAGGCAAAAAAACACAAAGAAGGTTTTTTTGCAAATATTTCTGCTTTGACTTTTTATTTTTTAGTAAAAAAACAAAAACAAGGCAAATGAAAGGGATGAAAATTATTCGGGTACGCAAGGTGTCTGTATCTTCTGTCAGTTTGTTAGATATTAATGGTTTCTTTGGACACCTTCTTGACTTGACTCTCAAGTCATTTAAGATAATATATTTATACTTATGGAACACATGACAAAATGGTGAAACTACAGCCTCGGGCCTCGGTATAATCTGAAGAAAGAGCTCATAAATAAATGGTTATTACAGCTAATGAATAAGTGAACCAAGCACAGGCAGCAGCTCTGTGGCTTAAACCAAATATAAATCTGACATGTGAAAGGATAAAAGCCGTCTGCTCCTCCTCTCTCTTTAGCAAAAAGACAAAAACAAAACAAAGAAACAAAAAATAAAAATATAATTTTCATACAGTGCCTAGCTGATGCATTACTGTTTTCAAATTTCTTTTTTATATATATAAATGACACTATTTTGACACTTGTTACTATGAATCTTGCTATGCGTGTGTGTTTGTGTGTAGCACATGTTCCTACGCATCATATCTCTTACATCCTACAACCCGCATGTCACACACAAGGCCCATACATCATCTCCTGTTTCCTTATCAGAGACGCAAACACTTGTTTTAGACGTATGTGTCCGTCTACAGTATACCTGCTGCATCCCTCCGTGGAGGAGGATGTGTGTCTTTGTGTCAGGAGAGCAGATGGACAGTGCACCCTCTCTGCTGCTGTCATCTGTATTACTTGCAGGAGTGTGACATGAGTGTGCCACAGGGCATGGGAACCAAAGAGGAGTCATGTCATCCCCCCCCGGACTTCCCATTAGTCTGAGTGGACGGCATCTGCCTCAGCCACAGCAGCTTGGAGATCCTGCTCCCTGAGGACACTTGGAGAAAGAGAGGAGGAGGAGGTGGAGGAAGAGGGGGCGGCTGCTGCAAATCTGACTCAGGCAGGCCCTCGGGGGAGAAGTCGGCCTGTTGTGGCCACTTCTGCAGCCCCAGCCTGCTGTCTGAGTGTGGGACAATAGGTGGTGTGGAATGGGTGTCTGGTGGGTCGTGATGTTCTGTGTGTGTTTGTGTGCAAGTGTGTGCGTGTGTGTGTGTGTGTGTCTCACAATGCATGCATGTCATTTGGTGGATCTCATTAAGATGCTGGATGCTGAAGCACTGCTGGGTACCAGAAAATGCAAACAGACCTGCCACATCCCCATAAATACTGTACGGTAACTTACAGCTCTTTATTACTCTTCCTGCCCCCGTCACAGATAATAAAGTTGGTGTTTTGGAACATTTCAGGCTATTCTCGTTTCCTCAGGCCATCTGTGCCCACTGAGGAAATCCAGTTTTTCCTTAACCCTCCTCCAGACTCTTGGAGCTGGCTTAATACAGACAGAATTAGTCCACTTTTCTTTAATGTCCTTTGTCCCAGGTTGTGAAATATTTTGAACCATTTTAGGCCATCTGTTCCTAAAAATACAGATGTGGTGACAAACTACATCCATTACACTGTTAACCTTTACTGTATTATATTTTGTATTCTGCTATGCTCTGTGTATTTTTTAGGAATACGACTACAGTTTGCAACTTTTGTATCTTGCAGCTGTGTGACTTGCTACAAGTTCCTGAGAAGAGTTGGGTAGCAAACTACGTATGAGGAGTTCTTCTGATAACCTAAAAGATAAATGTCAGATTCCCATTATAGGAATATTCAGTTATCAGGCTGAGAAACAACCGAACTTTAGTTTCTTGTCATCAAGTTTAAAGTTCAGAGTTCAGAGTTCTTAAAGTTCATCAGATGCAGGGCAGGAACTGTAAGAATATATGTTACTGTTATTACTCTTTGTCAGACTCTGAACCACTTTGTGTGTGTGTGTGTGTGTTTGAGGATCTCTGACCTTTCAGCTGAAATACTTGTGACTTGTGTGAAACTAATTCTGTTGTCTCATTGTCTCTTTTGGGGCTTAATTACCCTTTTTCTCCACAGCCTGAATCCCCTGAGCTGCAGCATCATCATGTCCATCTTCACGACAGTTAGTTAGTTAGTTAGTTAGTTAGTTAGTTACTACTTGTCTGCAGTTGGGATCACAGTTTGATGTAAACCATAACACCTGATTGTGGCTGAGAGGCTGCAGCAGAAAAACTGTCCAAAATGTAACCTACTGGATCATTATACCTGTCAAGCCGATGCTCATGCAGACTTGTTTTTCTCTTGCCAGAGGCAGCACTAGTGAAAGCCCTGCCATTAATAAACAGTGTCAACTTTCTAGGAACAATGAAACAGCCTAATTTGCTGAATCCTGAAAGGCCGTAGATGTTTGAGTTTCTCCAGATGGTTTTGAATGGGTTTCATTGTCCATAAGAATCAATGAATCTCCTCATCCTATAGAAGAATGTGACTCTTTGATTGCAGTAAAAACTTCACTGAAATGATGATGAATCCAAAGTTTCACCCAATAGCAACAAAATATATGTTAAGACTGCAGTTAGACTGTTAAATACTGCAGTGGCGGTATAGATAGTCGGTATAAACTCTGTGTTTTTGCCTTAACATATGGAACAAATAAATCTCTGTGAATCATTAATCACCTCACAAGTCCTTCCCAAAACAACAGATAAGATGAGGTAAATAAAACCGAACTGTTTGACTTAGCAGCAGATGTATAATTACTCTTTTGTTGGAGCACAAAAGATAATTATTTAATCCCGACAGATCTGCCTTCCTTCAATCCTACCTTCCCTCTCCGGCCCAGACTCTGTCCTGCAGCAGCAGCTTCAGTGACAGATGGGAGATGAAAGAGGGAGCTGGGGAGGAACGAGGGAATGAGAACAGGTGGGGGTGAAAACTGAAGAAAAGGAAAGGGTACAGGGGTCAACTGGGGCAATAAGAGGGGGAGGAAACGTACATATAGATTTGCAGAAGGACAGATCGATGGATGGATTTTTCCCCCCCGTTTCATTGTGCCTCTCGAAATCTGTCTCTTTTTGCCAGATGTCGACTAACTCTGTCGAAACGTGAAAACATGCCTATAGGATAACGCTTGGATGAAGGTTGGAGCAACACATATAATGATTTTAATCACATTTTTGGAAAATATAATATAATATATGATCCTTAACACTCGTTCTGCTGATGCAGCATTGGACTGAACTGAATAAATGCAACATCCCATGTGGAACAGTACAGAGAAATGCAGTCTATAAAGGAATTCGGTACAGGTTTAGTGTAAATATCCACTTTCTGAGTAAAATAAGGGTTAGTCGTATTTTATTCTAAAGAAAGGAGAGGCGCATAGAGTAGAATACAGTTTTATAGGTACTCAAAGTGAATAATGCCCTTTCAGAGAGGCTTAAGTCTCAGGTTTAAGGGCTCCGTAAAGAACTGGAGGTAAAAGCCCGGCACACAATGTGAATACAGCTGCCTATTCAGGAGTCCCCAGCCCCCAGCCAGACACTAATGCTGCCCTCCTCCTGCAAAGGAGGAAGCCCCCAGCAGACTGTTGAACTCCTGCTGCATCCCGCCCTCCTCCCCTCCCTGCTGCGGCACGCTGGGCCAGCCCTGGCAGCTGTTTAGCTAACTGAGGCAGAAGGGGAACAATGCAATTTGACTTAACTCAACCTCCTTCTGTGTGTGTGTATGTGTGCATGTGTGTTTGCATCAGTATTTTAACTAAGAATAGAGCCATAGATCCAGCAACCCCCATCCTAAAATCCTATTATCCTCGGCTATTACACCAAATATAAATCATTTTACCAGTAGTAAAATTATAGAAATCCCTCTGTTGAATGCCTAAAATGCATTTAACAGTATCGCTCCATCTGGATTAAACAGACCTGCTCACAGCAGAGTGGAGTCACATTGCTGTATGAATGATCTTACCCAGAAAGAGTGTGCCCAGCAATAAAGTTATCGATATTCTAAATAGAAAGGCAGAACTACGAATAAAACTTCCCATCTGTGACAGGAATAGTGGTTCTGGCTCTGATTCTGCATGATGTAAAGCAATAATACTACATAAATGGAGCACTACAACTATCTGGACTAAACATTATTTCATACACTGTCATTGTGAAGTTAAAACTATGGATTCAAGGTTGGTTTGTTCAATCCAGTCAGCATGCTAAAGAACAGAGAGTGCAATAAAACCTTTAAGATTTAACAGGGAGCACACGACCCAGGCCAAACAATAGAACAAGGCATCACTCGAGCAACTTGGTGCTAAATGCACCTACAAAAACTTATTTGAGTTAGCTCAGATTTTTGTAGCTCTCTCCTGCCAGTCCTGTTTGGTCATGTAATGTATCTGCTAAAGGCTCTTTGCACGTTCAAGCATGATCAGTGCATGATTCATGGCACTTAAAGACTCAGGTGTCTTTGAACTGTCTCAAACAGACAGTGACAGTTTGACATGAGTTACAAAAATGAGTCAAGTATATTCAGAGGTTATCAGGCCACCTTTGAAAACTATTTAGATTTTATAAACCACTGCTGCACAATACTTTACAGAGCAGAATATACTCCGGACACACATCTACCCCAGTGAGTCAAGACTGTGCAGCAGAGCCCTCTGCTGCAACTTACAAGAAACTGCAAAATCTGGCTGGACAGAAGGTAGAGCAGGTCACTGGTTTAACTCCAGTCTGCATGCTGAAGTGAAAAACTCATGGTTGAGTATCTTGTTTGGCGCCTTGCATTGCAGCCCTCTACCTCTGCCACCTGTGTATGAATGTAGTATAAGGCGTCATATATAAGTCCAGTCCGCTGACCTTTGTCTACATTTGTCAGGGTGGGGGAGAGGACAGTAACTGAAGAATAAATCTGAAGCTCTTCAACTTTTTTTTGAGTAAAGACAAAAACACGTTAGTCCATGTCTCAGTGCTTTCTGACTTCCATACCTCATCTGTGGCAC
Organism: Miichthys miiuy; assembly: GCA_036365135.1. Taxonomy (NCBI): domain Eukaryota; kingdom Metazoa; phylum Chordata; class Actinopteri; family Sciaenidae; genus Miichthys; species Miichthys miiuy. The sequence goes on from CM071616.1 coordinate 23,440,419, forward strand.
TCAGCCCAAAGCCCATTTCTTCCTACTGTAAATGTTCATAAATGGATCACAAACATACTTTAATATAAAGAAGGCTCAGAGTTTTAGAGTGTTTCTTAAAAAGGAGGAAAGTTGGCAGCAGATTACTTTACAGTTGGTGCTCCTGCAGCACAGTCACGACGGAGCATATCACACATTTCCAACGGTGTGGCTCGCTGATGTGTAGATTTTGGGAGAATAATTTGGCTACACAGATACAATCAGTTCATTGTCAGCTCTGTTCTTGTCAGAGTATTTATTGACAAAAAAAAAAAAAAACATGTTTATTTCCAGCTTCATCCTTTAAGGTCTGTGTGTATGTAAAACAGGTTTTCTGTTGTGTAAACCGCGTCTCAGAAAACAGCCGACGGCTCATTTACAAGTCTTAAGATTAAAATCTGAGCACAAACCTCCCGAATGAACGAGGATCAGAACCGGTTTCTCAGCTAACAGTCTACTGGATGATCAGACTTTGAAGCAGTTCTACCTTAAAATATCAAGATGAAGGGCTTTAAGCTAAAAGTGCAGCCCTGAATCCAGACGGATTTCCACTGGAGCACTTCACAGACTCGCAGCTAAGAAGATGACTTGTGTTCTGTTTAAATACATGAGGGGTTTATTCCATATTTCAAAGAAATTATTGAAACTTCCATATTCAAGTGTTCATGTTTGCAATGTAAAAAACAAAAATCAGACAATCACAAAGTATTCAGTTACAGGTATTCTCAAAGTATCTTAGTAACTTTTAGCTTTCAGACATATAGACCATATAATGGTCAGGTGCGGAAATCCACTCACCATTACAGTACATGTGATAACCTCTCCAGACAAGATGCAACTACAAGGACACATAAACGGATCTGACTGACTGACTTTTCCACATTAAAAGAATGTAAAGGCTTTAAACGTGGCGTATGCTTAATAAAAAAAATGACTTATAATGCAAGTGGTAGGAGTCTCACTTTCAGTAGCAAAAAAAAAAACAAAAACAAAACAAACTCCACGTTCTTTCTTTATGGCTAACATTGGTTCGTTTCTCAATCCATGGTCATGTAACCTCACAGACAGTGATTCCATCAATACAATGTTTCTATGAATACAGTTTTAAAATATAACCACAGAAAATCTGCAGAGTACTATCAAAAAGTACAGTAACCAGCAGTGGAGTCCAGTGGAACGTAAAGGTTCCTGCACCTGAAGGCCATGTATGTAGTCAGTGATACAGCTTAACAACATCTGTCTAAACTTTGTTGCTATAACGCTGGCCGTCCATTCAGTTTGTCATGCATGAGTGCAATGGCTCCACCCGTGAAGTCTCTGAGAACCTGCACCGTCTCCCGCTGGAGCTGCAGCGACTCGCGCACAAACTCCTGCTGAGTCTCCGCCAGCTGCTGCACCGACTCGGACAGAAGCTCCAGGGAGCGTGAAACCGTCTCCAACAGGATGTTGGTGGCGTGCTGCTCCTGGAGGCTCATCGAGGCATTTTGCAGCATGCTGTCTCTCATGCTCTGTGAGGGCTGGCCCGGCAATGGAAGCGCGGCTGTCGACGTCGAAGGTCCGGAGGACGTCTGAGGTTGTCCTTGTTTCTGGATGCCATTGTTGCCTTGGTGATCTTCTGTTGGTTTCGCTGTTTGAGTGGAAGGAAGCACGTCATCCCTTTGGTCATCGTCTGAGTCTCCGTACGCAGCTTCAGGATCTTGAGGAGAGAAAAAGACTCAGTGTTTTTTTTTTTATGACTAAAAACATGTTGCTTTCTTTGTTTGTACTGGGGATGCACCAATCCAATACCGATATCTCAGGTTTAGTATCAGCCGATACCGAAAAACAGTGCAGAATTATTGTAACATTTCATTGTGTGGAAAAGACTGGGATCATTCTTTTGTGCAAGGCAGCATCAGACTTGACTTAAACATTTCTTTCCTATTTTTTTAAAAACAAATAAACAGATAAAAATGTAGTGAATTACTTAATTATTTAATAACTGTGCACCAGTACAACACTCTTTGAAATACAATAGCTTCACAAGCTTGATAGACATTCAAAACAAACAGCCAGTTCTTTGTAATGGTTTAGTTTAGTGCACCAAAGTGGAAAATCTTCACCTCTTTCCTTCTTCTCCTTCAAAGTTGGCTGCTTCACGCCGCCTCCATTTTGTTCGCTCAGTTGAATGAACTCCGCGTGCTCTCTGGCGTGACACTTCTGCAGATGCTTGATTAAGTTGGTTGTGTTATAACTTTTAGTTATACTGCCGCCCCTCGAAACATTTACTGCGCAGGCATTGCAGGTAGCCCTCGATTTTTTTGGCTGAGGTAGCGTGAAGAAGTTCCAGACAGCCGATCTTTTCCCTCGCTCCATTTTGAAAACAACGTGGGCGTGTTGATTGCGTATGACGTCACTGACAGCGCACCGCATAGAATTAGGCTGAATAGATCGGCCGCTATGCATGCGCATTGTCACCGATACCCGATCTAGAATTTTCTTCAATATCGGAACGATACCGATACCAATATCGGATTGGCGCATACCTAGTTTGTACAACTCACCTTCTGTCGGAGGTACGTCATACTGTACATCGAAGGCAGATTGTGATGAGTCCCCTGCATCATTAAAACAAGAGTCATCTATGTGCCATATATTTTATATCTTGTGGGCAAAATAAGTTGACATATAGACTCAAATATAGGTGAATAAATATTCAGACTCACTCATGTTATAGGTGGTTGGCGGGGGCATAGGCAGCATGTCCAGCGCCCCGTTAGGAGAACTCTGCAATCCCATCATATCCTCCTCTTCCATTTCTTCTTCCTCCTCCGGCACGTCGTCGTCATCTCCCAGCGGGCCAAAGTCCGCTCCGCTCTGGTCTTCCTCGTCCATCTCCAGAATCTGTAGCACTATTTTCTCAGTTTGATTTAGGTCTCGGGAAAGACGCGAGTTGAGACCCCTGTTGGGCACCGTCCCCGACCGCATGGCAGCCACTTTCCGCTTGGTGTCGCACTTTAGATCGGACCATTTCTTGATGACCTCTATGACCTCGCGTTGGCACTCGCCGATCTCATTGACACGGGCGGTAATCTCTGCCCACGTGCGTTTCTTCATGTCTGTTGGGACGCCACGATTAAATTTGCCTTCAGGGAGAAAACAAAATAAGATTAAGCACATTTTATTATTCATAGATTTACCACCATTTATAGTAAACCCTTGTTTGGTTATCTTTGTTTGTTTTTTTTGTTTTTCTTCTGCACAAGAACTCATTCATTTCCCAGGAACCCAGACACAAACCCTCAAAGCACAACCTCCACATTTAGACAGCGAATGACTTGAAGTCACGTACCCACGACAACCATACGATGCTTCCTCACTTCATCCAGCAGTATGTGGACTTCACTGAAGGAGAAGCGAGCTTTTCTTTTCTTAAAGCGTGTAACACTGTCTTGGTTGTAGTATATTGGTGAAGACATCCTCCACACAAACACACACACGCACACACGCTGTCAGTAGGTATCCAGCTGTTTTGTAGTCTCTGCTGTGCTTCTCCAGCTGTGCCAAGACTCTGATTAAGAAGAAGAAGAAGAGATACTTTTATTAATCCCTCGAGGAGAAATTCTTTTTACATGCATTACATGCAAAGGGACATGCAAATGTGGAGGGAGATGCAGCCACCCAGAGCAGCGCCCTGCGAGCAGTTGGGGGTTTCGGTGCCTTACTCAAGGGCACCTCGGCAGTGCCCAGGAGGTGAACTGGCACCCCTCCAGCTACCATGCATTTTAACCCCCGAAATACAACCACACACATACAAAGGGACATGCAAATGTGGCAAGAGGTGGTGGAGTGATGGGCAGCCACCCAGAGAGCAGTTGGGGCGGTTCAATGCCTTGCTCAAGGGCACCTCGGCACTGGCACCCCTCCAGCTACCAGTCCATCCTCCATACTGGACTTAAACCAGTCAAGCCAAGTCTCTATGGACTGAGCTACTGCCGCCCTTAAACAAAGTTAAAATTAATGATAATATCCTCATATATCACTCACATATTGACCCATAAACTACAATCTGAAACTGATATTTGAGGCAAGATTAAAGGCTGAAGTATGTATGTAACGTCAAGTATTAATACAGTATTTGTGCGTTACGTTACACTCGTTCAGGCTCAACAGCTGAGCAATCACAGTGTGTGTGTGTGTGTGTGTGTGTAGGTCAAGTTAGTTCATTAGCTAAATACATAATGAATGAGTGTTATTAACATTTAAACTGTCAGGTAGTTGCATGCATGTGTTTAACTGCAGAGGAACAGAGCAGGTTTTAGAGTGTAACAATGTGCAGTGCAAAGAGTGAATGAACAATGGACGATGCTATACACATGCTTCAGCCCAGTTAGCTCACAGTTAGCTACACCTAGAGCTCAATGATACACACCTTTATCTAAATTTCACTTTATATTTAAATAAGTAACATTAACAGCTATTTAATCCCCCCCACACGCAGTGCAGTATACGTTTATTTAGCTGGCTTTAGTCGAGTGTTACACAACAACACACACCAGGCTAGCAGGACGTTAGCTAAAGCTACGTTAAGAGTCGTTAGAGAAACGGCTAAAGAGGCACTTAGTTCACGTAAGCTCACTCCACAGAGGTTACACATAAATTACAGAAACACTTAAAGAGATGGTGAACATACCCCTGAGTCAAAGAAGTTGGGTTTTGGTCCAGAAACGTAATGATAAACTTCCTTATCGACAAAGATAGCTACGGTCAAGTTAGCGTGTATGAAGCTAACGCTACACGAAAGATGTCCGGTTAACGTTGGTGGACGTTAGTTAGCAACTAAAGCTAACTTACCGACTAATGTAATGACACCAGTTTGAAAACACTACATTACATTTAAATATTGTACATTATAACAATAACTACGGCTGGTCTGGTGATTATTTCGCTGACTACGCGGCTTCGTTTTATTTCTTATATTTTCCCCGTTGTAACAATGTGCTTTTATTTTGAAGGAGCACCAGTATATAGCTGTTTTCTGGTGTTGTAGGCTGACTTGACTCAACAAACAACACACACACACACACAGTGTAAATGTGTGTATCTCAGAAACACTAATGTGGTCTAAAGTGTCTTATTTCTTTGGTATTCCTGACTGCATTAATATTAACCAGTACGTTACTATTGTTGTTGATCAAGTAATGTAACGTAAAAAAAAAAAAAAAAAGTATTTGTTTTTATTTTATTGTGACACTTTTTCTGCCAGTGGAGGGCACTGTTGATGGATGGATGGATGACCCATATTTACACAGGTAATATACCAGACCAGACAGTATTCAGCACACTTAGGTAGCCATTTTTCATGAAAACACTTTGGGTGAAGCGTGGTTACATTGAGACTGATGTGTGCTCATTAAGCGTCTCCTTGAAGTATTTACATTGAGACTGATGTGTGTTCTTTTGGACCCTGTTTTGCAGATGAACTTGAATTTCATTCCAAAAGATTTGGCTGATGTCTCCTCCCAGACAGTTAAAGAATAAATCAGACACAGGCACAATTAAGTGACATCCCCACAGTTGTGGTCTTGAACTAAAATCTATAGTCCTCTTTGTCCAGTAAAAATGCAGTCTATTCCTTGGTCTCAAGACCAAGACCGATTTCGAGTACTACAACACTCTAATCTACTGTTTTTGTCAAAGGAGTCTGGTGGCTTTGAACAGAGGAAAATAACATTAAGAGCTTCCGTCCCCTGTTGGATGTTATCAGACTGTATATAATAGAGTAACAATCTGAGCCTGTTAGTGGCAAAAACAATTACTTAGATCACTGTTTCTCTAACGTTTTACACCGCGTACCACCTCAGAAAATATTTTTAATTAGGCTTTCAAAATACCACAGTACAGCAGTGTAGGCCGACCCTATTCAGCTGCAGACAGTTTACCCAGGAGGCAGGTTAATTACTAATAGGAAGATTATATATTGTTGACTGTTGAATCCTTCATAAAACTGACTCAAGATCCTGAGCTAATTTGTTGTTAAGGGGTACTCCCGATCTGCACTTCTAGTCTTTATTTTTCCTGTTTGGAGCCACGATTGCAGAGTTTTTGAACCACTTATTTCACCTCTGCTTGTGATCTTTTTTGTCAATATCTGGGCATGCATGCGTGCAATGGGCAAGAACATAACTAGGTTATTATTAGGTAGTTTATTATCATCAGAAACATTTGAGTATTTTGTACGCAAAACCTTTTGTACCTATTAGTCACTTAAACCACAACACATCTCAAAATAGTGCTGTATTAACCCTTGCTGTCTCAGATAACGTGCCTGAATCTGAATGGTCTAGAAGAATCCATTAGTGACTGACTAACAAGTGTTAGCAGAGCATTAAGAATAAGACAGACACATTTAACATACCCCTTTTATTTCAAATATGGCACAAGTATTTATTTCACCAAGCATTTTAACAGTTTAATGACTGTGGCTTAAACTACATGGTTAAAAACCCTTTAATATTGGCTGCATGCATTAGTGGCATACACGTTATAATGTTATATATCATCAATTTACATATTGTGCTGGAATTTTCCGGTGCAGGAAGTCTGAATAAAGAACACAGTGGTAAGAAAAGTGAAGTGGAAGCTGAGACATAGATAATGCTACGGCCAAGTTAAACTAACCAGCATGAAACATTAAATGGAAAAATATTAGGCTGCCCAGACATAAACAAACTGGGATTCCTGACTCCTATGCATATACAGTAACTGTGCAACTCTGATGCAAGCATAATGAAGTGTATTAGTCATTAATAAACCATAATTAACTTGCAATAGGCTGATGCAAGTTCACTTAGATTGAAATATCTACTCTTCTCTCCGGTCAGTGAACTTGGGGCTTGTTTCACAAAGACAATGAACATGGCTATCTCCTAAAGACATGACACGTTGACCCAAATACACCTCTTCTCATGGCTGTATACAGACTGACAGTTTTGTTGCACCTGTTTGGGTGGGACAACCTACACCCTTGTGATTCTTAGTTAATGTGCAAGCTGGTTATTCCTCCGTTCGGGTTTAAGTTCAGTGAAGCTTCTAAGAATTTCCAAAGTCACCAAGTTCCTCGTACTAACATCAACGCTAAAGGTGTACAATGACCTGTCTAACAGGTAGGACAAAACGAACAGTGGAGAGACAGGGATGTCAATCGAGCAGTCCGTACACGCCTACACAGTTCTGAGAAGAATATAAATTACAGAAAATAAGTGGAAACAATTGTGTGTGTGGCCATTCAAAACAAAAAACATGGGCCGACTAAGCTAGTTTAACACTGTTAATCTGTGTTCACTCCAACAGATAACCTGTGACGAGTGAGCCGGCTTTCCTGTTTTTGTCAGCAGGTGACAAACAGTTGTCAGGTGTGTAAAACAATGTCGCTCTATGTTTCTTAAACTGGCCTTCAGCAGTATTTCCTCATTTGCCTGTAACATTTAATCTTTGTGAAACCAGCCCCAGCCACGTATGAACAGGAGCCTTCACATTAGTTCGTTTTTTCCCACAAATTTCACGGTGTAAAAGCATCTTAACGTTGGCCTGCTTCCTCTTGTGTAGTTTTGGCTTGAGGCACATTAAAAGAGCAAATACCGACCAAGTGGCACCTGAATCGTGTTGGCTACATACTTGTGCAGAACATTCAGTAGCATTCATGTTTTTAAATCCTCAGCTATCGATTGTGAGTGCAGGTTTGTGCTTCTCTCGACCGGTAACACAGTACCAGACCTGTCTTATGCAAGTATTATGGAACATTGAACACTTGACATTACATTTGTAACATTTGAAATAAACCTGCACACACAAGGGATTCGCTGACTAACAGGAAGTTGTAGGGATGGTTGAAAAAAATATTTTGTACTGTGTAGACAAACAAAGTGGTTTCTGTATAACACGCAGGAAAGGCCTCGTCCCGGACTCAAGAGTACATGGTCAACTGAAGCCACTGAAAGGAAATAAGAGCAGAGAAGATGACTTTATGTAACCACTGAAGTCTGAATCCACTCACTGATGTTTAAAATAACTGAGATTACGTTACCTCCTGAACGTTGACTTTGATAGTCCCATTGTTGTCCTTATCCAGGGTTTTGAAGGCACCTGAATAAGAAAAGATATTACAGCTACAACACCTTCAGTCCAGTCAGTCTTATCACTCAGATAAAGCTGCAAAACCAACAAGTTAATCGATATATTTTTTAATGGCTGTGCTTTCAAACTCACGGCACATGGCGTCCAGCCTCACGAGGCAGCCAATGTAGTTGTCGAAATCCATGTTCCCGTTTTCGTCGCTGTATCTGCGGATTATCATGTCGAACAGCTGATCGCTGAGAGGGAAGCCTGAGGAGGAGATGAACCACAGTACAGACTGACTTTATTTGACTGGCTTCCCATATCTATCAAGGAAATTTTGACCAAGCGGTTCATCTATTTAAATAGCGTTCACTGGACATGACAAGTTAATAAAATGATGCCAGCGAGAGCTAAACCGACTGTCACAAATTCACCATTTGATTTGAGAATCACGATAAAACGCTCATATTTACATTCAGCTTATGAAACAATGATCCATCCGATGTTTAAAACATGCACAGCCACATGAGTGTTGACAGTTCGTAAAAAAGCCTTTTGTGAAGTTCTGTGGCTTTCATTGCTGGTATTAATAATGTGTAGTTTGCTCTGCATCTTTTCAGTAGCTGTGCAAACATTCAGTCAACAAACTCACCTGCAGCTCTGAACGCGTTTGGCAACTCGTCTGCACCGATGACACCAGAGCTGTCCGCGTCATAGGACTTGTACACTCCCTAAACAACAACAATATAAGTATTTCAATGTCACGTGAACGTTTCCTAGAAAGCAACAACCGACACAGCTGCTTATTATATGTTTTACAACTGGGTACGGCTGTTTTTCTTGTACTGTATGCTTACTTCATCATGCACTAAATACATGTCAGTCACATGACTGACAGAGCAGATTGTTGCTAAGATTTTCCTTTGACAGAAAATTTAATTATCTGTTCCACATGTTGACAATTTAATAATGTGTGAAGCTCAGTAAACACAGTATACAGATTTATGTCTATGCAACACATAACAGTTAATTAAAATATGAGAGATTTGGCACTTTATACATTCAAATTAAAGTCACCCGTAACATCAATAAACAGCTGATACTGTTTATGATTTAAAGGTCCAGTGTGTGACATTTATGGGGGCTTAATATTCATGAGTACCTAAAAATTAAGAGCCCAGAGTCAAGAGCCAAGAGTCCGCCATGTTGCTGCACCGTCATGTTTCTACAGTAGCCCTGAATGGACAAACCAAACATCGGCTCTAGATTGGGCGCTTTGCATTTTTCCCTGCCACTGCAGTTCCTCCTAAACGAGCAAGATTCAGTCACCACGGGATGCCATCTTACACACTGGACCTTCGGGCTACAGTTTCTTGTATGTTCGCTCTAACTGGAGATGATTAACAGGGACCACAGGAATGTAACTGTACAGCACAGAAACAGATGTGTCAAACGAATGCAACACGCCTGCTGTACTCGCCTGCCATTTCTTTATATTGTTCCAGAGGTGTTTGAATTCGTGAAAGCCGAGTTTCCCAGTGCTGTCGCTCTGAAATAGCGTTAAGGACAACAGACACAGAGTCATCAAGACTCCAGCTTTGACAAACAGTTGCAATACTTGTGGGCACGCTGTATTTGCCCAAGGTGTATCTTAACATGTCTTCCTCTTTCATGTAGCACAGAAGTCACAGTAGAAATTGCAGATGGTGTTTAAACTACTGATGCAAGGATCACATAAATCTCACTGAGCTACCTTTAAGTGGTTTTATAGTTAGATGTGAAAATACTAATAAAAAACTTCCAGAGCTAGGAAGCCAAGCACGGTCTTAGAGATCTTTTCATAATTTGGCCAAAGTTTTGGGATCATGGCTCCGTCTTTGGAGCAGCATGTCCAGATATCTCAGTGTTTAACCTCCACAGATTTCAAGGTCATTACTCATCACTATCCAGTGCTTCATTTTTATGAGTCACTTCCTTTTTTTTTTTTTTTAGCAAACTGTTCATGTTATTTGTTCTCTCTCCTGCGCTGTCACCATCGGCTTCATACTGTCACCTCGATTACACAAACACATAAAGTCTCCTAACGACAGAAAGGATACATCCATGACTGCCACCATGCTCCTGCAGGACTCAATGCTGAAACCATCTGTCTTCAGATCGTCACCTGAAATACAAGAAAACAGTGACTCATCATGTCGTTTGTCTCTTTTAAAAAGATACATAAAATGTGTAAATATCGAATCACAACAGAGCACGAGACCACAAAGCACTACAAGAACGAGTCAGACCAAATGTGACACTTACGCTTTGAAATGATTCTGTTTAGGATGTTCATCAGCTCAGGTGGGCTCACTTCCATGTCCTATATGACAAACACTCAACAGTGTGAACATCACAGCAGAAAAGCAGACATGGATGAAGGATGAGATGTTCTTATATTAATAAAAAGGTAGCACTCACATCCCCAGCGAGCTGCTGGAAGACTCTGCGAAACTGTTTCTCCTCGTCGCTCTCATGCTGCTCTGCGTACACGGCCGGCCTGCGTGGTGGAGGCTGCGGGAGAAGAGCGACGGCGAAACGTTAAAAACCAGAGTTAGAAGAACAGTGACGGTCAGACAGAGCCGGTAACATCAGTGTTGATACTCACAGGGTCAGAGGGCACAAACTGGTCTACGTCGATGTTGCTGCGAAGAGAGGAGCAAGAAGTTAAAAACACAGATCAGATTTTTTGAGGGGGGCTTAGACGGGTGACTCAGATTCTCACCTGACGACATCGATGATGCCACTGATGAACTTTTTGGCAAAAAACATCTTCTCTCAGCTGTGAACGCAGAGTGCGACATGAGTTAGGCCAAAGACGGACACCACACACACCAGCCAGGTCCAGATCACTTAAAACACTCACTGACTAAAGACATAAACTATTACAGCAGTGATTACATGTGGTTAGAGCGGGGTCTTCAACCAGGCGGTCCGCAGAGGTACTGCAGGGGGTCCACCAGTTTGATTTAATATGCAATTTGACAAAAACTATTACTATTAATATATTAGTCATACATTATTCCATTATGCCTGAACGTTTTATCAATCATAAACACATCTGGGTTAATAACCCGGCATATAAATAGGTTAATAAGGTGAAATAAAAGGTGAATAAGGTAAATATAAAAGTTATTATAAGCCGGGCTTTAAATGTGACACGTTATGTTCTGTTTGTCTCTCGTCCAAGGGGTCCCTGGGCTGAAAAGGTTGAGGTTAGAGTAACGCAAGTAGAATAACTGACTATATACGGTACTGTGCAGAGGTCTATAAATAATAATTAGATGGCATACAATAGTAAACATGACATGCTAATGGAAACCATGACAAACACGTACACTGGTTTCACCTCCGGCCCCGTGTGCTGTGTTAATTAACGCTGTGTAGATCTATGGTTGAACTTGTTATCTATCAAGCAACGGCATGTTTAGTGTCTGATTCCCGGTTACACCCACCCACTGTAGCAGCAGCAGCAGCAGCCACTTGAAACATTTTTCCTGTTACGAAAACAAAAATGTCAATGCCGCACCCTGAATGCGAAAAATAGGACCCAATTAAAAAAAAAAAGGTCATCCTGACACATTAAACCTTTATAAAAACATGTAAGAGCTTTAAAAAGCACTTTAGCGAGTAAAATATGTTGTTTATTAAAGTTTAATGATCGGCTACGTTCAGGTTAACGCACCGTAACTGTCAGTTAAACACGCACGAGCGAGAGCTAACGTTAAAATATACATATTATTAACGTTAGCTCGAATATTAGCATCTTGTTTTTAATCTAACTAACCAACTGCCGCTGACAAATCCAGTTTATTGTGTAAAACTGTGCAGCCTCTTAACTTAGCTCGTTACTCTAACACGACAGCCCCCCCTCAGGACAGCTAACTAACTTTAGCGCTAGCACGGGTTAACGTTACACACGTAGCAAAACTCGGTGTTACCGTAACTGACAGTCATCTAACCCTCTACTGTTTCTGTGCTAATGTCGATCTGGATGTGTATATTTACCGTGAGGAAGCTGCACTTTGTCGGAGTTGACGGGAGGGTAGACTCTGATGGTTGATTTGCGTGAGTTTCACAAACCTCAGCTAGCAGCAGTCCCAGGAGGAGGAGGTGGTGGAGGAGGTAGAGCAGGAGGTGGTGGAGGAGGCTCCGTCAACACGCCCCAACTGACGCCGCAGAGAGTCAATGCGACACAAGAGGACGACTCGCCTGTGTTTTGCGCAATGAAGCTTTCTCGATACACTCCACACACAGACAGTTGGCCTATATGTAAACTAGCCGTTGTCTGGTTGTGCTATGCTAACATAAAGCTAAGAAGGGGCCTTGATATAAATGTTTGTTTTGGACATGCGCAGTGCAACGCTGGTAAGATGCATAAATCGCGTTATATTGTGAACATAAAGAGTTTAACTTACACTTATACACTTTGTTATCGTTAAAAACGTTATTCCTTATTAGTATATCTCATAAAATGATGACAGAGTTCATTTTTGACGGACATATCTTGTAGCAATGCGTAAATCTACGTATCATCTCCGTGTTCGAAGATTTATCTCTTCACGGCTATTTCATCTTTGTTGTATTTTCTTTTCTTTTTTAATTTCTCAGTTTATTAATTTATTTCTGGGCAGTGTATGAATACAGTTAGAGCACGTCTCTGCCACCACCTGGTCTGGAGTGTAAGCGTCTTTCTTTAGACAGATAAGCTGTAAATCTTTCTGCTATTCTACTTTCATGTTTCCTCTATAATACATGTACAGTAAGTCCTACACATACTTTGAGTTTCCCCCCCCTTTCCCCTGAGGATACACTTCCATAACACGTTTTTACTTATTCTACACAAAACCCAGCTGGACACAAGGAAGAGTAAAAGTCAAATATTTGTAGGCCCACATGAAACACTATCTAAACTATGACGATATCTATTTTTCTCACCTCTACAACTTCAACTATGATTTCCAAACAAATATTTTGAGGCAGTACAAACAGTAAATATATAACATCTCAGAAACACACAACAGTCCACTGTACAGGCTTCCAGACTAAAATTAAGATATCAGTAATGTGTCTGTTGGGCTTGATCATTTATTCTGTCATTATCTCTTATGGTATCACTATAATAAGCAATATAGAAGATTAATGAGGGTCATAGTGTTACTGTAATATTTGCAAAGTGTTCGTAGTAATGACAACTACACAAAGAAAGGTTATTACTAACTGTGCCAAGGTAAACCACCAACTGCCGTACACCAACATTTAAAGCAAACAAACTGGTTCAGTTGCACCTTGCAGAGAGAAACTCAGCTCACAGCTGCTGCTGCCTATACATTCATATTTTAATATAGAAAACATTCAGACTTCCACAGAACTGTTCATTCTTTTATAGCCAAACCGGACACATGAACAGCATTCAACAAGGCAGCTGTTTTATATGCTATGATATCAATCATCTGATAGTTTGGCTACAAAGTTGATTGGCCAGACTGAACTAATCAATCAGTTATAAGGTTAGATGATCTTCATTTAGCTGGAGCTCCTTCATGGACACAAGTTGGTCCCTGGACTCCCTGGAGTCTGAGAACTCCTGCTTTATAGCGACAGCTAAGGCCCCACTAGTGCTTTCCTGACATAAATCATTCAGTTTGACTTTGCTATATCTATAAATGAAAGCCGAATATTTTTATGGCAGTTAAAACAATTTCATAGAGGAACTGCAATGCTGTTAAAAAATCCCTGACAATCCCTCTGAAGATTTGCCAATGGACTTGGGGCATGTTTAAAAATGATAGCACACCACATTGAATAATTAAACACAGCTTAATGAGAACGGAGAGAAAATTGTGTTTTCATTTATTTTGACAAAATCCTATTCTCTGATAATTGGATCATATAAGCAGTGATTACCTCGTACTTGTAATGGATTGTGCCAAACTGCCAAAGGAACTTTTTGTGTGTGTGTGTGTGTGTTCTGCAATCCAGACTACGCAGAATCATATCAAGAAAATTGCTTTTCTTTTCTGCAGATAGAGAAGAGCCTGAAGTAGACACATATACAACTGTCGAATGTTACATTTCATCCTTTTAGGTGAACTCGGGGCTTGACCAGGAACTACAAAGTCTCTGTGAGTCCAGCTGGGGATCTGTGTTGCATGTTGTTCCCCATATCTCTGTCAAGTCACTTCCTGCAATCTCTCTACTGTCTATTAAAGATCAAATCCTGCAGTTTATTCATTCTGCACAGGGTCAGATATCACAAAACATCCTTCACAAGCTGCAGTCTGTCTTTTAGCTTCACAGAACATGTTACTGAAACTCTGTGGCATCTGGCATGAAAATGATTGAATATGAAAATTTGGAATATTGGCACAGAGATCAAACACGGCTTTAATCGTCTGCCTTTCCTGCCATCGCTCAACACAGGCTAACACAGGCCAACAGAGGGCTGGAGGGTCACCCTCAGAACAGCACCCCCCTCAGGTATAACAGGCACAACATGGGATTGAATTATTTGAATTGTTTGTCCACCACGCTGCCAAAGTGACACCTGAGGCATTCAAAAATGACAGATGATGGCCGTTTGACATGCAGATTTTAATACGACGTGTGTGTGTGTGTGTGAGAGAGTGTGTGTGCATGTGTGTGCATGGGTGTTAAATAAAACCAGCAGGTGGAGTCAGAGAGCATTTGACAGCTCAGTCATAGCAAACGCACTACAGTATAGTCTGCATTCAGCATGCAAATACTCCAGATCCAAGTCATTTCTATAAATGTTGATCTAACCATGGATGATGCATGTTGCCACTGCTGATGTGAACCGGTCTGTGTGCTACATTTTAATCAGGCCTAAAGCTCTGACTGTCTCTCTCTGTGTCTCTGCCTGTCTGTCTGTCTGTCTGTCTTCATTCATTCATTTATTTACATGTAACATAGATGTTGGCGTGACAGGGTGCCTGATGAATTTGCTTTCACAAATCAGTCACAATCACAAGAGGATCCTCTACACACACCTCACAGCAACAAACTAACCTGACATCAGATATTTGTTATAAAATCTGTCATATTTTATCTTTTGAATATCTCTTTTGCAGCCATTGCAAAAAGAAATGATCCTAGTGTTCATTCATCACTGTTTTTCTCTCTCTATAAAACCATGACAACAACAGCCAGAAGATGTACAGTATATTTATCCACCTGTGAGTGATCTGTCACTCTCTCTTGTTTCTTGACTTCCAAAGAAACTGGCCGAGTTTGTCTCAGTGCTGCTCTGTTTTTATCATAGCTACATCTTCTTTTAATCCCTCGTGGCCAGCACTATCATGGTTGCCTTGACAGTGCAGACACTTCGCCTGCTCTCTCTTCAACTGATAAGACACGGTACTAGAACAGACAAAAATAGGATTCATAAATACAACGGCAACATGTCCATGAACAGTGTCTGGATTCACTGCTGTTGCTTGCAGTGATGTTCAATTTTAAAAACAAATCGTGACCCCCAAAACGTCACGTGGAATCATAGAAAAAAATCTGTGTACTTACAGATATGACAGCATCGCCTGTATATAATCTGCTTGATTTCATAACTGCTGTTTAGGTTACTAAATTATATATAAGTGGAGCCATTGCATCACAGACACCTGCCTTGATTCTGTGAATGCAGAATCCACTATTGTTCTGCAAACAAAACACCCCGTATGTCAGTTATCCGCTGTGCAGTGCATTAAGCAGAGAGAGGCGTCTTCACATGGCATACGGCACATGTGAAAATGTGACATTAATTGTGAGATTATTTGAATGCACGTGTTTCAGTATATCAAATTTATATTTATCTATATTTAAGATGTGATAATATATGATGTGCAGTGCAGAAACAGTGATATCTATCCTTCAGATCCCACTCCAGCTAAAATTACTCCATCCATGAAATAGAGGTATCCATGGTTACATCAGGAGCCATGTTAAAGGGAGCCTCAGTGTATCTCTATTCTTTAGCAGTCCCCACCTTTTTCCTCATTCATCATTTGAAAGAAATCACTGTGCCACCCCAAGGTTTCCGACAGCTATGATTTGGTTTTGCAAATGAGATTTGCAGTGAATAATTTCAATAACATTGATGAAGACAGACTGGCTATTAAATACCTCTAAATTATGAATGCAAACCATATTACATCTGCAGTTACCTGCTCGACTTTGAGGGAGTGAAATGCAGAGCTTCTGTAGTTCAGTGCCACAGAGGCTGCAGATTGAAATATTGTATAGGAGCATCCCCAATACGACGTATTTGCAGTCTTCAGAACAACCTGTTACCTTGACAACGCAATTTTATCATTCAAGCCCATTGCTACCTTCTCTCACAGCAGGAATCAAATGTGCCTTAAATGTATACTGCTGCAGGGTTTTACACCTCAGTTCAAGGTAGAAATGAGACTTTGGATGGGTTAAGATGTGCAGAAAATATTTAATTGTGGTTTCACTGCATAGTGGACAATGTAAGATGATTTTCTTGCCTTTACAGAGGGAGGAAGGTGCTTTTGATCTAAAATGCATGTTGGACTGTGCGATTAATGCAGATACTGTTTAAAAATTAGATAACTAAGACAAAAAATGCTGTTGTTTTCTGTCAATTCCCCAAATACCAGTGTCCTCAGGGTTGGTACTACTTCCAATGACTTATTCATGCGGTTATACGCCTAATTGTCTGGCCATATTTGCAAGTTAGTTAGTCATTCCGATAATTGTTATGCAAACTAACTGCATGCAAGCTTTCCACGTCCATCTGTCTCGGTCACTGAATTCCAGCATCCAAGCATCCAGGAAGGAATTCAGTTTTTTTTTTTTAAGTTATATAAATCAAATTAGCAGTAAATATTTGTCTTTGGACACCAAGAGCAGATAAAGAAAGTTGATACTAAGTTGTGACACTTTCTTTAGAGATTCATTTGACCACACACAGTATATTAATCAGATTTCTGTACATCTATTTGATCTTTTTTTTTTTTAAATTTCATTTATTGACATCAGCTCTCTACATGCATTGATCATCTAAATGCTGGCAAAACTGCCTGGAATAACATTCTTGCAAAGAAAAACCTGAAATATATTGAACCCAACCTTTATAGAACCCCTATGTATGCCTCAAGTGTAGGATGTAAATTTAATCTTAGGTCTACAGACAGAAATGACCTCAGTATAGCTGCAGACTGTACATGTGTGCGTGATGTCACCTTCCTTGCTTGTGTGGCTGAGCTCAGTAGATTAGGGATGTATTTGCTCGATAATGAAGGTCAAACAGCGTAGGAGGAGGAGGAGGAGGAGGAGGAATGGCTGTGTGTGTGTGCTGGATGGATCATGGCAGGCTGACATGTTGCAGAACTTTTGAATTATTTTCCCTGGCTTGTAGTTCTGTGTAAACGTGACTGGAACTGTGCTCAGAGCTCAGTTTTCATTCGATGATATCACATGTAGCGCGTGATTACAATGAGTGCTTTTTTGCTGGGTTGTGCACTCAAGTTGAGTGTCAACCTGGTTAAATAGTAGTGATGGCATGCAGAGATCATTTCAATACCATTACACAGCTAATTACTGGCTGTACAACCCAGCCATACATGGCTTAGATTGATATACTATACCATTACTGGCTCACACTGAGTATCAGATGTTAGTCAGTCTTATTATCCATCTCTGGTAAGACGTTCCTCTCTGACCACAGCTACGGAGACTTCTCAAATTAATTTAATCAACTTGATTAAACAATGAGTTGCTGTCCGTTGGATAGTCTCACCCTGCCATAAGGAGCCTCTAACACTGAAAGATATTCATTACCCTGCAGGGCTTTGGTGGAGAGTGTGAATGTCCTGTGATGTTCTAAATGATTACTCAGAGGATTCTCCATCATAACATAGAAAAATGTTCATGGGAACAATAATCCTGATATTTTTAGCTGTATGCACAGACTGTAATATCCCGACAACTGGATGGATTTCCATTAAATTTGTGATTTGAGGATGAAGTCTACCAGCTTTGGTGATCCCGACATTTCCTCCAGCGTCACCAAATTTGACACAAATGTTCATGTCCATGTACAAGATGAATTTTTGAACGTTGTAATTCTTTAACTTTTCATCTAGCACCATCATGAGGTGCTTGGGCGGCAGGTTCTCTTTATTGGCTACATTAATTCCAAGTAACTTAAAAGGACCACTAGCTGGCATCTAGCAGTGTGGTTGCTAACTGAAAGCCCCTCGCCTCACCCTCCTTCATAGCACGAAGGCAAACAAACAAGATGGTGGACTCTGGGGAAACCATGAGGTCTGTGGATATATAATTCTCGTTATTTTTCAGGTGATTATACTCTAATGAAAACATAGTTATGAATATTATATTTAATTTCTTATTGGACCATTAATATCAGCCCTCCCACACACACAATTAGGAAGTGCAGCCTGTGCTTCATCTTCTTCACTTTCCTGAGGGTGGAACCACTTATCTTCAGCAGTCTGTTTGGATAGTTTTGGTTAGGCATTCCTAGCATAGTACCACCAAATGAAAACACTAATAATGTGTGGGCGTGCTGGGTCAATAGGTGTAAAAATAAATGTGGATTGGCACTGGCCTGTAAAATCTAATAATCTTTCAACTTATTTAGCAGTGAAACCGCCTGCGATCACACATAGGACAAATATTTGGAGCTAGCCCGAGCTAAAGGAAACAAAATGTTGCTGTTTGTGAAGTCACCTCCACGCTGAAGTGACAAAAGAAGCTTTTTAAGCTGAACAACATAATGAGGTACTAAACCTAGTATCCATGATCTGACATCCTACCCTCCGTAAACAAACCAACCATCAAATAAATTCATGTAAATCAGGTGTGAAATTTATGCTGCAACCACATAATTTGTTGCACCTTAATCTGATTCCTCATTACTCGAGCATTGTGTCCATGTAAACACGCGGCCATTGTTCACGTCTAATACGTGCTCAAACCCGCACTCCAGAAATCGATCTATTCATAGAACGTGTTGGTTGCGATTATATAAACACTCGACCTTTCACTCGAGAGCGAGAAAGAGCAAGGTGGTGAATAAAAGGAACAGAAGACAAGTGATGTTAAAATGAACATTTATAATGACTCTTTGTTGCCGTCGCAAAAATAATCTTTAAAAAACAATTCAATTATTAACACTGAAATGCTGACTTCACTGGTAGTCCACGAGTCATAAAACACAACTCACTGAATTTCTTTTACAAACACAGTACTACAGTTACATTAAATAGTCATTACCGTTAAATCTATTAATGAATAATGTTCAAATAAACTAATAATAAAAACAATGACACTTTTAAAATCCTCTCATTCCCTCACCATAGTAGCTGTTGTCG
This sequence comes from Miichthys miiuy, assembly GCA_036365135.1. Lineage (NCBI taxonomy): Eukaryota > Metazoa > Chordata > Actinopteri > Sciaenidae > Miichthys > Miichthys miiuy. Next base: position 23,459,951 of record CM071616.1, read on the forward strand.
TTTTATCAACAGTGTATCATTTAGAAAATATACTGCTTCTGAGATGTTTCTCTGACAAAAGCAGAAAACAGACTGGCAGCATAACAATAATGGTACATGAGCTCAAACGTCGTACAATTACGGTGATGTTTTTCAAGGGGAGTGGAAATGGGACGTAACCATTCCAGTGATCTAACATTTAGTTATGTAGGCTGGCTGCCTTTTGGCTCAGTATGGAATTATTTGGCACTCTTGCTGACAATATTTTGCCATAAAAAGCTTTCACACTTTTTCTGAAATGGCACAAGAAGACATTTTTATCCTCTCATTTCTGAATAAATTCAGAGGACTTTATCGTTTTTTGTTTTTTTAAAAGACATATAAATGCTGTCCTAGAAAGCCCTTAAGGTAGTTAACACTGTGGACTTTCACAGATTCTCCTCGTCACAAACGAAAGACAGAACCGTTGTCGGTAATATCAAAGAGAAATGTACCCAATCGGCAACATCACTTTTCTTAGTTTGGAATATTTTGATCTTATGCTGTCAGTCCATTTTTTTTCTGAGATGGAAAGAACAGAGGTTAAAACGAAGTAGAAACCAAACCCCGAAAGAAATTTTACAATGACGTGAAAATGGTTGCAAGGTACCGGCATGCTTTCTTCAGTTTACACTTAAGCAAGCGTTCAACCCTGCAGAATTGTCCAGATAACCAGAAAAACAAAAGAACAGTCTCGCAGAGTTTGACAGTAAAAGTGGTGTAAAATATCCAACACGTAACATGAGTTCTTGGGGGATGGAGAAGGTCAACCAAGTTCATGGGAGGTTCAGAGGGTCAAAGACAAAAAAATGGCCTCATATCTGGTTGGCAAAGAATACTGTATTTTCTCAGACGAAAGGGCTCAGAAATACCTTAATCCGTTTAAAGGGCGGACACAGTAGCAGGTGCTCAGTGTGATGAAACACAAATCGTGATATCGTGTAGGCTGAGAGAGTGAGACTCATGGAGAAGAGGTTGTAAGAGAGGAGCAAGCAGCCTTAGCCAGTTTGTAGCTTTTAAAACCAGTCCTAGCTTTCTTGTGAAAGGGCTCCGTGTGGGCAGATGAAACGTCCAGGATACATTTGGAGTGGAAATAAAAACAAACATAACAACTTTTGGAATGATACTGTAATTCGTTTTTTTTGGCATTCTGACGTGAAGCCGTAAAATGCAACGACATGGGATTTGTAACACAAAATAATGAGAGAGAAATATCATTCATGTAACTAGGCCACTCAAAGTCTAATAGGTTTCCTCTGTGATTTTGATCATGTTGAGGTGGCAGAGGCAATCTTCATTTTTTGCTGGTGCCGATTATGTCTCTTTGTGATCTGACTGTAATATCAGCCAGACCTTGAGCTTGCATCCCTCAGTACCTTCAGCCCAGTGCTTCAGTCCCAGAATTTGCTGGACAAAATGAAAGCCGTGTTCTAATTTATAATTTAAAGCAAAAGAGGATGCCAAAAAAAAAAAAAAAAAGGACAAACAGATCGCTCCTGGTTTCACATGTTCGTTAAAAAACAAAGCACTCAGTGATTGACACAAACCTCTGCTGAAGGGAATGTGAAGGAGAAGCCTTCAAGTGAGGAAACAGGTGCTACTTTTCTATTTTGTCTGAGACTCCAGCCCTTTCCATCATTCATGAGACCCAACAGGGAATAAATACATTTAAAAAAAATCAAATAAAAGTAACATCAGAGCAACAGCAAAGAATGAGAAAAAAAAAAAAATCAAATAAACTCTTGAATGCCAACATGGTTTGCTTCATTTCACACCCAGTATGACCCCACTGATCAGTAAAGTGCATTTATGCAACACCAAACAAACAAGATAATGTTGACAGCGAATCGGAAGTTGTGTTAAAACATATCTGGTTCATGACTATGGCCTGTGTGAGGCCTACCTGACTATAGCTGAAATCTGTTATTGACATAGATATTAACTCTACATGTATTTGACATTCCTGCCCTGAATTTACATTAAAGACTGATATAACATTCGACAGAAATTAAAATAAAAAATAAAAATAAATGGGTACATTCATAGATTAGATCTGGGCTTTCAAGCTGTGACATTAGAAATAAACCCTTAAAACATTATGGGACAGGTTATATGAGGTTCAACCTGTTTGTAAAAACAAAAATAATGCATGCCTGCTATCTTTAAAAAAAAGCAAAACACAAGGAGCCAATGCACTGAATAACATTTTCACGTTTGCTTGTTTCACATTTTTAATACTCCTCACTTTACCTAAAAATCAAGTGATCTTCTTCTCTGATGATATGTAGAGAGAGATGATGAACTTCATTGATGAGAATTGGATCTGAGATGTGTGTGTGTATGCGTGTGTGTGTATGCGTGTGTGCGTCTGTGTGTGTCTTTTTTTTTTCTTTTTTTTTTAGGGCCAACATGACAATAAATGAGCTCCCTCCCAACTCACGACATAAAAAGAACAAAAAAAAAAAAAAAAAAAAACAACTTCTTCTTTTTTTTTTTTAAACATGAGGCGAGTAAACTTAAGTGCTTTACATTTGACTGCATGCAGCGTTATGTCTTTGAATGTTTGCGAGAGACACCTCGCAAAAATTTTTGTAAGATTTTTTTTTCCTCCATAATTTTTACTTTGATACCATGCAATAGAAGACGTGCAAAAAGATAACACCTAACTCCACAAACACATTTTTGATTGTTAATGGTATGTTATGAATGCTTATAACATGTTATGCTTAGTCCATGCTGGCCTATAGAGACATTTGTGAGACAGCAGTACTTAAGCCACAGGTCAAACAAACACACAAGGGATGCATGGAGTGTAAAACAACATGGATCCATAAAAATCACAATCTTTAACTCTTACTCTATGTACCTATGGGATAAAACAATGCACAAAAAGTTCTTTGTCCTTTGTTTTCTTAAGTAATGTATTTGATTATCTTTTCTTAACTTAAAAGACAGTGTTTGATTGGCACTTGATCAGCACTTCTAAACAAGTTATTGATATCTAACATTTGATCGCACATCTACAATTTCAGAAGCTGCGGAGGTCTAGTTTGGCACAGGTTGTACTATGGAGTCTATTATTACTTTTGCTATCTTACCAATACTGTATAGTATTCTATACACCTCGTTTTATGCTCCAGCCTTTCAGAGCATGTTTCTAATCAACAGACCAGACATCTTTTCAACTAAAATATTTTGTATAGTTTACTTATCAAATAGCAGCATTTTCATAACTTACAAAAAGTACATGTAAACCTATTCATTCAAAATCTTAGTAATTTCAAAGGTTCATACAACAGACATAAAACACAAAACAGGACAACATGCTACTATATTGCTTCCAATATTCTTTACATTTTCTTACTGTCAAACTAAATCATCAATGACAGAAATATGGACACCACCGGTTGATGATGAGTCATCATAATGCACAAACAAATCGCGAAGCTAATCTTAATCAGGCTTAGTTGGCACTCTCATCATCCACACAAATATAACATAGTTCACATTGTATCGACAACGCTGGACTGCATTTGGACTACAAACTAGAATAGCTACAATAAAGTACATATAGATCATATGACATGACATATTGTATTCCACAGAAATGAATTCTAGTCATTTTTCAGATAAGAGGATATGCATAAAGGATGTCATTGTTTCGGCTTGAGGTCACGAACAAGTTTCCACCTTACACTCGCTATCTTATGCATTCTGTCCTTTCTATGCTTTGTTTTGAGGCTGAAACTTGAGCTCAGTTTGTTCAGCCAACATATGAATATTTATTCAACCAAGATTTGCCTTCTTTTGGAAGAAAAAAACGACACTTTCTCTTCCCTTTAAAAGGCCATAGTTCACGGTCTAAACTTTTCTAAATCCTACTTGTTCTTCTTATAGAGGGAATTTGATACTTTGAGCTAACGTTGCTGGTTGGTCTTGTGGGTGTCACAGTTTTGGAGGCAGGTGTTTTCTGTGCATTTTAAGCCTTGTGAACTCTACGGCCTGGGGAAATATTTTCATACCCTTATGACCTATAGTGCATAACTCCCACCAGCAGCACACCCAACACACCGCCCATGAGAAGACAAGACAGGAGGAAGGAGAAAGAGGGGGAGAGCACAGTGAAGGAAGAACCACAGACAGGGTTTTTTAGGACACAGGAGGAATCTCAAGAGGGGTGAGAAACAGCAACATGCAGGGGGAATAAAATGTTGAGAGAAAGAGGAAAGTTAATGAGGGGCAGAGAGAAATAGTATTTGGCACAATGTATAGATCAGAGAGCTTAGAAGGAGAGCTCTCTGCAGTCAAGCAGTCCAGTTGCATTGATAAAACATCCCTTTGTTTTGTGCTTGTATCTTATTATATGCTAAAACCTTGGGCAGTAAAAGGTTATCTTATGCTATGATTTCATTAGTGGCCCGATTGTAGTTATGGATGACTGTGAAGCCTTCCAGACACGTAGTGAAAGGAGAGATTTCAGTTAGGAAGAAAGGCTCACTGTTGCAATTGCCACACATAATGTTCAGACACAAAGACTTGTTTCAGACACCTTCAAATCCGTCTACTTTCAAACATGAATTATGAAAATGAAAAGAGAAAAGGCTATTCGTTAAATTTCCCCAAAAAACGGGAGTGGTTCTGATTTTTTTTTTTTTTTTTCTTGGACGCTACTCAGCACCAACCCTCACAGCCGTGCAATTCAGGAAGCTGATCATAGAGCTTGGGTTGATGGGGGGGGGGGACACTTGAAAGATGTCTTTAGAGCGGGGAGGTGGACGTCAATAAGGACTGGAGAATACAGTGCAGGAAAAAATGTGGTGGGAATAATTTGTGGTTCGCTGATCAGAAAAATGTCCGCTAATTTAAGTGCAGTGCATTGGTACTGGTAAACAGAAACATCACAAGACGCTGGAGTATAAATGCTCTTGTGGAGATATCCCTTCTGTCAGTATTGGTAGGTTTTTTTTGTGTATGTGACATAGATGTGCACATTAAAATATACTCACATCCCAGCAGGGACAGACACGCTTTACATTGTGTTCTTAATGTCTCACAGTGCAGTCTTCAGAGACCCAGTGTACTCAGGATGAACACCATGGATAGCAGCACAGAAGGAAGCCAAGGTAATCTTCGAGTGCTTGGAAATGCTCTAGACAATTAGCCTCCCTGCATTAGACAAACAATTGCCCATAAAAGACAACGATGCCAAAACATTTCATGATGTTTTATTACATGCTCCACCCGAAGTTAGAGAGCGTTAACGTGTTTTGGGAACGATAACAGGCTGCCTGGATGAACTGCAGAATCGTTTTTTTTTTTCCTTTTCTATTTTTTTTTTTTGTCTTGATGCAAATTAGGAAGGATGGCTCGCAGAAAAAGCGAGTCCAAACCTTCTTTTCAAGTGTCACTCTACTTCCCTTTCATTAGTGTATGTCTCTTGACTATTTGGTACCCTTAATGTAAAGGCAATAGTTTCTTTGTTCACAGATATTGGTTCATACAGCTTTTCTTATCAAAATGCTTTTTGTAGTGCTTTGTTCTCTTTGCGAACTGAACTGGTTAGACACTGCGTCAAGGTAGTCTGAGCTTTAAGTTAATTCTTGGGAGTTACAAATGTGTGACTAAGGCAAAAACATTGTCAGGTAAAATCTTTGTCCACGTACGGCCAATTGTTTTAAAAGAAAAAAAAAAAAAGACCTGCAATGGGAGCGAGGATGGACTTGAAATCTTAAGACTGGATTGCTTTTCATCATGAAATGCTGAAATCAATCCTTTTTCATTAGGTGAGAGGGTGGGTCAGATCCAAATGGGCTACTAATGGCTGGACGACACATCAGCTCTTTTTTTTTTTTTTTTTTTACATCAAGTCAAGAGAGTAGTCGCCAGAGAGGTTCTGATTTCATGGTAAAGGAGATATAAACCTAATTCTATAGCACCAAGAACGGGTTAAAGAACAACATATTTCTGTGTGTTTGTATTTGTGACTGAATATGCAAATATGTTTCAGTGTTTGTGGGTTTGTGGGAGCATTATCTATGTGTGTTCATGTAAAATATATTTATACATTCCTGTGTGTCTCCTCTATCCTCTCACATTGATTATTTAACCCCTGAACTATACTTGCAGACAGCAACAGTGAAGTTCAGACTGGGTTTGAGTTATACATTTCTTTCACTGCAACACAATATTTGATCCCTGTAAATGAAAAATAGCGATAGGCTAATATTGTTTTTACATTCAGATCAACCTGCATTCACAGGTTTAAATAATCTATTTGTGTTTGAATGAGACCATGTCAATAAATAAAGGATGAAAATATAAAATACCCAAATTTAGAAACTTCAATTATGATATGAGCCAGAATCAGAAACATATGTCAACATAGATATGATTTCTTTAAAGAAATTATACTCAGATTGCTTCCCCATAGACTGAGATGACCTCAGGTGCTTGTCATAAAACCTCTCCCCTGTTAACAATGCCTTCTGCATTGTATACAAAGAGCAAGGTTTGTAAAACAGCTCTATCAGCTGGCTGGAACTTCATCTGATATGCTCAACTCGCCGGGAGCTGAGGTTTGCAACTGAAATTAAAACCAACACAACCCAAACAGAACAAAGGAAATAAAACAGCTATGAGGTTTTGGAGGAGGGTGAAACCCTGCGGCCTCACCCTTGAATCTGCAGCTTGGCAGTGGACCAGTTCAGCTTACTCTGATCACCATCGTCAAAAGGACTCGACACAAACTTTTAAAAAACATCAGGACGTCAGTCCTAAAAACACATTCACATATCACACACACTTATCTTGGTTGTCTCCCCCACCTCCTCCTTTGTGATTCTCTCATTTGATACTGAAATATTAAACAGATATTTGGACGTTTCTTTTTTCTATTCATCGTGACCCTCTCAATTCCCTTCTATCTCTGTCTTCATCCTTTCCTTCTTTTCCTCTTCTTTTTCCTTTTAGCCCACCTTTTGTGGGTTGGTAGCGCGCACGCCCTGCTCGTACGTGATCCGCTGGCTGATCAGATACTGCGCTGCTTGCGTAGCGGCTGGCGACCCTGTTATGGTAACTTTACGGTTCCGAGTACCAGGAATGAACTCTCCCTTTTTGGAGATCTGGATGCGGGCTCCTGTTAGCTCCTGGTACTCTACCAGCGTTTTCCCTCCTTTCCCCAAAATGGCGCCGACCAGATTCTCGGGCACAGCAATCTCAACCACGTCCTTGGCCCCATCTGCAAGCTTCTCTGTTGCCAGTAGGGATGAGGCCATCAGTGGGGATGAAGCATTTAGGTAACCATTGGAAGCCCCTGTAGCAGCTGCTAGAGAACCCAGGGAGAACCCCCCGAGGCCTGTTGCAGGGTGGCCAGCACTGCTGGATGCATCGCTAGCGTAGGAGGCCAACAGGTTAGCTGCAGCAGCAGCAGCCGGGTTAGCACTAGCTGCTACTGCAGCGAGGACCCCAGAAGCAGCTGCAGGGTTGAGGCCCAGGCCCAGGGTGTTAGTGTTGTAGCCGTAGCTGGCCAGGGTGTTGAGGGCTGAGGTGATGGCCAGCAGATCGTTGCCAGAGAAGCTGGACATGGCGGCGGGGAAGGCGCCCATTCCCGTCAAGCCAGCCTGGCCCAGAAGGCTGGAGGCAGTGGCAGCCGCTGCGGCTGCATTGGGCAGCACCTCGGCCGTGTTAGCGTAGGGGGAGCCGGTGGGGTTGGAGTTGGCCACTGGGCCAGAGACGTTGGAATAGCTGATGTTCAGGCAGCTGCTGCTCTGAGGGTCCTCCTGGATCTTCTGCACTATGATTTCCACAGCCTTGCGGTTCTGTTCGGGCTCCCCACTGATGGTTACCACTCGCTCCTGCAGGTTGATGCCTTCCGGCTTCTGGGAGAGCTGCACCCAAGCCCCTGACTGCTCCATCACTGCCTTCACTGTGGCGCCACCCTTGCCAATGATCAGCCCAGCTGTGCTATTGGGCACGATCAATTTGGCCTGCGGAGAGATAGAAAGATTGAAGTAGCAATAAAAAAGGTAACAGGAGAAAGATTTAATAGCATAAATGGCTGACAGAAAGAGGGATATCTCTCACTGAGTCAGAGTACTACACCAGCCCCCGCTTTACTCAGCGATTTGTTAATCCCAGGGGTTTAGGCTGCAGCTGCCACACGGCTCTGTCTAGCTATGAAAGACTGTAGGTAAAAATAACCACATACCCTCACATTTTCCTGACCCTACCAGACTGTGGGTCATGGCCTAGAGAACAAGACTTGCGACTAATAAACAAGGTGTCCTGGAAGTGAACTGTTCCTACCACATAGCGACCACACACACCCCTCACGACCCCGCTGAATGTTCGGGCTCTCACCTGTTTGACGCGGTCGGGGTTGACGGTGGTCTGTGGCTGCAGTATGCTGACTGGCTCGGGTTTCTGGGCGCTCTGGGGCATCTCGCGGACTTTCTCCGCAATAAAGTTGTGGACGCCATTGAGGGCTTCGACTGTACCCTGTATCAGACAGACACGTTCTGTTGTTCCTGTGACGAGAGAGGAAGAAGACAAAGAAAAGTGATCAGTTACTGTAATGTGCTCCGAGTGGATACTTGGTGAGCAGATTTGAGGGATTTGCTAAGGGGGCCGGACAAAAATCTACATTTATATTAAGATGTCTTGGCATTGAGAAATGTTCCTTGACATTTCACAAAGGGACCCAATTACAAAGCTATTCCTCGCTTCCTCCATTTACACAATCAACAGAGAAACAGCTGAAAGAAAGAACCGTGCTTGGTTAGCGAGCCACGGGGGGAAGGATTCCTCTTCAATGATGTAACTCTTTCACTGCTGTAAAACTGAGCCCATCCTTGCCTCACAGCTCTAACAGACTAAACACACACTTGTTTCGCCCTCTAGGCTTCTTTCTACACCCACATTGACGACCCAACCGGCATACCGTTGCCATGGTAAAGGGGCCAAGCCGTGGAAACAGGTGATGCAACAGGGAGTCCTTTATACTTCGCTAGCACGATTTTTTAAGACACTCTCCCTTTTGTGTTTGTTTCTTCTTCTTCTTACTCTCTTGAACATTTAACTGTTATTTTCTTGAAGTGTCTCCTGATTACTCAACGTGCTGCAAATATCTCAGTGAGGGAGAAAGTGTCACATTTTCACCCGAAAGACCCGCTGATAAGGTGATCTTGTGCCGGAGAAGTGCTGCTCTGCTTCGTCGCTGGCATTTCCACAGTACAAGATTGTGTGACGCGTACACATCTGCATCTGTCCTTGAAGCCGTTTATCAGCACTCACAGGAAATGCTAAGATGAATCCAGGGAAATTAGTCAAAGTCAGACCTCATTGGCTTTACGCCATAGACATGTCTAATAATGGGTTTAAATAGTCAATAGGTCAGCCGAAGCATATCAGGAAAAGCAGTGGGGGACTCTAATTGGGTAAAATGGGGGAAAGGACACCTGACCTGCAACTGACCTTATTTACTGAGTCTCTAGTTAAGTTGCTGTTAATAGATAAACAGTATTACAAAATGTGCTAAAGATACAAGTCCCTAGTTGACCCTATTTCGGACTGTCGCCTTATTTTAACTTAAAATAAACCAAAACACAAATCCGACTGAAAGACAAACAAGCGGGCTATAAATGAGAGCTTTGAACAGAAGCACAGTTGACGCCTCTTGGTGTTGTCCTGCACCTGCCTGTCATTCTTGTAGTGACAAAGTGACAGCCTGAAGCCTGCGAGTGCAGGCACTTGACCTGCTGTAGATACAATTCATTACATAAATCACATGCGCGGCGCTTTCTAGGCTTTGGCGGCTGACGGACGTTTTTAAAAATGAGAATGAAAATCAGACAAGATAAACAGTGTTATTTCCTATTAGGCCCATTTCCTGTTGTTCCCCCTTGGTTTCTATTAATGGTGAATATACTGCAGGAAATGGTAAAAGGATATTAATTCCCGTGTGCGAAATGCTAGTGTATATGCAGCCGGGATACAAACAAAAGGGCACAAAATATAAAATATGAGGAGGTTGGAACTAATATGTGTGCAAAACCTAATTACACTGGAGGTAAACATAAAAACTGGGCCGTGTAGACAGTGATTTCACCTTAGTCTGACTTATTTAGACTGAGCAATCTCTTTGTTTGTCCTACACCGATGCAACACATTATAAACTAGGCCATCTCAAGACATATTGTCTGTAGTAATCATTGCTTTAGCTTCACTTTTCCAGCATTCAACGGGGATGTAAGGAGGTCCCTCTACTTTGCTTGGTACAGGAACCTCGAGTTAAATGTAGAAAGCTCTTCAAGGAGTGATAATACTGCTTCCAGGTCGGTTTATCCTAAGGCGGTATATGACTACAACTTTTGTCACAGACGAGACACCTGAAGAGGACATGAAACTACTTTAATTCTTTCCATTTTTGCTCTCCACCTGATTGCTTGCATCAGCATTTTGACTTCTGTCTTTCTTTCAAATTTCTTAGTAAAAGGTCTGGCTTTTGAGTTGCAGTAAGAGTTAGCTTGTCCTCTTGCTGGCAGGAGGGGAGAGAAATGTGTCAGTGCCCCTGAGAGCACACATCTCAGCCTTCACTTTCCTCCCCCCTGAGAGCAAGGACTTTCAGGTCTTCTATCTTGATCCTGAAGTAAGAAAAGTTTCAATACTTCTGTCTTGTTGCGTGAGCTTCCCTGTGATGAGGATCTGCCTTCGCCTTAGCTTGTCTAAATCCTTTGTCTGATGTATTCAGACTGTTAGCAAGCCACACATAAAGTATCACCCGTAATTACTGTCATCACATCAGCAGATTTTTTAAGTAATTATTCACACTACAAACTGAGCTGGAATGTTTTTGTTGGAAATCCCAGTGCTGACTATATTCATCGTGTTACGTCGTTGCCATATGGCATGCTTTTGTAAAATGTAAACACTGAAACGAAGGGATCTTTTGTACCATGCCATTTATAACTACTAAATGAAAAACAGTCTCCTGGACAACTTTTACATTACTTCACTGTTGCCGTCTTTGCAAATAAGACACACCATGCTTATCATAAGACTCACTTTTTCTGGCATCTATACAGACAAATACGGCATTAAATTACAGACTGCTGCATGTATCTGGTCCTAATCAGCTGTTAGGATAGACGACAAGTAATTGTTACCAGTACATTTCTAAATGCAGAAACATGATACTGTGGGACCTTTTTAATAAGCGATAGCATCATTTAGGACTGCAGTAATGTAGGATCTAATGTCTGTGTCGCATTAAAATACACCAGGGATTTTACTATAGGGAGGGATAGTGACACAAAGTGCAGCCTTCCAGGTTAACAGAACAGGAGACTGCTATTGTTTGACGTTACACATGGTAAGGTTGGTGATATCTTACATTTTTTGTTATTATATGTGAACAAACTTCATGAAAATACCAAAACCAACGCCATTGGTTCCTTCCAAATCTATAAAAATTACTCAGCAATATATAGTTGATGCTGACCACTGTCTAGAAGAGGAAATTTGCATTTGTAGTTGGACTATTTTCAGCAGCGGATTAATAATACGCTTAAAAAAAAAATACAAAAATCAAACACATCAAATAAATCAAATGGTAGAGAGGCCAGAGAGCTGTGCTGAAAAGCAGACACAACTAAATCAAGATGTGAACTGGAAAACAACTGGTGGTCGCATGACACCGTTAACCAATTTCATGTGAGGACATCTCGCTGTGTGGCGAATGAGGCTGTGCAATCAAATACAGCTCCATGTTAACACTAACTGTGAGAAATGACAACATTTAATGTCATCCTAGACAGGAGTGACACTGTCCTATGGGGAGCATTAGAGAGTATATACTGCATATTGTAATGTATTCCATGTGCTGCTCAAATGTACAAAATGCACAGAGCTAATAAAAGCTATACACAGCTAATAAAATGAATACTAATGATGGAAGGTGGTGTGGTGGACTTCAGAAACACTTTGTGAAACAAACAAACCAGTAAAATGTTTTGCTCGTTAATAGTGAACTCATAAAATGTGATATTGACTATAAGTACTGATAGAACGTGGTGTACGTCCTGAATTATTTCACGTTAAGCACATTACTGTAACATTTTGTTTAGTCACTGCTAAAACAGAGCACTGTCAACGTTACGGACGTACCTGGTAGCATTAATATTTTATGTAACTGCAACACAGTAATTATATTAACAGATTTAATACAGTAATTAAAAGGAAATCTGGCATTTTGTTGCAAACAAGCCATTGTGAACACACAAAATAGGATTTAATTTGCCATTTACTGCTAGCATTACTCAATACTTAACTGACACCTGCAACCGAAGCTGACAAAGAAAATGTCTGGCAACGTAGTAACGTGTTTCATTAATGGGCAAAAGAAGAGAAGCAGAAAATAATTCATCTCTAACTACTGCCTCTTCCTCACTTGCTGAATTTCCTTATTAAATCACTAGGTTTGCAAGCTCATGCCCATCATAGTACTACTCCTTGTGACAGATAAACTGACGTCCTCGTGTAAAAATGATGGCGAGTCCCTTTAATCAACCAACTTTTTGCCAATTGCAGCAGCTGTTTGGTTGCCGTGTAACACGGAGACACATCCAATATTGTGCTTGCAGACTGGACAAACAGAGAGGCTTGTTCTACCGACACAACATTAAACACCATAAAAACAGAGCAATACTTCAGAATACTACAGCGTACGGTGAGGTGCCACAACAACAAGACTTCCCTTTACTTCTCCTTGACCAACGTCCACCACGAAGACGTTGTGAGATATGAATCAGGAGAAAGAGGAAGCAGGCTGCAGTTTCCATTAGTTTGAAATCCCTGCCCATGATGTCATCCTGCACATAAGTGATACTGTCCTATAGGGAGCATTAGTGAGTATATACAACATATGGAGATAGAGTTGGAAAAGCGTACTTTGGCTGTAGTTTCTCTGTCCGCTCCCTTCTTGAGGAAATACCTCACTTTATACCCAGTGGAATAGTTTTCCAGTGTGAGGTCACATTTTATGATTGATATTTTAATGATCAGATAATGGAAAACATACACCCAGTGTTTCTATGACATCACAACAACCTCATCTGTTCGTGCTGTAAGTAACTCAATACATGTACTTGGCCGTAGCCCAGCTGCACAAAGCAAAGAAGGGTTTGAAGTTTTGTTTCTAAGTTTATGTTCAAATCGTGAACTCCCACGGCTCTCTCTGCAGCTGCTTAAATATGCGGATGTGTGTAAGTAGGTGTGAGTAGGTGTGTGTGTGTATGTGCTGAATGCACAGTACGAGTGGGTGAATGCATAGCGTGCTGCATTTATGGGGGCTCGTGTAATCCAACCATGCAACAGTTCAAATGGGTTCAAGCCAAATAAGAAAAGCAAGAAAGAAGTCAGTGCCGAAGTGTGAGCAGGCAAACATGCAAACAAAATTTTAAGAGAAGTATGATGTCATCTTATCTGGCCCAAACTCTTCCAACTACCAGGAACCAAATCTGAGAGAAACAGTGAGTGGGGCGGAGGAAAGAGGAAACTTGGCGTGTGTTGGAGCAGCTTGAGTACAGCTGGGAGAGGGGTCATGTCCACAGAGAGAGATTGAAACAGGCTATTTCTGGGCCTGCCCCCCTGTCCCCTCGCTCACATACAATCATGCATCATCCACACCCTTCACTATCTCTCTGCTCATCCATCTCAGTCCACCACAGCAGGGCCCAGTTGTACAGTTCCCATCAGGACCTTTTTTGAATTCACGGTCTCATGTCTTACGCTGACGGATGGGAGGGACGTGAAGTGGGTGGGAGTCTCAGTCTGAGCTATCACAGAGAGGATTGCAGAAGAAAATGGCTGCACCGGTTGTTGTCCCTTGATTTCTCTAGTGTGCCATTGTGCTGTAGTTGTGCCGCAGGATGAGAGATGAGGGCGTGAACTGTGTGTAATGGCATTAGCATGCTATATTCAACAACGAAGGAAGGTAAGCAGATGTTGCTGACAAGTTTGACACGCTGAAACAAACGCCACTGAAATCCTGGACGGGATTTTTCATTCACATCTATATGTCGCTGTTACAAACTTCCCCAAGCTGCCCATACTCAACATAACTAGTTATTTAAAGCCTGATCTGACTTCTCAGAAAGTGGCACTCTCAGCTATTGTGCAGTGTACAGTAGCAGTCGTTTCATTTTACTTGTGTGGGCCAGAACAACCGCCCAATCAAATTCTTGCCAGCACCCTCTCCCCGAACTCCTCTTCTCACTCATCACGATAATGAGTAGGGGGATGGGCAGAGCAGGTGGTGGCCTATGAACACATCCACAATCCAAAGAGAGAAATAAGGATACATATAACTCCTTTCATATGTTCCTATTCCAGCGAAGCAGCCATAATTCATTCCCTTAAACATAGTTGGCCTCGTGTGTAGAGGCTTTCAAGCCGTGCCCCTCTGAACATGTGTCTTTTCATCATGGATAATGGTGGAGGAGAAAAGAAAGCACTGGAGAAATATTTGCGAGCGTATCTTCTTTTCCCTCTATCCCGACCCTCCCACCCACCTGTGCTCAGTAATTCCCTGACACGGTTCAGGCAGTCCAATATATCACACGCAACTCCCAGACAGAACGGGTCAAATTCAAACCATCTTGTGCATTATTCGCCTGTGTAATATTTAGCGCTCTAAATAATCTAAAGACTCTCTTTCAGGCGAGATCGCTGAGGTCACATTTAACACATTTAATAATAAAGGTGGCTGTTATGATGGAAAAATGAGTTCTGGGGAACAATCTGTCTTTGCTATCTTTTAGTGGTGGTTGCTTAAGGCAATTAAGAGAACTGACTGTGAACCCTAGACTTCAAAAACATCTGTAGTATTTCTGCGTATTTTGTGCTACTCATATTTCATAGGTCATACGCACTGCTACCAATCTAAAGAGGTAATTATGCGTTTTGAATACATATACATTTAAGAGGATACTACCACAAAGGGATTATTTGCTTGCATCAGTTATCACAGAAAACATCTGGACATAATAAGCAGCGAGGCTCAGCACCTGTTATTTTTCAGCAGGTTGAAGCCTCCTCTGAGGCATGAAGGACAAACACCCAGACTCCTCTACGACTGCCGTTTGAATTTGGAGGATAAGATGGTTCAAGCTCCGACCTCCGTGTGATAAGGGTCACCGAGCTAGCTGCACGAGCGGCCTTGTTTTTCCTGACACCCTGACTCTTTTCGATGTATACTGCGTGCGTCCTCTGCGTCACACACACACACAATTTCTGCTAATTATTTTTGGGAGGGGGGTTTGCAGCCTCACGCAAATTTGCAGACAGGTGTGACAGCTCTTGTAAATGCATGAGCACATACCTGTGAACACTGTATAAAAAAAAAAAAACAACTGCAACCTGCGAGCCAGACGCATTAATGGCGTGCAGACTTGAATGCTGCGTCTCTACGTGCACGTTTAGTCCTTCAAGGACGTAACGATAATGAAGATCAAAGTGTTTACGATTGCTGTAATATTAAAATCGACTGCAATTACTCATGGAAAGCCAAATGAAGAGGACATATGAAATGCTCTCTTGCACCGCGGCGTTGCTCTTCGAGCTGGGTAGAGAGCCAGACGACTCCTCTCATACATACATAAGCCTTTATGCTCATCGATTTTAATTACCGAGTGTCCATTCTTACCTGGGTAGAAGTCTTTGGATTTGGACAGCTTAATGGTGGCACCCGTCTCTTTCTGCAGTTGTACGATGGTCTGGCCGCCCTTGCCAATTATAGAGCCGGCTGCATAGCTGGGGATCAGCACCTTCAGGAAGTACTCACCCTCCTCTGGGAGAGAGACACACAAAGTGGGAAAGGGTCACATCCCGTAAAGTAGCCTGGCACATCATCATGTATCTCATATTGGAACCCAACCCCCCCAACAGCCTGAACAAGCAGAACTTCACAATGGGAATACATAGCTTTGACACATATAGGGAAAGGTAATAACATAATTTTCTGTCTGTATTCCTCTGGTGAAAGGAAGGTTTCTGGAGGGAGATTTTGCTTTTTGAGTTCTTTGTAGCTTTCAGTGCATTCACATTTTTATCATAGATTGGTGACATGTTCTGTGTCCTGTCCCAGATTTCTTGTAGAGTAAATGATGACCTCCTTTCCAGTTTGCAGAGGTCTAATTTTAACTGTTTTCAAGGAGTTTTTTTAGCAACCTCTGACTAAATACAAAGCCAGGTCCGGTGTTACAAATCATTCTTCGCACACAAATAAAAAGGTTGAATTAACGGTTCGATTTGAATACAAAACTGGGGCCGTGTTTTCTGAGGAAGAAAGTTACACACAAGAGGGTTAAACGCAAACACGTGAAGTCGTTATCCATGCAGTTCATGAATGCCACTACAGAGTGATCCTTCTTAATTAACAGACGTGAGAAGAACATATGGGAACCAATCCCACAGATTTGTTCAAAGGCTATACTGCCAAGATGGTCTAAATCTCCTCCATTTTGGAAGGGGCTTCCGTGGCTTACGGTGGCTTGTAGCAGTCAGTGATTGACAGCACGTCAGTTTGAGGAATTTGCAGCTAAACAATGTTTCTTTCTTTTGGTTGGGAAAGTTTCCTTTTCCTACAATGCTTAATTAAGAATTAATCAGCACCAAAGTGGGCAAAGAGTCTGTCCAAGAAAACCCTCATCATGTTGAGTGTGCTAATCTAGTAAAAAGCAATCAACCACATATTGAGCATGGACCCGAATATAATTAAATAATCTGCCAACAATACATTAATAGTATTATATTTATAGATGTGGAGCGGCTGTTATTTCCAACCGAAATCCAAATATTATATCGATGACATCATGGTAAACACTTGGTACAGGTGCGTTTCTAGCACTGATACAAATAATCCTCCTCTCCATGCTGATTTCGATGCAATGACGTCATGGTCGATCCTTTTCAGCTGCCTCAAGGGTGACGTCACTCGAGCGGGCAGAGATGTAAAAAGGCACTGTCCATCTTTGTAGAACGAGATTTCTAATACGTTTTTCGAGCGTACTATGATGGAGATTTTTTTTCGAATCGAGGATGCCAAAGTCACACGGTCCGCCACCGTGTGTCGTCTCTGCATTCTGTGTTTTTGTGGAGGTTATCGAATGTGTGTGGGGGGGCTTGACCGGCATGGTGGTGGCAGGAAAGACGGATGGATGGTTGGATGGTTAGATGGATGGATGGATGGATGGATGGAGGTGGACCACCCGCCCTGCACTGAGACCAACCTGTTGCCTCAGTAATGCACTCATTAGATTCAGATGTGAATGAACATGGCACTGTGACATTAAGGAATTTCACAGCCTAGATGTTAGCTCCTCTCCTTATTGCATTAATATGCCCCTCATGTTCCATTCAGACACAGGCTTGTTTTCGTGCACATCACCCATAACCAATGCCTCTGACAAATATACAGACAATGACATGATTGCTAATGGAATTCACTTTTGATTTAGTTTAATTAGTCATGGTTGTGGAGACAATCCCAAATCCCAGAACATATTATACCCACATTTACCTGAAAACAGAGATGTGAAATGAAAATGTACACCACCATCGAAAGCTAGTAAATGTGTTATGTGCTGGTCAATGTGTCATTTTTCTGAGAGCATCCCAAAAACAGAAATAGGAGATAAACCTTGACACAGACATCTCGTAACCATCTACGTTCATCTCTGGCCGTTGTCTGATCTTTAGATTTCCATGCTATATTGCAGTCAGCCCTCTGCTTTTCTCACAACGAATAACAATAAAATGACCTTGGTGGAAAAATAAAGATCATGCATATCTGACACGGTCACCGTAAAGCTTCTGTGCACTCACTGCCATCACGAGATATCTGCTATCGTAGCCACACAGGAGAATTTAAATTGAACGATGCTGATTGCAAACATCCAAAAAACCTGTTGTTGACAGACAAGCCAAAAACCCACTGCGTAACTTTCTGCTCATCTTCAACCAGAGTAAACCCAGCAGGGGAGGAAGCCACTAAGATCCCCTCCATTGCCCTCACATCCACGCTTGCTGTCATTAGTCAATAATTAATTCTGTCCTAGTGTCTGAGATCACAGTAACAGGTTTTAATGGCGTCATGTGGTAGAGTAAACATGGCAATCTGTTGCTGCAATCCGCCAGGGAACCGGAGCAGTGGGGCACATTGGGAAGCTGAGCCAGTGGGGTGTTAGTTCAAACCCCTGCTTCCAATACTGGAAGGATAGCTTGGAGGAGAGACGCGGACACTGAGCCAAATGTGTTTAGTTAAGTCACTCAAGGGGGGTGGGTCAGGAGGAAATGCCTTGTGACCGTCCTCCCTCCTTCCCACTACCCCTCCAAGTACCCATTCTGCATTTCAATGGACTAACCTGCTGCTGACAGGCAGCAAGGACGATGGAACAAAAATGAGCAATAATGGACAAATGAGATGTAGGTGTGTGAAAATGCACGTAGTCTAACATGATGGATAAATTCAACAAGTCAGACAAAAAGAGTTTGAGGCTTACCCATTCTGAGATCTGCTGCTTCTCAAGTCCTCTGTCAGATCGCCATCAATGCCAGGGCACAATCTCTAAAGGGGATCTTAACATTAGCCTAGGCATAGGTGCAATGGTAGTGTTGAGGAATGCGGCCAGTCGACTTTTTCACGAGGTCTTATTCATCAGTGGGTGCAGAAAAAGAGATTTCACCGCAGCATCCGAGCCATGCCTGCAGCTGGCCAGAGCCTCAATTGTCTGAGAAAATGCTAATGCAGGCTCTCAGTGTTTTCAGTGAAAGACGGCACGCATTGTTCAAGCCTGCATCGGTTTGAAGGGGGGGGGGGTCTTCCCTGCCGCATCACCCTTTTCACTGCTCTCATCCATATTCATCGAGTGGCCTGTCCGTCTGCAGCAGCGCACAGGACTGACACCTCGCTCGGCCAATGGGTAGCCTCCTCCCTCCAGCACGTCATATCCCCACCCACCGATGCCGGTCCCAAAAAATTGAATTTTCTCCCCCCTACTCCGCCTCTTTTGACGCAGCACTATAAAGTATGGCAGTCCATTCACTCACTTTTTTTAGTGGAAAGTGACAAAGGTGAAGTGGCTGGGAGAGCGCGATTCGGCGGTGAATGGGGAAAGCATGTAGAGTGACCTTCAACGGTGACTGAAGAGGTGTATGGATAACATAAGCAGATGATGAAGGAGGTGGAGGAGGAGTGATCTGAGACAACGTGCCTTACGCCACCCACCCTCCTTTCCTCCCTTTCCCCCACCCCCAATCCCTTAGACGGCCATGTTTGAGAGGGCGGAGGGGCTCATCAACCATTGCAAATGGCAGTGCCGCAGAATGGTGGAGGGGGGTGATGAAGCCAATCACTACGCCTATAAATCTTACACCGAGAGGTATCTTAACTGACCGAATGTGTGTAAAAACTGCAATGTGCATGTGTGTTCAGTATCTGCGTGTGGACACGAGGGGGGGGGCCCGCTTCATTTAATAGTGCTTTCCAGGGAGCCTGTAAAATTGCTTTTTTTTCTCTCCTGGCTGCTGATCAGTTTCATCCACAAATCAAACCCTAACATCGTGGCCCGTTTGGTTTAGGTTTATCGAACATCTTCCAGAAAATTCTAGCATTCTCATTAACTGAGAGATGCTTTAGTATATAGACACAGCCTCCCTGTAGACTCCACTCCCTCTCGCAGTCTATCTGTCTCCCCCTTTTCTCTACGCTTTGCTCTGTCTTCATTTCTATCGCTCTCTCTCGTTCTCTCTTTCACTGCCACCTGGCAAATTCACAGTCCGCTCACGTCACATCGCTCTGCAAGGGCACCTGTGTCCTTCCCACCAAAAAAAAAATATATATATATATATATATATATATATATATACAGCTTACATTCCTGTGCCAACCTTTCCATTAGCAACATTACGAGCTCATACCTAATCCCTCAGCCACACAACCTTTTTGGGGAGGCAAATGCTTGCCAGCAAACATAGGCTCAGTGTGGGTAATTAGAAAGAGAAATGAATGAAAGATGTTCATTTTGAGGAGAGAAGGACAATGCTGATAAAAGAAGAGTAATTTCCCTCATTCAGTGTCCACAGCTCTTAATGCACAACAAGGGGGGGCTCAGCTTTGAAAGAGCACGGGCTTTCTTCTCTTTGTTGTAACTGCCAGTCATGTTAATGATCAGTTCGGCAGGAATAACGTGATCAATATCAGACGTAGTCGAGGGGTTGGTGATTACAGGGACGGCTGAGGATTATCAGGCTGTCTCCCACTACTGC
The DNA here is from genome assembly GCA_036365135.1 of Miichthys miiuy. Taxonomy (NCBI): domain Eukaryota; kingdom Metazoa; phylum Chordata; class Actinopteri; family Sciaenidae; genus Miichthys; species Miichthys miiuy. The sequence goes on from CM071616.1 coordinate 23,480,291, forward strand.
CAGACAGGCTGTGAATTTGCAACGTTACACATAACGCATGTAGATAACATGAAACGTGGAGGCGACGCTGAAACAAATTACAAGAAGCACGGGGGTGACAAGATATTTATGAAACATCTGCTTGTCGTAGTGGCCATTACAAGTGGTCTTAATGTGAATTTCATGTGAACATGGAGGGAGCTTCTGTTCCTGAGCTCAGTCTGTAAGCACTGTGCTCCAAATGAGCTTTTTTTTCTCTCCTTTAAATTAGATACTTATCAGAATGACCAGTAGATTGGCTGCCATTTCACCTCGGTAAATCTAATTTTCGTGAGCTACTGAATATGCTTACTCCTTTGGAGACAATGCTAAGCTAACTTGCACCACAAAAAAATGTCATTATGTTAGAATAAAACACTTAAATGCATTTATAACGATTTTGGAGAGGAATAAAGGGACTGTAGACCACATACTATTCATACATTAATTGGGATTTACATGTGAGTAATACTAAATTTAGCAACTGTGATCCTTAAATCAGTTACCATGGGCTTTTAGCCATCACAGCACTGAGATTTTATAAGAAAGTGTAAGGCAGCAGTTTAATTTATTTGTCAGCATTAAAACATGAAGCACAGACCACGCGTTCTCTCACAAATTATGAACATGCATGTTAAAAATCCAACATAAATCGTCTCTTAAAGGCCTTAAAAAATAGTTATTCTTGTATACTGTATGCATTTATTTTAAATATTAATATATACTATACGTATATGTGAATTGCACGTGTCAACCTTTAGTCAGATGATGCTTACAAAGGGGATTGTCTCATTGCTTTCTTGATAAAGTGATCGTGTATTGCACACACGCATATTAAATCTTGCTTAGGAGGCCATCGGGAACACCTTCTTCAGAGTCAGACCATCGTCAGAACACGATTAATTGAGCAGCTCCAGACTCTAGGAGTATGCTGGAGCTGTGATATAAAGGAACACAGAGTCAGGCTGGTAAAATGGTGTCTATTCTTAGTATTTTTTTTTTTTTTTTAAAGATTTTCCAAATACAATTTCACACCGTCTAGCCATCCATATCACCTGGATCCTGGGAGGAAATATCAGGGGGCAGACTGAATGTTGAAATGTCTCAGAGAAGCTGGAACGCTCGGTGACTTCTCTGTTCTACAGTGGTTTCAGGGGTGCTAATGGAGGACATATGGGGGCTGAATCTGCACTAAAATACTGTCTGGTGGCACAAGGGTCCTTATGTGCCTTGCTGAAATTACATTTCTGAGGTGCAGTGAGGTGCAGCAAAGGCGCACTCATGCTGTCAGAAATGGGATATAATGCCACTATCATCGAATGGCAGGGTGTCCGGGACACGGAGAGAGACAAAGCAAGTTTCAGTAACATATGGTGAAGAAATTGCCTGTTCTCCACGGACGTCTAATTAACACCAAGTTCTTGAATAAGTGGTGAGTCCCCATGTGCTGCAGACCATAGCAATCACAAGCTGGAATAAGATGTACAGTATAGCTGGCACAGTGAATCAGCCGCCATCCTCACTGCTGCAATTCGTCATCTCACTGATGAGTAATAAAGCGACTGTGCACACCTCCTTGTTGATTCGGCCACCATTTCTCCTCCAGAGAAGGAAATTTAGGATTTATCTCTTAAAATGTTCTGCAGTGTTTCCACACAGCAATACTCCCTGATTTTTCTGTAACATATCCAACGTGTTATTATCCTTCAATTTAATGTGTGAGTTTAGACTTTATTGGGGGTTTGTGTAATTTGTCAACAACTCACACCATCTAACTAAGCTCCTTGAGCACTTACATGTTTCTAATTTGTGTTTTTTACTATTTCATAATTGTAATCTTGTGTAACTGTGTGCTAACAATTGAGACAGCCTAAAAAGCTTGGCATGGCATACATCATGACAGGCTAACAAAAATACCAAACAGATGCTGAGATTTGGCTTACACCGGCAACCTAAAAATAACGTGACTTTGATAGGAATCTAGGCTACGAGCGGGGATGAGTGTATAGCCTATAGTAACACGGGGTTGTGTGATTTTCACCTCAGCGTTTGCTTGTTTCAAATCAGAAGAATATTCCACTGAAATCTCACAAATCCGGCACTAAATCTGTTCTTTTAAGTCGATTTTGTTCACAAATCACAACCCTCCAGCTTTAAGGCTAGTTTCTTTTTAGGTTTTAGCACCTTGTATTCAGTTATCAGGCCATTAGAGTACAGATTTGTGCCGTACCAAGGCTTACATGTGAATGGCTCTCAAACTAAAGGATCCAGCAAGGTGTTTGACTTCACCACTCATTCTCAGGATGTTTCCACTTGTCACATTTCTGTCATATATTGTCTCTTTACTTATTCCTGCTATCTGTCAACAAAGGCCTCCTCACATGGGGGGGTTAAGTATGCTAATTTATTTCTGGCCTCTGCACAAGAGAGCATTAGGGAATCCCTGTCTTAGACTACAGCCACAACACCACCATAATCAGAGCCTCCACACACAGATCATCACCTCTCTCACTCAATCTTCATATCATACCTCCAGATGTGGAGCAAGTGAGGTGATTGGGTTCATACTCAAAAGCTGACCTGAAGCTGAGGAGGCCACACTGACTCACTGAGGCTCTCCCTGCTGAGATATGCAGCGGTATGAAGTAACCAGCCATGAGCACAGTCAGTGTTTCAAAGTGCCAACTGCACAGGTGCTGCTGCTGCTGCTGCTGCTGCAGCCCAAATCTGCCTCTCTCTCTGCTGCATGTAGTTTATTTTGCATGCATGCAGTGTGTTTTATACTTCTACCAACACATTAGGAGAGGACACAGTGGATGAGCTGCTTCTTGTGAAGTGTGTGTGTGTGTCTTACCTCCAATGTTGGTGCGCTTGGTACAGCCGGCCTCCTCCGCCGGAGTTTCCAGCGGTCGTTTGCGGGAGTCCGCGTTATCAGCGTCCATGAGGGGCTGCTGCAGGCTGTGGAGGTTAGGATTTGAGTATATCCCGTTATGCTCCACGGCTGCTCCTCCACCACCGGCCATCATCATCTTTTCCCTCCGGAGCTGTAGATAAATTTGCGCTATTCCCCCCTCAGTCTGTCTCTCTCTCTCTCTCTCACACACACACACAGCGCCCTCACACTACCACCACATATCCCGATAACGCGCACCGCGATATGAACGACAAGTTTTGGGGGGATCGAAACGGTCTCAAAGGGATCAAAATGTCAGACAACACCGGGATCAGGGTCTCCTCTTTCCGCTTGCTCGTCGCTGTCGTCCCCCCTCACGGAGCTAAATATAAAAATCCCATTGAGTGAAATGCGCTCATTTAACGCGCACACACCGTCGCTCCAACGGCATGCTCCTTATTGTTGACGCGCAAAAACAACCCCGCGCCTTAAAATAAAGCAGCAGCACAGTCTGAGAGGCGATCAGCCATTAAAAACAAGTGCAACAGCTTCGTGGAGGCAAGGCAGCTTTGTCTTAAGTCATCTTCACGTCATGTTTCTCTGCGAAGTCCTCTTGTGTGATAAGTACAGCTGTTGTTATTGTTGCCTTTTGTAGTGCAAGAGGGGAAGAAATAGAGTTTGAGAGCTCCACGGAGGACTACAGTGCCACTGACCGGCCGAAAGACGAGGCCAGTCAAGCAAAGATCTGATCTGATGTGAGCCAACTGTGGACTGAAGGAGCTTTTCCATGTCAGCTCTCTGTCTATTAAAGATGTTTAATTAGTTTGACCTCGTTTTATAGTTCAGTTTGGGTTTTTTCTTTGACTTTTTTATTTTTTATAACCCCTGAGCCAAAAATGATAACAGAGGAGGGACCTAAAACATTATGTAACACTGAGCAATGAGTCATCTCATCTCAACTTCCACATTAAAATCTAATTGACTGTATTTATTATTTTTTTTGAACACTAAAAATACATTTAAAAAAAATGCTGCACCTGTTTCTGACTTGTTAAAGGACCAGTGCCAAGAGTTTAACGGCATCTAATGCAGCTCGTACAGCTGTGAATTTCACCCTCTGCTTCCTAGCATTAAGGAGACACTGCTGTGGCTGCAAGATGCTCGAAAATGTGGAGACAGAGTTTAGTTTGTCCGTCCTGAGCTACTGTAGAAACATGGCGGACTCCGCCGAAGAGGACCCTCTGCGTCTTTGGATATAAAAGGGTTAAAAATAATACATTTTAAAAAAGGGTTTTTCTTTACACAGTGAAAACATCGAACATCCAAACAGCACACTAAAAACACATTAGACAAATAAAAAATGTGTTTTTGTTGACTTGAAGGTCGGTATGTGTTTGGGGAGAGAGTGACAGAGTCACCTGACCATCACAGGAAGGTAATCACAGGTGTAGAGAATTAGCAACTAGAGAAGCCACACAGATTTTCAACTGTATGTCTCTCTCTGTTTCATGTTTACAAGTCATTCATTCATTAATCTGCATATAAATTAAGTGCAATAAAGCCCCCTCAAGTGGCTTTTTCTGTTCTTGTATTGCCACTACGTTGATGTAAACATATTATATTACATTTATTCTATAAATAATTCTGTAAATTAAATCTGACACACTGGACCTTTAAATTAAAAGTAACATTGAAGTCAAATTAATTGCACAAAGAAAGAACAAACGATCAGAGTGTATCGATGCAAATGTGTCATTTATTATCTGTAAATTACTGTACACTATCTACAGCACATTGATGTGAGCGCTTCAGTTTCTTTTGTCATTCAGTATTCAGTGTTTCAGGCAGCAGTGTGTGACGCTCAGTCTGAACCATCAGGACGATCCACATGTAAACAAGAGGCACAGTTCTTTTTTTTAATCTGACGGTGTCTGAGCTGTACACTCCTCTTTCTTAGCTGGGGCATCATTTTCCTCCGTGTCTTGAGCTTTGGCTGACTCCGGCTCAGAGCCGGCTGTCAGCGCTGACACCCTCTGGGCGAGCCGTTCGAGGACCAACTCAGCAGTGCTGGTAAGAGTATGCTGAAAAGAAAGGTGAACAAATGAGCACGACGTCAAATGAGATGTGCAGAATGTCACATGGACTGGAGGAAGACTTGCACAGGGAAATATCAGCAAGGAGCTGAACTGTTGGATGTGTGAGGATGACAGGGTTCTTTTGGGTTTATTAGGGTTGCTCAGTGACAGATAATGATGCTACAAGAAGCCTGATCTCTTTTAGCTCTCTAACTTATGTGGTCCTCATGCGAAGGTATCGTCTTTACCCCAAATGACGGCGACGGAGGAGACAAAGCAGGCACAGGGCCTGTGAAATCAGCTCCATCAATCCTGCTGCAGTCTCTTCTGATGGCCAGTAGAGGTCAGCAATTACTCCATGCTTGTTTCTAGTCACCTCTCCATTAGAAATAATATCTTTTGTCAGAGAACGCTCCTGAGTTGACCTAATAAGCAGATGAACCACCTGTAACAGTCGGATGAACAGCAGAGAGGCGCTGTACCTGCTTAACACAGCTTCCTGCACATACCTGTAAGATATGCAGTCCCTTCAGTGTGAGGACAGCCATCTCTCTCAAACCATCCCCAGTCAAATCTAAGTAGATGATTGACAGTAAAGGACTATTGAAGCTCCGCCTCCACTGCAGCTGAAACTGTCCGTCTCGCCCGCTCCCTGCCGGCTGGAACTTGTAACAAAGAAGTTCCTGCACGGCAGAAAGGCAGATAACGTCGTCGTCATCGTCGGTCATTCTAATCAGATCCGATACTGTCAACAAATCCCATGAAAAGACCAAACACCAACAACGAATCCAGAGTCTGATATCTTAATCCTCTGTGCCGTAGAGCTCCATTGTTGTCCAAAAACACATCAGTGAGTCAGACTGTTGTACTGGGTGACATGTTCCTTCGTTATTATGAGTTTATTTTGCCTCAGTGCCACGTACACCGTCCTGCTGCCCAAAATACAGGAGCACCACGGCTGCAAATGTCTCCTAATATCTGAGTAACGTTCGTTAAAAACTACAGTTTTAGGAGGTTAGTTCTGCGTTTGTAGGTGAAGGGATCGCACGATTCTTATTGAATACCACTGAAGACACGAAATATAAGTCACAGTATTCGTGCAACTTGCATCCAGAGGAAGCAATCTGAAACTCTGATTCTTGTTTTTATGGGAAACGCATCACGTACAAAGTTTGGACAGTCACTGCAGAGCCTTTAAAATACATGTCCGCAATATAACGAACAAGGAAGACAGAAAGTATGGAGAGCCGGACTAAGACGTTGTTTTTGATCTTTTCATGGAATTTATTAACCATAAGAAATCTAGAATATAACCAGTCTGTTAGTAAAGAGATCTGACCTGTCCATATGTTCCCAACAGCACCTCCTTCTGCCCGTCAAAATCCAGGTCAATGACCAGAGCACAGAGGACTGCGTCCCACTGGTCACTCTCTGAGAGACACACTGGGCAAGACAAGCCTCGATCCTGGACGTCTCTGAGAAGACAAACACACAAACACACCGTCACGAGTGAAACATCCACAAAACCAAGCGATTACACCACTGAAATCTTTATAAAGTTATCCGAGTCTGACCTGTAGACAACTGCCATTTCTATTGTACTGGTTACCAGAAGGTTGTAGCCTTCCATCTCTAAACCTGAAAAACAAAGACACCACCTCGAAAACACTCCTTGATTTTTAACAAACAGATCCACAGTGAGGCCAGACAGAAGACACAGCGCACCTCCAGAAACAGCAACATGAAGACGAGACGGAGCAAACAAGCATGAAAGTCTTGAGATGTGAGACTAAAACAGAGCAGGAACATACTTTTCTCTCCGCTGGGCAGGTTGGCATCAGTTTGGCAGCTCAGAGGAAACAGCAGCACTGTAGAGATCGGACTGTCAAACTGGAACCGCCAGCTCTGCAAAACCTCTGATAAACAAAAGACACAATATCCTTCACACACAATAAGAATAGTTCCTGAATTTTGTCGTCATTCAAAACAGAACCAAGATGGAAATAAGATATATAGATATAAATAAAAGATATTTTCACACTCTGCCTGAATCCTGAGCATGCACCACCCCACACAGTGGTGGTGGAGATATCTAACTAGAATTACAACTAGGAGGCTGAACATTATTTCTGAATAGTAATTATGGTGTGAGCGATGTGAGGCGAATGCAAGAATAGACCACAACTCTCTTGAATAACACTCTTATTATAAAGGTGAGACAGATGTGTTTAGGGCCCCAGGATGAAGGAAGGAGGGCTCTACTGTATTCCTAAATCACACCGTGGAGGGAAATTGTGTGAAACGATCACGTGACAGAGTTCTGGTCTCCCTCACCTGGTCCCGTCTGGTTGACCAGAGCCAGTCCAACGCAGCCGTTCTGACAGCCAAACGCTGACAGTCGCCGGCCACCAGCTATACTCAACACATCCAACCACAGGACGCTGTGTGGACGGAGGGGAGAAGTAAGCATTAAACACATACGTACGTGTAGATCAGTATTCGCTTCCTGACAGGACAGTGAAACACTACTTTTCTTTATTCTCCAAGTATGTATGACTGGTTTCTCTTCTCTTTGTATGCTCCTTCTTCCATATTTCTATTTGAAATGAAACTGCTGTCTTCAGACCTTCTCACTTCTCACTTTTATGCCTCTGTGATCGAGACACTCTCGTTTCTATCAGACTCACAGGATAAGCCTGAGCACAATAGTCTTTTGAGTCAATATTTGGGAATAAAATAAACTGGATTATGCCGGAAAATCATGAGACTGATAAACACGCAGAAATAAAAAGTGACTTACAGGCTGCTGATGGTCTAAATCACTCAATTATTCACCACACTACCAAACAATAACAGATACAGAGCAAACACAGCCAGACAGACTCAGACTAACTTGCTGGGCAGCTGCTGTAGCTCTGGGAAGAGTCTCTCCACTGGCTGCTCTTCAAACTGGTGGAGGGAGGCGTTCTGTTGGAGACAGAGGAGGGTCAGGCTGAAGGGTGAATCAAAGCTAACGTCTCCTGCAGATGTACAAAACTCATTACTGCCTTGTTTCATCTCTCGTGCTTGGAGAAATATGCTGTCCTGTAGCTTTCATCTACAAATCTTCTATTTGACGGAACAGTGAATCTTTTTGTTGTCAACTGTCCAAAAATCAAGGACGAACTTTGAAACTCAACTTCAGCCAACATGGACGAGGAGTACTTAAAGTGAACATCTGCTGTACAGCTTCTAAATCAGGATAATTAATCAGCAAGAAGACAAGGCAGCTTCATCCAGTCTCTGATCTGACCTCCTTGTACAGGTGGATCCTCTGGTCATGACCGCTGAGCAGAAACACCGTCTCTCTGCCTCCATCGTCACACTGCACCCTGACAGAGAGAGAGGAGGTTGCTGATATTTAGTATCCATACATTAATACATTGTACAAAATTCACAGGTAAGTCAGAGGCAGGGTTATTAATAGGAGGAGGAGGGTTTCATATGAGATGCAGAGACATTAAATAATAATAGTAACAGGTTCAGAGCAGCGTATTAAAGGTGAGGTCAGTCATACTGGAGAAAGATATCTGATTGTTGAGTCGTCAAATACAAACAGCTCATCAACAGCTGCCTTTGTGCTGTGAATGAAACTCGACAATCAGCCATCTTTCTGATGGCAACTTTAAAATGAGATAAGGTCAAATTATTGATTCCCACTGCAGAGCAATGTTTCAACATCAGCGTCAATACGCAGTTGACATTTTAACTTGTTAAGTTGCTGGAATTGGAAAGTTGTTGGCCTGGAACTGTGGTAGTATGGTCTTTAAAAACATTTTCTACTCACAAAGTTTTCATTTATTTATTGACACTTATAGTGGGACATTAACTGGACTGTCTCTATATTTCCAGTATAACAGGTTGCCGTGTAAAGTAAAGTCTGTCCACATGTATGTAATGATGTCTCTCTGCTCTGTGGAACCATTTCTCCTCCCGATCGATTGGTCAGGAGACGAGTCTTTGTTGTGTTTTGATCCGTGATCCTGAACAAAACCTGCAGAGGCGGTTACCATAGCAACCCAACTCTTTAGAGACCTTAAAAAAAAAATCCAGCGTTAGCTGCTAAATGCCTCTGCTTTGTTCGCTCGCGGTGTCACAGCTCTGCGGCGGCAAACTTACTCTGTGTGGTAAAGCTGGAAGGGCGTGAACTGCAGCTCCAGATTCAGGCAACTCTCTGTCCAGAGAAACACACCAACAACGTCAGCATGTGAAACATCTGTTAGTGAGAGCACCACACACACACACATCAGGACACAGCTTCACTCACGTGCTATAGACTCCAGGTTGAACTCGGAGCCGGGCTCATAGTCACAGTAGATATTCAGGAACGGCGTGGCTTTGTCACCAGAGTCCTGCAGGAGGGTCAGCCATAAGTAACGATGAGAACTAGAAGTGCAGACGCATGTTATGACTCGTGGACTGAAATATGACAATACCTTCACGAATGTGATGCCCACCACCAGACCTCTTTTGGGTGGAGACTTGTTGAAGGCGTCGATTGATACAATCTCTGCATCAACTAGACAGAGAAGACACGATCAGATCTTTACAGCATCGACAAACAAACAACATTTAATGTTAAAATAAAATAAAATCCTGTTTATACACTTTACACTTCAAATATCGATTGAGCCATGACTTTATAAGAAAATACATTTTAACAGAAATTCGCTGTCTTTCATAGCAACGTATTAAAAACAACTGAAAACGTTCAAATAAATGTGACGATGTAACGATCATAATCAGATATATTTACTGTCCAAACAGGTTGCATTGCATCCAAATTGCACGCCAACCATAAAGTTCAGGTCTTGCCATATGTGAAATTTATGAAAAAGACATTTGAAAACTCTAAAATTTAACTTTTTATTCACGTGGAATATTTTTATTATAGGAGGAGCGTTACTACAGTAGTACTGTTTTGGTTGTTTCATTGTTATAGGCTTTATAGGCTCCTCTATAAGTCACGTGCTTTGTATGGAAAATATTAATCAGCAAAGTGTAAAGTAACTGTCAGAAATGTGCAGTTAAATAAAATAATAATATGCTAATATGTTATAACCATAACTTCCCAGGCTGCTTCCACTCATACGCACACTTTTAACGTACAACAAGACAAAGGACCAGACACAGTCTGATGAAGCATAGAGGAACTTTTAACAGGTCAGAAATGTTCTATACTATTAATCTGGGATGCATGAATGTATGTTCTTATATAAAATATTATACATATAGATAATGTTTCAGAAAAGGTAATAACTCTAAACATTATGTTTATGGTGGATAGTAAAGTATCTGAAATGTGGAGTAGAAGTATAAAGTAGCATTGAATGGAAATACTCAAATAAAGTGGAAGTAACTCAAATTTAAATGTACTTGGATACAGTATGTGTGTGTGTGTGTGTGTGTGTGTACATGTGTGTTTTCAACTGAATATTATTGAGGCCACACAGGCTGATCTATATTTAACTGACCCCTGTAATAATGTGTTTATATCACTCCACAGTCAGTCTATCCTGCTCTGATGTGGATGTTTGTGGACCTCCATGCTCTCAGTGTTTCGGTACCTGGTATGTAGGTGAACTGGACCTCTTTGGCCACAGGTCGGATCTTCTGCTGGAGCTCCTGGTACCTGAAGCACACCACCTTCCCTTTGAGAGTGGCCGCTAACAGCTCCTGCTCGCCGGCCTGACACAGCCCGTAAACGTTGCTCTGCGACGGGAAGCGGCTGAAACTGTCTTCCACGAAGGGATACGACTCCCGGAGCATCGTGAGGGACCGTGAAGTGGACGTGAAGTGGACACAAATTAACGGTTCATCGTCGTTTGGTGTCTGCTCGGTTCTCCAGCTCCATTCACGACAGTTAGCTCATATGACATGAGTCATAACCGGTCAGAGAGCTGCTTTAGTTTAAATTTAAACCTCGAGTGTGTGAATTTATTTATTATTATTTATTTTAAAGACAGAAAAGTCTCCGTTATTTCTCTCGGTTGACTGTAAAATGAGTGAAACTCTCCTGAAACAAAACATCCGGCTTTGTGAGAAGCTGCGTTCATGTCTATCGGGATATTTCAAAATCGGTGCACTATAAACAGACAGACAGACAGACAAGAGAGAGTCCGGGTCAAGTAGTGCAAAGAATAACATGTTTCTCATGATCAGAGTGCAAACCATCTCCAAATTTAAATAAACCGCCATTCGCTTCGTTATAGAGTGAACTGTGTTTTTATTTTCATTATTTTCACACTTAAAACACGTTAAACTAGTTTGAACTTTTTCCTAATTCCTCATTCTCCCTGAGGCTCTTAAAGGCAGCACGCTGCTTCTCTTCTTCATGTTGTTAAATTGATGATTGGGGTTTTTTTTCCGGCACATGCGCAATACTGCCATCTACCGGTACAGTCTGTTACAGCCTCAAATCAAAGCTTATTTTCTTTGCATCACCTATTCTCTTCTTTCATGCATTTTATTTACAGATATACAATAAAGGTTTAATTTAATCAAACATAATTAGTTTTCAGGTTTATTTGTCATATGTAGGTTAACACAGGGTCAACAGTACAACGAAATCTGCTGGCAAGAAAAACTATGAATGTCTACTGTGAAAATAAACCTTTAAGAAATAAGAAACTCGACAGGACAGAACTACAATACTGAAGGTATTAAAATAATTGTATTTAAATGTATGCAAACATATCCAGTCAGTCCAAGATGTTTGTCCAGCAGATGTCAGTGATAACTAACTCATCAAGTTGTTGCACTGACCCTCCTGCTGGTCAGCTGGTTTATCCCTGACAAGAGGCAGGTTGGCCCAACGGTGGAAGAATGCTACATTTAAAACGATGAAAAGCAAATTTAAATGTTGACTCCTACAAAAATAAATATTTAAAAGAAAGTTCATCTTTAAAACTGATAAATGCTGAAAGAAAAAACATCCCCCTTTTTTTTAAGAAGCAGAAAAAATAAGCCATGGAGGAGAAACTCCTGAATTATGTGAATTTTAGGTGCATAAGAGGTACAGATTAATCCAGCATAGTTCTGTTCACACCTGATCTGTTGTCACTGACCTCTAGGACAGTACAGAAGCCAGAGGAAGCTTTTTAAACCTGACGTGAAATGTCTGCTGGTTTTAAAATGTCACTCTCTTCCGCTGTGCTTGTACTTGTGCACTGTAATATAAGTGCAAGAATAAGTGTAGGAATAGTGACTCCGTTTTCCTGTCATCAACTGATTTAGGAGCTGGTTCATCAATATTTGTTTTCATCTCTGAAAATACCAACTACAGCGGTTAGTTGAGTATATCACCTTCATTTTCAGCTTCAATAAAGAAAACATCTACTACTGCAATGCCGTCATTCGACGTCTGTTCTCACACCATGTAACTTTGTGCTTTCCGCACTAAGTCACACACCACCAACTATTTCACTGATATGGGTGAGGAGTTTTCTGATGGGCAGTAAAGTAAACCGCTGCCAGCTGTAGCTGCTGTTAGCTACCGGTAGTTCAGTTTGTTAGCTGCCCAGTTTTTGTACCAGAGGCATTTTGGACTACTGAGTAAAGGAGGCTTTCAGGCCCGGGCGTGGGCGAATGTCGACCAGGAGGGAGGCTGGTGTCATGCCAGAAGTGAACCTGGGTGAGCGAGCAATGTAACCGAGCTCAGCAGCATATCAACACTGTAGGCTTGACAACTCATTCATCGGTTGCTCTTGTCATCTGATCATAACAAAATGTGTGTTACAATGTCCAGCGTGTGTTGCAGGGGTGAAGCAGACCGAGTTGATGCTCCATATTGTGACAGTTCAGAGGTGGCAGTGTGCTACACCCCCACTTCTCCTAATACCACCTGCTAATCCATCTGCAGGATTACTGTCCACTGTAATCACCCATCCTCCGCACTGACACACCTCCCCTCACACTGCAACTCCTGACTCATTACACACACACACACACACACACACACAAATGTAGTTCTATATTGAATGTCAGACATGTGAATCAGGTTCAGTGTTTCGAGTAATCAATCATAAAACTGAGACATTCTCTACACCGACAAGCGAAGACTACCCTTTGTTTTATTTATTTATTTATTTATTTATTTATTTTGTTTAAAATTTACAGAACTATTCGACAGTATATTGATATTGTCTGTTATCGTTGGCCATTGCTGCCTTTTATATTTTTCTATACACCCATTTTTTCATAGTTCTATGTTCTGTATGTATTAACCACTTTTCATTGTTTTGATTTGGAGCTGTATTACATAACATTGCATTGAGAGCTACTTGTGTACACATACTTGGCCAATAAAGCAGATTCTGGTTCAACCTCAAGAATGTAACTATAGTTGCAAATTGTAGTCACATTCCTGTGATAACCTTCAAGGCTGAAAGATAAGGGTCAGATTCCCATTGTGGGAAGATCCGCTCGTCAGGGTGAGAAACAGCTGACATTTAGTTTCTTGACATCAACTTAAAGGTTTACAATCACGCCAGATCAGAGCAGGAACTGTATAAAGATGTTACTTTCTTTCACTCTTCAGACTCTGAACCACTTTGTGTGTGTGAGGACCTCAGCTGAAACACTTGTGACGTTGTATTCTTTGTCATGATGTATGTATTACAGCTGTACGCTCATGACAACGGCTAAAAACGTAACACATTTTCGATTTTAATATTTAAAAGTGAACCACTTGCTTTAAAGATCCAGTGTTTAGGATTTAGTGGCATCTAGTGGTGAGGTTGCAGATTGCAGTCACCTGAATATCCCTCACCTCACCTTCCAAGTGTGTAGGAAAACATAGCGTGGCCATTAAAACTTGCAAAAAAACACAAAAAAGTGAGAGGACTCCATAGAAAAGTATCCTGTGTAGATATAAAGGCTCATTCTAAGGTACAAAAAGCAAAGCTATTTTTATTTAAGGTGATTATACACTAATAAAAACATACGTATGAATATTACATTTAATTTCTGCCATGTTCTGCCTATAGATCGCCCTAAATCTTACACATTGGAAATCTTTAAAACCAAGTACATGAACTAGTTCACTGTTGTTGACTGAGACAGCCGACATGACTGCTGCTTTAGCTGCCGTAACAAGTGAATTTCCCCGGTGTGGGGAAGTCTTATCATGGCAACACTAGAAAGATACTAATTACTGCAGATCAATCATTAGACATCTCTTCACAGCCAGTGTGAACAGGAAGAACAATCACAGCAAACAAAACTCCTTTCAGTGTACGTCTGAGCCCGTGGATGATGTTTTAAATTGAAAAAATATGAGCGTCTGTTTCACGCTGCAGGTGTTCAGCTGCACCCTCCTCCCTCAGAGGGTCAGAAGCATTGACACGGGACATGTTAAATCTGCAGGTTATATCGGGCTTCATAGTGACTCAGCAGCTTGAAAGTGCGCACATACTTCTAGGTCATGGGTCTGAATCTCCGGGTGGACCGGTGTCACACCTCGTACCTGTCTATCAGCCGCGTCGACTGTCCCACAAAACCAGAAGGGCATGAGAGTGACTTTGAAACCATGATATAACTGAACGTTGAACATGGTGTTGGTGGTGGTGGTGTAATAGACTTTAGTGTGTGTGTGTGTCCAGTCTGACAGTATGGAGCTCCAACTGGACTGGAAGTGGGGGGCTGATGGGGTTGGTTAGTGGCGGTCTTTGCTGAGCTGCTGGTGGCACCTGGTTTGCACTGAGGAGATTATTACAGTGTGTGTGTGTGTGTGTGTGTGTGTGTGTGCAGGATGAGTGATTGGGGCTGACAGCAGCCTCTGCATTGCTGGCTGGCCCGCAGATTTAGCCGACCTGTTTTAGACACTCTAATCTGGATTAACTGCATGCAGCAGTGTGTCAGTGGGGACGAGAACCGGAGCCTCCCCCACCCTCTGCCCCTTCACCTGCTTCTCCTCCATCCCTCTCACTTCCCCTCTGTCCACATACCTGCTCTCCCTCCTCCCCTCTCATCCTGCTCTCTCTCTCTCTCTTATTTCCATCTTCCTGAGCTTTCAGGCCTCGGCCGGCCGGCGAAACACAAATCTGCTCAGTCTTAAAATAAAAACGCATGCTTGCATCATTCAGAATGTGTCTCTATGAGTCCAGCTTTAGGGGGGAAGGGCAGTCGAGCAGGGATTATACCAGCTCAGTCCTCTTCCCCCACTTCCCTATTTGCTGTTGCAGCTGCAAGACAGAGCTCGAGCTGTTGGGTGAAGATTGCATTGCCATCGTCAACATCATCTGGACAGTGTTTATATGACATGAAAATAAGTCATAAAAACACTTTTTCGCACCTCAGAATCAACATTTTCGAGTTAATGATTCCACGATATTTCAAGGCGGCAGATTGTCCTGATGACTGAAATTAAGACTCAACAACAAAATGTCAAATTAAATCAGCGATACAAAGTTTGTTGGAGACTTTCAGAACATGATATGAGCCTATAATGCACATACACAGCCTCTTCTATGAGTCACCATATATGTGCACATGCACTCATTCCTGAGCAATATTCTCTCAGCATTGGCAACACTGCAGTCCACACAGACAAAAACAAAGTGGGACTCCAGGATCCCCCGATTTTCCATTTCTATGTAAAACCGGTGTCAATTTGTATGTTTCCATCAGGTGCTGCAGCTGTCTCCTCGCTCTGAATCCACGTCGCTCTCCCTCCTCTCTCCACCTTCGATTCCTCCCGTAGCCACATTCTCTCAAATCTTCTGCAGTTTTTCTCGTTCGTTTTACACCAACTCGTTCCATTTCCACATGTTGTAGCAGCCACACTTCGCCTCCAGCCTCCTTTCCTGCTCCATCACTGAACGGATCGCTTTCCTCCCTTTATCTGGAGATAAGATACTTACTTTTCAGATAAAGCATATTATGATAAATCAAATGAGCTTTGTCGGTTTTGTGCATCTGGGTGTTTGTGTGCGTGTGTGTGTGTGTGTGTGTGTGTGTGTGGATGCAGCATGTGTGTGTGTGTGTGTGTGTGCAGCTGTTTTTGGAGATAACTGTAATCTGTCAATTATGGTGTGAATGTATGAACTGAGTCAGAGGTGCAGCAGGTTAATTTATCAGCAGGAGGAAAGGAGAAAGCAGAGAAGACTGAAGGAAACTGGCGTTTTAATAAAAAATTAATATTTCTAATATAGAAATGAGTGCTGTTCTTTGTTTCTTTTAATTTTTCCTACTCAAATGGCTACAAATGAAGGTAAAAATGTTAAAAAATGAAGGTTTGGAAGTGGAAGATATTCAATATTTGCTAGTTGTTAAATATTCATCCGTCATACAGATTTAAAATTAAACATCCACAACATTTTTTAACATATTAATGTCATTATTTATACTTGAACTACTTGATTTATAAGATTGTATTGTAAATTTAATCCCAGTGAGTCAGGATTATTCATATCAGAAAATAATGGGACAAATAATCTACAATTTACATGAATAAACTTAGTTTAAGTATAGTTTGTCTTACTGTGTAGCCTGTTGCTTTGGATAGTTTACCTTTGTGTGTGTGCGTGCGCATATGTACGTGGGTGTGTGTGTGTGTGTGTGTGTGTGTGTGTGGGGTTTGCTGGAGCCACTTGCTCCCTCTAATTAGCAGCGTGTGCCGGTAAAGAAACTCAGTGGAGCGACCTCACCAAGGCGCAGAGGCATCCGGAGGGCCACTTCACCTGTGTCTGTCTGTGTCTGTGTGTGTGTGTGTGTGATGACTTAACTGTGTGAAATCCAGACTTTGCAGAAGCAGTTCGGATACTGCAGTGTGCTCTGCTGCAAAGCTGACACACGGTCAAATCTGAAAGAGCAGACAGAAGAAGAAGAAAACTAGAAACAACACTTTGAGGTTTCTCTGGTGAACTCCGGCGCGTCTTCTTCTTCAGCAGGTTGGATCCGACGCACCGACTTGTTGCCCCCAGCTGAGCTCTGAGGGGGCCCTCGGCTGTTGTGTTGCGTGTCCGACATACAAGTCAGCGACAGGACTTAAAAGCCTGCTGTAAGGATGATGTCCTACATAAAGCAACCTCATTACACCATGAACGGGTTAAATTTGCCTGGCCCCGGAATGGATGTGCTACACACAACCGTCGCATATCCATGTAAGTATTAACTATTATATTTTTAAAACTTATTTTTCTGTTTTACTTTTACTGTTACTGTGCGTTCTGTTCTCGTAATTTTGATTGTATAATCCAGACAAAATGATGCGTAAAGACGCTCCGGCTGTGCGTAACGCTGGAGAATAAATAAAAGAGGATAAAGTATTTGTTTCATAAGAGCACATGAATTTATAAAATAGCCTGGATAATAATGCAAAGAAGCTAAACTAACTATGAAATGCACTATAAAAAATATCTTTACTACGCTGATTTAAGCCAAAAGAAAAAAGAAATATTTAACAGTAACTTTTTGGAGACTGATGGTTTGTTTAATAAAAGGTTAATCTTTGAATTTTGACATTATTCTGCTGTCATAAATATAATGAATTAGCACAGATACATTTGTTAATGAGCACAAAGACGCAGATAATCTGTGCTCCTAAACTCCGGATTCATTATTTTTTTTTATGTTTTCCCATCAAAGGATCTCAACTGTAGCACTTACTGTGCTACAAGATAGATTAACATGACCACATCTATGCCTCCTCACTCTACTTGTTCTGAAACAAATATATCTGTTATATGACTGTAACTGTGGTTAAACTCATTAATTATTCTCTGGGAAAATTCTTCAAACAGCTTCTGAGTATTTGTGATATAATCAGCAATAATTTGATTCCCAGAGTCAAAAAAACACAGTATGAGGTGTCACACATGTAGCTGGAAAACAACAAATCTACCAAAACAAGCTCTTAAATAACTGTCCTGTTCCCTTTAAAATAATAGTTATATTTCATGTCGTCTGTCTGTTGCTGTCAGTATGATAATCCCCTCTCTGCGTCTCTTTGGTTTGCAGCCACTCCCCGGAAGCAGCGCAGGGAGCGCACCACCTTTACCCGGACACAGCTGGACATCTTGGAGGCGTTGTTCTCTAAGACGCGCTACCCGGACATCTTCATGAGGGAGGAGGTGGCCCTCAAGATCAACCTGCCTGAGTCACGTGTGCAGGTACTGGAGAAGTAGGCTACTGCCAAGATGGAGGCCATACTGTTCAGTGTTTGTGGGTTAGTTATTGTGAGACTAGACAACTTTAAAGGCAGCAAATGTCTTCTACAGAAGAACATCAGCATATACTCCTTTACCTCTCTATCCCACACCTCTAATTATCTCCAAGTCTCCAAGTTTCTGTACTAACATGTTGGATATTCTTCTTTTCATCTCCAGGTTTGGTTTAAAAACCGCCGTGCCAAGTGTCGTCAGCAGCAGCAGCAGAGCAGTGGCCAGTCCAAGCCCCGTCCTCCCAAAAAGAAGGCTTCTCCAGTGCAGGAACCCAGCGTTCCTGATCCCATTCCTAACCCATCTGGCTCCTACAGCCCCTCCTCTGCCCAGTCAGGCCCCAGCCTGGCTCCAAGCTCCAGCACTGGAAACACTGCTGTGTCCATCTGGAGCCCGGCCATCTCGCCCCTGCCCGACCCCCTGGCCTCCTCAGCCCCGTGCATGCAGCGGCCCTCACCTTACCCTATGAGCTATGGCCAGCCATCGGCCTACTCCCAGGGCTACGCCAGCACCACCTCCTACTTCACCGGCCTGGACTGCAGTGCCTACCTTTCCCCCATGCACTCGCAGCTGTCAGGCACCGTGGGCGCCCTCAGCCCCATCACCGTGCCCTCGATGGGGGGCTCCCTAAGCCAGTCACCGGCCTCGCTGTCCTCACAGGGCTACAGCACTGCTTCCTCCCTGGGCTTCACCTCTGTTGACTGCCTGGATTACAAGGACCAGCAGGCCTGGAAACTGGGCTTCACCACAATGGACTGCCTGGACCACAAGGACCAAAACTCCTGGAAGTTCCAGGTCCTCTAGAATGCGCGAAAGGGTGGCGTTCATGTGCGCCATGTGAGATAGTGTGAAGCAGGTCATCCGGAGGACTTGTTATCTTTGATATTCAGTTATTTGTTTGTAAGATTTTGTTTCATTTTCTAAAGGTGACCTCTGTAGAAATGCATTTTATTTTGAACGACTTTGGAGATGAAGATGGAGATGCAAATGACGGGGCGAATCATATCTGTTGTCTTCTTCATGCTACGTTAAATAAGAGAACAAAAGCCTTTAAAGCGTTTGTAGGAACATACTGGAGTCACGCGTGCAGCAACGCTCTGAGCCATCTCTCCTTTTAACACGACTGTCTGACGTCATTTTTGTTTTAAACTTGCATTGTCATAGAGCGAAAGGACAGCAGCTTTGACAGGAAGGAGCTCTGAAGTCCTATAGGTCACTTCCTCCTTCAGGGTTTAATTATTTAAGCTATTTATTATTATTTTATGCTACATTTAAATATTTAATTTGGTTGTGTTTAGACATTTTTGAGCATTTTCTTTCTTGTGTTGCATATTACAGTGTTAGCCTTTAGTGTTGTCATCCCAATATGTTTGATGGAACATTTTTAGATCTCCTGTTTTAGTTGTGTGACATATTAAAGTGATCTATTCTTTACACCTTTGTGCGCTGATGATCATTGAGAATCTGTGCTTTGATTTGAATTATAGTTTGTGTGTGCAGGTTTATAAACCTGTTAGAGGTTCTCATACAGTTAGAGCTGTTAATTAGAGGTCAGGTGGATGTAAAGACGCCATGTTGTGTTCAGGTCTGGACCTGTCATGTTTGTCATATGGGCTGCACGGCTCTCACTGGTCCATCTTGGTTATTTTAGCTTATCTGATTCTGGGAGTGTCCCAATCCTCTTAGCCTCCCTTCAGCAATGCCCTAAGTGAATTAGTTAGGATTATTGCCCTATCCCCCTCTGTCTCTCTCTCTGTCTCTCACCCGTCTCACCCATCTTGGCCTTCTCTTCCTTCTATCTTTGTCCATCTTTTTTTTATTCTCTCTCCAACTCGGCACTATTTATTTTTCTCCACCTGTTTACTCAGGTTGTTGCTTCACCTCACTGTGCGCCATCAAAGGTATAACACATATTCCAAAAGTATCTGAACAACAATGCAGTTTTAATAAAGCTTTTTTAAACTAACTGTTCCAGCTCTGAGATTTCAACCTCTCCTGGAGCGCACACCCCTGCACCGCTCCATCAGTCGCCCCAACTCCTCTGACAACTTGGTAATCCCCACATGGCCTGATTAGTGCCACGCACATTTATCTATGACATCAAATATGCGAAAATATTCCACAGACGTGTGTGACGTGTCTGTTTGTTTGTGTGTTGACGGTAAGGGAGGATTATTTCCCTGTTACTTAACAAATGCTGTCTTTTGCAAAACAACATTTGACCACGTTCTCGCTGATTTTCTGGACATATTTTATCATCTTTTTAAAGTGAAATTTAATTTTAGGCTTCACATTTTGCCAAATAATTCTCATTAAATCTAAAGGTTTTGCTTTTTAGCATCAGACATGCTTCATGTCAGCTAAATCAGTATAAAAGTCTCGATAAAGTGTCACTCTGGAGAGATTTCTGATGTAATTCTGATACAAATAATTAGAAGATAAAAACAAAGGCTGCTTGTTGCTATGAAAATCATCAAATCTGACCCCTGTTACAACATTTTGATTATATATTCAGATGTACTGCACTGAGAGAAGTGACCGGGCACTGAGAGACATTTCAAAGCATTTTTCCGCACTCAACACTGACCTAATCCCACTCTGTGCCCGGTTTAATCCCTCTGCCCTCCCTCTCTGTGGTGTGATTGGTTAATCCCTTTGTCTGTGCATCCTGATTGGTTAACCTCTCTTGGAGGGTGCAGTGCACTTGTAATCTTCCCCCTCAGCACTGAGAGTTTCAGACAGACATTTGTGCTGTAATCCCAGGGAGGAGCAGATGTGATGGGGGATGGACGGGCAGCGACCAGACCTTGAGGAAGGTGAACGCCGGAAAACAAAAACATGGCACACGTCTGAGGAGGAAACGTTAATGTTGAACACACAACACAGAGCTGATAACAGCTTGATTTTATTTCATATAGCAACAGATGCTTTATGTTTGGCATATTAACCAAATGAAAGATAGCCCCAGGTACGTACAGGTCACTTCACCTACTACTGAGATCACAGTGTTTCCACACAAACACCATATACATCTTCCTGGAGACTTTTTCAAAATTAAATTATCATATAAATGTATATAAACATATATAAACATAATGTTTTATCATATTAGAGCCTCGAATGTGCTCTTTGCTCTCCTCTCTCTTTTAGCAGGACATAACAATGTGGAATCAACTTGAGGATGTGGATTCTGATTTATTGCAGCCAGTTGTGGAAGAAGTATTCAGATCCTTTACTGAAGTTAAATACCACCATATACCACAATGTAAAAATGCTCAATTCTAAATAAAACTGGCTAAATCATAGCAATTACAAATGATTTTATTTAAGTTAAAGTACAGAGGAATAATCAGCAAATGTTTGAAAGTAACTATGAGAAACTATACAAGCACTATTGGAGTTTCCCAAGGCTCTATTTTTGGGCCTCTACATGGTTTCACTAGTGCAGATTATAGAAAACAACAAAATATCTTACTGTATGCAGATGACACACAGATCTATATATAAGATTAACAAATGCACTCTTGATTTACCAGTAAGCAACGATAAAATCTTCTGCCTCAGCAGGATGTAAAAACTGTCTTCAGTGTCGCTGTCTTTACAGGTCTCTCTGAAAAGTCAAAGGTTGAAGGTCACATCACATCACTTCACTTCTCAGATCTTTACACTGGCTTCCTGTGTGGTCAAGTATTGACTTAGAAATACAGCTGCACTGAATGGTTCACAGCCAAAACATATTTCTGATTTGCTACTTTGTTATGAAGCGCCCATGAAGCGACAGGTCAGTTTACTGTCTGGAGTCAAACTAAACATGAGAAGCAGCATTCAGCTTTAATGCTCCACAAATATGAAATAAAACTTCTAGAAAACTGTTACAACTGACTGTAAATCAGGGTTTAAACTTTGTGGTTTGCAGCTGAAATTTAAGTTAAATTTATTAATATCTTTAATCTTCCATTTTATTTTTGCTTTCTTGTAAAAACATTTGTCCTTCTATATTCTCTCGATGTCATTTTATCTGAGGTACTGTACAAATTTAACGTGCATACATTGCAGTTACTCATATACGAACTTTCTTTAGGATATTAGTGCCTCGATGAAACACTGTAAAGGAAATAAGTCACACCAACAAGCATCAGTTTCTTTTAACATCTATTTATTACCACCATAATATGAGAAATTTGGAAAATACAAAGATCAGCTTATTTATACGTCTGAAAATCTCGAGGAATAAGAAAAATATAAAAGAAAACAAATATGAGGTTATATTGTGTATCACAAATTTTTGAGAAAGGGGAGACAGATTTAATGCTCAGATCTACAGAGTGCAAGAGACACACAGACACTAAACATGCAGAGTGTAACTTTCACTATAATGTCGATTCATACTGTTGTGACGAGTCTAAAGCCTATCTGTGGAGAGATGAAGATGGAGAGAGACAGGAGCAGAGTGTGTGAGGACTGATCTACAGTGAGTAATTGAACAGACGAGGAGACGGTGAACCATCGCCCTCGTGTGGCTGCCATTAGAATAGAAGTTTCCTTGGAAAACAGAGAAGCCCTTCCTGATTTTCTATAGAGAATCAGATCACTGTAACAAAAACTGATAACCATGATGATATTATTGTTTTTTTAATCTTAATGTGACGATTTTAGAAGTGGTAAAGAGAAGAGATGCTCATCCATGAATTATATGTGTAAAAAAAATAGACACCATATCCACAACGATAATCAATATTCTTAAGCAACCAAAAGATTCTTGTTTGTTTGAGTACAAGTGGTTTGAAAGATCAGACCTCCACACGTCCACACAAACAGACCGACAAGCCACCGTCGCCTCCCAGTTTGAAAAGGTCTGGCTGCAGCTGTGGAGTGAAGGGGAAGTCGGGGTGTAGAGGAGGGAGGAGGGTGTCCAGACGGGGCCTCGGGACTAGTTTTAATAGCACCCTGCTGTGGAAGTTGCAGCTCCCCTTAAGCAGACTAGCCCCTCGGCCGCATCCCTCTGCGTCAGATCTGTTTGCCACACAAACTACACCCGCTTCCTTACCCTCAAAAAGGTGGGCTTAATGTTTCGAGGCACCACCCAAACCGGGTGATGCATGTTTAACGTGTGCACGTGTGCGTCTGATCTGCAAAACCTTTTACATGCACAAAAAAAGGTACCCTAAAAACATTTGGTGAAGACAAAAACCTATGAGAGACCAGACTTCAACATATTTCTATCTCTTCATAATCAAGGTTACTCTAAAGTCTACAGAGAAGCTGGGCACGGGGGAGGGAGGGTGACGGGGATGGGGATGGGTGGAGGTGGGTTGGTGGGAGAGGGTAGAGTGAAAGAGTGAGGGCAGGGATAGGTAAAGAAAAAAAGGACAGAGGTGAAAAATTAGGCTGTCTAAGCGCGCTCTCCGCGGATGCGGCGTGCCAGCTGGATGTCTTTGGGCATAATGGTGACACGCTTGGCATGGATGGCACACAGGTTAGTGTCCTCGAACAGACCCACCAGGTACGCCTCACTGGCCTCCTGCAGGGAGAGGGAGAGATGATAGATTAGCAGGAGAAGTGTGTCGGTTTCAGAGTTTGAAAGATAAACTGATGTAGTTTTTTTTTACCTGCAGGGCTCCGATGGCAGCGCTCTGGAAACGCAGGTCAGTCTTGAAGTCCTGGGCGATCTCCCTGACCAAGCGCTGGAAGGGCAGCTTACGGATCAGCAGCTCAGTGGACTTCTGGTACCGACGGATCTCTCTCAAAGCCACGGTACCAGGCCTGAAAGACACAACCAGATTATAGCTCAATACACCGTTTCAATGTTTGTAACTCGCAGGTTCATTTACTTTCTTACAGGCGCAACAGGATTTTAATAATGCCTCCACGTGACGCTAGTTTTAGTCAAATGGTTACCTCCAAACAGCTCAAATCATCATCTCATCTTGATAAAGACACTTTCAATGATGTCATATGTGAAAGAAATGGCTGTGAAATCGAGGCGTTACCTGTAACGATGGGGCTTCTTGACACCACCGGTAGAGGGGGCGCTCTTACGGGCAGCCTTGGTGGCGAGCTGCTTACGAGGAGCCTTTCCTCCAGTGGATTTACGGGCGGTCTGCTTGGTACGAGCCATTACGACGAAGTATCACCTGAAGGGAAGATTTCAAACAAATCAGCGTGTTTTGAATTGCTCATGGTACACTTCATACTTTTTCACCTTTCAGTTCAGTGTGGGCGCTCTGAATAAATGTTCCAGTCCTATCAGCCCAAATTTAAAACTAAATAATAATCTTCTATCTTCGAATATTTATATGTTTGGAGCGCTGAAAATGACAAGAACACTGTGAAAAAACAAAGTCAAAAAATATAACTGTTAAGTGATGATATAGTCAATTAAATAGTTATATAAAGTGAGTGTCAGTTATTTATTTTTTTTGACTAGTTCTGGTGGTCACAAACAAAAAAAATGACATTCTGCATTATATACATATATAAATACAGGGTTAAGGTCATTTTGTTTGCTTTAATTCTCATTATTTTGTCCAAATAACTGATAAATACCGAGTAAACAATCATTTTATGTCGAAGTTAGAGTTCACTCAACATGTCAAGACATGTTTTTTCCACCTCCAGCTCAAAGTCTCGGATGTTTAGTCATATTTTGGCCGCCTGGGAAAACTTTTCCTCCGGTCTGGCAGCTGTACAGAACCAATCCAGACACTGTGTCCTCCCGATCACACCAATCACACGGCTGAACAGCTATTCATTCGGAAAATCCACCAATCAGCAACGCCCGTGTAACACGTTAGGACCAATAGGGTTTGATTCTGCATGGTTGGGGGGGCGGGACCAGCGGGCCTTTTATACCGCAAGATTATGGCCGCAGACCGAAACGAACCCACCGATACACACAGAGGCGACGAGCGGGACGTAAACTTGGACAATTCCCTTCTAAAACAAACAACGTGTGCGCACAAGAGTGGTAACAAAACGTAGCAGACAAGTGTAGCTATCGAATAAGCGCCATGGCTTGTTTAGAGGTGATATATTAAGGCGAAACAGCGAAGGAGAAAGCGGCACATGAAGAAGTGGAGCAGCTGTATTCAGGCAGTGGAAGTACTGAGCCGTTTCTTCACCGAGCCTTCGGCATCGGCTGCTTTTTCTCTCCACACAACAGCGTCGAAATAAAACGTTATTTCAGCATTAAAACAACTTTATCCGACTCGTTTTTGTCACTAAAAGGTGAACGTTAGCGTATGTTTTAAAAAGTGTGATAAAAATGTGACTTACCGAGGCTGAATTTAACGCTTTTTCTCTCCCGCACGGATACAAAGTGTGTTGTGGTTGTCTGTCAGATATTTACTATCTCTCACACAATGGAAGCAGAGAGAGAGGGAGCAAAATGGCGGTGGTGTCAATCATCTGTCTCCCCATAATGCAACTGCCAACATTTGTAAACACAGAAACTCCCAGCGGGAACTTTTTTAAAATTACAAATACTCATTAAAAATAGTTTAAAACACGACCTGACTCTACCGTTATGATAATATTAATTAAAAAAAAGTAACAATATTATGTAATTATTTTATGTTTTGATTATTTACATGTTTTACCTACAGCCAATATTCAAATTAATGTTAAGAAATCAGACATAAGATATGAGCATATGCTCAAGAATAATAATAAAAATGATCAAAACGAAAATAGATTTTCAAAATTAAATGTACTTTTTATAATATAGATTTATATTTAATACATAAAACACAAGATAAATAGGTAGATAAGTTAATAACAGTATATAATAATAACACTAAAAATTTAATTTAGTATTTTTTATCTTGTGTATCATGAGCCGCTGTAACAAGTCTATATATATATATATAAAACCAATATATTTTATACAATTGTGTTAAATTAGTAGCACCATTACCATCTGCAGCATTGAAGTGAACCATGAATTAAATCATTAATAATGATCAAATTTCATGTAATATATATTATTATGAAATGGGACATTCTGCATTATGAGTGATTTTACACTGTGGTATTAGTAAAGATCACTACTTTTCTCCCACTGATTTTAACGTATTTATACTGTCTATAATTTTGACATGTCGGGTACAATTTTTAGTTCTAAAATTACTCACAACAACCTTATAATCAGTATTTAATTTAAGATTATATATTCATGTGATACTTTGAACTATTTTCATTCATGACAGCAGGATATAGTCACACAGAATGTATTCTGCTATCTGTGTGTTCCAAGTTGTTGTTGTTCAGTACAGATATCTCAGAATAATTTACTAATTTAGGGACAAATCATTTGTGTGGAAAACTATTCACAAAATTAAAGCCTATAAGCCTCAAAGGGTGTAGAGATGAAAGCCAATATTAGTTTAGTTATTCCTATATGTACGTCATTGCTTATGTTATGTATCACTGAATATCACGTTATGGAAATATGGAAGCAAAGTAAATATATTTACCTGCAATGTTCAGAGGTTATATTCTTGTGATGGCATCATCGTTTCTTCATATTCCAGTTAATGTGGATGAGATTTAATCATATGCTGTCATCAGTTATTCTGACATGAAGGTTATGCCAAGCTCCACACTGATGCTGCAAAAATACCAACCTTCATTTTGATGGATGTTTGGCCCCGGAGAGGTCAAATCATTTATCTGATCATTTGTAGTGCCCCCTGTTGGCCACTCTGTTTGACCATGTGTTAGTATGACATGACACCAGAGCAGTCAGAACTCAAACTGAAGGATGTGTCTGTCCTGAGATTCTCCAGACAACAAAACACATTTTTTCATTTTCAGATCTAGTCAATTCAAATAAAAGGCTAGAATTTAAACATAAACATACTGATCTCAGTGGTTTGTGCTTGAGTATGTGCCATTATACTGCATTTGTCAAATAGAAATATTTAATTTACTTGGTTTGTTCATGTTTTCTGGTCTTTATAAAAAGTGAACTTGAAGAATAGTGACAGTTTTAGACACTGAATATCAGACTGTCCCTGAATCTGGGGGTAATATACACTGAGTTAAACAATTCCTCACAGGGGGTCAGAGTCGACAGCCCTGATGTAAGAATGTTTACTGAAACAAAGCTCTTATCTCTGACCAGAATGCTGTATCTGCATTGTAGTTTTTCTATACCAGAAGTTAGGACATGTGAGTTTAGGAAGAGATCAGATAGGAAGGAGTTAAGTTATTGTAGGAGGAGGATGCAGCCTAGCGGAGGATTCTGCTGCAATAGTGTGATGAGTTTCTGCAGGAGTAAATGACAGTGCTGCAAATGACACCCCCGACCTGATGATTTCAGATTTACTGCAGGCATTAAAAGCATGGAGCAGGTGGTGGCAGACTGGTTCTTTGAGGAGAGGTAGAGCTGGGTGTCATCGGCATACAGGGGAAAAAAAAAACATTGGCTGGAGACCAAGCACCGAACCCTGAGGGACGCCACGGAGAGTTGGTGGTGGTTGATGATGTCAAAGGTATTGCTGAGATAATGTTGAGCACTTTTCTAAAAGTATCATATTGGGATCATGTCAGTCTACTGTGACTAGTCAGTAACAATTCAGGATAAATATCTTTGACTTGAGGACAAAGAAATTGGGTATAGTCTTCATATAGCTGAGCACACTCACTTACACCTTACTTCAATATTTTGTGCTCCTGTCTCCTAAATTTTGGTGTCAAATTGAATCCTTCAAATAATCGTCAGACTGAATCAAGCACGAGGTGGATTAGTAACATCACGCACATATTAAAAGACATGGATTATAGCTATTCCTGAACAGTTTTATTTATTTCATATCTAACTTTAGATACCTCTAGTTTGAGACAAGAGTGTTTTCACATTCAAGTACACGGTGCCTTACTTCAAATGCCCCATCTGAAAAGGGAGAGGCTTTAGATAAGGCAAGAGGAGCAAAACCTGCAAGCGATATAGAAGTCAAACAGTTACAGAGTACAACCTGGGTTTAGACATATTTGAAACATATCCAGACATTATGGTGACCCAAAAGGGCGTGTAGTATAATACCAGATGAATGTACTATACATTGATTTCCAGCCTGAAAATAAATGGCCCCAGATATCTTTAAAAAACACAAAAAAAAGCATTTCCCACCCTCGTTGAACAAGTGAGGCGATATAAAACTAAATAACCCCAGCAGGTCACCTGTCAACCCTGAACTGTCAAGAATCATCAAAAGTGATCTTAAATCTAGATATCACAATGTTTGTGCATTATGAAAATGGTCTATGACAATGACAGTAAAACAAATCATGGTTTGTAGGGAACAAAATTTAAGGCTCATCACCGAGTTGTTTCTCTCCCCACAAAGCAGCGGCAACATGTTCTCCACCACGTCGTTTGAGAGGACAATGTTTTTCAGCTTTATTCAGTCTGTCCAGGTCATGAAAGTACCGTGAATGTGATGGAAAAAACAAGAAAAAAAAAAAAGGAAATTAAAAAATAACCTCTTACACATCTGCTTACACATCTACAAAGGTACAACAGGCATACATCCAATCTTCACCTCTTTATCCCACATGTGCAACAACTGCGCCCAAAGTTGTTTGGTCCCTCTTCCAGTGAAGAACAAACAAGTACCAAAACATTCCATTAAGAAGTCGTTGAAATCTGTTTATAGCAAAGTTACATAAAATGGCACAGTCACAGAGAAAATTAGACAATGATAACCACTATATTAACTCAAAGTAACCCGCTGCAGCCCCCATGTCGGATTCTTCGAGACAAACACGGACACGCCGTACCGCCTACTTGTGTACATGTTAGCAGAGGGAGGGCGTGGTGACCTACATGTATCCTCCTCTGATAACTTGTGCTGTAACGTCCACAAAAATAAAAAATAAAAACGCAATGGGTGGTGAAGTACACAGAACTGTTCTGTAAGAGATAGAGAGTGCATGCATTTCTAAAATGCAAACCTTTAATCCCAGCTGATGCTCATACCCAACGCCACACCTAGAAAGAAAAACAAAATACAACTAAAAATCCCTTTTTACTAGTGATTCTATTCATATATATATAGTATATATATTTTACATTTGTGTGGTTCCTGTAAAAGTACCTTACGTCTTTCATATCATATACATTTATGACTGGCTACTGTCTCAATCAATCACAATAATATGACCTCTTGGACAATAATTTCAGGTACATTCAGGACTTTCTGTAAAAAGTCTTACAATTTTCTTTACAATTCATTAAAAATACAGAGGAGCAAAAATATTGGTGATACGACAGTCCACTGTCCTGCAGAGGCTGCTCAACCGTAGCTCAACAGAGTCTCTCTTCTACACAGCTAAAGATAATTTCACACATTTCGTCCGCCCCACTTAAATGCTTCATTCTGTACGGATCTCTGTCTCTGGCCTCTGCATGGCCAGGTCAGTCTGGATAAAGGCGCCCTGGCCCAGTGCTGTGGAGTACGCTCTGTTGTTGTGGCTCGCCGTGAATCCTGGGGCGGGATACGACGAGCCGGAGCCTCCACGTTTTTGAACAGGGGCCTGAGGATGAGGTACTGGGTGGTAATCGTCCAAGTTATCATAGTGGGACTGCGTCGATTTAGTGCCGTGTTTTTGATATGAGTAGTCTCTGTCCAGTTCAGGCTTCCCCTGGCTGTAGAGCGGCGGCTCTCGGACGCTTTGCGATCGCTCCGGTTTGGAGCGGGCGAGTTGTTCCCTTGGGGCTGATAGCTGGTCGTCTATGTTGTGGTAGCCGCTCGATGTTTTCACTTTTCCCTGGTGGTGGTCGGAATCAGCACACTCGTAACGTGGTTGCAAGTTCCTCTTGTTGGGATACTCCTGCTGCCAGTGTTTAGACCTGCTGCTGTCTCCACCCTGCTTGTCGTCTCCAGTCTCATACATGGCCTCTTGTCGGCCGCTCTCCTGCTGATGGGAGAGGCTGTGGCTCAGAGTGGTGGGAAGGGAGTGCGAGGATTGGCATTTCTTGGAACCGCTTTGCTTGACCAGCCCGTCTGACTTGTCGGCCACCGCGCTGCCCTGGACGTGCTTGTCGGTCTCCATGTACATGAGGACGTCAGGGTCTGACACCATATGTCTTGGGAGGTAGCGTCCATCTTTGCTGTCGGCTGCAACAAGCACAGCTTTACCCGGGTCAGATTTACTGCGCAGGTGCAGGGTTTCATAGCCTGATATATCCGCTGGTGCAAACAAGCCGACGTTGTCGTACTGAGAGAGGACGGGGCCTTTAATCTTCTGTCTCGCCCTGCTCTCCCTGCGGATGGAGTGCATGCGAAGCCTTTCTGCCTCTTCTGGGTCCCAAGCAAGGTAAGCGGCAGCTTCCTTGCTTCCATGACCAGGTGGCATGTCCCTGCTCACAAAGCTGTGCTCCTTCCCAGGTGGGAGAACATGGCGAGCGAGGTAATGGTATCCAGTTGCCTTTCCTCCAGGTCGGCCAGCGCCGGCTCCCGGATCTCGACCTCCAAATGAGTGGACGTGCCGGACTCGGATGGTGCCGTAAGGGTCGATGTCGTAAAAAGGCGCCTCCAAGGGGCTCGAACCGGAGTACGGACTGTAGCGATACTGAACCCGTCCATTCTCAAAGTAAGGCTGCAGCTGGGTGACGTGGTAGTCGGTTTGTGAGGACTGCTGTGCGGGCTGCTGGTAGGCTTTGCACTGATAGATGGGCCGGTGGTAGAAGAACATCTCGTCATCTGGAGGAACTTCAGTCCTTTGGATGGGCACTGAGCGGATAGTAGAAGGAACGTGGAGCGAGTGAACTCTGCGGATGGTTGGATAGCCATGGGTTCGGTCATGGCTATAACCTGGATGCCCTGGCCCTGGAGACACGTACACACTGCGAGTGTTTCCTCTGGACTTTATAGAGTGGTGGTACGACCTGGGGCCTAAAGTGCTGTATCTGTTGTCTACTCGGGCACTGTAGGGTATTTGAGGCTCAGATTTGGACACGAAGGAGAGGTGTGGAGGGATGCTGTCTGGCCGATAGTGGTGCGGCATGGATTGCGGGCCCAGAGGAACAGGCCTCTGGTGGTAGTACGCAGCTCCTGGAGGCTCAATTAAGACAGGCTCTCCTTTAGCGTGGTACAGGTAGGCTGGCTGGTGCGTGGAAGATTTACGTGGAGAAAGAGGGTGGTGAGGCAGAGCGTCCTCCAGATGACCGGGCGCAGGGCCTTCACCCAGGAATTGGTAGGAGGCTTCACTTTGGCTCAGTGCTGCTGTGGCCAGTTTGCTCTCTATGGTGCGGACAGGAGGAGCTGGAGGTGCGGGTGTGTACGAGTCGTGGTACTTTGTAGACTCTGTGCAGGGCTGTACTGGTTTTATGGCCTCCCAAGGCTTCTCAACAGACTCAGCAGAGGTGGGCGCCACTCTCGCGCTGGCCTTTGAGGCCGGCTGAGGCTGGGTTTGGGTTTGGGGTTGGGGTTGGACTTGCGGTTGAGATTGGGTGTGAGGCTGTGACGCCGGATGAGACTGTGGATGAGGCTGTGTTTGAGGTTGAACCTGTGTTGGAAGATGAGGCTGTATCTGAGCTGGGCTCTGCTGCTGGGTTTGTGTTTGGTGCTGGGGAAGTGATACCGCCTGCCGTTTGGGCTTTTGTGGAGGTTCTGACGGTTTTGGAAGGATTGGGGGTGGTGCAGGCTCTTCTGGTTTGACCTGAGAAACAAACAAAACAGACACTTATTTAGAGATTAAAGTTCACAAAAAACAAGCTGAGCGTTGCTTCAGTCAACTTTGATTCATTTGACGGGTTGATTTGCTTTCCTGTTGTCTCTAAAACAAACTTTTGCACACAAGTCGAAGTTAAAACATGTTAAAAAAAAACAAAGAACTGGTTGCCAATTTCTCGAAAAGGGAACTTGGTAACTTACTGTCGCGTGGGACAAGAGTGTAAACACCTAACCCCACACACACCTCAGCTAGATGCTTTCCAGTGTCAGTTCCAGCACAGCCTTAATGCCTGTTCATCTTTATGTTTATATGTCTTATGTTCCCCAGTTTAAGGCTTTTTTTGGACTTTAGTGAATATTTAAAAGGCTCTGAAGACTTCAGATGATTTGTATAACTAATATCAAAGACTTTGACACCAACTGCTAACACTAAGTTAAGATATTACAGATGCAGGCCAGAGAAACACTAACAAAAAATCCAAACAGAATCTCATAATGTCAAATAAGCTACAAACCTGACAACCCTCATGTCAGATTTATTACCACGTTTGGTATTTTTACTGTATGCAACAAACATTTTGCATGTCATGAAATACAGCACTGTAATAACTGCAGACTCCACCTCTGAAGTTCACTAATTAACACCTTATATCTTGTTTGTTTAGAAGCAGACAGGTGCAGTCGCTTCGCAGAGTCTTCTCTGGTTGTCTGGCAACCTCACAGTGATGAACAGACTTCAGGGGAATAAACAAGATATAACATTTTAATTAGTGAGTTTTAGAGGTGCTGGTACTGTCAAGAGGTTTGTTCTTCTACCTTTGGACAGAGCCCGACTACCTCGTTTCCCCGTCGCCACTGTCTGAGCTTCATATTTAATGGACAGAGGTGAGAGTGGTGTCTATCTTCTCATCTATCCAGCATACTTCTCTACCTCGCTCACGTTATGCTGCATATAAATTATGAATCCATTTGGATGATGCTTACTGCAGCTCAATATCACAATGTAAAGAGCCTTAATAATTTAGCAGCAATCTACATATAAAACTGACAGGACGGTTACCTCAGGAACAGGCTGTGGTAACACTTTGTCTTTGCAGCTGTCGTTGGGCGTGGTGGCTGGAGTGTTGTTAGACGAGCTGGCACAGACCGAGATCTGTCCCGTGACAGGCTGCTGCTGATGCGGCCGCCTTTCTGGACTTTTCCTGGTTGGTGAAGTGAGGCCGATTGAAGTGGGGAGTGGGGCACACTTGTAAAGAGGAGTGTCTGATGAAGTGGAGTCTGTCTCTGGCAGAGCTGTAGAAGATTTGGCACCCTCTGATAGCTTGCCAACCGTGCTGGTTAACTCTTGCGGCTGCTGCTTGATTGTAGGACTGGAAGTGGGGGGATAAGATGAGGCCGGGGTGACGGTTGGAGCAGTGCTGTTAGGCAGCGGGGAGCTTCCTCTCCCTGCTCCCTCTTCGGGATAAGTCGGGAAATGTGGGACCAGTGGATGCGGCGGGTCCTGGAAGTTAGAGGCCTCCTGTGGCTGCAGAGGGGACACCGGCGTGGGGGGCTCGGAGGACCGGGACTGAGACTGAATTGAGACCTGCTGGGCAGACTCAGCGAGGGCCAGGGCCAACATGCGGGCAGCATTTTTAGGAGGGGGAGGAGGAGGTGGGGCAGTAGCGGGAGCTGTAGAGTTGTGGGAACGAGGGGTGAGGAGGTCCTTTGAAGAGTCCGGAGCTACGACTCCTAGCAGGGACACAAAACACAAGGTGGGTCTGAAGAATGATTAAGTAAGACAGACGTAGGTAAAGACAAGACATGACAGCAGGCAGGCTGGTCGTAAGAGGGGAAAAGTTAAGTGTGGTGCTCGGGCATTATATGAAAAGAAGAAACTAAACCTAGAAGAAAAGCATTCATATAATTAATTACATGATTTATGACCTTATTTTTAGCCTACATGGTGCAAAAACAAAACAGTGACAAGGCAGAAAATGCCAGAAACTGCACTTAAAAAGGTCATTCTCTGCTCCCTACCCTGGTGCTCTTGGCTGCTGGCAGCCGGCGCTTGCTGTACGCCGTCCTCTCTCTTCAGCTCTTGACTGTCCGCACTGTCAAAGGCTGCCAGCTTCGAGTGCAGCTCTATTTGGAAAGCTTCACTTAGCGACGGCTCTGCTGCCCTCAGCAGCACACTGCCCATCAGGGGAGGAGAGTCCTTGGCTACTGAAGGAGGAGATAATGGTTGTGGAGAGACAGCCTGTCCACCTGTATTCTTGTGAAGCGTCTCTGTAGAGAAAAGCTCTGAGGTGGAAAATGGTGTCAAACTCGTGGCCTTTCCACATTTAATAGGTGACACAGCCTGTGTGGGTTTATCAGTGTAAGAATAGGACGTGGTCAGTTTCTTGCTTTCCATCCTCTCTCCAGCAGCCCGGTTAAAGTCCGTGGACAACAAGCTGGCCATGAAGGTGGCAGAGATGAGGTCAGAGCCGTTGGTCTTGCCGGGGCTCCTCTTTAACACGCAGCCCTCGGCCCCGGCTGGTGAGTCATCTAGGGGGAAGGCGTAGGAGGTGTCGGGGAGACTGCACTGGAAAGACATGGGGTCAAAGTCCAACGAGGCCATGCCAATGTCTGGCGGGCTGAGGTCCACGTCTTCACCAGCTGAGCGGGGAGGTGAGATGAGGGCAGGCACACAGATGGGGCCGTCGTCTCCGTCGCTGTCCTCCGTGGCGTCCAGGTTGTCGTAGGAGTTGCAGTGCTGCCGGCTGTCCAGCAGCTCGCCATTAAAGGAGGCTGACAGGGCGTCGCTGCTGGAGCGTGGCCGTCGAGGACGGTACACCTTCGACTCTCCTGAAAGAAGAAAATATATGATCAGAAATATATTTCATCTTCTTTTAACTAGTTAAACTTGTGCTGTGAATCAAAGCAAACTGGAAGACACAAACCTTCAACATTGTGCAGGGAACTCAGAGACTCTTCACTTTTGGCTGATCTTAATGTTGCCGTGTCTCCTCTCCCTCCTGAAACATATCAATTAAAAAGTATCAACATATAAACACAGCATAGTTAAGAAAGGAGACAGGTGGCCGAGGTTCCACTGGGGACTAAGCTTGTTTAACTGTTATTTATTTACTGAAGCAATTCGGTCGGGTCATCTGTAAAAAGGTTGAAACATTGACTGTTTTATTCCACCTGTGGAGGAATGACTCACCTGCGAGAGCCATGGCCTTCAGTTCATTGGGCTCACTGGGGTTGCGGTGCAGCTTGCGCTTGGACATGGAGGAAGACTTGCCCAGGTTGAAGAACGAACGCCAACTACCCACAGGAGACTTCTTGGATTTAATAGGAGGCCTCTTCCTACGATTAAACAAGTGGTGGACACACAGACAAAATAATCACAATAACTCTACGTTTTTAATATCTGCAGACAGTCACAGGGTCGCCATCCGGAGCAGGAGGAATATGACTCTGCCTGCAGTGTTATGAGCAACCAGCAGAGGGAGACACATCCCAGCATTGTTATTTAAGTCCCTTGGACATATTTTTTGTGACAACATCCACAGCAGATCTGCACTGTAAGACAAACACCTGTCTGTTTCTGCGTCTAAATTTACACGGAAGAGAAGAGGAGTTAACGAACCTCTCAGTCGGAAACTCGATGACGGTGTGGAACTTCCCCTGCAGGGCAGCCGGACCTTCGCCCACCTCGATGTACTTGCTGTCTTCAGTGACTGGAGAGTTGATCTGAGCCTGGGTCCTGGCCTGGGCCTCCTCCAGACTCAGGAGTTTAGTGGAGGGCGATGAAACCAGCAGGGATTTGGGCCGTGACAATGAGTTGTGACCTGGTGATGCGGAGAGCGGTGTTTTAATGCTCGAGTAGAAGCAGCAGTGGGCGGTGGAATGACAATTTTATCTAACAGACGCCCGTGCGTACCTGCTCCCTCTCGTATTAGTGTGCTGAGTTTAGTGCTGAAGAGGACGTCCACGTGGTTCAAGATGAACTCCACCACCACCGACTGGATTCGGACTTCCATGAAGGCTGCCGTGCCGCTGAAGCACGCAGATTCAATCTGTTTAGACCTGAAATAAACATCAGAACACAATCATAAACAAACAACAAGTGAAGAGCGGGAAGGGAAGAGCTCCACTTCAAAACAAGTGTAAAATTTCATGCCAAAAGACTCCACCTGATTACACTGAAGTGGTTTTGATTTTTAAGTCGCGTAATTTGTGTCAAATTGTTTCGGGATGCAATTTCCCGGCATCTGATGTTGATCAGCAGCCTCCCAACAAAGAGAAGAGCTGCTTAAATCCTTCCATTCAGAGAGAATGACTCATTTAAAGCAGGAGACGGGGCGCTTTCTGCTGCACAGAGCCCATTATCACGGCAGATTCCAGCCTGAGAATCAGCTCAAACTCAACTCGAATAACGCCGACACGGAGGCAGCTTTCAGGGTGATGATTAACAGTGTGTTGCATACGATGGAGGAGGGTGGGGTCTCACCTCAGCAGGTTGGGCGCCCAGACGATGGCCAGGTTCTTGCTGTGCATGTTGGTGATGTAGCTGAACGCTGCCAGGCGGGAAAGGTGCCTCATGAGGAACTCCAGGGTCCTACGAATCAAATATTCATTTATTCAGATTTAATTGGCTCCCACTAGTAATGTGCAAACTTAATGGCCATGATAGAGCTACTTTCTTCAGAGCATCAATATTTCACTACGCACTCAAATCTCGGCGGAGCGACACTTAGAAATTAGCATTTGTATGCTTTCACAACGGACAGGAAATTCAATTCATCATCACCGACGTAAAGGTCCGCCGGGACCTGTTAAATGATTCCACTCAGTGCAGTGTGGAAATCCCTGATTTTGACTTCAACAGACAGACACACACACACACACACACTGATGTGACTGCACAACTTTTGACGGTGTATTCTGTACTTCCTGAGTCTGCTAAAGGGGGGCACTGTGCCTCCACGCTGACCTGTAATGCGGCGGAGGAAGCTGCTGGATGACATCATGGATTTTGATGAGTCGCTCTTCGTCCGTCGCTGCTGATACAGCATCCTTCAGAGTGAAAACAAAAGAGATTGTGGGGGGGGAAGATAAATAGACGGACGTGTGAGTGTATCAACATTAAACTCATTCACTTGTCATCCCGGTTTCACGCTGCTGCACTGAGCGCAGAGGGGACATCAGTCTGCAACACCCCTCCTCCCGCCACCCCCAGCTGCCATAGCAACCAGCAAACATTTACTTCATCTTTGGGGACGGCTCTGTTGTGCTTGGAGATGGTTTTTATTCCAAGTCATACACACACACAGAGCGGTTTGCTGCATTTGTAATGATAGGGTGTGTCAAGCACAATGCTATGATTTTAAGGGTGTCTGTGACTCATAACTGTAAGATAAATTTGAGAAATTCCAACGAGATAAATCTCAGGAATTTGAAATTGAAAGTTAGATCCTCTAAGTGTTGGTGAGCATGTGCTGTAAAAGCCAGCAGACTAGTGGTAAAGATCAGTGTGTGTGTGTGTGTGTTTGGTCTTTGCTTACAGAGAATTTCTCATAGAGCTGGTAGGTGAGCAGGGGGTTGGGCAGCTCTCTGAAGTAGAGCTTACACAGCGAGCCAACACAGTGGATGTCCTGGATGTAAACATCTTTGGTCAGGTCGGGGATCTGCTCAGAGTCAAACTCGTGCCTGATGAAAGAGAGAAGAGAAAGAGAGAGAGAGAGAGGAGGGCAGAGGCAGCGTCAACAAGCTGAGTTCTTCTGAAGGAAGACGCATGAATGGACGACCGCTGCAGCGTGATGGACGGAGACGAGACATGAAAACAAGTCAAAGCTGAGGCTCTTTGACCAACGTTTATACTAAAGTAGAAAATAATGTTTTGTAGAGAAACCGGTCTTCTTGCTTTACATAAGTCTAAAAACTGAAACACTTCGTAGCCGTTAGAAGTTCTGAGGTTTGTTGCTGCTGCTGAGCTTTGAAATATTTGCACTACGAGGGATGAAATCTGACTTTTGACCTCCTCCGTGTATGAATTTAAAGCAACCAGGTTACGACGTGTTCTCCAAGTACCTGCATGACTCTGGTTACTTGCAAAAAAAAAGCACTGAGAGGTGAATTCCAGGGGATGAAATGTTCTACCTGCTCACGAAGCTCAATATTGCTGAGCGCTTACAGCAGCATTTAAAGGTGAATTAGAGTCTTTCAACATTTTTATGAACTCCTCTTTTGTCACATCTGGATTCTGGCAGCTGGACAATGAGAGGAGCTCAGCGTTAAGTGAGGAAATCAAACTTTATAAGTAGAAATTACACCCTTACAGGTTGTTATCCCCCCCATGTAATCACGCACGATCCTATCCTATGCTATATATCTACATGTAAGCATTACCCTCACACATCTCACACATGTTGCCTTTTACAAGCCACAACAGTCCCGACTGCCAAAGTACAAGTTCTTCTCCTGGCACGACAACATTAGATAGTTAAAACTGTTGATGAGGAACAACTGCTGCACTGCACGTCTTCTCTTTAACAGATGGATGGGATTCACATGTTGTCATCGGCCTTTTAGATGAGCGGAGTTCGTGATAAAAAAAAAAAAAAAGCTCGGATCAAACACTGTAAGAAACACGCAGCGCGCAGTGCGTCTCCTACCGCAGTTTCTGGATGTTTGAGGCGATTCCAGAGAGCCGGTAGATGCCGTCCACCACACCGTGCTTCTCGATGAACTCGGTGCAGCTTTTGAGGACCTGGGGCACTGCGAAGAGGAAAACAGCGTGCCGTCACATAACACGTCAGTCAATATTTGTTCAGTTTTCAGTGAACGCTACAAGGTCAAGAACAGGATGACAGAGATGGAAAACCTTTGAACCTCATAAAGTAGAAACAAACACATCCCTAATTTCTTTATTTGGTGCTGCTGTTTGACCTTTGAACTATTTTCTACATGATGCACAGATAATATGTTGTTGTCTGAGAGTGAGACAGCCAATCATGTATGCTCAGCTTCAAAGCACAATGCCAGTGATTGTGTGTTACGCACAGACCAAAAGAAACAACACATTCATTCTTCTTCAGCAACCATGAATCATACAGACGTGTTATTTATATGTGCGTGTGTGTGTGTATGGGAGATAAGCATGGTGTGTATGCGTATAAGGAGGCTCCCAGGCCTCCCACAGCTCACAGCTCACACATCATTCAGAGGATGACAGAGAGTGGGACACTCGCTGAAGCAGCTGTTCAGACGAATTCCAGACATAGCAGAAGAGAAAACAAGGCGAGATTTGAGGAAACTAGCTTTGGCATTCTGCAGCAGAGGAACGGGCAGCGAGGGTGGACTAATCCCCCTCCGAAGTCCTTCATGTGGGAAGAATTTTGTTATGAGGTCTTATCGCAAAGATAGTCAACATGTTTGACACAAGAATTCATCCACAACAACATGCAAAGCTACAACTTTCGTGATGATTTTGACTGCAGACAGATCGGCTGATTTACGTGCGTCTCGCCGCCGTTACCTCTGCGGCAGAGCGTGTTTACATTTGAGATGTTTGGGCTAATGACGGGCTAATTAATGCAACCGCCTCTGCCAACCTCACACAGTTTGGGTTGGTGAAAGTGCTGCATGGAGATCCTACAGTAATTAAACCCAGCAGGAATTAGTTGCTAATCTAAGATTTAAGTCCTCCAAACTCTGCGATCGTCTTGTGTTGTAATCAAGAGAAATGCATAATTCAGTAATGGCGGAAGTTCGAGAAAATATAGCGCAAAGCTAGCAGGAGATATGCGGGGTCTACGGAGTAGATGGAGGATTTAATTTCCATTTTTTTACCCAGACGTTTGTTGTTGGAGCAGCTGACGACAGTTAAATTCATTAAAAAGTTAAGGTTTAGGCGACTAACTTTTTTTAGAGGCACTTCCACACCCTGGATTCATCTTTATAGCAGTTCCAGTGCTCTACTTACAAACTACAAATCATTAACTGTGTTTCTCTAGCTACGATTTCTTAGAAGCAGTCAGGAAACTTTGACCATTTGACCCAGCAAAGTGTGACAGAGTGGCTTATCAGTTCATGTCAAGGTAAGGCTGGATTTAAAAGGGTCAACGGCTGACTCCTTCACCCACGAGTGTGCGGCTCATCTGTGGGCAGAAGCTTATTAAATGGACAGGACTCACTACAGTGTGATTACTGTATGCTAATGTGCTGGTAAGATGAAAACCATTCATGTCCTGCACACAGAATATGATCCATTAACATGAATAAATGAGTTTTCAAGTTGGTGTCAACATGAACTGAAATGAAAGTTATTGATCAAGCCTCGGCAGCAGAGTAGCATCATTACGCTGGATGGAGCTGGTATTACAGTGTAATCAGGACACCATTATCCTCCCACTCTGTCACTGAGACCATCACATCAGCTCACCTGCCAGACTCCACGCTGCCGAGAGGCTCAGAAAATCAATGTGGCTGCAGCAGATAAATGTAGGTATGGACTTAAGGCAAGCAAATATCTTAATTACAAGCAGAAAGGGCCGGCGGTTGGCAGAGCGAGCCGGTGTTTACATGCAGAGCGAGCTGTGTGTTTCCAGAAGATACACGGTGATTATGCCATTAGCTCAAAAGTTGGAATGGAAGAAGCAGCAGGTGTGTTTTTTGGGATAGTAAAAGTTTCATCATTTAATGGATCATGATGGAAAAGAGCCAGACGA
Source organism: Miichthys miiuy (assembly GCA_036365135.1). Lineage (NCBI taxonomy): Eukaryota > Metazoa > Chordata > Actinopteri > Sciaenidae > Miichthys > Miichthys miiuy. The sequence continues at coordinate 23,520,857 of CM071616.1, forward strand.
ACGGCCGCGTCTTATAAATACCGTGAATTCTCAAATTAAAGCTGATGGTCCACTCATATAATAGCCTTTTTCTTGTCCGGGCGCAGCCACTTCCTTGAGACTAATCATTACTGGGAGGTTGCCAGCCTCCATGAAGTCATTGCACCCAGCCAAGAAACAGGCCTGTAAAAACCACAGCTTGTTGCTTTTACACTTTGGTTTTTTTGTGCAAAGTAAACAAATGATGTTGAACTTGTTAATTAAGCGAGTTTTAGAGGCGCTGGTCGGCAGATTTCTGCTACTTACGGGCAGAGCAAGGCTAGCTGTTTTTATGCTAAGCTAAGATAATTGGCTGCTGGCTGCAGCTTCAGATTAAACAGACATATGAGAGCAACTTTAATGTGAAAAGGCTGCAGGGATTGTTTCACCGATGGCAAAGTGGAGAACGACCGCAGCAAACAGTATTTCTGTTAAAAAGGGAATGAGTTATGTGAGATGACATGAGTGGAATCAAACATGGAGTAAAGGGTGAGTTCGCATTAACCAGGGAACAGGTGAAACTAGGAATTAAAGCCTGTCTCCTGTACTCTCTGCTGTAACTAAACTATAAAGCATGAATGGATCCAGGAAGTGTTACTGCTCTCGTGTGTGTCTGCACGTTTCTCACCATCATGTCCTGAGTTGAGGAGGTGTTCTCCCAGGTCACAGCCGAACACCCTCTCCCGGAGGATGCCTCTCTGCTTCAGCTTCTGCTTGGTGGGCCTGGACTTCATGAAGGAGCGCAAGAAGGTGATCAGCTTCCCGTGCTTCTTAGACACTGAGGAATGAAGGAAAAAGGAAGGAGGAAGGAACACGTCTTAGATTTCCCGCACGACTGTTTACTACTCTACAGTAAGTGTGGGTTTGACACTGGATCGGCTTTCACAAAAGTCTGTCTGTGCACTGGAGTGAAACCCCATACGAGCCGCTCAGGGTTGTCCCCTTTGTGCGTTTGGGCTTCATTCTAATGCAAACCCTTCCTTTATGCATGTGTAGTTTCCTTGAGGCTGAAAGCTTCGTTCTTAAATACCACCTCCCAGGCAACTACAAAGGAATCCTCCACATCCAATACCAGTATCCTCTGCTCCCCTTCAAAACAAGACAAAAAAAAAAAAAAAGCAGCAGACCTACTTAAAAAACCCAAACCACACTGATCAGATACTATGTCTGGGAAAGGGTCATAAGCTCCTTAAACTACACACCAGTTGTTTTCTCTGCTTTAGAGAGATGTGGAGAGGCTATCAAGTAAATCAAACAATCTGCATTTGGACGAGGGAACAATGGAGCTGGCTTCGACTCCAGACATTTGTTCGAAAAGATCTTCACTGAAAATCATCACGCTGTCAGCCACCGGGGAGATGACAGTAGCAGAGTGTTTTTCCACTCTTGGGTCGGTTACTTGACTCGATTATGGAGATGAAATTAAGTGATGGAAGCATCAATTTAGCTTTGAGTGAGACTTTAAGCCGTCTGTGAGTCTTAAACCGAGACAAAAATCTGAAAAATACAGAATATAAAGCAGCTACGCTGACGAAAAACTGACTGACCAAATGTCACAGTGCATCCAACGTGACATTTATCAGACTGTAGGTGCACCGATGCAAGTTAAACCTACTTCAGCGTCTTAACGTTGCACTTACTGGGGTGAATATTCAATGCGAACCTCTCTGTGAAGATGATCCCTCTAATCCTGATATTTAAAGCATCTCTCTCAGCATCAGTCAGCCTTCCCTCTCCCTTCCCTGTTTTTCACACCTTCACTGCACCGTAAAACTTTCGACATCTCAAAGTAGATGACGACAGACTCCCAGTCCGCCCCTCGTCTTTTTTCGTCTCTCTGTTCTCTCGTCGGTGTCAGCGGTCGGCCCCTCAGCTCCTGTCACCTCTTCAGGTAAAACATCCTCGTCTTGGATCTCACCTTTTTCTAGTCCGTCTTTGATCGTCTGTGGACGCTCTGCATCGTGCTGCCCTTCACACCGACTTTGACCAGCAACTCTCTCTCTCTCTTTTATGCCTCAACTCTTCCACAGCACAGCTGTCCTTTCTCAGTCCTGGATCGTCGACATTCAATCTGACAGCTCACACGGTCTCGCTCAAATAAACAACACCCCAGGAACAATCGGTGAACGTTTGGCGCTCCGGACAGCATTAAAAACATCCATTCGCTCTCTGGTCGATGATCATTGTCTTCTTTCAGCCTCACCATCTGGAACTTCGCTAAAACTCTTAAAAAACAGAGCGATCACACCGATATCTACGATCTGAGGTGCTCTGGGCTTAAGTGGAAAAACTGATGCGACACAGCAGGTTTTTATTTATATTCCAGGTCACAGTCCTTTAACTGATTATAAACAGTTAAGACCACTTCTCTTATGTGTTTCACAGCCTTGACATCATATTTATTTTATCTCCTCCAGACACAAACGCACAGGTTGCAATCTAAACAAGACTCACGATAAATAACTAGTCTTTGAAAGGGCGCAGTTTCTAATTGATGCGCTTCGCCGAGGTCCGCTTCGATTGCGGTACATCTGAAAGTAGGCCGGTGCTCACCAAACCATCTCCAGACACAAAACAAGCTGAGTGAAAGAAAAAAAAGCCTGTGTGTGTTTGGAAGATAACAAGAAGACAATAAAAGTGTCAAGGCAGCGTCTTCACTCACAGCTCTTTTAGCAACGATCTGTCAGAAGTGATGAGATTATAACCCTGATTCCAAAAACGTTGGAACGCTGAGATTGAAAACAGAAAGCAGTGATATGAGAAACCTTTTTCGACTTAGACGGAGTTACAACGTGGCCCAAAAAAAGTTGGAAGGACTGGCAAAGCTGTGGAACGTTCGGAAAACACCTGTATGCAACATCACGCAAGTAAACAAGTTAATCGGTAACAGGTGATGAAAGGGGCATCCTCGAAAGGCGAGGCTCACCACTTTGTGAAAAACTACGAGGGAAAACGGTTTCTCAAGACACAACTGCAATGAATTTTAGGATTTCACCATCTCCAGTCCATAATTTCATGAAAAGATTCAGAGAATCTCTGCACATAAGGGACAAAGCTGAAAAACCAACACAGAACGTCCATGACTGTGATCCCCTCAGGCAGAGCTGCATTAAAAACAGATTGTATAAAGAGTATTACTGCACATGCTCAGGAACATGTCAGAGTATCGTTGTCAGTAAACAAAGTTTGTCGCTGCATCTACAAATGCAAGTCAAGGCATCAGATATCAAGATCCAGAAATGCCACGACCCCTCTGGGTACAAGACCATGTGAGATGGACGGTTAGTGGAAAGGCGTGCTGTGATCCGACGAGTTCACATTTCAAACTGTCAAACTGTCCTCCAGACGAGTTTCCAACGCGAGCTCCAATCGTTTTGGGACTTGTTAAAGGCATCAAACTCAGAGAGTTGATCAGTCTGAACATTAAAATCTTGTCTTTGTATTTATTCAGCCTGTTTCTGTTTATATTTGAACTTTTTTTTGTGGAGACTTTCATGGCATCATGAAGCTCACACGCGTACTGTCATGAATATAATGACTTAAAACAACCATCCAAAAAACATCTGCTGTGTGAGACTTGGCTCTCTCGCCCTGAGATCATTAGGTAAAACCTAATGAATGTGCCTGTTTCGTATACTAAACGTACACAGCAGACTTAATTGACAGTCCGTCGAGTGCGTTTGGAAAGCGAACATCAAGACCGCAGTAAAACTAATGAGCTGATGGGAATGGAAAGATGCTTTGTAGCTTGAATTAATCTGACAGTAGAAGACTGAAAGAGTTCAGCGACACTCATTACTTCTTGATTTCACACATCATAGTTTCCAGGTGTTGGCGAGCTTGACTACTGCTGTGCAAAATCTGCTAAATGTCCTTATGTGATGTCACTTGAGCGTGAAAACAAAGTTCGGGGAGGGGGGTGCGTTGGGTTCGAGTGAGCTCAACAGACCTCTGCAGCAGATGTCTCTGCTAAGAGGCTGCCGGCTACATCAGCCGCTTCAAGCACAACAACCCCACCCCACCACCACCACCACCACCGACTCTGACCAAACTGTCAGTGGTCAGCTCGCATTGTGGGTAGAGTTTGTGATGCCTGGTTTTGACAAGGAGGAACAATGGAGTAATAAAAAAAAGACAATATCGCTGTCTGTGCTGCATCAATTCTGATCCTTCTTTTATTAAACTGTCTATCACGAGTCCAAATATTGTTGAGTGTTATGTCAGTGGAGTAAGATGATTCAGGGAGAAAAACTGGACACATGATTGTTAAAAATAACCAGTGACAGTCCACACATAATCTCACAGGTGCCAGCATATGAATCAAATATATTCTGCCAGTTTGTGTTTTCTACAGTTGAAATCTTTCCGACGATGCTCGAAACACACACAGGTATCTCAAAATAAACCAACCCCGACAGCGGAGACGGATTCATAACCGTCTCTCTCCTTCCCGAGTTCAATTAATAATGTTTGAATCAAACTTTTGGGTCTCTATCGTGTGCCGTTTTAATGAAGCAGCACAATCAACAGTGAATCAACAGCCAGGCTCCTGTGCCGGCATCCGCAAACAAGACTCATCGGTCCATCTCGGGGAGGACAGAGCAACAATTCACCCCTCAGAGAGAAATTCCTTCTGTGCTGCTGCGGCCGCACACAAAACTGCTGAGGCAGCTTTGTTTACTCACTGTTGAGGCATCAAAAAAAAAGGGCCTTCAGTATCATGTAGAGGAGGAAGGGAGGGAGGGCGGAGGGGGTGACTGTAACTGTGTTTGGCTTTACACTGACACGTCGCTTTTTATTCAGGAAGCCAGACTTGACTGGAAGACGTGAGTGAGGAAGAGGAGTGTAATGACAAGCATGACTCTCCGGAGGACGGACAGAGACTCCCATCTGCTTACTGTCAAGGTGGATGACAGCCCCGAGGGCCGGCAGCTCTTCCAAGCATGCTCAGCGCTGAAACTGCCTCCGAAGCACTCACTGCTGAAATCCAGCAGGGTAAAAGCATTTCATTTAAGAAGATCAGCACTGATAGAGCCTCTGAAATACCTCTAATTACAAGATTTATGACTCGTGGGCACTTAAAGGAGTATTCCAGCGATTTAGGGGTCTCGTTTAAGAGCGAACGCTGAGATATCCTGACTTTTAGTCCCTTGTATGAGTCAAACTCCCAGCCCACTAAGGCATCCTTCGTTTCCCATGATGCAGGGGGGGCGGTAGGAGGCCCAGATGTTCACAGCGAGGGAAATGAAAGCTAGTTTTCCTTGCTGGCATTTCTAACAGATAAAATCCAAAGCTTAAACACAGGGAAGGATGGTCATAACGCCCAAGGAACCCGGGACAGGTTTCAGTTTCAGCCCTTCAACCGACTGTGTGTGACTATGACGAGGCTTTTCCCCCAAGAGGGCCCAGCGAGAGAGAGAGAGAGAAGAGAGGGAGAGAGGATATGATGAGCCGGGGGTGAGGAGAAACGAGGCCAAGCATTACAGCAGACGTAATGGCAAACATCATGCTCTCTCTTTCCCCCCCTCTCTCTCTCCAACTCCAACCCAAAAACCGGTCGCCTCATTCTATTCAGTTAGCAAGCAGCTTTTTCAAAGAAAAGGGACACAGATGTGGAGGAAAATACGAGCTTCATAGCGACACAATAGACTTCCTAAAGTAGAGCAGTGACACCATAGAGCCAATCGGCAGACTCTAGCCGGAGATATTTGATACAACTACTGTGTGTGTGTGTGTGTGTGTGGCACTGAATACACAGCCACCGGTAGGCGTGACCGCCGCTCCTCGGGGGCTTCAGAATTCTCACTTCACGACTCGGCTCAGCCCTTTCACCATTTCAAGCCCTCGAGACTCAAAAGTCACGCAACGCCCGCGGAGGCATCTGAGCGGGAAATTCACCCCGTAAAAAAACATAATGTGAATGGGTCGGATGTGATTGCATCATCCATCTCTGGATCTGCATGGTGTGAGAAAACACACTTCTGACAGGAATGTGATCCGTGGATGATTTCCTGCTTCAGATTTAAGACTAAGGGTATTTGTAACGCGGAGGAGTCTGACAGTCATGTGAGTCGAAGAATGTGTGAAATTCTGTCTGTCAGCTTCTCTTTGCCACGAGTAATCACGAGTAGGGACGCAACGAGTACAGCTTCTGATGGTACGGAGGGAAATTAGTATGTGTTTGCTGCTGCTGGTTTACTGAAAAGATCAACTCTTAACTCGCCGCTACTTCGTCGGTTTTAAGTGACAAACGTCGATGTAGCTGAGCCTTTACGCGGTTGATTGTAAAACTGGTTGATCGCTGCATCCCTAATTGTGACAGAGGGAGTTTTTACAAAGTAGTTTGTCTTTTGCAGCCACTTAAAGGTCCAGTGTGTAGGATTTTATTAATACTTTATTAATACTCTCCGTACGTCTCACCCTCTCCTTCCAAGCACGGCTGCCAAATTCACATTAAAAGCAAAAGACCACATCTAGATCAGAGTTTGGTTTGTTTGTTATGGACTACAAAAATGGCGGTTCAACATGGTGGACTCCATGGGAGAGGACCCGCTCTCATTGTAGATATAAATTTTAACACGATAAATTCTTATTTTAAAGGAAACACACTAATGAATATTGTTTTCCATTCCTGCCAATAAATCTTACACACTGGACCTTTAAAGACTATTATAAATATCACGTCCTGATCGCTCCTGCTGAGGTCTTTAGGATTATTTCCAAGGTATAAAGAGATAAATGAGAAATCAGATTTCAGGTCTAGAATCTGAGAACCAAACGGCTCGCTCCTTTCCAAATAAGCTTAACAGATGGGCACGACCAGAAAATGTGAGCACGGCCTCCCGAAACCGATCCACACTCCCTCCAGCAGGAGTGCTTCTGGTTCGGGGGTGATAAAAAGTTTTTTCCAGCGATAGTCGCTCCAAAACAGGGAGCGAGTAGAGATAGATTGGGTTTCCCACATTTGCCTGATTGCTGTTATTGAATAAAGGATGTTCACCGAGAGGCGACTACCACGGAGATAATGTTTGGATTACTTATCCAACGCTGTGTTTACACCCATTCACACATCCTGACCATCTCCCTGCTGGTGTTTCTGGATGGATGTTTAGTGTGTAAACAACAGAGCAGTGTCTGCCCATTAACAGGCAGTCATGAGTGACAGTGACCTCTGTTTGGACAAGTGTGTGTTGATAGTAGGAGCAAAATGTCTTATTGTTCCAGCTCTCAACGCACCAGTGAACATAACTTCAGCAGAGGGAGGAAGAGAGGACAGAGGCCGGCGTGGTCTCACACGATAATAAGGCTAAATGGTTTAACTGTGGAGCACAGCAGAGCAATCATACGGGCGGCAGCATCAGTAGCGAGAGCGATTTTTGAACCAGCGGGCGGCAAATGGGCGTGACTCCACCTTTAATAAATACAATTAAATTTATAAGAATTAACTTTCAAATATTTACTTCTTTCTTTGCTAAATAAACAAGTTAAATAACAACAAAACTGCATTTCAAAGTCAAACTTTCCTTCTTTGTTTAACAGCTTATCAATATTAATGACATTATAGTGGGGAGTTATAAATATTCTAACACAAAATGTTATTCATAATAATATGAATAAGGACAGAGTAAATGGAAAAGTGGAGTCATGAGAGGAAGGAGCAATATTTTCCACACTTCTTTAAGGTTCAAAGTTAAGCCTTTTCACAATAAAAGTCAAGCCTTTTCACAATAAAAGTCATGCATCACAAGTTTAACTGATTTAATTATAAATATATTGTAGTAAATGAATATACTGAGCTGTCATATAGTTCAATTGTCTTCTTACCTTTGCTTCATAACGCTGGCCTTCAGGCTTTATGACTGATTTCACACACACACAAGAAGTCCAAAGTACAGCAGCAGACTCTCTCTATATTCTCGCTAATAGCACGCCGGGACAAAGCAGCGGTGAAACCTCAGCTGAGAGGCGCTAAAACCGGCGAAGTCTCTTCAACCGAGTGAGAAAAGTTATTTTAAAGTTGAGAGTTTGGACACGCCGAGCAGAGGAGCAGGAGGAGGTGCAGGAGGAGGAGGAGAGCCGCAGACTGTCCTCTCTGCTCTGTCAGCTCGTGTCCGCACAGCGCCGCTTCACCACAATGTGCTGCGTTCAAGGGCTCCCGGAAATATGGGAATTACCGCTTGCAGACTCGAGTTACAACGGTGCGAGTCAGTATGACAGAGGCGGATCAAAACGGTAACTTTAATAATGTGTGTTCAAACATTAAGCGCCTCACTAATAAATATAAATATTCAAAGATGTATGTGGACCTGAGGCGGGCTGGATGATGCCTGATTGAACGGCACCCACCTGTCAATCAAACTTAATCCTGCATAACTTTAAGCCTTAATATAATCTGAACAGGTGAGTTGTATATAAATTCACCCTCAGTACAGTTGTCACGAACGTGGAAATTAGCTATAGAGACCAAAACTGCTTTTAGTACCAGGCTGTAAACATGTTTATTTCTGCTGTGAAGTTGGACATTTTAACATGGGGACTTATGGAAGTGGACGTTTGAGGAACTGCAGTTGTTGGCACAGTCAGAAAGATGGGCCGAAACAGTGACTTTTAGTAGGTATATTTAAAAAAAACACAGAGGCTGTAAATGCTGTAAAGCCTCGCTACATTACAGTCCTAGTGTCCTGATATAATTACAAGATCGGAGCCTCTCAGTGCTGCAGTGTTATGAGAGTGTCACTGATGTTTCTGTATGTAAACATCCCTGTTGGCCATCAGCTGCTCACACAGCGTTCATGTTCACTTCCCTTTCTACACCCTTACTCCAAGAAAATGTTTGCCGACACGTGCTTGATTATGTTACTTCCAACGGCATTTGAAGGCAGCACGGGAGTCAGGCAGCCAAGACACAAGCTGCTGGTTTACACAGTGGAAAACACTCAGCACACACACACACACACACACACACACACACACACACACACACACACACACACACTCCTAACAAGCAGCATCCACGTCAATCCTCTGTCAAAGTGCTCCAAATGTGGCTGTGTGTTTAATTAAAATAATTACATATTGTTCAAACCACAAAGTTTGAACAAAGTTCAGATAAAGCTGTTACAAACCCCTCAGGCTGGTTTAGTTGACACACTTTGCTGTTACGGTTAATATCAGAGTGGAAGTAGATTCAAACATGACTTCCTGTTATTCTTATTTTCTTCCCCCCCTGACCTAATCTCCTCTTGGCTGCTGCCAGGTTTACGGTTTCAACGTCCTCCCACACTGACAGAATCAAACACATTCAAAAAAACCTTGTCAGGCTCCAACTGGTCTGGTGTCAGGTGGGAGGAGATATCCTCAAAAAACTTGTACGCAGCTGTCCAACTGACCCCGAACTGATACTCGGACTGTCAGAGCGTTTCCAGTCCGGTTTGAACACAGACGATGTCCTTTCCTTGACTTTAAAATCAGCTCTCCCCCTTCCGAAGGGGCTCGTCGTCGTCGTCGTTGTCGGCGCCCCTGAAAGCATTATCTTATTAATTCTTTAACTGGCTTAGTCGCTTAGCAGACATGTTCAGTCAAAATAAAGTCAAACTAATTTGTTGTTAGTCTGGAATCACAAGACCGCGGTCAGACTTTTCCTCTGCATGTGATCGCTTCGACACGCGTTTCACAAGTTACACAGACACAAACATTTCAGATTTCTCCCAGCACGAAGGTTCTGGAAAGTAACTGAGTACATTTACTCAACTGAGAATATTTCAGTGCTTTTACTAAAGTAGGATTGTGAGTACAGGACTTCCTCCTCATTACAAAAACAATAAACAATAAGAATTTAATATATAAACAAGATACAGGGGTTAAATAGTTACAACAAATACCACATGATTTAAAATAGATTTAAAAGGAGGATACCGAGTTTGCCTTCCTGAGATCATCAGGGATCGTCAGGCAGGGACTTTAGACCATGAACTCATCATGGATCAGTTTCAGTGACATTTCAGGCTGACTGTGGAGGAGTTCGACTCGTCAGATCACTGGATTGGCCGGTGTGAAGTAAGGCTCCAGAAACTGAATCTGGCTCAACTGCTCCACCGTATCGGCACTTCCTGTGGCCCGCACCACTGCAGCCAAAACGGGGTAACACCATTCAAATGAATAGAAAAAAAAAATCTGCCTTTTGGGCCACACTGGATTTGGTCTAAATTACTACAGCTGAGGGGCCCCGGCAGCAAAAGCCCGGTCACCTTTGGTGGCAAGTTGAGCCCATTAGAGGGGCCCTGCCGGAGGAGCTCATGCTGTGATCAGGCTCATAGGACGACAGCAGATCACAAATATAGGCAGACTATTCAAGGCTTTAAAAACCAGAATCTCAAAATCGAGTCCAAAACTCAAAGTATGTTGTGCTCTATTATCACCCACTCTGGGGTTCAACTCAATCAGGCTGTTTCTGAGCATCATAGTTTGACTTCTGAACCTGCTACTGAGCTGATCGTGTGGAGGAGCTGTCATAGACGACACGGGGCTGAATAAACAAGATACAGTACAGTCACCTGTACAGGAAGTGGTGAGCTCCTGCCATGATGTCATACAGCAAATAGGATGAGAGCTTTGTGTCGGATGAAGTACTTTACAGCTGCTAGTTTGCATTTGATCTGAATCGTCTGGGATGTGGAAAGAACGAGGAAATGTAATTTTACAGTTCAATTTCTACCTCGTGTTTAAACTCCTGTGAGCTTTGAAGCTCAACGCGGTACGTACGTGACAATTTGTTTTAGTAATGACAGCAAAGCAACAGATCACAATAACGATGCAACACAGCTCTGAGTAATGTAACTGCAGGTATGTTTTGCAGTTGGTCCACTGAAGGGAGCAAAGGCGTAAATAAAAATCGCTGTGTTTTACACACTTGCTCTCGGTTTACAACTCAGCCCGAGTTGTTAGTCTGTAATCACAAGCAGCCTCCCACAAACAAAGGTGCGGCCTGCAGCAGCAGCAGCAGCAGCAGCACAGTCTCTTATTGAAGCTGCACAATGACACGTTACACAAGGGAGCTCGAATAGTTTCACAGCTCAGAAGACGGAGCACCAGGAAATGATCTGAGATCCTCGGGAACGGGAGGACAAATCTTACTCTGTCTCACACACATTCTCTCCCCCATTTCCCTTCCCCTTCACATAACCAGCTGTCTTGGCTCATGTGTGCTCACAGCTGCCCAAATCACTGGTCTCCAGACATGACGAAGACCCGCACCGAGGAGGGGGACAGAGGGGGCTCTACATCTGGGTCAGTAACTGGTAGGTCTGGAGCGGAAAGAAGGATGGCTCTTTGTTTTCATATCAATGTCAACAAAATGTCTTCGTTTTATTTTGGTTGTGAAGAGAGAGTAGTCTCTCTTCTCTGCAACACAACACACCCCAAACACATGGACCGAAGGACTAATAACTCCTAATAGCTTCTATCGTCTGGATTTTAACTGGAGCAGTGCAGCATGTTAACAATTTCCATGGTTTTACTGGGAAACAGCAAAGGTTAGTGGTGAGCAGAGTGGATTCTAGGCAGAGCAAGCATTTTTTTCCAATGCTGTGTGGCTCCCTGCAGGAATTTGCTCTTTCAGTCACCATGGAGAGGGAGACAGAGATTCTTACTGTTGCAGGACAAAGCTTAACGCTCAATGGATGGGTTTACAGGCCCCCTCATTGTAAAAGGATTAAATAAATCAAGGCCGGTCGAGACCTAGTACCACGGCACCCCTACCGTGGCCTTTCTGGTTCAACCAAACACAGACACACACACACACACACACACACAAACACAGCTGGCCCCCGTCCAGACACAGGGTCCATTCAGCGGCTTTGAGAAATGCTGTAGTAACCTGGCTCACCCCTGAAGTTATTTGCATACACCTTGAGTGGCGGAAAACAGAAAAAGAAGAGGCGGCTGGAGGGATAAGATTGTTCTTTTTAGAGAGAGCAACATCTGAAGAGTTGCTACATCGAATCCCAAAACTTTTACAAACAGTATTTTTCAGACAGACGACATGTAAAACAAACTAAGAGAGATAATGTGGATAATTGTGTTAAAGGTCACAGACAGGACAGTTTATTATCTTGTGAAAGGTCCTCTTGTAATGAAACACCAAAAAGCACACAGGACTGTCCTGTGTGAAGCTGCTGTGACAGGTACACTAGTCACACAGTGCAAACACATCACTCGGGGTTGTAGAGTTAGTTTTTGGTTAGGGGGGTGAAGGATTGGCGGTGCAGCACACCAAAGGATTTTTTTGTCTACCTGAACTTAGGCTGTAGTGGTTTAGCGGGTCGGCCACCCATGCACTGTCCTGTATTACACTCTCCATCTCCAAGTCTGCATGCAGCCCGATGGACAGATGGACCAACAGACACATGGTTGGTTGGATGGATGGATGGATGGATGGGTGACGGAGGGAGACATGAGAGAATCGGCAGAGGGAGAGAAGCACTTCAAGTTAGAGAACAGAGCAACTGTTTAACTTTGAGGACTCTGAGGTCAGTAGCTTTGCATAGAAATGATACTCTGATGCTGAAGCAATAAACGCTTTTGTGAGACAGTGTGCAGATAAAAAAAAAAAAACAAGCTTTGCATTCAACAATAAAACACACAAGAGACACGAGAGTTGTGTGGATTCTTAAATTTAACATTAAAGTTATAATCCTTAAGATTCTCCAGAAATAAAACCCATTTTTTTTGACATTATTTACGGCCCGCAACGTTCAGCCACAGCCGATCAGTGTCTACATGTTGTTGGCGGGGGGTGTCTGCCTTTCTTAACAGCATATCGATGACGTATTAAGGTACTCGTCCTACTTCTGCTGCTGACACGATCACAGGAAACAAAATGTATTTTGGAGGGCGTCCATCTGAGTTGCGAAGTTAGTGCTGACTGCAATTGTTCCTTCAAAAATGCATCAACCAAACAAGACAACGGTCACTTACAGGGGTTATTTGTGGCGTTTTGGGGTAAATTTAGAACATTTCGGGAGGTTATGGAACAGGACGGAACAACCACAGCGAGCTGTTAGATGAAAAAAACTTCTCAGCAAGCTAACCAACTCCTGATATTGTTGTGTCCTGCTGTGATGTGGAAAACTGCTCACACTGTGTGCAGCATTAAATCAGATGGTGGTTGCGCACAGCGTGATGGGAAAAGGCCAATTATTGACCTACTTCACTGAAAAAAAACGGAATAAACTTCATAACTATGTTTTCATGAGTAATGGAAATAAGAATTTTATGTTTTTCTAACCTTGAATGACCCTTTTATATCTACAGACACCATGGGTCCTCATGGGAACTGTAATGTTTCTACAGTAGCACAGAATGGACAAACTTAACACTGACTAAATGGGGATGTTCTCGTTTTTTGGCTCGTAGATTCTCCGGGTGCTTTAAACGTCTCAACCGGGGTTGAAATCTTAAGGATTATAACTTTAACTCCATCCAAACTCTGATGAACAAAAGTCATACAAGTCCAAATGTGCAATTACATTTGTGTGTGTGTGTGTGTGTGTGTGTGAGCGAGTAAAAAGGTGGACAGTGAGTGGACGGGTGGATGAAGTGTGTATACCAACACGCACAGGGAGGGAAGAGACTCCAAGAAGCAGGCTGCAGGCCAGAGCAGGGGGAGGCTGAGGCAGAGGAGTCACAGTCAAATGCAACAAAATCAAGACACATGCTTAACACTACTGTACTTTCCTGTGCAGTGAGACAACAACAGGATTAACGATGCATTGCAGTGGAGAACAAGCAGTGCAGTTTTGACACATAAACAAGCAGCTTAAAACACATTACATTTAGTTATTCGCTTTGCCGCTGGTAACGAACTTGATCCAGGATCTGCTCGTTGTTAATATTACTGACAACAGGGCATCTGCAGGTTTTAGAGCACCAAATATTAGACTTATACTTTATAGAATATAAGATGTGTTTAAAATAATCTAACAAATATACATAAAAATGAGCAATTCAGGAGAAAATGTTTATATTTTAACTGTTTTCAGGACATGTAAATAAAATACTCGACCTGCGGATACTCTGTAAAGGTTGACACATGCAAAAAAAACAAACAAAAAAACAGCTACAAGCCTCAAAACAGAGCTCAAAAGCAGAGGGGGGAGTGTGCAGGCAGATTAAGTCACGGACTGTGAGTGCGCTGCAACAGTTAACTGCACTGCAGTCACACAGTCTAAGAAGGCTCGACAACTTTGAAATTTATTTGCTTTGAAACTTGACGTGGGAGTCCAACAGCGGCCGAAACCCTCCAGTGCCTTCAATGATACAAGCCCTCATAAATGTGGATCTCTGTGGCGTCTGTACTCTGTTATCACTTAATCCAGACCCTGGAGGAATAGTTAGGAACCATCCGACTCCAGTCGCTCACCCCAGAGCCAGCCGGGTGGTTCGTGACAGTGAGTCATATCGGTTGAGAATCTTTGGATTTGGAAGATGTGACGTCGACTCAAGACATTGAGGTTTGATGACACGAGCTGCTATTTCTGATGCTGAAACTCGGTGTGTGAAGGAGTGAGGGCAAAGTTCAAGTAGAGCTCAGGTCTGTATCGCGACCGCCGCCGAGTATTCTCTTTGATTCCCGAGAGGGTTTATGTTATACATTTGTCTCCGACGCTCCGAGGCGCGTGCTAAAGAGCTTATCTGTTTGCTCTGGACAGCGATAGATTAGCACAGTTATTTGCGAAGGATTTGCATAGTGCTGAGTCAATATAACATGATTAGCAAGCTATTTCAGGGGATGACGTCTCAGAATTATGAGTTCCCTTTCACTGTGGCTCATAAATTTAAGTTGTATTATCTTTATACTGATGATTATGTGTGGTAAGAACAATGACAGAGCTCTGTTGTTCAGTTTTAATTTTCATATTAGGCAATATTGAAACTTCAACTTCATATTATTTATTCATACATAATTCATATTATCTATCTATTAGCATTACACACACACACTCTCTCATCCCAAGCCACATCATCCATCACAGACTGAACCACTTCTTGAAAAGGCAGCCGTATCAGTGAGACACTACCTGCCATCAGTTATAACAACCTTTTAACACATGGCTTAAGAGCAGAAGGAGGAGGAGGAGGAGGAGGAGGAGGAGTACCTGGTTTTGGCACCGTGTTGGTCATGGACTGCGGCACTTTATCATTTATGAGCTCCACACACTCGCTGGGAAAGAAGCCAACCTGCAGACAGTACAGGAATGAGACGGGCAGGGTGAGGCGTGAGATAGTTCAATCAGATTCAGGTAATAATATGACACCGGGGTGTGTTTGTCACATTAATCAGCTGATTTTAGTATTTAAAAAAAAACGCTGCCTGCGACTGAGATGATGTTTCTGGACATCAGGTGTGTGTGTGTGTGTGTGTGTGTGAGATGACCACACGCTGTGGTGAAGCAGCTGCCTTTAAATCTAAAACTGCCAGATGAAGCCCAGTAGCAAATGAGATAAACACACACACACACACCAGTGTGGCTGACTGACTATACCCCCTAATGGGTACAAGTGGTACTGCAAGTGTGTTTGTGTCACTTTACCAGTTAGTTTAGCTTCAGTCAGCCATTAGGAATGAATCGAGAAAGTGTAGCTCTGATATATAAACCGGAAGGCTCGTAGTCGACGTCTATCAGAGGAAAAACAGCCTCTCCATGTGTTTACGTGTTCAGAGGGAGAGGCTCTGTGATCCAGAGGAGGGCAGCGGTCTCCTACCGCTGACAACTCGTCTGAAATACAACCGAACTGATCAGTAAGCTGGCTGCTGGCTGCCACCCTGCCAGTGAGCCTGACCGGCAGGACTCCTTCTTGTAGGGCGGCGAGCCAAAACACACAAAGAGGAGAGAGGGCAGCGGGTCAGAGGAGGTTCAGCCAGACTTTAAGCCTCAAAAAAACAGGCTTTGTTGCAGCAGGGTTAAGGTTTTAAGATTTTAAAATGAGTAAATGATGGCCAGTATTTAATAATATAAACTGTATTTACACAGCAACTCATTCTGACATTAATAGACCACAATTTGGAGACTCGTAGCTTTAATTATCCCTCTTGCTTCATGCCTCGGTACACGTAAATGTGAGTTTTTGTTGAATTTGCGGCTGCGCTCTTCGTGTATTCGGGCCCTGATTTGCTGCAGCAGCACTTCATTCAGCTCCTGGGACTGACCTGCTGACACATTTTGTGAGGGAAGTAGGGCTCAACAGGCACAGGTCAGCTGTGGGATTTATATGAGATCATCAAGCTCGGGAAATAAATAACGCACTGACCTTGAATGCTATAATCTTCATATCTAATTATTAACGTGGGATTTACAGGGGGAAAAAAAGTCTGACAGGAGTTAATCAAATGGATATCATCCAAAGTTACAGTCTTTAGTACAGAATTTCCTCTTTGTGTTTCCCAGAACAATATTTCAGCTCCACTGGGGCAAATCTGCACCTGACAAACAGGCCCAGTAGCCTGAGGCGCTGTGTTTTCATTAATTTGAATGGAACCGGTCCAATGATGCAGTGAGGGGGTTCCAACACGGAGGCTTCCAGCAAGACAACTCTCAACATCATCAGTGGAAAAAGTTGACGGTGACTCAGCTTCTGCAGCAACGGGACGTCGTCCGGTGCGACGCTGCAGTGGTCGGTCACTTTCGCAACGTGAAACCGTAAAGTGAAAGTTACGGCGTGTTTACCCGGCGGTCGCTGTGACGAAACATGAAACAGTTGCCGAGTTGTAAAGTCCTGTTTGTGAGTACCACAAACCGTTGCGCAGCGCTCTGGCATCTGATAAGCCTTTTAAATGCGTTAATCTGTTACTCCAACTGGACTTCCTGGATTGTATTTCATCATTTCAGCACAGCACCTTCAACATCTCGCCTCCACCACACAGCCCCATGACGCTCGTTTTAGTAAATCTGTTTCGTACACATTGGTCTGGGTGCAGCACAGCAGGTCAAAATAACTTGTAAGACACAACAGGCTGTTGTGATTTAATAGCTGACAACAATTTCTTAAAGACCCAGAAAAGATTTATGCTCAAAAATATAATCATATGTTAGTCAGCTGTGTCAGTTAGAGGCAAAATAGAGAGTGCAATAAGCAAATAAAGTGCTTAAAGTGAGCTGGAACTGTAACAAATGTCCTGAAGAGGACACGTTTCAGTGTGTTATAGGATTGTCCTGAAGGCTGCACAGGAATATGAATCAGTTCGGCCACACACTGTGTAATCTGCTCAAAAGCTTCACATAAAAGAGGATTTGTATCTTAGCTTTGTCTCTCCACAAACTCTGAATATATGAGCTCTGGTTTAAAAAGCAACATTCTCTTCTTGTCCTTGAAATACCTTCAAACACAACCCTAATTAAAAAGTTTACAGCCGGGAGGGAAGAGAGAGGAAAATAAAACATGTTTTTATCCCGAGCCTGCAAAGCGTTTGTGTGAGCAGCGTACCTGAAAGCCATGCTTGCCCCTCCACCATGTGGTGTCTTCTTTAGGGGGCATGTCAATCACGGACACGATGTCGCCAACCTGCAGCAGAGGAAGCAAAGACAGAAGATTAAAGATGTGTCTGATACATTTACATCTTCAATTTTCAGCAAAGACTGTTGACTGTTGTGAATATGATTTATCCGGACTCGATGTCTAAACACAAACACATTCAGCTGCTGAGTGAGCGCACGCTGAACATTTCTATCAAGACAGACGGCTTCATTTCTCCTGCACTTCTTTTTTTCTTTCTCACGGTCTGTCAAATTCAATGTCATGAAATCTTTATGGAGAAAGTAACAACAGATGAGGAATATACTTTCAGTATATAGTGTGTGTGTGTGTGTGTGTGTGAGAATTGTTGTCGTCACCTCGAAGGACAGCTCGTCTGAGGCCTGGGCGATGTAACGCTTGATGACGTGGGCGGCAGCGATAGCTGGCACATTGATGGACGACTCTTCGTGGACCAACAGATGATTTCCCTTATTGTCGACCTAGCACACACACACACACACACACACACACACACACACACACAGACCTACATGTCAGTTCAACAGCGGCAGGCACTGAATATCAAATTACCATGGGAAAAAATACAGAAACACGACGATATAATAGTCCTGCCATTAAAGGCAATTTTGGTGGAGTGTAGAGTAAATTCAGAAACTTCTTTTCTACCAGCTTATTCGAGTATTTCTGCTGTTGAGGAGTGTGTTAGTAGCTTTTGAAGGATTCATGATTCAAGTAATCCTACAGCAAAACGTGTGAATCCTTCCTAGAAAAGACGACGATGAGGCTCCGGGTCCCTAATTTCAGTTTACAAGGAATCTTTCTGTCATTGTTTGTCTGCTTTTTTCCTTATTTGCTGAAGCAGTTTTGCTGTTTACAATAAGTCACTGTGATTTTCTTAATATTTCTCTTCCCTGCATTCAATAACTCAGCAGCGATTGAGATTAAAAAGGTCCAGCAATTCAGAAAGCAACCTCCGCACGGCTATTATGCCGCGTTAAAAGAATGTTACCTTGCAGTTTTGTTAACAGAAAACTGCTTTTTTAATTTTTTTTTTTACTTAATTATAATGTGCAGTAACAGTATTCAGTAATCGAGGACAGGGCCAGGCCTTACCTCCATCCATGTGAGGGCGGGCCCACAGTTGATCTTGTTGTCAGCGATGGCTGAGAGCCGGGAGAGGTAAGCTAACAACATCTGGGAAACGGACTAAAATGGAAGCAAACACACACACACACACACACACAGGCCAGTTAGAGTCATTAGATTTACTTCAGACAGAAGCATTTACTGCTGTAATAACCCTCCACTCACACCCACAGATAGAGAATAGAGCAGTAAACTTAGCTGCTTCGATGGGTGTTAATAATTACCATTAAACGTCATTAGCTCCTTTTGTTATGTGTTTCTTGAGTGACAAAGGCGGCCAATTACGAAGCTAAGGAGCGTCATGTGTTAATAAAACACTAAATGACATTTGCAGCTATGACTTCATATTACAAGGGAAATTTAATTTTATGGTTTCCACTGGCTAACATCTGCACAATGGAGCTAATGATGACACTAAACTTTAAAGAGAAGAAGTGCTGGGATGTAAGTTCCAGCTGTGGCAGCGGAGATCTTCTTGGTTACATCACTGCTCACTGTTACGACCTTATGACCTTATAAAAGCAGCTCCTGGTGCCCTGCAGGCAGCTTTCGTGAAAGCTTTCATTCCGAAAGCGTCGACAGACACAATACCCCTCAGTGATGAACTGGTTTTACCAGTTTGGTTTGATACCTAACCTCTGCATTCCTTTTAAAGCTTCAATCTTGATGCGTTTCACAGGCGAGCTGAAGAGAGAACGACTGGCGAGATATCAAATCGTGCATTCCCCTGACAAAAGCCACGTAGATCATATTGGATATCAAAGCACAGTAAGTGGAAAATGTTTTATCTGGATAGCTGATACCTTGTTATCTTGTATTTTAAGGGCTGCAAATGCTATAATTCATTTCATTTAAGGGCTGGCTGAGCAAACTAAAGCCGGGTGAGATTGAAGAAAAGCAAAGAAGTGCGTAGATGTGCGCGTGTTCAGCGCTTACCTCTGACTGATCAGTCAGACTGTCCAGTCGAGGCAGCTCGGGCAGCTGGGAGAAGCGTCGGTCGTAGATGCAGAGGTGCAGGTGCTTGTCCAGGACGCGGAAATCCTCATAGCTGCGCTTCACGATCCAACTTCGACCCTTCGGAACGACAACAAAAATTAAAGATACATGTGCAACCGGCAAGAACGACAACTACTGCGACACGGTTTCTCTCACAGTCTCAAAATAAGTGAGTCAGATCTCCCATGGACTTGTACACCGTGATATTGGACATGTCTTCATAAACAAGGAACATCAATGGCTTACTCAGCCCTTCTTAGTAAAATGCAGTGATTAAATGCCAACAGTGCAAGTGCAAACCAAGAGAATTTTACCCTCAATCCACCACATTAAATGGTGACTTTTCTTCTTCCATGGATTTGTTGTTTCTTTTTCATCCAGTAAAACAGGACTCCAAACCTCAAATTCCCCGCTGAGAGAAAGTAGCGGTGGAAAAAGTATTTTGCTTTGATTTGGCCTAGAAACATCCGTCTGTACTGGGGCCAGGGCTTGCGCGACTGGGACTGCACTGCACCACTCGGCCCACTGATTCGAGCGCCGCTTTAAATGCGCCGGCTTGGTTAAAGACACGCAGGGAAGGCAGCTCGGGGAAACTCTTGATGCTTTCCTGCCCCACTTTTCAGACGGTGCTTCTAGTTACCCCCACCTTTTCTGGGTCTGTGGAACTGAACCAATCTCACTGTGCTGTGCTACTTTTCTCTGCGCAGAACTCAAGGCCAACTCTTTGCCATTTTTTGGCCTTTTCAAGCAGCACTAGTGTAGATTTTGCAGTTTTCCAATGGCTGTAAGAAGTTGGAATTTCCAAGGACACAGCCACATACTTGTGTGGCATTGAATTTGATCTGTGAAGGGGAAACGCATGAAACCAGAATGAAAAATGTCACTGGAGGAGGCTGGGGCAAAGCAGCTGGAGTGCATGTGTGTGTTCTACTTTAAGGCTCTCGGGTTAATCAGATTTCTTGCAAAACTTTGTATATGATGTAATCATAAATAATTCAGCTGTTACTTTACTCTAACATCTCTCCTTAAAAAGGAATTTTAAAGATGACTAAGCCAACTTTTTTTTTTTCTACTTTGACAAGACCTCTGCAATGTGAGGATTGCACAACGGTCGGTAAGAAGAAGGCGACCATAGACAGAGCGCTGATAAATGAGGGGAATGCCACACAAGCCATCAATGATAGAAAGCGATACTCGGCGGACGCTGCCACCAGTAACTGTTGCAATATATGATTGAATGTTCCAATAATGAAAACATCTAAACAGAAAACATGTGTAACCGAGCCTCCAAGAGACCAACATAAGCAATTAAATCCAAATAATTCAACTGTTGTAATATAAAGTATGCAGAAACACGCGCACAGTGCTCGGTTTGATGAAATGACTCTCCGAAGGTCTCTCTGTCCGTCCGTTCCTCAGGATCGCTCACCCATCCTGGCGTTCGTCCACGGTGCTTTTCAACACGGCTCCCAAATAACTCGGATTTTTTTTTTAAAACAATAAGTTAGGTGTCTCAGAAATGTCTGAATTCGAGCCAGCTCTCTGCTCTGCGGAGACAACTGTGCTGAACAGGTTGTACTGAGCCATCACTCGAGTCGGGAATCACCTCTGACAAGTTTTTAAAGAAAAGCTGAAAAGCATGGGTATATTTGAACAAGTGTGTGTGTGTGTGGGGGTGAGAGAGAGTGTGCTTATATTATGGTATATTCAGGTGTGTGCATGCTGTGGGAGGTTAGGTATGTGTCTGCACCATCAACCCCAGAGGAGTCTGCTGTCTTACCTGGCAGTAAATATGAACTAAGTACACCAGCTCCTTCGACTCGTAGCCATTCCGTGTCACTTCACACTGTTCATCCCCGAGGGACAACTGAGAGAAGACACAGAGAAAGAGAAAGAGTTGGAGCGTTAGACAAGCATCTTTCATTTCGAGGCTGGAGAAAAATCAGATAGCAGTGATGGAGAAAAACCCACAAAACTTCAATTTAGATTCCTGAGGTTTGCCAAACATGTCAGGTGGAGAAATGTGCGTAAAGCGAGACAAGAGGAGGATTTTTCATTTCATTTAATGATGCAGCATGACTGACTCAGGCATAAATGTAATATGATGTAGCTTTAATGAAGCGCTGGCGCAAGATCTACAACAAATATGTAGTCTTTCATTAACTGTGAAGCTACTTTTAAGGAAATTTCAAGGCAATATCAAGTTTCACTTCCCCAACGTCGCCCTTATTTCAGGTGTCCAAGATATTATTACTCAAAGAAAACATCTCTAAGACCTGCATTACCCTTTCTGATATCCTACTCAAGCCGACCCAGACAAAGCGAGGATGAAAGGCAGCTTTTAATCCCAGTTCAGACCTATACTGCATTACAAGGAAAGAAAGGGGGGGCAACACAAAATAACCGAAAGAAAAGGAGGCCGCATTCAAACACCGACGGCCCACCGACAGGAAGCTTCTGAGAATAAATGGATATTGTATAAGATGATTATACTCGTCGGTTCCAAGTGGAACAGTGCTGAGCGCCTACATATTGATGAAATCAAAATGAGGAAACAGGCATGAGCGCTGGGAGCGCTGGCACTGCTAGCATCTACTTGATAGAAAACAGAATCATGTGGACAGATGTGACAGATACTGAGGCAACAACCTCGCTGTGATTTAAGAAAGAGATGTGTGTGAGAAAAGTCAACTCTTCATCGAATGAAGAAAAACTAAACTCTGGCTTCACTTTCTTGTAATTATCAGCTGTTGCTTTGCTTTATTGTTTATTATTAATTATATCCGAGGCTAAACAACACATCAAAGTTACATAACGACACCTACACCTGAAGCTATGACATATTCTTCTGCATTAATCCATTATTCCATCCCCGGAGGAGGTTCTGTTTTCGACGCTGTTTGTTTGTCTGTCTGTCTCTCAGCCAGAAGGATTACAGAAAACTGGCCTGGATTTCATGAAGCTTGGTGCAGCATGGGTGTAGCATGGGCCAAAGAAAGAACCCATGAAATTTGGGTGGGGATCCAAAGAGGTGAATAGACGCCAGATACAAATCCCCAGACCTCGTTCAATGTAATTTCGTACATTTTCCGATAAAGAGCAATCCCACAGAGGATGGAGACAAGTCCCAGCTACCGTCCTCAGTCAGTCCCATTCTTTAAATATTCCTCATCTCCAAACAGCAGTGGGATCCAGGTGGTACTCAATTTCATCTACTCAAAGATAAATATTCATTTTTCAGTCATTTTTGTGCCGTATTCTGGCTCTCTCCACATGCTGCATGGATGAATACTTTTGTTTAACGGGGTGTGTTTTAATTAACCTATGAACTGCTCACCAAAACAGTTGTGGAGTTCGAGGGATGAAGGTTTTTTTATCTGGTGCGTGAAATTGCATCCTTTCTTTTGTGAGACAGAGAGTCTTGTAGAGGTCTGAAGAGGGTTACCAACCTAAATTACTGCTATCCTGCTAAGCTAACTTGGCGGTTTTAAAGACTCTATAATAAATGTCGAGATTTCTAGACCGGTCCCTTAACAACAGCACCAACTGTCCAACTGTGAGAGTATCTGTCGTGATTTGTTTTCAGGTATGAAGTATCTTCTTTTCAGCAAGTCTTAATCAAACTTTAATTAACAAAGGCCTGTTCCACTTCACGAACTTAATGACCCGCATCTTAACGTGTACCCGTCATCACGGGTTCTGCTTTTTTAGTGGGAGGGTTCCTGAACTGCTCAGGAGGTGGTACTACATCCAGGTTTGAGATACTGCCGGGGGAAATGCTCATTTGCAACACCACAATTAATAAATACATAAATAAAACAGGTCATGCATATAGATACGCACTCCAAGGAAGTGTGTTTGCAAAACTACGTGCATGCATACTTTAACATACGTCATTTGGTGGTTTTTGTCTCCCCGGAGCATCACTCGGTGTAATAAATAGAACCTCTATACATTTTGCACCACTCTGAAATTACTGCAGCCACTGCATCAGAATTTTATCAAATGTAGGTCGTAATTACACGACTCTGCTGGGCCGTTTGCTCCACTGAACTCAAACCAAAAGGTCGTCTGTGCTGTCTCCATTTTTAGGATGAGCAACTGGAACAGGGGCAGGACAGTCCCAAAGTCATGATAATGTAATAAAACAACGGTGCGACACAGACACAGTGACAAACGGGGCAGGGCAGAAATCCAAAAGGGTTGGTCGCTCTGTGGTCAGACCGAGTGAGATGCGTTGTCGTCTCACTTTGATTGCAGACATCCTTCCTTATAATCCTGAATCCCAGTTCCAACAGTTCAAACGCAGAAGACGATATAAGGATAAGGATAAGTAAAGTTTGGCATTTTAGCTCGTATTGGGTACAACTTTTTGGCACGTGTGCACCACCCAGGTACAACGAAAACCCTTTCCATCGCTGAGGAAA
The DNA here is from genome assembly GCA_036365135.1 of Miichthys miiuy. Classification (NCBI taxonomy): domain Eukaryota; kingdom Metazoa; phylum Chordata; class Actinopteri; family Sciaenidae; genus Miichthys; species Miichthys miiuy. Next base: position 23,544,976 of record CM071616.1, read on the forward strand.
TACTGAAGCTCGTGCCTCAGCAGCATACAATGAAGCACATCACTTAGCCAGGTATTATGAGGTCTTTGCACATATGCAATTAGCTCCAGGCCGGAGGCAGTCTCCATCATTAACAATGGTTATATTGTTAAAAGCCACTGAAACTAAGCCTGGCAGTACCTGCTGTTCAGGATTGGCTTTCTCAGCGTCTGTCTCTGGTTGTCAGAGCTCCAGGCCTGTCCCCGTTTGGTACATCTGACTCATCACTCTCTCACAACTGCATTGATAAAGCCTTTTTTTATTCTCAGCATCTGTTTGTTCAGACAAAAGAACTGTTTTTCTTTTTTTTCTGATTTCACAACAGGAGGCATAAAAATTAAGACTGGAGGTATTTATGTGCTCTGAAGGTCCACTAAACAGATACTGTCGGAGCCGTGTGGCGGTGCCAGCAAAGGGAGAGGAACACATGGAAGTGTTTTTGTTCCCATTAAAAAGAGGGCTTGATTTAAAGACAGTTGTTAATGGAGGCGCAGCAGTAAATACAGCCCTCACAGAACAACAATGTCCTTTTCTGTGGCTGGGACACAAACTAGCGTGGCAGCAAATGACCTAATTACCTCTCTGTTGTTCAGTCTGAAATGTTTTGCACTCCATGTACAAGTAAAAGCCATTCTCTCGACCGAGCAGCCAGCGAGAGCAATAAAAACAAAGTTTAGAAGTAAGCTCAGACTTTCAACCATCTCTCCCATTTCACTGGAAGAGTTTAAAGGTTTGGACCGACTGTATACTTTTGGGAAAAGGACAGCTGCTCAGTGACCGACTGTGACCGAGGAGACATATTGTTTTGATTGACTGGGATCACTGCAAACCAAGACGTCATGTAAGTTTGCTGTTTTAATATAGAACGTGGAAAAACTTTGCAGTGTGCCCGGATAAGAGCGGCATTACAAAGCTGTGACACGTTCATGATGGAATATTTTACCGATGATGGATTACACCTCTTCGGGTTATCTTCAGCTGTAAATGTATTCAGCCTCACGTCCTCGCACTAAGCTGCTGTCAGATGGATTTTTAATATCGTTGGCTGGAAAAATGATTTTTATCTATGTTAGCGTCTCGGCTGGTCGGCCAACTACAGACTAAAATGTCTTAACAACTATTGGTACAGACATTCATGGTCCCCAGAGGATGAACCATACCTACTGCGGTGATCCTATGACATTTACTCTGGTGCCACAAGCAGGTTAGTTTCCACATATCCTTATAAATATTTTAACACCTACTTGATGGGTGAATTGCCATAACTTTGGTGATTCTAGCACTGATATCAAGTCAAACTTTAGTTTATGTACAAATAACCTATAAAACTAATGAATTCGAACATCAGCCTCAATTGTAGTTTGTGTTTGGTGCCAATGAATGAATTAAGGCCATCCTGGAGACAGAAAAAATAATAATTTTGGGACAGTTCTGGGATGGACGGTGGACTCGGCCTGAAAAAAGCTGACACAAGCGCACACAGCGAGAAGATGAACCGCAGCGATTACACCTGAAAGCAGTGAACCTGTCGCCGACCAGAAACAGCGGTGGGAAAACGCAGTGAGGGAGGTTGGACGTGTAAATTCGGTTCAGGTTTAGTAATGCTAATGATATTAGCTTTATTTGTGTAGAGCCTTTCATATTAGAAATGCAGTTCAAAGTGCTTTACAACAAAAACATGACATGCACCGTTAGTAAACTCATCTTCCACAGGGTCTCTATCAGGGCTGCATCTTTTTCCTCTGCTGTTATTTGTCTTGTATATAAATGACTCGATGAAGAAGAGTCAGGAAACCAAAGATTGTTCTTTATTTACGTTGTATCGTTTGGTAATCTTAATCCGAAAAGCAAAACCCTACTGAGATAAAGTTATGAATGTGAGCTGTAAAGTCACCGCTGTAGTATTTCTATCAATCAGAGCCACGCAGAGAGCTCAGGTCATCTAAGTGGACTCCCAGCGGCCTTCACACTGTGAGTTTAATTTGCTTCCATCAGGACAGATGTTTTACCTCCTGAGAGGTGGCACTCGCAGATACGAGGTCATACTTCATCCTATCTCGCCGTACAATACTTGCTCTTGCTCTCGTGAATGGTATTTCTCAACAATACACAAAAGATATGAGGTCATTTATTCCATCAGCTATTGGCGTCTTAAACAAAATGTTATTTGGCTGGCTGGTTTCTGGCGTCCTCTCGCTCTCTTTCAGTGAGAGAGACAATAATGACGAAGTTAACCTGTGTACTTTCTCGTATTTCTTGCTGTTTTTATTCATTGCTGCACTGCCAAACATAAAAGCCAAACAGCGTTTGTGTAATACCTTCATGAGAACTCTGGGATGATATGTTTGTTTCTGTGATGATCTGGCAACGTTTGATTGGGAACAAAATGTGTAAAAATGTGTGAAAATCAGGACAAAAACATCTGGCCTAACCTCGAGCTATTCAGAACAACCAACACCAGCAAATAGGATGAATGGGAAAACCTTAAAGCAACGTTACATGCTGATGGAGCGCGGTGCTGGTGTTGTGCCAGAACCCGAACCAGGTCAGCAGGCAATGTAACTGTGCTCAGCAGCTTTTTTTGGACATAGTTAATGGCAGAGGGCAAGAGACCGAAGAGAGTGACTTTTAGTCGCTGGCAAGAGCTTTGTGAAATAAAATGATGAAAGACAGACTGTTAGCTGGCCGGGTGTGTCGGCAAAGTTGTCGATTCACTCACAAGCAATAAAATCATAATAAATACACACGTACAGTTGTTCAGATTTATGACTCTGAAACTGAGGGGCGCCAAATTGCAACAAATACAGTAAAATGAGGTTGGTAAAAAAGTGATTCTGTGGTACGAACAACGAGGTAGTGCGTCAATTAAAACGTCAGAAAAACTGTGATAAGAATGAAACTCAGAGCCTTTGAGTCTGAATTTCACTCTTTTAGCTACTGTATAGTCAGTTCCCAATATAATTCCACATACAGGACTCGACAATAACCCTTCACCCAACCACCAGAGGTGATGATGACATTATCTTATTCTGCAGTCCACGCCACGGCTTTAAAATTGATTAACCGCATGTACAGATCCAATGTTCTCACTGGACACTTGACAAACTGACAGACTACAATATGTTTAGACATAATGTATAGACAGACATAATTAGCCACAAGCCTCAAGTCCTAAACCCTTTAATTGTAAATTTACTGTCAGAGCCTTTATAAATTAAAACTGGCGTTCGCCGAATAAGCAAACTAACGAAGAAGCGCTGCATAATAACAGAAATGTACAACACACATTTAGAAAACTACTCTAGAGCTCGTCCTTTAACATTATTTTAAGTATGAGACACTAGATACAAAGACTAGTGCCTGCTCGACACGACAAATTCACCATTTCAGCAAGTGCATCTGCTTTTAGCCAGCAGTTTCAACAAATTACAACGTTCGACGTGGTTCAGTGCCAGATCCTGTGCACCCAAACTGAGCGGCGTGCTACAAAAGGTCTGTCTGCCATTCTAGCTCTGTTTTCTGCAATGCATGCAACACACCACATTATAATTTGATTTCAGTCCAACCTGCACTGCACTAGCACACTAGCACACGTTGTCCCTGTAGCAGCAAAGCTTCAACAACAAACAGGGGGGCTGCGGTCTTGCCAGTCCTGGGAAATCCTGGGATTTCAGTACAGTACAGTAACCACTAAAAATAATAGTGAATTTAACAACATGTATATGTAGAATAAGCTATTCTAGATGCACTGGGTCAAGTTCAAACTCTACATTATGGGAACAATAGAAACAGACATGAAGGCAAATCAACTAACCCAAGAAAGACCATTGTAAAAACTAGAACAATCACACAGCTTTCTCTCTGTCCTCAAGCTATAAATGGTCATATTGGAAAAATGGGTGGTCTGCACTTTCTTCTTGTTTACATTGTGAGAACAGGCTCATTAAATCCCCCCCAAAAAAAATCAAGAGGAATCCATCGTTTGAACCATCAACGTGGTGGTGATTTTTCCACAGAGAGCAAGTTAGAGAAAGGTGAAGCTAACAAAGGTTTCTGCAGAGGAATCCATCAGCCATATCTTGGACACGAGCAATTCTGATGAGTCCTCCAGGCACACAAGGACAAGGGGGAAGCATTGCTCTGATAACTGCAGAGTAGCGGCAGCAAAATGAAAGAAAAGAGCCAAATGGCACAGATACAAATACAAAAAAAGACACTTTGTACTCACAGCAGTTTAGGTCTGCCTTTATCTCCTTGCTTGTTTTAGTTCCTACACTTTCCTTCCCTTCACGCCGTGCAGCTTCATGCTCTGAGTTTTGCCCCTCCTTAACACTCCAACACCTGTCCCCACTCTCTGTTTCTCTGTGCGAGTGTGAGAACGTACATCCCGTCTCGTAAGAGTCCTGTTTCCCTCCGGCGGGACGTAAATGTCAACTCTCCACTTTCTTTCACATACAGTGGTGAGCTCTCCCGGTGACAGAGGGAGGCGGGAGGGAGGCAACAATATTAGCAGCAGCAGCAGCAGCAGCGTTGTTGTTGTTGGGAGAAGGAGAGGAGGAGGTGATTTGGTGGATTCCTCAACAGGACAGCTTTCATCTCCTCCATTTTACCCTCACTCCCATCCTACCATTGTGATGCCCCATCCTGATTTCCTCGCCTGTTTTCTTCTTCTCCTCTTTAGCTTCCTTAGCAGAAATCTAACACCCAATTTGATTAGCAGCAGTTAATAATAGGAGGGGGTAAGCAGATGTGAAAATATCTCCTTTCAGTCCTGTTCTGCCGACCTCAGTCTGTCCCTCCAGCACATGCTATTCTCTCCCTTTACCCTACTCTCCCCTGTCTGACATGCTGCTTCACCCCTCCCCCTTCTCTCCTCCTCTTCCCCCCTCGCTGGTTGGTACGTTCCCAGGACAAAGAGAAGGGATGGAAGAGAGAGAGAGAGAGAGAGAAAAAGAAGCAGAGGAGAGGGAGAGGGCAGGAGGTAACACAAAAAAAAAAAGGAGGGGGAGGGGGTGCACTTGAGGGAGAGCGGTTTTCTTCCCCTTCCACATGTGCACTCGTCCTCTCGCACGGCGGCGTTTTGTTGGAAATCTGCAGCTCTTGCAAGTAGAAAATGAACAGAGAGTTAAAGCACATCTGGGCATTACACACCTCCAAGTCCATTTAATTAAGTTAAAGACTGATGCTTTGCAAGTGCAGCAAATAAAAAGGAAGCTGCTTCAAACTGCAAGCGAGCATCTAAAAATTCACTCCACAATAAATAATCGCGGAGTGTGTGGCAGCTCGCGGTCCGGCGCACTTTGCAAAGTGGAAATAGAGTGACCGAAAATATAACCTAAAAAATAAACGACCGCTCTCGGGTTGCAACCAAATAACGGCGGACAAAAAGTGCAGGTTGCATCAGCTGGGATGACTTCATATGTGCCATCCACACATGAGATGGATTAAAAAGACAGTTTGCTGGAGAGCAGAGCAGAAATCTGAGCAAAGGAGGAGGACATGTGGGAGCCAAGGGAGGCCACAAGGACGCAGAGCTGCAGGAGACCAGCAAGACTCACAAAACTCCTTCCTGTTCTGCTTGAAAAATATACAAAGTGTGTGTGTGTGTGTGTGTGTGTGTGGAAGAAAAGAGATCCAACCACAAAAGAAGTTCAATTAAACTTCAGGTTTAAACAAACTAAAGTACTTACTCTTATTGCTGCAACCGTCATTCCTGAAATGACTTCCTCTAACCGCACCTGCCTCCAAACATTTTACAGCGATGTGTCAATTTGCTAAAAGTCACCGCCGAGCCAAAATTGTCCCCGAAGATGAGCCGTTAGCCGTTCCACTCAGCGAGCCGGGACGTCCGGTCGGACTGGCTGCCGAAGCAGAGCATCAAATCATTCTCTGCTACAAGTCTGCTTATGCTTATCAAATGATAATCCAATGATGACCCAGTTCATTCATCTCTCCGCTCCGCTATGCCAGCGGCAGGTCGGACTGATTTATCACAGAGCACACGTGGGAAGGTCAGACGGTGTCCAGGAAATGAAGCCACGGGCTGATTTGGATTAAAGAGTACAAACCCTCAAAAAAAAAAAAAGGACATTAATGTTTACAATTTTCTGATCCTGCAGAATTAATCTCCCTCATTACTGTGTACAATCCATTAATTACAGATGTGCTGTAGCAGTGTGCTCTCGTCCTTAAGATCCTGAACTCCAACCCCAAATCTGAGGACTCACTCAGACATGAATGAACTGGACTGCAGTGTTATCTTTGGGCCTGATTACATTAGACGGAGCAGCTAATAGTAACTGACTACTAGGTTACTTGACAAGCAGTGAGTCCAAAAATAACAAATGAATAAACAAGACTGCAATCGTGCACTACTGTTTTTAGGCAGTTAGCTCAGAGTGAGTGCAGCAGAGGATGATGGGAATATTTTGTCACAAATTAAAGAATCAATTAAACACATTTAAACTTTAATAATGGATGGAGACAAATCTGGGAATTTCATGGCAATAAACCCAAAAATTTTCCGAGACATTTCACCTCATGGTGGCGCGACAGAATAAATCAGAGAAACACTAAAGTCAGACACAAAGTCTAGAAACGATTAACATTGAAACTTTCAAACGGACGTTGAGATATTTCAGTCTGGACCAAAGACAGACTGATACCTCCATCCCTGGAGCCACACCGTCATCCTGGCTAATAAAAACAACCTCAGTGAAGTACCAGCAGAACCGCTTGAGGGGCTAATACTAATAATAATGCTACTTTCATACATCTATGGACAGACATTGTAGGATTTGTCAGCGACTTTGTGCAGATTCATCTGGGTTGATGACTGCAAGTTCGTCTACCGCGACAAGACGCCAGGAGACGGACTGCGGTCTCAAAATAAGAGTATCATGACACAAAAACACGACAGGCCCTGGCAGCAAAAACCCACTCTGCTTAATGAATTGTAATATAAATTTGTGTTTGTCTTTCTAATTTAATCTATGATGGGAAAAACAAGACCTCAATCCATTAGTCAGACCAAAGAATGTGAGGACTGTGACTCACATCGCGGTGATTCATCACTAATTAAGAGTAGGCACTACACAGGTGGAAGCCTCTCATTAATGTCAGAATAAATGGAGATGGAAGTTTGCAGAAAGCACCGGAGTAACGCTGCGATTAAAAATAATGGCCGGTCTCCCATGACACTATTTTCACGCTGTGGTATTTTTGTCAGACTGCAGAACTGGAGGTTTTTTTCCTGAGTGCAGGACTGCCTGTGGGGCTCTGCTGCAGTACTTCAAGAGCTCAAGGAGGAAGTGTGAAGGAGCTACATCTAAAATCATTACTAAAGCTATAAAAATGGATGTAGCGAGGGACCGAGGGGGGGCGCAATGGGATTTAAAACACAGGGAGAGATCACTGTAAGGGGATGAGATCAGGACTTGGAGCAGGTTGACAAAACAAATCCCATTATGAGAAAGATTTGTTTACTGTAAGCCATTTTTACTCAGAGGTCCAACAACACAGCCAACAAAGAAGACCGCCTTTTGCTGTTTTACACCAAAGAGATGGAAGTTCCTGAAGCAACAGAGGCATCATGTGAAATGTGTGTAAATAGATGTGGGCGGCCTCGTTTGATACAGGCGTAGATTCTGCTGTTACTACCTCCACTGCCGGCTGAATAACGCCGCAATGCCGCCGTAAACAGTCTGTGTGATTCACCTGATTTTTAGATTAGCCAGGAGGCGGAAGAGTCAGGACTACCAACATGGCGACGGCTAGCAACGCATATTTTGCCTGCGGGTGATGTCACGCATGCGCCGTCCGTTCTTTATACCGTCACTGGCTCATACACAGACTGTTCGAACACACACAGAAGTACAAGTTGAAGGGCACTGAGTGGGGCTAAAATGGATTTCCACCTTAGTGCTGGGTCCATATTGTCAATATGTGCATCCTACTAATTCAGGCCACTCTCCCTGTTAGCTGTAGGACCATAGCAGTCACACACTAATGCGTTAGTTAATGTAAATAAAAGGATATGAATCGATAACACAGGTCACGATGTATGGGCCGACAAATGGAAAGTATTTTTTCATGACATCTCAACATTCAAGCTTTACAGGAATGTAGAATACACCATCTTGATGTCGAGAGGATGGTGCAATTTTGTCTTTTTTTCAATGTCAACTTCATTTTCCGGAGGCCAAAAAAAGGGGCGAGACGTTCCAAACATGCTTTCAGTGCTCCTGGAGCGAAAGCAGCCAGCTCAGCAGTTAAAATGTTCCCACGTCCCAGGCATTTCCCCCGCTGCTGGAGGCCCCCCAGGTCAGGTAGGAGAGGAAAGGATGGTTTGTCAAGTGTGAAGGAGGGAGAGGGAAATAAATCAGTCTGGCCGAGCTGCAGATGCCATAACAAGAGAGAGAGAGAACACGGAGAAGAGTTTGGCCGGACGTCGGCTTAGCGGACAAATCAGAAGCAGTGTAGGAAAACATGAGTATCACTCTGGGAACATCTACATCTGTACACAGCCCTGATGCATCTGACAAACATTGCTACATGAATACAGACATAGACAGTTTTTATATTCGCTGACCTAAACAGCACGTGCTTTCCTTGGAAAAATCCTCCGGTGCACAGGAAGTGTTTTATACATCCAGTTTAGCTGCAGGTGTAAAAACAACGTGGGAGGACACGTCACATTTTTCCCCACTGGCTTGAAGTGGACAGAGCCTAACTGTGAAATCAGCTGATTTTTTTGACTGTTAAACTGTTGAATAATACTCAGGCGTGTTTTCTTTTTCTTTAACTTTGAGTTGGTTTAGGGAGGGCACGGCCGGATGGTGCACTCACAGCACAGAAGGTTCTGAGCTCGAATGGGGCCTTTCTATGCCGCAGTTTGCATGTTCTCCCCGTTGCCTGCATAGCTTTTCTCCAGCGCTTCGATTTCTTCCCTATCACTATCACTATCTATCACTACCAAGGCATCTGATCGACCTTCCCCGTGACACTCCCAGTGTCCCCAGAGACCCTGGTCGAAGCCCAGACACGACCTATGACAGCTTTGCTTCGTTTTAAAGGATCCCGAGCTGTAAATATCTGCAAAAGATTAAAATTTTTTACACAGTTTTACTTAACAAGACACTTATTTTGACACAGTAGACAAATCTTAATGATTTGTGTGTAATTTGGGACTAAAAGTCTCACAACTTAATGCTAAATTAATCGGACAGACCGGCTCGTTTCTCAACAGCCTTCTGGATTTCATTTTTTAATGTTTGTGACAAACTGCAGCAGCGAGAGTGGCAATTAAACTAACTTTCTTAAACTAACTGAATTATAAGTATTGATAAAATATGCAAACGCTTTCATGACTAATTGTGCAGTTTTTCCCAGACTGCATCACATATTGAACAGACTAACAGAGAGGATTTTGTCCCGTTTTATAATGAAAATCTCACAGTTTCAAGCCTCTTGTTGTCCTCGATTATATACCATGAGAGAGAGGTTATGTGTATTGTGTGTAGTGTGTGTGTAGAGTGTGTGTGTGTGTGTGTGTTCCGGCTGGTCTTTTGTTTCCTCTAACAAGGGCAGAATGAGTCTAACCGTTACATCATCCTCTTCTCACAAGGAGTGAACAGAGGTCCTCTGGATGACCATGTGACAGAGGGGTTGACATCATATTTGTGCAGGCCGTGGTTCAAGTTTCAGTCAGTTAAACCTTCGATTGGTTTCTTTTATTTACGGTTGGAAAAATTGCATTTTACTGTCATGAATATTCTCTCGACCGGGCTGTTAGTTGCTAACCCTGTGCCTTTAAAGGACAGCCTGGGTGTGTGCTGTCTTCACCGTGGTGCTGCAGTTGATGGATTGGGTCCCACTGGGGGAGGGAATTCATCTCTATACATCTCTCTTGGTTCATTGTGAGAGAAGGGGATAAGTGGGCAGCAGGAGCATATTGTGTCACGGTGCTCAGCTAGCAGGGTGGACGCAGGCGGGCGAAGTGATGGAGGTATGGATAAGAGAGAAGGGTGGATGGTGCATGGTGGATGGATGAGTTAGAGCGCAGGCAAAATGACAAGCAGATCTCCTCCCGCGCCCTCCTCCTCCTCCAGACGGTTCCTGTCACGTCACAGTCTGAAGGTAGACGCAGCTGAGGCGCATCAGCCGTACAGCAACGCGCAGTGACCTGGCCTAAAGGAAGGCTGAGAGGGGCGTCAATCTTTATCACACGCCCGAGCGCACACATACATGCAGCCCGCACACCACAATCAAAGCCTTTATAAGTGTTGTCGAGATGAGAGAGGGGGCACCCTTCACAGCTGTTAAACTCAGATTGATTGGCCGTGATGATTGTCAAAGGAGGGATACACCACCCTTCTCCGCCTTTGTCTTTCTCACGTACACACAGGCCACATATCATGCTCATGTTTATTATTAATCTAGAGATGAGAGCATCAGATTCTGCAAAATCTGCACAATGCAGGCAGTGAAAGTCACATTTTCTATTCACGTTACTGTCTGCTGTGCATAATATTTCCTCTGTATTCCATTAAATGTCTGCATGTAATGGAGAGATCTTTTGTGTTGAAGGGCGGTCCACGGTATCTGGCTGTGACCTCAGCACAACAGCGGAAGAAAACAAATGGCAGGGAAGTGAAAGATGGTGGACATCAGGTTGATACAAGAGGAACGCTCTGCTGTCGTACATTGTCTGTGAACAGTAGGGTTTATTTTTAATCATCATTTAACCTTTCACCAGATTAGATTTGTCGGATTCCCTCGAAATGAAGTCAAATCAAGTCAACTTTATTGTCAATGCTGCCATATGTACAGGACATACAGAGAATTTAAATATCCGTATATCTCTGCTGTAAACAGCAACAAACGTGAAATAAACATGAATAAACATGAAATTTTAAATATATACAAGTTTAAAGAGATCTAATATCTAGAAAGATATTCACAGTGTGGATCTAGCAGTAAAAGTGGTAATGTTAACACTTGTATGCATGCAGACGTCTGTAAAGATCCCCTGCAGATATATTTTAAGTTTTTACAATTACATTTCTCCATCATGGAAACATTCAGAACCTATCAACAACAAACACTTTTGAACGCTGAACACAGTTTGAATTTCTGACATCACACTTGTGCAAGTTGCATACTCGGCCATGATTGGCTCCAAACTAGCAGTGACATCACCTCATCCTGCTCGTACGTGCACGTGTTAAACTGATATTTAAAAAGGTGACCACAGAGAAACTTTCCCCAGAGAGACGCTCAAACATCGCAGTCACAGAACAGCAACCAAAACACGTTTTTTAAGTGGAGTCCCCTTTAAAAAAAAAAAAACCTCTGAATAACTTCAAATGCTGTTAATCATCGTACACTAAACAGTAGTTGAAAACTGTGGCAGTTTTTGGACGGTGCCAGTTTGTGCGGTTTTCAACTCTCCATTAATAGTAAAAATGTGTAAGTGCACGAACCTCAGTGTGCAACAAGGCGGGACAAAATGCTAGGTTGTAGATAAACCATATGGAAGAGCACTGCCCAGTGGCACAGCGGGATAGTAGTGCCGAAGTCAATAAAGTTGTTTTCCTTGTGTCTGGACGCAGACTGTATGGAGTAGTCACTGGCCTGCAGGGCTGGGAGACGGCTGAGGGGAAGCGGAGTGGAAAAGAGGGAAGCTGGAGGCCGTTCAAGAGAGACATCAAGTAGGGCACAAGCCACGGACGGTGACACGGTGAAACTGTCTACAACAGTTTAGCAGTAGATGTGCAGTATGTACTCAAAAAAAAAGGAAGAGTAAATTAGGTTTTAAGAAAGTGGCTTCTTTATTAGATACACATGCTTGTTAAGGCAAACAGCCATCTCCTTTCAACAACAAACTGTGGCTGCAACTCAATATAAACAGCATGTGGAGACGAGGTCAGCAAGTCCTTCTGCTGTTGAAGTAAACATAAGTATGTGTAACTTTAAATGTTATATGGTTTCATTTCTTGCTGCCAGACACGGCCGTTCCATCGTATCATAAATACCTGCCCTCCGGCGATTTTTAGACAATGCGGAAAATCATCCAGTAAACCGAAAAATAGGCATTAATAAAACATGCAGTCCAGAGCGGCTCCACGAGCCAAAACGCAACGTGGACGTGCCAGGTCAGAGGAGAAAGGCCAGAGGCTTTCTAACTACCAGGAGTCCCACAAATATCAGCTCAGAACAAGCAGTGCTGGGCAGAAAGGTGTTTGTAACTACGCTGGATCTTGACGTGGAGTCAGAATTGAGTGTAAACGTCGACTTGTGTCAGCAGTGTTACAGACGGTGAAGCGGTATGGAGGACGTTTCTTTGTGCCGAAGCTTTGTTGATGTGTCTGTCTCTCCACAGTCGGTCTACATTTATCAAAAGCATGCACACACTCTCGTAGAAACACGGCCATTAATTCAGTTCTACGTTTTCCAGAAGGTTTGAACCTATAGGAGCACCTTTGGGACGGGCAGAGGAGAGAATACGTAGCATGATTACGTGGCAAGATCTGCAGGGACCGATGCTGCAGAGTCAGCACGGACTTGAACACATCCCCTAAGGATTTTTTCTTTTTCCCAGCAGTGGCTCAAAGGATTTAATGAGTTGTTTGATCAATATCAATAAATCAACTTGAACCTTTTTTTTAATAAAATGTAATATCTTTCAGAGATCCTCTGCGAAAAGTTTTGACATTCAATAGAATCTCGGGCAGCGTGCCACAACAATAATGTGTCACCTCCATCAGCAGAAGAAACTGAAGAGCTGTGTGAGTCTTCTTAAGAATTTTTAATATTTTCAAAGTAGCATGTCTCCAAAGATGAGCTCGAGTGTTCTGACACTGTTCTGGCAGCGCCGACTGGACAAACATTACATCGTTTCATTCTTTTAAGAGGCTCTATTCATAATGGTGGAGGTGGAGAACGGGCCCATCAGCTATTGTCACGCCTCAAATCCTCTTTACGGATTAGAAACTCAATATGGAAATACACAGTTGCAAAGAGTAAGAGGCTGAGAATGTGTCCAGTGTCAAAGCAAGTAAAAAAAAGTTAGATTCCAGCTTTTTATCTTGAAGTGCTGTCGAGGTGCAGCCGACCTCAAGCTGTTGGTTTCTGCTTCTGTTTTAGTAGAACATGCGTCTACACTGCATGCTAGCGCCTCTGTGAGGTTGTACATAGGCACAGCAGTGCTTTGAGCTAAACGCTAACATGCTGATATGACGTGTCACGTCAACGTCATCGTTTTGTGTGTAAATATAAACAGCCACAAGTCCAGCTGAGGCCGACTGTCATTAGATTTATAGATTATTCGTCATTAAACAAAGTATCGAAAAGTTTGAGCTGATCGTGGAGCTAGAAATGTCACAGTTGACAGTTGTAGAGGGATAGATATATCATGTCCAGTTGTTGGTAGTGTTAGAGAGGAGGTACTCTCTGAAGAGCTGGAGGTCTTCAGGAGGTTTGTGAAGGTAGAGAGGGACGCCCCTGATCTGGTAGGAACTGGTAGGACGTTCAACCAACGGGGAACAACAGACGAGAAAAGTCTGGATTGCCCGGGCGTCGTTCATATGAGGACATTCAAGTAGGTGGGTGCAGAACCGGAGTCAACATGTGACCTTTAGGGTGGATTGAAGACCAAGCCTGCTGCAACTTTCTGAATCATCTGAAAGGGTTTCACTGTGCATGCTGGGAGGCCCGTCAGGAGGGTGTTACAGTAATCACCAGAGTCTGTAGGATTCAGTGAATATCTAAACCAACAGTTATGGTAATCCAGCAAATAGTTGTTGAGATCTTTGAGTCGAAAATGCTGTTCGGCAGTAAGGAAGACGGATGCAGTCCATGAAAAGCAAGCACGTAGAATCTGAATTTATTGAGTCATACAGTCCAATTACATGCAATACTGCCTCTCTGCATCACCTTTAACTGAACCTGCATTAAACTGTGTGCACTAACACACCTACAGAAACGCACAAATTGCATTCACGGTGAGTCAGCCGTTTAACATGTAATTTGTAGACACTTTACCTCAAATCATCATAAAATTACACGTCTGCATTGACAGACTCCGCCGGGAGATAAACTCCTGTCAGATTCTCAGCTGAGCTGGATCAAAAGTAGGTTATTCATCACAAGTATACAGCTACAGGTAAACCAACAAATGATACTTGTTCTGAGAGGAGAACAACCTTGATGATAATCAGGCCGAGCTCAGAGATCTATCCGCTCCCCATCTGATCTTTCACGTTTGTAGCAGCCACAGAAGTTGATGTAAATCCTGCACATTGGTCCTTTCTCATCAGCAATTGTGCACAACAGCTAAAAAGAAAACACAATCCCCCCCTTTGGCAAATTGTCCAGCAGGTTACCAGAAAATATGATGTGAAATTCTGGTATTTTAAAAGGGAAAGAAGTGCCACGCAAGTGCTGCTCTGAATGCTGGCACACTCCTCTCTGGCCTTCTGTGACTATGAAATCGTAATGTTTCCACAACAAAAACCTTGTCTGACTCAAATTCTCCTTTGGCAAGGTTTTTTATTATGGAAATGAAAGAATATGTCTTCCAGCAGAAGGTCTAGAGCCCGACCCCCGAGTCCTAATGCCTCAGTTCAATGCACCGCACACAAAATCTTGGCGAATGCTTGATGCGAAGTGCAGAACTACTGGTGGGTTTCTAACACAAATATACAACTAAAATCACCAGGCCAACCTCGGCAAAACGTCAAGGAGAGCCAACAGAGATGTAACAGATGCATCAAAACTGTCGGCCAACATGCAAAACTCATTGCAGACACATCAGGCGTACAATGAACTTATGATGAGCACAAACATTTTATTCAGGGAAACACTCTGTGAATGCTTAACTGAGCCCCAATGTTTTCATTCATCAAAAACTCTTTAGTATTTACGTCGTGTCAGAATCATTTGGGCGAAACAAAGAGAATGCATTCGTGACCGATTCATTAAGCGAGCAAACATGTTTTGTTGAGACAAGATCATACATAAAATATACTGATTGACACGGGGAACAAATACAGATTAATGAATCCCTTAACAAACAAAGACGACGCCGACTTTTCTCTCGGGGCTCGAGAAGAGGCACGAGTCGTGCTGAATACCGAAACCATGGAGCAGCAAACACCCAAAGCAAAGACAGGGATAATGTCTGCAAGCAATATGAAAACCACAAATGGCAAGACAGCCATGCTGCGCCAGTACGAGCAGCCAGCACACACACAGCTGGGATAACAAAAGGAGAACCAATCTACTGATGACAGACAATTCACATTAGCCGAGGAGTTTTCTTTATGCGCTGGATGAATGGATGGTTTCTGTGGGGTAACCTGAGTTACATCAACAAATGATCTGCACGTCAAGCTTTACAGCACACTCTGCCCTCCTGACAGCAACGTTTGAAGAAGTTTAGCTGACTGCTGACCCCTACTGGTTTCTTTACATAATTACAACGTCGTTTGAGTGAGAAAGGGTAGAGATGTGACTGTGTGTGCAATCTTTATGACGACCTGGACAGCTCAAACTGTCGCATGCATTCTGTGAAAGTAAGAATACTTTTTAAACTGGCATGGGACGATCACGGTGACTAAAAATAATCTTTGTTTCATTCATTTAGAAAGACCAAACCGATCCATCATCCACCGACAGCAATGTGTATCCTCGAAACAGCTTTGAGGTCTTTTGACTAAATATCAAAGCAGCAGAAGGTCGATATATATCCAGACTTTTAGTCCAGTAGCATATTTCACCATATCTTCCACTTCTTTTAAATCCCACAACTTCAGGCTGATGAGCAACTTTCTGTCGAAGCTGAGATAACAATCGTGTCATCCTCAAACTTCCAGGAGAACCACAGCAGACAATAAAGAACCGCTACCACTTTCACAGGTGGTGCCGTATTCCAGCTGACTCGACTTCATGTGTAAAATTGGCGGAGCGTCTCTTCGATTGTTCTAATCCTCGTTGAATCCAAGCTGTAGCGCTCACATTAAACTCTTGGGTCTCTTTTCATGAATTCCTCACCATTAAATCATACTTAGATTTATACTCAGGGTGCAGACAATCTATAACAACCCTGACAGAGTCTGATTTCAAGCATCTAAAAAATCCAGACAGGTATTTTAGCTATGAAAATCTCACCAGTTTCAGAATTCTTAAGACAGTTCCTTGCAGCTGAGCACGGTATTTTGATGATTTGGGACAACAAGATGAAGTCAGAGGGGTGGGTGAGATATCAGTGAAGGCTCTCTGTTCTCCGAGTTTGTGACTTCATTGCATTTTCTGTGATTCTAACGGGATGACAGTTAATTTGTTTCTTTTTTTTCCTCTCCTGTCTGCTCTGGGTGCATTGCCCTCCGCACCACAACATGGGATGGTACCGGAGTCATGATTCTTCCAGGATTGGGACTCTTGTGTAACCCTCTACTCCACAGCTAGACGGCCACTGGCGGTACTTTAATGTCAATACAGTTTTAATGATATTAATAGACCTAAATCTTAAGTGAGCCGAGGTGTGAGCCGTGGGAGTGAATGAGGTCGTGCTGAACCGGCTACTCAAGAAGAAGAGATCAAACCATCTTCGTGATATCAACAGCGGGAAAAAAACGCATGAATTCTGCTTGACGTCAATCTGAAGAGACACATGAGTCATACTTTGTGTCTTTATGAACATCATCTTTCCATTTCTTACCACGGGGGGATCACTCGAGCAAACAGTCTTTTCAAAGTTCAAAGCTTCGTCTACTCAATGATTGACATCCGTGGTGCTGTAATCTCATACAGCAACTTCACATCAACATTTTAAAAGCACACTTGTGAAGCAAACACACAGCTCTGGGGGCAATCAGTCCAACCCGCAGCTTGAATTCTTCATCATTTTGGATATTTGTGTTTAGACTTTGAAGGAAGAAGAAGCTTTGAGCTCTTTACCTGAATTGTGCCAAAGTCCACGTTCTCGTAGTGGAAGTGAGCGCACTCTGCCAGTTTCGGGAAGTGGCCCTTGGTGAAGCAAAGTCTGAAGACATAACACACACACACACACAGTTAGGTTTCATCCCCTGCTCATGATAACACCTCAGAGTGTGTGAGTGTGTGTGACTTGTATAAGAAGGGAGAGTGCAGTGCAAACAGAGGGAGTAAAAGGAGGAGGAAGACACAGAAATAGACTCAGGAGGAAGGAAACAGAGGTGATAAACAGCCAGTTAGCAGCGATAAATAGGGATGAACAGAGGAAAGGAGAGATGTGAGGGAGGTGGAGGAGACAGGCAGAGGCAGGTGTGTGTGTGTGTGTGTGTGTGTCGACTCACTTCTTGACATTCTTGACCTTCATGCTGGCCGTGCTGCTGCTGCAGGAGCGCATGAGGGCTCCGTCCTCAGCTCGGGGATCTCTGCGCTCCTCGCCTAAACACACAAACACACACTTTACGTCGGCTATCCGCAAAAAAAAATTAAATAAATAAATAAATCTCTGCCACTGTTGTGCTGTTATACAATTTTCCATTTAGCTTTTGCTTCGCAGCGACATTCAAACAGCCGACAGGCTTTTAACTTCAAATAAATTCAAGCCGGTCGGTTATAAACATCGCTGATTGCTCGATGCGAGATGAAATGACTTCCTGGGGGGGGGGGGTTTAGTGAAATGGCCTGTGAAGAGGATGATAACCTGAGGAGATGGTGAAGAGGAGAAGTTAACTGATTTAAATCAACTCCAACAACTTCGATTGCAACAAGCCAGTAAGTGAATATTCTAACGAACCTGTACGAACGTCTGAGGGAAGCCAGGAAGGTCAAGTGGTAAACTGCTAAAGCTATTTGACTTTTAATTTGTTACGACAGCGTCCTCAGAGCTATAGTGCATCCCGGTGTTGCATTACAGTCCATTAAAGCTGCATGATCTGGTTTCTTTGAATGCTTTTAAATCCATTTTGAGGATGCTTAATCTGATATTGAGTTCTTGGCTTGTACTTGTGCTTTTATTCTCTGGAATGTTATAAAGTAATACAGTAAAACAGTAACACTGTCTGTTTTGTATCCGTTTTAAATTTGCTTAGTTTGTGCTGCTGCTGTCTGTCTTGGACAGGAGAGATTTTTAATGTCAGCGGGGCCTTTCCTGGTTAAATACCACGACAAAATGCCAGAACCAGCACAAAAATGCAAGGACAGAAACCACCGAACCAGAACGCAGGAATGCAACGCATCTGGCAAGATCTAAGCATGCATTGCTTGCAGATTATTTTGCAACATGAACATGAGTTGTAAAATCCTCTGTGGATCGTGGATCTTTAACTGGGACCTCCTAGATTTCGTTTTAATTAAACCAAACACACTCTGACTGTGACTTTAACGGTCATGTTTGAGCGCACACGCTTGTTAGTTCACGAACTAGTTGATATTCTGTCTGCTTTGTTTACTGGACAGCAGAGAGAGAAGATGAGCTCGGTGTTTTACATCTCATCACATTTGCATTTTTAGATTCAGTTTAAAAAAAAAAAAGTTTGTCTGCCTCGCCGAAGGAGTGACGGGACCGCACAGACGGGGGGTATGAAGACGGACTGACTCCTTAATGTCTGCTGCTTCGCTGCATGGTGTGCCAGCTCCATCCTGCAGTGTTATTAAACAAATAGATTTCACCTTCCTCTGCATAGATCTTTGCTTCAAACAGCACCTTTTGGGTTTGTGGTATATTCCGCGTTTGCCGGTCTTCTCACTGCGATGTTGGAGAACAAATCTGGGCTTTGTTGGGAGTGACCTTGCCTCATTAGAAAGCTCACACACCTGACATGGAGGAGTCTGAGCATCATGATAGACACAAGAGTTGCATTTAATTATATTTTTCTAACCACACCTGCCGCTAAACTTTCTGCTAGATGGTACAGGGTTAAGCCAAAACATCGACTGCACGCGGAGGTTTCATGAACAATCAGCTGGTCTCCTCGGCTGTAATAGTATTCCTTAACAAAGCCGCTCACTTGCTTCATTTAGCTTAAATCAGAGTGAAAACCAGATGCAGCTGTGGTCAACAAAACATTCACAGAGCTCCGGGGAATCTATTTTGGTGCAGTGGATGTGTTCATTGTAAAATTTTCATTTCAGTAATCTGACAGCAGGTTGTTTTGGAGACACCCGGGAGACAAAACAACGTCAAATGAAAGGAGGTGTGACGTTCACACTGTGAGATTGGCTGTTCACATTAATGTGTCCAATGTCAGATTCTAGTGTGACCTGGTCACGCCCCTGAACTGACCCACATGAGTCAGCCGGTGTTTACAGTTTCATTAATAAGCCGTGGAAGCCGGCGAATTCGTGAGCAGACGAGGACGAGGAGAAAGGCTTTTTGCAGACCTTTGGCGGATGCTTTTGTACGGAGGTGTGTGTGTGTGTGTGTGTGTGTGTGGATGTGGAGTCTGAGCCACGAGCGGCTGGATCGTGACGTGAACGGCTTCACGGAAACAGATTTCAGGATGTCAAGGGCTACTTTTAAACTATATCTGTCTGGATCTCCGCAAGACTCTCACGGCAAAATCCATCTTCGTGACAAAGCGAGTGTCACGTGAATTCAGAGTGTGACTGTTCAGATTGAGACAATCTAAATCAGATCTGTAACTGATGGGTCACATGTGAGTCTGAACATAAAGTCAAGGTGGAGAGTTTCCTTTGCGACTCTACAGCCAGACGGTCAGTGACAGCTAAGGTGGTTGTGTTTTTATTTATCTGAGGCGTTAACCGGATAAGGCTGACACAGGTGGACACGGGAGCAGCTCTTGACGCGACACGGCGGTCGACAGAAAAATGATTTTTTCAAACAAAGATGCCAAACTTTGTCTTGTTCCAGCTTCTCGTTTGATTTGTTTCATGTTACACTAAACTGAATATCTCTGCGTATTATTAATTACTTAAAAAAAAAAAAGATTTTATTGTTCGCTTGCTCATCCTGTCGGAGGGATTATGGGACTGTTTTGTTCCAGAATATGATCTATCCTACACGGTGCAACAGGGCGGTTGGTGTGACAGCTTACTAAGTTGCTTAGCGCGGCTCATCACCTCCTCGAACCACCGGAGACATGAATAATTCATGCCACTCCAGTATCAAATATTGAACAAAGAATAGCAGACATGCAGTATTAAAAGCCCCGCCTCTGTGTTTAATATTCATCAGCTTGGCGAGATTGTTGTTTCTCTCTTTCTCTCTCTCTGTTGCCCGATCGAAAGTGAGCACTTGCGATAGGGCTCCAACCACGCGCCGACCACGGGTGGCTCGGCACGTTACCATGGAGACGGCCTCATTTTCACCGTGCTGTTGATGCAAGAAAGAAAGACTCGAACTAAAGATGGGGAGGAAGAGGAAAGTAATGAATGATGCTGTCTGGTGAATGGAAGGAGAGATAAACAGACGACACGGGAGCACACAGATGGCAGGTAGATGACTATCTGTGCAAAGAGTTTGTGGAGAGTACGGTGGCTTTAGGACGCCAACAGTCACCTGCATTAATCATGAATGCGCGATAGAGTTTCAGGAACACACGAGATGCCGTCTCGATAGGAGAGAGAGAGACGACTAATCAATCCGCTGATAACGATGTGACGAGCAGCAAACAGCCGATCGAGTTATCACACGTCATGAAGGGCGCTGCAACGCCAATATGAGCTTGAGTTGACCCGTGACGAGAGGAGGACGTTGATGAATGCCATTGGATGTATTCAACCACCTCACGTCTCTAAATGTGTGTGTGTGTGTGTGTCTCACCATGGCACTGATGGTCTCCTCCCAGTCAGGTCTCTCTCTGGGATGGATGTAAGCCAGCTCAGGCACAATATCGTCGTCCTCCAGGTGACGTCCAGGCCTCAGGCCCCTACAGCCAAAACACACACACACACACACACACACACACACACACACACACACATTAAGATTAAGAGCTGCAACTAACGATTATTTTCATGACTGATTTGTGATTATTTTAATGATTAATCACTTCTATAATCAGTGACATTGAAATTGCTTGTTTAAAGTCCAAAATTGTTCCAGCTTCACTTATCTTGATATTGAAATTTATGTGTCAGCGCTAAAAGTGCAAAAAGAAAACTCAAACGTGGGAACTAAATATTTGCAATGCACAAAGTAAACAGGAGTGTAATTAAGCAAAGTTATTGGAAAAGTTATTTTAGCCTGTGAGAAAGAGCTGCTACAATTAGTTCGACAAACATTTTCAGGCATTTTTATTTTCAAGCTTATTTCCAACTTCTTAAATTTCAGGATTTGTTGCTTATCTTTAAAATTCAGACTGCTGGTCAGCTGAATTAATAAATCTGAAGACATCACCCTGGGCTTTAGGAAGCTGTGTTGTGCCGTTTTTTATTACTTTTTGGATAAATCGACAATTAAAATATTAAATAAACATCAATGACAGTCTCACTAGACCTTTCTGGGAGTTAAACGCATGCTGAGGACACATCCTGAGTCCAACAAAAGAAAATCAAACAGGACAGGACATCGGACAATCGATGAAGGTAAATTTGAGTTAGCGTTGCCTTCACTGACGTCAGACTGTCCTTGTTTTTCCAGAGAGGCTGAGAAAGACGGAGGACCGGGATGGAAATGAAACACATTTGCACAGCAACATTTCTAGTCTGGTGACGCGCACACACACAGTGTACAGACTGTACACACACACATAATATCTCAAGGATGATTTTTAGTGAAGCACTCTCGCTACATCTACACGAGTCCGATAAACTCGAGCACGCGACAGGAAACTGTTTTGAGGAGGATGGAGACAGTCCACAGCAGCTGCAAGATGACAGCGTCTAGCAAACATTGAAACAACGTCTCCGCGTTGAGATAATTGGACTTAAGGGCCGGGGACTTTGAGACAAGATGCAGCGAAGTAAAGTAAAGATTGGTAATAAGCAATTCTCTGTACTCCTCCTGCACGGCTACTCACTGATCTTACTTCATCGTTCAGTCAAATTGTGACACTTTTTCTCAGCCTTTATACCAAAAAGCAGGAAAAAAGACACAAAAAGGACCCACCAATTAACTTGAGGGAGAAAAAAATATACACAGGATTAAACAGTTATTGTTATAATTAGAGAGCAATCATGCACAAAACTGTCATCATCACTTTTGTCCAAAAAATCCACAATTGAAGAAAATAAAGACTTCGATGCTGGTAAGAAATACACTAACGTGATTATGGGAAATAAAAATAAAAGCTTAAACGTGATGTTTTCCTGCAGCAAACCCTGAACAAGGTGTAGTACACACACACACACACACACACACACACAGTACATAGATACAGTTCGGGTCCCAACGGACCTTGTTAAAGTGAGCGAGGCTGAAAAAGATCACTGAAATTCTTTAGAAACCGTGCACACACTTCACAGCTTTGGGACCCGACAGGTCAGCAACATAACCTTGATTAGAAATTACTCAGCAAGAGGTCAGAGAGAGACGATAAGGAGAGGAAGAAAGTCCTGCACAGGAACGTGCTGGGAGGTAAACATTTATTAATACACAAAAAAACAAAACAATCAATCAAAATCAAACATTCGTCCTGAGGCTTGAACGTCTCACGGTGCTTTCAATGTACTCAAATAGTCACCTAGTTTCAGGTAAAACCGTCGTCTACAGTTTTACATCCCAACACAGCTGTCAGATCTGAATCACCTCTGCAGCAGTGTGGTTACTGCAGGCCTTCACTCACTATGTATTACATACTGGGAGTGGAGATGAATATTTACACCTGGTCTGGTGCTTCTTTGGCACTGAATGATTTGTTATCAGCAGCGGTATTTCTGCCATATTGCCTAAAGCAGAGGTACAACAAATATGTCTTTAAGCATCGATTTGATTTTGATTTTAAGGTCACGATTCTGTTCAATTTTGTCTTCAGCTGCTTGGTAAATTAGTAATCCAAAAGCTACTGATCATGTGGCAGGAGTTAGCTCGCTACTAGAGTTATTAAAAGGTATTGATACTTTTTCAATACCACGTGTTTAAAACTATCTCAGTTACACATTTAATAGTTTGAATAAGTACCGAAGCTTGAACCACAACAGTGAACACACCCGGTTGGTACTGATGTCGTTGGGTATCACTTTAGTTCTGATAGACTACATCATTTAAAAGAAGCCTCACACCTGCTGCTGTGCAAAAACATCCTAAACGTGAGTTCACCATCTGGCCGACTTTATAAGAAACACTGCTGCTTCTGTGCGGCGCAGTGAGAGAAATATCAAGAGGCAGGGTAAGGGAGTGTGTGTGATAATGAAAGGAAAAGCAAGATGAGCAAATTAAAGTTAATTTGTGAGCAAACGTTAAAATAAGTTGGAGAATTAAGTGGAATAAAAATCGTGAGATGAGAAATTACTTCCTAAAAATAGGGAAATATTTGGCTCTGTGGGAAACGCACACAACTGGTCCTCGACGTGTTTTCTCCAAAATAAAATCTGTGCTTGCAGAAAGTGTTTGTCCTCTACGTGTCCCACCATGCGTGCAACAAAGCAGTCACAAATATAATTCATGTTGTCAGTTGTTTATCTCTTAGTGTGAGAAAGTGGTCGTCTACAGATTCTCTGTCATGTGGCGTCAAGCGATAAGAAATAACTTGTGAGAATGCTTCCAGAATTTCCGGGGCCCACTGACTGACATCCCACAGCCACAATGACACTAATGACATGCTTTAAGCACCACTTAGCAGGGAAAGCCTGAGAAACTACTGACACAGTGTGAAGCACTTTTCAGATGCCAGAGATAAAGGCCGAGCTTCAACGCTGGATTTCAACTCGCCATGTATCACCTTCTCGGTTCAGGAGCGCCGCGCACTCCCGGCATTCCCAGCATTCCTCTGTGAGGAGAAAGGAACTACCGCACCTGCTCCAAACACTCTCAATAATGCAGCAGCCAGAAAACCTTGCTTTAACCTCATGTTAAGCAGCTCTCTCTCGCCTGCTTCCCGCCTACCCTCTCCCTTTCTAGATGTGAGGGCCAGATATAAGAAGAAACCGACGGAGGAGGAAGAAGGAAGGCTTCCCTCAGACCTCCCAAGTTTGCGGCCTGCTGAGTCAAATATTTCTCTCGTAGCTCCGTAAGAAAAGTCTCAAACCTGATTTTCCAAACATTTTACAACAGCCTCTCAATTCTGCTGCTTGAAAGCAACAGCAGCTCCATTTTGCACACAGAATAAACTCCATGAATCTCTCTGCATTTATCCTCCAGTCACCATGTTCTCGGGCCTCTGCTATTAGGCTGCTTCACCACTGAATGCCTGACTCGACACGTGCTCGACCTCAAACACAAATCATGGTTTTTATGCGCTAATATTTTAACACAGAGAGTTCAGCGCAGGACCGACTGGTTTGAGACTGGACAAGATATACACTTAAGAGCTGCCATAGGAAGGACTGCTATCACAGAAACTCTCCAAGGAAAATGCTATAACGCAGCAGCAAGAGTCAGAGATGTTCAGATTGATGCCATTCTCATGTCATTTTAACATGGGGACTTATGGAGACTGATTTGTTCTGTAGCCAGCCTCAAGTGGACGTTTGAGGAACTGCAGGTTTTGGCTTCCTTTCACAGCCACGGAGGTTGCCGCTTGAGCCAGACTAGCTGTTTAACCCTGCTTCAAGTCTTTAATGCTAAGCTAAGCTAATCTGCTGCCGGCTGTAGCTTTGTATGTTGTTTAACAATGTTACTGTGTATATTAATGTTGTATAAATGAAATTCAATGACCTTTTCTATCTAGATATACTGCACCCAGCCTTTTTTTAAAATCACCAGGCAGCTTGTTAATACATTCATGAGTGTGTGTGTGTGTGTGTGTACATGTGTGTTACTGGAGTCCTTAATGGCCGGTGAAAGCAAAAATAAAAAGTTATTTTTGTCCCCTCAAAACGATCACGTGTCCTGTAAGAAGAAGATTTTATTGAGAATCGGTTTAAAAAAACGAATAAACAAGAAAAATCTATTGAGGAGGGAAGAAACGGAGAAAAGCAGCCAAACCCGACCAGGCAAACAAGGCAAGTGCTGCCAGTTTGGGTGGCTGTGATCAATGTTTATAAGAGCAACTCTTAAGAGCACTGCATGTTTTCTGTACTGGACTGAACACACGTGGACACATGCCACTTTTAGAACTGCCAATAATACCCTCCGGAGAGTATTATGGCACTGGTCTGATGAAAGGGATATCCGATGAGCGGTGACTAAAGGATGAGGGAAGTGTTTGCGCCTCATGTTCAGCTCTGCAAGAATTTAACAGTGTTTTGGTTCAGATGAAATTGTTTGGAGTCAATAATTCATCCACAAGGAATAAAACTGTGTGTGTGTGTGTGTGACTCTGCTAAGATAAAAGCATCTGTACGTTATACACAGCGGTGACTGTTCCTCTTTTTCTTTTTGGAACTAAGAGCCGAAACCTCGTTTGATTGTTGGTGTTGACAGTTTGACTCGCTTTGACAGAAATATCCCCCCCTCCACCCCTCCCCCCCCTCCCACCTCTTGCACTTGCTTGTAATGTGACAGAGTTTCTGCTCGCTGCCTCTGGCTGAATGTATGACAGCTGAATTCGTGAGGGTGAAATTCAAGCTCAGTTTCGGGGGTCGCTAAAGACTTTCAATCAATGACAGAGAATGTCTTTGTTAACCTGCAGAACAACATGGAGAGAGGAAATAAATCAGACACAGGGATCCTGCAGGGTTCAGCAAGTTAAACTGAAGACTTTGTAAGACCTTTTAATACTACACAGAACGCTATTACCAGCCGCAGTATGATGTGAAATCTGCAGGGACAACGTGGCCTAGAAACATTTTTTAGTACTTCCAGACTGTATGTAACAATAATTACTGAAGATATAATGAATAAAATCAATTTGTCGTGGACCCGGATAAGCTTCAGAAAAAAGCTCGATGGATAAACCAATTAAAAAATGATGAATTAATTCAAGTTTATTTAAGTTTTTCAATGAGCTGCTGAGCTAATGTAGCTCACAGAACTACAGGCCTGATGGTGTTGACAAGCAATCGATGTGTAGATATACACTTATATTTTATGTTTAACCTCAAGGAAAGTATTAAAGACATTTGGAAATTAAATGTAACCCATTCTAATGTCATCAAAGCCATTTTTAGGACAATTAATTCAATGCTTTTTCCAGACTTTTCAAGACCTGCAGACACCGTGAAGCAAAGAGTGCAGACTCTTCGTGACTTTCAAAGTGTCTCTTTACTGTTTCATGACTCAGATCAGTGTTTCTCAAACTTTCTACACCGCGTACCATGTCAGAAAATATTCATTTCTCCAAATACGGCCGACCCTGTGCGGCTACAGACAGTTCACACAGGAGGTGAAGTTTATTCTTATAAAATTATTGACATTTCACCTTAAATGAGTCTTTTCAAAAATAATTTAAGAGATTCCTCGAAGTACCACGACAAGGAGGTTACGTACCATTGACTTAGGAGGTATTAAAGACAGATGCTTGTTACCTCTTGTCAACATTGGCCATGCAGCAAAACCAACGTATCTTAAGCACGACAGCAGCACCTCTGTCTTGTCTACACCGGATCTGTTTGGCCAGAGTACAGCTGTGCATCCAGAGGTTAGACAGCCCCCCAAAAAAATCATGTGGTTATGTGTGAGTGAAACCAGAAAAAAAAAGAAAAGACATGAAGTATGAAAAGATGAAGCAGTGTAGCAATGCTCATTTTCTCCTTTCCGGTTTACCCTCAACAAGGAGCAATTTTATCTGATTCTTTGAATGTGGAAATTGGGTTGTTACGATCAGAAAACAGAAAATAATCAGAATTTAAATCACGGTTGCTCAGAAAAGTGGCATTTAGATATTCTCCTCAAAGCGTTTCATCCTGTTTTCATGATATAAAGAGTGAACAGGTGCAAAGAATGAGCTCATTGTAGCCTGTACTGAGTAAATAAATCAGAATCAGATCTATTGTGGAGCCTGCACACGTTTCATTCCCACTGTTAAAAGGAAAAAAACCTTCACAAAAGCAACAAGCAGGAGAGAAAACACAGGGAGGAAGCCATTAGTAGGCAGCGCACAGGACTTCAACCTTATGCATGGCCTGGATCTCGTCCACTGGCTGGAAGTCTCTCCAGTCGGCCAGCAGTCTAAGCTGCTATCCCACTGAGGCAGTTTATCTGTCCTACATATGGCATAGTAGACGAGACAGGAGTCAGCTGTCTGCTGTTATCAGGTTCTGTTCATCCTTCATGAACTGGCCATCATCCTACAAAGGTAAACTCTGCCCAACAATCTGCGACGTGCTTAAAATCAGCTCTGCAGCTCAGCCACGACACGTCGAACTGAAATATGCCTTCATGTCTCCATAAATTTTACTCTGCCGTTGATACAAATTTATACAAACGACTGAACACTTCCTGGTCACTGACTATAACGGTTATTTTTCCCTCCGCAGAGCTCAACTATGGATTTAATGGACAGCTGTGTTAGTAACCGTCCACTGAATAGCGGCAAGGCTGTTGTGAAGCATTGATTGGTTGAAAACTCTCTCCTCCACAAATGCAGTTGTTGTTGTAGCTGGGTAACGCTGATGGACAGGATGCATACCAGAGGTTACACCATCTTCATAATAAGTTCTATTGAATTAATAAAAGATTAATTTCTGTTCCTTCCTTTTCAGAAATTTCAATTTCCCAAACTGAAGGAGCTGCAGCTCAGACGGCAGATCAAGGTTACTGTGTTAACTTTGCACGTCTGAAAGAAATCTCCATTCGGCGAAGCTCAATCTCGAATTTAAATGATTGGTTTTGAACGCGATCTCAAGAATACAATAAGATGCACTTCTTTTCACTATGATTGTACCTTTATGAACATATGTGACAATCGATGCTACAAAAACTGTTAGATATTTTTTAACCCTTTTTAAATTCTTTGACTCTGAAACTTTTTTCCAAAGAATCACAATATTCACGGCGTACTACGGAAGAGATTTTACACCAGTAAAATCTTCCATTAGAGCCTCCTGGTAAATGTCCGCATCGTTCAAACTCCACACCACGACATAATAATTTGTGCTCGACATTTGTAATCTCCAATCTGAATCCTGAAACCCTCCGATGACATCACTGTGCCTTCATCAGGGTCGGGTTTGGACATGTCGAGTAGGACTAACCATGAGCAGTGAAGGTGAGTGAACCAAAAGAAAAAAAAATCATGATGGCTTCATAAGACGACCAAGAAAAGGTAGAGCCCAACCAATATATATCGGCCGATGTTAGCATCAGCTGATGGCCGATGTGTGCCAATATTTCCGGTATATGATGCAGAAAGAATGCTACTGGTGTCACAACAAAGTTCATCCAGCAGAGTGAACTGTGATTTACAATCCTACGAACATTTAATATTCTTTAATACAGTTAACTGTTTAAGAGAGCAGCCTTCTGAGTACCCTCACTGCAAACTCCAGCCCAAAATTAACTATATTCGCTGCCATATTGGTAATCTGTGAACTTTTTCCCTCCAAACATCGGTATCGGTTTCACAGATTCCATATCGGTCGGGCTCTGGAAGGAAGCACGGCTCTCTGAGCTTGCTCTTTATTTAATTACTAAGAACAACAAATGCCTTGTGTTCAAACGACTGCCTGAACAAGCACATGGATCGCTACGCTCCTCGCAGCCTGCGCGTACCTTAAATTAGCGGCTACGTGATCTGTTTAGTTACAGATTCAGGAGAGCTTGGTGGCTGGTGGTGAGGACCTCCTCTCTGCACAGTACGTCTCTTCTGTCCGACTGAATTACGGGGGGAATCACATAGTACACACATAGTATACGTTTTTTTTTACAGCATTTTATCCTCTGTGTCACCTCCTGGGGTCCTCGACTGTCCCCGATCACAGTCGCCTTCGCAGTCCTGACCGCTGATCCTCTGATCCACCCCTGTCCACGAGGATTCATTGGATAACTTTTATAATGCACTAGCCCTCGACCAAACACCCTCCCTGTCGTCTGTGGTAAGAGAAATTATCTGCTGCAATGAGCGCACACACACACACACTCTTGTATATGTGCTGTATATGACATCATCTAAGATATTTAGCAGTAGAGAAACATATTTTTCCCATTTTGTTTCCCTCCTTCTCTTCTTTATCTCTTCACTCACTCACTCACTCTCAGTAGTAATGTTGGACCGCTGTCTAATGTATGCTAAGCTGCTGCTGCCATGGTAACCCCGGTGCAGGATTTAGACCCAGTTCAGGACTGTGGAGGGGTGGTGTGTGTGTGTGTGTGTGTGTGTGTGTGGGCAGGTGGAGGGGCTGAGCAGCCTTAACTGTAATCCCCTCCCTCCTAAAAAAAAAAAGCTAATATACAGCAGCAAACATTTGCAGATGTACACACATCACTAATCCAGCAGCGGTGGGAATAAACTCACATCATGCTGCCTTCGCGATCACGTAGGGCTACCTGGTTCAACGGCATGAGAGCATTTGTGTTTGAAACAGAGGAGGTTGGTGGAGTCAGAATGTGAGCGGTGACTAACAGAAATAGTAAGGAAACGACAGCCAAATGAGTCACGGCATTAATTTCCATCTCTGATTGTACAATGTGTCAAAAGGAGATCCCCGGGAGGTGTTGGAGATTAGTTATCCCTCATTGGCAGAGAGAAAGAGAGAGTAACAGCTGTAAGGAGTATGTACGTATGAATGTAGAGGAGATAAGTGATATCCCAACAGCACCTGATAGATGATGAAGGGAAAGCTCGGCGTGCACGGGGAGGGAGAAACATGCTGAGAAGCCCCCTAACAACAAAGATTAATCGTTGTTTGCTGTCTGTCTGCGCGTTTATC
This sequence comes from Miichthys miiuy, assembly GCA_036365135.1. NCBI lineage: Eukaryota > Metazoa > Chordata > Actinopteri > Sciaenidae > Miichthys > Miichthys miiuy. The sequence goes on from CM071616.1 coordinate 23,574,853, forward strand.
GCCTGCACGCGTGACAGCGATGTTTGTCCTTAAACATCCCCGTGAATCGTGTGCACGTATGTGCTTTTGTGAATGTACATGCTTCAGGGTGTGTGTGTGTGTGTGTGTGTGTGTGTGATGACAGTGCACAGGCATGTGGGTGTACAGCTGTAGCAATGACGTAACTAGCTGAAAGCTGATACACTCGGCCCCTCGGTGGAGGCTGTGGTCGTCGGAGCGGGGAGTTGACTGGCGAAATCTGAATGAGGGGTTTCCAGCGGTTAGTGATGGCTGTCGCCCCAGTTGCTATGTGCTGCCGGCGTGAGGGTGGGGTTAAATAATAGGGGTGGGGTGGGGTGGGGTGGTGACTCTGCAAACTCACCCTATCGGATCAGCTACAGCGCTCAGGCACGTCTACAGATCGCCTCCCCCCTCCTCCCTTCCTGCATGCGCATACCCTGCTGTCATTTCTCCTTGAGGTATAGAGGAAGCCAAGTAACACCCCCTCCTCACTCCTATCATCCACACACACACACACACACACACACACACACACACACACACACACACACACACAAACACACACTCCAGCACATGCACACACACACACACTCCACACTGGCATTGCTACAAGCACAAACCAGATTGTCCAACTGTCACAGAGGAAGACACTCACATGCACACACACCATAGAAGATACGCTCGTGCACACACACACACACACACACAAACACACACACACACACACGTACATACACACATATACACACTCCAAGCTCCCTTATTAGTATATAAACAAACTACCATGCTCACCAAACCAGAACCCAAGGTGTGGTCCTCCTCTCTATCTATCTCCACACACTCTCTCACACACACACACACACACACACACACACACACACGCACACACACTCTCACACTCTTCACTCTGATGGAAATCGGGGGCAGCCCGTCTCCTGAGGGCGAGCGGCCAGGCCTCGTCCCGCGCTCTTACCTGTCCAAGATGTCATGGCTGGACGCGGCTGCTGCAGCTCCCAGCAGTCCTAGTGCTGCACTCCCCACCGCTGCGGCAGCCCCGCTGCCTGCCTCCATGATACTGACTCACTGCAATGAGCAGCCTGCCAGAGAAGCGGCGAGGGGAGGGAAGGGAGGGAGGGAGGAAGAAGGGAAGGGAGGATGTGAAGAGGTAGATCAGGAGGGAGAGAGAGACGAATGAGATAAAAAGAAATCACATGTAGAGGGAAGAGGATGACGGGGGAGAAAAGCAAGGGGAGGAAACGTGCGGAATAATGAGACAAGACTGTGAAACAGATGAGTGGTGAAGGAAAAAAAGAGGAATGAGCAGGAAGACTGGCATGGGAGCAGGATGAGAGAGAGAACAGGGAGGGGGGGAGGAAGAGAGAGGAGAAAAAAAAAATCATTAATTGTGTGTGTGTAGTCTGTAGATCAAATAAAGTCAGGCTGATGGAGCCTTGCGAAGCAGGATTTCACTTCGGTTGTTAACACATGGAGATTCTGGCACACACATTGCAGCGTGAATCAACAGTCAAACACCAGCATCGGCTGCCCTCGCTATCCTGTGGTGACTGTGCTCTCTGAGGTCTCCATCCTCCAGCCTGGAATATCAATGGTTTTTTGTTTTTTTTGCCAGCTAGTCCGCTGTTATTTTATTATTTAAGATGACAGTACAGTGTCCAGACATTCATCTACAGCTGGATGGAGCTCAAAGTGTAAGACTAATAAATGCAACACACAAAACAACACAAGCTTGTTATGCAATAGAAAAACTTACTATAAAATTTCTGCACACACAACAGACTTTGGAACACTCTGACAAACATAAGGCACTATGTTCCCAGAATAGCTTCAAGTCAGCAGATTTAAGTTATACTAGCGCCGAGCCTGTGAACCTTGTCCCATTACTAATGCTTAGGAAGCATGTAAAAATATATTTTGTCCACATGAGAAACCTCACGCGGAGAGATATGACGCAACCGCTGAGAACATCGTGTTTATTGTATCGCAGGCCAGAGACAGTCGCTTCTATCTCGCACAAGCGAGAGAATAAAAAAGGTTTGCGTGAGCATGTCCTGTACGCGACTATTTCATTGCTCATTGAGTGTAAAATGTCAGAAAATTTGGGGATTTTATCTGCAAAATTGCAGCTGATTATTTTTCTGTCTATCAACTTTATAATTTTAGCTCAAATGTGCATGTTTAACTACATTAAAAAGGACATTTTCTCAAGCTATTTGGAACCAAGCGGCAACCAAGTGAAGCCTATGCGCAACTGCAGTTCCTCAAACGTCCACTTGAGGCTATAGACAATACATAGTTATTTTAGTTCACAAAGACCGGATTCAAATGTAATAAATACATTTGTTAAAAAGTGTAATATTAATCGTCTGTAATGCATTAAAATGTACTACTTCAAAATGTTAAGTAAAATATTTTTTGTAAGGTTATATTTATTTAATACAGAGAGTGATTGGTCACATGATCAGAGTTTAGTTGAGAGAGCATGGATGCAGAGAGAAGACCTCCATTGTAACGTTGATTCTGCGTGTGGTCCAAGAGGCGCATGCAGTTTGCATGATGTAAAAGTGTTTTAATATGCACAATGTGATATATTTCAGAGATCACTCTTCTGTTAACGTGCTTCAAGCCTGTTGAGCGACGGACGTTAGCTTGGGAAACCAGTGCAGTTACACCGGTGTCATTCAGCCCGATGATCCACGTCATTCTTGTGTTCTCATTTATCGTCGTTCTTTTTCACAGTTGCTATCTGCCATTTAAATCTCACATTTACTGTGATTAAGATTACTCTGGGAGCATCAACAGTGCTCATCACCTATCCACTGAATCATCGGTGTACCCATAATCACAGCAGAGAACGCCCTCCCGGGTATTATTGCTATAGTGCGACCCACCGGCGTGACAACCTCCCAGCGAAATCCGAATGTGACGCTGTCAGCAGACGAAAATAGACGTCAGGAACACGACGGGAATGACCCAATAAAACAAGAGGGAGGAGAGAAAAGTCCATGCAGGCTGATTTTCTGTGGCAGTCAATGGCTATGTGCTTTAATCCCAGGAGGCTGACGCCAAGAGAGAGAGAGAGAGAGAGATGGCGAGGGAAGGTGGGGGGGTGTGCAGGAGGGGGAAAAAAAAAAGAAAAGCGTGGGAGGAGAGGATCCTCACAGGCCACACTGAAGCAGCTGTTTCTACAGCTGAGGGAGACTTGCTGGGCATACATAATCCCCAGGGCTCTCTGCGGTGTGCAATTTAGCCAAAAAAAAGTCATCATAAATAATATGCACACTATCTATATAACAATATACATAAGCAGATAAGACAGAGAGGAAATAAATGCGTCTATAATACATTTTATTTCATTATACGGAGCAGGAAATCCTCTAAAATGCTTACAATTTACATCTTTAAGAAAGTTTTCATTCAAAGTGTTTCAGGGATCTTTGTTCTAAATATAACAAGGCACCAATATGACTCATGAGTGAGTAAGCCTCCCTCTGAACCAATCAGAAACTAATGCATCACCTTGTTTTGACCTGTGATCATCCATAGCACGAGAACCAGACAGTCTGGACGGAAAAACATTATAAACTTCTCTATGCGCTCAGCAGCTCGGTGCAAGAGTTCATCTATTTAAACCAACGCGTTATTGACCAGACGACAACAGCGCGCGGCGTTATCGACTGCTATGAACGAGTGAGTGATGTGACACGAGGCGCTCGGCTACGTGATGAAATTCATCTCATGTGCCGGACAGTAAAGTCGTGCTATTAAATCACCCACAAACACGAAGGAAGCTCAACTCATCTGACAAGAAGTGAGTTTTTGTGTGCGTATGCTGCAGGCATGAAAATACACCCTCTCTCTCTCTTCTCTCTTGTTATGTGTGCAGAGGGAATCAAGTGTGTGCATTAGTTAAGGAGGAAGTGAGTTTGTGTATGCCAGGCAGGCAGGCAGGCAGTGAAGCAGGCTGAGCTAGTCTCCCACAAATACCTGATGCAGCAGAAAACCCATAAAATGGCCGACCTTGGGAGAGGACGGAGCCTCGGATTCGAGGAGATTAAAAATCAAGAGTGAATAGTCTCTCCACGCAGTAAACATCCCTCAGGACGGCAGCGTAACTCATGACAAATTTGTTCCTTTTCAGAAACCAAGATCGATGCTGACCCCAAGTTTGAGTCGGGAAATAATAAACTTGTCCAACTTAACGGCGAATAATGCGGCCAATGTGAGTTTAATGAGGCCAAAAGTTAAAAAGAAACACACAAATAAAAGTTTGTTTTTCCAAAAATAAATGATGACGTGCGTCTTAGTAAGATCTGTGTCAGTGTATTTTAGTGCCATTTTTAGATGCCCGTGTTTACTATCCACAGCAGATAACCTGCATGATGAGGCATCTAAACATCACACACATCAAACAGCCACAGACATGACGTCAAATATCTGGCTTTTTCCAAAAACAAAAAGTATTTTCCGCAACACATCAAAACTAAATGACGATATAAAGAAAGGACAAATTGATAAATTACTGTTTTAATGTAAAGTTATGTTCATTGTGTGGGATCGCACATCCTGACATGCGTGGACGAACCTTACAGTCCAGGAACAAACAAGTAAACAAAGCCCTTTTCACACTCAACACTCACAATAGATGAGAGAGCAACTCCTGTAACCACGGCAACCATACACATCAAAGATGGCGACCGCTGTAGCTCGAGGATGCTCGGCAGACATGAGAATTAAAAACTGCTGAACGGCTAAAATGAGACTGAAATGTCTTAGATTTAACGCGGCACGCGAGAAGAACGTGAACGGTGATATCTGGTGTCTCCGCTGAGTCCGTTAAGTTTCCGTTTTGACTTCTTGCTGCGGTTGCTGCATTTTCTCTCCCGGCAGACTCGATCTCGTGTTACAGTCCTTGGGAAACGGGACACGAGTGAGCCACATAAAAGCGCACAAATCCCACAGCGTGAAATGAATACAAGGAAGGCAAAGTTCACCTGCATGACCTTTCTTAATTCCTGCCATGGTCACCATCAGTCCTAATGGAGGCATACACCGAATGTTTGGTCTTTCACTGGTACTGGACAAATTGTCACCATTAGTGGTCAGCCAGTGGCAAGCTGTGATGAACAAATATTATGATTATATATCATTTACTCATTACTTTCTGTGCAGTAATGCATGATCCCATGGAACAAATACAACGTCATACTTTATCATCTGTTGCCAAGTTGGGGAGTTTCCTGCAAAATAAAAGATACAGGGAGCAACATTTGGAGCAACTTATTTCTTTGCAACTATGCCAGAAGATGTCAGATTTTATACTCTTATATACTGTAGGTGACTCCTGCCTTTCCTCTTTTTTTAAAGCAGATTTTTTTGTGGTGATTTTTTTAAGTGATTAATATCAGATTAATATCAGCCAAACCAGAGTCTGATTGTTGGAAAGACTGGTCGAGATGGTTTGAGTCTGCTGGTTTATGGTTGTTTTTTCTGTTTAAATAATGAAAATACGAGCAGAATATTTCCTTTCTTGACATTTTGTGAGTTCATTTTGTTTATTTATTTAAATGTAGCGCACATACAGATACTCCAGGGTGGTGTTGGTGTTGGTAGTGGATGTGGGTTACACCTGTGTAAATATATCTCCAGTCTATGGTGGCTGGTTGGACGGGCACAGGGCTTTGTGAATCAAACACATTATGAGCCGGGTTACAAAGAATGCCTAATGACCACGGCCCAACCAGTGTACACCCTCAATTGAAAACAGCACTATTCAAACACATTGATATGTAAATTAGGTAATGACATCTCCTGGGTACTTCAGGGCCGGTTCTTGGAGCGCCCGGCAACAGCATTCAACTTTCCGTGGAGTCTGCAACGCTCTTGTGCAGTGTGACTGACTGTCAGCAGTATGAAGTCATTTCATGGTTCCTGATATGGACAGCAGAGTAGCAACTTGTTAAGTTAGTTCTGCTGAAATATCAAGGGGGCATTAAATCACCACAGAGCTTCTCCACTACAAACTTAATTTACCACCTGACAGCACGACAAGCTGGGCAACAGCGCGCAGACTCAATCTATCTGAGCTTTCTTTTCACGGGACCCTCTTTCCGTTACATTCACACTGTCGACTGATTTAAGCTCTTCTTTTTAACACACTAACACAATGCAGTGGCATCTTTTAACAGCTGTGTAATGCAAACCAAACAGCTCTTCCTAATTTATGTTGATGCTCTTGTATCACATCTGGCAATGTGAAGTTCTTTCTTTGCCCCAGTGATGAATTTTTTCTAATGTATTTTGCTAATTGGAACGCCCACAGCTATTTTTGTGAAGACGGGAATTAATTATGAGTTAATCTGTGATATCTATGTGCAATATTTCCAACTAAACCACTACTACTTACTAAGTGTGCTGCTCATCATGTGCATGATCAATCATCAGCATTCAAATCGTGGACACTAACTTCCCTGAGTATTCATAATAGACTTATGAAGTGGGAAGGGTTATTTTGGTGGAAGTCTCATTCATTTTCCCCACAGACAATGTTACGTGATTCACCGTTGGAGCGCTGTGACGTGGATCAGCATGAGACTCTCCTGAATCATCAGCGCGAAGATAAACATATCTAGTTCTTTGATGAGTAGTTAAATGGCGTGGTGCACACCAGTGTGCATGAAAACTTCAGGGGAGAAGTTAACTATGACTTCCAGGGTGCATTTCAGCAAAAAAACATCCAGTGACAGAGCTGTAATTTCTGACGCGAATGAAGCCGGGTGGCGGCCAACACCTTGTTACAAAGCTGTACTGACCAATTTAAAGCGTATCTGAGCCATCAGACTGAAACGCCTTGTTTCAACAGCATACATTAGTTTACTTATGTCAAATTTGGATGAATTCAGCAGATAAGGTGCCGTGTTTTATCCACAAATTCAACAACGAAGCCTAATGAATCTGCCATCTCTCTGCTTCGTGCCTTTGACTGACTAACGACTGAGGCTCATGGGCATTGAAGCCACGTCAAACGAGATGGACGAAACACGATTTCTCAGAAATTAAGTTGAAATAATTTAAAGTGATGGTCAGAAAACAAACTTATATCATCAGACAGTTTGCCTGTACACTGACTACTCAACTGACACGGCGTTAGAAGACGTGTCGTCAAATCATGTTCAAGTAGCCTACTGTGTGAAAAGTCAAGATCAAATGCAAAACATAGAGTTGCATTTCTCAGATAATTCGCCTTTGCTTTTGTCAAACCATAAACTGACATTTCTGACTTAATTTTCATGCAGCTTGAGCGTAGCATCAAGCAGGAGAAGCACAACAGACAGACAGGAACAAATACTTGTTTTTATGGCTAACCACATGGAACAAAATAAGTAAAGATGTGAAATGTTATACTAAAACTAAATTACTGTATTATTTTGGACATTTATGCTTTTATTGGCTGTAATTTTCACCTTTTCTTCTCTGTGTATTGCAGCATTTGTCAAGTATAAAACATTGAAATGTAATGGATGGTTTACAGCATAGATCAGAATCAATGCTCATATCAAAAGACGACTCTGTAAAAGCTGGATTTATCTGTGCAAATATTTAATTTCTGTAGAAAAGATGTTGCTACTTGTCTCAGGGCTGAACTGTTAATGTCATCACTGAAGGCTGCCAGTAAAATGTTCAAAAACATCTGCAGTTTCAAATAAAATGAAACTCTTTGACTTGATTAATGATTCGCTCAGACAGACCAGTTGACAATGACCTGTGATAACTTATTGTGTTAGCATATACCACATGGGAGAAACAGGCAGCAGTCAGGTCAAGCTCCTCTCCTACATTTTGTTTGATGAATCCTTTTCAGAAACATTTTTTGGGTTGCATTATCACTGTAAGCACTGAGGAATCCTCTTTGGTGCCTATTCAGAGATCCCCTGTACTTGTAACTCTCCCATGGCTCTGTAAAACCCTGACATTTACACCTCAGCTTTTTTGTTGAATAAGACGAGAACCACACTCAACATTCCTCTAATTGTGTCCACTCGTTCAGCGTAGCCTCTTCAACATTTGCAGCAACCTTAAGGCCTTCTGCTGAGGCTACAGTATGTGGGGAAAAGTCTTTGTTTGCTGCAGTCGGTAGGGTCTTCATCAACATTTGAATGTGATCGACAGCCGGCGGCGATCACTTTGTTTAGCAGCATGTATTTTGCAACAGCTGATGAATGTACTCAGTCTTATCCGTGCTGCGTCTCGTCTTTATTCTCCATTCAAGCAGTTCAATGCGCAGCACTCGAGCAAGTAGCAGGTCTGCCTGCTGATTAGAGGAAACGCTGTTCTGAAAGGTCACTTCACAACAATTCAAAAAGGTTACAGGTTAAGTCCCCATCTGTTCTGTCAAAGTGTCCTTGAGCAAGGAACTGAAGCGGAAGAGTCTCGTTCTGGTTTGGAAATATTGGAAGATATAAAGCACCATTCGTCAAAGAAATAAAAGAACAAAACCGTAGCACACCATGGAGCAACTCTGCTGGCGGGCTGCTGATGAGTCAGGCATGCTGTAACAGCAGGATCAGCATCTGGTTCACGAAGATTTATTTTTAGTTCATCATCATCATCGTCATTGTCTGGTCATGGTCGAGGTCACGGTCAAGTTGTTGGCCAATATTTTCCGTCATGACTTTTGTTAATGAAATTAACACGAATTGTCTTTATTTCACTTAGAGTTGTGTAGTTGGGTGATTTTGAGACAATACTATTGATTGAAGAATTTATACCAATGCCGTTATCAGTTCTGTTTATTGGAGCGATTACTTGCAATCAATTTTCTGTGTGGAAAGAAAAGTAGGTCTTCACAGATTTTCAGTGTCAACAACTCTTATAGGAAGGTTCCTTCCTCTTTGCCGTGACTCCTTGTTGCAAGTTGCAACAGGGAAGATGAGTTTGATGTCACTGGTTTGAGCAACTGTCAGAAAAACATGCTGACATCGATAAAAAGAATTGATAAAGCTTGGAGGCAGATGATGGAGATGATGACTGGACGATTTGGAACAGGTTCTGAACTGGAACAGGTTTTCGATTCCCATTCTTAGACAAGACTCTGCCTGTCGTGTGTTATCCTGCATTACTCTGAGTACAATGGCGAAAATTGCAGCGATTTCACTGATAAAATGAGAAATGACTTGGGGCTTTCATATCAGGATGTCCCGCCCATTAGTGGTCAACATTTTTTTTTTCTTTCCAGCCAATTGCATGACTCATTCTGGAAGCTGAGGCAAAAAAAATAAATGACTTTGGTCTCTGGAAGTTTTCACTTCTGTCCAGACAAAGTTTCCAGATAACTTTGACCTCAGATTTGAAGCAAAGATCGGATCCTTACCTCATGGATATGGTTCTTTCTACCAGTCGTTGTTGTGTTCTTACCAGACTTTCACAGTTTAGGACAAGCTGCATGAATTGGAGTTGAATTCAGTGAACTGTGCGCATAACAACCAGAAGGCTGTTGCACGTGCAGATGTTCAGAAACGCTCGTCTTTGAAATCCACATTGAAAACAATGGATTTCCTCTGTGCGGTGCCGTGCTTGTGTGTTTGGTTTGAAAGCCCTGTTAGTCATAGAAGCCTGTTTAATACACTGGCATGTGGTTGGGTCTCAGGAGATGAAGCAGAGGATTTAACGAACTAGACTACATTTGGGTTAGCATCAGGACAGCTAATCTCACAGGCAGCAGGATATGAGAGGCTGCCAGCAAAAGACGGTACAAACCCACTCCACCATGAACATGTCAGTACTGGTGTTTAGGATGGAGCCTGAATTCATTTGGCCTTCACTATTGATACATTTTACATGGAAAAAGATCCAGTTATGCAGAGAAAGGAGAACTAAACTGCAGACTGTAGAAGCAGAGTTTGTATGATCAACACAGCAACAAGGCAGACAGGGAGGACTTTGATCAGCCTGTGAATAATGTCTACGTGATAGTCATAAACAGATAAAAAGCTATTTTTTTCCACCTGACTGGAGACTTTCATTGATGTCGGATGACTTTGGGAAATCTCCCCGATGAGGCTGAACTCATCCAAGTCATTTACAAGTTTTCTTTTCACAGTTTTCAGTAAGACATATCCTTACACCTAAGTGGGACTCGTCGCCAGGGATGAGTTCATTAAAAAATAATTTGGTGTGCAGTGGAAATCAGTTATTCCTCAACCCAACCAACAAAAGTACGCCATAAAAAAAAAAAGCACACTATATCCTCCTTTTTAAAGTTTTAACTGATTATTTTGGCCCCAGTGGATACGAGACTGGCAGGAGAGACAATCCAAAAGAAAAATTACGATACAAGTCACTTGGCCTTTTTAAAAGAAGTATCTGAGTAAAGAGATGAATAACCTTGAAGCTGATTTGGAAGCTCTTGAGTAGAGCTGGGTAATAAAACTTGTCTTGATAATTAGCAGGCTAAAATCTGATAAGGCACCCACTCATAACAGCTTGCTATGGGGCGAGCACGCTTAGTGAATTACCAGAGAAGATAATGCAGTAGAAGGTGAGATGTGACTCGAAATTACCACATTGAAAAATGAGCAGACCGGAGAGGGGAAAAAATGATATTCATATGCTTCCTCTACTGATAAAACTGTACAGTAATAGTAAGGCAATGGAGGTTATTTGAATTGTCGTGTAAACATCTTCATCTAATCTGAATAAGCGTAACTTAATTGACAGAGTTTAAATTACTCTTGCCACGTACACGTCTTCGCCTGGTTGTTTCGATTCTTCACACGCACACAGTCACAATGAAGCGGATACTAAACGTTGAGTTTGAAAAAGGAGTTTGGCAAGTGGCAGCGGAAAAAAAAGGTTTTGAGGGAGCACAAAACCTCCCTCATATTAACACAAATACCACAAGTAACAGGACATGATCTACAGCAGGCTGTGAACCCATCACAGCAGGAAGAATTTTCATATTCACATGACCTGTTAGCTTGCAGATTCACATCATATATTCTTACACAACAACATGTAAACTCGTGTTACTGCCAAATATGGACATGCCTTAACTGAGCTGTAACCTTTAGCTAAGGTTTCACGGTAGTCTGGTTTCGGTATGTGCACAAGAGGCCTGAAAAAGGTACCGAGTGACAGTGACCATAAAAAAAACAAAAAAAACCCTGTAATGTCACACAACCTCTTTCATATGAAAACGGATACCTCAGGTGTGACGAAGCAAAAGCAAACGCTCCATGCAAAATATGCTGACAGTCTGTTTATCAGCTGACACGAGCGCGGTAACCAGCAGGAAGCTGTGTTTACTGTAAACCGCAGAGAACGGTGTCGTCCTGCAGCCGAAAACTTCCTGAAGCGTTGGAATTTATAATAAGTTATTAAAGGTTCAGGCTTCGTCAGAATGTTCCTAAAAAACATCATTAAATATTACAACATTAATACACTGCTGCCACACGTCGGACTGTCCATCAGCAGAGCCGAGAGGATTTTCTGGACGCTGCTCCACTTTCGGCCAATCCTCTTGACAGATTTTCCACTGAAATGCATTTTCCACACAAATGCATACATACTAATCACATCAAGGATTTGATCCCAGAGCCAATTTGTGTGCCCAGTCGCAGCTTGACCATCGGGTATCCAATCTAATAAGTTTTAATGGGATACAATACTGGGTCATGTGAAGACAGTTGGATCCTCAATGACATCTACAGGGTGGAAGCTACCAGCACAGATTAAATGGCATAAATTAGAGTCATGTCTAATTCAAACATCTATAAAATCTGTGTGAATGAGGCACAAAACCAAGTCGACGATAACCGGATAACGGGAATGATAAACCTGCGTTAATTAATCAGTTCTTTAGCCAGTCATACCAATACCAGAGTGTCAATCTAATTGGTCAACTAGACATGTAGAGCGTGCTCAGATCAGCACTGTACTCATCACTAAAAATATTACTCCGCCATCGCCATGGTAACACTATAACTGCAAGAGCTGGAGCAGAAACCAGTCGGCTACAGTAAAGTAATACATCTAAAACATGTTTTGTTCTTTGTTTCAAAAGGTAAAATCAGGATGTTGTGATATTTTATAAACCACCAAACGCTCGTGAAATTTTACAATATATGTTGTCACATACAGACTGTGAAATCAGAGGGAAGTGTTATTGAAACTAAATCAGGAACCACAGTGAGTCTGTATAACGCTATGACCTCCTGTTATGATAATTAAATCAACTTTCTTTAATTTTACGGTGCCGTTAAACCGCCTCGTTAATACAGGTGCTGCCTCGTTTATGAGCAGCGCGTCTGAGAGCAAACAGCTAAGTGACTGCAGAGCCAATGTTGTTTTTGAAGGGCCAAAGACTAATACGGACTGAGGCTGAATATTTCATTAGATAGAAACATGTTGGGAATTTTGGAAATCATTACAGCAATCTTTTTTTTTTGACATTAGAACGCTCTGGGGTTATTGGAAATGTTTGGATCACACCTCCATCAGCTGTGCAGTGAGTTGCTGACAGCCTTATTATCTTAAAAAATACATGTCATGTGAAGTTCACAGACGTGGTTGCTAAATTTGTCGGAGGAAAACTTATTTTTTTCAACAGATATCTTCATATATCTTCGTAGCAAGGCAGCTTTGTGTTCATATGTGTTGTGTATTTATTAAGTTTGGGAAACGATCTCTACAAACTTTACGGTCAGTTGCCTGGGACGAGGAATTATCTCCATTGCTAGGTGGTTAGTGGGACTGCCTGCTTGAGAGAGTAACCTGGGTCCATTACATGTTGGAGTCTACCAGTTATTAGTCAGACTCTTTGACAGTACAAAGAATGGATGTTGTTTCCGTGAAGTCACCCACATGTTGACAAGCCTGCCTCTTCCTCCTTCCTGCTAATCTAAACTAATCAGTGGACCTGAGGCGGGCTGTTTGACGCCTGGTTGCTCAAACAAGCCACCTGTAACAGCACCCACCTGTCAATCAAAGCAGCCACGCTCTTAATCCTGCATAACTTTAAGCCTTAATATAATCTGAACAGGTGAGTTGTATATAAATTCACCCTCAGTACAGTTGTCATGAACGGGGAAATTAGCTACAGAGACCAAAACTGTTTTTTGTACCAGGCTGTAAACATGTTTTAGCCAGCCTCAAGTGGACATGTGAGGAACTGCAGTTTGCCACATGCATCTCCATGAAAACTGAGATAACACAAGCAAATAAATGTTTCTTTGAAGAGCGAACTGCCCGACAATATGAATACATTCAGAATAGATGTTTAATTTAGTTGGTAATTATAAACACGCCTACAGTCGGGCTGATGGTAAAGCAAACCCTCTCATGTAATATTGCTTAAGTCAAACAGCTGCTTTCTGTGTCTGCAGTTTTAATTATTCAGACAGACGTATCATCCTACATTCACTTGACATCTTTACTGGAAACTATTATTTTAATTGCGATGTTGACTTGGCAGCAGCTGTACGTTCTAGTCACTTAGCACTCCAGAAACAAAGAAGACCAGACAGCGAGAGAGGAAGTCCTAACGTCTACTGAGGCTGGGGCTTCATATTTGCTCTCTTTATGGCCTCTGCAGTGAATCTGTGCAGCGGCTTGCCATGGGATGATTCCGCCTGTGTGAGAAGTGTTTTACCAAGGCGTGTCGCCACGAGAGAAGAGAGACGAGTCACCCTGCCCCCCAACGCTGTATGCTGACTCACTGTGACAAACACTAATAAATAAGTGATTTATCAAGGATCCTTTGACATAAATCTCCTGGAAATCTGTGCTGAAAATGCCGGTGGGTTCAACCGAAACTAATCCTGTGTCCAAATGTGGCATGTCTCCTGTCAATTATCTTTGACTTCGTCTGCAACAAGAGAAAAAAAGACATGCTAGAACAAACCCAAGGCTCGACAACTGGATGCTTCCTTGCATGTCTTGTTTTAATTACCTTCCCTCCTGCTCTGATTAATGTGGAAAGGATAGTTTGCAAGTAGTACTCTCTGTCAGTGCATCACTGACCAGAGTTTCACACCAGAAAGGTGCAAGGCGCATGCGTTAGTCCATTAATCTCTTAAATCCAAGACATGTTAGCCACATTCTGACCCATGTTTGCCAGAGCATACATCTGATTGCATGCTTGGTTTTCTCAGCCTACGTGCCAATCAGGGTCTGTAATACTCCAGAGGGTGGTGTTAGTGCGCCTGAAGCTTGATAGACAGAAGTTTGAGAGGAGTTTTGGTAGCACCAAACTCCAGAAGAACTTATACATGGAGCTTCATGGACGCCAATGCAGATGTAGACAGATCATTCTTTTATAATACATAAATGTCAGAAAAACATGCTGGACAATCAGACAATTTGGAACCAGTTCTCAACTTCTTGACTCACATCCCTACTTAACTTTAATCTGACCAAAGGTCTAATTATGGAGAAGTCTTCAGGTAGAAATCATAACCTACTATTAACCTCCTGTTGCATATTTGCTTCTAACATTTTGCCAGTAAAACCAGTTTGGTCGGAGCACACAGATACAAAACTCCCGAGTTCTCGTTCTTCTGTGCAGTCGAATGTGGCACCCAAAGGTCCAGCCCCCGTGTCCCAGATTGCAATTCGACACGCCCCACCCGAGGTCAGCCTTCTTTGAGGTCAAAGTTGAACTGTGGATATAAAATCTGACAGGTGGTTGCATGCTGCTTTCACTTACACCGCTATTTAGGAGAGTGGCGTTGTTCTCTCTGGTGAAAACAAAGCCTTCCTCCACATAATGCCTTCCTTGTGAAAGCCTGCTAATGCTGCATCCTAATTTAAGACGCTGGTGAACAAAGACTGCTCCATGTTCAACCAAAGCTTCTTCTCCTCGGCCCATAATTTCAGTGGCACACCTGTTTACTCAAAACATTTTCAAGCCGTATCATTTTTCATGACGCAGTAAAATAAAGACCGCTGACTGTTCGCTGCCATCACAATGTGTGTTAAAACGAGGTGAAGATTTTCTCAGGTTTGCACTGAAGTCTCATGAAGACAGCAAACGCTGGGTGTGATGATTATGTGAGGCAGATGTGAGATACTGAGAAAGCTATTATCTGTAACAAGTCTACTATTAGAAATAGGACTGTGAGAGAGAGAGGCTATTTTTAAAAAAAATGAAGTTTAACAAGAGCGGACCTGACCGGACTGTTGATTCCAACTTTTAACACTAGGCGTCACATGTTATCCTGAGTGAAATGAGTTTTTGTTTAGCAACTCTCCAACAATATCTTTCACAAACTAGTTAACAACTTACCATGAAGACGCGGCTTAGAAAGATCTGCTCAGCAGTGATGTGTACTCTGCTAATACTAATGTTACAGAGTTGAGAGAAATGTAGCAACTGCCCATTAAAGGGTTGCCATTGCTGGGAAATGCTTCCTGAACAGCTCGTGATGACGAATGCTGGTTCAGTCGGTTTAAACGAAATCAGACTGGTTTAAGCTCGGCCAGACCGCAAAAGCAAGACTAAAGACTCATGACTAACCAGTTAAAAACTCATGTTCTAATCTGGTCAGACCAACTTCTCTAAACATCTGCAAGCTTACTAGGAGAAATAATTGGAAAGATATCTCTAATCACCAACAGCAGGCCAGTTTTTATTTAATTTGTAACATCTGGTAGAGAGAATTAGACTATAAAGAGGATATTTGTGTAAAGAAACCCTGTTTCTAACTAACCAAGTTAAAACTATATTCTCATTACAGTGCTTCATCATTTGGCAACACATCGTGTTATTTTTCAGTTTTCTAATTTATAACCTGCAACCTTAAGAATAATTGTTTTCCAGGTGCCATCCCTCAAAAGGGCAAATTAAAAAACTTGATAGACTCAAAGACTTTTATAACATATGGTTTTGTGCTGTGTTGTGTTTTTTACAGAATAATTAAAGTTTGGCATCTGTCAGCTTCTGTGCATAAATAAAACGTTTTTTTTTAATAAATGCCCTCTTCGGTTGGCGTGAAGGACAAGCTCCATTAACAGTGCTTTCTACGTTTTTCTACATGAATAATTTATCCAAATGCTGAGCGTGGCCACCCACGGCTCGGATCCTCTCGTGAACACGCAGAGTTCTTCCTTTGCGAATACACAAACAGATGTGAAAAGCTAAAAAAGAGTCTGTAAATCAAAAATAAGACCTTTCCCTACAGACCTAAGTGTGAGACCGCAGGAGTTGTGACTTTCCGTTGTAGACAGGCAGCAATTTCAAATCAGGGACCGGTGTGAAATAAGCTGGCAGAAAGACGGGCTATAAAATAAGACTTATTAAATCAAAGACAGGAGGGATTTAATGCTGTGTTGAAATAATGACCTCCTAAACTTATGTCAATAAAAGTTATATGAAGTTTTTCAATCTTAGGGACTTACATAACTGATGTTTTGGTGGCGGAAACCAGCTGTAATCACTCAACACCTTTCAATTTGGTACTTGGTGATAAATAATTCTTAATTAACATACACATTGCACAACACATTGGATAAGAACATAAGCCAATCACCTAAAATACAGAGAAACCCTGCAGTGTCGTTCTGAAGGTTTCCCACCGTTCTTCCACCCGCACGCCACCCAAACCAGTATGATACTGACCGTACTGACAGGTACTGACCCTAATTCTGTCAGCGGTGCATATTCATGAGGTAATTTGGAGCTTTACAAGAATTAGGCCATGACAAGGCGGTCTGCTCAGCATCTGTGAGTGACATAAGCACCTTGTCTTATCTTATAGCTGCAGCTGAAGGCGAGCTCTACATTCTGCACCGTGGTGATAAAAATGCCGCCAAACGCGAAGGAAACAACGCTGCGGAGATACTGTTAGACATTAACTGGAATGATAGATTGTGATCTCATGCATTACTCCCTCAGCTGTTAATCCATCTGGCGAGTGAACCGAATGATTGTAAGACAATCCAGATCTGGTCATTTGGCCACAGTCTCCCGTTAATGTCCACCCCCACCACCCCCGCTGGAGTCTGCCCGTCTGCTGTTGGCTGTCCCAGGACAAACTCAAGACAAAAATCGATGCGCGATGCAACGCGTTTTTATAAAAGGAGGCATCCTAATGCTTGTCATTTGATGCCTTCTCTAAAGTTTACTGTCTTCACCCTCTGGAGGCTGGATGTCAGTAGAGTGACCTTGTTAATTCAACTCACCTTCACAAGATGAATACAAAGTCTGTGTGTCGAGGGACGGTTTGGGTGTCAGAGTCAGGTACTTTATAGAAAACTTAACAGCTCTACACCTCAGGGTTTGAGTGTGTAACATGAGCTGAGTTTCTGTGTGTGTCAGCCATTAAAGCTCCTTAAAGCAAATTTCTATTAGCATTAAATCACTGATTGAACTTTAAAATGACTCCCTCTAATGTAAAAGGTTTTATAGTGCAGACAGTCCCAATAAGAACCGTCACACAAGTCTGCAGCTCTATGCAGCTTTCAGCCAGTTTCAGTTCATTGTTTTGGTTCGCTGGTGCACACGGTCGAGTTTCACCAATCCCCCTCCAATATGAAACACCGGGCAGCCATTTCAGGTCACTACTACACCATCAATATGGCCAGCACAGAAATGCAGCGAGCCGATGTAAACAGCTTTTTACTGGCTAAAAACCTCGTAGAGAAGATGTTCCCAGATGTTTTTTTCCCCTCAGGGGTTGCCATATCATTTAATTCAATCTGACATTGTGTTCACGTTAGCCAGTATCTGTTTTGTTTTTCCCTCCCATGTCATTTCCAGCTGACACATTTTCAGTAGATTGCTGGGAGCAGTTAACGTTCGAAGAAATATTAAAACTGAGTTGTCAACTTGCAAAAACTTCTACAGCTGCTACCCAAGTCTGGTGCTATATTTGTATTGCTACTTTTCAAGAATGTAGCTAAGCATCTACCTTGCTGTGTCGGAAGATGACATCCCCATCCTTAATCCCACGCACAAGTGACAGGTGAATTTCCCCCGGCGTGGGATCAATAAAGTCTATCTTATCTTAATCCTGTTATCTTTCTGGTTGTTTCTCCAACTGGGAGAAATGGGAACACCAGACTGACTTAAACTGCTGAGAAATTGGAGATAGAGAAACATTTTACTTTCTTAGAACTCAGACTTGAGTTGGTAGACCAAACCAAAGCTAGAAAATGAAATAGCATTCCTTAGGTAACCAAGAAACACAAATAAGCCGTAAGACTTTCAAAAGCTGCTGTTATGTGGCCAAAAACTATGTAAGCACTTCTTTGTTATCACCCAGAAATGTTTTCAGGGCCAAGAAGAAGGCCTTTAGACCAGTTGTATCCTTATTCACAAAATAGGTCAGCTGTCACAACCAACTATCTACAAAAAATAAAATGTCTGTTTTGTCCATCCTTATTCACAAATGTGAATAATAAGCTGTATCGGCCTTTTGTCCTGCCCGGATCTTAAACTTTCTTAGCAAATAAACATATCAGCACCAAGCCTTGTAAATGTCAGATAAGAGAAGCAGTGTGTTTTTTTAGTAGCTCAGTTCATACAATATCAAGCCCACTGCAGACATGCCTGGAATCCAAAACTGTTTCTCTGTTCTGAATAAGACCCTGAATCACCGCTGACTGCAGAACATATTTACAGACTTGTTTCTTGGCAAGAGGTTTAAAAATGTAGACCACACCAGGCAATCAAGCATTAGCAGTAATTATTCAAACAGCATTTATTTACCTGTTCTAAGCCACTCAACCCCTATAAAATTGATTTCACTGCAATAATAATGCCGCCAGCACCTGTAAGCCATTTTGTAACTTTCCTACAATAAAAAAAAACAGATTTGAAATCATTTTGATGCTACACTGACTTGTAATCAGGTGTATCCGTCATTTGCACGCCTGTTCTCACACTATTAACGCTCCAGGTATGATCTCCGACGAGAAGTCACACACCGACTATTTCACTGATTTTGGTGAAACTGGATCATATTTTACGAAGAAAATGGTTTTCCTCAACTCTCTGTGATTTACAGAGTTTCCTGATGGACAGTGAAGTAAACTGCTGCCAACTGTAGCTGCTGTTAGCTTTTGTTAGCTCAGTCTGTTAGCTCAGAGCACCAGGGAAGTGTTAGTGTTTGTACCACAAGGCGTTTCGGACCAGTAAGTAATGAAATTGGTGGTACTAAATCGCAAAAATACTCATTTCAATGCTGCTTTAATAGAGTTCAACACTGGATTAATATATTGGGAAGTGAAGAAGCATGCATAAACAAAGGAAGTCAACTGCCTGTTGTATAAAAAAACAAAACAAAACATAAAATGGAAAATCTTTTTGAGTTCAAGGCCTGGAGAACAATAGATTCCAGGTCCTTTCAATGGAAGAGAGAGATAAAAAGAACAGGAGAGAGACACAACGTGCTTCACCGACCAGCCACTTTAATGCTGCCTGCCACATGATAAGGATGTGAACAGCTCTGACTGCTGCCAGCAGACTGCTCTGCTCTGTTGTTACAATGAAACCAACTACAGATCAACCAGAGCTGTGCAGTCTATAAACATTACTCACATGGCATTTAAGACACAGACTCGAGCACAGCAAACAGTCTCATCACTGTCGAGGGACCGAGAAGTTGCAAACTCTGGAGGTAATCATAATTCAATGTACCTTGATTAGCAAGCGTTTTCAAGGGTATAAAAATAACTGAGAGAGGACAAAGAGACACTGTAGGTTTTAGTATTCTTCACATGAACTGTTGGGCAAAGGCCTGCCACCATTTAACACACTTTGCACAGCGTTTTGGGAGAGCGTTTTCTCAAAACGTATGCACAATAAGTGATGGAAGCAGTCCAGGCCCTGCCCAGATTCACACTGCTGTACTCCTGGTCAATCCCTGCATGGAGAGGGTGTGGTTCGCGGATTGTTTCGAACATAGCCAGACTTGTTTGAACTGCTAGCTTAGTGAAGCCTCAGCAGATGCAGCACAGGCAGCAGGCCTTTATCACAGCAGGCACTGGGAAGAGACGAAAAGTAGAGGCGTAAATGACAAAATACCAACGTACGCCAATGATCTCACATTGCTCTGAGTCTCTCCCCTACAGATTCACCTTTCCACCACAGTAAACACACATTTAAGCTTGCTTTGGTCCTTGGAGACTCATTTTGATGTCAACTAGCGCTGCTGTAATATTAAATCTGTGCTGTACTGCTGTGTTCTGGACACAAATTTAAGCCTTTTTGTCAAGCATAGAAAGAACCCGTATTGTATCAGGCCTTGAAGTTATACAACTCAAGATGTTTTGGACAGATTCTTTAAAAAAAAAAATGACTGAATGAGACACAAGTGATGAAGGTTTTACATTCATGGAGCTCCTTTTGGATAAATGAATACAGAACATTTCAGCTCATGTGTGATGAACGCCTGAGGATAGAGGACGAGGATTTCTGATGGAAAATGTTCTTCGTTTCTACTTAACTTTGCACAGTAAACCGACTAAGAAGACACGCTTGTACAAATGCAAAGTATTGACAGGCATCCTGTTGTGACACGATAGGTGAATCTGACCTTAATGCACCCAGACAACATGACACCCATCAACCTAATTAGTGCAATGGGAAAGGGGGGGGGATGGGGAGGGTGTTGGAAAGTGGGTGTCCAATGAACGGTCTCAGTGAATGGACAAGTGTGACCCACTAGATGAGCTGTGCTTTAGGGGAGGTTCTGCCTCACTGGGCCTTCGGTGTCTGGAGTCCCCGGGGGGGGTTTAGAGCAGCGTGGAGCTCCGGAGCTCGGCCTGGAAAGAGGAAAATCAGGCTACGGTACGAACAAAACGAGAAGAGCTGAACGCGGACACATGATGAGGACACTGAGAGGAAGTAATGACATTAAACTGTTTCCTATGCACTGAAAACTGTCTACAAAATCTCCTTAATGGATAGGGTTTGGATTGGATTCTTAAAAAAACACAACTTGAACTTTGATTTGACGATATAAACAGAATAATAAAAGTACAGAGGATAGGTGTGGTCGCTTAAAAGGCTCAAACACAGGTCAATGCGATGCTTTTGTAAAGCTGTGAAAGATTTATCCAAGGACAACGAAATATATCTTCAAACTACACAAATAAAGCACTTCTCACACTGTCCAGAATGTGTTTGTAGCAGCTCTCTATTGACTACAGCTTCGAGCAGCTTGGTGGAGATTCATGGACTAAAGCTGCTGGCATGGATCATTTATTGGAAACAATGCGTGTGGGGCTGCAGCAGTGAGTGGCACACAGATATGGAGGACTGTAATTTAAATATTGGCCTGATTTTAAAACACACATTTCAGACTACATCATCGCCAGCACATCTCGTCTGCTCACATACTCATTTCAGCAGGTGTAATAATAATAATAATTGACAGCAGAGTCATAACCACATGAGCTCCAAAACTCTGAAAGACGCTGAAGGGACATAAACGTGTGTCCACAATGATAAATAAAAAGGCAGATTATGTAGTTTGCGCTGTTGATTTTGTGACTGTCTGATCTCGTGAGAGCCATAGATTGGAAGATTGCAGTTTGAGGACGAGACGAATACAGAAATCAAGATGATTTGTAGATTTTTAGTTTGACCACAGAAGAACCTCTTCCCCTCAGCTTCCCCTTCTTAACCACTGTCAAACTCTTTTAACTCTTAATATAATGGCAGTGCTTTATTTTAATATTTCACTTTAATATACATTATTTATGTCATGTGCTGCCTTTTAGTCACACATTTCCCCCCCCGGCTCTGTTCTTTTTTTATGCTAAAATGACCCAATTTCTCCCTCGAGGATCAAAAAGCGTGTTTTTATCCCAAATAAATAAATAAATAAATACTGTGGCTAAGACTGGAAACTGAAGCAAAGTATATTTTATATTTCGCTGCACCACAGTTTTGACATCGCCTTCCCTCCTATAACTCCAGTTAAAGTGCTGACAGAAAACATAAAAGACAAATCTCTGAACTCAGGTACCAGCAGCTCTGACAGCTTCCAGTGCCTCCCGGATGCTTTCAGCAGCTTGTCAGAATAAACTGTTGAATGTTGACACTTTTTTTGGGGGGGAGGGGGTAAAGTAGGAGGCTAAACTTTCGGCTATATGGCTTCCCTAAACGCTTCCAAGTAGTTTCACACAACTTGTTGCCAACAAAGTCCTGAATGAGAACTGATCTCATTATCCTCCGCTGTGCCATTGTGGGAATACCCTGGCAACTCACTAATCAGTGCCTATGTCAATGCTAGGATTGTTTACGGGGGAATGGAATCTCCTTTGGGAATGTCACGGCATCCTCGGAGGCCTGTGACTGTGCACCGCCGAGGCTGGAGCGAGATGCTTTTTCACACTAAGAATGAGAGTCAAGCGGCTCCGTGTGTGTGCGGAGGACAAGGCCCTGAGGATAGCGGCGTATGCATTATGCATAATTAATGAACATGCGGAAAGGAATCACAATAGATGCTCAGCCCCGCACAATGCGTCAGTATCTAAGGCTTGTGTCAGAGGTCACGTCTGGCTTTGTGCGTGGCCGCCGAGGACGAAGACAAACAAGGAGACCTTTGAGAGCGCAGGAGGATTCATGTACACAACAAGAAAACAAAAGAAAGCGGTTGGTTGCGTAACAGGACAGTCCGCACATGATTTTATATTTTGTTTGATTTAAACACTTTAAAGATTTCACACTCGTGTAAATTACTGTAAATCATATTAAACCAAAGTTTAGCCTTCAAAGTTTTATCTCGTTCTCAAGGACACTGGGTTATTTAGTAAACTGAACGCTATGACTAATCCTCAGATGATGCAAAAGCAGCGTCCCCGTTGCAGAAGAGCGATGACGACAGGCTATTTACTGGAACTCATCATCAAAGCTGGAAAACAGCAGGTCAACAGAGAGAAAGAACTGGCATCCATCTTCAGTGTTTTCTCAGAAAAACCATAACTGCTCAAAGAAAAATTAAGTATTCCGTTTCTGGGTAGCGGAGTCACCAGCTTCATCCAGGACAGGCGGCAAAACAAACAAAACAAAAAGTGACAGGCGAGAGCGCTGGTGTGAAGTCTAAAAGAAAAATACTCACTTAGGGAGTTGGCGTCCCCGTGTGCTGCTTACTGAACAACAGCCACGTTTGCAGCAGCTCTGTTCACCATCTTAGTTTGGCACGTTTAATTAGCACTAAAAACAAAAAGGTAGTGGACAAATTAAAATGGAGTTTGAGGTTCATCCTCAGCGGGAAGTGAGTGTACTAAATTTCACGGCAATCTCTTCAAAAGCTGTTGAGATGCATCACTTAAAAAATCACAAAGGAAAGCTTCATGATGGTGCCAGAGTGTCAGCAAAGTGAGTAAGATTCACTCTTCGGGGACCACCGCAGGTCTGATTGCACCCATCATCATGCTGGTATATGGGGTTAAAAAGATGCTCTGGCTTGTTTGTATTTCTTGCAACCAACCCCATCACATTGGGTGGTGCTAACTCCAGGATGCAGTGATTGATGCCCCCGTAAAATAGTGTGAAACATGCACATAAACAGGACATCCCTGCAAAAGTAAAAGCTACTGGCTGCCAACTTGATTACATTTGCAAGTGTCTTTGGCTGTTTCCATAGTTAAGCAGTGAATAAACAGTGAAGGGGATTTTGAAAATCGTAACAGGCAGATAGCAGAAGCAATGAAGAATGCTGTGTGACAGATGCACCCAATGGCAGGCTTATATATTCGGTGAGTCAGACTATCTGGGGACGACAAATGTCTGCAAAGAATTTCATGACGATCCGCCCAATACTTGTTTGGATATTTCAGTCTGGACCTTCAGACGCTGCCGTCCACGAAGCCATGGCTGCTAGCTGGACTAAAATCTACTGTAGATGTGTGTGTAGAGTGTTTGAACAGGTTTACAATATTTATTACGACCCCACTACGAGGCAGGTTCAGGCCACTTAATGCAGTTTCTTGTGCAGCTTCTCTTAGTGTGTCTGTTCACTATTAGAACCTGAGTTGTTGTATTTTGTCTGCCTCTTCCTTTATGTGTAATTCATTTTCACTCGTCCAGCGATAAAAAACTTGAACTCCAAAGCTTTCACTTATGGGACAAATGTGCTGCAGTCTCCCAAGATTTGCATCAGCGATAAGCAGCTCCGACTACGTGTACCATCTGTATGTTAAGATATGGCTGATCCTGAAGTTACCGCAGCAGTAAATCTGAAATCGTTTGAGTCTTATCTACTGCACCCACAGAGTGTGGTGTCATTTCTGCTGCAGCGGGCTGTCCAAACTTGTCACACTGACATTCGCTGTGCTCATTTGCTTCCATCTCGTACCACACTTTGGTAATGTGAGCGGTCTTGTTGGGGAAATTTGTTTAATCTCAGACTTACAGCAGCCACAAATGAAACAACTCTTCGTGCACGTCTCGCCTTCTCGTCTCGACTTAGAGCACAGGAATACTGAACTCCACTTCAACACAAAGCAAGCCAAAAAACTGTCAGTTATATCTTTATTATGCAATGAGACAGAGTATTTTAATGGCATATAAATCAGCATTTATACTCAGGCCTCTGTTCACTAAGAAGGCTGTTACACTAATAGCCCTTTTTGATACACGTGCTGGCATCAGCCCAGCGTGGCAGGGATTACTGACTTAAAGATACACCCGTCTTGAGTGTGTGACATTAAATGCAGCACTGTGCAACAGTTGTTGTTGGAAAAAACAAAAAACAGAGATGGGATGTGAAATGGAACGAGAAGAGGAAGCGTTCAACGTTTCAAGACCTCACCGCAACCTGCTTTGACCCGACTCTGGAGATCCATCTCAGGCCTGACTTGACAGCCCGTTTGAACTGCTAATGGAAACTCAACAAGTCAACATCATGCCTGTAGGTAAACAAACTATTGAAACGAGATCAAACGGATCCTTCTCATCGCTTCTAATGCGTTAAACAGAGTCACATTCATCTGCTGCACCAAATCAAATAAAGAGTAAAAGAGCCGGTTTACCGGCAGTAATCACCTGATTCAATGGATCGGAAGACACGGCGGCATTTATGTGGTTTGTACATAAATGTTACTGCGGTATACATCAGATGTTTAGTCATATAAAATAATTAACAATGAGTCATTTTAGGAGTAATTTGTTGTAAAATTTCTCCTCAGCTAGAATAAAATCTAAGAACAATACAATGAATCATCTGGATTTAATGCCCCGTCAGCTGAGAACACAACAGAACTGCAATTACAGCCTGATTGTATGTGAATCTGCAAATAAAAGTCCATTATTCTAAAAACCGCACACAAAAAGACAAACTCGCTGAATGCTGCGAGTCTCGGAGCCAAATGACTTCTATTGTTGAACTCGGTACAAAAGAAATGAAGCCATGACTGACATGAAAATTGATTGGTGTGATAATTGTGTCGAGCTATAAGCGACACATGGCCTGAACTTTAAAAAAGGTCAACACACACTTGTATTATTCAGAGTGATCAATGACCCACTTGGTCACAGCTTTCACCAGAAAATGTAAATAAATATACCGGAAATAATTCTGGAAACTCGTGGCACCACTTTCAAACTGTGGCGACGCCTTTTTATTTCTACACCGTAAAAAAAACAGTACTGCAGTAGATTTTACGGCAAAAACATGACGGTAAAAGACCGTAAAATATGCCAAGAAGTATGACTGTGCTTTTATGTAAACAGTAAAACACAGTCTTTGTTCAAAACCTTTAATTTTAAGGTCATTTATACCGAAAAAAAAGTAGTGTTTTATATTAGGGACCGTTAATTATACAGTAAAACAACGTAATATTTACGCCCTTTTTTCCTTTTACTGTAATTTTACCATTTTTTCATCATAAAATACAGGCATTTTAAAATATGCCAAAATTTAACATGAAATCAACAGTACTAATATCCTATCACTGAAATATTAGAAAAGGTTATATCGTATATTTATTACGGTAAAATTCTGGCAACCACAGCTGCCAGTTTTTTTTACCGTAAAAACAACAGTTGTTTTTAGTTAGTGTTGTAAAGACCAAAGCAGTCCAGTAAAATATCACTGTAAGAAATGTCTGTAGATTTTAACGGTGAAAAGCTGCCAGATGATGACAGTAAAAGACTGTAAAATAGTATGACTGCGTTTTCCTGGATACACAAACACACAGAGTTGTTGTTCAAAACGTTTAATTATAGCCAATTTTTAGGGAATTTATACAGAAAAGAGTAGTATTTTATATTAAGGACTGTTAATACAGTACAACACTGTAAAATGTATGTACCAATTCTTTTACTGTAATTTTACTGTTTTCCTATTTTAAAATCTACAGATATTTTAAAATATAAAATAAAACGCCAACCTTGAACATGAAATCAACAGTACTAATATCCTATTCCCGTAATATCAGAAAAGGTTATGCCGTATTTAGGCCTATTACGGTAAAATTCTGGCAACCACAGCTGCCAGTTTTTTACCGTAAAAACAGCGTTTTTTATTACAGTAAGTGTTGTAAAAACCAAAGCAGTCCAATAAAACACAAACCGGAGATAAACAGTTATTTCTTCATAGAAGAAAATAAACCAGAGCAGAGAGCTGGATCAAAATATCAAGCACAGGGAATACCAGCACAGTAATACAAATGCAGATAAGCTGTAGTGTTTGTTTTCACAAATACACACACACACACACACACACACACACACACACACACACACACAGAAAAAAAGCCAACTGGTGCAGGTATGTTTCCTCCTGCAGCACTGAACCGTGACCCCTCAACAGCAAAACACACAGGCTAATAAACCACACGGCTTGTAAACTGTTCCACCCCGGTTGGGGTGGAGGTAGAAATGTAATAGGTTTTAGAGGCATGTTGCTAGAATTCATTAGTCATGCTGACCGGGAAATGTTGCACCAGGGAGATGATTGGAAAACATCCTGAGAAAGCGATAATCGACGTGCCTTTGAGCAAGGCTTTAACAACCCAAATGTTCCACTGGAGATGACGCTCGGATGGTATGAATATGAATGATGTGTACTTGCGTATCCCTCCTTGTTTGTAGTTGGTTTGCCTCGTTAAATTAGGATTAAAGGGCTCTGTGCATATCTAATTAAATCGTAATCTAATAGTGAAAACATCAGAAGACCACTGGAAGTGTGGATCAAATGACATGTGAGAGATTTCAGCTTTTAAAGACACAGTCCCTCGTGGATCACACCTAATTTAGGATTCAGCATTTTAAATTCAAATTTCAAACAGAAAAACTACACCAACTCTCAGAGCTAGAGGAGCCTCCACATTACCTGTTAGGAGCTTTTAAAAAGGTAATAACACTTGGTTTGTCTGCTCAGGGCTACTGTAGAAAAAATGTCCGACTCCATGGAAGAGGACCCGCTCTTTCTGTACATGTATATATATATATTCATTCCTGCCAATAGATCCTCCTAAATCTACACATTGTTTTTAAAATGAGCCCTCTACATGTACAGAAAGAGCGGGTCCTCTTCAATGGAGTCAGCCATTTTTCTACAGTAGCCCTGAGCAGCCAAACCAAACACTGGCACTAGATAGATAGATAGATAGATAGATAGATAGATAGATAGATAGATAGATAGATTATCCTTTTATATATAAAGTGGGAGCGGGTCCTCTTTAATGGAGGCCGCCATATTGAAACACCGTGTTTCTACAGTAGCCCAGAACAGACAAAATAAATTGCGACTCTAAAACAGGGTCCTTAAAGTGTTGTTTTTCCTTTACACTAGGAAGGCGAGGGTGATGTGAGGAGATTGCAATGCAGTGATTAGTCACACTGGACCTTTAAATGCAGATTTATGTTACAGGTTATTTTTTAAACGTGTGTTTACTGCAGTATGAGTTATTTTAATGCAGGTTTACTGTGTCTCGTGCTGCTACTGGATGCTTGAATGTACATCGATCTATTTATCTGAATGAAAGTCACATTATCATGCAGAGGCTAAACTATATAAAAGCTTTAAACTGACATATTATTGAATGGACTTCTGCATACATGGGAGGATTAGCCAACTCCATACAAACCATGCCTTGCCGGGTGGACACACACACACACAATACACACATGCTCGCCGCCGACTAGCAGATTTCACTGTCTGGCCACACTGAACACCAACTACAGCTCCTCCATAACATCTAACAAAGTAACGTGAAAGTAGGCAGACACACAGTGTGAGCATGTAGCAGTAACGTGCTGAGTTTAAGTACCTGTATGTCTGTGGCGGTTGACCACCGTTGGCTGGTCCGTCGGTCGTGGTGGTGGGGGGGTGAGCCTAGCTTTCCCTGTCTCCGTCTGGCTCTCCACCGCTGTTAAATTCCCTCCTCATCACATCTGAGCCCCGGCAGCAGCAAAAGAAGAAGACTCAAACACGTCAGGCTCAAAGTATTTGTAAAATATTTTAACAGTTACTCTCCGAAGCTGGAAGAAACCGCGCCACACAGACAGGAGGTGGTGTGTTCACTGTTAGGTTAACCCGAAACAACACAAAAAAAAACGGCTCCCCCCCCCTCCCTCGGGACAACACGGCTCACGGGCAAGCCGGTTCAGTCAGTTACCGCTCTCTTCTGTCGTCCCTCCAAAATATTCCGTCCGTTTAAGACAAAAGTCCGGATTAAATTCGCCTTTCGTTGAAGTCCGGGGACGTTTAAACTTGTCCAAGAGGATCTCCTCCGTGTGCAACTCAGCGGAGAGCAGCACACCTCGGAGTGGATACCGACTACAGAGGAGCAGCGCTATCTCTGTGCTGCATTCACGGGCTGTCGGAGACGCGCAATCCCGACGGATTTAAATGAGGCACAGGAAGCAGCAATTTGATGTTATGCTCCATTTATCAAAAATATGCTGGCTTTGGTTGAGACACTTTTCTCCCATTCACGATACAACATAAATCAGCTTTTAAAGGTGCAGTGTGTAAGATTTAGGAGTATTTAGGAATGGAATACAATATTTATTAGTATGTTTTCATTGGTGTATAATCACCTCAAAATAAGAACTGTCTTAAAATGAGCCCTTTATATCTACAGTGGGAGGGGGGTCCTCTTTCACGGAGTCTGCCATTTTGAACCGCCATTTTTCTACAGTAGCCCAGAACAGACAAACCAAACCCTGATCTAGATGTGGCCCTTTGCTTTTATTGTGAATTTGGCAATCTGAGTTAAAGGTCCAATGTGTAAGATTTTGAGGTGTTTATCGGCAAGAGTGGAATACAATATTCATTAGTATGTTTTCATTCGTGTATAATGACCTGAAAAAGGTAATTGTTGTCTTATAATGAGCCTTTTATATCTACAGTGAGAGAGGTTCCATGGAGTCCGCCATTTTGAACCGCCATTTTTCTACAGTAGCCCACAAGAGACAAACCAAACCCTGATCATCACCGCTAGGTGCCACTAAATCCTACACACTTCTGACAATAATTCAGCTTTTAAAGGTCCAGTGTGTACGATTCTGTGGCATCTAGGTGAACTTGCTGATTGCAACCAACTGAACTAGCAATTTGGTTACCAGAGGGCTCATTATATCACCTCAAAGGCCTTAAACAGAGGGAAGTTGGATGCATTACTTCTGAAATTAGAAACAGGAACACAGTGGGTGCACCTGAAGGCAGCGCAGAAGTAGCGGAGTGCACCTAAAGAGCTCATTATTGGTTGCAGGATGCTGATCCACCTCTACCTCTCCATCTGCAGCAGCAAACGTGAGAAAAACTTAATTAAACTGCCAGGGCCTTAATTGTTTCACCCCAAAGCTAGTAAGTGGATCTTCAGTTGAGTTGGGATTTTTTTTCAAGAATGAACTCAAGGAAGACTCTTCAAAAATTAGATTAAGCCAGTAGAGTGTTGGCATGCGTTATAGAGCAAAAATTCACTGTATCTTATATAACAGTTATTTATTATCACAGTATGTTGGTCCTCTGTGGGTCCCAACCTTTTGCCTTAACGGACCCCCTTTCTATCATTGAGTAAACTGATAAACTCTGACTAAGTGACATATTTTAGAGATATTTCATATAATATTCAACGCATGACGATAACCAAACAGAACAACTGATGAACTTTACAATTAACCCAAACAGTGGACGCAATAACTGCAGAAAGTTTGTGTAAAATGAGGCTGAATTTTTTAGCAGATATCAGAGTTTTCCTGATATGTTTTTAGGACATTTTTATACAGTCATCTGTCTATTTCACAACAATGATACAACCTTAATAAACTTCTTTTTTCTTTTACAGATTCACAGTTTTCTTCTCATAGTACTATTATCCCTTTGGCTGTTATAACTGTGTACTTTTTGAATGCAGGACAAGGCTGCTTTAGCAGAGGGAAGGATCTGTGTTCAGGTCTTCTTCGTGTCTGTTTATGTCTTAAATAATAATCTAATCGTTAAATATAACAATTTATTTTGACCAAACACAACCTCTTAAATTCATAAAGGTGTCATGAAGCTTTGCGACTCAGTGCTTACAGTACATGGACTGGCAGCTTGGCTGCATTAACAAATTATTTAGTTTTCCTCAACAGCTTTAGTGTTTGTGTATCTTTGTTCAGTCGTGATGCAGAAACAGCTGGTGAAGATGGTCAGAAGAACAATTTAGTCAGCTCAGTTCTTTCCTACAAATTAGCACCGTTTTAACACAAACAACTCACAAGAAAAGTGTCAAGTCACCCAGAAACAGCAGATTCAACATCATCGTTGGCATTAGGAAATGCTGCAAGAGTTGTTGTAATCACAGATTTGGGAAGTGAGAGGTGGATTTTGAGCTGTTTTAGTCACACGCAAAGTAGAGATATTACACAAAGGTAGTGTGATCTTCTGAAAGCAGTGTGCTTCCCTTCAGAAGACAGAACTGAGTCCAAGGCTGTGATACGAGAGCTATGTGCCCGATGAGCCCCGGCATCACCTCACCAGTGTCACTCACACATCAGTGCTCTCAACAGCCACAGTCCTCACCTCCTCCTTTGTCCATCATCCACTAAAATGAGCTCAGGCATGGATGTAAATCTACAACAGCGACGCTTGAAATAATCATAAATCATATTTAGAAATGTCCAGTGACCTGAAGCGAGCCATTCATGCAAGATGTTCCCAATTATCAATGATCTGAAACAGTGCTGTACAGAGGGAAAGGTCCAAAACATATTTCAACTTTGTGCTACATTATTTGTCATTTTTAGATATGTCCTTTAAAGATTATACCCTCATTTTGGGACCAATTACTGCCAATGGTGTACTTGTACTGAAATACAGTTTGGTAGACTGGCTGGCAAGTAAATCTATGTGGCTGGTAGGATAGTTCAAGTGGCTGCTGGAGGATCATAAAAACCCTGCATAGTTCCAGGAAGGAGACTGAATTCAAACCCGCTCTTCTCAGAACGATGATGGCAGACCTGTTTAAATTCACTTCCCACCTTGAAGGTTTAAGTGACAGACACCCTGAGGATAGAAGCGAGGAGCCTAACTGTCCACCAGAAAGGATTTCTGCATCTGCACGATCCTTAAAACACCCTGAATCATCGACAGCCCCAGCATGTATGACTCATTCTGCACAAGTGCTCCCTTCAAGCCGTCCCTCCACACTGTTATTACATGCATACACTTTAAAGGCTTTCATTCACAGCACCGCGAACACAATGCACATCAATTCTCATCAAGACAGCGCAGCTACAGCACTTAAAATATGTACTTTTTAGTTCATACATATATAAAGGCTCCGTCTGTCAATAATCTACATCATGTGCTAATATTATAATAATTGTATATTAGGTGCTTGGATGCTGAATTCTCCTTTACTTACCTCTGATGGTCATGGCTGAATCATTGCTAAGCAGGAACAATGATGACAATATTACAGTGGATTGTATGAGCTGGAACTCTCCTCAGGGTGTTAATCATATAATCAAACGTCATTGGGTTTTATCCCATCTGACACAACCCTGGATGTGTCAGGACTTCTGACCATAACAGATTACATAAAGGATGGGTGGGACGATTATATCACCCCCGATAATCAAGACAAGTCCAGGGGAGAGGCTGTTCTTATTCATAAAAATAGCTGTTCTGTGACATAAAATGTTACTGCAGGCCGTCGGGATGGATCTGTTGTGGTCACAGGCGCCCTGTACGATGTATTTGACCTGAACTGGGACGATGGACAGTTCATGAATACATTCTTATCCCCATTTACTGGTGAGGCTTATTCTTGGTGGTGACTGCTCTTCTAACACTACAACATAACAAGATCAAGACTATTACTTCCTTTTATCAGATGTATATGTCTAATTCCTGCATTTTCATTGATCATTTTGTAGTTGATAGCCAGTTGCCGACCTTGTGAGAGATCGCAGGTATGAAGATGTTGTCATCTCTGACCATCAGCCTGTGTTACTGCAAATATCTTTCCAAAGAAAGCTTCAGGGCGCCCTCCGTTCTCTGGGAATCCCTTGAAGCCTCTCTAAGATGAGTGATCATTTCATACAACTACTGCTGAACTGACCCTGCTCCCGAACTTTTCAGGAAGAGGTCAGCTCTGCAGAACAGCTACTCTTCAGTCTTCCTCTAGCCTGTATAAACACTCGACAGCTTTTACTTCAGTCAAACATCCGTAAACATGTTAGTCATCTTTCTAATGACGAGCGGGAGATTAATCATGAGTTTAGAGGATTTTATTCCTCTCTTTATACCTCTGAGATAGTCCATGTCCCCTTTAAACTCAATTCATCTTTCCAGAGCATAAATTTACCACAAGTAAGTGAATCATTCATGGAATAATTGGAGGAACGTCTGTCTGTGGAGGAAATGAAAGCTGTCCTTTACAGTATGCAAAATGCAGAAGCTCCAGGACCTGACGGATTTACTGCTGAATTTTTAAAGAGATTTGGGGACAAATTGCTGCCAGTCTTGCTCTCCGTTCGAGTAATCCTTTGTCGAGGGCCACTTTCCAGCAACCTTCAGTCAGGCTAATGGGTCATTTCGTCCTATATCGCTCCTTAATGTGGGTTGTAGATTGTTGGCTAAGTTTTGCCTCGGCGCCTAGAGTCCATCCTGTCCTCAATTATTTTTCCAGACCAAACTGGTTTTTATAAAGAACACCTATTTCCTTTCCTGGCTTTTAAATATCGTATCATCATCTTCAGATCCACAGTCAACGAATGTTGTGAATGTTGCTACCTCTTATCTAGAGTTTAGAGGAATTTGAATTTGGTCTAAAATTCATATAATGTGTAAAATAAGTCCCCAGTGTCTTCAGCATGCACCAATTCTGTTAATTCCCAATATTTTTCACTATAACACAGCACAGGAAAGTTAAAGGTGTTTTATTAGAAGTTTTATATCAATAACAAGATATATTTGTGGTTTTAATGACCAAAAATCTGAATATAGTTTTGCATGCGTCTCTCTGAAGCTCTTGCAAGAACACCGTGTTTCATGTTTTATGTTCATGTTTTGTCTCATTAGTATTAATGAGCCTCTCTTCTGATTGGCTGATAATAAGCTCAGGTGGGCTGTGTTGGAGGCGTGGCTGAGGGCGGTGACTTGTACCTTACAAAGTCCTCACAGCTTGTTAAAAGGTAGTTTTTTATGCATATAGACTGTGTGCATTTCTCAGTGGATTGAGCTTTTAGTACTTTCACAGTATTTATACAGCACAACATATACCTGCTTTATAACAAACCTGTGACCTTTAAAATTGGTTTACTATTGAGCAAAAATCTGTTTCAGCTGCTTAGCACTGGACTCAATTGACTCTATTTCAGCTTACACAGACTCTGCAGTTGTGACATAATAGATCCTTCACTTTTGTATTCATTCAACAACATTTATTTTTCTCTTTCGCTGCAAGGTTTCCTTTTACATAGCAGACTTTTTTCTCTCTCTCCAGATATCGAGAATGTCCATTCATCACATAATAACCGTGCCACAATGTAATTCCTGTGGAATCTATTCAACTGCTCTGAGTTTCGCTCCCTGTTTAACATGAAGAATGAGTCACTGGAAACCATTTTAGCTGAATAAAAGCAGAAGATGTCCCGGTGTGACAAGTTTCTGCTTTATTTGTGCAGACTTTAAATTACATATTTAAATAATAATACCTGCATGTTATCACTTGGTACAAATATCTCTGTACTCACAGTCTGTTGTCCTTCAGGTAATGCAGAATAACAATGTCCTTCACTTGCACAGCTTCATTCTTTGCCCAGTGACTCTAGTTCAATAAATGAAATCTGATCCAAACCTGCCCTCTAGTGACGACAGTTACTCCACACAGTGAGATTTACTGGAGATGTGCTGTCAATGGAGCTGTATTTATGTCTCCATCACTGGCAGACAGACTAAACAGACAAACATTACCTCTTCTTGAAACCACAGCTCATGTACACGTCTGATTCGCTCATGTAAGACCGGAATATTCATCATCTTTAGGAAGAACATAGATGTATTCATCAGGACGAGAAGCCTCAAAAGCCTCAGACCGAGGAATGTTTTGTAATTAACACAAGGAGAGATGCACTTTTTAGTTACTCCCTTTTAATTCAAAGTAAAACAGGAATATAAAATGATTAAAATCAACATTTATAGACAAGAAGATAAAATATGTCATGAACAGAAACAAAAGGAGGAAGGAGGAGGAGGAGGGATGCATTTACATTGTGCATTTACACCGTACATTTCATCATTCGTTCTTATTTTAATCTCAGTTTACTCTCCATAATGGACATGGGTTAGTTTAGCTACTGTGTGCCTGAACCAGGACTGGTAAAAAAAAAATAAAATAAATCACAGCCACATAATCAAACAAAAAACAAAATAAAAGAACAAATATGAACTGTGTATAGTCTAAAGTTGGTAGTTATTGTATCAGTGGAGGTAACTGCCAAAAGGACGGTGAGTTAGGCAGGAAAATAATGCAGTATACATTCTATACAACTTAGGGACTGTACGAAAATGATTAGGACGGGAGCTGGAGCTACACATCTCTGTATGAAGGCTTTATTTTCCAGTAGCTGGCAGGGCCAAGATGTCAGCTTTGTGACCAGTGCAAATGTTTTGTTCAAGCCGAAACATTTTTAACTACGAGGCGGCGTCTTTGCACCAATTTCCGCCTGATCGTGTCTTTCTACAGACTCTTAGTGCTAGTTATATTTCAAACACCGTGCAGCTCTTTTCATTTTAAAAAACAGAAATCTCTTTTCTGTTTTATAATTAAGCTTCTTTTGCAGTACTTGTTTATTTTCCCTTTTTCTTCTGCTTTGTTTGTTATGCACCAAAATACCAATTATTTTTATGTGTGTACTATTTCTCAACTAGCTAATTGTCACCTTGACTTTAAATTCATAACCTGTAATTTCATGCATTTTCAGCACAAAGCAACCCGTTTTACCAATATGTGGAGCGAAAATGTTACAGCGCCGAGGTCCTCCAGCAGCCACAGAGCTTCAGTGACAGCAGTAACAGCGATTTATTTTGCAGCTCTTAATTTAAAAACAGTGAGCGGCTGGAAGGCTCGGTGAACAGAATGTGCCGTTTGTTATGTTTACCATAAACTGACAATTTATTGCACAATTCCTAATGTGCGATTTGCAATGTGTAAATATTTAGGGTCTTTTTATTCAGTCCATCTCTCATCCAAAATAATTTTAGCACAGTCCCTTAATACAAATCACATTTCAGCTTACAAGGCAGTGATTTCTACCACCATCGAGTCACGTCAAAGGACGATTCTCTAAAGAAGGAAAACTCAGTCGACCCTTTGGTCAAGCTGCGTCAATCCAAATAAAAGTTTCTTGCAGGCTCAAATCAACTCGTTAGGCAGATGAATCCTTGATTTTTAGCAGTTACCTGAACAGCAGTCTGTCGACAGTGCACACGTTTCTTTAAAACACAGCAACAGCAAACTAAACAAATGAATTTACTGGCAGGTAAAGTAGGAAATATAAAAATGTATCTAAAACTAATGATGCACAGTGATAGGATTGTGCAAAAGTTGCACGGCTTGCTAAGCTTGTCAAGCAAATAGTTGCAGGCTAGGGCAATGTGAGGACAACGGGGTTCAGTTTCAGTGCTTCACACTTTGTACTCACTAGTGTGCTTTTTTTTCCTGACGGATGGAGGAAACAAAAATAAAGAAATCATGGCACAGGAACTCAATAGAAAGCCTGATTATGCTTATTTAGACAATACACAAACTTCTGTTTCTGAATTTTCTGAAGTTTCTCATACATTCATTTTATTTTTTGAAGCTCTAAACTCATGAAAAGTGGCGAAGTTGAAATAGGAAGAAAGGGCTTAGCAGTACGCTGTGGCAACTGTTCTAAAGTATTGCACTGAAACATTTTGGCAATAAATCCGTAGGCACGAAGCTAACTAACCAAACAGGGGCAGCAGCCTATGAAGAGGCAGGACTAAGAACAGGTGTAATACTGTCTATTTTAGATTTAAAGTCTGACTTTCACTCGACACCTGAACCCTGACGTGAGTCCGGTGAGTTCATAAACAGCACTGAGAGCAGAGAGAGAGAGAGAGAGAGAGAAAAAAAGAAGCAGAATGAGTTTATAGTGCAAATAAGAAAGCAGGGCTTCAAGCTACCAGAGACCGGACGTAAAATCTCACAGCGCTCACACACGAGTGCCACGTTTGTTTTAGCAGCAGTGGCAACTCCCGAAGACCGAGCCACGGCCGACTGAACATGGAAAATGCTGGTTAGAAACTGGAATTTTCTTAAAAAATAAATACTCTACCGTCATGATTCTTTCTGATGAGAGCCTTGGAATGTATGAAAATATTTTAAAAGCTGTTTTATACAAACACGTAAATGCATTTGCTTTCATTTAGAGCGTCTTGTAAGTCTTCTGCTTGTGTTTGTAATCTAAAATTCATATTTTTTTTTTTTTTTAAAAGGAGGGCATGGCAGCAAAATAATAAATGATAATGAATTCATGTCACAATGTCACATCCCTTTGAGGAGACATACAGAAATGTGCTGCAAAATATGTTTTTTTTGTTTTGTTTTAGAAACCCGCTGTATGACTACAGCTTCTGCACAGCGCAATCTTCCAGCCGAGGAAGTAGTTTGAAGGAAAGGTCGTGTTAGAAATACACCCGAGGTGGCTCCGTGCCACACACTGTACATTTATACATACACACACACACACACACACACATGAATTCAAGATACTGATCAAACAGTATTTGCAAATGATATTTAAGTGCATCTAAACAGGTGAAGTTTGCCACGCTGAGCTGTACGATTAAACGTTGCAGAAGTCGTATTTTGTGCAGTTTTCTTTTGCGTCAGTCAGTCTTAAATGTGGTAAACTCCACCCAGCTGGTACTTCAAGGTGGTCGAAATAAACTAACACTTGCAACTACAGCCTGAGTCTGCTCTGACTGTTTGTTCCCTTGACATACAAACACACACTGTCACATTTCAAAGCCTCTCTCACTGACACACACACACACTCACTCGCACACACACTCACTGCAGTGCATTCTATCTCGATGCAAACCAGCGATATTCACATTCAGAATTTGCTGTAAATTTCTGCACTGTGTTCGCTCACGCACTCACTACACGGGCTTTAGCTGTCGTCTTCGGCGTTGCTCTGGGTCTGAGATTTCTCTGGGTAAGAGGAGCCTTCGAAGCGCTGCGAGGCGATGGCCGCTTGGTGAGACATGCTCTTCCTCACGATGTCGCCTTTCCTCCACAGGGTGATCTCCTGCAAGAACACGACACCGTCATCGATATTTCACAATGAAATCTCATTTTATGATGGCTGAAGGAAAACCTGGTTTTGTAATTTCCTTGAACTTGTCGACAGTATGCCTGGTTAATATGGAACATGGGCAGAAGGAATATGCAGGCTCAGTATGAATATAATAATGATTAATCCAAAGAGACTTCCTTTAATTGCTTGTTTTGTCCAGTTTACAACTTCGAACAGAGAAAAGCAGAGAATCTTTACGTATGAGAAGTTGGAACCAGAGATTTTTTTGGCATTTTTGCTCTGAAACGTATAATTGATTATCAAAATAGTTCTGTCAATAGATTAATCTCTCTTATTCTATCATTGCACGTGCATCTGGGGCTGGAAATCAATAAAAAACTGATAAGAATATAACCTAAAATTAGTATTTAGTGAATTAAAAGCAGTATGTTCAATAAATTAAATTGAATAAAAACCAGTATGTTAAAAAAAAAAAAAAAAAGGGCAGCAGAGGCTGACATATCCTGACTTTTAATCTTAACGGAGCCTAAATTCCCTATAAGGCAACTCCAAAGTGTCTTTCATTGAATCCTTCCTGCCTCCTGAATGCCTGTTTCAAGTCTCAAGACCAAGCAGAGACCATCAGGGTTACTTTACGCTGGTTTGGTCAGTTTCTCTACGCGGCTTCAAACCACCAGGAGCGCTTCAGAAGCATTTTGGCCACCAGACTTTGTGAACTTGCTCAGATTTGGTGCTTCTGCCATGAGTAAGTCGGCTAGGTAGTTAATTTGTTTGCCTTTTGGCTGTTTTTGCACAGGGTGTTTTTATTTTTTTGAAAATCAACTGTGCGGCTTAAAAAAAAATAATAGAACAGCCGCCGGCGGAGCAGTGCTCCTGAAACGGACCGCAGCGCTTCTGTAGGGGTTGCAAACATTGACTAGAACGGCCACGATCAGCTCCGGGGCCCCGTGCACATGGGAATGGAATTTAGCCATTAAACAACTGTTTTCTTCTTGCCATCAACCTGAAGTTTTCAGTTGAGCCAGAAAACTTTAAGTACAGAATAAAACCATATATATGTGCATAAAAAACAGACTGATCCAACAGCTGGAAGAGTGACAGTCCTCGTGGAAGTCGACTGAAGAACTTCCAGCCCGACATGAAGCCGTGGCGCAGTGCAGTCTGTGTACCTGCTGTTTGAAATAGCGTCTCTCCTCTTCATCGATGAGGACCAGGTTGAGGTAGTACCGCACCGAGAACTTCTTGTTAACGTCCCTCATGGTGGGCGTCATCTCATAGCCTGCTAGGAACAGCCTGATGGGGATGGACTCTCCTGCAGCACAAGAAGTCACTTTTAGTTTGCGACAGACAGAAACGCAGCTCATTACCCGCCGAAGACTCCGTCGTTACCTCTGACTGGCGCGCCGTCCATGATCTCGTACTTTGCTATGGTGTCGTTCTCGTGGTAGACGTTTGGCCCCGTGCCCGTGGTCTCCCGCTTGATGATGTCGATCTCCATGTGTTTGATCTTAATCCTCACCAGCAGGAAGTAAATCTTGCCTACGATCACGTCTTTTAGGTGATACCTGCGAGAAAACAGTTTGATCTGTCAAAGCCAAACACTTTCCCACTCCCTCTCGCCTTTAAGAAGGATACAGGTACAAAAGGAAGAGCTCAGAGCTTTTGAGTGGATTATTGTGCAAAGAAAATCATACTTGGATTTGTTGTACTCAAACTCTATGTGTAGACAGTCCTCAATCCCCACTTCCATCTTGATGGAGGAGTTGAGCTCAGGGTAGGTGCTGAGCGTGTGAACCACGATGTCCAGCTCTTTGCTGATGTCATTCAGTCTCCGGCCTATTGTCGCCCTCAGAAAGTAGCTGAACGACGGAAAGAAAGCAAAAGATAACATGACTATGAAACCATGACAAGACTGAAACAATACAAACAGTGAGTGGCGAGTCGGGCTGTCGTGCATAACAAACAAACTTGATGTTTGTCGAGGTTTACTTCCTTTCCCGACTCGGCTTGTCAGGCTCTGCTCTACATTGTCAGACAACCATCAGTCTGAGCTGGCCCAGGTTTACTGCTGAGCCTCATGGTGCAGGCACACCGGATCGGTTGACGGATGTCAAGTTGAGGGATCCGTTTCTACAGAGAGCAGGAAATCTGGCTGCTTGGTTCGTGATGGACAGGCAGCGGGGATTTAGGAGGATTTATTGGCAGAATATTCTACATTAATATATATTCTGCCTCTTCTACAACATGTTGAACCGCAACGTTCCTACCATAGCCCAGAACGGAGAAACCAAACACTGGTTAAAGAGGGGTTGGCGTGTCTATTTGTGCTGCACGTATCCGCTGTGAAACTATCTTTTTATTATGCTGATTAACCGGCTTCATCAATGCCAGCGCTCGCTCGCTCTCATTCACTGTCTATGTCTCTCGACGCAAACAAATTAAACTTCTTTGTGTCTGTTTTGCAGCGTAAATTCATGCACACAGTAGATCTTACCGTAATTTGACGTTCTGGCCGGTGTAGGACTCGTACGGTTTCTCCACATGCGTGAACTCAAAGTCAAACGTCTGTGACTGTGTGAGCTCCCCCGGCCGAGCCAAGTCTTTCACAAGAGACACAAACTCATGGTGGTTTCCTCTGTCGTAGTACAGCTCTGGAAAACACAAACTAACAGCATCAGACAGCTGCAGGGGGAACATTTAACAAAGAGCTTGTACAGGTTTCAGCTGCAAACAGTCGCCTTTGTGTACACCATATTTC
The DNA here is from genome assembly GCA_036365135.1 of Miichthys miiuy. Classification (NCBI taxonomy): domain Eukaryota; kingdom Metazoa; phylum Chordata; class Actinopteri; family Sciaenidae; genus Miichthys; species Miichthys miiuy. The sequence continues at coordinate 23,615,367 of CM071616.1, forward strand.
AGTTCCTGTATTAACAAGGCCACCTTAAAACATTTTCCCCTGATAGAAAGTTCTTCTTCTTCTTTTTATTTGGAGAAAATTGTGGTAAAGAGAAAGGAAAGGGAGGGGCGCAGCAGAGATGAAAAAATGTCAAGATGCATAAAGATTTGGGAAAAAGAGGAAGTCTCTTCTGTTGCTGCAGACTCAAAATGCATTTTCATAAATTCCTAAAAAAATTTAAATGGTATGCACCTTCAAAATAATTTAAATCAGCTGAAGCTGGACTGCCAGATGGGCTGCCTTTACACAGAGCAACCTTTATGCAATCAGTTGCAGATTTCAAATTCATTTTTACGTGTTCTTTTCCCCCAAACAACTCCAACACAACTAAAAGTTTAACTAATATAATAATGGGGAGTTTAGCTCAGAATGCAGAGTTCCTTGTGGTTCCTATAGTAGAATGGGAGCCAAAGCCTTCAGGTATCAAGCTGTGGAACCGGCTCCCAGTTTGGGTTCAGGAGGCAGCTCAGGTGAGTCCTGAACTATACCTCAGTTATGCTGCTATAGGCCTAGACTGCCTGGGGATCTGAGGATGGACAGGAGAGCAGGGGGAGAGAGGCGAGGGCACCGGAGGGTGGACTGGTAGCTGGAAGGGTGCCAGTTCAGCTCCTGGGCACTGCCAAGGAGCCCTTGAGCAAGGACACTTCGACATGCAGACTGGAAGGAACCGAACCACCTATCATGATCCGATTAGTGGACGACCCACTCTACCTCCTGAGCCACAATAAATGCAACTTCACTGAGGCTACTTTTATTTGCTAACCTGCTGCTGACTGCATTGTGTGTAAGTGTGTGTCAGTGTTATTATAAACCGTAAACTTCTTTAAGTCACAGTTATCATCTAATGCAGAACCTTTTTCAGCCCAAGGACCCCACATGTGTCACATTTTGAGCCTGGCTTATAATAACTTTTATATTTACTTCATTCACCTTTTATTTCGCATTATTAACCTATTTATATGCTGGGTTATTAGCATTTATGTGTTTATAATTGATAAAACGTTCAGGCATAATGGAATAGTTTATTTTGTAAATAGTTTTTGTCAAAAGTAGCTTATTATTACATATTAACGCTTGCAGTTTACTCATATCATTAATTCTCACAAATGATTTTGGTGAATTATTGTGACAATAATAATTGTTGGACCCTCTGCAGTCCCTCTGCGGACCCCATAGAGGTCACGGACCCCTGGTTGAAGGCCACTGATCTAACGTTTTTTAAACACCAGGGGTCAAAGGTCACCGAGAGCAGCTAGCCAATGGGCGCCGTGTCAGCTGACGTTAGCTTGCACGCGCACACACACACACATCTGTCACGAGACCTGACAGTTGAAACTGACACTTGTTACCGCGCGGCGGTCCGTTTAAAGACTTTCACACGTTTCTAATTAAAATAAATGTAATTAACTCCTCACTGGGAGTGTTCAGCGGTGTTTTCACCGCCTGTAGCTCGCAGCCCGACACCTCCTGTCATACTTTCACCACTTCTCTCTCAGCGGGCTCCGTGTGAACGCGCAGGCCCGTCAGCCGCTCACCTATCTGGCCGATAAACTCGATCTTGATGCCGTTGTGCTCCAGCCTCTTCCCGGGATACTTGAGCGTGACGTTGACTTTCCCGGACACCGTTTCTCCGTCGTAGAAGAGGAAATATTTGTCCTTCCTGCCGTCTTCGCTCTTGTGCTCGGCTTTCTTTCTCGTCTCGGCGTCATTCAGAACTATATCGATGTCCGCACTTTGACCAAAGCCGAAGAAGCTCATCGCTGCCGGTCAGTCGAGCTCCGGTCCCTGCCGCTGGATCCTGCTCAGAGAAAAAGACGGTCCCCACCTTCCCGGTGTATAAATAAAGCAGCGCACGGTAGTTTGCTCTGGTTTGGAGGTGTTCAGCAGCAAACAGCTACCCAGATTATTCAATACTTCGAGTTACAACCGCTCCACTGCGCATGCGTCAACAGTCATGTGAAGGGGAGCTGGTTTTGTCGAAGCAGTTATTTTTATTTTGTTTTATTAACTTTCTATATATAAACTACAGCATCAGTCAACACAACAAAATGTTTGAATGACAAAAATAAATAAAAATATGTTTCGTTTCAACATGGCTGCACTTTTCTGGCGCAGTATCAACAGGCGGAAGAAGCTTTAGTTTATTGTAGTGATGGGAAGTTCGTTTCTTTTTAGGGAGTAGGATCATTTGACTCAACTCACCAAGAAGATCCGGCTCTTTCGGCTCCCAAACGGCTCTTCATGTCACCACTTATACCTTTTATAATTCAGCCAAATTTAGCACTTGTGATTTGTATATGTACACATATATTATGTATATATTCAATACATCCTTTGTACTGAAGTATTCAAAAGTAAAAATGACATTTTCTAATATCAATAAATTGCTGTAGCCAATTGTTTTTAATGCATTTACAGACCCTTGTAACTCTCTGAAACCGCCCAATGAATGCACTAACGTGCTTGTAGAACCACTCTGCTACACAAAGCAGATAGAAACACATATAAAAACAGCTATCGACTGTTGGGTGCACAGTTCTCATGTGTCTGTGAAGGTTGTTTGTAGACCCGGTTCTTTGAACCGGCTCGTTCACAACCGACACATCACTAGTAGTCAGCTGCCTGGAGTTCATTCATCAGGTGCTTATGCAATAAAATACATAATACATAATAATCACCCACATAATAAAGTAAAATCATGTGGCACAAAACAAGGGAAGACTATAACGAGCTGCAGCTCTGTAACACTGTCTGTTTGTATTGTTGTGTGTTCAAGTCTCTTGTGTGTGTAAACTGGCTTTATATTAAATAATAACAAAAGTCAATAAAGGTAGCCTGTGTGCTGTGCTCTTTTGATATTAGTAAGAAGTCGGTATAAATTATATTTTTTGGTATAACCAAGGATTACAAGTTGTTTTACTTTTTTTTTTTTTACTAGTTCTTTAGTTGTAAGTTTATTTATGTAGCATCTTTTGAGAGTAGATGTCACAAAGTGTTTCACAGTAAAAGATAAAAAAGCAAATGAAAAACAGAGCAGACATGCTAATAACATAATAAGATGCTAAAATCAATCAAATAAAAGCAGTCTGTCTGTCTCTCAGGCATGTGAAGAAGGGATAGAATATGACCAGACCAGAGGAAACATGAGGTAAGCATGTACACTATAGTGAGCATATTCTTATTGCATAATTGGACTTGAGTGAGAATGTCTGTTTTATGTGTTTGCACTGTGCATGTTTTGTACTAGCCTTAAGCACAAGAGGTCAGGAGAGCACTGTTTTCATTTGGTCATGCCTCTGTATATACATATTAACATCTACAGTCAAGTTATTATTTCTTTACCCGTGCATCTACTTTAGCTGATTCTGAGACGTGCAGGACAGATTGTGGCTGACCCCCTCCCAACCTGGACACAAACACTGTCTTCTGGCAGGAGGCTGTGGTCCATCAGGATAAAAACTTCACGCCACATGAACATTTCCAACAGCTGCTGGCCTCATCGAATACCCTCTGATGCTGACGTTTACCCTCCACACACGTAAACATCTAAATACTGTTCACACTGTGAACTTTTGCACACTACCTAATGAATATTTTGCACATTATTGCACAAAGCTGTGCAGCTCTTTTCATTTTAAAAACATATCGGACATATATTTGTCCTTATATTTTTATGTTGTTGTATGTGACTTCACTCAGTCCAATGGACACAGACTGTGTGCACTGTGATGGCAGTGCTTCACCACAAGAGGGCAGAGTTAAATAACATCAGGAGAAACATCCCTCAGGTTCAACTTCATATATATATATATATATATATATATATATATATATATATATATATATATATATATATATATATATATATATATATATATACTTTTTACATTCCTGATGTTTTGCTTCATTATTTAGTGCTTTAACATTTCCATGACAAAATAACCTCTGTCCAGATTTTACTGGAAAAACCTCTGAAGCTTTAAACTGACATCCAGTGCAGCGTTGGCTCTGTATACAACGCCAACTGGTCAATATAACATTCTTGATAAAAACATATCATCCAAATAAATCAGTAAGCTGTCAGTCAAAGAAATAAACACCATGTTTCACACCGTTTATATCACTGACACATCTACAACCATAATTACAGAAATGGGTAGAAACAGCTGTTACAAATGGAACGTATGAGTGTTATGAGGCTCCTCTGGGAACTGATTCTTTTAACTAATTAGTCCTGGAGAAATGACAGTGATTCTCCTTTTGTGAGTAGTCTTATGATCCCTGCAGCCTTCATGTTGCATAAACACCGACTCACTTTGTCTCAAACTGGCCCTCAACACTCTGCCGAGACATCCGAGTGTCATTTGGTGAAATTCACTCCAACGTCTTCTCACGTTCAGACTTCAAACTTTTTTAACAAGTGCAGTCCTTTCTGTCCCGAAGTGGCTCAAAGCAATTATTTACGTACAGTCGGTCAAGAGCAGACGGTGCAGCTGTTGCTCAGCTCCGATGCTGACAAATATCTCGTCAATGTGTCAGTTTGTCACATCATGCTGTGATATTTTCTAAATAGGCTACGTCCTCCTGTCAAGTACGGTTTTCTCTCGTCTGTCTGCTCTGCTCACACGTCTGTTTGCAGCTCTCTGCTTTCTTTGTCTTCGTGGTGTATGGCACTGTAGTGTTTTTATTGGAAATATCTGACACATTGGCACGTTAATGCAGATTATTAGGAAACTTTCATGTTAATTTTTTAAATGTATGAACTGTAAAACACACTTCAGATCAACTTTTTGACATTGCACCACTTCAGGAAATGTAGTGAGAGAGTCACATTCAGAAAGAAACGTGGTTTTCAAAGTACATAAAATATTGAGGCCCGGGTTAGTTCAATTTGAATTCATTAGCCTTTAATAACGTAACATGTAAATCACCCTGTGGATAGAAATGTTTCACATTCATGTTTGCTGGCATGTGTTCTTCTTCTTCATTGTTCTGATGCATTGTTACTGCCTCCACTTGTCAGTCAGTGGAATACTACGGAAGCTTTAAGCAGTCATGGCTTTTATTTCCTCCGTTTTCTCGTGATAACGAGTTCATTTAATTTGTTTTCTCAAGATCTCCATTTATTTATGTTACTGCTAAATGTATGAATGTGTGACTGCTTCTGTAGAATGCTGCAATACTGCATACATGTAACATAAAATGTAGCTAACGTTTGCTATGTTGTGAGCAGGGTGGATGGAGGGAGGATGATTGAACTCCTTTAGCCAACATCACAACAACTGTTTATCTTAGCAGACTAGAAAGTCCGCTGATTGTGCACGGACGAGTAATTTAACGATACCTGACACCAAATCCTGTCTGGAATAACAAGTTAGAGCTGTGTGTCTCGGTCATTTACAGAACCAGAGCCGTGTTTCCAGTGCACAGTGCAGACGAGTGCAGGAGATGTTTGCTGAATTTTAAAAAAAGAACCGTCTAGAATCACCTACCCCACCTCATCATTCCAGATTCACTCTGTGTATTGGCAGGGGGTGATGGTGAATTACGAGCAGCACATACCAGCACGAACACAAGCACAGATCTGACCGTCTGTCAGGTTTGTGAGACGCTCTGTTGCGTAACTTTCCGACGAAGGCCGCCGTGCAGCTGCAATGAGTCAGCTTTCTAAAAAACCTCGTGGTCTGTTCCGCAACTAAAAAAAAACGTTTGGAAAATTAGATGATTCGTCAGGTTCACGGACAGAAATGTGTTTTTCTTGGTCCCACGTTGGACCAAACAGGCGACCTCCCCAGCTTTAATAGATTTCCCAGGGAATTAAACAAAGGCGTCCATTGGCTCTGCTGCAAACTACAATATACTATCCCTGCTGAGCTCATTGATTATAATACTGTTTATTCAGGAAGCTGCTGCCAGTTGGCGCGACACCCAGAGGGGGGGTGGGGGCAAGAAAGCTGTTTCCAGTGCAGAAATGGCTCAAGTCGCACTAATAGATTATGGCTTTAGATCAAGAAAGATGCTGACAGTGATGGACTGTCACACTGGAGTGGATTTCTGCGGGCACTTGAGGAGGATTGGGAGTCGCAGAGAAATTATGAAATGACATGAGTGACGGTGTAGATGCAGATTACACACACACACACACACACACGCATGGTGAAGAAGAAGCAAACACGGATGTGTCCAGTACTATTAGAAGTGAGTTTTATTAATCACAAATAGAGTGGATCTAAAATGAACAAAAAAAAACAAAAACAGCCTCAGCGGGCGCTTAACGGACATTCTACTGTACGAGAGTTTGGTTCAGAGAATGATGTCTTCCATGATGTACCGGTTTAACGGTGGTGGATCAGTGATCAGTGGAGCGCCGCTGTCCTTGAGTTGAAAGACAATGAGTTAGTTTCCCCTCCTAATACAGAACACACACTGGAAACCATCCCTCACTGTGGTGTTAGATATTATAACCTCCGTCACCGCTGCCACCTTACATCCAACCAGACTGCAGACAGACTGTGGGCTCTGCTCCGCTCGCTGACCGAGCAGCGTTACAGCGTAACTCGGTTCGAATGTTCATTTCTGGAAGCGGTGGATCAGCGGCGCGTTCAAAATTCTTCCGGCTGACGCTGTTAGAAATGAAAAATATACCTCAGGTAGCCATGACAACGCATCTTTTTTTTTTTCAAAACATGTTATAAACCACAGCTCATATATAAACGTCCCTGCTTTGGGTATCCATCTTTTTTTTTTAATCTTTTTTTTTTTTTGCCTAATAGTGCTATGTGTCTTTACCAAAAATAATTCCCACTATATTTAGGCACTAATATACTTCTTCTATTTCTACTTCAACATGTCTACAACCTTCAAATCTATGAAAAACAACAACAACAACAACAGAAAAGCTATTTACAAATTTGCAGATACGCATGTAAAGAAGGGGGAAGTGGACATTTGCGGTGGTATCATTCCTCTCAAACGCCGTGCTCGTGGTTAAATGAACTCAAGACGTGAAGCATCGCGGAAACGTACGAGTGGGAGAGGGAGCATGGCCGCAGAGAAACTGGACTATGTTAAAAAGGCACTTAAGAGGAATGAAATTTGTACAAATGAAGAGTGGAGATGTGTACGCATCTGTGCACTGTGTGACGTTTAATGTTATCTGTGAACTTTATTGGGTTAAAAGCACGCTTAGAAACTTTTTCTCTTGGTTCCTTAATGCAACGTGTTAACTCTGGGGGGGGGAACGCCTTCCTATGTGCAAACGTTGGGCAGATCGTCTCTACCATGACCGATACTCAGTGAACATTTTATCACATGCTTTATAACAGCTGCACGAATACTGATGCATGTTTTGTTCGTGTGTCGAGAAGGAGCCGAAAATATCCGAACGACGAACCGGTGAGCTGAATATCATTTTAAAAACTGACCCGAGGCTCGAGCGGTGCCGCCGTTACGAAGCTCCTGTTCATGTTCTATAAACGATATGATAAAACGTCGCCTTTTCTCAGTCTTACAAATGGAAAGAGTTTCATATTGCCTCAAGAAGGATTTAAAAAAACATTTTTCACCACTTTACATAATCTAGAAGGAGAGAGGAGAAAAAGAACAAATATCTATATACAATCAGTACAACTGTTAACCCTCCAGACCTCAGCTGTATGTCACTGTAACACTGTAATGAACTATCAGTCAGATGTGTGTGTGTGTGTGTGTGTGCCTTCAGCTTTGCTGAGAGGAATGAGTACAACGTGAGCTTCAGTCAAACCTAAACATGATTTTTTCTTCCCGTTTCCGTTAAAACATTTAGTCACAACTAAAGATTAGAAATGTTAGAGGAGCTCTACTCTCTAATTAGAACACGTATTAGAAAAAATAGTTTGTAAACAGATTGGACATGGGCGATATCAACCGGGATCCATGTCAGAGATTGTGATTAATGTGGTCTACCTGATTAGTCCGTGTATGTACTATAAAGTTTGGGTATTTGCTAATTTCCCACCCTGCCTGGTAACTTTAGTAACTGTAGCTTAAAAAAAAAATAGGTGAGCAACATTAAGTAACTTTTGTAACTTGAAATAAATCATGTCGATGCCACACTGACTTGTAATCAGGTGAATTGTGTCTGTCTTTTCTCGCACAATTTTTTTTAGTACCATCGAGCACGAGAAGTACGTAGCGCTTTACGTCACTAAGTCACACACCACCGACTTCTTCACTGATTTGGGTGAAACTGTATCATATTTTATGGAGAAAACATTTTCTGGTTTTCCCTCTGATGTCCTCCAGCTGCTCCGCCTCAACTCTCTGATATACAGTAAACTGCTGTGAAGTGTAGCTGCTGTTAGCTCTTCTCAGTTAGCTGTACTGCCCAGACTAGGCACTCAAAGTAGCACAGGAGCTTTAGACCGCTGTGAGGAAGAAGTTTTCAGGCGCAGCGTGGGTGGAGTGCAGACAGAACCGGAGCCAGATTAGTGGGTAACGTAACCACGCTAAGCAGCCTCTGCTGGACTAAATGGCAGAGGCAAGGTAAGTAACATTAACTGGCTGCTACTGCGTGTGTTGTTCTACTTGTTTGGCAAAGTTAGAAAAGTTGTCGACTTGCTTCTTTCTTGAACCTGGGGGCCAAATGTTACATAATGTTGCAGTTTTGTTTGTGTCTGGAAGGTTAACTTACAAACCCTGACTATTATTATCATTATTATTATTATCATTATTATTATTATGAATATTAGCATTATTATAGTGTAATGTGTGTATGACAGCAAAACTCTAAACTGGACAGCAAAATTCAATATATACAAGATTAACAGCAAGCATAGAAGGACACTTAAAATCAAGAAAATGCAGCACTGATTGTGTACAGTGTTTCACAGCATTTGACTGGCACTCTTCAAAGCTTCTTACAAAGACTATCTACAAACATTAACATGGAAGTCTCTCAGCGACAGAAAACTGGGCATCCCCAGAGGAGAAATTAAATATGTAAGACCGCCGATCAAGAAAAGCACATCTTGATATGAACACGCTTCATTTCTTCTTTCGTTTCTTCCGATCGCAAAGGTGTAAATGCTTACGGCTTGATGCAAAGTGGTTAAAGTGTTACATATTTTTTATCCACAACCAAATAAAAGAAAAAAGAAAAAAAAGAAAACACATGTTAGTATTTTACAAATATTTAAAAAAGTAAACCTTTATCTATAGGCATTTTAAAATATATTCCATCAAAAATAGTCTGACAAATTTCAACAGTAGAAAAGAAATGTTATACAAACGACAAAAGGTTTGAAGCTAGACGTTTATAGTAGAAAGGTGTCATGATTGACAGTGGAGGAGAGACTCCTCCTTTTCTACCTGCAGAACAAAGATTTGCTCCACCTCCGCCGGTGTTTGAAATCATGCAATAACTGTAAAGTAAGAACTCCATAATTTAGCAAAAGAATTCATTTGTTGGTGATACGAGAGTTGACGTATGAATCTCAGTCCCTACGTGTGTGTGTGTGTGTGTGTTAAGTTTGACAGATTGTTTGTCCCGTGGAATCTTGTCACCTTTGGCAAACTTGTAGTAGTAGTAGTTGTAGTTGGATTTCAGTCATGCTGAGAGCTCAGAGCATGAAACTTGTGGCAGCTCCGTGGTCAGACAGCGTGGAGTGCAGTCCCACATGTCATGTCCTTCACTCAGCACAATGCCCCTCATCGTCTTCTCCCTTTTCAGATAACGAATGACGACTTGTGTCGGAAATCTCCCTGCAGAGAAGACACAGCCAGACAGGAGCAGAAGTTGAGAATTCATCATGTTACCGAAGCGAGTCCATAGACATACAGATATTTTCCTCCTACAGTCGAGACTTCACATTTTACTTTCACTGACAGTTCAAATCTGACTCATTTGGTAATTTACCGAGGTGTAGACTTTCTCTGCGTTCGTTTAGTTTGCATAACGAGAAACGCAGCCGGAGCGCCAGAATGGCTGCCACGACACATTACTGTGGCTATTTATAGCTCACATGAATTCATCACGTGTCCCTATAAACCATCATCGGCGGTTAACAGGTACGTCGTTACTAGACGTCAAGAAAGATAATCAATGATTGGCTGATTGGACTGTCCTTCACCAGTTTTAATAACATCGTCAGGCTTTCAGATCTAACTGCTCTCTACAAACCTCATCCTCCGTCCTGACGTAGTCCACTCCGTCTCCTTTAGCTGGAACCTTGTAACTAAAAGAACACAAAGCACATCGTGGTATTAGCAGTGCTGGTCACAGAGGAGTGCATGAGTATTTGTTGGTCGCGTGAATGAGACGACGTCTTGATGTCTTACTTGTTCCCCGTCTGTTTTTGGCTGGAGAAGAAGCCTCGCTTGTACGCACAGCAGATCCCCGCTGTTATACTTATGAGCACTATGACCACCACCAGCACGCCCAGGACGATCCCGACAACGTCAATATCGTCTGTGGAGTTCAAGTTAAGAAGGTTAACGTTGTCCAGTTACGTTGATCAGTGAGGTGAAATTTGTGTTTTTGTCAATGGAGTCTGGTGGCGAGCAAGATTGATGTTTCTGGTCATACATAGAGGATCTTACTCTGTGTGAGTCCTGTCCATAATAGTATGAGATGGACGTGCTTTAACAGGCATATTTGACCCAAAGGTTTGGTGAATATTTTCACGTCTAACTGTGAATCCATGGTTTATTTTGACCAAACCAGTCTGAAGTGTGTTTTTACAAGATAAAATGAGTGTTTGTGTCAGTGAAGTCTTGTTTGTTTTGGTCTGAGATGCTAGTGCTCTAGTGTGACTAGTGGCAGTGAATAAATATATATTCACTGCAAATATATGTGTCTGTGAGACACTTACAGACTTCCATCATCTGCGGTGGACACTCGGCGTATCCTGCGTCGTTCTTCGCTCGACAAAAGTACTCGCCTGCATCTTCTTTTCTGACTGAGATGAACTTCTGCATGGGAGAAATGACAAACATAAATCTGATTAATGCAAAGCCGTCATCTAATGCTCCTTCTGTCGGCGTTTATTTAGTCGATCGTTGTTTATCGAAGGTTTTAGAAATTGGACAATGATCAATTCAATTACGATTTGTACACAGAGTGCTTCAGGCAGTCAGCATGGAGGGACGCAGCAGCACTGACGCTTACTGTGTGACATTCACACCACATTTACATTCATTTTAATAACTGACATAATGTCATTACCATGTCGGGACATTAAATATGAAAATCCAGAAGAACTGGACTCAGTGCTGTCTGTTTCTGATAACGGAGTGAACAAATGAACAAACTCTGGTCAGAGGTGTTCTTTGCTGATGTCACGTGAAATCCTCTGGGATTCAGTGAAGGCAGAGAGCTTGTGGTGCTGTATTACATTAGCCTTTTAAACCTGTGAAACTGTCAGTAGTCTGCTGCTCTGTGTCCTAACTGATACCTGAAAATAATAGTCAACATGAATATGTATAATCATCAAGTGTAACTTTAAAAAAACAAGATTTTTATAATATTTAAATCAACAAATTTATTATTTTTGTTGTTATTTTCTTTCTGGTAACGCCTTTGTATTGTACATTTCTTTTTCCCTCCTTTTGAATATGTATAATCAACTATTTATGTGAAAGTTCTGCTTTTTTATGGTTAAAAAATCCACATATGATATTAAAACTGCAGGAATAACTCAGTGCAGAAGAATGAAAATAAGAAATGTGTGGCCTCCTGCAATAAAAGTTCAGAAATAATAAGAAGTGTTGTTTCATCTGGTCTTCTCTGAATGTTCCAAAAACAATTAAACTGAAACTTCTTGACCAAATCCTGTAATCTAATCTAATCTAATATAAAACAATAATAAATTCCAGTCTCCACATCGTTTGGCGGACATTATTTCCTTACATGGGAGTGGCAGAGGGGAGTGATAACTGTTTTCCTGTGAACCGTCTAAAAATAACGAGACGAGTTCAGTCGAAAAAACTCATTAGTTTCCAGCTTTGACTCGAAACTTTAATTATTTGTTTGTTTCAAGACAAATGCTGCGGCATGCTCTGTGCGTCACATCTTAAAGGCCAGCATGAAGGTTGACAGGAGAGTGTTTGGGGCGAGCCGCCGAGCACATCGAGCCGTGCTGGAAAGCGAGCGAGAATTGAGGAATGTGCAAACGAGGACAGCAGATTCCCCTCGTGGCTCAAGCCCTCTCGCACCATCAACTGTCTCCCCAAAATATCTGCCCCCACCCCTGGGCGTCAGGCCACCGTCGCCACCCCCCCACCCTGCTGCCCCGCCCTTGCCACTCGTGCGTGTCCTTGTCCAAACACATGCGCACGCACACATACTAACCAGAGTTCCTGTCTCTGCGTTGAGCAAGTATGAGGAGTTGAAGAATGTGTGGCTGGTCTTTGGGTCGGTGGGAATCTCCTCTCTGCTCTTGAACCACTGGTACTGAGACTTGGGGAAGCCCTCGTCCTCCACGCAGCTCAGCTCAGCCGACTTCCCAAAAGGCACTGATTTCGGGACGCTGCATTTCGGCACCACGGGCTTTACTGTGAGCAGAACATATGATCGGAGTCGTCAGGGGGAGCTTTACACCTCAGATGAGTCATTACGTGTTGTAAGCATCACAGTGACAAACAGACAGACACATTCTTCCATGATGCTGCAGAGGTTAAGCTTGATTTGGATGCTGTGATTAAAAAAAAACAACAACACAATGTCACTGGACCGGTTCACTGGACTGACGGGAACGGGTACATGATTTTTCGCCTGTGCCAGAAAACGCCACCAAAACACGCGGCGCTTGCTTTCTTTAGCACTGCGATTCAGAGCAGATGCAGTTTCAGAGGTTTCCTCTTATAGCCCAGAACACGCCTTTGCAGCTGGGCAGGTCTGGTCATAACACATCCTCATATGTATGCCAAAGGGTTGGTGCGACCTACAACGCGGTTTCATCTTACAGCATCTAAAGTGCGAATCACTGAGCAAAGGTCTCTTTTTAAGGACACAATAACGTCTCGAAAAAACGGCAACGTGTTTTCGTGTCTTTGAGTCAATACCTCTTACGACGAGGTCGATCACGATCTCGTCGAATGACTTCTGGTCTTCGGCGGCGGTGACCTCGCAGCGGTATTTCGCTGTGTCCGATCTTGTGGCGTTGGTTATGACTAACGTGGCGGGTTCTCTGATCACCGCTCTGTTCTCCAGGTCACCTGTTGGAAGAAACACATCCTCAGTAATGCACACATCAGCTTCAGACAACAGAGAAGACTGAGCTCTGTGTTTTTTTTTACACATTACCTGAGATCTTCCTGTCAAAGTACACATAACTTGGTCCCTCGTTTGTTATCTTCTTCCACTCAATTCGTGGGTTGGTTGTAGAAATGGACTCAATCAAACATGATAACTCGATTTCTGCAGGAGAGAGAAGAAGGGGAGTGATGTGACCGATGTGACGAGCTGCTTTTGCACTTGATGATGGATGTATTTGTCTTACTGTCAAACTCGTCGGTCCACGGCGACTCGTTATTTGTTTTCAGGACGACTGCCAACACGCTGAAGTAGCCTGCAAAACACAAGAGAAGACATGAGACTCGACGTGAGGCTCTCCGGAGCATGAATTTTCATGATACCGCGATGATCTCATGCTACTCGCACAATACCAGCTGACATCCAGTGATGCACGGTGCTTTTTTTAACACCCTCCTTGGGGATGTTTCGAACGTGTTCGCTCAACTTGAATTTCACAAACGCAATTCAAGTGGTGATAAATGTGGACGAGCCGCATCGGCGTGATGTTCTTAACATCTCGGTGCTCTTTCGGTTCATGTTCTGTTAACGCCCGTCTTCCATTTTTAGTTGTGTTGGTCAAACTATTGTGTGTGTCTGTAATGAGGGTGGGGAGGGGAGGGGGTGCTGTTTCTATGCACAGTGGATAATTGCGCAGGGAGGCATGTGCCCTTTTCAGGGCAAGCTCGCCATGCCAGTAGTTCAACCGCCTGCCGAGCCCTTCTCTCTCCCTCTCTCTGAGCCTGATGCTGCTGCCCATGTGGGACTAATGGTGCAAAAGCGCCCTGCAAAGATCTGTGTTGGTATGTGGTGTAGGGCTAAGGCCTTGGGAGGGGGCACTGCTGAGTCATCCTGACAGCCTTTGGTCCACAAACAAATCCACACAAAGTCACTTCCACATGAATGTCCGCCGAGGAACACGCTCGTCAACACTTCCAGAGACATAAAATGAAAGTCTGACTCGTGGATTCAGGGTCAGAGTACATAAAGAATAAGCACCACTCAGCTCAGTGGTTAATTATACAGGAATGGATTAAAACATCAAGGTGACTGGAGTATGTTCAAATGTGACATAATTGCTGCAACATAATTTTCAGACCACGCTGTGTCAACAGCAGGTAACGACAGCACATACCGACACAACTCCTCTCTCACCTGCCTGTCAGAGACGAGTCTATTTGGCGGAAGAAGAAGAGAGAATGTTGTTTAAGTGTGGTCTTTGTTTGACAGACAAAATTAGCAGACAGCGAGCAAGCAACTTTCCCTAACCTGACCCTAAACAGACATGAATGTACACATTCAGACCATGGCCACTTCAGAGGAAGTTTCTGACATGCTAGTAAATCTATATGAGTATACAGGTACTTTGGTACTCATAGTTTCCATAAAACGACTGAATTGTGGAGAATCTAACCGACATTGACAAAAGATTCAACATTTATATTTGTATGTGTGAGCTAAGTCAACTTGTTCAAATGGTTTTATACATCCAAAAAACTTCCATGAAAACAGATCTAGTGTCTGACTGACGCCTGCATTTATGTGTTCAAATGTGTAGCCACACCTCAGGCTCAGCTTTTAATTGAAAAATTACAACATTTGTATCATGGATGGATTAATGAACAGACCTACAACAGTCCCAGGATCTCTGTATGATACGACTGACCACGGAGCATGAAGAGGTGCATAAGGACCACGGTGCATGCAGTGTACAAATCAAATGCGACTAATTAGTGATGCTAAAACGGTTTTGGGCCTCTCATTCAAAGAAAACTGCTCAAACGGGGATAACCTGACCTCCACCAACTGTCATCTGGACACGCAGCAGTGTCTAGGGTCACCTGCTAGAGCAGACAGGATAAGCTGATTAGCCCATGGATCTTTCTGGAGATCATGACAAGACGACAGCTTGTTTTCAGCCGCTGCTGACGGTAATAACGCGGCGTGGAGGTTAAACGTAGGTCGCAGCTACGGTCGACAACAACGGATCGACCCTCGGGACGACGCTCGGAAAGTCTGAAGCTCGGAGTTTAGATTAAGATTTGTTAAAATGTGGTTAGAAACATTGTCAAATCATTTTCACAGTCCTCATTTATGTATTCAACGTGATCAGTTCTACACGAAAGATGCATTTTTGTCGCTACTTGTTGATGACAAACAATAAGTCTTCAGTTTAACAGCCTTTATCTTCCCTGCTGAACAGTCCAGGAGCCAGCCTCTGAATCCAGACCAGCTCCAGGGTGCTGCTCTGTATGTAGCTGACCCTGACCTTTCAGTGGAGGGAGGGCCGAACACTTTTTCCCTACAGGGATCAAAATAAATGTACCATTTGAAGCTACTTGCAGGAAATGAAGTTTTAATAAATATTTGATTTGGTTTTGTATCTCCAGATTTTTTCTGTACTACAGCAGCAAAGACAACAAAGTTTGGTCCCGAGAGGAATAAGTTCTCGCCAACTTAAAAATCTGAGAACTTGAACAAAGAATTGCGAAGGAGTAAAGATGAGAGCGTGCGCTCCTTCTCTGAAACGTGACAGTCAAAACATCACCAATCCGGTCGAAGCCTGTCACCTACTTAGCTTCCTCACAGCGCTGCACGCGGTCCTGGCAGAATTAAAAGCTGCGTGCAGAGTCGTGACGCTTTTCAACTCCCGACTGTTTCCGAGAGCTCCGTCTGTTCTCGATCAAACGTAAAGCATCTTCTGATGAAGCGACTGGCAGCTTCTCTTTACACCGAAAAGGTAGAAATATGATTGAATATGTTTACACACAATAAAATGTGTTCATGTACTTGTAGAAACATGCTATTTTTACTGTTTCTGACAAAAGCTTGTGTATGTGAGGCATGTCAGCGCTTACTTCTGGGTTTAAGTTTCAAATGCACTGCATGTACTGTGTAACTTAAAACCAGATCTAACTAGGCCAAGTATGCCAAGAGTCCAAAATATCAGAATATGCCGCGTTGAAATAGAATCTAAAGTTGACAATAAATTATTCCAGGTGGTTCATCTCATGCTGAAACTCAGTTCCAGCTCTGGTCTGACAGAGCTAACGGTTTCACCCCTCACCCCTGTCCCGGCGCTGCTCCTTAAATCGGAGAGTATTAGTGCAGATTAGGTGCCTAAGTGAGCTTGACGAAGAGATAAAAAGCTTGAGAGGTCTGCCGTGGAAACAGCTGTCCAGGAAAACACATGAAGCCCCCCCACACACTCAGAAAGACTGCCGATGAAGTTCATCGACAATATAATGAAAGCTAGGAAACAAGGAGAGAGACGCAGCTGTGGCTTCTGAACGAAATAACAATGATAGTTATACGTTACGTATGACACAAACAAGTCTGAAAAGAAAAATTCAATGCATGCATCAAAATTCTGAGATCTAAATATAATGAGGGCTGGGCGATATATCGATATTTTAATCCATATCGATATATTTTCAAACGCGATATTGCACGAGACCATATCGTTAATATCGATATAGTTTATTTTGTGTTAAAATGACCAGTTCGCCTCTGTCCAGGTCTCCCGCTGCTTGTTGACGTCGTCACGTCAGAGTCTCCAATAACTCCAGAAAAACTCAATAGATTTGTCGCTAGTCGCTTTTTGGGAAAAAAAACAAATCGCTAGAGGGTCTGAAAATCATTTTCCTTCAATATTTTTGGTCTTTTTCAGCTTTTATTTGCTGAAGCAGCTGAAGGCAGACAGAAAATTGGGGAGAGTGAAGGGGGACGAAGTGCCACAGGTTGGTGAAAGTGAAGGCGACCACTGCGGTAAGGACTTAGCCTTCATACATGGGGTGCACGCTCTACCAGGGGCGCCCCACTTTCTATCAGACAAAACTGTGACAAAAGTGTGGATGAACAATGGAAGTAACAGCCTGAGAACTCTCGCATTGTGCTTCTGCTGATATAAATAGTTTTCTCTATTGTTATTTTTTACTTCTTTAAAAAGTGAACTTCTGCTGCCGATACGTGGAGCTATCAAACACACAAACAGATGCAAAAAGTGCCTTTGCTGCTTTCTGGGTATAATTTCAGCAAAGTTTGCATCTTTTTCTAACTGCGGGGCAACAACAGCGAGGAACAGCTGGACTGTCCGGTTAAGAGTCTGAGCCTGATGAAACTGCAGGATGTGCTGACGGTGTGTTATGAGAGTGGTGTTTTCCATCTCTCCACCAGTCTGTCTGACACATCCTTCCCCGATCATGTCATACTCATCCTGTCTGTGTTCTTGTCTCCTTGAATAGCCTCGTGCTAAAAGAGCCAGCGATAACTAGACGTTACTTATTTTTGAGTGTGTGAGGGACGACTCTCTGACACGCACCGTGTGTGGAAGATGATGTGGAATATTAGCTTTTAAACCATGCAGGTGCTCTCTGGTCTACGTCTGCCATGAATTTGATTTCTGGGTTGGACACAGCTGGATGAAATCTTGTAAATCTGCATCAAAGTTTATTTTTTAATCTTCCTTCCCGCCCTCATGATGGGCGCAGGGCTTTCTCTGTAATCTTAGTGTAATGCCCTCATAAACCCCCCCAGGTTTTAAATCACTGAATAATACAATAGGCACGGAGGAGGCACGGGTATTTCCTGATGCTCGCGCTCTGTAATGAATCCCTCCTTTTTTCTGTTGTTCCCCCTGGGAAGCCGCTCTCTTCCTGCACCGCTGCTCGGGTGTATCCAGAGAGGTGAAGCCGCTATCATAAATAGAAAGGTTCAATTAAGCAACCTGGTGTTATTCCCCGTGGAACACCGCCTCCTCCTCATGCCTGTGGAGAATATTCCCACGCCTCTCTGGAAGCTCAGACATCAAAGTACATACACCGAGTCTCGCTTACTATCAATCAGCTGCTGTTTGGAAACTCTTCACGTATTTTGCGTGCTGCTGGAAGTTGCACGGAGCTTCTCAGCCGCAGAGTAAGTGAAGAAGCTGTTGATATGAGCATCCGTATATGTTCAAAGTGCAGACTGATCCAACAGTCCAACAGAAATGACCTGCCGTGGCAATAAACAAACCCTCACCCACCCCATGACCAGTCAACTGCTGACATCTCCAAGGCCGTGTCCTCCAAATGATATATTTTTTAACAGTTTATAAAAAATGACAACATGTGAGAATATACCGTACGTGTCAGTTCACTAAAAACATCTCACCTTACATGAAGCATGTGCTTCCAAACGTGTAGGAGCCAGGTTGGTGGTTATGAGAACATACATGCTGTATACTGTATTCACTGCGTGTAGCTAATGTTACATGAAAAACATGGCCTAGATACCTCTGATACATATTCAGCACCACGTTTCCAACCGAAGAAGCAAACGTAAACAAGCGTACCGAGGAAGCGAAAAATAAAAAAAACACACAAAAAGTGTGTGGTGGAGAGAGACTCGAAAAATAGGGTAAAGTAAAGAGGTCAGAGATGTGTTCATCATCACATCAAAAGCTCACAAGCAGGTAATTAGCAATGTAGATCTGCACTGAAGTAGGTTATGAGACTTATGATAAAATAAAAGTATTCAGTGAAGTTCATAACGAGGCCCACGTCAATGTCAGACGGTGAACCTGTAAATGTTCCATTATAAAACGATAACCTTCTCACAGAATATCACTGTCATGGTATACAGTGTTACACATTTATTATTAATGTTATTAAATGTATTGTGTCCTTTATAATTTTTACTAATATGGTAGAATTTAATCCGTAGATAAGCAAATGTACACGGTATTACATATCATTGATTTATAATTTTTTATACAATGATACACCGCTGTGACCCTAATTATCTACTTTCATACAGATGCTCGTCCCCGGCCTGGAAACGAGCTTCTGCCATAGCAACTCTTAACAAAACATCCTGTTAACTGCCATCTGCTGAGAGTTGTGTGCCATATTTTATGTTTACTTTTGTGGTTATGTTGTGGTGTTTAATGTATCTGTGTATTTCTGTATTTATGTGAGGCTTTGTGCACACTGTGGCAACAAATGTCCTTGTAAGGACAATAAAGTATCTATCTATCTTTCACCAGTAATGTTGACACAACTATAAAACAAGTATTATAAGACTTCCATCTTCAGTTCAACATCGGGCTGCCACTAAAGATAATTCAAGTCATTTTTTCAATTTTTTTGGCCACTGGTTAAATGAATGCTCAAATTTTACCATAATTGGATAATTCTGGATAAAGTCTCTTAAGATTCAGATCACACACTTAATTAATGATCTCAGATGATTAGATCACTCCTGTGAGTGGAGTCTCTTAGAACGACTAGCT
The DNA here is from genome assembly GCA_036365135.1 of Miichthys miiuy. Classification (NCBI taxonomy): domain Eukaryota; kingdom Metazoa; phylum Chordata; class Actinopteri; family Sciaenidae; genus Miichthys; species Miichthys miiuy. The sequence continues at coordinate 23,634,947 of CM071616.1, forward strand.
GACTTGATCCTTTAGTAACCTCAGATAGATGGATAAAGGCCTGCCCTTCACAATTCATGCTGTGTTGAGAGGTTGCCAGGTCTCCTGTGGGGTTTCACTTGTGCATCCCTTTGAGGAGTCTCTGCTGGAGTTTCTCCGCTGAAAGCACACAGAAAATCGTTTAAGGGGTGTAAATGTTTCTGTCCTCCTGCAAACTGGGTTAAGAGTTTTTGGCACTGCTCACATGACCACTAGATTTCTGCACAGAGAGCTCGAAAGTTCAACGGGAGCCCGAGCACAATATAGCCGAGCCAGAAAAGGCAAAGCAGGAACAATGAGGAATAAAATGCCAATTGTGCCGAGAGATTTAGAGAATATATGCCACAATAATCATGAAATGGCAGTTTTAAACCTGTAAACCAGGCGCCATACTGACTGAGACACAAAGTTGCACAGCGCATTGCTGCAACATTGTCATGTCTTGCATGCTTTACCCCAAGGAGACGCTAATTTCCATTTGATAAAGGTCTGTGATGTCAGCTGGGACACAAAGCCTGACAAATTAATTCATAAGAGCATCACATATTACCATAAGCCTCTTTCTGAGAGACGATTACAGCTAGATCCTACACAAAGCAAGCTCCGGTGCTCCAGTTCCCATAGAGATATTGATGATATTTCCATAGTAACTGCTTCTTTTTCTGTCTTAGTCGTCGTTTCTCCTTCCTCCCACCGGTGACCAGCGCCCGACAGGATCCCACCTGTTTCGGTAGCTTGTGGGAGAAAGTCGCGGAACAGACCTCACACGTCTTCTTCCGTGAAAAGAGTCGTCTCTTGACACGGTGACAGAGAGGGAGAGGGTTTTAGGGCTGAGCAGGCAGGGAGGGATGACCCCAGGTTGTATTGTCACAGCTGTGGTCATCCGCCAAATGATCTCAAGTCTCAACTTTCTTCTCCACACTCACAGCTACTTCTGCCTCTCTGGTATGTTGTGATAGCTCTGTGCAAACTCCTGGACAGTTTTATCACAGAGGAACTATTGAAGAGATAAAATAAAACACAGTGAAACTTCAGGCGGAGTAATCTCTCTGTTTGATCGACTGGGGAAATCTCTTTCTACTGGTCGGAGAAAAACAATTTTTCATTACACACTGAAGCTTTCAGAGACAGACTTTTATTCCTCTGAGCTTAGACTGCACTTACAAAAATGATCTAAGGCAAAAGAGCCTCTGAGAGAACGATTGATCTGTGTGAAAATGTCCAAAATTGTGTGTGATGTGGAAAGGGGGCTCGGGGAATGCACGTGTAGAGTGGTAAAAACAAAGATGCCCCTTCAGCTGCTGAGCAAATGTCACCACGTTTGAGCATAAATGGATGAACCCAGAGCAGCTTGTCACTGTAGGAGCAGCAAACTTCACGTGTATGTAAAATATGCAGCTATATTAAACCTGCATATAAATGTATCACATGCTGAACAGGGGTGGAGTGGTACCAGTAAATTCATGTGGAACTGGCTCCTTGTGGTAGCTTCATATTTACAGGACTAGCATTCGAGTGGTGTCAATCATCTCACCTAACTCTCAACAAGAAAGCGAATGAGCACACTTCCCAAACACGTCAAACTGCTCTTTTATCTAAAAGTGCAGCATCAGGCACATCGGTGGGGTGGATTAACCCAGTCGCCCTGCCTCTTCTTGTGGCCAAGTAGCATACAGCAGCCTGCAGAATTCTAATGCTCAGAGATGAAAGTGGTCAGACTAACATTGTGTTCAGAATGCTAAGTGGTCTTCAGCTTCAACAAGCGCTGGAGCGAAGTATAGCACGAAGGCCAGGTGGAGGTAGGGGAGAGTATACATACGCATACATGATGTTACTTCATCTCAGTATCTGAATACATATTTGTTTATTATCCATAAGGTTGCATTTCAATGAAGTCAAACCAGAAGTCACCTTGTTCGCATGTTTATCCTGAACTCAAGGTGGAAAAAAGGCCATTCGACCCCTGAACTCATTCTGTCTGTCTAAAAGTTGTATCCTGGGATCAAGCGTTAATTCGAATGCATCCCATCTCTTCCAGGTGTACTCAAACACAGGTGAGCTTTCCGCCACGAGGGATCCTTGTGTATTCATTTATTCTGCATTTACATACGAGGCCGCTGCAGGCCCTGATCTGTGAGCCCCGGTGAGGCCAGGGCAACCCATGTGCCTTGCTGCTGGTGAGCCCTCTGATCCAGGCAGGGTCAAAGACTCGGCCTGAGCCAATGAGAGGATGGAGGGAGGGAGGGAGAGGGGAGGCTGCTGGTGGTGGTGGTGGTAGGGGTGGAGCGTATGGTGTCACTGAATGCCTGGGAACCTGTCACTTTGTGTCAGTGTTAGCGTCTACATCTGGCCTGCTCTCACTTTGACCTCAAGCTAAGTACGACTAGCTCACAGGACTGGACCACAGAGTCGGGGGGAAAAAAAGCAACTTTTACTCTTCCACCTTACACGCAGTGCCTTTCACTCGCATTAAGCCATCACTTCACATCAGGGGACTCGCAGATACCAACACTCACTTAAATGCCTGTTTGGGAAATGTGCACATGCCTAAAAATACTCTGATATTCATGAATCTCACTCAACTTTAAACTTGTCTCACATGACTTACTCCTTTATCTCCTGAGTAAGTGAGTAAGTTAAAGGTCCAGTGTGTAAGATTTTCAGAATAAGGCAGACATAAATGGAATATAATATTCATTCTATATTTTCATGAATGTATAATCACCTAAAAATAATATTTTTGTTCTTGATATTTACAAATGAGTCATGAGGGTGATGTGAGGAGATTGCAATTTCTGTCATCTCCTGAGAGCCTGAATACATGCCGTCACACACGATTCATCCCTCGCTTTAATTTTGCCACATTTGTAAAATATATTTAAAAATAAATTGAAGGATATTTGCAAATGTAACAAAACACACTCGTGCACTGACAGCATCAATGTGCATTGTTTACTTTTTGTACAAACCCGCAAGCATCTTAATTCATATCAAGACATAAAACAGATAAAATAAATGAATGTGACAAGTGTTCATTATATAATTTGTTTTATATTATATGCTGTTACATAATTATAATCCCTTTATTATTAAATAATTAGGCAAGATGATCAGATGCTGCGATATTACTGAGAAAAGCTTGTAAAGTGTCACATGGACAAACATCAAGTCCCTGTTACTTCCTCTCATGCTGTCAAAGTTTTCCTCCACAATGAGGCATTTAGAAGGAGCTGATATTCACTGAACGATCTTCACTGATAATATTACTCATTCATTAAGTCATGTGAAGCATCTCGGCCTGGAAATAATCAGATTGTGGCTGCTGTATAAAAATAGTACTGTTGTTCGGTGTCACACTGCTTCTTCACATGGTCCCAGCAGCCACGCATGCCAATGGAGACCTTTGTTATGTGACACAGTTTTCGAGCAGTGGGAGTGAATGAATGCTTAATTAAGCAGAACAATGGTCCATGGGTATTGTGGCTGAGGACACAATAATCACCGACTGCGTATATTACGGAAGTGTCGACCTAAATCCATTTAGCAGAAATCCAGTCATGAGATCATCTCGGGCAACATGATACTGCATAGAGTTATATTTGAGATGCAGTGTAACTCCAGTATTGCACTCTCTCCTGAAACACTGCACCCCCTCCTCGAGCTGTCTGAACATGAATTATTGGCAGCATGACCGTGTCTGTCACCTGTGCAATGATAGTCTGTTTTATGAAACCTGCGCCGTGTAATTTCGTGATGTTTTCAAGATTAACTTGTAAAATAAAGTAACACATGCTGTGCGTTCACTGCATCAGCGGTGACGACAGTGTCACGATAAAATCTTAAACGAGCTTGAAGGGAGATAAAAATCCTCTAAGTGGTGATACATGACAGATTTCTGTGTCAGTCCTGACACTGCAGTTTAATGATGACCATTACCATCATGAGCTGCTCCTCACTAGAGTGAGAACAGGTTTGCATTCAGATGCCCAGACACTATTTATAGTGACTGTCAGCACCAGACTGAATCCCTGGAGTCTGCTAATTGGGATCCCTCCCAGGTAAGAAGTGTGAGAGGTGGTATAGCTCCCGACTTCCACAACGGCAACCGTAACTTCCCGATGAAATAATTGGACGCTCATTCTTCAAGCCCGGGTCAAGCCTCTCGAGGAAGACGACGAGAACGCCTTGTCAAAACAGATCGAAGCATAAGGCCAAGAGGGTGTGCGGGCCTCCCCTGGCGCAGAATCTCTGTTATGCGAGCAATCTGACATGCCGCACATGTTGGATGTCCGAGTGAATTGGGGAGCTCCGTGGCGTCAGCTTAAAGGAGATCTAACAGGAGGGGGGGGCCTAATTCAACTCGCTGCGACAGTTTTTTGGGCCGTAGTCAGAGTCAAAATCCCTGCGCTCGAATTGGAGCCGCTACCACAAAAAATCTGTGTTAAATCACGCCACACTCGGTGCCAGAATTAGCTCCTCAACACACTCAGCACAGATGGCATCAGCGGCGCTCGGTGCAAATGCTTCACATTCTGGTCCAGGCTGCCTGACCCCTTCCTTAATCCTAATTAGGAATGCAATTTCCACGCAGGGCTTTTTCAAGCGTGATGAAAATAAACGTTTGTGCTGGCTACGGCGTTGGCTCATGGGTAGTATAGTTTTTATGATTCTGCAAGCCTGCTGACTGCAACGCCATTTTAAAGCGACCACAAATGACTATTGCTACTGTGCGCGCTAACCTATATCCTCCCTGCGAGTCAACAATGGCTGAGCCACAGACTGCATAGATAAGCGCTCATTGTTGAGTGCGTGGACCGACCCCGATGAGCTAAGGCTCAACTGAACAATAATACAACAGCACACAGCAGAGACGTGTTGACTTAGCAGGTCCAAAAGGTTTAATCTGCCTCGCTTCCTGCATGCTCCAAGGATCCGCTGTGGGCTGAAAAGAGCTGAACTGAAAGGGTGCTTTTTGTGATGCAGCCTTTAGGCGTACTCTAACTTTTTTATACAACTCTGCTGACTTTTACTTTGAGCTGTTTTCACGAACCTGCACACGTCTACAGCGTGGACAGGAGCTCGGCGTTGACTTAATGCCTCTGCACTGGGAGTTCTCTCATCTGAGGCATGTTGTAACTAAATGACACTAACCGACTAAGCATGAACGCCAACAGACAAATGCAGCGGTGCATTAAAAAAACACACGAGCATAACCAAACGCACTCGTGTCTTGAGCTGTGTAGCTGCACATTTACGGCACTCGGGAGCATAATGTGTGAGATGGCAGCAGGAAGCTTATAAAGTCTTCATAATAGGGCCTCCCAGCAGCGTTCAGCTCAGTCATCAAGATGCTATCAGCTCTGAAACAGCAGGCCCAGGACAAAAATCCCACTATTTCTAAAGTCTACTCTTACAACAGTAGTTTCCCACAGCTCAGCCTATTAACTGGCCTTTGTTTCCACTCTGGAACAAAAGGCATCTTGTGGAGTGGAAGTCTGAATACTGGAACAAAAAAAAACAAAAAAAAACTTGGTGGTTAGATTGATGCATGTCTGATGTCTGGTGCTGATCATTTTCTAACAGTAAAATTTGTTAGAACTCAAATCTCACAAAACTCAGCATGATATTTGCTACTCATAACTCTTCCACTTGGAGCTGCAATCATTGAAGCTCCAAGTGGAAGAGTGTGATTAATCGATTAGTTCAGTAGTTCCTAATCCTTTTTTTCTTGGAGCGCCCCCTAAAACCCGCACACACACACACACACACACACACACACACACACACACACACACACAAATCAAAGTGATAATATTTCAGGTGTGATGTCATCATTTTCTGATCATGTCAATAAAACATCAGGTCCTCTTTAACAGTGACGTCCATCTTGTCATGTCCACATCGTCATGTTTCTATCACGTTTCTTGGACTACGGTAGCCCAAAATGCCAAAATGCAAGATGCCACTAAATCCTACGCAATGATCCTTTAAGGTATCTGGACTCTGGTATACTTATACTAACCTGTTTATGGTGGAGAACCATGCACACACCATTTGGTTAAACTGTTCTACAGGAAGCACAGGCTGCACAGAGGTCATAACTGCACTAAAAGCTGCTGTGCTGTAACTACAGTACAGCGTCAGTGAGGCTTCTAACCTGGGCTATCAATCCCAACTAACAAAGTCCAGATGCAGCTGTTTAAAGAAATACAATACAAAGGAGAGTTTTGAGGGAGTGTACTCATTTCATCTACAATACCAGACAAAAGGGAGTGTCTGCTGACATTGTGAGAAAAAAAATATTTCAGGATGGTCAAACAGAGTCATAGGGTCAAAGATGCTGCTACTGCAAAGAAATTTGTGCGTTTGACAAAGATTTCCTTTAAAGCAGCCCCTCGCAAAAACTATGGCAACTGGCCTGCATGTTGTATAATGCTGTGGGAAGCAATTCTGTTTCATTGTTCCTTAGTAAGCACTAATGTGGAGTACATGAAGAGGAGTGCAGAATGTGAGGTCGCCAAGAGTGTGTGACCGCGTGGGGACGACTGGTCACAGGTGAAACGGGCTTTGACAGGCAGGCGTGGTTGACGGGGGGACAGGGGGTCGCATTTTTAACGCAAGACTTTAAATGGGGAAAGTAACGTCACGAGGGCACGATCATTTAGAAAAAGAGAAATAACTTTCTCCTCTGTTTGTTCAGGAGCCCTGAAGGAAAACTCTTACTGGTTGACGTGTGAGCTCAGTGAAACTCGGTGTATTCACACCACAGAACAAGCTTTAAATCACCAGGAAGCTTGAATATTTAATTATATTCAACATTTATTAAAACTCCACGGATCCACACGCAGAATTCAAACTACACAAACATACAACTTTGTATTTTGCTACATGTTTACTCCAATCTGTGAAGTAACTCCTAATTAGAAGGGTGGAGACGCCTTACTGAAAACAGACTTTCAAATTCCATTTTGCAAGACACATAACTGGGAATAAATCACGACTGTTAATCATTTCAAGAGACACTTGTTTATGAACATTACGTGCCCACTATGTCCAAAAAAACAAAAAAAAAAACCAAATAAATATTGAGACATCAAAGTGTGCAATTCCCAAGCAAGAATTTGCCATCGAGCAGCCCCCCTCAGACAACAAATGTGCATAAAGGCATACTCTAGACTCAAATAGTTTGCACAGGCTGGCTGAGCTGTGGGACAGGGAATGTTGCTTAAACAACAGCTGGGCAGGGAAACCATCTGAGGCTCCTGCTGATGACTCCCTCCCCACCCCTCCCCGGAGCCACACTTCCATCACCTGCTCAGAGAGGAATCCTTGATGGGTTTCCGTGGGAAATACCAGACAAAGGCATCAGACAGCCAAAACGAGCGGGCATCTCATACCTCCCATTCTGTTTCCCGGCTCTAGCTATGCCACCATGCTTTATGGTTCACACAGGAAGTCAAGGTGCACCGTACATAGATACAGTGCAACCCTACTGGTCTGGGAAACAATGGCTAATTTCCAAAGTGCTTGCACGGTAAGAATAGAGGACAGCTGGCGACCTCAGTCACCTGCTGTCTCTGTTTGTGTCAAACAAAACTACTCTGTGGCGTTCTGCTCGCTGAGCATGGCGCACATGTTCAATAGTTTCTTGATTGCACCGAAAATGACAAAATTAAAGCCACACACGGCAAAAATTTTCTGTTTTTCCACTATCTATAACTCAGAGTATCTGACTAAGCAGATTATAATGCACTTTCTGTTGTTTACATGCAAACACAAAAACAAAAATCTGCACACATCTGGCGCTTGATCCAGTGAGGCAATCCGACCGTCATGGACCTCCGTCTTACTTGTGACTGCCCCAAAACTTACAGACTGTGCTGCTGCTTTACATGCAGAATAAACGTGGAATGATCCAAGTGAGCATTTGTCACAGCGAGCAGAATATTACATCAATTAGAAACTTACTAGTCTGCCTGATGCCACCCAGGAAGGAATATCCAGACTGCACTGAATCCTGACGTGTGCTCGGCAGGCCCAGCCCTGATAAGACATAACTGCCACTGATTGGCAAAACGCCAGCCTCAATCTGCTTAACCGCATCCATCCCAACGCTAAGAGGAAAACACTATTATAGAGAAGGCGTAAGTGGTTGAGTCCGACTCATACGGACTTTTGTACTGGGATCTGACTGGGACCTTTAGACTGGATACCAGCATGTCATAGACGTCCTTCAGAGCTCGTCCCTGAACGCCCCAAAGGAAGCCGGCGCACAGATGTGAGTGCTGATCATCTCGAGTGTTGATGATCTGAGATAAAACTGTACAGTCGCTCAGTTCTGCATGAGTGATCCTCGACGAGGGGTGGGGTGGAAGTGGGGGATTCATTACATCGGGCACTGACTGGACGGAGGCTGTTTAGAGACACTCGTCAGCATGCAGATACAGATTCCCTCTGAAGGTGGAAAGCTCATGGAACCACATCATCATCGAGGCCTGAGTTCAACTCTGGTGTGGCGTGAGTTGGTTGCAACGGTTGGTGGCCTGCTGTTTCCCCTCGTTCACCACCCACACGCATATATTCTGAGGTCTCGTGTGTGCACTGGTAAACTTTACCCCTGCAGACTAAATTGCCTTTGTTCTGGTATTTTCTGCTGTTTTCTTAATAAATTATTTGTTGGCTCTTTCCTTTTGTATGTTGAATATTTTAGGAAGCGCACATCTGTGCTGTCTGAGTTCAAGAGTATAACTTTGAGATGTGTTTTAGAGACGAGCAAAGCAAGAAGCAAACTCTTAAATGTGTCTCTATTTAGGTAATTGATTCATCATTTTGAGGTTTTTTTTTATGATTTCAGCTTCTCATATGTGAATATTTTCTGTTTACTTTAGTCATCCCCAATATTAAACTGTAATCTTTGGGTTGTGGACACAACAAGACATGAGGACGTCGCTTTCGAATCTGAACAGTGATCAACATTTTTATTCATAGAGAAAATATTTGACAGATTAAATGATAATGAAAATAACCATTAGCTGCAGCCCTATCCAGCAGCTTATCTGCTGATATTTTTATATTCTCAAGTCACTAGATTTAATTAAAAGTGATAAGAGAACAGAATGGAGCTTTTCATTACGGCACATGAGAGCAAGTTCAAAAAGGATTGTTCAGTTAATCCCGCTTTGATTTTTATCTTCATTTTCTACAAAGTGAAAATGTACAGGGAGCAACACATCATCCTACAGCATGCATTTGTTCTGAACTGTACTAGAGGCGTGAGATCTGAGAAGTTTTGGAAAATCCCATCCAGAAATGACTCTGCAAAGAATCCCCACGCTTCCCATTGGTTCCTATAATGTTACCTTTTTAGATCTGATAAACGGCACTGTATAAATATTGATCTGATTTTGGATGCGGAGTGGTCTTGTGAACGGAAATGGCAGAGCAGATAACACGTTCATTTTGGGAATGACTGTACTCTCTTACAGGATATGAAGTTTAATGTTGAGACGCTGACCATTTAGTTTAATTACAATCTTAACGGCAAAGAATTCAGGAAATCCCTGAACGCACAGGGGCTGTGGATTATTCCCTGGCTAATCATCTATTTCCATTTAGCCCCTTTCTTGTTTTCCATCATTTAGCCTGGGTTAATACTGTACTCAATTTGAAAATAATACGCTCCTCTGGGTGCTGCTGGTTGGTGGTCTCCATGAAGGTTTTTTTGTAGCTAGAATTACAGGATGGTGATCAGCTCTGAGGGTGCAGCCTGGCCATTTTGAGTGACCTGTTACGATGATGACAAATGCCTGACAAACCACTGAGTCACGGTGAAATCCACCCAAATTGCTTTCCCCTCCATTGCTTTCTATGACACACATGTAAACCCCCCTCCCTCTATCGGAGCTCAGACAGGGGCCAGCAACCGTGTTACAAACTCGTCACCTATGTCTGGCATCCTGACAAATATGTGAGGCACTTACTTACCCAAAGTATGCCCTCACACTCACATGTGGCTACAGCGCCGTGTGCACCGAGCTTCTAGCTCATAGCATGATTCAGAGCGAAGCCTTAAAAAAAGCGCGGACGATCCAGGCGCTCGTGATCTTTTCTGACAGAATCAAGAAATCCCATTAATGCGCGGCGATATCAGCCTTTTACGTTCTCTTGAAGTATTCATCCCTGTCCCATCCGACAACACTTTGAACGAGGACACACAGCTGATGAGGAAGTTTTAGTGCATGCACTCAGCTGGAAGTCTTCGTGATCCTCTGGACTTTGTCACCAATTGACCTGAAAGCCGCTGGTGTAAAGAGATCAATGCCGTTCAGATCAATGCCATTTGGATTACTGTCCACTGTCTAAAGGATATTTTGGCAAACTCTAAACCAGAATAACTGCTGCTATCAATGCCAGTTCAATCTCAACATATTTAACACTAAGTAGCCCAGAAGGGATAGCCCTCGCACCATATGGCCAGATGGTCTGGTTACAATCTGCCAGCACTATCTGTCCAGTCAGCTGAATGTATTCTGACAGTACTGGTGGGCTTCCTACAGCAGCAGTGCTGTTGATCGTAGCTGCAGCCAGCTTTCTGAGTGTTCTGAGAGTTAGATCAAAAAATATGAAGCTACAGCCGTCAGCTCAACTTATAAAACCCTCTCCAAAGGTAACAAAATCCTCCGATCATCCCCACTAAAGTTCACTCCAGGAAGTTACATCTCCGGGTCGAGAAATCGGCCGTCAAATAACCTCCAGTAAAACAGAGACCTGTGTTTTTCTACAGATTAAACAAACAAGATATTCATTCCTGAGCTTTTAGTTTAGAGGTGATATTTTGGTGGATTCTGTTACCTTCGGATGGAGCCAGGTTAGCTGTGTCCTCCTGTTTCCAGTCATTGTGCTGAGCTAAGCTAACTGGCTGCTGGCTTCATATATAGCTGACGGTAATGAGAGTCGTATCAATCTTCTCATCTATTCTCTGCCACAGCGTGAATCATTTCCCAAAACGTTGAATCAGTCCTTGAATATTTAATATATGAAGACGATTTATCTTTTGGGTCAAATAAGAAACACTTCATGTCTCTTAAGTGTGACAAAAATAGTGAAAGTGACATTTGGAAATACTCGAGTATCAAAGACGGTTGCAGCGGACTAATTTGAACCAAAATCTAATTTGTGATTCGTTTTCGCAGTCAGCAGTGTTCTATAGAGCCAGGTTAGCAGCGTCCTATATTATTTTGAGCTGAACTTGAGCTGGTGTTAAAAATGACTGCAGATGCTTTGATGCTGAGCTTTTGCGTCACTGCGCCTCGATAATAGTGAATGTCTAAGTGAACTGATAAAACTACTGCATTACTATTATTACTCTTACGCGCACACACACACACACACGCAAAGTTAATCATCACTAATAACTCATTTGGATGAGTGCCAAGATTTCTGTGTCATGTCTCAACTCGAGCGCTCTAAAATCCCCTCTCTGCAGACTGTCCTGCCAATTATGGAGCTACTGAGTCCGTCTTTTCAGAGATGAGGACTGAGATCAATCTTTGACGTGGATTTTGAACCACAGAGAGTGATTAGTTTGTCCTTTTCAATTAGAATTGTGTCTCAGATGGATTATAGATCTTGTTTTTCTGTGCTCTACAAAGCCAGGCTTTCCAGCATGTAATAAATATTTCTCATTTTATTTATTTTTAAGTTAAGAGCATCAAGGTCTGGGTCTCGCTCACTGACCAAGCCCCATATATCATTTCTATGCTGTGCTGTTTTGAACCCATTTTGCGCTGCATCCCAGAGGATGCCTGTAACTCACATGAAGTCCTCTGTCTGACATCTCTGCTGAACTGGCCTGGATTTACCCCAGAAACATTCAGATGAGCTCAAACAGTTCAAACTCGAGCGTCACTGAAATTATTTAAACAAACAAAAAAAAAGGTTACATGCTTTTTATTTTGATAGTCACATGTCTGACAGGTGCATCCACACCCCTGCTGCCTCCACAGTAGCACACTGCGGGGCCTGACGTGCACCTGGAGGTGGTGGATGGAGGTGTGAAACCCCTCCCTAATTACAGACTACCAGATGTAAGGAAAGGAAATGAGCTTCAAGCACATTCGCTCCTTGCTCTTGTGGTAAAAATAACTAGTTGTGTACCAATCTTATTTGCATCCTTTGCTGTGGATTGCAGGTATAGCTCCACAGATGAGATTTATTCTGCACAATGTTATCGCCTCCAAGAAACCACAAGTGTCTATTTTGAAATCGTAAGCCAAAACCAACCTATCATCTTCCAACGGAGATGATACATACCAGGAAACTCCCCAAAAAATCTGTACTTGCAACAGACAAAAGACTTCAGCTTTCTCGGCTTCCTGTTTGACATCTCTGGGAGGAAACGCACGTACACAAACTGAGGAAGAAATATGATTAAGCGATGTAAGTTTTGTCCACAATCATCATCACTATCACAGTAGATTTTCACAGTTTTTATGGTGGGCCCGATGGTTTGGAACGAACGGTGATCAAACACCTGAGGTTGTCAGATTACTCTGCCTTGTGGCTATTTTTAGCCAGTAATTGCCCTTTTGTTACAGCCTGGTAAACAAAAGATGAATCCGAAGCGATTATCTGGTTATGACTCTCAGTGGGAGCGCAGCCTCCAGCTTTTTCCTTTCAGAGCGACAGCGGCTCGGCCACATGTAGTTCATTGCCTCTGCCATGTCATTAATGAATAACCCTAATTATTTCACTAAGCTGACAGCGTCCTGATGTTTGATCGATGGTGCTCTCTTTTGACCTATTGATGTACTCCGTCGGTATCCAGTGAATACGCGAGCATGAGCGGCCATGGCGCTTGCTTCCTCCCTCCGGGGACCATGTGACCACCGATAAAGATCACCAAACAGGAAACCTCTCCTGCAGCCCTAAGCTCAGGGAGTCAGCGCAGAGGCATCTTGGGGATTATCCTGTTGATCTAGAGTAGCCTAAACACTGAATAATCATGTCAAAACAAACAAGCACTTAACCCTTCTTTTGAGGAAGGACGATCATTTCCAAAAGCTCAATAGCCTAAACAGGACGACAATTCACTTCTTATTCTTGTAAATCCATCTCTTGGGTCTGACTGTAAATCTAATGTCTGTGTGTGTGTGTCCATGAAGTCTTTCTTTTTCCACACCGAGAGCATTTCACTATTTTCATATGACGTTTTTTGGCCTGTATGCCGCCCGGAGGCTGCTTCTAGTTTATGGCCGATGGTTCTTTCACATGGTAGTCTTATTGACATTTGAAGCATGCACATGCCATTGCCATTTCTAGAACGTGAGCATGTCAGTGTTTGCCTTTCAGCCTCGGCATCTGCTGTAGCTTAAAAATTATGAAAGCAGGACAGAGAGATGAATCCTCCTCTGTGTCAGGTTAAAATGGACTTCTGTCTCTGGAGATGTATCGTCACACCCAGCTTGTTTTCCGAACGCCTTCGACTAGCAACACTGCCGAGCTTTCTTCAACAAACTCCCCCCTTTTTTTGTGCTCCGACCTCAGCCAACTCATCAACAGGGGTCCCTTTTATCTCTGAGGGAAACAGGTGGTTATGATTGTTAGTCAGTGCACATATGATGAGAAGGTTTCTGCCTCCATGTGTTTTCTATTTGGAATGCTGCATTTGCTAACATGCACGCTCAGGTTTGGGGAGGGACTCGGCAGATATTTCTGGTTACGCCTGCGACGCGGCTCGAAAACACCACCACCACCCACGCCTGCTCAGCTGTTTCGGGTCATTCCACAGTAAGGGCCATGTGCTACTTTGACTTTATCCCCATGGAGAGACTGTTGTTGCGCAGACATCCACATGGCTGACTGTGCTGACTAAAAAAAAAAAAACGATCACAAAACTGTGCGATTTTGTAAAAGTAATTCCCAGTTAGACAATAAGCAGAAACATCTGAGCTGAGACCAGAATGACAGCGATGATAAATGTGTTATTCCACCGACACCTCTCGCTCTGTCTGGAGAGAGGAACTCCTGACTTGTAACAAACAAATGTTCAGCAGCGAGGGAGCGACTGCTTTCTGTTACTCTGTCCCTGTTTTAATCTGCCATTTACTGTCTCTGCAGTAAAATGTCAGACTGTATGTGACTTGCCCACAGGGGCCATACATGCCATTCAAAGAGTGCTCCAAACATTCGCTCACAAGCTTTGGGTAGGGAAACATCTGACAACATGCACCTCCTGGGGGAGCTACGATGTGCAGTTATCTCGGTGGCGGCTATGCCAAACGAAAAGAAAAAGCGCAGACGCTTTGGCACGAATTTAGACAAATGTTTGAAGAGTGCGCTGGGTAACGTCACTCCACGAGCACCCCAGTTATGTGGTGTTCAAAGCTCTCTGTGTGATGCAATGACCTATCAGCCGGGAACACAGGGGAGGCTCGACAACAATCTGGTGGACGGCTTTCTCTCTTATCTTATCCATTCAGATAAGAGATGAGCTCCAATAGGACTCATGCTGACAGCCATGAATGAAAACAAAGATAATAAAAATGTCACTTCTGCTCGAGTTGGAGGTTTCCGTGGTGTGAGATGTATAGATTTGCACAGGTGTTTCTCACAAGAGTCGAAGCAGTGATCACAAAGTTTATATTAGCTCAGTACTAATCCACTTGAGCATCTTCCAAACTCCCACATATCTTGGTCCTGATCTTGGCAGGAGGTTTCTGGCAGATGTCTGATTGAAGAGTGTACCACTTTTCTTTGGAATATTTGAAGTGTAAGTGCTCAGGTGAGGCCAACAACGGAAAATTTTAATGCATTCCATTAGATCAGGATGGAAAGTCCGCTGTGAGCATGTGTACTTAAAATAACAATGGCCCTCATCTTTCGCTCGGCTGACAGATGACTGGGCTGATATTTGCAGCTATGTTCAGCCACGCTGGGTTTAGCCTTCACTTGGAATGGCCGGGGCCTGCGCCATTAAGATGATAGCTACCCAAAGAATGTCCTGAATTGAAAATAACAAGCGCATCTCACAGACACAGAAATAAGTGTGACCTACAAGAACAAGAAGCGAAGCGAAGTGACACGCTTATTCCTTCACATCAGAAACTTGAATTTGGAGCAGAGCTTTCCTCCCAAAAAAACACAAGAAGCTTTTTAATTACAGTCAGCGCCATCCAGCAGCAGTCCAGCCAGATCTGTCCTTTATCTACAGACAGTGGCGCTGCTGGCCGGGAGCCAGTCGGCCACATGGTTAAGCCCTGTCCAGGCAAGACAAAAGAAATTCTTAAATCTTCGCCAGCTCACTGCCCCACCCCCTGAAAATGTCAATTGTGCTGTTACCATGCCCCTCTGAAAGATTTACTCAGGGGAACATCATTACAAGAGTTTGAAACGTAACGCTTGAAAAAGGGGGAGAAAAAGTAAAATTAAAAAACAAGCACACAGCCTCGAGGTACGTCAAGAGAGACAGTGTTGATCGCACAGCAACAGATTTCAAACAAGCTCCGCTGCTATTCCTAATTAAACCTAAGAGCCAACTCACACACTTGAGAGATCACAGGAGGTTCTTATGTCTGTAGCTCCCTTTGATCTGTGTGTCTGTCCTCTCTCACACACACCTTGGTTAACAGAGAAAAAACAAGCATCTCACTGAAAACTAAAATTAATACCAGAGCACAAACAGAGAAGGGAGTACAAAAAAAACATTTGTTAGATTTAAAATAAAATTCCTCTTTAATTCAAAAGGCCAAACAACCTCCGATGACTTCATAATGATCTGAATATTATAAAATCATAATCATAAATCAAAGCTGGGCTTTAATCCATAAAATCTATAGCCAGACATATGATATACTGTCTGTGTCAGGGATATGTAATGAAGGGATGAATTATTATCCATTCTTTTAACCATGAAGTGAATCGATCTAGATTTACAGTATGTAAACAGCTTTACACTGGTATGATTTATTAAAATCTTTTATTTTTAAGCAGTTTTGAGGGCAAAAATGAGTAAAAAAACAACCATAACTTATCAACAAGTCGCTCCACAGCACAGCAACAAGTGCTCCCTGCCTCTTAATTACAAATACTCTTAATCTTAAATCATATGTAGCTACGTGTAAATACTGATTTAACTCTCATGTATCGTCTTAACTCGATATTAAAAGCGTTCAACGTGATATTTAAATGAGCTGCGTCGCTCTTACAGGTGAGCGTTCATCGCTCCCAGCTACAGGACTCGATAAATCGGGCATACATGGACGGTGTTTGAGGGGTGACATACTAAAACAAATCGATTGCCCAACGGCTGTTTTTTTTCTTCTGTTTACCAGAAAGGGTCCAGCAGCGAGGAGGAGAAGGAGGAGGTGGTGGTGGAGGACATGGTGGTGGTGGTGGTGGTGGGGGGTAGAGGACACTCAACTGGCCTGGCTAGTGTAGCTCCTCCCGCGGACAGCCTCGCTGCTTTTATTCCGCCGCAGGAAAAAACCGTTATCTCGCATCACTACTTCCATCACCAGCACTCCGAAAAACTTCACTCAAATAGTTAACAGACACGGACTAAACGAAGCTGTGTTAATTCATATTTAACTCACAAACTCTCCAAAAACTTGAGAAACTTTTTTTTGAGTGAGGAAAAATGATTTAAAAAAACAAAAAAAATGCCGCTAATTGATGCGCGAGCGTTTAACGTTTAACGGCCGTCGGTCGTGCTAAGCTAATATGTTGCTACATCCGAGCGGTTTTGATATTTTAACGTACGGAGCCGTTACACCGGTTTGAAACGGCGAAGAGGAGAGAGTTAGCGATGGATTTGAGTAACAACAGCCGCTTTAAAAAGCATCGCTCGACCCGCACATTCGCCATTCGTCATGTTAACACTTAAAAGTTGTATCGAAAATGGCGACTACGTTTGTCAGTTAACAGAATTAATAACTGTATTTTACTTCGCGTCAGTTTTGACTGTCACTCCGGCGTGAGTTTGCCGTTAGTTGCCACCAGATACGGTTACTTCAGAGGTGGAGAGGCTGGGGTTTTCTCTGCCTAACGCCGGTGTAAAATCCCGAGCAAACAGACACCGAAGTAGAAATCTTTCGACGGTCACCTTCCCGGAGGAGAAGAGGAGGAAGATAAAAAGCAACTTTTGCGTGATTTTTATGTACTTACAGTGAGTTGTGAGGAGAGTCAGGAGGCAAGCCAGACGTGTTTTCGCCATCTTGGAGTCGATGCAATGCTCGGTTTGACCGGACGTACATGCGCAAAGTAGCCTAAAGAGCTTCGGCGTGGATGGAGAGAGAGGGAGAGAGACACAGGCGGAGACTGAGAGGGAGAGAGAGGGAGGGAGGCGGGGTATGGAGGTATTATATTAGGTTTCCATAGCTACCGAAAGCATCACTCACACAGACAAGAATTTATAGTTGACACGATGTGGGAGGCTTTTTTACTACTGTGGCTTTATACTGTAGGTAGGCAGCAGCTGGGAGCTCAGATAGGAAACCACCAGCCTCCAGTCTATTATGTGCAATGAAGAGCAGTGAAGTAAACATAAACATACACATTCCTACTTTTCCTTACTGAAATGAAAGGAAGGGAAAGTGTCAATATCACAGTATTATAAGGTGTGGTGTAAACCATATTTTCACACTGCCTCCAGAGCCATTATCTGAAGCTTTGAGGAAACGCAGCAACAATTCCTCTCTTACTGTGTCATCACAGCAAAGAGCTGTTACTGTTACTCACACACAGTCACAACAGTTCTTACCACACGACATGTGGTTATGTTTTTTTTTTATTAAACCACGAAAGGTCCCATTTAGATTAAAAAGTCTTGGCTAAGACAGGCAGCAGCACACAGACAATATTACAACACATAGCAATCCAGAACAAATAATAAAAGTGCGGTACAAGACATGAATTCAACAATATCAGTTAAAGCAACAACACACCCATGATTCTGTCTCCAGGTCTTTCAATATGTATTTAAAAGCATTCAAAGAGGTCAGATCTTTCAGTTTGTGAGTGTGACAGACTCTCACAATACAACATGATTTGACAACCTCTCATATTAGACTTTTAATGTAGATGCTCCTGAGCTGCTTATACTTTCATTTCTTAGACTTTACTCAATACCTAAGTGAATGTAGAGTCGGGGCTAAATCCTACATCCATGATTGTACATGAATGTATTTTTATATAGATGAAAACGACCACTGATTTAACGATTTACTGTATGAATAATCCTCTGAGGCTCAATAAAAGAGTATGGCTGACACACTCCAGGTTCTTGCATAGAAAATACAAACATGAATCTGCATTTTTAACTCTTGGCATGTGTGTTAGGCTGCTTAAACCTCCACAGATGCTGTTAAAAGTTGAGTCTTAGCAGCCTGTCACTGCTGTGACCAATTGCACACGGAAGGATTTCAATAAAATATTCACTTACCATTTTTCACTGGCTGTAAATCACAGCACTGTCGAGCTGACTGCAGGCCCGCTCATATGTCGGATCTCAGTGACAGGCGCTATACGGCCATGTCAGCCTAGAGCTCAGCCTGACTCTGTCCTCATGATAGAACAACAGTCTTGTAAAGTCCTGTTTTTGTCATCTTGGATATGGCCTGGCCTCCAGTTCCAGTGACATCCATTGCTTACTTGGAGCAGTTTCCTCCCACTGAGCCCTGGCATAACTCTGGAATGACAGCTGATGCAGCCTGGAATATATTATGCTACTCAAAGCGTGCCTGTGACATGCTATTCAACCTCTTCTTCTGCACAGCAGGCAGAATAAGGTTATATACCTGCATCTGTGTGTTGGGGAAATACATCATA
Organism: Miichthys miiuy; assembly: GCA_036365135.1. Classification (NCBI taxonomy): domain Eukaryota; kingdom Metazoa; phylum Chordata; class Actinopteri; family Sciaenidae; genus Miichthys; species Miichthys miiuy. The sequence goes on from CM071616.1 coordinate 23,653,790, forward strand.
TCTGTGGTTATTCAACATGTATCAATACTGCATTTAAAAAAAGTAAAAGCTGAGAAGACCGCAATACTGCATTTTTCATTACTGTGCTAATTATATCTAAATATAGAACTCTGTCTAATTATGCTACCATGCATGAATTGTATTACATAACACACGTATATCTGTAATTCAAGTGAGATTCTAATGTGAATCAGGTGAAGTTATTTAAACCACACTGTTGCCCTGAGGCTGTGCTCTCTAAGTTTGTATAAATGGGGGTGTGTTAGAAATGTATTTTTGATAATATTTAAACAACATTAGGCGCTGTTATTAATACCCTAAGAAATTACAACCTGGATTTTCTAATCAGGCCAGACTAAACTGAAATAATAAATTAGAACTTAGATCTGAATTAATAATTACTTGATTTACTTCAATGTGTACGTTTCTGAAAACATCTCACATTTGCAAAGTGACATAGCTATTGTGTATGAGCATGTGTTTGTAAAAAAAACAACAAAAAACTGATTAATGCAGAATAAAAACTAAAATTGGTTTAAGAAAAATAAAACTGTCTCATGGAGGAACACTCAATCAGAACTGATTCTGCCATTTTAGTAACTGGCAGGATAAAGCAGGGTTTAGCCTTCGCTGTTCCACTTCCACAGCATGCAGTTTATTTTTACTTTTTATTATTTATTTATTTATTTGAGCACGTAATCCTGTCACTCGGAACAACATTTAAAAACGATCAGAAAACACCTTCATAAAGAATTCATATCTGCTGCTACTACGACATGACTTTTTGATCATCATACAGTTATTACACAATTTATCGGTCATGGTCTGACACACCATTACTTTAATTTGCAAATTCAAAATCCATCTACTGTAAGGAAATATAATTATATGGTAGGTTAGTAATGACTTTAGTGTTATAGTATGCTTTCTTTAAGGATCCTAGAGCTTTCATTATGGCTCACACACAGTATGGCAGGAAAGCCGTGCTTTGTAGTGCACAAGTAGAGCTAGTATACAGAGTAATTAATGCTATTAATTACACCTGTGCTTTCCCTGCTATGACATGTTAAAATGTCAGTTGCTAAAAATGTGTATTAATATCAAAATCATGTGATTAAAATAAAAAAAAACACTGAAGTTCTAGAGTTTAACTTCTTTACTCTTCTTTATACTAACTCCCAGTGTGTGTGTGAGAGACGTTGCCACTGTGTGTCATGCTGCACTGAGGTTTATTACTGACACTGAACATCCCAGCTGTCGTCATATCTTATAAACCTGTTGATCTGTTCACACTCCTCTGTGAGGCTGCCTGTTTACTTTCTTGTCTGGGAAACCTGGAGTAAAATATCTATGTATGACCACAGAAGTGTTCATTTTGCTTCTGTTTCTCTCTTTTTCTTCTCATCGAGGCAAACTGAATTAGACCAAAGGACTTTCATGCACTCTGCTCACACAACCCCAGGGGAAATGATGTAAAACTGAAAGAGCCGGGCTCTCAGTGTGAGTTTAAAATGATTATGAAGGGTTCAATAAGAAACTGATTATTCTTTGTTTCAGCTTGTTTCCTCTTCCTGCTGATGCGCTATTGGCATTTACCTGTATGTGACTTTGAATTGTGTTTCTGCTCATGAATATTTATGTAATTATGCCAAGTGTGCACAGCTGCAGTGTTTGTCATGATGCTTATTAATTGGCTTTCTTGAACAGTTAAAAAGGTCACGCTGATTTTTTTTTTTTAAATCCCAAAGATACTACCTGCACATAAAACAGCTAGAAAATATGGCATCAATCATGCTTTTTAGGACAGCCATCTTCCTCTTCTTACTTCACCTATTCAGCTATAAGATGGCCCTTTTTGTGGTCGTAGTTCCTGGTGCTTGGTTTTTTTATACAGAGGCCGTCATCCATGGATCAACAAGCCAGATGGTAATATCTAATGGCATCCCAAAGGACCTGAAATTCCAGTCTTTTATTGCTGTCATGCCAAGTTAATCCTGCACTATGAACAAGGCCATCAGTATGACCAAATTACAATTCAATACATATATTTTGTCTTGTGCATTGCACTGCACAGGTCAATCATATGCAAATGTTTTTTTTTCCTGCATATAAAAAGGTCTCTTTCTAAAGCATCGTCCTCGGGTTATTGTTGTGCAAATGAAAGATGGCTGAAAGTCAAGAGACTTTGTTTGGCTGTTCAGAATAGCTGCTATCACCGCTGCCAGATGCAGACATCAGTGCCATCAGGTCAGGCAGTTACAGGGCTGAGCGTGCCCTCCAACAATGTTTTTATTTCAATGAGTGTAATGACAAAAACTGTTTTAGCAGGCAGATCTTGTTTTATACATGCACCAGGAATTAGATAAGCAAACAGCATAAATGATGAACAAAATAACATACACTGTAGATTATGCCCACTCAAATATTTAAGATTCATACTGAGTGCCTAAAAATGTCAAAATTCCTGTGAAATAAAATCACAGTTTCTCACATATCAGTATACATTTTTTTAAAATTTTAAACACATTGTCATCTTGAGGCTGTTCTGCTTCTTCAATACATCTTAATTGGATTGGAGTGTGTGCTTGCAGCAGTGTGGAAAATTTCATGTCACATGTGCCTGCCATACACTCCAACCTGGAACTGCATATGTTAAAATACAGACATACACTCCACTGATTTCAGCAGCCAAAGAAACTGAGAACATTTATAGCTTACGTTCTAATTAAGATGAGGTGATACAAAAGTTCTCAACAATACCGATTACTGATTAGAAAGACAGCAGTTTGAGGACAGCAGTTAGAAGAGGTCTAATATGTTGTGTATTTAAACTATCCCAAATGTTTCCAACATTCAAACCCAGAGAAATCTGTAATTTTATTCACGGTAATGGTGCTTGCTTGTCAATAGCGTCACATGCCCTACACCCCCTCTTATTGCTGCAGCTTTTGGGGAAACATACAAGTGAAGCAGGAATTTGGCAAACGTGACTAAACAACATTGGTTATTCCAAACAAACTGCTTCTGCTGTGCCAGCTGCTAACATGACCTTGTAGTATGTGTCTGTGTACATATATGGAGTCTCTTTGCAATCCAAACAAATGATTTTAAGGATGTATTCAAAGTTTGGTTTCTCTGGTCATACTATGTGAATACAGCTATCGCTGATGTGTGGCAAAACAAGAAGGTCAAGATCTCCTACAGGGAGTGGTCTCAACTTGTTTTCAGTCAGAATGCAATCGACCCCACCATCTCAAACAGCTGGCTCACGCATCGCCTGATGATTAAAAATAGTCTAATCAAGTATATCTGATACCCCATGTGAAAAACAACTGCCGTGCGAGTGAGTGGTGGTATGCACCCATCAGAGCACATCTCCGATAGTGCTTCAAACTTTTGAGGTACCACATCTTCTAATAAGAAACATTTTTTTTCTAATTTCTAAAATTTTAGATGTTCGCTGGAAATTTAATGAAGAGGAGGCGAATCTTCCCAGTTATATTTCTGACCAATGAGGGAACAACTTGCCAGCACAACTTTTCCAACTTGACTTCTTTTGGATGTAACAACTGTATGAAAATTAGTCCTTGACCTGGAACAAAGCAGACAAGCCACAGGTATGAAAACACCCCAAAACCCAGTTTTATATTTTCTATTTCGAACACTATAACAAGTAACAAAGGTCTACAGCTATGTTGGCAGCTCTGTGGTATTGTTACCTCAAATGTTGTGTCCTCAAAAACAGCTTGGTGTCTTAGACCATCTGTGTAGGCAGTTTTATAATAGAAATAATACGCCTGCAGTCTTGACATCATCTCTTGTGATCTCATCATTCATCTGTACAAATCTGTAATTGTATCCGCCAAGGAGGGTTTCCTTGCTGCTTTGCTGTTGACTTACTCAAAATAATTAACTGAGGAGTAAATTTTACTTCCATGTAATGTTATTGAGAAAAATGATGTATTATACAATTGATATGCAATCTTTGAGTCGTATAAAGGTGGATCCAGTCGTCAAACAGCATCCACTGTCACTCTTTTTCATGAACTTTTCATTGTAGTTTGTAGCTCTGATAATTGTGCCTTTGCCAGAAAATAATATTACCTTTCAGTGTTGCATGTGTGCGAGATTATACACAAAATGACAATCTTTGATTGACAGGCAAAGCATGCTGTGGCAAAGGATCAGCAATAGGTGTCACTGAAGTCAAAAAAAGGTCCAAAAATGTGTGATTTTTTACTTTATTCATACTTTTGTCAGTTGCTGAAAACAGTAAAATCATCACTGACAATACGCTGATTAAATATAATCACCTGATGTGTATGGTGATGAGTTAAAAGTGCATTTGCTCCACTTGCTCTGTTGCTCAGGTGGTCGTGGTCATGAAGACCGTGAGACATCTACCCACCAAGTAACATAACTGCACATGTACTCCTTACAGTTCAGTTATCTCCATAGAACAATGATGTCAGGTCCCACAGAGTAGAGACAGATACAACACAGCTGAATTATGCACCAAACGCATCAAGCTTTCCAGTGAGATGTTGATGGGAGGAAGTAGAACCCCGCAACACACACATATCCACACGCACGTCCATACACACTACATTGCCTCTTTTGTTTTCATTGTGTTCCTTGTGTCTTTTGAATAATAGAAGTGCCTGGAGACTTATTGAATTCTCAGATTTACTTCCAGCACTTAGAACAACACTCCCCCTTTTCTCCATTCACTCAAAACTCAAGCTGCTGGCACTAAGCCTACATTGTATTCGCAAACCTTTTTTTTCCCTTCTTACATATCCGAGCTTACTCTTTTACCGCACTCGCTGAGAATCGGACGGACAGGAGGAGCAAGAGATGTTGAGCAATGCATTAACCCAGGATTGAATAAAACAGCAGAGAGGCTACTTGAGGATCATCTCCGGCTTGTTTTCTCAGCTGCTACTCATATAACCTGTACGTGACAGCATGCTTTTTGGGAAGAGTGCTCCAACTATAAGTGCATAGTTTTATTTCTGCAGATGTCATGATGTAATTTTTCCATCGAAGTAGAGTTAAACATAAGATATTAGCCAGGCTAATGGTGTGGCTCCAGGGATGGAAGGATCGGTTGGTTCACTAAGGATTGCAAAATTGAAATTTTGTTCCACACGACGACACCTAATGACTTTGGTGATCCCAGACTCCCATATCGAGGATGACAGTTTTAGTTTTGAGTGAAATGTTCCAACTATTGGATGGAGTGCCATCAAATTTGGTTCAGACATTCACGTTCCCCTCAGGATGATATCTAATAGCCTCGGTGATTAATGACTAAATACCTGCAAACTTAATAACATTCCCATCAGCCGCAGCTCTACTTTGTGTTAAGAGCTAATTAATCAACGTGAGCGTGTTAAGATGGTGCTAGCTGTATTAATATGGTGAGTGTGGTAGACATGCTGTTGTGAGCATGTTGGCATGCTAACGTTAGCATCTAGCTCAAAGCAACACTGTCACTCTCACAAATATTAGCATTTTCTAGCAGACCTCTGTGCTGTGGATGATAAATGTCTTTAATCAGACTGTACATTCTTAATTTTGGTTAACACAAAACGTTATAATGTCATTTATGTTTTAAATAATATTGTTTCACTTTGACTAAGACAACAAGATCATATACACATATATAGAAAATGTGATGAGTGAGGCTACTTACTGTATATAACTGATAACCTGGTGTATATCACTGTGTGTGGAAATTCACAGCTGATGTAAATGTGAGAAAATATTTATTTCTAAATGAACTTCCAGTTGTCTGCTTTAGCTCTTGCTGACCTTGAGGTGCACCAGGCTCTGTCAACACTATAAACTGTGACTCTGTGGTGTCCTCATTACAGCCAAACACAGACATGTGTACCACCAGACTGCACACAAGCAAAGCCTTCTGCCGCTCACCCACCCCAGGCGAGCCATTTGTTTCTCCTCTCACACTAGCCTACATCTCGCGTCCCCACTTGGAAGTTCCCACAGTGATCGAACACACTGTAAGATTGTGAATGGACTCACAGCTTGGATGTGTGGCTTTTCGGATAACAGATGGACACGTTGGCCCTCTTGTAGGCAGAGGAAGAGAAATCCCTTCAGCTTGCTCGGCTTGAATTAGAGTCAACATTTACTGGCACTGTTAGTATCTGCAGCAAACATTTATGTTTGCAGGAGATCACAGGGTTTAAAGTCATCCTCAGGTTGTGTGGTCTTCATGAGCATATTTAATATCACCATACATCCTACCACTGTCCCAGCCCAGAACCTGTGACACTTTTTTCACCTACATCAGACAATTTGACAGTGGACTGCTGTATCTCACTCTACATCGGCATCTGTCAGGCTACCATGATGCACCTTTAGACCCACTTTCATTCTCCAAATTGGCTTTTAACTTTGTTAAAACTGTATTTTCATATGTTTTAATTTGTATTAGATGTGTCTGTTTTTGTGAAGCATATATAAATGAAATAAACTTGATAGTTGAACTTGAAACTAGTTAAAAAACTGACCTGATGATGGCACAAGAGGAAACGTTAGAGGATCACTAAACTTACAAACTTAACAAAATGTACAAACTGTGTGTCAGTTTAACCTCTGTTGACTTATTTCACAGGGTACCTGGTGGTACCTGGTGAAGACAGTAGGCTTCATCCTCTGTGGACCATGAATGTCTTCACAAAGTTTTATGATGATTCATCCAAGAGTTAGTTTATCATATTTCAGTGGTTGACTGTGAGTCAGCTTGATAAACATCCATTTGTTATGAAGCACCTCCATTCATCCTCTAAACAACACTCTGTACAGACTCATTGAACCTGCTATAATCTACTGCAGAGCTGCCAGGAAAGCGCTTCAGTACGATGCTGAAGTGTTTTCAGTGGAAGTAGACAAACTCATACTCTACTGGAATTCCTGTTTTTTTGCTGACAGTCTATGGCAGGAATGTTATGAAACATCTGGTCTGACATGTGTAGAGAAGGTGATGTTGAGTTCATGCCAATAAATCTTAGCTTACTTTCATTTTTATACTTTCTTCTGAGATACACTTGGCACAGAGAGTACATTTTTGTCTAACACACGTGATAACTTACTGTAACCCACATTCATATCAAGAAATCTAGCACACACAAACACACACACACAGTGTGTGTCCTAAATAGCACCACATTTAACACCATAGAGAGAGTGAGGTGGTCAAAGGTGGATGGTGGGCGTACAAGGAACAGGACTTTGACTCCAGTGACGAAAGTTCACATCCTGACACCTGTTCGATGTCAGAGTTAGGCAACAAAGCTCTTAGGTTAAAGCAACATTGCGTAGAAATTGGTATTTTTGCGATTTAGCACCCCATCAGCAACAGCAGTCAGCCCAGCTCGGCGTCTGTCTTTCGGCCTTTTATTTCACGAAGCTCTCGCCAACAACTAAAAGTCAGCACCAGATTTACTCTTGTCTGGTGGCTTCTTGCCCCGTTGTTCTCTTTTTCTCTTCTTTAATTCTTCTGGAAACATCTTCTTCGGCCTCTTCACCTCTGTCATTATGTCCATAGAGGCTGCTGAGAGTGGGTAGATTGCCAGCTTGCCCAGCTCCAGTTCTGGCACGACATCGTCTCCATTCCCCATCAGCATTCCCCAACCAACGCACCTGAAAACCTTCTCCTTCCTGGTGGTCCAAAACAGTGCTCTGAACCCCAGCCCGGCTAACAAACTGAGCTAATATTAGCTATCAGCAACTACAGAAAGAAAGTCTGTAAATCAGAGGGACATCCAGCAAACATTTTCTCCAAAAAATATGATCCAGTTTCACCAAAATCAGTGAAATAGTTGGTGGTGTGTGACTTAGTGCCGTAAAGCGTTAAGAACGTCTCCTGGAGCACAAAGTTACAGTGCAGAAACAGACGTATGACACAAAATGATTTAAAATCTGTTATTTAATGGTAGAAAAGTTACACAATGTTGCTTTTACGGTTAGGGAAAGAACGTGTTTTGTGTCTCTGTGGATGACCATGATTGAAGACCATGTGCTGTCAGTGCATAAACAGTACCATAAAAAAGTAGAATAATGGTGTTGTGGATATTTTGGCAGACAATAGATGAAATATGTTGTCAGAAAACATTTTTTTCTAGCACACAGCTGAGATTTAGATGTGTGTCTAAGCAGGAAAATCATAGATGTAAATAAAAACTTTAACAATAAGTTCCAGTAAGCCGTGTCAGAGAGTGAGCATGCCCAGTATGAGAGCTCTGGAACTGGCTCATCTGAATGGAATGCTAAGCCAACATTAATGTTATTAATTCCATCTGTGCTTTTATTGCTTTGACAAGTCAAAATAACTGCGGTGAGATGTTGGCACCAGTTTTCATTTTAAAACATCTCTAGAAGTAGTAAATGTCATGGAAATGACGACCTGATTCATTCACTTTATCAGCCTGTCATGTGACGTCGTTGTCATCTTTAACTTTTTATCCATTTCTGTTCACTTCTCTGGAGCTGTAGTCTTGTATTGAAGCTCCAGCATCTGGAGTAAAGTAAATGCACGCAGGAAATATGTTTCTACACACTGCATTGATGAGCAAAACTGAGAAGGAGGCTGACACTGTAATACACGCCTCTAAAAGTTGAGCTGTTATTGATCGGGGCTGCTGCAAAGCCATTGCAGTGCTAATAAAGGGGCAGACAACAGCGCTGGCTGTCAAAGCCCCTGTGGACTGCTGATCCAGCTCCTCACACAGCCACATCGCTCCCCTTGATTGATAAAGATTCAGCCGCTGAGTGATTCAGTCATATGTTAACTCAGGCTGACATGCTTTTTCACATGACGCAGCCTCACTCCATCTCTCCTACCCTCAGAGGTATTGTGTATGATGTTTGTACTCCATGATCCTAAACTAAATGTGCCAGTCAACGAGCTAGACCGACCGGTCAGATACATTTTAGTTTGGCTCGCTGCTCTGACAGGCGTGGCGTCATTTTTCCACCGCACATTAATTCTTTAGGACTTTTTTTGCACTCAGCAAGCATATTTTTTGTGAAAAATGAAACCTATTTTTTTTTTTTTTAGTTTTATGCCTCAGAGAGCGAGATTGTCAGTTATCCAGCCGTATGTCTGCCAGATCTCAATTTCATTTAATTTATTGCTTCTCTTGTGGTTTGTTGGGGCTTGGGTTGCAAGGTGTATTGAAAAATTGATAGTTTTACATATCATAAAGTGTCTCTTTTTCCTACTTGTATTGTGTCATGATGTTTTGAAGTAATTTGACTAAGACTGGGCACAGACAGGCACATAATGCAACAAAGGGAGCCACTTGAGTGCTTTCAGCTCACAAGACAACAGAAGGAGAGACACACAACAAGTGACAACATTTAGCTCCATGGTTAAAATGAGCTTGAGTAGCCAGGTTTGCTTATGCTCGTTGACAAGGATGACATGGCAACAGAAAGCATGAAACATTGTATGAAAGTGTCGAATCCCTGCAGTGTAAGCACACCAGAGACTGTAGCAACTGTTTCTTTCTTTTAAAACTACAGGCCAGAGCAGATTGAGACATTCTGAGCTTGTGTTTTTCACATCTCTTTGTTTATAACACTGTTAATTTGTCACCCATCTGGATGAAGGCCTACTGAATGGAATTAATCAAATAGCATTGCAGTAGATGGCTGCATGCTCTATGAGGTTGTGCTAAATGCTTACATGCTTGCAATGGCTGTGCTAACATACAAATGTTTACCAGGTGGTGTATATGATGTTCTTCTCCACCTTACTTTACTAATTCGCACAAGAGTCGAAGTAACAAAGTCTGAGACTAATTAGCCCTTTTAGACTTTCAGGTATTTTTTTATGTAAGTGATGGAAAAACAGCAAATTTCACAGATGGCGGTACCAGATGAAAATTCACCCTGAATCCATGCACAAAATCCCATTTAATGGTCGTCGAGATGTTTCAGTCCGGAGCACAATTCCTCCAAAAGATGAAATAAATCTCACCCATAGGTGTTCAGCGGCGGCTGCGAAGGTTGCAGTGTATGATTCACATCAATTTCATACCCATTCAGTGACCCCTCACAGCCTGCATTCGTTATATTTCTTCACTCAGATGGGTTTAATCTCCCGTCTCTATTTTTTTTTGTTGGATTTTTTTCTATATCTGTCTTCATGTACTGTTGCTAGCTGTGTGTTTTAGGAGCTGTCATACATCCCACCTCCTGACACGCATACGCCTACAATGAGATTTGTATTTTTATATAACACTGAAAAAAGTGACTGATTTCTCGCGCAGGGAGTGAGATTGACTCTGATTACAAACATTATTGGTTTTACTTTGAAAAATGCAAAAAGGAAAATACTCTACCTGTAATATGAAGATGTAAAACGACCTACAAATAATATATTCCCCCCCCCACTCTTCTTGATTGAAGGTATTTCTGTGTGCAGTCTTTTCCCCTCTGGCCCCAGGTGTTTGATCTGGGTCACTGCATCAATGTGTGCAGCTCAGCTTGTCTGTCTACACAGCCAAGACATTTGTTTGGCCAGCAAACTAGACATGGATGCAGAGACTGAACTGAACAACCCCGTGCTACAAGGTCGCATCTCTGCTGAAAGGTATAATTCCTATAATCAATCAAATTAAGTACTCTGTTGTTTTATGCTGTCTTAGCGTATGACAGGAATAAAGACAGAACAACATAATGCAATAAAAGCGCCGGATCAGTCTCGTCTGTGGTTTTGCTTATTACATCGCATTGTTGGTCCAATTTGAGAGTGATGGAGGCTTTTTGCTATTTTGAGGTCCTTATCAGAGTCATGGAGGGCGAAGCACTCCCAGCACTCAGACGACGGACCTCCAGCCTCTGATGGGCCATGGGAGACGGGTGGTGGTGGTGGTGGTGGTGTGCAATCAGAGGGACTACGTGAGAGAAGAATGGTGAAGGATGGGGACAAGGGTATCTAGGCTGTGTATTTATATCCCCTCATGTCTCACGTCTTACAAAGTGATAGACAGGCAAACTGAAAGCTTCTGTCACACAAAATTCTCCATGGCAGCATCTTGCCCGCACCCGCTTTCAACCAAAAAAAAAAAAAAAAACAGAAAAATAATCTGCAGCATTGAAGGCGACTCGAAGGCGATAGTTTTTCTCCTTTCTTAGTAATTCTCACTCAGGCCCCTTAATGTCAAGCTTCGGGGAATCAAAAGCTCGGGCCAGAAAAATAAATAGAAAGCATAAATTGAGATCAAAGAAATAGGACAGTTTTTCTCAGGGGGGACACAATATGTCTCAAGTAATCATTTCTCATGCTTAGCAGATCTGTCATGAAAGCATCAAGTATGATGCTGCCATGCTGTTATCATACAGTAGCTTAACTACTGCATTTAGCACTATTTATACTCCTGATCACCCCCAAGGCAAAACCTTGATCCTCAAGGAGGAGAAAAAAACAAGTCAGGGCTAAAATTAGATCTGCAAACCGAGTGTGAAGTGTTAGACCTTAAGACAACAACCATGCCTGCTTTGTGTAAAGGTTATTTTGAAAACTACGCCCACAAATCGGCTTGAAATATTCAGCGCAACACAAACACAGTTAAGGATTTTTCTAATTTATCATCAAGGAGTGATCCTAGATAATCATCAGTGAATATTTATAGGCCTATAAAAGATTCAATAACACACATCTGTGTGTGTGTGTGTGTATGATTTGATTACATAGCTAACAGATATAAATATTGCCAGCGTGGGAATGGAGGTTTTCCCACATTTGTTTACCCGTCAAAATAAACCAACAAATGAATAAATAGAGGGTGGTGAAACATCTGCCCCCTGGATCGCTTTAGCATCCAAGGTGCTACCGTGAGATAAAAGGTGAGATCAATAAATCACGGCGGTAGTCGGTGTTTACATGTATAATACTGGAGAACAGCTGCTCGGTTCAGTGCGCACACATGCACATGCACAGGCAGAGTCAGGCATTCACACACACTCTTTTGCTCGCTCACTCAAATAAACAAGCAGATAGACAGAGTAGGTCTCCGTCATGTGAAAAAAGGGTGCCAGATGGCTCTGTGGGAGGTGGTCAACAGGGGATGAAGCGGGTGACGCCCCCTCGGTGAGCTTATACGTGAGATCATCCATGCGTACACACATTTACCCTCGCGCACAAGATAAGTCATTACCACTGAGGAAGAAGAAGAAGAAGGAGTGTGTTGAGGCACAGGAAATGCTTTAATCAGGTTCAAGGCCTTCATTCAAGGCATGTTGATGTGAGCAGCATGAACAACAAAAGACTCAAGGTGAACGGGCAGCATAAAAGTAAAGATACTGTACACTGGCTTTTACTGCCAAAATGTAATCATCAAACATTAACATGAAGCTCTTGACCCTGCATACACTTTCCCCAGTCACCGTGCTTAAAAACCACCATAGCAACCCATTACCATGGTAACCTGTACAGGAAATAGAATTTGACACATGTAAACGAGTATGGACAGATTGAAAGTAATACATTTTTTACCTGCCATTTCAGAGAGTGCACTCGCAGCGTCACGAGCAAGCTGTGAGTGTTCACAACACACCGAGTCTACATTAATCAAACATGCGTTTCAAGCCAACTGCTGCCGTTACTTTCATCTCCAACTAAAATGCACCAAACAGGGAGAGATGAGGCTCCATGAGTCTTACACACTGCTCTCAGTAACTGAGTCAGGCATCAGGTAATGATGTGCTGCCGCTCGCTGCTGCTGCAGTCCACGGACTCCAACAGTCCACATTACATTGATAACCGGTGAGTAAATGGAAACTTAGGCCTGGCCTCTGGATAAATGGATTTCTCTGACAGAAACCAGAGGTGGAGAGAGTCCCAAAATAACCTGCACAAGTTAGAGAGTACTCTGCTGAAGTTTAACTCACTTACTTTCCCCAAACTGTTTAATCTATAAATGAAACTACAAATCGTTGCTTCCGTACCATGTCTTGTTTCAGGCTCAGAGTGGAAGAATAAAGAATAATACACATTTAAGTGTTAAATCTACTACACATTGTTTGTTTGCATATGTAGATTTCTCTTAAATCCACCAAAAGTTTGATTTATTGATGCCTCATTTGAATATTTAAATACAAAATCTCAGAAATTGTTTTAATGTAAGTAATCGATCAAGTAAAGTTGCACTTTATATAATGCAAAGAGTAAAGGATGACAGTTCACAGAGTTCACAAAGAAAGCATTAATCAGAGGAACAATTCAGTGATGTATTAAACTATGTGCTTTTATACAGCGACCTTTAATTATCTATAATATTTCCTTCTTATGTTCACTTCCCAGAGACAAAGCTGTCATATTAGCTTCAGCTGAACTGGAAGACTTATTGTTTCCCCCCCCATCTCATTGGAATTGCATCAGTACGGGATGTTTTCACGCCAAGTCCTTAAAGACAAACTTTAAACTGCTTTAATCTCCTTTGATCCATATCCAGTTAGCCAGCGAGGCTTAAAGGTCCGGTGTGTACTGTAGGAGCGATGTGTAGAAAAACGCGTAAGAGACACTGCAGTGAGCGTGAAACTCACAAAAGACTTGAGGGACCCTGTCCGCGGTGAAAGTGCAGAGAAAGTCATGAAACGGTTAGAAAGCCTGGATAAGATTAAAGATGTTTTATTATGTGAGTATAACTGCCGCACATCTGTGATTAAACACACGAGGAACTATTTAATTACACAAAGACACACATGATCATGTCAGTCACTGTGGGGCTTCGTCAAGGTTAGGGTTAGCGTCCTAGAGGGCACTTTACTTTGTTTTATCTACCGGTGTTTCAGCCTCACAGCAAGAAGGTTACTGGTTCAAACCTCGGCTAATAGGTTAAACTGCCTGAAGGTGTGAATGTTTGATTTGTGTGATGAACAGCCGGCTCCAGGAGGATGAGAATACAGAAAGTGGATGGATGGATAGAGGGGCAACCATGAGGGGCTCTTTTCCATTGTTTTTTTATGCAGCACCGAGGGCCATGAATCACTATGACAGTCATTTGCGTGACATTAAGTACCCATGATTGGCAGAGAGTAGGAGGATGTTTGTTGCTTTTTCCTGCTAATTTTGGGGAGTCTGATTTGGATGCCTACTGGGCGGCTTCTTTAGGAGGGCACGTCCATCTCATGTCCATCCCATCTGGAGCGCCTCTGGATCCCCCAGGAGGTGCTTGAACATGCCCTGCTAAACCTGCTGTCATCAACCCCGGATAAGTGGAAGATAAGTGTGTGATCATCACTGGTGAATAAGCAGTGACATTAAGAATCAAATGGTTGGTTCAGGTTTCTTTTAAATATGATGTATTTAATAGCTCCATTATGGTTCTTTTTCTTTGTACACGGTCTGGGAGAAATCTGCTTTCATGGCCCTTAAATCTGCTGTGGGCTTTTCATCTCTTTCTGTTATTAAAAGGAGACGTTCAGCTTATTCAAACTAGTTATTTTAGAATCATTTGGTCCTGCTGAGGTACTGTGATATATGCCGTTGTCTTAGTCCAGCTTTAATGTGCATTATCTCCACAGATTAGTCCCAAAATCTGCTGCTGTATTCTGGGAAACGTTCATCCTTTCTAAAAGGCCCCCTGACTGAACGCCATTCAGCCTTTTGTGTCGGATAAATTACGTTGGTCTTTTCGGTCTCATTTGTTCTCAGGAAAAAAAATGAAAGTCAGATATCTGCTAGCCCCTCTGCTCCTTCAGTATATCACTCTCAGGACTGAGGAGCTCTCGGTATTCAAGGCGGAGCTGTAAATCTCACTAAAGCTGTCCATATTACGCTTTTTTTTTTTCATTGTGGAACTATTTCAGGCTCCTTCATGTTAAGAGAAATGGCCAAAACCACAACCTCAAGGATGAGGAAAGATTCAAACTATCTGCTTCTGCACGACCTTTACTGCGAGCCGTCTGCTTAGGGAAGACTGGAATGAAGAGAAATAGGAGGTTAGGACAAACTCTTATCACATTTCTTGCATCCTTTTAGCTGTTAACGAATCTCTCTCACATTTACCATCATTTGCATTTCAATGAGAAATACCCAGAATAATAAAAGCATCAGTGTATATGAATATGAATATGAATGTGAGGGACAAGCTGAAGAGTGGGAACAGAGTTATCTCTTACAATTAACACTTCCTTTTGTTTCGGAGCTCTCGTTTTCTCACAAAAGATGTCCTCAAACACTTTGAAATTTGGGTCATTTGCCAGTAGTTTCTCTGCTTAAGTTAATGGATATTAATGAGCTATAATCCATTAGATGTGACATGCTACTTATATTTCCCCCCACGGAAAGGAGGAATCATTCTTCCCAGACTACGGCGAGGAGAAAATCACTACCAATGATGTGGTTCAGGCTTTTTTTTCCACGCCTGATGATATAGCACATCCTGCTCAATGATGCTCAATGCCACGTGGATCTAAATGTAGCTGTGGAAAACGTCGTCATGGATCTCAGACGTGGCGTTGCAAGGTCACTGATCCTGACAGATAAAGAGTTTGAAGTACAGAAGCTGCAGTAATTTCACTAACAGTGAAGATGAAGCTGCTGTAGCGTGACAGATCTCATGAATTAAACAGTGCTCTTATTAACTGTAGTGAAACCACAGGAGCTGCCTTCTTGCAGCTGGCTGTGATCTGCTCCGTGCCATCTTTCATTTATTTATTTTTTTTGTTGTAGCAAACGACTGTTTGACCACACATCAGGGAGAAAAAGCCTCTCCCAGCGGGACGGCATGAATAAGAGTCCTAGAGGAGGGAGGGGTGGGAGGCTATCTCTACCAGGAGTGCAGTGCAGACAAAAACGCAGGCCAGATGCATCTCAATTCCAATTAGGTAATGGGAGCTGACAGCAGGCATGAGCGAGTCACACGTGAACTGCAGAGCCAGAGCCGAGGGATGGATGGATCTTTTACAAGCTGCATTTCAGAGGCTCCTTGACCCAGGGTCTCTGGGAGATGAAGGCAGGTGGTTACGCTACAATCAAAAATTAATAGTAATAAACAGGGCGTGTGAATGAGGAAGAGGCTTCTCTGGAGGTGCTATGAAATTGATTTGTTTTAGTCTTTTCTCCATCTTTTATTCAACAAAGTTGAACCAAAGGATGACAAAGTCCCATTCATAGCTGGGGGGTGAATGTGGCTGCATTCCAGCTTTAATGCATAAAGGTGTCACCCTGCACCTGCTGTAAACAGGCGGTTATATGTTTACAATTTAGTGTCATGGATAAAATATCAGTCATCCTGCACAACCAGCCTGTCAAACACACACACACGCTCTCTCTCTCTCTCTCTCACACACACACACACACACTAACCCTGAACTGACAGACTGAATGAACCCTACTAATCTGCTCATAATTTAAGTCATGCAGGCTAGCCGAATTTTGCACATCTGTCATCTCTGCATCTTGTCCAATCTGTTTGTTTGATGCTGCTATATTGTAACTATTCTTCTCTTCGTCAGCGCTAAGACTGTTAACACTACAGTCACGGTACAGTCCCTCTTATAGTTTGTCCTGCCCTGACACTAATATGTCAACGTAGGTCGTCAATAGTCTAAGTCACTGTAAAATATCTGTTGGAGGTCAAATAAAATGTTTAATTTTCTAAGTTGTCCTTATTCTGTTCGACCTTTTGTGTGTTTAATGTCCAATGTCTCTTAGCTTCTCTCTCTCTGGTTCGGCTGCCTGGACTGTGAGTTCAGACCACCGGGGGAGTGTTAGTGTTTGTCCCACATGTGTTTTGGACCACTGGGAATAGGAGGTTTTCAAGCCCGGGGCACACAGGGGAATGCTGACAGGGAGCTGAGCAGGTGTCATACCGGGCTCAGCAGCCTCTATGGACATAATGACGTAGGAAGCTGAGAAGAGGAAAGTGGGACTGACTTTTAGTCGTTGGCGAGAGCTTTGTGAAATAAAAGACAGGCGCAGAGTAATAGTGTAATAACAGTGTAATTAAGGAAACGAGTCTCCGCTCTCACACACTGTGTTTTGGACGAAGAAATACATTTTGAGCGGCCACACATTGTTTTTATATCACACTGTTATAATAAACATATCATATAACAAAAAATACCAATGCACTCTGACCAGTCACCATGACAACATGATCAGCTGATCCCGGGGCTGCGTGGGCGGAGAACTGATCTAATTATCGATGTTTGTCAGACTGCTGCTGAAGAAAGTGTTTCATGTTCCTCTTCCTCTGTCAGTCAAACACAACGTACACCTACACAGTGTTATAAAACTGGACAGATATTTCTTAATGTAGACACACACGGTGATCATAAACAGCACGTCAGTGTACACAATGCAACATGTGCTCTCCCACTAACAGTGCAACATGGTCAGACTGTTTCACCTCATTTACTTCTGCTCCTGCATCACTATGAGCATCCTGACGGCGAACATCATTGTCTGATACAGAAACAGCATCGAACAAGGCCCTGCAAAGAGTGGTTTGTTCAGCTGAACGCACAGTGGCTAAAAGAACATTTTTACCAGACGCTGCAAAAATATGTCTGGGAGAATCTTTAAGGATGACAACCTTTTCTCCAGGAAGAAGATCAGGAAGAAGACTCTGGATACACCGGATCAGAACTGAGAGGCTCAGGAAGAGCTACCACCCTCAGGCCACGGGGGTATTAACCCTCTGGGGCAATCACCTGAGATTGTAAAAGCAACTGATAGGACCCCAGAGGGTTAAATAAAGACACTGCTATTAACATGCATTACACATTTATTATTTCTATTACTATTTAGTATTAAGATTGTATCATTGGAGCTCACAGAAATGATTTACTTTGATTGTTCTTTCATGATTATATGTAACAAATAATAGACTGAAACACATAAGGTCAATACTGTAATGTAGCATTTTACACATGCTAAGCTTCATATAGGAAAAGCTGGAGTATAAACAAGTAAATAAGTGCATTTGCTTTGGTTGTTTTGTGTGTTAGCTGCTAATAAACATTAAAACTGTGTTACTGTTACACAAACTGGATATATTTCTATTTCTTAAGATATTTAAAGCTGCTGTTTACACCCCTATGAATATGATTGGATGTGAACAACACAGCTTGTGAATCAGTTAATCCAAGTTATGCTGAGAACCTTTAATTACAAGTAATATAGTAATAATATACCCAGATAGGTCTATTAATTCTCAATTAACAACTGTTTATTATAATAAAACATACAAATAAAAAGTCATTAAACTCGGCAGACTCATGCTACAGTTGTCTAAAGCTCTAAATAATCAGAATAATGTCTCATTTAAAATATAAAAAAGAATGTACTAATTAATTTGGTGGTGCATTTAGTAAACAAAACTGGCATATCCACTTTTAATCGATCTGAAAAACATTAGTCGAAGGCACTCTTGTTCATTTTAATGCAGCAGAATATAATGTTGAATTTTTGTATCTTGTTTTTTTGGCGAATACAATCTTCATTTGAAAATTAGCACTCTAAGGGTAGGCTCTGTCGAGTTCCCGTCAAATGCTTAATTAAAGGAGATGCGGGAAAGTCATTAAAAGACTAATTGTTTCTCGACCTGTCTGATGATGAAACCCGGCGTCCCCGGGGTTTTGGTTGGAATGAAGATGGAATAATTAAATACTTTTGATGCACCACGCAAGGTCAGAATTAATCAGACGTGCAGCAGGTTGGAATACAAATACATCATGTACTCTGTACGTGTGATTTAAGCCTTTTTTTAAAGTTTAGTGCTTAGGTGGTGATAATAAAAAAACATTTAGTGAGCTTCATGAAGATTTTATTTTCTTTCATAATTAGTGAAATTGGAGTTATTTTGCTTCTACGTGCAGCTCTTCCAATTAAATAACTAAAAAAAGATACTCGAGTGGTAGGCAATAAACTGTGTCATGTCACGTGTCCTCGTTGGTCAGTGTTTTTCCAGCATGTTTACTCTTTTCAGGCATCAGCGTGCAGCCCTGTGCAGGGCTCATGTACTGGATTTCTGCATTATGATGATAATATAAAGCTTTGGCTGACTCAACCCCCTCACGCATGCAAGACTCAATTGGATGAGCTCTGCTCCACCTGTTCCTCCTTTCCCAGTTGCCAAGACTGACCGAATGTCTCTACTCTCTGCCCACAGCTGTCACAAATCCCAGCATGCCTGGCATGCATGGTACACAGGGACGCTCAGGCCAACAAGTTGCCTGGTTGGTTAGGTCGGTGGGAACGCGTCTCAGTGACGGAGAGCTCCCTCGCCACCTCCAATGTGGCTCCAGGCCACAAACAGGACTGATTCGGTCCCCTACTTCTGCCTGTTGACCTCACATGTGTTTCAGATGTGCCAACATCTGCACAAAAACATGAGTCAGCTTCGAGCATGCATGGAAAAAGAGAAAGATCAACTGGCGCTGTTCCATCCTTCCAGATGCTTTGCCAGTATCACTGGCTCAGTATCACTCGATGTGCTCCACTGCTTCAGCTCTGCCCTCCGCTGTTTACCCCCGATGAGGCGAGATGCTCACTGAGCTAATGCTAATTAACATGGATTGGGACTCGATTGCCTCTGGCTTGTGCTCTTGATTTCATCAGACAAGCTCACCTTCTCCACCAAGGTGATTTAAACAGATAATGCTTTGAGGTATTTTTCTCTGGCAATCTCATCGTGCTGTTTTAGTGATAAATCAGATCTGATACGGGAGCTGATAGTGATCTGCAAAACGGTTTGTGCTTGATCTTTGTCTGTCTCTGTCATCAGGATACTTTCAGAGGACGTCGAATTACAGAGGGTCAAAACTTTTTGTTGCAAAGTTAAATTTTTACAGCTGTATGACATAATTTAGTGATTTCAAATGAAAATTAGAAACATTTACTCACCTATATTATATTTTAAATACTGTACTTTTCAGCTCATTACATTTATTTGGCAGTCTCCATAAGTCCCCATGTTCAAATGTCCAACTTCACAGCTAATTTCCCCGTTCATGACAACTGTACTGAGGTTGAATTTATATACAACTCACCTGTTCAGATTATTTTAAGACGTTATAGACTTATATTAAGACAGGTGAGTGTCGTTACAGGTGGCTTGTTTGAGCAACAAGGCGTCATTCATAGACGTCTTTACCCAGTTTTAGATTTAGGTTTTTATAGCCAGAGCCGCTTCACACCGAGCTGGCTGGCTTTTCAGAAAACCGTGTATGACGTCACGGATGCGACATCCATGTTTTATACTGTCTATTGGTATTAAACTACCCACCAGTTTATAATATAAAGTAGTCTAAATCAGTTTCACCTTGATGACATTTAAATGCTGCTTGCATGTGAATGCATTAGAAAAATATACTTGTAATGGAGCATTTTTATAGTGTGGTATTACATTTTATGACATTTTCACATAACTTCTGTCTTCTTCTGTCTGTTCTTGGCGAGCTCTCTCGCTGCAAAAGTCAGTTTGATGAATCTGAACATTTGATTAGATAAAAGCAGAGCAGAAATATTTGTTTTTTTTTTCAAGACAGTAACCATATGAATGTTAAAAATAATGAGACGTGGGCTGTCATTTTTTGTTTTTGTTTTAGAAAGCTATTTGAGGTCACATGCAAAACTGTAACAGAACAGAGTGAGCGTGTAGCTCGTCACTTCTTACATGTTTACTAAAGATGGAAATGATATACGCCCCTGCGTGAAAATAAATTAATAAATAAAACCAAATCAAGCAGCGCGAGTAATTACCAGCCTAATTAAAAGCCACACACATACTTGAAATGCTTCAAGTGAAAGCAGACTCTCTGTCTCATTCTGTCGGCATGCATGTGTTTAAATTACGGCCAGAGAGACTCTGCACTGCGCGTCTCTCATCGAGATGAACCATCATGAAAGTACATTTTTAACGAGGTTTCTTAGGATCACGAGACCGGGCCATTTCAGCAGCATACGACATTTTTCATGCTGCGTGTATACCATAGCTCTAACACTGTGGCAGTCAATATTGTGACAGCAAATATACCAAAGCTACTTGAGTGTTTTTAGACCAATGTAAAGCTACTCCGCTGTCACATTGAGCTTTCTGCAGAGAGTGTGAACAACTATTTCTCTCTCACACCATCTGTTGGATATTTAAGTACTTTGAGACATTGTTGTAGTCAAGACCACCTAAACCATGTCATGACTTTCAGCATTGTAATGTGACTCTCAGAGTTCCTCGTCCACCTGTCCACATCGGAGCTGATAAAGAGGAAAAAACACTCACACTGAATCCTAATTAAATCTGCTGCTGCTTACATAAGCTGATGGATACCGCCGCTCCCTGATTCGTACAGGTGCTCATTAGCTATTTCAAAAATAAGCGTGTTCAACCTGCCTTGAAAATAATAGCTCCACTGGGAGTTTTTTTTTTCCTGTTCAAACAAGTGTACATCACGGATTTTTGACATGCAACAAATACAACATCAATAAAGGAGCTAATGGGCTGTAGTTGGTGTCACCTCGAGCTAATTTACACCCTAATTACAATGAAGATGGAAGATACGAATATATTTAGCCGGTCCAGGCTGACTTCAGCCTCTCTTATATATGCAAGACGAAATGTAAGGTTGTAAAGGACAAAGTCTTGTGATACCAGATGATTGGAGTCTCTACTAATCGTCTAAATGAACAGTAGTGACTTAGTAAGTAGGTAAGTAAGTAGAAACAATCCTCTCCCCTCCATTCTCCTCGGTAGTGAAACAAACTGGAGATGGAGATCACTTTGCAATACAGAGAGAGCTTTTTAAAACAAGTCTTTCCACCCAGTTTTAGCAAAGAAAGCTCAGAGAAAGTCACCATGTGGTCTCTGTTGAGCTAAATGTTTAGAGACCGGCGGCCCGTGAGTCTATAAAAGACGCTGCTCCTCTTCCTTTGGGCCTGTGCTGAGAGATAAACTGAAGTATTTGAGCTATCTTAATGCACTGGTTTGGACTGCCAGCGAGCACAGGGTGTTTGTGATTTTAAAGGTTAGCATTCTGCCTTTTGTAACTAAGGTGCTTCTGACAGGCTGCTACTGTGGAGGTAACATTCGGCCATTCTTCAGCCTTTTCTCTCCTTCCTGCGCTGTTGTGCCCAGCTTTTATCTGTCAGTGCCGGGTTTAAGGAGACGTGTCGGTTATGTTGGGTTAGATCTTACGAGGTACCATCTGTCAAAACTAACACGTGTCTCTTTGTCTTACAGGCCGGAGCTTAATCCGGAAGGTGTGTGTGTGTGTATGAGAGGGTTGTCATGAACGTCATCCTCAGTCAGAATTTATTAATTTGAAGCATTAGTTTGTGTATGAGTTTGCTAAAGGAGTAACCTCAGCAAGTAAGTTTAGTTTAGTTGAACGGCAACAGTTCAGTCCACAAAATCAGTAGCTCTACATCCCATGATGCTCGGTTTTTAATTACAGAAAAAGAAAACAGCAATATGAAGTCTGTTTTAAAGAATATTTCAATACTCTGAAGTGTTACACTTCTTTTCTTTGATATCTCATCCCTGTTGTGAAAGTTTAGACATCCCTAAAGGCCTTTTCCTTTAAACACCAACCTCCCCCATTCCTTTCTATTTCTGTCCACAGATATCTGCCCTCTCCACAATGACGGCGAAAACAATTCTCGCCCAGTTTGAAAATCCATCACGTCATCATAACGTCTTTGAGCGAGCGCTAACCTGAAGCAGAAACAGTGAGCAGACTGTTCTTATTTGACTGAATATTAGGAGGGGATGGTGAGGTTGGAGAGATGTGTGATAAGAGAAGAAAGGGAGAGTGAATGTTGAACAAATGTTGAGGGCGTGTGCAGGGTTGAGATTATGGAGGAATGCCGGTGGTCCGGGCCAGTCTCCATCGCGGATCTTGGGAGGATTTTCCACACAATTTTTAGCTCGAGATAATTTGAACAGAAGCTCCATGATCAACACATTCCCTGTTTTTTTTTTTCTTCTATTTGATGTGAGAAAAAAGTTTAAAATTGTTTTTTTTAAATACATTTTAAATATTTAAACATTAGCACAAGCCACAATAAGAATATTGTAAGTCGGTTAGTTAAAGTCCTTATTTGACAAATAACACACTCCTCTGTGGAAATACCTATTAAACTTTGTTCCCTACACACTCCTGCTTTACTGAGGTGTTCTGTATTTAAACTTTAGTGAGGCTGACATTTTTTCTTGAGCTTATTTTACACAGTTTGGACACAGATTTCCACATTTCAGACAGACAATGGACAGTTTATCCAACAAGATCTTCGGTCTTCCTCTGGTGGAAGTCTTAAGTAAAAATGGCAGTATCACAATTTAAAAACACTCCACAAGATAAAGTCCTGCCTTTTTTTTTTTATAGAAACTTTATTAATCACATTTTTGCACATGAAAGTGTAGTGCAGTCAACGACAAAATATTTGAAATGTGGTCATGTTGAAATAGAAAAATACCAGAAAATGGAAGGATCTAGTAAATTACAAGTACCTTAAAACCTTACTTAAGTATGTGGTCACACATCAATACACTGCATGTAAAGTAATGTTTTAAATCAGGTTGAAGTTGAAGCTTCCTTCCTGACTCGAAGCATCAAATCTATACATGATACGAGGACAGTAACAACAACAAAGATTCAGTCAGCTTTCTTGCAGTGTCCATATGACCACAACACATCTATAGGATCTATGGATTATCAGCCGTCACGTGGTACAATGTTCCAGCTTTACATCTCACAACATAAATATAGGCTAGATCAAGAGGTGAAGGGGATGTGATGGAGGCTAAAGCTCTACTGGATCCACTGGGCTGAAACGTTAAGCCCAGTTTACCCCACCGACCCTCCATCCCCCCCTTATAGAGGAAAGTTTACAGGCCGGCATGAAGCTCAGCCGCCTAAACGGTGTTAGGAAAATGGAAATGTGAGTTTTGAGGGTTTTTAGTAGTGCTGCTCTGAAAGTAGGATTGATTTTGTTTGGTTGTTTGGTTGCTCCTCACACACACACACACACACACTCTGTGTCTTTCCTAGTGTTTAGACTCATTATCACTCCCACTCCAGTGATTATGTAATTTCCTGCACTGGAGTTTGTTTTTTTTTGATTTCCTTCCCTGAATTTCCTGTTGTCATTTTGACTTTGTTAATATACTCCAACTGTTTTAATTTCTAATATTGATCCTCTGTTGCTCAGACAAGATGTTAAATGTGATCTTGACAAACTTCCAGTCACACTAGAACAGAGGGAACATTTCAGGTTTTAATGGCTTTCAAACAGCGCCTCCCTTGCTCTGTTAATAATGCACCCATGATGTCAAACATTATTTATATATTTTGAAGGAAAACACTGCCGCGGGGCATGGCTATATTTTCAGAAAAATCCCATCAGCAAGGCCATGACCCTTCCTTTAATCCACTGTTTTCAGCCACTCGCAGCCTGAACACCAGAGAGCGTCGCTCCCCCTCCCCTCTCCTCTCCTCCCTCTCTCCTCTCTCCTCTCTCCTCTCAGCACAGAATACACACTCTCCTTTCACTAAATGCTCAAATGACAGTCTTAGCTCACGGGCATGTATGCAACAAACCCCGTGAAAATGATTTAATTGCTCTGTCAGGTCAGTGAGAGCTCACAGGCTACCTGTTAGTGCAATACATGTGACCCACGGCCAAATCACTGGCAGTCAGTTGTGAATGAAATGAAACGGGAGGGCACCGGGGTCCATGTGAATCGGCCCTGACAGAGGAAGAATCATCCAAGAAAAGAGCCGGGCTGCAGTTCACTGGCAGCAAAGCGTTTGACACCATGTTACATCCCGTCAGATTTACTTTTTAGCCTCTTTTGCTCCTGTTCCTACAAAGCAGAGCCTCATATGTATCATTAAGGATTGCTCTTTCAGGTCCTGTGTTCCCACTGAGGACAAGAATGCAGTAAGGCTTTGACACTTGAAATAAAGATATTTTGAGCACGGGCTGCACACATTTTCACATTTCAACACGCTGTGATCACTAGATATTATATTCTACAGATGTTATAGTAACGCATGTTGCTCTCTATCATGTCTCTCTTAAAGAAAAGTGAAGACAAACTTTCAGATATGTATTTTTCATATGGCGTGTTCACAGCTGGCTGCAGAAGTTTTCTCGTTTGTGAGAAAACGCTGCTCTCTTGTGGTCGACGATTGCAATTGAACAAGTGCAATATCCCAACTAGATGAGGGGCGAGCGAGTGTGATCCATCCATCCATCCATCCATTATCTGTAACCATTTATCCTCATCAGGGTCACGGTAGGGTTGGAGCTTATCCCAGCTGACTTAGGGCGAGAGGCCGGGTACACACACACAAGTCGCCAGCTCATCACAGAGACAAACAAGCATTCACACTCACATTCACACCTACAGACCAATTTAGAGTCACCAATTAACCTGTTAAGTGCATGACTTTGGACTGTGGGTGGAAGCCGGAGTGCCCGGTAAGGTTTGTAACAGGAAACAGTGATGTAATAATACATGCACACTCATCATGAGCTGTAGTTCAGTGTTTATGTACACACCAAAGCTCAGCATTTCAGCAGATGAAGCCATGTTTCTTAGTCTCTTGGTCTCTTTCTGCTGCTCATTGTACCGAAAAAGGTGAAATGGTTTCAAGGTTGTTTGCTGTGTGCTACTTCTCACTTCAGATCAGCACAAAATCAGGCCACAGAGAGCTTTTGGCTGTTCGGCGTGCACATACATGTTAATAACATCTTCATGAAAAAGACAGTTCTGTGCATAAACAGTTGAATGTGTGTCAGTCTGAGGACAGAGCGTCGGCTGTGTACGCGTGCAGCCGGCAGAAAGAGTTTTCTGTTGTGGCCATGATTAAAATGAAGCATGGCTGTTGAATAAATTGAACCAATGATCGCCGGGCCTGGAGCTCGTGCACCGAGCGGGATGAAATTGGAATGAGCAAATTAAGTTAATGACATTTTTATCATGCACTTTGGCTCCAACCCCAGCAGATTTCAGTGACGGAAAGTAACTAGTCAACTTTGAGGCATTTCATTTTCCTGTTTATACTTCTATTCTACAATACAGATGAGGAAATATTGTACTGTTTACTCCAATACATTTATCTGACAGCTATAGTTACTAGTTACTTTGCAGATTAAAGTACGACTGTGCACTTTCTTTACATGGGCGTGTAGTTGCAGTATCTGTGACCTCTAGCAGCCTCTGTTGGTGATCAGTAAGAACTGCATCAACCTCAAGACTTGGTGCAGATCTTTTGAACGGCATCCATGTGATGAACTACTTTCCACGTCAAACTACAAAACCTCAGCGACAACAACACATTTGACTTATGTGCTGAACTTCATGTTTGGTAGTCGCTTGCAATGTGTTCTCATTCACAGCTTTGGTGTGCCTCCTTGTGACCACACAACACACTCATAACTCAAAGATTTCAGCTGCTTTGAAAACTGCATTACATGAGAAAGGTGGATTATGTTTCAGTGGACATGATTCAAAGTCACAATTTGTTCCCAGACGACTCTTTAAATGTCCAGTGGTGCAGGTTAAACATCATCGTGAGACTAATGTGTTTGGATTATGTCGGTAAATTATAGAATAGAAGCACAATCATAAATGATCAATACACGACGGGCCTGAACTGCTGGTGGTATGTTTATAAGATTCAACATGAAATTCAAATTTCCAAACATACTTTCTGTATTCGTCTTTGTGCTTCGCTGCTGATTTAATTTTTATTCCCTTCGCCTTGGGCAGCTTCCAGCGTTTTATGATTATTTGTCGGAGTGCATGAGTTAATTTAATACAGGCTTAATATTCCAAACTCAGTGTAAATTTACATGATATGTCTGATCAAGTTAACAAAAATAAAGTTACACAAACATGCGCATGCACACACGGTGCCGTGTTTTGATGAGTTTAGACAGTTTGCATCCCTCTCTGACTTTCTCAACATCTAATATGGATTGTTTCGATAAATTATTCGCAGCAGTGTGTTAATGATGAGGCTGCTGATGGAAACTTTATGAAAGAAGCATTTCCATAGCAGACAGTATAAAAAAACAATAAGTTTGAGCCAGGCAGTTTAGTTTATCTATGTTGTAGATCGCCATGAAAACTGTCAAATTAAATGTTGTTCCTCTTTTCCACACAGACCTCAGTCCAGTCATTCATTCAACAACTCTACGCAGAGATTAGTCTCTAATTAGACAATAATCTCTGCTCCACTGTAAACCCATCTAAGACCGACTTTATGGACTCACCCTTGAGCTTTGTTTAAACTTCTGCATCCTGCATGTGGATTGCCTGTGTGGGATTTATCAGCATCTAGCTGTGTAGTTGGCAACTAGGTGAACAGACCTCACTTCACCCTCGCCGTCCAACCATGAAGGAGAACGTACACTCTCCAAAAACACCATAGGTCCTATCTAAAACCGGTGTTTTCCTTAGCACCTCTCAGCTCACTGTGTCGGTTCCCTCTAAACGCTCTCGTTGGCTTGTTTTCAGCAAGAATGCTCCGTAAACATAATATTCACAATCACTGAACCAAAAAACGCAGAGTGAACATTCGCCAGGTGGCCGTAAATCACGACACCAAAGGAATTATAACAATGTGGCGGGTTCATTCAACATTTATTTAAAGATTCCTCTGAGAAATAACTGAGAGTGACAATCAGTCAGTTGCAACAATGCCGATATAGCAACATGGAAAATACAAATATACATTATATACAATGTAAAAATAGGACGGTTATTAGGTGAATTCCTAAAGTGTCCAAGAGATACAACAGTGTTCAGTCTTAGGTCACCTTTCAAGAGACTTCGTGAGTCTGATGCACTAATACTAGAAGCAGTCATTCCTCACATGAAGAACCAGAGCTGAAAGGAGACCAGGTTTCCAGTGTGATATATGACCAGAGCTTTACAGATATACAGGCACCGATGCTGATTGTGTCTCAGACAAAGGATGCAGTGGTGAGTATTGTAGCTTTCACAAGTAATAAACCTCAGGGCTGAGTGGTAAACAGGATCCAAGTGTGGAGGCAACAGTGTGTCTGTAAATTACACCCTCACAGCGCGCTGATAGGAGAGTTGATTGAACAGTTCTCTTCCTACAAATCAAAGGAACTTTTGGCGTAGCTTGCCAACAAGGTTCCTAATGTGGCATTTAAATGTAGATTTATTGTGAAGCCAGATGCCAAGACACTTGTATTCTGTAACACTTTGAATATTTAAGCCATCGACAGCAGAGATATGCAGACTACAGTAGTCAGTGGTTTTGGATCTTGAATTTCGGTGCACTATTTAAATTATGCATAACCAGCATTTGTATATAATCACATGAATTGTTAGTTTTGTATTTTAGTATGTTTTGCAGCCACCGTAGTTCTTCCTTCATGCTTGCAATGGGAAGCAGAGTGGAGCTAGAGCTAGATGACATTAAATCCTACACACTGATGTGTCAGATCTGTTTGTCATATCAACTTTATAAAGGTGTTGTGTTCACAGCTTGAATCCACTGCCCCCAAGTGGCCAATAAATAAATAGAAAATCAGTGATAGTAGGTTTAAGTTATGTATGTGGGTATGGCGTGTATATGTGTTACTGATGTTGATATTTAGGATAATATATCAGTCAAAAAAATATATTTATTAACACCACAGTGCTCCCTGGTGGACAAACTATGTAACGCTGACAGCTGTTTCAAAATCTCTGCACTGACTGTCTACTCATATTTGCATTGAGGTACTTTAATATTGGCTGATATCAGCCAGACCAATTTAGCTCCATAACCAACGCATGCACCATTAGTTATTCCCCACTCACTTTGCAGCAGCCCACAGCAAAAACAACATCAGAACTGCAGCGGTGTTAAAGCTCACACGCTGAAATGACGTCAGGCCAGTTAGCTAAACTGTGATTACACGACAGAGCAAGTGTTCTCTGCATCATTTCTCACCTACCATGTGCCAAAGTGCGTAGCTGTTGCTCACACTGGCACAACCTTCACCTCGGTGTTAAAACACTGACCATGGCCACCTGGCCACCACACTGATACTGAACCAAAATAGACGCGTGGCTTCATTTCTAATGCGAAGCTTTATTATGCTCCTGTGTGTTTTCACAGCCTTTTCTACTGCAAGTTGTCTCTGCCTTACGGGCATGCAAGCGCTGCAGTCTGCGCCCTGCCAACAAGAACTAATGAATTAACATGAGGGTCAATCCAAGCTCAGCTGGCTTGATCCAAATAGTATTACAACACTAAATTGTGCTCCACCATCCAATTATGAACCAGTAAATTGTTTGAGACAATGAATTGTAAATTCATTCACTTAGATTTGATGATGAATAAGGGTCACGTTTCAAATCTAGACTCGAAGGTGATTAACTCACTAATTTGCACTTTTACATTAGTGCATGTTGGCCTGACTGCAGCAACCCTGCACCGAGTCGAGACTTGGCTACAGCAACTTGCTGCAACTTTGAGTGATATTTATCTCCTACATGCATTATCTCACAACTTAACCTGTAGTCTTTTCTGTAGAATATGAAAGCATTTACGCATTTTTAAAAAAAAGGTACAGTGTGTGAAATTTAGGGGGCTCGATTTACAGATGCATACTGTAAGTATGCTTTCATTACTGTATCACTACCTGCTATTAAGTGGTCACCGTGTTGAACTGCCATGTTTCTACAGTCTCCCATAATTGACTAACTAAACACTGGCTCTTCAAATTTCTTGCACATTGAAAACCTTGAGGGGTACACGTCCCCAACGTCCTCAAGGATTTAGTACAGTGAGTACAGGTGTATTTGCATGTTCTCCCCGTGTTTGCGTGGGTTCTCTCCGGTTACACTGGCTTACTCCCAGTCCAAAAACATGCAGGTTAATAGAAGAAGATTTACTTTAATAATCCCTCATGCAGGCACGAAAAAGGAGTTATAGACATGCAAATGTGGAGAGATGGTACAGTAATGGGCAGCCACGTGACATAGAGAAGATAGGGGTTTGGTACCTTGCTAAAGAGAATTGTTTTTTGCCACCTCCCCGCCTCCCGCCCAGTGTCAGCTGTAATCGCCTCCAGCCATATAACAAGTTAGAGAAAATGTATAGATGAAAAACTTTCCAGTTTGGAAAGTTACCTCAGTTTGTTGCAGAGTTACCTCCACCTGCTGTCACTGCAGGTTTACCCGAGCCTGCAGCGCGTGGCTCACCATCACACTGAGTATATAGTACTGAAAAACACACAGAGAGGCAGAGAAACTGAATTTGGGGAGTCCTTAACATCACTATGATATAATAAAGCAGGAAACCATAGCAACACCAGGCGGCAAAAACGATTCTTAAGGCATTACTCTCGGTGCACATTATCAGCCTGCTGGCAAAAATCTATTATGTGCAATAAGAAAGCAAAAACTCACTGATGGGCTCATTTTTGGGGGACAAAAGGAAAAAGGCCCATGTAAAGTAATGGGCACATTACAGAGGATTTCTTATGGGGTTTCCATAGATTGATATTTGCATAATTTTAAGATTTCATGAATGATTTAGTTTAAAAGGCTGAGAATTTAATCAAAATGCAGATTTTGTGGTGTGTTCAGTGTCCCTCTGTGAACTTAAATGAGCTTCGGTTCATGGTCACAAATACTGACTAAATGTCTCGGTGCTAACTCAGAGGCCTCGGTGGGGATCTGAACCTGGAGTCTCAGTGAGTCACCCGGAGACACCCAGCTCCATTTCACTCATCTCACACTGTCAATGAATAAAAAAAAAAAAAAAAACATGTAGGAGCAGATGATGGGGACAGAGAGGTGGGTGACTCATCCTCACTCCGTTCACCACACACATGTAGGACACAGTGACCAAGACGTGACGAGCGGCTGATAACAAGCAGCAGTCTTGATGACAATGCTTGAAGGACGCAGTGACAGCACCGCTCGCTCGCTCGCTTGCATCAGGTGTCGGTGGGTGGCTGCTAACCGGATGATGTCAGAGGGAACAATGCCTGCTCAGGCCGTACGGTACAGTACGTGGCGTTGGCTGGATCAGAAAGGTCATCAACGTTAGTCATGATTATTCATAGTTAGAGCCCACACATGGAAATATCAACCGCTGAGTCACTTAAGTTTCACGGTGACTGCGAGTCAGCATGGGGGCTGGACGTATGTATGTGTCCTGGGACTTTATAGCTATATACTAAAAGGTGGAAGAACAAGAAGGGTTTTTTTTTGTAAATCCAAAGTTACGGTTATTGGTTATATTGAAACAGATTTGTTAGAATGGAATATTATATAAAAACCTTGGCTTTTTTTTATGCTGCCCATTTTCCAGACTATTAGTTTTAACCTTGGCGACAGCCCTTGGATTCATTTTAAGTATGAAAATTAACTTTTTTTGCAAGGATTTACACAAAATAAGGAGGAGGAGGACGACCTGACAAGTAAAAACCAAATGCACTAAATGCACAAGGGAAGACAGGACACAGGTGAGAACTACATCAGGGTGGAACAGCCAATCAAAAGTTATTATCTTTAATTGAAAAGGCTTGCCGTTCAGCATATGTCAAATCAAAAGTGGGAACATCTCAACAGGACATGAAGGCACCACCTGATTTTTGAATCAAGACTTTGAATGCCGATGGCATTGAAGAAATAAAAGGTCACTAATTGTTCCTTTTGTTGAAAAGTACCAACCACAGAGAGGAAGTCTGAAGGTTGTAGTTCATAGTTACACATTCAGCAGTTACAGGGCAACATAGCACTGATTTAGGGTTGTCAAAAACTGCAGTTCCTCAAACGTCCACTTGAGGCTGGCTCCAGAAGTGAGTCAGTCTCCATAAGTCCCCATGTTAAAATGTCACAACTTCACAGCAGAAATAAACATGTTTACAGCCTGGTACAAAAAACAGTTTTGGTCTCTGTAGCTAATTTCCCCGTTCATGACAACTGTACTGAGGGTGAATTTATATACAACTCACCTGTTCAGATTATATTAAGGCTTAAAGTTATGCAGGATTAAGAGCGTGGACGCTCTGATTGACAGGTCAGTGCTGTTACAGGTGGTTTGTTGAAGCAACCAGGCGTCATTCAGGTCCGCCACATCTTTGCCCATTTTTAGATTACCACACTGACCACAGGGTGACATCATGGATACGATGTCCATATTTATACTGTCTATGGTATACACATGCTGACTATAAGTCCAACATTCACTCTTTTTTAGCTGTAGTGGGGTTTTTTAAAAACTTTTCCACTGAAAACAGCTGTTATGAGAGCAGTCAGAGCGAATCAAAACAATAAAAGTTGCAGAAAGAGCTGAAAGCAGCAAAAAATGCTGTGTCGAGCTGAGGGGAACTGCTGAGTCAGATGATAATTCTCCAGAGATTCGTCTCTATAATCAACACCGTTCACATTACTGGTGGTCACTCATGATTTATAGTTAGGAGACTATTGAATACTGATAATAGCTTTCAGTAGCACACATCTTAATATACAGTATATAGTATTTAAGAAAAGTTTTTCTGATTTACAAACTCAAAGTAATATAAGCAGCTACAGCATAACTGGATTCAAAGTTCATATTAAACCGAGAGAGTAATCACAACTCTGCCTGTGATGCTGTGAAGAGACTGAAGAGGTAAGAAAACTCCTCCACCTGCATCATAATCCAGCACTCACCCACACTATTCATCCCCTCTATAACTCAACAAGATATCTGGATAATACTGAATGAGCTGCTGAATGGACAGGAGGAGTACAGTCATAGTAGTGAGTCACAGTGCTTGATCTTGTCTTGTATCTCTCCCACCCAGTTCGCTATTCATCGGTGCCCTTCAAGATCCAATCCAGCTGGGATCATTAGTATGCGTGGGGGAAGCCGAGTTAGTCGATAAATCAATGTTACTGACCTCAGATGCTTTTCATGGTTGCATACAGTCAGTCTGGAGGGGCACCCCTACCTGAAGTGAGTGTCAAATAGCATCTGCTTTTCAAATCTAGTGGTACTTGTCCTCCACTTCAGGCCTGGAAACAAATTGAAATGGTAATGTACTATATGTAGTAAAGATACAACTCTCTACAAAAGATGGCACGCCGTGTGAAGTGAAAATAGAAAGAAACTACGATGTGCAACTTATCGGGGAGCTGAGGAGACTTTCCTGTAATCTTGACTGTGGAATATTCTCAACATTTTCTGGATCTGGTTTATACAGTTTCCTCTTTGCATTGTAGAGTTTCAACTTGCATTTATAGATGCAGCCATGAACTGTGTTCACAGACGATGGATTTTTGGAAGCGATCCTCAGCCTGTGCAGTGATGTCGACGTCAGAAACTGTTTTTGATGCATAAACAATCAAAACTGGCGAGAAATGCAAGAAAGACAGAAAGTAAAGTTACGGACACGAGAAGAGACGCCACGCTAAGCAGTGCTTTGTTGAGTATATTAGCCCGTTCACACTGTCAGTTAGGGCAAATTGCAGTGTACTGTTCGTAACCTGATGTTGCACTCATAAGGGTCAAAAAGCTGAGTGAGGAAACGCTCGACTCTGGCACAGATTGTGAAAATGGTGGCCGAGGAATCTGCAGAAGCTGAACGGTTGCAGTAAATACAACAATTTACAAATGTCAGTTGTACAGATGTTTTTTATATTCATATTCTGGCAGCATAATGTAGGCACTAATCGATGAGGAAAAAGTGGAACTGCGATTGTCATTTGCTGCACAACGGCTGTACTTGAACTGAAACAACTCTAGCCTGCTTCTATGCAATACACTGAAGTACACAGTGAATTGCACAGAAGTACTAACAGAAGTATCCAAATTAAGACTTAAAAAACCCAATATTTCTGCAAATCATCAATGAAGTAGAGCCTCACATTTTGCAGCATTGCACAGTGGCACGAATGACCTTTAATCCATTATATTTTATAACCTTACCATATATTTGTATCACTCCACAATTAGCTATATCTCTGTTAAAGTATAACTCTCAACCACAGTTTCATAATGTTTGTAAATGATAGCAAAACATGGGTTATGAGGCAGCCCAAAACAGCTCCAGACTGACAGAGCCTCGGCTTTAATCTGCTCTAAAACAGTAGAAGTCCTGCTGAGAAATTTCCCCTGCAGATGAGACTTAAACTCTGATCTCCCAGCATGCGGTCTGGAAATACTGGCTTACACCTAAAAAAAACAAAATCCAGTGTTTGGGAAGATTATTTAGCAATTAACCAGCAGTTGCCATCTGGCTTCAGTTTACGCTGCACCAAGCGCCGTGCTCTGAGAGCATATTCAGCTGATATGTTTACAGGTTTTCGTCTCATACATCTATGAGCAAATGAGTTTTATTGTGAAATGGATCATTAAGCTCATTAGTGTATTACAGAATCACTGGTTAATACACTTGTCCTAATCATTTCCCACTAATTACAGTACCTATAAAACCTATTCATCCCCCTTGGGTTCATTTCAGTCAGTTTTACAACATTCAATCAAGATTTAATGTGGCTGATCAAAAAAAGAAAAATAATCTGCAATGTCAAAGTGGAAACAGATGACTTGTGGGTAATCAAAGGGTTTATGCTGATTGTAGTGTACAGTAAATACACACCACGTGAATTCAGGTTTTCAAAGCAACACTGGGTGTTTACATAATGATTAAATTTCACAATAAGGCATTCAGCTGCTTGTAAGAAGCCTTCATTTGCTTCTATAGTCAGTGTCATGGCAAAGTCTTACACCATGAAGACAGAGGAAATCTCCAAGCAAAGCACAAGTCGAGGTATGTATATAAGAACATTTCTACGAAACTGAACATCCCTTGGAGTCCAGTTAAATCAATCTTTAAGAAATGGAAACAGCCTAGAGCAGGCTGTTCTCCGAAACTGAATGAATGTGCAAGCTGAAGAGAGTGAAGAAGAATACAAAGAGACCTGCGATAACTCTTAAAAGAGTTTTGAGGTTTGCATACAACAGTTGCAGCATCATGCTGTATGATTGCTTCTCTGCAGCACAGAGAAAATGCAGAAAAAAAATAGAAATCCTGGATAAATGTTGATACAGTGCCACTTTAGCCAAGACAAGCCCATCCATGAAGCTGAAGCTGCACAGGAATGACCCCAGAACAACAATGTTAATGTCCTCGAGTGGCTGCATCCATGTAGACATGAAACATGTTTTATATTCGGGTGTGTCAACCATCTGCCATTAAACTAAATGTTTCGAGTGTATCAGTAAAAGAGTGTCTAAATCGGGGCCTTTAAAGGCCACAAATTCCTGATCCGACACATGATTTGGTTAGATGCGTAAAATACTATCAAATAATCTTATCAGCCAGCGATCATCTCCATAATTTGGTCCACTCAGATATCTCAACCACCTGTCAGCTCTGGCTGTGCTTTCCCCCCCTATCATCACTCACCTATACATCTAATTTGTGCATCATCCAGCTTCTACAGGATGACTGTGCAGTTTGTTTGTTTTTTTCCATCTCGTTGATATGCAAAGTTGCGCTTTCAGATGGGAGAGGTAGGATAAGGAGATGCAGTGCCGCCCTGCACATGAAGTGACAAAGGAGCGCTGCCACCACGCGCACAGCGAGAGACTGTTTAATGTGAGTGTGTTTGGCAGTGTTTGTGTGAGAGCTCGTTGCCATTTTGGGTCCCCTGTTGCTCTAAAAGAATTAGTTAAATTTATCCCACCTGTGGAAATGACATAGCAGTGTCATTGTGTCCAACATACAAGAATCACTCACCCCTGAAGAACTTTGCAGTGGATGTGGGTAAACATCTAACTAAAGGCTTTAAACTAAAAGTTTAAGGTGTATGAATCCATAAAGGTGACAGACTAGATGAAAAGCATGAGACAGTCTTTTGTTGTAAACAACTTCTGTTATTGCAAATGATTTTTTACCTGCGGCCCTCTATTGACAGTGACCTATATTTTCACCAGCATGGCGAAGCTAGGCAACATTTCATCCACAAGATGCATTAGCCCTTTGTCGCATGTAGCCTGCTGTTCACAATTAAAATCCAGTTTTAGTTGTTTAGTGACTGTAGGGCTACAGCCCAGCTGCATCTGCATCTTTGGTGGGATGTATTTCTACAAGTATTTTCAGTAAGCTAGCCTGTGCTTCGGTCTGAGGTAGCAGCTCATATTTCCAGAGCTTAAAAAGCAGATCCTGGCTCCAAATGGAAAATATAGCTGTCGAAACTCTGCGCTGTGTTTATCTATTATTAACTCTGCTCTGTGTATTTTGTAACTACACTTTGCAATTTTTCTTTCTCACAGCTGTAACTTACTACAAGTGCCTGCCCAGGATTAAACTATGTACAAGGAGTTCTTGTGATAACCCTCAGGGCTAAAAAAAAAATAGTCAGAGTCAGATTCCGATTACAAGATTCACTTGTCAGGACGAGAAACAACTGAACTTTAGTTTCTTTGAATCAAGTTAAAGGTTTCCAATCACGTCAGATGCAGGGCAGGAACTGTATATCTCCGTTGAATAAATCAAAAACAATATTGGAGTAATTTTGATTATTTATTCATCTCTCACTAGAGTTTCTACCACGTGCAAAGTGTAACAACCAATGTCCATCTTTGTATTCAGTCTATGAGCTGAAAGCAGAGTGAATGTTGGACTTGGGCCAGTGCTGCTGCGTGTCTGCTACATTAATTGCTAACACGTTCACCATGTCAGCATTATGAGGTGATTTTATGTCAGTGTTGTGTTTACAGCTTGTTGCGCTGCCTCAGATATAAATTAGTGCAGATTGTATGGACAGTATCTGAGCCAAGTCTCCCTTTGAATTCTGTACCTCGTGGTTTAGGTTCAGTGCCAGCGATGACTCCTATTGTAGGACAAGCGTGCCCTGAACTGAAACACCAGAATTTAAAAAAAGTTAAGGTCGTAAAGATGTGTTCAGTTTGATGCAGATCTGCAGAATCATCCATTATTGATGTCAATTATCTCCTTTATCGATGTACGAGCATCACTTTAATTTTGGTGTATAGAATCATGCGGTATGCTACGTGACTGGCTTATAGTGGAAAAACATTTACTCCACCCCATCTGCTCTTGTTGGGGTGTGCTGTGACAAACAGGAGCGACAAACTGTAAAGGGCAGCAGTGTTTGCATGCTAGCAGAAAAGAAAAAAAAGCGTAAAACACATAACGTGGGAGCGTCTTGATTCTCATGATACTAGAGAAGCAGCAGCAGCGCTACGAGTACAGTAAGCTCTGGCAGATGGTCATTGCATGTCATGTCAAAACGATATAGTAGTCATGCACCGATGGGATGGGAGAAAACTGTATTCAGACAGCAGGGCAGGAGTGTTGATGCCTCTTTCACATACTAAGATTGGTTTGTAGGCATCTCTTAGTCCAGTTGGTCGGTACATACATGCACATTCATTGATCTGGGGGCTGACACACCTGACACACCTTGCAATTGGCATGTCATAAACAAAAGAACCGATCTAATTCCCTTAAATACCCTATCATATACTGTCAGGCTCTCCACTTCTGCCTAGCTGGCAGCCTCTCTTACCTTTTCCTCTGTGTGTGTGTGTGTGTTTGATTACAGGAGTGGAGTCAGGTGTGCTGAAGTCAGGCCACCAGCTGCCAGCCATCATCACCATCCTGCTCTGCTTCAAACACCTGATTCTTTGGCCTGAATCCTGCCTCCGTCCACCTCCTCAGTTGGCTCTGTTCTGTGACCCGGCTCTCTGGACTGCATTACACTTAACCGGACCCCCCGACAAGCCCTGGTCTAGCTTCCATTCCAACCTTACCTGCTTCTCCTGTCAGATCTTTTATAATCACTGAAATCTGCCCTTCTTGTTGAGTTCCTGATAGCTTCTCCTCCATATATACACACTACTGTATGCACACATGCTGACATATGAACTTTAATGTGATGATAAAAGGTTTGATAAAAATTCAACCGGTACTCCGTCCAGGCGTGGGCTTTTAAAGGCTTTAAATGAGTTGAGTGCCGCAGACAGTTCATCCACTGCGATTGCCCTTCACATAAGGCTCTCTCTTCAGATGTTAATTGTGACCTACTTGCTTGGTTCTGTACTGGCACTTAAAAGTGGGACTGGGGGGATTTTGAAATATATTTTTTAGAAACACATGGGCTGTATAATTGCATGTTAATTTTGCTCCACAGTCAGACCACTGGTTAACATGTCACAGGTTAAGCCTCTGTGTAACTCATGTTCCATAAATTTCATCCCATTAATCGTGTTTCCCAGTAACCAGTTGGAGCATTAGCGCCAACGTTTGACCGCCAAAATATGAATAGAAAACATAACTTCTGCTTCCTTGTTCCACCCTGTGTCTTTTTTCTGTTGCTGAACCTAAACCAAACTACCTTTCATCCTTCCTTCCTTCCATCCTGCCTTGTCTTGTCTTCCTGCTTTCTCAGCCTTTCTTCGTGAGCTTTGCATGTTCTCTGGTTGTGTGGATTTCTGTGGATTTCCCCTGAGTGCTCTGTTCTCTTGCTAGACTGCAGCTCAGGTTGACTGCAGACTCTCCAGTAAATTGCCTGTGGGTATGAATGAATGTGTTTTATCTATTAAGGTTACTTGGTGACCCTGTGTTGCCTGAAGTATTCAGTTAGAATAGAATACAACTTTATTATCCAGTTAAGGCTGGAAAATCACCATTTGCTCTCACCAGATACAATAAAAACATTGAATTACATCAATACAGCGAATGCGTGACAACACTGATAGAACATACACGCTGTCAAAAGGGGCTTTTTGTTTGCTGTGGCCATTTATGTCTGATTACTGTGCTGATACAAACCATGTAAGTCTCCCTGAGTACAGTTTGTGTACGTCTTTGGCACAAACTCGGGCTTTACTGACATGCAACCAGGTGTTTGCGTGTTCTGCCAGCTCAGAGGACAAGCCGGGCAGCCCCCAGTCGCCTTGGATTATAGAGGCTTTCTCTAAAGCTTATTCTGCAAAAGGTGGATGATTACGTCTATACTCCACAAGAAAAAAAAAAAAAAAAGGCCTGTCCTGTGGGCATTGTTCAAAGTGATATTATTGAAAGATGTCTGCTCTGCACCCAATTTGACTCCACTTAACAGCTTTTGAGATTTAATCATCTCATTGCCATTCGATGGTCCCAAGTGGGGTCAGATACATTTAACCCTTTTTTTTCTTAGTCAGCCAGGCTCATCAGGATGTGACTGAATGTGTCATTGTTATAGCACTCTGGGAAATTTGTGCCTGTTCCTGTGAAATGTCTTGAAATGAAGTTATTTGGGCCTCAGAGGTATTTTTCAAACTGTTTGGAGGAAGAAATATGATAAAATATGAGTGACAGTAAACATGTAACTCTGACCTTTCAGGTTCTATTCTCATTCACCGTGTTTTCTGTCCATCCTGACCCCCTCTCTGCTCGTGAATCTAACAGGACTTATCCCTCTGCTACTCTTCAGGGAAACACATATCTCAAAAAATTTGGGATAAAACACACGACACTGCAACATTCGATAGATACCCACTTAAACAGCTCAAGCATATTAGCTTCAGTTGAACGCATTTTTGCACAAGATGCACAACAACTTCAAGGCCAGTTGTTTTCATAGCCTCTTCTTTGATAATAACACGACCACTAGGGGTCAGAAGTCAGCGTTGTTCTCAGCTGACGTGCCAGAAGAGCCAAACCTGGTGGCACTTTCCTGTGTCCTATGTACTACCAAGTGCTCATGTCCCCAAAATGGACATGATTCTTGAGTTTTGATTGGAATCATTTATGAAAGCGTCCCATCTAATCCGGATTGAATTCCTGAGGTGGGCACAGAGATCCTGCTTCTGCTCCTGAACTGTGAGGTAGAGTTATTCTGGTGCCTGCAGAGCTGCACATTCCCCATTAAGAAGATTAGTTTCTCTTCCTCTGTTCAGATCAGGGTGCAGGACACCCCGTGCTAACGTCTCTGGTTCAGTAAAGCAGTTCAGTTCTTACAGAAATTATAGATTAAACATGCGCAGCAGGGCCCTCGTAGGAATGCCAGCAGCTATGAAATCAGGCCATGCAGGAGAATGCAAACTAATTAATAGCTGCTGTAGGTTTATTATACTGCTCCTCCTAAGTACTAAGAGATATAATGTTAAGCATGGGATGCCTATGGTCCCTCTGGAGGACTGGAGTGGCTCTTACACCAAGTTGACACTTCATGCCTTCATTGCATTGCTCTCCAGTGTCGGTTCATTAATTTCAAAGGAGACAATCTGCTATCACTGTAGTATCCCATTACATAAGTATTGCATTGTGTTTGGTAGCGAACCACCAGGCACTGCCGGTGTGTACAGGACGCGGCTGTGAGGAGACGAGCTCAAACACAAAACAGGTCACAATGTACACAAGGTGCTTATATTATATTATAGAAAACCGCCTGGGGGATTTGGCTGTACCTGCAACTATTATGAACATCTACATCGTTTACCATGGCAGGGTGCTGGAGGCATGCTGGTGTCAATGTTGTAACCAACCATTAGTCACCCTGATCAAACAGCTCGGAGTGAAATTTTGGACTTTGCTTGAGGCAAAGACAAAATAAAAGGTGCTTCACATTTAGCAGCAAACTTTAGAATAAGAACGATTCATCACTTTTAACTTAAAAAGGCTCCAGAGGCTGTATTTAAAAAAATGTGGTACGCTACTAAATTCATAATATCGCTTGTTCTGGTGTTCATCCTCTACCAGCAGTAAAATGTGTTTCTTGCTACAGATTTGTTTCCAGTTTAGCCAGTATTATTTTACTCAGTGAATATTTTTTTAAATAAGTATAATTAATACAGGCCGAGCCAGAACTATGAGCTATCTCCCACATTAAAAGGTGCCATATTTAAGATTCTGCTGCTGTTATTAATGGTAGAAATAATCCAGGGATATACACTTATACTATCCAAGAATAGCGATGCAAGGCAGGCTAGCCAACTGCAATCGACCAAAGCTAAACTAGTTGTGGCTTGGCTGTACGACATTGCTCTGGCATCGGTTGCTTCATGGCGTTGGCCGATGGCATGATTTGCTAACATCAAGCAAGTTAATGGTCCAAATAAAATATAAGAATATGAGTTATTCTTCTATATTTTTTTTTTGGCAGATGCCGATGATGAGTGCGAGCACGTGCGTTTGTGAATGTTACATAGAGAACTTTTAAATTAAAACTTGTTGATCACGTTGAAAATTACATTTAAAATATTTTCTGTAAATATAAAATCACTTGAAATAAAATCCGTGTTTTTTAACCAACACAACGGCTTGTGTTTCATGAAAAAGCAGCTCTCTCACAGTTCTACACTCTGGGTGGTTTCTCTTCTGATATCTCACAGAAATAATATCCATAAAATATATACATATTAATGTAAGAACTTTTATCAATAAAAGTACTGATAGTCATGGATGAGATGATTAATGAGGACAGACTAACAGGTGTGTTGTCACACCTCCCACGCTTACTGTAGCCGGCCTACATGAATACATTTATTCCTCTTTCAGATTATTTTTTAATGTCTGTGTTGTTCAATTTCCATTTAGTGTTGTTTCCCAGAGTGGTCTGGTCACCTTTTGTTCTGCGCTAAGATTGAAATGAATTTCGGCAGCCAATAAATAATACAGATAAATACAACCCTCATACAGAGCCATTTTAATGATATGAAGGATGGTCTCCTCTGCTTAAGCTTTCAAAGTATGACGCTATCCTCCTAATAAATGCATGAGCTTTATAAAAA
This sequence comes from Miichthys miiuy, assembly GCA_036365135.1. Lineage (NCBI taxonomy): Eukaryota > Metazoa > Chordata > Actinopteri > Sciaenidae > Miichthys > Miichthys miiuy. Next base: position 23,695,550 of record CM071616.1, read on the forward strand.
AATAAAGTGACGTTGGTAAAAGCACGAAACCGTGAACTGCTCATATGAAAAACATAGAGCTCCATGCTTCATGTTACTTGAAGATTACTGAGGCTTGAAAGCCACTTGAAAGGGTGAGATCTTCTCCTGTCTGATCTTTTCTTGAGTTGAACGCCGACTCAGAAATGAATTTTAAATTTTATCTTCCCTCACAGATGAAGCTGAAATACAACAGAACAGCACATCGCATGTCGGGTCAGTCGCACAGAGCCATTCGAAGCTGTGTCAGGACAGATCTGCAGTACACAAGACGGCTCACATGAGAACAGTGACTGTTCAAATAAATATAATATATTAGACGATTAGATATAGAACTCTTGACCAGAGTTCAGGCAGCTGTTTATATCTCAGGTGAACTGCAATTAAAGGTCACTTTGGCATCAGTGTACTGTCTGAACTTCAACAGATGCTGTAAACATGTTGTGAGACTGAAAAAGTGTAAATGTTGAGCTGTGGCGTCACTTCCAGCAGCTTGAGTCAGAAGCGTGCGGTAGCAGAACGCCTTCTATTAGTTAAAACTGGAATTAAATCGAGCTATTTGGAGGTGCTGAGTTATGCTTCGACATTTCAAAAGGATTTGCCTCTCCCACAAAAAATTGGAAGAACATCAGCCTCGCGTTTAACAAATCAACCTGGACCAAAAATAACAGCTTTTACTTGGCAGCAGGAAAACCAAAGTGACACGACGGCAGACACTGTTGCTTCCTTTAATCAGGTGATAGTTTGAGAAACGGGTGTGTGGCTCTGCGCGTGCATTTTGTATGTGCATGTGTTTGCAGACAGATCACGCAGCAATAACTTTAAATATCTATAAATACCTTGTGTAAGCATGTATCTTTTCCATTTGCCCACACTTTTGGCTTCAGTGGATGTTACACCTTCATCTCTGTGACTCGGAGCTACTATATTTTACCTCTGACGTGTCCCACTGCAAACTCCTTCATCTTCATTTAAACTGTTCAGAATGCTGCGACAATCACACTTCATAAAACGCTGACTGTCATTGCAGTTATAAGGAGCATGTCTGTGGTCTGCATGTGAATGAATGGAAGCTGGTGGAAAACAAACCAAACCTTAACTTACCCTACCTACCCCAGCCTTACATAACCTGCCCTAACCCTACCTAACTTTATCTAACCTGCTTTAGCTACCCTAAACTTACCTTACTTTACTTTTCCTTCCCCTAACCCTACTCTTAATTTACCAAACTTTTCTTACCTGCCCTAACATTACCTCACCTCACCTTACCTCACCTAATCAAACCTAACCTAACAGTGATTCAGTACTTTTTGCTCTGCTTGATGTCTTGACTGACGGTGGCATATAAAATAGTGTACGACAATCCAATCACAATAACCTTTAAAGATATGAAAACACAGACAGGGATGCCCTGAGAAGATATAAATACTAAGAGAAAACATCAGGATCAAGCGCTGTCTCACCTTCCTGTATCTATACCAAAGTCAAACAGACATAATGCTGTGCATTTTTCTTTCCACCCGTCAACTGAAGTTATTCTAATTCCTTCAACACAGGATTTTCTTTTTGGCTGCTGCACTGCTCTGTAGACATAAAACACACATGCTTTATGTGATTATAAAATTTCCACAAGCAAATCAGGCTGTACACATGCCAAATATACATGGTGCATATTTACATTCTGTGACTAAATATCTTAAATGTTACCATAGATTTAACCAAATCTGGTACTTTGTTTTCTTTTGTTACCACCAGTTATTCATTTAAATACAAAGAACAAGAGGTGTTTACTTATATACACTGACTAGCAGGACATGAAGAGGAAAACTATCAAATTAATTCATTAACACATGAAAAATGTTTTTCTCTGATTTGGCTGAAGGCAACAATAATCCTCATCCCTTGTGTTTTACTGACATTCAAATATATTTTTTCTTTCCTCTTCTTTTTGCCACAAACTGTGCTTGCTGAATCTATTTGCATATGAATGCACATTCTGTAGGCAAGGGACCAAGATTTTGGCACCAGAAGCGTTATGGTTTCCATTTGTAGTCCAAGTAGTATTGACCAGTCATGTTTGAATTGGCTTTGGCTGCAACAGTCTGTGCAGAGAGCAAAGAGGCGTGAAAAACGCAATTTCAGAAGAAGCCGTGGGCCATCGTCTGACGGCGGTTTAGCTTTTTAAAAAGTTATCTGCATTCACGTGCAGATGACTGTGTATGGAGATTAACAGAAACGTGTCTTTCTCATCATTCTAGCATATCATAAGTTGCTAATCAGACTGCAGAGGAGGTCTTGGCCTGGATTTCTGTTATCCATTTTTTGGATATCTGCTGGCTACACCAGAAGCCCAGAAACATTGGCTGTTGCATGCAAGGTCATGCAAGTGTGTGTGTGTGTGTCTGCCAACACTAATCATCATTGCACATCCATTGTATTTAACAGTGTTTTTCAGCTGAGACCACAAACATGCTGAATAAATGTGATTTTATATAGGTCACTTGTCATCAGTTCAAACTCGTGTTTAGGAGAGAGTTTAAAGAATGGTTAAGGCTGATGATCCTTTTTTCTCAGGAGCAAGCTCTTTGTATTTGTTGCATTGGTTTCTTAATTAAACAGGCTACTAATAGAGGTCAGAACTACTGGCCCATTTATTCTTGGCATCTTTGATCAGTGGCTTTGTTTCCTCGTATTCTGTCCAGCCCTTCTGGAAAAAAGCCTGGTTTTGGCTACTCCACTCATGGCAGCATAATGCCTTTAGTCCTCTTTAACCTTTGGTGTATGTTCAAAATGATATTAAGTATAAATAATGCATTCATCATTCAAGCTGTTGAAAATCTAAAACATATTAAGTGCCTTATTCTGGATGATCAAAATAATATGTTTTCGTAACAGTTGCTTGTGAGCTTTTATTGCAGTTGTGCTTGCATTTCAGATCTTTGATTAAAAAAAATCTTAAAAAACATCTTAATATTCATGTTTTACTCAATAAATTTCTCTCTGATAGGCACTGTTATCTGTCTATGTTTAAGTCTGCAACTCTCAATGCAAAATTTACTTATGGCGTTCCTCAGGGATCCATCCTGGGTCCTTCTCTTTTTCTATCTACATGCAGTTATGTGACATTTATGTTGTTTGTTTCTAGAAATCAGATCTTCCTTTTTTTGTAATTGTCACTGAATGCTTTTTACTTCTAACCCTTACATTTTACACAAATATCTGTACTTTATACTTCAAAACAGGCATTTTAGTGTTACCGTCCTAGTTTAACAATTTTAAATGCCAAACATTAGCAGACCATCAATCAATAATGTGAAATATTGTCCAGATTTGATATTAAAATTACAGTTTTAGCACATTAATCAGTGTGCTTCTTTCATATCACATGTTATGTCACATTTCTGTGGTGACCTGGATATTGTGTTTGTGGTTTTTGGTCCCTATGGTAGTGGTCTGAGGGGGAGGAGACATGGCCTGGGCTGCATGCCAGCTGGACCTTCAGCTCTTCTGGGTTTTATGGAAAAGCTAGGTGAAAAAGAGACAGAATGTGTGTCTGTGTGCGTGAGAGAGGAGGAGATAGAGAGGAAGGCCAGCAGACAAGCCTAATTGATCTCCTCCACCCCAGTTCCCCTTGTATCCCAGTCATGTGCACGGCAGACCCAGAGGACAGAGAATGTGATGTCTGTATTCACGAAAGCAACCAACTGTAGCCTGCTCGACAAAGCATGCCAGTATTGTAATAAAACGGGTAAGACTTGAGGTTGAAGCTGTTATGGGAAGCTCAAATCCCCTGCCGGAAAGTAACCTGAGCTGCTGCTTTCAGTTCCTAGTCTAAGTTATGATTTTCAGTGGTAAAATCATTCAGATATCCAAGGTTATGTATGTATGAATGACTCAAGCTTCAAGGCAAACTCATCAACAAATGTATGACTCAGTCTCTGTGAGCTTCAAAGGTTTTGCATGTTCAAACAATAAAACTTGAGTGCTCTTATTCTATGAAAGAAGGACTGACTTTAAATGCTTTGTTAGTCTACATTCTCACAGAGTTTAGATAAAGCAGCTGCACTACAAGAAATTGGAGGCATAAAATTACATAAGAATATAAAATAGTTTATTTAAAATAAGTTCCTAGAAAAGAATAAATCCTATGAATACTAAAATTTCCACTGCAGCTTCACTCGCTCTGTCACTCCGCCTCTCTCTGCTTTGTTGTCTCTGTTCCTAAAGCAGCGTCTCTTTACGTTTTCCCTACTACAGCTCTCGTGGGTCTGCACTCTCCGACGCCTCAGGGGAACACAAAAACATCCGCCAGCACCACAATCACAATCACGGCTCCCCAACGCCTAACCACTCTTTCTGTTGCTACTTCTCTCGTCTCAGTGGAGTGGACCTTGCCTCTACGGTAACTCCATAGGTCCAATGGTGTCATGCCCCCAACGGGCATTAGCACATGAACTAATTCAGGCTCGGGCCATCATCTGTGTTCAGGGTTTTCAAGGAGCAGAGCACAATCAACAAAGCCTGGTTGAAGCACTTTTTATTACCATCCTTGATGGAACGGTGCTGTACAATGTTAAGGAAAGCTAAAAGCTTGACACACTGGTTGCATGAGGGCAAATTCAAGACTCCAAGGGTGGAAGCAAAGAAGGCAGCCTGGTCAAGTGGATGGATAGTACGTGACTCTCCGTGTGGTGAATCTGGGATAGAGCCCCATCCAAACAGGCGAGGGCAGCATCCTGCTGACTACCTGGTACTTAAAACTCATGCACACAAATTGGGAAGTATTTCATGTGAATGAGGGTCACCTTCCTACACAATCCTGACCTTAAAAACAAAATGTTGCAAGCAACAGGAGAGCGAAGGTCTTTGGTGGCAAAAACAGGGCAGAACTGCTCTCATCTTGGCTTCATTGGGTACCCGGCACACAGGCTAGAGTATAAATAAATAAATGAAATAAATGGAAGTTCATGTATCTTAGCATCTGACACCTAAACGGATGCTGTTCCTAAGACCATGTCTACTCGCCTCCATGCAACACAGTGCACTGGAGAGAGAAGTAATCAAACTGAACTCTGAAATCTTAATTTCGTGGTTAAGTGATCTTGCTGTGGAGAGCACGGCACAGAGAGAATAACAATTGTTTCCCACTGTGTAGACCTGGACTGTAATTTTCTTTATATATTAAATATTCTTTTTTCTCTTGAATGAACATGTTTGTTGTATTTATGCATGAACTCATGTGGACCTGCTACAGTTTGTTTTTGTGAGAAACAGACTTGAGCTAGAATCTCCACCTTAAACAAGCCGTAGTTGTTAGTACATTGATTTTGTGTCTTGATTATCTGCAGCTTTTTCCAGAAGTTATGTGTCTAAACAGTCATGTATCTAATTACAGTAATTAAAGAGCTAACTAAAAAGTCAAAGCAGTTATACACCAACAAAATGGAATTTTACAACCCCAAACACAAATGTTTTCCTCATTAGCTGCTGATTATAAAGAATTAATAAACTTATAAGTGGTGGAACAAATACCTAGACCTTTTACTGAAGTAAAAGAAACAATACTATAGTGGGAATACATGTACAGCCATGTGCAGTATGTGTTACCATCGTTGTATCACTGATGTCAACCAAAGGTTTCTGAAGAGCTGTTGTGGCCGCCGCCATCTTAGCAGTTCGGCCTCTGCCACCTCCTGGCGGTAATTTTCATGTTAACTATAGAGACCAAATTTAGTCTTCTGTACCAGACTGTAAACACGCATTGACTTCATTTCACAGCCACAGAGGTTGGTTGTGAGTTGATTAATGGGGCAGGAAAGAAACTTAAAGAGGAGATCTACTTGGAGAAACTTAACATCTCATAGACATCTGAAATATGCCAAGCTGCACTCTGATTTATTGTAAGGGACCACAAGCCAAAAAAGTTGGGAACTACTGATTTAGCAGTAGTTTAAAGTTAACTATTTGTCAAATAAATGTAGTAAAGTAAAAGGTACAATATTTCATTCTGACATGTTGTCAAGTAGAAGGATACAGTAGAATAAATTGGCAAATTAACTAATGAACTTGCTCTTTAGTATCCATCAATACAGCTAGTTTCCAGTTCTGTCTTTCTCCACCACTTTAGCACCATCAAAATGGGAGCTGACATCCTCTCCAGGACCAACCTGCAGCTGTTGTGCTTTATAAAGCTGCTGCATCTCAGAGTTGACAGGAACAATCCTTTGAGACCATTTCATGTTTCTCCACTATTTGCTGGTTTTGAAACGCCGGAGTCAAAAAACAAAAACAGTTGGTTGAAAATACATTATCAAGCAGTTTGGGGGCAATGTCAGGCCTCCCCCCCAGAGCTGTTTCATCATCAGTGGCTGTAAACAGACCCACGTCTATTCTCTGAATCAGACTCTATGCATCATCCTACCACCTGCTGTCAAGTTCTCATTGTAGACTGTCCTAGATTCCAAGTCTCACATATTCATTCACATCTTTTGACATCTTTCTGTTGTAAAAGTTAAAAAAGTACTGACCAGAAGCTGCTACTTTCCTCACTGATGTGATTAGTCCTTGTAGCTCTGAGTGTATGAACTCCCCTGCGGTGGAAAAGTATAACTGAGCTCTGTAAGTGTTGAGAAAGCAAAGATGAGTGTATAAGTTAAATGTGTTAAGTGCACTTTGGCTGCAAGGTTCACCTTGAGCTCATCCACAGATGTTACATACACTCAAATATCCGAAAAGATCCCCAGTATCAATAAACCAACAATTTACAGCTAGCTAGCAGCTCTGTGAGGCTGTAATATGAAAAACTGTGAAGAAAACCAAACTTAGATAAAAGTCCAATTTCCAAAATTGGTTTTTGAACTTCGACAGTCATGGTGAAATAAATGTAATATCAACCCAGAGAGTGGTATCAGAGTAAAGGTGGCAACCGATATCAGAGTTGTGAGCTTGAGAGTGTTATGTAAGAATGGTGTAAGCATAAAGTTACTTGTGAGATTAGTGTTGGTTGAGCAGAGATTCAATGTGAAGTAAGACTACTTGTCTATACTGGACGCATTGCAAGTTTGACCTTAAGATAGCATTATAGGAGAGTCATATCTGCACCAAATTCCATCCATCAAATAACATTACACTTAAAACCTTAAATGTCAACTTCTTACTAGAAGCAAAGAACATTATTAAAGTCAGTAGGGTTAATCCTCTGGGGGACATGAACGTCTGCACCAAAATGTAGATGTGTATATTTCACAGGATAAGTGTTAAGGAGAACAGTAGCTGATTCAATGTGCAAACAACAACCAGAGACTGAATCACATTTAAACAGTTTATTGGTTTCACAAAGGGAATGTGTCAGTGCAGATATGGCAGCCAGTGACGGGGTTTCCAGGGTGGTGCAGGACTGGTGGTGGCAGGAATCCAAGAGTGCAGAGCTGGACATGGCAGGAGAACTAACTATCTCCTTGTGCTCCATGAGATCACAATTAGTTGATTCACAAATGAGCAAAGTTACAAAAAGTAGCACCACAAAGGAGACTGAATGATCTAGCAGAGTCTCTGAGACTGAACAGGTCAGTGGAGGTTGATTGGTAAATGGCTATTTCGACCTGCCAATGAAGCTGAAAAGTCAGGGGATCGCCATGGTAAGCAGGCTTCATTCTCTGGGGACCATGAATGTCTGTACAAAGTTTCATGGCAATCGTCCAAAATAGTGGACTAACAGGTCAATGTTGATATTGATAAAGCCACACTGCTGGCATGGCTGAAAAGCAATTTCAGACTAACATGCCCCTTAAATGGTTGCCTCTTAATTGCAAATCCTCTTAATTGCAAATCAAACAAAGACACAGTGATCACTGCGAGGCTCCAAATTAACAAAATAACAGAGGTACTACTCGGGCCCTACTAAGGTGACGGTGAAAAAGGGAGTCTTGCTGTGCTGGATCGTTACCATTGAGAGCCATATTGACAAACTGTTACAAGAGGGGGCATTAATCATTTCCGCAATCCAGACTCCCAATCACAAGATAAACCTGTTGGAATTAGAAATTGTGGATGATAACATGCCACAATGACATGTGACAGTGGTATGGTGTGTGTCTCTGATAAGGGAAGTCCAACTTCTAAGCTGTAAACTGTAAAATATCACTGCCTCCTGATACTTTATGTGAGCCTATAAAGAGTGTTTTTCCTGTCAGATTTCCCCATTGTCCTCCACAGTAAGTACACTGCACATAATGGACTACAGAACGAACCCTTTATGTTTTTATATATTGTATAATGAGAGAAGGGCAGTAGCACAAGACTTCAGCAACAGTTCTTGAACGTTAAGTTGGTTGTTTTTTTGTTCACAGCAGACGTTGTCACAGTAGAAAAAGAGGGGTAAAAATAATACAATGGATAAAGGCTGAATTCAGCTGCTAGTTTCAGGGTCCTGCTTATTGTTCATGCTGGCTCATTGTCACATTGTCATGGCTCTCCAATGGACCAGTGCCATTGTTAACACCCATGACAAATCAAAATGTGTGCTGTCCAGTCAGTTGATCAGTCTTTCCACCACTTTGGTTTAACTGACCCCAATTTTTGTTTTCATTAATTCCCAGTTGATGTTTTCTAATGACTCTGGTAATCTCCTGAGGGTTTGTTTTTGCATTGATCGGCATGAAATATATCAGAGATGTCACACCTTGCAAGTTTCCAGAGCCTAATGCCTACCATCTACTCAAAAACTTTGAAAAGACTTGAAGATTTTCAAAAGACTAAAGTCTGACACCTTCTTACATCTAAAGACAGTGCGTCTTCTACAAGGTTACTAGGTTCATTTCCCATCCTACACCTGAAGAAGCAGAAACAAAAGCAGCTTTTGCCCACAGTTATCCTTGTGTGTGCATTCAGATGGCTGCCACCATTTTCTCCTCCTTTTCTACAGTCCAAGAGAACCGAGTCATCAGATACTTGTGCCTCCGTGGAGTGAGTAGGCAACCGGCAACACAGTGCTAACCATGGCCACGTTTGATACTGTGTAGACACTCACTTGCTAGAAAAGAACACACCTATTGGTTGTTGACACTGTTTACATGATTGTATGTTGCCATTTGCGTAAACTGATGCTCAAGACGAGAAAAAGGCCGACTTAAGACACCTCGGACTGAGTTTTATGAGCACACGATGACGGGGAGCGTGCCACACCTCGAGCAAAACTTTCAGGATGTTATCCTGAAATTGGAAATTTGTCTGCGACTGTGAAAATCACTTGAAAAGTTGATTGGTGTAAGGCCAACGGTTTGAAGCCCAGAGATATAGAACAGTAGGCTATAGGATAATATAACAACTAATGGATTAATTGACCAGACGTTGCAGCTCCATTCACGACAGTTTTCCCCACAAACAAACATGTTTATAGCCACAACAAACAGTCACACCTGGCTCATCACTCAGGTTTTGTTCGTCCCTGCTAAGTGGAGCTGAGTGTGGTCATGAAAGCTGAATTTAAATATACTATTTGCACTTCACACAGCTCTTTTAAAGCACAGGGCTCCGTGCGACAGTTAGCTGTGAGACATGGCTGTACTCCCATCGCCACAGCAGCCACAGTGGCTGCAGAGCATCATGAAAAGGACCTCGAGCTGCATCTGTAGCCGGTGATGTCTCTGTCAGAAATGCTGACATGCTGGGGCTTGACATGCCACACACTCTCCTGACTGCTTCTTGTAGAAGAGCCAACACGAGTAAGTGAGACCTCACAGGCACTGTGAGATGGAGGAGAGATGGAGATCAAGGTAGCTCTAGGAAAGACAGGCAGACTGTGACAAAGAGTGAGAGTAGATATTTTGCACCTGGATGTTTGGCTCAAAATGCTACTTCATATTAACATCTCCATCGCTCATTGTGAAAAAGGAAAAGAGGGTATATAAGAGCGTCTTTGAAGTTCTGCACATTAGAAGCACTAAAGTTTGGATGGGAAGAATCAGAAGTCGATAGCTCAGTAAGTCGGTTTTCCCAACTTCCGATCCAAATGCATCCCAGTGCATCTGCTTAGGAATACATGCTGCAAACTGACGTCTGTAAGGCAAGTCTCCGAACTGCAAAAACAGACATTTAGTTAAATTGAAAAGAGAGGAGTAGGTTAGTACTGCATGCTCGGGAAAATGTCATTCAAGCAGAAATCAGTGTGTGTGTGCACCACATTGCTGTGACGTCAGGTGTTTTTATGCCAGCGAACTCGGGCTCCATATACTTGTATGTGCATAATAGTTGTATGTTTACCCATCTTTGTTGTCATTGTTTTAAGCTGTATGTGTATTTCTATCTTCCTGTAAATTGTTCTTGGAACTACGCGAGAACTGAGTAGTAAAGGACAACTCGATCAATGCAGAGCACAATCGGCTTTGAAAACAATCATTACCTGCAGCGCTTCTTACTACCAGAAACAGAAAAAGTGCTGCATCTAACCACGTAGAAGAGTACCTGATATTACAGCACGGTACAAGTGATGCAAGTATAAGTGGCGTAAAGTGGTGTCTTTTAGTGAAGCTGCAGTGAGAAATTGCAATAAATGGAGAGAAAGATGAAGACAGAAAATTGCAGTCTGAATGATGTGTGATGTTGAACTGTAGAAGATTTCAGCTGTAACGTGTTTCTGATCTCTAAAGACACGATAAATAAAGAAATAAAGTAAACAAGCTGAGAAACTTTGGATATGACTGACAAAAGCGAACAACGGCAGTATAATTTAAAGCAGAATGACCTAAAATAACTTCACATGAATTCGTTTGTCATCCTGCTGGAGGCTGTTACTGGAGCCTCATCCTGAAGGAGCAGTGGGGGTCCTCAGAGCCAATTCTCCTCCACCACAAAGTCTGAGACATGATGGGATGCTCTATGAGCAAGGCAGGCTGAGTCAGTTTAATTTGAATCTGTCCTTGACTGAATCACTATCAATGAAGATGAGTCAGGCTCAACTCAGACAAGTTATTTGGTACAAGTAATGAAATTGTTTCAGTCTGTTCGAGCCCTTTAAGTATTTTTTTTTTAATGTAACACTATGGCAACCTGACAGCACTGTTTCATGCACACACACACACACACACACACACACACACACACACGATGAACAGTGTTGCAAACACAACACATGTGTCATGTTTAAACACTGATTTGAATGTGTGCACGTCAGTGATGTGGAGACGCACACACAGGCTGGAGGATTCCTCCTCTCTATTGCGCAGGATGATACCGCAGCTCCGCTACGGCTTCACACTCCAACCCACCTTGAAACGGCTCCCCCTGGTGCTGCGTTCAATACCCCCCTGTAAAAAGTAGGAAAATACGTCATGCTTTTTTTTTTTTACAAGGCAGAAGTTAGAAAGTTGGCAGTTTTGCTCATATAACCCTATATCTTTAGACTCCAGCACACATACACAAACACATACAGTCACACCTTTACAGTATTATGATCTTTCACACAAACAGGAGTGATTTTCATCACATTGGGGTCTATATACAGAGAAACCACCTGTTGAATTTTGACGTCTGTGGTTGGGATTGTGATATAGTGTGATGTAGGCATTGCTATATAGTATAAACAAGCTTTTTTAGTAGCAAATTTAAGCATCTCTTACCCCATTCTTAAGATAACCTACGCAGACAAGTCATTTAAAGTTGCAGTTTTATTTCACTTCCCTTATTTTTTAATTATTTATTTGATTTTCCTGTAATGTTTTTTGCTTCTAGCTAAACTATAAAACATTATAAGGAGGTAACATAATGATATTACTGATGTAATGTGAATAAAAGTGCTTTTAAAGGTGAAAAAAAGCCAATAAAGAGAAGTCATTCCTTTTGAACCGAACCACTGAAACTACTAACTAACCATTATTTTTAACTAGTTACCGTGTGCAATATTTTTTATATCATGGCCACTTTACTTTTAGTACTCTCGTTTTGGACGTCTGTACACACCGTTTGTTTTTTGTGTATTGAATAGGCTGAAGGATACTTCTGTCTGTTTGTTGTATATGCCCTTTTTATCTTACTTCTATAGTGTATATTACACATTCTCTGCTGCTGTTGTGGGATAGATAAATTCTAATCTAATCTAATCTAATCTAATCTAATGAATGTCCGAGTTTTCCTACGTCCCGTGAACGCAGCGCTCCAACTGGAGGGAGAAACCGACAGCGCGGCTGACCAATCAGAGAGCGAGGGAGTGCGAGTGCGGAGGCGGGACCTCGGTTATCTAAAAGAAGCTCGCCGCCTGGTTTCACCGCCTCGTCTGCTGCTCTCGTCCCATTGGCGCAGGTGATCCGTCTCAGGATGCGAGAGGAGAGCGGAGGAGAGGGGAAGAGAGAGGGGACAGCGCCGATGGAAAAGTGTCCAGGGCTCGGTTAAAAAAAAAAGAGAAAAGAAAAGAAAAACACCGGATTCAGTTTGTCCTGGACCACTCGGCGATGAGAGATTCACCGAAAGGGGCACTTTGAGATATGATGAGGTTTATTTCTGGTCGGCAATAGTACTATGATTTGGTATGTGGCCACTTTGATAGCAAGTGTATTCAGCACCCGAGGAACGGCCGCTCAAGGTGAGTCGAAGTGCAGTGTGTGCACCCAGCAGAGCCCCCTGCTCAACTTTGCACCCGGCTGTTTTTATTAGAATAAATGTGTATTTTAACTTTAAATATGTCGCTTGCATGTTTGAAAAAAAAAAAAAATGTCACACTTTATACGTCATGAAGTTCATGCGTGTGTTCATCACCGCACCTGGAGTGAGAGCCGGGCCGGCGTATGATGCTGCTGCTGGGAGCAGACCCGGTGACAGAGCTCTTTATCATGGAGGATGGAGAAGGAGGGGAACTCCTTCAGTTAAAGGTGTTTTTTTTTTGTTTGTTTTCTTTTGTTTTTAAAAAAAGAAGAATAAATGCAGCTTTATTCTCACTGTGATGCATCATGGAGATGTGTGATAAATGGGCTCTGTCGGAGCTTCAGTGTGACAGATTCTGCAGCCTATCTGGGCTGACATATTCCTTCCCCCAAGATGTGTGAGTTTGCACGGCTTGGAGCTGCAGGACACGGCTTGGAGGAGCTGGAGCCGGCTTGCCCTGAGCTGCACACTGGCTTGACCAACGTTTGGTGAAACGTGAAGGCAAAATGTGATTACTTTGGTGCGCCGGTGTAGATGTCATTAAAATGCTATGAGTGGATTAACCTCTTCCTATAAGGGAGCTGTTCATGCTGAAGCTGAGGTTGCAATACCAGCTGTGTCCGTTAGAGGGAGCTCTGCATGAGCGTCAGCACCTGCATTAAAGGTGAATTGGAAACAGTTCCCAAGAGGCTGCACTCAAGTCATGTGTGATGTAACTTTGATCACATGTGCCGATGACTTCACAGAGCCGTTTTGTTGTCATGCGTCGTGTTTCTTGTGTTGACAAGATGGCGTCATAGGTGAGAGATGCTACAACCTGCAGGTGACCTCTGACCTCTGCTGCGGAGTGTGACAGAGAGAAGAGACTCCTCCTGAGGGGTTTAGGGTTGTCAGAGCAAAGCAGAGATGAACTGAGGTGTGTTATGAGTGACATCCGTCAGTGTGGCGGGGTCCAAATAGATAGATATTATAAATAGAGCTGCAAAAGAGATTATATTCAAGATCATCAATTCATCTGCTGATGTAAAATATCATTAAATAGTGAAAAATACCAATCGAAATGACCAAAATCTCAAACTTCAAATATTTAAATTGCATCTTTGGTCGCCCAATCAAAAAAATTCAGAGTACTGTCTGGGAATTTTTGCCTCAAAAACTTCAAAATTAAACCTTAATTTGATTTTATAATCGATAGATTATCGAGCCAACTAACGTTCCAGCTCTGATTATAAATGACCTCATCCTTTAGTCTATTCGCCGGTCTGTATGATGACCAAAATGACACGTGGTGAGCAAGTCAAGCTGCAGCAGCTTAAAAAAAAACAGAGTTCCCTGTTACTTTCGCCCCCCCCACCTCTCTCTCCGTCCATCCATCCTCTCATCCTTCCCCCCCTGCCACTTATCTTCAAGAGAGAGGGAAGAAGGAGTGGATGAGGCTGTGACGACGTCTAGCGCCTCGGCGTCGCTGATTAGATGATGAAAGAAGGGAAAAAAGGAGCGCTTGATGAAGCCTGCCGCAAACTTCTGACGCGGGATCTTGCGAGTTTATCTACATTCATGTTTGTTGACGTCCTTCTGGCGTGCGAACGGGCTCCGTTGGCTACACGGCAAAACAGTTATGCAATGTCCCGCCTAAAGAGGATACACTTAAGCATCGTCTGCCAAAGGAGAGAGATTTAGGGAGATGTTTTTAAGCGGCTTCCCTCGTCTCGTCCACGTTCGGGGCTGTGGGCGACTTGGCAGAAATGTGCATGCACTGATTTCTGGACGGCAGAGGAAGGAGCGACCGTGACCGCGCTTTTTTTTGTGTTTTTTAACACCGTCCCTTCAGTCAGTGTAGCTGATTTCTGCATATGGTCCTTGTCCTGTGCTTTAACACATTGATGGAGCTCCGCAGCATCCACGCTGTGCACACAGACACACTAACCGAGACGAAACACACCAGCCCGACAGAAGCTGCGCAGGGCAGCATCCTTCTGGCTGAGTGCTGCTGTCTCCAGCTGGCAGCTGGCAAATGCCTCGACTTTTGCCAGTGATAACCCTGGACGTGAGCCAGCCTGCCTCTCTTTCTCTCTCTGTTCTCCCCTCGTCTCCGGTTTCCTCTCTTCCTCACCTCGTTTCATCCCTCCCCTCTCTCTCTCCCGCCTCTCACTTTTCCCGCGTGACTCAGGTCCTCGCCACCCTTCCCCTCCCCCCCTCCTCCTCCTCCTCTCTCTCTCTCTCTCTCTCTCTCTTCTCTCCCCCGCTCCGTCCTGTCGTCTTCCTCTTCCGTACACTCGGATGAACTCGCTTCCCTCCAGGTTTCAAGTGGCCTCTCTCAGCATGGCCGGGTAGCCGAGGGAAGGGAACATGGTGGGTTGTGTTAATGGAGGCTTGGGGCGAGCTCCACAGCAACCGTCTGCTGCCAGACACACCCACTTGTTGCCCTTACCCACGCCACACACACACACACACACAACATACACACACGTCAACATGCAAGCATCCCCTTGGGGGGAAATGTATCTTTAACCAGGATCTGAACATATGCCCACTAACAGGCTTTCTGCCCCAGACTAAGTTGGACTAATTATGACTAAGCTGTGAGATAAATGCCACTCGGTTGCTCGATAAATGCGTATGCTACCACATGCCAAGAGGGGGGTGTTGTTCAGAGTATAGTGGATAGAAACAATGTAAAAAAACAAGCAAGTTTTAGCATCGAACGGCGTCTTTCCACTCAGGCTTTCACATCTAAACGGTTTGGTTTAATTCTGTTGACCGCCGCCGTGTTTGCCTGTTATTTCGGTTCGTTTGAGCTGGTATGAAACTGTCAATCAAGCTGCCGGTGCCGACCAAAACAACCAGACTGAGACTGCCAAAGAGGAGAGTCTCAGTCTGCCTTCAACGCCTGCAACCGCTGATGTGGTTTATTTGTGGTGTCAGAGCAGGCAAGGATGAAATTAAAAGATAAACTGCTGTTAATTCCATCTGCCGATCATCAGCTGTTAAGAAATTCGTTCTCCCGATCTGTCGGCTGTCAGCAACGTATAGCCCATGTTTATCGGTAACCACGGTGACACATATGCACGTCGGCTGGCGTGTGCAGGGATTCAAAATGAGGTGCGTTGAGTGAAACATATTCGCCACACATCAACACTCTTTATACAAGAGATGATATATGAGGTGATATACACACCCCCAGTGGAGACTGCTAATCCTAATTTATGTCAAAGGACCGGCACAAATCAGCACATTGGTCCCCAGACTCAGGACAAAAGAGCTGAGTGGATGAAGTTTATTTTTGATGTGTGCCTCACTACAGAGACTGCTAACTGTTCAAGCTCGATGATGGATCGATATTGTTACAGGCTGTCTGCGACACAACTTAAGACTTGAAAGCTTTGGAAGCTCAAAAGTTTTGCTCTGTTTGACGTTGTTTCGCTGCATGAATGCAGCATTAGCCCGCTGAACCTGGCTTCAGTGTGTTGCGTGGCTAAGTAGCTACTCCGCCATGTTTAGTGTTAGAGCTGCAGAGAGAAACACAGTGTAAACATTAAGGCTCATTTGAAGATAAGTACATATAGAGAGTAGCCGATTGGATGTTTTTAAGCTTGTTTTATCCGCTTTATATCTCTCATATCTCTCTTTATATCTGCGTTGCCTCTACAAACTGGACGAAGCTGGATTACATTTGTGAATTTGTTGATGCATGACTACCTAATGGCTTCCTGTTTCCATGTGTATTGCAGTCGCACTCTGCAGGTGAATGATCTTAAACGTGTCATATCTGTATTTACACCTCGATATATTTTTGCTAACAGTGTGATCCTTCACTGGGCGCGTCATTAATGCTTCGTGTTTGTTTGAGTCAAATACAATTGGCCAGAAACCTCCTGAACTTGTGTTTATGATTCAGTGACGCTGTCTCCAAACTCAGCGCATGTGTATTTTTGGATAAACTGTGTGTGTGTGTGTGTGTGTAAACGGATCTGGCAAGGAGCACCGGGTGCCTAATTAATTATACTCCCAGAAACTTTGCCGGTATCCTTGTTTTTTTGATGATCCCTACACTATGATCACTTAATGAGTGTTCTCCCTGTAAGTGGGTGGCTGTTTGGCAAAAACAAAAGCTGCTGACCAAGAAAAGGGAGACTCATGTCTCATTCACAGCGTGGATTTAAATCCTGTGGGTGTTTTTTCAGTAACAGAGCAGCGTGTTGGGTTTCTCTGTGTGGCCTGAGACACGTTTAGTTTTCACTGGGATGCCAATCACTGCTGTTAATGACTGGATAACTTAATATATTCCAACATATAAGTTGTTAAGTTCAGGCACCAGAACTACTTGGTTAGGTTTCAGAAAAGATCATCCAATTTCAATAATCGCTTATGGAGCTACATCAGCTATCATATACATGATGGAAACTTGTAGTGTAATTTAAGTTATATAACTTAAAATAGGTCATATATATGACATAATGCATGAACTGTTGACAAAAATAACAAATTCTAGCATTGCTAATAGTTACAGTAATCAAATAATCAATTTCTGTTGTATTATTTATGGTTATTATAAAGTGTGAGTGTGCATTGTGAGTTTAAACTTGGATCAGAGTGAGTTCACCTACACCGAGCCTCCTGGCTTCAGATAAAATGTTTCTCTAATTCCAACATTGAACTTCCTGGATTGAGGTCACACATCCACACATCAGCACATCAGCTCAAAGCATCTTGCACACTGAGCAGACGCTAACCCCCAAAAAACCCACAACATTTTTAAAAGTTGGCAGTTATTGGTTGTTATTTTTAGACTTAATATTTCCACTGTCAGCTTCATTGAAGCTGGACAGTTTCACCACGAGAAGACAGGTTGGTCATGTTGAAAATACGGGCTTCATTTAAATGTAACAAAAACACATTTTCCTGTGATGTAAATGGAAGTGGAAAGAGTTCACATGATTTCAAACATCTGCTTCACTCGGTATCCATAGGTCATGTATGTCTGTGCTGTATAACCTGCCGTGGATGGTCGGATGGCTCACTCCCTCTGAGCTTAATGAAAAGTAGCACCCCTGTTGCCGTGGGGCAAACAGCACACTTCATAAAAGTCACCAACCTTTAGATGTCAGTCATGCTGGTATTTGGGCCAAGGAGCGCTGACTGACCGACTGACTGACGGCTGCTGTCAAGCCAACCCCCACCCCGCCACCACCCCCGAGCTCCCAGCAGCCTCCATTTTGGTTCAGCGAACTAGTCTTTTGGGGTTGCTCGGCCGGATGAACTGACGGAAAAGACTGTCGGCAAGAGACGCTTCATGTGTAGTTTGAGATTGTTGCACATCCCTATCAATTATATATGAGCAGTCCACCGAGTGTTTTCAGGGTGTTATACCGAGGTCAGTGTGTTTCTATTTCAGTGCAGTTAACCCAGAAACACACACACACCTGACCTGATGTTTACAACATGATCATGAACGCTGTCGTGTTTAAGACAGCTTTACCTGTCACTGCAGGTGTCGGAATCATAGATAAAATTAGATACTGTGACTAACCTTGAATTCACACCCTCAGTAGCTCGGAGCCCAGAAACTGTACACAACAGCTGATTTTGCTTCAGGCTTTCAGTTAGCAACCGCGAGTGTTGTCTGCACCATCACTCTGCGTCCCGGGGTTGTCACTTAATTCTATGCGGGGGAGGACGGGGTTGCTTATCTAGTATTGCCTTCCTGTGTAACCTCAATTATATATCACTCCTGAAAGGAGCAGGGAGCTAGCAGAGTATAACATTCGGGTCCGCTGATATAGTTCAGCATGGATAAAGACACTATCTCTTCTAGTCGTCTCTTGGCTCACATAAAGGCAACTGCCCCGTTTTATATGAAACATACTCCCTCACAGCTACTCCTCAGGTCCGTGAGGGGCTGAAATAGATGGTGGTAGTAGTTATAAATGTGCGTGTGTGTGTGGTATCTTGATCACGAATTTGGAGCTACACTTGCAGCGCAGCACTTCAGGAAGTACTGCTCTCTGGTATTTGTTCTGAATATGTTGTACCAGTGTCCTTTTGCTGACTCATCTTAAAGCAGTCCAGCTAGTAATTGCTGTAGTCCTTCTGCTGCGGTCAGGGTACACAGAACGGGCACATAGACAAAAAAGTGCCCAGTTGTTTAGATGACTTATGGCGCCTCTGTAGAGTTTACTGAAGTTTCTATTTTAGTTTTGCTCCTTCATAATGTGGAATCAGATAGATGAGCTGAGCTGGAAGTCAAAGCGCTCGATTTTCAAGTCCATCTACGTTCCAAACCTCACCTATGGTCATGAGCTTTGGGTAGTGACTGAAAGAATGAGATCATGGATACAAGCGGTCGAAATGAGCCTCCTCCTCCTTCGCGGGTGGCCGGGCTCAGCCTTGGAGATGAGGGTGAGGAGCTCGGACATCTGTAGCAGAGCCACTGCTCCTTCGCATCGAAAGGAGCCAGCTGAAGTGGTTGGGATGCTCACTTCCTTTTGAAGCGGTTCTGGACATGTCCAACTAGTAGGCGACCCAAGGGTAGACCTAGAACTTGCTGGAGGGACTACATAGCCCATCTGGACTGGCCTCGGGATCCCCCAGGAGGAGCTGCAACGCGTTGCTGAGGAACAGAAGGGAAACATCGGCCAAAATCCACGGGACACAGACACGACGTGTCACGTAGGCGGCACGGAGCGAGGTGTTTTACCTGCTTCACCGACTCAGTCTTTGTTGTGAGTGGTTGTGTGCCAGCTTCACTGCGTGCATATTGAGTTTTGCCAAGTGATAACACAGTTTGGATATGCAGGGATGGACGCGTAGGCTTTATTAACTGGTACTTTGTTAATTAACTGGATGGTTTTATAATTTATTTGAACGTGAAATATAAAAACACCCCCATAGTTGCTCTGCAGCCTCACATTGCCTCTGGCACAATGATTTATTCATTTGAATCATTTAAACTGATGGTAATCGTGTGTTTTTTACACAGTTCTGTGTAATTTCGACCAGACCAACCAGTAGAGATGTTGCAGTTGATTATATTGGTCGATCTCGGCTGCAGGGATTCTGCTGTTGCGCCATGTCCATTGGATTTCTCAGAGATTCCCAGAGATGCTCTCTTTACTCCGGCTGCCCCTGGCTTGATGGCATTGCTTCATAAAATAGCTACACTATTCATTCATAGTCTGCATTTGTGCTCCGTATAATGGACAGGCTGGACTTGATTAGAGATGCTTTTCGCTCCTTGTGGTATTCAGTGTTGGTGTAAAGACCGGTCTCATTAAACAGCACTTTGTAATAACAGCTTCCATGTTGAAATTGGGCTTACTAAATGATTAAAACACACAACGCCGGCATGAATACAAATATGACCGTGGGATGTGTT
The DNA here is from genome assembly GCA_036365135.1 of Miichthys miiuy. Classification (NCBI taxonomy): domain Eukaryota; kingdom Metazoa; phylum Chordata; class Actinopteri; family Sciaenidae; genus Miichthys; species Miichthys miiuy. The sequence goes on from CM071616.1 coordinate 23,715,576, forward strand.
TTTCAGCTCTCCGCTTCAGGTGCAAATTGCAAGCGTCACTTTAATTACAGGTGAGAGGTGACTTATGAGATTATCCGTGGCCAATTTAGTTTTATTTTGAAGGTTTGATTCAACAAATCAGATCCAGACATGTAGATGAGGGCACACATTTTTTTATACAACACATTGAAAAGGTTTGCTGCTAACTCGTCTCGACAACTTGCCTCTTTTTAAGTTTTAGGTTTTTTTAAGAGGTGGAATAATTTTTCTGGTGTCCCACAGATTACAAGCCTAATTAGCACGTCATTCACAGCTGCGTTGCACTTGCAGTCGGGCTTATAGATAGACAGATGCACACAGTAACGCAGTCACTGATGGGCAGAGGAAGCTTTACAGTGGAGAAGGGAGGGACTGTGAAGGACACAGTTCAAGTGCAGGAGGAATGTAAGCGAAGCTTCTTCCTGCACTTACAGTTTAACTCCGTGCATCACATCGGGCTTTAGATATGGCCAGTTTAACACGATGCAGTGGGGACGCCTGGTGTGGCCACATCTCAGTGTTCCATAAAAATAGCCGTGGATGATGCAGAGTTTGGACGGAGAGACTCTCCCCGTTCAACCTCCAACAATCCTGAGATCTTGCAGATCACTGCTTGGCAGCTCTGTGGTCTGTCACGAGTCTCGTCATTTGTAACTTCACTATTATAACGTTGCAATTAACCCTTTGTTGTATTCAGCCTTTATAGACAGTGATGAAGGACCCTGCCTCCAGTTTGCAGTCAAATTCAAAGGAAAGCCTCGCCTTGAGTTGACAGTTTATTTCTCATCTGCTCAGAGATCCCACCGCTACTTTACCGCTCACCTACTGCCAGTTTTACAGACTTGGACACGTCTGTTAGGCAGAGGAAGCAGTTAGATGGATGAGTGGATAAAGTATATTTAATTTACCAGACAGAGCAGTGTGCCTCTCTTGCAGATGAAAGAAATTGAAGTTCATCCTGTGTCGTCTGTTTCTGCAGAGCAGGTTTTTGAATGTAGCATTTCTGAATCATGCAATTCATACACATATTTTCATTTGGAGGCTTTTTAGTGCAGCAGTGTGGTTTTTGGTAATGGCTTCCTGCTAACATACATCTTGGTTGCTGTCCTGTTACTGCACTCCACTCTCCTTCCCCTCCTCTCCTCTCCCACCATCCTGAGCTGGCTGGCTTCCTCTCCTGTCTCATTTTACAGCCTGGCCTACTGATGCAGCACAGTCAGCTTCCTCCATGCCGACTTCTCCAGACCCATTAAACATTCATTGGATAGGGCCATAAGATACCTTACCATAACCTCAGCTGTGCTACACTAAATGCAGCCCCAAGATCTGAGCTTCACACCCCAATCCTGATGCAGCAAATCCAGGAGCAAGAGCCAAAGACGGGACAGCATATGGGTCTGTTTGAGGGAGGTAGTAGAAAATGCATGCAATAGACAAACTGATTGATTATGTTTGTGTCTGGCCTTTGTGGCACAGTATATGACACATGATCCTCCTGCTGCTGGGTGGCAGCAGTGCTGGACTGAAACAACCTGCAGTGCACGGACAAATTACTGCAATCTTAATTGTTAGCAAAGTTTGAAGGTTCAAAAATTAATAAACAACATTGACATTTAAATTCTAAATCAACATTCGAACGATGAGCAGCTGTTTCAACTTGTTTTTCTACACAGCTGCAGATGAAAAAACATTAAAGTATAATAAAGAAATCAAATTAGACTACATTAATATTAGTTTTGTGCAATTTGTAGGATTAGATTGCAGTGGTGGCTGTTTGTTTCTGACTCGTGTGATCCAAATATGTCCAATAACACCAAAGTGTGAAGTCCAAAATTCAGTCAAAATTTCTTGAGATTCACGACATGTTTTTATGATTAAATACTTGGGTTCAATCCATATTTGTGTTTAGCCTTTCAAAAACATTGCCTCGCTTGCTGCACCCTATACTAACAGGACAGTCTAGCTACTGTCTAACAGCACCATAAATTACATTTATGTAATCACAATAACACTTCATTTGACGTCCATCAACCCAAAGACACAAACTGATGAATAATAGGAGAGGCGCTTTCCTTTTGGTCTGGCGAGCGTGCATCGGATGGAGAAGATCGTGAAGTTGGTGGTCAGAGCTAGCTTGCCTTGGCTATATTAGCCCATCCTTCTTCTCCTCAAAGGGTTTTCAGTGTGTTTAGTCATAGTAACTCACGATAGCACATAGTACTTGACTCACTATAACTCGCTCCCTGAATCCTTCGCCCTTTACCATCCTCGGACAGCCAAGTGCTCGTTCGCAGTGTTGCAGACTCTTCTCCAATGAAAGTAGCTCCAAAAATCGGTAATGACATAAAGCTTTGTGGTTGCAGAGAGGGAGAGATCATCTTAAGCCACATAAAAAGTAGATAGAGAAGTCTTTACCCAGATAATCACAAATCTTATTTCATCAATAAATGAAAAAGAAATCTACAAAGGGAGGGTGACGATCAAACAAACCATTGTAACACCGTGTGAAATAACCAGAAGAAGAAGTGAGAAAATACATTTTTCAAATCACTGTGTTCTCTCTAACAAACAGCTGTATGTGCAGTTGTTCCAGCTCTGCGCCCATGCCAGTATCCATGACTCTCCGTCACCCCTACAGGGTGAGGCAGATGGATCAGTCTGCTAGTCTCTACGGCTGGTTTCAGGGTGTCAAGTAACAACTTACTTAGCGTATTGCTGACATGAACTTAATCTTTCTATCAGAAGGTCAGGTCGCTCTCGTCCAGCTGAGAAACAATGCAGACACACGAGGCATCGATGCTAATTCACTAAAATCTAAAATATAGTCACAGCTGTTGGAGAGAAACCTCTGCTTTTATATGTGAGGAATATAGAAAATGAAAATGATTGCTGCCATGTCTAAATGGAGACAAAACTAGGGTAGCTGGCTTTGTATCTTAGTGCTGTGGTTTCACGGGTGTCCCCTTCTCCTGTGAGACCTGATGCCGTGACCTTGTCGGAGCAATGACAGCCATACATTACTGCCTAATAAGCAGCAGCACATCTACGAGCATGGCTGCACCCACGTGCAATCCCCGGGAACGGCGAGAAGGCTGGCTGAAGATGGCGGCTGCAGCTTCCTTGGCCTCTTCCTCTTCCTTAGTCAAACCTCGATCAGACCGTTTGTTTATCGATTGTGGTTGGCAAACACAAGTCAGGTCTGAGGAGACAGATGGTGACTAATTGGAGAGATATATTTCAAAGCAAGCGTTCCCTCCGGTTTCTGCCAGATGTCAACTGCTCAGCAGACAGGCTTCATTGTTTAAATGTTGCCTTAAATGCGACTGCTTCCAAATTACAGGTTCAAGGGCAGAAGTGTTGGCATGTTAGCAGCTGTACAAGAGCTCTGCCTGTTAAGATAAATACTATATTTTATATTTGTGTGTTTAAACGAATGAAGAATAACTGCGATTGATTAATTTTCTATTAAACCTTCACATATCCTGCGAGTATAAACCTGCTTGTCCTGCCTGAAAGCTCAGCGGAGCAGGAAAATAGTTCCACAATACTCCTGTGGGTCATTATGGTCATTATATCGTGCTGTAGGGAGAAATCACCTGACATCGTGTAATTTTAGCATGACATATCTATGATTTTTTTGCTGAGTCATGAGGCCTGTTTTCACAAATCCGAGCCAGATCAGTATACTTAATATAGAGGCTCGATGCAGAAGTCTCAGCATTATACAGTAACTTGAACATTTAGCAGCACCGTCGTGCCGTGTTTAGACCTCCACGGATTCTTTATGTAGAAACTGTAGGTGACTCTGAATGGGAGAGAGCTGGCCGCCCTCCATGTCAGGCTGTAGTAACAACTACTGGTTAACTTTTTATTTGGATCAATGCCAAATCATGCCAAACGCCTGTTTTTACTCGGCTTTAATGGCAGAGTACATTTTGCAAGTGTCAGAAGTCACAGTTTAAATTGAGAAAGTCAGCAAGATGCTAAGATGGTGCAGGGCAACAAGGAAGACAAAACATCACGCTGGTCCGGAGGTCTGACTTTTATTTGTCACCAAACAAACAGAAATTAACACACAACCAAGAAAAATGGATTCATCAATCTGTTGTTCCCCTCTTACCATCTCAGTTAGGGCGCTGCTCTTCACATAGCATCCAAAAACCCCAAACACTAAAACCAGCTCCATTCTCATCACGCGTACTCTGAGAGAGCCCGCCTCTCCAGTTCAAACTGGCCTATCAGAGTCGACAACATTAACAATAAAAATCCATCAATCTCTTAATTTTCTCGTACCAACAAATTCTTTTTGGATTCTTCAACATATAAACAAGAATATTGTACATTCAGAATAAAGCAATTACATGTGCAACATGCAGTATTTTCCTTAATTAACTGACACATTCAACAGCCAATGAAATCAAAGTACCCACCTACTCATACATCCCATAAAAGGGCACCTGTTGAGGTGTGCCTCCTCTTAAGCACCAGCCCACATGGCCTACACAGAGGACTCAAACAGGTTATGTTTTCTCTACATTATAACATGTTTTTGAATAAGTTTTAGAAATGATGTTGACGTTCTGTGTCTCTTTGATATTGTGACTAAAAGTTAAATAAAGAAATCTGTGTGTAACAAAGATGGCCCTGTAAACAATGAGGGAGTTAGCACTTCCTCACAGATGCTAAGCACAACATACTGGGTGCTAGGTGTGTGCACAGGGGTCCTTGATCTGTTACAAACATAATACAGATACGTTTGTAATGATACAAAGCTGTTTTTGAGTGTGGCGTCAGCAACAAGCAACACAGAGATGAGTTCTGTACTGCATTGGAAGAGTTTTCCAGACAGGTTTAGAGGACTAACTGGCTGTTTTAGCAAATCTTTGTGTGGTTAAAGTGCAGTGCACAGCCACTTAACCGAGTGTTTTTGTAGCATTAACCTGCACAAAGACCTATATCTTTGTTCTGAGAGGAAAAACTACCATTGCTAATAAGAGTAATGTTGACTGTCCTCTCATTTACAGTGGATATAGTTTAATTGCGTGTGTGTGTGTGCACGGCCTGTTGACGCTGCAGAAGACATACACTAATGATTTCCCCCAGAAAGAGTTTGGGATCAGCAAAAAAACAAAACAGCAGGGACTTGTAGTCAGGCCTGCTTCAGGTCTGACCTGTAACTGTAGTCCAACACTAAGTGATTTGCTTACATTAGAGAACTTGCGTTGTCGTGGGAAAACGCAGTAGATGAGGCATATTAATGAAGAAGAAGAAGAAAATGCTTAGACACAGCTAACTGTTACTGAAGAAGGGCAAGGCTGTTCATTTGTATTCACATCTCCAGCCAGTTTACTGAAGGAGTTTGATCAAAGCTTACGTCAGGCCTTAAAGCAATCCTTAGAAGCAGCCAAAGAGAACAGACAGTGGCGGAAGAGAGACGACACCAGCCGGGCCCTGAAGTAAAATCCATTATAGCTACGTTACGTAATGGCACAGATGCATTCAAATAGTGTGAAGGCACTATACTCTACTGATACAGTGTGTTTTCTGGTTATTGATTAGGATATTTTGACTAGAACTGATCTGTTTTGTAGGCTCGGTGGTGCTAATACGCTGCGAGATTAGAAAACATACAACAGATATGGCTCTATTGTACTTATTCATAGAAGATTTAACATATCAGTAAATGTTTGTACTGAAGCAGGCGTCTCTGTCAGCCTGTCATGTTTGGATGAATGTTTTTCAGAGAGCACAAAGGGGTGATAAGTGGTGCTTTTTAGAACATTTCTACTGCTGTAAGCGGCTGCTGTGAGCGTAAGAAGGAATAAATGGATAAACAGTTGGAAGTGATATTGGGGATTTCACCATGCAGGATTAAAACAAGTTTGTCGGGAAAAAAATTCACTTTTTTTGACACATTTAAAATATGTTTTTGGAAAACTTCATAACCTTCTGAGGCAGCTGGATTTGCCAGAGACAGAGAGCAACACTGAAGTATTTACTTGATGGAAAAGATGTTTTTGCTCTTCTCCCAACTGGCTTTTGTGATTGATTTATATGGTTCAATGATGTCCGGCCATGATAAACCGTGATAGACAGAAGGTTCATCCAATGACCTGCCAAGTCTTTTTTAAGAGCGCTTGCCCTTTTCCAAGCAGTTTCCAACCAAGAAGTTCAAGATTGTATCACAAAACAAGTTCAACTTCTTTGGTAGCGTTAGTGATGGTGAGGCAGAGTTCTCGAGTAACGTGAGCATGCACAGAGTGATATGATATTAAACTGTTAACAAGTAGTTGTAGAAACAGTGAGTGATATTTAAATAAGTCAAGCTGAAATAAGAAAATAAGGCTGTAAAGCAATGTGGGCATTATTACCTTTTCAATTACACTTGGCATTTTCAACACGAGTGACATTTTGTCTCATGATGAGCTAACCGCCATGAATAAATGGTTTGGATGTTTCTGCTGCTAAAGCAGTCTGTGCAAAAAAAAAAGGCTGTGACAGTGGTTGCACTTTTACCTACAGTACTCATTGAGTATTGATTCACTGCTCAACATATGTCATGTCTGAGCTGCAGTTATCTACGCTGTCGCTAATGAGCAGCTATAATTACCAACCATCAGCTTGTTAGGCTGGTTAATGATCTGCTTTTTTAGAAATCATGTTTTAATCCCAGAATGTGAATCTCATCTCTGATCTACTCATCTATTAAATGTTGATATGACTCAATACTTTATTTTAAAAGCAGATTAACACAGTTTGTCCATGTCAGTACAGTGACTCAGTCAGTGATCAGGGCCTGATCTGATCCTCTGAACTGAACCTGCTCTGGAGCAGGTTAGCCGTGCAGCATAGGGTTGCCATGGTGATCCATCCCGGTTAAAAGCGAGCCTGCTTCGTGAGACCAGAAAAGCAGAGTTGAGCCCGAGGATGGCTGGATAACAGAGTAATCTCACTTTGTGATACAGGCGTAAGAAACCTCACCACATGGACACAACAAACAATATCTAAGAGAGACTATTTCATCCGTGTTTCTTCATCAGTTCTCAGTTTAATGACAGTGTTTGCTGCAAAGACCACTTTGAGATTAGCCTGTAATTTTCAGAGAAAATGTTTGGCCTTTCAAAAGCCAGACCGAGAGCATTAGTCCTTTTTTATAAGTAATTAGTCTCTGAGCTTACTGGGCTTCAGGAGTGTACAGCACAAGCAGTCAACATACAGTATATTATCTAGGGTATTTGGGGCATCACAGACCATTGTGAAGGTAAAATAAATTCTTATATTTGTAAATCATAAAGGAGAAAAGTTTAAAAATAGATCTGTCAGTGTATTGATACTTTTTCGATGCCACATGACGATACGATACAACCTACGGTCTGCTGATCACACATGTTCTCTGCAGAGACACACAGAGAGGAGAGAGAGGCGTTATCTGGTATGATGTTGAAGACACAAACACAATGTTTGTTGTACAAGAGCACGGAGCAGGTAAAGCAACAGTTAACACACCTGGTTTTGTGCAGATCCCAACAACAATGAACCTCCCCCACACAGCACACCAGAGAATTGTGGGTGAAAAAAAAAAATCAATTGAGTTTTTTTTGTTGTTGTTTGTGTGACTTTGTAAAAATACTGCTGTCCCTGTGTGATGCAGTGAAAGAGAAACAGAAAGTGGAGTGGCAGGCTGCTCTGTGTGTGTGTGTGCGAAAGAGGTGTAGGTGTGAGTTTTAAAGTTTGAGTAAACACTAAAATAAGACGATAAAAGAAATATTAGAAATAGAGTAACTCATTCTGATGAAATATAAAACCCCAGTTCCAATTCAACTGCTCCTCTATGAGACAGAAGCAGCAGGTTTACACAGTCTGATAGTCATGTATCAAAATGTCACGTCATAAAATCTCAGATATAGCTTTTCATGTCTTAAATGAAAATTATTAAAAGATGATCCACCTGTGTTTTGTAGACATGGTTGACATTTTGTGTGGAGATCGTAGACGTGTAGCAACAATCCGCAATAGTGACAAATGCTCGAATAAACAACAGCCGATTCATCCACGCCAGTAAAACAGTGTTCACCCATAGATCAGCCAATCATTGTAAACTTTCTCGTGCAGTAGGAAGTAGTGGAATCTGAAGAGATTTGCAGATTGCAACCAACTCTCCTCAACCTACCTTAACAAGTGTCTAAGAGTGTGAAAAGACACAATCTGGAGGCAGTGTTTGGTTTGTCCGTTCTGAGCTCCTGCATGACATTTTCTATTCCTTCGGCATATTCAGACAATAAATCCGCTTAAATCTTCCACACTGGACCTTTAATAATGTGGAACAATGGGTGGGAGTAGAGTTAAAGCGTTTACTATGCCCTATGGAAGAACAATATTTAATGGCTGGGGCTGGAGCAGGTCATCTGTTAACGTTCGGGTCGAGCGCTGGTTCCTCCCGTCCACAATGCGGTCAGTCTATCAAGATGTGATGAAGAAGTGAACTTTTTGAATGAAAGACAGACGTCCAGAGGTGAAGAGTTGAAGTAGATGCAAACTTTTTAGTTGAGTAGTTTTGCCGTGATCATACAGCAGAAGTGACGATACGGTAGATCTGCCATTATAAGCTATATGCACGCTGTAGCTACTCACTGCTTAGTTTATTGACGCTCTCATTTTGTGCTGGCCGGGTAACATGCAGCTGTTTTTGTGCCAGTGTGGGGTCATTGAGGGCTGGAGCGAGTTGCTGAGCGCTGCAGACCATAATGTTCATTCAAAGTCCCTTTCTCTGTCATTTGATTCAATGAGAATATAAAAATGACATGCACATATGATACCTCCATTCATCAGAGGTGACTGCCAGTCATCTGTGTCAGTAAAAGTGCGTTCAGTCTAACTGTTGCCAGGCCTTAGTATCACAGCACCAACCAGCTTCCATTTCATTTGTATTTCTGTCTGTCTTGATTTCATTTGATTATTATTTAAGATTGTGCCTTAATGTATAGATGGCCTATTGAAATTTCAGATTTCAGATCAGGTGGGTCAAAATCGAGTGGGCCTCAGCCGGCAGGTCAGGTGGCTTTGCAGCCCTCCTGGGATTTACCAGAATTTTGCTGCAGTAATCTTTAGAGACTTTGTCCTATTGTTTCTGCAGCTAGGAATGAATAACTCTTTTTGAGAATTAATTGAAGCTTTTAAAAAACTAATCACTGTGATAAACTGTTTGTGACTTCATTTCAAAGGACTCAGCCGTGAATACTGAGCAGCATCGTTGGTCTCTCAGGCTAGAGCATCTGCTAGATGCTGCAAGTGTGAATGTCAGCGTGTATTTATACTTTATGTTCTAAGAAAAAATGGTGCTGCTTTCAGACAAAATGCACAAGCAACACTGGAGGTGACAGAACATTATCATGACCCGTTCCTGGTTTCTTTACAAGGAAAACAAGCGAGGCAGGTTGAAGCTCGCTTACAGCAGTGCAGATGCAAAACGTCTGCGTACACCATTCCTGACAAGAATGCATCTCTACATAGTGAGCCCATAATGTGCAGCGTTTACTCTGATTAGTTTTCCCCTCTCATAATGTTACAGGCTTCACTTGGAAGTGCTCCAACACTATCTCTCCGAGTTTGATTAGGGCATTCTCACCTTCCTAGACGAATTGTACAGAGGGTGTCGATGTGCCAGAGTTTGATTCAATTTCGGCATGGCAGGTGTGAAAGCACCTGCCATGCTGCAAGACGAGAACATTGAACCATCAGCGGTGAGAATGACAGTGAAAATAGTGAAAGTTAAACACAGCAACAACACGTTTTTATTCCCCCCAACACTGCCTCCAAGTTTAAAAGCACACACACACTAATTTCAACCAACAATGCAGCCGTAATACAAAATAATGTGATTTTAATAATGGAGACGTCACATGAAGATACAGTAATTGGTTGGTCGTTGAGTTGCCCTCGCTTCTTTGTGAGCATTCCTTAACTTGATCGTCCTCTGATCCGCCCTTAGCCATATGGCCTTAATTCCTGCCAGTCAACGGGAGGTAAGAGGCTCAAAAACCCTCCTTTGTCCTCCTCACAGACACTCTAAGAAAAGTCTAAGACTCTTAGGAGGCCTGCAACAGATTTAAACATGGAAAAAACGAGTAAATACATCCTTACTAGTAGTTTTTTGGACAATATTTGAGCGATGTGTGTTTTTGCATAGCTAATTCTTCTAATTACTGCTGGCAGAAAACTACATTATGATTAGACATGATTATGTGCATCACGTGCACCATCTACAGTTTACACAATTCATGAATCTTTGCCTCAATTCAGTGTTGATGATGACTTAAAGTACCCTGTGGAGTGTCTTTGTAAACAAATATGTTCACTTTTTCTCACCAAAACTCATTTGTGTATCTTTGAGGCCTGTTTGAATGCCTCCTAAAATATTTGCTATGCTGATTGTCGAATGAATTTGAAACCTAAACGTTGCTTAAATCCATGTTTATTTGCTTTTTATGAAGGTTCATTGCTGCATGCGTCTCATCTCCATGCTGGTGGAATAGCAAGAAACTGTGAGAACTGTGCATCACATCAGATGCCTGTGCACATGCATGTACATGTACGGATACTAGACACAAAATATTCTGCTTTATAGCACCTGTTTTGACCCTAACATGGTCCAGGGGAAAAGGAAGTAACATAAAACTATATGAGGAGTTCACCTTTTTAATATTTCCTAAATGTTTATTGGCAGATAGAGCCCTGAATAAACTAGCTGCAGTACTAAAGTTAAAATCCTGAATTCTCTGTCAACACAGAAAAGCAGGAGAAAATGGACTGCAACAAAAAGGGCAACTCTCAACCAACCAACCAAAGTTTTCTTTTGGCCAAAGAAGTTTCGAGACGTTTCCTTTTCTCTTTGACTTTGCGTGTTTTCACCTATTCCTGTCTGAATCCTTTGCTTTGTTTAAATTTCCTACCACCACAAGCATGTCACAGGCAATGAATTTCAATTGTAGGACGTTTCTGTTGGGAGGGGGGGAAAGGAGCAGGCAGAGGGGACTGCAGGTTAATTCTAGAGGGCAAAACATCAAGGAGATGCCATTAAATTAGCTGTCAGCAGCAATATCTGTAAAACAACTACTCGGACAGGTGTCCAATGTTCGAGTTAAAGCGACATAGCGTAGAAATATTGCTTGTGATTTACAGCCCTCAGTTTCAGAGTGCAATGCCACTGTCCTAAATATAAAGGTGGACGGGTTATGATTACATTACTTATGATCAAAAACTAGAGAGTCGACCACTTTGCGAGCAGTCCAACATCAAACAAGTGCAACAACACAAGACATAGCAGCCAGCTAACAGCAGTCAGCCCAGCTCGGTGTCTGTCTTTTACTTCACCAAGCTCTCGCCAACAACTGAAAGTCAATCCCAGATTTATTCTTGTCCGGCTGCCTCTTGCTCAGCCACTTTCTCATTGGACTTTTCTCCTCTCTTCTTCTTTTCTCTCTACATTGCCCGCTTGCCCAACTCTGGTTCTGGCATGACACCAGGGCTGAAGACCTCCTCTTCACAGTAGTCCAAAATGCCTACAAACTCTGAGCTCACAGCTGGAGCAGCCCGGCTAACAAACTGAGCTAACACTAGCTAACAGAGTGGAATTATTGGGACTGTCACTCCTCATAGGGAATTATGTATTATATTCTGCTGTAGAGCACTGTGTCAGGACACCGATATTGGAAGTTGGTCATGGAGGATTAATGGACAAAATACTTTTGTTGATAGCAACACCATGATAGAACCGGCTGACCTGAGGTCTGTTTAAAAAGTTTTTGTCTGACAGAAGCCAGACAGAGTCACCTTGACTGGAGGCTTTGGCTGTTTGCATGCACTAACAGATGGAAATTGCATCCAGGATTAAAGGCCTTTGAAATTCAACCCTCTTGTCTCTCGCAGTTTGCAATGTTACAATATCAAGACTAGCCTCAGTTTCACATATACAGCTTTCTCTTTTGCTTTACTCCACATGTGATGTGCAGGAAGAATCAGATGCTTCAGAACTCCTTTTGAATTCCAAATGATGAACGCCTGCATGAGAGTAGGAGACCAGAATTAGGTCAAGTCTCCCACCCTTTGGTGTAGCATTAGTGTTTTAAGCCACCCTGATATATCTGTGGACTGTAGCACAGGCTGACAAACACAAATGAGCAATGCAATTTCCCTAAGCTTCCAGGCAAAATGTTTTGATTTCTGTTTTCCTCCTCATTTAAAGTGAGCCGGAGCTTCAAACGCACCACTTTTCACAATTCATTATCACTCACTGCTCTTCCCAAATGTATTCCGTCTTCCTGCAAGAAGATATTTGCACAATGAACACACTGTAGTTCACATGGTTTCTCACATTTTGCTTTATTGATCTAAAACTGTACTTCTCTTTGATCTCACACAAGGGAATGGAAGCTCTTAATGGCTTCTACTAATGCTTATGGGTTAGAAACTATTTTGATGTTTTCTTTTAATTCCCTCTTTGGACTTAAAAATGCAGATGTATTTTTGTTGTGCTCGGTCATCTTAGTAGTCTGTTTAAGCACCGCTTTATTATAGGGAAGGATATTATGTTTTAATATATAGTAGCAGGATGATTTGTATCCTATCTGCTGCAGCACAGTCATTTACATCTGCCAGTTCTTTTTGGGGTTTTTTTTTTCCCCACTGAGGTGAATCCTAGAGTGAAATCTGGTGAAAGAAGAATGGGTGAATGGTTTGGTGTCATGCAAACAAAGCAAAAACATCTGAGTTACAGCTAGAACAGCATCATTGTTTGCTTTGTTTTTTTTGCAACTTGCAACTTGTGTTGTGAATTATTGTCTTGTCTGGAGCCACTGCATAACTTTGAGCATCAAGATTTAAGCCTCCAGATTTCGTTAGCAGATGGCGATGGAGTTTAGAGGCCAACTGACAGTAAGAAAGAGGAAATGTTCTGTTATAGCAGACATTCTCTGTAGATTAGTCTGCCTTTGCTCACAAACCTAGACTAGTAAGCATTGTTAGATGCTTGGCTCAAGGAATGCTATTGTTGGTCAGTCTTTCGGTCCACTACTTTTGTCCAAATGGATGGATACCCAATGAGATTTTGTACAGGCATTCATTGTCTCCAGAGAATGAATCCTACTGACTTGATTTTTTTGATTTTCTCCAGCATCACCATGAGATTCAGCTACAACAGACATTCTTGTACTTTTTCCAATACTTGTTTTATGATAATGCCTTCAAGATTAATGACATCACCATCAGCCTCAGTTGTACTGTGTGCACAGTGCAAATTATTGTGCAGTGCAAATATTATCATGCTGATACGCTACACTAAGATGGTGAACGGGGAAAACTTTATATCTGGTAAACATCAGCGTGCTAGCATTGTCTCTGTGAGCAGGTTAAACTGAAATCACCATCACCAGCCTATCTGTATGAGTTTCTGTGGTAGTAACTACGCTACACTGATGCACTTCTGTTACCCTGGATTTGATGTTTTCATTATTTACCACATTGCGTGTGTCTCAAAAGACACAAAAGTACAATTGGAATCACGTTTTCAAACCACTTCCCAATGTGGCTTTTTTTTCTCAAATTCTCAATCTCGATACGATGTTGATCTGCCAAAAAAACAGATTTGTGCTGTCTGAAAAAGACTTTTAGTCTTGTTACTTGCACTGAGATGAGTCCTTGACTCTAAAATGTGATGAAGCTTGACTTGAATGGTTTGGTCCTCTGGTGACACAGATACAAACATTAGCATTTCTGTCATAGTTCCTGCATAACTTTGAGCCCCAAGATTCAAGCCTCCAGATTTTGGTAGCAGATGGCGATGGAGTTTAGAGGCCAAATGACAGTAAGAAAAAGTAACACTATACAAGTTTGTGCATAAAAGTCTAACACACATAGAATGCATATTGTAGTAAAGTGTAAACTGATTCCAATGTAGTCCAAAGTCCAAAGAAGTGTTGTTCTATCTCCCCTTTGCAGTGTACATCCTCTTGGCTTAGTGGGCTGACTGCATGGCAGCATTAATAATGCCTCCATTAATTTCACGGGGGTGTCGTTTTATTAGCACCATCGCCCAGTCCAACTTTTGAATAAGACACAGGAAGACTAAGTGCAGGTGCAAGAATAATCGGCTGTATGGTCATGCACTGACCTTGTGATAGTCATCAATAATTTATGTTGTATTGTGTAAAAATCTCATTTATTTGTCATTTTTGTTGGCACTTAGCAGAGCGGGCCAGTTGTCGCTGCTCGACAGCGAGCCAGGGGGACCAGCTGAGACAGGAGCGAGGGGAGCTTGAGTTTATTCAGTGTTTTAAGTGCCAACACGAACCCTCAGCTGAGATAGTGGAGATGCTGGAGTGTGTCGCGTGTTGTGTTGTGTATTTATTGCATCTCACCAAATTTTTTTTTTTCAGTCTTGTTTGTCACCTTGAATAAATATAGAAATGCAGTTTTCTGTGAGGCTTCCGATGAAAATATGCCCGTCTGTACTGTCACACATCCTCTGTTATGCTGTCATGTAACAGAGGAAGAACAGTTTATCTTTGACACCACAGGACCTGGAAACAAATATCATTTGTAAATCACACAGAATTTAAATGACAGTGGAGCATAATGAAGCAGAGCCACGAACACACAAATATCATATGCAGATCATCTCTGTCTTCTCTTAGCAATGTGAGAGAACGATATAGAGAAGATGGAAACTGTATTGCATAATATTTAAAATGTGACTCGTGACTGCAATTGACAACGTTTCCATGTTATTTTAGACCTTTCAAAATAAAACGTTCATCCAAATTCTTAACAAGAAATTATTCTAATTTCCTCATCATAACCTCAGCTTCTGTGTCAACCAATGATCATGCTACCTACAGGAAAATAGCTCCACCTGTTACGTTTCTTTGCTGCAGTCTCTTGTATGCAACTAGGGATGTGACAAATCTGTACTGAAATGCCGCCGTTTGAGATAAAATACAGTAAATTACGTACACCATATCTGCCTTGGATTATATTAAACTAACACTGAAGAGTGAACTGCATGACGCAACATTATCGGAAAGTACAAAAGCATTTATTTAAAATGCCCTGAAAAACATCATTAATATGGAGATGGCTGTTGTTAAAAATTCAGGACAGTCGACCGAGAACGACTTTAAATGCAGCATCTGCTGCTGATGTTCGGATACTGTGGAGTGCGGATGATTACAATTATTTTTAACCAGCAGAACTTACACAAAACAGTGATGGATTGTGGCACAGGTACACTGGGATCTTAAAACTATCACCGCCGTACTGTACCTCGGCACGCTGTGTTCTTCGTCTCACCCGTCTCACTCTCTGCTGGTCGGGTTTTGTGAGAAAATATGTCAGTCCCAAAGCTGAAATAAAACTTTTGCCACATTCAGAGGTAAACAGACTGCGAGTTTTCCTTTTTGTCATGTATTATACACGCTTTATGTCGCTTTACGTTACAACTGAGCCCCACAAACTAGTCGTAGGTTGTCTAGCCAGTGGAAGTAAAAAGGAGAAAGAAGTTTTGTGGACAGTATATCCTGTCTCTGTAGATATTGGATAAAGTTAGCATTGCCGCAGTAGCTAGAGCTAGATCAAGGGGTTGGTTCTTTGGTCCAGTAAGTTTCCCCATAAAACCGCCAATCATGGCAGGAGCAGTGTTGTATTCATGCCCCAATGGTGGTCAGCTAATGACAATTTCTGACATGTTGTCAGTCACTGTTTATAGTTGCATATAGAATAACACATCAGCACTACCTACAGTGTCGAGGCCTTTGTGTTTCCATCCACCAGTTTTCATTTTTCAATTTGCACATTGCAGAACCTGAGCGCAACCTTTTGGAAAACCTCAAGTGGAATCATAATACCATCACTTTGTCTACACGGCGTTTGTTCGCTTGAGGTTTGAGGACTCGAGCTCAGTTAATTACGTCATCTCTGTGTGCCTTGTCTTCTGCAGCAGTTTAATAGAAGCCGACAGGAAAATTAGCGCCACCACCTGTTTGTCCCAGTGGCAAGTGTGCACAGTTTGGATGGAAACCTGGCGTACGGCTCCTTTTGCTCCCCTGATTTCACCAATATTGCAGCATATTTTCATTCAACCTGATGGTGGCTTTTTCCAGTGTTACTCCTGGCAACAATCAGGAATACCCAGCAAACATAAACTCTCCTTTTCTTGCACCTTGCTGACACTCTTGGTGCTCTGTGTGTGTGTGTGTGTGTGTGTGTGTGTGTGCACCTCAGCGGTTATACCTTGCAATGTTGCCCTCCCCTGGGTCTTCGATTGTAAATGAGCTTAACCCTTATGGGTGGTGAGCAAATGTCTGCCTCTCTCTCTCTCTCTCTCTCTCTCCGTCTCATGAGTTATAAACAGTGAAGTCATACCTTCCAACGGGCCTGTTTTTGTGCTATCTGCCATGATGTCACCAGCAGCCAATCAACACGTAGCACCGCTTGAGGTAGCGTGCGTGCGTGCGTGTGAGGAGATGGGGGTGGGGTGGTGGTGGGAGGGGGGGGGGTTCACCACTGGGAAAAGCACACTTGCTCAGTTATTATCTGGTTCTGCCAGCAAGCATGAGAGCACACATGCATCAAATCACGATTCTGCGAGCTCCCTTTGATACACACCGCCTCTCAGTGATGTAACGATGCTCTATATGCTACATAGGGGTGCTATATACTGTATGCTGCGTGGCAATTATCAGCCTATTGTGATAGTGATGTATTCTGAGATATTCCTTAGTGTGTGTGATGTGTTTTACAAGGTGATTGCAGTGTTATGCTGGTTTGGGGAGACACAGCTCTACTGGTATTTGTGGTATTAGTGTTTTTATTCTATTAGCCTGACAATTAGGCCTAATTATAAGATAAACATCTTCCGTTTAGTGCAAAACCTAGACATATTGACCTTAGTTCAAGGTGACTGTGGACTGTTTCATGCTCTCCTGCTGCAGCCTTAATGTGTATTTGAAAGCTCGAGCCGTCAAGTCGAGACTGATAATGCAACAAGCACATTCTGGAAATTGCAAAATGGAGAAACATCAAGTGTTGGGATTGAGGCTCAGCAGAATGTCATCAGTGTCAGTGTTTGTGCTTTTAGCAAGCTGTATTTTCCTTGTCCATGCTGTTACAAACACACACAGTACCTCTGCTGAAGGAAATGTGGACTGAGATAGCCCACCACCACCACCACCGATCCCGGAAGCCGTCGGCTATTGTCTGACAATGATTTAGCCTCTGGGGACAACGGCCCCGTGTTTCTGGGCTCCCGGTGTAGCCAGCGGATATCTGGAAAACGGAAAACAGATCTGGGCCAAGACTTCCTCTGCAGTCTGATTAGTAACTTAATACACAAGATAACTTGATATGCAAGTTATCTGCATATGAATGCAAATAATTAAAAAAAAAAAAAAGCGAAATCGTCCTCAAACGTGGGTACCGGATGGCTTCAGAGATTGCATTACAGCAATGTGTTCTGCCACTTTTACTCTCCACACTGTAGCAACCAAAGCCAGAATGCTTCCAGTGCTAAAATCCTGGACAATCCTATAGATTCTGCATATAGATATTTGTTTAACTGGAAAATGTGTTGTGGGTTTTATTGGCTCCATGTGAGGTTATGGAGGTATTTTCAGTGTCAGGCCTCTTTGGGTTAGTTTTGAAATATTTGTAAGTCAATACTGAACCATCTTTCTCTGGTTGTTCCAGCAGCTGCAAGTGATAGTGATAGCTTTAGAAACTAAATATTTATTTTTTTTTATTTTGCATTTGCATGTATGTTGCAAGTAACAGTCTTAATCTGGCAAATTGGGACTACCAGATTGGTCTACAACCTACCAACCTTTCGTATAAGAACCTTTTTTTTAATATTTGGTGTGCAAAGGCTACACTATTGGAGAATGTATGAAGAATAACTGTTATTCATTTCTTTATAATTGTCAAAGCCACATGGAACCACTGGAGAGGGGCTAGACCTCTGCTCTAGATGGACGTCCTGCATCGGACATAATCATGCTACATTCAAGTGACGGTGAAAAGGTCCACTTTGTTTTGTCACTGAGTATGGGAGTTTTTCATGCTGTTGCTACCATCAGTGTATGAATTTGTGTGTGAAAAGTGCTTTGAGTGGTCGGTAGATCCAATAAGACCATTTATGCCATTTACTGTGATAGCGTGGTGACCACAGGCAGCAGGCTTGCAGTAAAGATGACTTTGCATTGAAAAGAAGAGGATGACTGAGCCTTTTTTCAGCTTGGTTCATGTTGTCTTCACTCAACAGTCTCCTTTGGCATTGGAAAACACGAGCAGCACAAGCTGCAGTCCCCACGTGGTATCTCCATTTGTTGCCACAGTTATTTGCAGATGTAATAGATGAAGTCCTGTCCGCCTTACACTGTTTTACTTCACTGTTGAGAGGCAATGCAGGCAGTGAGCCACCATCTGCGTGCAGACGAACCTAGCTGCCTGCCTGACTTCCTTATAGGCCACAGAGGAACGAGCAGTGAGCACATCTGATTAGCCATATTGACTGGTAAAATGCTACCACACCGGGTTTCCGCTCATAAAGCCAAGCTAGATAGTAATTAGCCTTGGATCAATGTGGCCATTCAGCAGCTAGCCCACAGACACACAGTTTCACTGGGATTGCTCCATCACTGAGCTAACAGAGTGAATTCCTCTTGTAAAAGGTTAAAGGTCCAAGTCTTATTGACCATCATCGGGTGCATTACTGTCACATTTACTCTGCCATGTTTTTGTCTGATGAGTTAGGTGGAAAATATTCTGTTTGAGATGAATCATGTTCATGTGTCTGCAAATGTTGTAATCTTGCTTTTTCCAAAGCGATGGCCTCGGCTCTGTCTTGGATTCCTCAGTGGCGGTCTTTGCTGTCCTGACTGATGGAAGCTGTAGCTTGTCTTATCATGCACACTCACATACTGAGTAAAACTCTATTACTTTATAAAGACCCCCTCGCTTTATTTCTTTCTAATCTGAACCATCTCTAATGTGCACTAGTGGAATCAGCCTACCAAACACCTGTGTTTATTTCTAATCGACTAGAGATGCAAGCCTGTCGATGAAAGGTGAAGACTGGAGTTTGGCTCAAAACATATAAGGCTGCCTCAAATGCTGGACGAAGGGCTTAAAGCAATCTTTGTTACTGAAAGACTAAAGACTGAAGTTTTAATATTGTTGATTTTTAACTTTTTATTCCATTTCCACCTATAATTTGTGTTTTTAAGTATATAAATAAGATGGACAAATTTAGGCTTATTGATGAAATCTTTGCTATGCAACAGCTGCCTGTGAACATTCAGTCCCAGTTTGGTGATCAGTATTTCCAGAGATACATGTGGTAAGGCAGATAAGGCTGTCCTAACTTTGGCACATACTGCTACCTGTTTCAGAAAGACAAGAGGTTTTTATTAATGATGAACATTAACTCGCCTAATTATCTTCTTTATAATCTAAACTAACCATCACCTTACAGAGAACTCTAAGCTCTGTAAAAGTGCTCCTAAAGGAATGGAACATAATCTTATTTGCTTTCTTGCTGAGAGATGATGGACGAGGAGATACCACTGTCATATCTGTCTATTAATTCTGAAGCTACAGTGAGCTGGTTAACTTAGCTTAGCCTGAAGACTGGAAACATATACTGTAAGACGAGCTGCTCTGACAATCACCATTTACCTTGTTATATCTCGTTGGCTTTGTATTGACAAAAAAAGAAGAGTAAAACCAACAAATGCAGGATTATTTCTTGGAATAGTTTGGCATATAGCCCCCAAAACACTGTTTCACTCAGTCTTCATGCTAAGCCAGTCAGCATTGTTTTTCTTTACACTGTAACCTGTAGCTTAATTATGTAGACATTGACATTGAAGGGCTTGGAGCCAGAACCTGCAGATCACCTTTGACCTGTCAATGCTTTTACTCCAGGTGCCCACGGAGTGCGAGAGGAGCCCCAGTTTGTGACGGCACGTGCAGGAGAGAACGTCATCCTGGGATGCGACGTGTCCCACCCCCTGAACGGCCAGCCCTATGTGGTGGAGTGGTTCAAGTATGGAATGCCCATCCCCTTTTTCATCAACTTTCGCTTCTACCCTCCTCATGTGGACCCGGAATACGCAGGTAAGATGCCGAAAAGCTAGCGCTAGTGGGTAGGGGTGATAGGGGTTGATGTCTAATTTATCCCTTTCAGTGTGGTGTTCCTGAGTCTCTGTAATTTTGCATCTATTACAATGATAATAACAATAAAGGTTTGCTCAGTAGTGTAGCTAATTGTAAGTATTTTAGTCATGATATTTGATCTTAGTCACACTGGTTATAATATGCTTACAGAGGATCAAGCCCAGTCAGTTGCTGTTTATGCAGTTTGACTCATAATCATATTTTTGCCACTCTTTGACTTTTTTTTTCTTCCACTGTTTTGGTGAAAGGGTTTAAACGAAGACATTAAACCATCACCTTCTTGACAGTGCTTTCTTTGATCAGCCGAGTGCTTACCAGTTTGGCCTGTAACAAATATGTTTACTAACTAATGTAGACAGTTTTAATGAGATGATATTTCCTTTTGAGGCAGCAGCTCTTTCCACCTCAGATTAATGCGTTGTGCTCAAGGTGAAGTTTGTCGTGTAGGTGAAAGGGATTTTTTTTTCCCCCATGCCTGCTTTTGATTTCTTCCCCTCTGATCATTAAATTTCAGAAATAATCCCCTCTTTCTGGCATGTGTTTGACTCAAAGAGCTTTTTTATCATGCATTTATTCACGTCACAACAAATTAAATGTGACTTTCTCCAGTCTGTGTGTCAGTGTGTGTACCAAAGTCCTGAGAGGCAAACAAAAAGAATTCTGGTGATTCATTTTCTAAGTCAGACCAAACTGTTTTCTCTCCTGTGTTTATGATGTAGAAATGTCTTTCTGACTTCTCTCTAAATCAGTGAAACAGGTAGAAAAAAAGTTTCTGTAGTCTTATCCATCACACAAATACAGCTTCAGACGACACATAAAGAAAAACAATGACAAACTCCTCAGAAATGCATACAAAATAGCTAATACCAAAGCATACTAATAATAGCCATACTTATGGAGCCCAAAGTTTAGTCACCCTTGTGTTTGAGTTTAGCCACTTCAGGGATGCCGGGATCGGTCAGGATAAAGAATGAGAAAATGTACCATGAAAATTTGGGGATAAAATATTTGCACTGACTCGACCTGTGATGAGTGTTATTTTCTTAGCACTATAATGTGGAGAAAATTCTCACAACCATCATTTATGGATGTTATAAAGTCAGTTTGCAAGGCCACATCGTAGAAATGGAAAGTGGTGTCTCATCTACGTATAAAGGGAGGCATTTAGATGGAAAGAAAGGACTAGACTGAGCACTGAGGCACAGTCTAGTCCTTTCTTTCCATCTAAATTCTTGCTATAGGGTCCGTTTATACCCGCGGTTCTCAAAGTGTGGGGCACGCCCCACTGGTAGAGATAGAAACGTGACAGGCGGGAGGAAATTTTCCTTTTTATGCCTATCTTTATCCAGACATCTCAACTCTCCTGGAAGTTCCGGGAGTCTCCCACATACTGATAGCAGCTCCCTGACGCCCGCAAATGAGATCCTCCGCTTGGTGTATTTCATTAGCATTGTGTTGGGGCGTCCAAAGTGGGGAATGACGGAAAAAGTTTGAGAACCACTGCTTTATACGAAGACATAACACACTGTGGCTGTTCTAGCACCAGCCACAGATAAACTACAAAGAAACGCCTGTCTTTTAGAAAAGTCATGAACTTAAGAAGAGTGGATTTTTGAAATTCCCCTCCTGCTCATCTGCTCATCATCTTTATCTCGGTCTATGGTTATACAACAAAGATATTTTCACCCATAGCCATACATTTTTTTTTTTTCTCCCTCAGGGTCAAAAGTCCTGCAAAGTTCTGCATTTGTTGTGTAAAATGGTTCTCCAACCTCAAGGTTTAAAGCCAGTGTGGAGTGATACATCTTTTTTAATAGAGTTAGGATCATTGCATTGCTGTGATTATTCTAAAAATGTGTTTTTAGTCAGTGCATCACAGGTTCATCCTGATTAGAAACATTACGTCATTGCCATGGCAAACACTTCATCTCCACATATGTTTGAAAGGTAGCTGATTGATTGGCCTCCGTCTGCATCGGATACAGGAAAAGTTTTCTTCTTTAGTTGTCCTTTACATCACACCTGGCCGGCTGCAGCAAGAAGATGAAGAATAGCTGAACACAGATTTGTGGCAAAATGCAGAAGCTTTATATAATCTCTTTACATCCTCATTTACTTTGACTTCATTGATCAGTGAGCACAAACACATGAAAGCGAAGCCTGCTGAGTTACAGAATCCCCGAACACTGCAACAATCACCACTAGTATTCTGTCGTGAACCAAACAAAGTGTACAGTCGAGTTAGAAACAGGACCGGGCCCTCAAACCGAGGAGAACATAGTCAACCTTATTAATATTCACAACCTGTAGCTAAAGTACAACCAGAAAATGAGATTAGCAGCGTAAAAATGTTGACTAAATGTGTCTGACACATTGAAATAACAGCTGTGGCTTTCCTTACTTAAGCACTTCACATTTGTGATACCGACATTATGCATAACAAATAAGTTGAGCTCGGAATACTGATATGAAATATTTGACTGTGTATATATTTGATTCTCTCAGCTCTGTATTTTCCATAGACGAGACTTAATGCACCGGTATACCCCAGCAGAAATGTTTGTCGATAAAAGCCTGATCGAAACTGGACTTTTGAAGATATTTGCTCCCTCAGAGGTTCTCTTGAATTCTCACATTATGTTTTGCTGTATGGTGCTAATTGGTAAATTGGCTGCATTTAAATGGTGCTTTTCTACCTTTAAATGAACGAATTATTTTGACCCTTATTCACCGATTCACACGCCAATGGTGGCGGATCTGCATTGCAATGCATTTGCCTGCCCATTGGCAGCAACTTGGGGTTCATTGTCACGCTCAAGGACACTTTGACATGCATACCCAGACCCAGGCTTAATACATACTGCAGCTATTTAATATGAATTACATACATTACATGAGGGACGATGCATAGCATTGTCTGCTGGTTGGTGTCTGTGCTGGTTTAAAACTCTTGTTGCTGTCATAACTAGCTACATTTCACATTTTTCAGTCCTGAGAGACACATCACTGGCTTTAGCCTTTAGTGAGGCGATGATTCATCTCTTTGTTTCACAGTAAAGCACTGAAATATCTGACATTCTTTCGTCTGATGCAGACACCAAGCTCTCACTGTGCTTCAATGTGCCTATGATGTTACATCATGGAAAGAAGTCACAGGTCATGGGCAAAGCTGCTGAGACACAGACACTTACATTGTGCCCTCTTTAGATTGGGTTGATGTCGAGGGCGTCAATGCGTCGCGCCGACCTCAAGGCCATGGTTTCCTAGACATCCGCCTGCCCTTGGTTTCAAACAAGCTGTTGTTAGAGCAAAAGGGACAACACAACATCCATGAGAATAGAGGCAGACCAAATGTACAACATTTCCATGAAAAGTATAGCGATGACACAAAGTGATAGTCAGGGAGGAAGGAAGCAATAGAAATTGTAGATGAAAGTGGAAATGGGCGAACAGAGAAAAAAATAAAGACATAGCAGGAAGTGGTCCCAGATTACAATGTTGAATGTCGCCTATCATCATGGAAGATTTCCAAGCTGGTCCAGAAGAATGGTGACATTTTAAAATGACTTGCCCCAGCGGACATTTTCCTCAAGCTAATAAATCTGCTTTGCCCTTCTTCTGTCAAACGTATGCCGAATATTTTGGGGCTCAAATTTAAATCTAGCTCGCTTACTCTGAAACTGATACGTGAGAATCTGTGCGAGCTACACTTGCATTGCCTTTTTAATGAACACTGTTGCAGCCAGCGCAGTAACAAGTCAACCCACAGCAACAGAAGCGATGTCATGCGAAGTTGAAGATGCAGACCCAAGGCGGGTCCTCTTATGCCGTTAATGGGAAGTCGTGAGCAGCCGAGCTCTGTGACAGACTGCCATGTGTTGACTGCAGGAAGCTGAGCGAGAGCGGAGGAACAGCTGGACTTGTGTCATATTTACTTCAGTGAACAAAAGCCCAGCTGACTGCTGCTTTCGCTGCCACACAGATTACTGTTCTTTTCACTTATGATATGGATGTCTTACTCAAGGTGTTTCCATATTTACGTCCTCAGTTTTTGCTCGTGACGTGACAAGAAGAAGAAGAAACAACATAACTAATCGTGTAATTATAACACATGACCCTTTTACCTGGCAACAACACTGATACAGTTATTACTGAAAGCCAGAGGTTACAGAAGATTGTTAGCCTGTGACAAATTGCATCTCTTTCCTGAAGCATTCAATTGTGCCTGAGAAATAATCCTGCTTATGAATTGTGTGTAATTAGAAGATTTAACATAGAAACATCTCTACAGTGCCTAATAAGAACATAACTGACACACTGTCACTGCTCCCCCGGGTAGAAAAGAGAAAGTATGGATCTAATTGGTATATTCTATTCTAAGCGATAGTCAGTGTGATTTCTGTTCAGCGGTTGTGAAATCGGCTCCGTGTAGGCTTCCTCTTCCTCACTGTACTTTGAAATAATAATAAAGCCAGGGCTGGATTGCATGACGATGACATCATTCATTCTTAAAAATCAAAAGGCTGGCACAAAGGCCAGTTTTGTTGAGAATGTACTCTGTTCAGCCACGCTAAATCTATCTGCGTGACAGCTTTATTGTCTTTGAAATGGACTAAATGTTTTACAGTGGGGATTCCTGTAAACTGCTGCCACGTGCATCTGTGGCCTGTACAGTAAGATCCTGTATCTAGTATACAGATGTAAGAAGGAAGGAAGAAAGTTAACATTTGTGAGCTATTTTGTCTAAAAATGACATTTCTACATATGCTGATTTTTATTCTCAAAGTGCTAGGAACTTATTCGCTTAAGATAGGTCTTCTCATTAGTAGTCCAAGTTGAGGAGTCATTGATTGGTCAGGAGTCTAATTAGGATTCACAGAGCAGGAGAGGTAGGTGAAAGTATGAAAGAGGATGAAGTATGGTGAAAAGTTTCGGAGATTTACTGAAGATGATGGCTGAGTTAGAGTATAGAGTCGAACTTAAGCATCGTCTCAAGGAACATCTCACGTTTAAAGCATCAGGCCTTCAGTTTTCATCAAAAGGGTGCATGGTTTCACCAGATATGTAGTCACAGCTCTTTGACATTCATTAACCCCTGTCCTGAATCTTTTTTTTTTTATTAAACTTTTGCTTCAATTGGAAATGGCATTTGCTGCTCACTGGGGGGACTGTGCCCGAGCTGCAGAAGCTGTAGAAGTTAAGTAGTCTTTGAAGATGTCTGAGTTTCAAAGGATATCGGGAGAAATTTGCCTTCAGGGCTTTCTGGCAGAAAGGCTTTAGGGCAGGCCTGGGCAATCTGTTCCACAAAGGGCCGGTGTGGCTGCAGGTTTCTTTTCCAACCAAGCAGCAGCACACCAGACTTGACTCATTTAATCAACTGATCTCAGTCTTTACAGAGTTGATTGGTCAAACTGTGCACTCTTGGTTGGTTGGAACAAAACCTGCAGCCACACCGGCCCTTTGTGGAACTAATTGCCCAGGCCTGCTTTAGGGAGTCAGGTGAGGTGACCTAGTAGAGCAGAGGCACAGGACTTTGACCCAGGAGACTGAAGTTTGTGCCTTGTTTGAAACCAAAAGTCAATGCTAACTTTTTAGCCACAGTTTGGTTAGGTTTTCCACCCTGTGAAAATCAGATTCTGGTGGCTCTGATGCAGTCCTGCCTCTGCTAATCTAAAGATGGGCAAAGACTTGGATCATCCAAGGCGGGCTGAATGACACCTTGTTGCTTAAACAAGCCACCTGTAACAGCACTGACCTGTTAATCAAAGCAGACTCAGTACAGTTCTCATGAAAAACAGTTTTTTTGCACCAGGCTGCGAACATGTTTATTTCTGCTGTGAAGTTGGACATTTTAACATAGGGACTTATGGAGACTGGCTTGTTCTGTAGCCAGCCTCAAGTGGCTGCAGTTTTGGCACTTCCGCATTGGCTTTACTTCAAGTTGCAGCATGCTTACAATGTTAACCACGTGTTAGAAAGTCTTTCTGACACAAAACCTTGAAGGCAAACTTCTCTCATGTGCTTCAGAAAGAGAAAAATCTACTATCTATCTCAGAGATATTATGAATGAAAGATTTTATAAGGCTGTGTTGGCTGTGGCGCTTAACAAATCTGGATATTTTACTAACTTGGAACCAGCAACTGGAACCCTCACAAGTATTGTGTGTGTGTATCCAAAGCTTGATATAACTTACTGTGTCATTGCTATCCAAAAACTACTAAAAAAACACACCAATGAGCCACATTGTTGCACTGGGTGACATGTCCATGCGTTATGAATGAAGCCTTATCCTTAAAATTAATCTGGTACATGCACCAAAAACTAAACTCCCAGATATTTGTTCCAGTGCAAATAACATCAGCTTGACTATGACAACTAGCTAACTTAGGTTAAAGCTTCACGGCGAGATCTTTTCTCAAGCCAAGCTTTTGCTGCCAGACAAAGGATACCTTAGTGATGTGAAAATGTGAGTAAAAACTTGTATTTATGTGCTCCAAAATAGCTTGACACGTTCTCGCTGTCAGAGGTGTGAAAATGTATCCAGCTTCAGTGAACACCGCGCGGAGTGAAACAAAAAAGCATTACACCACTGAGGCTGTTTCAACTCAACACCTGAGATTTTCTGTGATAATTGAGTAGGATGTGACTTTAGGGAGCACGGAGGTCATGCCAGCAACTGGAGGTAAATATAATGCACCTCATTATCAGGGTTGTGGTCTGTTATTCTGTGTGAGCTGTGCTTGCAGTATGTATTTCTGTTGACTGTATATAGATGCAAAAAGAAGACCTTTCCTCATTTTTACTCCAGATGCTCGTTAAAAACTCCATAATTTTAAGTGCTGATCTACAAAATCACGCTGCATATATAGACATCTGCTTTGTCATTAGTCAACCATTTATTTGGCAGGATGATTTGTTTTTTTACAGTAATGCAAGTACAACTGTAACCAAGCAAGATATCTTGGACTGGCCAGATGAAATGCTTCTTTGCCGTGACCTTTGACTGAAAACTTTGTTAGTTCTGGTTGCTCTTATTCAAGAATAGGAATATACGGTATATAGACATAGAAGTTATAAGAAAAATAGAATATAGAATAAGTAGTGTGTAAAACGTGCATTATAAAATATGTTCATGAAATATAATGCTGAAAAATGGGCACGCACCATAATGTGTTTTCCACTGAGAGATCCGACACGCTCGTCAGAATGACTCCTCCAAACACACTCCTAACACCAGGCTGTACTCATCACTCTTCACGATGGTGGCAGGATCTCTGATATCCACACACACCCCCCCATCATCACCTTCAGGCTTTTTTTTTTTTCCTTTTGGATCATCAAAGTAATCCAGGTGATTGTTGATGTTTGCGCAGTGTGAACAGGAGCCGCCAGCAGCAAAAAAAAAGCAGCAGGACTTCCTGTGATGCTGATTTGACTAAATGTGAACAAATAGGCTGTAGGCTAAAAACAGACGGTCCGCAGGCCTGTACCCGCTTGCCAAAAGGTCCAATCTGGCCCACCGATCACTGTACAGAGTATGGAAACTCATGAATTACAGTTTTTCTATAAAATGCACCACATGCAAAGTACTGTGTTGACTTTGTAGATCCACTGTCATCTGTAAATTATAGTGCACATGTAGTGACAGTAGACTGACTTAAAGTGGAAGATATTTGGAGTTTTCATTCTTTATAGTTATGGTGCATATGGTTTGACTGGTCTGGTCCACTTGAGATCAAACTGACAGTCAGCAGGTTCATCCTCAATAATGTTTCCACCTGATTAGCTGTGCAGCGCAGAATAAATCCTGACTGACTGTTACAGAGCTGTTTTTTTTTTTTTTTTTGTTTTTAACTTCATGATCAGATATCGAAGCCTTGACAGTAGATGGGAGACTTTTCACACGACACGTTGAACCAGCTTCCACCACATTTGACAAGCTCCACTTTTTAAAGCACCTACTCACCCGTGGTTCTCCCACGCAAGTGTTGTGCTACCTACCTGACCCTATTCTCAGGACTGTGTGGGCATGTAGAAAACAAACGGTCCTTCCTCACTCTTACTGGATCTATTTCGTCTGTTAGGACGGGACAGTGTACACCTCTTATTAGTCCATATGACGTCACAAAGTTCCCATCATGCCTTGTACCTAACTGGAGCTCTAATCAGCTAAAGTGACTGGGTGTGGGTGTGCTGGACCTTTTTTATGTACTTTTATATTGTTGACTCGCTCTTGACTTCTTTTTTTCTTATTTTTTTGGATGTTAAAGGTTATTTCAACATAAATCATACTCTATTATTTGATTCATTTGGGTATATAGTTACATTTTAATGGCAGAATCAAACATTTAAACATAGTTTTACCTCACATATCCTGAATGTACAGCTCAAAGATTGTGAGTGTCTTCAGTCAAGTTTGAAATGTACTCTTCTTTCATTTCTTGTTAAATAAATCTGACAATGATTTACATAAACATTCACAAGCTTAATACCAAGATCGCTGCAGGCAGAGTACGGCCCATATGTGCAAATGAAGCAGCACTGTGCCTTTCACACAGTAAGTGATGGGCAGAATAGTAACCTTATGTTTATACACAGACACACTCATGCATGATTTCTTGTTCATTAACTTTTATGCTTGCATACATCAAGTCCAAAAAGGACATCCAGTGCTGTTTGGACAGATTGTTTACCCTCAGAGAAGAGAAATGGAAGTGGAGAGAACAAACACAGTAGTGGGTAATGAAGGATCCACAGATACTGTATACAGTGTATTAAATACATACCTCACACTCAGTCACATTCTCAGTTCCTTGCAGTCAGCCAAGAGAGGAGACAGACATGGTTGGAAGCTGGACTAATATAATCTGATATATAAATAGCCTAACCAGGACACACACACACAAACACGCACACAGACTCGCAGGCTGGGGAACAAACATCACTTTGAATGTCTACCTTAAGTCACTGAGACAGAAACCAGTGCAGCTGAGATATATATTTACCTGGTGTGTCATGCTGCAGAGGGGATTTAGGAAGGCAAACAAAAAATTAGTCAGGAATACCCACAAAGTGGAGAGGACGGGGGGGGCGAAAGAGGGATTAATAAAGGATAGTCAGGCTTTGATAATGCTGACGCTTTGAGCCCTCCTGTGCTCCCTTAAAGCCCTTTGTATAGCCCTTATTGCCAGTTGCCATCTGTTATGATCTAGTTGCCAGATTGCCCTGAGCAACATCATCAATTCACCCCCCCCACCGCCCCCCTTCAGCTTTTGATCTGTAAAAGTAAAATGCAGCTATTCCTGACTCGGTGCTCGCGCAGTCAAAAGCTGATATCTGTTCTGACGGATTGTGTGTCCCGTGCAACCCGAAAGGCTCTTTCTGTTGTCATGCTGGCCACTTCCCACTCCTCAAAGGAAGTAATGACCTGTCCTTGCCTCTGTGCATCTCCGAAATAGACACACATGGAGATGAGGACACCTCTGCCGCACTGAGGCTTAAGTGACAGATTTCACTGCGAGATTTCAGCCGCGGCTCGTATCCCACTTTCATGTCCTGTTGCATATTAACCGTGCGGCAGCAACTCTGTTTAGAAATAGCTCTCATGCACTGTGATGTTACCCCGAGACACCTACACGAACGCACCGCAGTGTGCATATTTATATCTGAACTCTTCAAGGGTTGATTTTCTCTTTAACATTCATCCGGCGTTTCTTTTCACCTCTCACCCGTTCCTTCTCTCCCTTCATTTCCTTCATTAAATTCATTCCACTCCGTCCTTCTCACCTTTCTTTGTCCCTTTCTGCTGACACCTCATCTCTGTCTCTGTCCAACCAGGCCGGGCCAGTCTGCACGGCAAGTCCTCCCTGCGGATAGAGAACGTGCGTTCGGACGACCAGGGCTGGTACGAGTGTAAGGTGCTGATGTTGGAGCAGCAGTATGACACCTTCCACAATGGCAGCTGGGTGCATCTAACCGTCAACGGTAAGTGCTGTCTGCATGCATTATTCACACCGTTCACTCTAAACATCAGACGTAGATGCAACATGAAAAGACAGCTCTTTTTCAGCGAGCATCGGCGTGGAGATACTGTCCAGTAACCACAAGGTCAGAGGTTAAGTCCACAGTCATGTTGGCTGACTAACTAAAGAGGGCTGACCGCGGTCCCTGAGCAGCACAGCATGTTCTGTCACCGTTAATGTCTCTGGAGAAGCGCACCAGACAGACCGAGTGTAAAATAAGTAATCCACACAAGTGTAAACACTCACAGGACTCTCTCACATAAAACTAAGAATGTTCTCGCCTCCACTTGGCAGCTCAAGCATTCATCGAGACACTTAATCAGACAGCATATGATAACGCTAGTTGCTGTGGTAACAAACACACCAGATACGGTCCTGTACACCCTCTGCAACCCCCTCCACGTCCCCCGTGGTCATGGCACATTAGCTCAGTTTCATCAGTGTTGCTCTTGTTCTTTTTGACTTCATCTTGCCTCTGCTCTCTCTCTCTCCCTGAAATGTTTAAAGGCCCCGGGCCTCCTCCTCTGCCTCTTTTCTGTCCTCACGTCTATCACTCCTCCGCTGTTTTTTTAGCGTCTCGTTGCCACATCAGACATGAGCCACGGCACTCTAACCAGCTGTACGGTCAGTGGTGTTGTACAGGACACAGCCGACTGGGTTGCTTGTTCTGCCAAAATGTTTTGCCGGAGGTGTGCAAGAAAGGAATCCTTTTATTGTTTTTGTTGATTCGAACTGGACTAAAATAAGTCTGGGGTTGGTCTGAGATTTAAAGTCTGTTTTCAGAGATGTCAGATAAAAAAAAAAAAGACAAAATCTGTGTGTAAATATGCATTTAGACATATTCCGAAATGCTTTTGAGCACGTGGAAGTAACACATCACACACTGCAGGTTCACGTTATCAGTCGAGTTATGAAACACGATTCCACTACAAAGCTTCACAAATTGGATGTACCGTACATCTTACTGTAATCTCTATGCCCCGTGGCATTTGTTGAATAGGAAACGTGTTTAAGTGAGGAAATAGTTGTGAAATTAAATACTTTCTTTATTGAATTTGTGGCTGAGTTTCTAGTGTTACGCTAAGAAGAAAAGAAAGATAAAGCGAGATGTCAGTGAAGGTGTGGGGAAATAGCCGGTGTGGGTGGGAGGTCAATATGAGAACGAACTTACAGTATCCCAATAAAAGTGAGAGCTAGCTTGCTTCAAAAATAGTATCCTCTGACATGGTTTGTGTTGTCGAACTGCCCACTGGAAAAAAAGATGGATGCACTCTGCTACTATATCCACAACAGACAGACGAAGACTGATCTTTGCTGATCGGTGCAATAAATATTTGCATGCAGCCAATGGGTCTTGGGTTGGGATCACTCAGCAGTCAGTTAATGGCAGCCATAGTGGGCTAGTGTGCAGCCAGGAAAAAGCTTTCACAGAATCCTACTTTATCTGTAAATTTTAGCCATACTGAGGAGATAAAAGTTCACATGGAGGGCAGAAGGTGGCATGGGAGCCCCATGTATGACAGCAGCTGAGTGCTGTGTCCTGATTCACTGGAAAGCAAGGTTGCCGAAGCCATGGAGGATTTGCTCAGTGAAATAGAGGTTCCTTTTGATGGAGAGACATACAGCGGTGCAGTGGTGGCAGGGTCAGGGGACCAGGGCTCTGGGGAGTCCCTGCTGCTCTACTAATTGCTGATGTCATCCACATGAAGCTCCACAAGAGAAAACTCTCCTCTCCTCTCCTCTCCTCTCCTCTCCTCTCCTCCTCTCCTCTCCTCTCCTCTCCTCTCCTCTCCTCTCCTCTCCTCTCCTCTCCTCCCTCTCCTCTCCTCTCCTCCCTCTCCTCTCTCTCCTCTCCTCTCCTCCTCTCCTCGAAGAAGCAGTTCAGACAGGTTGTCCAGCCTTTGATAGTAGCGTTAATGTGGCAGATGTACTGTAGTATGTACAAGGCCAAATGATCTGTGCCTGTAGTCATGGTGGAGTCACTAAAAGAAATGCACCACAGAGAGCTGTCTAAATGTTTTTGCCAGGACCGTGTCAAAACTTTAAAAGTGAAGAAGACACTTTTATCAAGTGTAAGAGGAACTTTTGGGAGTGATGGGAGAGTTGGTTGTTTTGAAATGTGTTACATAAATAAAACTGTCTTGCTCTGCAGTCAGAGCAGATTTAGCTTGGGGAACTTGACGTATGTGGTGTTGGAAGTTGGAAGGAAAACAGGGTTGAAAGCATAAACTGCAGGAGCTAGCAGGCTAACAACAGCAGTCCCCAGAGTTGTAATTTTTTCTTATCAGACACTTTATTGTCATTGACCTCCGTTGCTGTCCTTGCACTCACTGCAGCCACGCGGCCTTCTCTGATGTTTGTGTTATTTCGCCGTGCGCTTCTATAAACCTGAAATTAACCCGTCAATATTTACTGAATAAGAGCTGAGTCCTCCTCGCAGTATCACGATTTCTATTTCGAACTGATTGAACTTGAAATTAGAAACAAACTGGGTGGAATCATTTCGACATCGTCTCCACGTGTTCCACAAAGAAATGAATGTTTGAAGTACGGTGTGACTGCACCTTCACTCTCGAGTGATCGTGTGAGTGATTTAGAGCAAGAAAACCCAATCAGTCTACAACAACCGCCTTTAAAAACAACTGTATGTACCAGTGATGTTTTTTCATTTCATGTGACATCATTTTAAGACATAAATGTATAACAAAATATTAGAAATTAGGCTGAAATGAGAGAAAACATGATGAGAAATTAGTTCCACGTTGACAGAGGAATACACAGTTAATGCAAATTATTCATCATGACTAATAGATGGATCAGATTTCTTTAAAAAAGAGCATTTTTAATTTGATTAGTTTTTATTCTTTAAAGGTTATCTGTGTGTCCGATTGTAACCCAGTTACGTCAGCTTCTCCGAACCGTGAAGGAGAAACTATGGTGGCCGTGAAAAGCGCCAAAGCACGTAAAGTGTGTTTAGTTTGTCCTTTCTGCAAGCTTCTATAGAAAGATTGCAGTTCAGCATGGAGGACTTTTGTATGTAGCGCAAGTTAGACAAATACAGACCTCTGTGAACTCCTCTGTGGTCGTCACGTACATGCAAATTTTCTGACCGTAGAATTGAGAAGATGAATGGACAAACCTTAAAAAAAAAAACACCAGAAAGAAAAAACAAATAGCACTAAAACAGTTGTAAATAGACAAACAACAGTTCACCTAGATCAGAAATATATCGCCCAGTTTCTCTGTGTGAAAGTTACTGCAACCTGGTCTGGCCTCTACTGAATCTTTGAACTGTGCCCCCACAATACAGCCTCCGTCTGGGCAGTGAGAGCCGGATAAGTCCCTCTGTTCAGTGATGAATATGTGATGTGAGTCTTCATCTCTTCCCACTCTGCATGGTGGGTCAGGATCTCCGTCACAACACAATCTTACAGCTTCCATAAGTTTGTAAGCCAGGGGATGCGTCACTGAGGGAGACATATTAAAGTTTGAGTGGAAATTGGATGCAAAACCCATGAAAAAGAAATCGCAAATAGATTGCAATGTTATGATGTACATTCCCAGTTCTGGTTATTGATGACAAACTGGGACAAACTTGTGGCGCTATGTCTAGAGTCTTAAAGTGTTAGAATGATTTAAAATCTTTCATCTAAAGCTTCAAATTCACACAGTTTCTGTCAATATGGTGACGATGCAGTGCTGGCAGGCTCTGCGCCTCTCGTCATCTGCATATTAATAATATGAGGGTGTTGAATGCCTAACTAGGTGTTCCAGCACCATATGTTTAAGTGTGACTAATATTTTAAGAAACCGCAGTGACAGAATCTTTAAGGTTCAAGGTCCCCGTACATACTCATGCTGCATGAAGCTCCAGCAAAGCTTCTATTTATAGGCCACCTCTCCCTATCATTGTCAAACATCAGTGGTTGTCAGTGATTACTCTGAGCACTTTAGCTCTCAGCCTTGTTGGCACTGAAGAAGTAAGTGATGCATATAGATTCCGGGTGAGACGTATATAGATTGCATGTGAGAGTGCTACATCGCGCTGATGCCTTTCCTCCACAAATTGACACCTGTGTTTCGTTCCTGTGAACTTATATCGCCCTCGAACTCTTTCCGGACAGAGTGTGAGTCGAGAACAGGATGAGCAGGAAGGGAGGATGTGTTTGTAGGAATGATGTAATTATTGTGCAAGCCATATGTTTGAATGAAATGAATACCAGCTTGGTTTTTTGCAAGGAGTAAGGTTTAACTCAAAGTATTCTTCTATCTAAGGTCCAGTTTCTATTCTATAGTTGATATATTAGTCTAAAATAGGTGTGTGGATGTATGGATGGATGAAGATGGCTATAGTTTCACACTTCCGTGGACCCACTCTCTGGATTCTTGGGACATTACCGTCTCCTTTTTTCCCCTCCTATAAGATGATTTAGACTCCCACTGTTTTCCTCGCTTTCCCTCACAGTGCAGGCCCCAATTCAGCACGAGGTGATGTCAAAGAAGCAAGGTTCATATCTCCCAGGGTTAGTCTTCAACTGCTCCCCTTAAAATAGCTTCAGCACATCCTCCCGTGTTCTGCCGCAGAACTCTGCAGTGCCTGTAATGCTGCACAACAGCTCCTTTCTCTGTCTCCCCTCCTCTTTATTTCTTCGTTTCTGCTCAGTCTTCTGTCATTTTTTTTCCTTTTTTCTCCTATGAGCTGTTTTTGGCACGTCCAAACACACACCAACACACACTTTTCCTTAGCATAGGTTGAGGTATTTAAGGGAAGTGTGGATACAAATAGATTTAGATCTGATCACTGTCAGAAAGTTAGTGGTGGGCTTTTGGACGTTCAAAGAATGTGGGACATCCCCCCAATAAGTAAGAGAAAATGGAGGTATGACACAAGAGCCAGTCAATGACCCCGACCCAACCCACCAATCGGCACCTTTTATGCAGTGTAGCAGCACTACTGTCAGGACTGAGCGCCGCTGCACTCTCCAAGGGGCTGATCCTGCTGCTGGGAGAAGCTAGACGCTGTCCAGAGCGCTCTATTTTCTTTCCTCCCCCCCACCCATGGTGTTACAGTCGTGGGAAGATCTAGGCTAAATTAACAGACGAACTGTTCCAAATTTGTTCTTTATTGTTGAATAGCAGCGAAACAAGTAACCCTTTTACAGAGACATGCCATTTTTGCTGTGCACATGTGATGCTGAAGATAATAAAATGATTTTTTCTAAATGCAAAATAAATACATTGTAAGCTAATGATTAAAATGACTATAGCCAATAGGTATAAACACGAAGAATCTAACATACCAGCCAAAAATAAGACTAATGAAGCATCCAAACCACCAAGACAAAATGCTGAGTTAAGAAAACTACAAAATACTGCAGATTTCTAAATATACAAATATTTTATCTACAGCTTTCATTACCATTTTGAACTTTGTGAAAAAGTAGTATAGTGAATAAAGACCACCTCAGAAAATACGAGGCTCTCCAAGTACCACCATTGTGACAGCCGTTAAAATACAGTAGCGTACTAATTACTGCGTAATCGGACAGATTACACAGGAGGCGGCTTTATTCCTAATACGATTATTTATTGTTCACTGAACGGACCCCGTTCAAGAACAAAAGATAATTTGGTGGAAGAAGGACACTCCTGATCTGCATTTTGCCTCCTAATATTTTTCATTTAGCGCCATGATTGCTCTAAATGAGAAGTCTTATTTTAATTACAGTCTTGCCATCACATAATTAACTAATGAATGTGTGTGCTACATACAGATATTCCAGGAAACCTACATTCTTAATATTTTAGGATAATACGTTTTTATTTGATTAAAATATATTTCAGACATTTGTCCAAGTACCACCAGAGGGAAGCTGCCGTTCCATAGTTAGAACTGGCACTATATTCATATATTCATTATGATGTGTGGTGATTATAGGTGCATTATGCTGGAATCACTGCACTTGTTTCATATTTGAGTGGCCTGATGTGATGCCGACTGCGGTGACACGGAAGAAGCTGTCAGCGTGCTGTGCTGTGGAAAAACGCTCGCACCATGCCAGCAAAGCTTGAATGGTGGTTGGTCACAGCTCGGCTCAGCGTGAGTATTCCCAGCCCTATCAAAACACGGCCGAGGGAATGGCAACATCTCTTTTACCATCTGCCAATCAAACGTCGCGCATCAACACACACAAATCACTTAAATGGTTTTGATGAACAATAACAACAATAGAGAGACCACGTAAAGTCAGGGACAGCAAATAGAAAAATATGCTCCACACAATAACTAAATTTTCTTTTGTTACATTAGTGATATTTAAATAATACTGATACATACAACATACCATTTCACAGAACTGCTTTGTTAAAGCTGGCTTTCAATTATTGGGAGTCAAGTGTCCTTGAATGCACCACCGAGGAGAGTTTTTAAAAATAGTACCTAGCTCACAGCTGCAGTTCACATGACAATAATGTAACTTAGGCAGCAGGAAAGGTGAAAAGATATGAAGGCTCTACAAAGTGATTTTCTTTGACTATAAAAACAAAGCAAAGACACAATTTTTAAAGTATTTTCTCATATTTCA
Source organism: Miichthys miiuy (assembly GCA_036365135.1). Classification (NCBI taxonomy): domain Eukaryota; kingdom Metazoa; phylum Chordata; class Actinopteri; family Sciaenidae; genus Miichthys; species Miichthys miiuy. The sequence continues at coordinate 23,752,424 of CM071616.1, forward strand.
ATAAAACAATGACACAAGAGTTCAGCCATATTCTAATATTGTAATATAGATATGAATACATACCAATAAATCTCTGTTCTACTGTCTAGTATGTAATTTTATGAATAAAATATATTGAAATTTGTATATTTAAATATCTCACACATCAGTCTTTGAAAGTTACACCCTTCATCCTTCAGCATCTGCAGATGATCCCACATAAGATCCACATTAAGTACTGCAGCTATAGTTATCATCAGGAAAACTGCTCCTGATACTTATTGCCATGTGCAAAAATTATGAAGCTTGTTACTTCTAACCAGGACCATCAAGTAAAAATACAGAATAAATAAAAACCATTTTAACACGTCTTCTGTTTTCTTGCCTTAAAATGAGGTCCTGTAAAAGTCTCAAAGAAGTTGCATGGTTGGAGAACTCGTATTGTCACCCTCTCTGTGGCGTGGAATTAGCACTATGGCCGGGCTTATGGCTGCAGATGGAATGACATGTTAGCAATTGAGAGGCTACAGGATTACACATGTAAGCAGATCAGCTCCAGTCCTAAAGTGATTTAGATTGAGAATATCAAAACAGGAATTATGACTGAACAAAATCTACCGAATCGCTGAGAATGATATCGACGTGTGTGTGCATTGATTGTGTTTTGGTTTAGGTTAAATGGGTGGTTGGGGGGAGTTAGAAAACGCAGCTTAAGTATGTTTTAGTCGCCAATTGTCTCGCACGATCATCCGTCATCATAATCTAGACAGCCTGTGAGATAAAGAGGATTTAAAAAAAAAATGTTTTTTACAAAATACACGATGCATCACTATCTATCACACAACTGAAGTTCAAAAGCCCTGAAAGGAATGGTGAAAAACGTATTTCTAGAGTTGTTTAGATTTTTTAAATGTACTTAATTGATTTTTTTCCGACCTTCACTGTAATATGTGTATTTACGTTATGCAAAAAACTGAATTCTGATTAGAAATGGAGATATTTGGAAGAGAATCTGACAGAAAAAACCCTGAATCATGCCCTTGAAGAAGGACAAAAAGTCCTTCTGTTGATTAAAAATAAATGCTGTTTGCTGCAGAAAATGTCAGACCATGCATACTGGTCTACGCTGTCACTACAAATCTAAAATCGTGGACTCTCTAACACATGTGTAACCGACCAGATGGCAAAGGCAACGCCAGGTGAAGGTTTACACACATGCATTATTGAGTGGTCTCTTGATAATTTGCTTTATCGGTCAGTCTTCTGCTATTATCTACACTTGGCTGGTCCCTCCAAAGGGTGAATGCTGCTCGCAGGAACACACTTTTAAAGATTCCAGTGTCTCGTCCTATGAAAAGAATAGCTCTTAAACATCTCATTAAAATTTTGCACAATGATTGAGATGTTTCACTGGTTTTAATTATGATCCCCTATCGCCTGGGTTGCTGCCTGGTGTTAATATTTCCTACGACGGTGCAGCATTGCCTCAGCTAAGCTCCCTACATTTCTCTGTTCAGTCAAATTTCCTACTCCCCATAATTCTTACATTTTAAGGCAATTTAAAACTCCTCCAGGGCATCTCATCACCTGGCAGAGCACTAGCTCCATGTACCAAAGCTGAGTGCAGCAGCCTGGGTTCGATTCCAAATTGTGCCCTCTGTGGGCCTGTGAATGTCATCCCCTCTTCCCTGACTATGTTGAGCTGTATCTTTCTAATAAAGGTGCAATAAAAAACTCCTTCAGCTAATAAACTTTAACATTTCCATGAGGACAGTGAAAACAAATGAGTGAAAAATCCACGATGATTGAGTTTATATTGCCCCCTTTTTGCGAAGAGAGAAATACTTTATGCATCAGGAGACGAGACATGAAAATGATGTAATGAAAACTTGTTAACGGAGCTTCAATAAACCAAACTTGTGACAGTTCATCAGATCCTCTTACAGTCTCCTGGCAACCATAATGAACCAGTATGTGTTGCAAAACCTAAATATAAACACATTATCTTATGTATGTTAATACAACATACGGTTATCAGTGTAGTTCTGTCTTCATGTGTTTTGTTCCCAATGAACAAGAGTGCAAGAAAATACCTGTTTTGACTTATAACTAGACTGAGACCATTAAAGCAGATGCATCATTCTTAATATATTGTAACCAAAGAATTTGGTTATTAAATACAGTTGACCTGTCACTGACCTTCAAAATGTGTCTTAACCTCTCTATTAGTTACTCATAGTTAAAGCAGCAGTCATCTAGGTGTCATGGTACGGCATCCTGATCGCTCTGGGTTTGTGTAACGAGGCTCTCGCTCATGTTTTGGTTCAAGCTTTTCCGTTTCGCTGTGAGTCAAACCTGCACACTCTCGGGACAATGTACCAGGAACAAATCAGTCACCATGCACAGAGCAACGCACTAAATAAATCATTTAACCAGTTGGGTATTGGTTCCATTTTTACAGGCGGTGTACTATGATATTATGTTTTGAGAAGGATATATTGAGGGGATATTATATCGTAGATCTGCAATGACTTATTGCTAAATTTGTCTACTCCAGAGGAATCTATGTACTCAGAGCTGCGTTGTTTTTTTAGTAAGTTGTGACAACTTTAATAAGAGTTGTCATTGTCAGATGAGTGCAGTTGGTTGCTGATGACAGAATCCAGCTGGGTCAAAACAAGAAGTCTACAAAAAAAACTTTCTAACTTTGCTCCATGTTCTTCCTTTTGAAACATGTTCCATGTTTTAAGCGTCTCCTTATCCTTTGACTCCTCAGCTCCCCGACGTTCACAGATACACCACCTCAGTACGTAGAGGCCAAGGAAGGGGGTAGCATCACTTTGACCTGCACGGCCTTTGGCAACCCCAAACCATCGGTCAGCTGGCTGCGGGAAGGCAGCCTCATGGTCAGCAGTGCCAAGTATAAGGTATGTAAAGACGTAATGTCTTCATGTGTCATCCGCTTATTGATCCTGTTATTCCTCTGGTATCTTAGGTTAGGTTGTGTTCACACCGACAATTAGGTTTAACTTGAACCTTGCTGCGAAGTTACCACCTTACAACCCCAATGATGCCGGGTTGGAACTCGGGATCTCAGTGGTGCAGAGTTTTACGAAGGACAGCTGAAAGGAAAAAGATGTTGTCCGAGAGGGGAGGAGGGCAAACGGTGTGACTGAGAATGAGATGTCTCTGATGACAATGCACACCCTGTACAGACATGACTTGCGCTGGACAGCCTCACTGGTGGTAAGTGGAATAGTTTCCACCATCTGCAGTGCTTTCCTGCCTGAGACAGAGCAGTTGCCATACCACACTGAGATGCAGTTGGTAGACACCAATTGCAGTTGGTGCAAAGATAGAAGTGTCTCTTTTAACAGTCCTGTGAAGAAAAAAAGGCATTTGGTTTCTATTCTGTCCCAGTGAAGTCTTGGGTCTAACTTGGGTCAATCCAACAAAATGCGACATCTTCTAGCAAAGCTGCCGTCCTTGAAGATTAATGTGAAAGGTTTAATTTTACTGTTCACCTCATACATTTATAAAGCTTTGTGTGGTGTTCATGACCCCCGATAAACCCTCAAATTGGACTTCTGGATCTTCTTCTGCTGACGTGTGACTTCACAATCTGACAGAATTCAAGAGTTTTCAGCTATACCTATATGCAAGGCCAAATCAACTGAACATTCTCCTTACCTCTTGTTATTATTTTTTTATTATTCTTAATCATTTTCGTACGGACTTTAAGGGATTTTAGAGTCTGTACAACATCCGAGACTTTACATCCTTAGATCTGCGATCGAGATAATGAAAAACTTCCCAAAAAGAAGCAGATATATCAGACGTCTCTCTCCCCAGCAACACATTACATCTCCTCCTGAGGGATCCCTAGGTGTTCCCAGGCCAGATGGGCTATATAGTCCTTCCAAGTTCTGGGTCTGCCCAGGGGTCTCCTGCCAGCTGGACGTGCCCAAGGCACATCCACAGGAAGGCGCTGAGGAGGCATCCTAATCAGATACTGAACCACTTCAGTATCTGGCTCCTTTCGACATGAAGGACCAGCATCTTTCCTCAACCTATCTCTAAGACTGAGCCCAGATGCTCTGCGGAGGAAACTCCCTGCTACAACGTCTACATTACTGCCGAAGCTGCCTCAATCCACCAGTCTATCTCACACTCCATTCCCATCACTTGTGAAGAAGACCCTGTGATGCTTGATCTACTATACAGATTGTAAACATGTGCTAAGAACGTGGATCCAGGAGGATGATGAGGAACATCCAGGTGCTGCCAAACACCTAAGCCTATAAGCCACGCAACCTCCTCTCCACCATGGAGACCTGGAGGATAAACTACACAAACACACAAGAGGCAAAGCTCCAGCATGCCGTTCACAGAGGTACACGAGGGATACAGAGCGAGAGAAGAGGAGAGGATGAACCTCTTGGAGAATTTGTGATCCTAGCGGGGTTTACTGTAATTGTAGCAGATCAGAGAATAAATTGTAATTGCAGTTTTGAATTTAGTTTCAATCATCTTACTCTTCACATACTTACTATGACAGACTTTGGTTTTAGTTCCAGAATATATATTTAATGAGAAAAGGAAACGTCGTGTTAATAGGGTATCCTGTACAGTATCTACCAATGTTCTGCATGTAGGAATAGAAATGACTCCCCCGTATTAGATCAGTTATTTAAATGACTGAGCTTTGTTCATAGGAGAGTTATATATTTAAGGTTTTCCCAGTCACAGGCGGCTATAGTGGCTGAGCATTTCTGTGATGTTTTAATCTGAATAACCATTTGGTGTTGAATGTGAAAGTTCTCTGATCTCCTTTTATGTGAATAAATATAAAGACAGATTTGGGTGGTTGGCACTGCTTCAATTTGGATAATTGTAAAAACGCAGCAATGTTGTTTTTCTTAAAAAAAAAAAAAAATTATAAACTGGAAGCTGCTGCATGACGCTGCGCTCTCTGTTGCCAGATGTGGTGTTTTATTTGAGGAAATGGATTGAAAAATTAAGCAACATCTTGTGCAGGAGAATAAAAGCGTTGCGTGAAGGGAAGTTCAGGGCTGAATGTGTCCTTTGAGGCAGTTTTGACTTCAGCTGTGTTCGTTTGATACGAGGGTGTTTACCATAAAAATCTGTTTGAGGATTTTTGGAACTGCCAAAATGCCTCCTTTTTAAAGTCTCGACGAGAAAGTCTACCATAGTGCTTCATGTAAAGGACTGGTTCACAGTTTTTCTTGTGTGTTTCATACTGGACATTAAGAGATCCCGTCCTAAAGTGCTTCTGTTGTAGTTCAGTAAAAGCTAGTATGAGCGTTCAGCCGTCTGAGTAAGACAAATCAAGCAGTATCTTCCAAAGTTATTTTTTTTTTTTTTATTTGTTTCTTCCAATGAAAGCATGTTAGGACAGAAAAAGATGACTTGTACATATGGCCATGTGAGTGCTATTTTAAGAGGCATACTGTACATACTTTTCCTGTAAAGGCTGTGAAAATGGTTGCATTAACTGCTATGGCAGATAAAGAGAGCACAGCCAGCTTTTGTTGCCAGATCAGAGCCTGAAATCTCCCCAGTCCAGTCGTCAATTAAACTTATCAGTCACAATAATGAAAACACTTTTGGATAACATTACATTCAACTTATCATGTTCAACAGTTTGAGCTGATTTAACATTTAACTCTACAGAAAAAGGTGTAAACACACATTATTCTTCTGCTTCATGTGTAGTAGAACACCCCTCTTTTATTTTAAGGGTGCTGTAAGTTCTGGTGAAGTTTATGTAATTTTGTCTTCCACCAGCTATATTTCCCATTTACCTTCTTCAATATCACTAACATGCATTTTCAGCTGCTTACAATGCAGAACAATGTATGCATCGTATATCATTTTATTTTATTACATTCCTCTTGTCCATAAATCTTCACCCCCGGCTTCTGGTTAGTTACAGAAAATATTTTAAACTGCCGCTCTCGTGTTATAAATCATCTCACAGCCTCAGGCCAAAATACAGTTCTGCGTGAAGAATATAGACCCAGCAGGTCTCTCACACATTTTGGAAGCAGTGAGCTGTACCTTTTGAGTCAAAACCAAACAAGCTGCTGCTGTTAGTTACAGTGCAGCACACGGCTGGAAGAAAACTCCTGATGGTCTTAAACACACCTGAAGTTTTTTTTTTCATAACCACTCGCTGTTCTGTTGTGACCTTTTTAAATGATTCAATTTGGAGCATCTTATTGCTGCACCATCACTGTTTTTCTGGGTGATTATTATTACTAATATTTGTCTATTTGTCTTGTATTTCATCTGTTCAGTTGTTTTTAATTAATTTTATAACCCCATTTCCAAAAAAGTTGGTGTGCTGTGTAAAATGTAAATTGAAAGGGGCGCTCGTAGCTCACCTGGTAGAGCGTGCGCCCCATGTACAAAAGCTCGCCCTTGAACTTTAATATTTTTAGAAAATGATATGCCTGTTTTGAATTTAAAACGTTAAAAAAATAAAATAAAAGTTTGCACCATGGCAACAAAAGACTGTAAAAGTTTTGAAATGTTAAAGAAAACTCCTGGTGGAACATCTCACATTGAATGAGGTTAACTGGCAACAAGTTAGTAACATCACAGTATATAAATAGAACATCCCAGAGAGGTCGAGTCTTTGTGAAGTAAAGATGGAGAAGGGTTCACCACTCTGTGAAAGACTGCACTGGCAAATGGTGCCTGCAGTCCCAACTTGTCACCTATTGAAAATTTCTGGCACATTATGAAACATAAAATACGACAAACTGTTGAGCAGCTACAATCCTGCATCGAGCAAGAACGGGAACACATTTAACTTTTCAGGATTACAGCAAAGACTCCTCAGTTCCCAGACGCATGTGGTCACAGTGAGTCAGCAGATAAACAGAACAGTTTGGTTGGAAGACCAAAGTTTAAGAGTCTTTGTCAGCGAAGGTCCATCTTTTAAAATAGTCAAACATTTATGTTTGCATGCATTCAGGTGTCTGATGGGAGTTTGACGGTGCTATCCATCACACGCGAGGATCGTGGGGCCTACACGTGTCGAGCCTTCAGTCCCCAGGGAGAGGCCATTCACACCACACGGCTGCTAGTACAAGGTAGGTACATGTGTATTTGTTGCTGTGTCCTTAGAAGTGCAAAGTATTTTTACATGTTCTCGTACGTATGTAACTTTATTTACAACAAACTGCGTCAATACAGGATTTATTAAGTATCATTTATCAGCTGCAGAGGCTCTGCACAGCTATTGGTGATTTATTTGTTCTCTGCGTAATAACAGTATGCATTTCCCAACCAAAACCATCAGTCTGCACCTTTATCAGCTGTCGAAAAGTCAAACACTGAAACCAAAAACATGTCGAACTGACCCTAATTGATGAGAATGCGATAAACTTCTACACCAGTTTCTGTGGATAACTATCCAACACTTTATTAAAATCCAGGGACCTGATGAAATAACTAGATACTAATATCTGTTTATGCCCTCTGAGCTGACGGGGCTTTTGATAAAAATCTTGCAATGCAGCGTGTCGCCTTTGATAGATGAAGTAGGATAAGCACATTCTCGTGGGTGTGTGGGAAGAATACAGCGTTGGCCGGAGGAGTTTGGTTAGGCCAATCACATCAGCTCCTCTCATCACCTATAAAATGCTGCAGACAGTTTAATGAGTCCACGGTGGCCTCACTGGAGAAAACTGTATCAGAGGTGCAAAATTTCAAGACAAAAACACAGCAGTCCAAATATAATATTTGAAATTATAGGTTTTGATACAATATATAGATTATATGATATAATATATAGTTTTGAGTTCAATCTACTTTTAAATGATGCAGATTTAGGCTATTACATGTAGATATTTCTATTACTACTGTCCTAAGTTTGCAGTTCAGTGTATCTAAGTGCATTTTGTGCAACATAATTGAAGTACTGCAAGTACTATTAGAGAGAGCGGAACAGCTAAAGAAAGTGGCACAGGAAGATAGTTGAGAAGATAGAGAGCGGTTTGGAAAGGGAGAATTGTTTCTCTAATCAAGAAAGATGGAACAGATCTCTGGGTTTACTATTATCCAATAGAGATCTCTAAAGTACACAGCAAAGCTATCAGACCTGTACGCCAGCCAGCAAGGATGCACATTGATGCACAACAACAAAAACTACGTTAGCTAGCTAAATGCATCCGAATATGCTCACAATGACAATGCTAACATGTCACACACTGTGTATTATTTTTAAATGCAGAAATATGAAAGTAAATTTGGACATGGCTTGTTTAAAAAGCAGTTAGCTTAGTAACAGTTTCTTGTATAATTAATGTAGTCATGCTAGCTAGATAACGGAGTCAACCATGCTTGAAATTGGTCCGGTGCATCCGGCAGTCACCAAACTGTAACAAATGTAATCCTTATGGGCAATTGTGCTCAATGTACTGTGCATCCACTGCGAGTTCACTGTTTTTGACAGTGATGACAACATCATGGAATGGATCTTTACAAAGAGACAGTTTTGTGATAGTAAGTTCCTTTTTTATGCAGATGATCATAACATTCAAACTCAACAGAAAACTGCCTTGGTTAGTTTTTGCAATTTTAATTCACAGAGTTAGATATGAAGGCTGTCGGGCATTGTGTAGAGCCAGAACATTTTCATATCCAGTTCAGTGAATGGTTTATTTTGACTAAACCAGAGTTGGTGATTGTTGGAACAGTGCAAAGGCTAACCAACTGTCAAATCAAGGTTTGGATTAACTTTATGTTGCTTTTTGAATGATGAAAAAGATCATTTCCATAACATGTCAGACACTTTTAATGAGCACTTAAATGGACGTACTTTGACTGACTACTTCTGCCGTCTGCAGCCCTCTCACTCAATACGAGACCAATTTTATAAATTATCCCCATCAGTCACTTAGACACAAAAACATAGGGAATGTTGAATGATACCAAAGTTAAAGTTTCTCTCTGCTGAAAATGTGGTAAAGCTAAACACATCTTCTCCCTGTCACAATCTTTATGATATCAGCCAGCTTATCAAATACGCTATCACATCCATGTGAACACAACAGGTTGAGAAGAATTTAAATAGTGCATGATGCAGTAATATGTTTAAGAGTGGGACTAGACTACACTGAAATTAGTTTGGGGACAACTAACAGCTGCATTTAAACAGTAACATTTAAGAGTAGATGGTGCATAACAATTGTATTCATACATCTTTTATTTATAGAGGCTTACAGAGAAAAAGAATCAGAGGGCGCCTCCAGCTCTAAATGAAATGTCAGCTTCTGTAACTAAAATGATCTGTCTGTATCAGTCCACGCTCCGCCACAAAATCAAGACACTCTTAGCAAATGAATCATTTATTGTCTACGATGTGCCACATCATGCACACATCAGTACACTAATTGTTTTTCCCAGAAATCGAAAGTAAACACGATATCAAATCCGTGTGTCTGCAGCAACCTCAGATTCGATACGCCTCACCAAGGAGAGTTAAATGATAAAACTGCAACCACGGTAACCCGGGTCATCTAATTTAAAGATCGCAGCCCCAGATGAACACGGCTGAGTGGTCATGACCTCATCTGAACTGAGGGAATTCAGACTCAATCTCTCACCGACACATTTTCACTGAGTTTTCACCAGACTGATTACAATCGTCCTTGTGGGAAATTAGGAGTGCCAAGGCATGCTCGCTTCATGATACAACCTCATTAGTCAAAGCGGAAAATGTTGAGATGTCTGAAAACATGTTAGCAGCGTAACTGTGGATGGCAATGTTGGTCTGTCCACCACCGATCTCAACAGCTATTAGTGAGATTGGAATGAAATTGACATTCATGTTCCTCAGAGGCTGTATTCCAATGACTCGATCCTTGACGTTTAACCTCACATCAGAACGAAGTTGACTTTTGAGGGTTTGCGTGAATTGTCTGAACAAGTCTCAACAACTGTTGGATTAGTGTTTGGTGCCAACATTCTTGTCCCTCGCTGAATCAATTGTAATAAATCTAAAAGGTGTCCAATACTTTGGTTTATGACAAAATACCTGCAAAGCTAAAGACATTCCCATCTGTGTTTTGTATGCTAACATGCTAAACTATGAACATGGTAAACATTATATATGCTAAACATCAGCAGAGTAGCACCATCTCCAATCACAGTCACATGATCGTTGTCAGACTGGTGCACCACCATACCCACCTCAAACCTCTCATCTGGAGACCTCAGTGTCTGGTCTACTGGATGAAACGGATACCCTTTGTGTTGGCTGATAGCTCGTCAGCTATCTCTGTGGATACTGTGTCACTGAGGTGAAACAAAGTGCATGTTGGGATAGCGGGGAACGCGGCCAAGTACAAAGTGACGCAAAAGGCTAATACACAACAGCTTATGAACTCGGTGTCAATGTTTTCCCCTGATTATTCCTGCGTATGAATATGATTTTTGTCAGCTTCCTTTCATCAGATGAACATGAGATGAAATAAGTTTCGTTAGTTTTTATGTTGGTTGTCAGCTGCTGTCATTCATCAGAGAACAGACAGTAAACATGCTCACAGAGATCACATATTTCTTTGCGACTGAGTACAAAGCCAGGGCCAGGGCTGAGCCAGAGCGGTTGTTTGACCCGTCCTGTATAATTTACAGGAGACACGGATTAATAGAGGCCCTCCTGGAAAGCCACTGAGCTGCAGATCAGCTAAGAGACTGCAGTGCCAACAAATCTCCAGCACTCAGCTGGTTCCAAATAGGGCGGGTTGGCACAGACACGCACACAAACACACACACACACACCCACTCAGACACCAACAACACAGTCGGCCAGCACAGACCTAGTCCTGGTTGTCCTGCTAAGGGGCTGACAGATGGATATGCTCTGCCTGTTAAAGGATCAGGCTGTGGGCTACAGATCAGAACTAACATATGGGACTAGCAGTTTATAGTTGCAACACTGGCTCATCTCAGCTGTGTGTGCATCATACAGAGCGTGTGTGTTTGAGGGTAGCTGCCTTATTTTTTTATCTGTCATTTGTGTGTTATATTAAGTTATGAACAAATTGGAAGAAATATGAGAATAAATGCATCCGGGCTGTCAGGAGGGAGTGTTCAAGGGTTATTACAAAGCAGCCTGTTATGAAAGCCAGTGGATGTTTGTGTTTATCTGACAGTCTCGGTAATATTCAGAGACGGGTGTTAAATTGTTTCAGATGACAGGAAGGCCAAGTTACTGACAAGGTACATAATAAAACTCTCCAAAAGAACGCTGTTGTTGCTATACATTATGGACATTTGAACAATTGGTACAAAAAAGTAGCAAAAAGTCAGTATGTATCAGGAAAGCTCTTTGGAAAAGCCAAACGACTGAATGAACCATCGGTCGATCACCATCTATCAGGGGTGAACTTCAACCAGTCAGATCAATGAACCGTATAACGTAGACGGACTCTGGAAGAGGAGCAACAACATGTTTTCCATCAAGAAAGATATAACTGCTTTTTTTTTAGTTTTACTTGTGTGACATTTATCCAGCCAAGACCCCATGTGTGCACTTAGTCACTTACAGCGACCCGGCTTGGCTTAGATTTTGGATCTCAAAGCTCGGTGGAGATGTTGAAATGTGTAAATACATCCGTTGATATTATCAGAAGATATTGGCCCTTTGCAGACATATTGGTATCCGTATCAGAGTAGTTATTGGATGTGTAACTGTATAATATAATATGTAACTGTTTTGTTTTTTCTTGTATATAATGCAGAAAAGCAAGCAACACACAGTAAGAGAGAAGAAGCAGCTTTCAGTAATGTCAACTGAAATTGGTCGACAATGTTGAATTATGACTGTGGGGGCGTGTCCTCTGAATGTGCTGAAGCCACGCCCATTCGTGGGAGCAGTCGAGCGGCCATTTTGAAGCGACTGAAACATGTCAGACGAGTTCAGAAAATTACATGACTAACTCTGAAACACTCTGAGCTGAGATGAATTGATCTATATCTCTCTGCTCAGGGTGGCCTCAGCGTGTCATCGAGACACCCTTTAAGGACCGCCCACAAAATCCTGGACTGAAAACTGGTGAAAAACTGTTTGAACCTCTAACTCCACATTTCAGTAATATATCGTTCAAAGTGTTTTCACATGCTTTCAGCAACTATTTTCCAACATATTTAGTAGCCTTTCGAGTACCTTTTTGAATGTTGGTACAAAATCCACATAGAAAAGGTCTAAAGATGTCTACAGTGGTCTAAAATTCACTACATCACAAAGGATGGATGGATGGATGGATGACTTACAAGCTTAATGAACTCAGCAGTTCTTGAACATCTAGAGCTCTTTCCTTTTTTTTTCGTTTTCTGGTTTTAGCTTTTCTGCACTGACTCCTCAGCCTTGAACTCAGCCATTTCTTAATTTGATCAATCTCTTCATCAGCAGTTTTCTCCTTAGCCTGGGCATTTAGCGTGAGGTGGCACTCTTCCTCCCTTTTTGACCCTTCCCACTCGTTTTGAGCACAATCTTTTGAGTCTTTTCATTCATTCTCAGTAGCCTCTTTGTACTCTACCAGTCAGCTGAAATCTCAGAGAAAGATCTCTCTTTGGCATTCGGTCCTCTGATACTTGCTCCGTCTCCAGCAGAGTCTCGCTGACATTTGTTTGGGTAATTTTCCTGTCTGTGTCTTGATCTTTTATCTTTGTCTTGTCTTGCATGTAATGCCCGCAGAGCAAGACACATTGAAATGAGATCTTTCACATGCAGTTGCCCAGGCTTCTTAAATGGCACTAGTGTGTGTGGTATATCCTATTGTGGGTGGAATGCTACACTAAGGTGTTGAGTGGTGCTCTCATATAAATCCAACCACCTAGCATGTGGTAAGTAGCTGAAAGGAGATGAAGTTTGAATAGGCTGTTTTTAGCTTGCAGACCAGCATGGTTATGGATGATCATAACTATTATGGTCACAGCTAGAAAATGACCCCAAATCAAGTATCAAGGTATAAATATATCCATGCGTGCAAGAAGGATGATCCATCTGGCACAGCAAGGATCATTCTATAAGTTCTCATAATCCTTCACTGAGTGCAAAATAAGCATTTGATATGCCTCTGGAGGTTTCCATGACACTTCCATCCACGCAGAATGGATGCAGCAGTGTTAATCCCTCTGTGCGCCAGAATGTGTACATGGCCATAAATACCCCACATGACCCTTGCCCAGTAAGTTAACTAACTGTGTTGTGGATGTGACGTGGTTGAGTGGGTAGTTCCCACTAAGAGAGATAATATCAATGTGGACGGTGCAGTCATTTAGATTAAAGGATAGTATAGCTTCACACAGATTAGTATGCATCAATATTTGTCCTGTATGTGCTAAAGGTCTCCGGCTCATGATTTGATTCAATTACGATTCACCTGCAAATGATTTGAATGCACAACGATTCTTGATGCATTTCAAACAGAGTGGGGAAATCAGCATTGATAGTTTTTATACACAAAATGATTTCGCCTTCGACTAAGTGGCAGTTTTTAATTTGAACATTTATCTCAGTGGTTTTAAAAATTTCCCACCTGAATATGTATCTATCCTTAATTTTTCGGCAGCTGGCAAACTCTGAATCATGCTCTGTCACCGCATTGACGTCTGCCATGTCCCCATCGTGATGTGTCTTACACCTCAAAAGTTTAAATTATCCTAAAATATGTTGTGGCTGAGTACACGCCAAATTTTGCTGTCTGTTAAATTCTATGAACATCTGAGCACCTGGCAGATGGTAATTTGAATTTCTGTGTTCTTCTCCACCAGGCCCTCCGTTTATTGTATCACCACCAGAGAACATTACAGTGAACATTTCGCAGGACGCCTTCTTCACCTGCCAGGCGGAAGCCTACCCTCGCAACCTGACCTACAGCTGGTTCTGGGAGGAGGACAATGTCTTCTTCAAGAAGTAAAGTTATGATCGGGTTCATTATTGTGTGCCACATCAACTCACCTGTCACATGAGTCCCGTGTTGTGATGATGTTTGTTTGTGTGTTGAAAGGACAAATGTGTAGGAGTTATTTAGCTGGATGCATTTAAGGAAACTTTTGCAGTGTCGCAATGTTTTTAATGATTAAAGTCATGCGTTTGTTCCGCCCGGGGGGGGAGATGAGCCGATCCATATCTGTGTTTGAATTGCTGAGGCATGTATAAAACATGTTTTATTGTGGAGGAACAGCACACAAATCAAAAGAAATGTGAAATAGATGAGTCCAAAAGTCAAGACAACAATTTTCAGCAGCACTTGATTTGAAGTTTACTGACGTTAATCCATGAGTCAGAGTTAGCAGTCAGAAATATCGGAACCAAACCCAGCCAGCCTCTGTGCCTGGCTGTGACACACACAACCCATTCTCCTGGCTACGAAGTGGCACAATACATCCAGGTTTTCTGATTGAACCAGCATGACTAATCCACTGTGAATCCAGGTATTTAACTTTAAAAGTCCTTTTTGTTGTCATGGTGACAGATGACGAATGCGACTCGTTTAGGAGATGTGTTACGCCTTAAACGGTAAACTTTGACTGACCCTTTTGAACTATAATAACGATTGCTCCTTTGCTGCCACAGCTAACGATTGCTAATTTGCTATCATCTGTGCTCTGAGACAAATCTGACCTCTGCCGTCTGACCCTTCACCTCAGGGGCACTAACTTGTGCAAGTCATGTTGTTACCACGTCGTGGCCACAGGTCATGGACGGGTCTTCTCAGATCCACTCAGGTGGCGATTTAGCAAGCTGGTCTCATGTCTAAATGAGCACTGAGTCACTTTTATTTAAAAGTCATGACGGCAATAATTACCAAAAAGTAATTCGGGTTTATCAGAATGTAAAAGCTGCAGCACAATGTTAAATAAGTACATTAAGCTTAACTGCACGTCTTTGCCTTAAGATCATTGCCATAAACTTTTAACTTAATTATTATCTCCTTTGGTCTAAAACAATAAAAACCAGTCTAATAAACTTTGAAACACAAATGTAATATTTTATGGTTCTTCTTATGTCCGATACATAAAACATAACCCCACCCCATCCCACGGTGTAAAAAAACAACCCTTGTACAAGCACAGTAATAATCGAACCAGCACCACCCTCCTAATTTCATCCTATGTCAGTAGCATGGATGAATAAATGGATATGAAGAGGAGACTGGGAGAGTGTCCCTAACAGTGATCAATAATTAAGGCTTTAATGGAGAAATAAGTTTTAAAATCCATCAGTGATGCAGCCTGTGATGGAACAGAAAAAAATAACTCTTCCTCCTTCATGTCATGGCTGTTTTCTAGCAGTGATGCCATTTCCTCTCACACGGAAGGTGCCAAATATCACGCGAGCTCGAGGCGCTCTCTGGAACAGTAATGTCAAGTCTGAATAAAGTGTCTCACTGACTCTGAAGCCAGCAAAGTAACATATTTTATGTTGAATAGGGGCTTTAGATGAGAGTGTAAATACAGATGCAGGCTGTTTGTTTCTGTGTCCACATGCAGGACTGTTTATCTTTTTAGAAAGGTCTGCCATGTCGAGAGGAGATTGAGCTGACGTGGTGCCGAGCCACTTCAGGATGATGAGTTTTTAGACAGACAGACATCTCCCGAAGGTCCATGTTATCAACTTTAAAGTAAATAAACTTCACAATGGAAAGCGTATCATTTATTTGGGACGATGGATCTCCAGAAATGTCATTCAGCAGGCACATCTCCCTCCGTCGCCACAAGCGATGACATTTCCGCTGCTGATGTTTGGAAGCTGTTCAGACAGAGGCAATGCACTTGTCCATTCTGCTTACCCATAAAACGTCCCAGAGCCACCAAAGCTTGAACTTAAGTTAGTTTTATGATGCACATTCACAATAGATCATTTTACATCAACGGCTGCTTCAATGCACTGCTTCTGAAGGAGTAATATTATTAAATTATGACAAGATAAAAATAGCACACAGTCTTTATGGGATATCCTGTAAGTTCCTTTGAAAACTGTGATGTAAAATGACATGAAGGTCAAACTGACAGTGATATTTTTTTATTTTCCAGACTTGACAAAGAGCTAAAAAGTAAAATAACACACAAATAACATGATCATTTGTAAAGAAAAGCCCTTGAGTAATTAATCCTCCACAAAGGACAGGGAGAGTCGCAGCTTTTGCTGCTCACGTTTGATTCCTTTGTGTGTTTTCTGATATTTTATCCTGTTTCACAGCTAGAGCAGACACAGTCACATATCTTAAAGTTTCATCTCAAAGTCTGAACAGATGAGAGGCAGAAAATAAACAAAGCCTGGAGAGCTGGAATAAAAGCCGCTGCTTTGGCTCTGCGTGCTGTTTAACTGAAAGCTGCTTCATCCCCTCTCAGGTCTGCAGATGGAGGTTATCAATCCGAATCCTTTTATTTTTTTTATTTTAGTTTCTTCTTTGTAGGTACTTTGTTTGATGGGGAATGACGACATCTCTTAGTTAAACCTCAGAGACTCTCCTGTACTCAAAGGATGTAGCGATCTCACCTCATATTTAATCACTGCTCTGTGACATTCATTAACCCTGTCCTGAATCATTTTTTCCCCTTTGCTGTGTTTTCATCAACTATTTAATCATTTAACCAATCAGCATGCATGATGCATTTGATGTTACTTGACTGCTGTTGCATTGCTGACACCGGCAGTAGCCTGAAGCTGAGCTCTTGTCCTTCTCAGGTTATCAAAAACACAAGTTCTTACTTAAAGATGATGGCTGTCAGATAGATGTTTTAACATTTATCATGATTGCATTTGGCGGTTTCGTGAAGTGTATTCACTTTGTATTACTTAAGTTAAGAGGCTGTCTTAGAGGAATCGTGAATTCAACATTCATGAAGTGAGAGCTCAACAAACCGGGTATTTAACCTACCTGTAACCAGAACCAGAATGAGACAGGCTATTGGAACCCATCCCAACATCAAGTCTGTCGGTGAAACTTTCACTGAGATCCTCACCTCCTCTGAAACAGGAGTATCCTCTATTGTGCTGCTTTACGCTTCATGATCATTTATTCAAGGGCTGAGATCAGAGGTCAGTGGCTAAAGTAGACTGTGAGCGTGAATACAGTTGGCAACGGTACAAAACCAGTCGAATATTAGAAATGCAAAAACATATAAAAGTAAAAAAAAGGAATATATAATAAACCCCGAAGGAAAATATCAGTGGAAAGTGTCACCCTAAGTCAGCTCATGATGAATTAGATTAGAAAGTTGCTCACTGACACTGCAGAGCTCATATCCTTTTGAAAGAGTGACCCACCGAATATTAGCATATTCTTGAAGCTGCATAATTAATTCTTAATGCTTATCTGTCTCTGGGTGGAGGTGGTGAACGCAGCTACTGTCCTGCACTGGTGAATCATCAACCCAGCATGCATAGGCTCAAGCTATCACAAATGCAGGCACATCAGATCAGGCTGGTGACGAATGGGTCTGTTTTGACCTGTGAACATTGGATTTGAGTTCACCCATTGCCTGAACCGTCTTCCAAAAAAAAAGGCTTTGACTGGTATTTCTAAAAGAACGGGGTATAAAAATGAAGGGCTTCGACAGAAAACTTTTTTTCTCGTCTCACTGCCTCCAGACATCTGTTTTCGCCTCATGTTTTCAGTCAATCTGTTTTCCTTCGCCTTTTTAAGGCTCTCATATTCTATGTTCAGTCAGCAGAAACACTGCTTTGCAAAATAAGGGACACGGCAACAAGGCTCGTCTCTGTTTTGTTTTCACTCGCTCCTCTCCCATACAGCCCACCTGTGCTTGTTGCGCTCTTGCAGTCTGATATGGAACGAGCAGTGGAGGGAGCAAAGAGGAGGAATGCAAAATATCTGTTGCCTTGACTACTGCAAGTGGCTGGTCACCAGTGAGCAGACCCAAATCTCAGGACTGGCTCATCCCAGCTCCCTCTCTCCAAATCAAAACATGTGTCTGATGTAGAAAAAAGACAGACGCTGTAAACTAAACCACAGCGTGCCCTGTTGTGTCATACTCTAATATTGTATTTTAAAGGGGCAATCCACCAATTTAGCTTTACTCATCATGAGTACTACTACACACTATGTGAAAACAGCTGTGTAATGTCTTCTGTGACTCTCAAAAAAGAGTTTGAAAGACGAACAAAGGGTCCAAAAAAAGGATAATTTTGATTGCATCATGGGTGTTACAGTATAATATTCTTCTTGGCACTAAACAATGAATCAGATCCGTCTAAAATATGATAATATGTATTCATAGAACGGCCACGGTCTGGAAATACTTCACAGTTCCAAGTTTGTTTTTCTTTTAATATTAGAAAAAAGCACGTACTACTTGGTCCCGTAGATGTTATTCAGGTAAAGGTAACAAATGAAGTGTACAACTGGATGCAAAAAGGTGTGCCGGGTCGATGTCCACACAGGGAAGGGTGATAAGACTGATTGAACAAACGGGCCAGCTTTTCTAGCCTGGAAGGCCCAGTTGAACTAGATCAGCTGATGACCCTCCCATGTCAGCCGGTCGCTTGATGAGATTGGCCAGGACAGGCCTCCAAGACACTGCAAGATTTGTTTTGAAATGTCTATTTCAAACCCGTCATTGTTTCATTTACTTTATTTAAATGGCAGAAAGTTTTATTGGTTCTGTAGTTTGTACAGCCAAATACCAGAACACTTCCAGTTCCAGAATCTTTGTTCCTTGCCTGCAGATTCTTGCGTTCATATTTAGATATATGTTCATAGAGATGAAACCCTATTTAAATGGATACTTCTCACAGGTATTGCACTAGAAGCTACCCCCGCAAAGATGGCTGTGACTTTAGTGTAGTTCCCCAGAGATCTTTACATACATACCCCAGATCTCACAAAAGCAGAGCACCTTTTGGATGAGAAAAATAGGATTTGCCGCTGAAATATCTGCAGGCACTGTGTGTGACGCTAAGTCAAGCATGAACTAAGATCTCTGTGATCCTCCTTCTTCTGTTCCAACACAAAGCCTACAATCTGGATGGTTTGAAGAGGTTTTAAAAGTCAGAAACCTCTGCAACTGGTGCAAAAGTTTTCATTTGGTATCGGTATCAATAAATCCATCGATCCCACACTGGTGTGTTCTAATGATTTGTGCTATTGGTTTGTAACTAATAAGCAGGAGGAATAGATATTCCAGCTGCCTTTGAAGCCTCTCGACTTACAGTTGAATCAAGCTGTGTGCAAAACATCATTTACATGACAGTCGGAGCTACACGTCCACTGGGAGATGAGTTAAAAAGGGCAAGAAAACGTGACATCGGGCAAACATACTGTCGTCATCTTCATAGAAGTCTTGCAGTGTGTATCAGCCACAGTATACATTTCCATTTACCATGAATATTCTGACGTTAATGCTTCAGTGTGGAAGATGACTGTCCACATATCTGATAAAACACACTTAGCCGACTGATTTGTATCCCAACATTTAATGTTTCCCTTCTCTTCATTTTCACAGTGACCTAAAGCGCAGAGTCAGTATTCTTATCGACGGTTCCCTCATCATTGCCCAAGTCAAACCGGAGGATGCTGGGAAATACACTTGTGCTCCTAGCAACAGCCTGGGCCGACCACCGACTGCCTCTGCCTACTTAACAGTGCAATGTGAGTGTCTTTTCATTTGGTGTCAAGTATGTGCTAAACTTTAAAGTCTGTCCTGAAGCCAAAGCCACCTCAGCTGTGTACTATTAATACCCAAACTGAATGTCTCACCATGCTTGAAGTTTAAAGAAAGAACACGTAGGGAACACTTGAAGCATCTGAAATCTCTCGAACGTTAAATATAATAACTAAATAGACAACAACTAAACACATCTTTAGGGGATTAACACAAACATAAGTCTGCTCTGATTCATCAGGACTGCGTGGGTGTGGTTTGATCATATTTTGTTGACAGTGACCAAATAACCCGCCAACTTTCATCAGATTCAAGTTTGTGACATCTTTTTTTTTTTTTTCAACCAGTCAGAAAAGAACAGAGGAAAACAGAAATACAGAAATCGTATCAGGGGAAACGGATCAGATGATTAAGAAGACAACTTAACTTAGACCAGTGACCACACAAGAAAATCAGCAGTATACAGCAAAAATAAGCAATAATGCTGTGTCGGGCTCATAAACACACAGGAAACAGGCAGGGACGTAGTACGCAGTCAAATAGAAAACACAGAAATGTATATTTACTCTGCATACTCGCCTCATGAAGCTCTAAGCACAGACTATTTCCATCGCACGATTTATGCTGATGACAGACATCAAAAGATACTTACATAAAACAGTTGGACTAGAAATAAACTTTGCAACATCACACAGGCTTCTGTTGAAGAAAGTAGGGCATGCTGTATCATTTAAGATGTCTTAACATGATGTTTTGGTGTGTATGATTTCCACATTACTGAATGACTTGTCTCGGTAAATTATAGCTTTAATAGAGCTCAGCAGTACGATGTCTGAGATGACTAATCCATATAGCTATGTGTATATTTGTTGAGAAGGAACTCCCGGTGCTAACCGAAGACTTAACCACAGCTGGAGGTTTGGAGTGTCAGACCTGACACGGCCGTCGAGCTGCGTGTGCTGAAAACATTTTATTTGTGTTGAAAATGCGCTCGGTGCATCCTCTACACTGTGGAATTGATTTGGACACTTTACAAGTCTCCGGGCTAACACTGTTCCACCTCTCAGCCAAAAACACCTAATCCTGCCCAAACACCCATTTGCTCTCCCTCTCAAAAAAACAAAAACAAAACACACTTTTCTGTTTTGCATATGTTTACTTTCTGCCTCTCCCTGCTGCTCGCTCAATTTCTCATTTGCACTCATTTATGTATATATATTCATGTGCACACCAACACATCTCTGTCTCTCCCTTCCCCTCTCTCTTCATGGGTTGCACCTCCTTATTCTCTCCTCCCGTAAAAAACACTCAGTCCATCAGTCACTCCGAGCTCTGGAAAGATGACGCCTGGTGAATTTGTCACTCTGAGGAAAGCAGCTGGATCTTATTTGGAGCAGACAGGTGGCGGCAGGACGAGATTTCACCCTCGCCGCCGACTGCTGGCCAGGCCGCTGCGGCCACTGGCAGTAGTCAAGGCAACAGACATTTTGCATTCCCTCGCTCTCCTGCCTCCTTTGATGGCTGTACATTAGACTGTGGTGTGTGTGTGTGTGTGTGTGTGCACTGTGTCAGTGCTTGTGACGAACAGAGGCAGGCAACACCAGTTGTGAGAGGGAGGGAGAAGTGAGAGAGGGGATTACATCATTGCTGTAAGACCAGGGACTTTTCTCTGTCAGACTGCAGAGCGCTCTCTCTCTCCTCCTCCACCTCCTCCTTCTCCTCTCTCTCGTTCTGTCCTATTCTCTCCTCTTATTCTCATCTTTTTCCTTTTGTTCCCTTTTCCTCTCTTCCTCTCGATCATCATTTTGTCGAAATCTCTCTCCCACAGTCTCCTTTTCTCCCCGTCCTCCTCGTGTCTTTCTCCCCCTGAAACGCCTGCCAGTGAATAACTTCCCTAAAGCATCTTGCAGTGGGAACCAGCGTGTCGTGAGCGATAGTGCTGTCTGAGGGCTATATTTAGAAACTTGGCTGATATTCTTGTCTGTGGTGCTGGTGGCGGCGGCGCTCCTCTGGGCTTTTTGTGGCAGAGCGTTGGCAGGCTGGCGGTTAGGACTTTGGAGTTGTAGTACAAAGTTGTTCTGGCAACAGTGCGGTCAATCGATCTCTCGCTGTAGTTCAATGTCACGCTTTCATTCGCTCACTCTCTCATCTGCTCTCCCCCCCTTTTTTGTAACGCCACATGAATGCCTCTCGCTGCCAGCTTTATTGTGTTCGCAGTCACATCCTCCTCTGTCCTCCTCCAGCTCCTCTCTACCTTACGTCATCCACTCACATCTCTCTCTCTTTCACTCTCTCACCTGTTCTCTTCTTTCCCACGCTCGTGCTCAGCCTCGCTCGTCCTTCCTTCTATCGCTCCACTGATAGTGCGCCCCCCCGTTCCTGCTCCTCCTCCTCCTCTCACTCACGCTATTTCTCCTCCTTATCACCCATTACTTTGAATCTCTCCTCCTTGACCTCATTTAAGCGCCACGCTGCTCTCCCCCCTCTTCAGAATTCAGGATTTAGGAAGGAGAACTTTTTAGATTCTCCTCTTGTCCCCGCCGCTCTCCCTCCTTTCCCTCCTCTTAGCCCCCTTTTTTTTTTCTACCAGATGGACTCCCTTTCATCTCGTGTGCCTGTCTTTGCCCAAAGGGTATAACTCGACCACATCAAATCCCAATTATTTAAGACTTAAAATACAGAGCCGGTAATGTGGAGCAAATATAGTAATAAAACTGAAACACATCAGAGCAGATATGATTAGACTGACTGGGGTGAGGCAGGTCAGGTAGAGTATGGTGTGATGATTTTTAGACACATCTTTTGACGCATTTGACTGGATTAACGTAATACTACTTTGTTGACATAGTATTAAGTAGTAAATGACATAACTCTCTATGATATAATAGTTAAATGAAACCCTGTGGTCTCTTGGTGCTTCACTGAGAGCCACTGGGTCATAATCCTCCATGATGTGGGTTCAAATTTTGAACATTTAAGAATTGAAATGCTTAAATTATGATTTCATCTTACATTTTTTTAGCCACACAACCAAAACATGAAACGTGTTTTTTGTGATTTTTGGAAGGTTTATGTGTGTACACCAAATAATACGACCAAGTATGACATAAGTGCGCTCAGCTGTTGATGGTCAGGTGGTGGACTGCACAAGATAGACTCAAAATTGCAGTTTTAATAGCTCCCTCCTGCTGCAGCTATTTAGTAATTTGAATGAATGAAGCCATCGTGGTTACATATAAAGAAGGTTTTAAAGTTTTACTGTTGTTTTGGTGCTCTCGCTGTTTTAAACCCACATGATGTTGAAGGAAATGTTCTTATTATACTTCCAGGGAAGTGAAGGGACAGGGGGGACGTTTGTTTTAAATATCACAGAAGTCAGCATGCATGAGAGCAGGTTGCTGCTGAGACTTGATCCTTGTTTAAATCCGGTTTGCTGTACAGGCATGTTTTGTCATGTGCACTACAATGTTAATGTCAGTTATCACACTGTAAACACAGACCTGCTGTGCTTCATGCATTCTGTTCTGCGTATATGTAGAATAATTTATCACTTTATGATGAGACCACGTGTCAGGCTCTCTGTGATTTCTCAGTTTTCTCTACACAGCTATTACAATCACCAGGCACCGTGTTTCCCAAGCGACAAAGAGATGTTTCATCACTTTTTTTCTTCTCTCTCTCTCTGTGTGTGTCTTCAATCAGATCCTGCCCGTGTGGTAGATATGCCATCTGTCATCTATGTGGCCATTAGCCTGCCCGGCTTTATCCGCTGTCCCGTAGATGCCAACCCCCCTGTAACTATGGTTAAGTGGAAGAAAGATGGCCTCCCTCTCCGGATAGATAAGGTGAGCTGTTTGGCGGCTTTGGATCCATTCACAAGTGTGTCATGTCTTCGGTTTTTCACTTCATCCGGTCAATTTCAGTCTTTTATTTGAGTAAAAGAGTTATTTATAGGATCTCTAACAAAACATTACTCTTGCTTACACATACAATCCATGACTTCCATCCATCCACAGTACCCTGGTTGGAGCCAAATGGAAGATGGGAGCATCCGTGTGGCAGAGGTGACGGAGGACTCTCTCGGCACCTATACCTGCATGCCTTACAATGCCCTGGGTTCCATGGGATGGTCCCCTCCCGCTCCCCTGGTGCTAAAGGTACTTTCACAGTCACCGTGCATTTAAAAGTGCATCCAGGAGGCAGCGAGTTTTTTTTACTTACCTGTTTTGGCTGTCTCATCCTGGGCAGGACCCTCCCAAATTCTCAGTGGTTCCTGGAGGGGAGTACAGGCAGGAGGCTGGGAGAGAACTCGTCATCCCTTGTGAGGCAGAGGGAGACCCGTTTCCCAACATCACATGGAGGAAGGTAAGACCACCTGTGTGTGTCATTTGGCTACCAAACTTTCTGTGTAAAATCATGTTGTTTTATGTCGGTGTTTTCCATTGAGAAATCTTAATTTCTCTGTGCCTGTAGTGGGTGCTCAGATTTTAATTATTCAAACTACTGTATGTGGTTTTAGTGTTTTTAATCACATTTTAATGATGTCTATAAAATATGTAATCAAGGGAACACATCAGATTCTCTCAATTGTTTGCTTGATTATGAGCCACGTTTAATCTTGCCCATTGACTGCGTGATTAGCTATTATTTTTGTCTCCCCCTTATGGACTTCAGAATTCATCATTCTGTATAATTTGATGTCAGATATTGAAAGCGATATTATTGTAGCACATGTCAGATTGTAGATTAATAGTTTTAATAGCTGGTAAACTGTCAGTACTGTACATGTGAGCTGTTCCAACCTATTGTGCGCCTTTCTCCGTCTCTCTTGTCGTTGACTCTGTCTGTGCTTGTGCCGGGTGGACCTGCAGGTAGGGAAGCCCAGTAAAAGCAAGCACAATGTTCTGCCCCGAGGCAGCTTACAGTTCAAGTCACTCACAAAGGAGGACCACGGGGAGTGGGAGTGTGTTGCCACCAACGTTGCCACGAGCATCACTGCCAGCACGCACGTCCAAGTCATAGGTACCCAACCTGTACACGCATGCACAAACACACATACAAAGATGCAGTTGTGTCAAGCCTCAAATGGTTCATTTCACACATATTTACA
This sequence comes from Miichthys miiuy, assembly GCA_036365135.1. NCBI lineage: Eukaryota > Metazoa > Chordata > Actinopteri > Sciaenidae > Miichthys > Miichthys miiuy. Next base: position 23,777,181 of record CM071616.1, read on the forward strand.
ACTAAGGTTGCAGACTTTCCGGAAACTTTCCATGTGAAGTTAAGAGGGGGAATTTTGGAAATATTCCACATTGGAGACTGCATGGGAATTATGGAAATTTATGGGAATCAACTGGAAATTGGAAAAAAAAGAACTTTATCAAGATTTAATTATTTTATTGAAAAATATTATGTAGTCCACAAGGTCAAATGTGCGGCTTTAATAGTCTCTGTGTGCTCTGGGCTCTAAAGTGTGGTCCAGGTACAGAAATCACCTGTGCAGGTAGGGGGCGTGGCCTCATAAGCCCTGCAGTAAGCAGTGTGCTATTTGATGCATGTGACTGAGGAATAACATAGATGTTCAAGTGCATGAAATCTGGTTGTTAATCTGGTTAGTTAAGGGCCAACCTTCAATTTGGTAAATTCCTGGTTTATTCCCGTTAATTCCCATGGAAAGTTTCCAACTTTGAAAATGCCCAGAATTACTGCAACACCAATACAGAAACTGATCTGCCTAATGGAAGAGGCTTGAACTGAGTTCCAGGGTGTGTTTCTTTAACAAGTGTACTAATTAACTACTCATTAGGCCCTGCCCCCCTTAGTTATCATTGCTGGGCCCCTGAAGCTTTCATTGACAGATGTCATTTTTGATATCTCGGTTTCAGAAAAACACAAAAGTAGCTTCTCACTTCCAGCTGACGACTATAGACAGCTGTATAACAGCTGTATCTATCTTATTAATTAGTGGTGCAGCTACGTGCTGGACGGATTTGTTCGGAGCAGATGCGTGCCGTTGTAGCCACAAGGACGACACACTGCCAGCTCTCCAGGAGTAAAGTGATGTTGTTCCAGATAGTTATGAAACGGTAAATTATTTGATTGCCTCTGGTCAATGCCCTGTTGTCAATCTTGTTGTCCTTGCTGACCGCTGCACTTTCTCTCTGGACGCGAGCCAATCAAATCAGAGCAACACAATTACCGGGTTGAACTCGCACCTGATTGGTTTCTTATTGCTTTGGCTGCAGCGCAGCGCCTAAACAATGCGACCGGAAATTAGCAAAAATGCGTATTAAGAATTTTGGCTGGAAGAATTATTCTAAGCACTTTTACTTACATTTACGTTTGACAGGTAACTCGGACAGAAAAAACAAATTTGGACTCGTCCATTTTTCAAGATCACATTATTCATGCAGCCTGAAATCTGTCCTATTTTCTTTTTTCCAGTTTAATGTTGCGCTGGGTTGCTGGTTGCTTAAAAACACATTACTGTGTGCAACTCACAGTAAATGTATTTGACAAGTAAAATGAATGTACTGAATCACAGCAAGGCCACTCAGTGACTAATGTGCCCTTTTAACAACACCTTTGTCACTGCTCTCACTCCCTGCAGGCACAAGCCCCCACGCCCCCACCAGCGTCCACGTGGTGGCGTCCTCCACCTGGGCTAATGTGTCCTGGGAGGCGGGCTATGACGGAGGCTTCCAGCAGACATTCTCAGTCTGGTACGGCCATGTGTGAGTCGTCCCAGCATGCTTTGCTTCCTGCTTTTTTTTCCCCCTTCTTTCAATACTTCCTCTGTCATTTCTGAAAATGTCTTTTCCAGGGTTGTGTTCAGAACAGTTGAGAAAACGTAGGGCTGGAAATACACGGAGGTCCAGTGTGAGTGAGTTTTCATCTCTAATCTTCTGGAGGAACCGATTTTTAAAAAAAATCAGTCGCAACTAAACTGAACATGACCCAAAGTTCTCTGTCCTGCCGCTGCTGCCGCCGCTGCTGCTTTGCCACTGCTTGCCTAGGGAAAAGGCCTGGGTTGAAATGTTTCATTTATTTTATTATTTGAGGTTTTAGCCACGACTCGCACAGTATAATGTCAATCATGCTGAAGTGATTCTTCACTTATTAACACGCAAAAATGTGTAAAATATTAAAGTAAGTGTTTGCCTAGCTGGCGTCTCGCTGCTAATCCTGGGCTTGGGTGAAATTGGTTAAAACATATGAAAGTATCTAAATAAATACAGTATTTCATCGTCTTGAACATGAAGTACTGCTTTAAGCCAGGTACGAGGGAGCCATCTCTGTTTTGGATGATGGAAAACTGATGTATGATCATGAACAGGGCTGTGAAAACACACCCAGTGTCATCATAATCATTCAAATAGCACTGGTTGATTTTTGAAGAAACTCCTCTATAAGAGTTGAAGCTGTAGCAACTAATCCACTAATTCAGGCATGAAATATTTATGAGATATATGTGATAGTGGTTTCCTGCCGTCATAAATGTGCCTTGCAGACTGTGTAAAATGCTTTAGTTCAGCTGGTCCTTGAGCTCAGGAGTTGGGTGCATTCTGTCATTTAGTAGAAAAAGTGCATTCTCTGCTGTTATCTGTGTTCTCCACCATTGCTCAATAAACCAGTGCAGCTTCGGCTGTAATGAGATAATATCATTGTCTGGCATCTCAACTGGACGCTGCTAATGAAATACATCGACGTATATTGACTGCAGTTGTGCTCTCGTCCTTAAGCCTCCCCACACGCAGCACACCTGCTGTATGCAAAAACTTAAAATTTAAAAAAAGGTTTAACATTCTGCTGCTCATATGTAAACACTGCAGACAGTGCAGCTTCACTTCACACACAGCTTTGAATAATTGTTTAGTTGGCTTCAACTGAGGCTTAACGTCCCTCAATATTACATTAACTTAATGTTAGTCCAACATCGCCCCAGCATGTGTGAGTAGAATGCTAGCCATGTTAGCTGTGCAACATATTAATGGCAAGTTCAACAGGCTAACCTAGAAAATGAACAGTAAAACAGCATAAAACATGGCTAAAGTTTTTAACTTTAACGTTGGGTATCGATCCATGCTTGTGAAAGCAGTTACACAGCAGTTCCCCTGCTTAGCTCTTAGCTTCGAGATAATGCTAACGTTAGGTAGTTATCCAGCTGTGGGTGGAGATGCACAGATGGGCGGTGGTACATTTCTCATGAGCCTGCACCTTTAAAGTAGGAAGGAAGCCAAATATAAACAGCTTGTTTTCTGACATATACGGACCTAAAAAAAAAAAAACTGACTGTGTTATCATAATTAGCAGTTTCTGGATTGGTAAGCACTTCCACACTGGAAAAAGTGAGTTTTTCTTAATATGTGGCCTTTAAATAATCAAATCACATCAGTTTCAGTAGTCAGTCAGTAGTATAATATGTCCTATATTACTTTATAGCACAAAAGAGACTCTTAATACTTAAGACAATCTTATATTTGTATAATACAACTGAAGATTTATGGAAAATGTGTCCAGCAATATTGCTAATGAAGCACTTCACAGGATCAGGATGAACTATTAAAAGCTCAACTCTATTTATTATAACCCATCATGCTTTATTAAAACAGTGAGGGAACTGTAGAGTAGCACAAAAATAAATAAAAAAACAGACAGACAGCGGCTTTAATTAATGAGTCGGTATGCTGGTCATGCCGGGGATGAAGAGTCACTTTCAAATTTTATCCAAAGCCTCCTGATAAACAGATGCACACTGACACATACTACAGGGTACTATTCCCAATATCTTACGTGGCGTTTAAAGGTAAGCTGTGACACAAAGCTATTCAGCTGTGAAGCATATCTAAGTGTGCACAGTGCAGCTGTAAAAACACACAATACATATAAGACTGTATCAGCAGATATGTAATCTTAGGTAAATCCGTTTTGGGCACAAATAATCCCAGTAGGTGATGTCTTGCGTAACAAATGTTCCTGCAACATAAACGCTCTTTAAACATAAAGGAACTTCTTTCCTTCAGTTTTTTTTTACTATAGGAGTGTTGCAGCTGTGTGTACAGTTTCCTGCTTTCTTTGGTGCAGTCGACGCTGAATGTGTGGCATGGGCAAACAGCAAATTGCAAAGCTGAGCGCAGCATGGGCTTATTACCATCAAGTGTTGTGAATGAAATGAACGGTCAAAAATTCATGGAGGAAATATTGAAGTTTACGATTATGTAATGCTGGATCTGTGATGGAAGTAGAACTGTTGCAGAAATAACAAACTCTGTGAGTGTATCTGTTTTCTTGATATCGTCTACATGAAGTCGACTTTTGCTTCAGTCTAAAACAAAAAAAAAAAGTGAAGGTACTCCCTTGACTCCCATCTGTCTGTGCACTCACCTCTCACCCTGGCTCCTGCACAGGCTGAAGAGGGAGCGTTTAGGTCCACATGACTGGCTTTCCGTACCCGTGCCTGGAGGCCATGAATGGATGGTGGTGCCCGGCTTGGAGCCAGAGACAACATACCAGTTCAGCGTCCTGGCCCAAAACAAGCTTGGCACGGGCCCCTTCAGCGAGGTTGTCACTGTGAACACACTAGGTGAGTGACTGGAACGAAAGGATCCGATAATAAAACGGCTTTGGCAGGCATGTAACTAAAATGACCAGAAAGACTGTTAGCTGGAACAAAAACCTATTCAGAATCATCTTTTTTTATATATCTACACCATGTTCAACGAACGCTGAACCGGATATTTCAGTGTGTAAACAAGGAGGAACAGCTGTGTACAGTGCTCAGGTTAATGTAAATATAAAAGTAGACCAGTTCAAGAAAAATGTTCGCTTCTCTTGTCGAATTTACTTTCCCAGGTAAGGTTAGCGCTGCAGTGGAAAAGCAATAATTATAGAAAGCGTTGTGCTGTGAATTAAGTCTGACAAGTTAATGTTTCACGCCTCAGCGCTGGTAAATCCAAACAACACCCTCCGTGTATGTGCTGATCATGAGATGTCTCCGGTTCATACTGATGTTTTCACATTGCCTTCGTGTCTAAAGGTGTTCAGACAGCAAATGTAAAATGTACTACATAGGTGAGGAGTATTAAGGGATGAGGCAGTTTAGTGAACCTTCTTAGACATGGTCAGCCCTCCTAATGTCAGTGAGTAAGTGAGTGAATGAATTAGTTATTTTCTGGACCTAATAATGTGCTTCACCTCCAAAAAAAAAAAGATTTTGTCAGGCTAAACTATTTAAAGCAAATATCTGAGTAGTAATACTCTAGTAGAAGACCTCCTAAAGTTCTTATTGTCTTAACCTGTCAGTCGAAGAAAAGTCTGAGTAAACTCGCTCAGTGTTCTACACAAAGCAAAAATGTTCACGTATAATCAGGAGACGTGAAGTGCCATTAAACTGATTGTTGACCATTTACAGCTGCTGAGCTTCCTCCTTGCTATCTGTCGGACGTTGATGTGAGGTGATCGCCTCTATAAGACTCACTCGCACACTTGATCTTTGATTAACGGTGAAAGGAGACGCCCACTCCATGGCACCGAAACAAAGAACCCATTAACCAGACAACAGCAGAAAAACTTACAGAACTGTTGATGGGCTACTTTACGCGGGAAGAAATCAGCAGTTGCCAGCTTGATATTTCTTTTTCTGCAGCTTGTTAAGACACCGTTCTGACAATGCCACATTATACTGTATCATAGATCTGTACTAAAACAACATTTGACAAGATAATTCATTTTTTATTGGGAAAAAAAAAGATTATCACAACAACAAAGCTACCTAGTAAAATCTTCAACTGTGAATCATTATGCAGTAAATCACTGAAACACAGAAAAGGGACATTTATTCAGTAAAACTGAAGCTGTCAACGATTATTACTTAAAGATAAGTGACATGCTGAAAATTGGGATAACCATTAGCGCCTCATCACCGTCTGTGTCAGCCAATAAGTAGAAACAAAGAAGACAAAGCCCAGAGGCTGCTTGTTGTATTTCTACTTCTTTAACTAACTCTTCCACCGTTCATTTGCAAGTCAGATTATCCTGAGACGTCTATCGGGCTTCGTCCTCTTTACTAACGGAGGTGACCGCTTGATTTAGTGAGTGAGGGTACTGGCAAGAAGTTGAATATCTTTTAATCAACTCGGGCTCACAGGTGGAAACTGAATTTAAAAAAAGCGTGAAGTGTGATTGCAGACCAGGAAGATGAGCGTTTTGTATAGCAGCATACTGCCCTGACAGTTGTGAATGGATTATGAGCCCACAAGATGAAATGTTAATGAAATTATGTTAAAGGATGCAAAGATTCAGTAATGAAGTAATGGGAAAGACACGTGTGAATTTATGCATAGTGTATGTCGCAGATGCATTTGGTATAAAAGCTTAATCACATCTAGTCACAGTCTAGTTAAGATACATGCTCACTAAATATGTAACTCTTTCTCAACCCTAATGTACCCTTCCAGTATTTCCTATAAGTACCCCTGAACCATTGGTGCTGCTTACCCCACCACGGTGCCTCACAGCCAATCGCACGCAGCAGGGAGTTCTGCTCACCTGGATCCCACCTGCCAATCACACAGCACCTATCCAGCATTATGTCATGGAGTTTCGCCTGGGGGAGCGATGGGAGGTCTTGGACGACAGCATTCCAGCTGGGGAGACGGAGTTGCTCGCCCGAGACCTCATCCAGGTAAAAGACTAAAGGATTATACAAGACGGACACAAAAGAGATGTCTGGAATATAGTGAAGGGGTTAAAAAGCAGAATTTATGCATCACATATACAGAAGTCTTTATGATTTAAATTCAAGCTGAAGAATCTCTGTTATCTATGAACGCAGCCTTATTTTAGCAAGAAAACGTGGGCGTTCCTGTAAAAAGCATTCCACAAGAATAAATCACATTTTTCTGTCTCGGTCAGAGGTGCCCAAACTTTTTCCAGTAGTGGGCCACGGGCCAAAAAACAAACACTCTTATTGTTAAGATGCAAAATGGTACTAAGATCCCAAACTTAACTGACTTCCTGTGCAAAGTGAGGCAGATCTTCACTAGAAACATCTGGTGGGCCAAATTGAACCTCAGTGTGGGCCATGATTGGCCCGAGGGCATCACTTTGGGCAGCCCTGACCTGGGTGCTACAGTTCATTAAATGTTAAAAGATCCTAAAAAGAGTCTAAAATCTATTAAAAATCAAATTAAATTGCAGTTGTTGCTGAACATGAACACACCTGTAGAGAAACTGGATACAGCATGCATTCTTATGGAAGCTGCTCAGTAGCATATGAAGCCAAAAAGTTCAATTTCTGAGCACCCAGATCTTTGTATCGCATTGTAGGGCCCATAGAGCAAGAGCAACTAGAGTTTTGCCAAGCCGCTAACTTCCGGCTTAGCCCTCCGCTAACTTGAAGGTTGATAAAATGATTTAATCTGCTAGACTTTCCAAATGTTAGCGAACCAAATCAAACACTGACAGTGAAATTAGCCATTGTGTTGGCTTGTGACACTTCTTTCCCAAAGCTTAAGGGAAAATATAATGATGACATAATGACTGTCAGTGATGTCTCTGCATCACTGTAACAAAACCGCAACAAGTTTGCCACCAAGATGTCACCAAACGACATATGACTGAACAAACAAAGGGCCTGTTTTTAATGAACTCGTCAGTCTGAACATTCTCTGCGCATAGCTCACCGCTGAGAACGCGCTCAGGCTGCAGGCGAAGTTGATTTGTTTTTTCAAATGCTCTAAATTATGATGATGATAATATGCTGCCTTGGTTGTCATAGTAACAGTGCAGGTGTGCACACGCTGACTGGGCTCACTTTCTGACCATCTCTCTGTGTGTGTGTTGTTACTGTTACTGACTTTACTCTTTCTTATAACAGGCAGAACACACACACACACACACACAGGTCTTCATTTCTGCAGGTGTGCTGAGTATCTCAAACAGAGACGCCGAAACATGAAATTAAATATAATGTAATACGCTGTATCAAAATAAATTATGGAAACAATGTGTGCATTTGGAGGATAGTGAATTTGCTACAGTCTTTTTCTCTACAGCAGGAGAAAATCAATGCATCTTTACTGATTTATGACTTCTGACACAATGCTTCTTCTTCAGCACTTCACATCTCGCTCATGTCGGCTAACTCTGCTGCCGTGACGTTTGAGCTTCTTTCTATAATCTAACTACCACTTTCAGCTGCATGCAGATGCTTTTATTTCTCCTTTCATTGCACAGCAAACACCCACACACAAATCTCTCTCCAGCTCTCTTATCACACACAATGCACCTAGCTTGTGCAACTTTTTTTTTTTTAACTGCACCGGCTGAGGTAATTTTAACCAGGAAGGATGCTCTGTTTGGTTGTCTGCATATGTGTAAAAGTGTTTGATGTGCCACATTCAAATCTTTAATCTTTCCTGACAGTATAGGAGGCAATCAAGCAGACAGCAGAGGTTTCTCAGGAGGTATTGCACCCGGCTGAAGTGTCCTTGAGCAAGACACTGACTGAATCTCTGCTAGCTCTACAGCTAGCTGACCCTGCACTGTCTAATGTAGAGCACCAACAGAGAAAAAGAGATTCTTCAAAAGCTTAATACGTCTTTCAATTATTCATTATGATTATTCATGTAATCACTTAAATTTGCTCGTTTTCTATTGAGATTTGTGTTTTTTTAGATATATTTCTTGTTCCACAAAGTAAAGTAAAGTTTCTAATATCTTTTTGAAATAGCTATTAATAAAATTTGAGATCACAAGCAGCAGATGACAGATAGCTCTGGTACAGGTAAAGCTCCAAAAACTCCTTCGTCATGCCAGACGTGCCAAAGTTCAGGCTCACTGTTAAAAAGTTTAATTGATAATCCAATCCAAGATAAGCCATTACATTGGCTGAGTGATGTGTGTTTAGTAAGCTGATTTTAGAGTAATAAAATCAAAACGGATTCATGCGAAATCCAATTTGCAATTTGGAGTTTTTTGTTGTTGTTTTTACCTAAAAAAAACTTTTAAATCTAATAAATCGTGACACTAAAACCAAAAGGCTAACTGTCAGACGCTGAGCTGCACCATTTATTTCCAAAGCCTCGGTGGCTCAGCTGGCTGCTCTTTTGTAGACACAAACAGAATCCTACAGCCTGATTGAAACCTTTCTCATGCCAGACACGAGATCCGGTCGGGGTTTACCTTCTCAATGCTGCTCTCTCTGTTCTCCCGCTCGTAGGAGGCGTGGTACGAGTTCCGTGTCATGGCCATCATGGATGACACGATCAGCGAACCGAGCAACATAGTAGGAGTGTCCAGCACAGGTGAGCCATTACGTCACATGAAATGCTCATTATACAGTAAATATGCGTCTTCTTGAGACTCTGCTCACTGCCTTGAATTCAAAGGAGCTTTTCTTGTCAGTTCTGGGGTTCAACCCGACAACCTCTGGCAGTAATCTGCATCTTCTAACCTCAGGCGTTTTCTGCGCTGAGGAAGGGGCTGTAGACGTATTGCACACGCAGCAACTCCCAACTTTACATTTTGCTCACTCAGCACTATTAACTTTTAGCTCATTTTACATGCACACTTCCTTTTGTAGCATCCTGAAGAGTATGACATCATCGTTTCTGCCTGTCTCCAGCTGATTGTAATGGGCTGCTTTGTGCTACAAAAGACTAAAACAAGAAGGCTTTTTTTTATCATTATTATTATTTTGGCCTCGATACTGAACGTCTGTTTTGAATCTGAAATGAAACCCCTCAAAATGTGATGTCGCTCCCCCGCAGAGGTCACTGAGTACACATCATTTGGTGAGAGCAGCTGTTAGTAGCATTTATAGAGGACGTCCACTGAGGAACCTCTGGAAGTACTCTGCTGCCCCCTGCTGTAAAGGTGGCGAGCCGTGCAATGTGGTGATCAAAGGCTCCTGTTGATATTCATTTCAGTCTCTGTGCATTCTTGTCAGTTATTATCATATTTAAAACATGACGTGGATACACGCTGTCCCTCCAAAGATGACTAAGGAGTTCTCTGGCTGATCAGTAGTTATTTCGAGCACCAATACTGCTGGAGGTACGACACTTTGTATTTTGCTGTGTCATGCTTCACTGCAGCACATAAAACACTCTAACAAGTTTCATAACAAAGGTTGACACATTGTCCCCCCTGGTCCTCGCAGAATGGTTCATTAGCATGTAGGTCACCACAATAACTCCAGCATTAATAACCGAGGACAGTTCTGGACGTTGGTTAGCTCTTTAGCAGGAGTTCGATAGGCTGCACAGCACATCTATAAAACATTGGCTGGGTTTTCATTATAGTGACAATACCGTTGAAGCACAAGCGTGCCAGTCGCATTCATCTTTTCATTTTGATGCATCTCTCTCTCTCTGTGTAACAAGCTGAAGGGTGCAGCCGCGTTGAACGGGGCATCAGGAAACGTGGAAGAAATTCAGCACTAGGATATCGTACAGTGCTGAATGTGTTCTGACAATCAACAGTCAGCTGTAGTGCAGCAAAATGCTTGTGCTACTTACAGTGATGGTTCATGTCCCGAATGTTCAAGAAGATAACTTATTATCACCTTAGGCTTGAATCCTAATTAAAGGTCATGTCTAAGTTAGCAAGTTCTGGTCACGCAGTAAAAGAGACCAGTGTATGACACTAATATATTTATGAATCCCATCCTTTGTCTCCTGTATAATATCACAGTATGTCATCTTTAAAATAACATTTCAGTCGTGAAGACTTAATGCTGACACGGCAAACAAACCAATAGCAAAAGCTTAATTCTGTTAATAATTAGTAACACATGGAAACTAGCTCTCCTGTCTGTTTTTCATCTCAGATAAGCCTGATACAGGTGAGCTTCCAGGTCCTTCTTTCCTGCTCGCTTCTTCAGCCTGATCATTAATATTTCATGTCTGTCAGACTGTAAAAGATTTTGCAGTTCTGAAGGGACAAGCGTTTTATCTCCCGCTGTCCTCTGGTGTTATCTGAAATATGTTTAGATAAAGGATATTTATGGGTCGTTATAAAAGCACTGCGCTGTAGCCCGGGTTGTGATTAAACTTTTAATTATTATACCTTGTTGCTGCCATCTAGAGGCACTACTACTATACATCTGAGCACCCCTGTGTTTGCTGACGTGTCAGGCAAGAGGGATGGATTGAGGTTACAGCTTGGGCAGTTCGCTTAAAGCCCACTTTCTGTGGCATTTGAGCTTCACTGTGCAGAGGCATTTGAAACTAGAAGACTTTTCACATAATGTGATATTTGCTTCTGAAATGTAATGGAGTAGAAGTATAAAGAATCATGTTCAACTAGTGTATATGTGCAACTCAATAATTACTTAAGTATCGCACTTTGTTTACTTGTCAGAGTGTGTGAGTTATATTTTTTAACGTCTTTCGAGCAGTGAACTGAGCTTCAGCACATGAAATTTTGAATATTTATAGATTCTGGATTTTTCAGTGAGAGACAAGAAACAGTTATGATTTTTTTTTCCTTTTCAGGAATGAACTAGGTCACTGAGTAATGAATATCTATCAGATGTCACAACTTATTTTTCCAGGCAGAGTATTGTGCTGAAACTAAAACCAAAGCAACCTAAAGTTTTGTTGTTTATGTCGGAGTTAATAAATGTTCAATAAATCCGCACTGCTATACTCTTAAGTTATGAAAGCGGATATTTTTAGAAACGTTTCTGCTAAGTCATCATGGCACACAGCCTGCAGACATGCTCATTTTGAAGATACATGCAGTAGTAAAAGGTCGACTCCAGCAGACCTGAATCCTTTTGTTTCTTCTCTTTTTATTAGTGAGGGTGTTAAAACACATACAGGGGAGAAAATCCTGATTCATTTTCTCATATTGTGAAACAGCTGCCTAAATCAGAGCACAGTACGTTCCCTTTCAATGGACTCGACGTCTGCGTGGTAATCTCACAGCAAATATCAGCCTCTATTTCAGAGTCAGAAAAATGAATGTTGACAGAAGCATTAATCCTGTGTGGAGTTCCACGTCTAGCGAACAAAGTAAAGTTTTGCATTTGTTACTTTGTTCTGTTTCCCCCCTTTAATCGTATTATAACTCTTCCCATCCTCGCCTCGCAGACTTCTTCCCTCCTCCGGAGTTGGTGGAGGAACGCGGACTAGCACGACCTGTGGTGGCTGGCATCGTGGCCACCATCTGTTTCCTGGCAGCAGCTGTCCTGTTCAGTACCATGGCCGCCTGCTTCGTCAACAAGCAGCGCCGGCGGAAGCTTAAGAGGAAAAGAGGTGAGGGGGAAGTCCTGGTCGATATTTCCACGTCGTCTTTGCCACTTTCATGCTCTTCTAACATTAACTGGGTGTTTTTTTGGGGTTTTTTTTCAAACTCTGTTGTCCACTTTCACCACACGTTACATAATGTGCACTGAGTCATGTACTTGAACTGCAGCCTCATGCTGCGTTATCTGACTCATCTCCTCTCAGCGTTAAATGCATGTTCTAACAGGAAACGTCCATTTAATTGTTTGACTTCGAATATAAGCTAAAAGCAGCTTAATGACACTTCAGAAAGCAGCCGTGGCTATAGTCAGTCATTATGTTGTGTTTTTTTTTTTGTGTCTTTTTCCAATTACCCTCTGTCCCTTCAGGCTCAGCAGCAACACTAATGTTGTCTTTGATGGAATCAAGTCTTCATAAACCTTTTATGTAAATGTCTTGGATTAGTGTTGTTTTCCATGAATACCAAGAAGACTTTTTCTCCCATCGTCAATTAGAGGTGCAGCTACTTGAAAATGGAATTTATTGCTGAATTTGAGAACAGGTCATTCGCCTCTTTTGATTTGCATGCATTTAAACTGCCTCTGAAACTTCAGTGTTTGCTCTCTGCCTGAACGCTAGAGCAGATGATGTAGCAACCAGACATACTGCATGCACTTCGAACTGATGTTAAATGGCAGTCTCTCTCCCTTCTTCCAGACCCCCCACTTTCCATAACCCACTGCAGAAAAAGCATGGAAACTCCGTAAGTAATGACATGTCTTGCTGTTTCACCGCCACACTGCACAGTACTCAACAACCAATAATCACACAGCAGTTAGGATTCATTCACTGCTCACTAGGTCAGCTATCAGACCATCAAAAACAGACTTTTATTCAGCAAAACAAAGCAGATACTTTATTTATTATATTTATACAGTATATTTGTAACACTAAGAAAGAAATGCAGAATCAGAGCAGTAACATCATAGATATTTTTCAGGAACATTACCATAAGTAAATTCACTTGTAAATATATCATATATAATAAAATAAATAAAAGGTCAAGTGAGATCAACGTATTCTGTTGATACCAAAATCATTTTGGATATGATATCAATCCTGAACACTTCTTGTATAATTCAACCACAGACTGTTTAAAACATGGACATGGACTTGGCAGTTCTGCCTCTGCTGCCCCTCCAAAAATGTGCAAAGATGTGGAATGTGGTTGGACTTGAATGAGGCCTGGTAGCTCAAATAAGCCACCTGTAATGGCACCCACCTGTCAATCAAAGCAGCCACGGCCTTAATTATGCATAGGTTTAAGCTCTAATATAATTTGAACAGATGATTTATGTAAAGTTTCAGACTCAGTACAGTTGTCATGAACGGGGAAATTAGCTATAGTGACCAAAACTGTTTTTTGTACCAGGCTGTAAACATGTTTATTTCTGCTGTGTGAAGTTGGGCATTTTAACATGGGGACTTATGGAGACTGACTCACTTCTGGAGCCAGCCTCAAGTGGACGTTTGAGGAACTGCAGTTTTTGGCACCTCCGTGTTGGCTTCACTTCACAGCTACAGAGGTTCCTGTTTCAACTCGAGGAAATGCTGGTGGGGGTTCAGTTGAAGTCTGTTGTGTCAGAGTGAGGAGACCATCCAGAGTTTGGGGGGGGGGGGCGTCTCTTTGTGATGTAACAAACCTACAAACATTGCATGCAATACACATGCATGCAGTTGTTTGTGTGGTCCAACATGTCAGAGAAAGCAGTGGGTGATGTATTGGAATGAAACCGCTGATTCACTCCAGTGAAAGCAGCACACCTTAAGTTGGAAAGGTCTATTTAAAGGCTGGTTTTCGAATGTGTGTGTGACCATAGAGAAGTTACATTACAGAAATCTGAAGCAAAGTTGTGCATGAGTGAACAAAGCATAGCAGCTTGAAGCTTTACTTCGGCTATCTCCTGTTTCTTCAGCTTGAAAAGAGTCCGAATTCAAAGAAAGAAAAATCTCCTATTTAATATTCTAGCAGAGGACGTATTTACTAGATCTAAGCCTTTGTGAATCCAGCCATCAAATGTTACTGGACAATGCGGTGAGCTTAATGACACCAAAACTGCAGATGACAAAAATTCCATCCCATTATTTCACGTGTTTTCATTCCTCTGTCCTGAAATCAATCCAATCTGCCGTCATAAAGGACATCTCGGGTCCCTTAATATATTTTTTTTTACAGCAGACATTTTGACATCGTCATTGTTGTATCACGAAGAGTACAGGTGCAACTATTGAACTAGAGACACTGGCCACTGGCACACCGAAATGAATACACCTCTATCGGACAAGTCAAAATGTGCGCTATGAGAAAGATCTGGACAGCTCGGAGGAGCCATAGACCCGTCTTGTTATCCAACAATGAAAAACGCATCAATGAGCCACTTTATTACAGCACACTGTTGTGCTGCCCCAAATACTCACTAACTCACCTAATCCTTGGCTGATAATAACCCCCCAAAATTTTTTATTGACTGTACCAAACCAGACGGGCTCTGTGCCACTGATACAGATTTGAGGGATGGTACAATTTTTTTATTTTGTTTTAATGGCATAGGTTGACATTTGTGCCAACCTTCTCCCAGTGATAGTATATAAAAACTAATTAATGAGCTGCAGGAAACCTGAAAAGAACAGATTTTTTATTTGGATTGTCTTAATTCTTCTATGAAATCAGAATACACCTGTCCACAATTTTGCTGTGCAAAGTTAATTACAACATGCATAGGCAAATATCGCACAACTCCAAGGCAACTAGATGTGCGCCCGTCATCAGGTGGCACATGACTGCGAAGGAACCTCTCATTTATCGAAACGTTTCCTTGATTTCTTGTTCTTCGTCCCTCTTCTACCTACTCATGTCTTAAATTGAACTAAGATGTGAGGGTAAAAAACACAATGAGATGCACCTAGAGGACTTTGACCAGCGCTCTGGGTATGAGCAGTCAATAAATGGAGACCTGGCTCAGTGTGAAGTGGTCACATCTTTCCTCTCTCTTGCTTTTATCTCCCTCTTGTTGTTCCACAATGGTTTATCTTATCTTTAAATTTTTTCTCTGACATTTCTTTCTCAGATTTTCTTTGACTTACTAATGCTTCTTCCCATTTCTGTCTTTTTCCAACTCAGTTTTATAACAGTATCTATTTTCTCTCATTTTCTGTTGCTTTTTCAAACATACCTCTCATCAACAGACTTCCTGTTTACCCTCATATTCTCCCCACTTCTCACTGTTTGATCTCCCCACTTCTACAGGAGTCCACTTAGCCTCATTCCCAGTGTCGAGCCCTACTGGGAGGGGCTGGACGCAGGCAGGTACAGGCCCCAACCTACCAGTCCTCAGTGAGTGTGCCAACTATTGTCCCCCCCTGTTGTTGCACACTGTATAAACCCCTTTTGCACTTCGGTTCAACCCCAGCTCCTCAGACTCCTGACCTGCATGCTTCTGGCCAAATGTCCCCACAAGGCAACAACAATACTGGTCGTGGTCTTCCATTGATGAATGATGAAGAATCTTAGGGATTTTAAGAAAATAATAAATCCATCTTACCAAGCGGGACAACATTCAAAGACACAGGGAAGGATGACAGTCTGCTAGTTTCTCTCAGCTTAACATGTACAACTATTCAGGACAGCCGGAGTAGATAATGGGTCATATAATCTTCACTTTCTGGACTTGTTGTTGATGTGGATGAATCACTATTATCATACACTGAATGGTCATTATACTGTATATAGTTCACAAAGAGGATCTTGGTGCCTGACAGAATTAAATCTCGATTATTTAGAAGAAAAGTTTGACATTTGGAAAATAATCTTATTATGATATTATTCTCTGTCTTACTAAGAGAAATCAGAATCGATACCACTCATGTCTATTTGCTGAATATGAAGCTTTTTCATCACTTAAACAAATAATAACAGGTTAATTGATTAGTGAGTTTTAGCTGTGCACCTTTGGACAGAGCTAGGCTGTTATATCTTTATACTAAGCTAACTTGCTGCTTGCTGCAGTCTTATATTAACAATGCAAATTTGAGAGTGGTATAAATCTTCTCATCTAACTCTCGTCAACAAAGCAAATAAGCACGTTTCCCAAAATGTCGAACTGTTCTTAAAATCTAATCCTTGTTTTCTGCATCGCACACAGTCCTCTGCTTATGCTTTGTGAGTATTTCTATGGTTTGAGCCGTCTGTGACTGTGTCCTTGCTCACTCCTTTAAATCACTGTTTCGCCTCCAAGTGACATGAAACACTTTCCTTGTGACACTTCTGAATTGATAGACTTAACCGCTGTTGCTTTTTCATCCCGGTTGCAGTCACAGTCCCATCTTTTCTTCGCTCGACCTGTCAGTCTACCTTGTTACGTTAAGTAGAAGTCAAGTGCTTTAACTTTTTCTTCTCAGCTCGTAAAAAATAAATTCAGTGCCAACTGCTGCTCATGACAACATGTGGAAGCTATGAGAAAACATACTCAGTATTTTATCTAATTGTATAATGATTAAGAAGCTATATTTTTTACAGCATCAATAGTAATCACTGAATCTTCAGTCAGTGCTTGTGTAATTGTGATGATATAGCCAGTCTGAAAAGCATCAGGAGTATTTCTCACTGTAATGTGTACGAAGCACACGAGCAACTTAATTGATGATTGTTATATTTTATGTGACAGAAAATGCAGTACATTCCCTTTTAAAGATAAGAAACATAGTTGTTGTGATGTCAAGTATGTGCTTCTGTTATACTGTATGTATATTGTCACTGTAGTTTGACTACAAGCTACTAGATATTGCAGTATTATTTGTCTCTGTAGCTTAATAAAGAAATCATATCGGAGAAGGCATTGCACCCTTGAATCAAACATAGTATACTATGTAACAGTGTCTTTCGCTGGCAGTTGCCGTTTAAAGGCTCCATTTATAACAAGGTCATTACAAGCACAAGTCTTTGTTATTCCACTGAGGATTGGCTACATGTTTTATTTTCCAGTAAATAAAGTATTTGTGGCTTGAAAACAAATCATGGTTTTCATTTCCTCCTTCCTGTATACATGTTATAGTCATTAAGAAAACAATTTTGAATTTAATATCGTGTACTTTAAAGTGGGTTGGACACGGGTCGTGTTCTAAAGTACAGTTTTCATAACTCTTTGTCATTGCACAGACTTGTAAAACCTTTGAAAGCACCTACAATTCTCAACCTCAAAGTTGTTTACAGAAAAAGGCAGTTGGCCCAGTTTGGTCATCTTAACAGACTTTAAATTAGCTTGAACTTTGACCTGGTTTTGACAGTTTTCAGCAGCCAGTATCACTCGTAGCTATGATTGGAAATACTTTCATTATTCTGTAGGTGCCTTGGATGAAAGCCTCTCTTCCTCACCTGACACTGTTACACCTGTCTGCCATACAAGAGCGTTACATTGCTGTTGATGACAGCTTACCTCAACCCTTTTGCTACAATGTTGCTGAAATCCAGTGCAAAGGCCAGCTTTTTGGCCCTGAAGTGGTCTAGGAAACTGTCTTCCAAGTTTGACTTTACATCCTTTACAATACATTTAAAATTTACTTCACACCAACATATTCATGAGAGCGTCAGGAAGTCCACATGGCAATAAAATAGGCTAACATTTAGAGAAGGCATTTTAGGTATTTACTGATATGCGTGTGTGCAGACATGTCCGTTTGAGTATTGCTCACTTCCAAATTTAATTTGAAGGTGTTTATATCCATATACCCCTGGCATTGTTTTACATTGTCAAAAAGTAGAACTGTGTATAAAAAGGGCTGCGAGTCCTACACTGTTCAAACAGTATAAACCCTTAAAGATCCCCAAAACCCATTTTCTCAATCAGCTTCTGGCTGTAAGCAGTAGGGTCCTACATAAACACAATTTTTTTCTGCCAAAGTTTGAATAGTTTTGGTTATTTAATTTGGAGGACATTATATTTATACATTACATTATCACCATTAATTGATTTTAAATAAAATGTCCTGGAGTGCAGAGCCGAAATAATTGAAAATGTATCTGTGAGATACTTTACACTTCAGATAGCAAGGGTGAAAGATACACCAGTTTGTTGTCAGTTTTTTCTCACTTCTTTGCATGAAATTAACATATGTTAGAGATTTACACTGGTCCATTTAGTGTGTGATGTCCCCCTTGTGTTCACCTTTCTGACTACTACAAACATTACAAATGAATAATTGCCTTGTCACTAATCCTCTGCATCCGCACTCTGTTAACCCTGACTTTTAAAATGAAGTATGTGTCCTGGTTCAGTTACCAAGTTGGAGGCATAGTTGCACATGATGTTTCCTTCCCGTATAGCAAATGCGTATACTCTAGGCCAGTGTTTCTCAATCCTGGTCCTCGGGGACCACTGCCCTGCATGTTTTAGACGTTTCCTCCTCCACCACACCTGATTCAAATGAGTGGCTCGTTATCAGGCCACTGCAGAGCTTGATGACGAGCTGATCATTTGAATCAGGTGTGGTGGAGGAGGAAACATCTAAAACATGCAGGGCAGTGTCCCAGAGGACCAGGATTGAGAAACACTGCTCTAGGCAGTACCTTTGTTCAATGATCCATGAACAAACAGATGTTTTGAAATAGAAGTGGAGCCATCATTGATGTCATTTATTACAGCCGTTCTGTTATTGCTCATCTCCTTGTGTGAGGTGTGTTGTCATTCTTGTTTTATTATAGCTGGATTCGTCTTCAGCACCATCAGCAAAACCTTTCTTTACACAGACTACTGGGTTTTGAATTTCATATATTTTCAAATATTTACTCCTTCTGTATTCTTTTCTGTAGGTCGTCTTCAGGAAAAGTGAGCCCAGAGAGCATTCGTTCAAAGGCATCCCCATCAGAATCATCTGAAGATAGTCATGACCAGCGTGGGAAGAAACCACCCCCAAGTCCAGGGAAGAAGGAGGAATTGTCTTTATACATGAAGACCAAAAGAGCAATAACAAGCAAGAAGTACAGCATCTCCAAGCATGAAGCTGAAGCAACAACACCCATTGAACTCATCAGCCGAGGCCCAGATGGACGTTTTGTCATAGATCCCACTGACGCAGAAATGTCTATTAAGCCCCGGCGGATTGAGGGCTTCCCCTTTGTGGAAGAATCAGACCTCTATCCTGAATTCCGGCAATCAGATGAAGAGAATGATGATCCCAGGCCTCTGCCACCAGTAATGGCCCCCCTTCGGCCTCACCAGATTTCCCCTATCTCCAGTCAGGAATCTTACCTGCAACCTCCAGCCTACAGCCCTCGTTTCCAGAGGCCCTTCGAAGGTATGACGATCATGGAGAGCAGTCGGCTCCAGGCCACAGGGCAGATCCGAGGCTCTCTCCATCACAGGGCTTTCTATGGCTATCTAGGCCCCCCTGGAGATCATGATGGCCCACCTCCTTTTTACATGCCTGAAACCAGCCCGCTCAGCTCTGTCATGTCCTCCCCTCCATACCTTGCTGAAGGTCCTTTTGGTCACCCCATGATTCCTGAAGAAATGGGGGAGGGTGATTTCCCACAATATGCTGTCTCTGGTTTCCCACTTCCTCTGACACTCACCTCTTCCTCTCGTTCACCAGAGATTTGGCAGGGACTGGATTTTACCTTTGCAAGTCTGGAGGGGCCCCAATTTATTTTTCCACCACATCACCCTTTGCACCTTCGCCACGAATCCCCCTATCCTCCACCACCTCATGTTCTTCCCCTTAGTGCTTTCCAGCCCTCCCTTCCAATGCCCACCTACCCAGCTGTCCTGCCACTGGAGGCCCCAAAGAGCCACTCAAGCAAGTCACCCAGCAAGGCCAAGCCTCATGGCTCCCCAGCCAAGCATTTAGCTATGCAAGAGGCACAGTTAGGGCAGCTAAGACACACAAGCCACCGAATGGGTGTGCCGGTTTTGCCTTACACCGATCCAATGGCCCATATCGTCCCTAGCACATTTAGTAGCCTGGACACACGATGGTTTGAAACCACCCCTCGTTTCAGTCCCAGACAGGCTCGCAGGATGGATCCCGGCATGCATCAGGTGGTTCTCCAACCCTCTCGGCTCTCACCCCTCACCCAAAGCCCCCTGAGTTCTCATGAGGGCTCTCCAGAGATTGTAGTACGTCCCCGGCCACGTCCCAGCGCTGCCCATCCTTCCATACCCCCAGAGATGTCTGAGATTACCCTCCTCCCTCCTTCCGCAGCCAGCTTCTCAAGGAGATCTTCCCCCTCCTCCTCACCTGCCCAAGGCCATGGTAGCAGGAGAGCAAGTCCCAGCTACCGTTCCCACATGGCCTTTGCCACCTCTGCAACCAGCTACCCAGCTTCCCAGTCCCCATCACCCCCCATGGAAAGCAGCGACATATTTGGGCAGATGCCATCTCAGAGGAGGACTGAGGAGGAGATCCTTCCATCTGAGCCCTCTCCACCCCAGTTGTCAGCTTCAGGGTAGGTGCATTAGGCATGCAGAGAGGGATACCATTTGAATCATCTGCCCCAACCCATAATGCTTTAATGTGTGAAGTTGCTCTGACATTTTGGTTACTGAAGTGCTGTCTGATATTCATCAGTGTTTTAAATCATCTCTGTGGCAAATTAGTTTTATAGTTTAGTTTATGCGTTTTCATTTGTTAACACTTTTATGTGGAAAATGAAAATGAATATGGTTGAAGGAAAGTCATTGTGATGATTCATTTGATGAGCTCATTGATGAGAAGTTTTCAGTTTAGTCAATTTGGTCAATGCTGCTTTTCATGTCAGACATCAAGTTAGAGGTATTCACCCACTGAATCTGTGAAGCATTGTTCCAAAATTACACCTTGAACAGTACATTCGATTTTCCAGTGAAAAGACAAAAAAGTATAAATTTTGAAACAAATTATTTGTTCAACCGACAAGAAAATGCATTTGCTTCACAGATTACATTTCAGACCTTTTGGGGCTACAGTCCATTTGAATGAAAAATACTATTGCCAGTGTAATTTGTTTGGCACAAGCCCCTAAAAGCCTGGGAATTTGCAGACATCACCACAGGATCCCTGTTTTTCCATCTGTATCATGCGTTACCCTGCTTTCACCTAACAGGAGGAATCCCATAATATTCATCAAATTGATTCCCCAGACAAAACAACCACCCATTGTTATGTCAAGCTCCAAGCCTTTGAAGATGCCTTTATCATGCGGAGGGATGCTTTAAGAAGAATTCATCTTGGCAGGCCCTGCGGCCCATCCTCGGCCTTAGTAACCTGACTGCATGACCAATGCCAACCTCTCAGATTTTTTCCTACCCTACTTCCCCTTCCCTTTCTGTAACCTTCCTCTCCCCCAACCCCTTTAATTGCCCCCCAGGAGACTCCCAGGTCTGACTACCAAGGAGAGGTTGTTGGGCAAAGTGTGTCACAGGGCCTGTCCGCTTCTCATGTACTGCAATGTCTCCATCATTATGAATTAGGGGCAGTATGGTGGTTCTTGATGGCTCCTGGAGTCTTACCTGCTTTGTTTTTGATTGATCTCAGCTATCTGGGCAGCGTTGTTGTGACCAGGTCCTCTACACCGCAATAGGTAAGGGTTGGATCCATGTCTGAAAGGGGGGGGTTAGCAGGTGGGACTTTTTTGATCACCTCGTCCTTTAAAGGGGAATACAAGACTTTGAGTCTTTGTTTGATTTGTTCCTTTCTTCAGTCAACACGTGTAGTTTTTTTCAGTTTTTCCTTTTCCTTTTTCTCAAAGTAGCTACGCATTTTAAGTTCTGCAGTCTTCAGTACATTATGCATTCTGACTGATATGCATATGCCATCTGTTAGCTAAAGTAATAGATTAGGTCAGAGATGTATCACCAACATAATTTCATGCTTGAGTGGTTTGCTAACTGACCACATGCACATGCAAATGTTTTCTGTTAATAAGAATATCTCACCACAGATAAATCAACTTCAGGTTCACGCATAAGACAATAGTAATCATATCAGCCTCAAATCAATTAAAATATTTATTCAAGCAATTATTGATTACTCTGGTTCACTATTCTGGAAATTAGTTCGGCAGAGGTCACCAATTGATATGTAATACATTTGAGGGTAGTATTTGGTGCAAAAGCCAAAGAAAGCATGGCCAAACTGGACTCTAACTGAATGGTTCCAAGCTTTAGACATTGTTCCTACACACAAACACCTTTAGTCAAGAGAAGAGAAGAGAAAACCAAACAAAGTTGTGTCCTATATGTCATGACCAAAAGTTAAATTATTGTCAATGCAGAAACGAGCCCCTAAAAATATCTTATATTATATGGCAAGGTTTTGACAGTGTTTTGTGGGTTGATGGTATATTGGACAAGCTCAGCCCTCTACGGACTTCTCTATTGATTTTCCCTAATGAGGCACTGTCTCAGCACCCTGAGATGGATCAATGCACTCAACATCAAGTTAGGTAGTAATATGCCATAATTGAGTGAGGAAATTGGTGTTTTTTCCCCTCACTCCACTTTAAATCAATGCGAAGGACACTTCAGCAAATAAGACTGACACAATCCAACATCATTTCAAGATATCGTCATGGATAAAACTCACTCCTTCTGCTGCGCTCACAAGTCGGTTCAAAATGCCACACTTGCTTTAGCTGCAGTTATCCAAAGTTTTGTATATGCTTTTCTGTGACACCATGGCGCAAGCCTCCACTTGAGGTACAAGCACGCAAATGCTTCATGTGTCATCCATTGCGGTATCTCCTGAAACACTAAACAAAATGTTCTGCGAAGAAGCAAGAAGTCAACTAGTGTTGCTTTTGGCACACATACTCTTGCACTGTGGAGATGTGTCAGGTGTAAAGAAAGCTTAAGTGTACCTGCACCCACCACACCAGTTTAGTGCCATCCAGCTTGAGCAAGACCCACCACCCCAACAATTTGACTAGTACTTCTCACTCTGCAACCGTTCTCATCCCAGGTGGCTAAATACTAATGCTTTGTCATGCCCCCTTGGAATCTCATACAGACGTACATGGCACCACTGTGGTTGATGTCATAAATAGTCACAGTTTGGCTAGGTTTAGGTACCAGAAATACTTGGTTTGGTCTAGGCAATAAAACTGCTCAGTTAGCTTCAGTAAAAGAAGATGTTGGGGTTAAAAAAATCAATGTTAATTTACATAAAGCATGTAATATTAGTCATAACACAAGTCAAAATTGCTGATGCAAGTCACAGGAGGTTACTTAAAACTTAAAGTCACTGAACATTTTTGTTTGGTTTCACATTGGACACAACCCCTAGTCTTCTGGGTGAAAGTCCATGTTTGAGCCATCCATCCACCCCACCACTTTCAGGTCTGGACTTTCTCACTCTTTATACTACTGGGTTTATATTGAAGCCTGGTGCGTCTTATACAGCCACTAAAGAGTACCATATGCCTCTGTATGAGATGCTGAGGAGCGTAACAAAGCGTTGGTGTTTGACGACCAGGGAATGACAACAGGCTGCACTTGACTATCTCCCAGGTCTGTTCCAGTCAGCTCCTGATGAATAGTGATCTTTTTCTTCTCCACTGTTGAAATGCTAGCGGATGACCAGCTTCACCTAAAAGCCACATGCCAAGTTGAAGGTTCAGTTTATGTGTCCCATACTGTTTTTCACTAGCCAACAAAGAACATAATACACTGCCTAGCTCCTGGCAATGGCTTTTGCTACCAAATACAGTACATGGTCATGGCCCAGCAGTCAAACAGAGGAATAACACATACCAAGAATACAGTTATTGTGTGCCTCCGTCTTCCTCCCTTATACCCAGTGGTAAGCCATTTATCCCATTCGGCCATCTTCGAATTGCTATATACTAATGCTGCACTTGGTAGGCTCCCTCACCTGTCTCACCAAGTACAAGACCAAACTGGTCACCACACTAAGGTGGCAGCCTTTCTCAGAATGTCTCTGGTCTTTGCTCTCGATGTGAAATAACCATGTGCGCTACATACAGTAGGTCAGACACAGACACCTTTGGGTGAGCCGCTTGATGAGTATGAGTGGTTAGCAGCCCTCAACATGCCATTCCTACAACTCACTGTTTGGACTCCACATCCAGGAAGATGTTAAACTGACATCCAGCAGCTCCAGGTAATCCTTGACTTCTCCACCTCCCTCTCAGTCTGAAGATGGGCCTAGTGGAGGTTTGAAGGACCAACTTCGTCAGGCCAGCAAAAATAATACTAACAATAAAGGGTGTTGTACCACTCATTACTTCCTTTATTCAAAATGAGCAATAGCAAAGTCCATTAGATGGACCAGTATGTGTCCATTAGACACGTAGTCATAGAACTGGAGTTACATCCAGGTAATGTTTTTTCAAGTTATAAAGTCAAAATGCTGTTCTCAGCAGCTATGATCACCAATATATGTTGGTGTCTTGTGTCTTTCTGTATTATATAAATGATTACAAGGTGTGGCATACTGTATATTTATGAATATTTATGGTGTATGTGGACTTTCTTCCACATAGATATTCTTTATTCTTAGATGATCACTTTCTAAAAACCTTCTTAGCATTCTCCTCAAGCGTGACACATTCTGCCATTTATATTTTACAGATGCTTGTATTGTATGACACCAATTGAAAATATTTTGGACCCCAATCTCCAAGAAATATTTTTCTAAGATTGGCGTTATGACGTCACATTAAGCTGTGTGTCCACCTGGAGCCGTCATTCACAGCTCTTTATTTTATTTTATTTTTTTGCATTAATGGTAAAGCAGAAATGCTATTGCATGTTTCTGGCAGTGATGAAAGCTTAGCATGTATAAAGATCTCAGCTCAGCACAATAGTTTAAAGAAGTTTTTTTTTTTTTTAAAAAAGAGAGAAATGCACCAGTTTCAGCAGCAACCAGCAACAGAGCAATACAGCCATGACCAGCACTTCCCGCAAGCATCTCTTTAGCCCGAATAACTTAGCGCAGAATCCTCGTGGACACATGGCCTTAATCCCCCGTATAAAGCATCTGTATAAAGCATGAATCAAACCATCTACTGTAAGTATACAATTGCACTTGTAAGTTTGGACTGCAGAACAGTTCTCACTACCATGTGAAGCAAGTGTCCTGCCAAAACAGCTTATGCACTTCTTTTTATCCTAAGGAACAAATATTTCGCCAAGGGCTTGCAGAGGGGGGGGGGCACACAGGGGACTTGAGATCCCCAATGTTTGAGTGAACTGCCCAATGAAGTGCTTTTGAATGTATTCCCCTTTAAAGTCGTGTTCCATGTGCAAACTGCCATGCATGCCATCGCTAAATATTGCTCCTCCGTTTCAAAAAAGAAACAATTATATGGATAAATTCTTGTTACATTTGTTGTCCTAGTGCTTCGCTTTTCTTTGGCTTATTTTTCATTATGTGACTGTTCCCGAGTAGTCATTTTCCCCTCCCGCCATCTCTCCCCCTGTCAGCATGGTGAAGCCCATTGTAGACAGTATCCATGTCTATGAATACATATTGATGATGCTTTGTTGCTCAGCTGTGATTCTCCCCCTCTACTAACGACCATCGGTTTCTCTCTGCAGCCACGGTGGGAAGATGACCTCTCTGTAATGCTAATTGTTTTCTGTGCCTTGAGAGAACCAAGTGTGTGTTTGTGGCAGAAATCTGTGGGCTGCCAAGTCATAAGTGCCTCCATGAATGGGAGGGAGGTCTGTAGATGCCGTCATGAGCAGCTGAGAAATATACACACCACACCAAGGAACCATTTGCACCTGTTATTTTCAGAGTGGGATAGACCAAGATTTTAAGGGATCGTTCAATTTGCCTGTCATTGATTGAAAAGTGCTTACATTTTATTCAAAATATTCTTCATTTGTGGAGAATTTTCCTCTGAAACCAACAGTGCAAGTCTTTTTAAATGTTGTATCTTCTCAAAAACTTTACTCACTGTTCTAATCTACATCACGAGGTAACTAGATTGTTTCAGGGATCGTGTAACACTTTGCTTTTCTTTGGATAAAGATTGTTTGGATCAATTTGAGCAAAATATCTTAGATGTCCCTGAAGGGCAATGAAATTTAAAAGGTCCACAATTTAATATACCATCTGGATTTATGAACTAATATTGTGAAATGTAATCATTGTTAACCTAAACATAACAGTTACTAATCCAGATGATGTACAAGGTTTTGGTAATCATAGAATTATTCACTTTGTTCTTCAAACATTTGAGAAAAATCTTCTGCTGGATTTCAGAGTACAGCTGTTTGGGTATCTCACATTGATCCTTTGGCAGTGTGCTGCACCTCTTGCTTAGCACGAGCAGTGCTGTTTTGAGACTGTGTGGGTTTCTGGTTTTGTTGCGCTCCGTAGTGCAGAAACACAGTCCACTTCCTATGTTTGGCCTGGAGTTACCCGTTTTCCCCTCTCTCTGTTCTTTATCCAGAAAACGTCGAGGTGCGCCGAGTGCCCTTCGGGTCTGAGAGGATTGATGCACTGAGATACCAACGTATTAAAAAGGCCAAGAAGATGATGATGAACAACAATAACTCCAAGACCAGAAAGAAAGCAGGTGTGAACTCTGTTCCTGTCTGTTCTCGCTTTTTATATGGTGATATTTTGCTTCTCAAAGATGTATTCTTATGTGTTTTGGTACTTACAAAGGATGTATTTTATTTATCTGTGATGGTACCTATATATATATATTTTTTTTTTCCCACTGCTTGTCACCTGAGAACTGTCAAGTGAATTTGCCTTTAAATTTCTTAAGCATATGTCATATCCCATTTAAGGTACAGTTATATAAATGTGTGCATTACCTTTTATGATTTTTAGACACAAAAGTTTCAGCCCCGCCTCAAGCCACCACATCAAAATGTATGTGCTATTTTATTTTATATTATATTTTTATTAATAATGTTTTTAAATAAAGCCACATAACTGATCTTGATTGATTACTAATGCACATTTTCATACAATGAGTTCACTTTATCAGCTTAAAGTAAAGCTCTGACAGTCATATGTAAACTCTGCACAACGTAAAGTGTAAATACAGTTTGAGAAAACTTCAAATGAAATTTGAAAGATGTGTTTATAGAATGCATTTTGTGTGAAACCAATGAAGTGATCCACAGTTTAGTCCACATTAACTTCTGATGGGCCAACTGTGTGAAGAGTTTTGAAAAATGGGAATTACATATAAATCATCAAGTCAGCCAAACAAGAGCGGACAAACATTGTACTCTAGAAGGTCGGACAAAGAGAACCCAAAGGAAGGAAGGACAATGGGATACATACAAGAATAGACACAGGGAAATGTAAATTACTAATCACATTGTACTTTGACTGACTGAAATAATTTTCATTCAGTCAGTTCAAAGATTTGTTGATTTGATGTTGTTCATTCCCTTTTTTTTTAAGATAAGCAACTGTTCAAATGCACTTAAGGAGGTACAACAGTAAGTGAATCCACTACTAACACTGACAATAGTGTTTCAGTATAGTCAGTTCAGTTTAAAGACTTGGCATACAGATGCTGCTGGGTTGATGCAGTGTCTGTATGGACTAAGGTGAAACTATGGTGTTAGAAAGAAAGTAAAGGCTACAGCATTGATACCTGTGTTTTCTTCTCTGCTTAAGGCAGTTCATTTAGGAAATGTGCTTATTCGCTTCATTGCCAAGTTGGATGGAAAGATTGTTCCCACTCTTATATCTGTATGCTGAATATGAAGCTAGGGTCCGCAGGCAATCAGCTTAGCTTATTTAAGCTCAGCGAAACACCGGAAGCGGGGGGAAAATACCTGCCTACCAGCCCCTGAAAATTTGACTAATTAGCACGTTGTTGTCACGTATATTCCCATTTCTTTATTCGTACACAAACAGAAATGTAAAAACAAGTCATTGTTTTTACGGGTTACGTGCTGGAACTATTTCTTGGCCAGGACAGTGACTTCCTGCAGCCTTGTCATCACCATGAGGTTGCGTGGCACCCAACGAGGACTCCAGGAATTAGTGAGCTTAAGAGGTACTGGTAGGTGGATTTATGTTATGTTTGGACAGAGCCAGGTGAGTTGTTTCCCCCCTGCCTCCAGTCTCATCCTAAGCTAAGCTGGCTGTGGATTCATACTGTATTTAGCATATAAACGCAGGAGTTGTATCAGTCTTCTCATCTAACTCTCTGCAAGAAAGCAAATAAGCATGTTGCCCAAAAGAATATTTTCCAATTGGAAAATAAGTGCTGACGGACAAACTGAACTTCTAGACACAATGCACATTGTACACTGAACTCGTTGTTGATGCTTTGTTGCATGGACTTGGTTGTAGATCCATGAAGACCGGTGGGCAACGTCTTCATGGATCTACGACAAAGTCCACCTGTCCCTGACTTAACTCTCCTCAAAGAAATATGACCTGGACGACTGAGAATCTTCACGACTACCATATCCGTTGCATTTTTATATCAATAGGCATTGATATGGACTACATGATGTGGTAGAGGTGCTGGTAGATGGATTTATGTTATGTTTGGACAAATCCAGGCTAGCTGTTTGCCCCTGCTTCCAGTCTTTATACCAAGCTATGCATACAATGTGCTGGCTGTAGATTCATACTGTATTTAGCATACAAATGCAATATCGGCCTTCAGGAAAAGATTACTATAGTCATGTCAGTGGGATTATTGGACACAATTGCCTGTAAACAACCACAGTGAGTTCTCGTGGTCAACCTGCCTTTCATCTCCCTTCCACCAGGTGTCTCCACCTCTCAGACCCAGCAGGCCTACACCTCTCAGGTACTCCAGCCCGAAGAAGCTCTCTACCTCCGCAAGAAGAAGAAACGGCCCATCCTCCATGACCCATATACTCGCTTTTCTGCTCTGCTGTATCGCCGCCCGCTCCGGGAGGACCAGAAGGCTATTTTGGCCAGCATGGACAACATAGACCTAGACCATGCCACCCTCCTGTAAAAGCCTTCGAGGACAAGGGCACAACCATGCAATACGCCCCCACTCCAAATTAACACTAGCTAAACACCAGATGGGAAAAAAAAGCAACACTATCAATTAAATATGTTTAAATCAATTATATATTAAGGGGAATAGCACTAAATTTCAGCATTCAGATTTGGTATATTCTGTAACTACGCCCTTGGTCAGTTCAATCCGCATTAGTAAGCATTCTGCCATGTTCACAAGCTAATCTGTGATGACAACGAATTGGAAATTAAAATCAAGAACCAAAAAAAAAAGAAGAATTTTCAGAATTATAGACTAATGATCGCGTCTAAAATGCTGATCCCTAGCAGCATCGGCGATTGGAATTGCATCACAGATTGGAGTCCTGGATCTTAGACTTCCCCTTTGAAAAAGTTTCGCGATGCCCAAATGCACAAGACTTAACTGTGTATGCTTAAATCAAGTAGTATTCCCTTTAAAAAAAAAAAAAAAAAAAAAAAGTAGGAATAAAAATGTTAGACTTTTATCAATTCAGATCAAAACGATAGCTGCCACAGTTTTCCAAAATTTTACTCCAGTGCAAAAAGATGAATCTAAAAAGAGTCGATACACGATCACTACTTCCCAATATTCCCTATTTTCTTGTTTGAAATCCAAGTTTTTCCTACTCCAGTGTTACAGTTTTTAATTTGAAAGGCTTCTCCAGGTTTGGGTCATGTTTCTTGTGCTGAGCCAATCGCCCCCTAACCCCCAACCCCAAAAAGCCCTGTGGGTCTCCGTTTACAGCACCTTCCACGGGATCCTCTCCGCCAGCAACGTCTCTTATCTGCCGAGAAACTCACCTCACAAACATGGGTGTTCTCACTTCCTACAAAGTATACCTCAGAGCACAGGACACGAGACCACACAACCAACCGGATCAGCCAGCAGAACAAACTAGCCTTTTTCATCTCTTTAGTAAATAATGTGTTCTACTTGCTTTTCTTATAGCGACGTGTTCTAACTTTCCATTCTTATATTTATACTTCTACTTTGTTAGATGTACATGCATTGAGTTAATTCAGTTTATTTATCTTGCAGAATGAAAATTCTGTCACATAAATGACGCCTATAGTCATCTACTCATTTTTTTTTTTGCTCTGATCAGGACGTCGGCTTGTTGTTTAAGGAATGTCTGACAAACAGAAACACAACCCTGGGCTACGTTCCTAGACCTACAGAAGGAATTCTATTGACTTTCACTAAATGTAATTTCTTATTAAATAGATGTCATTCAGCTGTGAATCATACACCAGGGGATTACTGTATATTGATATTTTACACACTTATAACAAACCATTAACAGCCACAATGAAGTGTGGTAATTCAATTACTCTGTTATTCTATATGAAGTAATTTAAACTGCTCCGTCTTTAGCTGCTCATATCTCTTAACAGTTTTGCACTGGAGCAAAATCTTGTCCATTTCCTTCGAATTGTTTCTGTTCCCGCGCATCTCCTCCAGTTCTTCTACTTTAGGTAGCGTAGAGGGTTCCAGATTCTATCCAGAAAGAACTATAGTATGCCAAAAACAATTCAATTATAAAAAAAAAAAAGCAACAACCATACATAGTGGAGGATGAGATTTTGTGCCATAGTATATGATAGTATTTTTTTCATACATATTAGAGGGCATAAAAAAAAACAACAAATGGCTTTGTTTGGCCTTAATTGAGCTTCTGGTTGGTTGCCTGCTTCACTTTGTGTCTAATATTTATTTCTATTTACATTTTTTATTCGTGTGTCTGTGTGTGTGCGTAAGTTACCTGCCTCTTTTTTTTTGTCATTTTCTATTCACAGCCTTTGTATTTTTGTCTCTTTATGTGCTTGTCATTTGAAATGGAAACACTGAGAGTACGGTCATCCCTTAAGAATGAACACAAAGTTTTCATTTTGTACGCTTCACTGATCTGTAAGCTGTTTTTTTTTTTCTTTACATGTTGCTCAGTTTTACTTTGAATGATTCCAGTGATTGAGATGATTAAACCTGCCTGTCTGACTGACATGGAGATGTGGGTACTAAGGGGCTAAAATGAATTTTTATTGAACAAGTAAAAGGAAGTGCCATAACATAACATAACAACTCAGTACACATGCTGTGGCTCAGTCATATTTTAGATTCAACAACAAATGGGTGGTCAAGCATTTTTTTCTTCAGTTTTGCTCAAAAGGTGCTCAGAAGTTGAATTCCCTCAGAGTAACATATCCTGGGAACCTAATACAACAAGATGGGAGTGTCCATGTTGAACTCTGTTTGGTATGGTATTGTTCAGGGGGTGATGATCAG
Source organism: Miichthys miiuy (assembly GCA_036365135.1). Taxonomy (NCBI): domain Eukaryota; kingdom Metazoa; phylum Chordata; class Actinopteri; family Sciaenidae; genus Miichthys; species Miichthys miiuy. Next base: position 23,808,461 of record CM071616.1, read on the forward strand.
TTCTTATGTATGTATTTATTTATTCGTGTACATTTTTATTGTGATTTTGAGCAGATTCTGACAAAGGCTGCAACTCCAACACAGTCTTCTAAAATAAGCCACATTTTCAGTGACTAAATTGGATCGCCTTGATATTTCCACAATAAATGCTTGCAAAAAGGAGCAGCTTCAAGGTTTCAAAAATTCTCCTCTGACGGCTGACCTCACCTCTCATATTCAAGTTTTTTTTTTACATTTACATCTGTTTAATAAAACAAGGGATACAGGCACCCTGAGAGCAATTATCATGCATAAATAGACAAGCAAAAATAATTTGACTCACGACTATATCCAGCAAACCTGGAATAAAGTTAATAAATGCATCGCACTAGGGTTACTTTAGTAATTAAAAAGCAGCTGTTTCAGTAAAGAAGCTAGTGCCTTTATTTATGATGGAATAATAACAGTTTAGCACAATGCACTTATTGTGGAAATAACTTTGAAATACAGTTTACAAAAATCAATATTTACTGAAGCGACACCACGCTCTACTTCCAAAGATAACAGTGAATAATTTCAGTGAGAATGAAGTGGCATGATGCATGATGATGCATCATTAATCGCTGACAAACCCCCTACAAAACATTTCATTAATGAGAGCCTACTGGCTGAAGACAATAAGGGAATAATGAACTACTATGTGACTTTGTGACACCAACATTGTTTTTACATTCTCCGTGAGACACTTACTGATGCAACTAACTGAAACTATCTCATCACCGGTGCTCGAGTAGGGGTGTCAAACAGAGGGTCTTCTTGCAGCCTAAGGTGCTAAGCAAACCATGAAGTAATGCTGTACTAGTGAGTGACCCTTCCTGATTACAAATGTCACTTCCATTTTCTCTGTACTGTAATTGCTGTATTATCACATTTTAGGAGATTTTTATGAGAAGAACACAGAAAAGGCCGAACTTCTGCCTTTGTTTAACGTAATCTGTGGTTAGAAGGTGTTTGTTGGAGTAGTGGTTAGATTCAAAATCACACTGAAAGAGAAACGAGGACCTCTTCTTCCATGAAAGCCTTATCATGGCGTACCTTCAGTTAAAGCTACAGGCTGCTCTGATGCATGATGTTCTACAAGTCAAATGTGTAATTGTATCTTGTTGCTGTTGAATATCACTGTTTCTATGCCATCTATATGAAGGTATTTATTAGATTTGAGAAGAAGAGTGTCGTAGTTTCCTTTCAAAAATACATTTTGGTTTATTGAATGTTTTACTGCAGACCTTCTGATGTTTGTGTTGCTGTGGGTCCTCTTAGCCGAGCTCTGGAGGGAATTAACTGAATGAATGAATGAAGACACTGAAAGATATTGTACTTTCTAGGCCTGCATGATAGACAGAAGTCATTGCATATAACACTGTGTATGAAAAGGCAAAGTAAACACGCTAAAGGGACAGAGTGATTGCCATTAATTAACAATATATTCCCCTATTAGGACTGTTATAAGTATATTTACATTATCTGACATTCCCTAAAACTGGCAGAGCGTTTCTAACAAATTCTTACAAAACAATACAAAATCACTATTTTCTATGATATGAGGTTTAGATCATCAGATCATTAGGACCTGCATCTAAAAGTCCTGAAACTTTAAGTTTAAGTCTGTTAACAATAATAGTCATACTATCGTCATAACATATTGTCCCAATATCCACACCTATCATATTGTTTCTGTTGTTGCATATGTTGTATCTGTAAAATCATAATTGATGCACTTTGCCAACTTAACATAGTGAACATATTGTTGCCACGTTTAAAAGAAAAACCAAAACACGTGACAGATGTGGAAAAAAAAAACCCTAAAATATACCGAAGATTCTTTATTGCAATTTGTAGATATAATTAATCTATATATTGTACAATGTAAAATAAGAAATTGCATATTTTATTAAAATTGGTCAATAATATGCATGCAAGTTACAAAAATGAATATAAAATATATTTCCATTTTCTTTTTCTATTGTTTCAATATGGAAATAGTTTTTATGTAGATGCTGCTGTGACCGTGTTCGCAAAGCAAGTATATAGTTATATTTTCCAGAGTTAAAGTTTGAGAGTGAAGCCTCCCTCAGAGCACAGAGGCACAGGGTGAGCCTCGACGTCACCTTCCAGATGCTTTGAGGAAACCACGTCAAAAACGAAAAATCAGTCTGGACATAGCGAAGGTTCAGCGCTATGATTTAGTCTTTATATGTTTTGCTTGAATATAGAGAGAATGAATACCATGATAACTTGAGTTTACCGACTTAAAAAACCCTGACAATTTATAGTCACAAGACGGCTCTTCAAACCAGCGGTGGTGGGATATTGTAGCTTTTGTGTGATTGTGCAGTTATTTCATCACCAAGGGCTTTAATGAGACTTATGTGAAGTGAGGACGGTGTGGGCTGGATGTGTGAGGCATCTTAACAAGGCTGAGGGCGAGGTCAGATCTGCCTCAACAAAGAAGTACTGTATACCTCTCAACGTGCCACTGAGAAACGTGTCCGTGTACATAGTGTATAGTGAAAGATATTATTTGCATGGTATAAACATTTGAATGCTACTGACAAAAATGTGGACTTGCCGTTATTATCAGAGCAAACATTCTGCAGCTGTTGTGTGAGGACAGTGATCTGTTTAGTCCTGAATTTTGAAGCAAGCACCAATGCAACAGCTATAAAATGCTGTTAAACCACCGACCCGACCCGAACACTCGAAGAGTTTAAGGCGGTTTTTATCGCAGTAGCGTTGAGATGTAATAAAAGCACATGCCATGCAGTTAGATAAGTTCAATGGATTTGCAGCAACCCAGAAATGTTTCTAGATGATGAGGTAAATAGGGGCAGGTTAGATTTGCTCTTTACTACTTCTGTGATGTCTATCAATTGATATTTTTATAGTACATGTTAGGTGAACGTTACCTCACAAACTGTAGTCAGGATTAAAAAGAAATAAGTCGATTTTGATGCTCTATTTGTCAAACTGCAGTCTGACTTGTGTTACGTACAGTACATAGATTTAGATTGATTCTTTGTGAAATAGCTCAGAATTATCATGGATTTATGTGCCGCGATGAGGTTGACTCTGATTCACATATATACTGTCACCTTGTCACATGAGCACCCCCCCTCCAAAACACACACACACACACATTTTGAGATGATTTCCAGTAGAATTAGTTCATCACTCATTAAAAGACAATTTGTAAAGAGAATCTCAGTACTGTATCACTCTTGAGTCTCGAGCCAAGGAGAACAAGAGTCCGGCTTTGGTGTCGTCGTGCTCTGGCTTTACTCATTAAGAGATCTATCATCGTATTGTCGAGGATGTTGAACAGGCTTTTATCCCATATGCTAAGAGTAGAGAGTCTCTGGTGCTAACACATGCTGCACAAGATTGTTTTTTACTTTTACTGGCTCACGTTTAGTTGCTCTGGAAACATACCTCTCTGCCCGCTGAACTCACTGCACGTAACATCTAAAACTGCCATATCGTTTTCCTTATTTCCTCAAAAAGAAAAAAAACCAAGATAATCTTTGAGATACTTTAATCCAAATCAGCAACGTGTGTGTTGTGATAGAGTTTAATCATATCATTGAGATTTCTGTAAATACATAGATCTATGCTCACAAATATATCTTGATATTTTGGCCCCCAAACTGCAAATTGATGCAATAATTAATGAATCAGTCAAATGAAATATTAGCTCACAGGCCAGTAAAATGTTACAGTTAACTTTCCTTATGCTTAGAAGACTTTGAAAGACTCTTCAGGGGGCATTTTCTTTAAATATAGAGGGAATATTATAATTGATACTTCTTCCACTATAGGCTGAATCTCAGTCAGATTACATGACACATTGAAACAAAAGCTAAAAGCAGAAATATCATCTCATACTGACAGGAAAGAGACACTGAGACAGAGACCTTCATCTAAAAACTCGAGAAATAGCCAAGCTCATTAAAAATCAGGCTTTGATTTAATATCTCATAATCATGTTTGGCGACATGAAGGGAATATTTATTATATTATATTATATACTTGTCCAAACTTGAGTGTACAAAAAGGCATTACATATTTGAGGTTTTAAAAGAAGAAGAAGAAAAAAACACTTTGGTTACACCGTGTAAATAATATCTCAAATAAGCATACCTTGTCATATATATATTTTGGTAGAACAAAATATGATGCACATCAACTATATTGAAGACTGAGTGGGAACTGAGTAGTGTAGGGTCTGCTTCAGTGACGCATTATAACATGTAACAGACCAACGTCTATATGTGAGTGATGGAAATCTTCTAAATGCTAGAAATTAGTTTAAGAGTTTAATATTATAGAGCCAAGAAATATAGAGAAAAAAGATATATAAATATACATAAATATATATATATATAAATATATATATTGTCATGGAACCAAAATGGTTATATGAGTATCTATATTTGGGGGACAGTACTTGTTTTCAAGAATGTATAAGTCTATATTCTATTATTTTTATATCCATTTGCTTTCTACTGTAGCAATATAGAATCTTATACAAAGTAGAGAAATATGACGTCTGTCTGAGGTTTTCAGTTGTGTACAAAACAAAAGAGAATGGTGCACCAAAAATGGTTGTCACTGTACTGTATATCTCACTGTCTGTTACACTCTCAGAGGAGGATACAGCAAACTAGTTGTTATAGCAGAGTCCATTTGGTGTGAATAGCAAATGTAACTGTTGAATTATTTGTGGGCCATCATCTTATCTTATCATTTATTCTTTAGAGGACGGTGATTTAGCTCCTCGCTAGTTTATTGATTTGTTATTTATTCACCAGGCTGGCTTCTGCAGTCACACATTCATCTTTTTTGAAGTATACTTTGGCATGAAAGAATGGTGAGAATCTTTTTCTTGTTTTGTTTTTTTCCCTACTACGGTGCTCTATTGCAATCTGTATCACAGCAGAGCACATAAATATAAATGTATAATCATCTAATTCACAAACTGTGCAGATTGAAAATGTTTCACAGCGTATATTTACCGTATGTATGTAACAGACACAGTGCTTCATGATGCTGCTTTGAACTGACATAAGGGGATCCAAATGTTTGCTTTTTTGGTTGTTTAAACAGAAGCATGTGCAAAGTTTAACACGATGAACATTCTGTTGCCTTTCGTTCAAAAGTGGAGGTTGAGCATTGCAGCAGCTGCTAAAAGTTACTCCAGACATTGGTGACATTCGATTCAGTGCTGTACATTGCCAAAAAAAAAACAACAACAACAAAAAGACGTCATATACATTCTGACAACTGGTGCTATTTAAAAACATCTGTGGTGCTTTTTTTTAAGTTAGTTGTTTCCTTGCTTCAGACAAAATGTAGCTACACAATCCCGTACTGTACTGTAGGTTGCCGTTCGGCCAGTAAGTCATCACGTGACCTGGTTTGGGTCGTGTGTGTGTGTTTTCGATGGTTTTCTTTAGCTGCTCTTGTTTCAGGGAATACACAGGTCAGATAGGACTAACATTTCGAGAGGCAAATTTAAAAAAAAAAAAGCAAGGAAATTTAAATTAATTTGAATATACGAGTCATAATGATTTTCCTGGGATTGAGTTTACAATTTTCTTGTTCATTTTCGGTCTGAACTTCACAGTGCTTCAAAGTCTAATGTATTGGTGGTTGCAAAAAAAAAGTATCCACACATTGTGCTTGGTGCTGAGTGAACAGATATGCTCACCATGACTTTTGATACGGTATTCATCTAAAGACATTCACATCCCTCTGCAGTCTTTCTATCAGGTCAAATACACATACAACAAACACGCAATAAAAGGGCACTCTTTTATTGTACAGTGAAGGCAACATCAACATGGTGACGGGAGGGAGTGAAATTAAGACTTCCAGTCACTTTTCAAGTCGATAGTACCAGTTCTTCTGCAACCAAACTACTCCAGAACACACCACTAGATGGAGGTTGTTTCTTATAAAAGACCTGAAATGTTACTATGTTTGAAGACCAGAGAAAGCATCAAAATATTGTGTTATGAAGATGCTGTTTAAGGCGAGTTTAAAAAAAAAAAAAAAAAAAAAAAAAGGTTTGCTGCGGACACTCAACTCAACTTTTTGAAGAATGAAAACTTTATGTTGATGTACAAGTCACATGCAGATGATCTCTCGTTTGTTTTTGTTTTTTTTTCATCACAAAATGCAATACAAGTGGAAGAAGAACAAACTGAACTCACTGTCTCCTCTTAGTTGTTCAGTCTTCCTGAGATGTGTACAACTGGTTTGAGTTACAGACTTCATTTTGAACGTGTTTTTTTGTCATCACGTGTGAGTGTGTTCACTGTTAGTTACAGGCGTAGACAACTCAGTACCTCAAAATGTCTCTTCATGAAAATCTTTAGTCCAGATATATAACTACTCTATTTTTTTTTTTTTTTTTTTATGTTCACCATCTCTGAGAAGTCAGTACTCATGATGCTTTTTATATTTGTTGGCACAAACACTAACAAGAATGTATGGCTATTGTAATTCCTGCTCACCCCCACTCTTCCTTAAAATTGAAGCTTTTAAAGCAACTAAATTGAACTGTCAGTTTTTTGTATTTCAAATGTCTTGGTATGCTTGTTGTAGTTGTATATTCATAATGGTGTATATTACATCAGTTTTTATTTATTAAAATGTTTAAATTTTCTAAGATGACTTTTCATGTTCTTCAGCAAAGTGCTTATTATCGTTTGAGTTATTTTCTCTGCAGTAAAGGAGCATATCAACGTTCTTGCAAGTATCCCACCTATATAGAGTTGCCTTGTTGAATAATAGTAACTATGACAAACTAACTATTTATTACACAGAAATGACTTCTTGGTCTGCAAAGTAGTTGTGTGATAAATGTATTTCATAGTAAATGACATAAAGTATGCAGAACTGCTGGTATGGTCCTTTAAAGCAATGTCTTTGATTAGCTTAGCCCAGATGTAGCCTAGCACCATCATCAGGTCAAAATTTGCATGCTGACAATAGCATTTAGGTCACATTACAGCTGATATTATTATTTATTCTTATTTCTTACGATACTGTACTGTGTCAAAGGTCAAAGATTACCTGGCAGTTATAAAGAAGTATGTGATATAAGCATAAGCATAACCAGACAAATATATATAACGACAGCCCCCCTGACTAAAATAATCATAGTGGAACATTTGCTGGGGCATCTGTAGTCCTTTGGAATAGTTTCTCTCTAAAATATATAAGTGATGAAATAAAGAAAATACAAGTGCTTTAACAAAAGGAGGTAAAATAGAGCGAGAATATCACTCGTAGACGCGTATGTCCTTTTGACTGAACACAATCAGCTTTCTGTAGCTGAATCTCATCTCTCTGCAGTTGGGGAATCAGGAGCACATCATGTTAGCTCAAACTTGTTAGGAAAAGAATTATGAGTAGTGTAGATAAGCCAGTGTCCTTTCAGGTGGAGATAAAACATCTTAACATCTGGAACAGCTCCTAAGCTGCAGGTAATCTAAATTATTACAAAGTGATGAATAATACGGCTGGTCATCATGAGAAAAGCTACCTCATCGCACGGATATTGTTTTGTTTTGGTGACCTAAAGTTCTGGTTAATAGACATCTACAAGGTACAGGCTGCAAACATGAAACACATTGATTAATATTAAGACCTCTGCCTGTGGGGTCTTTTCCTCACTGGGTAAGTGTGCTGTGAGAACAGTCTGTTAAAAACTTTGTCGCATGAAAGAGTGAAAATTTAACTGGATTTGGTTCAGAGTAAAGGTGAGTCCAGATAAGATCATGAGGTCAAGTAGAAACAGTAGCAAAACACTCGGTTGAGTTTAGAGAGGGAGAGAGACGAAAGATGCACAGCAGCAATCACAATAATTATAGTGATTCTAGTATTTGTAGTGGACGTCAAGCAGGTTCAACCACAGTCCTCTGATTTAGGTGTAGCCACGATATATGAGAAATCAACCAAACTCCGGGGAAGAAGCTCAGGTAGTAACATGCATTAATGAGACATGAATGTGTACAGATGGAAGAGAGAAGAGCTCATTGCATCATGGGATGGTCAGTAGGCCTATAGCAGCATAACTAAAGCAGGGGTGCCCAAACTTTTCAGCCTGCGACCCCCAAAACAACAGTACCAGTGATTTGCGACCCCCACTATCCCCATATGTTGGACGATTTGTCCTTGTTATACATGTCGTAATGTTTAGCATGATGCTAATAGACCTTTATAATAATATTGTTGTTGCTGCTAATGTCGTTAATCTGTTGTAATCACATCAGGGGTCAGAAGGGGCAAAGAAAATCTTTTAAATTTACTACTACTTTTTTATGTTTTGTTACAATTATGGCTAAAATATGCTATTTCTAAAAGTTTTTAAACTTTGGGAACCAGTGATTTAAGGTGTAGTTCAGGACTCACCTGAGCCAGCTCTAACTATGAACGTCTTATTAAATCATATTTGTTCTAAAATAAGAGGGTCTTGTCTCAGTTACTACCTCATGTCATGTGGGCAGTGATGAACAAATGAAATGATCATTAAGTGTAATAAATATTGGTTAATAATGTAGCAGTGACGTAACTGTGGTGCTGCCCTGCAAGCCAGCAGGTCCTGCTCTCGCGAGAATAATCGGCGGTTGCTTAGCAACCGGCGTCAACAGCTCCATGAAATAACACCAACGCTGCACGAAATATAACTGACTTCACAACTCATAAAATGGAGGTAAGTGCTCTTTGTTAAGTGTTTGGTTTGTCTGGTTTACTTAGATAACTTTAGATATTTAACAAAACGCTGGTTAAAGTGCAGCAACTCGAGTAAACGTTAACGCTAACGTTATAACATACACGCTAATGTTATACTTTAATATACAAGCTCAGGACAAAGTCAAAACTTTGACCATTAAGTTTGAGAGTTAAGTAAGTTAAACTAACTTCAGGTGAGTTAGTTTGACATTACCTGTCCTGTGGAGTCTCTCACCTTCCAGGTGTATTTCCATTTTTACTGTACCTCTGTTGTATTTCCAGGAGACAGCACCAGTAGTTGAGGACATATCTGAGTCCCTGGAGGAGTTTCAGATGGTCCTCAATGAGCTGGTCGGGGACAAGAGTATGGACAAGGTCCGGGTGGAGTACGAGAAGCTCATCCATGCGCTGAAGACGTCCAGAGGGAACGAGAAGAAACTCATGTCCAAATGCAGAGAGCTGAACGCAGAGATCGTGACGACCTCAACTAAAGTCGCTGCTGCACTGAAGCTGACCCAGGAAGACGAGGCAACGATTGCTTCACTAAAGAGGGTAGATATGAAGATTTTGACCAGAAATGGACGTTTATTTGATTATTTAGGTGATGTTTCATCAGATTCCATTAATTCAACAAGGCTTTGCTAAAAAATCTTCTGTTGGTTTCACCGTAGGAGCTGGACAAAGCTTGGAAAATGGTTGACGCAGCTCACGTTAAAGAGAAGAAGGACAAAGAGACCATCAGGAATCTCAAAGAAGAAGTTTTCAACTTAAACAAAACAGCTGAACAAACTGGTTTATCAACGGGCAAAGATCAGGGGTGAGCCGTGTGTCTTCCTCCCCATGCTCTTCATAATGTGTACCATAAAGTGGATGGATCCAACTGTAATCTTCTTTTTCAGCGATGGTCTAAAAATGACTGAGGAGCTGACGAAGGAGCGGGATCAGCTGCTGACAGACGTGGAGGATCTGAGACAAAAACTAAACAATGTCACTGCAGTCCAGCAGAAGGTCGAGGCCCAGCGAGATGCTGCATTAGAGAACATTTCTCAGGTAAATAAGTGGCAAATTCTCAGAGATGGTAGGCTGACATCTAACGTATTATTGATTCAGATCACTGGTAATTGGAAAATCTTTCTAATCACTATCATACTTAGCTCCAGAGGTTCCAGCAGTGAACCCTGCAGGGTATACAGACTGCTGTGCTGAGGCCAGTGGGGATGCTCACCAATAAAATGAAATGGTGCCAGCTTATTGTTACTCCGTGTGTCTACATCCAGCTCCAGCAGGAGCTCCAGGTACAACAGAATGAGATTTCCCGGGAGATGAGGTTGAAGGAAAAGCTGGACAAGGAGGTGAAGCAGCTGCATGTCGACATGGAGGCCAAGACGGGGGACATCAAAGCTCTGAATCTGCAGGGCCAAAAGGCCAAAGAGGAGCAGCAGAGACTGGAGCAGCAAGTGAAAGAGCTAAAGGTGAGTGGAGTGAATGGAGTGGGAAACACACACACTCTTTAAAGTCATATGTGGACCTAATATAATTTCCTCCCACACCTCAATCCCTTCCCTGACTGTGAAAGGTCTCGAATGAGCGATCCACCAAGGAGCTGGAGCACATGCAGGTGAAGAACATCAGGCTGCAGCAGGAGTGTGAGCAGCTCTCTTCAGTCAAAGAACGTCTCTCCATGGAAAATCAGCAGATCGCAAATGAGCTCAAGGTATACACGCGCCTTAGGAACAGAGACAGAAGATGATTCTGATTGAGCCACAAGGGGGCACTGCTCTCACAGTACAGCATGCAATGAGCAAGTCAGAAACAGGTCCTCAGTGCGGAGTAACATCTGTTATCCACTCCTTTTTTTCTCCTCGCTACATCTGTCTAACGCTTCATCCAACACAACACCACCCTGTCCGACCTGTCAGATGAGAGAAGAGGAGGTGAACCAGACGCGCCAGGAGATTGCCAAACAAACAAAGATGAGAGAAGCCATCCAGAAGAAGTTCCACCAGGTGGAGGATCAGAAAGCCGACGTGGACGTGCAGAAGGAGACACTGAAGGCTCAGATCGTTGGTCTGGAGAAAAGTACGGGAGCTTGCTTGTTTCATCATAGACACACACATACACATGGAGACACCGGTCTCGAGCTTGAATTAGTTCAATTCTGTCCAATATCAGTGTAATATTATATTCAGACGCCACTAAAACTTTCTGCTTCTCCCTCTACAGATCTTGAATCTTCCCAGAAGCAAGTTGAAGCGGACAAAAAAGCCTTGGATGAGCTGATCCGAGAGAGGGACATCTTAAATAAAGTATGTTGTAGCTGTGTACTCTGCTATATATAGGTGTTATGCATGTTGGGTGATTCAATTAGAGGGAATTGGGCCTGGAAAGTCATTGAAAATTTCTCCTCATTGAACCCTGAGTACAATATTTGTTTATCGTAAACTACATTCTCGTTTCTCAACCAAATGTGTGTGTTCTCAATCGACAGAACATGATCAAAGCTACACAGTCGACTGAGAAACAGCAGAACATCGTGAAGCTCCTCGAACAGGACAAGAAGACCCTGGAGCACGAGATCAGTGGCTACCGCCAGGAGGCCCAGAAGCAACGCAAGATCATCCAGCAGCTGGAAAAAGAACGAGACCGCTACATCAACGAGACCAGCAACCTCATGCAGAAGGCACGTTATGCAGAACAGCTTTTACAGGATGATTTTTATGATTGGGAAATTAGCTTATCTGAGGGCAACTTTCCTCCCTTCCACAGGTGCAACAGAAAATTGGTGATGTTGAAGTAAGAGAGATGGAGATATTTGATTGGAAGAAGAAGGTCACAGAGGCAGAGTGCAAACTCAAACAGCAACAGAACCTGCTGGAGTCTGCCGTGTCTGAAAGGAACCTCTACAGCAAAAACCTCATCCAGGCTCAGGTACCAGTGATCTGCCATCTGTCATCAAAAGCCCCAAGGAAATGTTAAACCTTATTGTCTCTGTATATAACATGTAATTCTATAATTCTCCTTTCCTTTCTCTCCTTCTTCCGTTCGTCTGTATCTCTGCCTCAGGAAGAGATTGCAGAGATGAAGCACAAGATGAAGACCAGGAGCAACCAGGTCAGCCGACTGAGAGATGAGATCACTGGGAGGGAGCAGGCCCTGGCCAAGGAACAGCAGGAACACAAACGCTTAGAGAAAGATAACGAGGCCCTCAAGGTACAGCGGCCTGCCTCATTGGCTCCTTCAGTGCCTCATCATCATTTAGTTTGTTACTATTTAGACCTTTTGGAAAAAAGCTTTGCAAACAAATGCAACAGTACTGACACGCTGGGAACGTCTGACCCACTTTTTTAAGGCTCTCTCCACTGTACACTGACCTTTTATGCCTACTTTGTATGCATGTGTGCATCCATCTCTGTGTCCTGATACAGGGGGAGCTGCAGTCGCTGAAGCTCCAGCTTGAAGAAACAAAGCAGCGTTTTGACAGCCAGAAAGTAGAACAGCAAAAACTGCAGAAGATTATAGCCGACGCTGACGCCGAGCAGATCCAACAGAAGAAGCAACTGGAACAGGTAAAGAAGGTGAAGTAGATACAAAAAATAATAACAAACTGATATTTGTCTCTGACTATTTGTTGGTGAAACTTCTCTCAAGGTGATCAGAGAGCGGGACAACCTGGGCAAACAGCTGCTACGCCGCAACGACGAGCGTGCACTGCTGTATGAAAAGATCAGCATCCAGCAATCAATCCTGAGCAAGGGGGACTTCCACTACAACCAGAGGATGGAAGACATCCGCCTGCTCAAACTGGAGATCAAGATGCTCTGCCGCAAGAAGATGATCCTGGACAAGACTGCGCCCAACACAGAGGACCTGAGGTAACAGAGAGAAGCAGAGCCGTTCTCTACGTTTTGTTTCAGCAGGTTGGAGGTGGAGCAAGTGTCCGAAACTTTGCAAAAATATAACCAGGGTGATAGTCATTGCTAAAATAATTGAACTGTGGGAGTTGTTGTGTTGCAGGCAGGAGCTGTTCCACCTCCAGAGGGAGCTGCTCAGCGAGAGGAAGAGGAACAGCGTCCTTGAGGAACAGCTGAAGCCCATAAATATCCACAGATGGAGACGACTGGAGGTCTGTGTGGGTTATTATCTCAAAGCCATCACAGCTGTAGTCCGTTGTGTTTGTTTTACTCTGCCTCGCAGTGACGTGAACATTTTAACTTCCCGTTTATGTGAAAGAACACTCACACACTTCAAGCAGAATAAAACATTCAACATCATTCAAGCAGGAAAAGGTCAGCTCATTAACATTTCGTAAATGACTCCCCTGCAGGGCAGCGATCCCAGCAAATACGAACTCATCCAGAAGATTCAGTCCTTACAAAAACGACTGATTGCCAAGACCCAAGACCTCGAGGAACACGAACTCAAATTACAGGTGACACACAATCACACACACTCATTTTACACACCTCTTTGGATGAATTAGTCTTGTTCTTGTGACGGAGTGAAGTCAAGTCACTGCATTCTAGTGTGGAAGCGATTTCTGGCGCTGCAGAAGCAAACTGTTTGGATCCTAACACTGAGTACTTGGCAGACTCTCAAACATGTCTTGTAGAACAATTAAAGATTAAGAACAAAAGATTATCATCATCAAATTATTTAATCCTGCCACAGGAAAGGATTTTTTTTTTTTAGTGTTTGATCTCTTTGAAACAAAGCAGAGCTCGTTCCAGTGATTTAATTCCTTCTTTTCATAATTATATGGTCACAATAATTAAGTTCATTTAAGCCATTATTTACAGTATGATTACTAGGATTACAAGGACATCATCAAAATAAACGACAGTGTGTGTGTGTTCATAGTAATATCATCTAGTGCAACAGTGTCACTCATTGATGTGTTTTTTAATATTGTTTAACAACAATGGAACTTTATCTTTTATGTCCTCCACCAAAGGAAAAGGAAAGGCTGTATGTGGAACTGAAACAAATTCTGGCCCGGCAGCCAGGTCCAGAGGCAGCTGAGCAGCTCCAGCAGTGCCGATGGACCATCAGGGAGAAGAATAAAAAGCACCAGGTCATCCATCACAACTTTTTCTCAGCAGTTGAAAAAGTTTTTCTCATTGTGTTACACTCATGTTGTCTTATTATGTCTTATGTCCCCATCATCTTACTCACTGTAGAAATGTACAGTATTTACTTAGTTCTGGTGAAAACTGCCACCTGTTTCCTTCTTTACATTTTATGAAATAATCATGTGTTTTTTATTTTTTTATTCCACAGGCGTTGATAGCAGAGCTGAGAATGCTCGACTCCATGATTGACAAGTACAGAAACGAAAATCAAAGTTTAGCTAACGAGCTAGCGAACGTTAAAAAGAACTACATCAGTCAGAAAAAACTTCTCAGGTGAGGTTGACCTGAATCTTAATCAGATATTTTAACACTGTATGCACAGTTTATGGAGGGAACACTGTACACTGTAACATTTAGTGATAGTTGTGTTGCCCTGTGTGTGTGTGTCATCAGTGAGCAGAGGACCAAGACGAAGGTGAAGCAGTTGGAGCCTCTGCCCCAGCTGAGCAGCAAACCTCACTTCACTGGAGGAGGTTTCAGGATCAACAACCCTGTGAGAAGATAGTGGCTATTAAAGGGAATATTTTCAACTCCATCTGACATTTTTCTACATAATTTGATGTAAAGCTGCTTCCAGTGCGTGCTAAATCACTTTCTAGAAGATATTTTTGATCAGTATATGCAGATAAATCTTAAATCTTAAGGCAAGACACTAAAGACAGAAATATTGTTTTTTCTTGCACTTTAAATTTTGAGATTTTGGGCTGTTTATTGTGCCTGTTCTCTTAAATTCACCAAAAGTTGTCATGGGATAATGCCTCCTTTGGATATTTAAACATACAATTTGAGAAAAATTGTGATACAAAAAATAATTTAAGTAATCAAGTGGGGAACTTTTATGCTGATATCTATTCATAATTTCTTTTTAACCTTAATGTATGTCATTTTACAATACATATCTTTAAAGAGTGTGTGAAGTTTATTGTTTGCCTCGTTTTTCATCGACTTGTAAAGCACTTTACTGCGTCAGAAAGATGCTCTGTGAATAAACTTTCCATTTTTTCCTTGCTTTATATTGAATATTCCTCTCTGGATTTGGGATTATAATCAGATTTAAAAGGTTTAAGTAACATTTCTAAATAGGGGAACTGTTTGTCTGTCACTTAAATTATGGAAATAATACATGAGACACATTGCTCAGAAAACAATTTGATATGATGATGATTAGGGTGGAGCAGTGCCAGATATAATAATGATGATAATAATGAACTTTTCCCACTTATCAGCCACTTGCAGTGAGTCCATGTTGTATGCAGTTTGTAACATGAGATGTTTTCAGAAAAATGATATTGCAGTAATCTGAAGACAAAGCCAGGAATAGATTGGGAACATCACACTGCACTAGTGTGAGCCACCATTGATGCACTCTGCCACTAGATGTCAGTAAAATACAGACTGACTATACTAAAATACATTACAGCAGCTCCTTGTATGCTTGGATGGATGCATGGATGAAAAGATGCATTTTTACCTTTATACTATCTGAAAATATCTAATACAGTCATGTATTATATTTGCTATTGTTTGTTCAGTATATGTATATATTTTCAGCATGTTTGGACACCCAAATAAAGGATTCACACGAGCTGCAGAAGCTAATTATTATCGACATTTCATTCTGTTGATATTGAACATCACTGCACCTCCTGATGATTTTCAGGACTCCTTACAGCTGCAGCATGCTGCGATGAGGTTGTGTCCTTTAATCTGTGCAGTTGTAGTTCTCCAATCATCTCCCTTTGAGAAGTTATGACACAGACAAACGCACTTCAACCAAAGCAAATTTAAACAATATAGATTTAGTATCAAAATGTCAGTGAAAATGTAAGCAGGAGTATGTAGCTACATTCTTTCCATACAAACCATGCTGGTGTCCCCCAGGGTTCGGTGTTTGGTCCTCTACCTGCTCCTCCTTTTTAACATCATATACCGTCATGGGCTACACTTCCACTACAACCAAACCTACTGTATCACCACTGCAAGTCATTCATCATTGACCAACCCCAGATTCATTTTCAATGACAACCAAACTCCCTCCTTCTCTGCTGCTAGCCTTCTCAATTGCTGCCCCACCCCCTCTAGAGCTGTCTTTCCAAACAGTTCAGAGACTGCACCGACCAACTCATAGCTCCACTTTTTAGAGCTGCTTTTAATGTTTTTTTTAACATTTTCAGTATGTTGTCTGGCGATTTCAACTCCTGTAAAGTGTCTTTGAATATCATGAAAAGTGTTCTATAAATAAAATGTGTTATTTGTTACTATATCTCTGTGTATAAGTTGCTCTTGTTAAGCTAAAATCATTCAAATTGGCCACATTTTGTGTCCCACCTCCTCAAATAAAGCCAGAACGTTTACAAAGTGCTGGTGGTGTTCACAAAGAGTGAGTTGTCTCCTTCTTATTCCACTCTGTTGCTTGTGGAGTAATTCCTTTGCCAGTACAGTTACGGTATAACCATGGCAACCAGCATCAATGCAATGCTGGGCTGTGTGAGCTATGTTGCCGTAGTAATGGGAGGCCACTGACGGGCCAGATCTCCTTTCTTTCTTTTCTGCCCCTTTTCTTGTTGTGTGGGGAAGAAGCAGCTGCTCACAGAGACTAATGAAGCTGGTGTTTGCTGCCTGGTTGGTGTTGGTGTTTCACACTGATGATGATGATGATTAAATGTGTGTACACGTGCATGCTCGTGTGTGTGTTTTTTTTAGATCATGTAAGTTTAGTGAGTACAGTATGTTCTGCAATGTGCGATTTCAGTTTTCAGTGTGCATCATCTTCACCCAAGCAGGTAGGCGCAGCACCTCCTGTGTACTGACGTCATGTGTGCAGCTTCCCTCTTTGTCTGTGCGATCTGCTCGCCAATTTCTAAAATCATGGCATCGTTTTTTGGAAGGACAAAGACACTTTCTTTTCCACTGAATATTTGTCAGTTTAGTCCTATTTGCCAGCACAAAGTGAGAGGAAAAAGTACAAAATACATCATCATCTTGCTCATGAACACGTCCTCTCTGATCAGGCTGTAAAACTTAATCCATCACATCTGCTCATATCTGACAGTTGGGTGTTCCAGACCACAAATACAGCCATATTATAATATTTCCCGGTCTGAGTGCACTCTGGGTGCGATAATAACGTGTGAGCTGTGATGTGAGTGTGTGTGTGTGTGTGTGTGTGTTTACACTCGTACAGCTGAGGCTTTTAAACCCCGACCTCGGATTGAAAGCAGGGATTATGCAGATTTTGAAGCTCAGCGCTGTGAAGGAGGGAGGGGTCAACATCAAGTTTGTGATGATTTGCCATTTTTTCATCCACACTTTATCTTAAAATGTTCAATATTGTCTGTAGTTTATAATATGTGTATGAAATGTAGTGAAAATCAGTCAGTACAGGTAACAGGGAATTCTCCTCATATTAAAGGTCCAATGTGTTGGAATCACAGACTGTATAAAACATGGAGATAGTCTTCCGGATGTCACCCAGAGTTTTGAGCTGTTGTAAAGATCAGTGTGGCTGCTCTAGCTGTCACCATCTTGGCAGTGCCTGACTCCGTCTAACTCCCAGCTAATCCAAGAACTGGCAAAGAAATAAAGCGTGGGTGGAGCCGAGGCAGGCCGAATGAAGCCTGTGATGGCACACACCTGTCACTCACAGTAGCCATGCCCTGAACTGTGTATAACTTAATATAATTTATACAGGGAAATTAGCTCTAGAGACCAAAACCAGGCTGTCAACATGTTTATTTTATTTTATTAACATGGGTACTTATGGAATTGTTTTTGGAACTAAACCTCAAGTGGCATCTGGTGGTGAGTGGGTGCAGATTGCAACCAACTGAATACCCCCTGCCTCACCCTCTCTTTCCAAGCATGTAGGAGAGAATACAGATCTAAAACTAACTCATTTTTTCTTGTTTTTGGTCCTTTTCTGATGAAAAATACAAAATGACTGCGCTCCTTACAGCCCTATATTTATATCCTCCAGTTTTATGAGTGCGGTTTGAATTTTTCCTCCCCTCAGCTCACAAACATTTTATTTTTTTAGATGCCCTTTATTGTTTTTTTGATTGTTGGATCGGATGAGACTATTTTGTCTCATTGATTTTATATGTATAAATGTGTGTTTCTGTTTTGTTGACACTGATTTAAAGAAGCAAAAACAAGCTTGAAATTAAAAAAATTATTTGTTTTTTATGTCACTCCATTTTCACAGCTAATCTTAAAAATGCATTTTCATTCATTTTGTCACCTTTCAGTTTTTTCTAATGCAGGTTCATATTCACACATTCTCTGCTGGATATGTTATTCCACTCAGGTCTGTGGCAGAATGAGACAAAAGGGGGAAGCTGGTGTTATGAATAGGATTCAATGTACAAGGTAGACAATGTGCTACCTTTCTAAAGAAGCATCTCCTTCCCCCAAACCTTCTGCTCCTCCTCCTCCTCCTCCTCCTCCTCCTTCTCTCCTCATGAATATTGGGGAATTAATGCTTACAGCGTGAGCAGAGAGAGGGAGGGAGGAGGCAGGGACAAAGGGAGAAAGAGAGGATAGTGAGGGAAGGAAAGGGAGGGGGGTGAGCTGATATCGTCAGAGGCCTGGCAGTGCGCAGGCTCTGTGTGAGCTGGGCTGGCTGTCTATTGATTGGAAAACAACGGGCTGTGGGAGGACAGATAAGGGTGGCTGTGGGCTAACGGGTGAGGGAAGGGATACAGACCAAAGCTCAGACCACGCTGCCATCTTTACCTCCCTGATTTTTTCTCTCCTGTTCACCCTGGAATGAATGTAGCTACTGCTGCTGCTCATCGGTGGGTTTTGCAGAGGAGGCAGGCTAAGCCACAGATTCTCCTCGTCTGAGAAGATCTCGTCTCCACACCAAGCCATAACAACAACAGCTCATCGCCTGCAGGTAATCTGTCTTCCTGCTGTATCTATTATCCCGCTGTTCATTCTTCAAGTCCTGACCTCCCCTCGCTGTGCATCATCTTTTCCTCCATCCTTGCCTTGTAACCATGGTTTCCTCCATCTCTCCTTCCTCTCTGCTCACTGCTCTTCTCTCCCTCCCCCACTCTCCTCTTTTTTTTTTCTCCCTCCGATGAGCTGATGACATGCTCTTGCTTGATTTCCATTTCTGCCACGGACGCCTGAGAATTGATTTGATGTGGAATCCATTTAGTTATATTTACGTGGGGTAAAATCAGAATTGTTTGACATGTATGTTCAATTCAGATCCTCCCTGGAGTCACAATATATATATATATGGAAATGGTTTAAAGATCTGCAATGGAACTGGTGTTTGATTTGTCGTTCAGTTACGTAGCTGTGAACGCACCTCCCACGGCAATATGGGGTGAGTGATTTGGCTCCATTGCATTGAATGACCTCTGACGAGCTCTTGATTGGCCCTTTTCATACCTGCATCCTTGTGGAGCACGCCGACACACCTGAGACCACTATCACTACTCTCTGGTGAAGGTCAAATACAGAAAAAGGCTGACACATATCCCAAACACACACTATGCAGACATTCAATACCTGCTCCAACACCTCCACACCATCCATGCTGCTGTCAGCTCCGATGTAGATGCTGTGATTTCACGTCTTCCACGTCCATTTTGCTAAACAGCAGTAATGCTACAGCATGAATGGAAAGTGCTATTAAAATTGAAATTGAATTTGTGATGCCAAATTTTCAAGCAGCAGAACGTCAGTCCCTGTGGCAAGGATGGAGTCAGCGACTAATTTCAGTGTCTACGTTCCTTATTTGAGCAGACCAAACAAACCTAATTGGATCTATTGACAGACATGAGTTGTCAGTCACTGTCACATAAAGGCGGGTCTTTAATTACTCTCCTGCGAGGATTAATTCAACATTTCTTAGCAGAGAAATTGAAAGCGTTAAGCCCAAGATGAAGCACATGCAATTATATAAAAAAAAACACAGCAGTACAGAGAGAACGGATGAGATCCCGACAAACAATATCCGGCTGTAGACGGAGCAGCACTTTGCTGAGTGGTGTGATGAGGAGGAAGAGGCTTGCACAAGCTTGTTTTTAAATGGACTCCTCTGTACTCACCCACTTACGCCAGGCCACGGTCCAGCAAGGCAGGGAGAGATGAAATTTAGGCCTCGCTACAGTAATTACACTGCGTCTGACAACCTGACCGAGGCACAACTTCTCTTAAAAGTCTGACTGCAGCATTACAGCAAGTCCTCCCAATAAAGGCTGCTTCTTTTTGCAGGTTTATACCCTTTAGTTTCTGCTGATTTATTAAATTAGATTTCATTTTTTACTTACTACTGGTTCCTTTGACTCTTGTGTTTCAGGATCCATATACAGTATCGTTACTGTCGAGTAAAAATGACCATTGGTATCACTTTCTACAGATACTGTGAGCTGCTTTCTCTTAGTATATGCCATTAATGATAGTGTGATTAATTCTACAAAGAATCAACCAAAAGCTTTAACAGAAAATCATCATTTAGGACAGGAAACAACCAATAATACAAGATATACCTCTTTCCAAAACATAGAGAATTACTGACATTCCCAGCACCATTGGAGCATGACTCAGACACTATGGAGACACCAACAACTTCATTTGATATGAAATGATAGAATATATATCCTCTGTGAACATATTTATAATCAATAGTATAGCATCGTAAATAGTAGATACTTTAACGTTGTTCCAAACTCCAGTTAACTGAAGTATTAAAAAGTGGTACGCACATATTTACCACCTCTTTTAAACATATCTGAGAATGTATGAACCGTTTTGTCACTCCATCATGGGAAATAAGAAGAAGAAGAGTCTTTCAATAAGTTAATTAATTTGTATTACTGAACAGAAGAAAGTGAGAATGCTATCTTGGTAGGGACTTTCTTTATCTTAAAATAAAACAAACTGATGGTTAATTGGACACAATTCCCCTAAATTTAGCTTGATTTTGATGGGAACGTTTAAATAGACCGCATCTTGTGAGGACCAAGGTTTAATATTCTCATCAATGATGTGCCAAGCTGCCTTACTTAACAGGATAGACCAAATACAAGAAGGGAGGTAGGCTATTAAAATTAAAATGAAAAGACCAGAGCTTAATATTTGGAGCTCCCCTGACTCCTCCGTCTTTTTGTAAGTCATTTTTTGAAGTGATGGTGTAAAAATGCCCCTTTAGAAGTTTGTTAATTCTCATATATGTGCTTTACATGAAGGCATTCTCAGAAAATTTAATAAAAATTGACTACGTATCTGACACATGCTACATTTTTATACACATATTCAAACCCCGTAAAGAAAGCACAAGCTGGAATATATAGCGTACTTTGACAAATGTTCCTATAATTTCGTGTCCCAGAATATTGAAACCTCATTAGTTAAATCCCAGCAGAGGTACTTAATTAACTGCAGTTTACCAGTAAAGCCAACTGGTTGGGATCCCTATGGGACCTGGTCCCCTTCTGGCACATCTACCTCTATCTCCTCTTTGTCTAGACTACATGGTGCCATTGCACATGAGGTGAGGCAGTCATGATTTAGGAGGTGCCAAATCCTTCTGGGATATTGGTAAATCTCACAGATGGGGACAGGTACTGACTCTTGTGCTTTGTCTGATCCTGTCTGTCCTCTTCAACGCATTTGCTGCAGCAGTAGCCTTACCTCATTAAAGGAATGCTGATGAAACTTAAAACATTGTGCTGATTTAGCAAACTCGATGCATTAAACGCTATACCATCACTTTGTTTATGCAGGACTCAGAGCTTAGCAGACAGGGGACACCATGGAAGCCCCTCTTGTATGTTTGGACGAGGAGTTCGACGACCTCCGGCCATGTCACATGGATGAGCTGGACCACCCGGCGCTCAACCACTCCTCTTACTCCACCACCACCACCGTCCCTCTGGCCTCCATCACCCGCGAGGACTTCTCCGAGCTGGAGAACTTCTCCGAGATGATGAGCTTCAAGTCGATGGAGGACCTGGTCAACGAGTTTGACGAGAAGCTCAACGTCTGCTTCCACAATTACAACACCAAGACGGAGGGCCTGGCGCCCATACGCAACCAGTCACACAACCAGGAGGATGAGGAGAGGCTGCAGGATGAGGAGTGAGTGGCCGCAGTTACAGTTTGACAATATTCAAAGTCCATATACTGGAAATCTTCTCTTGTGGCATTCATCAGCCTGCTAATATGTAATTTCAAGCCTGCTATCTACAGTATGTTACAACAACATCAATACACAGTGACAGAAATGACCACAAACATGCTGACCTAATACAGAGACACTCCCAGCTCACATAAAATAGAACTTAGCCCTTTATGTTAGTTACACATGAGCCTACGTATGGCATTCACACACACACACACACACACACACACACACACACACACACACACACACACACTCTCAAGGCCAAAGCAATGGCTCAGCGTCCCGACACATCACGCGTGACAAAAGCCAAAATATTTCCACACACAGACCGCAAACATCTCAAACAAGCAGTCAATCAGCAGCGTGACCCCACCCTCCCGGCAACACAGTCGGGCTGCATGCTGAATTATTCAATGTGCAGTGTTTTTCGCCTCAGCTGGCTTCGGCTCTGTCGGTCTGTCTCTGCCTCTCCACCAGCTGACTGCCAGATCCTCCGCCTTTTTCTAGCAGCCTCTGAGGCAGAAACCCGCACGTCTTCACACCGTGTGGATATGAATCGTGCTAAAAATAGTCTGACTGTAGGTGTTTTGGAGAGGAATCACATGATAGAATGCTGTTAAAATAAGATGAATAAAGCTGTGACTTGATTATTGAGCACAGAACGCAGGACTGTGGGTGGATGTGAGTTCTGCAGTACTGCACTAATGTGCATGTTTTCACCAAAACACACACGCCTAATGCCAGACAGATAAGGAAACCAGTGTAGACATGGTGAGGTCACATTGTTCTCCACCTCTTCTGGAGTTTTTGTACCAGGAACAACGTCTCATTGTTCCTCCTTCTCATTTTATGCCAGTTCTTGCAAGTAACAATCCATGCTGTGATTTCAAATTAAGTGGGTTTCATTCACTAGCTATATCTTCAACTTAGACAGAAAACTATTAATAGAAATTAAAACAGCACTCGCATAATGTTCTAAAAGTGGCTCATTTAAAACCGGAGAGTCTTACAAAGCCACAGAAATAATCGTGAACAATGTAAATCTCCTGTTTGATTGAAAACAGTCTGTCATTTCTGATATGAGTAAGAGCGACAAGCTGAGAGAAGAGAGAAGCTGAACATTAAACAGAACGACTTCTCTAAAGTGGCTGCAGGCCAACAAACACAGCAGGACAGCTTTGTAACACAGAGTTCCAGTTCACGCTGGCCAGACGACCAAACCGTGTCCCTGTGTTACGCAGTATGTGCTGTTCATGTGTCGTGGTTCGTAATGTGGTTATTACTGATGAGATTTAAGGATAAAATTGAATGTTTTCAGAGTCATTTCAATGAAAAGGAAAAGTCTGACACTCTGGAAATAAGCTCAGACGAGGGGACCAATTCCATTATTGTGTACAAGCTACAGCCTGTTGGTTAACTTAGCAAAAAGACTACAAACAGGCCTTTTGGACAGCCCGGCTCTGTCCAAAGGTAAAAAACAATATATATACTAATATACCAGCAACACTCCCTGCCAAGAAGAAATAGTCTTGCATATCCCCCTGTAAAACCACACATTTTCATTTTACGCTTCAGTTTTTGTATTGAATAAACAAAAAAGATACAACAAGATATAGAAAGCAGATATTTTTACCTTTGGATAGAGCCATGCTAGCTGTTTCCCAACGTTTCCTGTCTTTATGCTCAGCTAAGTTAACTCACTGGTGGCCGTAGCTTCATATTCAAGGAGCAATGTGTAATTCCTGGACACGTACTCCATGCATAGCATAGCATAGCATAGCATAGCACAATATAGTGCAACCAGTGACTCAGCAAGTATTGTAGGCCTAACTAAAGTTACCGATGTTGTGGATTTGTTGCTGCGTACATAACAACAGCAGCATACTGTATCTTGGCAAACCTAAAAGTTACACAAATCCTGGCTGGAATGGATGGAGTAACGACTTTGTGTTGTGTGGCTCAATCCGAGCGACTTTGTTTTCCCATTTACCAAACCACAGCTGGAAGACTCGCGAGAAGATGTTTGCTGAATTTGAATTTGAATCACATTACATGAAATCGCTGACCTGATTTTTAAGCTCACAGACAGGAGTCTGAGATCAATCTTTTCATTCAAGTCTCAGCAAGAAAGTGATATTTTCGTGAAAATATCAAACTATTGCTGAAACATTTTCACCAGTTGTGATGACTTTTGTACAGCATCATGTACATCCATCTAATGGTACATCTTTGTAAATGATGGCACCACTATAACTTCCGCTGAATATGGGATCAATTTACAGAAATATATAGTATTATTATATCATTATATATGATTAGAACTGAGTAATTCATAATAAGTATAACTTAACAAAACTAACACTCTGATGAAGAAAATGTTGTGAACACTTTTCATAGCTTAGTTTTCGTCTCAGGGTTAAATGCATTGAAACTTTGCCCCTGTTTATCTGCTGGTGCACGCAGCCATACTGGCATGGCTGGTGAGGTAAGCTGTTAGCTGAATGGTGTCCACTGTGTGTCCGGGTGTGGGCAGTGCCACCGGGAGCAGAGCAGCATGCAGGCCTGAGCCAACCTCTGAGTGGAGGAGGGGAAGAAAAAAAAAAAAACACAAAGGAGACTTCTCTCCCAGTTTGATGTCATTCCCCCTCAGACAGACGCTTGTACCGGGTTACATTCAGAGACCACTGGCACAATGATGTGAGGAGCTTTATCTAAATCTCTGCTCAGGATACCTTTTACAGAGTAGTAAGCTGTGTTTTTCTTCTGTTGTGCATTGTTTCTTTGCAGCCTTCAGCTCTGTTTATTGACCACCATCATTGACTTGCCACATTGAAATATTGACTGAGTTGCAGGCTGCTAAAGAGAAGCGTTAGACCACCGTATAACCAGGGAGATAAAATGCACCAAACTCTAGTTTAATGCTGTTATGTAATCGTCTAACTACACCGTCTGTAGCTTAAAATAGTAGTCAGCCAGTCAAATATAGAGTTTCCATGCCTTTTTTTGTGGTTCTTTAATGTTCCTCTTGCTTACATGCATGCATGTATGTGTCTGTGTTGCTTTGCAGTGTGTGGGATGCTCTAACCGACAACTACATCTCCACCTGGGACGGCTCCACCTCAGAGGGACTCAACGGCAATCTCTCTGACCAGGAGGTACAGTCACTGCACATCTTTCTATTTAATTTACATCCGGGCAATGTGCTATGAGGCCCGTTATAGAGTAACAATAATAAGTAAACTTGATTTTTTATTTTTAGGTTAATTTACACGAAAACTACGTGTTAATCACAAATGAACTCATTCTCTGATCTACTGTAATGTTAATTTACCCATTTTATGCTCAAATGAGCACAGTTTTATTAAAATTAAGAGGTCTGACCCAGAAAACATGCTCATAACCCCAGATTTTTATTTTTTTTTCATACTTCTTTTCTGCTGATTTTTTGCATGGAGTAGTATTTACATGTATTTCTACTGGCTACAAATGTCTGTATACATGTTATTCTGTTTTTATGATTTTAAATAGCTGCCAATGAAAGTACACAGTGTATCATTAGTTCTAATTTCAGTTTGGAAACTGAAACTGGTTCATTTTTTTCTGAGGCTTAATCTCATGCTGACACTTCAGGGTATGCTTGACCAACCTTGACCGGTCTGCCATTCAGCAGAGGTCTTCCACTCCTCCATTAATTGGCTGTCACAGACAAACAGGACAGCGGGCACTTAGCAGTCTAGGCCATGTTGTGGCTGGTCAAGGCCAGGACAGACGTTTACGCCCCAGAGGGAAGAGGGTTGTTCATGTTCAGTCAGAGCTGCCTTCAGTCCAGTCGCTGGAATTCTCTCTTCAAAATGTCAACACAGGCCACCAGTTAATATTTGTGTGCACTTATATTGTGCACACTTTTCATTGCATCTTCTGCCATTAATTTCTTATAATCACTTTTTTTTTTTTTACTTATTCCAAACATACCAGAAACACAAAGCTCATTTGCTTACTGTGCACTGTGGCTTTTTCAGCAAATAGCAAATGGCAGCATGCTAACATGTTTGCTTTGACAATGTTACCATGCTGATTTTTCGCAGGTATAATGTTCACTATAGTTAGTTTTAGTTTTAAAGGCATTTGGTTTAAAAAAATTAAATGTTTGACCTGATGATGGTGCTATATTAAATGCTTTTACATTAGGGTACATCATCTGGGAACCATGAATGCCAATTCATGAAGTAGATCTTGAGATTCACAAAGTGAAATCTTTGACCAACTCATGGTGCTAGAGGATCACCGAAATCATTCGGATTTATCCTCTGGGAACCATGAATAGCTAATTGTAGCTCAATTTCATAGATTGTATGAAAGTCAAATATTACAAATACGATAAAATATTAAAACACTTTCACGAATAGAATACCAAATCATTTTTTAAAAGTGAAACTAAATAATGTAAAACCTTTAAAATATTTAATGATAAGATTTCAAATGTGCTATCCTAGAGTGAAGCCTCCATCCAGACACCGTTCTTCCCTCCTCCTTCCTTCCCAGCCAATGCCATGCTTTTGGAAAATGATTGTAGATTTAGTTTATTATTTCAGTGCAGATAATGTATCATATGCTGTAGCAGCCGTCCGTTTGTTGCCTGGTTCTCATGTTTCATCTCACATTCTGCAGATCCACGAAAAAGAGGAGGAGGAGATGAATGAGAAGAATGACAACGCTAACTGCCTGAATGAAGAGCCTCTAATCACAGCTGATCAGGTGTGTGTGTCTCTGTGTGTGTGATCAAACAGCAGTTTGTCTGTGTCCTGATTTGATAATGAGAAAAAGGAAGCACCGTGTAAAATGAAACCTGTCTCTGAACGACATCTCGGGTCCTTTTCATCTTTTATCTGTCATTTCTGTTTGCAATAATGTTACTTTAGTCTTCTTTTGAAGTCTTTTCCATTCAGAGTCGGCAGACCACAGACTACAAGCAGAGATATATGGAGCGAAAAGGTCAAGGATATAAAAAAAGGTCAATGCCGAGCAATACAAACCTTCAAGACAAATATGAACATTTTAAAACCAATTCAAAACACCACACGCCAACCACTGCAGGGAGGCTACAATGGGGAAAATATGTTCTCATATTTTCTAGATCTGGTAATTGATTTATGGGGCATCCTGTTATAAGAAGTTCAGATAATCTAGACGGCTGCAGACCAAGGCATGTATAAGGTTTGTCACAAAATAAAAGAATTTATCTTGGCAATGCTTCTGAGTTGACAGGTTGCTGTAATATTGTCAACTCAGATCAACTCAGATCAGATGACTTTATGAACAAAGATATCATTTTGTCAGCATAACAAAGTGAGATTGAAGACAGTAAAGGTCCAAGAATAGAGCCCTGAGGAACGCCAGAGACAGTCTTTGCATTGTTAGTTTACCATTTTCATAGTTCAAGTTCATTCTACCCCAGTAATCTTTACATGGTTTAACAATGTGGATAGGTGTATGTATTACACACATATGTGTAACAGTCTTTGTATGTAGGTTATCTGTCACACACACATGACAGTGTGGAGTGTTGGATTGCTAGTAAGAGTTTAGATAGACACCTGCCTAAATCCAATTCTGCCTCTTCAATACATTGCTAAAGTCTTTGTAGACGTCTGTAATGGATTTAAGTGTTATATGTACACTTATGAAAGAGGCTGAAACACTCTACGACAAATGGATTCTTATGGATGTGTACTAATGCGTCTCCTAATCTCTTTCCTGTCAATCCACTCGTCTCCCTATATCCTTCCATCTATCTTACCTTCTTGCTCGCTCTGTCTCTTCAAGGTCATCGAGGAGATAGTCGAGATGATGGAGAACTCTCCGGATCCTGGCGAAACTGAGGAGGAGGATGAAGAGGAGAGCAGCCACTGCTCCTCCAGGACTAACCCCTCCCTGCTGGAGGAGATCAGACAGCTGTCACAGGCCTCCAACAACAACTGCTCCTATGAAGGTAAAACTAGAAATAACCCATGTTGTGTTTTCTCGAATTAATTCAGATTCCTAACGGACGCTTGGGCAGCAGTTGTCGCAGGATTTTCTCAGCTGGTCTGGCCAAAGAAACTGCTTAGTTTGCCAGCAGGCTGATTAGTCCTTCTAATATCAGTACCCTTGAGGTTATAATTAGTCATTGGATTTAGACTGTTGGTATAAACCTGCCATTGGGTGTGCCTCTCACATGGCATTCTTCCTTTTGCTATCTGCATGTTAACATTTTCAAAGCACCTGTCGCTACAGGAAACAACAACAACCTCCGAGCTAGCGACCTTCACACTGAAAATAGTGAGTTAGCCTTAATCCTAACCTGGTTGCTAAATGTACAAACATAATCAGCTAGCAGCTGTTACCATTTCAATGCCAGGGCTTGCCACAAACAAGCCTGCATCCTGGGTTTAGCACTGCCCCAGACGACTGGTGATTGGTTTAAAGAAGTGCAAACAGGCCGAGTGAGAGTGTTTCTTCCCCTACAGCAGAAAGATAATGGGTGCAGCCAGACCTTTCTGCAGTGCTGGCACAGCGCTGGAGAAAGGCAAGACTACAAGGTTACCATTAATATTTCTCCTTGAAACATGTAGCTAAACATTAATATAATCCCAAAAGGTGAGAACCTCTGAAATGAGCCATTCATTAACATGAAAAATATCAACATCCCTATTTATAGAAGATCCGAAATGAAGGCCTGTGATAATGACTGTATGGACACCATGGTCAAGGACAAATGATATATATTGTAGCTGTTTACGCTAAAAGTTGTCAAATCTAATTTTGGGTAAAGATTGGAGAGATATGTGTCAGTGGTCAGCCAACCGAGTCACCAGGACACCAACCGCATGTCAGCTTTTGATCTTGTAATCCACATCGTTAGATTAGTCATCTCATTTCAGCAGGCCCACAGGTGAGAGTTCAAGAGGACAAGGTGTTCTCTGCCATAAGGCGCCCTCCCCTCCTCTGTTGCAGAACATATTGCAGATCCATGTGGTTCCTCAGTCTGAGTCGCATTAATTTGTCCTGACCACTGTGAGAATGGGAGCTAAACGTGTGAAGTAGAGCTGTATAAATACATTTAGTAATAGAATTTGTTTTTAAATCTACATTTTAGGTGATGATAACTTCCATACAAATAAATCCATGCTTACTGACCGGCTTGACACAAGATCAAGTGAGCTGCGGGAGAACAGGAGTTTTTTTCGGAGGGATAATGTCTGCTTGAGTCCTGCTTGAGTTTGATTAACTCACACAAACCCAACTGTCCCTCTAACCTCCTTCATCTGTTCTGCAGGCCTGAGCCTGATGCCCAGCTCAGCGTTGGTCGAACTTCTGCACCGGGTGGAGGCCGCCATCCGCGAGTACTCAGAGGAGCTGGTCAACCAGCTTGCTCGGCGCGAAGAGCTGGAGTTCGAGAAGGAGGTAAAGAACACGTTCATCACAGCCCTGATGGAGGTGCAGAACAGGCAGAAGGAGCAACGAGACAGCAGCAAACGCCGGCGCCGGGACAAGGCCCTGAGCCTGCAGGGAGGAGGGATACCATCTGTGAATGGAGGGAATACCGGCACCACGGGCTCCACAGAGAAGACGGGGAGCATGCCTGTCAAGGTGAGAGCCAGGAAGTGGCCTTGAATGCTTTAAAATCCTTTTAATTATTTACATCATGTGAGTGTGCCATAACTTAGACGCTTTCACACAGGAGTTCTACAAACTTGTGCTTTCATCAGAGTTACAGTAATTATACCGCAATGGGCCAGATTTACTCGCTGCGGTTTTCATTGAATTTACGTCCTCAATCTGTGTGAGATCAACGCCTGATATACTGACACAGCACTTCCTGGTACTGCCCTCCAGATGCACTCTGAAGGAGAACTCATAGGAACAGGTCACTGGTGAGATTTCTATGAGAAAGGTAGCGATCTTGGTAAATGGACTGTACCATAGCACCTTTCTAGTCTTCCGACCGCTCAAAGCGCTTTACAGTACGTATCTCATTCACATTCACACACTGATGGCACTGGCTGCCATGCAAGGTGCCAACTGCTCGTCAGTTTTAGGAGCTAACCATTCATACACATTCACACACCAATGGCGCAGCCTTCGGGAGCAATTTGGGGTTCAGCATCTTGCCCAAGGACACTTCGACATGCAGACTGGAGGGGATTGAACCATCGAACTGCCGATCTTCTGATTAGTGATCAACAAAATATCACAAAATATTTACATTAGCCAATTCCACATGAACTGTTAATATCACTCAAAATATTACTCACTAAATTATGATATTACAACCTTTAGCATTATACTAATTAATCATACATTAGGACACAATAAACTCATAAAACACACACAGCATCACAGCCAGAGCAGCGATACCTCCATGCTGCCATGATCATGGCATGAAATGTGCAACTTTCTGTCATGCTATGTGCAGCAACACAAGGGATGGACTCAAATGCATGACAGCTTGAGGCAGAGCTGTGCAGTTCATGGGATTTATTTGACAAATCAACATTACAAAAGGCTCATGTGATGGCCAAGCAGTCCAACAGGCAAACAAATCCAAGGGATAGACAGGGAATTCAGAATCCAAGAAAACAGAGTAGTAATCTATACGACACTTAGAAAACACGAGGAACAGGCTGAACACTTGACAAACATGAAACATGACAAGGACGAACTGGCAACTATAAGACAGAGGAGCACACAGACATGATGCTGGCGAGGTTTAGGATAACTAGACACAGTTGAACCTAATCAGGAGAGGCAGACAATCAAAACTTGCAGGAGGAAGTAAAATAACTAAACTCCAAAAACCATGACACTCTCGTGTCGAATCCTTCCATTGTAAACAAGAGAAAGGAGAAACCACAGTGCTTGACAGCACTCCCTCTTCCCTCCCTGTGACTGTTAGCATAATGGATCTTAGGTCAATTAGCCTCTGAGTGTCTTCCAGGAAAGATCCTAAAGTGGAAGTGACCTGTTGTCTTCATACAGTAATCACCCAATCCAGTCTACTTCTGCTCAGTAAGAGAGAGAAACAGCTTAATGGATTCTCCCTCCATACATGCAGCAGCAGTGTGTTTATCTGGTGACTGCCGGCTACCTGAGGCTACATTACTGAAGTAGTATGATATACAGTGAACAATAACGCTAATGATTGCACTATGATGTCATGATTTTCATGCGTCTTTGAGTTTGATCAAACTGATGATCAGATGTGATAATGATCTGTTGTGTGTGTGTTCTGTGTGTGTGTGTGTGTGTCTGGTTGTGACTCGCAGCGTTTCAGCATGGAGGGACTGTCTAACATCCTGCAGACGGGCATCAGGCAGACGTTTGGGAGCACAGGGAATGACAAACAGGTAAGGTCAGAGGTCAAATGTGACATAGCTGCACTTGGATAGAAATGAAATATGCTGGTTAAATGCAAATATAACTGGACTGCAGTGTTTCCCAGCGATAGCTGCATATGATAAAGTCATTAAAAAACTAATTATTCAGTTGAATAATTTATGAGAACACATCTAGCTGCATAAACGTACATGTATTATGAGAAATTGTGTTTTGTACTGGCATTAATTCAAAAAAATGTAACTTTAATGTCTGTGAACTATGGCAGACGTAGGCTATTAAAGGTACATTAACTGCTGTACTGTAGTATCACTAATCGATTGCAGCGAGGTAATTCATGGTGCTTTTCGTGTACGTTACAGTCGTGGCATCACTTTTTGCAGCCTGCACCAGCTGTGCAGTTGAGGTCATACTCAGGGATGATCAGCCTGCTGTATGAAATTTGATCTCGGTTATTGTATCTCTGATAGTGTAGGCTAAGCAGTATGCTTTAGTACACTGCAAGAAATGTCCCTGCTGTCTGTCCATATGATTGTAGACAGAATCCGCATATAGAAACGTATCCTCAGTGAATTTAGCGTTTTGCTCTGTAGGTCTGTTTGTGCAGGCGGTACTGGATGTGAAACATCCTTTAGAAGACATTTATAATGTAGATTTGGTAGTTACAGTAAAAGATCTGTCAATAAGTGTGGCAGTGATAGAAGACATTTACATATATCCCATCCCATACTGTGCCTTTAACCTCTCAGCCTGTGTTAGACGATGAATTGTTTGCAGTGTAGACTGACAGTCTATTGACATTTAAAGGGATTGTTCAACATTACACTTATTCTACTGGAATTTGTCCAAGAGAGCCAGGCTATATGTTCCCCTGTTCCATGTCTTAAAGCTAAGCTAAGCTAAACTAACTCTCTGGCTCCAACAGATATGACAGTGGTATCAGTCTTTTCATCCAACTCTTGGCAAGAAACCAAATTCCAAAAAAATGTCGAGTTATTACTTTGAATTCTCAGGTTAAGTGCTGTGTCAGTGATAGAAAGCTCATCATTACATGTTAGCTTGTTAAACATCCCAGTTTGGTATCAAACCATCTTAATCTCTCACTTTGTTTGCAGTATCTAAACACAGTTATTCCATATGAGGAGAAAGGCACCCCTCCGTCTGTTGAGGACCTGCAGATGCTCACAAAAAGTGAGTATCCAATCAAATCATTAAATGCAAATAATAATAATTATGATAAAAAAGTGTATGCAATGAGCTGATGCACCTTTTCTCTCTTCCACCTAGTTCTTTATGCCATAAAGGAGGACAGTGAGAAGGTGCCTACACTGCTAACCGACTACATATTGAAAGGTAAAGACAGCAAAGAAGCTTTACAAAGTTTCCCATCACACAGTCAAACAGGGAAGATTACAGTTTGTTCTCTGTTTGGACTAATAAATCTAATAAATGTCTAAAATTCAATTACTGCGAAACTGAACTTCTTGATTTTGCTACAAGAATTACTCCCTTAAAGTAATTTTATATTTTCCTGTGGAGACTTGACATCATTATCCACTCCTTTTCCTCTCTAGTCTTGTGCCCCACCTAAAGCACCGCCCGGCCAGGGGCCGCATCGTGACGATGGATTCTTTCCAACCTTTCCTCGCCTCTGGCCCGAGCTGCATGACCTCTCGCCCCTCTTTTACCATTATCAACCATGGATCCTCACCATCGACATTATTGTATTCACCTCAACTATGACTACTGCCTTTCGCTGAGCTCACCTTCCTTCCTATCCTGCACATTAAGCTCAGGCCAGACCCAAAATGGCCACCATCTGAATAGTTAAAAACAAAGTGGGACGATGGCCAGTCCCACTTTTACAGGACTTCACTAACGGAGCATGACATGCTGTTAAATAACAACACCACTTTGGTACAGGGATACGTCGTTATCATTGCTTTCTTTTCCCTAATTTCTTTACTTTCATTTCTTTCTTTCTTTATTTACTTTTCTTTGTTTCCTCTAACAGAATTTCAATGTTGCCAAGTTGCCGACACTCACATTCATAGACTGACCTCTTAACCACTGGGTTCTGTTGATTGTTTTGTTCATAGACTCATTGAGGACTACACTGTAAAGTAAATGAAATGCCATACTGCACTCCACATCTGTGTATTGTTTCAGATGAACACAGTGATTCATTTGAATACTAAAGCCATGCACCTTTTTCTGCCAACTTAGTACTGTAGCTCCATGTGAATGAAGAGAAACACACGACTATTACGGGTGCAGTGCAGTGCATTACAAAGCTTTTTCTTTTTGTTTATTCTTTTTCTTTTGCTTCACTACCTGAACATCCAGTGCTCTTCTGACTTTTTTGAAACTTCTTTTCATTTGTATCTAAATATTTGATATAAACTCTGTTGCTGATTTTCTACTCTTATTTACCGTGTCATTCAGAGCGACAGGCTTCTGTGCATTTCACCCCCCCGGTTCGGCCACGTGGAGGTGCATCACTGAGTTTTTCCTTGGATATATCATCCCCCCCCCCCGATGAGATGAGCTCATTTCAATAAAAAGGCGTGCATATTTGCATATTAGCATATTTATGACTTCCTTTGCGCCATGTAGGTGAATGTTACATCGCTAATCGCAAATTCTAATAAACATTCTACCCTAACGCTGTCTGCATTTGCTTCTTTCTTTGCTTGCGTTTGAGTTTAGTTTAACATGGGGTTAACTCGACGGCATGGGTTATGATTTTGGTATAAAAACAGAGAAAAATTGAGAGAGATTGCTGCATTACAACAATGATTAAGATAAAATAAATGCAGAAAGAAAGATTGTATTAGAACATTTATAAGATCCCTTCTTTTATAAATTCAAACTTCAGATCTGTTCCAGGCCACATGGTGGTGCAGCGGTTAGCACTGTCGCCTCCCAACCTGGCTGTGTCTTACTTACTACTTGCAGGTTACTTGGTGACTCTAAATGATGAATGTGAGCGTCAGTGTTTTTGTGTTTTTTTTTTGGGATTGGCTCCAGCTCTCTGCGACCCTGATATGGATAAGTGGTCATGGAAAACTGATGATCTAGTCCAGACATGTTTAAATATATATTTAACGACACTCCCCTTGTCTGATATATTATTTTATAAAAGAAATATAATGTCTAATTATATCTTTAATTTCCTTTTTTAAAATACATCCACAGCCCTTTACTAAAAAAGTAGAGAATCTATAAATATGAATATTTTTCACTTCAAGAAGTTAAACTGCTGGATACAAGATGTTTTCCACTAAAAGCTCATTCTCCGTTTGTGAGCTGGAGGCATTAAGTTGTGTACTGCACCATGACAAACTGAGATGAGGTGAGCTCAGAGAAACTTTCCTCCTTCAGCAGATGAATGTAAAAACAGCCTGCATGTGTCAAACTCTGTCAAACTATTCAGTGTTGGAGGCTTTTGTGCGGAGCGTCGTGAAGTGTTTCTATCAGTCATGAGCGTCACACTTTCCACTCACTCATATTCAGGTTTAGACCATGTAATGTTCATGTGTCCTTCAGTGACAGTGAGACACCAATGACCAAGGTCACCATTTTACAGCATAACACAGCTCCATTATTGAATGTGACACACAGTGTCCTAACTGAAAAGCACAGCTGAGGAATAAAACATGTATAAATAATAAATGTCTTTAATCAGCAGCGATGCTTCTTGTCTTGATTAGAAGGTGTTGAATAGCCGGATTTTCTCTGCTTCTTGAAATGCAAAATTTAAACGTCACCCTTCATGTGATTCATCAGAAATACATTCAAATATTATAGTGTGTATGTTTATGAATAGAGGAGAGTGTGGGGGTCAAAGAGACAGTGTGTTCTGTTGCAGTTGTGGGGGTTAGTTTCACATTTAGATGATAACGTGCCCTTTAACGTTTGTCTTCCACAAATAGAGACATGTGCTGCCCTCTGCTGGTTTAAATCCACGGTGACCAGGAATGTGCAACAAACTGTATACTTGACCAGAATACAACTATTAGTATTTGATATTATTCAGGGTTGTTACTTTAGGATATAAACTGCACCTCAGTGCTGTGAGCTTGACAATGTGGCTCAATGATTTAAAGCTTTAGGAAAAACACACTCAACTGATCACTTCTCTTTTAATTGAAAATATTATACAAAGCGTTTTTCCATGAACATAAATATGGAGGATACAAGTGCACACTGCACATTAATGTCCACAGTTCAGGCCTTCTGTATACTGTACATGAGCACAAGTTTGGCCACAGTAGTTATACAATCCATCATGGTTTATAACTGATTGACAATGAGCACTTTGTTAGTTCAGGGAACATTTACTATTTATAAACTCTGCTCATGTGCTCTTATACATACACATATACTGTATAAAAATAAAGGCTTGTCTCGAATACATTTAAAAGTTCATAATGTACTTCACCCACTTTCACATTTTGCTGTCACTGTCTCTGCCTCATGTTTCCTTTCAACATCATCAAGTTTCAAACGCTTCACTTCCGATTATTCCGACATCCTGTGCACGGGAAAAAAAAGCAAAACAGCAAACGTGTGCTCCAGTGTATCGACAATACAGCAGATAGTATGATCACTATCATGACTTTTCTTTTCCTCATCAAATCATACTTAAAGAGGCATTTGTGTGACTTGAACGTGGCCAGAAAAAGAAGTTACAATTAAAAATTACACTTGGATTTCACTGCTTAAGTTACTCAAGATACCACCGACCATGTTACCTCAAACCATTCCGTGTAAACGTGCTTTAACCTTTGAGTCTGAAGCCATCTTGGGTACATTCTGACTCATTTAACAATGAATATAAAAACTAAGTAGAATCTCAATGAGAAGCCTTTCTGTCTTTTGTTTTGTATAATGAGCTTCAGCTGTTCTCATATTTATTCATTTAAGATGAAAACTAGCCTCCAGTGCTTATCTGGTTCAGTAGTATTAATCCAACATGTATATTTACTACAATACTCTGTAGGTTGCAAATTTACTCCTCCAACTTTAAGGGGAAATAGCGTAACTTCATCATCTTCTCACTATAGGATATGGTAGGAGATCTCTCATGAGGCACCTTCACAAAACTCATATGTACTTCCTGTTATCATTTCTCATTCATCTAAAAAACCTCCAGCCTCCAGCTTTTGGCAGTGAATTCTTCCATGTCGTGTTTATTAAAACAGTTTTTTTGTCCTTTACACTATAAAATAAACTACAGCATCTATAGAGAGAGCGCGTTGACGAACTGAAGCGTTACGTACTGTATATCTTTGGTTCGGTATCCAGTGTTGCAGGCAGTGTATACAGGCTGTGGCCGACAATATGTATGATGCTGCATGTCACACATTTAACAGAAAATAAATATCATATTTACAATTTCCAACGCTGCAGGCAACTTTAAATTATTACAACTCAAGTGTGTATCAGCAGAGTCAACATACTGCAGTTCTGAATAGTGCTTAATATCATAAAAAAAATCTTTTACTAATCTGTGTCTAAACAATTGAGTCTAAGAAGATTTTATAGGATGAACTACTGAGAGAAGTAAAGCCAAAAAAAAAGTATAGGATACTTTATCATATAAACTTGTCTTATCTTTCTGCTCATAAGTCTGCTGCTGCAATATACTCATTTATAGAACTTCATATATTATATATATATATTATTCTGTCCTCACTGGCTTCCCTTTGAGCAGCATTCTCTCCTCCAGACAGAGCTGATATAATGTGCTTAAACCTATATTGGTCATGATAATCCCTCCCTTGGGTAGTTTTTAAGTAAAGATGATGGATCATGTGCAGCAGACCTGCAGAACTCTTCTTCTTCTTCTTCTTCTTCTGTAAGACCGGTGCTGTTCACTTTGTGGAATTAGTACGACAGAATTAAAAACGTGTAATACATTTAACATTTAAAAGCTAAAAACAAAACAAAAGAGGTACAGTAGAAAAGAGGATACTGGACAAATGTATGACAAATACAGTGCATACAGAATATAAAACACATAAGTATACTTAAAGCAAGTAAACAGTTTGTGTCTGAAAGTCTTGCCATGAAGCTTCTTGGCGCGAATAAGTGAGTTTGATCTTTTCTTCTAGAGTAATTCTTTATAAGAGTAATTAAAACGTTCCCTTAAAAACAAAGAAATAAAAAAAAAGAAATCAGCAGACGCCCCTTTTTTGAGTGTAAAGGGACAGTATGCCACTGCTTCTGTCAACAGCACTGTGGAACCAGCGCTGGCAGATGTTAGACCAGAGATCCGGCCTGGTTCTGTGCAGGCACCATAATGGGCACCCCTCCCATGCGGGTGATGTTGGAGGCTGTGACTGTGGAGGTGGGCAGTGGTGGTGGCAGAGGAGCGGCCTGGAGCTGGTTGTAGGTCTGCGGCAGCACCTGAGCCTGGGGCAGCTGGGCGTAGCGCTCCGGTCTGGGCAGGGAGCTCCCGTTGGTGCTGGCCTCGGAGGGGACGGGCTGTCCGCACGGCAGGGTGGTATTGTTGTTGTAGCCGTAGTGGGTGGGGGTGGAGGCGCCATGATGGCGGGATGGTCGGTAACCGGACGTGCTGCCAGTGGCGGTGATGATGGAGGCGGTGTCTGAGGGTGGGCGCTGGGGGTACTGCTGCAGGTGGTGGTGGTGGTGGTGGTTGTTGTGGTGGGAGGACTCTTTGTGGTGAGGGCTGGAGGCGATGGAGGACAGGGTGCCATTCTTGGAGATGATATCTGAACCCATGCCACTCTTAGCCCAGGACACACGTTTGGGAGCTTGAGCGTCCTCCCTGGAGAAGAAGACGGTCAATTTACCGTTCACAGCACACACAAGACAACATTTTTAGATTGCACAGCCAGCGTTAAAGGCTACTTAGAGGTTGAACTCACTTGATTTCATTGGCCATGTCGTCCTCAATGTCTCTCCGCTTCTTCACCAAGAAGAAATAGCAGATAAGGAGGAGGAAGAGGGCGCCAAGCACTGAGCCCACTGTGGCGCCAGCAATAACCCCAGCTCTGTTGGCTACAGGGAGAATCATGGGACACACAATGATTAACATATCACCAAATATGTGATATAATTATAATTAATCTCATAATATGATGCTTGTGTGTTGTTATGTGCTACATACTGGAGATGATCTCCAGGTTGATGACGCAGGCCTGCGTTCCAGCTGAGTTGCTGGCTAGACACTCGTACTTCCCTGACATGTTACTGCTCAGGTTGCTCAGCTTCAGAGTGCCGGCCTTCTCATCTAAAAAAGTGCAGAACACAGAGGGACATGGTCACGCATACACATTATCTCATGCACGAAATCACACAAAATCGACTGTAGGTTCACCCATTGGTTTGACATTGATAAGACTTTGTGCAGTGTGAATACTTATATCATTTACAAAACGAGAAGATTAACCACTCACTGAGCATGGGTGAGAAGAAGACCTCATTGGTGGGACTGGTTTTCCTCCACTTGTACATAGGAATGGGCTTCCCAGAACTGGAACTGCAGCTCAGAGTCACATTTCCCTTCAACACCGCCTTCCCTGATATAGAGCACTTAGGAACAGCGGGAGGAACTGAGACGAGAGGATTACAAAACAATATATTTAATTCAGTCTTTCTTAGTCAAGTTTTCAATAACCAAAGAGCAAACATGTCATCTCAAGCTGAATCAGTTTCTTACCCTTCACGTCCAGACTGAGCTCATTAGTTAAACCTGGATCTTCAGGAATGATGATCTGACAGAGGTAGCGTCCTGAGTCAGACTCCTTGGTGTTGTTGATATAAATTGAAACATCCTTATTCGTGGGCGGGCTGGAGTTGAAACCAACGCGGCCCTTAAACTGGGAGCTACCCAAGCTCATGGAGCCTTTGGTGTAGGAGATGATCTGGACAAGAGAACCGTGAGTCGATGTCAGATGCAAAGAAACAGGAAATAAAAGTAGTTAAATAGTTAAACACTGAGTAGGATTTAATGGCATCTAGCAGCGCAGTTGTTGATTGCAACCCCAGTCGGCTCACACTCATGAACCCCCCGTGGGGTCCTCTCCATGGTCCCATCAATTACTTTCACAATCGTGGCCCAGAGTTTTAGCACCAGGAAATTATACACTAATTAAACGCATATTATATTAAATTTCTGCCATAGTCTGTAAATAGAGCCCCATAAATCTTACATACTGTACAGTACTCTACCCAATACAACAAACTCCCTCAGAAAAGCAACAAAGATTTATGTTTAAAAGCCAGTCAGTTTTTTCTGAATGTCAACAAATCTCCAACCTGACTGTGCCAGATTTCGCAGATCTCCAGCTGCCTCTCAAGACTAACAAATCCCACGAAAAGACCAACACTAACAATGATTGTATCATTCAAATACACAAGTCTTGTGTGTCTATCCACAACCTGATGTCCCTCATTCCTCTGTGCCATTGTTGTCCAGTAATGCACCACACTGTTGCACTGGGTGACATGTCCCTTTATTACCCTGGACACACACACACAGATACGCTCCTACAATACCAACGGTGGACTGTAGTATGTTCAACACTAAAGGAAATACAATTTGATTTCTTTTCTTTACTTTTATTTATTAATAATCATGATTTTGGTAAAAGCAGTGGCACAATTGACATTAGTCTGAATAAAACTGTTTAGTGTTTTGGAAAGTTTTTCAACCAATCAATGTATGCATGATGTGCATCAGTGTAGCACAGCCTCTACAGAGATTGTGGCATCAAGGTTAGACTTTGAGGTAGTGAGAGTTTTTTTTTTTATTCATCTTTTTGGCTACACATGACAGCAAAGCAGAGTAGGACATTGGATGACTGTTCAGGCGTTTGGAGTAAACCCTCCCAAAGCGTCACTTTTAATCAACTGTGTCTTTGCCAGCTCTCTGAGTAGTTCTCCCATTTTCTTTTTGATTGTGATCCTCTTTTGGGTTGTCCATCTGCACAGCCCAATAATCTGATCTCGGCCGATATGTAAGCTGAGCCATGGCCAGGTCTCCAGATAATGTGTAAAAAAAAAAACCACACAGGCTTCAGAAGGGGTTCAGCTGGGCTTGTTATGCAAAAAAACGTGTTTTCATAAATAATCTGATTTGGAAAAAAGAAAGTATTTTAATTAAATTAATGTTTTTTTTCCCCCTAATGTAGAAAAAACATACACTTGCATCAGCATGTTGTATTTAGGTATGATGTAAAGGCATAATACAGTGCTGGTATGAAAGCTTTAAGCCTTTTTTGTCTTGGATTAATTTCTCAGGGTTTACAAAGGAAGAGCTTTGCCAGATTAACAGTATAAGAACATCCTTCATAACTGTAATCCCAGATATTATAGCCACAGAAGGCAAAGTAAAATGATTTTACTGCTGGGCTGTTTAGTTATATTTATTATATTGGATATTTCCATGTATGTTTGTTTGCTTCCTTACCAGCTGGCTGTTGTTAGAGACAAAGTTCCAGATGATGGTGTGGGTGGTGGGGTCACTGTTTGTCTGTGTGCTGTACGAGGCTGTCAGCACCACCATCTCACCCTTGATCGCATCCATATTTTTTTGGGGCATCACGATTTGGGCCCATATGCCTGCATGGAGGAAGAGAAGAGAAAAGAAAAGTGTCAGCGTGACGACCCTGAGCGGTTTTTCATCCGCACCGACCAAACTGACTTTCAAGGACTTTCAGTAAAGCTAGACACTTCATATGTCATGTAAAAGTGTCACATGCGACATGTTAATTTACGATCTGATCCAACATTATGCATAACCACTAAAAATGAAATGTGGTGACATGCTATTAAATGATAATCACAGCATCCACATCCAAGCACAGTTTCTACTAAGCACCGACACTCTTGCATGAATGTCATAGGACAAAGTCAGTATAGGAATATCGTATCATACAAGTTCATTGATGAGTTTTCAGCAGCTTTTTATTGTGTAACAGAAACAGCTAATAAATAATGAAAATCACAACATTTACATACTCCCATCCATCAATTTTCCATAACAGCTTATCCTTATCAAGGTTGGGTACACCATGGGCAAGTTGCCAATTCCTCACAGACACAGAGTCACCCAAGTTAACCTATGAACCTTCATGTCTAGAGTACCCGGGGGGAACCCATGCAGACGTGGGTGGGGGATTTGAAACCAGATTCTCAGATGCAGTATCTCATTTCACTTAACTGTGAGCTAAATGAAACTAATATCAAAGAAGAAGCGTGTGAGGCTGTAAAACGACCAGAGTGGGGCAGCAGAGAGCCAAAACACGTCTGCTACTCACAAACCGTGCACTACACCATGCATTTTCTGCAAGTTTATGTCCATGTTTTTCTTCTGAATGTCATGTTGTAGATTATATCCACTTTAAAATGATTTAATGAGTCACCAGTCAAGACAATTACTTACATTTACTCAAGTATACTGTAACTGATGGAGAGACAGAGTTTGTTAATGCTAAGTGCTTAATTTATGCTTACAGTCAGGGTCCTGACATTGACTTAAATAAATGGAGAAATGATTATGCTATGGACATGTTGTTGGTCAGCAGAAAGTGTTTACATCCACCCTTTTACTTCACTGTCCAGCTCTGTAATCATAACACACACACACACACACACACACAAACACAGCAGGGCACTTTCTGTATTTTATGCCGCTTTCTTCTCCATCACTCTCCTTTTGTAGCCTCTCCACGGTCTCTTTCTCTGTCTGTTCTTGCTGTGATTCTTTTCACACTCTTCAAATAATATTCCTTTTTAACAATTCTAACATGGTGTACCCGAGTCAATTTAACCAGTGTGTGTGTGTGTGTGTGTTCATCACACAGCATGCAATATAGAAATGTGGCATGCACGTTTTAAAAAATGTATGGGATTTCTGTGTGTGCTAATCATTTTATTGACATGAGCTTCGTGTGAATACTAAAAAAGATGGAAATTAAACTGGAGACATCCACTTACATGCACAAACGCTCTTTATCCACTACAGTGCACTCCAAAATTTTAAAAAGCAACGAGATTTTCACACATAATCAACATGTATTCTGCAATATCCTACTTTACTGTACTGCAGGACGAGGCAAGTCATTTCCTCTAATTAGCACCAT
The DNA here is from genome assembly GCA_036365135.1 of Miichthys miiuy. Classification (NCBI taxonomy): domain Eukaryota; kingdom Metazoa; phylum Chordata; class Actinopteri; family Sciaenidae; genus Miichthys; species Miichthys miiuy. The sequence continues at coordinate 23,851,003 of CM071616.1, forward strand.
TGTTTCCGCTTCACAATTGTCACTCACAAGGATATGTTTTCATGCACGAGAAGTGATGCAATGTAATGTAAGTGCAAAGTCCAATTCAAAAGTGTGAAGTAGTGTTCTGTCCAGACTCATCAGTGATGCCTGAATCTCGTCACATCCGCACTAGTTAGACACTACAAAGAAGAAACTTGGTCTGCTAATGTCATGGTACATGACTTCTGGGTATTGAAGTCCACACTAGTCAAAGAGTTGCCTCAGGCTTGCTGCCATTTGGGGGCCATCAAAGTCCCCTAGTGCTGCTTTAAAAGTCACAAAGTGTTGTAAATGTTAAATCTGCTTCCTCTGCAGCAGAACATTAGGGTGCTAACCAGAACAAAACCAGCTAAAGAGAGAAAGACAGACTGATGTGGTGCTGTTGTTATTGATGAGTTTTTAGCTAACAATACAAACTTCATTTTCACATGAAACCAGTAATAACTGGATTTTGGCTATCGACGTATTATCATCTTTACAGTTGATATGGTGAACGTGTTAGCAAGCAGTTGCTAAGTTACATTCCCAGCAGTTGCAGAGCAATTTTATCATTAATTTGAAGTCATATTTGTTTCCACCACATGAATGTAAGTCAATAATCACTCTATTTTAGCTCTGCTTTGGTCCAGCTCCTGTGGGAAATATCTGGCCCTGTCAAACGCTTCGCTATGATCTTAGTTTCTTGTCTGCTGTTTGAGCTGCTCGAGGTAGGGTCGATGACCTCATGTTATTTCTAATGAAGACCGTTAATGCTTTCTCGGCACAGCTGAAATTGGAACTACAACAATGCACCATGTAAAGAGATCTCTACAGGGAGTAGGTGTAGGTATCAGTTTCTCTGTCACCGTGCAGAAGGATGGAGCTTATCAGTGACAGTGATGAGAGATCCTGTCGGCTATACTGCTTTAAAAATATTGTTTCTAATAAAGAGTGACGCCAATAGAGACATGATAAAATAGACGGAGGTGAGGGAGGACATGCTGACAAGGAGAAAGTAAAGACGAGAGTTGACAAACAAGAAGAAGAGATTCATTGTGTCCAATTGCTCTTCAGACCCTAAGAAGATTTGCTGGTGCAGTGAGAAGCGGCCCTCTTGTCTGGAGAGGTGCTGACTGATGGATGAGAGAGATGAGAGAAAGAGGCTTAAACATAAACATAATGAGTCACTATGGAGGAGCTCTCTGACAATTACAGTAAGCCCGTACGAGATTCCACTGAGAGGCTGCTGACATCTCAGAGAAGAGGATGAATGGATGGAGGAATGGATGATCTCTGGGACAAGGATGCTATGACAGACGCGAGATATTCATAAACCTTCTTAAAGCAACAGTGAGCGCGGTCTGAATGATTGGGCTAATTCTTATGAATGCAGTTCCAGGTCAGTGAGTTACAGGAAGAGTTTGACATTCTGTAAAATACAGCTATTTATTTATATCCAACAAAATCCACCAGCAGCTCACTAATCAACAGACCACATCTGTGTAGTGGCTTTAGGAAGCAGGTCAAGATGTATTCTAGCAAATAATCCCCCTGTCTTCGTGTTTAATGTGCAGAGTAATAAGTTGTATTTCTAATTTTCCATAATGGCTAACTATTCCTTTAAGCATCCTTGTGAGATCAGTAGAACTTGAAGGACCAGTGTGTAGGACTTAGTGGCATTCATTGCAATCCCATCGCCTCATGCTCTCAGTCCATGGATGAGAAACTACGATGTCCGAAGGCCCTGTCTAGAGCTGAAGTTTGTCTGTTCTGGGCTACTGTCGAAACGCTGTGGCTCGTTCTAAGATAACAAAACTATATAGATTCCTATTTTCAGGTGATTAAACTCTAACATATTCCATTTCTGACATATTCTGTATATAAACCCCCCTAAATCTGGACACACTGGACCTTTAAGAGGTTCGGTTGTTGGTGGTGAGCCCAGCTTCGCATGGATATAATGCTTGTTCACTGTTGTGAAAAAAAAAGGCTTTGTTCTAAAACTGCCGTGACTGACCTATAGTGTGCATACAAAACTTCCCAGCAGGGATCAACGTTTCATTCATTTCAAAATCCTCAGCTCCTCATTAGTGTGGATGAGTTGTTCTTCATGATTTAGCCTGATCAGACGGGCATATATATATATATTTTTTTCCATAGAAATCCTGCCAAGTGCTGCTTTAAGAAGATTTCCTGACAGAAATCCACCCTGATTCCACTGAGAGTGCATCTCACCGGAGGAAAAGATGAATGAACGGGAGGGAGAGATGGAAAATAGAGGGATAAATACAGAAACGGACAAGGCCACCGTGGTCATATTCATAACATTCACTCCTCATTCTTAATTTGGTCAGTGAGGCTTTATCTTTCCCACTGTGGCAGGTCTGGAATTCACTCTGGGATTGGCTTTAAATATTCCATGGTGACTGATGGCAGGGCAGATGGGACCGAGTTGATGTTGAGTATGAAGGGAGTAATGAGGTCTGGGTGGGTCTCACTGGAAGTATAATGTGAGAATTGAACTGGTTTAACAAGATGTTTCATGGTCAGGACGAGCTTTATTCATCATGCCTTTATAATGTAGGTTAGTGTACACATGTAGCAGTTAAACAACACTTGGGGAAGTGGATACTCGATTACGGACCTTTTTTAGGATCACATCAGGATCGCAACACGCTGGCTGGCTGTGTGTGCCCGTGACAAACAGAAACACACACGGCTGCTGCGTGATTGGACATTAGCGTCTGTTTACTGCTGTGAAATTAGCAACTTGTGAGTAAAACTACTGAACCAACCAGAGGAATGCACTAAAGACTGAATATACTGTTCTTTAATGACGCATACAAGCTGTTTTATACAACTGACTGTTGTAATGTCACATATAAAAACAACAACAATGTAATGCAATGAATAGATAGATACTTTATTGATCCCTCGAGGGGAAATCCTTTTTTTACACGACAAAGGGCTCAAAGACGGGCAAATGTGGAGAGAGATGGTGGAGTGATGGGCAGCCACACACCCTGAGAGCAGTTAGGGGGGTTCAGTGCCTTGCTCAAGGGCACCTCAGCAGTGCCCAGGAGGTGAACTGGCACCTCTTCAGCTACCAGTCCACCGTCCACCCTCCGGTTCCCAAGCCGTCACTATGGACTGAGCTACTGCCGACCCAATGACCGCTGCTCCAGTGTGTATTACCGTACAACAGCTAAAACTTGTTTACCAAAATGTTTCTATTGTATTCTATTATCATATGTGTACTAATATATATCCAGTATGCTGGTTTTCCTGAAAGCTTTTGTGAAAAATGCATCCAAAACAATTCTATTTAAAAGAGCAGGATATTACACACAATTCCACTGTGACTCTTTGAATGCAATGACTTTTTCCTGGTAGCAAAACAATGGCAATGGCTCCGAATACACTAATGATGTCACTGAGAGTACACTAAAAAAAATCAGGCTGTTTCTTTGGAAAGCAACCAAATCGGCCACCCGTCAGTGTCGTGGGGACAAAAAAGCACCGTCTTAATCACGTTTATGTATTTATGATTTATTTTATGAGCCAATAGCGTTGAAGAGCTCAGATGACACTGTCATCTAATTCCTGGGCTGAGCGTACAAACGCCAGAGCCAAGTGTATATTGTACACATGAGTCGGTTGGCGTTCCTCTGAGCACTATGAAGGCACAACAGAGCCTCAGTTTCTTTCCTCTGAAAATAGCTCGCCATGTTCGTTTCTGTATGCGCAAATCTTCTAATTACAGGAAACACTTCGGATTCAGCATGTTTACCTCCAGAGACTTCACTGTAGATAAAGCAGAAGCAAAGAAGCTTTTGATGGAGTGGGGGTGACCTTAACTAGCATCTTTGATGCTAAAAAGATGGGTGGAGTGGGTCGCTCACTTCCTCCTCTGAGAGCGTTATCAGCCGCTTTGAGTAAACTTCTAAAGCGAGAGAGGTGGAGGAATAGATGGACAATGAGTACCGTAGGTAAGATGCTGAGAAGTCGCTTTCTACATACTCATTTCAAAAATATTAGTTCATGTTATTTAATAAGAAACTAATCAAACTCTCCAACAGCCTCATTAAACTTTGAGAGCGAAGAGATGAGAGAGGATGACAAGAGTGTTAAAAGGCAGAGGGGAGAAGGGGAAACGATGATATAATCTGGAGGATCAGCAGCGAGAAATAGTTCAGTCTTGCAAAGATGTCCCCGTGGAGGACAACTGAGTCCTGTCTCTGGAGGCTGGGTGGAGATGTGAAGCTCTCTCAGTCAGATAAACTACTGAACCAACTCATGGGACGGCTTATCCAAATCCCAACCAGATCTGACTGTGGATTGGAGGTTCTTCTTCTGTCATCAAAGTAGCAGGAAATATGCGAGCGCATATGAGGAGTTCGATCAAATGACATGCGTTTGCCTGATGAGACTTCTCAGGCGGATGCATCATCTAGTCACAGAGATACAATTTGAGAGTTGTTTCTCACTGACAGAAAACATGAATGAGAAATCTGAAAAGCTCTCTGGGCCAGTTTGCACTAACTTCAGCTCTTCAGTTCGCCTCTACTGTCAAGTCACACGAGGAACCAGTCTCAATATCACATCATGAATTAAAAATAACAACTGTGTCAAGCTTTGTTCTGCACTGCACGGCTAATCTGGTGAAAACTGACAGTGACGATGAATGTTTGATTATCACACTTTAAAAATCGACAATCCTGGCTTTCTGTTGACACTGTGCAGACGGAAATAATCTAGATTACGTTGATGCTGAAGTGTGAATCTGACGATTATGAGACAAGATCTGAAGTTATAAAGGTAACACCTTTTTATATGAGTTCTACGCAATGAACATCAAAGATCCTGCCACGACTGTAAAGAGTGCGTATGTGTACAACTTACAGATGCACTGCTTGCCCTTTTGTTTGACCGCACACACATTTCTAACCTCTCCTAACATATAATGTCCTTTAATGTGTTGTACATTAGTTAAAAATTTACAGGAACATAAATCTCTTTTCTATTCAGCGCTGAATTATTTAGTCACACGCCTAACATCACACATTCACCGCTAAATGCTTTCACTTTACCTCCGATGTGTAAAAGTATGTACATGCAGTGGATGAAAATTTAATAGCAGATACTAAGCACAAGCCAACCAACAATAAGACCAAACAACATACAGAACAAAAAAACTTCTGTGGAACATCTGTGGAAATTTAATTGCATCAACTAGGGGAGTGACCTGCATTTTCCTGCCTGGTTTGAAGAATTAATCAACAGTTCACTAAAAAAAAACAAAAAGTTTTTAACTGGATTTAAATGCAGTTGTGGAGGGGGTGGTGCAGGTGTGGAGATGGCTCAGGGGAGCAGCACCAGGTGAGAGTGACTGGCACACCTGCATCCACTTAGCCAATCACTCTCCCTTCTTAACACAGTAGCGTGCTGGACCTCTGGTCCTCTGCCACTCTCTTGCTGCCGTCTCTCCCTCTGTGTTTCCCTCCACAGCAGTGTAGATTAGTTCCTCTGAGATCCGGAGGCCTTTTTTTTTTTTGTCATGTGCAACATTAGCAGCACATTTACACACAGAGACAGAACAAAAGCATTTCATCATGAATAATAGATGAGAAAAAAGTGAGAATAGAGACAGAACGACACAGTCCACATGTAATCAGATCAAGTCCAAACATCTGCTTTAAAATCGCTCAGAGCAAACTGTTCCTGAAGTTCCACTCCAGGCAAAAGCTTTTATATCTCTGTCTGACACCAACAGGCTTTAGGAGGGGGAGTACTGGGGAAATAGCAAAACAAATACAGACTTGGAAAAATAATTCAAATCAATATCAGGATGCTCAGGTATCTTATTAAGTACATATTTGACACAGACCATGGTTTAAATGTCCCACTAGGGGGCCCTGGGGCAAATTGAGCTGTGTTTCCTCCCACACTCACTCCTCACATGCACAGAAATAATGCTGAAGTAATTCCATTACAAGTTCTCACTTTGGACGCTTTTCTGAATCTTACTATTGCTATGAAGACAAATGGTCCTCACAAAGACAGACGTACAAGAGTACTCAAACACACACACACATAAAGCTTCTCGTTCACCAAGACGGCTCAGGGCGAGAGATCGAGGCAGAGCTCATCATCTGATAACTGTGCTACAGCCAGAACTCCAGTATAATTAAAGGAGAGACGCAGCGGTGGGACTCTTGGAGAGAAGAATGTGTCGTCTCTGTCCTCGGGCTGCAAAAACTACCAGCTACTCATCAGCTGGATACACTGCGAGAGCGAGAGAGGAGAGCAGGAGGGAAGCATCTGCTTAATTGGGGGAACAGAGATAGTATGAGGCCAGGAGGGTCAGAGTGTGTGTGTGTGTGTGTGTGTGTGTGTGTGTGTGTGTGTGTGTGTGTGTGTGTGTGTGTGTGTGTGTGTGTGTGTGTGTGTGTGTGTGTGTGTGTGTGTGTGTGTGTGTTTGTAGCTGCAGAAATCTGTGTGTGTGTGTGTGTGTGTGTTTAAGAACTAGTTTATGTTTATATGCTTTTCCATCTAATGATGCACATCTCCAATGCTAGACTCTACTCCCTTCACAGCTGCATACGTGTCTTGGGATGCATAATGAACTGACTGAGTAAATGTGAGAGGTTTGTGAGTCTACAGTGTCCTTCATTGTGTGGAAGGTACTGTTGTCCTTGCATGAGACGCCCTTCAAACGTTTTCCTTCTGATATTATTTGGATTCCTAAAAATATCTATAAAATTAGATCATAAGTTGATTGCGATGTTTGTCCGAGCACGTCCGTCTCAATCTTTGGTCCAGACTGAAATGTCTCAACAAGTATTGGATGGTTCGACGTGAAATTTTGTTCAGACATTCATGGCGCCCAGAGGATGAATCCTAAAGACTTCGGTGATCCTCTAACCTTTCCTCTAGCACCACCAGTAGGTCAAAGTTATAGTTCAACATCTACAGCGTGGACTGGCACACCTTTTTTTTTTTTTTTGTGGTTCCAAAATGATGTATCTTTATGACTACTGACTATAGCAGGAGCTTTTAAAGTCTGAAAGGGTCAACTGATTATTTCCTTCATTGTCATAGTCATTGCTGCTGCTGCTGCTAATGCTAACCCTGTTGGTAAGTGACCTTAAACAAGCAGACCAAACCAGTCGTTCTCTTCAAAACACCAACATTCACTTGTCCCTTTCACCTCACACAGTATATTTGACTCTCATCTCTCCCTCTATAAGCTATGCTCTTGCAACTGTAGCATGATATCAATACTGGCTTACTCAGTGGCTTGCTACTGGTCAGATTATGAAGCCTACCACTGAAGGAGCTTTGTTGTTAATCCTCTGACAGAAGTCTGAACCAATCAGGACTGTGGTTGAGCTACATCGTCAACATTTTGAAAAATTACTCACTCATGCTCACTTGTTTTTTTTTTATTGCACATTAGTTGTATTAACACTTTGCAGTTTGCCCACTAGCAAGAAATAAAGTTGAACCTGAACAGCATACTCATTATCAGTAGTGGCCATTGTCATAAACTTAAAATAAAGTCTGTTTGACTGATCGCCCAACGCAGTGATACATTTCTTGGAAACAATAGTTGGAAATCTGTTGAATCCATTGTTGTAGCTCTGAAAAAATGCCAACCTCTTCACTCCTCGTTAATTGTGTCCTGTTTTTTAAAAGCAGCCTACGCAACAAAAACATAATTAGTCTGCGCGAAACTAATATTCAAATGTAACCTGAGCTTTTAAAGCGCGTACACAAAAGAGTGCATCACTTCAACATATCATTTGCACTCTAAATGTATGGCTATTTAATCATAATCATGCAAACATAATCACATTATAGTGATCACATGAACCCTGTCTGACTGTAATAATTACATTATAACAATCTCTGTGAGGAACAAACATGTTTATTAATGCTGAGACGTATGATCACAGCAACAGACACAATCCTGAATATTTTCATACAACATGATATGCAGGTTTCTGATAGCAGTTGCAGCCTTTAGCAAGAACAGAGCGCTCTGGTTAATTAAAGCTGCCTCCCATCTGATCAAGACACCATGGGAACTGATGCAAAGAAGAAATGACTAAAAATCTGTTCGGTGACAGAGCCCGAGGCTCTTATTGAACTCTGCTGATAAAAAGCCAACCTCGTCCATCCAACACAATCAGTCTTATCAGGTGACAGAAACAATGGCAGCTCAGTTCCAATCAAGCTTTGGAACGCCCGTGACGTCTCACTACAACCTAACAACAAGCTAAAGCTTCGAACTGTTCTGCTTTTGTTCATTGGACTGGACAATCTTTTCAAAAGAAAAAAAACAAATGAGCCAAAAGTTCACATCTATTTAAAAAAAAAAGAAAAAAAGACAGCGTCACACCCTCCACACACACACACACACACACATGCACACTTCCTCTGCATTGTATGGATAGTAGCATGGAGGAAAAAGCTGGGCCTCCTGATAGCGTTGTGATGGAGCTTTATTCCAGGATTAGCCTGTTTGTCTTGGTTGCACCGCTAAAGTGAAGTCCAGTTGTCGGGTCAGACAGGAAATAACCCCCCCCACTTAACACTCTCTGCTGGCTGTGTATAGAAGTCTGAACATGACTTTATAGACAGATTTACACAGATTTGCTCTGCCTTTGTATAAATTTCCATAAGAGCCTTTTGCAAAAGGATCAACAGAGTTCAGAGCAGTCTGCAAAGCGCCGATGACAAGCCACGTGTGCACCGAGCAGTCACAGGGGACACGAGACAGTGTGTTTCTTAGACAAGCTGTCTTACAGCAAGAAATGTCACCCTGGATACAGTAAACAACTAAAACGAACAAGTTAAACAGCTTTAGGGTCATGACCAGTACAAAGGTTACACTACTGACATTTAAATACCGGCTCACTGACCTTCAGTTAGTAACGTTATCAGCAAATGATGGATAAAAATACCTTTTAAGAATAAATAGTTTGGTCATTGTTCCAGAAATAAACAACTTTATTTTTTATTCTTTGCTCATTTCTTAGACAGTTGCATTACCAATGTGCTCCTGCTATTTCAGTGCTGGAAAACAATCTCAAACATAAAAATGAGAGTGAAATATAGGTTTGGAATAATTCAACAACACACAACACACCAGGATCAAACTCTCATCCTCTGGAGTTTAAACTGGAAGTTGACCTCAACAAACAGACGTCTGAATCTGCAGAATCCTGCGGCCAAGAGGCAAAGATTTTGGCATCGGATTAATTATGTTTTCCATTTGTCTGAGTAATATTGATCAATCATGTCTGAGCAGGCTTTGGTTGCATTCAGGTACTGTAGCTGTGAGTGTGGACGTCTCACTTGGACACATGAAGTACATATTCAAAATCTGAACATCTCACCTGAAAAATATTGAATCTCGGTCGCGTGATAACAATCATAATTTCTCCACCATCGTATCTGGTTGATGCGTAATGCATGCTGGGATACTTGTCTACCACGAGTCCACACAGTATTTGTGATTTAAAGAAGCTGACAGTCATAACTGATATCAATTTGCACGCTAATAACTTTGCAAAAGCAATAAACAAACACGACATAATAACTCGATTTTATATGCTTTCCAGATGTTCCACAAATTCACGCAGTGCATAATAAAACAAATGTCAACATGTCATCCGCAACAAAAGCCGCCATCTGGACCAGTCGGTGATAAATATGCCACTTTGGTGTTGACCTGTAACTGTGTCGCCTTCCTGCGTTCATCAGCATCATTTTGACTAACACAGATGCGTGAGCCAACACTTCCTGTATTTATTGAAAATCTGAGCAGCAGGACACCGAGCTGTCATCAGCACACACGCTGCACAAAACACTGTAAAGTGTCAATGGTGAGGAGGGAAGGCAGTCATACCACAGAGCGGTTCACACAGTGAAGATTGATTTGATTTGTCCAGGGAGTCGCTGTGCAGATCAATCTGGATGATACGGGCGGATGACAGGTGACGATCTGCTCAGGACACCATTGGATCATAGTGAATTCAGCCCAGGGTTAATCTACCAACTCCCCTCCTCCTCCTCCTGCTAGAATATGACCTTACACACACACACACACACACACACTGGGAATGAGTGTGTTGACATAGAAACTCACCAGCCTTCAATCTGGGTATCATTCCTCCACTTTAATCAAAAGATGGGGAAACATGGTGTGACATGACTGTGTCAGGGAAGATGGACGGAGATGTGTTGTCTCCAGTGACTGACTGTGTGTGTGTGTGTGTGTGTGTGTCAGTGGAAGCCATTAAAGAGATGTGGTGGCATGGCTGGAGGTTGACAGGTGCTTAAGTGAAACCAAGAGAGATGGGATTGTGCTGGAGATGAGTGAGGTGAGGACAGCTATATGATCACTGTGTACAACAGGACGGCGCTTTAGGATGCTGGGTATGTTTCGTATACGCTATCTCATGAAGAGCATGTGTTGTGTGTCTTGATCCATAATGCATCTGTGCCACTGCCAGCTGAACGGCGAGCTCTGAGCCAACACCAAGCCGGGCTGAAGTAAAACTGCTAACGCATGGTGATCGTCAACAAACTTTAATTTTTTAAAATTTTGACTGATTCTCAGACAAATTTGCATTTGTCACCAAACGCTGAGCGAGGCACGATGCAGCTGACCTTCAGGTAAACAGCGGACCGTGTGGTGTGTAACACTTTAATGATGTGGCAGGAGAAGGACTTTGTTTTGTTTTGTCTGGCACCAAAGGAGCGAGGAAGGTCCATAGTGATGCCATTTGGTCCTCCCATGGTGCAATGCACACACAGCATTCGGTCCGCCTCCTTTCTCTCAGAACTAGCAAGAGCAGATGTTGATGTTTGCATGGTTAACTCAGTGTGTGTGTGTGTGTGTATAACAAATCCGAAAGCCTTATTAGAGAGAAAGACCTCAGGAATAAGGTGTGTGAAAACGCAGAAGGACACGATCACGGTCAGAGTCGACCAATCTTCGTTGGCTTTTTCCTTCAAGTTCATTTAATTTCCCAAAGGATCTCTTTAGATTCTGACAGCTTCTTCTCATTAGGATTTATAACTTCAGTCTTATTTTAAGTGCTTTATTAGGTGTTACATATCTTTTTAAGATGTAGGAAATGGGTTTCTCCATAATTAAGAGCCTAGTCGTGCGCACCCTTGAAAAAGACGAGGAAGGAGAGAGGAGGATGGTGCTTGAAATCAAAGATAAGGGCTCGGCAGTGAGAGAGGGAGAGGCATTCATCTTGTTTTGACACAAAGACTGATAATGTATAGGGTTGGGGGTGAGGACGAAGCTATCCATAGTGTAGCTATGCTAATTGAAGATGTTGAACAGCTTAACATGCTAATTTGACCCGACATGAATGATGAAGGAATGCGGCGGAAACTTTCTCTCCTTGGCTGGATCATGTGTTTCTGTGTGACGGTATCTGATGACAGCAGCTCATATTTGTTTTTTTTTCCCAGCGACTGCAAAAACATGACTACCTAGATTATGTCATCACTCCTAGAATAGATGGAGACAATGATAATGAGAAAAACGCGGTGGGTTCGGATGAATTGTAAAACGAGAACCACCATGAAACAGAGCGTGAGACAGGCCTACATGTGGGGCTGGATTACATTACATCCTGAGAAAACGTAGTGGTTTTCCCACACCATGTCACAACACTTTAGTGATGCTCTTAGTAAACATGTTGCCACAGCCACAAACACACATGCACACACACACACAGACACAAACTATAATCTTTACAGAAGGATCAAGCCTCTTAAAGAGGATTTTAGAGTTCAAATACAGTATGATTCTGTGACAACAATTAGGTTTCAAATATTGAGCGTTCATTAGCGGAAAAGAAACTGTCCTAACTTTGAGTGTGTGATGTCTTATAGTGCGGTTTAGTCAAGGACAAACTTGCAAAAGCTGCCATGCTTGCTTTGGAAATTAAACTTTAAAGGAAGAGTTTGACTTTCCGGAAAATTTGCCTTCATGCAGAGAAGATGAAGATTAACACCATGTCTCATCTCATGTCTGTATGACAGATACAAAGCTGGAGTGTGGCGATAGTTTAGCTTAGCATACAGACTGGACTGGAATCCACCTAGTCACATCTCTAATGTTTAATAGTTGGGATTTTACGGGGCGTTATGTATGAAACATGACTGACCTTCTCATCTTAACTCTTAGCAGGAAAGCAAATTAGAATATATACTGAGAATAATTCCCACATGTGTATCTTTGTTGAGAGGTGAAAACACGACGTCCTCGTGCCAAACGTAGATAAAGAAGCGATAACCTGCTATCATGTGTTGCCTCAGCTTTGTAACAAACATACAGAGTGATGAGCTGACTGATAAACAGTCAATCAACTGTTACATGTATCACGTCACGATACCGTACCAGGGCGCCCTCAGCATCCTCTGATAACATCCTGTCTGTCCCTCTTACAGAAGACACTGCATATCCTAATTAGTGAGCTCGTGGTCCCAGAGAGAGCATTTGGGGGGGGTGGGGGTATCAAAAACAAACAAAAGAGCTCTGGGAGGCCGGAAGTGACGAGCAAAGTTCACTGTCCCGAGAGGAAAGGGTTATTTTGCTGTTTGCTCTTTGATTTCCCCTCCAGCCTGAACGCAGTGGAAAGTGCCCTCTGTTTTTTTTTGGCCTACAGTGGATCTGAGTTGAAAAGGAGAAGAAAAAAAAACACCTGAAAATTGAGCTTTTAAATGAGCGTGGCTGAGATATTTGCTGAGCCTCAAGAGACAGCGAAAAAACAGAGGAGAAGCAGTCCCTTGAGTATTCATGACAAGTTATCAAAGAGCTACTTGTGGCTGGATTATTCAGAGGGACATCCGTCTCTGATAAAGTTAAATCCCTGAACTGTGAGGAATTGTTTATGGAAAAGTACCAATTTGCTCAGCGTCAGCTCTCTGCTGGCAGAGGGCCAGAAGTGCCGACTTAGAGCAAAGATAGAAATGTCAGACGGTCTATATCAAGGAAATATACAAATCCTTACAAAAAGTCATGCCTTTATGTAGCAGACTGAATACAGGTTTACGGATTCTTATGTCTAAGCAAAAGAGGACACTGTATTGCTGTCCATGAAGTTCAAACACAACATGATCGTGAAGTTTTTGTTTTTTCGCCTGTGTTTACTTGCCATGCCTCATAAACGCCTTAAAAACTGGGATGAAAGTGCTATTTATTTCTCTGTTAATGTAACTGGTGCTTTGGATGTGACAGTTAACAGCTAAAGGATAAGCCTTTAATCTATGAGCTGATGCATCAAGTGCTCAAAAAGAAAACTTGACCTGACATGTTCCACACTCTCAGGATTTTGTGTCAGTTTTACCTTTAGGTCACTATAATATAAAGTTCACTTCACTCTGTGAACTGTAGCTGCTGTTAGCTTATGTTCAAAGCACCGGGGGAGTGTTAGTGTTTGCACCACAGAGATTTCCAGGGAAGAGGGGGAGTGGAACCAGCATCGTCATAAAACTGGAGCTGGGCGAGCATGCGATGTACCTGGGCTCAGCAGCCTCTATGGACATAATGGCAGAGGAGAAAAGAATGAAGAGGACGTTGATGGAGGAAGCTAAGAAGAGAAAAGGAGAGAGTGAGCGAACAAGGAGCTGCCAGACAAGAGTAAATCTGACGCGTGCTGCTCGCGTCAAGCGTCAAAAACAGAACAGACGCGTCATTCACGCGTAGCCGAGCGTCGAGACGCTTCTGGGACGCGTCTGAAACGGACCACGACGGAGCCGGTGGGGTTTGATACATTTACTAGACTAGTATTACTCGCGATGACGCGACACTCACGCAACACGCCGCGGACGGGCCCGGTGGAATTTGGGGGGGTGAGGCTGACTTTTAGTCGTTGGCGAGACATTTGTGAAATACAAGGCTAAAAAACAGAACGCCATCACTTTAACTGTCAAGTCGAGAGCCAAAAACACTGTTTCTCTTCCAGTGACTGAGTTAAGGAGCGAGGTGTGGCTCACATGTCATAATGAGCATGCCTGGCATACAGTAATATATGAAAAATGTATGATAATAATAGCACTTATGCCACTTAATTATAAGGTTGCGTGTGGTTGGTGTGGCCCTCCGGAGGGTTTGGTGCAGGGTCAGCTTGGTCTTTGCAGACATTTGTGAATATAATATAGAATGAACCCCTGCGGAGGGAACCTATATTTATGCTGTAATTATTGTTGTTGCTGGAGAGATTATAATTATGCTACTACAGCCCCTACCACTGACAAAAAGCCAGACGTTACCACACTTATGGCAATATACACCATGGTGACACTGATCACAGTTCAGCGTCAATACTTTATCATCCAGTTTGATCTTCCTGCTGCTCTCAGTGAATGGAAATCTTCATCACTGTCACTTGAATGTTATTTCAGTGTGCCATTGTTTTCAACAACAGGTCGACTGTTTTGTGCTCTCACACTGACAGAATATAAATGAAACTCATGGCTACAGAATGAGTGACTGGCAAGAAAGTTTGTCAAAGGCTCCTCAGAGACTTTATCATCTCTTTTAACTCGTGTTTGATTTTATACTCAGCAAATTCAAAGTTTAAATCAATTTACCAGAGAGTTAGTAGAGCTTTGAATGAGGAAGTAAATTATTATTATTTTTTAAATAAATCTATAATGACACATCATTAAGGCTCATTTTATAAATATCATGCCATGATGTACATTTAATATCATTTGCTGCAAAACTTCTCAAAACTATTTATTGACCAAACTGAAAGAATTTGAGCTGAACAGACAAAAGATGCATGCAGTGTTAATTATTGTGATTGATACGACTGAGATATCAATATAAATGATAATTTAAATATAAATTTAAATAAATATTGTGTGTGTTTGTATGTGACAGTGCTACCTAAATGACTAAAGCTTGTCTAACTGATAACTGCAGTAAGCATTGATACGTGGTACACACTCTACCACATGAACTACCATTGTGCCCAACTTTCAGATGTAAGGTCCTTATGATGACGTGTACAGGTTAAAACCCAATAACTGCCATTGCATTTACAGCTCAGTACAAATTACTACTACTCTTAACGCACTATGATGATAAACACTGAGTTTTCATATGACTAGAACGTGATCCAACAGCAACATATGCAGTCGTACATATTTTCATTAGGAAAAGCTTCACTAGTATACTTCTGTCTGGGTGTAGCAGTGATACACAGAACAGCCGACTGGGTGCAGTTGAATGTTATCTGCCTCCTGTTGTACAGACCTACTTCAGTCATTTACGCCGTATTTTCCTAAAGAAATGTGGCCTGGAAATTCCAAAGTCTTTACTGACACAGGATGTCTGTTTTGCCATAACACCTGCAATGCCATAAAATACCATTATAATTACACCACACTATAAAAGTCTAAATCTGATGCTGAGGGAGGTAGAGTGCCGCCGAACACAGATATACTTCTCTTCTCGGTTTTAGTCTTATAGTCTTAATGTCATGCTTAGAGTATTCCAATACACTGTTATTGTGCCACATTAGCTGTATATCACCTCATAAACAAATTACAGCACTGTGAATCCAACACATGCTCATATACAGTGGATATGATACAGCAGGTTATGTCTTGCTTTTAGTCATTAGTATGTCTGGATGGTTTCACAGAGGAAAAACATGCTTTGAGCATGCTCAGTGTGAACGCATCATATTTTGTGTCTTGCATGTGAGTGGATGCGACATAAAAGCGTGCGGACAGAGGTGTTGGCATGGCAGCTCTTCCTCTCATCTCCGCTCCACTCAGAGTTGATTGGGTTAGATGGCAGAGCGGCGTGGACTCTGTGCTAAGCCTCAACACTGCTAATCCTATCAGTGTTCAAAGTCAGTGCTAAAGGTAGGACTCCCAAAAGAGTAAAGCACATCTGGTGCTGGGGTGGAGGGGATGGTAGCAGCAGACGGACTGGGAGTCAGACGCATGCATGCAGCGACACTGAACTGTGCACTGACATCCACCTGCTAACGCACGTAACTGATGAAACTTCCCCACCAGCTATAAATAAAAGTGACTGACAGTTAACATGTCACTGATGGAAATCAAACTCACGGTGAGAAATATTAGCTGCTGCCGCCACAGTTAACACCGAGAGCCTTGTTGCTCTGTTGTCAAGCGTTATCAGTCATCAAGCATGCTGTCAGCCTGACATCAGGGAGGGACTTTTAATGACAGGCGAGTTGGCTGAATGTTAATTTTTCTCTGAATACGGGAAATAGAACAATAAATCAGAGCTGGAAAATAAAAAGATACAGCAATTTGTCATCATCAGTCATCATTAATTAAAGCTACACACAGACATCTATGTTAGAAGTCAGGTGATATTACAATTCATGCTGTGCAGAACATCAACGTCTGAACCGAATGTGATGTCACCCAGCCACCCTGAAGCCTCAAATTTGGCATTATAGCCGTTGCCATCTTCGTTTTTTTGGAGCCAGAAACGACCATATTTGGACGAGAGCTTGGAGCTGGTGGGTGACAAAGTGGTGGACAGACCGATGTTGCCATCTAGAGAGCCACACCACTAGCATGACTTTCAAAATCTGAAAAGATATCCATCCTTTATCTGTAACCGCTTATCCTCATCAGGGTCACGGTAAGGGCTGGAGCTTATCCCAGCTGACTTGGGGCGAGAGGCGGGGTACACCCTGGACAAGTCACCAGCTCATCACAGGGCTGAAAAGATATGATTGCTATAATATATGCTATACGCAGAGAGCTGAGTGTCATGCACTAATTGCAACGAGTGATTTTGGTACAGGTACAGCAGATCCTCCAGCACGTACTCTCCAGAGGCTACAGTCCATACTAAGCAGTATTATTGAAGTACTATGAAGGGGAATTAATTTGGAGGAAGTTGACATCTGAGATACTGGATGATTGGTAGGAGTGAAAATAAATATTGATCTCATCTTTAAATTTGAAATTAAATTAAAGTTGCTCATCTTGGCAGACTGAAACTGTACACTCATGACCCTTACAGATAGAGTAGATATATACAGTGGAAATAAGAGACTTATTCTAGGGTAGCAAACAGAATTATACATATTGTATTATACCTTTTTTAAAGGTGATTGCACACAGAAGAAAAACAAGGTTACAGACAAAGGAGGACTTTGTAACACAGAAACAAAAGACATTCAACATACGTATGTCTGACATAGGTCCTATGAAGCCATGTAATCTGCCATATTGATTTCCCCTGCAGGGAGTCTTTCTAGAAATATAGATATCCAAGGTCACACACAACAGGGTTAGAAGTTCAGAGATAAAAACCTGTGCTTTGAAATCACAAAGTGAACTCTGAGACCAACCCACGGTAACCCATGAGGTTATGGGAGAAACTGTATGATGTGATCTGTTCTGTCAGCATGAGCAGCCTTGTCCTGAGCACAACACAGACGATAGTTGAGGCAAGAACAGAGAGAAAATGTGAAGGAGTTTCCCCACGACACTGAAAACACTGGAATTTCTTTTAGGATGAAATGAGACTCTAGATAAGAACGGCATCAAAATAAAATGTAGCTCGCACGTTATTAATTGATCAGCCGAAGGTTCATTTAGCATTTTGACATTATCATAGTTTTTATAATCTTTTTGTCAATAACAGTGAAAAAAAGATGAATTTCTTTGCATTTATTGAGACATGGTGCATAATTGGTTATTAGCATTTAATGATTTTAATGAGGTGGTGGAGAGTTTTACGCTACAACAGCTCACATTGTTACTGTGGCCTTTATTATGCTCTGTGATCAATGATCAGCTGATCAGTTTGTCAAGTGTTTAAACAGAATACGTCAGCGAGGAAAGGAAGATGGCAAAAAAAAAAAAATCTCATGTCAGATAGATCCTGCATTAATAAAGTGCTATGCTATGTAATGAGTGAAGTTTTCTGTACGCAGTGTAACATCAGGCACATATCTGACAGGATTTTCACACATGTTGACATTACTAATAAAATATCCAGAATGAGGGAATGTATCACATGGTCAGATGAACAAAAGAGGGCTTCTGTGCTCTCAAACAACAGAAATTTCATACATGCTAACACTTTTAAACCCATTTATACGTAAACCTGTCTATAAAGAAAATCAGTATTCTTGCTGGAGAAACATCAGCTGTCAGTGTAAGGTTATTTTAGGTTATATTTTTTCATTTAATATAGGTTTTCATATATATTTGACATTTTGTACTCGTACTACTTTCCTCTCATTACAGTCGAGTTATTGCTCAAATTTGATTCTACAACATCGGTTTCTCGCACAATTACAAGCTCCTGCACACAATTTATGAAATGAACAACGAGGGTAAGTAAAATGTCAATTTAAGTTAAATGTCAGACAGGTATTTTCATGGCTTCAAATCTTGTTCTTCCAGCAGGTAATGAGCAAAGTGAACTAAACACCCCCCCTATCCGTTTCAGTAGTCTGCTAGATAATGATCATCTCTTCTTTAAAGGAACAGGCTATCACACAGGTTGCTTCCTCATACAGCAACTTCACTTCACAGAAAAAGCTTGTTGCTGTTTGATCCAGTGCTGGAGCAGAAGTAAAGACCTCCATATATATATATATATTTTTTTCTTTCCAGGTAAGAGCCACCGCTTTCTGAAACAAGCCATTGTATGCTGCAGCCTGTTCCTTCTACCCAGAATCCCTCAGGACAATGGACAATGGGGTCCGACTCCTGTTACCAAGCACCTGTACACTCGTGCACACAGGCAGAAACAGGAGACAGAAAGTCACACACACACACACACTCTCTCTCTCCCCATGCGTTCAGACCCCCTCTGTCCCTTCTCCAGCTACCACAGCGTGGATCCAGTTGCAGGAAGGATGTGCGTGGTGCCATCGTTACACTGGTTGCTTTAACAAACCCCTCACTTTCAGTGCAGACGCTTTCCTGCTGCCTTTATCCAGCCATCGCCGACAAAAGGTTACGAAATATCGATCTGCTACAGCTGAGCAGCTGAGGTCTCTATCACTCTTGACGTGACAGATTCACTCCACATTCACTTCTCCGTACATCGTTCAACAAATTCCACACTGCCACTACAATAGAGGCTGTTATTTACCAACAGCCTCGTGCCTTTTTTGTATTGAAATGAGGAGAAGACAAAATGTATTTATTTATTTTGGCGTCTAACCGTTATCGGTCGGATTGATCGCCACGGGGTGGAATTGGTCGCTGGATGGAGAGGAGAGCGACGACAGGAAGGAGGAATGTACTGGAAGGCCTTATCTGGGAACGCCAGGCCGCTGTGATGGGAAGTGGAATGTCAGGAGGTGAAAGAGGAAGTAGGCTAGGATGTAACGTGCAAACACACACATTCGCAGTCAGATGTGCACAAATACACACATCCAAGCGAGCGTGCACACACACTTTCCTGCCTAATCGCCAATGCTAGTGAGACATACAACTCCCATCGTTCTCCTGTGTCTGTTATTTCATTTGTATTTCCTCTATCTCCTCGATGTCTTTTTTTACTTCACTCCTACTCCCCGGCGTCTTTATCAGCAGTTTTTCGACAGATTAAACTGAATGGGGAGGACAAACAGGGAAATGCAGCATTATGGTGCTCAAGGTCTAGTAACTATCAAACCCAAACTGGATACAATAGGTTTCATGTTTACTTGGTTATTTATCTTCATTTATCCAAAGGATAAGTGGATTGTAGCCTGGTCGGGTCAGGGACTGATGTTAATAAACACTAACCTGTTTTTAAATCCAAATGTAGTGCAAGGTTTTACAGAATGATGTGCGCGTCCATCCACTACTATTATGCAACATTATTAGGAGTTAAGCTCACGTTAAACCACTGCAGAAGAAGAGAGTGCAATAATGAAAAGAACGCCAGTGAGACCTCAAAAAAGACACAACTTCCAGGAAAATGTACTTTAAGTATCAAAATCCAAACTCATGATGCAGAATCAAACCTTTCAGAGATATTATATCATATCATTGGCTAATTATTAATGATTACTGTCATCAACAGTAATGAACACGACTCAGCAATAATTCACTATAATCAGTCGACCTTTATTGGGAATGAAAAGTTCAAATATATGAATATACACGTGGTTTACCTGTATAAAGAGTTTTGTTTGCTTGATATTAAACTTTTTGTTTCAAATCAAACACATTTTTTATTTCACAAAATGTTGAATTTACATAAGTCTAACTTATTTGCACTTATTTATGATTTACTTATTTTTAAGAGTAGCTTGTTTCAGTACATCAAATGTGGTGATCAAATGACCAACATCGATAAATCAATAAGTAATGAAACAGCTTTGGAGATGATGGAATCCATCAACAGCAAATAATGTGAGTAAGAATAACTGGTTTCACAGGCCATTTAACCAGCCTCTAATATCATTGTTTTGTCCTCAATTATAGAGTGCATTGCCACAGCAGCCACAACCTAATGAAGCATTATATTAGAGTTACTCTTCCAGGAAAGGAGTCTCCACAGATGAGTGTAGGATAGAAAGTGCAGAGTAACAAGGTCATTTTTAGAGTGCAAATAGGATTTTATCATGAAATGCTCCTTTAAAGGAAGGACCAACTCATGAAAAATCAGAAATAAGACCAAGCACATTGGAGGACTGGTGGGTGGGAGTAATTTGGATGAGGAGCACAAGACTAAATGCATCCTAGTGCTGATCAAAAACAAGAAATTTCTGCCTTAAAGCTTCCACCCTGCCTCTTACACTTCGTTAATGAGCGCTTTGAGACCTGGCAACGGCTCGTTTTGTAACACGCCCGTCTTTTACCAGACGTGGCTTCAAAAGATTTCTTCTAACAACTTCACTAAATCCTGTCCAGCCCTAATCTAGGTTATTTGGCTGTGAAGCATACTGTATGCTGCGAGTGTTCACTGTAGCAGTGGCATGAAGCTGCAAATGCATACACACATCAACACACACCTCTTGCTGACACCCCGGCGTCTGTTGGCATTTGTGCCTGTGTGCTGGGCTGTCACTTGCAGTGTGAAATAATGCATGGGCTCCAGAGCAGGGCCACTTTCTCCCTCTCATTCTCCTGAGTGGTCTGACAATCGAGGGCTAGCTTTGTCGCAGCAACCAGCTCGACTTAGAGCCCTCCTCAAACCACACAGATCCACACCACTCTGGAGACAAGGCCGGTTAATGGAGCCCACTGGGTCCTCTAACTCCACTTCCATAACAGTCAGTCAGATAAAGTAAAGACAGGAGGGAAAAATGGAAAGTGCACGACGGGGAGAGGGTTAAAGTAGACACCAAAACAACAATCTGTGAACACAGTGCTGACAGGGCAGGAACGACAATGACGCCTGACAGCACCATGTGATGAAAATAACAACCACCATGCATAATGCAAGACACTCTCCCTCCGCTGAACCGAGCACTCTGGACTCTCCAGGATGTTTGCCGTCCCTCCTAAAAAGCCATCCACCATCGGGGAGGGGGGCTCGCGGTTTGTGCCTTTCCCCTCGTAGACGTCGATTGTCCGACGGCAGCGAGCATCCGTTGGGAGAGCGGGTTGTAATTATGCGATGGGCATTGGTGATAGCTATATCCTGCTCCAACCTCAGAAGTGAGTTGGTCGCACTTGATCTGCCCCAGCGGGTCCCAGGGGTGGCAGGAATTACCCTATCATGTTGTTTAACTGTTAAACAAACAAATCAGCAGTGAGGAAAGACAGGAGGTAGAGGCTCGGTCATGTGCTGTAGGTTAGACAGTCATACACAGTGAAATATGATCCTGTGTCACTGCTAGGTGTCAAAAAATGATGAATAATATATGCTACTTTTTAATAATAAAGGTGTTGGTATCTGTATCAGTGATTATGGCCCTTGTATCTATCAGAACCAAACACCCATCTCATCTTGAGTCATGGGTGCTACTAGCTATCATATCAAACTGCTCTCATGGGTCGTGCTCGATGTCAGTCTGCAAAAAACTTGAACATTTCCAAAAGAACGTGGTCGTGCTCTCTTAATTTATTCCTCATCCTCTTCCTGTTTGCGAGTGAGGAAGGTGTGGGTGGAGGTTAACTCTCCTCTACACCTCCATATCTCTGTCCGACTGCAGGGTCACGCATGCGCGAAATTCACATTGGCGAATATTCGCCTTCCGTTCATCCTAAATTCTCCTCAAGCGAAGGGGAAAAACTGCAGCTTCTTCGCTTGTAGTTCAACTTTGGTGAACTTTTGAAGTCACGGCCTCAACCAATAAGAAAGACAAGCAAGTGATGATCACTGTGTGACATTTGGGTGATCCAATCAAATCTGAAGACTTTGATTTAAACCCACACACACACATTATTCAATTCTTTGGAATCAAATCACACGGTGAAAGATGTTTTTTTTTTTTTAAAATACAAAATTACCCATTTTGCCCATTACTTACAATGCAATCACACTACAAACAGACTTCAAGGCCAGTATGAAGGAGGAACCGTTACAGCGACCAATAACTCACGTGGTTATTGTATCTGAACCTTTTAATCGATCCAGTTATGGTATTTGTTTGTGAGATAATGTTGCTGTCCGTCCAAAAAAATAAGTGGACTGTTTCTATTCAGCATCTCAGCCTCAACAAACATACAATAAAATCTCTGGCTGTTCAGAGAGAGCAACTTTTTCAAATTAAGTACATAATATTTGTGGTCAGGCCTCCATCACGTCGTCCGTTGACACACTCGGTGTGAATGTTCAGAGCCCAGAGGGAGCCAACAAAGAGCTGCTCTGATTGTTTCTTTCCCACATATTTTTTTCTTTAGTTTTTTTTTTCTGTCACTTCACGGCTCGCTGCAGAAGATGAAAAATGTTTTTTTTTTTATAAGAACACAAGCATGTGTCTAATAAGTTGCGCTGGCATGGTCTTGAGAAAACAACTACCCACAAGCCCTGTGGTGTGTGTGTGTGTGTGTGTGTGTGTGTGTGTGGCACGGCATGTGCAAATATGAGACGATGTCTGCAGCCTGTTAGCGAGTCCTACCAAGAGCTGAGGCGGGCAGCGAACATGCCCTACATGGTCCTAGTGAAGGGATTCAAATGGACAAGAGGCGGCCAGACACTATATGGGACTAAAGCAAAGACTGAGGGGAAGCAGTCCGAGGTGCTACTGTAGGCTGGAAATGAGCTCTTATGTAAGAAACTTCATCCTGTCTTCTGTAATCCCCATCCCCCCCGTCTGCCCACACACACACACACACATACACATTTACACACATCTTTGAGGCATTAATAAGTCATAACTCAGATGTTTTTCTCTCCTCCACACCACATCTATCCTCATTTACAGAGGTGTAGAGTCAGTTAGGCTGAGGTGAGTGGCAGACAATTTCCACCACCAGCACACCTGCTACATTATAACAGCAGTGTGTGTGTGTGTGTGTGTGACTGTGGGTGTAAAGTTCTGCGCATGCGTGCGTGGCATGTCAATGCTGATTACACTGTGTGTGGAGGATTCACTGGACTGTTTCTGCCTTCGTAGGTGCCTGACCTACCTGCTCTGATCAGGTTTCATTGGGGCTGGACTGCTCACAGGACTGGAACCACTCACTTCATTTTATGTCTTTGCTGGGTGGTAATCCCTGCTGTCCCACTGCATTTACAGCTCAGCGGATTCCAAAAAGCTTTTCTTTAAGAGCGAATCTCTTGGAAAATGAGCATTTCTCTTGTAAATGAAAGAAAATAAAACAATATTTACATTTTGTTTGTATTTTTCATCATATTTAAAGGTGTAATCAACAGGTAAAGGCCTATAAAATGTCAGAAAACTGTGAAAAATGCCTGACATCAAAATGTCTGACATTTTTAATGATATTTTTGTTTGAAAAATTAATTAAACGATAACTCAGTTATTAAAATATTTACTCAGATTGGAGCCTAAATGTCTAAAGAGGGAAGATTTATTCTGGAAATCTCTTTTGCATATATATAAACAGTAAACTATGATGTTGTGATAACCATGCTCTGTGTGTTTCAACAGACATCATAAACTGTGTCACCTCATTACTTACGTACACACACACACACACACACACACACACACACACACACACACACACACACACACACACACACAAACACACTGTCTGGTCACTTTGGCTTTGTCCGCCTCTCAGATTAAAGCTACCGGGCTAATTTGCTGCTACGTCGCAATTCCTGCATAATCCTTCTCTAATCCTCACCGACTCGATTAAACAGCCAAATCTCCAGCTCAGTATCTGGCTCTATCTGCCGCACTCTTCATTTGTGCTCGCTCTCCTCCACTTTCTCCCCTCCCCGTTCCCTTTTTTTTTTCTCTTTCCATGCCCTCCCCTCCACCTCTCGACTCTCCTCATCTTCTTTATCGTCTTTGTGTCGTCTGCCTCCTTCTCTTTCAGCCTCTCTCTCTCTCTCTCTTCTCCGCTATCTTTTTTTTTTACTCACTCATTCTGTCTCAGCATCCCACAAGATGCTTCTGTCGCATCTTTCTTCCGTCTCAGATAAAACGTGAACTGTGTTTCTGCCAAAAAAAAGATCGACCATGACCTTCAGAGGTGCTTGAGGTACTTTTGCCAAAACATTTGGTCTACCTCAGCTTTTTGTACATTTAGGGAACATATCTGTCTTTGTTCAAGCACTTTGAAGTTTGATGTTGGTCCAAAAGAAGTTGTGGAGCACATAAGGTAAAATACATTTTCAACTCCTTCGTTTTTTTTCCCCCTAAAATCTGCTTTAAGACTTTGGAGCTTAGACTTTCAATGAGTTTAGTGAGTCAAGTCTCCTCAAAATAAAAAAATAAAAACTTGTGCAGTCAATAAAAAAAATAAGAATTTCCCCATCACAGTTTGGAAGAAGAAGAAGAATCATTTAATGGCAAAGTTACAAAGTGAAATTCTGAAGTCAGGGAAGGAAGTTAACCGACCTTAAAGAGCTGTAAAGTCTGCGTAGGAGTGGGTCAAGATAACACTGGACTTCTGAGCGACAGGAGACTGACTGGATACCAGAAATCGACACCATCAGCTGTGTGTGAACACCGGACCAAAACCGCTCACAGCATCATCTGGGAAGGGGTCAAAGGTCATTGACTGGGAGCCAAAGCTCACCTTTGACCATCTTCTGCTTGACCATTTCATAGAAATTTCATACTCGCATGACACCAACTAAATCATCTCCATGCCACCTGAACTTCATCTGCTGTAGACCAAAATTACAGTCCTAAATTATGTCCTCAAAAAGCCATTAAGTTTAGTTTATGCTTGTGTGAGATACAGCGGCGCTGGCCTCTGCAGACGGCACACGCTGTGCTGCTGCCGTGCACAGAGGTGTTTATTCTCAACATGCTATTTATTAGATTATTACATTATTCTCTGAAACAACGGGGGCCGTGCAAACAAAACATTCTGCGGAGAATCAAGAGAAGAACTCCATCGACCAAACGTGGCAGCACGCTCTGCTGTGTCAACCTAGTCTTATTTTCATGCATCACACCACCACATCTTTCTCTTCTCTGTGGGTTTATGATTTATTGAAAGCACTGGGAGGTGTCACGCACCAACTCAGTGTGCATAACCTTGGGCTGACATCACCCCATTGAGTCCAAGTTAAACTAGGCTGGGACAAATCAACCTCAGTGCACTCTCATTTAATCAGCTGATAATGAGAAGGTGGAACACAGGAACACATGTGTTTACCGTCAGTTGCCTGTTTGCGTGGCTATAGCATTCACCCGACACTGATTTATTTTTCCATCATTTATAATTTTACACTGACAGTGAAGTACAGCTGGAGATACTGTCACCCTATCAGTGTCTTTTGTGGCAGTCTCCGGCTACGGAATATCGTTAACCGTTTAATTCACCAAATCCGTCTGTCATGGCCAGCGCCAGCTGTAAACACACGAGGAGCGAGATGGTGGGTCCACCCTGTAATTAAAATGATAAAATAATGATAAAATCTTCAAATATTCAGATCGTGGTTACACCCATGAGATGCAGCTGAGAGGGAGAGTCTGCACGGAGCCGGTGCAGTCATAGCAGCATTGATTAAAATGCAAAGAGTGTATCTGCTGTAAGACGTCTGATAAGTTTGCGGTCTAGACACGAGGGTCACTTCCTTAAAAGTTCAGTGATGGATCCTGTTACAGATCCTCCAAACTCACAAAGGGGTTAATTTCAGAAGGCTCTGCACGCATCCGTCTATACGCGCAGACACAAACTATTTACATAAACCATTCATCACACACTGAAGGGAAGATAAATGACCCATCCATTAGCGATAACAATCAAAGTTTAAGATTCTGTGTGTGTGTGTGTTTGCATCTGTCCACTCGGGTGTCTTCACAAGTATAAGTACATCAGAGCAAATGCATCTCCCGTCTTATCGCGCATTATGCATGATGCTTGTGGCAGTAATTGATTGCATAACTCCCGTCCTGAACTTTGATGGAGAAACATAAACAAAAAAGTCTGATTAAGGACAACAGTCTAATCAGCATCTATCCTCATGAAAGAAGCGGACGTTCCTTCCTCGCTTTTGTATTTTTGAGGAATGCACCACATCTGACGTCAGTCCACTCCGAAGAAAAAAAACATACAAACCGAAGCTGCAGGAATTGAAATTAAAGACAATGCACTGAATATTAAATCAAATCCAAAAAGGTGTATATAGAGAACTTTTCAGTAGGTTGGCCTGGATATGTCAGCGTGCATATCAAGGTTTAGAATAAACAACTCACAGATGTAGGAACGTTTTCTAAGTTTGAGTCTGAAACTTGCGTGGCAATAGTATTACTGCAGAATAAACAGTGAGATGATGGAAGATATTTAAACTCAGCTGCTCAAAAATGAAAAACTTAAAAGACGTTAACCGTTTCCATTCAAGTGCTCAGCATTTAAAGGATAAACATACTGTCATCACTTAAGCTGAAAGTTTAGATGAGCTGCTGAACACAACAGGCCAGAGAAAAAAAATGAATGGCACATAAAATAACTCGAAATAGCACATTCCTTCACATTAAATAAACCAAAACCAACCAAAAATAGGCTGGAGCTGTACATCCGCAGGTGCATTTATGCAGAATTTACACCTTTTTCACACCGCATGGGGCAAAACACATAGAAAGTACTGACAGCTGCAGTTTCTGCAGGACAGACAGGACGGACAAATACGGTATCTGAAACACGGCGCATCATTAATAACATGTCAAATAAAACACCATACAGTAAGTGGTAATGTACACATATTTGCAAAGTCAAAATATCTCAGGTGTGTATTCATTCTGATGCAACTATACTGGAGTAGTGAGCTCACATTCACCGAGATTCGGTATAATTTTTGCTTTCATACGTTGGAAATTTGCAATACAAGCTATAAAACTTTCTGCAGAACACAATAGTTTTTTTAAAGTTACGTAGGTGGAAAACGATGTCACACTCTCAGCTCTGCAACTTTCCCTAATGGACCTCAGCACTGACTTCTATGAGGCTATTTTAGTCACCTCATGTTGCCTTGATGACTTCCATACAGACGGATCATATATTACACCTTGTTTAAAGCTGACACTTTACTGATGTTCAGCATCGGAGACGTGGCTGCCGTGCTGCTGCCTGTAATTGTGCTTCAGTTGCTTCACATTAAGTAATTTTTCACCTTGTTTAGTACACTGCCTCGCCATATTAGCAGTGACTGACCTAGACAGAAAATGGAAAACAGTTCATAATGACGAGCCGCGCATGGTTCGGTCACGTGGCTTGCAATGACGGAGGAAAGTGCTGCAGCCAGCGAATTACGAATAGCTGAAGAAAGTGAGTAAAAGAGGGGAGAGAGAGAGAGAGACGGAGAGAAAGAGCGAAAAAAATTATGGTTGTCACTTGACAGCTTGGGTCTATTTTTAACACGGGGAGGAGGTAAAAGACAGATGAGCGACAAGTTTCGGCGGTTAAGGGGAGTTGTGATCGTCCTCCTGTGCCGCGCTGTGTGATGTCTTGCTCGCTGACAGGTAGTGTCAGGAGGGGAGATGAGACAGAAACTAATATTCCTCTGTGGCTTCCGTGTGCTTTCCAACACAGCTATTAAACACAATCTGTAAAGTTATTTTCCTGATGATCATGATAGCAGAGGAGGCACGTGGGGGGGGGCGGAGGAAACTCGAGAGCGATTACGGATCAGACAAGACTTGCCTTTTGTCCTCCCAGAGGATGTGTGTTAAAACGTATGAGTGTGTGTGTGAGCACATGGATGGAGGGGGGGGATACATGGATCTGCCTTAATGATTAAAGTGTCCCCATTGAGGGAATTGGTGGGAGTGTTGTGGAAGCTGCATGGGGGTGTACAACAAGAGTATAAGGGAGAATGAAGTGACTGGGTCTCCAAGAGGGACAAATAACATGTTGCATATAAATGAGGATTTTCATTTCATATGACAGTGTGATGCAGTGATAATAATGCTTTTGTGTGCACGTATGTACGAAGAATATATATGTGCATGTGAGTGTGGTCTACACCGTCTGACAGGACCCCTCCTAGCGCTACTGCTACCACCGATGTTTTATGCTTCTCCCGTCATATATATCCTTTTCTTCCACTGAGTTGAATCACTGCATATGAGAATTCAGATTTCTTGGGAATACAGAAATAGAGCAGCAAGGGGTCAATTGCCTGTAGATTGCCAATTGCCTTCAGGACGTCATGCGTACATCCACATAAACAATCCGGAGTGAAAATATCTGCACGAAAATGTGAGCACTTTGCCTAATTACTCTTAATGTCTGGGTTAATGGGCTCTCACGGATGGCTGGCCTCAGGAAATCAGTGAACATAATGACCAGTCACTAATGAACGCTCGAAACATCAATGATGATACGAGCGAAAGGCTTTGTGTCTGTCGGCGCCTCCCCAAAAAAGAGAAGGAGGAAAAAGAGGGCCCAGGTTTGGCTCAGCGAGACTCTGCATGCGACAGTAGAGAGATCTGTCACTTTGTGGTTCAAGTGGCGAGACTTTCCACATCCTGAAACAGAGTCAGCAATAAGCTAAACTCCCTCAAACCCGGACCTAATCCTAATAGATCCTGTTTAGCATACAGTCGAGAGACGTCCACCTCTTCAAACACATGCGCTGGGAGAGATTATGGGGGGCTTTCTGTGCCTCTGCTGTACTGTACATCAGAGCCCGTGTACAGTACTGCTGCTGCATACAGATACATGAGAAGAGAAATGAATGAGGGAGGAGTAATGTGTTTTTCACAGGCAACAGTGACATTTTGGAGGCTAGCGTTCGACACGGCACATAGACATTCTGTCAAAGCTACTATTTCCTTTGTGCTTTCCTGACTTCTACTTTATATGCCATTGTTCCTGGCTATAGAATCAGAAAATAGAGCTTGCGTCAGACATTCACTGCGAGGAAACTGATCTAGCCTTTCTGTGGGCCCACAGATCCTTGGTGACTTTCACAATTAACAATGGTTGCATGTGGGGGGACAGCTGGACCTGAGCGGCGGATATCAATGCCAAGTGAGGGGATTTACTGCAAGTGAGGGGAAGTGTCTCTGCTGGGACAAAAAAACAACCCAAATGAAACAGCCCTCTTCGAAAAGGAGGCTGTCCTCCCAGCGAGTGGGTCAAAATCAGCCGTTGCAAACAATATTTGCTCACAATCATGTGACAAAGTCATCGTTACTGGCCTGGGACAGCCACAGATCTTGGATTTTGTAATTCCAACAAATATAACATAAAATTCTTCTCCTAAAATTTTAATAATACATCATATACCCCATCTTTAAGTGCCAAAAACTGCAGTTCCTTGAATAGAGGCTGGCTCCAAAAGTCTCTTGAGCTATTTCCCCGTTCATGGTGACTGCACAAATTATATTAAGGGTTAAAGTTAATCAAGGATGTGGCCACTTTGAGTGACAGGTGGATGGTTTCCACAACCACGCTTCATTCAGCCCACCTCAGCTCCACCCACGCTCCACCTCTTTTTGTCCATTTTTGGATTAGCTTTGAGCCGGCAGAG
Source organism: Miichthys miiuy (assembly GCA_036365135.1). Lineage (NCBI taxonomy): Eukaryota > Metazoa > Chordata > Actinopteri > Sciaenidae > Miichthys > Miichthys miiuy. Next base: position 23,881,070 of record CM071616.1, read on the forward strand.
TCGAGCTCTGCCAAGATGGCGACTGACTGCGAGCCGTCCACACTGAGTTTCAAAATGGCTCTCCAGAAACCTGTGGGTGACGTCATGGAGACTACATTCGTGTTTTACACTGTCTATGGCTTTAACTATAGAAATGTCACATCATAAAGCAGTGATCTGTGGAAGGATCAGAGAAACGCTGCTCTGCTGATGGGAGGTCAGATCAGAAAACACTTCTCTGTGTCAGTCAAGGGTCCATGGACAAACAACTTGTTTGTAGTTTCATTTGGAGGGCTTGTTGTGAATAAAGACTGCATAAATTACTGTCCATTTGTGTGACAGAGTTTGTTAAAAGCACTTTGGCACTTAATCTGATGAAAACATGTTTTCTCTGAGGGCTTTTGTCACTTGGACTGAAATTGAAGAAAGAGAAATCCAATTATGACAGTGTTGGCGGAGATCCCCCCGCATAGTGGGAAAAAAAGGAGCATATTAACAGCATATTAAAACATATCCACTCTCATGTCTGTGGGAGAGGGTGCATTAGCCAAAGGAGAGCACAGGGGAGGGCGGTGATGTGGGAGATATTTTCAATAAATAGCAATTATACTGTATATGTTGGAGCGTGGTGAGGACGAGGGGAGGGAGGAATGAAGGGGGGGGGGATTGCACCTCTGAGCCATTATCGGAGATAATGACATCAAGTGAGCTCTCTCCGGAGTGTAGTTGTGTGTGACAGAAAAATAGATAAGAGCTCATAATTACATACACCACCCAGGGAGGCAAGGAAGAGAAATAGATGGAGGTAGAGATGGAGGGAGAAATTATTTGGAGGAATAAACACAAAAAGGTCTGAGGCGGAGGAGTGAGGAAGACAGAGTTCACATACAGACACACTCAAAACCATGAAACACAAAGAGTAAAGGGACTTTACACACACATAAAATGTGCAGAAAGCAGCAGCAGCACACACACACAGGCATATTCGCTGGTGTAACAAAGACCCTGACTGACCTGAGACTCTGATGCTGATGAGATGCTGGAGCTGCAGCTCTCAGGAGAGATGGGATGAAGGCGAGGAAGAGGGAAGAGGATGAGGAGGAGGGTTAGATGACAAGATGAAGAGGAAAAGGAGAGGGCAAGGAGGAAGAGGAGGTGGAGGTAGGGGTGTAATAATGTTGATGAAAAGACACTGGGAAAGAAGACCAACAAAGGAGGAATATACTGCACGAAGAGATATTCTTAACGGATAGTTTAGCTTCTCTCAACACTTCAAAATGACCACGAATGTTATTAATGAAATTGCTCGCGATGAGATGCGATGAGATGACAGGAGGTCCTGCCCTCTGGAGCATCACAGGCACAAGCTAGTGAAGTAACACGATCGATAGAGCGTCTACTTTTCCTTGCTGGTGGACTTTAAGGATCGAGACTGCAGGAAACCCTGGCTTACCCCGGTCCCTCATGAAAGGCTCCAGATTCATTCATATCTCAAATCACGTATAGGTGAGCCGAGCTCTGGTGAGGCTGAGACCGCTGCTATCGTCTGTGGAGTGTCCAGTTGATCATCTAAAGACGGTTAGACTCTCTTGTAGAAGTATTTCACCTTGGGCTGACTACCTCAAAATGGTGCTTTTAAATTGGTTGGATCAATAGTGAAGTCATTCATCATGGTGGCTGTCATCTTGGACAGAGAGAGAATGACGCCTCAGTTTGTGGGACATGGTGATGAACGCAGCTCTACTTTCAGAGTAAGGGGGGGCGATATTTGGTCATTTTATGCCCAAACCTTTGTTGCATTTGGAAGTGTGCAAGAAATTTAATTTAACTGTAAATGATGGAAGGAACAATCTACAAGACTTTCTCCCAAGGGAAATGGGAGTCCATGTGCAGGAGGGGTACATGGTGGAGCTTAAAGGATTTCTGCCCAAATCTTTTCATAAATAAATTACAATACAATTTATATGCACCGTGTTTCATGTTGGCTTTTGTGCAAAGCCTCAACAATTTATATATATATATCTTGTAATTTACGTTCTGGTATTTGACTTGACTACTTTGCATCGTGTTGAACTTGGAGGCCATCACTGAATAGTGGTTGCTGCATGAGTTGAGTTGCATTTGACCACCCTGATCTGCTTGTTTTTTTTTATTGCTGTATTTACTGATTTCCTGCTTATTTATTTAGTTCATTTTTTATTTACATCCTTGCAGATGATGAGCGGGCGGCTCGTGGCTCAGGAGGTAGAGTGGGCCATCCACTAATCAGATGTTCTGCGGTTCGATCCCCGGCTCCTCCAGTCTGCATGTCGAAGTGTCCTCCAAATTGCTCCCGAAGGCTGTGCCATCGGTGTGTGAGTTAGCTCCTAGAACCTGATGAGCAGTTGGCACCTCGCATGGCAGCTAATGCCATCAGTGTATGCGTTTTGAGTGGTCGGAGGACTAGAAAGGCGCTATAAGTACAGTCCATTTACCCTGATGAGAGTTAGATGAGAGTAGCGATACCAGATATCTCATATCTGTTCATGAAGTATGAAGCTACAGCCAGGAGTCCATTAGCTCAGCATACAGACTGGAAACCGGCTAACAAGGTCTCTGACTGAAAGCTTTGCTACATTAAGTTTTGCTAAGCTTTTCAGCGTGATGGTTATGTTTGAACACCACCAAAATAGATGTGAATTTGACTACTCCCTGATCTGTATGCCTTTGGCCTTCTCTGTGTGTGGTGGTGGGGCAAATCCCACTAATCCTTGACACCGAATTGCACTGTACTGTTTAATCATTACTGACACCCTGCACCTTTCCTCCCACTTCAGCACTTTAATGGATGTAGGTGTGTGTGTGTGCCCCATGAACATGTAGCTGCACTGGCTCAAATGAGTATCATGCAGAATACGCAGTCAGGTCTACAGTCCACTGAACTCTTGTGACAGTCTGACCAAACTGCTCGTAGTGCATGCAGTTGTTCATGAGAATGTATTTCACAGATCCTGCTTGAGATTGAGCATCTCTACTTGCTACCTCTGTGCAAGTCTCAAAAGTGTACTGCCTTTTCCTGAGGTTGATACGTGGAACTCTGGGAGATGTAGGAAGTCACTAAGTAGTCGAGGGTGGGATTAAGAAAAAAAAAAAGAGGTTTCAAAGCTCCATCAAACATATCATACTGTAGATGGATGATTTTTAGCAGTGTCAGGGTATCCTGGGAGGGATTTTCCCTCAGCGGTGTCTAAAAGGAGACAAGTTACATAAACCTGACTTGTGTCTCCTACTGTCTCTCTAATGGAGCTTCTTCATTCGCTCTGCCTCGCTGAGAACACCAATACAGCTCTGATGCCCTGCAGGCTTCAGCTTAATAGTGTGACTATAATGACTTTTTCCACATAGTTGCCTGCCGCCAGAGTCACCTCATGCACTATTACTCCATCTGGCTTTCATTGGGCCACTGTAATTACACTTTAACTAAAGACAAAGATCTTTTTCTCGGCACCCAGGTGTCAGTTGCATCAATGATGAAAGGACTGCTTGTCCTTTCAAGGATTGGCTTAAGCTCTGATGGTAGCAAATCTTTTATTTCTCTTTCTCAGTGCAACGACCGGCGTGGCTTAAATGGTAAATGGTGGCGACGTCCGACTGGTCATAACGTTTATTCAGTGAGTAACTTCATAACAGTCCAAAATTAAACCCGCTGATTTGCGGTTTGTGTACTTTGTGTCTAGACTCAGTCGAAGATTTACGAGGGAAGAAACTCACAAGTGGACCACATGCACACAAGTGTGTGGCTGCAGTTTGAGTGTTTATCTTTGGAAGAGCTGCATATTGTGGTCATTGCTTGCTATTGTGTAAACTATTTGTATTTGAGATATCATTTTGATGAAGGTTACACAGTTAAAAGAAAGCTTACACTAACTTAGGCACAGGGCAGCTGTGTCATTCAGGTCATTAGACTTAGTGTCGGCAGATACCTGGAAAAACCTGAAAAACTCTTTATGTGGACATCCCTGTTACATCCGTCACGACGCTGATAAGAAGATGAGAAGCATCAGAATGTGTCTGATTGAGCTCTAGCAGGTGACTGATTAACTGATCACAGCTTCTAAGTAATAAATCAGAGCAGCATGTCAACCGGGGTGTAAAGAATAACGGATGCATGTCGGATAACTGATACAAAAATCAGAGATTTGGCTACAACCACCATTCTTGCCCAGATTCTCCCTGAACTTCACTTACCACCTCCACTGAGCAAACTGTCCTGGGGAAAACCGTGCAGGTAATGGTTTTACAAATTGCTACATGCGTGAACACAACCATGTCACAAATCAATGTCACTTCTCTGGCTAGTGGACACTTTCTTTTACTATTCAGGGAAACATGCACCTCTACAGGACCATAATACAATGAAAGCTTCTCAGTGCCATACAATGGTAGTACGCCTATTACTGAAACTGCTCTCAATGTATGAATAAGTCAGGAAAGGTCAAATTTAGAAGCTGTGCTATATGGTACATCAATGGTTAAAGATACATTGTAGACCCGTCCATCATCTGATCGATTAGAGCAGTTTATTTAATAACAGTTTTTAAGATGAAAAACAGAGTGGGAATGGAAACGTAACAATGCAGCAGCTCACAAATGGATATTTGATTGGCAGCGTGTGATTATGAGCTGCCTAAACACTTCAAGGAGAAAACGGGGATTATGTCAGCGTGCCTGAAGTCATAAGTGCATCTAACCCCCTCCACCTCCGTCCCCACCCCCACCTAAATACCTCCAAGTAAGAATTATTTAACACAGGCTATCTTGTGTAAGCCCATGCCCTCAATTCCCGTCTGTCCACAGCTTTATTAACTTTTTTTTTTTTTTTTTTTTTGAAGGACAGGTCAGATGGATATATGTGGTTGCAGTTGTTGTTGACTTCTGCTCGCAACATCTGTCAGCACCACTGGAAGCAAGCTGCGTTCGCTCACAGCAGTGGTGTCAGAGATGTGCTATGTAACCTTTGGCAATATCAATTTGCACAGTTACCAAAAATCCCATGTTTTGGTAACTCTGGACCCCCGTGGGATGAGAAAAATCTTCAAACCTTGACCTCAGGGGACCCTTTCAAAAGCCATTAGATAAATGAAACGGGTGTTCAACGAAAAACAACTTAGTTTTTGGTTTTTTTTTAGAAGCATTTTCAAATGACATGGCTTTCAACAAATTGGCAGACAAAATCCTTAACAAAATACTCTACCGTCTTCCACTTCTCATGGGATTACAGGAATCAGTTGTTACTAATAAAATATTGATTTTAAATAACAACACGGACCCTGGACCAACTGCTTTTGTCAGGTCACTGTTGTGTTCTTGAAATCAGACATAATGAAAAATGCATAATGAAGAGAAGATGTAAGTTATGAACAGTGCATTATAGATTCCTGTATTGATTAATTAATGAATAATGCAATCAGACTTTTAATTTGAAGGGTACAGGTTCACATTTTGGGTTTAATATGTCTTTTTTTTCTTCCTCTTTCAAAAGTGTTGCTCATGTAGTCATTTCAATTTAATTCATACATTTTTCAGAATAGATGTGTGTTATTTTTCTGAATTTTATTCACTCAACTAATGGATTAATTGTTGTGGATCTACTAGAGTGTATGTACTGTTGAGACCGTTTCGTTCGTGGTGTTACACAGGCACAGAGGGCAGTAATGCAACTGAAACCCTGTGAATGTTTTGTTTCTCTACAATTGAAGTGGGTTTATGCCTGGCTATTTTTGGATGATTTACATTTTTGTATTCATCTGTTGAAATATTATATTATGCTCTTTTCTCTCATTCCATTCTGGGAAGGCACAGAGAATATTTTTTACAGATTTAGATTTAGACTACATCAGCGTCAGGGTGACTTTTCCTGCTTCTCCAAAGATCAGATTTCAGAAAACCTTCCATGTATCTAATTGCTCTCCACCTTTTGTGATAAAATGTCAATTAAATAGAACAATTAAATTGAAATTAAATATCTTTCTACAGTGCTTTAAGTCAGTAATAGCTAGGCTAATCACCAAGTCAGTGACCTATTAGTTATTATTAGTGGTTTCTGTACTCAGCCCAGGGGCAGATAGAAAAAGAGGCAGCCTGATGTGAGGATGAATGTAGATGGGGAATACCCAGTAATGATGCCAGACTGGCCTTAAGAACCATCTCATAAGCCTTCTGCGGCTCTCTTGGCTGTAAATAGTCATTAGCCAGCGTACTGTCAAACCTCTGGCTACAGTAGCATCACAGGCAGCCTTATATTAGGAGTTGGTTATCAGGCCGACACCGTAGTCTTGTATTGTGCTGCAATTCAGCAGCACATGCCATTATTATAACTTGGGACAAACCCTACGGACTATATGATGATGTCTCTATAAATAGACTGTTTATTTGTGTATACATAAGGCTTGCTGAGGGAAACTATTATTGTCAGTAAATGGTTAGTATCAAAGGTCAGCTGGGAATAACTCTGTTTATGTAGCCCATATGCAAAACAATACACAAAACCAATGTTTTACTGACCACCAGAGATTTCTATCAGACCATCATCTTTCCAGGCCTCAGTCACTCAAAATATCAGCACCCATGTATGGCCTCTCTGCCCATACGGGTAGGGTGACGTTGGATTCTTCCATGACGAAGAGAAAGATTAAGGAAGTACGTTTTGTGTGTCTGCGCCTTTAAGAGTCCCCAGGCCAGGGCCCAACGTTGGGAAAGTCACCCAGTGCCTTTCTCATGACCCCTGAGGGGAGGCCTTTTCCCTTTCTGGGTCCATGGATCGAGATGTAACATCAGAGGAAGTCCAGGAAAGGGACAACCAACATATCCGCAAATCCCAACATGCATGTCATGGCTAGCACTGACTCACTGTTTCTTACTGTCTATGTTTGCATGCACACAATCGTCTAATTTGACTCTGAGGATAATTCACAAATTTCTGTTTTCATGTATTTACATGTGACAGTGACATCCAGATATCTCCAAACAGCAAGCTACTAGTTACTGTTGCTCCTATGGCAGTTTCTCACAGTTTATCTCATGTCTGGACTAAAAATACGAATGTTTGTGTATGCTTAAAAATAGTAGTAACTCAGTGAATGTGGGGCAGGAGTTGCAACTTGTCAAACCTCTAATGGTTAGCCTGAACATGGACTTTAGAGGTCAATGCAGCCTTTAATATATGCAGCTAATACTGCAGTGCTCCACATTCTTTAATCACAGCATTAATCCTGTGAATGTGACTTTAATTAAGGTAATATAATTAGATTAAGGTGTTTACATGACCCCAGGCTTAAGTGCAGTATTTTAAGAATCAAACTAAGATTGAAGTATCGATATACAAGTCCGAGCCTCTGTTTGAAGTGACTGTTTCTTGCTGGACATTCAATCAAATAACCACAAAGAGATGCAAAGTGATTACAAATGACACAAAACGAGTAAAAAGAGATCCAAAATGACCACAAAATGAGATGCAGTCAAAAGGAGATGCAAAATTACTACAAAAAGCAAAAAAAAAATACATCAAAGAGTCGCAAAACGACTTCAAAGAAAATACTAAACTACTACAAAGAGATACAGTCTGAAAAAGATGCAAAACAATGCAAAATGACAACAAAGAAGTGCAAATTGCATCAAAGAGAAGAAACAAAATAACTACAAAGAAACACAAAATGACTACAAAGATATACAAAACAACTACAAAGAGATGCAAAATGACTTTAAAGAAACAGCTAACAGCTAACAGACAAATAGCAATGCAAAATATTTAGTCATTTTGTATCTCTTTGTGTTGTGTAGTTCCTACATGGTAGCACGTTATTGAAAAGACATAACACCAGAGCCTCTGTTTGAAGACTATATTTTTATATTCAAGTTTCCACAGGATATGAGGGGAAAAGACTGAAATGGAGATGAAATGGAGAAGCATGTTAAGATGCTAAGAAGCTAGGATCGTAAGAAGCTATGTAAGATGTCTCTTGGACAGTGATGGCTCTCTCTTTACCCATCAGTGTGAGGTTGAACCTGCACTAATCTCCTTTCAGGTTCTTGTTCTCCTGGGCCTTGTACAGGGTGCCAGTGGGTGTAAATACATAGGATTACAAGAGGCACTGGCACATTTGCACGGACTGACGATTGGACATCAAACTGCCTCGCCGAAGGGGAAAAAGTGCACTGTTGTATTTCCGTATCATTACGTATGTACTGATAAATCCCTAAGTCTCCTTCCTCAAATCAAAATTGCACCAGTTGCTGGGGACACATACATGAGAACCGCAGGCTTCAAACTGCTGTAATCCCGGCTCAAAGTGGAAAGGGGCTTTGCTGCACATCCATTTGGTATTATTCTAAGAAATAGGCAATTAGAGATAAGGCTATAGTTGTAACTTGGACAAACTGCAAGCCATGGCCCTCCCTATGGGACATATAATATATTTTGGGATGAAGTGTCGTCAGGGTAACAATAGGGAGTGAGACAGGAAACAAAGCGATGTTGCCACATTGTCATATATAGAATATGTCAGTATGCCAAGCTTTAAAACATGTTGTGTTCTAATGGGGAAAGGATCAGTGCCCTAAGCGGCCCTGAGTTAAAATAATATACAGCACGTAGCTAAAAATAATGCTTGTAACCCCCTCATTTACTACTCTAAATCACTGAGCGTTGCCACTGAAAATCAGCAGTGGCAGCGCAGTTCTCCTTTCACCCCTATCCCCAACGGAGCCTTTGAAGCCCGTATGGATTGACCTTGTTAAATAAGTAAAGTCCATTGTGGGACCCACCTGGAAAACAAATGAAGATGTTCTTTTGCCAGATGGTGTGTCCGGAATAGAAGAGTAATTGTAGAACGGCTAGTCGAGAGATAAGGCATGGCTTATACATCGCTGCCATGAACAACTGGCCTTTGATAAGGAACATCTAGCTTCAAGATTAACGCATGTGCTCATGTAAATGCATTCACATCACACACACACACACACACACACACACACACCACTGAAACACAGTGTCAATGTCAGGAATAACAAAATGTCTCTTTCCATTGCACACTGTCCGTTTTATTGGAGCTGGGAACATTGCATCGACAATTTTGGACAACCCCAATTTGTACTATTTTTCAATCAACAAACATACCAGCATACTGTAATTATTTAAATCTGAATATCTCTGTGTTCCTACTCAGGCTGTCCAGGTAACATGAATGAGCCTAAACCAGATGCTTCAGAGAATAAAACCCTAAATCGAGTGACGAAGATTTACTGGAACAAGTGAAACAATACGAGAATGAGGGTAAATTAATTTAAGCAATTAGAAAACAGTGCGTAATCTGCACACCGCCTATTGAACCCAAGCTAATGTAATCAAATTAGCTGATCCAAACACAACTTCACTGAGACGATCTTAATGGGTTCATGCTATTAAGAGGCAAAGTTTACTATAAAGCTTGATACAAAAAAAAAAAAGATACAACTGCTGAGAGGAAGCACAGAAGTTTGGTGCCAAATTCAATTTTAACTTCCTGAAGCCCAATCAGGTGTCGTCAAACGTCTTGTTTTTCCCTCATCAACAGTCCAAAACCACAAAATATAAAATTTTCTATTATGCAAGACAAGAAAAAGCAGCAGATTCCTACATTTGTGATGATAAAATGTTTAGTTTATATTTCCATCCGTCCATTAGCTTCACTCGCTTCAGAGGCTGGTGGCGTGCCTGGAGCTGATCCTGGCTGACATTGGATGAAAGACAGAGCACATACGCTATACACTGACACGCAAATGAGTGAGTCAAACAGCCAGTGGAGATTTGAAATTACATGCTGGTTCTTTACGTGACCACGATCACTCATCAACAGCGTCCGATAACATTCTCCCCCACTGCTCAGATTTTTGACTGGAAACATCAAATGAGGTCTTATCTTGTTTGTGGAAGGACATTTGCTCACTTCCTGCTCTAACGGACTCGGCTACATCAGGGGACTCAAGGAGTGCTCAGCTTTTCCTGTTGCCACAGGCTGCTATTCATGTACACTTCCTTTCTGTATCTTGACCAGTGTTTTCAGGACACACCTGCAGGGCGATTGATGGCAAGTCAAACAGGTCAAGGTCAGCTGCTAGTATTGTCCTGTTGTGGTGTGACTCTGACTCACAGCCTGCTCCTCCGGATTAGTCACTAGAAAACATAACTAACAATCACTTTTTCAAATGCCTTAAGGGTGTCTAAATACTAACCGGGTCTGTTTTGTAAAATGGTTGCATTTCTCAGGTATTACCCGCCCCTCGGCGGGGTTAACAAGCAGGCCTGGGATTACCTGTGTCAGCACATGTGATTGTTTTGGCAACAGTGCGAAAAAGCTAACATGGGCTTTGAGCAGCCGAGAGAAAATGTGAAGCTCCTGCTTGCCTCCATGTCTCACAGGCCTAAAATGAAAGTCACCAGCCTTGTCTGTCGGAACTGACACGCACTCACATGAAGCAGATGGAGCTGCCTAACTTAAATGGATATCTCCTGTTCTTCCATGTGAGAGCAGGAGGCTTCGTGAGGAAAAATCTGTGGCCACGTTAAACGTGAACATCAGAGGCATTCATCAACCAAAGTGTGAGTGATTTAAAAATCATGACCCATGAATATGAACTCATAGAAATCCCTTGTTGCTATTTAAAGAGGATCATGTGACCTAATGCAGTCTGTTGGAGACTAAACGTGCCTCCAGCTATACAAAAAAAAAATCATGACAAATCACAATAATCTTTTCCTGTCAAGTGTGAGATGATGCGCCCCCTCTAGATAACGCTGTTAAAAATGTTACCTGGATTAATCATTTAAAACTTCTCATTCCTTAAAACATTTGCAAAACACTCAAGCAGCTGTACCGTGCCCCAATTTCTAAATCAAAGAGATTGAGGGGGGAAAAGTAGGCTACGTGTACTGTACAGTGAAAGTAAGGGTTTAATACATTGCTAGAGAGAGAGAGAGAGAGAGAGAGTGATGGCAGAGCCAATGTTGCAGCAGCTATAAAGGGATTATTCTTCCCTGGAAGACATAATCATGTGTAACACACTTGTTTCAAATCCTGTGAAAAACAAACAGGTGTTTCAGCTTTTAAATCCAACCTCTTCATCCTCTGGCACGCATAACAGGACCCAGAACCAGACCTTTTGTGTTATTTCCTCATTAGTTATTAGGCTACGGTGAATAATGTCTGCATGGTTTCATCTAAGAAATGTGCTTTACATGATGAGGGATGAGGACTGGGAAAAAAGTGGGTTAAAAAACTGAGGAAAAATGTAGTTAATGTTGACAAGACTCACAGGAGATAGACTATTTATTAATTATCATCATCATTAACCCAATTTCAGGTCCAAACACATCTGAGATATTAAGGTGTGTATGAAACAAAAAAAAAACACAAACACACACTTGTCATAAAATTCATAAAATGTGTGAAAATAAGTTCTTCACTGACCTGAGAGCCCCCACAGAAAGGTGAATGAGAGCAAAGTAAGTTTCCTCGAAGTGATAGAGACCTCCATGGCTGATGGAGCCACAGTTTCCACTTCTCAGTGTGTTAGTGTCCTTCACCCCGGCTTTATATATGAGCTCTGTTTCGCCTCGGGGCAAAGCTCTTCAAGTCTGTCAAGTGGTTTTCCTTCAATCTGCCCGGCAGAGACGTTAGAGAGCCGGGGAGGGAGGGAAGGTGAGGGACACTTCAGGTGAGGAAATGTGGAAGAAGACGTCTAATCCCACCGCCGCTGCAGGAATCTCTCTCTCTCTCTCCTCGGAGTTTGCGCTGAAAGTGATGCGTAAATTGGATCACCACCTCTGACTCTGCGCGACCCTTCTCCTCCTCCTCCTCTTAACGCTCGGCTGCATCTGCAATTCAGTCCTTATCGAGACGGCGGCGAGTTCAACTCTGCAAGTTGTCATCCTGTGTCCTTTTCCTGAGAGAGAGAGAGAGAGAGAGAGAGAGAGGAGAGAGAGAGAGAGAGAGAGCGAGGGAGAACCGTGCCACCTCAGCGAGCGAGCTGGGCTCGAGTTTATCTCAATATTAACGACTGTTTCCGGTGATGAGCTTGAAAATAAATCCCACAGTCAAGCAAACCTGACTGACATCCGTTAAATATCTCACAGCTTGACGCAGGTACACCTGTCCTCCTGGTTCCTAGTGTTACGTGCAGGTGTAAAAAAAGCTACTTTTCATGTGAAATATTGGATATGATTCTGAATCTGATTTAACAGAATGGACGGTGTCATCTGTAACAGACTGTAAGAAGAGAAAATATGATTATATGGTGTTTTTCCAGTATTCCTCAAAAGCATTACCCTAAAAGACAAAGAATAGTGGCAGTGGGAGTAATCACATTACTTTGTGTATAGAAGAGGATGTGTGTTTGTGCAAGCTATATTTCCCCCCAAATAGGTGTAAAATGAATGAAATTATTATATGATAATTTCCTCAAGTCCCCTAAACACCATTCCAGTTTAAATGCATCACCGCTGACCTGTCAGGACCTGAATGTGCCTCAGCAAAAAATATATTTTTCATCAAATTCTAGGCAGGCATACTCCTGTGTGCAAATTGCCAGTGTCAAATATCCCGGCTCAAGCTTTTTTTTTTTTTGCAATAAGCCTATTTCCAAAACCCACACAACTATAAAGCTCCATCCTTTCCCCCTCCCCAGTCTCCCCTTTGAAAATCTTCAGCTCCTGTTCTATCATGTGTGAAGAGGCATGCGTCTGAAAGCAGAGAAAACAGACTGGAGCTTGACGTGAATTCCCAAGGTGAGCTCACCCCACCGATGTAAAAATATGGACTGACCTGTGCTCTCCGAGGTGGTCAGACCCCCTTATTTCATTTTACAAAGGTTGGCCCAGTTGCCTCAGCAACAAGGCTGAGGCTAATGCAGGAGGACTGCTCAATTATGAGAGGTGAGCAAGGGTTATTCCTGTGATTAAATCCAAAGAAGCATGGTCCGATGGGCCTCGTGGGAGTAGGATTTCGTTGTGTTGTTGTAAATTGCATCTGGGCCTCCAGCTGAAATCTACAGCATTCAGGGGAAAGCTGTCAAAACAGGCCTGCTTTTATTTTTGCTGCAAATATAATTCGAGCGGGGCAGAAAGGCTAATACTGGCTTCTGGACAAGACTGCTAAATCCAAACACAAAACAAAGTCTGTTCAAATGATGAGCAAACCTGACACCTGGAGGTCAAACATGTTGCTCGGTGCCAATTCATTATCTGTTTAATGATGCATTCAAGACATGTCCTTTCTTTCCTAATCTTGACTTGTTTTATTTGCTGAAAGAAAAGAGGGCATTAAAAGGGGACAGCATTCATCATCATAACAACCTAATCCAGATCTAGTACAGCAGTTTGCACTCACACAGGTACACCTACACATACAAACATAACACACTGTGAGCACGAACATTTTGTTTAACAGTGTACGTAGGCACACTTTTGGAGCTACTTTATTATATCCACGCATGGCCCTACAATGAGGAAGTACATTCTTATTCAAGGTGAAGACATTATCAAGGACTCGAGTACAACGGAAGAAACCATGAATATTCAGTCAACACTGTTTGCTATTGCTTTTCAGGACAATCAAGCCTGGCACTCCCTACAGCCTGCAGAGGAGTAGGAGTGCTGGTGTGCAGTGGAATTTCACTGGTCACTGGTCATCCAATGCAGCCTTATTTCTACAGTTGAAGCGGTAACCAATAACACGGACGAGAATAATTTTGAAAATATAAGGATGACGCAGGTGAAAGCATCAGAACAGTGCGAGGATCTTCCATTGTTTCGATGATCAGATTATCTCAGATTACACTCTATAGTCTTGATGCACGAAATCCACATAAACCTGCGTACAAGTGTCACTGGCTTATGTCCGTTACTGCCCTAGATACTGTAGATTTGCTTTAAAGAGCAGAGACCTGCTTACTGATCAAAGACCTGTCCTTCTTCTTCTTGTGGACAGACTGTATAGATTCAGAGGGTGCAGCTGAGGTTGGAGGTTCTTTGATCAGTTTAGCATTTGTTTGATTTGGCTTCAGGTCATGTATTCATATTTCAAATGTGGCTGTAGAGGAGAATATGTTGTTCATAGCTCGTTGAAGTGAGCTGATTGATTTCTTGAAGGGTTCACCTGCGGTATGCACTGAACAAATAATGAAATGAAAACTATGTTTTTGTTAAATTTTAATGCTCTCTGCAGCCCAGCAACACAATATCTAACGCTCTGATGACAAATCACCAACACAGATTATTAAAATTGACATTAAGCGGAAATTCTAGCAAGCAAACAGGCCCATCAAATATACAACAGCAAGGCATAATGAAATATTTATTTACATTATGTATGTGTGTTTTCAATCATTGAGTCCGAAATATTTTGCACCTACATTGTAAATAAAATAGTGAATGGCAAAATGTAACATTAATTATTAACTGAGAGACCGAGTGAGACATTTTATTCATAAAATGCAGAACGCGCCGTTCCATTCGTGTTGGCGTCTCAGCACGTATACAGTGTGAAAAATAGATTTATTGATTCTGTTCATTTGTTGTGATGTCACATTTGTTCAGTCTTATTCTTATGATGCTGTTTTTGGATGCGAGTGTTGAGAAGAGAGAGAGAAAAAAAAAAAGATGTGTTCCAGTTTCAAAGGCTACCTTCTAAAAGGTCAGGGCATTGTCTCTCTGCACATACATCACAGACGTGGAGTGTGTATCCTCCCTCAGAACAACCTTTGAATTATTCCTCAGGTCGCCACATCCGCTCTCTGTTTTGTTTGTTTCTTTTAAAATGATGAATTAATGTCTTTCAAATCAACAGATTTTATTCCACAGTGACATGAAATTGAAGTCGTCTCTGTGTTACCATGTGGGGACTTTTTTTTTTTACCTGTAGCTGTCTGAGGCCATCTTCTGGCTATGCGGGTGAATTACATGTTTGAAGACTCAACACTGAAATTTCAAACCACATAATCACACGGTGATCTCACCTTTCAAAATACGTTATTAAATGAGCAACAAAAATATGATGTCACCATGCTGATACGCAGGAGGTGTAATGTTTACCGTGTTCACCATTTTAGTTTGGCACATTTGATACCACAAAACAAACAGCTGAGGCAGAGGAAAGACCGCATCACTAACATGATCACAGCAGAGTTTAAAATAATTTAAGATGACTGACACTGGTGTTACACCAAGAGCCAGAGCACTGTCAGCAGATCTGCACACAGACTCTGTATTATAGAAACTTATCCTACCTAGACGTATCCTACTGCACTTCTTCAGTTGCTTTTCTAAAAGGCACACGTGCCATCTAACATCATCTGCAGCTCAGACAAATAGACACAAAGCCATTTTTCACTGTGTGGCAAATGACAGTGAGTGCCCCATTTATTGTTTTTTCAAACATGTAAACATACAAGACGGTGACTTCCAAACGATCACATACAAGACATGGTGTCAACCAATAAAATAGAAAATATCATATTCATCTTTATATACTGTATACCCAAACAAATGAACGTTGCAAGTCTGCAAAAGCCGGAATGCTCAAGAACATCAATATTCTTAAATATATATATATATTATAGATATATAAGGTAGATTTCCTATACATAGATTCAATATGGACTTTTGTTTGATTCTCCTCTACACAGTCCTTTTCCTGGCACATTGCACATAACCTCAGGAATCATGTTCATCAAGAATTCAGTTTGATTGTTGATCGGGGATGAGTTGAACTCTGCAGCTTACAGTCTTTAGCCTTACTGGAATTCCTTTTGCTCTCTGGCCTGGTTTACACCTGTAAGAAGATTAGCACAACCACTGGCAACGATTATGTGTTATCTGCGAGACTGCATTTTAAAATACCGGTATGTGTGGTGTCGGTCTAATGAGTCCCACAACCCCACAGCTGCAGCTAGAGATGCTCCAAAGTACCGGCCACCAATATATACTGGTTCACTGTATATTTATCCAGTGTAATATCAGGAATTTCTCATTTTTGTTGATAGCATGGCAAAAAAAAGTACTTCAGAATACCTAACAAAGCCAACATTCAGTGTTGGGTGCAACAGATTTTGCTTGTGCAGAATAGCACCAGCCTGGTCGATTGTTTGAACGTGCCTTAGAGCTATAAAAGACAATGCAACAGAGTCAGCAAGAGAGCTAAACAGATGACCAAGATAGCTTGAAATGTACGCTCCACTTGGTCTTACCACAGCAGGTATGACACTGAAGCTCTCTCAGCTGATAAAACGGCAGCAGGGGGTAGAAATGCTCTGATAAACTTTATTTTCATTTTTTTTTTTTTTAAACGGCCTTTAAGTGCTGCAAAGACACTGCAGAACATTTTCCATTAGGACAGCCACGGTAAGCCGTGTGAAAAATGTCTATCATTCACCACGTTGTTTGTACACGTGGTATTTTGTTAACCTGCCGCACAGAACGTCTGTTTGTACGCTGAACTGAAATGGAGAGGAAACCACGCTCCAACCCGGCCGGTCGGGTTTTGAAGTGCACCCAATGTTCACACTGCTGGATAAACAGATATCCCATAATGGCCAGTAACCATCTGTGCAGCACTGGCAAATACTACTTTTTTTTTGCTTTTCTTCTCCTTACTGCGTGCATGGTAGCATCCCTAGCTGCAGCGTCCCGCTCACATGTGCAAAAACATAAGGCATGAATCAGCCGTTTGCTCTTAGATGCTTCGCGAATTCAGGTCCAGACTTCCAACAGTCAAAAGTAAAAAGGCAGTTTCAGAATAAATACATGTTATGGTCCCCTCGCTGCTTTGTTTGCTACATCCTACTGAGGTAGACAAATGCATACTGCAGTAGTCACCTTGCCAACCCCCCCCACACTCCCTGATGAGGCAATAATTATCTACACTAAACAAGCAGCAGAAACCTTTGTAGTGCACATTAGCCTAAAATAATAAGTACATACTTCTTGGATGTTGCAGCTCTGTAATACTTCAGCCTGTATTTCTACACAATACATTTGCCATATTGTGCATAGTCATTCTTTTTAGACTTCTAATGAAAATCAGTTCTGTAAAGGCTGCAAAAATATGCCAGACTCTTGCACACATTCATGCTTTATAAGAGACAGAATTGGTCACCTTTCATGTCGCCTGACTGGCCGTAACACTCGTTAATCATATCTTTAGTCAATACAATTCTGAAACACTGAGTGTAGTTACGATGTTTCCTTGTTGTTGTATTTCAAAGGATAACCGACAGCAGTTTCCAGGCACTCCACCAGGGAGCCTGCTGAGAGGAAGTCCAGCTCCACCTCGATGAATTTTATGTAAATGGCAAAACGTTGAGATGAGTCTTCACCTGCCTCGCCGTCCTGACTCGTGGCGGCAGCGGCGGCGACGCGGCAGTTCTCCTGCAGCAAACGCGTCACGGCGGAGGGCTCGCTGTGGACGTAGTGTTTGCCAGAGCCCTGAAAGTGCTGGAAGAGACACTGCTGTATGGTCCTGTCCTCAGCTATGCCTAGATAGCAGTACGTGACTTTAACCCCAGTTCTGTCACCTTTCCCTGCACCTTCTCCGTCAGCCTGTGACCCGTTCTCTGACTCGCACTGAGGTAAGCTATGGTCTTCGCTATCACCTTGGGGAGAGGTCTGAGCGGGGTTGTTAGAGGACGACAACGCCTCGTACCCAATGGCGTACAGTCCATACGCCTTGGGGATGTCCGCAGGAAGGAGGTAGTGGGATGTGCCTCTGCTGCAGCCAGCTGCCCTGGACTGGGATACGGGGATCCAGTCCACCTCCATGTGCAGCTCCAGACAGCGCGCCTCACTGATGGTAATGTCCAGAAACTTGTAGTAGACATTCTTCCAGTTCATCTTCTGAACTTTGGTCATGATGATGCGCCCTTCCGGCTTCTCTGGGTTGAAGTACTCGCGAAGCCGCTTGCCCAGCGGCACCTGCGAGCTGATTTCGGCGTAGTGGTAACGCACATCCTCGCGCCAGCGCGTGTTGTAGCCCACGCCGAAGATGGCCAGTTTGTTGGAGAGGTGCAGCCGCGAGAACTCGGTCCACGTCTGGAAGTGCTCCCACTTCAGCTGCACTGACTCCAGGATGCGCATCACAGTCTGCATCATGTCCCTTTTTCTGCAGAGAACCCAAGATACAGAATAATGACAAACTAATAAGCAACATTTTCCACGATAGAATGTGCTACAACTGACAAAACAGGTAAAAGGAACCTTGTTAGCCTGAAAATATTTCTGTTACCTTCATTTTTGTTTGGCATCAGATGGTTATAAGAGCCCAGTTTTCGAGATATAGCAGCCCCTGGTAATATTTGTGCATCAGTACCTCTACAAAATGCTCTTTCTGTGTCTTGTGATACATTTCAGCATGTATAGGTCCAATTTTAAAACACAAGAACACCAACAGGTGATTTGGAGCTTCTTTAAAGTCCCCATGTGTAGGATTTGGCGACTCCTAGTGGTCGTATCACAACAAGACACTGCACATGGATACAGATTTGAGAATTACCAAAATGGAACCCATTTCCTATGAACATGGTCTGATTTATGTTTCTGCAAAGGCAACATCATCATACTTTAAGAAGCATTTGGGATAAAGGGCCCTGCTCTGTTTCATTAAGAATGAATACGGGGGAGACAGTACATCCCATTCAGGGTGAAGTCTGACGCATCACATTATTGGCTCTTTAACAGTAATTAGTTCATTCAGAACACAAAGTTTCATATCCAACATATTCAGTTTACAAAGTGGAGTCTTGTCCTTTGTTCGAGCTGACTTACTGAGTTTGTTCTGACAGCTCTGCTTGAATCTGCAGAGCTCTGTTTTTAGGCACCTGGATTTCTTCTAGAGAGAGGACACAAACACACATATTAGTTCAAACATGTTATTTCTGTGTTTATCTGTCCTCTGCTTGCTAACACGCTCACCAGTCTCCATGTCTCCCTCCTGGAAGGCCGAGTCCAGCACCTGGTTGCACCAGTCCTCCTGAGAGAAGTCTTCCAGGGTGCTGCCGTCGGACTCCATCTCCTGATACAGCCCGCTGCTGTTGATCAGCACCGGGGCGCAGCTCTGGGAGTCCCAGCCTCCCTGACCGAACACCTTCTCCAGCTGCTCAATGGTGTAGCTGCTCTTCCTTTTGCCGATGCCGTGCTCCTTCACGCGGCTGTAGCAGCGCCGCAAAGTCTGTACGTGATGGGACGGACGGATAAAGGGTTTACTCTGTTGTTCCAACTTTGTAGGGACAATTGTACAAAGACACAAAGAGGAAAAGGTGTCACTTCACACTTTAATAGCAACCTAAAGTGGATTTGATTGGTCTACCTCTGCACAGCAGTATGATTTAAGTTGGTTCTATTAGATGGGTACGAGCCCAGAGACTGACCTTATTAAGCAGGGCTGGTTTTGGTCATTTAATATTCAGCGCTACGCTAATTACTCAGCACTTCCTGTACATGCAAAATACATTTTAATGTGAAGGCAGCGGGCGGGCTTTAGGTGTGAGAGGTTTGCAGTTCAGAAATGAAATCACAAACATACTAAAGAATACAAAATGCTATAAATAATCACTATAAAAAAACAGCGTCAAAGACTTTTAAAGTACTCAGATTACAAGCAGAAGTGTCTAAACGTCCTCCCAGAGGAACAATTCCTCAAAGAGAGGAGCTGCTGGGTGGGAATCAACTCTAACAACATTCAGAGCCTTTCGGTGAGGCCAAACTTAATAAACTGAAGAGAGGGATGGAAGTGGGTGGTCAGGCATTTTAGATGCGGCCTTAACGATTTTCTCTAATGGGATTGTTGTCCGACTACCAAACCAAACTGCGATGGAGAATGTGAGAACGACGTGTGCTGGAGCTTCGTCACATCTCCAGAGCTTTTGCAAAAACTCTAAAAAAATAACAGAATTTTGAACTTGTTCACATCTTCCAGGGATTTGCAGAGGTGTTTTCCCACCATCATCTCTCCTGAAGTCTACAATCTGTGATCGCTTTAGACTTTCTAATGTGCCTGATACGTTCTCGACGAGTTAAATTAGAATAAATTCAGATTTCTTGTATCAAACTGCACAGATCGTCACAGTAAAAGGAGCAAAAAAATAGTATCAAAGGAGAACTGAGCTGCCCTGTGGACACACAGAGGACAGCAGTGCTGCGTCTTCTCTAATTAATGTTTATCCCAGCAGCTAAGTGCTGTTTGTGAGGACTTTAGTCCTGCATGTAAAACATGTGCGTCCACTAACATTCCAGACAGCGACAGCCTCGGGTTCACTCGTGTAAGGACAAGTTCCATGCAGTGAAGAAACATACATTTGGGAAAAAGAGAGCAATGTCATGAGATCAGTCCTGAGTTTCTGTATTTTAAGGGTTGAGTCTGGAGCGCTGAATATTTTATGTGAAATCATAAAATGTATTCTGTTATTTCTCCTTTTTGGCGACCTGTTGAAATATTGAAGAACATGTCATTTAAAATGCTGAAGATGCTGAAAAGGACGATATCTTGGGTGTGTGTTGGCATCTAGGCGTAACAGAGTGGTGAGACTTTAGAGTTTAGACTTTATGCTCCATGAAAATCAGAATAAGGTTTTTTGATGTACTTCACTATTTAAAAAATTAAACTGTTCTTTGCTTTGGTTGCAGTAACAACAGTGATGCCTGTCTCACTCTCAGGTGTGTATGAACTGCAGGTTATGAACTTCTTTTTTAAAATAAAAAAATGTGAAACTGAATGCTTTAAACACAGGGCGACGAATGAATGATCAAAAGCAGGGGTCTTCAACCAGGGGTCCGTGACTACCCAAGGGTTCTGCAGCAATTATTGTCATAATAACTGACAATTTTCACCAAAATAATGGTGAAGGTGAGGGTGCAGAATATGAGAAGCTACAAACAGCGGAGGTATCGGATGAATCAGTGGACATGTCCAAAGACACACAGGCTTAAAATGTGACACCTCTGATAAAAAGCTTGAATCAAGAAGAGAAGAAATACTTTTATTAAAAAAGTTGGCACTGCCAAGGTGCTCAGGGGCACCTTGGCAGTGTCCAGGAGGTGAACTGGCACCCCTCCAGCTACCCGTCCACCTTCCATACTCTGGGACTTAAACCGACCACCCTCCGGTTGCCAATCCAAGTCTCTATGGACTGAGCTACTGCCGCCCCAATAAAGCCAACAATTTTGGGATTATGGTGCAAGCCACGTGGTTATCATAAACTCATTAACTCAACTAAACATTCATAAGAACATGTATCCATTGAGCCTGCATGGCAGTTATGACTATTTACTCTGATGTGTACTGTAAACGACATGCTGAGTATCATGGAGGGGGAACTTCTATTAGATGTCATGTCAACAAACAGTAACAGCTGATGACAGTTACACAGCGGGCTGTTAACTGTGTGTGTGTGTGTGTGTGTCATGACAGGACTTATATTCGTATTTCCTGGTCCGACATGTCTGTAACCTCCATTAAACATCCGCATCCGCAGCATGACAGCTAACTTTAAAGCTACAGGTAGAGATGCAGGACGAGCATGCACAGCCATTGTTGTGTCCTCGTAATAACCTTATTTACCTTCATCCTCTCCCTGCACTGGGACGGCGTCCTCTCGTATCCCAGCTCCGACAAGGCTCTGGACACCCTCTCGTACATGGCAGGACCGGGGGCCTTACCGGAGAACACGGTGCCCGCGACCTCCAGCTGCTGCATCCTCGCCTCGGTCAGCCGCTCGTTGCCCCACACCGCTATGAGGGCGTTCGTCTCGGACGGGGTCCACGACATCCCTCGGCAAGCGGTGAAGCTGTTGGAGGAGGATGAGGCCGCCGTCCGGCCCGCGGTCCCTGAGCCCACGTTCAAAGGCGAGAAGCGGTTAGGTGTCGAGGGATTGGAGTGGTATTGATTACTGTCACTCAAATCCTCCGACTCGGGGGATGGCACCTCGGTTTTCGGTATCTTTAACGGCGTCGATATCTCCGGAGAATGCTCCGCGTTACTGGACGCCGCCATGTTGCCTCTGTTGCTAAGGGAGGGGAGGGAAGGGGACGTGTGGGACTTTTTACGCCAGAAGGCACGACGCAAAACACGGCGTGGATCCTGGAAGGGCCGCGGAGGTGAATCCTGGAAGAGCCAGGTAAACACACAAACAAACAAGTGGCAGTATGAAGTTATTTATCCGTCATCACTGTGAGACAGTGGCGGCAAAGTATGAGCTTAGTCACTGCTCCAGGGCGGCAGACAACCACTCAACATGGGAGGATGTTAAGTTTTTTCTTGAAAAGGTTTGTGCCTCTTTTATAAGTTTTTATGTCACTACAGACCTTTTTCACAGCAGATATTATCACTTGTCATAATAGGAAAATCACAGCTAACAATAAGAGCATTACTACTATTTTCATTGTATAACTACAACACTACATTTCAGAGAGAAGTATATATTTATACTCCACAATATTTATCTGACATATTGTTTTTAACTTTTACACACAAGTGGCTTGCTTTACTGTTAAACTAACCAGTAGTGTATAAAATATACATACAACGTGCAACATACTGACAAATTACAACAGTAATATCCAAAAATACAATATATTATTCAGAATATAACACTGAAATGGAGTGTTTCTGTATATTAAATTAATAAATAAGAACAATAATGTTTCTTCTTTTGATACTTTAAGCACATTTTGCCAATCAAACTTTTTTTTTTTTACTCATAATTAACTAATATTTTGCATGCAGTGCATTATGTTTAATTGTAATGGATTACATTTTCACTATGGCATTTCCACTTTTATTTAAGTGAATAATCTGAATCTACATCTGAGTTACTGATAATATAAACAACGACTCAGTTCTACAAATCCATCCAAATGCAAGTTAAATTATATCCACCTTCTTTATTTCAGTTTTGTGTTTGAATGTGTAAATAATAGCAAAATGTGTGATATACAATATAATATGTATCCAGTGCTGTTACACTCTGTTTGTGTTGAGACTATTTCCACTGTATCTCTGTGGTAATAGTTTCAGTTGGATCAGGTCGGTTTTTGTTTGTGTTGAACAGCACATGGACATAATCCTATCCCACATACAGCGGGCCATACCTGCTTTTCCTCTCTCGTCTCCATCACTCTCTTTTTGTCCCTCTCCTCATCTTGTATCTCTTCCCATCCCACAGCTGAGCTTTGATTGACGTGAATCTTTTCATAGCTACAGAATAGAAATATAACAGTACTAGTCATGTCCTCTGTTGTAATACACCTGGGGAATGATCTTTTGGATGTCTGATCCATCTCTGTCAATCTTCTGGGGTTGAGGTATAGAAAATAAGGTGGAAGAGAAAGTGACAGCATCCTTCGATGGGTTGTAAACCACTCTGTGGCTAAGAGCAGTAAACACCACATCAACAAAACCTGGACTTTGCCTCTTTCCTCACCTCATCTTTCATAGAGGTCATCAAGGAAATATATCTAAATCATTTATTAAATTATACGACAGCACTTAAGACTGAATCATCTACAGATATAACACAGATATCCACTAAATCTCCGTTGTCCAAAAAGTCACTGTCATCACTGGGCAGTGAATGGGACCTTTTATTGGATTTTTCAGTGTATAATTGGTCATTTGATGGCCCGATTGATGGATTGTGTCATTGTTTACTTCATCTTTTCCAGGACAATGTTTGATTGGCTTCCCTCGGGGACTACAAGTAATTCCTCTCGCTCTGCCATCTGTCCACTTTTCGGCTGTGTGTGTGTGTGTGTGTGTGTGTGTGTGTCAGTGAGGTCCTGACCTGGCCAAAGGGACAGTAAGATCCTTTTTTGGATGAGGCCAACACTCTAGCTGTCCAATAAAGGTCAAAGACAGAAAACAATGGACAGTCTAACCTTTTTATATGTCAAAAACCACAGCTGTCAATAAGTTGTCATGACTGCTGTCAGGAAGTGAAGATGAAATGTGCCTGTGATATATATACCTTATACCATTTATGACTGATTGCATCAGGACTGTATGAACCTTCGGGAAGTGTGGCACATATCGGGGTTGAAATTAAGTGATAATTCTGGTGATATTATGTATTTCAAAAGATTAAAACCAACAATGATTGGATCATACTAAGAAGTATTGTGTGTGTGTGTGTGTGTCCAAAGCCTCATATATCTTATTCCTCTGCGTCATAGAGCTCAATCGTTGTCCAAAAACACATCAGTGAGCCACACTGCTGCACTCGGTGACATGTTTCTTCATCATTCTTCAACACGCTCACTGTAGCTCATTTTGATTCAATACACCAAGTGTGTATTCATCCACAGCTGAAAATAGTTCCCAAAAAATGAGTCACATTTACTAACAACTACAGTGCCCAGCTGTTTTTATAGCCAGCAGCGGCATGACTATATTGATTGGTTACTGTGAAACGGCCTGTTTTAGATTAATAATGCATCTAATGTTTAAGCTGAAAGTGAATGCAACAAAATACCTGTTAATTTTCTGTTTAAGGTGCCTCGTTAGTCTACAATCACTTCATGCTTATGTGAACTGAGATATCCATGAGCAAGTTAGAAAAGTATGCCTT
This sequence comes from Miichthys miiuy, assembly GCA_036365135.1. Classification (NCBI taxonomy): domain Eukaryota; kingdom Metazoa; phylum Chordata; class Actinopteri; family Sciaenidae; genus Miichthys; species Miichthys miiuy. The sequence continues at coordinate 23,905,673 of CM071616.1, forward strand.
TGCCACGGGCACATTCAAAATCACGTAGGTTAAGTCTTCTGTGACCTCATTTGTGTGTTAATATTCCTAAAAGCACATCTGAACAAAATAGTGAGGATCTGTGTTAATCTATGTACCATCAAGAGACGGCCATTATATTCTGGGGGACATGTACAGACATAACTTAAAGTTAATGAGATGGGACTTTATTTGCACATGTCCAGGCCGCTGGCTTCACCTTTAACTACCATCAGCTCTGCTGACGCCTCATGAATTTGAAGTTTGACAATAGCTTTTTTTTTTGTAATTAGAGACTGGTCTTGATCATAATCCTGGGCTTATCATCAGAGGGAAGATTTGCTTTTTCAAACTGTAATTGATTGCTAAGAGATTGGATTTGACAGAGATGGAGGGAGAGTATCAGTGTGAATATCACAAAGCTCTGTTTGGTTGAATGCTGATTGTCTCTTGGTGGAGTGTATACTTGATAGTTTGCTTAATTTCATATGGAAAGGATGCTTTTGTTTGTCTGCAACTGCACATTTTCCTCGTCAGTGCAATGCCACTGACCTGAGAGAGGATGGCTATAGGTCTGCAGATAAAAATAGAACATTTCCTAGCAGGTAACAAAGTCATAAAGATTGTTGACACTATGCATGTTATATTCTGTTTATTCTATTTTGCTATATTTTATAAATAGAGCACCTAAATCTTACACACCGGACCTTTTAAGTTCCCATGAGACAGATAATGGGGTGCTTATTGCTTCTGTATATTTGCATGTTTCCTGTAAAATCAGGCAGATGGGACTTGTCGTGGATATTATTCACCATTTACAGCAGCCAATAGTGCCAAGAGTGAGTGTGTCCCCGCCCCCTTTTCTGTCCATAACCGTCTCTGGTGAGGCACAACACTCGTCAGAAATGCTCTGGCAGCGGCGCAAGAAGTGTGTCTAATTTCATAAAATTTGTCTACACCCACGAGTGAAGGATGACTCATCATTTTCCAGAAAATGACAAACTCTAAATTATCATTTAGAATACCCAAAAATACATACAAAATGACTTTTTTTTTTTACTTTGCTGGACCAGATACTGACATTTATGTGACTTTAACTGCTAGACACGTGATGAAAACACTTAAACGTTGATTTTGGCTTGATGGCGAGCGTAAGTGAAAGGAGGATCTAAAAATCATCCTTTACGTTGCTGAAGGCTACAAGATTAATTTCCCCCTTCAGTCAGGTGATGGATTTATTTTCGTCTCCATGCTCATCTTTGATCAGGCCACATCTGTTACCCATGAGCCTCAGTATTAATGACAGTGCCGGGGATGCCCTGAAGTGTTTTCATTTAAGCGTATCCTACTTATGCCTCCAAAGTCATTACTTTACATGTGCGAAGTGACACAATGATTATGAAGTAAAAGTGCAGCCTGTCCAGCTTAAAGTTGATGTGATTCCATCACATGATCTGGTAAGACCCTGCAGACCTTTTTTTTTTGTTTAATTCATGCTAAAAGTCATTTGACAAAAACGTTCTAATAACTTTTCATACAGCAGCCAGTTCTCATACATACTCAAAGGTCCTAATGTGCAGTGATTTTATATGCTGCAGCTACCCAACATGACACTCTTAGTACTACAAAATGAATGTAGAAATGGCTGAACACCTACACTAATCGGATTCATTTTTAGGTGCCTTTTTGCAATTCGATTTTTCTCTGTGCATGTATGAAATTATTCAAATTCAAATAAGCACTGACTGTTTTTAAATTGTGTCAGGCACGCTGACTCCATAATGGATCCTTTTCCTTAAACGCATCGTGATATACTATGTGCTAAACTTTCATTGCTAATGCATGTTCAGTCTTTTAGACGCTGAGGCTCAGTTTTAGAGAAGGCTTTTTCCACATCCTCTATCAATTTCTGCATCATCTCATTGCCATCATCACAGTGCCCTGATTGGATCATTACCAGATAGGTGTGAAATGACCATTATGTGGGCTGCTCCCTTGATACTGATTGCAGTAGACATGTCATCTTGAACACACCGGTCTGAAAGAGAGCAGTCACAGTAGAAATCATGTCTTGGACCACTTCCTTTGTAGCAGATGGGGAAATCACCCCGAGACTTCAGAAAGGACAGATAAGTCAGTGCTGCAAACCTTAAATGACTGGTCTGCTGGTACCAGCTCTTGTTCATACTTCCTGCCCGACCTTTGCGTAAATGCCAAACTACCGCCTGTACAGCAAACCCCAAAGAGAACTCTCGGGGCTTCAGATCTCACTGGGTTCATTTATGTATCAGAGTTTGGACTGACACAACTGTGTTAGGATTTGCTAGGTTTGTCTATTACCCTGTGTTTTCCTGGTGTTTCCCTGCCCTTCGTGTTCTGTGTCTGCAGGCTGGGCGTGGCTGGCCTATTTCTCCGACCACTCTCCATTGATCCTCACCTGCTCTGCTCTCACACCTGCATCTCATAATCTCATCAAGCTCCTGCAGTATTTAACTTCGGTTCACCCTCCCAGACTCTGCTAGTTCGTTGTTGCAACTTTTGTGGTAACGACTCACGTACCAGCTCTGAAAAGACTTTCATCGACCAGTCTTTGTTGTATATTGTTTGGATGCCTGCTTCTTATGTCTGTTGGTCTACAGTCCTCATCGTCCTGCCTTGAAGCTTTCCCTCTGGACTCCCCCTGTGTCTGTTTGTGTCGTGTCTGGGAAATAAAACCTTCAAAAGTAATTCCTGTTTGTGGTCTGCCAAAGCACAGACTTAAACTGTCACAGTAAGCAAAGGACTGCTTTTATAGCGCACTTTTGTGCAAAGTGCTTTACTTTTTTTTTTTTTTTGGCTCAATCACTGATTCACATACACTCACTCATGGCAGAAGGTTACCATGCAAGGTTACCAACCATCAGGACCTGAGGGGGCTCGATGTCTTTGCTCAAGGACAGCTCAACATATGGAGCTGGGCATTGAACTGTCAACCCTACCTCCTGAGCCACAACCACCCGAGAGCTCTGCAATACTAAAAAAATGCCAAATAACTTGCAGGTTCAGTATGTTCAGAGGTCTGGATCCAGATATACAGAACTACTACACGGGACTACTTGAATGTCAGACTTCAATGATTTAAAGCTTTAATCGATAATTATGTGTTTGATGTCTCTCTTCATGATTACGATATCCTACACACGAGGTGCTGTCCATTTGAGTCCACCAAAAGTTTGTTCACAGTTTTATTTTGGTGCACTTGCACGTCACTAACATACTTGACATCTCAGAGGTCTATCAACGAGTCTCCTGTGTTCTGTTTCTAACCCTATTCCAAACACTGAATTAACTCTGGAATTTTCCATAGACCATTGGATTCTCCCACATGTCCTCAAACAAAAGAACCCCCATGAGTCCCCACGTTAACTCTCCTGATGCTGAAACTCAAACGCCTCTCTCATCCGAGGCACCCCAATCAGCATTAAGCTCTTTAACTTCCTCCAGCTGGGTCCAGCATTTGCCCCACCCCAGTGGATTCCCCTATCCTGAGCTAACCTCCCCCGAGCGACAAGGGGGCCCAGGTGCCATCACTGAACGAGACGTCGGGGTAATTTGGCTCGACACACCCTAACACACACACCCTCCTTATATCAGAGGCAGGGAGGGACTGTGGACATTAAACACTGTCTCATTAGGTTTGTTTCGATGAGACGGGAGACCTAATGAGAGGCGGTGTAATGACCAAAAACATCTGATCTCCACCCGCTCCAAACAAAACATTCAGGTAGGGCCCAGGGTCAGGGCCAAAGTCATGTCACGCCTCTCTGCTTCTGAAGAAAGCACGAGGGGGGAAGGTGCAGAGTGAGGGAATCCAAGTTCAAGCACTTAAGAGGAGGAAGAAGAATGAGGAGTGACAATGTAGCATACAGTACTTGAGTGCAGAGCTGCCCTTTGTCTTCTGGATACTTCAGAGCTAATCCAGCCATACTTTTTCTAGTGGGTTTTATGTGAACCGGATTTAAATGAGTGGATTCTGTTCCTTGTATTTGAGTTACCACATGATTTAAAGCTTGTGTTAATAAAAGTACCAAAAACTAATCTCCAACACCTCTTTCAAAATTTGCCTTCTCTGCAGATGTTTGTCTTGTTTGTGAATCAATTTTGCATGATGGGATGGAGGGGAAAAAAAAGAAGAACCAGTGCAGCTGAAAGTTTTTTTTTTTTTGAAACCCAAAATGGCCAGCAGCTGACTACCATTACCCAATTAAATAAATATCAGAGACAGCTTTGAATTAGGGACATTTCTCAGCTCATTAACATCTCATGAATGTTAAGTCAAGAAGCAAATAATTGGTTTCTGATGATATAGTTTGCAATGTCATCACAAATTATATTCATAAATCACATTCTAAACATGGTGCTTTTGATTTAGTTGTTTAAATTTTTATTGCAAGACAGCACACTGTGATATTTATGCCGAACAGATGTACCTGATTTTAGAAATAGCTCACTAATCAGACACCCACATTACGTGTTCCTGCACTCAGCAATATGAACTGTGTTGGTTTGCGATTCCCCCAAATGTCAGGCATCAGTGAAAAGACAAAGGCAAACAGTTGACAAATGAATGAAGGACTGCTAATGGTCATCGCTGTGTCTTGATCCGCAGCCCCCTCAGTTGAGCGTTGTTTGGTGGGGGGGGGGCTGATTCATGAGGTGCTGGAGATTGGTGGCATGGACTGGATGAGGGATGATTGTATCTCTTCATGGTGAGGTGGTGTGCTGAGATCCTCCATACACCCCCACCTTATCCACGCTGGACCACAGGTGTGGAGCAGCTGAACCACCTAGGCCTCTTGACCCACGGCCTGTCCACAGCTCAATACACCATTAGCCTCAGCAGCTGACCTGACCAGTGCAGACCACCTCACTGTCTACGGTCTCCTCTGCAATAAGTGGCGCCTACTAGGGAAAAGTTTGATAAAGGAGAGTAACCAAGAGTCTGTTAGTCAGCGTACGATAGGATAGGTCAGCTGAACACGCAAGCAAAATGTGTACACGTAAAGCACATTAAAATGCTTTTGTGCATGAGATGTGCTACATTAATAACGTTCCCTTGCCTAAGCATACAATTTGGCAACTGCACAAGGAAAAATTTAAACATTTTAAATAGTTCCAACACTGTAATCGCTCATTACAGCTTAGCTCAGAATGCAAAGCTAAAACAAGAAGTTTTCTCAAGTACTGAAGTTGAAATGAGTTGAAGAGTTGACGTAACTGATGTTGGCTGAATGAAAATCGAGTGCAAAAGTGTCAACAGAAATGAGTGTGAGTGATGGAAACTGAAATTTCAAGGTAATGAGTTTGATCTCCTGTGAAGTTTAACAGCTCAAGGCCGACAGTGTGTGTCATCCACTCAAGGTCTGAACATTCTACATCATGCAACACACAATGTCAAGATCTGTGATTACATAAACACTATGAAAGATATGATGAAGCTGAACTAATAATTAAGTATAAAGGATGGTGCGTGCTTTCAAATGTCAATAAATCTAATGATGAAAATGAATATGCACTTATGGTCCTTATAATTTGCATAAGAAGGAAATTATTAAATCATGGACATGTAAGAGAGCTACCAATTAATGTTAAACATGACACATTGTCAGTTAGATATTAAATTAAATGCAATTTGGGTTGATGGACTGCTTATAACTTCAGTAAAAGTCCAAAATCAGGTGAATATTATTGGTAGGAAAATAACTAGTATCAAATATATTGTCTAATAATTGTTTCACTCACGTTTAGTGAGATATGATATTAATGCAACTAACCACAAAACCAATGACGGAGGAACTTGACAATAGATAAATCATAAACGAACTTCTTCACATGGCTTTGGCCTCGCCTTTGCATTTATTTTATATATAATGTAATTCAACTGACAACATGTAAAAGTACAGAGGAAGGACAAGAACACCATGATTGATATATTGGCAGGCTTAGCACAGCTCAGAGACTAATGCTGCACCACCTCCTGGTTCTACACTTGCAAGTACAAAGCGGTCCAATAACCTAAGTATACTGACATGGCCTTGAATGATGCTAATGTCTTTGCAGGATTATTATACAGATCAGTGAATGTTGGTATATAAAATTCATATTCCCCATATATTCGCCCTAGAGGACTTTTTTCAAACATGGCACCAGGTAAGAGAAGTTCTGAGAATATCCAGAGTGTTCATACTAAATCCCTCCGTAATGTGACTAAACTTAAATGGATAAGAGTGTGATCATTTCTGACCTTCATGTATGTAAAGACCTCCCCTCCTCTGCCAGACTAGTCATTCACTGTCAGCACTGATATAAACTCATGCAAAGTGTGATTGTGTGTGGATTCAATACACGTCAGTTTGAATGTTTCTACCCGTTAAGGGTCTTTTTTTTTTTTTAGGGTCTTTTGTATCAGGGTGACTTTTGGTGTCATGACATTTTCCTTATGAGGTTAGAGGTCGCTGACCAAATGTCAGCAGACAAGTCCAGGCAGCTGGCGAGCTGCATTTCACTGCTTCTGCTAACAGAAAATAAATATCGATCCTGTCAATACATCTGACGAGCTGAGATACTAAAAGTTTATGCAGCTGTGACGGTTTCATAAAGGCAGACGAGAATTTTGGCTTTGATTTTAGCCGTCACTGTTACGGACGTAGAACTTCCACTTTGGTTGTTGGATTTTTCTTTTTAATGGAAAAATAAGGATCTTTTTAATTTTTGAGCATTTTGATCTGCAGTGTTTAATGATCAATTATTTAACAAGCATGAAACTCAACTTTCCAGAAATTAATTAAGATGAAATAAAACAGCATGGGATTAACTCAAAGCCGTGTGCATCACTAGAACGTGATAATTTTTACATCTTGACCAAATAAATATATCTTTTTGTCAACTCAAACGATTGATCTGAAGAAACAGAAATGTGTTAATCATCAGTCGTTTCTCCACTTTGCCATCTGCAATCCAAACGTGGGTTCATACAGACGCAGATATTAGACACAGAGACTTTGCAGTACTTTAGAGGTTATAAATTGATGCCACTGAACATACATGACATAGATAATCCTTTGTTAGACATAAAAACCATGACACAGCAGGATCACCGGAACCAAAAGGAACATCAGAACACAACCTTTTGCTCTCTTGACAACTCCAGGACAGCAGACGTCCCAATTTAACTGAGATGACATTCTGGAATAATGAAGCAGAAAAAGGTACGTGACTGTCAGTTTATATGATTTCGTGCATGCAAGTGAAGTGTGAGTGATGAGCGGCATGTGTGTGGGTCCAGCATCCCTGCTGTGAGCCTAATTAAAAGGCACTGGGTGCAGAGGGGGCTGCTTCGGTGCCCAACCGAGTCCCTTTATATCCCTCCTTCCCTCCCTCTCTATCCTCTGCCTTTGATTACCATGGAGCACTAATGCCCATCAGTCGCAGCCGCACATGTGACCCCTCCATGGCTAAGAGGAGGAAAGTAGAATGACGGAGAGAACCTTTCCCCCTCCGGCTTTATTGTGACCGCTCAGGGGTGGAAAGTCCTGTTTCACTCAAATGTTTGTCAAGTTAAAGTGAAACGACTCATTTAAAAAGAATATACACAAGCAAAATTGAGTTAGTTATGAGAAATTTTATGCGGGAGTGATTAATTCGGGTGACTGGCGTGTTCATATTTTCCCTCCAGGCTGTCTATCCCAGCCGGCTGACTGACCGTAGCAATTTTTTTTTATCAGTCTTTTTATTTGATCTCCAAAAATGATGTGTAAGTTTGCCAATTTTTTTTTGACAATTTGCACCTTGCACCCCTGCCCTAATGGCACTTGAACTGTATCCCAATCCTTTTGTGTGTAATGAGATTTGTCAATGTGTAAAAAAAAAATCTCCAAATATGTGCTCAGATTTGCAAGAGAATTCAAATATAATATCTGTACGGACAAATCAGTAAATGAGTACGTGGATATTAATGGCTGAAAAGTAAAAGAATTTGCTAAAAGAGCTGGAAATAGAGACAAGTCATCAGATCGCAGATTATATAGAGAGCTTGTGACAATGGCACTGTAACCTGAGATGGATCTGATCAAAGGCTCCATTAAGTTAAAATGCAGAAGAGACCCAGTGGACTATAGATGGAAATTGAACCCACAGTGAACTCCACTGATTTCACACATCAAAGTGTGTTTTCAGGTGTTGGGGCGTGCTGCTGTATAATTATGTGATAAAGCGGCAGAAAGCTTTTTGTGTCTCCAGGAGGAGCTGTGTGAAATCTGACAAAGAGTGATGTAACTAAAGGAAGTGTCGGCTGAGGCTGAAGACTACAAGTTTGTTAACACATAACGCGTCACTGCATCTTGAACTGAACTAGTGGTGGTTGCATTGCAATGTGGGTAATGTAGGCACTAGGTGTTGGCTCTTAACTGATGGCCGATGCCCTAAAACTTTGGCGGTAGCACCTACATGATGCATTCACCCAAAATTCTTAATTCTTTTATAATATAATAATAAAAATGCATAATCAGATCTGTATTTGTGGATTACAATCAAATATTTAATTATTTTTTTTGACAGTGTAGACTAGCCTTGAAACCAGACGGTTTCTTTCTTTGCCTTTCATTCCAGCTCTGACTGCACTAAAGAGGTGTGTTGCTGTGCTATGCAGACGCACCACAATACTCCCACTCTTGCTGTAAAAACAAAAAAACCCAGCTTGAAACCACATCTCATAAACATCCCAAACACCCACAATGTCATCACTCGAAACAGAATGTTGAAGTCTCTTCGACTATATACTTATGGGCTGTTTACCAGGCTGCTCCAGCCTTTAACGGGATGCTAGGTCTGCATGATGAAACAGAGGCCTTGAGGGAGGATCAGCTGCCAATAACAACCCCTTCCACTTCTACATGCACCAAAAAAAAACATACACTTAGACACACACTGTGGCCAATTTGAGTTTATCCTTGTGTGGAGTAAGGGACATAATCCCCTGCTGTAATTACATTCGGGAGGTTTTTGAAAGGCTTGATACACCACTGAAGCCACTTTAGCATTGAAAGATGAGTCTCAGGTCTCTACAAGGTCGGTACTTGACAACATATGTCTCTCCATTCCTTAATCTCTCTATTCCCAAACAAGATCTCTAAAATAGATGCATCAGGGCTGGTAATTAGTCGGCCGCTGTGATGCACCTCTTGATTTGACATCGTTTGAAATGAGCAGCTGAGTCAGGGAACAATGGTAGACGTACGAAAATGGATTCAAAGAGAGAGAGAGAGGGTGTGTAAAGGAAAGTACGAGACGCAGAGAGTTGTGGAGTGAAATGTGTTCATTTTCCACTCTGGCCTTTAATTAAAGTAGCTTTCAAAGAGGTGTAAGGATGAAATTGGAAAAGATCAAGTCTGTCATTGGCAGGAATTAGTGTCTACACTCTGACGGGTTCACCCATCTGTAACTTTGGTACAGGAGAAAAGGGTGACATTGAAAGAAATGACTTCATATTTGGAAATAATGACAGTTTATATCAGGGAGGTGTAAAATCTTTCCTTAATTTCAGTGTTCAGAAGCATTCAACCTTCCTAGGTGCCCTTGGGCAAGATACTGAGAGCCTGAGCACACTTTGAGCCTTAAATCCCAGATTGTTTTATGCATATATTCCATATCCAAGCGAATTCTTTCAGACATTATCAACCCTTTACCTCCATTTTCTGGTGGTACGTTTCCACTGCCTCTTTATTAAGTCCAATGGAACTTGCAACCCCTTTTGTTATTGTGTGAGGGACCCCAGATGATGCCCGAGCCGGGTCGTCCATCACCATTGTCACACGTCCCCGCAACCCCCCAACTACTCCACAGCCCACATCCCAGCATGCATATTCACAGGAGCTGGTGTCCCGTCTGAGGAAACCAAATTGCCCCACCATGTGTATCTTTTTTTTTTTAGTCAATATTAAAATGGGCTAATAAAGAGGGGCAAGATTCCCCCGTGGTAATGGCTCCCCAGACGCCCCTGACTAATTAAAGGGCTGCCCCTTCCAATGAACAGTAATCACTCACGGCTCTGGGTAGACAAACCCATGAGGTGAACAAACAATGGAGGCCGGCGTGTATTGTTAAGAGTTTAAAGAGCTAACATACTCACTGGTATTAGGTTGACAAAATCTCTTCTTCCATTATAGCTTTCTTTGGTTATGAAAAAGTTCAATATCAGGAGAAGTTACAGTGCTCTAATTCAGTGATGAAGTACCACGTTTAAGTGAATTCAGGTAAAAGCCATTGTCCTTTTTAGAGTCTACTTATAAATGTAATCACTAAAAAAGGATTTCAGTTAGTTAAGGTCCATCAGTACAAAAGTTCAGGTCTATAAATGATCGTTCATGTGCATATTTTGTCAGTTATGAATATCAGTATTCAACTTTTAGCTTTTATATACTTTTAATGAAAAGAGTACATCGGCAGTGTCATCCTCTCTGCTGCTAAAGACAAAAACATGAACATGAAAAATGTAAGAGGTTCGGTTTTCTTAATTCTGTAAGAATTCTGTAAGAATTAAGAAACCAGCAATGCGTGTAGCACACATTTTGTGCATAATAGCCTGATATCACGGTTTAGCAGTGGGTTTTGCACCGATCTGAGGTCTGTTTTGGAAATCTTTGGAACAACAGGCGACAATCTGTTAACTTCCTCGAGAAAAAACAAAGTCTGTATTTTAATGTGTGTGCGCCTCACTGATGAGTCATCCTAAACCAATATGTGATTTTGTCTGTTTGGGTAGGCCCTGCTGTGATTGGGTACTCATACAGTGATGTTTGTGTTGCTGCTGTCATTGTTCTGTTCTTTGCATGTAAAAAGGATGAAATGGAATAAAAAAGACAGAAAGGGACAGAATCTTTAGAAGCCTTCTGTCGCAGCCCGATGAAGACAACAGCCTAATTAACTAGCACATAGTCATTTCTGACTAATTCACAGTTCTTCATAATCATACATTTGTGCTTTAGGCTCAGATGTTTCTTGTGATTTTTTGTACAAACTGTGACAGAGTCATGGTCAAGAACTACACCAATACTGAAACATAACCTGCCATATCTGTATGCAAGCAAGGTTGACACCACCGGGCTCTAGCTTCAGAGCTGATCAAGCATCAAATCTTAACAAGACTCTCCTAATGATCTCAATGAAATGCTCAGTGACTTAATTGGATGATGTGCTGTGCATTGTGCCAGTGTGTTCTGTGTGTAAATGCGTGTGTGTGTGTGTGTGTGTGAGGGAACTGAGAGGATAAAGGTTTGGTGGGGGAGGTCACTTGAGAGCAGGGACTCCAGACTTTGTATTCTAATACATGCCGTTAGAGTGTGTCTTGAAGATGAGTTAAAAACAAAGGATCAGAGCCTGATTCTCTGAAGTGGTATAAACAAAAGTGCGTATACGACTGGCCAATCCAAAATGTTCTGTGTAATAAGTTTCTTGCACCAAACTATACACCACCAATATGGATATTAATCTAGACATGTTTATTGCATATTGTGGATGATGGTGAACCGAGATTATGTACTGTGCGAGGGATGATGGATGGAGGGAAGGGGGTGAGGGATAAAAGGATGAGGGTCAGGGGTCAGGAGTGAAGGATGAAGGGATGCGGGTCGACGAATGAACAATAGGTGGATGGAGGGCTGAAGGATCAGAGGAGAAATTAGGGTTGTAGGAGGACGGAGGAGTTTGGAGATGGGCTGGTCTCGGCTGGTGGCGGGAAGAGAGGAGGGAACCAGTAGGGAGTTGAGATCCTGACTAGGGGAATCTTCTCTTCATTGTTCTGTGGGATTAGAGCCCCGGTGGTTCCTGTATTTGAATGAACAAGAGAGAGAGAAAAGAAAAAGTGAACGGATAAGGTGGGCTTAAGTACTTTAGGTGTGGAAATGGGAAAGTTCGAGGCATAGTCTTTATTCCTGAAACTTGTTATAAAACTAACTAACTAAAAACTTTACTTAGTGGCCCCTAGAAACCATTCTGCTCATTACACCTCGTAATGACATTGTTGCCCTTACCCCCAAATTCCACCAGGCGAGGACGCGCCGCGTTGCATGTGTGCCATAGTCACCACAGCAATACACAGCCGTTCTAGTCAATGTTTTAAACCCCACCAGCTCTGCAGTGGTCCGGTTCAGAAGCGTTGAATACGCGGTTGTTCAATTTACACAGAGCACCTCGAGCTGGCGGAAGCCAGAGCAGAAACAGCATAGTGGATTTTCAAAATAAAATACCCTGTGCAAACTGCCGGTCGTAAAAACAGACAAAAGCAAAACTAATGAACTACGTAGCATATTTACACATGTAGAAGCATGTTTAGAAGCACATAAACCAGGAAAATGACCAAATCTGAGCAAGTAAACAAAGTCTGGCGGGCTAAACGCTTCTGAAACGCTCCTGGTGGGGTTTGAAGTCACATGGAGGAAGGACCAAGACAGCATCGCGGTCATTACCTGACAGAGACGTGCCCGGTGGGGTTTCAGGGTTAGGGCCCAGACTCCTAGTGGGCGTTCAGACTTAAAAGAGCCCCCATGTTAACAGAACATCCCGAGTGTTCCTGGGTGTATTGGTGAGAGATGAAATGCAATCCAGGAAGCCATTCTGTGAATTTAAACACTTATCAAATGCCAAAACACTACCCATACTCAGTCAGATGTTACTGCTACTTTTTTATCTTTTGTTGCAAATGTTCAGCCAGTTCAACTTTTTTGCTTGTATTTTTTTATCACAGCCCTCTGTGTTGGCATCCCCACTGTGCTGCTGGACCGACCTCATTCAAATAAATGAGCATGCTGTATTTTTTTTAAATTGAAGCTGGTCCGAATGTGGTCATAAAGTTATGCATGTCCGATGCTGCTACAGATACACTGAGCATTTTTACAACATGCAAACAATGATCGGCATGTATCAGATGTCTTAAATGTGCCGTACGGTGATAATGAAACTCCGGAAGTGGGTCATATAAAACCAGTTAACACAAGATCAAAGTGTTTAGCAAGTTTAGTAGCACAAACATCCAGTGATGGCATCTGAAACTTGTCCAGTAAAGAAGCATGCCTGGTGCGGCCTGAACACCTCCAGTCATCGTAAAACAACTGTCTCAGATCTAAGAGCCTCTAAATGACGGCATGACCATTAGAGCCACTGTCATTTCCTGAGAGGCCAACAATTAGTCCTTGCCAGCGGGCCAGCCATGCTAATGGCTTCAGTGTGAAAGATGTGAGAGCGTCTGTACTAGTGGCAGAGGAAGGCCAGTGGGTGCCTGGAAAAGAGCCACTCATCTCTCTGCCCTAATTGCCATGAAAACTCCATCTAGTTGGGTTTATGGAGTGGCAGGAGGGACTGGTGCCCTTTGAGAGGTTTTGTTAAGCTGGCCCTGGTTTCCCCCCCACCCCCAAAAAGGAGAGGAGAGGTGGGCTGCAAAATGGACACCAGATGGGAAAAGCATAACAGAGAAGCGGGTGCAGGAGGAGGAGGAGGAGGGGTTGAGCATGGAGCATGGTGGGTGACTTGGCTGGCTGCATGAGCGTGGTTGTTCTATCTTGTATGGGCATATGTCAAAGTATTATCTGAGATGACTGTGGATGTGAAGAAGGGCTACATTGTAAACCTTGTGCGGAACAACTGAAACTGCTGTGAGTTTTCTAAGCGAGTGAGTTTTCTAGTTACGGGCAAAACTCTCCAAAGAAGTTTCCCGTAGAGAGATTCGACATCACGGACAGAAGCTAAAACAACCCTCTTGATTTTGCACACACACACTGCACCCACTGTGTTATTCCAACCAATTTTCTGGGGCTTGGCCAGTGATGGCACAGTTAACCAAGCAGGCCTTGTGCATTTGCATCACAGAAGACAGTGGTGAAAATAAATGGATGGGGACTAAATTGAGAGGGAAAGGTTGACAATGAGTCTGTCTTGTTGTGCTGTCTGTTAATCATTTCCCAAGACCCTCTGGCTCCAATAAAGCAGAATAAAAGAATATAAAAGAACAATTTGGGCTGCCCCAGCTGTGAATAACCAACCCATCAAACCACACAATAGCTCAGTCACGCTTGCTATAATTCAGCTTGTGATCTCAGACACGCCCCTCTCTCTTGCCACATCTTTGTTAAAGTCGTCCGTCAGGCATATCATTTTCCTCTCCCCACCCCTCCTGCCTGGCCAGATGGTTAAAATCCATAATTCTCTGCCAAAAAAAAAACAAAAAAAACTCAGACCCCCTCTTCCACATCCTTTCATGCTATGACATTACTCTCACCATGGCTCATTACTGGCCAGTGGTAGCCCACCCCCCTTTGGTTAATTAAGCTCAGCTTTGTCGAGCCGAGGTGCAATAGCTTAGCGAGCTGGGAGGAGGTCCCAGCACCTGGGGAGTCTACCTGTTACAGCGACTGGCTCATCAGCCTCACAGAGAGGGGAAAAGCAGAGGCAGGCGGGGATGGAGGAGAGGGGAGGCCCAGCTGGCTGGCCTTCGCTGGCACTTAGAGAAGAGGCGGGGTGGTAGCTGCTGGTGCGTGATGCAGTTGTTTTAGCAGCCTTGAGGGCATTTTTGTGCAAGACACACTTCAGTGGGTATACATATAAAAGTACATTGGTTTTCAATCTCTAGCATAGCCACGATTGTTTCACTTTATCCCTCAAAGGAAGAACAGAAATCATTAAAAAGGAAATCTATGCGTCTATTATTTATACTAGTTTAACAGTTTTTTTCTGACTGACAAGATGGATGGTCAGTGTGACACTGGTGCCTAATTCACCCACAAAGTGAATGTTTTTTTTGTTTTTGTTTTAATTTTTGAGCATCAAAATAAAAGCACAGATTTTTTTTTTTTGATTGTTTATTTGAGAGTTGATAGTTTTTTTTTTTTTAGTATTGCACCATTTTATGGCTTTTAATGGATGAAATGAAATTTTAATGACATATCAGATTCATCAGATAACATGTTATGTGGAGAACGACAGCAAGATGACTAAATCTCTCCAGGTGAGACCCGGTTAAAGCGCTTATTAAGCTGTGACTGGCGCTCGCCATTGATTCTTCTCCCTGGAACATGTGGCCTTTTGAAGATGTCTGTCTGTCTGCTGAGCACGGCACTGTGGGAAAGCAATCAAGCTCAAAAGTTTTCTCCTCCTTCAAATTCTGAGGCTGACAAATAACTCATCTTTTTTAGCTCCAATCAATATGACGCAGACCTCTTCAGTCTTGCACCGCAATATTTTCTCTCTCCAACGCTGATTGGAATGAACTCCAGTGTTTCAAAGGTCCACACACACTGATTGTGAGAACGTGAACCAATCTCGTTGAATCGGCGCCGGGTCTCTTTTTCCAGGCAAGTCACATCAAAGTCGCACTGCAGCACGGCGCACGGGGTCAGTCTCCGAGACAGCACTTGAAAATAGTAGCGCTCCGCCGTTGGACTGGAGGAGTCTAACCCGGGGGATCAGACAGTCTGGGGCTCGCTAAAATTACCACCTTGTATTTGGGGAGGTGGGGCCGCTTATAATACTAATGCATATTTAAATGACCACTTTGCATTTATCTGCATGCATCTAAAAATAAAATAGTTTGAAAATAATAATAGAGCAAAATTGATATGGAAAGGTATGTGCAGGAGAATTCATGAGATGCAAATGTCCGAGGATAAATGACAGGTCCATCTTTTCCTACTTAATATCCATGGGGTCGTGGCTAATTGTGCTTTTGTTGTGCAATTACCCAGAGTTTGCTCAGGGTTTAGATAGTCGGGCTGTGGGGTGGTGCTAGTGCTTTGTTTAACTTCCTCCCCTCGTGGCCCCGCGTGTAACTTAGGCCTCTGGAGATCGGATAATCCCCCGACTAAAGCATATTGGCTCTGTCACTCCCCGTTATGCTGCGTGCTATATGACTGCCGATGAGAAGAAATAGATATAGACGACACACAAGGATTCCTCTTGCTCTTGAAGGGGCACGGTTGTCTAGGTTTCAGCCATGATAGCGGGGCATCCGAACGCTTTGAAGTTGGCTTTGAAGTTATGAGGCAATTGGAGGAAATGAGGAAATTGTCCGCGGGGTCTCCTGGAGAGCCTGTTTGTGAGAGGCATGATTGGACACAGCGCCCCAGAGGGAGACAGCAGCCATGTTGCTCAGGGGGCCTGTCCTTCTGGCCTGCACACTAAATGTATAGGACAGAAGCACCAATTACGGCACGTTGGCATATGGGCAGTGGCAAGCGCCCAGCTCTAATGATGGACCCTGCCAACTGCTCGCCAGTCCAGGTCAGCGGCACATGATATTTATTGCCAAATAAAAAAAAACACCCCCAATTACTGCCACCTCCTTTCCCGATGGCAGTTGTGTGTCAGTGTATCGGATGAATCAGTGCAGGAGGCAAAGACAGAGGGGGGAGTATCATACACCTGCAGCCTGGTCGGGATGCTGGATCTGGCCGCGTGCCTGCCTTTAGCCCTCCTCTATCCAGCTGGGACAGAGAGGTTGGGGATGCATCCGGCTGTCTTTGCCCCAGCTCAGAGGTTCCCAAGGGGGCAAACTGCAGCAGCAGACCCCAGAAGTGCATACAACCATACTGGGGCACAGATGTTCCACCGTGGTGCCGTGTGGCGTCTAGTGGCACATCGCTACCTTTCTGATGCCCGTCTGACTGCAGGTGCTGCTGGCAGAAATCACGTCTCGCTGCTCAGGACAAGTCAGACATTAACCACACTTCATCTCAGCTGACACTCATCCAGGGGAATAGGACTCACACCCTGTCATTATGCTGACAGGCAAAGCAGCTGACATGACAATGAGTTGCTGCAATGAGGCCAGAGTTTTTCTTTGGACGATACATTCAGAATCAGGACCCTTTTGCCTTGTAGCTCCTGAACAAGAGGTAGAGCTCCCCAGGCACAGCACAGGCCTACATATCTATTTTTACACTGAGGGGAAATATTAGCCAGATGCATCAACACGATCATAGTTTTTAGAAAGAAAATGTTCTCGATGAAATGTGCAAAAGAACACAGTGAGATTCATGAAACATGCATGGGCTTGGGAGTTCTCATTCTTTCGGGTTCTAATTCAAATTTAATGAATCTAAAATGGTCATAGCTTTAACACGACATGTCACAGCTCCTTCATTAAAGATGCATTTTCAACAATTTCAAGGAACTTTATCTCTGGAATATTAATGTTTCTGTGTGATCAGTAAATAAAGTATGTTTCCTAAAATTGATAATCAACTTTGTCTCTCTTTATTAGCAGTTATTCTGGGGGTGACAAATGTCCAATTGATAACGAAAAACTATGGTTGAACTCGGCAGCTTCAGTATATTTATATGCATGAATGTACTGTGAAACAGTTCTAGAAGAATGCATGCAATCGCTGCAGACTTGAAGAAAATATGTGGGGCTGCTCAGCTCTCTTATCGCAGACCAAATCTCTCACAAGTCTCAGCGCTTCACGAAAAATTGTTCCATTAAGTCAGCTCATAGAACAAAATTCAGTCTTTAATACTCTTGCAGCATGCAACGTTTGGTCAATAGATTTGGGCTGTGCACTTCTCATGTACTCGAGACTGACTCACCGTCAGAAGCACCGTGGGAAAGGGAAGCGGGTAATGAGAGTTCAGTTTTGACGATGTTCTCAAAACTGTTTCTCAACTCTAAATTGCCTATTCGACCTCTCCAGCTTGACTTTATGTGCTGTGCTCTGTTTCTCAGGATGTTGTAATGTATTGACTCAAATGAAGGTCAGTACATTTCTGTTCTTTCTAAATTTTACCTTCTAATCCATCCAAATCGTTGAGGGACATGTGCTGGATAAAGCTGCTCCCTCTCTGTACTATATGAAACTCATAAACCTAACTGAAGGTGAAAGTTGCCAACTGAAACGAATGTATCTTCTTACCATGCTAATGATACTTATAGTCAGATAAATTCATAGTAAAGTCCTCCTGGTACTCAAATAGTAGGAGACTGGTCCCAGGTAACAGAACTATAAATAAGAGTACCTTTGCTACGATGCCTCATATGATACTTTCTTCAGAAACATAGTTCTCTTTTACTTTAGATGCATTATACCTTTGCTGTACTTTTGTTTCTCACTCCCTTCATTTACAGGCTTCAGAGTCACCGTATTAGACAGGCAAGTCATATAATGTTGTGAAAAAGTTGGGCTACCATGAGGTCGACATTTCAGGATTTGTGAGCAGTATCTTAACTACTATTGGACTGGATGAGCCATGAAAACCTTACAGGACATTTGTGTTCTCTACAGGATGAATTGCAATAAAATTAATGAGCCCTTGACTTTTCATCTGGCACCAACAGCGGGTCATATTTTTCACTTACCTAGAGAAAATATCACACAAGATATTCATGGTTGCCTGGTGATTCATCTTGATCCTAACTTTTCCCGTATTTCCGTAATAAGGCCAAAATGTTTTCCCAAACAGCAAAAAAACTAATGACGGTCCCATCAGCCTCAGCTGTTCCCTGTACTTCAGGCTAATGAGTAGAAACTACGATGGTGAACATAGTAAAACAATATATAACCAGTGTCATTGTGATCATGTTCTTTTTTTCTCTCTCTCTGTGAGAATGTTAAACTTGTAATGATTGTCATGGTGAGGCAAAGACATCAATCCAACAGGATGTTGACATTAATGACCCATCTGCATCCATCTCTGCATTAACATTTGTATGAAAGGCCAAACACTCAGTGGGCCGCCACCATTCATCCTTCTGTTTGATGGATTTGCATGAAATTTAGTTTCATGCTTCAAACAGAGGTCCTCGTGTCACTGACAAAACAAAAGGTCACCATGCAGCTATTGGCTATATTATATCATGATCATACCCAGTTAGAAAATCACTGCTTATTAAGTGAGATAATATTCAATTTTGAAAATAAGTGTCATTTCTATTGTTAATATGATTACCGTTGCTCTCACTATTAGTGCAACATACCAGTACTGTGGCTTTTGAATTGATTTTGAACAACAGGTGCACGTGTGTATGTTACATGCATGAAAAGAAGTACAAACAACATCAGATCATCATAAAACCCGGACTCAAATGTATTCATTTGTTTGTTTTTAAATAGAAATGTTCAAAATTCTCCACGCAGAACTGACAGCGTATTCTCTGGGAGCGTAATCGTCACGGTGGCAGATAATATGGCTGAGGAGAGTCTTTACTGAGAATTACGAGTGGCTGAGGAGAGAAACCAGGCGGCATGTAATCATACACATATCTTTGCAGTGGCACTTCAGTGCTGCCTCATTACAGCTAGTTTATGACAGAAATATAAAAAAAAGGCAATTTGGCATTGAGGATAATTGTAACATTATCACCCTGTGCAAGTTATGACAATATGTTTTCTCCCAACATGATGTTATTATGTGACGGCAGTGCTGTGAATATTCATTGGTTTCTTGCAACAACAAAAAAAAAAGTGGCTAGTGTCACTTGCTGGCTCATTTGTAGGACAGTGCATGAATATTTGTCTGTAATTGCCAAGAAATATGAAGCACACAGTAAATTGAGGCTGTCAGCTTAAAAGGAACAACCCAAAAGTTAATGCAGTTTGCTGGTTCAGGTCTTGGTGGGAGGCTAAAACATAAGGTCGTGCACCTGTGTCTAACCTGTAATACACATATAGTCTTCCCACACAATGGAACCTGACTCTAAATGAGGAATGTGGAGCAAGGTGTTCCTCTCTTAGACTGCTAATCACCTGCGCTGTGGAGCTGTGGAGGTGGAAAGTCTGCTCTTGAGGAGATTGATTGAGGAATTACTGCGAGCGTGAGCATGTGTGTGAGAGTTTTTGAGTCATTAAAGAAGTACAGAGCATCTTAAGTGCTGCAG
This sequence comes from Miichthys miiuy, assembly GCA_036365135.1. Lineage (NCBI taxonomy): Eukaryota > Metazoa > Chordata > Actinopteri > Sciaenidae > Miichthys > Miichthys miiuy. The sequence continues at coordinate 23,925,564 of CM071616.1, forward strand.
CCATGCTGTTTTTACAGAGATATAAATTGTCCATTTATATGGGGGCAGCTCGCACATCTCACAATACTGAAACACTTCAAAGAACATCCGTGCGTCTGTCAGTGACTATTGATCTTACACAACTCGCTCCCCTTCCATACCACGCCTGTATTGTACGCCCATTAGCGTCATATGTGTGGACGTTTCTGGCACAGATACCCCATGAATGGAAGACCCTCATAAATGAGGTTGGGGGGACCGGAAGAGACCCCAGGAATAGCACACGGGACGGGGGTCGTCACGGCAACTTTGTCTGCGGGATAGCTCCCATTGTCCCAGTGATGAAGCAGGAGGACAGGGTCCTGATGGGGGACGGGCATCGTTAATAGGAGTCACACTGAGGCTGTCAGCGGGGCGTCCGGGCGCCACATGCGACCATGCTGCTACGATCGCACGTGCATGTCAATGATATGTAGACTATGCATTAGGGCTATAGCATGCTTGAGCATGATTGAAGGCATGCAGCTAAATGTGTTTCATCCATATGCACATGCACACACAGGCATGCTCACACTTAGGCAGTGCTTTACATACACAAAGGAGCTGACAAAACAGCCAGCAGTCATGGCAGTTTGGTAAAGCTCATATTGGGGATTGGGGACCGAACAATGAACATCATGAACTTCAGCAAATTAATACTTAATTCATAAGTTCTTTTTTTACTTTCTGTGAAATTCATATTTTGGCTTTAAAAAGTAACTATTGCCTTATTTAACCCATGCCATGATGTTTTGGACTTTGTCTTGGACTGAAAACTGAATTCAAAAAAACTTTATTTGGCATTGCTCGGTGCAAAATACAAGGTTGTTTCTTCTGTGAAAGCAAGGAGCGATTTATTGTGTAGTACGCAGCATTATCAAGCTTTTCTGACACAAAACTGTGGACCCAGCTTATACTTGGATACGCTTATACAGTCAGTTTTTTCCACGGATGAATCTGCTCTAATCCTTTTTGATGCAAACTCCAGTTTTAGAGGCTGATGAGGGAGAATTTGGAACCCTCTTTCCATGGATATATCGGCATGTAATGCGTTTTCAGAAAGTGTGACAGTGGGGAAACAAACACAGCGCTGTACGCCACAGCAGGAGTTTAGCTTGTGCCATGTTTGTTTGTCTAACACATACTGTATGCATGTATATGAGACCTTTGTGTGTGTGTAGTTTAAGACAGTGACAGTAAGTCTATGCTCCCCCTATTTCTCCAATGCCGCGATTCAGAGCCTCCTGGGATGATTATTAATCTAATAATTAAACATTTATTGCCAACAGCACCTGCTCTCTCTCTCTCTCTTTCTCCTCTGGACCTCCCGGGACCCCATCACAGAGAGAGAGAGAGAGAGAGAGAGGAGGAGAGCGGGAGAAGGAGGGAGGGAGGGACACAGGAGGAGCCAGAGGGAGGGGTTGGAGAGGAGAGCAGCAAATCCAAAGGGGTCATCATCACATTGCTGGATTCTTTTACACCGGCGAGAGGCTGTTTTTTTGTGTGGTGGCAGACAGCGTGTGAAGTTATGTGATCCCAGAACAAAAGAAACAAGGAGGAAGGAACAATCCGATACTGGGAAGGAACTGGAGGGAATCACAGCGAGGGGGCCCCCCAACCCTGTCTGACATCTGCAAACAACCAATCAACTAAACTTGATTTCTTGTAATCCACTTTTTCACCGATATCCCTCATTTTCCTCCAATTTTTTTCTAAATATTTTTAAATATTCAATCAACTTGGGATCAAAAAGGACATCTCTTTAACTCTCCCTAACACCAAGCAAGTAGGCGAAGGAGATTAATCAGTGGACAGACTCCCACTCATAAAAGGACAGATAGAGAGTGAGTGACAGTGAATTATAAAAAGGGAGTGCAGGTCCCTCTCTGCGCAGCAAGATGCTGCGCTATCTGCTCAAGACCCTGCTGCAGATGAACCTGTTCACGGACACCATCCGAAACCCATCCAATGGCACCGATCTGTTCTTCAACATCTCCCTGCCCTCCTTCAACAGCTCCCTGCTCGACTGGGGAAACTTCACCGGCTTCAATGGTAAGAGAATTTGAGAATTTTCTTTGCATCCTCTTCCCCCACGTCTTTCCTTATTTAACCTCCCCTTTGATTTGTCTTTGCCCCCTCTTCTTGGCAGTCTGATGCAAAAGAGCACGTTGGTTTTTCTTGAGAAAGACTGAAAAAAACTTACAATGCGGGTGTCTTTTGTTATGGTAATGTGGAGTTGAGCCGCGGAGGGAGTTAAAAGGGAAAGTGGAGTTGCCATGCGAGTAAATCTCAGGTTTAGGTGATGGGTGTTTGAGGTGCTTATGACAGATCTGCTGCTCTCAGACCGGATATAACATTCATAATCAGCATCCAAGAACTTATCATGACACTTAAAGATCAGACAGTATCATTACTAAAAGATAATTATGAGAAAAACCTCCAGCGTTTAAAGAAAGTCCCATGCTTCCTGATTTCCTAATTAAGAAGGTTGAATTGATAGTGTAATGAATTAAATTAGGCAGGACTGATAACTTCTTAATCTGATCTTCGTATCCATCTACAACCATTACTTGTGTCCCTGAACACTGAACCAGCACTTGCCTCAGTCTATAGTCCCTCTGAAGATTTCCGTCAGAATAAGGGCTGTGATCCGAGCACACCAAGGATCACATGCTTGTCAGAGTGTTTTGTGGGCTGTGAGTAAAATGTGACAGAGAAGACAGTATTACCCAATAACACGGTCTACTTTGCAGAAGCATGACCGGCAGCCCGACTCACTCCGTTAAATGAAGCTGTCTGCTGTCAGGCAGGATGGACCCGGAGCTGTCACATCTCCTTAACTTTTGCCACTGGGCTCCTTCCTCTCTCCGCCAGCGATGGAGCTCAGTTTCACAGCAACTTGTCTCTGTTTCGCTCCAGGTGGAATTCACAGACGCCTTGTTTTTTTAATGGCTGTGGAGGGAATTTGTGTGTTTTTTAAAACTGTGTGGCTGCACAGGCTTATTAACATGGTGTAATGAGATGTCCCTGCCATGCTTTGCTCTAATGGCAGTGCTGTATATATGTGTACCTATGAGTGAGTGTTCCTGTGTGAGTGTGTGTGTGTGTGCGTGTGTATAGGGTGGAGTTAAGTCAACAGATCACCTTGATGTCTGCTTTAATGAGCACTCTAGCTTTGTCTCCATGTCAGTGCATACCAATGAAAGCTGCATTCAGACACACACACACACACACACCCATTGTCAGGTGTGTGTAACACATTCACCGTATATATTACTCCATTTCTTTCTTTCTTTCTTTCTTTCTTTCTTTCTTTCTTTCTTTCTTTCTTTCTTTCTTTCTTTCTTTCTTTCGATTAAATCCTGAGCTGGTTTCTAAAATATCGAGCTGCTTCCCAGCTTGTGTCCATTGACTAATGGTTAAGAGCCAGTGAGATGGTTACTGTGTTCCCTCTTTGTGCTTGCTTGTGTGGGTGTGTATGTAGGTAATTGGTGTGTATTTTATCACAGAGGGGAGTGAGCTTTGCCTTTTGATGAGTGGACATGGGCTTGAAGGGTAGATTTGCTTCTGAGCCCTTTCCCTCTCTGCACCCCTGTCCCGATAACCAGCTTCAAGCAGCAGCAGCAGCAGCATTGGCTGTATCAATAATGCTGACTTTATAGCTTCTCTTTCATTGCTCTCACACTTCTATTTCTACCTCTCTTTTGTCATCCCTCCTCTCATCCACAAGCTCTAATGGAGTGTAGATTGAGCGCAGTGTCCGCTGCCAGGATCTATATGAGAAAGTAAGAATGAGAGGCGAGGAGGAACAATGAATGTATTGAGAGTAATCTATCTGGTGCAGAGCAAACCTAGACCGATAGACTGATAGGCTGATAGACAGACGTGCCTCACGTGCATCTGGCTTCATATTCTGTGAGCTCTTTCCCCAGAGCAAACTGCATCTCCTCCCCACAATCTTTAAGTGACATCGATACATTCAGGGAGTAAATGAAGACGGGGGGGTAGATGTAATAGCTCTGCTAATCACTGATCAATCAGAAAGTATATAAGCCTTCTCCATTGTAAACTGGTGTAAAGGAAATGGATTGACCACATGGAGAGAATGAAAGGCAAACACTGATATCAAGAATCAATAATGCTATTTCCTAAATCCTATTCTGCTCATACAAACGCTCCCTTTTGTCATCTTTGTCCAAGATTTGGATTGATGCCCCATATATCTTTATTTTCTTTGCCATAATAGAGATGTATTTCTCTGGCCATTATGTGCTGATTCATCAGTACGGGGGTTTACTGGGGGAGGCTGGTCAAACCGTGGGTATCCAGGCGAGAAGCTCAATAGCAAAGCAGTGGGCGGACAGCCTGTGTGGGTCGACCTGGAGCTCACAGGGAGGCTCAATGGGAAAATCAATGCGGCCCGATAACCAATTTGGGAAATAATGGACAATTCACTCAAACACAGCACTATAGTGGACTGCAGGGGCCCCGGCAAGTTTATCTATTAGTTCTCTCGTTCCCGTATCACACCTTATCTGTTTTCTCTATTGACAGTTTATTTAGGGATCTGTGCTGTAGGTACTGACCATGATATTATTATACCTGACAGTCAAGTTAAGTCACAAATTAAGGCTGATTAATGGGAGCCTGGATCTTGGGAAGGCAAATGAAGTGAAAATATTTGGGAAATGCCTTGAATGAAAAGAAATGTCATTGTTATGGACTTTCTGCTTCATACATCGTCTCGTTTCTGTCCATGGACTGAAAGCAAAGTCGACTTCACTAAACTTCTTTGCAGCTCTAACTCCCACGTGTATAGACGCCAGCTGTGAGTCAGCTAATTGACATGATTGCTGCCCAGCAGATGCATAAAAGGTGACATTTTTTTTTAAAGTTACGCAACTCAATAAGCGAATTATTTCAAACTAAAATTTCTGTTGTGTTATGTAAAAGCATTTTGAGCCGCAGCCACAGTTGAAACGACAGCCCAATTAGCTTCTCTACCTCCCCCGCCCACGCGTCCTCCTCTCTCACACGCTCATTTGTGTTCTGGATGCAACATCTGACCGTGGAGATACATTCATAATCCATAAGAGGCTCCAGAATTTCTGTTTGGGTCAATAGGTGTTAAGATGTGAGCTTCTCAGGGGAGCGGCAGGTGCGCTCGCCAGAAACAGAGCTTTGAAGAAGGTGTTGTGAATCGATATCACAAAAAATTTGAATAAAAGCACACAGAGTTCCTTTTCCTCCCTTGTTCCTATGAAGACATAAACGCCCTCATTAGTGACCACAGTGCAATCAATAAAATGTATTAAGGGTTAGAGTTGTTCATTTAATCATAACTTAATACTACCGTGTTGTTGTATGAAGCAATTTCAGATGAACTTGTGGTTCTGATGCTATAAGCCAAAGTTGGGTGGTGTGTGTTTGTGCACACATCCATAGAGGCATCTTTGAATTTAGACAGCTGGAGACGGAGATGTCTGCTAATTCTATGTCTGTGTATTTATTGTAATTTATGGGCGCTAATGCGGCCATTTGTCCCTTCATGGAGGTCAAGTAGGCTCCCCTTTGCTCTGTTCACCATAAATCTGCCTGGGAGTCATTAACGCTGTGTGTATGTGTGTTTGCATATTTTCTAGCTAATTACTTCTAAATATTTCAATATGCAAATCCCATAAAAGTGTGCATCCCCTCAAAATCCACATCAGATTTTTGTATTTATGCAGAAGGAGAGCTGCAAATCAGCGTTTTGCACAATCAAGCCTTCAATTTGCACGCTGCAGAGAGACGCGCTGAATTCAGAAAGAGGTGTTTGGAGTTACAGAAGGAAGGCAACCAACACGGTGCCCTGATGCCCACAAGATACCCCGAGAGGAGGATTAAACTTCCTTTTAAGTGTGTTTCAGGCTGGTTGGTGCAAAAGCTGGAGCTGTGTAGACTGAGGAGGGACCTGCAGAGGGCTCTGGACCTACAACACAAAATGCAAACAAGGGGAAGAACAGAGCAACACACAGGAAAAATGGTAACTGCAGTTTGCAATGCTTCCCACTACAGATTCCTCATATATTCACTGCGAAAGACTAGATAGAAGACATGCATTATTAATAGATGGCTAGGGATCATTTCGGAAGCCGGACATCTTTATTCATTGCCAGAGCCAAGCACTGGGAACCACATGTTGTCTCCTCTCTTCTGTCACCCTCACCTGGATTCTGACATCGCCAGGAGCCAACCATTAGCCTCCCTCTGTAACTCAGATCACATACACTTAAGATGCGGATTCACAAAATGCATTGAGATGCAACACTAATTCAAAATCACCAGGAATGCAGACACAAACATTGTTTCACCTCTGGACCCTGCACTTCCCTGTCAAAGCTGGTTCCAGCTCCAGCGTGACGCCCGGATCATTAAATGTGACCTTTCTCTGCACGCCGGTGCTGATGCTGGCGGTGGCGGCCGCGGCTGGGACTTTGTAGTGGGCTAGAAAGAGAATGTCTGATGACCGGGGAGGGCTCAGTATAGCGCCTGGCCAGACAAACTGTGGTAGAGAGCAGGAGGTGGAGAGATTTGAACACCAACACACTGATGGCATCCAGCCAAAACAAACCCATTATTCTGGTGGGGGTCAGGACACACACACACACACGTCTGCACAATGCACTCTCCCATGATGCTCAGTGGAGCTGTTCTTGTTGCAATCGTTGATACCATATGAATTTATCACTTTTGAATGTTTCTGTTTTATTCTTTGTTCATTGCTCTTTGTCTCTCTTCTTTTGTGTGTGAGGCGCTTCAGGCTGCATGTTTGCACGTAAGCTGCAAACAAATAAAGCTGAGTCGAGTTGAATCAGTGGTAGTGATCACTGAGCAGTTCTGCTTATGACATTTATTGATTTCTTCTAAAAATAAGCTTGCACACGCAGTCGTGCGGCTGCCACTTTGATTCTCGATGCCATTTAGTCGACCATTTCATCTAAAACAAAAGAAACACTCACAGTGTAGTGTGAACACCTGATGTTGACAGAGGAAGAGGAAATGACTTAACAACCTCTGTATCAGTATCATGTCTGACATGAATGAAAACAACCTGATAGCACAACTCTGGTGTAAACTGTTAGTACAGCGGGACCAATCATACTTCAGCAGGTCATCAGCAAACTTTCTCAGTTGTTGTAGAGTAAGAAAAAGTTATTCTGGCACCTCTCTAGGTATCAGTCCACCTTCCACACTTTGGTCTATACTGGACCCTCCGGTTGCCAAGCCAAGTCCCCGCAGACTGAGCTACTGCCGCCCCCAGCTCATCGATCATATCCCATGACAGTGAAGTGTAAATTTTATGTTTCTGGGCTGGTACCTCAATGATAACGAAGCAGTTGGATCATTAAATGATTTAGAGGTTTTCTGCACAGTGTGAGCAGGACCTGCATGTGCCTGACTTTCCATGATCTGGGCCAACTAGGCTCAGTTCAGTTTTCATTCATTCATTCAGCGGCACTCATCCTCAATAACCTTTCATCAGTTTTCACATGGTGTGTTGTTGCAGTGCAGGATCAGGCTTTGCTGATGTTGCATGGTTGCTATTTTACTTCATGATATTGAAGTACAAATTATTATATGATATTGAAGACACAGTACTTCTTTGGACTTTGGACCTCCTCCCTTTGTACACATATCCGCTTTTTTCAAGGACAAAGAACCCAGATTAAGCCACTGGTGTTTTTTTTATTGTAGTCTACAGTCTAACCTGTCGCTGTTAGCAGCTTGTTTTTATTATTTCTTCGTCTTTATTAGACAGCAGAAGCAAATATGTCGAGCTGAATGAAAGAATGGGGGTGAAAGGAAAAGGAACGGTGGATTAAAGTTACGTTAAAATTAATATGATTCAAACATCAAACTGTGTGCAAAAATCAGATTTAGTCAAACAAAGAACATACTGCTGTCCTTATTCGTCACACAGGAATCATTTCCTGTGTCTTTTCTTCTTCACCTGTGCTCTTCCTCATCTGTTTGTGTCTCCGGCCTCTCTGTCATTCATCCTGTATTCCTTTATCGTCCTTCTATCTCACTTCAATTTGGTTCCAGTTCATCCTGATTTATCAGCATGGCTGTTGCATGCAACAGCAGCGCCACGTTGTGCGAATACATAACCAAAAGGAAAACAGAAAAAAAAACAACATATGTGAATACCTTTTTGAATTCATACCTGCGTGCACATATTTGCGTATGACAGCATGTCTGAGTCACCGCACATTCACCCGTTCTTCCGTCTCCACCCATTCTTCGCTCCCTCACCTTATCCCTCATCTGTGCGTCCCATCTTTCCCATTAAGAAACCTCCTCCGTGTCTTCCAGCAGAGGATGACTAACATCAGGCAGCGCTCAGCAGTCCAGCAAGGAGCCCAATTACCGTCAAATCATCTCGACGTGTTTGCAGCCCCGCTATCAGCCTTGAGCCTCCTCATCTCAGTTTCCATCAAGCACCGGCCTGCTGCATCCCTGATAAGCTTATCGTGCACAGTTTCACTTTAAAACCCCAATCTGCAGCTACAGCATGGGGTCCCCTCTTGTATTGTTGCCCCCCATCTACTAACTTGAATGGATTATTTGAGTTTTTGCTCTCCCAAAAAGAAGTTTCACATTAGTTTTTTTTTTTTATATACACCCATTTACATTCAGTAAAATTGGATCTATGATTTGAGATATTGCTTTAAAAAATGATATGCAGATACATTTTGAATTTTTACACTGAAGCACTCATTTTATCATGAATAAATAAAAAAAAAAGATTCAAAACAAACTTTGTTCTGCTTTTGCTCCAAGAAAAAAAAAAAAAAGACGTATAGCTTTCACTTTGAGACGTGTTCAGACGGCCATTTTCTTCAGTGCGTTCCATGCTTAGCCCCCCTGTGTCTGAGATAATATGCAGAATTATGTACATAACCGAGCAGGAATGGAAATTAGGCAGCATCTGTGGCGAAAATGAACACTGAAGGGGAAGAGGGGAGAGACAGGGAGGGAGACAGAGAGAGAGAGAGAAGGGCAAGAGATCCTACTTTGCAAGCAGGAGAGAGTTCTGCATATGCTAATAGCAGCTTGGACAACTCCCTCCATCACGGCGAGGATTTCTCCAGGTGGTGAGCACAGGCCGATTGGATGGTGATGAAGATATAAGATGGTCGGGTTGTTAGATTTACTCATGAGGTGCAGTATGGGGGCAGGGATTAGTGTCATGTATTTGCCACAAAAAAAAAAAAAGAAGAAGTGTGGATCAGGGGAGGCGATAACTCTCTGGAATTATAATTGTCTGGGTGGCTCGTTCAATTTCCAGACTGTTTGTGGGAGGAGGAGTTGTGATAAGCCACGGAGATGAGTGTATGATATTGCAGTTTTGTTCCTGCGGTGGGCATGTAGAGTTATTGTAACAAGCTGACTGGGAGTCAACCGTGTCATCTCATTTTACACTTAATGGCTATTTTTTTTTTTTAAAGATGGAAAATCAGCATTCTGGTTTAAAAACATTGGTCTTTTCTTTTTCTTTCATTCTCCTTGAATATGTTTGTGCCTGCTACAGCATGATGTGCCTTATAAATGACATCTTCTACTGAGAAAATGTTTTTCTGTTTCAAGGTAGCACCCACCGTCTGCATTGAGTGACAGTGTCTACCTATGTAGACAAATTCAATGCATATCATTTCATTTCTAACTTATTTGCATAAAGCAGTATGACATGGCCATTGGCTGATGGTGACACTAATGAATCTGACACCTTGCAGCAGCTCTCTAGCTAATGTCCTCTTATTCATGAACATGTTGCACCTTGGCTTGCTGAACAGTCTACCAAACAAACATCTACCCTCACTGACAAAACGCTGTCCTCTGTCCTTAACTTGTTGCTACAGTAAAAGGCACATTTATTGACACTGTGTTTTGTTTGAGCTGTCAATCAAATGCCAACATAGTCTAAACGCCCAGTCACGCCAGCATTTAAAGCGTCTCGGCACTGCCGATGTCCGAAGAGCTGGAGAGTTTTACTGAACCGCCTCTGTCGGAGTATAAAGTGATCCACTAAAGAGGAATGGTTAATGATATACAGTATATTTACGTCTTTTGAATAATTGTCTCGTAAGTGACCAAAATTGTGCTGTGTATGAGTTTTGTTGCACCACTTTCTGATGCAGAGAACACATTTATATTTGAAAGTGTAAATGTAAATAAGACAGGCAGTGAAGTAAAATAAATAAATAATAAGAAGTTTTTCTCAAAATGAGGACACTTCTAACTAGAAGGACACTCGGAGAGCGCAGACCTCCACCGTGGTGTCTCGTTTCTACAGTTTAAAGTGACTGGTGACTGTGTTTTGTCGTATGTTTAGTCACAGCACATCAATCACGACAGGTTTGTGCATTCACAACAAATTCTGTTCATTTTGCCATAATTGACCTATCTTGCAATATTGATGTGAGAATTTCATTTGTGATTCTGCTCTATGATTCTATTCTAAAATGTAATGAATTCTTCTTTGGTCCATGCTACATGCTTCCACTGAGTTTCAGGGAAATTGGGACAGTAGAAACATAACCCCCTCAGCTGAGGTAATAAATCTTAGAGATTCATTTTTTTTTTACAGAAATTACACAAATGTCTTAACGTGTTAAAGACATTAAGATGCACGATGTTTAAATCAATTAAATCACATAACGCTTGCACACTTTGAGCACACACCAATCGATGCCTCCATAAATGAGCCACACTTTCTATTCTCAACAACTCCACGCTTCAGTATATTAAAGAGGCATTCATCTGGGAGCTCACATACAAGGAGGAGGTCAATCAAAATGAGGGGTTAAGTGTGCTGATGACTCAGGGGTCACCCAGAGAGGTTGCAACCTTTAACCCATCTACAACCCCGCCCCCAACCCTCACTACAGCTTAACTGAGCGAGCTTCCTGGGTGTATTGAGTGTGATGACACACTCCCTTTGTTCATCACATCTGCTCTGCACCATTGTTATTCCAATCAGGGTTATTAGTTATGAGTAGGTATCAGCGCTGTCCACTCCGCGGGACGTCGTTGAGTTAAACGCAGGCGTACGTATGTTTGAGTCGATTCAAACGCACCTGATAGGAAATTCTCGTGTCACAGCTCAAACATTGCTTGCCTGAAGTGAGATGTTGCATCACGATTATGGGCAGAGAGCTACATTTGTATGCATAGCAATTTTCTCTTCCGAGCAAATCACTTTTTCTATGATAGACAAATGGAGTTATAACAGAGCGCTGGGTGCTTTGAAATGCAGCATGAGTGAGACTGAAGGGGTGAAGTGTGTTTTTCTTATGGAAACTGATTTTAACATGTAATTGTGGTTGAAGTGATTGGACTGTTGGCGCAGTGAAAAATAATATTTGAGTGAATGGTCTATTATCCCAGATGCAAACATAAAAATACATATGCATGGAAACAACATGTCTGTCAATATACGCACAGGTGAAATCACAAAAGCCATCACTGTAAGCATGACAAATCTCTCTCACACACTGTAATACATAGAGCCATCTCCAAAGTCTATTTCACATCACAATCCCAGTGCCAATTATCTTCTGAATCCGTCGGTAGGAAAGAAACATGCAATGACAATCCTGCAGTGTCAATACAATTGGTAATGCATGCCCATGAATACCAAGATATAAAAACAGTGTGATAAGTGCAGATCACGGTGGCTTTGTGTGTAAAGCCTGATACGTTCTCCTGCTGTTACTTTTTTAGCGTATTAATTAAAAGGAGAACGTGCAGAGATGCGAGCGTCACGCATTATTCCTAGAAATGATCAAAACGGTCGACAAAGCCGTGAAGAAGCTTGTTTTGCGTCAGCTCCTTCTTTAGTTTTTTTTTAATATTTGGTTTGCATTTTGATTTAACCTCGCTGTGGTCTGGGGTCATTTCTGCTGATGTCAGACGGATCTGAATCATAAGATTCCTGTTTTCTATTTGCAAGGACAAAACGGATCACGGCACAGGAAGCTGTTTGGATTTCTTTGATTACTAAAATCCCTCTTCCCTTCGCTTCCCTTTGTTCCTCTTATTTTTTCTCTCTGCATTTAATTGTAGACTAAATCTCCCTTGGAAACAAGACCCTTGATTTCAGAGGGACTGTACTGAATAAATGAAATCTAAATGAATTCAAACCAGAAGAAGAACTGCTGTACTGTTTAAGAAAATCCATAAAGAGACACATTCCATATGAGACGATTACAGAAATCATATTCAGTATTCCAGAGCAGTAACCCACCCATGTTATGATTTGTTCATTATTATTTGATGCATGATCTCAATTTAGTCTTCAGTGTATCTGTCATGTCACATGACAATATTGATTCATTAGCAGACTGTAAATGTGTGTGTTTTTTGTGTGTGTCTGTGTGTGTCAAGAGGATACTACCCATGGGCTGTAGCTAAAACAATCACTAGGCAATTACTGAGTAAACACTAATTAATCAGTGCAGTCAGTGTGTGACCTAGCCTGACATCCCTTCACCTGCTCACACGCACACACACAGACGCACGCACAAGGCAAACAAAAGGCTGTAAGTGAATTGACTTGAGAAAACAGTCGCTTCTCCTCTTTGTCCGTTTGCTCTGCTCCATCTGTCTCCGAATGACTAACACAGAGCCATCGTGTCTGAAGTGAACTTTTAATTGCTGTCGTATAAATGTAATTATCTTCTTACAAGTTCATGTTTGCAGATTATTCTAATTTTGACATTTTCTGATAAGGCTGACGATGTTCAGTGAGTCAAAATGTGAAAGTTTGACTTTGGGCTAATTAGAAGACTGTAGACGATAACGTAAATGTCACTTAGATTACATTTTAAGTGATTTAACTGTACGAAAACAAACAGAGATATATTTGATATAAGAAGATGACACGTTTTCAATTAGAGATATTAATATAAGAGCGGTATGGGAATTTGGTACCTTGCTCAAGCACACCTCGGCAGAGGAGTTGAACCGGCACCTCTCCATACTGGAGCATTGACTGAGCATACTGTGCTCCAGACAAGTCAGCTGCTATCGCCGCATATTAATCGTTGTACAACACAGCAATTAGCATAACATGGTAGCCTGAAACTCTGAATGTCAGCCTAATTTGCCGTGCCTTCATTCCTATCTATGGACTACTGACAAAATTATTTGCACAGTTGAGTAAAAGAAATAAAAGTTTCTTTGAAAACATCCAGAACAAGAGCATCCCGAAATATTGAGCAGGACGGACAGACAGATGGATAAGGTGGATAGGGGGGGTTCATATATAAGGAGTGTTGTGCCTCACCCTCATTATGTAAGCAGAGGCGCACACATTCACACCTGAGCGTCCCAGTATGACCAGTCCTCCAGTGTGTAGTCAAGTGGGGAGCAGATGGCAGTCTTACTCATTCACTCATTCCCAAACCGGCAGCCGTGCTGTCACAGCTTCAGGCTGTGCATCACCCAAAATGAAAACCGTGACATGGGATGTAGGAAGAACTCTCATAGTCTGGTATCTTCAACTCTGGAGTTTGTATATCTACATAACAATCTTTGGCTTGCATCTTTGGATGAAATTAGCCACTTACTAATTAATGTATAGTCAGTAAGTGTTGGCAGTTAATTATCTGTCTGTCTTGAAGACATTGAGTCTCCAGGATGTAACAGGTATTTTAATTGGGCCCATCTCTCAGAAAGCTGGCATACTCTTTTAGCGCTGCAGATCCAGCTCATTGATTAACCTAATCTAGTATTCAATGCCAGACCGCTGCTGCTGCCAATGCTGCCAATGCTGCTGCTGGCTCAGTGACCCCATTCTGAGGTGCCAATAATAGAAGGAGTTATACCTTTGCAAAAAAAGCCTCCGTGACAGACCTGCACGGGTGATGAGAAGCTTGGAAAATGGCTTCAGAGTGTTATAGACTATTTTGAATGATGGACTTCTGCTACAGGGGGCAGAAATACTCCAGCAGGTGATAGTGGGAGTACATTACCTGGGAGTCAAACGTGAAAAGCCAGAAGAAAAGATAAAGGAAGAGGGTTACTGAGGATTGATGACAGTTGTGGGGATTTTCTTAACCAATGATGCCAGGTTGCATTTCACAGAAGGGGTCGGTAAACACACGCCCTGAGAAACAGATCACATGAGCGTGTGGAGGAGCAGCTGCACCGTCAGGTTACATTGTGGATTGATACCACGTAGCCAATTCTCTCCTGGGAGCGGAAACCGTGATGACTCCAATTTCAAACGGCAAGATTGTGCTTCTCTAAGGGAAGAGTGGAGGATATTTAAAAAGGAAACCAAACACAGTCGTTCTGAAGTAATATTTCGGGGGCGTCAAGAGAGCTAAAATGTGGAGGGGAGTCAGTAGAGGTGACATACGAAGCTCTCATTGAAAATATTTCCTTTGGAAATGCAGCTTTAAATGATGCCTTTGACTCCTTTGCTGTATGATGACTCATATTTCTGCCAGTAATTTATTGTTTTTCCTTCTATCACTATGAGCAAAACAAAAGTGGAAAAGCGATTTTTTTTTCTGACACTTTGAAAGGTCAAATGATTCATAAAAAACATAAATCCTTTAAATCTCAGGATAATGATGAGGATTATCATTAAAATCCATTCATTAACTTGCAGACTTTTGTTGGATCAAAATGCCACATTACAATAAATTCAGAATAATAATTGCAATCATTTTTTTTTTATCGTTTTATGTAGCACAGTTCCAGGGGAAATAGAAAAAATCATGCAGCGGAAATAAACAATAAAAACAACAAAAACATGGAACAACAGGATAAATGTGAGTTTTAAAAAAGTGATTTGAAAAGATGCAACTGATTTCATCAATCTGAGATAATCAGGAGTTCCAGAGCTGAGCCTGGACCATAAAAGCCTGGTCACCCCTGGTGAGATCAGGTGTAGGACCAGGAGAAACCTGCCCGAGGATCAGAGATTATCTGAGCCTGAGCATGCGGGACGTCAAAGGTTATAAGAAAAACCTTAAAATAAATTCATATGGACCTATGGAAAGAGTCATCATGAATGTGGATGATTCAGACCAAATCTGGGGGGCTGAATTTGAATCTTTTGGCCAACCATGACGTAACAACAGCTGGGTAAGATCTCACATCATCACAGAGGACATGAACTGAGAGAAAGATGAATGAAGGTAGGATTAAAGATCATGGCAGCAGAACAGGAGGGCAGACACAGAGTGACTGCCAGCACAGAGAGTGAAAAGTGAAGCGAGAGGTTGGCGAGGGCCACGGGGCAACAAGGGAGACTGACATTTTCAGGCACTTTAATAAGTATATTAAGATTGGCAGCTCTACTTGCCGTTCACTGGCCTGATTACCATAAAGCTATTTATTAGGCTGATTTCTCAGGCTGAGAGCAACAGAGACCGGGAGGGGAAGGAGCGGAGGGGGGGCCGACGCCACGGGGGAAAGCTGGCAGAAGGTTAAGGGGAAGTCACCATGGAAACAGACTGGGCGCGTAGCAGGGAGTGATTGGGAATAGTGGATGTCCATTTACAGGTGGAGAAGAGAGCCAGAGCGCGGGGGTGAGGGGTCAGAGATGATATTAATTCCACTGTGCAGACTTTGAAATCGCTGCGGGGAGTTTCCATAATAAAGGCGAGTTCATGGTTCATGAAATATGCTGTGACTCTTACAGGTGGCTAGCAGAGCTCGCAAAAGCCCCCAATTGACTATTCACGCACACATTTCACATGCAATTAGTCTCATTACAGCAGCTTAACATGCGCACAATCCCAGTGTTCTTCCCCTCACATGCATGAACACTTCCTGCAGGTCTTCGTTAGCACTAATCAGGGTCTTGCTGCTGCCCACAGCGGGGGCCACTGCCGCCTCTTCGAGCACCGGTTTGTCCACGCTGCTCACATAATGCCGAGGCAAGAAAGAGCACAATGGCAAAGTGGGTGTGTGTACGAGTGTGTGAGTCCTTGCAGTGCACTCATTATAGTCCAAATTGCTGTATGTAGTAACATGAAGAGTAAAGAGGTTGTTAGCTTGCTGCTGAGCAAACATGTACGCAGCCTCAGAGCGTGAGGGCTGAAAACGATCAGAAATACAATTCTCCAAATACTGCACTCCTTTTTTTTAATAACCATGTCACACTGTATGCTCTGTATACTCTTTATTTCCCTAATTGCTGCTGTGTTCCCTTCAAGGCACTCAATATCCATTTATGAAACAGCTTATAGGGATAGATACATTTTTATCTTAGTACATTAGATCAGCTCATAGAGGACAAAGTCAGGTGGGCACGTGGATCACGAACAGCCTGCTATATATGCAAACCTCGAGCCATTAGATTCTCTCGTTAAAGCCAAATTTACACACTCATTTTCTCTCGTATATCCTCGATGCACAGGTTTAACCATAATCCCTACAAATGCAGAGCTCAGTAAATGTTCACGTGCATGCTAATTGTCTACGTTACCTTCGTACCAGCTTAAAAGTTGAATTCGAACCGTCGAGGCAGAGCCAGCTGCTTAATGACACGCATGCAGCAGCGAGTTTGTGTGAATGTTAAAATGGGCTTTGTGAATAATGCTCAACAGTTGTCACTCAGTTATTATGTCCAGTGTGACTGACCCTGCAGGCTCAAATTTGGTATTCAGATTTTCTATAGGTTAAAACAATAACAACATTTGCATAATATAAATATCACTGTATGAATAAAGAAGAAGGGCAGGAAATGATAATAATATAGCATCTGATGTGTGGAGGCAGGAAGAACTTTCATAATACACTTTATATTTAGCACCACTTTCTCATCATAACAGACGACACTTTATATTAATGTGCTTGTTATAATATGAAATAATAGTATCACATTAACATATTTATGTTAATAAACTTTTAACTTTTTGTTGTTGCTTTATCAGGATTTCTACAAACTGTTTTTGAAAGTGTTGGATCTATAGTGAAATCAAAGCCTCATTAAGGGTAAGAAATATTATGTATATATTAATTATTGATTATTTATAAATAAAAAGGTTAAATATGAATTTGACCCAGACTAAGCTAAGGTAAAAGGCACATTTATTTATGCAGCATATTTCCCACAGGGGAAGTTTTGACAGACATTAAAACTTTAAAGGGAATTAAAAGCTCATTTTTTTTAAATATTCAATAAAAGAAAGTATGAATAATGTTTATTTTAACATTGATGAATCAGAATAATTTAATAATTTAAACACAAAATATATTATTTACATTTTCGCCACAAAAAATGATTAAATGAATAAATGATTAAAATTTGTATTATGCTGTAACCACGTTTCCCCCAAATGATCTTCAATTTTTATTTATGATTTTTATTATTATTATTATTATTATGTAGGTTATTTTGATATAAATGTAAACTGTAATATTTGAATCTCTACTATGTTGAGCTGATATACAGTGATTCAGTTAGTTTTAAGAACAGCTTTGTTGAAACACGCCAGCTTGTTCAGACATTATCATGCACTTGACACTAAAAGAGGAATCTGTTCTGTTTTGTTCTCCACGTACAAAATGTTTTTTATATAAAACATTTATAGAAAATAATGATAATTTTTTTTTTTTTACTACATAGAGGCATGAAAGAGCGTTCAAAGACGTCAGTATTAGCAGCAGTAGTAGAAACAGAGTTATCTCGGCATACATCTTTTTAAAATTCAGATCCTTCAAAGTAAAAGCACTGTGTCAGTGGCTCCTAATACATTTTAAAAAGCATGATTTCAATTTCAAAAAGATCTTCCTCGGGCTTTGGATCTTTGTTATTTCAGCTTCTATAATTAACTCTATCCTAACCACAACCATTCATTCAATCCTTTTCATCCTTTTAAGTGATAAATGTCGTTTTTAACAGAATAAATATTAAAAGCTTGTTCAGTAAAGAACGCATGAGCACAGCTGCCTGCCTACTTCTCTTACAGTATAATGCATTCTCTAAACACCTGTTTGAAGACCTTACACACTTCACACACACACACTTCACACACACACACTGACACTTCCAGAGTTAATAAGCAGGTCACTTTGTCTACATCTCTCTTTCCCACTGGTCCTGTTAGGCTCATAAGTTATTTATACCGATCGATGCCACTGGATCTTTTGTGTTACTAAAGCAGCGGGCGTCCCGGCTGGGGTTAGCGTGTGCATGTGTGTGTGTGTGAGTTGCAACAGGTCACTCTTACTGTAATATAAACTGGTACATTATTTTGAGCTGTCCATTCATACATTATCATCCCACTTCACATTCACTCACACTTTTTGACAACATTGATGCTGGATTCTCAGGCGTCGCTTGCACTTACAAGATGCATTGAATACATTTGTGATTTATAGTTATTAAATGAACTTCACACCCTTTAAAAAGAGAATTCATTTGTTAAATACATGTGGGAAGTTGTAATACATGGTAAAGGACTTATACTACATATTCAGGGAGAGGCCTAGCACACTATAAATCAATACCGGTGACTAAAAACGATGACTTACAGCTTGACTTACAACTCTGTGTTACTCACATGTTGGTGTGAGATCATACTTTTAAAATAAACGTTTTAACAAAAGGTTAATGACCAAAATGCATAAACCTATGACTTCATTTCAACAGCTCCACGGCCTAAAATATGCACGTATTAACATTTACTTTCTGACATTTTGGACAGGGACAGGTCGGAGCATATTTCTCTATAAACGCCATCTACGATGTTGAAGTGAAAACAGGTGAGAACAGCAGAATAAGGCACGCAGGTGAGGCTGACCTCACCAGTTTTGGGCATGCGTATCCTGAAGACCTGTCAGGGATGATATCATCGCCTGGTATCACATCATCTGACCTTGTTCCACAGCTGTGTTCACCTTGACACAAAGGAACGAGCCGCTTTGTAAAAGGTGGGAAAGAATAGCGAGGCTGTGTAGGATGTGAGTCAGTGGAGTGTGACGTCACTTCTAATGAGCACAACTGATGTCTGGCCTCCTGTAGGAGAACAAAGAGAGCGTTTGTTCCATTTAAATATTTACTGAGTTTGAAAATTTAGCGATGCCTGCTTCGACTCTGTATTGAAGTAAAGCCTCACGGGGGCAGCATCAGTTATTCAGTTATCTGTTGATGTTTGCTGCAGAATAGTCATTTTTACCGTGGATTTATCTCTTCAACAAAAACTGTAAGGCCCTTTGGAGACAGAGAGTATTTGGAAACAGCACCCTTGCTGCAGGCGAGTGCATGGGATAAAACTAAATTATATTGTAATGTTCATGTGTGATTGCCGAGGTGTTTCAAAACAAAACATGAAACAGAATTGCAAATTCAGACAAAAGAGAAAAGCAAATGAATTCAGAGGTCCAGTGTGAAAGATTTGTGGCCTTTATTTTCAGAATAAGGCAGCCGTGGGATATAATATTCATAATTATGTTTTCATGCATGTATGATCACCTGAAAATAAGAATTTTTTTGTTTTTGTTATGATCCTTTTATATCTACAGTGGGAGCTGGTCCTCTTTCATGGAGGTTTCTATAGTCTAAACTAAATATTGACTCCAGACAGGGCCCTTAAAAAGTTTGTTTGAGGGTGAGGGTGATGTGAGGAGACTGCAGTGCAGCGATTAGACCACTAGATGCAACTAAATTCTACACACTGGACCTTTAATATATTTCCTTTCTTACGTCACAACAGACTTTTATTTGATTGGATAAAATATGATTTGTACATTTTTGTTTTTTCATTTGTTTCACTAGTTCCCTCCAAATTATATTTGAGAATGGACCAAGATGTCAAAATTTCTATTTCTATTGGGGCCTCAAAACCAAAACAGTTTCCATGTTTCCACAGCTTCATTCAGACACTTGATAACATCTGTTAATAGAGCAGATCTCCATGCTACTGTGAAGGAAAGTTCACACGAACCAAGCTGATTCTTTGTTTGTATTAATACACTCTGCTGCAGTGCTAGATTTCATGTTTGCTTGTGGCCAAATGTGGCCTGATGGTGCAAGTTTTAGCAATGTGAGAAAAAAAAAGAGGAGAAAATAGTTAAGAGCAGAAACATTCTCCCTGCACGGGAGTCACGTCGCTGTCTCTCCAGAGCGCCTCCTCCAGGGGAAGAGCAATTAGGATGCATGCCACAGCATTTACCCTGCAAATTAGCAGCCACCTCCCTACCTGGTAGGAGAGACGATCCGACAAAGGGAGTGCAAGGGAGGTGGCAGGGGACAGGGTGTGCCTCTCATCCCTCGATGTGCTCTTTCATACCCTCTTTTCTCTCCCTCTCTCTCAATCCGTGAGCTTTGCATTTGAAAGAGCTCGCACTCGACATAAAAGCAAATGTCAGGGGCAAAGGCCGCCTCTGACAGAGCTTCATCAAAGGAACAGCACTAATCTGATTTTGAGAGACAACACATCCTTTTTTTTTTTTTTTTTTTTTGGATCCTGCAGGCTGTCCAAAGTGGATAACTTGTATTTAATTTGTGCAATGGAATATGAGAACAATCATCTCTTAGATTACATCAAATTACTGTGGTAGAGGTGAACAAGATAAAACTTGATGTTTTTGGTCACTCTGCTTCGCTCAGACGCTCTCAGTGTTTGAACTGATGCCACGGATGAAGTAAAAAGTCTAGCAAAACCAGAGAAACCATGTAATGTACTGGCACCATTGAAACCAGTAAAGGACACTGCAGATGCAGTATGTAAGAACAAGGGCGACCTCCAGTGGATCACAGGAGCTCCTGATGTTCTGTCAGCCACTTATTTCCAAGAGGTGGTCTCATATAAAGGCAGACAGAATGGCAGTATAAGAACAAGCTCTAAAGTGCAACATATATGGAAGTGTACTGAAATGATGGAACCAAAAATTAGCAATAAAACCCCATGAGGCAGTAATATAACACAATAGTGGAAAAGTAAAACATTATTAGATGTAGGCCGTCTTATGAAAGCAAGGTTTAAAGCTGCAGACATAAAATGTTCATATTCTGCATGACTAACAGCAAAAAACATGACAAATGACCTATTGTGTGGCATACAGCCTGAAAACATCATTCATGTTAATACTGCCTCACAGAAAGACACACACTGTGTTGGCTGTGTAGATCTGTGCTTCCCTCTAGTGGCCTGATGGGTAAGGCTCAGCCTCAGACCAGCAGCAAACTATAAAAATCTCCCAGAATATACCCGTCTCTGAACTCAAACCCATTCATCCCTGCCATGAAAGCTTCTTAACTATTTAACCCTTCACCAATTGTTTGAATATTCGTCTTCTGAACGTGTCCGTTATGACTGATGATGAGGAGCTTTAACAGCTGCAGGGTTCATTCATGAATACAGAAGAAGCAGAAAGGAAAAGGCCCCTCGTGAATTCCCATGGGGATACCACCAAACCGAAGCGTCCTGTCAGTGTAATGCCCGTGTTAAAACACCAGAGGTCAGCAACACGTCGCAGTGCTGCTCCATTATCAACAGTAATTGTAGCTTCTGTTGTGGAGGTCTAGTCCAGGTCTTCACTGGGACATTAATAAAATGTAATGATGCAGGTTCATTCCAAACACCAGTACACAAAGAGCAAGGCATGCAAACAAATGGTTGTGCTTGAGGTTCTAGTGATGGGTCTATGAATTTGCGGTAATACACCTCTTTATGCACACTCTCAGACTGTAGTGAAGTACTTGTAGGTAAATGTACTTAGTTGTTTTTGAGGATTAACATTTTATCCGATGCAGCATACAACTGACAAAATAAAAACCCATCCCCCATTGTTAAAACACAGAAATATAATGTAGATGTGATGCTCTTCAGACTTTGATGGGGAATAATAACAGGTGTGTGGTCTTTGTTGTAGCTTCAGATAGTGCTGTGTTCACATTTAACCACCAGGGGGTGATATGGATCTTTGCTGGTGTTGTCATCAAATCCCACAGAACATATTCAGTGCATTCAAATGTTTGGAAACATTCTTCAGTGGGGTTTCTTCTAGATTTTTTTTCCCCTAAAAGCAAGATATGTTTTATATTTACACCGCTTTGACGACGGCGTTCTTTCGATCGGCTTCATGAGGTAGTCACCTCGAATGGTGTTTAAAGGAGATC
Organism: Miichthys miiuy; assembly: GCA_036365135.1. Taxonomy (NCBI): domain Eukaryota; kingdom Metazoa; phylum Chordata; class Actinopteri; family Sciaenidae; genus Miichthys; species Miichthys miiuy. The sequence continues at coordinate 23,947,714 of CM071616.1, forward strand.
TCATATATGCTTGAGCACTTATTGGCAGCTTTTCCTTCAGTCTGTGCTCCAACTCGTCCTAAAGCATCTCTTCTGTTGTTTAGGTTGGATGTCCGTGGAGGACAGGTCAGTTGATGCAGCACTCCATCACTCTCCTGGTTGGTCAAAGAACCCTTAAATCGCCCGTGTGTTTTGGTCATTGTCCTTTTGAAAAACAAATAATGATCCCGCTGAGCTCAAACCAGATGGGATTTTGGCTGCAGGATGCTATGGCAACCGTGCTGGTTTTGAATTTTGCCATTATGTCCTTAAATTTTGAATGAATTGCCAAAAGTGTCACATGTCCAGATTTCCACTGGTCTAACCTAGAGCAATTCTCTCTTTTTTTTGCATCCATTTGACCACAAAGGCCTGATTCATGCAGTCTCCTCTGAACAGCTGATGTAGAGATGTGTCTGCTACTTGAACTCTGTGAAGCATTTATGTGGGCTTCTAATCTGATGTGCAATTAAGTGGCATTTTCAGAGTCTGATAACTGTAATGAACTTATCCTCTGCAGTAGCTCTCATATTTAAAGGTCTTAAAGATTTCCAGCTTTTCTTAGAGTAATGACGCACTGTTCCGTCTTTTTTTTTTAGCAGTTCTTGCCAACACTCTGGCTTAAGACAGCAAGAAATTTCACTGATTAACTTCTGACAAGGCACACCTGTTAATTGATCCCAGGTGACTCCCTCGTGAAGCTGACTGAGAGACCAAGAGTGTAGAAAGCTGTCGTCGAAGCAAACGGTGGCTACTTTGCAGTATCAGAAAATATGAGACGTGTTTTGCTATTTCATAGGTTTTTTTTCTTACATGTTAATGTAACAGAAACAAAACATTCTGGGATTTGTGCACTTGAGCTTGTTGTCTCACAGCTTTGTGTTATTCTCTCATAAATATTTTACGGCTTCTCCGTATGTATTGTCCACTCGCTACATATCAAATGCTACTTTCCTGTTCTTTGCTGGGTTTTGTTGGGGAACTATGGCAGGTGAGTGGGCGTCACTGATTTGAAACTGTTGGCCCGCCCCGCCCTCAGACATACCTTCATCCATCACTCTCCCTGGCACGCTGACACGCCCCCTCTCCATCTCTTGTGGAGATGCGTGTTTGTGTGTGGGCGGGTCCACTGTCCTTTCCTCGTGGAAAGTATAAATGTATATGCATGTGGCCTCAACAGTAGGTGCTTTTATGTTTTATGCAAAGCCTAAATTAAGTAAAGGACAAAGCACAATAGCAGGCAGTCTGAACGGAAAAACAAATTCGCCTCTGGCCTTGAGCGTGTGAATGTCTGTATAATCTTTTAGTCATTCTCACTGATTTATACAGATGTTTACTCACTCAGAGTCTGTAATTAAAAAAAGTAATATAAAAAAAAGTTTTGAGCAAATTTAGGCAAACAAAGTATCCTAAACAGTTTGCCTTGACATTTTGAATTATACTTATTATCAAATAACGGAGAAGAAATAGTAAAAAGACTCAAGCTGTGTTCTGTAGTTGCTGCTGCACCCTGAGGCTGGATTCACACAGGATCAGGCGCTCCAGCAAAAACGGAGGTTTTTCCATTCATTTCAATGGAGGCTAGTCCATTTCCGGACCGGCAGTCCACAACACAGGCATAAAACATGCCAGCATGCGGGAGAGAGGTTGATCCAGATCCAACTTTTGGGAAAATGGATCCCAACGTCACGCTCCGCAAGCCAATCAGACACTCTGATCGGTCAAATCTCCACAGACGGCCTGAAACGTCTCTGAAGCTGAGACTATCCAGGTGGACTCACGGACTAAACTCTGATAATCTACCTGTGTGTGTGTATGTGAGTCCTACTTGCAATTTACACCACAAAATAGTGACACGAAGAAGTTTAATTTGATTTGTGTCCGATGATTAGAGCGAGCGAGAGAGGGCGCTTTGGTCGATAAAGCTTTTAATCAGAGATATAAAAAGTTATTTCCTGATTCTTTCACAGTGGTTACATTGAGCAGGTATAGACACGCCCACAGCAGCCCACCTCAGCTCCCCTCACGCCCCCCCACCACCGAACAATCTTGCCGCAGCGCCTGATCCCATGTGAATTCACGCTAAATCCCATGTTTACAACTCAGAACTAAAGAGCACAAAGTTAGAAGGCAGATCAACACACCATATGTTCATATGCCGTTGGAGACACCACTGAAAACTCCCCCTAAAAAACTTCCCAAACAATGCTGCAGCCTGTAGAATCAGAGGAGAAACTGAACAGCTGTGTGTTTGAATTGATCGTAAGCGCTTAAGAACTTTCTTAAGGAGGCGTACAGGTGAATATAGAAGATGCGAGAGAACTGGCAGTTTGTTGGCTTGCGAGAGCCTGCGCATGGTTTATGTGGGTAACGTGGGACACGGAGATCAGATGTGCAGGTAATTGCTATAGGTGAGCAGCATCTGGCATCAATGAGCACCTCGGGGAGACTGGGTGCATTCCAGCGGCGTCCCCTTCCTCATCCTCACTTAAATCAATTAACTCCACAGAATCTCTCCTCTTCCCCCTTTTTTTTCCTCTTTAATTTTCCTCCTACTCTCTCCTCCACACTTGCAGGTCTTTTACCTTTCTAAATATATCTTTGCCATAAGCGATTTTGCCTTCCCAGCCCCCACCGTCCATCGATTTTCCTCCCGTATTGATCTGAAATCCGCTGTCTGTGTGTGTGAGAATGTGCAAGTGTACCTCTTCGGTTTAGTGTGTGTGTGTGTGTGTGTGTGTGTGTGTTAAATGGAGTTTTGTGCTTTTGGGCCATTCTCGTGTCCCTTTGGTTCAGCTCTCCAACTCAGATGTTTGAATGTAAACCCAGAGAGAGTCTTTAGAGTCTGACCGCAATAGTCTTATTTTCTTATTTTAGCAGGACGCTGCCTTGAATCGATGTGTCTCTTTTAAATGTGAGCCTCCCAAACCACAATGGGTTTCTATGCTTAGCAGATGAAAGGAGCTGCTGGAGCCAAAAAATGCCTTTTATCTTACAGTCATATCCCATGTTTACTCCTGTTTTAATTAGAATATTTGTCATTTGCTTGAGTCAGTTTACCAGGATATTCAATTATTACACTCTGGTGTTCATAACAAATAATTACAACATGGTGTAATTATAATTCATATGTGTACCACCATCATCTCCAGTTGACTGTGAGACAGTAACACAGTATAGCAGAAAGGGAAGAATTACCCCCCGCCCTCAATGCCTGGTTAGTTTGGGATATCGAGCCGAGACGCTTGAAGGGTGAAATTCATTCTTCCACCTTCCCACAATCCTCATCACAATCTTGTCTGAGAGGCGATCGATGCCCAAGCAATATAGTTCTGATATATGCTGCTGCCGATGGGGCGTGATTTATGCCTGCTGCACTGTGGACATGCGGCGTGCACTTGTACTTGGGCCAAATTTCCTCACAAGAATAGAGTGATTAGAGAAATCAATCAGAAATGCAGATTTTTGGCCCGGTGCTTCTTTTTAAGACGGTACTAATGTAGAGTTAGGAGCCAGATTCGAGCTTGTGATCGATTTTAGAAAAGGGCTTCGTGTTTATTAACAACACACTGCAGGTATTGTTTAACATCTGCGATCCATTCCTCTTCCTCTGTTCCTTACGGTGTCTCAGCATAGTTGCAAACATCAGGGCTCATTTAACTCTCTGCCGAGGAAAACATTTGCCAACGCTCAGTCTTCTCGGTGAGCAACGACTTAGTCATGGTGACACAAGACCGTTATTTGGTCACAGTTGCATCATTATCTAATGGTGTCTGAGTTAATGCGATACTGCTCGGTGTCAATCACCTGACAGCTGCAGGAAGTGACAAAAGACACTGTCAGGAAATAACCGTATTGATGCATGCATCTTTTATTGACAATGTCTTTGTTAGCTGTGGTAGCTGTTCATTGCAAGATGGTTTTGACATTGTAAAGATTGTATTGAAAACCAAATAATCAATACATCACAACGCAGCATGGCGTGCATCAGTGCTGCAGGACTCAAGATCAGTCTTGCTTGAGTCTTTTTGAAGGTCTCGCTCTCTTCCTGGAATCAACGCCACTTTTACTCGGCCTCGTCTCGGTCTTGAACAAAGAGGACTCCGGACTTTATTTCAAGACAGGTGAAGAGCACATCTGTGGGGATATCACCAGTGTTTCCTATTTCCTTGACTGTTGCATTCCTACTAACTTGACTAACATTTCTAATTTGAAATTTCTTCAATTCTATACGCTCTGGTCTTAGTCTTTGTCCTGATCCTTCAAAGTCTTGGTCTTCTCTCGGTCTCGATTCACTGGCACGTAATGAAAAATGGCAAATGAACATCAGGAACATCTCTCTAAAATCTCAATTTTCAATGCATGTAAATGGAGGGAAAGTCTGTGCATGAACACAACGTGTCATTATTTCTTATCTTTTCTTCCTTCTTGTTCATTAAACTTAATCATCATTGATAAGTATATGTTACAAAGCAGTCCCGGGATGACCTCCAAGACCTGTAGACTCACTAATGGCTGTCAGTTAAATAAAGCATCTCAATCATGGATCAGCTCTGAGGATAACCTACAGATACAGTGTGCATCAACAGCAGTACTGCAAGTTATTCTAGCTATTTGTTCTCTGCTGGAATTTGCAATCAGATACACAAGTAAATGAAATCCACCAGTTTGTGCTCACTATCCGATTACTTCTAGTTTGACTACAAAATCTATACAGCACGCACTTAAACAATCTATTGTAAGTTAATTTATAAAGACTGTAATTTGCAGAATGCAATTATCACGTACAGCCGTCATCAACCATTATGTCGAGACGAGGGGAATCATTGTATGGTCTATAATTTCACAATTGAATTGTCCTAATTGTAAATCTATTTATCAGTGTCTCTTCAGACAGGTTTTCGAGACTGCCTGTTTTCTCTGTAATTTGATTAGTCCTTTTGCAATAGTTGTGACAAACCGGAGTTTCTTTTTGTGCAATTAGATTATTCCAATCAGTCAGTTCTTAAAATCTTGCTCTTACTGGATCAAACACAATGCTGAATCATTTGACAGACCCAAACCTGTGATTCTGTGACTGTCAGTCATCTCTTCTGTCTCCACTTGCAGTCCATTAAAGAAGAATGCATCTTATGAATCAGAACAGATTATATAAACTCAAAGATATTTCTTAGCTGTGCTTATTTTTGGCTTTGTCATCCAACACGCACACACTTTCAGTGCAGCTGCTTGTCATTACAGATGAACAAAAGATAATTGAAGAATTTGGTGTTTTGATGACGGTGGTGGAAAACACACGTCCAACATCTCTCCAAAAATCTCCTGTAGCTGCTCATTTTGGTCGACATCCGGTGAATGCGAAGGCCACATCACATGATTTACTTCACTTCATACTCATTAAACCATTCAGTGACTCCCTGTATCTTTATGAGAGGGCATTGTCATCATTTTCACTATATGCTTGGATTCTTTTGAGTGCTATTCATATTAACAGAAGATGCTTTAATGCCCTATTTTTGATATAAACACAACATTAAAGACAGCTGACCGTTCTATCCACATCTGCAGCCTTTAATAAAGTTCTTAGTATACTGTACCTGTTGCAAATGTTTGTCTGCATGTTTTTGTGGTTCGTCCCAACTGCTTTGATTCAGCTTTTTGTCTGATTTTCAGTGTCGGTGTGGTTGCATTTCCTCCACATGTTTCGCTTCCTTCCCTTTGAACCAATCAAGTTAGCTAACGGTGAAATAGTGCAACAGGTCGAGCAGCTAAATTAGTTTTCTTAGCTGGGTTGCCTGGACTGTGAGCTCAGTGGGAGTGTTAGTGTTTGTACCGCAAAGAGGAAGAGGAGGTTTTTTTCGGCCTGTGGTGCGGGCTAATGCTGATGCCGTCCATATTTACCACAGTGGTATTTGCACTCTGAAACAGGAGGTGCTAAATCACAAAAAATAACAATTTCTACGCTGTGTGGCACAGAGCTTGCTATGATGATTGTATCATGTGATGCACGTGCAGGGAAGCATCTGCCTTCGTTATGCTTCATATTGACTTTCCATTAACTTTGTTTATCTGTAGTTCTCTAACAGTTCAGCAGCTTGTTGCACTGAAACATTCACTGGTGTAATTTATGGTTTATTAACAGATGGTCTCTCCACTGTTTCCATTTGACTCTAATTTCACAAGTGCATCTCCTCGTCTTCAACAATGTTTACGCTTTGAGAGTCACTGTGTCGGAGGAAAATGATAATTGTAATGAACTGACCAGGTGTTCGGCGTAGGATGCAGGATACAGGAAGGACCGCGGCTGTGTGTCCTGGGTTCATGCTTCCTCCTCCACATCTGTCCACGGAGCATCCTTTTTTTTTTCAACATCCTCACATATCTTCCTACGCCGCTTCCTCCCCTCAAACACGCAGGAAAGTCCTCCTTCTCAGTGTCTGTCTGCATCCATACAGCCTCTAATTTAACTCCTACGAATGCAGTTCATATCTGTGCGTGCGATTTGAAGGATGCATTTCAACCAACAGCCAAACGAGGCACTTCCTGTTTGTTAGTCGGAGGATAACGCCTGATAAATGACATCACCTCCCTCTGACCATTCCTATCAAACCCAGAACATACTGTATCCCCAATCATTTGCTAGAAAAAAAAGAAGAAAATGAGCTCTTTGAAAGGTATTAAATTCCATAATAGATCGTCTTCCCACCACAGAGGTGGTATGTAGGGGGATGCACAAATAAATCAATACAACAAAGTGGGCTGTGCAGGGAAGAGAGACAGTGGGCTGAAATATTAACCAAGCGCCATAGGAACACAAGCCAAAGCCTATGAAATAGAGAATCCATTATGGGCAAGTCTGGAGTTGTCTGTGGAATTGGATTCAGTAACAGGAGGGAGGGGGCGTAATGCCCGTTCACCGTTTTTATTGAGAACTCATTGCACGGCAAAATTGAGAAGCCATTGGTATCGATCAGTGACTGTACGGAGAGAGAACGCAGACTTCCACACTGGCTCCGTTTCTCATTTGTTATTTTTCTCGGCTCCCCTCAGGTGCTGCACGGAAGGCACACTTCCTTACACACTTTTTATTCATATGTCTTTCTTTTACAATCTCCTCTCCTTTATTTCTCACCATGCCATGAACTTGTTTTGCATCTGCTGGCTCGGACTCTTCACCCCCCCCCTTTCCTTCCACAGTCTCTCTTATTTCCCCCCATTTCTTTTTCAATTTCGTCTTCTACCCCGCCGCTCAGGGTGTCCGCAAAGTTGCATCAAGCTCGATGAAACACGTTTTAAAGATTTTTTTTTAAGCCAATTAGAATGAAATCTGAGACATGAATCTTTGTGACAGGGCCATGGACTTTATAAAAAGAATTCAAGAGTATATTACATCATTTAAATGAGCTTTGTGTGTTTCTTCCACCGCTGTAGCAGCTTTTCAGTCCTTTTTAGTTTATTTGGAGAATGTTTCGGGGAAATTAACAAAAATTTGTCTAAAAATTGTTGACCTTGTAGATAATTTGAGGGCATAATCGTCTGACATCTAGCTTTCCACTTTATTTTGAATGTTGCTTTGGTTTTTCTGTTTGGTTCGGTTTGACAATGCTAAATCCTGCTGTAACAGGAGAGTCTTATTTTATGGAGGAAAATACAGAAATCAGAGAAGCAGAAGTGGAAGTCGAACACCTCTTCCTGTTTCATGAATAAAGCAATGACCGGAACCTCTTAAAAATGCAAATGGAGATCACATATCACATGAAACTGAAACTGAAGAATCTTTTTCAGCCAGCTATCTTCTGAGTCTGAAAGAATCGTGGCGCATGTCTCCAGCTATTGCACCATTTCTGCTCACATCCCTCCCTCCACACCCAGATATACTATTTTCTCTTTCTGTGCCTGTTCTACCCACCCAGTCCCCATGCCTTGATAATGACTTTGGAAATCCCCAGCCACAGGTAGTGGCGACACAGCTCCTCTGAGAGCACCTGAATGCTGGACCTGGTCTTGTACAGTTAGATTGCGCGGGGGGGTGATGGAAGGTGAACGAGAAGGAGAGCCGGGAGAGTCGGAGATAAGATGAGACGGCTGTAGCCTCTTTGCACAGGAGGGTGATTGTAGGGCAGGGCAGGGTTGTTGCTGAGATCAGACAGAATGTTCATCCCCTGGATTTACACTCATATGATGCTTGCTCTGCAGTCCAGCAGGATTTGTGACTGCATTCCCCAAAATCCATTTTCTCCTTCTGTGTCTGCAAGCCTGCACATGGACATGGACCCTGGTTTAACTTGGAACAATTTATAGATCCCCACGTTGTTACAACTCTTCCTCACATAGTTCTTTTAACACGTCCCAGTAGACAACCACAGTGTCTACTGTTGGTGAATACAAGTGTCTTATCCCATCCATCATCACCACTTACTTTACTTAATGCTTTATATCTCATACCTTAGAATATAATCTGTAAATCTTTAATCCTGCCAATATAAGTCACACTACTGCAGATGTGAGTCATCAGTCAGAAAAAGAATGAACATTTTCAAGCCAACTGTTTGATGGAAACTTAATGGCCATTCGGAACGTTAGTCAAGCAGTAAGTATAATTTCTTTTTTATCATGGACACACATCAAATGTGTGGCTGTGACACTCGTTTCAAATGGTCACTGTGGTTCTCGGTTTGGCTCCACCGCTGTCAGCTTCGCCAGCTTTTATATTTGCTTCAGTGGACCAAGTTGAGTGGGAGATCACAGAGATATAGGTCCCTGCACTTGGTCCAGCTGCTTACAGCAAGCTGTGTGTGTGTGTGTGTAAGTGTGTGTGTGTGTGCACACTCCTAGTGGGCAATTTGATTCAGATTCAGTGGAAATGATAGTCAGGCAAATTGTTGTTTTCCCTCAAGTTTTCCACTAAGCCATGGTTCCATATTTAACAGGCGTGAGTTATTAAATCATGTGTGCCAACAATAGCAGAACCCACCCCTAAATCACCTACTGCCTGCAGTGTGTGCTGGTCTTTCAGCCTGGATTCTCAGGGTTTGCCACAGAAACACAGCTTCAGTAGACTGGAAGGATTGTGTTCCCAGAATACAGCCGAGTTGATCGCTGCTGACACAGAAATACAGAGACGTACAGCTCAAGCAAGAGCGATTTCTAAAGAAATATCTCATTTCAGAGAGATAAAGACACATATTTCATTTGTTTTCATTACATAGTTTAATGGCTCTATTTAGACACCCCCAGCACTTGGCGAAGGTTATGAAAAGATGGTAATAAATACTAAGAAAGTCTTAGGTGAATATTTTTATAAGAACATCCATCAGATCACAGTGTGAAAGGTCGTTTGTAGTCTGGCCCACAACTTTACTGTTTTTGGTTCACTGTCACAAATCTTACAGCGGCGATTACAGTCGGCAGCAGTTCACAGAGAGAGAGCTCTATCAATCTGTACTGTACACTATCCGCTCAGCAGACAGACACAGAGAGACGTGCTGGTGAACATAGTGGAGCATTTAACAGCTGAAGAGCCAGATATTTCTCTAAGGAGTTGGTGGATACCAAAAATGGAGCTAAAAGAGAGAGAATACTGTCCGGAAACACGACTCCAGATGAAATCTAATGTCGCAACCTAAATGCTGGATGTGCCAAGTGGCCAAAAAGGTCACAAGTGACTAAACGCGTGAGACAAGACATCTTTATTTAACCACAATCTTTTCCTAACTCTAACCAAACCTATAACCAGATGCAGGACTCGGGAATACAAACCCTTCTGTGCTGTAAACATACAGTATAAACTACAGCCACATCCACCCTCTGCATTACTTTTTCACAGTACCAAAACAAACCTCTTCCTACATATGAACATTTTTCCTGAACTTATATTTGGCCTTCCAATTAATTGAAAGGAAATAAATTGAATTTACTGGAGGCGGTGTTGTAAGTGATTGTAGGTAACAGACTCGCTTCTAGTCTAGACTGTAAAATAATGTAAGATTGCCGACACACTCCGTCGGAAAAACATTGTGTAAAGTTGAGCAAACACATGTTCAAATCCCAAATCACACGGTAACAGATGATACAAATTTCCATATTGCCCCAGTAAAGCGTTTGAATTTATGCACTTGTGCTTTATTAAGAGCGACGCAGCACACGCTGCAATCTGAATGACAAAGCTCAGGCCATGTGTCGGTCCATCTGGCGGGGATCCACAGCCATACAGCACCATGCTTTGACTTCTTTAAATAAAAAGATAGACCTCATCTGACTGAGGCAAGACGTGCTCTATATACAACATGGCCAAGTGCAAACGGGGGTCACCCTCTGTCACCCCCTCACTATGAACCACTCTGTTTTTGTCAGACATCTCCTTTCTTCATTGCTGTCTGGGTCCCAGTTATGGTTGGCAGGGGTCACTTCGCTTTCATTTCCATTCATGTCAGGAAATGAATTGTAATTCCATCGGGCCGCTCTCCCTCCATATCCATCTTCATGTCAGTTCATGTCAGTCTGATTCTGTGTTTTTCACAAATCAAGTGAAAAATTGGCAATTTCAGTTTCAGTGTATAATACAAACCAGTATCACCATTATGACTGAACGTGAACTGTTTTTGATGTTTTATAAAAATCACTTTTCTCTGCGTACTCTACTGTTTCCATGGTTGGACATTAAGAAGGGATTTCATGTAATTTCACGTCATTTCTGAGCATGGACATTGGATTTCCCCAATATATAAACCTAACCACAGCACAGAGAATATTTTTCTTGCACTGTTTTGCAGTCCGTGTTGTAGGTGGTCTGACTGGTTTGTGGCCACGTTAAAAGAAAAACCCAGCCACTGCGTATTGGACGGTTGTAAGGGAAGGGTTGTCTTTGGGCACTGGTGTGGAGAGATGACGATAAGATAAGAAGTTAACAGAGCGGCAGACTGGCAGGTCAAATCAGGTGCACACAGATAAAGTTAGCAAATGATCTGCATGAAGCCAAGGTAGCCTGTACAGCAGGTTCACGGTCTGCTTTTGTCTTTCAGCCATTAACGCACACAGAAATATAATACAATCATCAACATGATTTCTCTTCCTGCATGACTTCGAACTTGCCTGTTTTAACCAGAGGTGGAAGTAATGAATGACAATACTCAGATTACTATGGTTAAGTCGATTTTGGGGTACTTTTCTTGTTTGTTCTTATTTGAGTGTGTCGCGGCGCAGAGGTCTGCAGCCAGCTCATGATCTGCAGCCATAGTTTCAGGATCTTTAGTACTTTTAACATCAATAGTTTTACTTGTCAGTGAGTAATATGTCTGTAATCTAACAGCACTTCTACTTGACTTTGGTGGAAGGACTTGTGACTTGCTAAACAATTACTTCATCCCACCTCTGGTTTATTTACATTTTCAGAGAATTCAGGTGAAATATTAAGTCAGATATGGAAAATTCCACGAGCAGAGATCGTTGCATATCAGTACAAAATGAAATTTAAATCAGCGAATGGGAAATATAATTACTTGATACTGAGTCACATCATCTGTTTTCTGCAGCTTCATTCTGCTGCATTCCAGCACTCATCTCCCTGTATGAGGACTGATGGCATATCCAAGAGCTGATCACAGATCCTTTTAGAGCCAATCAATCAAGTCTCTCTTATAATCTCCCCTTCTTTCTCCCCCTCAATCCGTCACCCCTTTTTGTCTCTGACCCCTGCACTGAACAGTGTGGAAATAAACAAATGAAATGTTGGACGGGTAGTGGATGCAAAGGCTGTGACCTTTTTCCTTCTTCCCTGCAGCATCGTGTGCCACAATCTCCTCTCATCATTACTGTTCCCAAACCAGGTGCCAGGTGGTCTCAGAGCTTAAGAGTCAGGACAGTGTGTGGACAAACGGAGGAGAGCAGCAGTGAAACAGAGATTAGATAATTACAGTGCAGTGACAGATTCTGATCCAGTCTGGGGGTTTAATATTCTCCTGTATCTATTAAATAATCTTGTGTTTCGTGATTGACTTGGCTTTCTCTGGCACTCTGCCATCGCAGCTCGAGCCAGCTGAGCCAAGATCGATTCTCATGTTAATACATTACTTCTGACTGGCAGAGAGGACAGACTGGCTTTAGGCTCGACCGTGGCGCTATAGTATGTGACCGGTGAAGCTGATGACAGTCTCCACGGGGCTCGCATGCTGAAAATGATAATGCTATGTTGGAGAAAGATGTCTGAGAGGAGACAGAAGCTAAAACATTACAGTGTTACAGTCAGTGGTATTTCCAAAAAGATGCAACTCATAATGAAGGAAGAAATAATGCGAACTGATAGGATGTCAATAGAATGTGCAGGAAGCGTCTGCTCTGGAAGACGTAACAAATGATGTGGTCGGCTGCAGCAAATGTGAAATAGTGCAAAGAAGCCCAAGGGGAGGAGAGGACGAATTTCAATCAATCACACTGAACAAACTCACCGTTCAGGTCTTCATTTTAAGAGCACAATCGTTCCACAGATTCACAGTATTTTTTTTTTTTTGCAATTCTTTTGTATGAATCAAGACAGTTAGAGGTCCCATTCTGTTATTTCTGTTATCAGCGTGCCTGATAAAGAAAGAAAAAAAACACACAGTAGGGAATGGCAGTTGCCCGACTATCACGAGTTGCTTATCAGAGCTGCATTGAATTGAAATGAGGTGGCACAGCCATAAAAAAAGCAAGACACAGGGCTCCCCGTAGGTTTTGATTGTAGCTTGTTTGAAGGAGCCTGAAGGGTTAATGTGCCTTCCACACACATGATGGCCAAAGGAAAGGTGGAGAAAGGTCATTCAGTTTTTTTTTTTGATGGCAGCTCATCAGTTGGCCGCTGCGAGGATGCACACACACGGGTCACGCGCAAACACAGAGTTCACAAACAGACCGACAGTAACCAGAATAAATGTGTTCAAACATTTGTTGTTGTTTTTTTTTTAGCTAAAATGTGGAAGTCACACTGAAAATATCGGCTTATATCGGCTGCAGAGGCAAAAACAAAGAGCTTCCATGTATATCGCTGTGAACAGATGGATGTAAAGTAACAAAGGGAGGCAACAAATCATTTGTCGTTTTGTATTTGCATGTTTTACGCTGCAATAATGCAAATGCAAAGACGAGTATTGGATTGGAAAAGTTAAACAACAAATCTCTGTTCAAATTAAATTGTTAATAAGTGCTAGTTTTTTTTTCAGGGTAGACACGCGCACTCGGACCTGTAGTCAACAGGTAACTGCTAATTTGTTATTCATGAAAAGCCACTTGTATATAAAGCCGCCGTCGGCTGCAGCAGCAGCTAAATTGCCCAATTACGTTAATGGAAGACCATTTCTTTGTTCGCAGTGGCCATATTGGCGCTGGTGGAGCTGATCGGGAGCATGTGGGAGGTAAAAAAAACAAATGTAAGTGTACACACACAGAGCAATTTTATTTGTTGGAAGGAGGCCACTATTAGGCTTCAGAAGGTCCAGGTCTGGACTAAATTACTATTCGTGTGTTTGAAGTGTTCTGGCAGCAACGGTAGTTCAGACGGACGCTGGGGGTTTGGATGAAGTGCAAAATGTCACAGAAACAGCTGGAGAGAGCTAATGAGGCTAGCAGGGGTTGCTATCTCCATCAGTGCATCTCTGGCCTGACTCAGGTAAAACTGGAGGAAATCATCTGGAATTAAAAACAGAACCGCTCTCAGGGTTTTTACCTCACAGCTCCCTCTCCACATTTATTCCTCCACCTTCATTTCTGCCATCCAATTTCCCACCTTGTGCTGTGGGTATAAAGAACACCTCTCTTGCCCTTATCCCTGTATGTCCTGCTGTCTGGTGCTGCCCTGCTTCTGCTACAAAAGATTATTTTGCAGATATTAACATGGTAATGATTGGAGAGGGGCTCCACAGGCGTCTGACCACTGGCTTTTAGTCATGGTCAAGGGAGAGCAAATGAAAAGTTACCTGCTGGGCCTTGAAGTGAAAAACGGTGTACGTGAGGCTTCGCTGTGAGATTTATGCTGTGTGGGAAAGTACATATGTGTGTGAGAGAGAGCAAGAACATAGTTACTTTTAAATAAATCTACAATATTACTTGATAAAGTTTTTGTCCAGGAACTCATATAGGACTGTGTAGAAACCTGTATTTTTGTGTTTTAACGCCCCCAGTTTCAAAGAATAATACCACTGTGGTAAATATGGACAGCTGTACATGTGTATTTGTTATGATTACATTACTTATGATCAAAAACCATCAGACTAAATCCCAGATTTAGTCTGATGGCTTGTGGCTTGGTCACTTTCTTCTTTTCTCTCCACTTCCTCTGTCACTGTCCTCTTCGGTCTTTTCTCCTTTGTCATTATGTCCATAGAGGCTGCTGTTACATTGCCAGCTTGCCCAGCTCAGATTCTGGCACGACACCGGCTCCACTTCCCGTCTGCATTCACACCTCGTTTTCCCGGTGGTCAGAAACGCCTGTGGTGCAAACACCAACACTTCCCCGGTGCTCTGAGCTCACAGTCCGGGCAGCCCAGCTAACAAAATGAGCTAACAGCAGCTACAGTTGGCAACAGTTTACTTTACTGTCCATCAGGAAATAGTTGGTGTTGTGTGACTTAGTGCATTCATTTTTCTGCGGTCCCTGTGGTATCACTTTGAGCACCAGTGATCTCTGATAATTGTGGGCAAAATATGCAGAATCTCTGCAATCAGCTTGGAGATCATCCAGCCATTCAACCTTCATTTCCATACTCAAGCGCAGTACACAGCATATGGCAGAGCATAATTGCGAACGTTTGACCTATACACGCGTTCTGACATTTTGATTCCGATTGCAGTGCGAGAGCTACAACCTTAACAAGCATGTAATACAAAGGTACGAGTCGACACGCCGTCTGTGGATTTCTAAGCTGAAAATGGAAAAAAAAAGACACAGCTACAACGTTTCCTTGCAATCTGTCTGCAGTCATTGAGCGTCTAAACATAGAAATTACAATTCACCACACTTGCCATGATGCTTTATAACTGTTAAGTGTACCGGGGGGCCTCATGTGACAACAGTTTTCTGCATTAACATTCCCAGCTCATATCGGTTTAATATCATCCCAGAGCTGTGATGGTGGTCCACGCGCAGCCGCTGTGGAGTCCAGGCATGTACTTTTATGGCTATTGCTGCACGGCAGCAGATGAAATCCAATTAAGGCAATGAAATCAAATCAAGGAGGCTACATCTGGATATGCTAATTTCTAACTACTTTGCTGCTAAATCTAATTCTTTCCCAAAGGTCATTTTTTTTGACATGCCTGTAACATGCATGCCGTACATCTCTCCAGTGGCCCCCCCGAGGACGACTTTGTGGGTAGTAATTTGGCAGGGCTATGGGTTTTATTGGCTAAATTTCAATTAAATACAATTACAACCTGTTTTTGGTAATTGAATGACACAAATGGCAGCTCTGTGTAAATCAGAGGGTGGTCTCACATATGGCGGCTTTGTGTATGCATTTGTTGCTGACATGCGCGAACATGTGCACTATGAAAAGACAGAATACTACACAGCCAAATATCCATGTGACAATAAATTTGCATATATCAACAAAAAAATATGAATGTTTTTTGGGTGCATATTTGCAAATGTGCTGTGATATGTACTTTTCATTGTACAGATGCTCAGTTTGGCCTAATCCTGTAAATGGAAAATGTATTGATGTGTTTATTCTATGCGCATGTGGACAGACACTTTACATACAAATACATGACATACTTTTTTGACACCATTTTTTGAATTCAAACTCACCAAAATAGCAAAAAAAAAAAAAAAAAAGCTGTGTGCACAGCACCTTGGTCTTGCTCCAGTCCTGGGTTGCTATTCATCCCCCTTTCAGGAAAGACAGGCAGACAGAAGACGGGAGAAGAGGAGGCTCTGTAAGAATGAAATATTAATGCCTTCTCTCTTGGTCGCTGGCCTTACAAGGTCATCTGCTCGCTTTTCATTGTTGGAAAACAGCCTGACGGCTGAAGCAATTGAGACTGAAGAGATTTCCACCTCGTCCTCACACAAATTAAACCAAAGAAGCCATGACTCTTTGTTGCGTGACCTCGCTACACATTGTTACCTGCAGCGAAAGAGGGAGGGGAAGGGATGGACGCAGTGGAGAGAAGGAGGGAGAGATTTGCTTGTGAGACAGAGGAGAGCTTTACCTTCATTTATTTGCTCCTGTGTATCTGCGACATGGCTGTCATACACGGGTGTATGTGTGTTATGAGGTGTGTGCGTGTATGTGTGTGCCCGAGGTAGGCGTTCTGTGTGTTTTATGTGAGTTGTATCCCTCATGTTGAAGGACAGACACAATCAATAGAAGCAATCAATGTTGCATGAAGGCTGGAGGGAAGACAGTTCCTGAGGTCCCCCCTATTTTTGTCTGCTGTATTACACACACACACACACACACATACAGTGAAGTCTCCCAGAGTTCAAAGCAGCTTAGCCAGTGTTGCCTCTGTCCACAAACGGCTGCTCTTCATACACATCCGCAGCAGCGCCTCTTTGTCAGGATGCTCGCATTTGCCGTCTTATCCAACTACAACAATTTTCTTTCATTTCTCTCCCACGATGCCTTTCATCTTCCCTACCTGTGTGCACGCAGAAAGATAAGTGATGAAAAAGCTGATTGCAGCAGAGGGAACATGGCCTACTATTCTGCTGGTCACTGCGCTCGCTGCTTTGCGATGCCAGCTGGGATGTGTGCAGCAACAGCAGCAGCAGCAGCAGCACGAGGCACCGAGGCGACGAACACACAATTTTGGAATGTGCTGAACCATGTTAATAAAAAAAAAAAAAAAAAAATCCAACATTTTAAAACTGCCCACTTCAGATTAAAAATACATGCGGAGCTGCTGTTGATTGTTTCCCTTTTCTGCATGTTGGTGCTTCTCTGTTTGGCTCCTGTTACACAGAACAAAACATCTAAATTGGAGTGTGCAAAGTAAAAATGATCAAGCAGAGAGAGATCATGCTTTTTTGTGATCATAATTGTATAATTAACATGCAAACTAGAAAGCACATCATACATCTGAAAATGATGCACAATTCTATAAATTTGCTATATCAGTAATAGGTAAGATTACATGTAACATAATTCTGCCTTAATGCAGATCTGAATTTCCAGGTGCAGCACGACGCAGAGTATCCTCTCTCCAGCTGTGACTACCTAATATATTGAAATCCCATCATTAGCAGGTTTGTTAGCATGTAACTAATACAGTCTAAATACATAAGAGTGTCTAAAACATGGATGTAGCATCCCTGACATTACCCACAGGTTTCTGATGAGCTGTGGTCGGCTCTGGTCATTGCCATCTTGGCAGCTGCTGACTCTGCCTAATTACCATCAATGAGGCAAAAAGGTGTAACTATAATAATAATAATAATAATAATTCACCCTCAGTACAGTTGTCGTGAACGGAGAAATTAGCTATAGAGACCAAAGCCATTTTTTGAACGAGGCTGTAAACATGTTTATTTCTGCTGTGAAGTTAGGCATTTTAACATGGGGGCTTATGGGGATTGACTCACTTTTGAAGCCTCTTGGCACGTCTGCAAAGGCTTCAGTTTTTCAGCCCAGGCAGTTGCAACTTGAGTCAAACACAACAGTACTGCAATAAATCCTTGGTGAAGGTTGAAATGTTCAGTTTTTTGTTCAAATCAATGAGGGCAGGCATTTCTGTGTGTAACACGATACAGTCCAACAGCACCACAAACTAAATCCTCCAAAATGACCATACCAGACCATAGGTGTACCTAATGCACACATTAAAATCTGTTCACAGAATTTCCAACCAAAATCACAGCCTGGCCGAGATGACAAAATCTGAAATTCCAGATTTGGAGCTGACCGACAATTCCAAGTTGTTTTTTGTTCTGTGTGTTCTGCTCCAACATCAACATGCTCATCTGTAAGCTGTTATAAAATAATACAGTACAGTCCGTGAACCCGTTCACTCGACATATTCAGACTTTTTTAGACTCCGGCAAAACAAAAAAATCTTCCATCGGCACAGCTCACACTTTTCTTTTTAATATTCTGGAAGTTTTATTTGACTTAATATAAACTGACCTTCAGATCTGAACTGCATGTGCATATTAGAGCTGAGCTGTAAACATGACACAATAATAACACCCACCAACATGGAAATGAGCTGTAAACAGCAGGGGCTGATGAGGGGGGACAGATGAATGCAGAAGATGAGAAAAACATGTCATAACACCAGTCTGCTCCCTCAAATGAGAACATACTCCTCACAGAGTGTTGATCCACTAAAAGGTTGAGAACTTGAACCAAGGTCTGTTTGAAAAATGAGGAATTAGAATGTGATGGGGCACCTTTGCTTTAATAATTCACAAGTTGAGACGTTGGAAGCTGTTATCGACTGCAACATTCATTTAGATCAAAAGATGAAAGAGACGTCTCTGCGTTGAAAAGCTTTGCACTCTTTGAGCTACATTACATTTAGCGCACGAAGATATGCCATGTCTTGACTTGATATCAATGGCTTCGCACAATTGTCGATTGCCTTGCTCGCCAGCCATTGCTACAATATGTCTCTGCATGCATGAACTGAAGAGTGGATTGAGTTCATTTCAGGCAAAGTGAGTCATCTGAAGACAAACAGTCGAGAAAAAAACAAAGCTCCGGACATCAGATGAGGCGACAACGCCGAGGCTTTTCTAGTTTACAGTCACATCGTTGGCCTTTCGTGCCACCGAGCTCTTCAGTTTTCCACATTTCCAGACGAATGATACTCAAAAACTTACTTCCACTCCCACGTAATTAACACATTTTTACCGCACCAGCCTTCAACATTCCAAACCACTTCAGGCAATGTGCCCATGCAATTTTAGACCGACATGAGCGGAGGCGGCGAGGGGAAGAGCTTTGTGAGACAGCTCTCTCTGATGTTGCTGCAGAGCGTTTTGCAGAGCTTTATTAGATTTACTTGTTGGGTGTACAGACTGTGTGAAAATGGACCGCTTGATGAGCTCGACGCTGGGAGCCGCCTCCTCCCCAACTAGCAGGCATCCTCTTTGTCTTGTAACGTCTCAATCATGTCTCAATAATGCAGACATTTTTTTTTGTCAGACATTTAATTTATTAGATCTTGTTAATTATCTGCCTTTTTTTTTTTCTTCTAGTATTTGAACAATTAGCTGAAAAGAAGTGAATTTGTTTGGTGACAGAAGCTGAAATGAAAAGGCTCAAGACAGCAGGAGCTGAGTGTACTGTGAGCTGAATGCGGTGTTGCCGGATGGGATCAAAAGACATTTGAATTTCCTCAGAGGTAGGAATTCATGTGTATAGACAATGGCCTTGGAAAAAGCCTTTCATGTTGTATGCATAAAGAATCTTTTCGTGCACGGTGTGGTTTGATATTGATTAGGAACATTTCAGTCTGAAGCCACAGCCATCCCCAAAGACAGCTCAGCCACACTGCAGTAGCTGCCTGGTTTAACTTAACAAACAATAAACTGCATTAGTGGCCCACACAATTAAAAAATTATGCATATTTAACTGAGCTATTTATCCCATATGACATCTTCAATATCCACAAATCTGCTGTGCGGGCGTTAAGAGGAAGAAATAAAGCAGCATCAACACGACACAGACATGCTATGACACAGAACACGGGCCGGGCAGGCTGTGCTCAAGGTCAGCAGCGTGGATTCTTGCTGACACAAGAGTTGAAAACAGCTTATCAGGTTGAACGATAACTCTTTAACCACTGGACCATATTATTTCCCCCAGTCGTGTCCATTTTCTGATGTATTATCAGCTTCATGCTTCATCACTGAGAAGAAGCTGTTTCTTCTGGTTCCTGGGAGAAAAAGGTTCTAAGATTCCTCAGTAATAATGTAAAATATTCGTTTAATCATTTAATTTAGAGGCATGTTGAATAGCGGCGGTCCCGCCAAGTATGTTTACACAATGCCGATCCCAGAGTTTAGCTCAAAATTAGACATTTCCTGTGTATTTGCACTGATTGGCCGGAGGCCACCGCCATCAATAGGAGCTAACATATAGGAAAACACTTTTCTCCTCCTCCTCCTCCTCCTTTTTTTCTTTTTTTAGTTAATTATTGGCATATTTTACAGCAGAGCAGGTCTCCTTATTTAGCAATTTGGGGCTGTTGATTATTTTAATGATTAAATCTCACAAACACGCATTCATCAGGTTGAAACGAGGAATGCAGACAATTTGGTGAACCCGACTTGGAACAAACGAGCACACAGAAACAGAAAGGTTCAGGGTAAAATGTTTTTGCACGAGGCTTCATTCTGATACATTTTCATATATGATAATTTCAAGAATGACAGGGTCAGGGTCGGGGTTTCCGTTTAAGGAAACTGTCATATAAAATGCATGGATTCATATTCAATCAAATGCTGCACAGAGCTGAAATCCTTCAACAAGTGAGCATCATTTTAGGCAAAAAAAATAATAATAATTCAACATTGGGCAGAGAGGATGCTTCAGTGCTGCTGTCTGCTGATGCTCTCGTGTTCCAATGCTTGAAAATGCGTTTTGTCCCCCCCTCTTTGTGAACCACAGGTGCAACTATTCTGAGCAATGCCCACTCTGAAAATGCACTCATGGTGATGTGTTTTGCTTATTATGTCCACGCTGAACTGAGATGACACTGGTGTAAACACACATGAAACCTCCAGCTATGGCAGGGGAAGTAACTGGTGGAGGTACGGTTGTAGGGGGAAAACAAAGAGGAGGTGGGGCGCTTTGTGAAAAAGATAATTGCATCTTTTAATTGAATCCCCGGAGCATTGAAATGCTCGAAGGGTGATTGGAATCAAACCAACCTCAGCCTTTGTTTCTTCGCTCTTCCACAAACTAGAACAATGCATTATGATCATCTAAGAGCTTGTATTAAATTCAGATCTATACCTCCATCTCATTTCTGTCATACCACTTTGCCCTTTACACTGTGTTCTCCCTAAGTGCGTACGTTTGTTCACGCCTCCTTTTCTCCCATGCGCTCTAGGCTGTCATCCTCTCTCCTCCCTCCTCAAGTCTCTCCACGTGTGCGCATCTCTTTGTTGTTTCCTCGTCTGCGCTGTCATGTCCCAATCCATCGCGCAGCAACAAGTCAAACTGTCTTTTCAGATTCTCTTCTCATTTGTTTTGTTTTTTTCTTGTCCTTTCCCTTCTTCCCTTCCCACTGTTTCTTTCCCTCCTCCCTCCACTCTTTCTCCATCCTACTCAGTTCAGGCCTAATTAGGAAGATTCCTCTCTGATCAATAGACCCTCCTCATGGGAGCAAACGAGGCATCAGCCCAGAATGACGGCACGTGTGTGTGTGCACATGCATGCAGAGTGGGGTGTCAGAGTGTAGATCCTGCTTAGCAAACAGATACTGTATGCATGCGCACACACACCTTTGTTCTCTGCAAATATCCTCCACACACTTTCATTTTTGCGCATGCCATCAGTTCATCTATGCAACATGTTTACTACCAGTTGTCAATAAGCCGTGATCATCACATTTCAGCATATTGTCATGCAGAGAAGTTTACCTGTGATTGTATTCAATGAGAATTGTGCGTTTTGAACTTCCTAGAGCAATTCAGGGAGAGAGAACTGCATCATAATTATAAGGCTAAGCTGAAATGTGATGATTCACATTTGGCTGCTTAATCCATCCATTGTTTTTCATCAGTACTGGCCAACTTGCCATGGTGGTTTATATCCTGGCTCGGAAACAGACCCACGAGTTTGGCATTTTTCTACAAATCTACACGTACATTTTCTAAGCTTATAGGCAGGTAGACATGATTTAGGATTATACAGCTTCAAATAAATTCCTGTATCCCGTAACCTCGCCCAAACAAAGCCTTCCCTTCGCACTGAATCCTAAATTAACAATACATTTCTGCTAATTTCCCCTTTTAAAGCTGACGAGGGACAGGCTCTGCTTCAAGGTCACAGCAGTGGCAGTATATTAAAATTTAATCGCAGTCATACACAGATTTAAAAGTGAGCAGTGTGGGGAATTAAGCAGCCAAAGAAAATCATAAAAGGGAGGCTGTATCTAATGAGTCAGGAGTGAATGATGTGAACTTGTTTTCGTGCCAGTGATGTGAGAGCAAAGGGCCCAGGGCCGCGGAGGGCCATCTGGGGCTCCGAATTTGACAATTACACTGAGCACTGTGGCCAAAGGCACAATCCCTTTGCTGCTGTCAAAGAATGTGCATTTGTGTCTGTGTTTTTTTTTTTTTATGTGTGTGTCTCTCGCCGTCTATTTTCATAGAAATGTCTCATAATCTTGTTGGAAAAACAACAGCCAATTAAAATAACTGCAATCTGTATGCATAAGCCTCAGCCAATTTATCCAGGGAGCCTTCTGAAAGTGCAAGGTTTCAATATGCAGCGTGTTTGTGCTTGGCTGTGAGTAGGCATTAGCTATGCACGGCGTTGGGGAGACAGTCAAACAAAGCAACAAAAAGCTAGCCACTGTGCACATGCAGGCTCCAGAGATCTGCACTCCCAAACGACTACTTAGCTATTCTGGGGGTAGAATAAACTCAGCCACGACTCAATTAGTGAAGAGGGTTGGATATATAATTAGTTATATAACATCAATTTTGTTGAATGTAATGCATGAGCATTGCAGGTTCATGTCACCTGAGGCCAGATGTGGTGTCACATCAGCTGATAAAACAGCTTTTGACTTCCACATGTAATCCAGCGATTATCATCATGTGAACACACACGCACGTAGGCAGAGATAATTTAATATGTTCACCATGTTTTTGTTTTTTTAAACTTTTATCCCCACATTAATCACTTGTGTATTCTACCTGTCCTTATGTGTGTTTGTGTGTGCGTGCCTGTGTGTGTTTGTGTGCTGTTTCTCCTCTTTGCCCCGGCGTCTTTAGGCTGATTACTACAATGCCTGAAGGGAATACACCATTGTTTATGTTATTTATGAGTTTCATTTAATTGGGCTGAGAGTAGCGAGGCTCAGTCAGAGGCGTGCTCCTTTTGGCTTAAGCACAGTACTCAGTCAGTACTGCAGGCTATGTGGAAGGTGAGGCTGTAATTACTGGAATTTATTTCAGTGTGTCGCATGCAGGCGGAATAGATGCATGATGTGACAGTTCACAAGGACCATCCGACGGTCACACGCGAGCCCAATCTCTTTCTTTTGCAGCTTGTTTTATTTGGATGTTGTGTAGTAAATCTTTTGCTCATTGCATTGGCTTGATGATCGCATCTCTATTAATGAAAGGGTCATGCACAAGGCTTCACCTTGGCTACAGAGATTCCCTGAATCAATACCAATGAATGAATAAATACCCGTATTTCACTTCATTTAGACATTTTATAAGAGCCCTGGTCTCGTTTCACGTTCTTTCCGTGAGCAGGAACACACGGGAAATTAATACTGTGAAGCCTCTAAAGTCTGCATGAATATTTTATAGCGCTGTAAACTGAATATTTTTAGTTTTTGGACTGTTGGACAAAATCTAGACTCTAGAAAACCGCTAAGATGTTTTTCATAGATAGATACAGATACAGCAACATGAGAGAAATTCAGAATATATGTTATAATACTGATCTTTGTATTAAAGTGATGAATGCTTTTCTGAGAAGATAGCTGCTTTCCATTTGCATTGTTGGTCAAAGTTAGAATTTATAGTTCTATCTGTGTAAGAAAAATGTTTGTTGGCCAATATTATCTGTCCATGATATATTGCTTTTTCCACTTAACTGTCAGCGTTAATGCTTAAAGCAGCAAAATGTGAAAGCGATCGCTCATAGTGATGAACCTACAGAAAATTATCAGCTGAATTTGCAGCTCTGCTCATCTTTAGAGAGCTTTGTACTGAGTTTCGGCTCATTATTTAGCTGTCCGGTCTACAACTTCACTGATTTAGCTCACTCTCATGGCATCGTCTTTTTGGCTGCAGCAGCCCAGCAACAAACAGCAGACAGACGCAGTTACAGTTACAGTAAAGACTAGCTGATGAACATAGTGGAGCATTTAGCAACTAAAGTTAATGAGCAACAATATAAACAGCAACAGTTAACAAGTTCATTGTAACGACCTAAAAGGTGATGATGTGTTAATGTGGTGTTCACAACTTGTTTCCATTGTGCCCAAGTGGCCAAAAACCAGCCAAGCTATTGCAGGTTTAAAGTAAATTAACATCTTGATTTTAGCATGATGTCCAGGCACATTGACCTGAGTCAATGGATCATTCATGCCCCGCTGTCAGAGCTAGATATTTTTAGCCAGTAAGATGGTCATGCTGTTAAAGAAATGAGAAGTGTGACAAAACAGCTTCTATTTATATTTCAGCGGTACAACACAGCAGTTGTTGAGTTAAGTTAACCAAACCTAAACTTCACCATCACAGATGCTAGCAGTTTATGACACTTCACTGTCATTGTATATGTCAGTTTTATAAAAGTCTCTTATGCTTTTGCTTTATTAAGCGATTGTACAAGAGGGGATTTAAACGGCAGATCAATAGTCATCTCCTTGCAGCAAAAGCAGATTTTTACTGTTTGACGTCGGTCGATTATAATACATGTGTTTTGGTTTCTCAGCAGTTTGAAACAAGCTCCGTGCAGAATATACAGCAGGGATATGCTGCTTTGTTCGTCCATATTTGTTCATGAGCCATGTCATCTGTTGACAAGCAAACTTCTGGGATCTTTGTTCATCCATTTGCTTTTTCAAATATACAAATTCAAAGACCCCCCCCCCCATCTTAAAAACTCCAATAAAACAATGGTGCTAATGTCAGCAAGTTCCTAGCTGTAAACACAACATTGACATATCAACACCTTTTGAGTTGATATAGTTCAGCACCAGCCTATACATATCAAGCACATGCAAAGCAACTACCTGATGAATGTCAGTTCAATAGTCACTTTCCCTTTAGCTGTTTTTGATTGATTTCGCTATAGTGTCTGCTGTCTGGTGCTGAACGGGCAGTGACGAGTTATTTTTGCTGAAAGCAGCTGCCTGCTGTGGCCAAAAAGGATGCTGATGAGAGTGGTGAGAGTGAAGCCATTAAAGTTTTTAGGACGGAAAATCAAAACAATGAGCTGCAAACTGAGGGGAGCTGCAGAGGCGGGTGATAAATTGTGTATTTGTCACTATGACCGACACCTCTCAAATGCAAGCAGTCATGTGATCCACGCTTGATACCAAATTATTGATCTTGAGCAGCGTGCGAGTGTGTGAACGTTGTTTGTTTGTTTGTTTTTTGTCATTTCTGACTCCTCATATTTATCTTATGACCCTTGATTGGGTTCCAACATCCAAGTCATCAGAGAATTAACTCATTGTTTGCAATCTGAGATGCCATGTTCAACACGGCGTTTTGAGCCTCGTTATGGATATCAAAATGGAGTCCAGCTCAGGAGACACAGCCAGTCAAATCCTAATGAGTTGTTGGCATGCCAGCTCCGCTTCGCCTATCCAGAAAGAAAACACTAGCAGATAATTGGCCAATTTCATAGCTGGGATGTTTTCTCTGGCTTGAGACTCTGTGAATTAACAAGCTGACCATCACAATATCGTGGGTCAGTTCCAATGAAAAAAAAAAAAAAGAGACAGAAACTGATGACGGGCTACAAAGCTAACGATGTCTGCCATTAGCAACGGAGCTTTGCATCGCCCCAGTCAGCTTTGACAGTGTCTGACAGAAGCTGCACTGGCTGTTTTGATTTCGTCAGCTGGTGTTCGTCGAGTGAGAGGCTGTTCTGTTCTTATTACAATCTACACATAATATTAGCAGTGAGTGCTCCGTATCCTCTCTCTCACCGAAGCCTGCTGCTGATGGATGATGAACAGCTCAGGATATTTCATGCACAATGCCGGAAAGGGATGTTTGTTGGCAATACAAGAATCAAGACGAGCGACCATGTTTCCATAAATGTGTTTTGATGTGCATTTTGAAGAAGGTAATGCTCTTAATTGAAAAGTGTCCCCCATGGCTCTATACATAGTTACTACAATGGTGTTAAACACAAATATTTTCATCGTTTCCTACATTGTTTTTCTGTGATTGCGATCCCACTGACTTTTCTTTTAATTACATCATCTCGTTGCACGCTCGTCTTGTTTTTCCCAGTTGGAGAACTGGTGCCACATACTGCTTGTCTCAGGAACCAGCTCCTTATATTTGCATATTGGATGGAAATAAGCATTTATTTGCATTTTCGTCTAACAAATGACTCCAAATTCAGTTCAGATCTGCAGTACGTTTGGATGGAGACAAAGCTAGCGTGTGTTTAAAAACCTCTCTGGCAATGGTTTCATGCTTAATTTCGCAGCCATGCAGCAGTGACTGTTGGCTTTGTTTCAGTGAGGAGCTGGGCACTGACAGTAAGTGTTTCAAATGACTTGTGCCTCTGACATAAATCAACGCTTTGCCGCAGTGAAAGACACCATTTTATCCTCAGAGATGACATGAGGTTTTACACCTACGCCATCTGTAAGTCACAATGATCTTGCCCTTCTAAATACGTGAATGCCAAATTTTGTTTTTGTTCTTGGTCATGCTAAAGTGTGAACTACGTTTTGGCACTGCAATACAAAGCTACCTCTGCAAACTGTTTCACACTTTTCTTCAATTCTGCTGGTGTGAACAGGCAGCATTAGTACGAGTTTGAACTGGGTTGTGATGGGTATTGGGCAGATGGTGCTGTGCAGTACACCGACTAAGTGGACCCAAGGCTTCAGCGAACAACATGAGGTCAAAGAGATCAGCCAGCTGAGTGTTTCAGAATCTTTCATGCTGCAAATCCCAAGGCACCCCTTTTTTTTCCCTTCACACTTAAGTTACATTCAACCATTCCTTGTCTAGTCAGCAGACCTGCAAAACAAGTTACCAGAAAATCACAATCCACAGTGTCGGCAAAAAGTCTGGAATCTTGTGAATAAAAGCAGTTTTCAAAAAATGTTCTTGGAAGCATGATTTGGAAGACAGCAGACGTGCGTGACTTTGTATAACAAAAAAAATACACAGTTCAACATCCATGGATTAATTTTTCATCAATCCAGGTTTCACCCGTACCAGGCCAGCTTTGTAAACTCCCACTGTGCTCCTTTTCAGTGCTGGAGTGAAAACAACAGATCTCAAGATGCATATCCTCTCAGCATCCGACGAAGCGAACAGACACTGAGAGTTCATTTGCAGCTCTCTGCGCCCACACAACTTGGTCTCGATGCATCTAATGCTCTCATGACTTCACAGTTCATCCTGCCATTTCTATTCCTCTCTGCTGCAGTGTGGAGTGGAAATGATAAGAACGGGAATTGTAGTCGACGCACGCTGGCATTCAAAGCCTCTCTTTGCTTCATACTTATGTCGTCCACTTCCCCTCTTCTTCCTTTCTGTGCGTCAATTTATCTTCAGATGTTTATGCTGTTGTTGACACTGACCTAACCTCATTGGCATGAGTGATGCACTCTTTTCCTTCCATTAGTGTCTAACAAACCATGCTTACAAGTTCTGTTTACATTCCTGTTTTAAGTCTCCGGGATCCACAAAGCACGTTAAGTGGACATGAGAAGTGATGTGAAATGTTAACTGAAGCTTGTGTTTTTAATGCTTAAGATGAAATATCTGATTCTTGACAGGCAAATCTGAAGTTTGGAAGTCATGGTTTCAACTATTTAGAATAAATTGCTATCTTCAGTTCATCTTGTAACCACTCCCATGACAAACTTCCTCATTATAAACCAGTCTGAGGGCATGCATCATAACGAGTCGAGATTTAATTGGAAGGTCCTCATCAAAATTCTTATCTCACGGTATATCCATCCTTATCTGCATTCATTTTGTTTCCTAAATGATCTGCACAATATATTTCCACTCCCAAGTCCAATTTATGGGATTTGCTATGCAGATTTTCTAACTCAGCGTGCGTTCTGCCTCATAAATGTTAACCAGACTCAGTAAAGAAGAAAATGTATAGACAATGCATGCCCTTTCTATAGGAATGTCAGCCCTTTTGACACCCTGGGTGGTTTTGAGTAGAGAGAATGTACTCTGAATGTGAATTATGAATCATGAAATCAGCTAAAGAAAGTCCGAAAGAGTATAATTTAAGCTTTAAATATGCGAGTGGAGAGTTGTATCTCCTGCTGTGATGAACTGTCTGTCCTCTGGAACACAGACCGAATGTGTGTACACTGTCATGGCCATAGCCACAGGACTCAGGAAGAGGTAATGGAGTGTAAATAATGTGCAATAACAGTTGCCTGAGCAGCTGTAAGGTTGATTCATATCAGTTGTTGTGTTTATTGAGGATGCTATTCTCAGCCACTTCCAATGCTGCACACAACAATGGTTGACTTCTACGAACTACTTCTTAACAGGCTCAGACCTTTGCTCTTTGGCCTTCCCACCTGCTCTAAAACTCAGTCAAACAGGTGTTCACACCACTTAGTGCTCCGACAACCTATTAACTACAAATAAGTCATTATCTGTCTTTGCTCTTTGCAGACTCATGTCTTGACACGAGTTGCTGAGTCAGAGCTGCTCTGCCGGGTAGGTCTACCTGTCAGGCAGTTGTTCATGACAAATGTTTTTGGCCATGCTAGCAGCATAGCTTTGGGGAATGTTGGTGTCTTAGTAAGTCCTCCACTTTGGTCCAGACTAAAACAAATCTCAGTAACTATTGGATGGATGTCAATCTCTACAGACATTCATGGTCCCCAGATGATGTATCCAAATGACTTGTGGTGAACCCCTGATGTTTTATCTAGCACCACCGTGAGATTCACAATTGGATCCACAGTTAAAATGTCTCAACATGCATTGGGTGGATTGTCATGAAATTTGGTACACATATCCATGTGCCCTGAGGCTGAATTACAACCATCGGTTACACAGTACCACTGGTGGTACACGACCTTCCTGAAGTAGTACTTGGAGGAATCTCTGAAATAGTGTTATTTAAAATAAGAGTTGCATTTCCTGAAGTATTTTGTTTCAAAATCAGCCTGATACGTTGTCACGTTCATTCAGAAAGTGCGCGCATACGTCCACGATTAGCTAAAATGTGACTTTAGATAGTAAGTGGATAAATAAAATGAATGTTTAAATGCAAGCAAAACGCTGGAATAATGGCTCCATATGGGAAATATTAGGAAGAAAAGTGCACATCAGGAGTACCACTTTTCTACCAAATTAACTCTTCTTTAAATCTGTTCAAAGCCTCCACGTGTGTAGCTGAACAGGGTCGGCTTACGCTGCTGGATTTTAATGTCTGTCAAAAGAGTGGCACCTATTTCCTAAGGTGGTATGAAAGGTTTGAGAAACACTCACACTAAACTAAGATAGGGAACATAATTTGCATTATATGCTACGTGTTGAACGTCAGCATGTTTAAATTGTGTTTGTGATCTCAAAGCACTGCCTATGTACAGCCTCACAGATCCAATAATGTGGCTGTAGACCCTTTAGAAGGATCTTTAATTAAATTAATCTTAAATTCAAGACATCATTCCTCAACATGGTATTTCATAGATGTTCATTAAAAATAGGAATTGGAAGATTAAGAAGCCACGAAGTGATAAACCTGATGCTGTAACACTGGCCTGCACATGTGTTGAAACTGTAGATTAAATACATGAGGAAAACACATCCCACAAACATGAAGAGACAGATGATGAAAAGAAAATGTCAGAGCAATCCCTTCTCTGTCCCTCAAATTGTCCAGCTTCAGGGTTGCTGTTTTCCATCAACAACATTGGACAACAATGCAAAACATGTGACACCTCCCCGAGGGACGATGTCAGATGACGCCGAAGACACTCATTGTTACACTTAATGCGTTAAACCTCCCACTCACCCCTGCACTCCCAAACCTAACCATTATTCACCCCTCATGGTCAAACCTTGCGTGCAATCCTGTGATAGCCCTCATTCAAGCAAACTTTAACCCAGCTGACTCCCTCAGAGTGATAGGCATGAGGGCTATTGTCTTGAAATCAGTCAGAGAACCACAACACTCGGCTAGGTCACCGCCGCTCGCGTATTGTGGGCTGCGCGTTCTCCCTGGGGTCATGCAGTGTCCCTGGTCATGCTGGAGATGTCATAAATAAAGAGAGACAGTGGAAGAGAGAGAAAGAGAACAATGAATCCCCCATTCTCCATGCTTCCAGCGCCGTCCCTCTTCCCCATCAGCCACTGGGGACATTGTAAATCAGAGGGCAGGGGTGGGAAGAAACCTGAGCCGAGAGCAAGGCAGTAAGGCAAGGAGACATTAAAGGGGGAACCTGGCTTTCTGAAAGCATGGCCATTCCTGTCATCATTAGGCAGCGTGGGAGACAAAGGGAAGAAGAGGTGATGAGGCATGGGATGGGGACACAGCACATGATGTCTTAGAGAGGACGTGTATAATAAAAACACGCAAACACGAATACATGTGTAGGCCCTCTTGTGCATTCTGCGTCACTGGCACGCCCGCACAGGTCATAAATCCAGGCTGGCTAGGTTTAGTTCTGACAGCACTGCCGCTGGGAGACAAAGGTAATCCAGCAATAATTTTCAGCGAACAAGAGATTTTGATTTCTACCCTGTCAGGGAAGAGAAAGCTGAAATCATCTGCAAAGGGCTTTCTTCCAGTGCAGCGCTGCCAAGTCTACAGCCAAGCAATGTCCTTGCATTCACAGG
The DNA here is from genome assembly GCA_036365135.1 of Miichthys miiuy. Taxonomy (NCBI): domain Eukaryota; kingdom Metazoa; phylum Chordata; class Actinopteri; family Sciaenidae; genus Miichthys; species Miichthys miiuy. The sequence continues at coordinate 23,978,426 of CM071616.1, forward strand.
GATAAAGCCATCTCTGACAATGGTGGAAAAAAAAAAAAAAAAGGAATTGCTGATGGAGAGGGAAGAGGCTGAAGTGAGGCAGTGATGAAAGGGATAAGACAGTGTGTGTATGTGTGTGTGTGTGTGTGTGTGTGTGTGTGTGTTGGCTGCACCTTTGTGTCTTTGTGTGCTTCTGTGTACCTCACTGCACTCCCATTGCCATGCCAACCATAAAAAAAACATGTATTTATGGGAGTAAAACCATCACACGGATTAATGATCCAGACTTTAATTATTATTTTATATTTATTTGTCCTTTGGAAGGACATTGAGTCAAACTTGGCTGTGCTTGTACAATAATAAAAAAAAAAAGAATACAGAATCAGCATGCACAACAGGTTTCACATCAACAGCCCCAAATTGTTCCTGGTTGATATATGGTCTCTCCATTCTCTCGTTTACCCAGCCTGTCGAGGTAGGTTTACCTAGTTCCACCTGTCCCTCTGGCCCCAGGTATCTCTCTCTCTCTCTCCCTTAGTCTCAGAGGTAACTAAGCCTTGTGGAATGTTTCTCACCCCCCTCCTCCGACCTCGGTGAGTGTTTGGACTTGGCTCTCACCCTTCATCTCACATTTTCCCCTTGAGGTATAGCGAGGCTTAACCCTGACAGCCTGTGGAGAGGGTCGGTGAGGAAAGCCAGTGCCACTTTTCACTGGACTCTTTACATTTGCCCACCAGACAGGGGAGTGGAGTTATGAAGGAAAGCGCCGAGAGGCATGAGAGCGAGCTCTGTGTAAAAAGAGAAAGCTCCTTGAGGGACCTTTAGGGGGATTCAAACTGGAGAAGCTTCTATAGGACTGATGAGCAATCACACTGCACAGGCTTGATCATTAAAGTGTTACGTGCCCTTGTGAAGTTGTGCTTCATACAGTGGAAAGACAATAACGCAATTAGAGCAGCAGGGACAAAAATAAATCAAAGAAGAACAAACTATCCGATATTGCTCACGGTTCATGGTTGTTCCATATCTTTCAGTACACAGTTTTTCTATGCCAGGCCGTGAGAAGCATACAGGATATGTTATATGAGCGGATACAAGGCTGAAAAGGGGCTGTTACAACTTCACTTTCACTCAGATAGAAAATATTGAGCAAATCAACCATATGAGAATTATTTCCCTGCTTCTTTAGACTTCTCAGACCTTTTGTCACCAGAATTTAGTCACTTCATTTCAATCATAACAGTAAATGTTGTGATGTTAGATACACAAGGCCAAACACACAAAAGAAAATAAGTAGAAGTCGCAGGTCTAACTGCACCTACAGCCCATCTCTACCTTTATTTTCACATATACCAGAGATGAGAGTGCACCATCAAACATACAGTATATGATGTTGGAAAAAGGCAGCATTTCTCTCATTTGAAAACATAAAACTTTGTGAATGTCAAAGATTTTTTTTTGAACACAATAAAGCTTAAAAACATGATCAGTCTTATGGCACCCTAGGCCCACACTCAAGCCACCCCGGTTTTAGATCCACTATTTTACATCATCACCTCTAGCTATTTGTGTTTCAGCGTGAAACGGCTATTATAAATCGTCATGCTCCTACACTATATCTTTTTGTATGGCTGCTATTCTTTTTCTGACTCCCAGAGTAGAGCAGGACAGGCACATTGCCCAGCCAGCCATCTTTAGAATGTCAGCGGTAGCAAGATAACAAGCTGGAAATAGCTCTTCTTTCCACCTCTCTGTAAAACCTGTGTGTCTATTCAGCTTTTTACTGCTTTTAACCAAGCAAAACGTGTCCTATATGACAAACCTATAACACAGATTTAAATTCTATCAGCATGTTAGGGCAGTATACCCACACTTATTTGTACCTGCAAATTATATGCGTGTGAATTTAAAAGATAAAACCAGATATAATAAGGCGTTGGGGTTGTGATTTTGGCGCTCTGAACCGCTGACCACAACTCAAGCTCATCTGTAATGAGGGAACTAGAGATCACTTTTCCATGGTATCACAAGTTTTCTTAAGATATTTCTACATGCCTGTAAGTGGAGATATTAAACTGGTTAAACTCACTGAGAAAAGTAGATCAAGTACTGTAGCACAGATGACCTTGTGTACATACATTACAGCAGGAGGACATAAAGCTGTCCTCAAACAACAAAAGCAAATATATTCCGATGACCTTTGCATTGCGGTAATGGCGGAATTTATAATTGCAATCACTTATAAACCAACAAAGGTGCTGTTTAAAGTAATAAAACTTAAAGACGCTTCAAAATCTGTGGCTTGAAGGGATTTAGTGGAAAAAGGAGGCAAGACCACAAGCAGCTGCGAGCACCGCATTCTGAAACCAAAGTGGCCTGAAGTACATCGACCTTTCCTCCTGATTACAGATGAATTGCTCTCCCCCTTTATTCCACAATGGCTCTTGTCACATGTAAGGTGTGGTTTGTGCTATGTGAAAAAGTCTATGCTTTCAACAAGCCACGCAATATCATATGCACACTCAGTATCTCACCATTTATTGCCATCTCCCATTAAAATGAGAACATCTCTGCTGTGTGTGTTATTTTACTTTATTAGATCCATTTTCAATACCACAAATGAGCTGGCTGTGTATATTCATTGTGTAATTACTTTCCCTTTCCAATTTGCCAGACACAACAGCTCTGTCCTGGAAATATAATGGGGCTATTTTGCATCAAACACAGCTAAAGTAATAACAGAATATTAGCTTACCTCTCAGCAGGAGTCAGATGAGATGGGGTCAAATTCAATGCAGGAGACAAAAGCTTCTGGCATTTTCTGTTTGCAATCAATTGGCAAAACATAGCATTGTCTGATCTGTCTATGTGTGTGATAATTGCTCCCTGGAAGTGGATATGATGAAACAAGAGTATGAAATGGCATATAATATGAGGCTGCAATCTCCTTTCCACAAATGTTATCTTCATTTTCTTATTTCAGTAAGCCTGTTGCAGATCTCTTGATAGAAAAACAGCTTTTGCAAGCCATTTAAAAAAAAAAAAAGCAGTCCTGTATGACAACCACAGTTACAGTGCCTTCACCACTTGGAACACCTATGCATGTCAACTGATCATTGCCCTTTCTTCCCCTCATGCCAATGGCATTCCATGTATTCTTACTGAAAATAAGGCATCTCAGGCAGGCCAACTAACAGCTAGGCTTGAATGGCTCCTATCACACACCATAATAGCTTGTATGAAAGGCCAGAGCTGCCTGTTAACGCCAGGTGAGAGCAGGAATGGTGCCGGACAAGCAGAGACAATTTTGTTCAGGCTGTCCAGCAGCTTTGTCAGAGTGTGTGTTGGAGGGGGGGGGGGCATAATTGTTACTACCACCCCTCCTCCCTGGAGCCCCGGTGCAGACTGGGAGAATTGAAAGAGTCATTTCATCTCAGAGGAAACGAACGGATGGGAGCTCCGTGGGGTGGGGAAGCAGACGAGGCTAAATTACAGAGCAGTGCGGCGTGGCAGCCGGTTGTGTACTCTGACCCTCTGTCCTGACACCACTTGGAGCCCGAGAAAAAGGCTATTTCGAAGAAGATGTAGGTCTTCTACAAGAAACGACAAGGGGTGGACACAATGACATGACATCCTGTATAATATCATCCAATCCAAGACAACAGCCCTGCAATAAATATTACCTTTGGACAGATCAGTGATTGGAAAGATCTTTCCTCACTGCTCCAGATATGTTGTTAAGGTGTCCAACAGTTTAAAACAATGAAACAAGAACTACTGCCTGCAGCCTTATAAATGACCACAGAGTTGAATGAACAATCTGTTTTTACAAAGCTATAATTTAGTATTTCAAGCAAACGGTTGGTCTCTGGTATCAAAGACAAAGCCTTGTATGCCCAATCATCATTAGGGTTGTTTGAGGTTCAAAGAATTACTTCATCAAGGTAAGGCGACTGCCTAAGAAACCAGCGTTTGCTGCTGAAAATGGGAAAATGAACAGCTGTTTTCTGTGTCAAAGGCCAACTTTCTGTTGACTGGTCCAACCATCACATCCTCCGCACTCTCTATTATTGCTTATGGCGTATAGGTGAACAAAGGTTGTCATATCCAATGTAGTAAGGACAGCTTCCAAAATAAAGGAGATGACACTGTATATACATCGTTTAGTGAATGGCATTTGACATTTTTCTTCCTTAGGTTCCAGTAAAGAAAAAGAACTTTCAGTGGAAGAATTTATCTCCTGAGAGCTGGTACATCTGTGATGGCAGTGTCAATCTACAGAGCATCACTTGTCAAGAAACTAGTGGTTTAAAGAAGAAAACTATATAAAGACCATGTCATCTGTGTCTCTGTGACCCAAGCAAGTAAACAAAGTACACTTTTATGACTCTGTGCCAATGAAAATGTTTTCGTTCTTGTGCGAATTGAACGGAAAGCCAAGACATGAAGTGCAAAACTCTGGGTAGACGTTCAGTCACCGGATTCAGTCCCCTTTCATAAGCGATTCCCATTATTGGCAACCCACTCAACTGCTGCCTTCAGAGAGAGATCCATAGAGCTTAAGGTGCGCATGACAAAAGTAATCCCCACTCATTACAGAATACAATCAGCGTATGAAACCAGTTGAATGGTTAAACCCCAGTAGATAGACAAGAGGTTAATGTCGCCTTTGACACTCCAATCTGCCCTTTTCATCATGATGTGTGGTGGCAAGCAGACAGAGGCACCCCAGCCCACTCTATCTTCATACACCCATATCAATTCGTAGATTTGCAGAGAGCGTGGGGGAGTAACAGAGGGTGTGTTTCGCTTCACGGCACCAAAATTAATAGGGGGCCCCTCATTATGGAGAAAAGGGGTAAGACAAAGGAGTCTTGGTGAAGAAGGGGGAGCTAGAGAGGTGGATTCTTATATAATGAGATCAGAGGAGAGAGTGTGAAGGGACCGGGGAGAAATGAGATGATATATGTGAAAGAGAACTCCGGCCTGAATGCAGCCCATCGGATCGCTCATATTTCCTTGCACTCGTACTGTGGGACTCAATCCAAGCAGAGGGAAGCCAGAGAGAGAAACAGGAAATTAGTTGCCCCATTAATAGCAGCCCTGCTTTTTCCTTCTCCCCCCTCTGATTCTCTTTCTCTTTCTTCATCCCTCAGGGAGGTTGGGTAACAGCCAATCTCATTGAAAGGCAGATCAATAAAGAGATATATTGTCATCTCGGTGCGCCACCCTCTTAATCAATTAATCTATAATAGAATTCATTCACTGGAGCCTCTTAAAGGGCCCGTCCTCCCATTACCAGCTATGGGTCAGAAAGGGTGTAGACATATAGGGGTCTCATTACTGGTAATGGGGGGAAAAACTGGAATAGGTTCAAATGCCTGACTATAGATACAGGTGATAGGAGTTTAATGGCATTTAAGAAGCAGTGCTTATGTTTTCACCAAGATTACCAGCAGCAGCCCTGATGACTTGTTATTCATGCTCTACTGCATCATCAGATATAGGGACACATGCATTAGACTGACTGCGACTTTCAAAATGTACAGGCTGCTTACTAGACAGTACGCCGTTGATGTTATCTTCATACACAGTTATTTTCTGCTTCAAGGTTTGGTGGCGGTGTTGCATCGGCTATAACCTCGTAATAAACGTTCCATCATGGCCAGCCATGCGGGGATCGTAAAGGTACTTTAAAGATGAACAACACTGTGGAGCAAGCAGTGTTTGAGGAGTAAATCAGAGCTCAAGGTTAGCGCAAGTGAAAAGCAATATTTTCAGTATTTGCACATTGCGATTGTCCCCACTTAACAAATGAATTCACAGAAAGCTAATCTTTGACATCAACAGCTGTGGGCGCACACATCTTTGGGATTTCCCCTTCACCCCTCCACCACCAACTTCAACTTTATCAGCTCTAATTGTAAGCATGCAGAATTTCCTCTGGCATACTCCCAACAATATCAGAGCCGCCATCACTGTAGTTCATAAATGTTAAAGGTGATTTATACCCAGGAAGGAAGTGTTTCTGAAAAGGATGTTGGCCATTTCTTTGTGGGCAGAACAGTATATAACTTCATAAGTGTTCTGAGGACAAAAAGAATCTTGTTCGCCTCCCTCCAGTGCACAAGACAGCCATTGTTTTCTTCAGATTTTAGGCTATTTTATAGCAAGGTTCCCTCTTCATGCCATGAATTTACATTACGGCTACTTGGCTGATTCATGTTTTGGGTTCTTTATTGCGATGTGCTATCATTTGCAAAACAAATTCTTTTAAGAAAATATTATAGATGGTTCTTTTTGTCAAGTTCAGCACTGATTCACAATGTTTAAGAGTGTAATGCTCACGTGTGCCTTGGGTTACACTCGGTACAATACCACTACCTTGACACACATGATATGAAATGTGTTCAAAACACGTAACAGCAATGAATGGAACCTTTTGTACTTGTGCTGAACAGATATACAACAAGTCATCTACTCTGAGTTAGAGGCTAAACCCACAAAGAAATAAGATATGAACAACTGAACCATGCCCTTTTTTGTGTGTTAATCAACACCACAGAGCTCACCTATTATACTCTCAGTAGAGGTGAGGAGGTGACTCACATCTATGCGTATGCACTGACAGGAAATGTTGCTGTTTGACAGTCCGTGAATCATCTAGCTACAGGTTTGACCTATGCATGCTGCCAAAAGGAAAAGAATCGAACAAATAGAATTTTTGAGAGAAATGTGTCTTTTTTTCAGAGCTACTGAAAGTTTCCAGGAAATCCTTTGAGCAATAGAGTGTCTTCTGCATGAGGAGCATTAGACACGTGGCAAACTAAATGACTATGCAGACTGCGTCTGTTAATAACACTTTTGCAATCACTCTCATTCATTATTTTTGGAGCTGACATGCAAAGTGAGATAATAAGTCCAAATGGCATTCAGAGCTGCTCATTTGGTCTTCTTGGCAATTGAAGTTTGATTTCTGCAGAAAAAGCGGACACTTGATATTGCTCTTTCGTTTTTTATGAAAGCATTTAATCAACTCCAAACAGTGTGGAATAATGATATTGCTTGTAGTGGCAGCACAAGCTCAGCCAAAAGAAATAAGCAATCCAGAGGTCAGGCATACATCATAGTCTCAATTCACTTAAAGTCATTACTTTATTTATGAACAGAAGCCCAGTTGGCCGATGCATTACGCAAATAACACACGTTTTGGCTGAAAATGATGATACATTATGTCTTGATCTTTGCATGTTAAATTTCAGCTGTCTCAGTGGATCTGTGATAATTAAATGTATTAATGTCATTTATCACAGAAAGTTTTAAAGCGCGCTCTTTCAGCAAAAAACAGATTTTCAGACTCCTTCCATATAGAAAAGCCAAATTTAATTTGTTATTTGAAAATTCAAGCATCCATTTTAAACACTGATGTATAAAAGATAAGTCCCGAGCTAAGGAAATGAAAACTCACTGACCAAACCTTTCCGATTAATTAGACTCCATAGATCTTTTTATAGGGCTGCCAGGAAATGTTTTAATGCTGGCATTTCTCAGAAACTGACTCTGAAGGTCTTTACAATACATTCGAATGAATGGCAAAAATCACCACATAAAACCAAGCCTTTGTGTGTGTGGAGAGGGGCATAATTCTATGATCTATGGCTCAGCTGCAAGTGTGCAGAACAGCACCAAACCGCACTGATGGGCTGTCATTGTAATTCAGTACCTAATGTGGATAATTAGTCTAAATTCATGGAGTGCTTGATTCCACTGACAGCTACGCCAAATGTTTGACGAAGGCACCAAAGTAGCAGCATCAGTCACAGGCGAGCGGAAATGCATTTAGTGGAGGGCCTCATCATGTTTTATTCAATCACAGAGCGATGCTCAATTAATCAGTTTTTGCAATTAAATTAAACATGTACATGCATAAAACATGAAAGAAATATCAGGGGTGTTTAAGCACTGCTTGGTTCTCAGTGCTCCCAAAAAAGAGAGCATTTATTCTCAGCCCTCTGCAGCCGGCTCAGTGACTTTAGAGATGTAAAATATATTTTTTAAGAACCCTGTGTGGCATAAAATCTCATCTTAGTATGCACTGCTTGATGCATGCCTCCATCCAATGCATTTCGATAAATGTCAAGAGCTGTGTGTTTACTAGGTCTGTCTGACCCCTAATATTTATTCAGCTCAACAGCACTCGAGCCCAATCGTTCCTTATTGCAGAATTGTGGCTCTTGGTATGTCAAGTCTCATTGGCTGCAGTTTGCCGTATCTCCTGGCACATGTAATATTGCTTTTCGCTTTCCATCAAATGCAGGCAAAGCCTGTGCTCAGATAAATAGTGACATTTTGCAGTGGTGTGTGGGGTTTGTTTGTATGTCTTAGTGCCTGAGTCATTTCCACCGCCTGATTTGTATACATAGCACCACAGTCGGCACGATCAAAGGTCTTTCACATGTAAGACAAATTTGCATTTGGATTCATACTACTGCCAACATAATTTAGGCCTCTGTGGTTAGATAACAGCATTGAGATAAATGTTGACATTTGCACCACATTGAATAGCATGACTTCAATGAAAAAGGGTTGTCTCTAAATGGATTTAATCCAAAGTAGAATCTATAGGATTATAAAGGGCCTCTGTACCTTTCACATTTGCTTGAAACCTGTCTGCAATAGCTGCGATACAGGATTATACATGTCATGTTGTGAAAGTATGAAAATATTAATATTCACACCAAATGATTCAAAGATATGAAATGCAGCTATAACCTTTGAGAGTTTTGTGTCATCATCCATGTCTCTGTAGATGTTACCCTCTAAAGATGGATAGCCTTTTTAACATTTAAGAGAATACTGAATCCAATATGACCTTAGATGATCATTCAACCCCAATTAACCATTAAAGTGCTGTCAACATGTGGCCAAATTAAAATTGAAATCAATAAAATAAGAGCAACATAGAGAGACTTCCTCCTCTTAGTTGTGTCCACAGAGGCTGCTACGTCCGGTTACATTACCTGCCTGCCCAGCTTTGGTTCTGGCCCGACACTGGCTCAGAGCTCGGAGCTTTTAACTCACAGTCCTGGCAGCCTGGCTAACAAACTGAGCTAACATTAGCTGACAGCAGCTACAACTGGCAGTAGTTTACTTCACTGTCCATCAGGAAACTCTGTAAATTACAGAGAGCCGATGCAGACCAGCCAGAGGACATCAGAGGAAAAACCAGGATACATTTTCTCCAAAAATATGATCCAGTTTCACCAAAATCAGTGAAATAGTTGGCGGTGTGTGACTTAGTGCCGTGAAGCGTTTTATAAAGGGGATTGTGCCCAGACAAGAAGTCTTACAGGGTGCAGAGTGGGAGTGACAGAGACACCATTCACCTGATTACACGTCAGTGTAACACCAGCATGATTTAAAATCTGTTTAACTTTATGGTAGAAAAGTTACACAGTGTTGCTTTAACCAGTTTCAATAGTAAAGCCCTTCAGTGGCTAAAAGTGAGTGCGCTGGCCCTTTAAGAGAGAGCTGTTAGGATTGTGAAGGTTGACAGAATCAAAGACGACCAAACCGGAAGCTACTGAGTGAGACTTCAAAATACAATCCCAGTAGCCGATATCGGCACAACAAACGAGTGACAAGAAAAACAGAAACTTTTCTCACAATACATAATTACACATTATTTGAAGAATATAATTAATCACTGAATTTGAGTGTGTGGAAATGATAATAAAAGATACTCCAAAATAAATGAGCAATGCTTTGCATTTATTTTGGAATTTTGTAGGCAAAATAATAATAATAATAATAATAATAATAATAATAATAATAATAATAATTGTAACAGATACTAGGTCCATTATTTTGTCATCTTGCCGTGGAAAGGCAAAAGAAGGTTTTAGTGACTCTCTGAATTTGTGACTTTCCTCTGAATTTATTACTTTTATATTCACGTCGATAGGAAATCATTTACCAGTGTTCCTGCTTAAAATAATAATAATTTAAAAAAAAAAATCCTAGTTTTATTTTGAAAGTGTGACCGGAAACTCTGTGCCTCACTGTAAGCTGCTTTCACAGCAGTGTGTCTCAGCTGCGGGACCAGCATCGTGTTTTGTGATGAGGCTGCTGTAGTTAATTCATTCCTAGTAACGGAGCAGAGGAGCCGGAGAAACGCGGAGACATGGAGCGGAGTGTTTGACAAAGTGAAGAGTTCTCCTCTGCGCACACTTTCAGGACTAACTCACCCTGAGAGGAAGCCGGTGTGAACGTTTTCTCCTCCTTCATATTAACGTAAAAACGGGACTTGACTTGAGTGACTGAGTGTCCGGGCGCTCCCTGCCAGCCACTCACTCACTCACAGCCGCCTCTCCTCTCATCACCTGCGGCTTGCTTTTCGCGGACCCTCCGCCGGATTAGACTTGTGGAGCGGGTGAAAAAGTTACCCGTGCGGGATGTCTGAACTTCAGATTTAATTCTGCGGCGGCTGAGATGCTGCCCGTGGAGTTTGATGCCGTTTGCGGAGGTTTCATCCCATAGACTGGAAATCATTTGCACTGTCTGTGTTTGGATATACCACCACCACCGCTGCTGGACAGCCCGCCTCACAAAACAGTGAAGACTGAAAAATCAGAGTGTATAATGGAGTACCGCCTCACTTTGGTTCCCCTACTGGTTTTATTTGCACTCAGAACTTTGGCATATGGTGAGTTTAAACTGGCATGGCTTTGGCTGCTTGTTTTGGGTTATGTTTGCACAGATGGAGCTTATATCCTTCATATCAGCGGCTCCCAAACTGGGTCTCACACACTCCCCAGGCCTCTAAAGAAAGAGGGTCCCACAGATAAATGATTTCACTAATTTCACTCACGTGGAAGTTTCTATTTTAAGTCCTCTCATTCCGTATGTGGATTTATGGATCCTTGGCATGCAAACAAATATATGATCCCCCATGCACATATGTCAGTATATGTGCAAAAAGTGAGTAATCCTCCTGCATGATGTCATTTAAAAGGCCACTTAAACCAGCAGACAGCCCATGTGCAGCTTTGCTGTGTGCTCTTGCCCAAGGGACCCTGGATTCACACCAGCATCTGCTCCCCACAGAAATCTGACTTTGTTGTGATTCTAGCCTCCTCATTTATCTCTATTATTAGGCCCATTAGGTGAAGACATATCCTGGGCAGCATGATACAGCCCGTTTGCCCTCACTGATGCGGTGGTGTACTGTAAAAGTGAGCATGGCAGGGCCGGGAGTTTGATTTCCTCCTATAGACAAACTGCTTAAAAAATGTATGAATTCTTTTTATTGCAATGCTTTTTGGATGGAAAAAAAACAAAAACTCTTCACCAGATGCTGCATGTTAAATGTTAGACCACTCTTCCATTTCCATCTGCTTTGCTTGCACTCTTGTGCTGTATTGTGCAAATGCGGGATCTCACAGTGGCATTGAGCAGATGGATGATAAAGATATATTCTGTGGTACAAAGCTCAGTTTCCTTCCTTTTAAATCTGATGGCGCACAATCTGCATTCTGGCCTTTTAATGACACAAAAACACAGACAGAGTAGGACTTTTGCAGGCTGAGTCACCTCTGGGCTGATGAAACCCTCCTCGGTTGAGAATAGATGATAGATCCACCATCAATCACTGATGTATAACCTGTAAATTGCTACCAGTGGGGCTACAGGCTCTTTGTCAACATACCTATGTCTTTGTGTTCTACACACAAACATTCCCCCCGACTGTGATGTACAAAAGCAATTTTTTCCCCCCCAACGTGACTGGGATGTTATAGTTTGTGACAGCGTGGTGTCTTTGGGGCCTGGACCGACTGCTGAGGCTCCCTTTTTTACAAGGCTGTAAATATTGGCTATGAACCCACAGCATATGAACTCAGCATCTGTGAACGTGCTCCTTCACTGACTCCAGATGCTCCTCCGGGACTACAAAGGCTGGATTAAAGCTACTTATTTTCACTTTAGCACAACACACAGTGACTTCTCATAAAGAAAAGTACTGTTTTCAGCTTTTATTAGTTGAAATACATTACATTTAAATACACACCCGTGTCACATTCTGACACTATCATGCAGAGCTACTTAGATTGAAGAGAGAGTACGCTTCAGATACGTTGTGAAAATACACGATAAATTCAGCTTTATATGATAAGATATGATAATAAGAACTTAAGAATCTCTCTGGCTTCCTGTCTCCCTTTCCCTTTTCATATCTGAAGGGCCCTTTCATGTGGCGTCAGAGTCCCGTTTCAGCTGTCTGGTCTTCAGACTGTTTGGCCAGTAAGGTGACACTGGAGTCTGCCTTGTTTTTTTTTTTGCCAGTCATCTCTGTCACTATCAGTCAATACAGCAGTCTTCTTGCAGCTCTCCCCAAACTGCCGTCAAACAGGGCCATGTGTTTGCCATGCTCTCATTGAACGGCTTGAAAAGAAAAAGTTGTCTTGTGTGTGTCCTCAAACAGACCAGTAACCAGATCAAATAGCCCTGCACCAAACCTTGATACCCCACACTGTAATTACAGTGTTAGCGTACAACTCAGTTTCCTTCAGGGGTGGAGGTGGAGGGGTAACGTGGCTGAAATAGGACAATTATCAAGATGGCTGTTTAAAGTTCTTGCTTTGGATACAGGCAGGAAGTTGGGAGCTTTTCACATGAGGTATTTAAGACATGCGGTGACATACAGTGGTCAAAGACAGTTTGACTGTTTGTTAGAGCTGTTGCTGGGAGTGAACTTGTGACAACTGCACTGCATAAAGCATTTAAATTTTTATCCTAAAACCCGAGTATCAACCAGTTAAAGGTTCAGTTAATGAGAAAATAATCCGATTTTCTGTTTTACCCATAAAAGAAATCTGTCTCCAAACCAATACGGTGGAAGTGAATGGATTTTGTGGTGGCTACATCAACAGTGTTCCTGTTACTCTGGATGATCAACAGGCCTCACAGCCAGCAGGTTTTAATGGTAGAAAGTTAGTCTTGAGGACTTCCGGTAGGCAACCAAGCAAGATTAGACGGGTTAGACTGAGAGCTCAGAGTCAGAAAGTTGGTCCTACAAAAACAGTTGACAGGAAGCTCTGTTGCATAAGATAACTTCAAGATCATTTTGGCTGTTTAAGCAGATATTTGTTTTATTTATAAAATGCCAAAAGGTCAAAAGAAATCGCTTCAAATGGTTTGTCTTATCTGACCAGCAGTCACAGATTGCTGAGATATGACGTTGACCGTCTTGAACTGGGAAATATTTGACATTTTTGCTTGGAATATTACTTAAACAATGAGTTTAATTTACATCAAGATAGTTTCTGATTCTCTGATGACTGACTAATTATTTCGGCTATATTAAAGAATATCCTCAGTAAGCAGGGCTGTGTTTCCTGGGAAGAGATCGCATACAACCTGAAACTGTGAAACCAAATCTGCCTGCATGGCGACATATCACTGTTTTGTTTTTTTTTATCCTTCATTATCTGTGATGCGTATCCAGCTTGTTTGATTACATATTGCCTAATCGATCTCACCGCTCAGGGCATCAGCCCTTGAATTAATTATCCACACTACAAAGGGTTAACCCAGATCCAGCTCCTTATTGTTTCTCATTGTTTGACACTTTGAGTCCTTACAGCAGAGCGAGGTGACACACAGCTGCTCAGGTTTTTTCTTATTGACGTATTGACGACATGTCATGCTTTTTTTCCTGCGGAGAAAAAAAGAGACAGAGAAAAAGCTTTGTAGTCATTTTCGAGAGCAAACATTGTGCTCATGCAATGTGGACCCAAATATTTATTACACAACAGTTTGACGCTGCCTGGATGCATCATTAACAAGTTATTTGTGCATCCGACTGTAGTAAATGAAAATAAATCAGTCCCCGCCACTTTCTCTTTCCAAATGTAATCACATACAACACCATCTGCCAGCCGAGGGTTGCTGCCTCCCTCTCGTACACTTAATATCTGCCCCGCATGTTCCTACCACACAGGCCCAAAATAAACACAGTCACAACGAGGCACCGGAGACTTCTCTGTCGTGGCGTCAAAGAAAAGCGACTAAACCGAAGAAGGAGCCCCATTTAGCAACGGGTGCCGACAGGACAAGTCAGCTAACCCCTCTCCTTAAAGGTCGCAAGTGTGACCGCCTGAGGGGTCCCGAGACACAATACCGCCTGAGCCCCCCTCCCACCCCAGCTCAGGCTGACAGATGGATGGCCCCCAACATTAGTTCCAATGGTTTTAAAAGGTCTGACCTCCCGACTCTGGTCAGAATGACGACATAGACAAGGTGAACCACGGTGCTGCGTAACAGCCTGGGATAGCACAGCTTCTAATTGGACAGTACAGGTGGAATAGGTGTTGTTCAGAGCTGCGTACACAACGTCAAATTTCTAATCACTCTGTGGTCCTCACTGTCACTGCCGAAGGATTAAAGTGATTGGGGGGGGGGGTGAGAAAAAAAAAAGTGTCACACATAAATTTGCACGCTGTGTCAAAATGTCCCAATCACGCACTCATTGCAAAAAATCTGTCAACTTCATCTCCAGAGATGCATCTTACACCCCTGCACCCTCTAGCGCGTCCATGATGTCTTCAGTGCTTTCTAATAGACCTGCTCCAGTGTGTGTGAGAGAGATGTGATGGTATAGATAATATGACATAAGGGGGCTGACCTACACACACCATTTCTATTATATTACATCAGATTTCCAGCTTGTATAGTCGTAGACGTATTTGTGATTTTTAAATCTTTATTAAGCATAATGGGCGAACATCTCACCTGAATTGGACTAAAATACACAGCAGAGGTTTGTAAAGGTCTATAATTCATCACAGTCATTAAATAGTAAATCTCCAATGCAGCAGCAAATCCCAGATGTGGAACCAGATGGGTTCCCACACAGGTGCTGTCGAATAATATAAACACAATCTATAAGTCATTACAGTCTCGCAGAGCATTATAAACGAGCTGCACGGCTACTGCAGGCACAGTGTGAGCAATTTCTGTTTTTATAAGAAACATTAGACGTTCGGCCTCTCGTAGTGTAAGGACGCAGAGTTGGTCTCAGAATAAACAAACAGCGTAAATAAGTAATATGCTGTTTTCTTCTTTTACATTTATATCATCTAGCAAATAATAAATCATACATAATGTTCATATACACCAGAAAAGCCACATTCATTGCTGCATTACAACCTGCACAGCCTTAACTCTAAACCTAACCTTGAATATTGATAAAAATAAGAATGACTTTATTAATCCCCCACAGGAAGAATTCACTCCATTGTTATTATTACACACACACACACACACACAGGCCTGGAATACACACATGCAAACAAAGAACATGCACTTTTTGGGAAGAGGTGTTTCTCACAAACGATTATTTCCAGTGTCGACAAAGTCTGACTGTTTTTCAGGAGAGTTATCTTCCTCACGGGCTGCGTTCAGGCTCAACAACCTCCACCAAGAAGGTAGGGCGTCTTACGCGTTGGGGAAAACGTCTTGGAATCGCTGCTAGTGCTCTGTAATAACTGAAGGTGAACCAGACAAGTGACATTTTTATGAACCCATCTGGATTTTGGAGATTGGAGGGTCAGAGGTCATGATTTCTCAGCCTTAGGACAGCATGTTGAACAGCGATCCCCACTGGAAATAACACCCTTGCTTGTAATTGATTTGGAGAAAGGTAGCTGAACAACTGTCTGCACACAAATGGCATCATCCTGGATGGTGTACCAGAAGTGTTTTTAAATTATTTTTACACAACACCAACATCCCGTCTTTTTGTGTCTTCAGTGTCTGACAAGACCGTATGGTTTTCATCAAGTTTAGCTGGCGAGACAGTCAGCCAGATCTGTGTTTACCCGCTTTTTTATTGTCCACAGAAGCACAACAAAAACTCTGCCGCGGAGTCAAAAGGAAAGCCTCGTGGGTATAGCTGCAGCTGTCGCCGCCGGGACTTTGTCGGAGGTGTTTGGATATGTTTGTGAGAGTCTGGCACTTGAAAGCTCGCTGTTAGGAAAGAGCCAACTGATAATAGATCATTTTCTGCAGCGGTGTATCAAGGTGATGCTGTAGCAGAGGGATTCTGACAGCTGCCGCGGATGATTTAATGGCTGGCTTTTGGAACTGACGGGAGACAGCTCCTTTTTGAAAAGGGACAGTCGGTCGGGTACCTGTTATTTTGTGATGGGTGTGTTGATACACAAAAAGTGACTCTGGGATTGGAGGCAGTTAGGGTGTCTTTTGGGCTATTTGTTCCTCTGCAGCAGCTCCGCTTTGATGGTTGACGCTTGTGCAATGATATCCTGAAGGGAAGTGCTTATTAAAGAAATGTGACTTTTGCTGCAATTAAAGTGCCTCCTCTTCTTGTTATGTCACCACAAAACTCATTCGTAGCATTTAGCGATGTGACAGGCAGCTGGATTCAAAATCGCTCGCTCTTCTGAAACTCGTGCCGTAATTATACGTCAGAACGAAGAATGTTCTTTGAAATCTCTTCAACAGCATGTGACGGGCACGTCTATCTGCTTGCTATCGCAGTCATAAATAACGGCTCTTTCACTAATACAATTACACATGTTTCGTTTATGATTAGAGCTCGATTTTGTTTTATGATTTCATCATCTAGTCTCTTGACAGTGCCAGCAGTGTATCATGACGAAACATGATCAATGAAACTTTATATCAAGTACAAGCAGACTGAACTCAGTTCATTCGACTAAAAAGAGAAGGACAAAGCAGCTTGTCAGCAAGTTGAATGGTTCGCTGTGTGTCAGAACTCTCCGTCGTAGCTCATTGTTGAACTTTAAAACCAGAGTCTATTCATAGATTAGTTCAAGTTTAATTCAAGAATGAAAAATGGGCTTCAAATCTTCTTTGTTAACTCTGACATAGGTTATCAACTCTCATTGCTATCAGTTCATACAAAAATTAAAAATGACCCACCACAGTTTATTTTCGGTAACTTGATTGTGTTTCTTTTGAGTTCAGGAAGTCCTTGCCTTAAGCCTTTCCTCCCCTCAGAGTGACTTGTGTGATCTATGTGGTCAAGACAGATAGGAGCAAATAGCATGTGTGTGTGTGTGTGTGTGTCTGTGTAAGGCGGACACGGATCTAATATACTGCTGTGGGACAGGAAACCAATGGCATTTCCCTGCAGCTGTGCTAGGCCACCCGCGACCAGTGGTGTGCCCGTCCTGGAGGGCCCTCGAGGATTTCCTTCCTAACATGAGTGAGAGCGCGCACATGCTGTGCCGTCATTACTGATAAGAAACCATGCAGCCATCGACCTTATTTAAGACAGAGTGCGATTAATGCGTCGTCGATGCAGCCGATATCTACCCCGACTCAGGATTTTCCCTTCTGTTACCCCTTGTTTCATCACATAGACCACTTACATCAAAATTGAGTGAGACTGTAGTCGCCACATGCAGTTGCTGCTTTTCTTGTTCTTTCAGAGCCCTATCCAA
The DNA here is from genome assembly GCA_036365135.1 of Miichthys miiuy. Taxonomy (NCBI): domain Eukaryota; kingdom Metazoa; phylum Chordata; class Actinopteri; family Sciaenidae; genus Miichthys; species Miichthys miiuy. The sequence goes on from CM071616.1 coordinate 23,995,891, forward strand.
AAAGCCCCTCGGTGGACTCGGTGGAGAAAATCGATGCTTGTTACTGGCGGGCTACTGGAACTCAAACTGACAACTCTTGGCAGGATTTGCGATAACTTGAAGGACGCCCGAGTGGGTTGTATTTAAGTCCTCGGGACTTCTCCTTGGGAATGCTTCTCTAAGTTGCATTCAAAGTCCTCTTAATGATTAAATATGAGAATAGTGTAGCTGAACCATCCTCCGCATTATCGATGTTGATATTTCATGGAGCCAAGACTTGATTATTTGATTGTTTCGGCACTTGGAACTGAATCAAAGCTCAATCAACTCCCAAACCTCTCAGCTATGTTTTATCATAAGTAACATTTAGTGTAAAACGGTCTGTTAGGCTTTACAGTCTTTTCCTGCTGGACCAGAAAAGATGCCACTGTTTTCTCTATCTACAGCGAGCTGCCTCTGCTTTGTCAACTCGCCTGAACATCGAGCCAAAAACTAATTTCAGCTGCTTTGCCAGTGCAAGAGGCCATACTCAGAGGGGGCATGAAACAGAGTGGTTAGTGGAGCTGCTGTGGGAGTTTGGATCTTTTTACTCCCCAATTTCCACAATCCCCCTTTCTAAAGGAAGAGAAACAAGAAGCGGCTTCAGCCTCCTCATGAATCTGTTCATGGCCTCAAGAGAGACATGATAAAAAAAAACACCCAATTTCCTTTTGCAAAGTTGACCCTGCCCATTTTAGATGCTTAGCATCAACACAGGCTCAATTAAGGAGGCTGTCTCTTTATGGCCAGCACTCTGTATTCTCATGCAAGTGCCTCATTTTGTTGTCCCCACAGGGTCAAAGAGTGGGAGGCTGCAGAGAAAAGCACTCCAGCTTGCCTTTCCTCACCGCTTCCAATTTAACTTTGAATGCACATTTGCAAATCAATTCCTGTGGCTTTGGTGAAGATCGAGAGAGAGAGAGAGAGAGGAGGTGACAAAGCTGTAAAACAACAAATTCTGTAAGAGGGGAGCCGGCCTGCTAAAAAGAATTGCAGATGAGGGAAGGATGGGAATAGGAAGGTTGTTGAATCTTCTTTGATCATAATCTTTACGCCCTGCCGGTCTCTTCTTTGGCCCTTTTTTAAAGATTATGAAGCTTATTCTGCTCACCAGTGACAGGTACTTTTATTGCCACTGGAGTTTTAGCTCAAAAAGACTTTTAACATCTATGTATTTCATTAAGTAGAGTTTGGCAGGGGAGGGTGGTTATCTTGGGTGAGCTCAGCTTAGCCTTAATTTTAGTTGCTAAGCCAGAGCATGGCTTAATCTTTCTTTTTACCACAACTCACCACTGTGATAAGGCATGCAGGCTTTAGATATATAGCAGTATTCTGACTTATTTTCAAGTCCTTCAAGCCGAAATGAAAAGCATTTCTCACCCTGTCTGCGTGAAGGACTTGATGTGGCTTGATGCTCCTGCCATGTTTTATGTCCTTTTTTCCCCGCAGTGCCGCAGTGAACAGAATGTTTTTGATCATATGTGTGATGACGCATACATTCCCTATGAGCTGGTAAGGGTTTGCTTTGGGGGAGGATGGAGGGAGGGTGGAGTAGCCTTCTGGGACCATGAGCAGTGAGACAGTTGGTAAGTAGGTGTGAGGATTTTGGTTGATCTCGAGATTTGAGCCTAATGCAAATATCAGACAAACTAAGCACCTTTCGTTGATCTATGGTGTGAGTCAGACCATCATCTGAGTATTAGACCATCTGTGTTTGGAAAATAGTGTCTGAGTCTGTGAAATGCAGTCTGGCAAAGATGCAAAGGGGCGAGCGCACTTTTCTACAGAGAGATAGAGATGTAGGAAAGGTTTAACGGCCTGTCACTTAAAGCAGATGGCCTGTCAGGTAAAATTATGTTGGAATGAACTTTCCACAACTCTCTACGTTCCAAATCAGAAGATGTATTCGAGGTATCGTCCTCCATCTACCTTACATCTTTTTCATAAATTGCTTTCTTTCCTTGATTTTTTTTTTCAATTATTAACTGTCAAGATCTTTTGTCAGCAGCACGGCAGCACAGTGAGCACATCTCTAATCACATGCTTGAAACAAGTTGACTTTTTTAGAGAGGGTATTATTTCTGGCTATTTTCTTGTCAGAAGAAGCTGCGTTATCGTCACATTGTTACTCAAAATCATTTTTAATGCACTAATCTGCTATTACAATAGAAAATAATCCTTAAAAATGTGTCTGATTTAGTGCTTTAAGACTTTCTATACCTGATTCTCATTTTGACAAGCACTAACGTCAACAACCCAGCAGTCATATGCAAATAGATGAACCCCCCTCATTCCCATTGTAGCAGCATTTAAATGCAAGTTAAGATTACCGGAGCAATGTGGCTGAGTTACTGGGTGTTGTTCTGACATTTTTGCCTTTTCAGAGGAAGTAAATCTGCTTAGGGATGAAAGCCCACTTGTGTTTGTGATGAAATAAGGCCTGGAGAGAGGCATGTAGAGTGGTGGGGATGTGTGTGTGGAGAGGGGGTCTCTCCACTGTCGATCTTTGGCAGTTGTCCTCTGTTCTTGTTTTATATCAGCAGCCACTTGTTCTTGTACTAGATGAGAAAAAAGTTCTGCCTCAGCACTTTTCCATCTTCCATTATAAAAAAAGGAGATTGCTGCAGGAGTTTGTGCTCCCCGTGGCTGTTTTCTTACAATATTTCTCATTCGCACTCTTTTTCTCTGTCACCTTCTCGGGCTTTATTCTCTCCTCTCATTTTCCCACAGTTAAAAATACTTTGAGGTTGTTTGACAGTAATTAACTTTGTCCTGATGTTTAAATATAATCTGTATATAGCGCGCACCATGTGAGCCTTTTTTGATTTTGAGTCTGTCAGTTTGGACGCGCCGTACGTGGGGTCGGAAAAGTTCCTGCTGAGCAGAATTAATTACAATAAATAGCACTCTGTCTTTTTCTGATGGATTATCCAACCATATAATTACACTACAAGAGCAATTCAATTATTTTATATTAGGAGATACTGTAATCCCTGAAGCGGTGACTCATTGTTTGCCGTTGGTACGAAGGAGCCAACATAGGTAATCTAATCTGCTGCTGTATTTGAACTTCCAGTCTTTTAGTTGTCAGTTGCAAAGATTCTCAAAACTTCTAAAGCTATACCTGAACATCTGCAGACCATCGGAAAAACAATATTGCAGCGCGTTCACCCCATAATCATCCAAGTTCTAAATAAAGCTATTGACTGCTATTGAGTGCAGCTTCACACCCGGGTGTTTTATCTCAGTGACGTGGAGTTCCTGCCATAGGTGTTGATTTGGTCTGACACGTGATGATTCATATTCATGTTTTCAGACACGTGAATGCAGATTTCCCCTTTTAATTTGCCATGTTCGGTAAATATAGGTTATGTTTCTAAAGGAAAGATATAAAAACACATTCACAGCTATCAAATCTATAAGGCAAAGACTACAGCTGTCTTTTGCTATTTAGACAGTAATTCATCTTTTCTCCATGCACCATTCTTGTCAAACGCTGGCTGGACTCCTGCAGCATCCCTGTGCTTTCATTATCTCACATGCAGCCTTGAGAGTTGCAGCCATCCTGCTGTAGTACACCATGGGCATGAGCTAATAGGTCCTTAGAGGGTCCAGGCTTTCCTGTTAGACACCCTTACCAACCAGATGTACTGTCCAGACATCGGCTGTCCATTTAACCTGATTTTGAGTTCATCTTTCGCTGCTGCCCTTATCTGTTACATGCATCACCGCTGACTGCGAGCCATGCAGCTGCATGTGGGAATACTACGCAGCTCAGAGATTCAAATATCCTTGAGTTGTGTGGCGGCACAGTCGGTCTTTATCAACACACGGATCTGTACCATTGTCGACTGTAATGCACAGCCTGCAGCAGCAGCACAAAAGAAGCTTGTGCAGAGAGCCACATTGTTATCGTCGCCGTCAGTGCGGATTCAGAAGATGTCTCATCATCCTTCAAAATGTTTAAAGGGGGGCAGAGCATTTTTATTCGTAGAGATCGTCAAGTCTACATTTCCTCGGGTGATAGGCATATCATCTTTGAGAGTTGCTGTTCAGCGGTTGCCACTTAGATGTCATCTAGATGATATTTAGCTCACTCACACACACGGTGGTCTCTTCCTCTTTTAAAGGCCTTTGCTTTACATTTCCACATGGCTTGTTCCAACCAGCTTACACTGTAAAATTTATGAGTCAGCTCTTAAAGGCTCTGTCCTGCTGAGCTCTCACCACAGACGCTCACCCCCCACCTCCAAACCTCCACACCACCACCCCAGCGACTAGACAGACTCAGGTCAGCCTTGATACATATAGTATGCTACCATATGCTAAGAGCCCTTGAGGGGGAAGAAGCACTTAACAAAATAATGACTGTTTTCATTTTTATCCCAAAGGAGAGAAACCTTGTGAAAAAAAATGGCTTTTTCATTTATTCATTTGATTTATTAAATCGAGTGTTTTATTTGACAGACCAGGAATATTTTCTGAAAGTAACCGCAACTATATTCCTGCCTCTAAAACGAGACTGAATATCTCTGAACAAAACAAGACATTTTCAGATGTCACCACTGAAGAGGTAGATTTAGCATGTTCACTTGTTGGTGGTGTTGTAGAGGAGGTCCTCTCTGAGGAGTTTTTTAAAGGTAGAGAGGGACGCCCCTGACCTGTTAGGAACTGGTAGTGGGTTCCACCAACGGGGAGCAACGGATGAGAAAAGTCTGGATTGCCTTGAAAGAACGTGTGGCAGAGCCAGGCGTCGTTATTGTTGATTTTTCTGTAAAGTTTTTCACCACCCTGGTAGGGGCGAGACATAGGGAGTAAGTTCTGAAGTTGATGTCATGGTGTATTGTAGGTTTGGCTGGGAGGAGCGGCAGTTCAGTTTTTTCGAGGTTCAGCTTCAACCATGTGGAGATCTTGCTATTGCCGTAGTTCCAGGTTGCAAAGCGTCACCTCACCCTCTCCTTCCTAGCATGAAGGAGGAACTATGGTGGCCATGAAATGTGCGAAAGGCCCCAGCCAGTGTTTAGTTTGTCCATTTAACATAGCGGACTGCGTGCAAAGGGATGTCACAGAGGTCTGTAGATATAAAAGGCTCATTCTTAGCTAACAAAGACATAACGATTCATATTTTCAGGTGATTATACACTAATGGGAACATAATGATGCATAGTATATTCCATTTTCTCCATATTCTGTGAACAGAGCCTCCTAAATCTTACTGCACCTTTAAGAAAGAAGGAGACAAAGCAAGGGTAGCTGTGTGTTTTCCATTAACGCCAGTGAAATATCACCTTAAAAGGTATAACACATCCTGGTGTGCTGTGATGTCAGTCAGAAACCCGGCTGCTGTTTGATTCTAACTCGATGCAACTTCAAAGCCACAATACCATTTCCTCCTATTCAGAGCCTCCTCTTCCTCCATCTTTGTGAATGTAATTGCATTGAGAGTAGGGCCATCAAACAGAACTCTATATTCGCATCAGCGGAAAGCACTTCTTAATCCCCCCAAAACCTTATAGAGGATTTGTCACTTGGAGAGCAGGAATTTTGACAGTTTTCCTTATCAGGTGTTATCAGGAAAAGCCTGGACCTTTGAACCCCGTCTCATTCACGCACCTGTGGGAAGAACATTATCACCTTTTCCCCCCTCATATTAGACCTGATTACACTGTTTCATACACAGGAGCTCCTGCCTCTTTGCCTATACCTGATCAGTCCAGCTGAACTCCACAAGAGCAGCATCATAGAAGAGAAACAAAACTCAAGTGACACTCTGCTTTGTAATGCAAGAGCTACAAAACTCCTAAATGCTGAACAGAGTGATTTATGTTTTCTATATTCCTGTTATGTGCACAGACAGCCCCACAAATCTCCCGCTGTGAATGTTCTGAAAGCACAAAAGTTGTGTAACACGCTGCTATATGGCTCAGCTAAAGCATGCAACACTGCGACAGGGAAAATTGGTTTTAGGTGAAAAACAGCATAGCTTGCTGGTTGAGTGGGAAGGCAAGACAAATCAAAAATACCCTGTTGCAAAGTCATGAATGCTGCAACAATCATTACTCAAACAAAACTTGGTTATTCTGAAAAAAACACTGGTGCTATGCAACCTCCGGTTGTCACTTTTTCATATGCTCTCCAGGGGGAAATTACACTTATGCCTCGTGGTGCTTGAGTTTGTGTTATTGCTTTTCATACATAATTGTACCGCCAACATGCTGTCATTCAAATAGGAGGAGGAAGAGGAAAGATAGAGGGGAGGGGAAAAAAAAGCAATTTCAAAGCCTGCAAAAAAAAAAAGAAAAAGAAAAAACCTGTGGGAATTACCTCGCCTCCATCTTCGTCTGCTTCTGTCTCTGTCTTCATTTATTTCTTTCAATCAGACTTTCAAAGCTGGAGAGTCTGCAGACTGCATAAGCACTGACCATGAACACAATGCATTTATATTGAGAAGAATTTTAAAGAAACCTGCACTGTGCAGAGCGATTTTCTTAAACAGAAAACACAAGTTTAAATGTGTTTTAAAGGTATTTTCACTTCCCAGTCAAATGAACAAACATATGCACCGGTTGGTCGTATAGTTTTGATATATTTCCCCGTGCCCTTCTGATTAACACAGTTCAGCCACATTTACTGCCGTCATGCTTCCCCTCCACTGCTGGAGAATTTGTTTTTTGGTTTGATAGATGCAGAATTCAGGGCATGTAATTTCACGCGTCCTCTTGATTGCTCATTTCACGTGTTGTCGGTGATTAAAGCCTGTGTGTGTGTGTGTTTTTTACTGCTGCGCGGCTTGAGAGGCTCGGGGAGAAAGACCGAGTATGTTTTTATATGTTGAGTCACCCTCGCATCCTGTATGCAGCGACATAATGTTAAAAAAAAAAAAACAGTGTTTATTATAGTACATACTCCTACCCGAGCGCAGCCACATTCATCACACTACATCCGGAAAATCTGTGAATGCGAAAGTATCGCGTGTGTTCTCTCAATAACAGTTAACGAACAATTAAATGTGTGAAGTGAAGTTCAGTCTGTTGTCTGTTGTAGAAAGATTTAAAACACCAACTGGCTCTGGATCAGAGATCAGTTTACTTAGTTACTACAAAATACCTTGAATTTCAGTCCCATTGCTGGCTCCTAATAATCTGACAAACATGGTTTGTTACACAGAACCATCTGGGAAGTTGTTGTTGGAAGCTGTTTGGAAAAGGCCCGGCATTTTCAAAAAAGTACTCGGCAGGTGATTGGATGAACCATCCGTCTATCGCCACCTGTCATGGGCGAACTTTAACCAATCAGCTCAGTATTGATCAGGAGACGAAAACATCTCTTCTTCTTCTTCTTCTTCTTCTTCTTCTTCTTCTGACACAAATGCTGCCCTTTGATAGACTCAATTTTAACCCTTTCTCTTCCCTGTGTCGTCTTTTCTCCAGGATCGCGGCCCAGGTTAGAGGATGCAGCTCCACGCATCATAGAACACCCGTCCGACCTGATCGTCTCCAAGGGCGAGCCCGCCACCCTCAACTGCAAGGCGGAAGGTCGACCGACCCCGATGGTGGAATGGTACAAAGACGGCGAGCGCGTCGAGACGGACCGGGAGGACCCTCGATCCCACAGGATGCTCTTACCCAGTGGCTCCCTCTTCTTCCTGCGAATCGTACACGGGAGGCGAAGCAAACCGGACGAGGGCGTCTACGTGTGCGTGGCGCGTAACTACCTGGGCGAGGCAGTCAGTCGCAATGCATCGCTGGAGGTGGCAAGTAAGTGTTCTTGAAGTTTTGCTATTTAGGCTTGTGTGTGTGTGTGTGCGTGAGAGAGAGAGTTTTAGATGATGATAAATCATTTTGCACTTATGATATTGCCCATAAGAAGGGCAGAAGATCACACACAGAACAAAGGGAATGCCACATGTTGTGCAATACTGTAGTCTATAGAAAATAGCTGTGATAGGCCAGTACTTGTCCACATATCAGATGTCAGACATCATGTTATGTATTATGTAGTTCCAGTAATAAGAAACAAATTAAATCACAGATAGATAGTAATACTATTAGCTGCACTATAAAAGCAGAGAAGTGTAGCAGCAGAGGAGCTTTAAAGTACTCTCAGGTCTCCTATCATCGCCATCACTCGGCTGAGTTAACTTAAGACGCCACCCCTGACCTTGGTGTCAGATCTCTTGGCAGTTTGCACCCCGAGACCCCCGCTCTCTCTCTCTCTGTCTCATCCAGCCACAGACATTACATCCTATCTCCTTCCCCGCTCCAGAGAGTCTGGCCTCTGTCGTGTTGTGACCAGGGCCTCGGTGAGCAAGCCTGTTAATGTAGATGGATGACAGCTAGCTCCTGCAAAAAAGATAAGAGTTGTCGCCACTGGACAGGAAAGCTAAAAAAAAAAAGTTCTTGCAGAGAGGGGGAGGAAAGGCCACTGTTGGTTGGCAACGTCTCACTAGCAGATGTTAGTTCCTTAAAATACAACAAACTCCTGTCAGATGGGCTTCCAGCAGACACCTCTTGATTTTTTTTTCTCTCCATCGCGAGGCTGTTTGTGATCACTTGGCACTTTAATGAAATGCAGATAGGGCCAATTAAGTCTCTGCTGTTCAGATTGGACCATTATCTTCGATGTTAAAAGATCACTACAAAGTATAACTTTGTTTTGACGGCAGCAGCAGCAGCAGCAGCAGGTAATGTAAGGAAACTTATGCAGTTTATATGAATACAAATATTGCATCCAGGCAGGCTTTGTTGTGTGACTACAAATCAGCTGCTGTAAACCTGACAGCCACGTCACACAACTAAAATACTGAAACACAAAATGAACTTTTGCCTCTGTTATCCTTGCTTATCTGCTAATTTAGACAAAAGGGGGTCTCAGCAGCACACTGCAAGCAGCTTTAGCAGAAACCCCAGCGAAGATTCAAACATTTCCTCTAATCCCTTCACTCCGGCCTCTCCTAATATCACCCACCCTTTAAAACAGAAACCATCTCAGGAATTTCTCATAGCGCTAACACAAACCAGCTGAACGCGATAAAACAAACTCCATTCCCAGTAAAAAAACGGTGAAACTCTAGACTCCTGTCAAACACCTTTTCAGTCGGGCATCATGTTTTCCTGAAAGGCTCCAGCCTCTCTAACTTAATAATCAGGCTGACTTCCTCCATAGAAAAACAGCCCATGAATCATTCTCTATCCTCTTAAAACAGCTGGGATCTGTGCAGTGCGTCCGTCACCTTTTTCTAAAAGCTTTTCTCGAGCAGCATGAAGAATTACCTTTCACCGTGCTCCTTTTTTTTGGGTATCAACATTAAAAGCTGCAGGGTATTTGTGATATAAGCCGTATAAAAGCAAGCAAGTGGAATAGGTGGAGGTGTTGCGCCTCACTTTTCATAGAACTGGTTATGAAAAAGAGCAAAGGGACAGAGCAGCAGCAGATGCTAGCAATTTCTTCTCACTCACCGTGAAGAATGTTTTGTTTTTCTGCACAGTTTCTTAGCAAAGATCGTCTTTGCGTCTCTTACTTCGTGACATTAGGATAGCAATCACCCAAAGCAAAGGACACACTGTTATTCTGATTATTTTTGCCAGCACCCTTCTGATATTTCTGGCAGCTCCTGAAGTTTCCTTGTAGGCCGGCACTGACAGGATCTCAGACAAGGCTCTGCAAGGTTGCACAGTGTTTTTCACTCTGCAAGGCCACGCGTCTGATCAGTCCATCTGGTTTCCTGTATATCTAGCTTTCTGTTGCCCTCTTTCCTAATGCTGTGTTCCTCTGGGAGGTGACATTCTGCGCAGCTGTCTGCAAACAGACAAATGCACAGGGACACAGCTCACAGATAAGAATCCCTAATCCATAGTGGTAGAGGGAAAAATGCAAGTTTTACTTCTGTCTGTCTGCCCTGCACACCCGCACAAACCCACAAACACACTTTTTAGAGCATTGCCTCCAGGGAGAGAAAGAGAGCGAGAGGTTGTATTGAACAAACAGTGGCCGGTGCCAAAGCCAAGTCAGTGCCAGCACCTGCCAGCCCCCTCTACGTGGCACCAATGGGGCCGGAGATAAGGCCGCAGGCACACAAGCCCGCCTGGAGCTGCCAGGGGGCTCAGCATGGCAACCAGAGAAGGCGCAAGATGGCACTTTGTGGCATGGTGTCACTTTGCTCCCCAGCCTGTGACTTGGAAGCACTGGGGGCGAACTGAGTGGGAGCCGCATTGTGTATTGGTGTGTATATTTGGTATCGAGTGGGAGCCAACACTGTGGGAAGGGTGGAAGGTTCAGGAGGTTTAACCCCTTCACAGTCCATCTGCTGTAGGCTGAGAGACAGGCAGGGTGATGAAGGGCACTGAGCCGCATTATGGATGACCTGGCAGAATTTTTGCAGCGTTGACAAATATACCTGACATCAGAGTTTGTCTTGTGGTGGTTTATTTTGTGGTATTCATGTCTTACGGTTTACCACGCTGTGTGAAAGGGGACGAGAGCACAGAGCCTTTACTACAGACGGCTCGTCTAGACGTTTTCTCATGTGGAATTGAAGCGGCAGTTGATGAATGAGTCCTCAGAGGTCAAACAAATAATACTATGCACTCCATCACCTCAGCTGTAGTTTGAAAGCGTGCAAAGTTATGGATTTGAGCTTTTAAGTGATACTCCGCCCGAAATCTATCTTTTGAAGATCAAACACCCTGTGAAGGCTTAGAAGGTAGCTGCTGGTGTATGTAGACTTCTCACTGACGGAGAACATCTGCTGTAGCTTGGATTCAGGCAGCTGTGCTCTAATCCAATGGTTAAAAAAAATAAATCAAAAAGTATTTCAGACAAGCCCTGCATTATAATCAACTCACACTCATATTTCCCACACCTCTCGTTGGAATTACTCTTAACATCAGAGTGTGATGGACACGGGCTCGGTGCCTTGTCCCGAAATGAGGGGTTTGCTGGAGGAGAAATGATTTGAATTGCACTATCGCTGGCGTTAGATAAAAACTCAAGAGATTACTAAATTAAGATTCACCGGGTTGAGCGTTGATCCTCTGGGCAATCTAGCAATTTGCAATATTTCACTGTGTGGACTGACATGTTTGACTGAACATTGCATTCCCTAGACCTTTGCCATGAGTACACGTGCACATACTATTTGGAAATTTGATGGATCGATATCATTCCAAGGGTTTTAAATTATAAATGATTCTAATAAATAAATTATAGACACAGCTACTTATGGGAAAGATAGATGTTTTTCTGTGAGATAAAAAGCATTCAGAGAAATTCATTTTTATGCTCACTAGTTGTAATAAAAATGATCTTTTTTTTCTGGATAGGTTCAATAGATTCTTACTCATTTCTCAAGTGTGCAGACCATTTATCCTTTGCAAACATTTATACTGACAATTAGACATTCAATAACTCATTAGGGACGGCTCTGCTCAGTTACCTCGGTAACAGTTTCCACATATTACTAATGACACATTTGATGAATGAATGTCTGATACACCAAGCTCTCGAGCTTTAGTAGGTTTAACCTCGGATGCGATGTAGCTGGCAGGTTACAGCAGTTGTGCGATTTTATCTTGGTATATGACTATGAATTAAAGATTACCCGCAGAGCTCGTAGGATCAAAAGAAAATGTCCATACTAAGAGAGAACCATAAAAACGAGTTGCCTAAATTCATATATATGCCGTTAGTGTAGCTGTCATCCAGCAGTAAGCCTTAAAAAATCCCTCCCTTTGCACTCTGTCCAAACTGTACATTCCATTATCTTCCATTAAGTACAGATCACATACCACTTGACTGAATATTTCGTCCCAAACTTTGTGTTTCTGAGCTTCGATCCTGTCCGATTTCACGCATTGAAAGAGATTCTTTGATCCCGAAAATGTGGCCTACAAAGTTATGTGCCAAGAGCAGGGGCCAATTCATGTCAGATGCATAAAAGTCAGTCAAGCACAATAGACCTAACGGGCCAGACACCCCTGGGTGGGGATTTGACATTCAGAGCGACTTGCCCAAGCTCCTGGCGGCTCTTTCTTTGAGTGTTTTATACCTCTGACGTTTTTATTATGCCTGCTACGTCTCTACCGCCTGGTTTTATGGCTCATGAATATTCACGCAAACAGGGGAGGGGTAGAGGTACTTTTTTCTAAGATGCTGGGGGCGGGGCCAGAGGTATTTCAAATAAAAGTGACCTCTGAGGGGTTTTATGCCCCCAAACCACTTTTTTTTTTTTTTAAAAAGGTTGTTTTGAGGTCAAGCCTTCGAGGCAAAATGGCAGCTGCCATGTGGAATTTAGGGAATGAACAGGTGAAGATGTGATGAAACCTCTGTCTTCCTTTTCCTTTGTGTGAATCAGCTCGTGTGTGTGTGTGGTGTGTGTGTGTGTGCGTACATCCGTAAGTCTTTGTAACGGTAGTCAGGGCCAACTTTCTCAGCCGTAGTAATCCTAGACACCAGTGTGGGAGAAACAGCTGAAGAGCACTGTCACCACTTGGATCGTCCTTTCTCTTTCCATCTCCTTCTCGCACACACACATGCACACACACACACACACACCTGTCATGCTGTTTTTTGATCACTGAGACCCCTGTGCAGAAAAGTGCATGTCAGGGTTTATGGATTTGGAAATGGGGAAATGATTTGAGGGGGTTCGGTGTTAGGAAAGAGTTATAGTGTTAGAGAAGCATTGGCTGGGTGACTCTGATAAAAGAGATAAAGTCAACCCCACCCCCTTAACTGTTCCCCTCTGCCCCTCCTCCACTGTCCATGCTCTCCCGAGCTGCCCTCTGTCCCTGTTATTAACCCCAGTGGTCTGGAGCCATATGGGTTGTGATTGGAGTTCTGTGGTGCATGCTGTCATACACAGTGGAAGTGCAGTCACACTGATCTGTACATCCAACAGACTGAACAATACCCGCAGGCCACAGCTGAAGTGACCACTGAACTGCACAGACCTGTTAGCATTATAAATCACTGGATTATGAGTACGGTCAGTGCTAATAAAGAGAAATGTGACATATAATGTTAAAATAACGTTAATGAAAACCTTTACTCTCAAGACTAAATGCCAGTCTGTGCACTGTAAAAAGAGGCTGTCTGATCTGAATGAGCCGCTTTAGCCTGTTTTGAATGAAGTGATATTATCTGTTAGACTACTAAGATTTATCTTTCAACCAGTCAGTCAGTCCATTCTAGATGTCATCACTGACTACATTTACATGAACAAAATACTCCAGCTTTTGCACGTATTCCTTTCACATGGCTAATTCAAATTAATATTCCACTAATATTCCCATTTACATGCAGCCTAATACTCCAATTTACATAAACGCAAAGAGCGGCGTTGCGTTATTTCTGTGTTGCACTTTCATTCAAGTCTTTTTTCATGATGTTTAAAATTAGCCGTGTTTCTCCTTCTGACCAGAAATGTGGGCTTTTATTTTGTGCAAGCATCTCTGCCCCATCCTTGCAAACCGTTGGACTGGTTGGTTGGTTTACAGCTGACCACAGAGCTGACCATAAACTGACAAAAATCCTAAATGAGGTGTACGGTATCCGAATAATGCTCCCTAAAAAGATATTCGACATGTTTTAATTAGAAAATGCTACATAAATCTGAATAAATCCAAATTCTGAATTGTTTACATGATTGTATCAAATTTGGAACATTGGCATATTTAAGAACAATGGAAATTGAGTGTGCATGTTAATGTAGTCCGTGTCCTTGTCCTCGTCCTTGTCATCGCTGACACCATGACAGGCTGATTGAGACAAAAATAGAAGACTTTTTGAATCAGAATCTGTGAGAACACGTCCCACCGGCGTGCAGTTTCATATTCGGCCCTCCCTGCATCTTCCTGTGCATCCACGGGAGCATGACAATGTTTTCCGCCAGCTGTCTGAAACACTTTGTCCATTCAGATCCGTTTGTCAAGACAGCCTCTGCCAAGTTTTATTTTCCAATTACAGCCTACTCAGCTCTGTACAAATCTGCCTTTTTTTTCCCCCCAGCTGAGATATCTTGTTGACATCAGTTTATTCGTGTGATCACGCTTCATCATACCGTTATACTTAAGAATCAGGTTTAATAATTAGCACACTGATCCAAGAGGAAGTACATGCAGTGACACCGTCACCTCTACAGCGGTGACATTTTCAGTTGCTTGATGATAACAAGCTCTCCGCTCCGTGTTTGTGTGTATGTAAATGTACTATCTGTGTGTGAGAGCTCTGAGGTGTGTTCATGCTTCACTAATGGGATTGCAGGTCCCAGCCTTGTGGAGGACAGAGCCAGTGGCCATTCTGGTCTTAAAAGAGAGGGGGGATCAGATGGCCAGAGTGAGGCCACGGGCCTCGATCTGGCTTAACCCCCTCTGTATGATCCGGCTGTCTGCCGGTCATTGAGCCAGGCCCACCAGCCAAAAAAACCTCCTCCAGAGGATAGCAATGAATTAATTAGACCATACTAAAGGCGAGTGTGACATGACGAGTGTGTGTGTGTGTGTGTGTGTTTTCTCTGTGTGTCATAAAGGGTCAGTGGGACAAAAGCAGAAGGATGAAGGGTTGGGGTTGGGGCGGGGGTGATTCAGGGATGGAGGGAGGGGAGGGTGTTGACAACAGGTGGTGCGAGGAAGCGCTTTAACCCCTCCCCTTTAACGACAGTGGAGCACAGAGGCCACGGGGGCCGCGGAGAACAATAAAGGCCCCTTTGCTCCAACCGTTGTGTCCAATCATGCCCCATTATCTCTCTGAGATGCTGATCACAGGCGCTGTTCTGCCAGACACACCGGTCCCTCTGCGGTAAATGACTGTCCTCAATGGTTACCTTATGTGTGGATGTATATTTCTGTGTACGTACAGGGGGTTCACACATGGAAAGAAATACGGGCAGTATGGATACACTAAAGCAGTTCTTCACTTACTTTGTTGTAATTTAACGTTGTTGCAAAATAATAAAAAGCAGGTTTTAATTTTGTTTTGTTTGTTTCTCATTTTAACGTGATAAAACCAAAGTTACAGCAGCTTTAATTCACCCCTTTTTCTTATTTTAAGGACATTAAAACCAAATTGATCATCTTGATTAAGAATGTAATTAATTGAGAGTCATTATTCATGAGCTTACACGATGCAAATGACCCCCTGTTTTGGCTCATTGAGGCCAACAATAGCCCTCAGGCAAAACTACACAAGGGGCTGCTTTGGTGTGTGTGTGTGTGTGTGTGTGTGCGTGTGTTGCTTCAGGGTAAAGATTAAGAGAAAAGAAATACAAACCAGGAAGTCTAGTTTGAAGCCTTACCAGACACAAAGACACTGCCCGGCAGTTCATACTCCATTTAGGCCACAACTGAAACTAGGAAGTGATCACAGCAGCGGTTGTTTGCTCCAACGCTACGAGGATACATGATTTACATGTAGCTGATCTGTGTATTGCCAGATGTTTCACTGCACAGGAGAAGTTGAGCAAGAATAAACCCAGACTGCTTGGTATTTTTGAGCCAGATCCCTGTGCCAATGCAGCAACCTCGTTCAAAGTAATGAGGAGCCTGTGTTTTTAATGCACTCCTAAAGTCGGTCTGAATACACCCATTGGGGGAATGAGGATGCATCATGATAAAAAAACAAGTCAGACAAGACAACAAATGGAAAACAGTTGGGCACGGCTCAAAACAAAGCACCAATTCATCACAAATAACGCAGAAGCAGGATACATCTGGGGAGTTCCAGGCATCATTAATGACAGACAGTGAGCACGAGAGGCCAACACGATCAATACACAGTTCAAACAAATCAATCAAATGCAATCAGAGCATCATTACAGCGCAGATAAAAATGGAGGACATTAGAGAACAGAGGGAGAAGCATCTGGTAGGAAAATCAGTGTACGAGTTAAAGCTGAACTGCTAGATGATGTCTTCTAAGAATCAAAGTGATCTTCACTCAACTTGCTTGTTGCAATTATTGAACCAATCAGTGGAGTTATTGGGAAAATCACTTTGTTATTGAACGACAGATTGCGGTTATTTATGATTTCATCCTGTTCAAAGGACAGCGCAGTGTACAGTGGCTGCAGGACATTGAGGATTGCGGTAAATTGACATGGCCGACTTCATTTAGTTGCTGGGACAGTCCAGCGTAATTATTGTATCCCAACTTAATGGATAATGTAATTGGTGGGAAACTTCTAATTGTTGCAATTCTCATTTTTACCAGCTCATTTTAATTATAGGACAATTTATTCTAGTGATCGCATGAGTCAAGTTAGAATTCTGGTTATTTGGCAATTCATTGTACTCAAAGGACGACTCAGTCCAGGACCTGTATTTTCTCACTGACACATGGCCACCGTCAAGTTAAATCTGTGGTGCACGATTTAATTTGATGAAGTCTGGTGATGGTTTCTAACAAGACATTTAAGCAATATCTCCAATGCAGCAACTTCTAAGCACTTGGTGGAAAATTAATATTTGAGTGGCAGAAAATATCAATGTACTCCAAATCACTGGTGGTAAATGTTAAATTAGCATTATGTTAATCGACACGGCTCCCCCTCTGCATATAAATAAGGGGCTTATGTTCTTTCCTTGCATATTGAGGACTGTTGTATAAAGAATCCTCTTGAGCGACAGCATGTTCAGGGGTTGCTTGATACTCTATGTCAGCCTTGTTGGATGCGCTTTTAGTACGAGCGTCTTCGTTCTTTTCTTTCTCAGTCCCAACAATCGTCTTTCCAATTCCCTGACTTTTAACAGCACAGGGGCTGTTTTAAAGGCAGTTTCTCACAGAGAATTAACCTTTGGAACTTTTATATCGACAAAAGCATTCACCTTTGAGTGTTTGGTATGGATGAAGTGATACCGGCCATAAACTATTTGAGGGGAAAAAAAGGTATTTCAGGGCGATTTAGGTATATTTGACCTGTCTGAAAATGGTAAATACGAGGATGAACAGCTGTGGAAAATGCTTATTGATTTCTACTCGTGCGTATTTGTAGAAGATTCATTTCTCCTTAAGACGTGCTCCCACCTCGGACTTAGAAAAGGTCAGTGAACGGGGGGCTTAAGTCATTCAAGTGGAGCTAAATGGATTTCTGCTCCAAGATCCATCTGTTTTTGGAGTTTGTTGACAGGGTGGAAAATTGGAACTGTTGCTCTTCCCTCCCCCCAATCGCACTACCACCACCACCACCACCACCACCTCCGCCACCTCCTCCTTTTAGTGCAGGGGTATGAACAGGCATGGCAACGCTAACAGGGTAAAAAGTGTGCTGGGCACGAGGCAGGATACAAGGCTTGACCATCTGCTGCTATGTGAACACATTCACATACATTTGACAGGAAGAACTGTGGCTTTGGTTGGGCTTCCGCCCTAAGTTGCGTTAGCAGTCAGGGACAGGTGACGGTGGGGGGGTTTGGGGCATAGCCAGACTGGTTTGCCTCCAACAGGCAAGACGCTGATGACAGACGATTCACCTTCTTCACCTCTCAGGAACCAACAGGGAAAGTATACAGTGTCGGAGTCAGCGACCTAACAACGAAACCGCACACATGCAGAAAATGACAGGGCTGTGTGTGTGTGTGTGTGTGTGTGTGTGTGCAAACAACAAGATACACTGCTGGGAAAATTGACAGGGCTTACAAGACAGTGAGACAGCATAGACAGAGCTCACAGACTTACAAGCAACTGTCAGGGTTCTCCTTCTCTGTATTTAGCTTTTAGCCATCCATCTCCGGCAAACATGTCTGGGTGTTTTTCCCACCATTACTGGAAGAAGTTTTAATGAACACTAGCTGCAAATTTAACATCATATAACCCAGAATACCACACAAATGCAGGGGGCTGTGTTGGTGTGTTACGACAGGTATGAAGATTTGTTCCAGGAGGTCTATGTTAGTGCTACATGCATGAATTCAGAGGATTAACAGGTGCTCAAACGAGACAAGATGTCACGACATTTCTTCTCCTTCTCAAAGGTACAACATTACAACATCTACTAACAATTGGCATTCATGAATACTTGATTTTGCAGAACATTTCTGTTTGACAGTCCCATAGTGCTGCACATTGAACTGAATAATGAGGGTCTGAACACGGCCTAAATCACCCTGTTAACATTTCACTTGAATTGCCTTATTGTTGGTGAGGAATGCTTGAAGGTGCTCATTGCCACCGTCCCAATGCAGTGGTCAATAATTAATGCGTTGTGTGTGTGTGAGTGTTGGGTGGGTGGGAGCACCCATTGTCTACGGACGCCTCCTTTCAACCCCGTTCCCGTTGAGGTCGAGTTAAAGAGTGTTTTTGGTTTTCCAGATGGGTGAACTACAGTAGGCTTGATTGGGGTAGAGGGTCAGCTGAGGGCAGTTCGGGGCAGGCCAGCACAGGGGTGGTGGGGGTGCTTCAGTTGCTTTACAATGGGCTTCTCAGCCAATTCTCAGTGACCCTCTTACCCCGCTGCTATAGGCCGCACGACGTCGGCCATTACTAGATTAAAGTAATCCTCTTTTCAAGGCCAGACAATTGCTTTATTAGCTGACCACACACAGAAGTCTGACCACCTCTGTAATGGTATTGTTGCGGGGGGCCCCTCGGGGTCCCAGGGTGGGTGTTATTGGTGGAGGGTGGGCAGAAGGAGAGGTGGAGGCTTGATGTTGTTTTTTCGGCTCTACTTAGCAACGTCATGCATATATTACTTCTGCATTACTTCCTCTTGTTTAACAGTCAGATTTGTGGGATTTTTTTTGCCAAACGCACACAAGCCACCCTCCACACCTCATATTCCAAACCAGATATATTGATGGACGTATTGCTTGAATCACAATCAAGTGCCCATAGGGATGTGCATGTTTGCAAATCCCTTTACACTTCCCTCCTCCCTCCTCCATTCTTTGCATGCAGTCCAGATTTTTCTCTAAATCTCTCCACTGCCTTGTTTTTGCCAAACAGCTTCCATCAAAATGCTGTTTCATCTCCTCTTTTCCTCGGTTTCTAAAGGCATGGCGCATTTCCAACTAAAGCAAAAAAAAAAAAAAAATGTTTCTTTAAAATCCACTCCAGAATGTCTGTGTTTTTGCTGACAGATCTCTTCTTTGTCAAAAGGGCATAAGCTGTTTCTGCGAGCCCGTCAATCACGCGTGAACGGCTTCACCTGATAATTTATTCAGCTTCATGAGGAGGGGGCACTCAAGATGAATTAAGTATTGTCAAACAGTTTGAATATTTCATGAATAGGTGGGGTAATTTGAAGAGATGTGGTATGTCTCTCTCTCTGTCATTTACACCAGAGTGTCCATGAGAGAGGCGTACATTTGCCTTTGTAACAAAGAGTTACAGAGCTTTGGGATGCATCTCTGCACTGTCCCTCAAGGATGTATGCCAGTTTCAATTAAAGAGGAGACTGACGCAGCGCAAGTTCATAACACCATAGAGTTTATTACATCAATTCAAAATAATCTTCAGTACTCTTCTTTTATCATCAGACGTATACATATTTGGATTAAAATCCTTCACTCCTCCACGAAACGATAAGCCAGTAGATACACAGCTTCATTAAGTTGATAGATTTGACATGGACTGAACAGGGAACAACCATTCACCTTGACTGTACTCCATTTAACATTTTTCTTCCTCAGAGGTCACAAGCCTTCACTGTTTATCACCAGTTCCCGGTAAGAGACTAAAAACGTGGTGAAATAAATCTTAAATACAGCTTTTTGATAATGCGATATTATTGATCCATGCCAGGAGATTGTTTTTTCTTGCTTCTAGAGCACGAGGTCAGAAGTCAGGGTCAGCCACACAACAGCACCCTGAAGTAGGAAACAAATCATTGTTTTGCACGAGGACGCTTCAGCGAGGTGGACGTTTGTGGCGTGTTGAAGGATGTCTCTCTAAAGTCTGCCCTATTCGATACTTTCGCTTTCTAGGAGGAAAATCCAGCAGCTGGGGAGCCGCAATGTTACTTTCCCAGAGATTTACAGCGTCCATACTCCGCTGAGTTTGGACTGCAAGTCGTGAGGGGTCTGGGGAGTCATGTGTGTATCCCATCAGGAATTGCAGAGATCAAAACACATAGATGAAAAAAAAATTGGCAGAAAAACACATGGACACACGTACACAGGGGCCAGCGTGGCATGCCAGTGGAGGTTTGCGGTGGATTAACCTCCAGGTTGCTGGGTGGGTGAGCACAGCCGGAGCAGCAGCACCACCAGCTCGGAATTGGAATGGGAACCCGGCTGCTGAGCCACACATAGGTGAACGCTTCCCATGCCAGGAGATTGGAAAGAATTTACACGTAAATGAGAAGTTTGCCTGCGTGAGAATTAATGTGTGTGTGAACGTACACATGTTTGGCTTTACAGTAGACTGGCTTTATCTTTTTCCGCGCACAAACTTGAGGCATTTTTCTGTATTGCCAGATTAATGGGAGGAGTTGGGAATGGGTTTGGTGATGGGTAGGGGGGCTCCGATGTGAGAAGACTTTGCCTGCCAAGTAGTATTTTAATACAACCCCCCTATTGACTTGAAATATGGCTATTTCAATCAAATAGGCCTGGCGTGCCTCGGGCTTGTTCTGCTCTGTTTGAGTGTGCACACGCGTGTGTGCGTGCATGCGTGATGGGAGAACGAAGGGAGGGGGGGGGGCTTAAGATCCAGTAGGAGGGATGGATGGTTAGCCAAAGCCTTTAATAGCTCTCTAGACACACATACAGTCTACGCACAAAGTACAGTGCGAGGCTCATTGTTTGAAAAAGTCATGTACTCCTCATTGATCATTAATCATTTCAAAAGTAGCATTAATATTTCATCTTTTACTTCATCCTCGTCTTGACGGAGCTAACCCCTCACATATTACATAATAGAATGAGTGATGGTGTGTGAAGGAGAAATAAAGAAATGTTGCCAGCAAGTTTTCTTGCCCCTTTTTTTTTTTTTTGTAAAGCAAAAGCAATAAAAATAGTATCACTCTGAGAAAATCTCGATCGCGGCTCAGTATCCACAGGAATTCCAGTTTTATTGGAAGATTCTCCAGGGCATGATATACGCCTAGTGCCAAACATCCACCCAGTGAAGGCAGTAATGTGCCCTTCAGGTATCTAAGACATGAGGTTTTTTTATAGTTCAGTATTGCGTTTCACACATCGAAGGGATCCCTGCAAAACTGAATGTATGTGTCGTGCACGGTATGGACATATTATAGTCACAGTAATAGTTGGAAGGTTTCTACTGTATTTACGTTGTGATAGAGAGTAGTCACCATGGCGAGTGGAAGGTTTTCAACAGAGATGGCTTTGTTCGATGTATCTTATTGAGAAGGAGAAGGTTGCTCAGCTCCTCAGTCTCGGTATATTGGACACTTGAAGGACAAAAGAGAAGCAGCCCACGCCGACCAATCAGTTCTTGCAGTCGCGGTGTGGTATTGTCGCAACGCACATTTATAAGGAGGCACGTGTCAGCTACAGAGTAGCCGACAGCATAGCTAACACAGCTACACGTGTAGCTACACTGTAACCTTTTAACGTAAAACCATGTGTGTGGCGTGGAGGTCGGGGCGAGGAAGAAGGACAAAACTGTCATCATGCAGAATCATCCATTACCGGCACATTAATTGGGTTGCATGGAGGGGATGTAAGCTGCAGCAGTAGCTCAACCTATTGCAACCACGTTTCATGATTTATTGCAATTTTAGAACCTGTGACGTCAGCTGAGGGTGCTAGTTTGCTGAGCTTGTGTTGTTCTGTCTGTCTTTTCCTGAGTTTCTCTGTGCCTTTCTTTTCTTTTTTCATCGCAGTACTCCTAATGCTGCGTTCACAGGCAGACAGTTTTGTAGTGATACTGCTGTATGAATGCAACTTTTACGTTGATAAATTTCACATTGCACATGACAACTGCATGGCTGAACCTCCAACACCTACTGTAAGTGTAACGACGTCAACATCCCCCACCAAAGTCCAGATGTCGACGTCCCCCACCGAGAACAAAAAGACTAATCTGCATCAATCAGTCTTAGTTTCCCTCCACGTCTGAGGCAGCGCGGTGGCATCTGTGTATGTGTCATATACATTAGTGCACAACCTTGTGAGACCCGCAGTAATATTTGTAGGACTTACATATTTTACCACATGTACTGTGTCACATGCACTGCTACGAAAAGCATGAACCAGCTTACACGTGTAATATTGTTGTCACATGACTGCAGCTCTGTGCTAACAGGGTGCCTCGATCATCCTCAACCTCTGGTCTTCGGCATGTTACGGGCCATGTGCTTCATTATAAGACACTCATATGCACACACACACACACACGTGTGCACACACACTCAGAACAACCCCTCCCCACGAACACCCCCTTTTCCCTCTCGTGTCTGTGTGGCTGATAATGAGTGCCTTCTGTGCTGTCCCACTGCTGCATGTGGGGCCCACGGTCATATTGGCTGCAGACTGCACCGCTGCCAAGTATTAGACCCCACCTGCCCGCTCCCGCCGCCCCCACCCTCCTCATCCGACACGTCTGGGTGTGACAAGACACTGCGGGCCTTCCTGGGCAATTACAAGCGTTTAAAAAGCCGTGAAACGTCACACCTTGACAGATAACCTCATCTATTTTTTTTTTTAGTCAGCCGCACTGGGGGGGTCGGCGGTTGATGGTGGTTTCTCGATTTTTGTCACGTAATTCAATTTGTGCAGTATTTTGATAACACGTTAATTATTTAAGCATCGTAAACAGAATCAAAGGATGAAATAATGTTAAATTTAATGTTCTTTTCTTGAGTTTGCCTGATTATGTTGTAAGATGTTTAATCTGCACTAATACCCGGATTATGTTCTTCCTTTAGTGCATCACGGTGACTCGTGGCTTTCATTTCACTGTTATCTGAGCACTAATAATTGGTTTTCCTGAGGTTTGTTATGAAAAATTACTTGTGTGTAATTTATTTGTACTGTGGAGATTTTCTCAGGATCAGTTTGGTAAACACTCCGTTGCTATATAAAACTTTTTCATTTCATTGTTTGGTTTCATTTTAATATCTAATCTCCTCGCTAATCACACAACCCCACCTCAACCTGTGGGGGCTGAACGTTTCACAGCTATGGAAATCATTTTTCATGCTCTTGTCATCATGTTCTTTAGTGGGACCAGCTGCTTTTCAACCATCATCAGCAGCCCAGGTTTGGTGGCAGCATGGGTAGGAGGGCTCTCTGAGGGGTGAGGGTGGGTGCATGTGGTCGCAGCTGTTGTGGCTGTTAAATGGACTCAGCTGACGGGTCTAAAGCAGCAGCAGCAGTGACCGAGGCCTAAATGGCTTCGTCAGTCGACACGCTAGGGGACAAAAGAAAATGGAGGGAGTAAATTTGAGGGGGGAAAAAATGCATCGGACATTGATGAACAGGTTATGTGTGTGTGTGATTGTGTGCTAGAAGTGTAGGGCAGGCGGTAACGATTGGGCTGAGAAGGTGACCCTTCTGGACTCGTGGAAGGAGTAATTGAAATGCCCTGTCGCCGCTGTGATTCCCATTCATTCAGCTTTAGCGCCGGCTCAATTTTCGTTGTTGGCCATACGAGCATTTCCAGAGAACTAAAGCATGTTATGTCATTTACTCAAGGCCATAAAATGCTCTCAGGCCAAAGAGCCAAATGACAGCGCCATGAGAGAAATGGAATTACTTTTTAAACCAAGTCGTTTTTTTTTAGAAGTGGGGGCGACGTTTCAGGTCAGCTGTCAGTAAATGTTGATAAAGAAACGGTAAGGGCTTCTTGACAGTGTGTGTGTTGGTGCACCACAGGGGGAGTTTCAATCTCCAGTCAGCTTTTTATATTGAGCCGAGCTGGTCGTATTGGATGCAGACAGTGTTTTGCTATATTTGCTGCCGCAGCTGCCGTGCAAACGTATCCTGCGCGAGTGTCTGTGTTTGTATTGGGTGGTGTGGTGTGGTGGGGAGGCGGTGGGTGCTTAGAAGCAGCACGGACATCTGTCTCCAACTGTGAGACCGCCCCCATCTCCTTTCCATCCTCTCTAAAGCACCGCTGAAAACACACACACACACACACACCAATATCCTGTACGGGCCGTTTCATCATGGTGTAATGGTTGATAGGGATCTGAGGGGGTCCACTATGGATAATGAGAGTGTCTGATGGAAGATGGCTTCTGATGGGGGGGCCCCTGTGGGGCCCCAGGGCCTGGACAGATATTGCCTTGGGGAACAGGCTACACCTACAGAGAGAGCAGAGAAGACACATATGTGTGCATTTAAACAGACTTGATAAAGGGACACGAATGATGTTGGGCACAAGAGCAAAAAAACATCAGCGTGTTGTTGTTGTTGTGTGTGTTCACACCGCGAGATGTAAGCTGACGGATAGACGTCTGACCAGCTCAATCGCCCTCAACAGAGCTTGAACCTGAGGATGCTTTTCTTGATCCCCCCCCCTCCGCCCTCCATCCCCGTCTTTGCTCTGCCAGCCAAGGGACTATCGGTCATTCTCTGTCCGCCATTGAATATTTATTCTTCCTGGGGTGCTGTCACACACACACACACACACAGTCCTTGGAACATTAATGACAGCGATAAAGCCATTTAATTAAAAGTGAGCCTGAGTTTGCCCCAAAGGTGTTTTTTATGTCCAATTAAATGCTCAAATGACGCCCTGATATACAGCAGCGTCCTGATACTTTGCACATGTGGTAAATCACAGGAAGCCTAGTGGTCACAGATAAATATTACTTCTGTACAATAACACACATTGTCAGGCGCAGGATAGATAAGCTCCTCCGGTGGGTTTTAATTTTCGTAATGATTCAGCGTAATTTGCAATTCGCACATCCATCACGTGTACATCACAAGGGAATGAACGCACACGCAGATGGGTGTCATTTGTTTTTGTGTGACTAATGTGTTTGTCATTGTGTAGCGACACAGACTGACAGTCAGTCTGACAGACAGTGAAGCCAAAAGCCTCAGAGATCTGATTTTGATTATTGTCAAGGCTGAAATGCGGTTCTCTTTAGGAATGGGGGATGAAATCCTCTGTCACGATGATATATGCAACTTAATATCATAATATTGATCTGTATGTGTTGTGAAATCAGTTTTGGCCAACACAATGAATTGAATGCTTGATATTCATGCACAAATCCTGTCTCATATGAGAGCTTTGAAAGATATAGACAACCTCAATAGAAACAGTATTATAAACAGGTAGATAAATCCATATTGTGTTATGGTATATATTGTCATATTGTCGAGTCGTAGGCGATGCATGCCAGTTTTTTTTTTTAGGATTTCAGTTCCAATCAGACTTCTAGATTTCAAATATATTCACTTGTGGTCCTTATCTATCTTACCCTGTGTGTGTTACTGTGTGTCAGCGCTCTGATTAAAGCACACCGCTCAGGCCCAGTGGTGGGGATTACCCTGGCTTTGTTGAAGGGGGTTTAAAGAAAGGGTCAAAGTGCACCCACTTAATATGGGCCCCAAAGGGCCTCATAGGTAATTGCCAGTGTCTAATAAACTTCGAGACACCCTCTCTTTCCGCTCAAATCCGGAGAGTGCGGAAGGCAGAATGTGGAAAGATTGGGGGGGGGGGCTGGAGCCATGAGCTCCAAAATGGTGTGTGACAGGTCATCGTGGCAGTCCTTTAACCCTGCGACATGGTAATTCAGGCCCCGAGTGCAGCGGACTGTTCTATTTCCCTCCTCGCTTTTACGTGATGGGACAGGTTCCTGGACAATTTAGTCAGGATCTTTGTAATCTGCTGTGAATAACGATTGGGCGAAATGTCGGTAGCAGGTACGGATAAGGTCAGGGGTGTGGTTTGGCATATCATTCCAGGATCGAGGAGGGGGGCAATGGGATTTGGAGTGCCCCAAATGCTCTGTTGCTAAGTAATTGGCCATCAGGATA